>OY728155.1:1493167615-1498280525 GCA_963277665.1 Viscum album | reverse complement strand
GAAAGGATTCTGACCCAAGAATATTTCGATATGAGCATACATGATGCGTCTAATGAAAATTATGATGTTGTCAGGGTGAAAAAATTGAATGAAGCTTCCACGACTCCAGTATATCAAAAATGCAGTAAAATGAAAAAGCTGGAATTTTTAATTCGATTGTTTCATAGGAAAACTATGTATGGGATTTCTAATATTGCCATCAATTACATTCTTACCTTATTGAAGGACTTACTTCCAGATGATGCAGATATTCCCTCAAACCACTATATGGCATGAAATTTAGTTGAGGAACTTTTATTTTCAAGAAACAAAATTCATGCTTGCCCGAAAGATTGCAGTTTATTCTGGGAGGAAACTACTAAATGAAATGATTGTATAAAATGTGGAACATCCCACTGGAATCCAAAAGCTAATGGAACACCATCCTGTGTGCCAAAGAAAGTAATATGGCACTTTCCATTGATCCCCAGACTCCAAAATCTTTTTATGTCTGATGAAATATTAATAAAAATGTGATGACATGATACCGAGAGAAAGAAGACTAATGATGAGTTGGTTCACCCTACAGATGGATTTTCATGGTAGAGATTTGATGCTCAATATCCTAATTTTTCATCTTACGTGCGTAATTTAATGTTGGGTCTTTCATGTGATGGTTTTAATCCGTTTGGTCAAATTCTTACATCGCACATCACATGGATAGTTTTTATATACATTTATAATCTTCCCCTATGGTTGTGTATGAAAAAACCTTTCACTTTCATGAGTATACTCATATCTATCCCTTCTGATCCCAGAAATGATATAGACGTATACATGAACCCTTTAATAAAAGAGTTGAAACTTCTTTGGGATGTGGGTGTGCGCACATATGATACATGTTCGAAATACATATTTCAGATGCGTGTTGTGCTTATGTAGACGATCAATGATTTTCCTACTTATGTAATGATGTCTGGATGAAGCACGAAGGGAAAACTATCATGTCCTATTTGTATGAAGAATAAAAAATCTAGAAGACTAAAACATCATTGTAGTTTCAGTTTTATGGGACATTGATGATTCTTTACAATGGACCATCCATATAGAAATAATCGTCGAAGATTTGACAATACCGTGGAGACCGGTGATCCACCTCAGTGTATGTCTGGAACTGATGTGCTTAATGAATTGAAATATTTCATTTTTTCATTTGGGAAGGGTCAAATGAAATCTAGAAATAGAAATAATGTTTCCACTAAAACCTTTTACAATTGTAAGAAGAGAATTATCTTCTTTGATTTGCCTTATTGGTCAACCAATTTGTTACGCCGTTGCTTAGACGTAATGCACATTGAAAAAAATATATGTGAAATTTTTCTTTCAAATATTCTAATTGTTAAGGGAAAGACAAAAGATAATTTATGGTCTCATCATGACTTGGTGGATTAGGGCATTAGACTAGAATTTCACCCTGTACATATCAGTGAAAATAAATGGAAAGTTCCATGTGCTTCTTATGTGATGACACCTACAGAAAAAAAGAAATTTCTATAAGAACTAGAGACTATTAAAGTTTCTGATGGATATTCAAGAAACATATATAAATGGGTCAATAAAAGATATTTGAAGCTAAAATATTTGAAGACTCGTGATTATCACATTCTTCTGCGTGAGTTGATTCCAATAGCAATTTGTCATCTTTTTTCCAATAATGTAAGGGTGGCTATTATTCAGTTGTGCCATTTTTTTAGAGATATTTATGCTAAGAAGTTGTCTCATTATTTCTTGCAAAAAATGTTAAAAGATGTCCCATTAATTTTGTGTGAGTTAGAGAAAATATTTCCTCCATCATTTTCCACATGCATGATACATATGACTGTCCATGTTCCAACTGAAACACTTCTTAGAGGACCTATTTATTTTCGTTGGATGTATCCAACTGAAAGAAATATGTACACATTAAATTCTTATGTCTGTAATAGGAATCATCCCAAAGGTTCTATCATGAATGGTTACTTGGCTCAAGAATGGGATGTACTACGATGCCATATCATGAGAGGCAGCAGGTATGACAGTTTATAATTTTTCTTTACAAATTGCACTTTCTATTTCTTCATCCATAATTTATTCGATTTCTAAAGTTGTTATAGAATTTTAGTTATGAAATTAATTATTGTTATCTTATTTTTAATTATGGTTTCCTACATTCAATGACATTATAGAGGCATAAATTTAATATATAAGGACGTGTGCCTTGAGCAAAACTGTTTTGCTTGAGTAGAAGGAAGAAAGATAAAAGTACGGTTAATGAACCGAATCAGCAGCAGATTGTAAGTTTTTCTTTGTAGATTTAAAATTTTAATCTCTATTTTGTAACTTAATAATATATTTATATTTTTAATAGGCTACTTTAGAGGCCCTTGATTCCCAGGAACATGACAATTTTGGGCCAAACGATCACTTACATCATGTGTTGGGATATAAGCACCCTGGTAGAGTACGCTGCCGACCTGGGAAGAGTATAGTTCCGATGAGGTATTGTCCCTCCTCAGGTACGAGTTGTAGTTCCACCGAGTTCCAGAAGGTTAAGTCATAGGTAGAATAAGCTGAAAAAAGGGCCACAGAGACAGCAGAACAATCTGCTAGGGAAAACACTGCATTTATGAAACTAATGGAAGTTTTACGTCCAACACTTCCACCAGAGGCCTGAATAGCTTGTGATTAATATATGTCGTCGATGTGTTATATATATGGTGCACCAGGTGGCAGATCTAGTGGTAGTCAAGACGATAGTGAGGAGGAGGCTGAAGTGGAGGAGGAGGAGGGTGAGGAAGACGTCGAGGAGGAGGAGGGCAAGGAGGAGGGTGAGGCAGAGGAGGAGGGTGATGAGAAGGCCGAGGTTGAGTACGAGGGAGATGAGGAGGGTGGGGATGATGATGGGGATGATAATAAGAATGAGGGTGAGGCTGATGATGATAGTGATGGTAGTGATGGTGATGAGGGACAGATTGATCCGTTACATTTTTGACTGATATTATTGACCTTTGATGTTTATTGATTTGTTGTGCCTAGATATATGTGTGATTAGGTAGGTCACATTATCTTTATTTTTTTATCTATAAATAATAAAACTTGACTAGATGATTTTATGTGACTAATTCAGCCCTCCCCTAGACAGCCCCCCACCCCCGTAGACACCCCACCCACCCCCTTGGACACCCCGTAACCCCCTAGACAGCCACGCCACCCCCGTGGATAGCCCGTCCACCCCCCTGGAGAGCCCCCCCCTGTGGATATCCCCCCCCACCCCCACCCTTGTGGATAGCCCACCCACCCCCCTGGACACCCCCACCCCCGTGGATAGCCCCCAACCCCCGTGGAGAGCTCACCCACCCCTATGGACATCCCCCCCCCCCCGATACCTCGTACCCCACTGGACAACCCCTCCCACCCCCCTGAACAGCCCTGCCCACCCCCTAGACATCCCCGCCCGCTCCCTAGAAAGCCCCTCCCCTTGTGGATAGCCCCCCCCCCCCCACCCCCGTGGACAGCCCGCCCACCCCCCTTGGACACCCCCTACCCCCTAGACACCTTTGACCCCCCTAGACAGCCCCGCCACCCCCGTAGACAGCCCGCCCACCCCCATAGACAGCCCCTCCTCCCATGGACCCCACCTCCCTCCCACCCCCATGGGCAGCCCACCCCCCCCCCCCCCGGACACCCCCTAACCCCTGGACAGCCCCACCACCCTCATGGACAGCCTGCCCACCCCCCTAGACACCCCATACCCCCTGAACTGCCCCGCCCACCCATCTGGACACCACGTGCCCCCCTGGACATCCCCCCACCCCTGTGGATAGTCCACCCACCCCCTTGAACACCTTGTACCCCCTGGACAGCCCTACCACCCCCATGGACAACCCACCCACCCCCTGGACACCCCATACCCCCCTAGACAGCCCCTCCCACCCCCTGGACACCTCGTGGCCCCCTAGACAGCACCCCACCCCCATGGATAGCCCCCCCCCCCCTACCCCCATAGACAGCCCGTCCGCCCCCTTGGACACCCCTGGACAGCCCCACCACCCTCGTGGACAGCCCACCCACCCCTTGGACACCCTGTACCCCCTAGACAGCCCCCCACCCTCACCCCCGTGGACAGCCCGCCCACCCCCATGGACAGCCCACCCACCCCCTGGACACCCCTTACCCCCCTCGATAGCCCTGCCACCCCTGTGGATAGCCCACCCACCCCCCTAGACACCTCCTCCCCCCGTGGAAATCCCCTCCACCCCCGTGGAAAGCCCACCCACCCCCACCCCCAAACACCCATACCCGCTAGATAGTCCCGCCACCCCCGTGGATAGCCTGCCCACCCCCTTAGACACCTCATACCCCCCCTGGACAGCCCCTCCCACCCCCTGGATACCCCATGCCCCCCTAGATAGCCCCCCCCCCCCCACCCACCCCTATGGACAGCCCTCCCACCCCCATAGACAGCCCACCCACCCCCTTGGACACCTCATACCCCCCTGGATAGCCCCGCCACCCCCGTGGATAGCCCTCCCACCCCCTTCGACACCCTGTACCCCCATGGATAGACCCGCCCACCCCCCTGAACACCACATGCCCCCTTGGACACCCCCCCCCCCCACCCCCGTGGATATCCCCCCACCCCCGTGGACAGCCCGCCCACCCCCTAGACACGTTGTACCCCCCTAGACAGCCCCTCCACCCTCGTGGACAGCCCACCCACCCCCCTAGACACCCCGTACCCCCTTGAACAGACCCCCACACCCACCCCCATGGACAGCTCACCCATCCCCATGGATAGCCCGCCCGCCCCCCTAGACACCCCTACCCCCCTCGACAGCCCTTCCACCCCCATGGACATCCCTCCCACCCCCCTGGACACCCCCTCCCCCCATGGACAGCCCCCCACCCCCATGGACAGCCCGCCCACCCCCCCCCCCCTCCCAGGACAGCCCCGCCACCCCCATAGACAGCCTTCCCACCCCCTGGACACCTCGTACCCCCCAGTACAGCCCCTATCACCCCCCCAAGACACCCCATGCACCTGGATAGCCCCCCACCCCCGTGGACAGCCTGCCCACCCCTGTGCATAGTCCTCCCACCCCCTTGGACACCCTGTACCCCCCTGGACAGCCCTGCCACCCCGTGGACAGCCCGTCCACCCCCCTGGACACCTAGTACCCCCTAGATAGCTCTTCCCACCCCCATGGACACCTCATGCCCCCTGGACAGCCCCCCACCCCCGTGGACAGCCCTCTCACCCCCGTGGACAGCCCTCCTACCCCCTTGGACACCTCGTACCTTCCTGGATAGCCCTGCCACCCTCATGGATAGCCCACCCACCCCCTGGACACCTCTTACCCCCTAGACAGTCCCCCCCCCCACCCTACCCCCATGGATAGCTCGTACCCCCCGTGGATAGCCCGCCCACCACCTGGACACCCCATACCCCCCTGGACAGCCCCGCCCACCACCATGGACACCCCATACCCCCCTGGATAGCCCCCCCCCCCCCACCACCCTTGTGGATAGCCTCCCACCCCCATGGACAGCCCACCCACCCCCTTGGACACCTCGTACCCCCCTTGACAGTCTTGCCACCCTCGTGGACAACCCACCCACCCCCCTAAACACCCCATACCCCCTGGACACCCCCCCCCCCACCCCCGTGGACAGCCTACCCACCCCCGTAGACAGCCCACCCACCCCCTGGACACCCCCTACCCCCCTCGACAGCCTCGCCACCCCCATGGACAGCCCACCACCCCCCTGGACACCCCCTCCCCTGTGGACAACCCCCCCACCCCCCGTGGATAGCCCTCCCACCCCCTTAGACACCCCTACCCCCTGGACAGCCTTGCCACCCCCGTGGACAGCCTGCCCACCCCCTGGACACCTCGTACCCCCTGAACAGCCCCACCCACCCCCCTAAACTCCTCGTGCCCCCCTGGAAAGCCCCACCCACCCCCTGGAAAGCCCCCCCCCCCCCCCCCCCTCCCCCCACACCCATGTGGATATCCCTCCCACCCCTGTGGACAGCCCGCCCACCCCCTTGGACACCCCGTACCCCCCCTGGATAGCCCTGCCACCCCTGTGGACAGCTCGCCCGCCCTCCTGGACAGCCCCTCCCACCCCCTAGACACCTTGTTCCCCCCTAGACACCCCCCCCCCCCGTGGGCAGCCCCCACCCCCCACCCCGGACACCCCCCCCCCCCCCCCCACCACCCCCATGGACACCATCCCACCCCCTAGACACCCCCTACCCTGTGTATATCCCCCCCACCCCCCTGGATATCCCCCCCCCAGACAGCCCAAAAGGAGAGAGCCCCCCCCCCATACAGAATATTACTATCATTTAAACCAAATATTTCCCATTGTTTTTTTTTTATTTTATATCATGCATTATTTCATTCATGTTAATTTTCATCAAATGGAAGTGCTTTTGGAAGAAAAATGAGGTGACCAAACTGGAAGCAGGGGTGGATTAGAGTGATGGATGTAGTGCCTTGACTACTGAGTCTCAAATGTTGAATCATGGTAGTTTTATCAATTGTAATATATAAATCCCATAAATTGATATTCTCCACTTGGGCCCAAAAAGTGGTATCAATTCTTGGTTATAGTTTATTGGATGACCAAATTACCAAGACTCGGAATTTGAGATTGGTTGGAAGTCTAATGAGAAAAAATTCAACTATTACCCGGTTTCAGTATTTAGTTTTGTGGAAGGAGAGGGTTTGTAAAGTAACTACTAGTACTAGGAGAACTATTCTAAAAGGTTTATCTTCTGGTGAATATGGAATGTAATTTGCACAATGTATGCAATGTTGGAGTCTGGTGTAAACAATATTGGATTCTGTGTGCAGGTGTATTGGCTTGTGTCTCTAGGTGTATTGGCTTGTGTCTCTAGGTGTATTTGATTTGCTACAGGTGTATTGGAGTCTCGTGTATGCAATATTGGAGGCTTCTGCATATTAGATTATCTTTTTAGGTGATATTGGATTCTGTGTCTTCTTGCAGGTGTATTGGGTTCTGCATATCTGGGTGTTGTTGTGAAATCTGGGTGAAGGATATACCAACGGTTTATAACCATTGGTATACTTCTGAAAAAAAAAATTTAACGCTATACTAACAGTTTATAACCATTGGTATAGGGGTGAAAGGTATACCAACGGTTACAAAACTGTTGGTATATCAAAGGAATTCTGCATTTTACCAACGGTTTGCTGCAACCGTTAGGAAAAAAACTATACCAACGGTTCAAAAACCATTGGTAAAATACTGAATGCTTTGTAAACCAATGGTTTTAAACCACCGGTATAGATTTTTTCTAACGGTTCTAGGTAACCATTGGGAAGCTGTGATTTTTTACAGAATATACCAATTGTTATTTAGAAACCATTGGTATATATCTATCCCTACGCTGGACTTACCAACGATTTTCCAAACCATTGGTATATTGTATACCAATGGTTTTCCCTTCAATACCAACATTTTTAAACCATTGGTATAGTTTAACTTTCCAGTAGTGATGGAGCATTTTTTCTAAAAAGTATATAAATTTTTTTGAATAATATAATTTAAATTAATGTATATATATAACATTGAAACTATACAGAATATTTGACATAGATTTGTAGAACATATCACACTATAAATAGAATGTTGATGAGTTTTGGAACAAAATAATGGTATATATTATATCATTTATATGTTGTAATGAGTCATTTTTGTGTTTTGAAATTTATTAGATGTATCCAATAAGAACAATATTTCTAAAAAACATGGAGTGAAAACGGTACCCTTACTTTCACCTACCTTGGGGTTCCCCTTTTCTAGGGTAAAGTGAAATAATTTTATACTGAGAGATTTTATTAAAGAATCATTGGTCTGATGGGATAATGGAAGGGGAAGAACATGTCTCAAGAAGGGAGAAATTTTCTTCTCAATTTAGTGATAATATCAATGTCTGCCTATGCTTCCACTTTTTTCCAAAAAAACTAAATCTATAATTAGGGATCTTCAAGCATTTATTAGA
Organism: Viscum album; assembly: GCA_963277665.1. Lineage (NCBI taxonomy): Eukaryota > Viridiplantae > Streptophyta > Magnoliopsida > Santalales > Viscaceae > Viscum > Viscum album. The sequence goes on along the minus strand of OY728155.1, from coordinate 1,498,272,472 downwards.
AATTTTTTATTTACCAGTTTCATATTTTAATGGATTTTCATTACAGTGTCTTGGAAGGAATGTGTCAAGCCAATTAAACTGGAAGGTTTGGGTATTAAGGATCTAAAAATTCTTCATTTGGATCTTCTTAGTAAATTCAAATGGAATACATTAACATCTAATGACAACACTCTATAATTTATTTCCAATATATTTATATAAAAAAGGCATATTGGGTACTCTATGTACATTTCATCATCAATTTTTCCATTCATAATACACTCTTATAGTGATCTTATACAATATTTATAGTGGATTGAAAATAAGAATTACGTAATTAACTTTTGGAACATGTCATGGCTGGAAAATACAATAATTTATGAAATGATTGTCCTTCCTAATATGAATCAACTCTCTATTTCTGATTCCGAATGAAATGGATGTCTGTAAAGGCCTTATTCCTTCCAAGTAAATGTAGAAAATTTATAGGTATGTGTATATTGATATTGAAATGAGTGTATGGGTTTCAAACTCTACTAGGAAGTTTACTGTTAGGGTGTATTAAAAATATTAATGACCAGGTAGCCTCAATTTTCTTATGTGGATATAGAGTTTGAGGCAATCATGTATTTTCCCATCTCACTTTTTTTCTATGGAGGGTCTGGTGGTGCTAGATGCCTCTTCAAAATTTGATACAGAGAGATGGGATTCACATTTCATCTGTGTGACATCTCTATTTCAAAACTGATGAGTCAGTTCACCATGTTTTTATCACTTTTATATTCTCATTTAGATTAAGGGAGCATATTCAATCTCTTTTTGGATTTAGAATTATGATTGAAAACATTGAAGAAGAAATTATCTCTATCTATAAATCTAATCACAGTGTCCAGGTCCAAGGAATTTTGTACATAGAAATTGTTCATACAATTTATTATATTTGTAGTAAAATAAATGGTTGTTCTTTTGAAGGTAAACATCACTATTTTAATGGAAAAAAACATTTTCACTTATGGGGTCGACATGGATTCCTACAAGGTATATACAGGTTCCATGAATAATGATAATTTTGGTCTTATTATTTTGAGAACCTATGGTGTCACTAGAAAGTTCAAGAAACCAATGTTGTTTAAATCCATTTGATGGATTCCCTTAAACTTATAATGGTTTAAGGTGAATGTATATTGGATGGATTTAGGTGAACCAAGGCCCTCGGGTAATGGATATTCTTTTCACACTAATCAGGGGCTCATTAAAGGTTTTTTCTACAATGTTATTGGTAGTGGATCTTCTCTCAAAGATAAATTGTATGTGATAATTACAGCTATTATGAATGCAGTTCAATAGGAATGGAGATATATTTGGATCGAATATTATTAAACTACTATTGTTCTCTTTTTAAATACTCGATCCAGGATTGTTTCATGGTGAATGATTCTATTCTTTATTTAATTCCTTAAATTAATTGACCATATAAATTTGGATGTCACTCATGATCATAAGGGATGAAATTAGGTTGTAGATGCTCTGTCAAAAAGGGAAAATTGGGAGGAAATCTCGAGATAATCATTTATTATCTCAAAACTCTACTCTCATTTTTTTGACTTGGATGCATTTTGTTATTTTAATTTTCATTTATATAAACCCATTTGTAATTCTAAATTCTATATATTTTAATAAAATTATCTAGTAATAGGCCCTTACTAGCTCCTGAACCATTTTGACTATAAATAATTTATATGAAGATAACATATCTACACATAAGGTTCTTCCTGACATAATAATTTGATAATTAAATAGAAAAAATATTTTTATATTATTGGTTTAAAGGTGTTATTTGAGTATGGTAGTGATGTTTATAATATATTTCATCTGAAAATAATTAATAGAACATTTTTTGATGGGTTGGATAAAGAATTATAAAAATGAAAATTTTGTTTCATTTGAACAAAATTCTTGACTCTTGTTTACAGATAATTATATTTATGATGTAAAATTATACTAAATATTTTGAGTCTTATAGTAAAAAAAATGAAGAATAACAAAAATTAAGGATTATGAGTTTTAAATGTTTCATTGAAAATATTTCAAAATTAGGAAATAATATTTTTATCATGGGAATGTTAAATTCTCTAAGTATGACTGAAAACATATTCCATAAAACATAATCATATGGTTATTTTGGTTTATTTTTTTTTTTTTTTTGAATAACCCAATATAAATAAATTGTGACAATGAAAAAAAATATTTATTATAATTTAGAGGTTATTTATTATTTAATTACATATTTTTGATATTTTTATTTAAAATTCTATGTGATAAAAAGGTTCAAATATTGAGATTTATTTATAGGGTACATTAGAATTTAAATTCCTAATTTTTTGAGATATTATTTAATAATTAAATGAATTCTCTTCAATTAAATGGATAAAGATATTGTTGGATATATAGAGTTAAATTATAAAAGATCCACTATATATAATTATAAACAACAGATTTCCTTATACGAGGAAATGAATCCAACTAATGATATAATTTTATACTATTTGTTTTATGAATTATTTATTAATAATTATTTAGATTAAAAAAAATTAATATATAATGGATAAATCATTGAGAATATGAGAATATTATAAAATTATAATTAATCATAAAATTAATTAGATAAGATTTGAAATCTATAGGGAGATATTTGAATAATTGTATTCAGATACAATGACTTTGTAACATTAATACTGGGTGAGTATGTGATGATTCAACATATTTTGGGGCTCAATATTTTTTCCTAAATTAATATAATCTCCCAGATTCTATTAATTGATATATTAATAATATTAAAAGTACATATAATTTTTAATAGGTTTATAGGGTTTATCTTTATCATTATTAACCATTACTATGTTTATAAATTCAATCACGGCTTTGAGAATGAATGAATAATTTATATTTAGGATGTGATATAATAAATCCATTCTTAAAAAAAGTATATATCTATCAAAAATGTATGAAAACATATTTGGAAGGCTATCAATGTAAAGGATTTCAAACAATAGTTTAACCATTTGAGATTGAAATAAATTGGTTGGACCATGAAAAAAAGAGTGTAATTTTTCTCATATTATTGGGATTCTAATATATATTTCATAATGGATATATACCCCTTTATAATATTTTTTTAAAAATTAATTGATTCCATGTCCCATGGATTAAACCAAAAACATAAATGATGTTTCTCTCAGATTATGCGTGAACATAGTAAAAATTCATGTGTTTTTTGTACTTTATTTTCACATATAAGGGTGATTTTTAGTGGAATGATAATGAAAAAATTTAATCCGAAGATCTGATTATGGTTTAGTTAAGTGAAAGCCCTCAATAATGATATAAAGGATTTATAAGAAAGAATAATTAAAGTTCACTAGTTCAAACTATATCATTGTTAATCTTCATGGATATGTGAACAATAACACTCATCAACAATGGACTAAAAAATCAGTTTGTTTAAAATGATGCATGATATATATAGTTTTTAGATATATATAGAGATAATATAAAATATATATTTCAAAAATATTTAATTTTTTATATTAATAATATCCATCTTATAAAATTATATATTTTTTATTATGAATGTGGTTTATGTTGTCTTCTTAATTATATAATCATTAAAATAGTCCATTGTAACTAATTGTTTAAAATAATAATATAATTTTATTTGAATTCATAAAATTGTAATATGTCTATTATTGATGTTAAAAAATATCTCCTACCATGATATATTATTATATTTATATAAAAAAAATTATTTAATTATTTATTTTCAAATAGCTGTAAAAATAAAATTATTAAATGGATTTTCATTTTTCAATCAATATATTAAAATAATGTAACATTGGGAATATTATATTTTAATTTAATAGTTCTGAAACACATGGATAAATAATTAAATATGATAAAATATGATAAAATAGTTATATATATTTGAAAATAATAATATTTTTATGAATTATGTTGTAATATAATAAAATAAAAAAGTAAACATTGAATAATATAATTTTCATTTTAATTACAATTATTTTGTTAGTAGTTTAATAATGAAAATTATTATGTATATTTTCTTATGTTATAAATATTTTGTGAAAATTATTATTTAATATAATTTGAATATTGATATGTTCTAAAGAAAAAAATGTTATTGAAAATTAGTTTTATAAAAAAATTATAAAAATAAAATAAAATTTTAATTATTTATTGATTACATATGCACTTAAGCAATGCTAGCATTGGGCTGGTATAATATAAGAAATGTATAATTTGATGACGTAAGTATAGTGTTGTTTGAAAAATGATAAGGTTTAAAATAGATATGTTTTTAAAAAATTTAATGGTATAATTTTGATTACTAAGTAATAATTTCAATTTATTTCTTAAATTTCAAAAAGTTCTGGATATTTTAAAACAAATGTTTTTTATGAACCTTAAAACATATAAAAATATTTTTTCATAACATTTTTAAAAATAGGGGAAATTGTTTTTCTAATTTTCTAATTCCTCCGAATCATTATATATTACTTATTTTATTTTATATACTCTTTAAAAACAATTTTTTCAACACTAAAACACAATCAATGTAGAAATTTCCAAAAAACAATGTTTCAATTCACCTTATCTTATAATTATTTTTCATTTATTTATTCTCAATTTAATTTTCATATATCCATTTTTCACATATATATTGTACAATTTTTTTTACTATTTACCATTTAATAGGAAAAATAAAAACATAATAATTTTATTATTGATAAGAATTGATTTAAATGACTCTTTATTCATGTATATTATGTATATATAACTAATGGGTTATTTTTTAGGAAGTTCGTTGTTGTTTTTCATGCCTTGGTGGATTTTATGGACGTGCACAGTTTAAGGATGGTGAGTAAAAACCATGTACTTCATCTAGGAAACTATGTGGGTTGAAGAAGGAGGGGCATAAGATCCACATGGTTGGTTCATGGTTTGGGAAAACTAGAAATATGTGCATGGGAAACAATTAAATACTAGATAGAGTGGATAATCATGGTTGGTTCACGGTTTTTCTAACCATGTGAGGGATTGGCTTAAGGGAGTAATCACTCCACGGTTGGAACACGGTCTACTATACAATGTGTCCTAACCATGAATTTTACAATTACAGATTATAAATTTATTGATATAAATTTGATTAAGTCATAGGAATCATTTTAATTTCACAATCTTTCATAATCCAAAATTCATTTTCCTCACAAGTCTTGAGAGGATATTACCTTTGACTCAAGAGTATTTTTAGGCTATTCAAATTTCATTTAAGATTATATTGGTCGGTAGGTATCCATTCATAACCTTTATTCTTAGATCTCTTCTCCTTAACTCTCTTGAAACCTTATATATAATCAATATTGGATAGATCCTTGTTCACTGATATATTCGTGATGATTTCATTATGTATACATGGTAGATCTAGGTATGGAAAGGTGGTATGTGATCTGATCTAGAGGATTATTTTTTTTTGCCCTTATTTTTTCAAATATTTGTGTGGTATGTGGATTATATCATGGATATGCTTGATTTTAACTTGATGTATCACCTTTAAATAATGTATTTATTGAAATTATTGTAAAATCCTTGGATAATTATTTCTAGAAACACCTTTTGGGATGATTTTGAGAAATTTTGTAAATGGGATAGTTTTTTGGAAAATATCATTGATTATAATTTAAAAATTGTTATTATAAATTTATGGTTTTAGTTTCATACATAGAAAAGTGTTTTTGAAATGTATTAAAGAAATATTGATATAATGTGAAATATATTAGCATGGGTTTTGGAAAAACAAGGGTGGTATGGGTTATTTTGCATTAGATGTGTCCCTATGAATGAGGTATGTGCCAAAGGGGAACCTATTATTGGTCACCTTGTGACGACTTGGTGGATTTAAAAGATACTTCTCATCTGTATGGTACTATCACTTAGGCATTCATGTGTGGATATGTGGATGTGAGGAATCATGGAATTTGTATTTGAAAAGGAATCAAAAAAAAATTAACGGATTTTTTTCATCACGTTCTATGGAAAATTGTTTTGGATTTGATATAACCTTCTTTAAATATTTTAAATTTCATTCTATAAATTTTGATAACCAGTTCCTATCATAGTTGTGTGAGTTGTTAAGTCGTTAGGGAAATCCTAATAATTTAAGACTCACCCCCTACTTAATAATTGTTTGGTGTGTTCACATTTTATCTATAATTACATAGGTAAAGGCATCCCAGTTCTTTAGTGACACTTCATGATACAGTGGGTGTTTCTTATCATGTTCGAGCATGGAGGAGGTTGGAAATTTCTAGATTTATTTATTGGTGTCTCTGGGATGCTTTTTCCTTTGATTCCTTTGGTTAAGTCTCTTGGATTTCTATTTTACTATAATATGGTCATTGTTTTTTTTATTTTAAATTGTATATTTTTACTAATACAATATATATAGATTTGTTTGGATATAGAATTTGTCATTTGGATGTTTATATTTCAAAGGAAAATCATCCCCACAAATTTTTTTGAGGCCCTCAGTATATATTTACATCCATTGGTGTATTGGTGATGCCACTTAATTCTATTAATAACCACTAGTTATTCCCGTTCCAATCTGTAAGGGGTGGGATATAACAAATGGAAACTGTTTTTTTGAATAATGGGTCTCAATTGTGTTTAGTCTTGGAGTTTGAAATTTTGTTAGACTTTATATATTTTTTTGTTTCTTGGTATGGTATAAATGAGACATGATTGTTGGAATATTAAATTAAGTTCATAAAAATCAATAGCTATCGTCTTTATTCTGAAATTCAAGTTACCTTGGTGTTCACATAAATGATTTTTTTAGACAATTCTAGATGAGTTGTCACCTCATCGTCAAAAGTATAGGCAATTAGAGTTACAAGACATGCATTGATAGTATGAATTCATACCAGGATTGTAAAGATCATTATTTAGTTAATGAATTATGTAAATTCTAAGATTTAATTTTAAGGACTCAACCATAAAAATTACATAGTATAGTTATTTTAAATCTAGAAATAACATTCATTTTCGAAAGATATTTGAGGTTTATATTTTTAGAGAATTAAGAAAACTCTTACAAAGTAAAATCATAAATTACATGTGGACTCTTATATTCAGTATCCACTTTTTCCACTAAATTAAACCCTTTTAAAATAAAACATGCTTTCTTTTCATGACGCATCTTTGCAATTTTAATCATGACCTCAACCTTATCCCCACTTTTACATTAACAATATGAAAAAATTAAAAAACATGGGATGAGCATAAAACCACAGTAAAAAATGTATGGTTAAGGAATCTATTACTCCAGTGTAACCCCATAAAACATTTTCTAAAAAACATACATTTTTTTAACCTAAAAAATGAATCATTATTTCAAAAATCTCATTATCTTACCTATTGAAAATAAAAAGGTTTTTTTAAAAACTTGTAAGTAAGAATACAAAAGATAATTAGGTAAATTGGGACATAATTATACTCAAATAAAATAACCATGAGGATGACTTCCATACATGTCACTCTTACAAATGGAGTAGTCATACAGCTGACTTCCATACCCAATGCATTGGATGTTATGATGTAACCACCAGTCATTGGTTTATGAAGAAACCACCCATCCTTGGTTTATCGCGTAACTACCTATCAAATGCTCATGTACCATTCTATAATCATAACACATAAAATCTTTTAATTTTAAACATTTCACTCATAAAATTACATTTTCACCATTAAGAAAAAAAATCATGTTATTGAATAACCAATCCACTTTCAAAACCCATTTAAGACATTTAAAACAATATTTTTATATAAAAGTGTCCCATACCACTTTGAAAAATTTGAATGAAACTAAAAATTTCCATTTTAAAAAATTCATGTCCATATAAATACATTCATAAAAAAACATTTTGAAAACATGGACTTGAAAGAGAATTATTTATAATTATACATATTTGAAACATTTAAAATGATTTTTTACTTAAAGAGTCCCTTACCATGAGTCTGATTCATCATGTGACGTCATTATATTTCTGATAAAATATAAAATTAGGTTAATTTAATCTTTCTTGAGAACCTTATTTTCATTTACTAATAATTTCATATCACTTATTAACATTTTATAAAAATTTATTCATTATTTATCTTCACGTTGGATGTTTTTATGATATTCAGTACATGAGTCCAAATAGAAATTGGTAAGTCAAATATCATCAAAGTTGTCATTAATCAATCATCCATAGAATAATATTCAAAAACTAGTATAAATCAATCATACATTTAAATTCATTCATTAAATATGGTCATGAAAAATGAACTATAGTATAATCCTGGAGACAGTAAGCTATAAGTACACATGTGTAACATTTTCATTTTTCAACGATCATTATGGAAAGAAGGTAAGTAATGTATTATCTATCTAGAATGATCATTATATAATAAATATCATATTAATAATTTAAATATATGTATATATATTAATCATGTGATGTGGTGATGGAAATCGAATTATATCACTTCATGGAGGTGATAGTTCAAATGTACCCACGAAGGATTTTTTTATTTTTATGTGAATGGAAAGATAAGAATTAAAATGATAATTAATGATATATATGTCTAAAATATAATATATAATCATTAATTCCATCATTATAATCAGAAATATGGATAGAAATATAATTATATCAGTTCGTGAGGTGGTAGCCTGCCGTACGCACAAACGATTAATTCATTTCCCATTTGATGAAATTGGAGATGGATTGAGATGATGATATTAGAATAATAACATCTCAGTCTAGTTAGGGTACATTATTTATTATCTAATAATTTATGATGAATATTTTAATGATGTGTAAGAATAAATAAAATAGAAACATTTAATAAAAAATGGTATAACTTCTTCAGATGATCACTTTTGATTAACACATTAACACATCTAAGGAGGGTGTTATACCCAAAATAAGAGATTTATATTGTGGGTAGGGATCTGGGAAGTGATATGGGATAATATTTGTATATAAAAATATGTTTTTAGGTGTGATTCATAAATAATAATGACTACCCTTTAATAGGAGAGGGGAGGGGCACTCTTGGAAATCATCAAAATATTAAATTAATATAAATTAATTTTATAATGCAAATGGATCCAAACATATAAATTTATATGATAGGTTTATTTTGGGTCTATATAACATCATCAAAAAAAATAAAAACATTTTAACTATTTTTTAATCCTTATCTTTTAGATTTAACCATTATTTATCTTTTTAATTCTTATAGTGATATAATTTAATTTACACATTGAGGGTTCATATAATTACTATTAAATTTCAAATGAACTATAAATGATTAATTGATGAATTTTTGAGACTTATCAAAGGATTTTGGTTGAAATTTAGTTTTTTATAAATTTTATATCATTTAATAAAATATTATTTATTTTAAAATTTCAATAATTTCTATGTTGACAGTATTCATTACTTGGCTTTTTTAAAATATAATAACAATGTTATATCTTTAAAAAAACTATTTTAACACATCATTAATATGTAAAATTAATCCATGAAATTCTTGGATGACATAAATTATAAAAATATATATTTATTTTAATATATTTAATATCCATTATTTGATTCTTTCATTAATTAAACAATTATTACATCATCATTGTGTCATCATTTAATGTAATTATATTATCACTAAACATTATAAATAAATTAACATGATGTAGATAAATATTTTATATTTATAAATACTATTTACAGTCAAACATATAACTTATATAACCCCATTTAAAAATACTTTACCTATTAAAAACTAGAGTAGGGAGAAATTGGGTTTTTTGTTAATATAACATTATAAATGTCATACTCTCATCCAAGTTGATTCTAAAGGTTATAAATTATACCCAAGAATTAATTTGGTTTAAATACACCCATCCAATGAAACTAGGACATGTTTTAAGTTAATTTTTTAATTTTTAGAATATTATTTTTACCATTAATAACCTGATGTACCCTTAATCATGGTAATAAAAAATCTTATTAAAGATTCTATTCCTAAGGTACAAAAATATAATTAGAATATTTTTTAATTTTGAAACATATGATTCCAAATATGTAATCCAATTTTTAAAATTATAAACACATAGATTGTAGAAATTAATTAAAAAATTAATCTCATTGAAGAAATGAGAAAAATAGTTTCTTAAGTAAAAACTGTCCAAAATATTGAAAGGTTTTTATATCCAAATTCAATCTGAAATTGATTAAAATGACCTATATTGGATTAATTAAAATATCATGACATAATAATACTATTAAAAAATTAAAATATATTATTTAATGTTGTAAATTAATTTCATGATTAAGAAGTTTTAAATTATAATGTAGTATATTTTTACTATTCATCAAAAAACAAATCTTATCAGGAAAATATCAAAATTCATGAAAATTAAATTTTGATATTCCTATTTCAAATACTAAGATTATTTTTTCAAATATAATTTATAGAACATTCAAAAACCGATTTAAAATAGGATCTCCATCAAAAGGTGGAAAAATGTCTTTTTAGAAAATTATTCTTTTATGGATAAGATTGAATTTGTTCTTATATAAAGTCTAGAAAACATATTAGATGAATTTTAAACATTATATTGAATATAATATATATATATATATATATATATCATTAATATAATCAAACTTGGATGATTTTTTAATTTATTGGTATAAAACACTTATCCATATTTAAATAGTTTTTTAGAAAAACATTTCCATTTATTTTAAAAATGGGTTTTACATTAATTTATAATGAATTGGTCAAATAATTAATTATATATATTTATATGTAAACCATATTTTTATAATTTAGTTAACATTATTCATTCCCTCCATTTTAAAAGTTATGTAATAATGGTGAAATTTAAATAACAATATTTAATTATTCATTTAAGATTCATGTGGTATATCATGTATGCTATCGATCATGGTATTTTTTTTAAAAAAACACATGTTCTTAAATTATCCCACATTTTTTAAATTTCTTCCTCGCAATTTTGAAATCACTCTCCATAACTAATGTTTGAATTTTGAAAATACCCTTATTTAAATCCCACATCGGAAAAGTGTTAACAAAACTTCCACATTAAAATAATAAAAGGGAGGTACTATTGTCACATATTATAATACATACTAGGGTTACTTGTAGGAAAATATGGACATAGAAGAAAAAACCAACTATCATGTTTTGTTGGAGAATTATAGAGAACATGGTCATGAGAAAAATAACAATCACAAAACCATAAATCTATGATTAGTTAAAAGTTAATTGACTTTGTAGTAAGAAAAGTAAACATATAACATTTTTAAGATCCTTTTCATAGAGTTTTCGATTTCATTTATGTAATAGACTAAGAACATAAATGACTACACTTACTTGAAAAGTTGAGTTTCATCCTTTAATAAATTTCCACTTCAAAATCATTTTTCTCTAAGAGATGAGTATTTATGATGAATTCTTAATGACTTAAGTACTAGAATAAACTTTTATAGAATCAAATAATCCAAAAAATATTAACTATCTTCTTCTCCTTTGTTTAGACATAAACCAAAACCAAATTTTTTAAGATAAGATAAAGCAATTCTCCAAGAATAATAATCCATTATATGATTTAAAATTACTTATAATATAAAAAATTTAGTAGTAATATCAAATATTAAACATAAACCATTCCAGAAATAACTATCCATAAAATTACTAAAAATAATTCAAACTAAGATTGAAACCCAAAATTCTTATGGAATTGAAAACATACTCTTTCATGAAAAAATTTAACATTTATATCCAAAAAACATCAATCAATATTAAATTCCCATGCCAAAAATGAAATTTTCTTAATCACATAATTTCCATGATATGGTAATTATATCCATTAATAACCCAGATCACCATATATCCAAAAGGAAAGCATAGATCCTTCCAAAATATTATACATCCTTTACTTATCAAATAAAATCCCATAGTATTCTATTTACCTTGATCAAATAGGATTCTAAAAATAGTGAATATCTTCCAAAATAACATTCCTCACCTAATCTCCAAATCTTTTTTCCAATATCATACAATTTGTTTTTCCAAAATAAACATACTATTCATTGATATAATTATTTAATTAATAAATCATGCTAACCAGGATATCAAATAGTCCAATGGTAGGTGATTCACCCATGTAACCCTTCGGTTGTGGGTTCTAAACTTGTAACCTTGGCGAAATCGACAGGTTGTCACCTATCCTGTATATTTTCCATTTGGTAAAACTATATAGTTATTATAACATTCCAAAAATATTATAAATTTCTCAAAAATAACTATAACATGTCTTAACCTTGATCATTATCTCGCATCATTCATTTTTATTCCCAAAATATAATAATCCATTATTACCTTGAAAATAAATGTCCCCAAAAATAAAATTAATATCCTTATAATTTCATAACATAAATCCTTAAAAGGGGATTCTAATACACTGAACATATGGTCGACCGTAAAAGTATAAACCCATGATAATATCTCTAACTCTTTAGAAAACATCCTAATATATATGTTTGTGTAAACCCAAATCTGATACCAAATTTAAAGACCTAGCCTTAAAAATTACATAGTCTTGTTTTTTTAAAAATAGAAATCACATTCTTTTCCCAAAGGTATTCTAGGTTTAGAGAAGGATAGTGGAGCTTGGGAAGATGACAGAGCATGGGAAGCACAGGGTGAAAGAGGCGAGCCCTAGATCGGGTGATCAAGATACAACTGGATCGGTGTCTCCCACTAAAATATCAGGAAGTAGGAAAAAAGATGTTTATGTCGGGAACAATGAGATCATTCAGCTTAGGAGAAAATGCATCTCGAGAAAGGAGGACTCTGCTCATATCACGGTCTTGTAGAAGAATTTTACAGAGGTGGTTACATTTTCTTCCCCCCAGTCATTTACTACTTTTTATATTTCTTAACCTGTAAGAATAATTAGGCAAAGGTAGATCCACATGTCTCGATCAATCAGTATGTTGTTTAGGAGAGATTTGGCCTTTGAAAATACTCCATTATCGTAATGGTTTTGGTCTCGAAAGGTGAATAAATGTGGAAACTCCATGATCTCACCTAATTGATTGTAGATGTATGGGGATTTGATGACTAGAGGATGAATGCCATGGGATGAGGCTACTATCCCATTGTGTTCCTTCTAATGATTACAAGAGGCATGCTTGTAGTATGGGTTCAATTACCTTGAATCCTGGGTTTCTCAAAATCAAATAATGGGATAGAAACTTTGATCCTAATAATTTTTGGAACACCTTTGCGTAGGTTTGGATTTGTATACATAAGCTCAACTAGCATTACTAGCATCTAAGGATTATATGGGACATATAATCCTCGGTTAGACATCCCATTAGGATGGATAAGAAAAAGGACAATACATGGTTTTGACATTACACCAGAATCTTAGTGAAAGTTGATTTGTCCACTAAATTGGTTGAGGAGGTGGTGCTCACAATGAGGTATGATAGTATGAAAATTGGCATTTAGTATGAACGAAAACCAAATTTTTCACTAATTATAGGTTTTTTGGTCATCTTCTAGCTGAATGCAGAAGTGACTTTCAATGAACATTTTGAAAAATTAAGGGCATGATGTGGGTGTATGTAGAAAGAGGAAGGGGGAGGCCCCACCTTCTGAGCCTCAATTCAATGAGGCTGGCCATTTAGGTGTTTTCACCAAGGGGACTGTCAATGTGGATCACAACTGTGAGCCTATGAAACAAGCCCCTGAGTCTGATTAAAGCAATTTAAGCACACCATCAGATAATGTTAATACAAATGGAGATCAGACACTACCTTCTCAAGAATCTAGTATGCATGTTGATGTTATTCAAGATGATAATCACAGCAAATCTGAGCATGTTATGGACATCGAAGGATGCAGGCTGCTGTACATGAGCCTCGTCCCAGTTGGTGAGGACTCTTTAAGTGCATCCAAGAGACCCGAGATCAAATCCAGGTGAAGGCTAATTTCCGGTACTTTAGCAGTACTATAGCAGTATTGTAGCAGGAACTGTGCAGAACTGTAGCGGGAACTGTAGCAGGAACTGTTTGTCACTGTAGCAGCCATGAATATTCCCCTGTTTGGGCCTTCGGGCCACTGATTTGGTCCCTGGGTCCTTTAAGGCCTTCGGGCCACCCAGGACTTTGGGTTAGTAAGGCCTTCGGGCCACCTCAAGTCCTTTGGGCCACCTTTAGTGCAGATGCAAACCAGACAACCTACAAGGAACAAGCTTCAGAAGGAGGAGGAGCAATGAGCTTTCACCAAAGAAAAGCTAAACGGATTGAAAGAATGAGAGGGTATGGAACCTGCCATCGGGACAAGCCTGTGCATGCATGGAAAAGCCTAGACGATCAGCCATGCGAAGGTAGAGAGCTGATTTCACGATGAAGTTGCTAGGGAGGAGCAGTTCCAAGTAGTTAGTCTGGGTTTCATGTAATGTTTGAAGCCTATGGGCATTGAATTCCTCTAAGGCCTACGGTCCATGTAATACTTTTTCCTACGGGCCTTGTAAGGATTCCACCTCACCCCTTAAAATGTGGATTACAAAAATCAATAAAAAATGAAGTCCTTCAGGCCATTGGAGGAAGGATGCAAGCTGCCTTACAAAGAGACTCAACTCACGCTGGTGTAGTGCACCGATGTTGTGCCTTACAAGGATGTGGATTCATCTACCTTAAAGGGAATCATTTAAATTCAAAAAGAGAATTATGATGATGTTTCATTGCTTATGATAGAATCCATAGACCCTATATCTAAGGATAACAGAACTGATGGGGTTGGAAAAAATGCACATCCTGTTGAAACGCTCTCAGCTTCCCAGCTTGTGTTTGAGCAGGAGTTGGGAAAGGATGTGGGCAGCCTATAACTCATTCCAACTGGGAAGTTTTTATCTGAGAACCACAATGTTTTGGCTATATCTCAACCTGCTACTCCATCTCATGACTGGAATTTATTGGATCAATCAGCAAAGAACAGGGAGGAAATTGGGAAATGTTCTAAGAAATATTAACATGGTGAGAAAGAGGAGGGATTCTTATAGGTGCCTTCTTCTAGAATTTCCAGGTAAAGCATATCACTGGAAAGATATGATGGACTTATAAAATCAGTCAATAAATTTACACCCCTTAGTGGTGTTTTTTGGTCTGATGTCGCTAAATAAACATAAATTAATGAGATTAAATTTTTGGAAAATATATGTAGATATTTAATACATATTTCATCTAGTAGTATATATAATAAGTATACCAAAAAACATGGTAATTTGTTTGATGACTTATCTTGAGATGATCGACCAATACATAATTGAAATTTCATGTCTTATTTTGTGAATGTGGTTATTTAATTTGTAATAATTAGATTTATTTTTCTGTATTGATGACTTGTGAGTCATCTCTAACTAAGTATGTAAGGATCTGCATGTCCTCTTAAAAAAAGTTATGTATTTCATACCCCCAGACCCCCTCACATGCATGTGAGTAAATTTTTAATTAAAATACAATCAACAAGAGGTGTCCTCAAAGAGGCATCCCCAAAGAGGTGTCCCTGAAGAGGCATCCCTGAAGAGGTTTCCCTGAAGAGATATTTGAGAACAAGCATTCGACAGGAGGTGTTTCTGTTTGAAAGAATACTAGCAGTTGCTAAAATATTTGATAATAGAGACTCTAGGAGTCTACCCATAGGTTTTGGATAGTTTATCAAATAATGATAAACTAATTGTAAGTCTCAAGATAAAGTCATGATTATTTCATAAGTAATTAAAATATATAACATTATATTAAATTTTATTTGGTAATAATACCACCATCACTATACCTCAATAGTGATAAATCAATACATAAAAAAGTCTCAAGATAAAGTCAACTATTCAAAACCAATTTAAAAAATGTAAAATTTTGATGTAGTATATAATATTTTATTAATTATTTTTTTATAGGTAATAATGTATGTGCAAATATATTGCAACAATGAGGCCATTTATACTGAGTAGGGATTTAGCTATAGTATTCCACCTATCAGAGTGGTAAATCTTCATGGTTGTATGACATTGGATGCAGTTCGCAATAAGATTCATAATCAGTTAAAACTAAGGGTCGGTCAATCCATTTCTTCAATAACATATCGACATCTACAACATCCTAAACATTTCTGGCACATCAATTACCCTTTGGTCGATGATGATGATTGGATGGATGCATCTTCTTTATTTAGACAGCAGTGTGCTAATGGTTTGATGGAGTTGTATGTGGAGATTTCTAATATAGATGTGGTGAAACCAATTACTACAAAACCGTGTTTTGTGATATCTATATTAGTTGGTCCTTCACATCAGTCTTTTTCATTGCCTCCTTCTCATGTGACTCCTGTGATAGAAGTAAATTATGAAGAAGATGATCAAAATTTGGAAGGAAATGTAGATAACATACCTCTATCTGTTGATGTTTCAAATGAAAGTTTATCTAAGGAAGAAAAATCTAGGGAGCCATCAGGAGATGAGTGGGTGAGGGTGATGTGGTGAATGAACCTTATGAGGTTCCTTTGAGAGATGTGGGTGAGGGTGATGTGGTGAATAAACCTTTTGAGGTTCCTTTGAGAGACAGGCATCCACGACATCCACCGGTTAGTGGTAACATCCTTCAGTATTGAGTTCCTTAGTTGAAGGAATGTCTCGTGAACAACATTTTGGTTATAATGTCATTATGCTAGCTTCTGAATTCCCTAGCATTATAGGGAATAGATCTGCATCAAATGATAACACCATCTATGTCGGGCAGGAGTTTAAAAGTAAACTATCCATAAAAAATGTGATAAAGAAATACCACATTGAGTGACATTTCACATTTTTGGTTGATGATTTAAAGAAGAAAAAATATCTCATTCGTTGTGAAAAATATGGGCCATAATGTAAATTTTGATTAAGGGAAATATTTGATAAATTTTTTGCATATTGGATGATAACCAAATTAGAAGGGCCACACACTTGTGTGCATCTAAGCTTGTCGCAGGATCACTCTTTCCTTGATTCAGAGTTTATATCAAATGTTATTTGTGAGATGATATAAACATGTTAGGATGTTCTCATTTCCCTTGTTCAGGAAAGAATTCAATAGTTGTGTAACTATAAGATATCATACACAAAAGCATGGAATGAAAAACATAAGACAATTGTAAAAGTGTGAGGTTATTGGGATGAATCTTATGCAATGTTTCCACATCTTATGAAATTATTGTCTATCAAATATCATATTGTTTATCAGTTGGACATTGTTGAGTATGTATCCTCTAATAACGGATTTGATCGAACAAAGGTGAAGTTCAATAGGATTTTTTGGGCATTCAGGTCATGCATTGTTGTCTTTCCCTATTGTAAACAATTTATTCAGGTCGATGACACTTTCCTATATGACAAGTATACAGGTGTTCTACTCATTTCCGCCACACAAGATGGTAATCGTGCTCCTCTACCACTTGCTTTTTCTATTGTTTTAAAGGATAATTTTTAATGTTGGAGCTGGTTTTTGGCATGTGTATGTGTTCATGTTACAAAAAACCAGGGCGTGTGTCTGATATCTGATCATCATTGAGTGATATAGAGGTTGTGGTAGTGATGGGGTTTCATGGACTGAGCTGAATGCTTATCATCGTTATTGCATTATACATATTGTAAGGAATGTGCATAAGCATTTCAGAGATGAGGCTATAAAGAAGGTGATCCTCAAGTTGGGAATGTTTTTCTAAACTTAGTTTTTTTTAAATGTAATATCCATTTTAATACATTATTTTCTTATGGTTTTATCATATGATCCCCAACAACAAAGGTTTGATTAACGCCTTAAATAGATTCATACTACTAATAAAGATGTGTATGAATATGTGATGCAAATTTTGAAGGGGAAATGGTCATTAGCATATGATGGTGGCAGAAGATATGTCTATATGACCATTAATATAGTGGAGTGCATAAATGGGGTCCTCAAGTGTGTGCGCAAACTTCCGATCATAGGGTTAGTGCAAGAGACATTTTATAGATGTGTTCAATACTTTGTTGACTGGTCCCAAAAGGCCTATCAGAGGATGGAAAATGGATTTCATTTTACTCAGCATTTCCAAAGTGATATTGATCAGATACTGAATGAGGCTTCAAGATGGACTATTCTAGACTTCGACAGGGAAAAATGAGTTTTCATGTAAGACAGTGCTACGACCAAGCTACATACACTAGTGGTCGAGTGTTTGTGGTGATGTTAGATAACATGTATTATGATTTCAGTAACTTTCAGGCATTTAGATATACATGTGCTCATGTTATTATAGCTTGTGCTTTGGTAAATATATCATTGGAGCCATATGTGACCCGGTGTATCACATGAGCACTTTGGTTAACTGTTATGGTGTAGCTTGGATGCCTGTTGGTGACTTTTATTCTATCTCATTGTCTGTTGATCATCCAACCATCCTCCCTAATATTTTCAAGTTTCATAATTTGGTTTTGTTTTCATTTATGATTTTTTCAATGTCTGTCATTTTTCAAATTATTGGCTTCATACTACCAGGTTGTAGCCCTGAGGAAGACCAAAGTCAACTTGAATTAGAAATGAGATGGATTGGCCTCAGCAATGAGGAGGGATAATATGATTCAATATTTGTCACACAGAAGGACATACTCGTAAGAGATGTCCCCAAGTGGTAGGACAGAGCTCCACATCTCTTCAACCATGATTGAGTCTATGTATTGTATCATAAATATGTATATTTTGTTTTGTATGTGGACATTTTAGTATTGAATCCTTTTATTTCTAACTTGCTCCATTTCTGACATGTTCCAATTTTGGTTTGTATCATTTTTAGATTCTATAATAAATAATTTTGTGATACTAAAACTTTTAAAAAAACATAGAACGAAAATGAATATATCATGCTTCCATATGTAAAAAAGACAATAATCCACACACAAAAAATCAAGCATAAATCATAAATATCAACATAATCATTTTTCATTTGCTTGTAGTTTTTTTAAATAAAAGTTTACAAAATTTATTGAATTCACCATAAGAAAGAAATGATGATATCATTTGTGCAGATGTCAGGTTTTCCATTGCTCACATCCCAGGATACTCATGTATCATGGATACTTTTAGAGGGATGTCATGTGCCTCCGTTGAGTGTACGTAGATCTCACCATTTCTATCATACCAGACCACCTCCCACTATCATCCCTCATCTTTGTCGCGCTGGATTCTATAGCGTAGCGATGTGCGACTTCACCTTTCTCGATCATCATCTCATTACTGCACTTGTAAAGAGATGGAGGCCAGAGTCACATACATTCCATTTTAGAGAGGGGGAGATTATTATTACCCTGCAGGATGTGGCCATTATGTTGGGCCTCCCCATCGATGATGTGGCTCTAACAAGCCGAGTTGGAGCAAATTTGTCAGAGCTTGTTCATAGACTATTGGGCATATAAGTTCCTGATGATGGTAGGACCATCATCAGTGGTAGATTACGCATGCCATGGTTAGACCAACACTTCACACATTTAGCATAGGATTCTGATGAGATCATCATGTTGCGATTTTCACGTGCATATATTTTGAGGACAATCGGTGGCACGCTTTTTGTTGATCACTCCACTACTTTTGTACATATGATGTATTTACCTTTATTGGAGGATTTGGACGAGGTGGGCCGGTATAGCTGGGGTTCTTCTTGTCTAGAATATACATACAGGGTGCTATGCAGCGCATGTCGCATCAATAAGATGTAGATCACAGGATACATGGTTCTTCTATAGATGTGGGTATGGGAGCACATCCCTCGTTTAGCTCCACATGCTCGTGCGCCATTACCAGCAGATATTGTAGTAGAGGCTCTATGTGGACGTTGGTATGTTATTCCTTCCTTATGATGTCTAACTTAATTTTATTACTTTCTATTATGAAATATAAATATAACAATATTATCTACAGGTGGAGTCAGGCACATCAACATTCAGATTCCCCCAGACACGATGTCCACGCCTACAAACTTATGTTGGATAGCATTCGACCACATGATGTAAGTGATTATTATTTATATTGTTAAATATTTATTCTTTATTGTACATGTATTCATTTATTAATTGATTATTTATTTTTTATTTTGGGTTATATGGATGTCATATACATATGATATTATCTAGAGTATTCCATCGTATTGTACGACGATGCTCGCTACCAGATCCTACAGGGTTCCATTGATTCATTTTCATATAGTCGAGTGGCATCAGACTGATAGAGTTATGAGGCAGTTCGGATTCTTTCAGCCTATTCTTGACCCGCCCAATCAGTTAGATTCACTGCATTCTCTGAATATTTCATATAAGAGAGATTTTGAGTAGAGGAGATACCATGCCAAATATATTGATTTATGGGAGAGATGACAGGAGTCCCGGTTGCGAGGGGTGGGGATAGTACGTTTTCATTTGGTAGATCAAATGGATTATGCATCCTGGTACTACAGGTCCCCAGTCAAATTTCTGACACAACACAGATGAGGCTTTCATGAGTTGGTATACATTGTTCCTTCCATTGTTCAGCAGTTTTCTTATTCATATTACTTAATAATGGAATTTGTTTTCACAGGATGCTTGTATATGTCATCTACTTCACATGTTTGATCCAGTAAAGAGAGTCGTATTTGACCCGAAATATTCTCATAGCCTTGTGACACAGTTGCTTCCTTCGATGGAAGAGATTTATCATGGCATTTTCTTTGATCCACTACATGCTGAGGAGGTTGCGTAGCCTGTTGAGCCTCATATAGATATACCAAGGGGTGATGACCCTGTTATGGATCTTGTTGTTCCATAGGAGGAGGGTGTTCAATTTGACCAATTAGATGCTGATATTCCATGGGAGGAGGATGTTCAGCATGATCAGTCATATGCTCCTCCAGCTTTTCAGGCTCAGCCATAGGTAGATACATACATTGATTGGGTTGATCTGGATTCTTTATTACAGACATCCGCAGAACAATAGTCGTCTTCTTTCCATGTTGGTGAGAGTTCCAGCTGGCATCCACTATCCTTAGATACAGGACAAGGTACAAACGGTGAGACTGTACATCCACCGCCTGTCACACAGGAGGATGTGCTGGTGGCTGATGATGATGATGTGCAGCGTATGCCAGAGCACAAACATAGATGGACACGACGTGGAATTAGAAGTTCATTTGGCCAATTTTGAGAAGATACGTATTCAGACTTTATAAAAGGACATAGGTTCTACTAGTACACAATCTTCACTGGAGGATTTTATTGTTAAAATACCTCCATCATGTGATAAAATTATGGACATTATGAAAAATATTGATTTCATATTCTTATAGAATAAGAAAAAATCCTTAAGAGGGTTAAGATTGCACCATCCATGAAGGCTAATAAGGAAAAACAATCTCCACAAAAATCATAATGTAATGTGAAGAGATCCCTACTAAACAATATAAATTAAAACAGATGTTCAGATATACAATCATGAATACTAGAGGAACTGGACCAACTTCATTGAGAAAAAACCTCAACCTTCCTATTCACATTAAGAAGTAAGGAAGATCCACCATATTTCCTTAATCATTGTTTAATTTATCTATTCTTATGATGTAAGGAAGAGGATCATCATTGATGAATTTTAAGAATGTGTTAGCATATCCAAGACAATGAGTATAAAGAAGATATCATCATGGTTTGATCATATTTTTGGTATCCTTGAGAATAAGTATTGAAGAAGATCATCCTTGGTGAAGTTATATAAGTTTTCAAAACTAGTTTTTAGAGTGTTTCCCTTAAGGGGGAGGTAAATGAAGAAATATAAAATTACTGCCAAAATTAGTATATCAATTAGAATCAAACCTAATTACTGTAGAATATTCAGGAAGATCATGTTGTTGAAAAAGATGAATGTTTTTCTAAATCTCTCCTCCTTTGTTAACAAAAAATTAAATTGAATATAAAGGGGTTGTAATTGAATTAATCAAAGACATAAGAAAAGTTCTAGTATGGATGCGTTCAAAGGTCGTTTATCCTTCTTATTGCAGTTGAATGTTTTTGATCTATCTGGTAAAGTGAGTGCATGAGTTTTAGGTTGATTGTTATAATAAAACTTTCATATCTCATTTAATATCTTAATCCTGAAATAAATTTGGATTACCCTTGATGATGAGTTCATGAGTTCTCATTTCACGTGGTATCATGATCAGTTGGTAGAGGACACCATTATTTCCCAAATCAAATCCTATTGTTTTCTAGACAAAGTATGACTCACATAGACTTCGAGTGAAATAATAGAACTTGTATTGTAGGGGTATACATTAAAAACTTGACTCTAGTAAATTGTATTATCTCTTCTTTTCTATCAATCCATGCATTAAGAAAACATAATCAGATGTAATGATTTATAGTAAATGGATGCCTTCTCAAAATTATGATCTGAAATTTTGGAAGTATAGGTGGTTGGTCCCTCCACTAATGGATGATTTTAATAGACAAATACAAGACCTGAGTGTTTCTATCACAGACAAATTTTAACTGTGAATAGATCAACTTCCCATATCTATAGGGATTCCATTTATTCATTTTAATTCAAGAAAATCAAAGAAAATCCAGTTTGGGAGCCTACAAGACATGGTTCCCTTAACAGTAAACTTTATTATAACTTTTGTATGGGAAAACCTTTGAAAATCACCTCTTGGTAAAATCCTATTTGGAAGCTTTGGATTACTCCTTCCAAGTACACTATTATTTGTAGGTCATCCTTTCATAGGCTCCCTGCAAATGAATGTCTCATGAATACTGGCATGTTCCTTTTCCTAAGGTGCAATGTTTGTAAAGATGAAGAAGACTATATAAAGAACGTATTCTTTCAGTGATTCTTTTTTAAGACATTTTGGATCATAATAATATATTTCTACTCAACGATACATCTACTCCAAAAGATTTGGGAAATAATATTTTTGACTATTTAATATTTATTTATATTTATTTATATTTTATACATATTGATGATTTTTTAATTAATAATATATTTATATTTAATTGGTATTTACAAATATTGATGATTTTTATTTTAATTAAAAAATTTGTAGGAAGTGTGAATATTTATTAATAATTATTTAATGGATATATATTATTCATGAATATTTAATAATAATTATTAACATCAATTAATATTTATTTAACATTTATTAATAATTAATATTTATTTATTTATATTCATTAGTATTTAATTAATATTTATATTCTTAATAAGAGGGTTTCACCCTCAACATGTTAAAAAATTTATTAAAATTTATCAATATTAATTTAATATTTACTATTTTAATTGATATTTATTAATATTTTTTAATATTTTTTAATTTTTACTTAATATTTTCTAATTAATATTTATAAATATAGGAAAATATTTTTTTCATATTTTTTATTATTTCATTTATATTATTGATTATTTAATTAATATTTATTAATATTTGTTTAGTATTGATGATTTTTTTTATTTAACATTTTTGTAGGATTCGTGAACGGGGTTCACACATCCTTTACAAACTTCATACAGTATGCGTGAACCTCGTTCATGCTTCCTAGCGAGGGTAGATGCGTGAAAAGGGTTCACGCATCTTAAGACCCATTTTTAAAAATACTCTATCCCATTTTGAAAAAAAAATGAAAACCCCCTTTTTAAAAATTAGCCATTTCCAGCCCACCGCGGCTCGGACCACGACATGGGGTATCCTCGCTCGTCGTTTCCAACTCACTTGTGCAACTGAACATCACCTCAACACAACACCACCATGGCCACCAACACGGGCGTTTCACCCCTCCACATTTCCCCAAGGGAACCTCTCCAAGTGCCACGCCCGTGAAATGGGCATTTCACACCTTGGGTTCACCAAGCACCAAAACAACAAGCCCCGTTGTCACAGTTCCAAAACGGCCTCCACCACGACCTATACCACGGGTGCTTTGAACCCCCTATTTCCAAAAATATCCTTGGAAAACCTCCAAACTCTCACTCGACCCTCCCAATCCTGGAAAACATAAGGGATTTAGAAAAATCGATCCCTTACAAGATCCATATTAGTAAAATGACCCCAAAATCACTTGAAAGGGAAGTTCAAGTGGTGGAGATCACTAAGAGACCCATGTAAGTTGAATAAACCAATAAAAGTACCATCATTTACCATATTAACATTGAGTAATATGATAGTATAATAAGTCGTATTATGTATCTAGGAGATAAGGCAGTTTTAATGTTTAAGTTTTTTTAAGAAGAAAATGCCTTCCATTAAAAACCTAATTTTTTATGTCATATAGTCTTTTTAATTAAAAGATAAATTTATATCAATTAGAATTTTAATATGATAAAATTGATTTCATATTTTTAATCGTGGTATTGAAATTATATAAGGGGTTAAATATTGAAATTTTTAATAAAAAGGTAAAAAAAATAGTGAAATGGTAAATACGATAACATATGGTATATATGACATCAATAACATGTAAGCATGACCAAGATTCTGATTTATTAGTTCTATTTGCCTAGTTTTATCAATAAAAATTATGGTTGCTCACCGAGTGTTGTAGGAGGTCACCTGAGAGCGAAGTGGAGCACTTAAGATAATGGAAAAATGATTTATTCAATTATTTTTTCATTGCCTATAAATATCTACATTTCCGATCAATTATATTCACATAAAATTTGAGTTTCCGCTTTATATTTATCTCAAATACTCTCCTCTAGTTACCTATTCAATTTGGAGGAGTTTTGGTGGCTTTGAGGGTTAATTCTTAAGCTAGGAAGCAAAAACAAGGTAAGGACCCCCCCTCCCTCGTCTCTTTCTTGAATTAATTTGTTAACAAATGCTTAAGTCTTTATTTTATTATTCAATTTTGGTTATATATACATTTTAGTACTATTATTTTGATGTACTGATAAATTTTTCTTATTTACTCTCTTTAAAATCCTACTATGAGTTCATCCAAAATAGTTCTTCCTTTATTCTAGTAAAACCCTTTTGTATAAATTCTCATGTATGAAATGTATTTTAGCATTATAAATATGAAATTTTTGAAGGGGGGCATTTTTCCTGGCGGACTAAGATAAATTTGGTTCAAACTTTACCAAGGCTTTCGGGGCTACTACTTGTATTGACACAACTGAACCTTTGGTATCAAAGTTGACTGTTTTGGAAGTTCTTTCTTGAAGAGTTTTCCTCCACAATTACCTTCGTTATGTGTGCTCTATTGATTTAAAGGTGACATTATTCGTATTATATCATCTTTTTATGAGGGATTTCCATAAATAAACATCAATTTTCCTTGTATGTGGGTCACCTTTAAAGATTGTTTACATGTTATGAAGGTTTTATGTTATGAGATCATGTATATAATTTATTTCAAGATTTTCATTGAGTACTGTAAAAATTATGTGATGGGTGAGCCTAAAATCTTGTATCCCCTTAATGCATTGGGTCATGCTTCATCTCTAGAGGTACCATGCATCGGGCTTGATTATGATACTATGATTTGGATAGTCTCAAAGGAATCCAGTATGAAATTGTGACTTGATGGGTAGCATTTTCATAAGAGGTCTTTGACCACATGTTTTTGATGTCCAATTATATCACTTGTATTATTCTCATTAATGATATTTTTAGTATATCGAGTTCATTTTTAGAATGATTTGGGTTATTCTCATAGCTTGACTTCGATTTTGATTTTAATGTATTAGTTAATTTCATTATTATTTTAATTGTGTACTTTGAAGGTTTAATTTAATACTATGATAAGTTTGGAAAAGAAAGTGTTATTAGGCTTGTGGGCCCACTAATGGTAAAATGGTGATTTTCCCTTGGATGGAGTATCAGATCGAGAAACGAACATCATCATTGAAATCAAAAACCAAGAATTCTTATCAAAGTGGAAGTTTGTTGTAGATTTGACACGGTTGAGATTTTCATTATCGTTAGTATTTTTATAAAAAAAAATAAAAAAAAATACGAACTTAATAAAACACTATATTTCCCTGTTATAGATGTTTTGCAGAGATCGGAAGAGAGCACATTAGGAACGTATGGTTCTTTGATTCCAACCACGAAGTTTTTATATAGATTGTCACTAAATTGAAATAGATTTCCTTATGGAACAAATCACAGGGTCCACCCTATATCAAACTAAAGGTATTGATGTGATGAATCCAATGGCATCGAGAACGCAACGATTCGGTTACAGATTAAAAATAATCTTAAAAAGAATTTTCATCAAATTATAATCCATCTCTGGATTTTGGAAGCCTTGACATTTGATTCATGCTGTAAAATTAATATGTGTGGTCCTTTCATTGATACAAAGTTGTTGAAATTTAAAGGTGATTGGAGACAATAAATTTTGGATTTTAGACCGTGGATAACAGCAGATTTGGTGGCGCTTTGAGGAGGTAGCGAGATCGAGGTTGTTTAATCCTTGATGAGATGACTGAGGGAGGGCTACTTATCCCTACCCTTCGCATCAAGTTATGGTGCGGTGTGGTGCACTACAAAGCTTGTAAGTATGTCTGATGCGTGCAATTGAATGGCTAGACAGAGGTGGCTTGGCTAAGTCATGTATACATTGATCATTTGATCCACGAATCATGCAAATCAAACAGTCAACAAGGGTCTCATGCACTAGTGCGCATGTATAAGCATGTGGGGGCACCACGTGGAACCCCTTGATTAGAGGAATAGAAAGGGGAAGCGATAGAGGTGTGCGGGAGGCCCGATTTTAATTATAAAAAGGTAGTTTTGGGATCCTTTTGACCTCTAAAACCTTGTTTGAAACATTTTGGTAGACTAACAACTTTCAGACTTTTGATGAAATACTTGTAATGATGATGTTGATTTCTCATACGGATGACGTGGGCTTTGACATGATGGACTACTTGGGGAGATATCGTGGGCTTCTTGGGAAGATGTTGTGGACTTCATATGGTGATGATATGGACTTCTCATGATGACAACACAGACTTACGAACGACTTTAGAAACAACTTTGTGATCAATTTATAGGACACAGATGACGTGGGATTAACATTCAAGATAATCTTAAATTGACTTATGAAGAGTAGATTGCATGGTTGGAGTATTTGATAGATGAAAATCTCATTCCTCACACAATTATATATACAAACACAATTATATATACACAATTATATATACACACAATTATTAACATAGGATTCAATAGTTTTAGTATTTTAATCTCAATTTTTTAATTAGATAGCAGTATTTTATAATTATATATAAACTATTTTAATTTTAGTTTTAGTTTGACACTTGCATTAAATGTTCTATAGGTGGAAGGAAGATAGATGACAAGTTGCGACAGGCTCTATCACTGGTTGCAAATGAAGACTATTGGTTAATCACCAGTTGCGAGATGAAGTGAGTCGCGAGGTGCGATTGGAGGAGATTCTTTTATTTCCTCCAAATAGGAGCTGACGGAGCAATAAGCAATCTTACTTCTTCGCTCAACTCTATTGCTGAGAGCACAGTCAACTAATATTTTACTAGACAAGAAAACTGTATTCCAATGATCTGGATCCAATAATTTAGGATGGAAATAAAATCAAATAGCACAACACAAAAATCATAATAATAAACAAAAGCTGGCTGCGCAGATTAACTGAGCTGCGGCCATTTAAAAACAATTCCAGGCAATACAAAACGGAATCTCAACTCACAAAGATTCTCAAATTTTCCCACCCAATGAATGTCAGGACGTCTCAGTTCCCCCCATCCTGTAAAACAAATTAGTCATAAATATCTGAAGCTCAGTATGTTTGCTATGCCTTAAGAAGCAATAAAAATTTATATTTAACCGGTTAATACTAATCCAAATTGCATATTCAAGATGATATATCTAATTGCATGTTTTTTTGCAGATGATACAGTTCCCGTTAGTTCAAGATGATATATCTAATTGCATGTTTTTTTGGAGATGATACAATTGTCATTCTAGAATTCAAAGAGACTATAGGAGTTGTAATACATAATATATGGAGTGTCATTTTAATGAAGGATTGAATATTATATTGAGTCTGCACTATTGATATTTAGACTCATTTCAACAATGTATGGAAATATTAATGCAGTTGACTTTCATGGGATTCAAACTGGATGAATAAAATAGAGAAAGGCTTCTGAGGTGTTTTGTGATCATGAAATTCCTTTGAAATTGAAAGGTACATTTTATAAGACCATTACCCGCTATTTTATATGATAGTGAGTATTGGACTTTAACGGGACACCTTAAACAAAAAAAACGGGTAGCAGAAATGAAATTGTTACGATGAACATGTGGACATACTAAGATAAATAAGATTAAAAATGAATGATTTCAAAAGAAAATTGGAGTGACTCCGATTGACGAAAAGATGACCGAAACTATATTAAGATGGTTTGGACATATTAGAAGACCTAAAGATGCACATGTTAATAGGGTAAACTTAATGACAAATTCAATTATTAAAAATATTAGTGTGCCTAAAAGGACCTTAAACAAATTATTCAAGATGATCCTGTTCTAAATGGTTTCAATGAAAATATGATCTTCAATAGAGCTAAATCTATGTAGTCAGCCCCATTTAATTGGGTTTAGCCCTCATTTGTTGTTGTTGGATGATACTACTTGGTACACAATAAAGCTATGTTTGATCGGTTTACAAGTAATTCGATCAGTTGAAGATGTTGTCATGCATTAAAATACCAAGGACACATGGACAAATCTTGTGACACAGTTATCATGAAAGTTTGTGTTGATCATTGATCTTAAGTTAAACCGACATATCTTTGCCTATAAATGCATCCTTAACAAAGAGGAGCTTGTGGTTGGTTAGGGAGCTTGTTGCGCTCAACAAAAAATCAAAAACTTGCTACCATCGAAAAGAGAAAAGAAATAAGAGGAAGTGTATTCTGTGAATCATGGCAGCACCAAACTGTATAATTGTGTATTTATGATCTTGATATTACAAGTTGTCGATTAAGGGGGGAGAGTGATCCCTGGAATTAGTAGTGAATCAATCATTAAATCTTTGTAATCACATAATCAGTGTGCACCAGCAGTGAGTTGATTACAAGGCATGGATGCAGTCTTCCATCTTAAAGGTGAACTAAATTTTGTGTTCCAATAGAGTTGAAATCTGAACACCCTGATTCACCCCACCCCCTCTCTCAAGATGTGGGGTGCAATTCCAGTATTTGGGACCTTACCACTAACAAGTGGCATCGGAGCCAATAGGTTGTTTGGCTGATTTATCCGGTAAGCTTTCTTGTTGATCTTGATCAGAAATTTTTCAACTTCTAATCTAGCTGTTGTTGTCTACAATGAATAATTCTATCAACAATAAGGGAGTTCCTTGATTTAATGGATTTAATGGATTTAATTATCAAATATGAAAAAACAGCAAGGCATCACATTTTAAATTCCTCAGAATGAATGCTGATCCGACTGTTATTCATGGAATACAACCCAACAATGAATTGGAAACTTTCACAGAGAAAGATAGGAAGGCCTTGGATGCTCACGCAAAGACACAAAATGCATCAAGTAGAGCCTTATCTATGAGGAATACATGAAAGTGATGAGTTCAACTTCTGCAAAAGGTATGTCGGCCACGTTGTCCGACGTGCCCGAATGGCCCAAAGGTCTTTATTTTTATTTTTATTGTGAATAATCCCCCTTTTAAGGGTTGAAGGGGAACCCTCACATGACCCATAGGCCCAAGGCACAAGGCCCGACGAAAAACAATACATGACCCGAAGGCCCATAGGCATACAATGCCCAATACATGACCCGTAGGCCCAACCCACTAGAGCTGCCCCTCCCCAACTTTTTGCATCATTGATCGCCTAGCTCCCCACCTTTTGCATTGCAGATCTGCTAGCATTGCTCCGTACAAAGCTGCACGGTGTCTGGTCCCGATGGCAGTTGTCATACCCTCTCGTTCTTCCAATCCGGTTAGCTCTGCTTCTGGTGACTGCTACTCATTGCTCTGATCCTCTTCTGGGGCCTGCTCTGTGTGAACTGGGCTACTCCATGGTCCATGTGGCCCGAAGGCCCTGAGGCCTGAAGAACTTTGATGACCCGAAGGCCCTGAAACCCATAGGCCCAAACCGGTGGCCCGAAGGGCCAAATCGGGTGAATAGTTCCGGCTGTTACAGTACCGAACAGTGCCTACTACAGTACCTGCTACAGTACCCGGAAATTCGCCTCCACAAGGTTTTGAACCTGGGTCTCTCGGATGCCAAGCAGGAGCCCTTAGATGGAGTATGTAGAGAAGATATTGAAAGTCTCGCAATTCAGAGGTTGGTTGGATGAAGAACTATGACTTGTGGTGAACTTCATTACATATATGTCATGTGAGTGTGTAAGTTGGGTATGTTCTGTGCATATAGATATCTTGTGGCGAGCAGAGACCTACCAAGGTCCAGCCTTCCAGCAGCGAGCTGCCATGCCAAATCAATTCGTATCCCTTCCCAACTAACATCTCCCCTATTTGTTTCCCCAACTACTATCAACAACTAACTAATAGAGTAAAAGACAATGCTGCCCCTTGGACAGCCCCACCAGCCACGCGCACACAAGGTCAGCCCCGCCAGAAACACAACTGACAGCCCACACATCCACACTCACAGCATTTCCCCCCTCCTGAAAAAACCATCTTGTCCTCAAGGTCAAAAAAATGGATGAATAACTGGCTCCGGTTTCAGCAACATCATCTTGATCCTTCTCGAATTGATTGAGCCACAACTGGTTGATAGGAATGAATTTCAGCTTGACATTCTGTTGTGTAACGATTGTGAGAGAGGGAGAAAAAGAGGAGTAAAACAGTATATATTGATGTAGCAGCAGAATTACAGGAAAATACAGTAGGGAGGTAGGGGAAGGAGATGGATGGAGCGAAAGAGAGAGAGAAGAAGAACCCATGGAAGACCACTTCCAGGAGCCTGGCAGAATCCTCCCCAGGATCCTGCCCCACAGCAGCCAGTTGGAAATCCTCTTAAAATCAATCCCTCTCTTCCTAACACAGACCCCCTTTATTTAAAGGCCCACCCAACCCCCTCTAACAAACTAACTACTTCAGGTGGTCCCACTCCCAGCCAAGAATATTTTCCTCTCCTCTAACAGCCCAACAGCATTCAATCAAGAATATTTCCCTCCTCTAACAGCCCAACGGCCTCCAGCCAAGAATATTCCCCTCTCATCTAATAGCCCAAGTCTGAACAGCTCTCAGTGAGTCCACAACAACCCCTGCCACCCCCCGTTCCTAACATTTCCCCCGTGCTGAAAAACCACATTGTCCTCAAGGTGGATCTCTATTACTTGTCTTGGCCCTGTGCCACGATGAAGCGCTTTCCGGTGTGGTGGTTCTTGCTCTCCTATCCGGTCTCTAACAGCACAATAAGACCTCTTTTCTCTATAAATTTCAGTCAACTCCTCAACATTAATTTTCACTATTTTTGGCTGTTTTGGATGCCCAGCAGTTGTAGCAACCCTTGGCATCACACTGCTAACTACACTTCCCTGATCAGTACTTTGCAAGTAGTCTTCATCCTTGTTGTCAAAAATTTCTGCTGCAGCCCCATGGACAAGGGAATGATAAGCAGACCCATTTTCCAAAAGCAGCCACAACACTGTCCAAACTCCAACTGATACTGTCCAACAAAGCAGATCAAGAAGATTTGCTACAACCACTAGTACTACAAAATCAACACAACAAGAAGAAGCTTGTCCTGCCCAACATGAACCGTTGGTTGAATATCTGCATGAGTTGTAGACCGAGATATCTTTCCACAATCAACATGCAGTGCAACCGGAAAGACTTTGCAGAAAACGTACCCCTGGTGGTGGCCTTGGTGGCGGCCTAAACATCAATGCATCTTTTGTCAGGCGTCTCCTTAGAGCAAAAGTCTGTTGCAGTTTACGGACCTTACTTCGTTGGCTCATCTTTAGTACCTCATTACAAATAAACCCAACACATGGAAGGCCCGGTTCAAATAATGGAGCTTCATGCCCCTGAATAAGAACTTCAAACAGCTGCTCCCGTACCAACATAACAGGCTGAGAACCAATATTTTTCTCTTCAAACCAAATGCTGGAAACTTTTATCATAAACACAGACACCGGTGAGTCTCTGCGCGCTTGTGCAGAAACAGGAACAGCCGTGGAAAAATCTGATTTCATTCGCGGAGCTTGCTGAATTATTCTCAACTTGAAGGTTGTAAACTGCGCCTCTCTTGCTTGTCCACAATCAACCGCAAAACCAACTTCTTTAGTAGCTTTGCTAGCCTTTGATGCATTTATAACGAGCATAATTTTGCAAGCAGCAGAAAATGGCTTCCCAAAGAGGAGTTTCAGTTCTGATGTAGCTAAAAAAGCATAACATGGAAGCAGTAATATCCTACTGGCTCCCTCCAGAATGGCAGCGATTTGGCCTGTTCGTTTCCTTGCCATTTTTTTGCTTCAGCATCCGTGACAATTCCAGTTGAACTTGCGCTTTCCGCATTACAATCTGTTCAAATTCTTCAACTTCTGCGAAGGGAAATAACTTGTATCCAGTTATTTCCAACAATTTTACAAGGTTCTGCATCCTCGTGGAATAAGTAAAACTCAGAAACCACTGGGAAGGGCCTGCTACAACAGCAACATAAAATGGAGCTACCACAAATGGAGTATGCAACTTCCCGGACAACAATGACCTCCTTGGCCACGAACTAGATCTGGGGGAACACGCTGCCATGTTCAGAAAATGATTGCAGTGGTTGCGTGTGTTGAGAACCGATCCAAAAGGTAACCCATACTGTTTTGAAAACCCAGGTGCAATATCTCCCTTGTTGTAGCCTTCCAACTCCTTTGCAGTAACCAATGACTGCCCATCCAGAACCCTCTTAGACTGAGGAAGAGGCCCTGACCTTGCTTGGTCTGGCTCCTGCTCCTTTAGGAATCTCCGGAACAGCACGAAAGCATCCTCCACATCGGTTGCTGTACTTTTTGCTAGACTAGCTTGACTCTCGCTACCACCGACAGAAAAACAATGCTCATAGCCTATCCGAAAAACTACAGAGACAATACTCGGTGGTTTCTCAACAACTCTACCAGCCTCCACAATATTTTCCATAACAGCTCCAACATCGATCACTCCAGGTTCTATGGGCTCCACTTCAACAGGGCTCCACTTCAACAGAAACAAAATACTCGTCTGTTGTTGCTAATTTGTACTTCACCGTGCTTTGTTCGGGCAGAACTCTCAAACTCTCTCTTTCCTCAGCTAGTGGTTCCATTAGGACAAGAACATGCTGTCACTCCTCAATTTGCCTTTTATGCTTATCCCCTGAAGAAATCGGATCAGAATCTATGACGTCAGGCCATTCCAGGCAGAATTTAGGCTTCTCAAGCTCTTCACTGTTGATCCCTTTCTGTATGGACTGAAAACTCAAGCTTCCTGCCTCTCCATTCTCTGTCATTTGATCCACTTCATTGCTAAAAGAAGAATCAAATATTACCTCTTCAGGACATGCCGGTTTAGTTTCAAGCTGTTGCTCCTTGGCATAACCACTACCCAGCATACAAGCAGCAGCTTCATCACCTCGTTTTACAGAAGCTAAACAGCGAGACTCCTGCGTCTCTAGCTCCCATGCCTATGCTCGCATGAACGACAGCTGTTCTTTTACAGTTGTTAGTAGTTCTTGAATCACGCGCACTTGAGCTTGCATAAATCTGTTGGATTGGTGTAGCCCGATCCGGTTGGGCCGAATGCTTGTGGCCCGCAACTGTCGCAGGTCGAGCTCCGCGGTGAGCTCGTTGGGGGTTGCAGGGGGCAACGCGCCCCTGCTCTGGGGTGCGGGGGCCGAAGGCTCCCGGCCCAAATTTTGTCGGTACTGTAGCATCTCTGACCATTGTAGCAGAGCTAACCGACCCGACACTGACAGGCACTGTAGCAGCGCGGACTTCGGAGTCAACTGCACTGTAGCACTTTTGACTTCCATCCAGCAGCCACTGTAGCATTTTTGACAAAGCTGGCCACCTTTCACTGTTGCAACGCGGACTTACTTTTCGGAACAGTGATCGTCTTCTCCATTTTATAGCTCATTTTCGGGCTAGGGTTATTACTGAAAAACTCTGTAATTTGTGCTCCTGAATTAGTGAAGTTTTGTCTCTTCGTGGACGTAGGGTTATTCCCGAACCACGTAAATTTGTGTCCCGTGTCTTTTTTTTTCTGCATTCTTCTTTCGTTTATCGATTCTGTCGTTGCGTCTCCCGACGATTCCGCAACAAAATCGTACCTCTGTAGCAAAACCTGTCCCCATTCTGAAAAGCCTCCAACAAGTTACAGAGAAAGAAGAGAACTAATTGTTGTTTCTTCCAATGATCGTCCAACAACGTTTCAACCACACAGCCCGTGTGTGACAACAGCGCATCAAAGATTTGCCTCTCTTTGCAACGTGTGCACCTCCCTCCTGCGTTTGTGTTCTCCAGCGATCTTCCCCAGCTGGCGTCTCTCTCCGGCGAACACGATCTTCCAGCTGCGATCGTCTTACTCTGCGATCGCCACTCCCACACGCGTTTCCCAACGACGAACATCCTGCTGTGTTCGGTTCCGCACCAGCAGCGTACGCGGCTCCAGCAAAGAGTTCGACTAGTTCCAGTGCCTCCTCTCCTCCAGCGAGCGTCCACTGCTCTAGCGCCTCTCTCCAATGACGATCATCCCTCTCGCACAACACTCCCCAGCAGAGTTGCCAATTTGTTATGTAACTGTAGAAGGATAAAATAAGAGGAACCCGAACCCCCAAGATATTCTCTCTAAGGGAGCCCTTGGGGTGCTTTTATAACAAATAGTAAAGACCACACCGGACCTCAAGTCCGATGTGGGATGCAGACTCCAACACTCCCCCTCAAACTAGGTGAACCTAACTTGAACACATAAAGAAAAAACAAGCCAAACAAATGAAGACAAAACAACAACAGACTACAAACACTCCCCCTCAAGCTGGACAGACCCAGCTTGATTACAAAACCAGACGAAATAAAAAGAAACCTGCAAAGGCTGCTGCTCCCCCTCACGATCGCAGCTCCCCCTCACGATGATGGATGGATGAAGTTGCAGGCACAACAGAAGAAACCACTCAGACCGACCGGTTGACGGAACGCCAGGAATGTCGCACTAGAGGGGTCGGTCGATGAATCGCCGGGAAATCCAAACTAGCACCGGGAAAACTGCACTTGCGGGGCCGGCGACGGGAGGCGGGGATTCCGCAGAATTGTTGCGGGATCTGGCGGTGCCAACGGGCCCAAATCCTAGGTGGTCGAGCTGCTGCGCCTGCGCATGGGCGTGCCGGCGGACAGAGATGCAGCTGCCGGAAAGATGCCGGGAGATGCAGGCGAGGCGGGGATTCAGCAGGAGGTGCTGGAAGGGAGCAAATGAATCCAACCTGAGGGAGGGCTGCCTAGCAGGTGGAGGCCGGCAAGGAGGGAGAGCAGCGAACGGGGAACCTGGTCCGTCGGAAGGCTTGCACAGGAGCAGCAGTCCGGTACAGTGCTGTTGTAACACCCCAGGTAAATAAAGAATATTACATTTTCATATTTATCCATATTTGTGAATAAAATATTAATATGACTTTAAAGGGGACGCTATACTCGATGGCGTACCCAACACGCAACAACGAGTTTCTTGGGAATCTTACGTTGCACTCTAATAATAAAATAATATTATTTTAAATGGTAGTTAACATGTAGCCGTTGTATTGGCGGGAATGGATAGAAATAACTAAAATATGATTATATATGTTTTTAAATATTTTTACATTTATCCAATAAAAGATAAAGGCTTAAAATACGGAAAGAATTCAATTTTAGGCGTATATGCCCTAGTTTTCACTAAAGGTTCACTTATCGCCTTTTGATGGCGAACTGTCATTAAATATAGTTTTGTTCACTCTTATACATTCTATTGGACCAAATAAAACTCTTCTTAAGAATTGGGACATCAAAATTTACTTTGTGTAAATTTTTGGTATCTTTCCGATAAAGTTCATTTTTTTAATGAATAGTGTAAAATGTTGTATTTTAATTCAAAACCTCTTTTTAATCTAATTTATTTATATGATTAGATTATCTTTTGAATTGGTTTTAAAGTGAAATTAGAATATATTTTTACCATTAAATCCAATAGTGGTCGTTGGAATTAATTTCACTTTGAAATCAGACTTAAACTAGTGTCAATCTTTTGATACTTATTGTTTCATAAAAACACGTTATTTGCTCTGACAGCGGGAATTAATTATTAAATTAATTAATGTGACTTATATGTTTTGAATTTTGTAAAATAGACTTCATTTTTGAATTCGGAATATCAAATATAGCTTAGGGTGAATTTTTGGGATTTTTCTGAAAAACTTCAATTTTTGATGAATAGTGAAACCACTAAGTGGTACTTATAAAAACTGATTTTTCCGTTTAAATTAAATTTTGCCATCTTTGTGTTTTGAATTTCAAAAATCCGACATACATGGTTGTCATTAAGAAATAAAATGTGGTTCAATGGGATAAAAATAATTTTTTGGTG
The DNA here is from genome assembly GCA_963277665.1 of Viscum album. Classification (NCBI taxonomy): domain Eukaryota; kingdom Viridiplantae; phylum Streptophyta; class Magnoliopsida; order Santalales; family Viscaceae; genus Viscum; species Viscum album. The sequence continues at coordinate 1,498,235,682 of OY728155.1, read as the reverse complement.
AATAGTAACTTATTAAGTTTTTAATCGCGATTAAAGGTAATTAGTGTAGTTTATGGTAAGAATAATGTTTTAATAAAATGAAATAACCTAGACACATGTCCTACCCTCATTGGATGTGTCATGGCCGACCAAGACAATCCATGGGTCAACTTGGGGACCCCATGGAGCCACTTTGGTTGGAAAATGACATAAATATCTTTTTATTTAATGTTAAAGTAAAAATGACACAAACATGAGATGTTTTACTAAAACAATTTTTACATGGGGTTATACAAGTCATATTTTTTACTATAAATAGTCATTGGAAAGATAAAAAGATTTCCTACATCATAGTATTTTTTTTATAATTTTTAGACATTAAATAAATTAAATTATTTATGACATCATGATGATGCAGCGATGACCTCATTATTTAACGATTTAAATAAAATGGAAAGATAATGTAATATCTAAGACCTACACATGTCCAAAACCTATTGGATGAGTGGATTTCGAACCCTTATCACCTTATCCTCGAAATACATCAATGTGGGACCTTTAAAATCCGAAACTCTTTTGAAAATAAAGTAACATTTTGTAACTTTACAAGAGTGTCTCTCCTCTCCTCTTATAAAAGGCCCCCACCTCTACCTCCTTACCCACACTCCCAAAACCTTTGGCTCGGCCAACCCCTACCCATTTTGTCTCTCAACTTCCCTCTCTTACTCCTTGAAGCCTCACTTTGGGCAGAAGTCTTCCCAAGGAAGCCTTTGAGCTCAAACCAAAGGGAGTTACCCGATTTTAAGGTAATGTCTTCACTTGTGTCCTTTTGTTTTATTTTGCTTCTTCAACCCCCTAAACTCTTTTTATTCATTTATTTTGTAACAAATCTAGTATCTTCAATATACTAGGATGTTGTTATAAGAAGGATTCGAACTACACTTACACACACCTACATCTAATGGTTAAAGAACATACTGTTTCCGTGGATGGCGAATTTCTGCCTCCCGAAACGATGATTGTTCAACATTCTTCTAACACCTTCAAAGGTGGCCATTAAGATGACACTATATTTATATATGATATCTAATATGTTTATTTTTTACTTAAGCTTCTGTATTTTTCATTTATGGCGTACCTTTATGGTTTCCATTATGGGTAAACGCGATATCTTCATTTAAGGAAGTGCGGACTATCGCCCCCTCAAAGTGATTTGATTCGTTAATACCATATGTGGTACGTATAAATGATATATTTAATGATATTATATATGATACCATACTGGAATTAAAATACTATTATGTATCATTATGTTTTAATTCCATTAAATATGAAATAGAAATGGAAGTAGCGTTCATGCGTACGTACGGCTTACCGTCTCCATGAACGGTACATTTCATTTCTTATCTCAAAATGTTATGTAATATTATAAGTACATATATATAATGGATATATATGTAATATATTACATCTAAATTATGGATATCATTCAGGAATTATAACATATATATATCTCTCTCATTTTGTTTTAATTCCATTAATATGACAAAAAATGAAAGTAGCGTTCATGCGTACGTACGGCCTACCGTCTCCATGAACGGTGCTTTTCGTTTTTTATCTCCAAATGATATAGAATAGTATAAAATGAATATTTACTGGATATATATGATATTTTAATCATTAATACTATTCTGGAAATTATTTACTTATAACTACATGGGCAATCTTTTTTCAAACAAGTTCATTTTTTACTCATGTACCAAATATCGGCAAAAACGTCTGATATGAACTAACATTATTAAACAATTATTATAACATTATAATATGTGATATGAACTGAATAATAATCTCTAAAGGAGGTACTTAGGCAATTATTAATTGACCAAAGTTTATTATTCAGGAATATAAAGAAACGAACAAGACAAGTTGGACTTGAGGTAAGGGATCCTACTCCTCTCTTTCTTTTTAAGTACGCTCTTTTATGTCATTCCTTTTAAAGATCATCTTTCTTGTTATTGGGATGTTATTTTATATTACTCTTACTGTAATTTTTATGTTCATATGATGAGAGACCCTATTCTCTCTCATAAATCCATTTTTGTAAGTTTTATGTGGCGTCGTTAGGCTGCCGAGTTTTCGTAAGAGATTTTTCATCTCACTTTTATTCCCGTGGGATTTATGCTACATTTTCCACAATTTCCTTTGAGTGGTGTCTGTACTACCCATTATTTTACTCATTGTGTAATATACTTTCATTTATGAGTATTTACATCAATTTTGTATTGCCCTTCTTTCACGGGGGTATGTTTCGAAAGATACCCATGTCGGTAAGGGAACCTTTCACCCTCCTCTTTTTAAAAAACTTCTTTTGTTATGTCTTTTAATTCACATACTATTATGTTGGGATATGTTCTTATATATCCTTATTGATTTAAATTTTATGTCCATGTGATGAGATACCCTTTCTATCTCTCATCAACTCATTTTCTGAATTTTGTAGTGACGCCGTTAGGCTGTCAAATTTTTGCAAGGGAACTTCTTAACCCAAATTTGATTCTTTGGGATAAACTTGTACTCCTTGAATATGTCATTCTATGAATATGTGTGAATAACCTCTGATTGTTTTACACTTAATATCCACTTATATTTGGTGTATTCATTTGTCACACATAACTATGTAATTGATTTATCCTTAAACCAAGGATACCGTCTTTGTAAGGGACTTCGTCTCAATCTCCTTTCATTGAGGCATATCTTGTTTTATACACAACTTTCTTTTATATGGTGTATAAACCCCTTTGACTTTTACGTTTATCCAAAAGGAATCTTTTTTATACGAAACATTTTACAAAACGACAAAAGGGAATGTTTTTGTTATACGTATGCGGCGACAATGACTTCTCCGCCGTCGTGACCATTATTTGAGTTTCGGCTTCCTCTACAAGCCATACATTCTTTTTAAAAGAAAAATAAATACCATGTTTTACTTTTCTTTTATTTTGGTATTGAAAATGGTTTTCATAAGGTTTTTTATATCAATGTGTTTTATTGATATCTTGTGATTGAAATGTGGAAATGTTATGTTTCCTTTATGCATGTATTATGTGGTACGATTATGTTATGGTTCTTGGGCATTGTTATGAAGACGGGTGGTTCCGTGATAAACTAAGGGCGGGTGAGCCCGATATAGCTCTCCAATGCATTGGGTAACGCGAAGGAGTGAAACGTTAAGGTTTCTCCGAAGAGATTTAGGGAATATACTGTGGTGGGTATTCCAAACGTAACCAAGAGGGTTACTCCCTACGTAAGAATGTTATGAATGCCTCAAGTTACCTTTTATGTCTTATGATTTCTATGATTTATTCATGATTTGATGAGGTATGTTAAAGTGCCTATGTTTTATGGGTAAAGTATGATTTCATTCTTATGTATATATGAACTCATGTTTCCTTTCCATATTTTTATAACCCTTACTGAGCTTTTTATGCTCATCCCAAGTTTTTGAAATGTTTTTCACAGGTCAAGGGAAAGGTACATGATGTGATGATAGTGTCAAGGATGTGTCAAGGATGTGTCAAGAAAGAATCCATGTTTTATTTTAAATATGTTTCCGTTGATGGGAAGAATGCATACTGTCTTTTATGTAACCACTTTGTTTAAATGTGGAATGTAATGCAAGTTTCATGATCTAATTCTCTAAAACTCTAAACCTGAAAAGATCATCAATGTGTAATCTTGTAATAACTCAAGATTAAGTAAGGTTTAAGGCTGGGGCCTTATAGCTGCGTGGAAGGCAGAGGGCCAGTCGGGTGACTGGGAAGCCGGCGTGAGATGCAGAGGCCGACCAGGGAACTGCGCTGGATCCGTCGGGAGGGATCTGCTTCAGGCGGGCGGAGAAGAGGCGGGCGGGTTGACAACAGGGATGGATCCCCCGAACAGAAGCAAGCTGGGAGAGAAGGGGGGGTTGTCCGCCTGGAGATGGGGTTCCGCCGAGAGGAACAGGGGCGCCGAAATCAGTAGGCGCGGTATGGAGAAGCGCTGAAGCAGGGATAGAGCGCCGAGATCGGGAGCGGGAGGAGCAGGAGCCGCCGGGCGAGCACTCGGACGAGGCCGGCAGGGAGCGGCGCGAAGAGGCGGGCCGTCGGGCGAGATGAGAAGTGTCGTCGGAGCGCGCAGAGGGAGGAGCCCGTCGCACCAAGAGGGCTACGCGCGCAGAGGGATTCCGCTGGGATTGGGGGAGCTGGCGTCCGTCGCGCGCAGCAGGGAAGAGGCGAGCCGCGGGCTGCCGTGCATGAAGGCCGGACGGGAGTCGCGCGGGTTGACGGGAGGCGCGGAGCGAAGCCGTCGGGGAGGCGAGGCAGGGAGCAGCGCGATCGGGGAGGGTGTGCGCCGCGGGAGAGATCGTGCTGCGGGCGGAGGAGCAACCGCCGAAAAAGAGAGCCGCCGGGGAGGTGCCGCCTGAAGGGATCTGCTGGGAGGGGCGTAGGGAGCGTCGCCAGCACGCGCAGAGGAGGCAGCGGGGAGATACGCCGGATGGGAGGAATAGCCGGCAGGGGGGGCGGCGGGAGATACCTAAGGCTTGCTGGCCATGGAGGCCGCCGCCCCCCAACCGGGAGAAACCCTAGAGGCCAACGGGGAAAAAAAAAAAAAAGATGGGAGGGGGGGTCGGGATTAGGTTCCCTCTAATACCATGTAGAAGGATAAAATAAGAGGAACCCGAACCCCCAAAATATTCTCTCTAAGGGAGCCCTTGGGGTGCTTTTATAACAAATAGTAAAGACCACACCGGACCTCAAGTCCGATATGGGATGCAGACTCCCAACAGTAACGATTGTGAGAGAAGGAGAAAAAGAGTAAAACAATATATATTGATGTAGCAGTAGAATTACAGGAAAATACAGTAGAGAGGTAGGGGGAGGAGATGGATGGAGAGAGAGAGAGAGAGAGAGAAGAAGAACCCGTGGAAGACCACTTCCAGGAGCCTGGCAGAATCCTCCCCAGGATCGTGCCCCACAGCACCCAACTGGAAATCCTCTTAAAATCAATCCCCCCCTTTCTAACACAGACCCCCTTTATTTAAAGGTCCACCCAGCCCCCTCTAACAAACTAACTGCTTCAGGTGGTCGTCCTCCCAGCCAAGAATATTCCCCTCTCCTCTAACACCCCAAAAACCACCAGCCAAGAATATTCTCCTCTCCTCTAACACCCCAACAGCCTCCAGCCAAGAATATTCCCCTCTCCTCTAACAGCCCAAGTATGAACAGCCCACAGTGAGTCCACAACAACCCCTGCCAGCCCCTATTCCTAACACATTCCATTTCAGGGTCTGCTCTAAGCCACAACAAGGGAGAATCAACATCGGGTCACACATCTAGAGCACTAGAAATATCCCCACTGTCATCAGAGCCATCAGGTTTAAAAGCCTTCTTGGATTTCTGGAAGCGTCTAGCTTGGAAAGGCAATGAATTTCCATCAGCTGCCAATAATCCCCAGTCATTGGCAGATTTGGATGGGCATACAAGCCACCCAATTCATAAACTCTGAGGTTCATCTTACCAGGCCAGCCTGTTAAGATGCAATGCACTGGAATCGGGATCGAGATTAAAATGCAATGCACTGGAACCATGTGTTGAAGCACCAGAGATTCCAGCCTGTCGGCAACAATAGATGCAAACCGCCTCCCCCACCCCCCCCAGGATTAGTAACCTATATTCCAGAGCAGAAGTTTGGTTGGACCGGTGCGTTCTACCAAACTGTCGAATTGCTCGATCAGCGCTCCAAGGAAGTTTTAGAGTTGAATAAACCCTCCTTTTCTGATTTATGGCCCCGCGGTGCTTGCAACAAGCTTCTTCCTGTCCATAAACAATTGCTTCTCATGCATATTTATCATTTCCATAGTTCCATAGTCACATCCTTCATGTTTCGAGCTTCATAAGTAACACCTTTTCCACTAGAAGCCCTAACAAGCATGTCTCCTCATCCCGCATTTCAGCAACAGTAGAAGGACCCCCAAGCTGATCAATGATACCATCCAATGGAATGTTTGGAAGATCTAAGCAACAAATGATATCCAAAATTTTCAACGTACGCTCAACTGCCCCATCATACCTATTTGAAATCTCGGCAATGTACACGTCACTAGATTCTAAGTATTCCTCTGGTTTTTACTTGCATGAACTACATGACCAATCATCCACCACATCAATCACCGGTAGGACCAAGCATTGGGGATGGAGTGATTTGTCACAACATGAACACGGAAGCAGCTTCTCTTTCCGCTTCATTACTGCAAATCACACACATTCAGAACTCGTCATCTGATTCAAAAGACTCATTATAAGAATCAGATTCAGATTCTTCATCTGGTTTAAACACATCATCAGAGTCAGCAGAATCATTTTCAGATTCCACATCACTAGCAGGATTATATTTCACAAGGCTTCCAGCTTCTCTGGTAAAGGATAATTTTCTTCCATGAATTTTAGCAGCAGCTCTCATGGCCCAGAGACAAAATCATCTAGTTCGATACCATCTTTTGTAACAGATTCTTCGGTCCGTGCCACCCCAGTAATTTGAAGTCCAATAACAACACACTTGATTTCCTTCAAAGCCTGCTTCGCAAGACTAACAGTTGAAAGAACCTTAGCTGACATGCACGTGTGCCTGAAGAAACGCTGATAACCTGCCCAGTACAGTCACCACAATTGATTACTATTAGATTTTTCAGTGGAGAGAGTAACAGGAGCAGTTGGCAATTCCACCCCCAACTCTGCCCAAAACTCAGCAGTTTTCTTGTACATATCCAACACCTTAGCTTCCAGCAGTGCATCAACAATGTCAAACTCAGCATCTTTGTAACTAAGTATACAACATACATGCATTCCCCTTGCTTTCATGTCCATTGCAACAAGTTCTAGAGTCCCAACACCCTGTTTATCCAGAGTACCAAAGATATCATTAAAAGTAGGAGAATAAGTCTTGTCTCTGATGAAGAATCCCGCCCTACAGCCATTCTGAAGATGCTAGGGCTGTCTCTGACATGCATACACCAGAGTTTCGATTTGCAAGCAAGACAGGGCCCCAGAATTCTCAAGGTTGACCTTGAATTTTAGGTTGCAGGTGGGTTCAGGGGGCTGCACCGCAGCCAGAGAAGATGTCTCTCCTGCCTCACCACCTTCATCTTCTTCCCTCTCCACCTCAATAGCTACCTTATCATAGAGAAAAGAAGGTGAAACGATCTTCTCAATTCCTCGCCACTCCTACGTAGCTGGTGGAACCCTCAGACTCAATTCTTACTCAGTAAGAGGTTCCGAAGGTTAATTGGTCCGAACAAAATTTTGGAACACGATGAAGCTCCTTTTGGTGCGGTTGTTCTTGAACCTCTATGTCCTTACGGTCATCAGCATCCTGTGTGAAACCAAACAGTTTCAGCAACCAATGGCTGCTCAGCCACTGTTCGCATGGCCTGTGGAAGAAGCTCTTGCGTCGCTCGAGCAGGCCTTCATTGCATCGCCACTACACCAGGCTCCCTCAAATGAATCAGAGAAATGGGAGGTTCCAATTTGTGAACAGCAGAACAGCAAGACTTGTTTGTGGAACTTCCACAACTTGCATTGGGAAAGGTGAGGCGATTTTCCTTATCGCAGAGTAGTAGGTGAGACGATTTTGTCTGTTCCTCACCTCTCCTGTGCAGTCGGCGGTACATTCGGACTCACCACTTCTCCAGCAAGAGGTTTCAATTGCGGACCAGGAACAAGCTGCACATCTTTGGTGTTCCTTTCCAGCTTAACCACGCTTGAACTCGGATCAAGAATTACATCTTCCGGCCGAACAAAACTGGAGTCATTCTGCTCCTTATCGTCTCTTCCCTGACCAATCTGGCAAGATCCAAGCTACCTGCCCCTTCCACAGATCGCATCATCTTTCCAGAATCTTCCTGTCATCCTGAAAAACCAGCGAAATCATGGCTGCCTCTCGAGCTCTGCAGCAAGTTTATATGCCCCTGCAGCACGATCTGCACCTCGCATAGCTGACTCATATACTCCAAATTTTCCCTATCGAAATCTTCCAAGAATGTCTGAAACTTCAGCAGCATTTTCTACTGCTCACAATGATCGTCTCTCTTTGATCGTTTATCTCAACGAGAGCACCAAATGTTAAGACACAAGCTAACAAGTACATCGTACAGTAGAATTAAGGTAGAAGAAATAGAACAAACAGCACAGAAAAATTTATTTCCCCAACTACTACCAACAACCCAGCCAACAACTAATAAAGAGTAAAAGACAATGCTACCCCCCCCCCCCCCGGACAGCCCCACCAGCCACACCCACACAAGGACAGCCCCACCAGAAACACAACTGACACCCCACACACATCCACACTCCTAACATGGACAATGTCAAAGTCTCTTTTATTGAAGAAAGATACTTAAATCAGGTTTCATTGGATGATCTTTTATTGCTTATGAGATGAGAGTGAAACCAGAGCTTACAAGAAAAGAAAGTGCACCAAAGAAGATGACATTTAAAGTCATGGAAACGATGAAATTAAAAGAGGGATTTATTGATGATTAAGATGAGAAGACAACATTCCTTTCAAACAATTTAAAGAGAGACAAAGGAAAATTCAATGACAAGATGCCCTTGGCTTGTTTAAGATGTGGTAAGGTGGGATATTTGAAGTGACCTAAGAAACTTAATGAAAATGATGAGGAAGATGAGGCACCCAAAAGGCCAGCAAGGAAGTTCAGCGGGAGAAATTAGGTGGCAGACCTGTAGAAAACAGAACTAGAAGAAAATTTTAAAGAAAAAATATCATAAGAAAAATGAAGAATCAGACAATTCTGATTTTGAAGAGGTAGATAACTGTAAAGATAAGTCAGAAGATGCTCTTGTTGTTGCTATTGATCAAGCAAACACTACTGAAAATGTGGTAAGTTCTGAAGTTGTTCAAGGAGTTGTTGACCTTCAAATTGAATCGGAGATTGCTTTGGAAGAGATTGAAGTACAAAGGCAGAAAGCTAGAAAGGTAAACTCAGTGATTAAAAGAGGGAAAGGCTTGCATTCAGGATAAGGAGGAAATTCACTGAGCTAGAAGACGGTTTGGAAGAACTGAAATCCTAAGAGTGTTGGTTCAGATGATACAACTTTAGCTAAAACTGAAAATTGAAGAATATATTAAAATAATTGAAGATATGGTTGTTTGTATTGAAGAAATGGGAAAATAAATAAAGGACTTTAAGGATGAGGTTGTTTGATCAGAAAGAAACTGAAGGCTGAAGTGAAAATTATTTCAACAGAAAGGACAGTTAAATATGACAACTTCTCAGGTGCTTTGACCAAAGAAAAGTCAAATAAAACATCAAGGAGATTGGAAGAATGTTCAAGTAAACAAAGACCATATTCTATGGGTAAAAGTGGTCTAAAAACAATGGAGCTAAGAGGTAAGATTTTCTTACACAGAATTCAGAATTACATTAGAACAGCAAAGAGAAAAGAAGAAAATGGAAAATCAAGATTCCAATTCTTGGAGAGAGAATCACTCATCCATACCCTGGCGCCACTGCCAACTAATGTCTAATTGACTGACCCCTCCCAAACAGAGAAAACGGTAATTATACAGTAAGCTTCCCACACTAACTTTTATTAAAAATACCATTTTGCCCTGGATGAAGCTATATGTTTTGTGTCAAGTATTTACAATGTTTTGGGCCTAAAGAATCCATGTTCTGTGCCCACAGTCCGGTCTTCAGACACAGAACATCTGGTATGTTCTGTGCCCTCCGGACTTCAATCACAGAATTCACAGCTCCACACCACAATCACAGCTCCACAGAACATGAGACGGCTCCACAGAACATGCATGTTCTGTAGCCTGTGAGCACAGAACATACATGATCTATTGCACCTTTCACTTACTAGGTCCCTTTCCCTCCCTTCTTTGGTAACAGTTGTTTTAAGTTGTTGGCGACACAATCCAGCACCTGAATCAAGCCTCACGCTCCTATCATTGAGAGACATTGAGGTAGAAATAGAGTGTTCTAGGATATGATGTTGAAAGTCAACTCTCAAAGCTGATCACAAAAATTCAAGCAACTGGGTCAAACAAAAAGAAAGAGCAAAAAGTTGCTCAAAAAAGCAAGAAATTTTAGCGAAGTGATCCTATGATCAGATGTTATATTTATGGAAACATTTGTCATACAATGGATTTTTTAAAAACTACAAGGAGGCTGACAGAAGAAAGTACTGACAAGAAACTGCCCAGAAATTTTGCACCTAGCAGATTTCAGTCAAGGAGGATGAAAGAAGCACAAAGGCTGACAATCACCTTCAACTGAAGAATGGGTTTTCATTGCTTGAGAAAGAAGATGTTGTTGCAGAAGAAAGCATGAAGAGATCCACTTATATTCTTTTTGTCCAACATCTATTGTTAAATGGAATCCCTAACCTCAATAAGAGGTGGGACTGTTTATTTATTAATGAAAGATTAGAGATACATAAAGACATATTCAATGTGCAACTCTAGTAACACATAAATGGATCAAGCCCATCACACCCACTAACACATATCTTGCAAGGAAAAAAAGAGGACTAAGAAGACTACTCTAATGGAAGTTGCACTTAAAGCTTGCAAAAATGGAGGTTAATTGATCTTATATAGTGGGTGTTCATCTCACATGACTATTAACCTCTTAAAAATTCTAAAGAATAGTGGATTGCTCTGTAAGGTTTGTTAATGATGGAGAACTAAAGATCTAAGGATGTGGCAAAACTAATATTGGAGGAAGCGATTTGAAAAATGCTCAAGTGCACTATGTTGATGGCATAAAACACAGCTTGCTGAGTGTGAGTTAGATTTGTGATTCCGGTCATGAAGTGAGCTTTACTAAGAAAAGTTGTTTGATTAAAAGAAGAGATGTAGCAGTTGTCAAAGGCAAGAATACAAAAACAAAATTGTATCAGGCAGACAATAAAAAAAACACATGTTTTCTTACCGTGAAAGAAGATAACAACTTGTGGCATCAAATATCAAGGAATATAAATCAAAAGAGCATGAATAGTTTAGCAAGAAGCAAGATGGCTCATGTAGTTCCACAACTTTGAAGAGAAAAGGATCTCATGTATATGATGTTTGTCAAGAAGACAAATTGGGAAGAACATCTTACAGAGCTAAAGGAATGAAATTTCTCAACCTACTAGATTTGTTTCACAAGAGTGTTTGTTATCACAGATGGAACCAAAATCTTTTGAAGAAGTGGAGGAAGGATGAGTCGTGAATTAAAACCAAGAATGAAGAGCTTGATCAAATTGAAAAGAATCAAACTTGGGAACTTGTGAAAAGGTCAAGCAATCACAACATCATAAGAACAAAATGGGCATACAAAAATAAACATGACAAACACAGCAATGTGATAGAAATAGAGGACAAACACTTGTATATTATAGGAGCTGGAATTACATAAATGGAGGACGAAGATAAATGGAAGAGAAAGCTCGAGAGCTCCTCAGGAAGCTCCCGCCCAAGCCATAAGTGTTAGTGGGGCGGATTCTGGTTCGGTGGGTGTTACCCCACATTACCCACGCCCCCCAATTTTGCACACTTATTAGTGCAGGGGTAAAATGGGGAAAGGGGCATCTGTTAGTGGGGTGGTGGGGCCAACTGTTAGTTCGGTCGGTATTTAGTGGGAGAGCTGAGGGTTTGTTGGGGGGAGAACCTTTTGGGCATTCTGTTGGAACAGAACGGGCAGGGGTCAGTGGCCTGGCTTCTGAAATAACGCACAGCAACAGCAGGCGAACCTGGAGGAGGCCTCTCCATCTTCAACCTGTTAACCGTAACAGTTTTGGCGATTCCGCTGGGGAACTTCATCGATCTGAGGAGCCGAACAGAGGGAGGGGCCGTCGACGCAACTGAACATCCGTTCTGAAATAGTCTGCAACGAGTTGTATGCAAACTCGGATGGAGCACCGAGTAGCTTCGATCGAATCATCTACAGAGAGTATAAGGGTTGTCATGACTTCTATACAAGAAAATGTGGAGAAAATGATGAGCGGACAGCGTGAAAGCTTGCTGGTAGCACGGAATGAGGTGCAGCAGTCCGAGGAACATGTGATGCTACGAGTTAGGAATCTGGAAGAGCAAACTATGGAAAAGTTAAGAGTGGAATCACAAATTGGACGCAGTTCAGACGCTGGAAAACAGAGTGAAAGCGCAATGAACCGGGCAGATAGTAGGGAGTACGTCAAGCGCCTGGGTAAATTTCCAGTTACAGAGGCGGCCGAACAATTGGAGGAGTTGCGCAGTGTCTTGCGAAAGGTAGAATTACCCGCTTTTGTTGGAGATGATCCGTTAGGGTGGATTACTAAGGCTGACACCTACTTCCTAATAAACCGAATTCCGAAAGACCTGAAGTTGCAGCATGCACAGTTGTGCATGGAAGGTACTGCGTTGTACTGGTTTCTGTCCTGGAACAGTATTACTCCTGGTTCAATCTGGAGCTCCTTCAAATTTGCATTCCTGGACCGGTATGGGCGGAACACAGATGGGGACCCATTAAGGTTTTTGAAAAACTTGAAACAAACAGGCTCGGTAGATGACCATATTGAGGAATTTGAGCAGATTGCCTTAAGGCTACCTGATTTTCCAGAACAGTGGTACATGAGCCTATTTATGGGAGGATTGTGACCTGAAATTGAAAACCGAATTTCAACCCACGAACCAGTAAATAAATTTCGAATGATAGTCCTGACAAGAAAGGTCGAAAGAGAGTTGGTAAGTGAAGGGGTGCTGCGGAGTACCCGTTCCCACCCAATGGTGCCTCCTGCTTCCCGAAGTTCTGGAGTAGCAACAGCGAACTTTTCTGTGTCCCGACCAGCTAATGACCGAAACCGACGGGATTAAGAATTGCAAAGGGTCGTTGGTGATGACCGTTGGGGAGGAGTGAGAGCGCTTAGTCGGCAAGAGCGGGAGGAACGAAAACAAAAGGGATTATGTTTTCGTTGCGGCCAACCCTTCGGACCCATGCACAAATGCCCTGAAAAACATCTGCGGTTGTTGGTCTGGGAGTACGAAGAACCTGAGGAACCACGGGAGGAAGGAGTTGCGCAAGAGGCAGCAGAAGGGGAGATAAAAGCTGAGAATGAAGTTCAGAACGGGGAGCCAGCCGTCCGGACAGGGGAGTTGGTAGAGCTACGTAACATGGGAGGATTGGGGACCGATTCAATGTTGCTTGCTGGAAATCTAACATGAGTACCAGTATTGGTACTTGTGGACAGCGGTGCCAGTTTGCTAGCCCCATAATCCTTGTAAAGAAAAAAGATGGGAGCCGGAGAATGTGTGTCGACTACCGAGCTCTTAATAAGCTCACAATTCCGGATAAATTTTCAATTCCCATCATAGAAGAATTGTTGGACGAGTTGCAAGGAGCCACATACTTTTCCAATCTGGATTTAAAATCCGGATTTCATCAGATTCGGGTCCGAACATCGGATGTTAGTAAGACAGCTTTTCGTACTCACGAGAGATACTACGAATTTCTTGTCATGCCATTCGGGTTGATGAAAGCCCCAGCTACTTTTCAGGCCACCATGAACAGAATGTTTAGGGAATTTTTGAGGAAGATTGTCTTGGTATTCTTCGATGACATTCTGGTCTTTGGTAAAACTTGGGCGGACCACTTGCAACACTTGAGGATGGTCTTCCAAGTGTTGCAGAACAATCAGCTCCATCTAAACCGCAAGAAATGTTTTTTGGCACAACAATCCATGGAGTATCTAGGCCATATTATCTCGGCGAATGGCGTTTCGATGGAGCCATCAAAGGTTGAATGTGTAATTGGCTGGCCACGACCACTTTCTGTCAAAGGAGTCCAGGGATTCTTGGGTCTAACTGGCTACTACAGGAAGTTCGTTGAAGGATATGGCAAGATAGCAAAGCCACTCACAGAATTAACCAAAAATAATAATTTCCGATGGACTCCAGCAGCTGAACAGGCCTTTAATGCCCTTAAGAAATGTCTAGTATCAGCACCACTACTAGCATTACCTGATTTTAAACAACCATTTATCATCGAATGTGACGCCTCTGGCCTAGGGGTTGGGGATGTCCTCATGCAAGCTGGGCGACCAGTAGCTTATTTCAGCAAGGCATTAGCAGACGCCAACCTCTCCAAATCAGTTTATGAAAAAGAGGTCATGGCCCTTGTCTTGGCAGTTAACCACCGGAGGCAATATCTGATTGGGAACCACTTTATTGTTTACACTGACCACAAGGCCCTCAAGCATCTCCTCAGTCAACGACTTCAAACGGCAAACCAACAGGACTGGCAGGCAAAGCTCTTGGGGTATGACTTTGAAATAATCTACAAACCAGGGCGCTTAAATCAGGCGGCAGATTCCCTTTCCCGTCGGGCTGCTGGCGATCTGGACAACTCTGATGAACCAATAACATTAGGTTCAGCAGTATCCGAACCTCTATGGTTGGAAACAGAAATTATTAAGGCAGAAAATCAGCAGGATCCAGTGCTGAAAAGCATAATTTTTGCTGTCCAGCAACGCCCCTCAACACAGCCCAGGTATGCTGTTCGTCATGGCTTGTTGTTCTACCAGGACCGGCTCGTTCTATCCCCGAAGTCCAGCCTCATACCAAAGTTTTTACGGTATTATCACTCTTCGCCGGTAGGGGGCCATGCCGGATTCCATAAGACCTACAAACGTTTGGCAGCTGGCCTATTCTGGAGGGGAATGACAAAGCAGGTTCAGTAATTCGTCCGAGAATGTGATGTTTGCCAGCGGCATAAAACTCAGGCACTGTCTCCGACCGGACTTCTCCAGCCGCTGCCAATTCCTGCACGAGTCTGGGAAGATATTTCGATGGATTTCCTCTCTGGACTGCCCAAATCCCATGGATTTAGCATTATCTTGGTGGTGGTGGACCGCTTCACCAAATATGCCCACTTTTTACTATTGCGCCATCCATATACTGTTAAGGATGTTGCTGAACTTTTCATTAAGGAGGTGGTTCGCTTACATGGTATCCCTAGCTCGATCCTAAGTGACCGGGATCCTATATTTGTCAGCAATTTATGGAAGGAATTATTTCGCTTGGAGGGTACCACTCTAAAAATGAGTTCATCCTACCATCCCCAAACGGATGGACAGACGGAGATTGTTAACAAATGTCTTGGAATGTATCTGCGTTGTTTTTCTTCCGAAAGACCACAAATCTGGTCCCGGTGGATGCACTGGGCCGAGTACTGTTACAACACAGCAACCCATTCTTCAACTAAAATGACTCCTTTCGAAGCTGTGTACGGGCGAAAACCACCTGCTGTGCAGCGGGTTACTGGGGACTCTACTCCAGTGGACAAAGTGCATACACTACTTGCTGAGCGGGACCAAATGATAGAACAACTCCGGCACAACCTCACCCGAGCCCAACAGTTAATGGTTCGAGCAGCCAACAGGCACCGTCGTGATGTTTCTTATGAAGTTGGGGAACTCGTTTTTGTCAAACTCAGGCCAAACATCCAAACTCCCAAGTCCCAAAAACTAACTCCTAAGCTGGCTACCCGCTATTATGGTCCATTTGTTGTTGAAGCGCGTCTGGGAAACACCGCTTATAAGTTGACATTGCCCCAGACAACACGGATACATCCGGTTTTCCATGTCTCGCAGCTTAAGCGTGCTGTTGGGAAGTCTCCAGTTCACTCCGAACTGCCAAAATTGTGGGACGGATCTTCATCTTATGGTCCTCGCCCAGCAGCGATCTTGGCCGCAAAATCCACACCTGGGTACCCACAAGGTACTTGGCTGATTCAATGGCATGGCTTACCAGCTGAAGAGTCCACGTGGGAGGATACAGAACACATCATTTCGCAGTTTCCAGATCTGCACCTTGAGGACAAGGTGCCAATTGCCGAGGGGGAAATTGTTAGTGGGGCGGATTCTGGTTCGATGGGTGTTACCCCACATTACCCACGCCCCCCCATTTTACACACTTATCAGCGCAGGGGTAAAATGGGGAAAGGGGCATATGTTAGTGGGGTGGTGGGGCCAACTGTTAGTTCGGCCGGTATTTAGTGGGAGAGCTGAGGGTTTGTTGGGGGGAGAACCTTTTGGGCATTCTGTTGGAACAGAACGGGCAGGGGTCAGTGGCCTAGCTTCTGAAATAACGCACAGCAGCAGCAGGCGAACCTGGAGGAGGCCTCTCCATCTTCAACCTGTTAACCGTAACAATAAGGACCTACGCAGAAGCCCCAGAATATTCTCAAGGCCCCACAGCATATTCCCCTAGGATATTCCCCTCTAACCACCTCCATGGCCCACAGCCAGCTGCCCCGCACAAAATCTTCTTTGCCCCTTCTGGAAAGTGCCTTCCAGGCTGGCTGGCTGATCACTATCATAATGTGATCCGAAACAAGACAAGATTGATATGCAAAGGCTATGCTCAAATTTAGGGTATAGATGTTGAGGAAACATTTGCATTAGTGGTGAGACATGAATCTATTCGGTTTTTTTATTTATTTATTTTATTTTTATTTTTATTTTTTGCTCAAAAAGGATTTAAGATCTACACGGTTGCGAAGACAACATTCTTAAATGCAGTTCTTAAGGAGGTCCACGTTGAACAACCAGTGGGTTTTCAACTTGGTGACAATAGAAGCAAATTATGTCATCGCAAAAAAGCTTTATATGACTTAAAGCAGGCACTGCAAGCATGTTATGCTCGTTTGGATTCATACTTAAAGAAATTGGAGTTCAAGAGAGGAGGTGTTAATCACTACCATTGTGAAAAGCACTAGGAAAGAACAATTCATAGTACACATCTATGCTGACGATATCATATTTGATGGTAACAAGAAAAAATCATTAGAGGAATTTGCAAACATGTGCGATCAGAGTTTGAAATGTCAATGATTGAAGAACTCACTTATTTTCTCGTGCTGCAAGTAAATCAAAAGGATGAGTACATTTTTATCTCTCAACCACTTACGCTAAGGAGTTATTGAAAAAGTTTGGCATGCAAGATTGCAAACCGGTTTTAACACCAATCACCGTTGGAACTAAAATTGGAAAACATGAAGATGGAAAAGTTGTTGATCCAACATTATTTCCGATCATGATTGGAAACTTGCTACATTTGACGACAACAAGACCGGACATTGTTTATAAAACATGTTTTGTTGCTCAATTTCAAGGTAATTCGAAGGAGGAGCATCTTAGTAAAATAAATCATGAGGTATGTGTAAGGTACCCTTGATTATGGTTTGGCATATGATGCAGGAAAAGAATGAGATTTGATGGCTTATTTAGATACGGATTGGGTTGGAGAGATTGTGGATAAAAAATCCACAAGTGGGTGAGCATTCTCTATTGGTACCAAGTGCATTAGTTGACTTGGCAAAAAACGAAAAAGCAATTCACCCAACACAACTGAAGTGGAGTATATCTCAGGTACAAAAACATGTACACAACTGATTTAGATGAATCAACAGTTGATGGATCTTGGCGATAAAGTGAAGGTGTCCATGATGATATTTTGTGACAACAAAATTGCAACTAAGCTGACAAAGAATCTAGTACGGTATTCATGCACAAACCATATTGAAATTTGGTATTACTTTATGTTGAGTCGAAAGATCGATTTCTATCCTTATTTTTGAAAATCACAATTCACTTTTATAATATCTCTGTTTCTAACTTTTATTTCTTCGTAAGTATAATGTCGTGCAGGAACTCTTAAAGTTACAAAGTTTTCAATGCTACCAGACGGAGTTGAGTTGCTTTACCATACAGAGATAAAATATTTTAACGGACAAACATCACTTTAGTTCAACGGACGGAAAACATAATGGTTCACCGAGATTCATTCATTATACCAGACGGAGACTCACTCATTACACTGGACAGAACATATTATGAAGCATTATGATGGTGTTGAACCTGACGACCATCGAACAAAGAGTTGATATGTTGAACCTATCGAAAGAAGAAGACATTGCGTCTGATGTTGTTGTAACTGATTCCAAGAAGTGCGGAATTCGACCGTTGCGAGTTTGTTACGCCGATGTCTGTAAATAAGACTGCAACCTCGTGGAGAAGGAGCGGCCAACTATCATGCAATCTGAAGCTTGTGTTTGAAGTTTTGCAACATCTCATTGTTGAGAACGCTTTGAATTGTAAACTTTAGAGAACTTGACTTAGAGCATACGTTGTGAGGTTATTGTAAATGCACTAAGCTTGTCCGGTGTAATTGTTGTTTGATTAATCGTGTTGATCGAGGGCTCTCAGGGCTAGGGAGACAGAGGTTTGTCCGATCTTGTGTCGATCGAGGGCTTTTGGGAGGAAGACGAAGATTTATCTGAGGGATTCCAAGGTTTTGAAAAGCGGGCCTACCGATAGGGTTTATAATCGGGGATACCTAAAGCCGGATCTATAGACTTCCTTATCGCTTTGGGTGAAATCAAATACCACACTTAGTTGAGGTGTTGTAAGTTTTGTTATAACCTTTCATAAAAAGTTTGTTGTATGTTTTCGTTGTGCTTAAACTTTGGTTTATATATATTGTTCTTTAGTTACTCTGATTTTGCATAAAAGAGTGAATTTTTTAATAGTTTGTAAAACTACTGTAGGTTGAGAAACCCCCGTACCTTCAAGGTGAGGTGGAGGCCTTCTTTTATAGATTGAGAATAAGGAATACACATGGGAGTATTCCGATATGGAACTCGGTAATACCCAAAATAATAAAAAGGGTTTTAACACTCCCCCTCAAGCCGGACATGCCCAGCTTGGACAAAAGAGTCCCACAAAGAAAAAAACAAAGTGACACCATACAAGACCAGATAAACTCCCCCTCAAGCTGGGCCGAAGATGCTATGGATGCCCAGCTTGGAACTGAGCGAGGAGAGGCGGGCCCCTAGGACGCATTTGGTGAAGATGTCAGCAAGCTGGTCCACCGTCAGGATGTGGCTAAAGCTGACATGATTGTGCTCCAGGTGGTGTCGAAGAAAGTGGCAGTTCACCTCAATATGCTTCGTATGTTCATGGAAGACGGGATTTGAAGCAATCTTGGTGGTTGCCTGATTGTCACACCAGATGTGAGCAGATGTGGGAGGAGGAAAGCCAAGCTCCTGGAGGATTTGTTGAAGCCAAAGGATCTCCGTAGTGACGGTGGTCATGACTCGGTACTCAGACTCCACACTGAATCTGGACACGACAGTCTGTTACTTTCTGCGCCAAGAGATGAGGTTGTCGGCTAAGAAAATGGCAAACCCAGAGGTAGATCTCCGAGTGGCAAGGCAACTAGCATAATCAGCATCACAAAAGGCCTCAATGTTCAGATGATGATGTTGTGAGTAGCGAAGACCACGGGCAGGATCGCAATTGATGTATTTGGCAATGCGGAAGACAGCATCCCAATGAGAGGTGGTCGGATGTTCCATAAATTGGCTCACTTTGCCAACGACGCAGGTAATGTCGGGACGAGTCATGGTGAGATAATTGAGTTTACCCACCAAACGACGGTACCGCTCATGATGTGAATATGGTTCTGAGGAGGCATAAAGTGATCGTTCCCCAGGCTCCAGAGGGGTGTCAACAGCAGTGGCCTGTGTCAGTCCAACATCCTGCAGAATATCCAATGCATACTTCCATTGGCAGAGGGAGATGGTGTCCAGAGAATAGGACACCTCGATGCCCAGGAAGTATGTGAGAGGACCGAGATCCTTAGTGTGGAAGTACTGGTGAAGATGCTGCTTGAGGTGAGTGACACCAGCAGAGTCGCTGCCGGCGATGATGATATCATCCACATAAATGACCAATAGGATACAGCCAGCAGGAGTCGTTCTGTAAAAGACAGTGTGATTCTTCATGCTTCGAGAGAGGCCAAAATCAGTGACGACAGTGCTGAAGCGGCCGAACCAAGCACAAGGAGATTGCTTGAGGCCGTACAGAGAGCGGCGGAGTCGACAGACTTGAGACTCGGCGCCGGAGGCACAAAAGCCGGGTGGTTGTTGCAGATAAACTTCTTCCTCAAGGAAGCCATGGAAGAAGACATTTTTGACATCCAGCTGATGAAGGGGCCAACGATGATGTGCCGCCAGAGAGATGAATAACCGGACGGAGGTCATCTTGGCCACTGGAGAGAATGTATCAAAGTAGTCCACCCCGTAAGTTTGTGCGAAGCCCTTAGCCACAAGGCGGGCTTTGAGTTGATGGAGAGTGCCATCGGGATTTAGCCGGACTGTGTAAATCCATTTGCTGCCCACTGCCTGTTTGTTTGCTGGTAGGGGGACGAGATCCCAAGTATGGTTTTCCTCCAGAGCCTGCAACTCATCCTGCATTGCCGCTAGCCATCCCAGATGAGACTTTGCATCACTCACTGTGCGAGGAATAGATACTGTCTCCAGAGCTGACAAACCCCTGTATGAAGAGACAAATAGAGGAGTACTCTGGCACGAGCGAGTACCTTTCTGGAGGGCAATAGGCAAGTCGTCTAGTGCTGTAGCAGGAGCATCGGACGAAGCGGGGATGACGGTGTCATTGGCCGGGACGAGGGGGCACTCGATGGGCGACGGGAGTAAACTGTACCATACCGATGAGCAGCACGAGGCAGCACGGGAGGATGGATGATGAAGGGAAGACAGTCATCAATAGCAGAGTCAAGATGAGGAGAGGGAAAGGAGAATGGAGAGCCCTCAACAAATGAGACATCCGCAGAGATGACATACCGGCGAAGGTCTGTGTTTCCGCTCGGCCACTCCATTCTGCTAGGGTGTATCAGGACAGGAGGTCTGATGAATGATACCCTTTGCTTGGAAGAACTGCCGAAAAGGAGTGGAGAGATATTCACGCCCATTGTCTGAGCGGAGACATTTAATAGAGGTAAAAAATTGGGTATGGATTTCAATATAAAATGTTTGGAAGGTAGAAAAGACTTCAGTGCGGTCTCGTAGGAGGTACAGCAATGTCATTCGGGAAAAATCATCAATGAAAGATATATAATATTTATGTCCCAAATGACTCGAGGTGGTACAGGGACCCCTAACGTCTGTATGAACCAGATCAAAAGGTTTGGAGGCCCAGTTATCCACTCGAGGAATGTATGAACTGCGATGGTGTTTCGCAAATTTACAGGACTCACGTTGGAAAGAAATATGCGGACTCAAATCTGGAAAAAGATGATGAATGGTGGAGGCGGGTGGATGGCCCAACCGGGAATGAAGATCCAATGCCCGGGCAGAGATAGAGGTGCAGGCCATGGGTGGTTGTCCATCGAGCATGTAGACCCCGTCCCGAAGCTGGCCTCTACCAAGTTCCCGGTTCGTAGTCCGCTCCTGAAACACAACACCAGATGAAGTAAATATGGCAACACAGTTGTAATCCTTTGTAATCTTACTGATGGAAAGAAGATTAAAAAGACTGCAGGGCACATGTGCCACAGAGGGCAGGTAAATTGATGAAGTCAGAGAGCATGCACCGAACCCCGCAATGGGTATCGTAGAGCCATCAGCGACAGTGATGGATGATGAACCGTCATAAGGAGAGTAGGAGGTCAAAATACCTGCATCACCAGTGAGGTGATCAGAGGCACCTAAGTCAAGCATCCAGCTCGGGGAGCGACGACCAACGAGGGCAGCAGAGCCAGTCGAGTGGGTGAGAGATGCCGAAGATGGTCCGGGTCCGGCGGATGCCGGAGGATCGTGGAGTAGCCGGAGGTTCGTCAGAGAGAGGTCGAGGGAGGATGGCAGAGCTGGAACTGACGGAGAAGTCTCCTGGACCGCGGTCTGACCTTGTCGTGGTTGCTGGGATGGGTAGACATGAAGGACCCAGCATCGGTTGATTAGGTGGCCAGGCTTGCCACAGTGTTGGTAGTGGGGTCGAGGATGACCTTCCATGCGACCACGACCACGAGGGTCGGATGAGCGTCCACCGCCACGACCGACGAGAGTCGAGTGATCGATGATGGGGGGCGATGGGAGAGCCCGTTGAGCCTTGCCCAGGCGATGATATACCTGTGGTATATCCAGCGTAGAAGGGCTGGCAAGCATCTCGGTGGTCGTCGTGGCATAGTCAGGGGCGAGGCCATTGAGGAGAGTGAAAATGCAGAGCTGGTCTCGTTGAGTTTGCGCGTCCACCAGTGTCTGAGGAACGGGCCATAGCTCTTGCAATTCGTCGCGGAGACCTTTCCATTCCAAGAAATAGGCCGGAAAGGACCAATCCTGCTGTCGGATGTGTGACAGACGCTAAAGAATGTCGGAAACCCGAGCCAAGTTATTGGTCTCGGAATACATGATAGTCAAGGAATCCCAGAGTTCCTTGACAGTATTTGCAGTCCGAGTAACATCCTTTATCGAGCGGTCCATGGAATTGACCAGTAAAGCGAATATCTTGCTATCCACAAGCTGCCAAGATCAGAATTTGGGGTAAGTCGATGCGGGTGGAGGATTCTCAAGATCAGAATCAAGGTCCATGCCTCGTAGGGACATTAATACCGTCTTCCGCCAGATGGAGCAGTTGGTTGCGTCCATTCAGTCATCGACGAGGTGGGTGGAGGCGGTGATCATTGGAGGCAGAGCCGAGGAAGCGTCCATGGAGGAGGGGAAGGCGCCGCGCTGGATCGATTCGCTGCCGGGAAGATCTGCCGGAGCCGAGAGCCGGGTCTGGAAACGGCGACGGGCTCCAGGCCCGTCGGGAAGAGCCGTCGACGGGATCTGTAGGAGCCGGGACCGCCAAGAAGATCCGGGGAGGGTGACGGGAGGCGCAGAAGGCGCGGTCGTCGGGAAGAGCCGGGAGGGCGCGCGGGAGCCGGAAGGGGCCGCGACGGAGGGGTGCACTCGGGAGGAGCCGCGACGGAGGGGCGCGCGGGACCTGGAAGGGGCCGCGACGGAGGGGCGCGCTCGGGAGGAGCCGCGACGGAGGGTCGCGCTCGGAAGGAGTCGCGACGGGAAGGGCGCGCTTCGGGAGGGAAGGCGCCGAGGATGGTGGGGGGGGTCGGGCTGCACCGGGGAGATGCTCCGAGCAGGATGCGCCGAGGAAGGAGGGTGCAGGAACGCACCGGGGAGGCGGGGCCGGTCAGTGCCGGAAAGCCGCTGGGAGGAAGGGTCGGGATTAAGTTCTCTTTGATACCATGTAGGTTGAGAAACCCCATTACCTTCAAGGTAAGGTGGAGGCCTTCTTTTATAGATTGAGAATAAGGAATACACATGGGAGTATTCCGATGTGGGACTCGATAATACCCAAAATAATAAAAAGGGTTTTAACAACTACAATCCCCCCTCTTGTAGTATCTGTTGCACATTCCTAAGCAACACTTTATTAAAGAGAAAGTGGAACAAGAGGTTGTCGAAGTGAAGCACATTGGAACAAATCAACTAGTGGATATTTTCATAAAACCATTGGTCACACCATCATCTGAAAAGCATAGGTTGAATCTCAACGTTCAACCACCTCTCAAAGCTTGAGGAGGTTTACAAAGCAAGTACCCTTTGGGTTTAATGACAAGGGGAGAAATAATAGAGTTTATGTTGTGATGTCAGTGCAATACAAGTGTCTCAAAGCAATTTTCAACAAGTGAAAGTAGAGCTCATTTACTCTCATGTCAAGAGGGAGAAATCTACTTTTGAGGGGGAGTTTTTTTGGTACAAGAAGCGGGGAGAGATGCGATCCTTGAAGAACAGCGTCAAGGAGTGATGAAGACAGAGGGAGTCATATCATAATAGGTTTACAAAGTTGAAGATTTCAGGTAAACAGAGAAATTTTTCTACAACTTTTGTTTTCACCCAACAGGACACGTAGACTTAAAATGATATATGAGACTCTCTTTGGCTATTTGCATTCGCTGGGATTTTTGAGAATTGTCAACACATTTGGAATCATGAGAAATTAAATGGGGAATTGTCAACAAACCCAAAGGAGAGAATGTTGGAACCTAGGTTGATCAAAAAAGAACAATGATGGAACGTGTTTAAAAATGGATATATTTGTTATCAATTGGTCTTATTATATTATGGCTATGGTGGAGTCGAGAAGTTTGGAGAAGCTTTGAGAAGCTTTGAGAAGCTTTGAAGCTGATTAGGTAGAGAATGCAAAAACATGTTGTAATGAATACTGTTATGTTGTGGTTGTTTTTTAAGAACTCAATTGACTGGTGAAAGAAACATTGCGCCATGAGGAATAAAAACTACGTCATGGTTTAGTCACGTAAGATTGAAGCCTGAAGAAGATGTGGAGGACTGTGCATTGCGACTTGACAAGCCAATATTTTCATATTTTTTGTCTTGTGTTTCAATGATTTTAATCTCATCATTTTGAGCAAATCTTGTGTTAATATCAAATTCATTAGTTTTAGGGATAATATGGAGTTTAATTGTTAAATGGCTTAAATCTTAAATTTTGGTGTCTTTATTCACGTTGGAATTTATTAGGGAAGCCATACATTAATTCTGGAATTACATTGTAATGGGTTTTTGAATTTGATCTTTATTGATGTTCATGTTTGCAGGTTTGAAATTGACAAAGGGGCAGAACATAAGCCTTTTTGGTCAGATCATAAGCTTTCGCTACCGATCGTAAGACTTTGCTTTCATCGTAAGTCTTTCCATCACAAGCTTTTGCTGCCGATCGTAAGCCTTTGCTTTCATCATAAGCCTTTGAATCGTAGGCTTTTGGCCCCATCGTAAGACTTCCATCGTCAAGCTTTCCCATCATATGACTTCCCATCGTAAGCCTTTGAGGGATCGTAAGCCTTTGGTCCCGATCGCAAGTCTTCACCAGCCATCATAAACTTTTATCGTGACTTTGCAAAGACTTATGATATCATCCAAAAGATCCGGGAAATTGGCAAAGTCCGGAGAATTCAGGCGACTTCGTAAGGCTTTCCAAGAGAACATTGGGCTGCCACATTAGCCTTCATGCAACCATTCTCAGGATGTCACATGGATTATTATGTGCACGATATTTCGATCAAGATCACAAGAAAGGAAGTTACGGATTTTCAGGAAGAGAGGATCGTGAGGATTTGAAACCGCGAGAAAGAAGAAATAAGTTCGAAAGGAGAAGATGTTGGGGGTTTGACCGGAGGCTGAGGGGAAACGGGCATCTACAAAAGAAGGACGAGGCCAAAGGAAAAGAGGACTGAGTACATCGTGCTCGCTTGCTGAAGTTCTATTGTTGCTGCCACTTTTCTATTTCATTCTTATTTTCTATTTACTTTAGTTTTGTAATGTCTTTTTCTTCCTCCATGTCGGCTGCCCTTCGAATGGAGGGGTAATTCCTGAGTGATTGGGGAAGAGAAGGTTCTCCCTGCTTGAGTCCTTAGGCTTAAATGAATAAAAGATCTTTCTTGTTAATTGATTTCGGTTCTCAGTGACTGTTTAATACTTTGAATTCAATTGTGTTTAAGGCTTCCAACTTGTTCACTATTACTACTTAAGTTGATAATTAATAATCTCCCTCCACTTAGATGCATCTTGTCTCGAAGGAGCAGGTTGTATTAAGTGGTGAATGTCTAGCAATCGCTGGCACGTGTGTGAGGACATTGAATTACTCTCGGATTGCCTAGAAACACCAACACCCAAATGGGTATTGCCTTGGTAGTTTATGAGTGATTAACTTTTCACACACACACACACGAGAAGGGAGGTTGATCAAGCAATAATCACCAACAGATTAGTCTCCACACTAACCCTAAGGTGTTTGATGAACCTGTTGAGGAATCTCACACTCATCAATTAACAAAGAGAAGTAAAACCATTTTAGAGAATATGATGGCATTGCAAGTGGAAACTCGGCCCTGACCCAACCACCTTTCTAATCATTTTGTTTGCAAACCTTTGTTTCATTGTCTGCTGTCAAATTTTTGCGCACTCTTTTCTAGAGACAACCTTGAGTTGCCACTAATACTACATTTAGCCTAGGAATAAAAAACTTTTGCCACACCCCGACAGGTCGAGTATCACGACTTAAGCATTCACAACATAATGCCAAGCCACAATATGGAAGGGGTTCGAGTCGTTGGTTACGACTTGAGGCTTGAGGCCTATACTGTAACATCATGTTGTGATTTGTTAAGTTTTACGGGATAAGTGGGAAGAACTACACAATATGCTATGGAGGTTAGACCATGATTATAAGTTGTAATTTGGTATGAAAGAGGAACTACGCCAATGATTTATATTACGCCATAATGTTTATATTTGGAGAATTTCTTAGAGATTCAAAGGTCGTGATTTTCAGGATATGAAACAACTGCCAAGCCATGATCTTCGGAGAGATGGTAATCGAGTCAAGATGTATTATGTCATAACGACATGTTTTACGTTATGATTTCTTGGATATCTGCATGTTTTGCAGATTTGTGATATTTTTCAAATGCAGGAAGATTTGGTTGATTGATGGAAGATTTAACTCGATCATCATGGACGGTTTTGAGAACGAATTGAGTGGCGACAAGTGGCATGAAAAATGAAGGGAGAAGAAAGCTAAGAATCATGTGAGGCTTGCATGGACAGTGATGGTATCAAGGAAAGGTCGCATAGAAAGTTGAAATAAAAGAGAAGATCGTGGGTGCACAATCTGTACTGTTTACAAAGAAGAGAATTGTGGTTTGCACATCCCACATTTAATACAGGTAGTGGAGCTTGTTGGATTGGTGTAGCCCGATCCGGTTGGACCGAATGCTTGTGACCCGCAACTGTCGCGGGTCGAGCTCCACGGTGAGCTCGTTGGGGGTTGCAGGGGGCAACGCGCCCCTACTCAGGGGTTCCGGGGGTCGAAGACCCCTTGCCCAATTTTTCGGCACTGTAGCATCTCTGACACTGTAGCGGAGCTGACCGACCGACACCGACAAGCACTGTAGCAGTGCGGACTTTGGAGTCAACTGGACTGTAGCACTTTTGACTTCCAGCTGGCAGCCACTGTAGCGCTTTTGACAAAGCTGGTCGTCGTTCACTGTAGCGACGCGGGCTCACTTTTCGAACAGTGATCGTCTTCTCCATTGTTTTATAGCCCATTTTCGGGCTAGGGTTACTACTAAAAAAACCCTCTGTAATTTGTGCTCCCGATTAGTAAAATTCTGTCTCTCTTGTGGACGTAAGGATTATTCCCGAACCACGTAAATCAATGTGTTCTTGTTGCTTTCTTTCGTTTTCTCATTTCTATTGTTGCATCTCCCAACGATTCCGTAACAGAGCTTGGTTCTAAACTGTCAAGAAAGTGGGACAAGTGGAGCTGGAGAATTTTGAGATTGTGGGTGCATGGTATTTAAAGCATCATTAAATATTGTTAGGGGCGCATAGAGGTAACCTAAACCAAAAAGTAATATTGTAGAGGAGGAATTCTCCAAACCTCAAGGTGAGGTGGAGGCCTTCTTTTATAGATTGAGAAAAAAGAATACATGATGGAGTATTCCGATGTGGGACTTGAAAATACACAGAATAATAAAAACATGGTTTAACACTCCCCCTAAGCTAGAAATGTCCATCTTGGACCACGAGTCCCACAAATGAAAGATAACATCAGACAAGACCATACACACTCCCCCTCAAACTAGGTCGCAGATGCTGTGGTTGCCCAGCTTGGATCTGAGCGAGGTCAGACGAGCCCCTGGAAGGCCTTTGGTGAAGATATCGGCAAGCTGATCCGCCATCGGGATGTGGCTAAAGCTGACGTGGTTGTGGTCGAGGTGGTGGCAAAGAAAGTGGCAGTCCACTTCGATATGCTTCGTGCGTTCATGGAAGACGGGATTTGAAGCAATCTCGGTGGCTGTCTGATTGTCACACTAGATATAAGCAGATGTCTGCGGAGGAAAGCCAAGCTTCTGAAGAAGATGACGAAATCAAAGAATCTCCGTAGTGACGGTGGTCATGGCGCGGTACTCAGACTCCGCACTGGATCTGGAGACGACAGTTTGTTTCTTGTTGCGCCAAGAAATGAGGTTGTCTGCCAAGAAAATGGCAAATCCAGAAGTAGACTTCCGGGTAGCAAGGCAACCAACATAGTCAGCATCAAAGAAGGCCTCAATATTCAGATGAGCGTGATGGGAGTAGTGAAGACCACAGGTAGGGTCTCTCTTGATGTATTTGGCGATGCGGAGGACAGCATCCCACTGAGAGGTGGTCAGATGCTCCATGAATTTGCTCACTTTGCCAACAGCGCAAGCAATGTCTCAACAAGTCATGGTGAGATAATTGAGTTTACCCACTAGTCGGCGGTACCTCTCTGGGTGAGAATACGGTTCTGAGGAGTCATAGAGAGACCGTTCCCCAGGCTCAAGAGGAGTGTCAACGGCGGTGGCCTGTGTCAGCCTAGCATCCTGCAGAATGTCCAACACATATCTCCGTTGGCAGAGGAAGATGGTGTCCGGAGAACGGGAGACCTCGATGCCAAGGAAGTATGTGAGAGGGCCGAGATCTTTGGTATGGAAGTTATGATGAAGATGCCCCTTGAGGTGGGCGATTCCAGTAGAGTCGCTCCCGGTGATGATGATATCATCCACACATACTTCAAACAGAATGCAGCCGGTGGATGTCATCTTGTAGAACATGGTGTGGTCCTCATACTGCGAGAGAGCCCAAAGTAGGTGACGACGGTGTTGAATCGACCAAACCAAGCACGAGAAGATTGCTTGAGACCATATAGAGAGCAGCGAAGTCGACGGACTTGAGAGTCGGCTCCGGAGGCACAAAATATGGGGGGTTGCTACAGATAAACCTCTTCCTCAAGAAATCCATGGAGGAATGCATTCTTGACATCTAGTTGATGAAGGGGCCAATGATGATGAGCGGCCACAGAGATGGATAATCGAACGGAGGTCATCTTGACAACCGGAGAGAAGGTATCAAAATAGTCAATACCATATGTCTGAGCAAAACCTTTGCCACAAGGCGGGCTTTGAGACGATAGAGAGTGTCATCGGCATTAAGGCGGACTGTAAAAATCCATTTGTTGTCAACCGCCTGTTTGCCTTCTGGAAGGGAGACGAGATCCCAAGTATGGTTGTCTTCCAGAGCCTGTAATTCATCCTACATCGCTTGTAGCCATCCCGAGTGAGATTTTACATCGCCAATTGTGCGGGGAATAGAGACCGTCTCCAGAGCTGACAGACCCCTGTATGAAGATATAAATAGAGTACTCTGGCAAGAGCGAGTACCTTTCCAGAGTGCAATGGGCAAGTCGTCTGGTGTCGGGGCGGGAGCCTCAGATGAAGCGGGAACGATGGTGTCGTTGGCCGGGACGAGGGATACAGTCGATGGGCGACGAGAGTAGACCGTACCAAAACGGGGATCAGCAGTGGGAAACACCAGAGGAGTGTGGATGATGAGAGGAAGACAATCATCAATGGCAGTGTCGGGATGGGGAGAGGGAAGGGAGAACGAAGAGCTCTCAACAAACGAGACGTCAGCAGAGATGACATACCTCAGGTCCGATGAGAAGCAGCAATATCCGCGCTGAGTGCGTGAATAGCCGAGGAAGATGCAACGGAGGGATTTGGGAGAGAGTTTGGATAGGCCGGGATGAGTGTCACGAACATAACAGAGGCATCCAAACACCCAAAGTGGAAGTGAGTGAGGAGGGAGAGAGGAGAATAGAGTCTGAAAAGGAGTCTCCCCTTGAAGGATAGAAGAAAGAAAGCGGTTGATAAGGTATGTAACAGTAAGGATCGCATCTCCCCAAAATAGTAGAGGCACCTGTCGGTGGAAGTGGAGGGCACAAGCAGTCTCCAAAATATGTCGGTGTTTCCGCTCGACCACTCCATTCTGCTGGGGTGTATCAGGACAAGAGGTCTGATGAATGATACATTTCGCCTAAAGAAACTGCTGAAAGGGAGTGGATAGATACTCGCGCCCATTGTCTGAGTGGAGACATTTAACAGAGATGAAAAACTGTATATGAATCTCAGTATAAAAAGTCTGAAAAGTAGAAAACACTTCAGACCGTTCTCGAAGTAGGTACAACCAAGTCATTTGTGAAAAATCATCAATGAATGATATATAATATTTATACCCTAAATGACTCGAGATGGCACAGGGACCCCAAACGTCTGAATGAACCAGATCAAAAGGTTTTAAGGCTCGTGTATCCACTCGAGGAATGTATGAAGTGCGATGATATTTCGCAAATTTACAAAACTCACAATGAAAAGACACATGCTGACTAATATCTGGAAATAATCGATGAATGGTGGAGGCGAGTGGATGTCTCAACCGGGAATGAAGGTCCAATGCACGGGCAGAGACAGACGTGCAGGCGACGGATGTCGGTCCATCGAACATGTAGACCCCGTCCCGAAGTTGGCCTCTATCAAGTTCCTGGTTCGTTGTCCGCTCCTGAAAGACAACAGAGGATGTAAATATTGCAGCACAGTTGAAATCCTTTGTAAGCTTACTGATAGATATAAGGTTAAAAGGATTGTGAGGCACATGTGCCACAGAGGGCAGGTGAATAGATGAAGTTAGGGAGCATGTACCAAAGCCCGCAATGGGGATAGTGGAGCCATCAGCTACGGTAATGGCTGAGGAACCAGCATAAGGACAGTAGGAGGACAACATACCAACATCACCGGTGAGGTGGTCGGAGGCACCTGAGTCTAGCATCCAGGCAGGGGAGTGACGGCCGACGAAGGCAGCGGAACCACCAGAATGGGCAAGAGAAGCCGAAGACGGACCCGGTATAGAGGGGGTCTGAGGATCGTGAAGTATTCGGAGATCCACCATGGAAAAGTCCAGAGATGGAGGAAGAGCTGCAACTGACGAGGAAGTATCCCAGATCGTTGTCTGACCCTGCCACGGTTGTTAAGATGGGCGTCCATGAAGAACCCAACAACAGTCGATCAGGTGGCCGAGCTTGCCAGAGCATAGTTATTTACGGCGCATGGCGCACAACGGCGACAAGAGCCCCCGGCGCAAAAGCGCACGGCGCGGCGCACGGCACGTGGCAATATTAACTTGCGGCGCACAAAAGAGGTGTATACATATATCAACAATAACAAATAATAAATTATACAATTTATATATAAAAAACAAAGATTTATGTCAATAATTCATATTCCATACATCAAAAAACAAATGAAGTCAACAATGACACCTACAATTAAATATTAAAAACTATATATCTCAAAAAATCATATATATCAATTCCTGAAATATATTAAAAACCATATATCTCAAAAAACCAAGATGGGAGTAAAAAACTATATATCTAAAAAAACAACAGGAGTAATTCGAAAAAAAATAAGGGGCGAGCAACATAAATAAAATTGAATTAAAAACAAAAAAAAGTTACTGATTCGCACAGAAGGTGCACCTACTCTGGACAACATTGCGTATCTAAGTCGCGGTGGTTGAGGGAGCTCAGCTAAGTCGTGGTCGACTGGGTCACGGCGGTCGAGGGATCTCGGTTTGGTCGTGGCGGTCAATGTGGTCCAACACCGGCTGGGTCGCTACGCTCACGGGAAGAGTGTTGCGTTGAGTCGAAAGGGGAGGTCGTTGTTTGACCTCAAAAGAGTTATTTTCAATCGGGGCGTAAGAGTTGACAGGTTAAAAAAATACAAAAAATAATCAAAAAGGCTCAATGGCGCGCGCCATTGGCGCAACATGGCGCGCGCCATTGTGCAATATGGCGCACGCCACAGTGAGCCATCTTAAATGAGTCATGGCGAAGCCATGGCGCGCGCCATTAATAACTATGTGCCAGAGTGCTAACAAAGGGGACAAGGACGGCCCTCCCCACGGCCATGTCCACGAGTGCCCAAGGAGCGTCCACTGCCACGATCGAAGAGGGCAGAATGATCGATGATGGGGGTGGGTGTGAGAAGAGCCCGATGGGCCTTGCCCAGGCGATGGTACAACTGTGGGATCTCCAGCGTAGATGGGTTGGCGAGCATCTCGGTAACCGTTGTCGCATACTCAGGAGCGAGGCCATTGAGAAGACTAAAGATGCACAGTTGGTCCCGTTGGGCCCTAGCTGCCTCCGGTGTCTGGGGAATGGGCCACAGCTCAAGCAACTCATCCCGAAGAGCTTTTCATTCCATGAAGTACGTCTGGAAGGAACGGTCCTGCTGTCGGATAAGCGACAAGCGTTAAAGAACATCGGAGACCTGAGCCAAATTATTAGTCTCGGAATACATGAGGTTCAAGGAATCCCAGAGTTCCTTGACTGTATTTGCAGTCCGGGTGACGTCCTTGACGGAGCAATCCATAGAATTGACTAGCAAGGCAAAGATCTTGTTATCAACAAGCTTCCAAAGATGGTATCTCTCAACCTTGTAGTCATCATCAAGTGGTAGTGATCTGTGAGAGTAGTGAACTCCCACTAACACCTTGGATGTAACCAGCATTGGATGAACTAATAAATCCTGTGTGTCCCATTTAAATATTTGTTGAGTGGGTGAGTCATGAATTCATGCGGATTAAGGATCGTGAGCAAATAGTAAAAGAGCTTGAAAGTGACCCTGATAGGTACTTGGGAGTGGGGGAGAGAATAACCAAGGTATTTCTATTGCTTCCAGCTAAAACGGCATGCAAGAATTACAGTAGAATCAACTGAAGATGTAGAAGACCGAGAAGGAAAAATGAAAAAGGAGAGGGAGGAGAGATCCCCGGGAGACGCTGCGCCCTGGGCCGATGGCCTAACCCCACCCACACAGCCAATGTTGTATACAATATTGTTTGCCCCCCTCCTAATCGCTGGACCTCACCTATATAATAGCCAAAACCACTTCCTAAAAACTTATTTAAGGCATTTACACCACTACCCCTACTCAGCAGCTCGTCAGCTCCACTCACCCACGATCCTATCATTCACGCCCACTTGAAATACCACCTTGTGCCCAAGGTGGAAAACTTGATGATTCGTCTGTCACTCCTTCCGCATTGTCAACTTCCGGTTCCACTCCATCACGGTGTGGTTCCATGCTGTCCCAAATCATCAATTTGATACCCTTCTCTAGACATTTATGTCAAGGATTAAATCTTTGTCCACACGTGTAACACAAGCCTTTGGCCTTGCCTCATACTCCTCTCTTGACAGGTTCCAAACTCCTCTCCACTGTGGTTCAACTTCACTTTTCCTCCCCCTTCCATTCTCATCGGCAAGAGGAATAAGATTGTCCATACCCGGTTTCCAACTCCTTTCCAAGCCACTAGGTTTATAACTTTTGTTCTGCAGTTCTGGTCGCTGGGCTATTTCTTGTGCCTCCAATTCCCTTTCTACTCTCTTAGTCAGTGTTAACAGTTGTGCTTTATTCTACGGTTCGCATGTCATCACTGAACTACCAACCTCAAGCTTTAATCCACCTATAAACAAACCCACGTACCACTTTTCAGTCAAATCTAGTAAACGCAGTGCCGCACGCTCGAATTCATCTATGTAGTCATCCATAGCTCCTGTTTGTCACAATCCCTTCAAGAAGATCATAGGATCTTCCTCTGCCACGCTGTCATATATGCCTAGGAGCACCTCCTTGAGTTGCGTCCAGGTAAACACCGAATAAATAGACTTCAAACAGATGATCCAATACTGTATCATACCATCCATGTTCAATTACGCTAATAGCACCTTCATCTCTTCACGTATACGTAGATTGAAAAATATGTCTAAGCTCTGAAAATCAACGACATTGGATCCTCGCCGAAAAAAACTGGCATCTCCACTGCTTTGGACAACGCGCACAATGCCTCCCATTCCATGTTGTGCACTCCTTCACCGTTCGGCACAATCACCGGTCTCTGGTCCTTCACCTCAATTTCCAACCTCAAATTGCTTTCTTCTTCCTCAATAATTTCAAACTTCCCTTTGTCATCTCCTCAGCTTGAACGCTCCACCTGATTCAGTACAAGTCAAGACATTACCGCCATCATCTCTTGCATTTGAATCTCAATCCACTAAAATGTTGTGTAATGTCAACATCGCAACTACCGATTCTAAACTTGTTACTCTGCTCTCCATCCTCATGGGCATCCAACTGCCACAATTCTTCAAGTTTGGTGTTCCAAATATTTTGTTGCCTTGACGTAGCCTGCTTTGTCCACCTCAGCCACATTCGCACGAACCAAGACCTCTTGCTTCTGGCACATCCGCTGCTTCTGCTTCTTCCTACATCAGCTCTACTCCACTCCTTCATCCGCTAGACTGTCTCTCAAGATTCTTTCAATGAAAGCACCAATTGATGGGTTCTTAGGAATGAGAGAGAGAAAAACCAAGGTATTTCTATTGCTTCCAGCTAAAACATCATGCAAGAATTATAGTAGAATCAACTAAAGACGCAAAAGACAGAGAAGAAATGAAAAAGGGGAGGGAGGAGAGATCCCAGGGGGACGCTGCACCCTGGTCCAATAGCCTAACCCACCCACACAGCCACTATTGTATACAATATTGTTCGTCCCCCTCGTAATTGTTGGAGCCCGCCTATATATTAGCCAAAACCAATTCTTAACAACTTATTTGAGGCATTTGCACCCCTGCCCCTGACAGTTAGGTAATATTCCCTACTCAGCAGCTCGCCAGCTCGCCAACTCCACTCACCCACAATCCTATCAGACCCTTAACACTAAGAGGTCAAGATTTGAATGGGAAGTGAGGTCTAAGTTTTGATAAGTGATAAAAATTGGATTGGAGTGTTGCACGCTGATTCACCACCCCTCTCAAGATTTCTCCTTGGTTAGCCCCTTTTACCAACAACACTAGCCCATTTGAGCTATGGGTTTTATGGACTTAGTCTAAGTCCTCTTTTATACGAGCTACAAATTTTAAAGCCCAATGTGCTCATTTTTACGGGCTAAATGGGTTGGCCTGTTAGGTTTAGCCCTTATTTCTAATTATATCTCCCTCCCTCTTTCCCTCTATGGGTGTGCATGGAAGTGTGTGCATGTGTGCATTCGTGGATGCACATTCATGCACTTCGGGTGTTTGTGGAATTTGCTGGTGTGTGAAAATACTTTCAACTAGTGGGCCCACAAGCTTATAAGCACCAAAAAATGAATCAACCCAAGTATGCCAGCAATTTTAATGCAAGTGAAATCAATAATTGTATCAAAATCAACTAAGAAATAAGGTGATTGTTCAATAATGCTTCGAGCATCACTTCCGCATTGAGGGGGGGGGGGAGTGATTCTTTTTTCAACACAAGTACTAAGATTGTTTTTCAACTTACGCTGGTAGAAGCCATTTGTTGTTCTTCCCGGGCAGCAGGAGGATTTGAGATTTCGGGTGCCACCATCCTAGAAGAAAGCTCTTCAAATTTATGAGAACACTCCGTGTATGCAGAACCAAGGCCCAATCCAGCACCAAAAGCAACAGAGGCCCAACGCGTCGCAGGACTCCCTGCCAAGAAAATAAAAATAACCTAATGCCACCATCTCAGACTGCATTTGGTTTTAAAAAACATTTCCTGTTTTCATTTTTTAAAACTATATTAGAAAATGAGTGAATTATGTAAATGGAAGAGATTTTTTAGAAAATGAAGTTAAAAATGAGAGATTTTTAAAAAAAAAAATACATATTTTTTCATGTTTCCAGGAAAATAAAAATGCAAGACATAAATTGCATACTTTCTCAATTCCCCTACTGTCCAAAATATTTTCTGATACAGTTTATAATGCATTTTTGGAAAATGAAAACAGAAAATGTTTTCCTGCACCAAACACAGCCAATTTTTTTCACATAAATGATTATTCAAATTTAGCTTGATAACTCATCGAGATCACCAACCTAACTTGCAACTTACCAGTAAAAAAATGAAGCAAATCAATTCATGGACAGAGCAACATATGATGTAAAACCTATGAATTTATATCAAGATAAAGCAATAATCCGGCTCACATCAGCATCCCCATTTATCATACTGTTGGGGGCAAGGCATTTCCAGATTTAACATATTCTCAACATTTAAAGACAGCCGATTGAGCAGTTGACTGATGTTGTTAGGGGCACTTACGAAAAATTCTTAGCAAGAGTACTTGAGTTCTAACCACATAAAACTGTCAAATGGAACACACATCACAAGAGATAATATGAGGGCTAGATGGTATGTTAAAACATTATCAAAAGAAAAAAATATACCAAAACTCTTAACTTGTAGGGTTTACTGGAAAATATTGTTGCGGAATCGTCGGGAGTCGCAACGACAGAAACGAGATACGGAAAGAAAATGCAGAAGAAAAGAAAACACACGGAACACACAAATTTACGTGGTTCGGGAAAAATCCCTACGTCCACGGAGAGGTAGAATATTCACTAAAATCGGGAGCACAATTACAGAGTTTTTTTCATGAGAAACTCTAACCCGAGATGGGCTACAAATGGAGAAGACGATGCACTGTTGCACAGGAAGTCCGCGTCGTTACAGTGAAAGGCGGTCACCCAAATCAAAAGTGTTACAGTGGCTGTCGGCTGGATGTCCAAAAGGTTACAGTAAAGTTGACTCCGAAGTCCGCACTGCTACAGTGCATTGTCGATGTCGGTCGGTCAGCTCTGCTACAGTGGTCATAGATGCTACAGTGGCCGACAAAATTTGGGCCGGGGACCTTCGGCCCCCGAACCCCAGAGCAGGGGCGCAACAGTTGCAGGCCACAAGCATTCAGCCCAACCGGATCGGGCTACACCAATCCAACAAATATCTCTAAATTGTTGAGTGACTCCTTTTCACTTTATTATTTATGTTTTGATAATTACAAAATCCTCATTTTATTCTCTCTAACATGAGTAAAGAAAAGTGTGTGAAGCTTGCACTACTTGTTTTCAAAGTCTTCCAATTTTACAAAGTCATACAAAACTTTTTTTTTTTAAGTATTACGAAATGAAATTTTGATAAAGGACAAAGTCTTACGTGCCTTAGATAGGTCTTACGAAAGTTTTATTTTCAAAAGTATGAAGTCTTATGCTGAACAAAAGTCTTAACAAAAATTGAAGTCATACAAAAATGAAAGGCTTGCTAATAGGACTTGGGACCACACGGGTGAATGGAAAGTATATTCTAGAAGGGGTAAATCGGTCCAGCTAGGGGGAGGTGGTAAGGCGTACAGTAGTGGAGACCAGGGCTGTTAAATAGGGGCATGTGGGAGGTGGGTCAGGGTATCTTTTCAGTTGGAGAAAAGTAGAACTGTTAGTTCTCGAACGGGAAGACCAAAATGGGGGCTCTCGAGGGTCTGTTTACTGCTTTACCTTTTTTTTCCAAATTCCACTTTAATTCTGCTATAGTTACACTGAATACATTCCTATATTGGTTGTCCATCTCTATCATTTTGGTCTGACCTGCCACGAGTGCTTCCCCCTTCCCTTCTGCAACCTTCAAATTGTTTGCCATGGAAACGCGCACTCATTCCCGTGTGGATGTCGTCGAAGCTCGTCTCGACGCTGTGGAGACAGCTCTCTCTCAGTTGTGCACTTCTATTGCATAACTCCACCAGGGGGTTCACAATCTCCGGTAAGGCCAGCATCACTAGGATCAGGAGATGACCGCTCAAATGGAGTTTTGTCAACTCATGCTTCGACAACGTGAGAAATGACCTTCGCATTCCGCCGATTCTGGTACGTCGACTAATAATCGGCCCCCTCTTCCTTTTTCTGATCCTCGGCCTACTACGAACGACGTTTTCCACGCCTCTGGTCATTATTCTGTGGGTCGCCGCGTTGAGCTGACTGTCTTTAATGGAACGGATCCTCGTGGTTGGCTCACCCACACTGAATTAAATTTCCGTATTAATCAGACTTCAGATGCTATGAAGCTTCAGCACGCTCAAGTCGATATGGAGGGTCTCGTCATCCATTGGTTCACAATACTCCAAGAGGTCTATGCCGATCTTACCTAGCCTTTGTCTCACACTGAATTGTTGGAGCGCTTCAGTGGCCTAGAGATACAGAATCCCTATGAAGAACTTGCTGCTCTCCACCAACAGAATTCCGTCTAGGAATATATAGAACAAAATGAATATTTGGCTTCACTCTTACCTCAACAACCCAAACAGCAGTATGTCAGTTATTTTTTACACGGCTTGCACGTTGAGATTCGCTCCTGGGTTCGTATACACAATCCCGACATTCAACTGTAGGCTATGCGATTAGCCCGCCATGTTGAACTTGCCCTCCATTCGCGGCACCGGTTCTTCCATTCGCGGCATTCCTTTGCATTCTACTGGTTCTAGTCGTGATCGTGATTCTGATCCGTTTCATCCTCGGCCTTACTCACTTCCGCCAGACCGCTTTCCGCTCCCACTTCCGCGACCCTCCGCAATCTGGCGGCTCCTATTCAAACACGTCTAAACATCCCCCGGTTCCAGCGCGGGGTGTGCGACAACTCTCTACGCAGGAGTGGGAAGAGTGTCGGTGCAAGGGTCTCTGTTTTCGTTGTGCATTGCCCTATACCCCCACCCATAGATGCACCGACCCCAAACTGCAGATCCTTATTCTTGACGAAGATGATTCTGATGTTGATGAGCAGGCCCCGTTACCATCGGGCTCCCCACAACCTGCTCCCCAACCTGAGGCCACCTGCAACATCATGTCCTACCAACATCTTGATATTTACCCCTTTGGCCAGCAGCAGACTCCCCTCAGGCCACCGTCCATGAAAATTGCAGGATCTCTTACTGGAATTCTGATCCTCATCCTCGTTGATAATGACGCCACACATAATTTTATCTCGCCACAGTTGGTTCGTTTCCTCGGTTTTCCAGCACGCAACCCCCAGCGGATGCGCATTCAGCTAGGGGATGGGCACACAACCTAGTCTCAGGGAATTTACTCTCAGTTGACCCTTTCAATCGGTGACTGTTAGTTCAGTTGATGTTCATGTTCTGGATATTGGAAATCTGGATTTGGTTTTAGGCGTTGCGTGGCTGCGTACTTTGGGGGATGTCCACATGAACTGGCAATCTATGATCATGAAGTTCTCGACTGATAACTGTCCTTACTGCATTCAGGGGACAAATCCCCCATTACAGTCAGCAAATATCTTGAAACACCGGCTCCTTCGCCCAATTCCAAACGGTTATCATCGGCTCTTATTGGGTGGCAAAACCCCTTCTTTTGTTCCAATGTTGACAGCCCAACAACAGCACGGTTTGTCCCAGCTTTTAACTCAGTTTGCTCCAGCTTTTCGAGCTCCTACAGACCTTCCCCCTCACCGGCCACAGGATCATGTTATTCGCCTTGTTGTTGCATATAAACCAATCATGGTTCGACCTTACAGATATCCACATTATCAAAATACTGAAATTGAAACCCAAGTGCGGGAAATGTTGCACACCGGCTTCATTCGTCCAAGCTGCAGTGCTTACTCCAGTCCCGTCCTATTGGTTTAAAAAGACAACTTGTGGCGCCTTTGCGTTGACTATCGTTCTCTCAACAAAGAAACTATTCCCGACAAGTTTTCAATCCCGATGGTGGAAGGATTATTAGATGAACTACATGGCGCAGTCTATTTCTTCAAACTAGATCTCAAATCTGGTTATCATCAGATTCGGATGCGTGATGAAGATGTGGAGAAAATGGCGTTCCAAACCCACAATGGTCACTATGAGTATTTAGTTATGCTCTTTGGGCAAACTAATGCTCTCTCTACATTCCAGGCCACCGTGAACGATTTATTTCATCCCTTTGCAAATTTATTTAGATTTTTTTTATGATATTCTTGTTTACAACTCTGGTTGGGTGCAGCACCTTTCCCACCTCACTACTGCGTTACAACCATTTATTTTCCGATCAAAGCAAGTGTCGTTTTGCTCAACAACGGGTGGAATATTTGGGCCATGTTATTTCTTCAGAAGGAAGATCAATGGATCCCACCAAAATCCAGGTGGTATTGGACTAACCTCTTCCTCGAACAGTTAAAGGGGCTCGCGGGTTTCTGGGTCTTACCGAGTATTACCGCCGGTTTATTCAAGGTTATACCCAACCCCTTGCGGCTCTTACCAAGACAAATGGCTTCTCATGGACACTCGCCGTTACAACAGCGTTTCTTCGTCTCAAGGAACTCGTAACACAAGCCCCAGTCCTTACTTTACCGGATTTCAACCGACCCTTTGGATTGGAATGTGACACCTCAGGTTTGGGTATCGAGGCAGTTCTTATGCAACATCGTCACCCAATCGCCTACTTCAGCAAGGCATTATCAGTTAACAATCTGGAAAAATCGACCTATGAAAAAGAAATTATGGCTTTGGTTTTAGCTATCCAACATTGGCGTCCTTACCTTTTGGGCCGCCCTTTTATTGTTTATTCCAACCAACGCGGCCTGAAATTCCTCATACATCATCGTATTGCTACGATGGATCAACAAGGCTGGATAGCCAGGTTATTAGGCTATCATTTCGAAATCAAATATAAACCTGGGTGTGAAAACTCAGCAGCCGATGCTTTGTCTCGATGCACTGAGCATGCTACAATACAATAAACCTGCTCCAATCCACTCCACAGTGGGAGGATGGCCGCACCTTGCTTCAGCACATCTCAGAGGATCCTCAGCTTCAAAACATGGCTTTGTTTTATAAGGGACGGCTTGTTTTACCCACCACTTCACCCTGGCTGCTCCAGCTCATTGAGGAGAATCATGCCACACCACAGGGTGGTCATTTTGGCTTCTACAGAACCTATC
The DNA here is from genome assembly GCA_963277665.1 of Viscum album. Taxonomy (NCBI): domain Eukaryota; kingdom Viridiplantae; phylum Streptophyta; class Magnoliopsida; order Santalales; family Viscaceae; genus Viscum; species Viscum album. Next base: position 1,498,195,116 of record OY728155.1, on the reverse strand, counting down.
GGAAATTAGGTGCCACTTTATATTGGTCAGGAATGAAAAAACAGGTCCAAGACTTTGCCCGGCACTGCACCACCTGTCAGCGAAACAAGTATTCCACTCTGTCACCAGCTGGACTTCTGCAGCCCTGGACATTCCTCACGTTGTTTGGACAGATTTGTCTATGGACTTCATTACGGGGCTGCCCAAATCACGCGGCTATGATACCATCTTCGTTGTGGTCGATCATTTATCTAAATATGCACACTTTCTGCTGCTGAAACACCCATACACTGCCGCAAAAGTCGCCGATCTTTTTTTCCACGAGGTGGTTCGACTCCATGGCATCCCTCGGTCCATTGTTAGTGACCGAGACCCACTATTTCTCAGCCATTTCTGGACAGCCCTCTTCAAATTACAAGGACTTCGTTGCGTTTTACTTCCGCTTAACACCCGCAAACGGACAGACAAACAGAAGTAGTCAATCGTTGCCTTGAAACCTATCTTTGATGTTTTTCGGGGGACCAGCCCAAAAATTGGTCTTTCTGGGTACCATGGGCAGAATATTCCTGCAGTACAACTTATCATGTTTCCACAAACACCACTCCTTTTGAAATTGTTTATGCCTGGAAGCCTCCGACAATTATCAATTTTCTGCCGTCTGATCTTAAAGTCAAAGTTGTTGCCCAGGCTGCCTCTGATCGCACGGAGTCTTTAAAGCAGTTGCGGCATCACCTCACACGATCCTAGGATATCATGTGCCACCAGGCTAATAAACACCGTCGTCCCAACACTTTTGCTATAGGCGAGCAGGTTTATGTTTGTTGAACCCGATTAATTGTATTGCCGGGTAAAGGGTATTTCCGAGTTCCATATCGGATTATTCCAACTTGTAATTCTTTTCTTTATCTATAAAAGAATCTCTCCACCTCTCATTGAGATAGGGACTTCACCATTCTACATGGTATCAAAGGAAAACTCCCGATAATATTTTCCCCCCTCCCTCTCCTCAGTTGCGCTCCGCCCAAGCGTGCCTATCGGACCTTCTACTCCGGCCGGCCCCGCCCACGCGGTCCCTTTGTCCTCCATGCGGTTGCAACCGCCCCGCCTGAGCGGCTATCCCGACGCATCGGCGCCGACTCGCCTGTGCGCCAGCCTCGACGGCTCTACAATTTTTCACGGCACCCAATACTCGCCCCTCCCGCGCGGCTCTTCCGCAACTTTCATGGCGCTCCATCGTCGGAGATCCAGAAGCCCCTCTCGCGCGGCTCTTTTGCGGAATCCCACCGCCCCTCCCCTACGGTCCCCACCTCCCATCGCCGAAGTCTCCTGCGGAATCCCCGCCTCCAGTCGCCGACTTCTCCCTGCGCAACAACCGGGAGGACCCCCCTTCCCGTCGGCCCCTCCCGCGTCGGCACATCCTCGCGCCGGCTCTCCTCCCCGACCATTCCCGTTCGACGACTACCGTGCGACGACCCCTCCAGGTGTGCCCCTCCTTCACGACGACCCTCTCTATCAAGTCGTGCCTCCCGCTTCTCCCGTGTGATGGATCCAGCTTCCCCTGCGTGGCGGCTCCCTCCCAGCGGAATCCTCCCAACGTCTCCCGGTGCGACCCCTCCTGTCGATCGCACCTCTTTCTGTCACCACCCCCTCGCGCGACGGCCTCCTGGGCAGCGCCCCTCCTGAGCGGCCTCCGCCCCTAGCGGCGCCCTCTCTCCCGCCGCCTGCCTTCGCGCCTCCTCCCAGAGACGGCCCCATTCCCATCGCCTCTTCCATAGCAGTGACGGTCCCTGACAACTCTCCCTTCTGCGAGGCATCCCCTCGCGCCCTAGCCTGATCGTGCAACTCCCCGCGGCGCCCCATCTCCAGCCGGTTTCCCGGCGATCCCGTGCCCGATGGCCCGCCTGTACACAGGCCTCTCCTGCGGAATCCCGTCGCCGGCGCCCTCCTGCGGACATCCCGCCTCCCTTCGTCGGCCTCCTGCGGGAGCTCCGCCTCCTGCCAACCCGCCTGAACGCGGTCTCCTGCTCGTTGTCCCCTCCCAACTGGTAGTCCTGCACTGGACCGACACAGCATTCCTGCGGCTCATCCATGGAGCCCCGTCTCCCGGCCAGTCGTTGTCGGCTTCTCCGGCTTTTCCGAAGCACCAAAGACGACCTCTACCGAGTTCCCGATTCGTCAACCGCTCCTGAAAAACAACACAAATGTAAAAGTAGGAACACAATTTTAAGTCTTTTGTAAGTTTACTTATGGAGATAAGATTAAAAGGACTGTGAAGAACATGAGCTATTGAAGTCAGGCGAATATAAGGAGACAGTGAGCATGTACCAAATCCCGCAATAGGGATTGTAGATCCATCAACAACAGTAATTGCAGAGGCACCAGTATACGGATGATAGGTAGTCAGCATACCTAAATCTCCTTTGAGATATTCAAATGCACCAGAGTTAAGCATCCAAGTTGTCAGTCGATGAAATATACACGCGGCAAGGCCACCGATCTGAGCAATGGAGGTTGGAGAAGAGGAAGGTGACAAAGCAGCTCGATAAGATTATATAAGTGCAATCTCCTCCTAGCTTTCGTGCCTCATGAGTCGATTCTCATGTCTGTCGACTTCGTCACTCTATGGACTCAAGCAATCTCCTCATGCATGGTTTGGAAGATTATACACAATCGTCACTACATTTGGCTTATCTCAGAGTATGAAGGACCACACTGTCTTCTACCACACGACGTCCTCCGGCTGTATCCTGCTAGTTGTCTATGTTGATGATATCATTATAACTGGGAGCGACTCAAATGGAATCGTCCATCTAAAGGTGTATCTTCAACACTAATTTCAAATCAAAGATTTGGCTCCTCCGACATACTTTCTTGGCATTGAGGTCTCCCGTTCTCCGGACACCATCTTTCTTTGTCAATGGAAATATGCTTTGGATATCTTGCAGGATACTGGTTTGACTCAAGCAACTACCGTTGACACTCCTCTTGAGCCCAGGGAACAGTCTCTTCTTTATGAAAACGCAGAACCATATTATCACCCAGAGAGATACCGTCGTCTTGTGGGAAAACTCAATTACCTCACCATGACTCGTCCAGACATTGCATGCGCCATCAAAGAGATACCGTCGTCTGTGGTCTTCGGTATTCACATCACGGTCATCTGAATATTGAGGTCTTTTGTGATGTCGACTATGTTGGCTACTTAGCTACCCGTAAATCTACGTCTAGTTTTTCCATTTTTCTGGCAGACAACTTAATCTCATGGCGCGGCAAGAAACTGACTATCGTCTCCCAGTCCAGTGCTAAATCAAAATACCGTGTGATGGTCACGGTCACTACTAAGATCATTTGGCTTCGTCATCTTCTCCATGAGATTGGTTTCCCGCCACAAACGTCTATTCATATTTGGTATGATAATCAGGCAGCCACGAAGATTGATTCCAATCCAGTCTTCCATGAGCGCACGAAGCATATCGAGGTGGACTGTCACTTTCTTCGCCATCACCTCGAGCAATACCATGTCAGTTTCAGCCACATACCGACGGCAGATCAGTTTGCCGACATCTTCACCAAAGGCCTCCCGGGAGCTCGACTAAACTCTCTCAGTACCAAACTGGCATCCACAGCATCAGCGACTCAGCTTGAGGGGAAGTGTGTATGGTCTGTTTAGTGACTTCTTTCTTTTTTGTGGGACTCTTGTTCCAAGCTATCATGTACTAGCTTGAGGGGAAGTGTGTATGGTCTGTTTGGTGTCTTCTTTCTTTTTTGTGGGACTCTTGTTCCAAACTATCATGTACTAGATTGAGGGGGAGTGTTGAACCCGGTTAATTATATTTCCGAGTAAAGGGTATTTCTGAGTCCAACATTAGATTATTCCAACTTATAATTTTTTTCTTTATCTATAAAAGAATCTCTCCACCTCTCATTGAGGTAAGGACTTCACCATTCTACAATGTTAAACTCTATCCACACAGGCAGACATCCTTCGCTTGATCAACCAAAAGTTGTCTCCCCGTTATTATGGTCCTTTTACCATCCTCAAACAAATTGGCCCTGTTGAATATCAGTTGGAGCTCCCTCCCACTGCCCGAATCCACCCAGTTTTTTACATTTCTCAACTCAAACGGGCAGTGGGAGAGCAGGTCGTCTCCAAGTCTCTACCCAACGATCTGCAGGGCGATGAGACACCACATCCAAAACCCCTTGTTATCTTGTCACGACGCTCTCAGCTCCGGGATGGCATTCTACAACCGCAAGTCTTAATTCAGTGGCACAATCAACCAATTTAAGAGGCGACTCGGAAGGACCAGTTCGTCATCCAGAACCAGTTCCCTACGTGCAGCCTTGAGGACAAGTCTGCTCTTCAAGGGGCGGTCAGTAATAGGACTTGGGACCACACGGGTGAATGGAAAGTATATTCTAAAAGGGGTAAATCGGTCCAGCCAGGGGGAGGTGGTTAGGCGTACAGCAGTGGGGACCAGGGCTATTAAATAGGGGCGTGTGGGAGGTGGGTCGGGGTATCTTTTCAATTGTAGAAAAGTAGAACTATTAGTTCTCGGGCGGGAGACCAAAGTGGGGGCTCTCGAGGGTCTGTTTACTGCTTCCTTTACCTTTTTTTCCAAATTCCACTGTAATTCTGGTACAGTTACACTGAATACATTCCTATATTGATTGGTCATCTCTATCACTTACGAAAATCAAAGTCTTACGCAACCTCGGTGTTTTTATTACTTGTTTTATATTTTATTATCGGTTTCAATTAATATTATGGATTTATAATTCATAAAATATTATTGTTTGTTATGTTTCTTATGAATCCATATCTATATGAGTTGGGTTATGACTCGTATGCTGAAGTTTCATAATTGGACAATTATAATTTCTCCCAGCATAAGTGTCGAATGATTCTTATGCACATTGATCGAAACGAACATTAGAATGATCTTTACACATAATGGTTTTTGGAAAGTATTTCAAATTTCAAATATTTCAAAAAGGAAACTAAATTGCGAGATATATAAGATCATTCAAATCGGTTTGAATGAGTATTCAAGGTCAGTTATTATGAAAATTGTTCGACGATAATTATGGAAGCCGACCAGAGTTTTATTATTGACGATAACTGTAATGATAATTCTAATATCTTCATTATTATTATTTTTGTAGGTTGAGAAGCCTGGAAGAGGAGGGCATGAGCAGTCTCCAGTATATGTTTGTGTTTCCGCTCGGCCACTTCATTCTGTTGGGGTGTATCAGGACAGGAGGTCTGATTAATGATACCCTTTGCTTGGAGGAACTGCCGAAAAGGAATGGAGAGATATTCACGCCCATTGTCTGAGCGGAGACATTTAATAGAGGTGGAAAATTGGGTATGGATTTCAGTATAAAAAGTTTGGAAGGTAGAAAAGACTTCAGTGCGGTCTCGTAGGAGGTACAGCCATGTCATTCGGGAAAAATCATCAATGAAAGATATATAATATTTATGTCCCAAATGACTCAAGGTGGTACAAGGATCCCAAACGTCTGTATGAACCAGATCAAAAGGTTTGGAGGCCCTGTCATCCACTCAAGGAATGTATGAACTGCGATGGTGTTTCGCAAATTTACAGGACTCACGCTGAAAAGAAATATGTGGACTCATATCTGGAAAAAGATGATGAATGGTGGAGGCGGGCGGATGGCCCAACCAGGAATGAAGATCCAATGCCCGGGCAGAGATAGAGGTGCAGGCCATGGGTGGCTGTCTATCGAGCATGTAGACCCCGTCCCGAAGTTGGCCTCTACCAAGTTCCCGATTCGTAGTCCACTCCTGAAACACAACACCAGATGAAGTAAATATAGCAGCACAGTTGTAATCCTTTGTAATCTTACTGATGAAAAGAAGATTAAAAGGATTGCGGGGCACATGTGCCACAGAGGGCAGGTGAATTGATGAAGTCAAAAAGCATGCACCGAACCCCGCAATGGGTATCGTAGAGCCATCAGCGACGGTGATGGATGGGGAACCGGCATAAGGAGAGTAGGAGGTCAAAATACATGCATCACCAGTGAGGTGATCAAAGGCACCTGAGTCGAGCATCCAGCTCGGGGAGCGACGACCAACGAGGGCAGCAGAGCCAGTCGAGTGGGCAAGAGACGCTGAAGATGGTCCAGGTCCGGCGGATGCCGGAGGATCGTGGAGTAGCCGGAGGTCCACCAGAGAAAGGTCGAGGGAGGATGACAGAGCTGGGACTGACGGAGAAGTCTCTTGGACCGCAGTCTGACCTTGTCGTGGTTGTTGGGATGGGTGGCCATAAAGGACCCAGCATTTGGTGATCAAGTGGCCAGACCTGCCACAGTGCTGGCAGTGGGGTCGAGGACGTCCTTCCATGCGACCACGACCACGAGGGCCGGATGAGCGACCACCGCCACGACCGATGAGAGCCGAGTGATCAATGATGGGGGGGGCGATGGGAGAGCCCGTTGAGCCTTGCCCAGACAATGATATACCTGTGGTATATCCAGCGTAGAAGGGTTGGCAAGCATCTCAGTGGCCGTCGTGGCATTGTCAGGGGCGCGGCCATTGAGGAGATTGAAAATGCAGAGCTGGTCCCGTTGAGTCTGTGCGTCCGTCGGTGTCTGAGGAACGGGCCATAGCTCTTGCGGTTCGTCGCGGAGACCTTTCCATTCCAAAAAATAGGCCGGAAAAGACCGATCCAGCTGTCGGATGTGTGACAGACGCTGAAGAATGTCGGAGACCCGAGCCAAGTTGTTGGTCTCGGAAAACATGATAGTCAAGGAATCTCAGAGTTCCTTGACAATATTAGCAGTTCGGGTAACATCCTTTACCGAGCGGTCCATTGAATTGACCAGTAAAGCGAATATCTTGTTATCCGCAAGTTGCCAAGATCGGAATTTAGGGTCAGTCGATGCGGGTGGAGGTTTCTCAAGATGAGAATCAAGGTCCATACCTCGCAGGGACATCAATATCGTCTTCCGCCAGATGGAGAAGTTGGTTGCGTCCAACCGGCCATCGACGAGTCGGGTGGAGGCGGTGATCAGTGGAGGCAGAGTCGAGGAAGCGTCCATGGTGGAGGGGAAGGCGTCGCGCTGGATCAATTCGCTGCCGGTAGGACCTGTCGGAGTCGGAGGGAGCCGGTCTGCCTGGAGGGAACCACCAGGAGAGGGAGTCGGGCTGCCTGGAGGGAGCCGCCTGGACCGGTTCGCCGGGAGGGAGTCGGTTGACCTGGAAGGAGCCGCCTGGACAGGTTCGCCGGGAGGGAGTCGGGCTGCCTGCAGGGAGCCGTCTGGATCGGTTTGCGGGAGGGAGCCGGACGAGCGTGCTAGGAGGGCGAGGCCGGTGCGCGAGGAAGCGGCGCAGGCCAGGAGTCGCCGTACGAAGCAGGCGTGCCGCGTGGAGGGAGGGCGGTTGCCTGGAGAAACGAAAGCCGACAGGTGTGGGAGCCGGCAGATTCGGGAGCCGGCAGGAGCAGAGCCGGCAGTTGTTGGAGCCGGCAGGTGCGGAGCCGGCAGGTGCGGGAGCCGAAAACGGCGGCGGGTAGGGCGGGAGTCGCTGGAGAAGAGTCGGACGACGCACAGGGATGAGGGCGCCGGAAGAGGTGGGGGCCGGGCGACGGGACGCGTCGCAGCAGAGGGCGACCGGGAAGAGTCGGGAGGGCTTGTGGGTGTCGGAAGGGGCTGCGACGGAGGGGCGTGCTCGGGAGGAGTCGCGACAGAAGGTCGCGCGGGAGCCGGAAGGGGCCGCGACGAAGGGTCACGCTCGGGAGGAGCCGCGACGGAGGGTCGCGCAGGATGCGCCGGGGAAGAAGGGTGCAGGAACGCACCGGGGAGGCAGGGCCGGACTATGTCAGGAAGCCGCTGGAGAGGGCGGGCCAGTCTGTGTCGGGAGACCGCGAGAGAGGCGGGGCCGGTTAGTGCCGGGAAGCCGCTGAGAGGAAGGGTCGGGATTAAGTTCCCTCTGATACCATGTAGGTTGAGAAACCCCCTGACCTTCAATGTGGGGTCGAGGCCTTCTTTTATAGATTGAGAAAAAAGAATACACATGGGAGCATTCCGATGTGGGACTCGGTAATACCCAAAATAAATAAAAAAAGGGTTTTAACAATTTTGAATTAATCTAACCATTGTAAACTGATGTGTAGCGATTGCAGACTCTATTTAAAGGGAAACTGAAGTTGTAAGGGAAGTGTAGAGCGGCAAAGTAATACAGACATGACCTTACGACTTTCATACGTTTGCAAGTGACCCAGTGCGAACAACGTTCAAACTATTGATCGACTCTCAAGGAAGAACCCATTCATGGTCACTACTGTAACCGGTTGTTGTGCTTCAATTGTTCTATGTCACCTTCTACCAACTGGTTTTTTGTTGTTAGCTTATGTTTTTTCCTTCCAAAAGCATTCTTCTTTTTGGGTCGTGACTCCCGAGTTAAAAAGTCAAGGTTGGGTTATACTGCCTTTCAAAAGGTACGTTTTGGTTGTGACTCCCAATACCTCTTACTTTACAGGTTGGACTTGTGGCTGCAGATTCTTTTCTTTTGGTGGGCTTGTTTTGGCCATGTTTACTTTCTAGTACTTTCACTGTTGTACTCTGGTTGTGGGATATAGTGGTTTGCATGCATTGTTTACTTGTTTTTACATTTCAGCATTTGCGGCTTGGAGATATGTGCATGTGTACAGGTACTTTAGACTAATGTCTCTCATTTGTGGGATATGTCTACTCGGTGCTAGTCATCAGCCTCTGGCCTATTGGAGGCAGGCTTGGGGTAGTCACGGCACGGGCCCCTCTGGGACGGGTCGTGACATTTCTGGTTTGTGAGATGGCTTTCTCTTGTTGTTTGTTGTGTCTTGCTCTCTTTTTGAGAGGTATCTCCCCCGGGAGAGTGTTTAGGAGCTGGTTGTGGTTGTTGCATGGTTTTGCGTTGTTCCCCTAGTGTGGGGGTTGAGCTCCTATGTTGGTGAGAGCTTTGAGAGGTATATCGCGGGGTGGCTGTTCGGATGACCCCTTTTCTATTTCCTCTCAGGGTTAGTTTTGGATTCTCGAGGAGGAGAATGTTTTGAGAGGTATCTAATGTAAGGGTCCGGATCCACGTGGATCGACCATTTGCGTGTTTCCGAGGCTTGAGGTGCTCGAAGGAAGTTTGGAGTAGTTCGGTTGCTAGAAGCTAGAAGCAGGGAGGATTTCACGTTGTGAAAAGTTACACGACGTGTAACATATCGGGGTTTGGAAAATAAATGAAGTGAAGAGTCGATGCGTTTTTCGGCGAAAACCGAATTCTGAGGATTACACGACGTGTAAGGGATTACACGTCGTGTAATTCCCCGATGTTGTATGTTTTAGAACATTCCCAGCCGCTCGGATTGCCAAACTCTACGGCTGCAGCGGCTCTCTCTCGACTCCAGGCGGCCCCCTCTTCAATGTTTTGGGGATTCCTTCGTCGATGATTGATTCCTAATGTAAAATCAGAGATCCCTCTTATTTCAAGGTGAGGAGAGGGCCTGCATTTATAGAAAAGAAAGAGGAAGTTACAAGGGAAGTTACAAAGAAAGTGGGGCAGGAAGTTACAAAGGAAGTGGGGCAGGAAGTTACACACACTCCAACACTCCCCCTCAAGCTAGGTGTACCTAGCTTGGACACATAATGAAAAAAAAACGCAAGCAAACAAGCTGCAAACACTCCCCCTCAAGTTGGACATACCCAGCTTGATGACAAAACAAGACGAAAACAGAAGAAATAGAAATAATAAAATCGTTGATGATGCTGCTCCCCCTCAAGATTATAATGTGATGCCGCTGAAAATGATGGGGCATCGCCGGAAAAGTGCGGGGTCGGACAACAGAGCGCCGGGAAATCCACACTGGCGGGTCGGTCGTCAGAGCGTCGGGAAAATCCGCACTACGTGCCGGTCGTCAGAGCGCCGGGAAACCGTAATGTCGGGCCGATCGTCAAAGCGCCGAGAAATCCGCTCGGGAGGGCCGGTCGTCAAAGTGCCAAGGAAATCCACAATGGCGGGTGCCGGTCGTCGAAGCGCCGGGAAATCCGCAGGAGGAGGCCGGCGATGGGATGCGGTGATTCCGCAGGAGGCACCGGGCAGAGAGGCGGAGATTCCGCAGGAAGCAGGAGGAGACCGGCGAGGGAGCTGGACAGCGGGAGGCAGAGCTAGAAGCTGGCCGGGAATGGTGGTCCGCTATCGTGCAGAGAGGGGTCGGCGAGGCTTGAGGCCGGCTGCTGCCGAAGGAGCCGGCAGGAATGGAGGTCGACTGTCGAAGGGAGGCCGCCGGCAGGGAAGCCACCGGGAGAGAGAGCCGCGCCGGGAAGGAGGGAGCAACCGGAGGTCGCCTGGACGAGGGCGCCGGGAACCCACGCTGGATCGCGAGCAGGCTAGGAGGGCCGCCGGGAAGGGGAGCCGCGCCGGGGGAGACGCCGGGGAAGGAAGCCCGCCGGGAAGGGATGCGCACCGGGGAGGAACACCGCCGGACAGAGGCGGAGCAGGGAGGCTGTCGGGATTCGCCGCGTCGGGAGGGAAGACGGAGTGCGCCGCCGGGAGGGAGGGCCACCGCGACTGAGGATCCGCGCTGGATCTGGACGTCGCCGAGAAGAGCCACGGAGGGCTGACGACGGGAAGGCGGGAGAACCGCCGGGCAAGGAAGCCCGTCGCCGGGAGGAGTCGCGCGCAGGAGGAGCGGGCGCCGGGATGAGCGCGCAGCGGGACCGCGAGGGGCGACGGGAGGCGTCGCGGGCAGCAGCGGGAGGCGCGGGAGCCGTGGTTGTCGGGACCGACGGGGAGGCGTCGCGGGAGCGGTGGCGCCGGGAGTCCGCATGGGAGGGAGACCCGCCGGGAAGGGCAAAGGCAGAGGGGAATCGGACCGGGCAGAAGCGCCGGAAAGAAGCGATCCGCTTAGGGCAGGAGGGCCACGAGGCGGGGGGGCAGCGGCAGAAAACCTATGGCCACCGAGGCCGCCGCCCCCCGCAGGGGACTTGACGTCGGAAAACCCTAGACGGGAGGGAGGGATCGGGTTAGAAAACGCTCTGATACCATGTAAAATCAGAGATCCCTCTTATTTCAAGGTGAGGAGAGGGCCTGCATTTATAGAAAAGAAAGAGGAAGTTACAAGGGAAGTTACAAAGAAAGTGGGGCAGGAAGTTAGAAAGGAAGTGGGGATGGAAGTTACACACACTCCAACACCTAACTTCCATCTTTGATCCGTGGTGACCCGGGTTGATCCAAGGTGTGTTTTTCCTTCGTTTTCCACCAGTTTCTTCCGGTTTGATCTCTTTTTCCTCCCGTTCTTCTTGTCATGCGATGGCGGATGATCTCTCATGTTTCTAATGGGGTTTTTCTTGGTTGTTAGTTGATGCGGTTGTGTCGCGGCATCCTCGGGTGAATGCAGTTCTTGCGGGAGGGGTGATCGGAGATTCGTTGCTTGGTCCGTTCTCGTGCGAAGAACGTCGACGACCTTTTGAGGTAGGAGATTCGTTGCTTCTTTATTTATTTACGTGCAATCGTAGAGTTAGAATGATTTAGCCTCTTGGATCACAATGAAATTAACCTAATAATTATTTGAACCGAATTAAAGAATTGGTATCGATCGTATAGCGATGTTGCTGCTTTGTACCATGATAACGGTTTGCCTCGTGATTTACTAGATAGTGTGATATCTATGTCTTGTTTGGATTAGCATGTTGTTTTTGACGGAAATTGGTAAAGAACGTAAAGCCGAAATTAGTTGATAATTAATTGGCTAAAGAAATTAAAGAGGCATGTTTAATGAATTTGGTTGTTGTAATTTGATGATAATCAAATTGATGCAAGTATGCATGTTTAATTGAATTGGTAAATGAACCTGAAGCATGATGATATTTGTTGATAAAAGAATTAAAGGCATGTTAAATTAATTGTTTAATTAATTTGTGATAGCTTGAGATAGATTGTTGCTTAGGTTGTCCGTAGTTGCAACCTATGAATAATGAATCGATTAATTCAAGATGAAATAAGAACCGGTTGTGTGATAAAAGATAATGCCTTTGTAGGGTCTGAGTTGTCCGTTTGCTTGTAGAGGTCATGTGCCTTGTGATTTGGAGTCATGAGAGCTCGTTGCGTTTGAAGGTTGGATGCATTGCTTTAAGGCCAAGAGCTTGGTTACTATGTGTGTTGTGAGTTCGGGATGGTTGAGCCTGGAGGGTTGTTGTGGTATATGGGGCGAGGATGCCCGATGTGTTGTGAGTCTGGGATGGCTGAGCTTGGAGGGTTGTTGTGGTATGAGGGACGGGGAGGCCCGATTGTTGAGGCAGCAGTTGACGCCTGGAGTGGCGAGATGCATCGAGATATACATGTGGGTGTCGGGAAGAACACCGGAGATGACGAAACGGGTTGAAGCTGAGTTTACCCATTGTTATGAAAGCTGGATGCTTGTTTGAATCAGTTGTTTGGCCATGTTGTTGTTTATCTGTTTTCTTTTTCCCACTGCTTGAGGCAGATGGTTTTAGTTACTCTCCTTCTAAGAGAGGCGAAGACGCACGGGGTATGTCACGTGTTTTCCGTGTTTAGCTTCTCGTGGTTGGATGAGTCTACGCTCTTGTTATAGGTGGTGAAGACTCGACGGGTAGTTCATCTACTCACCGTGTTGAGCCCCTTGTGTTTGGTAGCTTAGAATGTTTTCCTAGACCACTTGGTAAATGTTTAACCCATGTGGTTGTAGCTTGCTGGGATGCAATGTTGAGGTTGTAATTCTGAAAAGTCGTGGGCACGGTTTGCTTATGCCTAGAGGGCATGGATCTTTGTTGTGATGCTAATGTAATGTATGTGGAAAATGTTAATGGTTTAAGAATTAATTAACGTAAAGTGCAATTGATGAAAAAGGAATAAAATAACTTAATGTAGCTTTTTAAATGGTTGTGTGGTGATCCGATATCTGATCTTAGCAGTAGCAGTCGAAAGTCCGAGTGACATTAGCTGCAGTTGAGTCTGAGACTAGGTTATGCTCATAGTGTGGTTGTGAGCTATATTATATCATGTACTTTTTTGTGTTTCTCTACACTACTTCACCCTGTCAGTTAGGGCATCTAACACCCCGTGGATTCTGAGCCCTGAGGGTGTTTTCCCTGAGAGGATGGATGGTTGACTACCCCCTTTGGTCCCGCTCTCTTCTCTTGATAGTTACTTGTACTGGTATGCACGGCGGTTAGTTTTCTCCATATATGTGTGTAGAGGGTTGTGTGGCTTGTGGTTATTTCACAGACATGTATTCTGGATATAGTTTTTTAAGAACTACTATAGGTATAACGTGTATAGGTTGTGATGGCTTGAGGATCCTTACTCAGTGTATGAGTTGTGATGGCTTGAAGTGTAATACCCGATGTATGATACACGTTATGCGGGTTGTGATGGCTCACATAAACTATCTGGTTACTTTTGGTTACATGGACGTGGTGTCGTGTTGCATGAGGCGCATATTGTGGTGCTTCGCTCAGGTGTCTACGGGCTAGCCTTTTTGGAGAAAGATGCTCAGGATGTGCGACATTGGGGCAGAACGGCAAACCAGTGGGAAAGTGGTAGCGGGGTACCCTTGATATTCTTTATTATATGTCCTTGTATGCGATACTTGGTGAGAGTAGCAATGGTGAGACTGGGAACTTAGTATACCTGTTTAGGTAACGAATTAGTTTCATTTGTTATTCACTGTGTTTTAGCATGTTTTCTTTACCTTTTGCACGAGAGGTTCTGAGGAGGATCCTACTAAGTATACTGTTATACTCACCCTACGTATATATAAACGGTTTTTCAGCTTAGTTGGAGCAGGTTAAAGATCAGGCTGGTTACTACTATCTTGGGGGTTTTGCAGGAATTGTTTGGGCTTCGTGGTCGTTGTCGTCTTTACTTTCTTTTGGTACTTGCAGTTTTCTCTTTCAGTTGTAGTAGTTCTTGCATGACATTACATTTGTGTACTTCGGTATTCTTTTATATTGGAGTCTGAGCATAAGTTGGTTGGTGTTTATCTTATCTCTCTCTTTTGCATGTGTTCTCTTAAAGGTTAATGTCTCCCATCGGCGTGTTTATTATACTCTCGGTGCTAGTCACCAACCCAAGGCCTACTGGAGGCGGGACTCAGGGGTCACTATCTTGTTTCTCCCATTGTCAGCCCAGGAGGGGTACACCTTGTGGGGAGGGGGTCGTGACAAAGCTAGATCTTTGCAAATGCTCCAGCGGATTGCAGCTGAAGGAGGAGAATTGATGGGGTCTTTTTTCAGCTGCCTTGGTAGGTGGTTGGTTCTCCCATGGCTGTTGCATGTGTTGGAACTCTACCTTTAGCACCCATGGGTGTAGGTGGGGATTGGTTAAGGTTGGTGGAGTTGTGTCAAACATGAACTCCTCCCACCATGACTATTTAAGAAGGGTCGGGAGAGCCTTCATTCATCATCAGATTCAAGTCAGGTAGTCATTGTATCTGAGAGAGAGCCTTGAAGAGCTCCAAGAGAGAGAATGGGGTGGTGCCTTGTGGGAGTTTTTGTAAGCTTTGTTCAAGTTAAAATAAGGCTCGTCTTTCTTCTCATTTTCTTCTCCCATTCCCTTTCTATGTGATCAGTGAATCACAACAGGACTTGCCTCCCCTCCGGAAGTATCCGTCGGAGCGCGCGTTGCTTTTGGCGCAAGCGGGCGGGGCGCACCACCTTGAAACGTGAACCATTCGGACGCACAAAGAGGGGCAGTGCACGCCTCTTAAACGATCATCGGTGGTGCATGCTTCCTCTCCTTTGGGAGGCACTGTTGCTCCCCGCCCAAACCAAAGGTCAAATCCCAAGCCATAAGGTTGAATCTGCGAAGCATCCCAAAATATTTTCCCCCTCCTTCTCTTATCAGCCCATCCCCTATTTAACAGCCCGAGATGGGACCTGTTGTGGAAACACCAGGTGCAAAAAAACGAAAAAACGATTCACGGAAGAGTAAAAGGGAAAAATAAAAGAATAAGAAGAACACGAGACACAGAGATTTACGTGGTTCGGAAAATAATCTCTACGTCCACGGAGAGGCAGAATTTCTCTATGATTCGAGAGCACAATTTACAGGGACTTTCAGGGTTCTCAAACACAAACGAAACCCTAGCCCGAAATGGGCTAATAAGGAGGACGAAGCAATATTCTACCAACCGCACAGAAAGTCTGTTGTGCAACACTAAAAGGTGGTTGGAAGTTCGTATCGCTACAGTGCCGTGGCCACCCAAGTCCAAGGTGCTACAGTGGCCGGTGGCTGGAAGCCCGCGGAGCTACAGTAGTCGTGCCAAAAGTCCGCACTGCTCAGTGCTCTATCGATGTCGGTCAGTAAGCTTTGCTACAGTAGTTGGAGTTGCTACAGCGCCCCAAAATTTGGGTCGGGAGCCTTTGACCCCCGGAACAGAAGCGCGTTGCCCCCTCCAACCCCCAACGAGCAGAGCTCGACTTACGGAGTTGCGGCTTGGTGCATAGTATGGGCCGGAAGCATTCGGCTCAATCATCATCCAGAAAGGATCGGGCTACACCAATCCAACAGGACCCTCCCCTAATAAACTAATATTCCCCCCTCCAACAATGACACGTTTACCCCTTTCTAGAGTATTCCCTCCGACATTTGGTCTCTATCTCTATCGTAATCATTCTGGCTTCCATGGCCTTGAGAAAGTCAGTTCGGTGAAGGGGTACAAGCACTGACCACTCAAAAAAAATAATGTTTTAAGACACAATCATTGGAATTTTACAGCAAATGGCTTTAAAATGGAATCATAAGTTGCTACATTCCATGCACAGTGATTTGAGATTCGTATTGCTTGACTAATTCCTGTGAGAAAAGTCACTGCTGATATAAAAAGGGAAAAATAGAAATAAAAACAGTTCCCACAAAGACATCGTATGTTGGTGACAAGTTATGTTCCTGTGGGCCTTCGTGTGAATGAACACGTAGATATGCACTGATGGTAAATTCCAAAGATCCGTTCTCGGCAATGTGCAATGTTTTACATTGATCTTCTGTCCCGTAAACAGTCTGTTGATGTTCAGAGTTTTCTTGAGGAGAATTGGCGGGATGGGCTCCTTGGGAACATAATTCATGTTGCAAATTTAATTAAAATACAAAACAAGCCGTCACTACGGTTCAATGAAAACAACATGGATCCTAGAAGGCCAAAATTTGGGCATTATGGCAAACGAAATCTGAGAAGATATCCAATCTACTAGATCAAGCAATCGAATCATTCCGAATTATCAAACAAACATGTCCTTCCCCGCCGCCCGTTGGCGGTAAAATGAGAATAAATAGGCTTAAGTCTGGTAGAGCGGGAGGACACGAAATCGTTTAATGAATCAAAGCAACCAAGCATAGATAAAAGAAAATCAAAATAAAACAAACATGAACAAGGAGACTGACTGAATAGAAGGAGCCCCGCAAAAGCCCCAGCGAAAGAAGCGTAAGTAAATCGGCGAACCGCCAGATCTAGACAGGCGTCCCATTTCGCATTGAGGACGTGGTGAGGCGGATTCAGCTTGTCATCGGCCATTGATCAACGCCTGCTGCTTCGCCGCTGGGCTCCTTTCGACTTGTTCAATTCGCCTCCGTTCGGTTCCCCTTTCGAATTAAAATTAATGTTCGAAGAGTGAAATGAAAAATTATAATTTTTTTAATTTGTTTTTTAATGTGACATCAAAGAGCGGGAAGGGGGATGAAACAAGCCTTAACTGATTCTGCATAGTTTTCAATAAAAAATTATGAATTCTATGGTTAAATGTTTTTATTATGAGCATAAGCGTTTAGAAGTCAAATTACGATATTACAAGAACAAAACTGATTATATTTTTCTTAGAAATTATCGTCAAATTCTAGAAGTTGGATTAACCTATGAGAACGAACCTGAAGTAATAAAGTTAATGCAGAAACCCCAGGCAGCTTGTGACAATCTCGAGGAGTTGAAATCAGAAATCAGGCAGACTGAATCTCAGTTTCGACAAGCCCGGTGGTTGATTGAAAACCTATAAAGAACTCTAGGAGATCCAAAAAGAAAAATACTTTTCTTCGAATGGTAAAATATTGCAGGAAGAGGATTTGGGATTAGACCAAATATTTGAGATATTTGACAGAGGCTTGAAGGGAAAGCTTAAGGGGAAGCTTCCAATCAACCAGGAACTCTTGTCTCCGATATGAATCTACCCAGAGATAGAGCAAGCATATCAAGACGATATACTGTAAATGATTATGTCTGACCATTATCAGGAGAAGGTCAATAATATCAGGAAGAAGTCTCGAGTATTCCTTGAAGTATCCAGGAATACCAGAAACAGATCCATTATATCATTATTCGAGAGAAATGTGAGCTTGGAGATATATAACGTGTCTCTAAAGATTTGAATGAAAAGCTCAATAAATTAGATGACCTACAAGTCAAACTAGAAGAGAAGAAGAAAAGGAAAGAGTCTAAGTCATCTCCCACCAAAGGTCTCAGTGTAAAACCTCGGGAAGCCATACCAGTATGGTAGACGATCTTCCATAAACCAATCCCTTGGGAACGATAGAAATAATTGTTCAAGGATTTGTTTTAGAAGATCAATAGGGAAGTCAATCCCTCACATCCTAGCTATATTCAGGAAAAATATAGGCCAAGGGAGACACATCCAAAAGGTGTTCCTCAAAATGGGATGATCCTAAAGCCAGACTGCAAAAAGGATCATGGAGCAGCCATAAACGAATTGGCTCCAGACCTTCAATACTATATGCTATTAGTTGGTTTACAGTCATGGATCATCGATAGTGCACTCAATTTTGCAGGAGCTACCTTGAGAGGTAATACAGAGCGTTTTTTGGGATATGTTGTTAAGACACTCGGAAGTGAGAACAATTATTCAATAATATGTTATATTCCAACTGAGGTTATACCAGTAGTAGTTGATTTCCTCAAACAAGAGTTTGCGGGAAATTCACTAGTCAATCGAGATAGAGAATTGGTATAAAAAACTATATTAGATTTAACCAAGATCTAAATTTGTGACGTGTTATTTTGAAGAATATCTTTGCGAGTTTCAGCATTGGTATTATCTTCTTGGACCAGGAGATCAATCATATGCACTAGATGTTTTTCTCCAAAAACATTCAGACAACTGGCCTGGAATTGTTCAACAAGTATTTAAGACTCGTCTTTCCCAAAGTGCAGATTTGCAGAATACTATGGGAGTTATAGCAAAAACAATATGACAAGTGATAAGTTTCTATTGTATGCAGAGGCATGTTTTGCAATATGTAAGAAATATGTCATATATGAGTTCTTCTTATTGCCCAAAGGTATAGGGATTTACAGGAAGATATGGGTGTGGCCCAACCAGACAAAAGCTTAGAAAAACCTAACAAAGATCGTTTAGAACACAGTGTCAAGATGGTCAGTGTGAATGAAAAAAATCACACAAGAAGGTTTGGAAATGATTTGGTAAAATGAAATCCTCAAGTAGATTTTCAGGGAGAAAGCTAGAAAAATCCAAGAGATAACTTAGACAAGATAGAATACAGAAGGATGTGTGAGAAAATTTTAAGACTTGATATGGGAAGTATCCCAAATTTCCTAAAGGAAAATATATATCCAATTGTGATTGTTATTAGTTTTGTGGGAAGAAAGGTCACAGAGTTGACATTTTCCCAAATGCAGACAGAAAAAGAGGAAGTCTCAAAACAATAATAATGGAAGATTCATCAGAAATATTGTTAGAGACTATTTAGGGAGAAGATATAGACTCAGATGATGAGAGTTTATATTCATTATATTCAGAATATTTAATGATGGAATAATCCAACTCAGATGAGGAAGGAAATAATCCCAAAACAATTTTGAGCCTACTTCGAATGGCTAGGATTCGAGTAGGGGCTAGTGTACCAGAAAAATCTCCAAGCTAGAGGAAATGGAGGTGATCTAGTGCATTCTTTATAGACTAAAATCTCTTTAGAAGGGAGAGATTTTCAATAATGTAAAATTCCTAAAGTTGATTGGTTTGAGGTATACCAAAAGTTTTGGGTACCATACCGATAAATTACTAAGATCTCTAAGAATGAAGAGACATATGAAGTCTATAAAACAGATAGAGGATTATTTACAATGTCTTTACTAAAACCAAAATGTGTTAGTAAGTCTATTAAGAAAAATGCCAAGTATGTGCATTTTAGAATAATCTAGATCGGAGAAGATAGCCTAATCAAAAAAGGAAAAAATCTACCAATCCTAACTGCAATGGTAGATAACTTAGGAGGGGAAAGAGAAAATCTACATACAGGTGTTGCATGGGTAAAGGTGATTCTGAATTTGCATGCAGTACTTACAAACAAAAGTATTAACAAGACTTTAGAAGTAATGATCAACATGAGAAACTAGTAAAATACATTGGGATTTCCACCCAACAAAAGAAGTGTCAGGGTAATTACTCACCTTTATATAAAGTTCTACAATATTGGAAGGCCAACTCCAATGAAGGGAGTGAAAATATTTATGCATCTTTTCCAAGAAAAAGGAATATCAGCTAGATCAATTTCACCATAGGTAGTAAACCCTAAGAGGCTAACTTATCTTAAAGAGTGGGTTTTCACCAGATTTAGAGGAAGAGCAAAGGTGGAAACTACTTCTTCCAGATGAGGTTAAACAAGTCGGCAATAGACTTGTCATCTCTAAGATCAGAGAAGAAGAAGAGGATATTATATCAAAAGGATCAAGATCAGGATGATTAGATTTGAAATTAGAAGATTTCAAATCATAGATCCTTGATAACCCTTTAGAGAATCCAAGTATTTCAATTGGAAAAGATGAATACACTTCAAGAGAAGCTCCTAGAACATCAGTTTTTAAAAGTATAGCCAGAAAAAGGATGGTTCAATTACCTCTCTATGAGAATGAAAAATCTTATGTAAGATATATGATATCTTCATTAATTAATAAAAATATAGAGGAATGAGATACATTGGTAAAGCCAAGCATTGGTGGAACTGCATGTACAACCCTAGTTGATACAGGATGTGCCTTTCTCTTATAGAAGAATATGATTTTCAGGAGTAACTTGAGAATCCACAGAGTTGCAAGTTATAGTTGGTAATAATGAAATAGTTATAATTCAAGAAGTAACAAAGGATGTTCGGATTGAACTCAATGGAAGATGTTTGTAGAGCAAATGTTTTTCTTTATTACTCAATTGATAGATGACTTCTTGATTGGAAATCGATTCTGTAGAAGATATCAGCCTATAACGATACTTTCAGAAGGAATTATCCTCAACAATTATTTTATTCCAACTGCTTTTGGAAACACCAGAATGATTTAAGAAAAGAAATCATCTATTGTCAAAATGGATAACTATCCACACGAGGATAAAGAATACCACAGAAAGATCGAGCAGTAGAAATAACTTCTTGGATTAAAAGTTCTGAGGATAAATGAAGAAGAGGCATTGAACAAGATAAAAGATTATTTATTAGAAAAATAGTTATAAAACCTTATGAAATTGTGGGAAAAGGCAATGCTAGAAGCAATAATTACCCTTAAATATCCCATCATGGTGATCCAAATCAAGAGAACTATCTATCCTAATAGAATGGTCAACCAATTTGAGACACTGATTCCAAAACTAATTAATCTTAGATTAATCAGGCATAGTGAAAGTCCTCACATAAGTGAAACATTTATGGAAGTGAATCATGCTGAGAAGTAGTGTGGTAAATCCATAATGGTTATTGATTACCATGATATCAATTGTACCACAAAGGATGATGGCTAAAATCTTCCTAATGAGGAGGCTTTGAGAAGTATGATTAGGAATGAAAGACCAATGGCATATTCCAAATTTGATATCAAGTCTGGATATTGGCAGATTAAGATCAAAGAATAAGCTATACCATTAAAAACATTTACAATTCCAATTGGCTTGTTTGAATGGCTAGTTATTCTATTTGGACTCAAAAATACCTCAGGAATATTTTAGAGGAGAATGCACAAGGCATTCAATAGATTATCATAGTTTGCAGTAGTCTATATTGATGATGTTCTCGTATTTAGTAAAAATAAAAAATAGTATATTAAGCATTTACAACAGGTAGCTAAAGTGTTCAGAGAAAAAGGGATGATACTTTCAGAAAGAAAGATCATTTGGATGCAACCAAAAATAGAACTCTTAGGATTGAAAATCCAACTAGAGAGAAGATTCAACCATATATCACAGAGAAGCTAGAAACATTCCTTGATGAACTTACAGATCATAAGTAGATACAAGCGTTTCTTGGTATATTAAGTATGCCAGAGCATATATAAGAGATTTAGAAAAAAATACTAGTTCTAATATAGAGAAAGGTGTCAAGTAAGGTACCCTAGAATTGGAAAAAATAATACTCTGAAGTAATTGGAATTATAAAGTAGAAAGCTCAGAACCTCCCATAATTGGAATATCTAGACGAGAGTGAATATAAATTTATTTTATAAACATATACATCAGACTCAGCATGGGTTTGTATCCTAAAGATAATGAAAACCATGATGAGAGTATTAGTAGATACTGGAGTTGATGCTTTAATGGGACAAAAAAGAATTATCATGCCATGAATGATAATTACTTTCAGTCCTTAAAGGAATTAACTAATGAGTTTTTCTTGGGAAAACCTTTTACTATAAGAACAAATAGTTATTATACAAAAAAATTCATGAGAATTAAATTAAAAAGGTTTACCCAGAAACAATCAGTACGATGGAGGAATTAATTGAAATACTATAACTTTAATATAGAAAATATTAAAGAAAAGGATAATTCCATTCTAGATGCACTAACATGCTACTTTGACTCTTGACGGTGAAATGACATAAGGTATAAAATCAAGAAGATATCTAGTTTTCATTAATAATCATTCCATGATAGAATTTATAGTTATTAAAGTAATGAAAAACAAATTCTAGAAAATAAAAGGTATTATAGTAGAAAAACTCCTTCAAAAGAAGATATCTTCATTCAGTAAGGTTGAAAGATCAAAAAGCACAGATTCCTCAACCAAGAAGGATGAAAACCTAAAAAATGATTCAAAAATATCCCTAGACAGTATGTCTAAGGATAAAATCTACATTGAATTCTTTTTATGTGGTTAGAAAGGCCATTACAACACTCAATGCATATAAAATCTAAAAAACAGGAAGGATCATAAGAATCATAAGGTAGAAAAATATGGGAGCTCTAAAGGAAAAGAAATGACTATTTCTAAAAGATGGGTTGATCAAGTAGAAGCAGAACTTGAAAAGTAGAAAAAATTTCAAAAATAACTTCATTGATAAAATTTTTAGCAGGAATAAAATCAAGAGAGTCTAGATGATGTGCTATATGATGATACAATAAAGGAAATATGGAAATATTTTCAAAATATTCCAAATATTTCAAGTAATAAATCCACAAATATCTATATTATGATCTGGAAAAATAAAGATGATTGATTATTCAAGAGAGGCATGAACCATGTTTTAGACATGCTCAAAAAATCCAAAGTCTTTATGGAGGATTGTAAAAATATTGACCAGGATATGATAAGTATGATCATCACTGAAGAAATCTGGTTGAAGGTCCAAGTTTCTGGTCTTCATGATAAAGTTAAAAAGATCAAATAAATAGGTTTGGAATAATATCCAGTCTTGAAAAGGTTTTGGAGAATTTTAGGAACAGGGATTCTGAAGCTCTATATACCAGACACGACATTAGAACCAGAAGAGTTTATTGAATTTTAGATTTCTTTCAGAATGGGATCAGTTCAATTCTAGGGATTTAAGAAAAAAAATTCCACCTTCAATTGGGTGGATGGTAAGGACGATTATAAACAATACATATCCAATTTTACTATGGTGGGTTGCACACATCGAACCTATCATATTAGCAGAAAGATTGATCATGTTATAGAACTTGTACCTAGGGCACTGAACTAAAGGACCTGTCCAAAAAGTATTTGAAGAATCACAGTTTAGCGATGAAGATTGGATGAAGTTTAGTTTGAATAAAATCCATTATAAGTGAATCCAATTTTCATGGAGTATTTATCTAATTGATTCAAAATCAATGAGTAAATATTGTAGATTCTTTGTAGGAGATAATGTGCTAGTATCTATCAACTCCAGAGACATGTGGAATACATAAATGGCACACCTGATGGACTTCACAGTGGAGGCAAACACAATTCTTAAAAAACTCAAGATGTGGAAGAGACATAAAGAAGATGTCTTTATTATTAGAGACCAAATACAATGCTTCATCAAAGAAATTATAGAAATTAAAGAGTCAAAAAAATAAGTATCGGTTGGTGAAATGATCGACACTCTGTACAATTTGGAGGGATTCTAGGCGTTGATCCAGACACACATCATATTCGGTATGGATGATCCGATCAAATCAAACATGTCAATTATGTAGTTTGTTTTCTGTGTGAATTGTGCGGTGGAAGTTTTGTAGTTGTGTGATCCACCTTTTTCTTTTTCTTTTGATTTTTCTTTTTTCTTTTTGGAAGTGTGTGTTGCAAGTAAAGGATGAGTTAGCTTCTTGGGAAAATGGAGCCTTGAGGCCTATTTAAAGGACCTCCGACCCATTTGTTCGGAGAGATGATTTTTAAATAAATTTAAGAATGATTTAGATCATTCTATCTCTACTTTATCTTTATAGCCTTTGTGTTCTTCATGTGAATAGATTCCAAGAAACAATCCTATGAGTTAACTACATGTAATCCCCTTATCCTTTTTGTGGATATTGTTTTGTTGTCATGCTTGTGATTTTTTTTGCATCCTTTCTGGATTCCCAAAGTGGAATTTCCTGGAAAACCTTATCTAAGACTCACCCATTAGTGTGGCATCAAATAAAACATAGAATACCATACATTCCAATTATGTAGAAGGCACGCGTCATATCCATTCAATAGTAATAATAAAAAAATTACACCGAACAATAAAAAATAATTTATATTATGAGTATTATTTTATTAAAAATATTATTTAATATAATAAATAGTAATAATAAATATGTTATTTTAGTTATCCAATAATTCCTTAATCTCTTTGATATATTCCAAATAAACCAAGATATCTATTTTTCTATACCTCTCTTATTTTATTCGTATTTATCTTCTCTTATGAATTGTTTGGTCCAATAAAGAGGAGAGAAGGGGAGGGTGCTGATTTAATGGAGGGGAGGGGAGTAAAAATAAAATTATTTGTTTGTTCATTAGGAGAGGAAAGAGAAAATAACATCTTATTAATTGATTTAAAAGGGGAGAAAAAAGAAATAAATTTGATTTCTGACTACATCATTTTTCATATAGATCTATAAAAATTAACTTATGAAAGTTGGGATTGTTATGATTGAGACTAAAATAAATTTATGATAAAATATAAGATATTAAAAAAACTATGAAATTGAATACATTAATTTTAATGTGAAAAAACTCAAAATAATTGATAAAAAACAAGGAAATGTAAAAGAAATTATATGCCATCCCAAGAG
This sequence comes from Viscum album, assembly GCA_963277665.1. Taxonomy (NCBI): domain Eukaryota; kingdom Viridiplantae; phylum Streptophyta; class Magnoliopsida; order Santalales; family Viscaceae; genus Viscum; species Viscum album. The sequence continues at coordinate 1,498,170,642 of OY728155.1, read as the reverse complement.
TTGGAACTAATATCTCAAATATAAAAGATTAACATACTTGAACCACACAAATACTCACATGATTTGTATAACAACCCCAAACCCACGCTCCTAGATTTGGTACTAAAAACATAATCTTTACTTTTTTTTCTTTGATACCGATAAAATTGACCCAATTTTAGCCATCCAAAACATACAACATCAAACGAAAATATTGAATCACTAACATACCCAATTACCTTTTAGGCTTATAGTTTTAGAGAATTAAGATAAAATCTTACATAACAATACTAATTTCTTTAAGTGAACATTTTTTCACTATACCCAGCTTTTCTTATTCCGCGTTAAGTCTTCATCAGCACCCATGTGAAACCCTTTTAGACATGTCTTACTTAACATATTTCTTTATAACTTAGGAAAAAGAAACATAAGAAGGGTGATTTTAAATTCTTAGTAAGGGTGAACATAGGTATTAACAATTGAATATCTCTGATGATCATAAGGGTATGAGAACATATTCAAAGTGAATGAGCATAAAATAAGAGAATTTATACCTAAAAAAATCTGGAACATAAATAACGAAACATGATATAAAGCTTTAACAAATGATGAGAAACACATGATTAAACAATCATGATCCATTTTAAGGAAATGATTTATTAAAGGAAACATTAAAATTTATTGAAAGAATAAATAAATAGTGTTGGTAACTTGGAACATCAAACATTCATCATGAAATCACCTAAACAGGATAATTCCAACATTCTCTAAGGAGTAACTCACAACAGTTAACTATGTTTTTTCTTAGGAGCTACTCATATTTAGTAAAATCTATCATCTCTTAGGAGTAACTTACAACATTTAACTCTATCTTCTCTTATGAGTAACATACAATAACTAACTTCATCATTTATTAGGAGTAACTTATATAAATTAACTTTATTGCTTTGCCCAATGCATTGAAGGGCTATAAGAGACTCACTCATCCTTGGTTTATAACATAACCACTTGTACTTGGTTTATAATGTAACCACACATCCCTATTTTATAATGGAATAACCCATCAATCATCCATACATATGTACAAGTACTATAGAATGAACAAAACATTTAAAAAATTATTCCTTTAAACATAACACCCTTGAAAAAACTATTAGTACTTTTTATATTGATTAACCTGTGGAAAATAAATGAGTTCCATAACAATGATTAGATCTGAAAAATGAATCCAAGAATGGAATGAATGCTAAAAACCCCAATCTAGGTCCTTAAATTGTTTTTAAGGATTAAATTTGAATGGTTGTGGAGTCCAAACAGACTTATGAATCAAAAGACATGGTCGTTTGAAGTTATAAATATGAAAACATCCAACTGGGAAATTATAGAGAAAAGTATAAAATTTCACACAATTTTATAGCAGTGCACACAACTCCTTCAATGTTCACACAACTTAGTTGTGTGAGAAAGGCAACATGAGATCCAGAAGCTCTATGCATATGTGATCTGACCTATAAAATAAAGGCAAGATCATACAACTCCATAGAGTTGCGTGACCCAACCCAAAGTTTTGAGACAAATGATAAGTTGTGAGACACAACCAAAATGAATTTAAATATGGCACCAACCCTTCATTTTTAGGGGGGGGGGGCTCTTGGATTCAAGTGTCAAAGCTCTCGTTCACACAAATCGGTATTTCACACCTCATGCAACCCCAAAATCCCAAACTTGCATGAAATTACCCCATGAAGTCCTTCAGGGAATATGCTTCTGCTCAAGACATTTTTGCACAGCTTTCTCCATGGGGAACTCAATTTCGCCCAAATCCCAAACTTTCAAACAACTCAATTTGTGCGCAACTCCAAAGTTGTGCAATACAATGTTTTCCAAAATCATGTTTGTTGGTCATGTATCACGCAAAATCCTTTTCACGCAACACCAAAAGTTGTGCGACATAGCCAAAGTTGTGCAAAACAATGCAAAGTTGTGCGAAACAACATAAAGTTGTGTGACCCAACACATAGTAACATGAAATATTGTTTTTTAGGATGCATTCTTGTTGATCCATACCATGAGGGTTGCACCCCCACACCTCTACTTGGGATCAGTGTTGGGCCTCTAACCCTCTCCCTTCACTAACGTCACTAACCCCCATAAAAAACAGAGAGTTGCATTGTGAGCTTTTCGGGACAGGTTAAGGACATTTTGGGTTGTGACCTATACAACCCCAATTTCCAACCCATATAATACCATGAGTCGACATACTTATCTACACTCCTCTTGGTTTCCTCGAATACCTTGAGGTTAAATACACCTCAAGAAATTTCTGAAATCCCACCACCTGACTCCTACGTCAGGATGAACTAGAAAGGGAAAACTCATAATAAGTCTCACACAATCCATTTATAGGCATCTTTCACATACTAGTTCTAGCTAAATGATGTTAAACTGTTAAATTTTCATGACCCAACCCAGCAGGGCCTGCCTGACCGGTGGTATGCCAAGCATGACAACCCCAAGCCCACCTCCAATAGGCTAGGGGCTAGAGGCAAGCGTTGAGTTGACAATGCTGAAATGGGAGGCCCTAACTTAAGGTAATTTTACACACACACACACACACACACAACAAGATCCATAAAATAGTGCATAGATACAATAAAAGTCTAAACATCTAGAGTGTAAACCATGCATGTAACAACCTCTAGGAAAGCATCAAAGTACAACAATGTAGTACAAAAGTGAAAGGGGAAAATACACATCTAACTAAAAATGAAGTATCAACCTAAAAATAACTTGGAAAAAGGGATACTAAAGAGAGTATAACTTACAATATCCAAGGTCGATCATTGAACATGGTCAGTTCCTCTAGGTACAACTATGATCCTCTAAATCCTACTCCACTGAGGTCACCACCAATCTATCTATCATCTACATATGACACAACACATGTAGGTAAAGCCCGTGCTGGGGTTAGTATATACATACCCAGTTGGATGCCCTAAAAACCAAGAAGGGCTTAATAGAAAGATACAATAGTCATCTCAACCCATAAGTAAGAGGGAAACGAAAACCCAACATATATGCTCATAAAGAAACCTAAGTGAGAGAGAAAGGAGATCTTTATCTCCACAAACCAACTAAGAAAGACGAGTTAGTCTACATTTAAAAAGGTCCATCTCAGATTCCCAACACCATACACAACCTCACAAGAATCTGAGTGGAGGTCCCCACTCCTCGCTACTGCGCTCCACAACTGAGGGATCACTAACTCCCATGGAGGACCCACTCAATACCGAAGATTGAAGATGGGGGAGTACCACTCTGTAGATATAGGATCCATGCCCTATTGTAGTATGAGGGAGTACTGACTCTACCTATGTAAAGAGTATGATGGACCCACACCATGGTGCAATAGGGGAGTACATACCCTAACATCTCTCTGATGATCACACCCAATCACTTTCATTGGTCAATCATTACTGAAAGAATCATCCCACTCATAATACCTCACATCGTATCTAAAATGCCAAAACAAAGGCCACCATTATGTCCTATGTGGAAAACTACTTAAGATAGGATAGTCACATGCCCAAATCCAAGTTTAGAAAAAGGAGACATACAAGGTGGAAATCCCTGAGGAAAGTACATGATGTGCACTTGGGGTCACACAACGTGTGACCTCACCTAGTCATCTGGTCGTATCCTTAAGTGCACATGGCTTGGCTGGCCATGTGAAACTACATATCATGTACATGCAGTACATGATATGTCTTTTCTTCTCAGGGTCTCCTCATGTCCTCTTGGCATGTACCTGTGTACTTCAATTTGTGCCCATGTACTCTGGTCGTGCTCATGTACCTGGTCATGTTTGTGCCTTTGTACTCATAGGGTACATGCTGAGCCACCAGTACCGGGTCACACAACATGTATGGGACATACATGGTGTGTGATATTTAACTCCACCTGAAACTCTATCCACCACAATTAGGGGGCTACACAGTGTGTGTTCCTAGACTATACGCCATATATGTTGGGATTTTCCAAAATCCAAGGAAGTATTCATGCATCTCACCCACACTTCCTCCTCCACCATTTCTGCCTAAAATCACATCAGCGAGTGGATATCTAGGGTTGACCGTGCCCAATCCACCGCTAGTGGCTGGATTATGGCCACTTGAACCTCATGCGGGTCTTTCTTGTCACACCGTTCCACTGCACTACCTCTCTCATGGATGAAGAACTGCAGTCCAGACTCTGATCTGTGATGCCAACACCCACATCCCATATTAATCAATGATCCATCCACAAATCACTGATTTGTTCATCATGCATGTATCCACCATGAATATGGGGGTTCGATCACTCTAAAATCTAACCTGTTAATGTTGAATCACGACCCCATGGGCTAACAATGAAGAACACAAAGAATAGTGGGATAAAAAAAAATAAACAACATGATTCCATCATTAGACAATGAGATCTTGGCCAATTATTACATAATTATGATATCCATGGGTGAAAACAAGGTAAAATAAAGGAACATTCGAATCAAGAATACCAGATAAGGTAGACCTCATGCGAAAGACATCAATCATAGAGAAAACAAAGAAGATATAAAAACCCATGATTATTATATAATCAAAGGTGGAAATCCAAAAAATAATGTTCCCTACCTCAATTTTGTATCAATATTTGATGAATAATGGGTCTGCGTTGTTGTCATTGGTGAGATCCAGGAACGTTGTTGGTGAAGAAAAATCCTTTGAAGAATGACCACTGCTCCAAGATCTGTCATTCATCAATGACCCTCCTTAAATCATCCCAAATCTTATAGGGTTATTTCATTATCCCTGATGATTTGTTATAATGAATAATTTATATAGGTTCATTAGGTTTTGAGTTTTTAAGTAAATTAATAAATTAAATTAATTAATTACCTAACACACCCACCAACGGTCACCTCTATCTAAACACTTGACATCAGCCAATTTTATATTTTTCCTAGAGTAAAACTCATGTTCTGGAAACAACTGTGGTATTTAATTTCCCATTCAAGGTCCCAAATAATGGTAAAATCGTTTATTCTCAAAAGATGCATGCATGTGATTTAATATATATTAATATATTAATTTTAGGGTCCTGTGACACCCAAACACAGTGCCGACTCTATGGAAAACTCTATCTCTCTCTATATATAAATATCCAAAGGACTAATTCAACAAAACTAAAGTTGTTACATTCTACCCTCCTTCAAGGCTTTTCATCCTGAAAATCTCAAGCTACATGAAAATCTGGGGGTAATGAGTCTGTATCTAACTCCTCACTCCCAGGTGAAAGTGCCCAGTCAGGATAATTGTATCACTAAGAGGGAGAGAGGGTGAATCATTGATATTTTTTCTTTTACGTTTCCTTATAATTGAAACAACTTTCTCCTCTTGTTAAAGATTTCTTTCTCTACTGAAAACAAAACAAACACACATCCACAGGAACACAATAATTTACAAGGTTCACCATTAAATAAGAATAGATACGTCCTTGGTATGGTATGGAAATGATACAATACCACAAAATACACTAAAAAACAATCCTTGGATTACAATGAGTAGGATACACCCTTTCACTCGTGTAGCATTTTGAAGACAATTCAAAAGTGTGTGCGCTCTCTTAGCACAAATAGGGTAAAACAATGTTTGTGTAACAACTCATGTTACTTGTGCTTCTTTTCAACTTCCAAAAATATATTCTTTGAAATAAAATTCATCAATTTCTTACCTAGAATATGGTAAGAACTTCAAGGAATTTGATATAGAATTAAATTCTAATTGTCTAGTCTGATCTGCTCACTCTGATTCTACAAATCTGATCACCCAATCTAATCTGCCTACTCCGATCTTCAATTCTGATTGCCCAATAGATGTAGCTCGATCGGAATATGATCGAGACGATTCAGAACACTTCCTTACTCAGTCCAGAAATCCCAATATAAAAATTCCTAATCCGATTAATTTATCCTGATACAATGATCAGCCAAATACGATGATAAGTGGAATTCGATAGACAATTGAATATGATGATCAACCAAGTACAACGTTACGATTTTATCTCTTCTATTTTCACTTCTCTCTGTCGAAACTTCTTCAACAAAATACAATATGGAAAAATTTATTTCTCTCCCTAGAAAGTTGTAGCTTCTCTCTCTTATCATGAATAGTACATTTATTAGAAAAAGTAAAAGGTACTTTCACCTTTTATAGGATACCCATGAGAGGTTTTGGTGGGAATCCCAAAATCATTCCCGCTCACACAAATTTACCAAATTTTAATGTTTCCTGAAATTTAGGGTGAATCTTGACCTCATCAAATCCTCTCAAATCTTCTCAAATCTTCTCCAAACATCATCTATTTTTTAGAATTTATTTTTCAATTTCCAGTCTAAATTCGATTTCTGAATCTGATTTTCTCAATTTGATTTCTTCATTATCATGCTCTATACCAATTGAATGTATAAATGAAGAAATTCAATCCCCCCTTAGCATCACATCCATATATTTTATTCATCTCTTCTCTTGACCCACTTAACAATCAAACAAAGTAATTACACCCCTTTGAAATGGTTGACTTCATTGTTGATCACTTTTATTTTCATTCATCAATCCCAAACAATTCATTCCTGGAATATGATGGCATTCTGAATCCGATCAGCAAGTTGTTTTTCTTCTAAATACAATACCACTTGTCGACTTCTTTCTATTTTCTCATCAACTTCATTATTTCACAATATTTAGCTTGTATCATGAATTATTTTATGAATTTTAAAATATTGAGGATTAGCTTTAGCATCGTCAGATTTTACAAGGAAAGTATTGCAACTTACCTTTCTTTCATCAACACTCATCTTTCCTTCTCAGCCCGAATTCGATTGTCCAGGATACAATTTCCCTAAATATGATCGGGCTGGATACGATCTCTAACACCCATCTTTCTTTCCATCTAGATCTGATCAATCTAAATATGATCGACAACATCTATTTCACTTATTCTTTCTTCCACCAAGCTTTCATCATAAGTTTCACAACTTACTTATGATGTATGAGAACTCCAAAATCAGCAAAGCATCATCACATTTGATTTATCATAGTCATGCATACTCTAATCATATAGACTTTGATTCTTCATTAATCGGATTCAGAGTGAATATGATGACCATTTACTTCCAGCATGATTCTTCCTCAATACGATTAATCTTCTCATTCCAGATTTAATGTGAATATGATGAGACTGTTCTTTTAGATAGCTTCACCCTAATATGATGGACCTTCTTAGGCATTGTGATTCTGATTCTCTAAATCTGATGGTTAGTCTGGATTTCACCATATACAAAGTGAGGTGGTTTTCCCTTTCTTCTTAAACTTCTTTAACAACAAAAGACACCACTTGAATACAATCACCTTCATCACTAGCTTGGTCCTAACAATCTCCCCCATTGAATTTTGTTGTCAAAAAAGTTTAATAAATCACTGAACTTTGTATCCTCAAGTAATGGATCACTTATCAACAATTCTAATCCTAAGTGAGCTAACTCATTATATGAAACAAGAATCATTGACAAAAAAACCATGTTGTCCAAAAGTAGTGATTATGAAAACCTTCTTCATCTTCCTAAGATTTTCTTCTCCAATCCTTCAACTTTACTAAAATAAAAAATAAATTATTTCCTATAACCACTTCAACAAACATTTATAATAGTTCACACACAATACAATGCTAAATTCACAGCTTACCCACAACTCCCTCTTTTTTAATGCATACAAATGGATAGATTTATGAAACAATACAATTATTCTCCCCCTTGAAAATAAAATCCAAAGGTAATATGAGAGAGGGGACAAAAAAACATACCTCAGCCTTGATGAGAAAAAGGTTGGACACCCATGGTCAACCTCAATTTAGAAAAATATTCCTTTAGTAAAGATTTTGTGAAAATGTCAACAACTTGTTCCGATGTTGGAGCATACTCTAGCTTCAATTCATTCTTCTCCGCATGATATTTGATGAAATGATATTTGATATCAATATGTTTTGAACGAGAATACTGAACTAGATTTCTAGTGAGATTGATTTCACTTTGATTGTCACAAACCAAGAGCAAGGGTAACTTCACTTCAAAAATTAAATATTATAATTGAGTTTTCATCCACATAAGTTGAGTAGCGACTTGAGTGACAAAAAAAAAACACTCAACCTCAGTTGTACTAAGAGTTAATGAATTCTATTTATTTGTATTCCAAATAATATAATTATTTTTCAAAAAGAATACTCCACCAGTTGTGGATCTTCTATCATTAACATTTCCTACCCAATCTATATCTGAATACCCAAACAAATCAATACTATCTGAGTTGTCATATCTGATTATGAATTTTGTTGTGCCTTTGATGTGTCTGAGAATTATTTTTCTAGTAAAAAAATGTGATTATTTTGGAGAACTCTAAAATCTGGAACATAAAGTAACAACATAAACAATTTCAGGTCTTGAGGCATTCAAATACAACAAACTTCCAACCAGCTTTCGAAATTCTTTCTAATCAACTTCTTTTCCCTGTCCATATTTAGATAACTTTGTTCCCACTGAAATTAGTGTGGATACAGGTTTTGAATTTTCCATGATGAACCTCTTGAGATGTTCTTTAGCATAATTTTATTGAGAAATAAAAATGTATTTCTCCTTTTGTAAGATTTGTAACCCAAGAAATTATTTCATTTCCCCCAGCACAGACATTTCAAAAACGTTCTTCATCTCTTCATAAAAATTTTCACAACTTCTTTCATCATTCCCAATAAAAATAATATCATCAATATAAACAATTGCAATGAGATGATACTCTTGACTTTCTCTGACGTAAATATTGCTATCAACTATTCCTTTCTTGAAATTCATTTTTCTTAAGCTAGTATTCAATTTGGAATACCAAGATATGGGAGCTTGTTTCATCCCATACAATGACTTCTTCAATATGCACACATAACTTTCATCTTTCCCAACAAAAAATCCATAAGGTTGTTCAATATAAACTTCCTCATCAAGATCACCATTCAATAATGCGGATTTAACATCCATTTGAAAGATCTTGTAACCTAATTGTGCATCAATAACAAGAAAGATTCTAATTGTTTCTAACCTTGCCACTAGATCAAAGGTTTCATTAAAATCAATACCTCCAATTTGTGAGTACCCTTTGTATACCAATCTTTCTTTATTTCTTATCACTTCACCATCTTCATTCAGATCGTTCTGGAAAACTTACTTTGTGCCAATAATGTTTTTGTTTTATAGATTGGGTATGAGTTCCCATGTATCATTCTTTTCAATCTGATCCAATTCTTCATTCATGGACTGAACCCATTATGGATACTCAAAAACTTATTTCACATCATTTGGATCCACTTTTGAATACAAAAAAGTATGTGTAATAGCATTTGTTGTTCTTCTTGCTTAAACCTTCTGATGTTGATACCTAATGATATTTTGAGATTCCACTTGATTCCTTATCCTAGGATGATATTTTTGAATATATTCCTCATCACTAGAAATATTTGAGTCCAATTATTCTTCTTGAGTAGGATTACAATTGTTTGTATCCTTATCATTTTTTTTCTCATCTTACTCAACTTCCTTTTCTACCTAAGTATGTTTGTCTCTCTCATATCTTTTAATTACTTTCACATCAATAAAATAAATAATTCTTTTTGTTTCTTTGTTGAAGCATCTATATCCTCTTCCTTCCAAATCATATCCAAGAAAGATTCCATCTTCACCTTTCTTCTCCATCCATCCAATGGCCTGAAGACCTTCATTTTTTATTGATTTTGATGATCCACATTTCAAGGGGTGAGGTGGAACCCTTAAAAGGCCCGTAGGCATAAGTATTACATGGCCTGTAGGCCTTAGAGGAATTAATTACCCATAGTCTTCAAACATTACATGCATCCCAGACTAACTACTTGGAACTGCTCATCCTCAGCATCTTCATCGTGAAATCAGCTCTCCACCTTCACATGGTTGTTCGGCTAGGATATCCCGTGCATGCATAGGCTTGTCCCGATGACAAGTGACATACCCTCTAATTCTTTCAACCTATGTATCTTATTCTGTGGTGAAATCTCCATGCTCATCCTCCTTATAGAGCTTGTTCCATGTAGGTTGTCTGGTTTGCATCTGCGCTTAAGGTGGCCCAAAGGCCTTGAGGTGGCTCGAAGGCCTTACTGGCCTAAAGGCTTGGGTGGCCCGAAGGCCTTAAAGGACTCGGGGACCAAATCGGTGGCCTGAAGGCCTAAACAGGGGAAATTCCCATCTGCTACAGTGCCAAACAGTGCCTGCTACAGTACCTGCTACAGTACTGCACAGTTCCCACTACAGTACTACTACAGTACCCCCGGAAATTGTGCCTCCACCTAGATTTGATTCCGGGTCTCCTGGATGCACTTAAGAGTCCTCACCAACTGGGCTGAGGCTCAGGTGCTTCACCTTTCTTCTCAAACTTTCCATAGTTTCCACCATTCTTCTTTATAACACACGAACTTCTGAAAACTCTAAAGTGTTTCAAACTTAGAGTTTTTTCATAAAACAATTCATATGGATTAATATTTGAATGAGGCCTATAGAAACAATGGTTTTTTATATAAAAAATAGTACTCATGGCTTGCCTCTAAAAGTAATGATAAAGGCAATGTTCAAGTAACATGGTTCTTCCCATTTCCACCAAACTTCTATTCTTTCTTTTAGTAATGCATTTTGTTGAGGAGTATTTAAGGAACTATAATCATGAATAATTCTATGCTTATCTAGATATCTTTCAAATTATTCACTTCTTTATTCACCACCATTATCTTTTCTCAACTTCTTCACTAAAAACTCACATTCCTTCTCAGTTTTCCTTCTGAAACTTATAAACATTTTCAAAGAATCTGACTTATGTTTCATATACATAACACAAGTAATGTGAGTAAAACAATAAATGAAGGTGATGAAATACTTATCTCCATTTATTTATTTTTTGATCATTGGACTACAAATATTAGAATGAATCAACTCCATGGGATGTCTTGAACAAATATCAACCTTCTTATGCACAACATTTGTAATCTTTCCTTTCTAACAAAGCACAAAACTAATCTCTTATTATTGGTAAATCATAAATTTATCGAATACTATATCTTTTAGATAACTTGCTCACATTTCTTTAACACATGTTTCCCAACCTTTTTATGCCACAATTGGTCATCTTCCACCATACTCATGTAACAAGAGTTTTGTATTTCACCAACCTGAAACAAGTTTCCTTTTGTATGTTGGCCTCTTGTAACAATCTTACCATTTTATTCACTTTTCACAAAAAATACATATTTCTTGAAGATATTTTTTTATCCTTATCACACAATTGTGAAACACTTAACAAGTTGTGTTTCAACCCATCAACATACAAGGTTTTCTTGGATTTTATATTTTATTTCCCAATGATGGATGATCCAACACCTTTGATTTTTAAGGATTCATTATTGCCAAATGTCATTGTTCCTTATTTAAAATATTTTACATTCTTTAGAAATTTCAAATCTCCTGTCATATGATAAGAACACAAGTTATCAAGAATCCAAGGTCATTCTCCTTTTGTAGCTTTCAATGCGGTTTCAATAATAAGATCTTTTTCTTCTTCCTTTTCTTTCTTCATCTTCGACTTATGAGAATTGTTAAGAATATTTTGTTATGTCAGTAACAAAACAATACATACTTTTTCAATATGTCTAGGTTGTTTAATTCTTTCAAAAATATTTTCCAAGGGTTGGAACCTATTTTCAATCTTCACTTCAACCTTTTCAGGTTTATTTAAAACAACCTTTTCTGAATTCTTTCTTTAAGGAGATTAAATCCCCCTCAATCACTTCCTTTCATAACCTATGGGTTAATATAAATATTTTTGGTTGAACCAAAACATATTTTTCATGTGTCTAAATCTACCAAAATACCAGAAATATCCATAAAAATAGTATTTTTCTTTGAAACTTCCATACTAAGTGGAATTATGAATACATTTCTCAACAACTTTCTTTTCTTTATTTTTTGAGACACCAACCATTCTGGTATCAATCATATTCTTCTTATTCTTATCACATTTATTGAATTCATAAGTATTTGAAACTTTTTTGGATCTAGATAAAACATTTTCAAAATCAGGATACTTTGAAACTTCTGAAATCTTTACTTTGTAAATATTGGCCACATACATAACTTTCCTAGATTTCTTCTTCTCAGAAATAATTCCATCTTTCTTCTCACCCTTTGAAGGTAACTTTTATTGAACCTTCTCAAGTTTCTCATTTCAATAAATTTCACCAACTTCATTAATAGAGTTCTTGAAACTTTTATTTATCATCTTAGCTTGACAATTTCTTTTACTAACTTCACCTTCTCATCAACAAAACATTCTTTATTGATTTTTGAGGAAAATTCATCTTCAAAATTTTTGTTTTTCTTTTCAAGCCTTCTGATCTTTCTCATAAATTCTTTCAACTCTTCTTTCAAATGAAATTCAAGTCAATTTTCTTCTTCCTTAGAACTACCACTTCTGAATTATTCATCATTAACTATTTCAATAAAAGTATTCTCAATACCATGCTCAATTGTTTTTTTTTTGAATTCATCATTACTGTCTTCTTATTCTTCATATTTAGATAGAAAACTTCTTCTTTTGGATTTCAAGAATTTTCTTTCTTTCCCTTTTGAATACAATTTCCCTTTATCTTCCTATTTATTCCATGATCTTATTGGCTTTATTTATTCCTCATCACTATCCTATTATTTTTTTCTTCAAGGAAAATTAACTGAAAAGTGTCCAATGGCTCCACATTCAAAGCATTTCCATGTACCTCATTTCTCATTTTTAGAAAATAAGGATAAAATATCATCAAGATTTTTACATACCTCATTTTTGAAATCAGAATCACCAGCTTCATCTTCAATAAGAATATTTTTTGACTTTTCTTTCTTTGAATCCTTAAAAGACATTTCTCTATCAACTTTTGTTTTTTTCTTCATAGCTTTATCCCTTCTCATTTCATAAGTGATGAGAGTGCTATGTAAGTTATCAAGAGATAATGTTTCAGGATCTCTGTCTTCCAATGAAGAAACTTTTGCATCAAACTTATCAGGGAGGATTCTCAAAATCTTTTCAACAATTGTAGAATCATATAAATTTTCACCAAAACATCTGATAGTACCAAAAATGTCATTTACCCTAATAAAGAAGTCCCCAACAGATTCATACTCACCCATCTTCAAGTCTTCATACTTTAATCTCCAGATTTGAAGTTTTACCTTCTTTACTTTTATATTACCTTCGTATATGTTTTTCAATTTATCCCATATAGCTTTAGATGTGGAAATACCTTTCACTCTTAATAATTCACTTTCGGAATGTGATGATAATATATCATTTTTGGCCCTTCCATAATTCTCAAGATTCTTCTTATCAATATATGTAAGAGGATTTTTGTAATCACACTATTGGAAAATTGGGCTATATCCACGGTAAATTTTTTTGGATATAGGGGTCAAAACCATGGCTATAAGCTATAACCACGGTTCCAGCTAGCCATGGAACGTATTAGAATAGCTATATCCCTATTTACACGGTTTTCCAAACCATGGCTATAACCCCCATAGCTGTCCACCGTGGCAGTTGGTCAATAGCCACAGTTGTCCACTGTGGAAACAGAGTTATAGACATGGTTTTCAACTGTAGCTATAGCCTAAGTAAACCATGGATATAACTCAAAAATAATGTGTGCCCACCCAGATTCGATCTTCGTGCCTCTGCTATATGCACCATCCACCTTTCCACTACACCACAGATGCCTTTGGATATATATATATTGTTATATATATTATTAAAAACCATGGCTATAGAATATAAACCATGGCTATAACCCTTATCGCCATTTTTTTGTGGGTTAATTTTTTTCCCATGCAAGGGAGGGAGACTTATAGCCACAGTTTTGAGGAACCGTGGCTACATAAAATGAAAAAAATACTTTATAGCCATGGTTTTACCAAAACCATGGCTATAACCCTTAAAAAAAGACCTTATAGCCATGGTTTACCAAAAACGTGGCTATAGCCCTTGGAAAAAGACCCTATAGCCACAATTTTACCCAAACTGTGGATATATCCTTGGTAAAATGAACCTATAGCCGTGATTTACCCAAACCATGGCTATATCTATCGAAAAAAATCTATATCCACAGTTTAGTGAAACCGTGGATATAGACTTCGAAAGTATACCCAATACCCACAGTTTTATGTAAAACCATGGCTATAGCCTTTGTATAAAAACCTATAGCCACGGTTTTGGAAAACTGTGGCTATAGGTCTGTGACTATAACCCAGTTTTCTAGTAGTGTCAATAGGAGTAAACCCATATATTGTAGCTTCAAGAACATCATATCCAATAGTCATAAGATAAGGTATCATTATATCTTTCTAGATATGATAATTCTTTCCATCAAACACTGAAATACCTTTACTATTCACATAATTCAAATTCTCCATCAGCAAATAATAAGCAAAGGGAATCTAACCTCTAATACCAATTGAAAGTGACCAGTCAGGATAATTATATCACTAAGAGGGAGAGGGGGTGAATCAGTGATACTTTTTCTTTTATGTTTTATTACAATTGAAACAACCTTATCCTCCTGTTAAATATTTCTTTGTCTACTAAATACAAAAAAAACAAACATTCATAAGAACACAAAAATTTACAAGGTTCATTATTCAATAATAATAAGTATGTCCTTGGTATGATATAAAAATGATCCAATACCAAACAATCCACTAGAAAATAATCATTGGATTATAATGAGTAGGATATATCCTTTCACTCATGTAGCACTTTAAAGATAATCCAAAAGTTCATGTGCATCCTCTTAGCACAAATAGGGTAAAATAATGTTTGTGTAACAACTCATGTTATCTATTCTTATTTTCAAATTACAAAAATGTATTCTTTGAAATAAAATTCTTCAATTTCTTACCCAGAATATGGTAATAACTTTAAGGACTTTGATATAGAATTCAAGTCTGATTTTCCAATCCGACCTACTCACTCTAATTCTCCAAATCTGATCGCCCGATCTGAACTGACTACTCTGATATTCAAATATGATTGCCCGATAGATGTAACTCTATCAGAATATGATCGAGACAATTCATAACACTTCTTTCCTCAATCTGGAAATCCCAATATAGAAATCCCTGATCTGATTAATTCAGCCCGATATGATGATCAACCGAATACGATGACAAGCAGAATTTGACAGACATCAAAATACGATGATCAATCGAATACAACGTTGTGATCTTGTCTCTTATCCTTTCACTTCTCTCTGTCAAAAATTCTTCAACAAAATAAAATATGAAAAAACTTCTTTCTCTCCCTAGAAATTCAAAGCTTCTTTTTCTTCCTATGAACAGTACATCCTTCAAAAAAAGTACAAAGTAATTTTTCCTTTTATAGGAGACCCATGAGAGGTTTTGGCAGGAATCCCAAAATCTTTCCCGATTACCCAAATTTCCTAAATTTGCATGTTTTCTGGAATTTAGGCTAAACCTCATCAACTCTTCTCAAATCTTCTCGAAGATTATCTAAACTTCATCTATTCTTTAGTCTTTATTTTTTAATTTCCAGTCCAGATCCGATTTTTGAATCCAATTTTTCTCAATCCGATTTCTTAATTACAATGCTTTGTACCAATTGAATGTATAAATGAAGAAATTCAAGCTCCCCCTTAACATCACATCCATTTCTTTTCTTTAGCTCTTCTCTTGAACCACTTGATAATCAAACAAAGTAATTCCACCCATTTGAAATGGTTGACTACATTATTGATCACTTTTATTTTCATTCATTAGTCCCAAACGATTCTTTACTTGAATACAGTGGAATTCTGAATCCGATCAGCAAATTATTTTTCTTCTAAATACAATACCACTTATCAGCTTCTTTATCTTTTCTCATTAACTTAATTCTTTCACAATCTTCAGCTTGTATCATGAATTCTTTCATGAATTTGAACATATTGAGGAACAACTTTAGCATCACCATATTTTCTAAGGAAAGTATTGTAACTTCCCTTTCTTTCATCAATGCTCATCTTTCCTTCTCAACCCGAATCTGATTGTCCAGAATACAATTTCCCTGAATACGATCTGGCTGAATACAATCTCCAACAACCATCTTTCTTTCCATCTAGATCTGATCAATCTAAACATGATATACAACATCTATTTCACTTATTATTTCTTCCATCAATCTTGCATCATAAGATTCACAAATTACTTAAGATTTATGAGAACTCCAAGATCAAAAAAGCATCATCACATTTGATTTATCGTAGTCATGAAGACTCTGACTATTCAGACTCTAATTCTTCATCAACCATATTTAGAGTGAATCTGATGACCATTTACTTCTAGCAAGATTATTCCTCAATATGACCAATCTTCTCATTTCAGATTTAATGTGAATCTGATGAGACTATTCTTCCAGCTAGTTTCACCCGGATAAGATGGATCTTCTTAGGAATTGTGAGCCTGATTCTCTAAATCCGATGATTAGTCTAAATTTCACCAAATAAAAAGTGAGGTGATTTTACATTTATTCTTAAACTTCTTTGACAACAAAAGACAACACTTGAATACAATCACCTTCATAATAAACTTGGTCCTAACACCAGGGGATCTCATACACACTCTCATGATGTCAAAGCACTTGAACCAAAGGGATGCATCATCAACACAAGGTCCTCTCCTATCGGTCCTCAATCACCATTGGGTACTCCACAAATGTGGCTCCATCCTCAATGTCCAACTCACCCTAGTTAATAATGTGAATTGGGTCATGCACATATCTCCTCATCCGTAACACACAAAAACATCTTACACTTAGTCCAACTATGGGGGAAAGGCCAAGTGGTAAGAAACCTCGCTAACCCTCTGTGGGATCTTGAATGGCCTAATGAACCTTAGGGATAACTTTATTTCCTAGACAAACCTTCACAATCCTCATTGTGGGGATACTCTTAAGAAAACATGGTCTCCATGATCGAACTCCAAAGGCCTACGATGTCGATCTATATAAGATTTCTATCAGCTCTAGGCCATCCTCATACACTTGCGGATTACTTGAACCTTCTTTGTCATCACCTACACCATCTATGGCCTAAAAAGTGATGTCTCACCAATGTAAGTCTAACATAAGGGTGACCTACATGATCTCCTATACAAATCCTCAAAAGGTTTCAAACCGATAATAGAGTGATAACTATTATTATAAAAAAACTTTACCAATTGAAAGTGATCCTCTCAACTTAGGTCGAAGTCCAACACACAAACTTTTAGAATATACTCTAATATCTGGATAGTCCTCTTAATATGCTCATCCGTTTAGGGGTGAAATGCTATACTCATCTATAATTGGGTCCCAAAATCCTTCTATATACCTCTCCATAATAATGATTTGAACCAAGAATCATAGTCAGAGATGATCATCATGGGTACCCCATGAGGCTGGATGATCTCCTACACATACAACTGCCTCAAACTCTCAACAGAACTCTGCTCCCAGATGGAAATAAAAAGTGATGACTTGGTAAGTCGATCAATAATCATCCAAATATCATCATGGACTCTCATTTTCTTCATTATCCTTGTTATAAAATCCATAGATATGACATCCCACTTCTATTTTGGGATCTCAAGTGGTTGAGGTAAACTTACTAGAACCTAATGTTTGGCTTTTACATGTTGGAATGTGAGACACCGAGAGACAAAATTGGATATGTTTTGCCTCATTCCATCCCACAAAAACTATTTCTAAAGGTCCTTGTACATATTCAAAACATTGGTATGTACAACTAAGGTGGAAGTATGAAACTCCCCCATCACCTCCTCTCATAATATGATTGGAACCACCATCTGTCCCTAAAAAGGATGACGTGATACCATCCATTAGAAAATCTATTTGGTGTATCTATTGAAGATATCTGGTCATGTATAATCTCATAGTTGATGTCACCCAACCAAGAATCTCACACATGATAAAGAAGTGGTGGATTTACCCCCATTGACTGTAGATAAGCTTCACCCCTCTCTTCCACCAAAGTCAGTTGCAGAAAATATAACTACTCAGAAGTATCCTCCACCAAGAGAGAATGTGACTTCCAGCTAAGGGAATTTTCCACCAAATTTCCCTTCCTAAGAGTCTAGACTATCTTGAAGTCATAGTCCTATAAGAACTCTAACTAAATCCTATGTCTCAGGTTAAGATATATCTGAGTGAAGATGTACCTGAGACTCTAATGGTCTGAGTAAACAATAAAATACTCACCCAAAAGATAGTGCTTGCACATATTCATATAAAAGACCACCACTACCAACTCTAGGTCAAGATTAATGTAGATCTACTTGTGGATTCTAAACTACCTCGACCCATAAGGTTTCACTTCCTACCTTTGTATCAACATGAAAACAATCATAGCTACATAGGCATCACAAAACACCATGTACTCAATGCCCTCCTCTAGTAGTCTCAACATAGGCACTAGTCAGTTTCTGCCTTAGCTCCTTGAAGGATTCCTGACACTACTTGATAAATGATTATCCCTTACATATCAAGGCATTAAAAGGAGATAAAACCATGTAGAAGTTTTCCAAAAACCTCATGTAGTACCCCGCCAAGCCAAGAAATTTTTTCACCTCTAACACGCTCTTGGGTGGCTCCCAAATAAGAAATGCATAAACCTTAACCAGATCCAAAACTAAACCATGCTTAGGGATGACATTCCATAGAAAATAAACTTCACGAATCCAAAACTTTCAATTTGATAGATTACCATAAAACCATCACTTTCGAAGTAAGTTTAGGACCATCCTCAAATTCTCTACAAGTTTATCCTCTTATATAGAGCAAATGACTATGTCATCAACAAATACAACTACGAATCGGTCCAAGTATGTATAGAAGATCTAGTTCATAAGATCCATGAACACAGTGGGGGTATTCGTTACACTGAAAGACATCACTAGGAACCCATAGTGTTCATAGCGACATCAGAATGTCATCTTCAGAATATCATCCTCATGAACCCTCAACTGATGGTAGATGGATCTAAGATTGATCTTGGAGAACCAACACACACCTCCCAACTGGTTTAATATATCATCAATCCTAAACAAGGGAAACTTATCCTTTATCACAACTTGATTCAGGTGACAATAGTCAACACAAAGGCTCAAACTCCCATCCAACCATTTTACGAACAAAACTGGAGCTTCCCAGAGGGACACACTGGTTTGAATAGAACCTTTCTCTCAAAGATCTTCCAACATCACCCTCAGTTATCAGATCTTGGTAGGGGCCATCTAATATGCTTCAAAATATATTGGTGCGGTCCTAGGGTGCAAGTCAATACATAATTTTATCTCACACTTCAGAGTTAGTCCCAAAACATCCTTAGGGAATACATTCATATAATCCTTCACTACTGCTGGAATCTATATGCCTGAAGAGCCCACTACACTAAGGGATAAGCTCACCAAATGATGGGTGATGGGTTTTAGTTTCCTGCTTGTGATTCCCACTCACTCTTCCATGAGATCTATCTCACCCACAAAGGATAATCTCATCTCATATATCCTAAGACATATAACTCTCATGTCATTATAGTCTATCTGGGAATTCACTGCACAAAGGTTCTTGGAACAACAGAAGCACCGAGGTGGTTGATAAACCATAAAGGTTTTGTTGATTTATTAATTCATTAAAAATATTTTACATGATGTGAAACACCATAGATAATGAAATTTTCCACCAAATATTGACATAGAGAAAACCTAAAACCCTAGAGAGGAACTTTCATGTTAAATTTATAATTAATTTATTTAAGATCAGAAGAAATGGTTACCTCATATTAGGAACTTTCTTTGATGAAGATGTTGTTGATCATATGAAAACCATTTTCAGATTACCTTCACCGTACTATAAGGATCCAAGTGTAAAATCTCTCTGGTGGTGATTCACATGTGCTCCTTTGATCTTTGAATGAATCCAATTGATTTCTAGGTGCTAGCATGATGAATCAATTGTCTTTCATTGTGTGTGTTTATCACTTGCAGGTCCTTCAAGTTTGAAGGAATGTATCTAGTGCTTCTCATTCTTAATACGAAGAGAGGAGGAGGAATTAAGAGAGAATTTTGTTGTGTTCAATGATCCTAAAATCTCAATTAACCCTATACAATAGACATAGCTATCTATTTATAGACATGGGGTTTAGGTTAAAATATTATTTAATAGCATACCAGCCCTTAAATAAAATAATAATCATTATTAAATACCATGACATATAATAATAATAATATTATTATTTTATGGCATACGATAACTTGTGTAATGATAAATATTATTTACCAGATTTTAAATAAATATTCATCATCAGACATGATCTCGATCTGTTCTAGCTCCTTAAAATTTATTGAATACCTAAATAAATATTTCATTTATAAATAAATAAAAATAATATTTTATTCAAAATCCAACAAATAAATATTTATTAAATATTCACATAATAAAATAAATTATTTAGTAATGAATAAACAGTTATTTATTACCTTGTGAATATTATCGTTCAATAAAATTTGAATAAAATTATTCCTCAGTCTTGAGAATAAAATTTCTTCCAATAATTAAATTCAAATAAAATTTAATTGAGATCAATAGAAACACTTAGTGTGTGATCCTATAGGATTATTTCTTGTTGTCATTAAGTGAGCATGCCTAAAATTCAAGATTACTATCCAACAATGGTTCAAGATTCCCAAGAGAAAGAACTTAATGTCACAATGTCGACAACCACTTATGAATAATCATGGTGTAATATAATCCCCTTTTCTCAATATCTCATCAAGCAGTTTACACATCTATGTCATCAACCTATATACTTGATATGTCTTTATTTGACTATTTAAAATAAACACATCATTACACCATGGAAATGGAATTTAATAATATAGTTTTATTCTAATCAAAGGGATGCGATATCAGTTTCTATAAATATGGAAGGGAAAAAATTATTTTTTGAATTATCCATTAATAGCACGTCATTCACAATGCACCTAATGTACCTTACCTACTGTAAATATATGGTGCCATGGTTTTGGTTAGTAAATCTAAGTGTGTAAATCATGAAATAAATCAATATTAATCACAATGTATAAGGACTATTACACATGCTCACGGATAGGAATATCCGATGACACCAAAACATGTAGAATTCCTACTAGCAGGTCTGTTCTTATAATCTGCCATCTTGGATATTACCAAGTGTGAAATTCACGAGAATGAGACTCATCTTCTTACAAGTACTTACACATGATAGTCTACATAAAATGTTTCCTATAATAGTATGTTATCCAACCATATAACTATATTTAAGAATATCATCATAGCACTTCAAAGTTCTTATCATAGTGGGAAACTACTATGACCTTATTAATGAGACATGTACCCTTGGACATTATTACATTAAAGTCATAAGGAACATTGAAAAATATTTAATAAAACATTTTTATTAATATTAAAATGTTCTAATATACATTTAATAAAAGTATAATTGTTTATAGAACACCAACTCCAAAAAACTCCCACTTAGACTAGAGCCAAATACCTATGACTTTTAGTCCACTAGACATCACATAATGATCATGTTTATGCCAAGTCAAGTATTTAGTCAAGGGGTTCACCATGTTGTCTTCCATATATATTCTTCTCACTAAAACCTCATCTATCTAAGAAAAATATTTCAATATATGATACCTATGAAGTATATGATTCATCCATTGATGTGAACTTGGATCTATTGTTAGAGCCACCACAATAGTATTATCACAATAGAGTGTGATAATTTTTTATAGTTAGGTACCACATCAAACTCTTAGATGAAGTTATGTATCCATACTTATTCTTTAGATTCCTCATAAGCCACAATATACTCATACTCTATTGTAAAATCTACGACCATAGTCTTCTTTGAGCCCTTATATCCCAAAAAACCTTTATTCAAAGTAAAGAAGTATCCCATATGTGATTTTAGGTCATATTGATCTATTTGGAAACTAGAATATTCATATCATATTATGACTAGTTCCTCATCTCATCCATAGAATAGGAACACATCCATAACACACCTCAAATACTTAAGGATAGTTTTGAATTCCATCTAATGGTAGTTATCTGGGTTAGATTGATATCTACCTACCACACTCAAGTCATAGGAAACATCAATCTTAGTACATTTCATGCCATACATGACTGAATCAATCATCAATGTGTATGTAATCCTTGTCATTATTTATCTTTCCTCATGTGTCTGAAGATACATTTTCTTAGAAAGATGAATTTCAAGTGACATTGTCAATAATACCCTCTTGAGTTGTTATATACTAAATCTCTTCAGTATCTTGTCAATATATGTACTTTGAATTAGTTCAATTATCCTCCTAGATCTATCATGATGGATTTTGATCCTAATAATATATGCTACTTTTTTTAAGTCCTTTATGAAGAAACAATTATTCAACTAGGACTTAACAGGCTAAAAAACTGGTATTTAATTTCCAATAAGTAATATATTATGAACATATACTATTAAGAAAATGATTTTACTCCCACTAAACTTCTTATAGACACAAGGACCATGTTCACTATTTATGAAACCAAATTTCGTTATGACTTCATTAAACCGAATGTTCCATGACCCAGACTCTTACTTTAATCCATAAATGTATTTTTTTAACTTTCACACCTTATTGGAATCCTTTGGAGTCAAAAACACTTTGGATTATGTCATATAGAAATAATCCTAAAGTTTTCCATTAAGGAAGGCTGTTTTGACATCCATTTTTAAAATATCATAATCATGGAAGGCCATAATGGAAAGAAGAATTCTGATGGATTTTAGCATTGCAATTGATGAAAAGGTTTCATTATAGTCTATTCCTTGATGTTGTTTGAATCCTTTTGCAACCAGTAGTGCCTTATAGGCACTACATTTTCTATCCATGTCCAAATTCTTCTTGAATACCCATTTTAAACCAATAGGATTTACATCCACCAAAGGAATCACCAAAATAAAGACTTGGTTTTAGTACATGGAATCCATTTAAGAATTCATGGTTTCTTTCCACTTAGCAACATATAGACCACTTACTACTTCCTTATAGGTTAAAGAATCATTATTATCAACTAATAATGAGTCTCCATCCTATGTGAATAAAAAAATATAATGTTTTGGTTCTTTAACATCTCTTGTACTCCTACGTAGTTATTGTGTCTCTAAAATATCTTCTTCTATGAGGCATTGGGGAATTTGTTCCTGTGCCAACTCTTATGTTCTTTGATCCTTGAATTCATCGAAGTCTATCTCGATCCCACTATCTATTTTAGAGATATTCCCCCTCTTAAGGAATATGGCATGTCCTTCCACTATCAAATTTTTTTCTAAGGTGTTGTATAGAAAATATCCCCTGATTTCCTTGGAGTATTATATAAAGGTATACTTTGTGCCTCGAGGTGTAAGTTTATTACCTGAAGATGCCTTAATAAATGATTCACAACCCCATACATGTAAGTATGATAACACGAGTTTCTTTCCATTCCACTATTGGTATGGTATAACATCTTCTGCTTTAGTTGGAACTTGGTTTAGTATTGTACTACTGTTTATAATGCGTACCCCCAAAATTATAATAAAAGACTTGCATGACTCATCACTGATCTCACTATGTCCAACAAGGTAATGTTACTCCTTTCACTTACATCATTCCACTAAGGTGTGTAAGGAGGAGTGAGTTGGAATAGGATCCCAAAATCCCATAAATAATCAATGAAGTATTAATTAAGATATTCTCCACCATGATCTGAGTATATTTTCTTAATATTCTTATCAAGATGGTTCTCAAATTCATTTTTATATTCCTTGAATCTCTCAAAGGAATCTGACTTATACCTCATCAAGTATACATATCCATATATACTAAAATCATTAGTAAAAGTTATGAATTATGGGTACCCACCCCTTGCTTCAATAGAAAAAGTCCCACACACATCAACATGAACTAGTTTAAGAAGCTCTTTAGCCCTTTCAACCTATCCACTAAATTAGGATTTGGTCATTTTCCTTGTAAACATGCATGATATAAACCAAGTGGTTTTAGTTCAAAGGAATATAAATATCCATCTCAATGTAATTTAGTCAAATGCTTTTCGTTTACATGACCTAGATGGTGATGCCAAAGTTGGGTGTGTAATGATTCATGTGAAGTAATTTTGTTATTGATTTCGAATACTTGGTTTGTGTAATCTAACACATAAATTCCATTATTTAAATATACCTTACCATAACAAATTCTATCTTTATAAATGAAGAAAAATTTATTCTCTAACTTGAAAATAAATCCATTTGTATCAAGTTTGGATACAGAAATAATGTTTTTGGTAACATATGACACAAAATAATAATCCTTCAAAACCAAAATCATTCCCATTGACAACATGAGGTGGTAGTACCCAATAGCCAAAATAGGTTGTTTGGATCCATTATATTCCCTTATATATACCTCCCCTTATTCAATCTCTTTGAATCTACTTTGTTCCTATATTTGAATATATATGTGAGCACCAAAAGTTATATCTAATACCCAATTTGTAGAAATAAATAAATTTAAATTGATAAAAATGCACCTGAAGCTTTCCCTTACTTCTTTGGTTGGGTGAATTTTTTCTTCTAGTCGCCCTTCTTTCCACATATAAAATAGAAAACATCATGCCCCCTTGATTTCCCCTTTATATTTGTCTTTTTTTAAGGGTGTTGTGAAAAAGCTTTAGTCTTAGAGATCTTCACTTGTACTTTACATTTATTCACCATAAGGATGGGAGGATTTTCATGCTTCATTGTCTAATATATTTGGAGAAGAAGAGTGGGTATATTTGGAATATACTTATCAATGTTGTTCATATTAAAATTTACAAAAAAGTTGAATAATATATGAGGGAGTGATGCAAGAATGATATTGGTGTGCAGTTCATCAGGAAGTTTAAACCCTAGAACCTTTAGGTGCTCAATGTAGCCAATGAGCTTAACTATGTGAGGCCCAGCTAGTTCACCCTCTCTAAGCTTACTCTGGAAGAGTGATTTGGATATCTAAAACCATTATTATCTTACTCTCTCCTGGTAAATATCATAGAGACTCTTGAGCATGCTATAAACATCCATGTTTTCATGTGACTTTATGAGGTCACTAGACATAGACGAAAGCATCAAACATTGAACATAGACCACATCATTCAAGTGATTTTCATAGATAGAGAACTCTTCATCACTCACCTCCTTAGAAGGTATAGGTAATGAAGACTCTAGAATGTAATATTTCCATTCATGATGCAATACAACTGAAATATGTATAAACCATTCCTAAAAGTTACCACCAGTAAGGATATAGTCTTTCTCTAATATTGATCACAGGTATAATGTGGATGGTGAACTTTCCATTTATTTTACAATTATAAAGATCATATTATTAGTAATTTTCTTGATTAAAAATTATATGAGAAATAATAATAATTAATTCTATTAAGTCTTCCACTATTTTATCAAGTCCCAATAACCCTCACCATTGAGCTCAAAATTTCTAGTTGTTAGAACATTCTAGTGGTAAGGATCAATATTCCCCTTCACATAACCCTAGTGAGGGTTGGTCAAGATACTTAAAGGTATTTAGGTAGGTAGGTATTTTCCAACTGCGGGATTGTAGCTTCTTAATCCATTGAGAAAACTCCCAAATCCTAAAATCCTAGCTTGGATTTCCTTAAAACTTGCCACCAAGTTACATAAAGTCTAGTGATTACTACTTATCTTGATGTAAGATGGTTAAGTTAACCCATAACCTTTATAAGAAATTCACATTAAAAGTAAGTGTCCCAATGAGGGTTGGTCAAACACTTAGTTCTAAGGCATTCATTCCCAATCAAGTAATGGAAGAACAAGTTTGACTTAATATTTAGTTGATGGATTTTGTTTATTATGCAAAAATTTTTATTGTTTTATCTTTTCAAGTCTTTTTAATATTAAGTGGGTTTTACTTAAGTGATTAACCATGGTTTGATAAAAAAATTATGCATAATCCATTTATTTATATTCCATCTTTGCACATTATTTCATTTATTTATGAGATGGTGATCTTGCATCTATAAAATAAATAATTCTTAAGAAATAAATAAATGAATAAATAAATGACTCAATCATAAGATTATCTAATGGATGATTTATTAAATATACAATATATCAACCTATTACCTATGGGAAAACTCTTTATGACACTCTTAGCATGAGTTCCAACATTACACCTATCCACCTGTGTATCACCTGGGTTGACATCATATTGGTTCATTCTTGAACCATATCCATGCACCATGGGATAATCCATTTATTACATATATTTATAACACACATTTAGGTGAGGGGAACTAAAGGATTGGTTATGGGGGATTACATAAATATCCTTGGACATGTATGCCCTACATAATAATGGATGAAGGGATGAAACCTAGGCTATCATATTTAATTTAATAATTAATAATTGAAAACCCATATAATAAATTAAATTAAATAAAACCAACACATACATAGGTCTAGTTTAAGCTCATGATTAGTCATATACATGCAACCGTTACAAAAAAGTATAATGGTTAACATTCATTTTTATTTATTTATTATTATTAAGATAAACATGCTTGAATTAATTAATTAATTACCTTTTATATTAATGACCATCCAAATTCTCTTGGATACACCCATAATAAATGCATTCATGGAAAATAAATGGAAGAACCAATAATTACATATAAATATAATAAATTAATTGAGAATTTAAAAATTCTTTAAAACCATTATTAAATTGTCAAAAATAATAGGTGCTAATAAATATAATAAGGTTTTAATGATGCAATTATAAATTTAATATAATTTAATCTATCTTTTATTGGGAGACTAATCGACATGTACTTATGAGTTACATGCCCAGTACTAGGATTTTCGTGTACTCGGGATACATGCATGGGGCTTCGGGATGTACCTTGGATGGACTACATGGTGTGTACTAGCCAACTACACATTGTGCATCACACTTTATATATGGCTTTGAAGAACTCCAAAAGACTTGGTGTGTTCTTAGAATGTGGGACCACATGATGTGTACTCTAGCTACATGCTGTGTGTTCCACTTTTCGTTTGTCCGCTTGATTCACTGAATGGCTCAGCATGTACTTTGGATGGTGGAAATAATGAACTACACATCATGTATGGAAGCTACACATCATGTATATAATTATTTCTCCAAGATGTCAATATCATGAAATTTTGACCATGTATTTGATCACATGGTTTATGTGAATTCCAGTACTAAACCTTGTAGACTACACTATGTGTACCTTAGCTACATGTAGTGTAATTCGACAAACCGTGGGCCAGACTAGCCTGGTCTACACGTGGTGTGTAATAAATTCACCATATATAATTGATTATTGGCATGTTATATATCCCAAGACATGGAAATATGTAGTTCACATGGGTACATAGTACGTACTCTAGTTACACGCCATGTAAACCAGTCTTACCGAAAAAAATTCTTAGCACTTTCTGATGACATCTCCAATCATTATTCATTTGTTCTTAGAACTTTAGGAAAATAAAATCACAAATGTTGATAATTAAAATATCAAAAACATGTTAATTAAAATCATATTAAAGAATGAATGATTCTTGAAATGAAAATCAAACCATTATTGTGCATGTAGATCAATAATCAAATAAATAATTATAGATTTGAAACATGACTACTTTGATACCACTTGAAGGTTTTTGGAACAACAGAAGTGTCGGGTAGGAAATACATCATAAAGTTTTTTTGGATTTAGTGGACCATTAATAATATTATACACAATGTAAATTCCATGACCAACAAAATTTTTCCATCGAATATTGATATCGAGAAAAACTAGAACCCTAGAGAGGATATTTCACATTAAATTTATAATTAATTTATTTAAGATCAAAATAAATGGTTACCTAATCTTAGAAAATTTCTCCAATGAAGATGTTATTGATCTTATGAAAACCCTATTCATATTACCTTTATTTCACCATAATGATCAAAGTGTATAATCTCTCTAGCGGCAATCCAAACATGCTCCTTTGATCTTCAAATGGAACTAATTTATTTCTGGGAGCTAGCAAAGTGAATCACTTGTCTTGCATTGTTCATGTTGATCTCTTGTAGTTCCTTCGAGCTTGAATGAATCTCTCTAGCGCTTCTCATTCTTGAGAGGGAGATAAGGGGATGAATAGAGAGAGAATTACATTGTGCACAATGATTCTCAAATCTTGATTAACCCTACATAATAGACATAACCATATATTTATAGAGTCAGGGTTTAGGTTAAAATATTGTTTAATTTCATACCGAGCCTTAAATAATATAATAATATTTATTAAAACCTATATCATATAATAATAATAATAATATTATTATTAATTTACGATGTGTTTTAACTTGAACAATGATAAATATTATTTACTGTCTTGCAAATAAATATTCACTGTTGGACACAATCTTGGTCTGCTCCAACTCCTTGATATTTATTAAAAACCCAAATAAATATTTAATTAAATATTCCATTCATCAATAAATAAATTAAATAATTTATTCACAATCTAGAAAATGAATATTTATTAAATATTCACATAATAAAATAAATTATTTATTAATGAATAAATAATAATTTATTACCTTGTGAATATTAGCAATCTATACAACTTGAATAAAACCATTCCTCAGTCTTGAGAATAATATCTATTCTAATAATTAAATTCAAATATAATGTAATTGAGATATACAAAAACACTTAGTGTGTGACCCTATAAGATTATTTCTCGTTGGCATTAGGTGGACTTGCCTAAAATCCAAGATTACTATTTAGCAATGGGTAAAGGCACCCAAGAGAAAGAACTTAATTTTGCAACATCAGCTACTACATATGATTTCTAACTATGTAATATAATACTTCTACCTCAACATCTCATCAAGAAGGTCACACATCCATTTAATCAACCTATATACTTGATACGTCTTTCTTTGAATATCTGAAATAAACACATCATTACACCATGACCATAGAATTTAATATGATGGTTTTATTCCAATAAAAGGGCCAAGATATCTACTTCCTTAAAGACAGAAGAGACAAATCCTTCCTTGACTTATCCATTAATAACATGTCATTCATGATGCACCCAATGTACCCTACTTCCCATGAATATATGGCGTCACAATCCTGGTCAGTAAATCTAAGTGCCTGAGTCATGACATGAATTTATGATAATCTTAAAGTCTAAATACAATTACACATACTTGTAGATAGGAATATTCAATGACACCAAAACATGAGAAATTCCTACTAGAAGGTCCATTCTCATCCCATATTAGAGATTACAAGTGTGATCTTCATGAAAAGAAGCCTCATATTATTATGATTACTCACACCCAACAGTCTACACACTATTTTTCCTATCATAATACGTTATCCAACCATAGAACTATATTTAAAAATATCATCATATCACTTCAAGATTCTCATCATAGCAAGAAACTATTGTGACCTTATCAATGCGATGAATACCCTAGGAAATAATTATATTAAAGTCATGCATAATAATGAAAAATATGTAATAATATGTTTTTATTAATATTAAAATGTTTGAATATACATGTGATAAAAGTATAATAAGTTGGTTTTAGAACACAAAATCTAACACTGTGGAAAACCAATCCATATCAAAGATGATGGCATAAGGTTTTATCATGATGAATAAGAGGTCCTATGAGAAACTCTCTCCACTGAATGCCAACTTGCACTGCTAACATATGTGTGATATAGAAGAATCGCTTATAATAAGAACCTCTACCCATAGATACTAGGATAATGTCTCAACATGAAGCTCTATCTCTCGCATGAGGGATATTGAAATAGAGTAATAACTCATGACTATGTCTACAAGTATTAGAGAAAGAGTAGAAAAGATGTAGATTATACCTTGAATCGTCTCATGAGAAGCCTGGTCGTATCCTTCCATAGCCTAAATCTACAAGCAGCCTCGACTTCCAGCTCTCTAAGCCTGGAATAGGCCACCTGGTGGTGGTGGTGGAAGTTGCTCGTAGCATCGCCCTCCACTAGTAAATCATCACTCCATAGCTCCACCCACTCCTCTATTACCACCACCACCTTGGGGGCCACCCTGACCATGCCAGAGAGATCCCTGATCATGGTACTACCTCTTCCATGGAGGTCCATCCACTACCTGACAATATTGATCAACATGTAGGGTCAGGCAATCACAAGCCATGTGACCTCACCCATCACACATAACATCACCCCTCTCCCGTCTGACTGGATCATCTATATGAACCATGTGTTATAAATCCACATGTCTAGGTCTGGACATGGGTATACATCCTGAACTGAGACCCTAGAATCTATTACCTTATAGCTACTATGGATCAATTAGCTCCATGATTATCATTACTGGCTCCAGCCACCCAAAGTGCCTCTACTAGGATTCTCTCTATAACCAAATCCCACTCCAATACTCTAGATTAAGTAGGAATGTACAAGGAGACTATAATGATAATAATGTATCTGAAAATTACCTAATCTAACTTCCACACTTAGAATAAACAATCTCACACCATATTGAGGGAGTAACGAGTGAGGTTAGTAAACCTCACAGTGTACTCAAAAACTATCATATCACCCTACTACAACTTGAGAAGCTCCTAAATCTACACAAAATGTAGGCATGGGGGGTAATACTCATCACATAACAACTGATATATGTCAAACTATGTGAAAATCATCTAATTATGAGTCTATATGATCAAACTCCATCAGCGCCCTATTGCTCCATG
This sequence comes from Viscum album, assembly GCA_963277665.1. Lineage (NCBI taxonomy): Eukaryota > Viridiplantae > Streptophyta > Magnoliopsida > Santalales > Viscaceae > Viscum > Viscum album. The sequence goes on along the minus strand of OY728155.1, from coordinate 1,498,139,537 downwards.
AAGAAGACTTGCTACAAGAACAACCATCTTATTGTCCAGGGTCCGAATAAGTTTGAAGACTCATATCACCAACTCGAGCTAATCATCCAATGCTTAAGGGTTTGGCTCACCATTAAACCTTAGTAGTCTCTATCACTGGAACTCATGTAATACACTAATCCTACACACATCATCATCCTATCCTGCCAAAACTATCCCCTACTCGACAGGTAGTGTCACTAATATATGCCCTCCTGGAGGAAACACCTCATGAGAAGGTCCCTAAACTAAGGCCTTATAACACAACTGATCATTGCCATGATCCTGTATCAACATCCTAACTAGTTGTCTTTGTGGTGTAATTCTGAAAGTGATCAAGATATACCGCAGTTAAATGATCATATATGGGGAGCATACTCAATAAGGACACGAAATTCAAAATAACTAATACTATATGATGCATGTACCATTTTTTCTTTGAAACCAATGTCTTGGTATGAAAAGTTGACAACTAGGTATTCAGAGTCCTAGTGAATAGATATGTCAGCCACTGTACCAACACTGGGTTCCCTGGCCTAAAAGCTACACTCAAGACACTCTAAAACCATTTCCCTAAGTTCCCAAACCACAACAAGGTCAAACTAAAAACACCAACCTAGGAAAAAACCACTTTTCATACTATTTTTTTTTATGAACTAACCCACCAAAGCCTTCTTAGATGACAATAAGATAAGTGTGACAACCCCAAGTCCGTCTTTAATAGACTAGGGGCTGGAAAAAAGTGCCAAGTAGGCAATACTGAAATGGGTGGCCTTAGCCTAAGGTACTTGTATGCACAAACAAAACAAGGTCTATATAATAGTGAAAATATATAATAAAACTATGAATATCTAGAGTGTAAACCATGCACGTACAAACCTATATTAAATCATCAAAGTATAAAAACATACTATAAAAGTGAAAGGGGAAAAATAGATGATCAAACAGAAATGAAGTCCAAACCTGAAAATAATTGGGAAAAAGGGATATTGAAGAGATATCAACTCATAATCTCCAAGTCTGAATACCAAACACGGTCATCTTCATTAGTCATAGCTATGATCCTACAAATCCTACTCCACCAAGGTCACCAATGATCTATCTTTCTTCTACATAAGATACAACACATGTAGGAGAATCCCATGTAGGGGTGAGTATATACATTCCTATTAGGATGAATCAATAACCAATAATGTAGAAATAGAAAGATACAATAGTCATATTAATTCATAAGCAATAGGGAAACAAAAACCCAACATATATGCTCATAAAGAAACCCAAGTGAGAGAGAAAGGGGATCTCCATCTCTATAAACCAGCTAAGAATGATGAGTCATCCTTCAGCTTCAAAGTTCCATCTTTGATGCCCAACACCATGTGAAACCTCACAAGAATATGAGTAGAGGGGACTGCTCCTCGCTACTGTGCTCCACAACTAAGGGAGAACTAACTCCTGTGGAGGACCTACTCACCGCCGAAGATCAATGAGGGGGGGGGGGGTACCAATCTATAGATAGAAGACCCATACCTTTCTGTAGTATGGGGGAGGGGCATTGAATCTACTTATGTAAAGAGTATAAGGGAACCATGCCCTAGTGTAACAGGGGAGTACCAAACCCATCATATCTCTGATTATCACACCTAATCATTACCATCATTCAAGCTTCATTGAGAGAAATGCCCCACTCATAACACCTTGCATCGTATCTATGATGCCAAAACAAAGGCCAACATCACATTTTACATGGAAAACTACTTAGGATAAACTAATTTTAAGCCCAAATCTGAGTCCATAAGAATGAGACACACAAGCTGGAAATCCATGATGAAAGTATACGATGTGCACTTGGGTCACATAGTGTGTGACCTCAACTGGGAACCTGACCATTTCCTCACTTACACACAACTTGGCTGGTCATGTGGAACTAAATGACATATATATGCATACACGACGTGTCTTATTTATCTGGGGTCTACCCATATCCTCATAACCCATGTCCATATACTTCAGCCCGTTCCCATGTACTCTAGTCATTCCAGTGTACCTGGCTATGTCTGTTCCCATATACCCCTGGGGTACATGAAAATCCACTAGTATCGGTTCACATGACGAGTATGGGTTATACATGGCGAGTGATATTTAGATATCTAGAAACCCTATCCGTCATATTTAAGGGACTACACGACATGTGTTTTTGGAGTACACACCATGTATGTTAGGATTTTCCATAATCCAAGGAAGTATTCACATGCCTCTCCTACACTTCCTTCGCTACCATTTCCACCTCAAAATCACACAAGGTAGTGTAGATTTAGGGTCAACCACACTTGATTTGTCACTGGTGGACAAATTCCAGCCACCCAAACACCATGTAGGTCTTTCCCATCGCACCGCACCACCATACTGACTCCCCCATAGACAAATAACTATAGTATAGCATTCAGTTTATGCTTCTAACACCCATATCTTATATTAATCCACGATTTGTCTACAAATCAATGATTTGTTCATCATGCACATATCTACCATGAATACAGGGATTCAATCACTCTCTAATCAAACATTATAATGTTTAACCATGACCTAGTGGTTCAACAGTGAAGAACATGAAGAATGATTTGAGAAAATCACACGTACATGGTGAATCCATTGTCGACCAATGTGATCTTAGCCAATGATTATATAATTGCAGCATCCATTGGTGGAAACAAGGTACAACAAAGGAATATTTAGATCAAGAATACCAAATAAGGTAAGGTTCATGTGAAGGAAAAAATCACAGAGAAAACAAAGAAGATATAAAAATTCATGCTTATTAAATAATCAAGGGAAGAAAACTAACAAATAACACACCCTACCTCAATTTTGGACCGACCATTGATGAAGAAAGAGTACATGTCATTATCATTAGTAAGATTTAGTGTCACATTCATCTTTTCTAATTTATTTATTTTATTTAATTTCTTTGTGTCGGGTAGTTCGGGTCCAAACCTGACATTATATATATATATATATATATTTTCTTTTCTTTGAGTTCATTGTGTTTGGGCCTTGTTTGCGTCCAGCGCAACATGGTCAAAGCTGCGCGGCCTCACTTGGTTCGTCGCGCGGTCCCGCCCGGTTCACCACACGCCTTTCTGATGTTTAATTAATGAAATAAAATGAACTAACAATTGTTTTGTAAATGATAAACATTGTAATGTCATTGAGATTATTATTATTATTATTATTATTATTATTGCTTTAGTTTTATTATTATTATTATTAGTTCTAAGGATGGAAAAAAAATATTGATGTTATTATTATTATTATTATTGCTTTAGTTTTATTATTATTATTATTCGTTCTAAGGATGAAAAAAAAAATATTGATGTTATTATTATTACTCCAACTATTATTTTTATTATTAGTTTTAGTTTAATATTATTATTGTTATTATTATTGTTTTTTTAGTTTGTTTTAGTTTTTATTTTGTTTTCTTTTTTTTATTGTTCTTTTCTTTTCATTTTTTTATCTTTATTCTTTTCTTCCCCCCTTGGCTAGGGTTTCGGCGGACCCCCCCCTCTTCTTTTTTTTCCTCATCCTTGTGCGGCGCATCCCGCTGCCTTCCCCCCTTTTTGTTTTGTTTTTCCTTTTTTTTTCTTCTTCTTCTTCTTTCTCTCACGCTGCAGCGCCTCCCACCTGAATCCGCACCCCGCACCATCCCTCCGACCGTCGCCTCCCCTACGAGCACCCCGTCGCACCACCGCCTCCTCCTCTTCGGTCCGCCACACCCCATCTTAGTCGCGCTGCTCGACTGTCCGCATGCGCCACTCCCACGTCCAGCAATCCCGGTGACTCTCCAAGCCGGCGTCGCCTCCTGCTACCCCGTCGCGCCACCCCTTCCCTTCGCAGCCTCTCCCGGCCGGCCTACAGGTATCACCCGCCGGCCCCCCCCTTGACCTCGCGTTGCACCCGGTTCCTCTCAGCCTTCCGCCGCTGCACTATCCTCTCTATCCGAGGAGAAATCCCAAACCCAACGCCCCCTATGTCCGGCGCCTCTTCCATTTGCAGCCGCGTTGTACCCATCCCTGGCGCTGCCCTGCCGTCGCACCATTTCCCCTTGGAATCGGATTCGCGCCGCACCCATACCCCGACCAACACCTTGGGTAAACCCCCCTTCATTGTCCTAGTTACTTACTTTCAGTTTAGTGGGGCTTAATTAGAGTTGATGTGGTTTTTGGTTTGCTTTAGATGTTATCTTTATCCAATTTTGTTTTTAGGGTATAATTTGAGTTGGTTGTGATGCGAATTGGTTGCGATCGAAGTTTCACACCCAAGTTTTGAAGTCTCGGCATCATAGGTAGGTGGTTTCATGTCTTTACATCTTTTAGATAATTTAGTTTGGTTGTTCAATTAATTTAATATGTTATATGATTTAATTGCGTAATGCGATCCATGTTTATAATGTTCTGACATGCTCGTCTGAGGAGATTGGATTTCCGAAATAGTATGCTCTTGTTGTTTATATGTGTGTTGTCATATAAATGATTGGTTGTTCTTTAAAAGCTGTGCGAAATGCATATTAAAAATTGCTTGACATGCATGCATCATGAAAATTTCAATTTCTTTAGAAATGATCATGTTTTCTTCATTTTGAACTTGTTGGGGTAAGCCCAAAAATCGTTTAATCAATTGTTTATATGGTGCAAATGTGATTTTTAGAATATTTGAGTGCGAAATTGATTTTAAAATGGTCTTTGCACGTGAAAATATGTGTTGTTTTGGTGCAATGTTTTCAAGTTGGGTTCTAGGTGATGTTTGGTTGGTGCGAACCTAGTTCTTATGGGTAATTGAGTTGTGTATGTCTAAATGTGGGTTTTTAATGTGTACCGAATCATTTTAAGAGGTGCAGATGGTTCAGACAATTGTGTAGTTGGGTGAAACTAGTTTTAAGGACAAATTATTAAGCAAGTGGTTTGAACGACTCCCTCCTTTGTAATTGGGTGTGTTTATTTGTGTCTGCCCTTGTTGTGTTATTAAAATAATGCTTCCTAAGTTGTGAAAATTGTTTATGTTCTTGTTTGAGCATTTTTTATGGGGTTTTTGCGAAACAATTAGTTAACGACGAATATATTTTTGGAAAGGTGTTTTTGGCGTGCGTGAGTTTTTGAAATGTTGTTTGGGTGTGAAAATAGTGACTTGTGTGTAATGTCTGGTTGGGTCTGTGATATGGGAAAAAAAATATACCATGTGAATGTGAAACTTGATTGAGCACAAGGGAAAACCCCGGGTATCTAGGTGGGAGGACTAGAACTAGTGCGCTAATGAGCCGGATGAGTATCGTCCCTGTCTCACTTAGCTGGATTGACGATTGAAACACTAACTAAACATGATATCTGAGGGTCGTGGCCTTCTAAGCCACGTGTTCTGAGGGTCGTGGCCTTCTAAGCCACGTTTTCTGAGGGTCGTGGCCTTCTAAGCCACGTTTCACCGAGACACGAGGTTCTAGGGTCTCACTCGAACTAGATGAACCTTAGGGGATTTACCCATAGTGCTCTACTATCTTTGGTGTGGTGCCTTTCGTCGGCATATGGAGGACCACTTGAGTATGTGTGTGTGTGTGTGAGCATGTGTGTGTGTGTGTGTGAGTATGTGTGTGTGTGTGTGAGTGAGTGTGTGTGTGTGTGTGAGCATGTGTGTGTGTGTGTGAGTATGTGTGTGTGCTCCCATATTGAACATTTCTCTTCCCCTTTAAAAATCGTGTTTGTTAAATGAGTTCTTTTAATGTTTTTCTTTTAGCGTTTAGCTTGTAAATGTTTTCTTTAAAAGAATTTTTAAATTAAAATTTTGAATAAGCACTTTAAATTGTCTTTTGATGTTGTGGCATGAAACCATTTCTCGGTGGCGTCCTACTGGGCTTTTATCTCACACCCTGCATACACCCTTGGGTGTATGTAGTTTCTGTTTCTTCTGTCTTCCAGGTTGCGACTTCATGCTCAGTGATGGTGGTTCAGGTTGCAGATGGTCTTCTCATGCAGAATGGTGTTGATGTGGTCTCACTTCTGCCGGAAGGTTGGGTATGAGTTTTAGTTTCCGCTGTCGTCTTTTCTTTTGAGTTATTTTTTCAAGTTGTAGACTTTAAACTTGTTCACATTTTAAAGGCACGTTTTGTTGTCTATTTCTAATTTCAGTTTATCTATCTGGTTAGTTGGTTTTTCTGTCTTGTATTTCGGGTAAAACCGTTCCCACCTGTTAAACTTGATACCCGGGCACTTGTGCCAGCCCGTGGGGATTGGGAACGCCCTTCGGGCCTTGCCGCGGACCGGGTCGGCGCCGGGTCAGATGGCGACCCGGCCTGGTTCGTGACAAAATGGTATCAGAGGGCAAGGTTTGCTCTCTTGGATCGTTTTTCTTCGGGATAGAGTCACGGTATACTTGATTTAAGGTTGTCGGGACTCGACGTCCTGGCTACGAGTAAGGTGCCTGGCCAACACAGCTCGTGGCGGGACTCAAGTTACCAAAGTATGTTGGGGTTTGTCTGAGTTTTTGGTCCTGGCGGTTAATCGTGTCTAAGGGAAATGAAAAGGGAGTGAGGTCAGTGGTCTTAGTGAGCTCGCAGGGTCTGGAAAACCTTGTGGAGCCAGGGAGACTGTCCTAAAATACTCTCTGTGGTCAATGGCGTGATTGGCGTATGACCGCCAACCATATGCTCCAATCACCCACTGACACTAGTTTCTTGATGCATTGATTCTCGTCTCTTTGTTTTGGATTCATGGAAATTTGGTTTTTAAGTAAAAATGTTTGGGTCTTGGAAAATGTTTTCAAATGAAGCGCTTTTAAAACGAAATGGTGTGTGAGGTTTGAAAAGTGTGGGTCGGATGTTTTGCTTTTGAAAAAAAAAATGGAAAGGTTTGTTCTTGATTATTGGCACTCTCATGGGCAACCACATGCATGAGTGTATATGAAAAGGGAAATGGTTAATGGCACGAGCGGATGAGTGCTTGGATGGATATGAGCTGGGTGCCAGTGCGACATGAGAACATGCATGTGTGAGGCCCATGGGACACCATTGGTGTTTGTGTAACCCGCCTACTTTGCTTATTTTCAAAAAGTTTTGTTAAATGAAAATTTGGTGTATTGATAACCAGCGTTTGTGTGGTGTGTCTTTGTGATTTTGAAAGGTGGGATGTGAGGTGTTTTGAGCCGAGGATCCTTTCTGAATGATTTATGTCCTGAGTTTAAATTCTTATTTGTAAGTTGGTATGCAAGTGTGTGGTTAGTAAATTCTTTTGAAGAGTACCTCGGGGAGACCTTGCAGTGGTTTCCCCTGCATGTTTGGTGTTTTCTTATGTGGTATGTCTTGAATGTTGGACCAGTTTGGTTGGGTCCATAGTTTTCTTTCTTGACTAGTGTATGCCCCCATAAAGCATTGGCATGTGATTGAAGTATGACTATGGGGAATTCCCCGTTGGCCGACACTCCAGTTGATCGAAGGATTCTCTTTTTGAATTCTGGAATTAAACCCACCTTTACTTTTTACAACTAAGTGGATCCTCTCGCACTGGGATGACAGATGCGAGGGGAGTTGAACAGAGTTTTGGTTTCTTTGAGTTGCCTGAGTCATCGAGTATGAAATTTGACGTCGTTACGCTTGAAGGTTTCCCCTAGAAACGGCGAAAGAAATTCCAGTGGGGAAGGGTGAAGGCGATTGAGAGCTGTCAGTGCTTATCGATGTTTTGAATTGTTGGTAGTGTTTACATTAGCCGCAAGGGTCATGTTCGGTGACGTCTTGCAGCGTGAGACCTCTTTGATAATCAACAGTGGTTTGGAAGCAACCCTAAGTCGTCGGTGTAGCCTATCATTCTAAATGACCTTTGATCTTTGGTTTGTCTTGTTTAAGAAAGAGGTTTACGTTAGGCCACTAGTGTGGCAGACCCAGTCACATGGGGATGCTACGGTCAATTGCAGGAATCATGTGTTGTTTAAGACCTAGTTTGAAGTCCTTCTCCGTATAATGTTCCTCTCAACCGTAATGGTCATGTTCGGTGACGATTTGCGGTGTCGTGTTCTCATCCAGTGTGACAAAGGGTGATGCGCATGCACCATTGCAGCTCTTATGTTGGTTAATGTTTTGTGTATGATCAGTTGGATGTCATGGTGTGTTGTGTCTGATGGTGTATCCTCAGGTGCAATAGGATTTCGTGTGACACCAAAAAGGAGAAGCTCCGTTCGGGAGTTTTCCATGCCTGACTACGAGGCAGAAGATGCTTCAAACATCAGGGCTCCAGCCATAGGCCTCGGAGTGAAGCTGGCGCGTGGTCAGGAACCCCGAGGGGGTATGAGACCCCGACCTTATTTCTGTCATTGGTGTTGAAAGTGAATGCAGCTCAAACTGATTTCTATGGTTGTTCTGCTCCAAACGAACCATCTGGTTGCAGAAGGTTTTCATGATCATGTGGAGGCTTGTTCGTCTCGTTGACTTAAAGTCTTTGGGGTTGCGTCCCATTGGATGCAATCACCTTTAGTGGTCCTTGAGAGTCTGTTGTGGAAAAATCAGTCCCAAAATTTTATAATGCTCACCCCGGGATGTGGATGTGTTGGTCAGGTCTTAGGTCATGGTTCTGACGCCCGGGTGGTTAGGCCCCTCCCTCCCCGCCCCTTGTGGTGGGGTGTTTGGTCACCATTGAGAAGTTTTTCAAAGTTCTATGCATTTTGTTAGTTCTAATGGTGGGGAGTCCTCATGGACCTCCCCATGCTGGTTTTCTAGTCTCGCCTTTGGCGTTGGCAGGTTCTTAATGGTGGGGAGACCCACATTGGGTCTCGCACGAATGTCTCTAGGATGAATCAGTGTTGGACTTTTCTTTAATGGCGGGGAGTCCGCTCGAACCTCCCCCTGTCGGTTGTCCACTCTCATTTCGAGCATCAGTGACTTCTTAATGGTGGGGAGCCCCTCGAGCTTCCCCATGTTGATCTATAGCTTCTGTTTTCAAAGATAGTTTGTTGATAGTGATAGGAGTGTTCCGAGGACGTGGTTTGACCTCTTTTGTTCATATTAGCCAAGTGGTGTGGTTTCGGTTTCAGAGTGCTTGAGGTGTTTTGGCGTGTGAAGTTGGCTCTTGTGGGTTCAAGAGTTCGTTTTCTAAAACAATTGGCTGGAGGTGTTCTAGCTTTTTGGGGCGGGCGACACATATCGGAAAGTCTTTTTTTTTGCGTTTCTTGATATTGTCTTTGAGTCACTTTCTCTGAGCACGATACTTTTTCCTCTCCTTGCTGGATGTTTGTGGAGATCCGCTTTGGACCTTAAGGGAGTGTGGTTTTCTGTTTTGGGGTTTGGTCCTAGTTGTGGCTTTCCGGGGACGGAAAGCTTTATGGTGGGGAGAATTGTCACACTCATCTTTTCTAATTTATTTATTTTATTTAATTTCTTTGTGTCGGGTAGTTCGGGTCCAAACCTGACATTATATATATATATATATATATATATTTTCTTTTCTTTGAGTTCATTGTGTTTGGGCCTTGTTTGCATCCAGCGCAACATGGTCGAAGCTGCGCGGCCTCGCTTGGTTCGTCGCGCGGTCCCGCCCGGTTCACCACACGCCTTTCTGATGTTTAATTAATGAAATAAAATGAACTAACAATTTTTTTGTAAATGATAAACATTGTAATGTCATTGAGATTATTATTATTATTATTATTATTATTATTATTATTGCTTTAGTTTTATTATTATTATTATTAGTTCTAAGGATGGAAAAAAAATATTGATGTTATTATTATTATTATTATTTCTTTAGTTTTATTATTATTATTATTAGTTCTAAGGATGGAAAAAAAATATTGATGTTATTATTATTACTCCAACTATTATTTTTATTATTAGTTTTAGTTTAATATTATTATTGTTATTATTATTGTTTTTTTTAGTTTGTTTTAGTTTTTATTTAGTTTTCTTTTTTTTATTGTTCTTTTCTTTTCATTTTTTTATCTTTCTTCTTTTCTTCCCCCCTTGGATAGGGTTTCGGCGGACCCCCCCCCCTCTTCTTTTTTTTTTCCTCATCCTTGTGCGGCGCATCCCGCTGCCTTCCCCCCTTTTTGTTTTGTTTTTCCTTTTTTTTTCTTCTTCTTCTTCTTTCTCTCACGCTGCAGCGCCTCCCACCTGAATCTGCACCCCGCACCATCCCTCTGACCGTCGCCTCCCCTACGAGCACCCTGTCGCACCACCGCCTCCTCCTCTTCGGTCCGCCACACCCCATCTTAGCCGCGCTGCTCGACTGTCCGCATGCGCCACTCCCACGTCCAGCAATCCCGGTGACTCTCCAAGCCGGCGTCGCCTCCTGCTACCCCGTCGCGCCACTCCTTCCCTTCGCAGCCTCTCCCGGCCGGCCTACAGGTATCACCCGCCGGCCCCCCCTTGACCTCGCGTTGCACCCGGTTCCTCTCAGCCTTCCGCCGCCGCGCTATCCTCTCTATCCGAGGAGAAATCCCAAACCCAACGCCCCCTATGTCCGGCGCCTCTTCCATTTGCAGCCGCGTTGTACCCATCCCCGGCGCTGCCCTGCCGTCGCACCATTTCCCCTTGTAATCAGATTCGCGCCGCATCCATACCCCAACCAACACCTTGGGTAAACCCCCCTTCATTGTCCTAGTTACTTACTTTCAGTTTAGTGGGTCTTAATTAGAGTTGATGTGGTTTTTGGTTTGCTTTAGATGTTATCTTTATCCAATTTTGTTTTTAGGGTATAATTTGAGTTGGTTGTGATGCGAATTGGTTGCGATCGAAGTTTCACACCCAAGTTTTGAAGTCTCGGAATCAAAGGTAGGTGGTTTCATGTCTTTACATCTTTTAGATAATTTAGTTTGGTTGTTCAATTAATTTAATATGTTCTATGATTTAATTGCGTAATGCGATCCATGTTTATAATGTTCTGACATGCTCGTCTGAGGAGATTGGATTTCCAAAATAGTAGGCTCTTGTTGTTTATATGTGTGTTGTCATATAAATGATTGGTTGTTCTTTAAAAGCTGTGCGAAATGCATATTAAAAATTGCTTGACATGCATGCATCATGAAAATTTCAATTTCTTTAGAAATGATCATGTTTTCTTCATTTTGAACTTGTTGGGGTAAGCCCAAAAATTGTTTAATCAATTGTTTATATGGTGCAAATGTGATTTTTAGAATATTTGAGTGCGAAATTGATTTTAAAATGGTCTTTGCACGTGAAAATATGTGTTGTTTTGGTGCAATGTTTTCAAGTTGGGTTCTAGGTGATGTTTGGTTGGTGCGAACCTAGTTCTTATGGGTAATTGAGTTGTGTATGTCTAAATGTGGGTTTTTAATGTGTAGCGAATCATTTTAAGAGGTGCAGATGGTTCAGACAATTGTGTAGTTGGGTGAAACTAGTTTTAAGGACAAATTATTAAGCAAGTGGTTTGAACGACTCCCTCCTTTGTAATTGGGTGTGTTTATTTGTGTCTGCCCTTGTTGTGTTATTAAAATAATGCTTCCTAAGTTGTGAAAATTGTTTATTTTCTTGTTTGAGCATTTTTTTATGGGGTTTTTGCGAAACAATTAGTTAACGACGAATATATTTTTGGAAAGGTGTTTTTGGCGTGCGTGAGTTTTTGAAATGTTGTTTGGGTGTGAAAATAGTGACTTGTGTGTAATGTCTGGTTGGGTCTGTGATATGGGAAAAACAATATACCATGTGAATGTGAAACTTGATTGAGCACAAGGGAAAACCCCGGGTATCTAGGTGGGAGGACTAGAACTAGTGCGCTAATGAGCCGGATGGGTATCGTCCCTGTCTCACTTAGCTGGATTGACGATTGGAACACTAACTAAACATGATATCTGAGGGTCGTGGCCTTCTAAGCCACGTGTTCTGAGGGTCATGGCCTTCTAAGCCACGTTTTCTGAGGGTCGTGGCCTTCTAAGCCACGTTTCACCGAGACACGAGGTTCTAGGGTCTCACTCGAACTAGATGAACCTTAGGGGATTTACCCATAGTGCTCTACTATCTTTGGTGTGGTGCCTTTCGTCGGCATATGGAGGACCACTTGAGTATGTGTGTGTGTGTGTGAGCATGTGTGTGTGTGTGTGTGTGTGAGTATGTGTGTGTGTGTGTGAGTGAGTGTGTGTGTGTGTGTGTGAGCATGTGTGTGTGTGTGTGAGTATGTGTGTGTGCTCCCATATTGAACATTTCTCTTCCCCTTTAAAAATCGTGTTTGTTAAATGAGTTCTTTTAATGTTTTTCTTTTAGCGTTTAGCTTGTAAATGTTTTCTTTAAAAGAATTTTTAAATTAAAATTTTGAATAAGCACTTTAAATTGTCTTTTGATGTTGTAGCATGAAACCATTTCTCAGTGGCGTCCTACTGGGCTTTTAGCTCACACCCTGCATACACCCTTGGGTGTATGTAGTTTCTGTTTCTTCTATCTTCCAGGTTGCGACTTCGTGCTCAGTGATGGTGGTTCAGGTTGCAGCTGGTCTTCTCATGCAGAATGGTGTTGATGTGGTCTCACTTCTGCCGGGAGGTTGGGTATGAGTTTTAGTTTCCGCTGTCGTCTTTTCTTTTGAGTTATTTTTTCAAGTTGTAGACTTTAAACTTGTTCATAGTTTAAAGGCACGTTTTGTTGTCTATTTCTAATTTCAGTTTATCTATCTGGTTAGTTGGTTTTTCTGTCTTGTATTTCGGGTAAAACCGTTCCCACCTGTTAAACTTGATACCCGGGCACTTGTGCCAGCCCGTGGGGATTGGGAACGCCCTTCGGGCCTTACCGCGGACCGGGTCGGCGGTTCCCACCTGTTAAACTTGATACTCGGGCACTTGTGCCAGCCCGTGGGGATTGGGAACGCCCTTCGGGCCTTGCCGCGGACCGGGTCGGCGCCGGGTCAGATGGCGACCCGGCCTGGTTCGTGACATTTAGGAATGTTTTTGGCAAAGACAAATCCTTTAAAGAGCGATCATTGATCTATGATCCATTATTCATCAATGACCCTCCTTGGATGCACCCAAATCCTCCAGGGTTATGTGTCTAAACCTGATGATTTTCTATAACAAATAATTTATAGAGGTTCACGAGGTTTTTGGTGTTTAAGTAAATTAATTAAATTAAATTAATTAATTACCCAATGCACCTACCAATGGTCACCTCTATCTAAATGTATGATGCCAACCAACTTTATGTCACACCTAGGGTAAACCCCGCATTTCAGAAACAATCATTGTATTAGATTTTCTATTTGAGGTCCCAAATAATAGGAAAACCATTTATTATTAAAATATGGGCACACATACTTTAATATATATTAATATTTTTAATATATTAATTTTGGGGTCTTACGACACCCAAACATAGTATCGACTCTAAGGAAAACTCAAGATATATATATATAGAAATATCTAAAGGAATAATCGGAAAAAACTGAAGTCATTAAAATTACACCCAATGATATGATCATAGGATTCATCATGTGATAAGAATGAGATTCCTAATGCTTCAAGAGTAATATGCCTCATGTAATGATCATGATATGACCCCCATAGTCCCTGTTGTATGACTCTAAACTACATAATATATAGGTTCTGGATGCATGAACTTAAAAGGTACTTCATTCGGTCAAGGATGCATGACCTTAAAAGGCAACATAATGATCTTTATCACATGACTATAAAGGGTCTGATGTGTCCCATTAAGTGGAACTGAACTACGTGGGTTCTGATTCCCTTTAAAAGGGATATGTAGGAAGCCCATCATGAGATAAATCCCAATTATGAAATATATTACATCTCTATGGGTGGTGTTGAGCCCCACATGTATCTCTAATACTCTCAAGAAACCCCCATGGGCCTCATCATTAGGTTTAATCCCCATTCATATTCTTCGACTCACCAGAGGGACGAGATTCCCTCATGACCTGACATGTGGAAGAAGTATGGGAAAACCTAGAATGCAAGCCCCACATGTATCCCTACCACTCTAAAGGAACCCTCATGGGACTCCTCTTCATGTGTAATCCCAAATCATATTCTCCAACCCATTAGCAGGCCGAGATGCCCTCATGACTCGACATGAAGAATAATGAATGGGTAACTCAATGCACAAGACCCACACATAATGTCATAGATGCATGGTGTTAGACTGTGTAGCGTAATGTTCTTAACACATGAAATTAAACCGTGTCCTACCCTATGTTACAAGAATAGGATACCTTAAGTGAAAACCCCAAGATTACCCATGTAATGAACATGGGGTGCATTATATAAGATGTATCATGTGACGGGCATGAGACTCTTACCACCATACCAGGCAGCTTCCATGTACAATCCCCAGTCATACCATCATTGATTTTCAACAACACCTAGGAAAATTTCACATGTAAGACCCAATCATACCACTAATGATCCTTAGTAGCACCTAGGTAGCTTCCATGGATAATCCCCACACTATCCCTTGTTGTCTCTCCTTCTATGACACAAGTGTCCTTACCACATGATGTTAAATTGCATGAACTGGTCCTATCACATGATCTTAAATTGTGTTTTAAAACTATGTGGGGTTTGATCCCTATCTCTTAATAGGGTTCATATGACACCTTCCTAAGGTTCAATACCAACATCACCATGAATCTGTTTGTATTTCCCCTAAGAAGTGACAACCTCGATGCGTGCTCATCCCCCTAAGAACACACTTAACCTCTTACCACCCAAACTTGAGGTCCCCACTAGACCTTGGCATCTCCATGTGATGCTAACTTATACCCATCTTAGTACATGATGAGCGTAAATAAAAAATTAACCTACAAGACTTCAAACCTTTGATAAACCCATATGCGATGAGCAAATGTGGGATAGTTTGCACCATAATCTAAATATGTGAAACACCCTCACTCGAATTTAAACCTATGACCCCTCTTGAAGCATCAAAGCCTCTACCTCATGTGATGAGCATGTGATTCCTTAGGAGACAATACTATGCTGCCTTATGTTATGAGTATAATTTTTCTGGTGTGATTAGTGATAGATGCATCATGTAACACATAATAAATATGAGTTTCCCTATCTGACAAGCATAGGATGTCTAAGGCAGCAAAATTTGGACGCCTTATGCCCCTGGTGTAAGGTGAACTATAATGGACATGGGATGCCTTGATTTTTATACATAATATGCCCCATACATGATATTACCTCAACTTTTGATGAGGAAGAATCTTATAGATGCTCAACACACCCAACATCAAAAAATGATAGATATTCCCAGCGTAATTGTCAGCTTTGACCGTAGGTATTTTCCCTATCATGATAGAAAACAACACAATTAACTGATGCCCACTTAAATATGGTGTTAGAAATGAGATTAAAGAATATTTCTCAAATCTATGAGGGATACCTAGGCTAGGAAACGAACTCCAAGGAGGAAACCATGGAAGGAGGAGCTGACATCCCACCATCCTATTCCAATAAAGGAGATAACATCATCAAATATGGTGGTAGAGGCCACCTGCCTTTATAAAGTGAGAATATAGGTAAACCACTCCTAGAGGGACCATGACCAGTTCAAGGATAAGGACCACTCTAGAAGAAAGAACTCACTTAATGTGCACACTGATGAAAGTTTCAGAAAATAAAAATCTCTTTAAAACAATAATAATCCATACATAGAAAGAATAATGATAGTATCATTGGAACATATCCCCATTTAATAATAGGAAAAAAATAAATAATATTGCTACAAATGAAAAATACATTTGAAATAACATTTAAGAAATTTCTTTGAAAACATAGAAAATTTATTTTTCTTTTGATAAAATTTTAAATAAAAATTACAAGAATACTGAGAAAGAGATTTTATTTAAAAATAAACATGGAAACATGTAAAGTAAACTTTAAATAAAATAATAATTATGATGGTAGTAAAATCCATTCATTTGTTAAATATTAAAATGAAGATCCCATTCACACTTCAGGTAAAAACCAAAATTATCTTGTTTGGAAAATGACAATAAGATTAATTTTAAACCTTTATAGAGAAAGTAAAATATAGTTTAAAATATCTATAAACAATCACTGATTAATATAAAGAAACATTCTTGAAAACATTTTAAAGATCATGGTTATGGAAGAGAGAATATTCCTGACCAAAAAGAGAAATAAGGTCGATTTTTATTTAAAAACATTATTTTGATCTCCTTAAGAACCAAAGAGAGAAAAATGAAAGAAAATAATGAAAAAATTTAGAAATAATTAATGGATAATAATAGATATGTGGATCAAGAAATTAATATCATACAATATCCCTTAAAGGAATTGTGAACATAAATAATCCCAAAAAGAAATGAGATTATAACATAAAGCCTTTACCGTTTTGGTAACCTTCAAATCAAAAGTCATTGAAAACAATAATATGATATGGATATATAAATCCCATGAATTATATGAATTAATATGTCAAAATTAATTCATGGGGTAGTAATTTAATCATATAAAATAAAACTTGGTGCATAACTTGAATAATGTCTCAAATAATTAAAACTAAGACCATGAAAACCCTTGAAACTTTTTTAACAATTGGATCAATGTATCATGAAAGATATAAATTAAAAGGAACTTTAAATATCATGATAAAATATCCATTCATGATATAATAACTCAATATTTAGTATATAAACCTAATACAAGGAATAAGGTTCATAATACGAGGCATGTCGTAAAGAAATAATATTGAGACAAATAATCCTTACAAAGATCATATAAATGATGCGAGAATTAATCATTGAGGTGATTATGTGTAACAATTGTAAAACCACATAAAACAAGTGAAAGTAAAACATAATATAATAATAGGTCATTTCACACATAATCATGGCATAATATAGTCAATGAAGTAGAAGTATAACCCAATGAATGGAAATTGAGTTAAGAAACCTTTTACCACGAATCCATAATTTCTACGTATGTACTTTAACTCTTGTATAATAAAATTATATTAATTATTTACATATTTAATAACATTTTATAGGTTTATTAGTTTATAATTAAATAATTTGTTTAATTTATTTCAACGACATATTTAATTACTTAATCAGTTAAGTCCACATCAGGTGTTTTGAGGACATTCAGTTCATAATTGAAAAATGAATTTGGTAGTTTGATTATGGTCAAATGGGTAATTATAAAATCATCCACAGAATAATAAAAATGGAATAATTATAATTTTTATACATCAAATAAAATTTTAGATCCATCCATGAAAAGTAGTAATGAAAAACAAAATACATCTGCTCACGTGGCGGTAGTCCGCATGCACACACAAGCGATGTTTCTACTTTTTATTGGATAGAAAATAAAGAAATAAAATGAAATATTATCTTTATAGAATAATTATAATTCTATAAAAATAAAATACCTTTATTAAATCCATCCCCATGAATAGTCATGAGAGGTGATTTTTTAAAAACAAAATATATTGCTATGTGGAGACAATAGTCTATATGAACACAAGTGCGATGATTTTATTTTTAAATATTGGAATGGTATAAAGATAAATGATATATTATATTTAAAGAATAACAATTATTTCATGATTATCATATATATAAATTAAATCTATCATAATAACCATCCATGAAAGGTGGTGATGAGAAACAAAATTCATCAGTTCACGAGGCGATAGTCTGCATGTATGCACAAACTATGATTTCATTTTCTATTTGATGGAAAAAAGATGAATAAGGTTATTACATTAAAATAATAAAATATCAGTATACAAGATATATTGATTCTATTATATTATAATGGTTAGGATATAATTTAAGGAGGTAGAAGAAGAGGTAAAATGAAAATGCTTGGTTGAGACAATTACCTCCTTTTTGAAGAACCTCTTTGGATATCTTCTTAAAGACCATAGGGATTGTCTTTTAAGAATAAAAAAACCTTTAGAACGTATCTAATGAAGTTAAGAATAGGTTTTTATAGGGTTTTGTTGATCTAGAGACTCAATAAGTGTGAGTAATAGAGGAGGTTATTTCTTTATATAATAGAGGAGAGGGACACCCTTGGGATTACTTAAAGTATTAAATTAATATAAATTAATTTTAATGTTTTTGTGCATAAAATTAATATATTTTGGATATAGGATGAATAAAAGTCAATATAATTACATCCAATAAAATTTAGACAATTGTATGTGATGTTTTAAACCTTATCTCTTTGTTTTAACCCCTCGATAACCCTTTTAATGATTACCACAATGAAAATGTTTTTTTACTATTTAGGGGTCAAGAAAAAGTAACTATATAAGTAAAAGTGACCCATAAATAGAAAATGTTTAATATTATAGGATATATCATATTCACTTTAAAATATATAATATTTTTATGAATTTTAAATCATTTAATAAAATATTGTTTAACATAAAATACCATTAAAGCATTTTTGAGACTATTCACATAATTTGACTTAAAAAAATATCATGATAGTTGTGATGCCTTGGACTGAATCATTAGGTTTGATCTAGAGTTTCAAATAGCCTCATGTGCACCTATCTATGTGCAAGATGTTTTTGACTAGTATTAAGGGTCTAAGTTCCATCAGTGGGGGAGACTATGCTCTCAATATTATTTAAGAAAAGCATAAATAATAACATGGTGGAATAAATAAAAAATTATATAATGAATGACATATAAAGTATCACAAGTTATGAAAAAAATCCAAGGACCCCCAACATAGCAGGTCAACTAGAGTATGAGTAATATGGGAAAATAAATGAACACTGTGACATCACTTCAATGTTAGTCCCGATACCACCTCTGATCACCGTGATCCATCTCATAGCCCATTGTCATTGGGGCCTTGCCCTTTCCTATATCCATGATCACGAATTCTTTATGCGCATCAAGATTCCCATGCAAGGTGTGAGTAGAAACCTATTATGACACCATCAATGTGCCCTTAACATGAGTTCACATGAATAAGAGTGTATGTCATGATATTAAATTAATGCGCAAACAAAAACATAAAATCACGTAATGAGTGCCTGCACACTTACCAAGATTATAAAACCCCCTAACATACCTACTTCAGTTCCATGTTGTAAAAACACCATATTTGTTTTTAATTACATGAATCCTATTATATCGATTGATTATTTACAACTTTAAGGACAAGCATGTTCTGCCTTTAAGAAACAACCCCTTCATCCACCTTTAAAGACAAGCACATTCTGCCTCTAAGGAAAAACACCACTGTTCACCTTTAAGGACAAGCATAGTTTGACCTACACTAGTACAAAATATATTTAGAGTGTTGGTTTTTTCATGTTGGTTATCCATAACCGACGTAAAAAATCCATGTATATTACTTTATCATGTCAGTTATCATATAATCGATGTAAAAAATTCATGTATATTGCTTTATCACATCGGTTATCATATAAACGATGTGAAAAAAACTAGTATCCCTCTTTATCACATCAGTTATACAGTAATCGATGTGATAAAGAGGTTTTTCATGTCTATTATAAGACAACTGATGTTATATGACACATTTTTCATGTCGGTTACTATATAAACAAAGTGATAAAATAATAAAATTTTTGTTATCACATCATTTATAATATAACCGATGTGATGTACAATTTAAAATTTTATGAATTTTGGTTTTTAATCATTTCAATGTCATTAAATACTGTGAAATAAAACTTGTTTCTATCATGTGGAAGCCCTAACCTCATTTCTTCAATAAAATGGCCTCCAATATTGGTTTTTTATCTTCATACATCATCAGATTTCATAATCCCCATTGTTGTAAATTCAATCGGCTCATCTCTCAGCACTCAAGTAAGCCCCACATGTCAATCCTCACTCACAGATTCCCTAACTCTTGTTTTTTTGATTTTTTATTCAAATATTTCATTACCATAATTTTGATGTGAAGTGACTATGCTTTGATTAAACAATTTGTTTCTAAATCTTATTAAGGAATTGTAATATTACATGGTGGATTAAATTAGTACTTCTGATGGTGATGGTGTTAGAATCATTTCTTAGTTTTCCAACTAGTGTTTATTATGTTTTATTATTATTGGGTTATGATAAATAGTTTATTAGGTTATCTTTTCTTTATTTTTTATAGATTTTATGGGATCCTCGATGATAATTTTGATTTTTAATGATATATTATGCTAATAGTTGGTGGTATGAACCCTTATGGTGAATTTTTTGGGTTATTCATATGATATGCGTACAACTTATTTTTTGTAAAATAGTAATAATGAGGAAAATAAATGTTGAAAGTAATATTTTATGGTATTTAATTTCTACTTTAATTTAATTAATCTGACCATTCTAAAGAATTTTTTATTTAACTATGATATAGTATTAAATCACACTTGCATATAGAAAACCTTGTTTATGGTTTAGTGTTATATAAATTCTTTTCAATAACTTAGATAATTATATTAATTTTTACCTTGAACGTGCATTTCTAAGAAATATTATATATCCCTTTTATTAGTTGCCTCATATAACCATGTCTAACATGGTTGTAGATGTACTCTTGTATATATTTTCGTTTATATGTTACATATAGACTGAATGATTTTCCTCAACATAGTATCATCGAAATGTAAGGATTGATGATGTATTATATAATGATAGATGTTTCCCATTAATCATCTTACTTGTTGACTAATAGAAAACATGGAATCACTTCATTGAACATGGCCCTTATTAGGATACTATAGTGTTGAGATTTTTTTTTAATGTTTTATAAGGTGAGATCAAATATTCCCACTATATCCTGCTTTAATTATAAGTAATGACCCATTCTAAAAATGTTAGTGACTATTCATATGTCTTATATTTAGTGTAACATTAGGTTATCTACATTTCTTTTGTATAATTACTATTATATATGAATGTCCATGATTTATTAAATAACAACTCATAAAGTAATCATAATTCTCTTAAAAACCTTATTATATGTTATATAATTAATTAGAGTCACTCTAATATTTGTCTATATTATGATTAGTGGTTTACATCCTATTTAGTATTTTATTATAAAATATTTATATAGTTTTAATTCTTGAGCATGTAACCCTCTATCTATTCCATTTCTAATTACATAGCATCCTACATATTGTTTGTTCATTATTGTATAATATATAATATTATGGTTTGTTATATTGAGAAAGTTATATCTATATTTTAAAAATTATTCACAATAATGGGTAATCATTGTTTTCTAGCCATGATGATATACATTTTTTGTTGTTGAAAATTATCTAGTAAGGGAAACAATTTTTTTATTTAATTTAAATAAATAATTCATTAAATGTTTGATTTAAATATGTGTTTTTTATTTTAAATGTGATGTATATTTTTAAAAAATTTTCTTTTTCTAAAGTAAAACATTGAGGATGTTTTGAATTAAATTATAATCTGAAATGATTTGATTTTGTGAAATAAATTATTTTTGAAAAACTATTGTGACATATTGTTTTAATAGTAATTTGATGCTGATGAAGATTTTTTTGAATATAAATAATATGTAGTGGTATTTGGGATTAGAAATGTAAAGGTGATTAATATTGATCTATCAATTATATTTAAACTTATATTCCATTATTTTATAGAATTTATAATTATACTTTTTAAATATGCATATTTTTTAAAAAAAATCAAAGTTTTGTTACTTTCAAATCATGACATCTTTGATATAAATTTAAACCTGGTTTGACTTGAACAATTTATTCTCACTTTTATCACCACTATATTATTTTGACAAGATATTTATTTTTTATATTTGTTATAGATAATAATGAGTCAAAGTTGGAATATGAAACTTCAAATAAGTGATGAATATGAGGAAAGTGTTGATGATTTTTTGAAAATTTTCTAAAAGAAATGTTTTAAACAATGACATGTTTTTCTATCCATGACTAAAATGTTTAAATATGAAGAGGTTGAAAAGAAGAGAGGTCAAAGATCATTTAATTTTTTGTGGTTTTAATTCGAGTTACATCCCTTGTATTTGGCATGGTGAAATTGAGAAAAATTTCAGATCTATTGATGGTGATGCTTTACAAGATGATAACTCTGATGAAATTTAAGAAATGATTCATGATATTGAAGTAAAGGCAATTGAGAAAGAACTGACAATTGAGAATCTATATTGTTATGTTGAATAACCATTGTATCTTGGTTATAAATAAATTACAATTTTATCATTGGTGTCAAGATTAATTAACTTGAAGGTGAAATATGGTTGGAGTGATAAGAGTTTTACTGATTTGATATAATTATTGAAAGATATTTTTCTTAAAGACAATGATCTTCCTAATTCACATTATAAAATGAAGAAAATACTATGCCTGATGGGATTGGGGTATAAAAAAAATACATCCCTTATAAAATAACTATGTTCCATATAGTAAGGAATATGAATTTATGTCAAACTATCCTAAATGCAGGACATTATGGTATAAGTTGAAAGTAAAATTACATGCTAATTTAGCAGTTATAGAAACCCCATCCAAGGAATTTTGTAATATTCTTATAATTACTCATTTGAAACATTTATTTTCAAATTCACATGATGAAAAAAAGGTTGAGATGGAATAAATAGGAGTAGATTTGTGATGGAAAATTATGGCATCCAGCTGATTTTCCACAGTGGAAGAAAATTGATCATCAGTTTCTTACATTTGGAAATGAAGTTAGAAATCTCAGACTTCGACTATGCACAGATGGAATGAATCTATACCTAAGCCTTAGTATCACACATAGTTCACGACCTATTTTATTGGTAATTTACAACTTATTTGGTGAATTTTGTATGAAGTGAAAATATGTAATGTTGAGTTTAATGATCTCTAGACCAAAATACTAGTGGAAATCCCACCTATGCTAACAGTTATTTCCCAACGGTTTGGAAAAACCATTGGAATAAAGAATCTATACCAACAATTCTGTGAAACTGTTGGTGTAGACTAATATAAGTTGGTTTCCCTAATGGTTTTAGTGAACCATTGAGAAAAAACCTCCTCAATACCCAATAGTTCATAAGAACCATTGGGATAGACCTACCTAAAATACCTTTGCTCATGACCCTCCTCCCATCCCGACTTCCCCTTGCATCCTACAACACTGCTCCACTCCATCCCGATTCCCCCACACCGCTGCTCCCATCCTGACTCCCCCTCGTCGCCACTCTCATCCCCCTCATGCTCCCCTCCTCCCATTCCACCCCCTCGCTGCTCGTCGCTCGCCGCTCACCGCTCCCCGCTCGTCGTTGCTCACGCATCCCCCTCCTTGCCCTCTTCTAGCCGAGCATCCCCTCTAAGGTCACACACCCCCTAGGTCGAGCTTTCCATCACCCGATGTGAATCTCCCCTAGGTCGAGCTTTCCCTCACCTGACGTGAATCCCCCTAGTTCGAGAAGGTTGAGCATCCCATTTGGTCGGGCATCCCTCCTAGGTCGAGGATCCCTTCTGGTTGAGCATCCCATTATACTTTTTTATGATTTAGGTATTCTTTGGCATTGAGTCCCAAATATTCTTCTAGTATGGTTAATTGATTCATTGTTTAGTTTGAGTTTTGTTGATTCAATTTGTATAATTTCATATTATTTCATTCATCTGTGATATATTATTGATTTTGGTTTTCTCAAAACATAAAAATAGTTATCATTGTAGTGTTTGTAGATATAAATCATTGGAAGTTCACATAGAAGATACCACGAGAACATTATTTCTTTGCGATTTAGGTGAACAATATATTATGTGTTTCTAGTTTCATAAAGAATATCATATTCTATGTGAAATAATTTAGAGCTCATAAAAATGTTAAGAATATTTTATGTGTAGAATTATTCATACCATTGATGCTTTGTGGATGCAACTGTCATGTGAATGGAGTGTTATAATTTACAAATGAAAATGTTATCTAATGCACAATGTTTTAATATGCACATGATGCATGTTAAGGGAAATTGATTTATGGATAAATGTGTTGTTATTTTTGGATTCACATATAGTTGAATGATTAACCATATTTTATTAAATTATAAAGTGTTATCTAGATGCAAAGTTCCCTATAAATATGGAATTAACTCATAGGAAAGGTGTTGAAAATTCACTACTACAAATATGGCCTTTATCAGCGCTATAAAAGGGTATTAACAGTGCTAAAAAAGCGCTGTTAATCGAGGTGAAGATAAAGGGGGCCCCCTTTTATCAGCGCTAAAAAAAGCACTGATAAAAGGGGTCCTTTATCAGTGCTTTTTTTAGCGCTGTTAAAGAGACCCTTTTATCAGCGCTTTTTTTAGCATTGATAAAAGTTAAAAAATAGAAAAAAATAATAATAAAATATTTTAGAGGGGCTTCAACAGCGCTTGAAGCCCCCCATCAACAACGCCCCACCCCACCATAGCTCGCACGCCCCAGCCACCGCCCCAAACTTTAACAGAACCCTCCAGCACCTTTAACCGCGCTATGCATTATTCCCCACCTGCGCGCGCGACCTGCCTCCCCTAGGATTTGAACTCGAGACCTGTTGCCTGCGCGTCTAAGCCTTTACCACTCCACCATATTATTTTTCTCTTTATTTATTAATATATCTTTATATATATATATAGTTATATTTACTCATATGTTAATATATATATATATTAACATATATTTAGTTATATTAATATATATATATATATATCCTTATATTAATATATATATATAGTTATATTTATATATTAATATATTTATTTGTATATTAATATATATTTATAAGATCACTTTTTAATGCATTTATAAAATATTCTTTTTATATGTGTTTATAAAAATAAATACATATATACAACACACACACACACACATGGACATATGCGCACACGAAAGGATCGTCACAGGCTACACGAATCAACAACACCCAACACACAAAATAAAATCCAGTATTTAAAACATGCAATTGACAATTAAATCATGTCAACACATTAAATTATTCAATTAATGTAAAATTCATTCACACAATTTCAATTAACACATTTCACGGTTGAAGTATAAAAAAATTTAAGCAAATGAAATTTTAAATACAACCCCCCCAAAAACAAAAGATGTATGTATTTAAAATTTTCAAATAACACCTAAAATTATTATTTTAAATCAATAAACAAATTAAAATTTTAAAAAATATGATTTCCAATATCTTTTAAAAAATCCCACACCACATCGGTGAATTTATAATCATGTATTTTAATCACAAGAAATTTCAGAAATGAAATAAGAAACATGAGTTTAATTAACTAGTAAATTACCTTCAAATGTCTTTTTTAAAGATAAATAGATGTTGAAAAATTAAAATCAAGACAGAAATAAATTTTAAAAATTAAAATGTAAAAAATGGAAGAAAAAAACCGATTCAAGATTTTTATTTTATAAATGATTCAAAATTGAAATCCAATCATGATGGAAACCTTATCCTATAATGGGGCAATGCGTGACCGACATGAGAAGGTAATGTCATCGTCGACATTGTCTTCTAATTGGATAATGATATTCTCTCAGATCTTTGGTGTGAGGGGATGGAATATAGATCTCAAATTAAAAACCTACAAATAAACATACAACGCACATAGGCATGAAGCCATAGATACTCGAATTCAAGACCTCACAGACACCCCACAAGTCCACTATCATTGGGCCATACTCTATTATAAATTATTGAATTACAAATAATGATGATAATGAGTTGGATACCCACAAAATTTGTGATGTACATACCTTAACCCTTTTATTTTTTACAAAACTCTAAATCTAACCTCTATCTGTTTATTTTTTAAATTCACAACCTTAAATCTACCCTATTATTTTTAACTACTTATTTATTTAACACAACTCTTTTAATTACCCAATTAAAAATTCAAATATTTAAATTTTATTTATAAATATAGAATACCCATGTCAAAGAAGTAAGTAATTTTTTTTAATATTGTCTTCATTTAAAAATATGTTGTTAATAAACTAATAATAATTAATTTAAGTGAATTCAAATTTAAAATTATTTATAAATATAATATGCATCAAATTCAAAATAAATTAATAAGTTTTTTTAAAAAAAATAATGAAATTTTAAAAAAATATGGATTAATTAAAAATAATTTTCATAATCGATTTTGAGTTTATGGTAACCTAAATGTACTTCCCTAACTCTACTTGTGTTATTATTTTTTTATGATTTTTTTGAAATATACACTTTTATTAGTGCTAGGAAAAAGCACTGATAAAGCCCCCCCCTTTATCAGCAATACTAAAAAAAGCATTGATAAAGGGGGGGGGGGATTTTATCAGTGCTAAAAAAGCATTGATAAAGCCCCCCCATTTATCAGCACTTTTTTTAGCACTGATAAAGGGTGGTGCTGCGGAAACCCAATTTTGTGGTAGTGATTTTAGAGATGTGATTAACAAGAATGTATTTTCGTATTTTCTCCATGTTGATTTTTTCAATGGAATAACAACACTATATGAAGGATTCATTTTTCAAAATTATTTTCTTTAAGAAAAAAAATGTAAAGACCCAGAAATTCCATGTAATTTTTTTAATTAAATGGAATTATTATGAGTCTGTGAAAATTGATGGCATGTGATTCTGAGGCCCAGAGAGCATGAAACGAAATTTTGAACTTTTTTAAGGTACGTTCAGTAAATGCATGGGCGCAAATTTATATCTTTTAAACCGGTACTCAGATTAAAAATCTAAGGAAATTGTTAGACTCGTAGCACCAAGATTCGCTTAAGGGAAGCTTAACTTTGTTTGAAAAAAAGTCAGACAAAAAAGTTATTTTTTGGACTTTACAAAAAAACTCCATGAGTTATTTTATTCGCTTCTCACCATTGAGCGGAGGATGGAGTGACTACAGTGTAACGTTAGGATTGAATGAGAGTCATTTAATGACATGACCCTTAGGTTGCATAACTACGATGTTCACTGAATAAATGGAATATTAATTGTGGTTCATTAATGAACCACATTAATAAAATGAAACGTGGGTGGTTCCTTTTCTTCTATTTAAACAAACCTATGGAATGGGTTTTGGGGATCGACGTGAGGAAGCTCTGATGAAATGCTGGTGGAAACCTACTCCAACGAAGAATGAGGAATGAACGAACGCTGATGAACATCTTCTAACGTGGACCCTTCTTCCTCATTCGTAGCATTTTCCAACGAGTTTAAGGTAGGGGTTTGTCTTGATTTTATTTCTATGAGTTTTATGAATTTATATTCTCTTGATGATTTTTAAACTCTTCCCTTATTATAACACTAACGTGGAGGGCGCGGGATGAACCGAACAAGGCCTGGACCCTCCTCCGTTCTTGATTTGGTTACATTCTTCATGGGAGACCAAGCAACAAGGAATCAAGGCTAAACCTAGGGCCATGTAGTGTAGGCGATGTCCTGGGAGGCCCGTAGGCACAATCGAGAAAGACAATGGACCTCCGGAGCTTCACCGGAGGCCCGCGGAACCTCCACCAGCGTGGCACCCAGCGACCAAAGGAGGTGGTGGCCGTCTCTCGCTGGTCGTGAGCAGGTGGCGACACCCAAAGGTGCAACAACAGACAGGGTGTGGCCGACCGACGCTGACTGCGTTGACGGTGGCAATGCGCCGTAGAGGAGATGTCGCGACTCTGGCCACATCGGAGGTAGACCCGGACTGCAGGTCCCACTCTAGACCGGTCCATAGGACTGGTCAGCTGAAGGGGTAGCACCAGCCTGATGCTGCCTGTTGAAGACTGAATGGACTTCGGTCCGTTCGGTGGGGAGCTGGGTCCACACCCAACTGGTGGGCCACGCCCAACCGGCAGAGAAGACTGGGTCCAACCAATCTGGGCTGGGTCCAGCTGGTCCGGGCTAGGCCTAGCCGGTTTAGACTGGTCCAGGTCAGACCCAAGTCAACCCAGAGCGGGTCGGGTCAGTCCGATCGGGTTGGACCGAACTCGGAACCATTAGGGATTAGTTTCTCTTAAAGGGGATTATCTCCTAAACTGGATGTCCATTTGACGAACCGTCTATGGAACTGGAACCTTTAGGATGAGGTAGTCCTTTTGAGATAATCCACTTGGGTTTTGGAGAAAGTTAATTTATGACCGGGTTGGATTAGACTCGAATCCAACCGGGACCTCCCCACTAAAATGCCTATAACTTACAGACCGAGTGTCCGTTTGATGCGTCGTCTGTTGTGTTGGAACCCTTATGACATGATGGTTCATTAGGTTATTTATTTGTGGGACTTTGTGGTGGTTGAAGTATGACCAATATCATGAGGAGTAGAATCTATGGAACTCAAGCGTACCAAGTGCGGGAATTTTATGGCTGGATGTCAAGTGATATACGACCCTTTGTGGATCAGCATCATAATGACCCTATGTGAATTAGTAGTAGTGATACCCGATGAAGAACAACATTAGAGTGGCCCATCGTGGATCAATGACTTACAACCCTATGTGGATCAGTGACTTACAACCCTGTGTGGATCATGTACTTACGACCTTGTGTGGATCGACGACTTATGACCCTGTGTGGATCGATGACTTAGGACCCTGTGTGGATCGACGACTTATGACCCTGTGTGGATCAGTAGTAGCATGAACTGATGAGGACCAGCCTTAGAGCATCCCATTATGGATTAGTGACTTACGAACCCGTGTGGATCGGTGACAGAGCAACTTCTTTGTGGTTCAGTAATGGAACTTCTCAATGGAATAAGATGATTTAGCTTTATGACTAATCATAATTATTCATGTTATTTAAGTTGTATACCTGTTTTGAGTTGATAATTTTACTTGTGCTTTGTGTTGGGGTCAAGATTGGTGGTTTTTCCTTTATAGAATTTTAGGAGACCTTCAGGGGGTCTCGAGGTCTCTACTTGGTATTATTATACTCACCCCTGCACGGGCTTCGCCCACACCTTGTTGTGTCTTGTGTAGATGACATACAACTTTGACTGAGGTTAGGGAGTCAGGACCAGATGGTGCACGAATGTGACCAGTTGACATGGAGAGCTGCAGTTATTAGATATACCTACCCTTTAGGTAGGATCCTTGGCAGTCGACCTTAGGAGCTGTTTTTTCCTTTTTGTTGTATCTCTTTTAGCTGATCTTGTATACTGGCCCCTTTACTTTCAGTTTACACTTTTACTTCAGCAATTTTACTACGTGGTTTACTTTTGTTGTGTACCTAGTCTATGTGTGTACAGGTTTAAAGGCAATGCCTTCCCGTTTTAGGGATGCACCTTTCCAATGCTAGTTGCCAACCCCTGGCCTATGGAAGGTGGGCTTGGGGTAGTCACGACATGGGCCGAGGGGGACTGGTTGTGAAAAAAATATATATATGAAGTGCCTATTATGTGAAATTTCCATTCAAGTGTTGTTTTATATCAACAAGTATGGTAATAAGGTGGGTTTATCAACTTTTAAGTTATAACACTGGCCGAGGCTTTTTTCTCAACACTGGAACCATTTTCTTTGTAGCACAAAAGTGTTTGATTTTCTTTTCACATTCTTATTTCTCACATTATAAACATGTTTATGTTGAAAAAACATGGTTTTATCTTCTTTAACATGTTTATTATTTTTTAAAAATTGCATATTCCCTTGAGTAATTATATAACTCTCAATGTTTTCTGTTTTTTGGTTTATCTTTTTATAACTCACCAGACTTTATGATCAAACATTCTTTCTTATCATGTTAAACCTTATTCATAGGTGTGGATCCATTTTTAACAACTGATTTAGAACATGATAACATTGGATATTTTCCCTTACCACTAATCAAATTCTTTTTACTAGGAATCAAATTCATACATATGATAGCTCCATGACCAACATAATTACACCTTCAAAAAACTTCTTCATTTGCTTTTGATTTTCCTTAGGAAATCTCTTAGGATCTTCTTCAGAAATGTTAACTACTAATCCAATTTTATTATCTATTTCTTGGATGGTTTCCATTTTCAGTTCAAATTTTCTATCATAAACTTTGTAGATCTTTATTTCTATTTTTAAATAGTCTATCCACAACCCATTTTTTATTTTATTGAAAATCCACTTTAAGTGTAGGTGGGAACCAACAAAAACATCCTTTAGAATCAAGTCACACCCTCACAAATTTTTAAATAGTCTATGATGTATCATTTCCTATCGGAATAGAAGCATATTATCCATACTAAAACCCCATGATGATCATCTATCTTTAATGACCACTTGGGAGTGTCCTTTTTTACTTTTTTCTTCACTTTACACCTCAAGGTAGATTTTTTCCCTTTTTTCCTACTTATTCAATCATAGACTCCTCTTTTCATTAACATATGCCTCATTTTTAGTTTCTACATACCAAGATTCCTCATAATAATTTCTATATACATTAAAATATTCACAAAAAATATCAAGGCTTTCAAATATGTTTCTAAGAGATAAATTTCTCTTCATATGTGAAAACTAATTTTGCACAATAGTTTTTTTCTTAGTTTTAACTATGCTATCATTTTATTTTTCTCTTATACCACTTGTATGAGTATATATATTATACCAAAAATCAATGTCCATGTGCCCAAACTTCCAACAACACCAATATTTTACAAAAAATATTGTTTCTTTTTTCCATTGAGGTTGTTTTTATATATTTATTTAATTGATGTATTTGGATATATTCAGCATAATTTTGGTATTGGTTTTGGGAACTACTCTTTATACATATTCTCACATCAACCCTTAATGTATTGGTGAGTTTCATTATATTTTATATCACTATTTTTTCATAGACTTTGATCTTTGTACAACACTTACAAATAAAAAGGACTTAGCAATTATAAATTTATTAGGGTAGTGGAATACATTATTACATGAGGATGAAGTGTAGGACTCTCCAAATGTTCTAAATATTTATTTTGTACTATCATGAATCTATTTTTAGTATAAAATCTTCAATATGATTTTAGTGGTAACAATTTTCTTCTTAGTTCTTTGGGGAGGTTCATCTTGGGTTGATTCTAGATTTTTAGAGTTTTGGTCCAAGCTCTAAGCACTTCATAATGTGAGAATATTTCTCAACCTCAAATAATTTTAATCTCTCTTAATATTATGATTTTGTTCTTTACGAATCTTGTTAATCTCTTATAGTAAAATATAAAGATATTTCACCCTTTTAGTTTTCACATGTAGTCGAAAATCTTTAATATTCACAATGACTTTATACTACTCTTCTAAGCTTAGATAATTTCCACTTATATAACTTTGATACTTATTTCTAGGGAATATCATGGTTCTTTCAGGTCCTCCTTAGATGGGATTTGGCATCTTCTACCAAAGGCAAAGCAATTTAGATTATCTTGGTTCATCTGCCACCATTTTCCACCATTTGAGGTTGGTTTATTCTGCCCTATTTGTTTGGCCCAATTTAATTTGGAGATTTTGGTGATTTATGTTCCCATGAAAAATCTATATTAGGTATGAATTTCATGAATAAGACTACTTTGCATCCTATCCCTCTTATGATTTTCCTTATATGATATCATTCATTTCTATGTATTTTTTACTCCAAATATGGAACCAATGGATATAATTATTAATATGGATTGACTGATTATTATTAATTCCATGATTGACTAGAACCCAAATGAATGAAATTTTCCAAGATAATATAAACAAAAAAAAAAAGACAAAACTAAATCTAATGGAAAAGTCCCAAACAAAATTGTATCGAACACAACCAAACTATGCTGAAGCTCGAGCCAAACTGATTATATACTATTAATAGGAAGAGTAATTGTTAATTAATAGGAATATACTATTTGATAGTATCATTTTGAAACATGGATATATTTCCCCCTTGCTTGCAGGAACATGATTTGACCCATGGGGCGTTGTGGTTCTTATATGTTGGGTAGTGACGTTTATAGTCACAGGAGACATGTATGTTTTAGTTTAGTTTTTATTTTATTTTCTTTATCACATTGGCCGATTAGGTCTTTTACTACTTTATATGGACTTAGGGTAGTTATATTCTATGAAGGGGGCTAGAAGGGGTTCATAATGATTCAGTTCACTGACTTTGATCCGAGGTAAGATTCTATGGTTACTACTTGTCTCAAACCTCATGTATTTGGGTCTTTCTGTGTTTTTGACTCCATACTATGTTTTCGGTAGGGAGTTGGATCATTTCGTGTTGGTTCAGGTGGATTTGGTTCTCCGCTAACAATCTAGGTAAGGCTTTAATGCCATTGGTTGGTTTCTTACTAGTTATGTAGTGTACTTTATGTGTTTTAAGGTTCCTAATATCCTTTGTGTAGTGCATTGATCCCTGCTCATTGGTTTCGAGTCTCCAAGTCAAGGGTGACTGGCCTGCGTGTGCATAGGTAAGTAAGTATATGTATGTGGGTTCCCCCGTTATGTGTATAGTCAACCATGGTGGTGATTATGCACGTATGGGGATAGGTGTTTCCATGTATATATATATAAATGCATACACATGTGAGTGGAGACTGGTATATAAATATAAGCATATGTGCAAGGATACCCTTGCACATGCTCATGGCCATGCAGGTGTGTGCATAGGGGCTAGGTGACCTTGCATGTGTGTGAAGGTGAGTATACCCAGTGGAGGAGCATCCGCTTTTAGTTAGAAATCTCTAAGAGGTAAAGTGGATGGATTGGTTCCACCTTGAGTTAGGGTCCCTCTCCTAGCCTCTTTAATTCAAGAATGCTTTAAATTTAATTTATCTTCTTTCTTAATTCTACTTAATTATATTGAATTTCATATCTTGAATAACTGTTATTTAATATAATTGTTTCATTTGATAAATAAAGTCATGTTTTTATAATAAAACCCCTCCAATGGTCATACATAAACTAATTTCCCACCAATATGACCCAAATAAAAAAAAATACACAATAGGATCTATTTCCATCCTCAATCACCACGTAATATCATCACCTTTAATCCCTATTGAGCTACTCCATCCCAATATAGTACATAATCTTTTCTTAGATCAGTAAAACTATCATAAGATCTACATACATACTAGGTTTATCATGATAGGTGTTAGAAATATATGACATTATAATCTCACAAAGAGACACTAATATATTTTTACATATAGATGTATACCTGAGTGAAGTAAATGTTATAAAAATAAATAGACACACATATTATGTCAGATGTCATGTTCTAACTAGGAATCCAAGATTCCATGTGTATTAAGCCATCATGTGATAAATAGGTTTCCATGATACCCAACCATAGATACATTTTTATGAACAAAAAACTTTCATCGTTGTACCATCATACATGAAACCCATCCTATACCCAAATAATCTAAATAGGGAGTATCAATGATTACTCAACCACAACCTGAATGTGTAGGATATATTCATGTATCCAATCCCTAGACTAATACTTATAACTCAATATAGGTCATCACTCAACTCCCAACATCTACCATACTACTAAAGGTAGTGTCTCATACCACTATATATTACATACCAACCTTCTCATTCAACAAACATCCATGTTAATACATTATGATCAATTTAAATCCATTTTCTAAAATAAAACCATATTAACCATGGTAGGTCTAATATCAGATTCCAAACGCTCCATTATCACTCATGGTTGGGTTCATCTAGGACCTTATCATTCAAGGTGAGATAATTATCTTGACCACTACCTTATCAATCATGGTAGGGTTAAATATCATGTTATAATATGATAAATTCATTATCACTCAAGGGTCCTTCCAACACCTTATCACTCAAGGTGTTTTCATTCCTTAAGATATATCACTATACTTGTTATAATTTTTCACCCAACATGTGTATGAAATAACAACAAGGGCATTTGGTCCATATCATAGCTCACCAGATAGGTACAAGGTTCTATCCACTCAAGACCTATACCCCCATATAAAAAATGTCTCACCATCCAAGTGCAAAATGTCAGTCCTCTTGGTACTCATTTATCTTACACCAAGGAATCCACTAGAATCCTTGAGAATCAAATCAGTCTCATACCCAAAAAAGAAATAATTACCTCACGATGACCTCAAATACTATATGATATTCTTGGAACTTTCCTTGAATCCCAGTCTACCTATGCTTACAAGTCCTCACCACCACACTAGTTTATCCTCTCAGTCACATAGTCTAGACCCATCTCTCAAGGATTATCCCATGCCTCGACGCACATCTCATAATCCAACTAGACAAAGAGGATTATTCACCTCATGATTGTCCTAGTCACAAAATCACACCATTTCTAACCCATATACATTCTTATCTCATCACATGGGGATCCTCTAGGGTCCCTCAGACCTATCCTAGTCACTACTCACACTACTGGAAATGAAGGTTATACCAACGGTTCTAAACTATTGGTATAGGCTGGAAAACTATTGGTATAGCCTATACTAACAGTTTTACAAACCGTAGGGCAGTAAGCCATGAGGAAATCCATATACCAACGGTTTAATCTAAACCATTGGTATAGGCCACTGTATGTATTGATTTACCAATGATTATAGGCTAACTGTTTGTATATGTTTGTATAGCAATTTTACCAACGGTTTCAATGAAACCATTGGTATATATTGAAGACTAAACACTATACCAAAAATTTTAAAACTGTTGGGATAGTTTTTAAATTTTTATCAAAGTATACCAATGGTTTAAAACCATTGGTATTGTGTATTTACAAAACTATTGCACAACAGCCCCTCCAGTAGCCCCTCCAGTATACACCTTCATAAAAAATAGCACAAAAAACACATACAAACAGACTTAAAACAGCATAAAAAGCACCTGCAATAGTACAAAAAAAAAACACATAAAACCATCAAACTCTTCCAACCATGTCATGTACTACAATTCCCTATTTCAATCTTCATATGACAACAATCTTCCAGTAGAGTTGAATAACAGTTTCAATAACTCAAACATTATTTACACCCATTTCAATCTTCATATGACAACCACTCTTCTAGTAGTAATTCACCTCACCCCTGCACAACCCCCCAACCAGCACGACCCCCCCACCTCCCCATCAAATTCTAATAGGAAGAATAGTATGAGAAATACTTATTAGAGTTGAATAAGAGTTTGAAATTGGCTCAAATCCCAATTTTTTTTTCTGATCCTAGATCTGTGTATGTAATGATTTGTGATGCATTTTGCATTGAACTTGTATTTTTTATAATATATGGTGAAGAGGTATTTTCTTAGGAGTCTCATCACTTATGACCCCATGAGTGAAACTACCCAACTCATGAAAAAGAGTTTGCGAATATCATTGATGAGTGTAAATTTCAGAGACACTACCTCTTTGATTAGAGACATGTTATATATACAAACTGAATGTCATAGTAATATAATTTATTCTAATGTGAACTAAATTGTTTTCATATGTGTTGGATAAAATACATGTAGATGTTCAAATTTGAAATGGAATATGTTCTTTGTAAAGGAAATGCCAGTTTTGATGCACTAAGAAGGAAGATGAAGGAGGTAGGGGTGTTAATGTCAAATATTGGGTGAATGGTAATGGCTTTTTTGGTAGACTCTATAGTGGTAATAACATAATATACTTGGGTATTGGTTTTTATACGCATAGTGATCATGTCCAAATTGGTTGAATAAGTGGATGTTGAACATGTGTCTGATCCAGAGTGTGTCGTGATACATATGAGGTTGACAAAAAATAGTCCCCTTCCAGGATGGGTTATAGTCATACATGGTGTACTACTGGTTAATGTAAGGGTGACACTTCTTTATTCCATGATAAAAATAATTGATGAGACCCTCTCATTCTTAATAGTGAGAATAAAAGTGACAACACATAATATCCTCAAAAAAATTGGATCCAACTGAATCATGCCCCAAATATCCTCTTTAACCCAACCATCCTACCATAGGACTTTGACAAGTGGCAACATATTACCTTGCTACACTTTCTTGATGTTGTGAAATAAAACCCCTCAATTTTTGAAATTGTTTGGTTTTTGAGGATCATAATAAGATCTTTTGACAATGAAAGAACACCCAAATATGACCTATCATCAAACAAAAGCAAAATTTATAGAAAATGAAAAATGTCTGAAAATGGATTTTACCTATGAGTGGTTTTCTTATTCCTAAATCTAAAGAGAAAGTTTTATGATGCATGCTATGAAACTAAATTTGAAAATGGGGTATGGAAACTGACCCATGGTTCCATGGTCGTTACAAAAGGAGTAAAGTATGGAACTCTTTACTTGATTTAAAATTCAGGAAGAACTAAAATGATCAGAAGTTCAACTTGTGATGGTCTAGAAGAATGGAACTGTAAGTTTATTGAACTTAGTGAGAATAATATTAATGTTCTTAAGGCTATGAACACTAAATGGTACAAGTATGGTGTGATATATTTATCAGAGTAGGATTCCACCACATCATGCCTCATATTGAGGTGGGGTTGACTCATACATGTAAAAAATGACCAATTTATTGTTTTCCTAAAGTATCAACACAATCCAAATACATTTGGTCAGTTTTCCGTATGTCAGTTGTTGTTTTCACTTAAAATGTTGTTCATTTTAAAAAAAGTGAGACACTTAGAGTGATACCGGCCACACCATGCCTTAGATGGAAGTGGGGTTGACTTTTACACGTCACAAATGACACATGTATCATTTTCCTAAAGTATTAATACAATCTGAAAGCGTTTGGTCAATTTTCTGTATGCAAGTTGTTGTTTTCACTTAAAATCCTGTCCATTTCAAATAAAAGAGAGACACTTTTAGTGATACCGACCACACCATCCCCTGAATTGAGGCGAGGTTGACTCATACACGTCACATATGACTCATGAATCGTTTTCATAAAGTATCAATAGAATATGAATGCGTTTGGTTAATTTTCTGTATGCCAGTTGTTGTTTTCAATTAAAATGTTTTCCATTTCAAATAAAGGTGAGACACTTTGAGTGGTGTCGGCCACACCACGCCTCATATTGAGGAGGGGTTGACTCTTACATGTCATATACGACCCATGTATTGTTTTTCTAAAGTATCAACACAATCTGAATACGTTTGGTTGGTTTTCCGTATGCTGGTTGTTTTTACTTAAAATGATGTCCATTTTAAACAAAAGAGAGACAATTAGAGTGATACCGGACACACCACGCCTCGGATTGAGGCAGGGTTTACTCTTACACGTTAAATATTACCCATGTATCATTTTCAAAAAGTTTCAACAAAATCTGAATGCGTTTGGTCAGTTTTCCGTATGTTAGTTGTTGTTTTCACTTAAAATGATGCCCATTTTAAACAAAAGAGAGACACTTTGAGTGGTGTCGGCCACACCACGCCTCATATTGAGGCAGGGTTGAATCTTACACATCAAATATGACCCATGGATCATTTTCCTAAATTTTAAATAGAATATGAATGCATTTGGTCAGTTTTCTGTATATCAATTGTTGTTTTCACTTAAAATGATGTTCATTTTAAACAAAAGAGAGACACTTTGAGTGGTTCCAGCTACAATGTGCTTTGTATTGAGGCAGGATTTACTCTTACCCGTTACATATGACCCATGGATTGTTTTTCTAAAGTTTCAATAGAATCTGAATGCGTTTGGTTGGTTTTCCGTATGTCAGTTGTTGTTTTCACTTAAAATGATGTCCATTTTAAACAAAAGAGAGACATTTTGAGTGGTGTCGGCCACACCGCACATCATATTGAGGTGGTATTGACTCTTACATGTCACAAATGAACTATGGATCAGTTTTCTAAAGTATCAACACAATCTGAATGCGTTTGGTTGGTTTTCCATATGCCAGTTGTTTTCACTGAAAATCATGTCCATTTCAAATAAAAGTGAAATAGTTTGAGTGGTTCTGGCCGTACCGGCCATCGTATTGAGGCAAGGTTGAATCTTACACATCAAATATGACCCATGGATCTTTTTCCTAAAGTTTCAATAGAATCTGAATGCCTTTGGTCAGTTTTCTGTATGTTAGTTGTTGTATTCACTTAAAATGATGTCCTTTTGAAACAAAAGAGAGACACTTTGAGTGGTGTCGGCCACACCGCGCCTTAGATTGAAGAGGGGTTGACTCTTACACATCAAAAATGACCCATGGATCGTTTTACTAAAGTATCAACACAATCTGAATGTGTTTGGTCAGTTTTTCATATGCTAGTTTTTTTTCTTAAAAGCGTATACATTTTAAACAAAAGAAAGAAACTTTGAGTGGTACCGGCCACACCGTGCCTTGTATTAAGGCGAGGTTGACTCTTACATGTCAAAAATGACCCATGGATCCTTTTACTAAATTATCAACAGAATTTGAATGCCTTTGGTCAGTTTTCCGTATGCCAGTTGTTGTTTTCACTTAAAATGTTGTCCATTTCAAAGAAAAGTGAGACACTTTGAGTGGTTTTGGCCACACCGTGCCTCGGATTGAGGCAAGGTTGACTCGTACACATCAAAAATAATCCATGGATAGTTTTTTTGAAGTATCAATACAATCCTAATGCATTTGGTTGGTTTTTCATATGCTAGTTGTTGTTTTCACTTAAAATGTTGTCTATTTCAAATAAAAGTGAGACACTTTGAGTGGTATCGGCCACACCATGCCTCAGATTGAGGCGGAGTTGACTCTAACATGTCAAAAATGACCCATGGATCATTTTTGTAAGTATCAACATGATCCAAATTCTTTTGGTCGGTTTTTCATATTCCAGTTGTTGTTTTCACTTAAAATGTTGTCCATTTCAAATAAAAGTGAGACACTTCGAGTGATACCAGCCACACCATGCCTCAGATTAAGGTGGGGTTTACTCTTACACTTCAAAAATGAACCATGTATTTTTTTCCTAAAGTATCAATATAATATGATTGTGTTTTGTCGGTTTTCCATATGCCAGTTGTTGTTTTCACTTAAAATGCTATCCATTTCAAATAAAAGTGAAACACTTTGAGTGGTATCAGCCACACCATGCCTCAGATTGAGGCATGGTTGACTTATACACGTCAAAAATGAATCATGGATCATTTTTCTAAAGTATAAACACAATCCAAATCCATTTGGTTTGTTTTCCGTATGTCAGTTGTTGTTTTCACTTAAAATGTTGTCCATTTCAAATAAAAGTGAAACAATTTGAGTGGTATCGACCAAATCGTACCTTGTATTGAGGCGGGGTTGACTCTTACATATCAAAAATGACTCGTGGATCGTTTTTCTAAAGTATCAACACAATCCGAATCCGTTTGGTCAGTTTTCCGTATGTCAGTTGTTGTTTTCATTTAAAATTTTGTCTATTTCAAATAAAAGTGAGACACTTTGAGTGGTACCAGCCACACCATGCCTCGGTTTGAGGCAAGGTTGACTTGTACACGTCACTTGGGCGTTTTGAGTGTCGTCAAGTATGGATTGAATATCTGGGTGAGTCTAATCCTCTCCTTTCTTCCTCTTTTCGATTAGGTTTTTCACTCTTCTCTCATCTTCTTCCGAAGCTCTAAAACCCTCTTTTCCATTGGGATTTAGGGTGACTCTTGAAGAGAGATTAGATTGGGATCTGGGGTCTAGGGAGGAGGGTTGGGGGGGCTGTCTAGGGGGCTATCTGGAGGGCTGTCCATGTTGAGATGGTATGTGGAGTATGATATACTCTATAATACCAAATGTAGGATCGAAATAATATAGATACTGAATGAATTATCTAATATTTCTCAAAATACAAGAGGGGGGGGGGGTGAATTGTATACTTTAAAAAATTCCTTTGTAACTTTTAAAGATGATTATGTTTAACAAGGTTAAACAAGGTAATTCACAAAACCTCTAGTTTTACACACTTGTTAGATTCCAGAAATATGATTATGAGAAAGTGTTTCTGAAAAGATTGTTCCGGAAAATGAAACTTAATGAAAGTTTACAAAGATAAAGATTCTACCTTAAAGCATATAGAATCTTAATAAAATAGAGTATACAAGTATAAGGAATTATAAGATAGTTATACTTTCCTCAACAAACACAAAACAACGGAAAACTTGAAACAAACAAGTAACAAGTAGTAAATATTTTAACCCAAAGATAAGGGTATCCAAAAACCTTGGATAAAGGTCCCTTGATTTATACTTTCAAGAAAGTCTGTCTTACCCACACCAGGGTAATCCCTCGATACAAATATCGGAGTCTGTCTTACTATCCCCGCAAGACCTCAACTTCAAGATAGTCGGCACCTCTGTCTTCCTCAGCAAGGAAGCCCTCAACTTCAAGGTAGTCGACACCTCTGTCTTCCTATCCTCAGAAGCCCTCAATTGTACACAAAAACAATCAGAGCCACACAAAGAAAATATGAACAAGAAGTTCAGTACACACTAAGCATGAGAGTATCTCTCTGTAGAAATCACTTCAGATCAAAAGTTGTCCAAAAGTCCTTGAAAGTACTGATCTCGTTCAAATGAGCTCCTATTTATAGGCAAAGCTCCAACGATCAGCTCCCTCCTCCAACAGTCATATTTTTCCTTGAATTTCGGAGGGATCTGTACACGTGTTACTCAAACAACGGTTAGTTAGAAATAAAATGTATGACATCATTTCATAACTATATGAAATATGAGAAAAATATGGTTGCTTAATCAAAACCATTTTTTCGGAGTCTAAGAAAAATAAAAGTTCAGAGTCTATGTAAAAAAAAATCAGAGTCTAAGTAAAAATATTCGGAGTCTATATTTCAGGATATTCAGATTCTGTTTATTAGGAAATTCGGAACCTAAACTTTATAAAATTCCGAAGTTTGAATTTCTAGGAAATTCAGAATTTGGATTCATAAGAATTCGTAACCCGAACTTACAAATTTCGGAGTTAGAGTTCATAAGAATTCAGAGTCAGATCTTACAAAGTTTGGAGTCATAATTCATTAGGATTCAGAGTCAGAACTCATTCAGAGAACTCGGAGTCAGAACTCAGAAGAGTTCGGAGTCTGAATTTAGAGAATTCGGATCCTAAAATAGAATGCTTGATATCTAGGTAATTATAGGATTCCGATTTTTTGGATACAAACCAAATTTTACACTTAGAAAAAAATTATGACATGAACAATGAAAACATGGTAAGAATAAATTTTCCTTATGAAAGAAAAAAAGAGTAAGGAGAAAATTTTACTTGAGGAAGGAAAAATTTCCTTAGGGAAGGAAAATTTACCTTATCAAGATAACATTAATTTTGCCTTAAAATAGGTGTTTGTGATTTTCAAAACATGAAGGAATGGAAAAGTCATAAGGAAACCTTATTGACTCAATAGTCCAGGGTCCAGGGAGGATAGTGGGGGGATTGTTCGGGGTCCAGGGAGGAGGGTGGGGGGGATGTCAGGGGTCCAGGAAGGAGGGTGGGTAATGTATCTAAAACTCTATCTAGGTATCATACATCAAATTCAGACAGGACTGCGAACCGCCGTAGGGTGTCGTCTTGGAGCAGGGCCAAATCATGGCATTACCGCGGCGTGACTGCGGTGTGACCGTGGGGTGTTGGCCCAGTCCAACGACATTTACGGGGCAGCATCTTCTGGTCAGGAGTGAAGGGAGCGGGAGGAGGCAGGTCAACATTCCTTCCATTGCCTCCCTCCCCATCAACTATGGGTGGATAATGTATCTAAAACTCTATCTAGGTATCATACATCAAATTCTGACAGGACTGCGAACCGCCGTGGGGTGTCGTCCTGGAGCAGGGTCAAATCACAGCATTACCGTGGCGTGACCACGACATGACTGCGGCGTGACCGCGGCATGTTGGCCTGGTCTAGTGACATTCACGGGACAACATCTTCCGACCAGGAGCAAAGGGAGCGGGAGGAGGCGGGGAAACATTCCGACCATCGCCTCCCTCCCCATTAACTATGGGTGGGTAATGTATCTAAAACTCTATATAGGTATCATACATTGAATTTCGACAGGACTGCAAACTACCACGGGGTGTCGTCTTAGAGCAGGGCCAAATCACAGCATTACTGCGACATGACCACGGCGTGTTGGCCCGGTCCAGCGACATCCGCGGGGCAACATCTTCCGGCTAGGAGCGAAGGGAGTGGGTGGAAGCGGGGCAACATTCCGGCCGTCGCCTCCCTCCCTATTAACTATGGATGGATAATGTATCTAAAACTCTATATAGGTATCATACATCTAATTCCGATAGGACTGCAAACCACCACATGGTGTCGTCCTAGAGCAGGGCCAAATCATGACATTACCACGGTGTGACTGCGGCGTGACCGCGATGTGACCATGATGCGACCGAGGCGTGACTGCGGCTTGACTGCGGCATGACCGCGGTGTGACAATGGCGTGACTGCGGCATGACCGCGACGTGACCGCGATGTGACCGTGACGTGTTGGCTCAGTCCAGCGACATCTGTGGGGTAACATCTTCCGGCCAGGATTCCAAATAAATCCTATGTAGCTATCCTTCACATTATAGAAACTAATCTTATGTTATAAAAAACATACTCTTGATTCAGGATTGTGGTATGATAAAGATATATATTTTATATTCGTTGTTTTTAAAAGTGGTACTAGGTAGTTGAAACTACTAATTGAGAGTCAAATTATGCATGTGTATTACTTATCAATGGTATATGCATTTCTTGGAACTCTAATAATAAAACTTCAATCACCTTGAGAACAATAGAATTTGAGTATGTTTTAAAATATCAGGATGAAACACAAATCTTATGGGAGAATTCATATATGTAAAAAATTAGATGTGCATCGAGGCCAATCAAACACCCCAAACAGTGTTAAGATGAAGCTTATGGTGGGGATCACCATAAGCCTGACAAGTGTTAAACAATGACACCATCAGTGTTTTTAGATATATAGGCTCGGGTAAACACTATAAGGGGTGGC
Source organism: Viscum album (assembly GCA_963277665.1). NCBI lineage: Eukaryota > Viridiplantae > Streptophyta > Magnoliopsida > Santalales > Viscaceae > Viscum > Viscum album. The sequence goes on along the minus strand of OY728155.1, from coordinate 1,498,096,615 downwards.
CAAGAGGCCTGGTAAACACTCGAAATGGGTTTCTCCACAAGATAAGGTCACAACAGACATGATAGAACAAATCAACTATTTAATATGTTATAACAAGGGATCGTCAGAAGGTTGTAGTGAGCAGCACAATGATGCAACATCTAAAGGGAAATGAAATGATAGAAAAGAATCATACACCCTAAACTATCACTGTGAGTTTTCGTAGACAGCACACCTCTGTTGGAGGGGTTTTATTATAAAAACATGGCTTTATTTATCAAATGAAACAATTATATTAAAGAACACTTATTCAAGATATGAAATTCAATATAATTAAGCATAATTAAGAAAGAAGCTAAATTCAATTTAAATCATTCTTAAATTAAAGAGGTTATGAGAGGGACTCTGCCTCAAGGTGGAACCAAGCCATCCACTTCGACTCTTGGAGCTTTCTAACTAAAAGCTACTGCTCCTCCATTGGGTATATGCACCTTCACACACATGCAAGGACACCTAGCCCCTATGCACACACCTGCGTGGCCATGAGCATGTGCAAGGGGATCCTTGCACATATGCTTATATGCATATATCAGTCTCCACTCACCTGTGTATGCATTTATATATATATATATATATGGGCACACCTAGCCCCATACGTGCATAATCACTACCATGGGTGACTATACACGTAACGGGGGAACCCACATACATATACTTACTTACCTATGCACATGCAGGCGAGTCGCCTTTGACTTGGTGACTCGAAACCAACGAGTAGGGATCAACGCACTACACAAATGATATTAAGAACCTTAAAACACATGAAGGACGCTACATAACCAGTGACAAACCAACCAATGGAATTAAAGCCTTACCTAGATTGGCAGCGGAGAACCAAATCCACCTGAACCAACACGAAACAATCCAACACCCTACTGAAAACATAATATGGAGTAAAAAATACTAAATCCCCAAATACATGAGGTGCGAGACAAGTAGTAACCAGAGAATCTTACCTCGGATCAAATTCGGTGGATTGAATCAATCTGAACTCCTTCTGGCACCCTTAGCAGAATATAACTACCCTCTGTCCATAGAAAGCAGTCAAAGATCTAAGTGACCAATGCGATAAAGAAAATAAAATAAAAACTAAACTAAAACATACCTGTCTCCTGTGACTATACCTATCACCGCCAAACATATAAGTACCACAACGCCCCATGGGTCAAATCATGTTCCTGCAAGCAAAGGGGAAACAAATCAATGTTTCAAAATGATATTATCAAATAGTACATTCCTATTAATTAACAATTACTATTCCTATTAATGGTATATAATCAATTTGTCCTGAGTTTCAACTTAGTTTGGTTTTGTTCGATACAAGGGATGAGGTCTTATTATTCTTGGTTTTTATGTTTACACTTGAGATATTTATTTAAAAATGATGCATGTATTTGGCATTATTATTTATGGTTTTTTTTCTTAGACTGTTTCCATGGGGCCTGTCCACATGAATAATTCTTGGAATGTAGGGTTTAGTTGACATTTATGTGCTTTAATGTGATTGATGTCACTAACGATGAGGATTTAAATCAAGTAAAATATTCCTAAGAGGATTGGGCCTTGTAGTGATATGTGTGGTAATTGTACATATAGCTTTGATGAGGAAATAATTATGAGGATGGATTGGAATCTTGGTAGGTTATTAGAGTGGGATGGTCCCTATGAGTATATAAAATGTATTATGAAAGGTTTTACTCCATTTAATGATTCAAGAGTTCAACTAAAGAGATGAAGGATGAGATTCTAGTGTGGGTATTGGGTATTGTCGGACAGATTGGCATTATAATGCCAAGAGGATTGGTCTGATTTAGCTTAGGATAGAACCTGGTTAGTGGGGTTGGGTTATAATACATGATTTTGATGAGGTTCTTGACCATATTATTGAGAATATAATGTATATGGGTTCGACATGGTGTGATTTTGTGACTAGGACAATCATAAGGTGAATAATCCTCTTTGTTTAGTTGGATGATGAGATGTGCATCAGGGCATGAGATAATCCTCGAGAGATGAGTCTAAACTATGTGACTGAGAGGATAGACAAGGATAGGTTTGATAGGATTGGGTGAGTTTCCAACCCATGCGAGGATGATACGATTTATGGAGACACTTGAAGACACTTGGGGTTATTTATGATATCTCATGGAGACACTTGGGGTTATTTCATGACTCCAACATACTCCATAAATGTTCCCACCCAATGTTTTAGAAAAACAATTCCATCTCATGGAAGACCCCAAGTCTCCTCTATCTTCCAATGTTTCCTCACACTCACACCTCATGGTATTACAATATACAAGTGATCTACGTCAACTAGTCAGGATAGCATCACTACCCTCCATCCGTAGAAAGAAGTAAAATACCTAAGTGGCTAATGAGATAAAGAAAATAAAATAAAAACTAAATAAAAACATACCTGTATCCTGTGACTATACATTTAACCTCCCAATATATAAGAACCATACCACCCCATGGGTCAAATCATGTTCCTTCAAGCAAGGGGGAAACAATTCCATTTAATAATCTCTTCATTTTTCATCATGTTCTTTATATAGCGCGTTGTTGGAAACACCATACTAGTACACTTAGCCATTGAATATGCACCTATGCTACATTATTTGAGTTGAATATTGTGCACATAACCCTATTCACTATAGAAAGAACTTCAGAGGGACCACAATCAATGTTTAGTAGTTGATCCTACTCTTGAACCTAGTTGGGAACCAGTCCATGAACCAGATGGTCTACTTGATCATGAGGGTGTAAACCATTTCATTATACTATACTAAGAATAAATGTGTTGGTATCTTTTCTACCATTAATGGGAATTTCTCAAGGCTTGAGTGCCAATCGACTTGAGTTCCTAAGTTAATGGCCCCCTAACTATCCGTAGATGTCAAGGGGTGTCTCCCATGGGTGTCTTGTGGTGTGTAGTGTCTATCTATGATTTCTTTGGTGCTTCCATATTGTGGGAAATTTGTATTGCATGGTCAGTTTAATAAATACATTAGTCAATTAGAAAATAAACCCATAGTCAATAGAGATATACCCACTTTTGATAGATAATACCATCCAAATAACCAACTTGGAAATACGAGACCAACATTTTAATTTACCAATTCAAATTACATAATATATGCAGCACCAACTTATGTTTTATGAAACAATCAATTAAAGGGAAATAAACTCCTCACAATAACCCATAAAATCTCATATAGCATCACTCACCTCCAATTAACCCACATCATTACACATATTAATGACGATACAACCTCATCACATATATATCATGATTAACAAACAAAATCCAACACAGTATAAGGTCTAATAGGAGTCTATAGAGGAAAATATGAGGTTTTTAAAAAATAATGAACTTTTTATTGAATGAACTGTTTGAATGAATGGAATACAACCTGTGAATCTAACCCTACATTTCTAGAAGACTCTATTTTGAAAAAATTTACAATTTACCCAATAATTCACTACACCATGAGTTGGTTACTGCCCAAAACTCTAGAAAATGCATGATTACTATGAATGGTTATCCTAACTATGAACCTAACAATTCATTACTTGTTACCTCATTTTTTAAAAAATAAGACTAATTCTTACCTGGAAGTACCCATCAAAAACCCTGGTGGGAGGAGAGGGAGCCGAGAGAGGGGGATGTCCCACGGGGTGTTTGGCCATGGGGGGTCTCATGCGCGACTGGAGAGGGGGCCGGGGGACATCAGAGGAGGATATTGAGCCAAGAGGGGAGGGGGATGTCGCCAAGAGAGGGAGATGAGAGGGGAGGGGGGAACGTCATCGGGAGCCGAGAGGGGAGGGGGACGTCGTCATCAGAGAAGGAGCCGAGAGGGGAAGGGGAATATCACCGGAGGGGAGGGAGGGGGGCCGAGAGGCAGAGGCAGAGGCCGGGAGGCAGAGGCGGAGGCCGGGAGGAGGTCGAGGTCGGGGAGGGGAGGAGTGCATAGGGATGAAATGTCATGAGGGAGACCTAAATTGGGTATAATATTTCCCAATAGTTAATAAAAGCTATGGGTATAGTTTTCTTTCCTAATGGTTTTCTTAAACCATTGGGAAAACCCAACATATAATAGCTTATGCCAACAGTTTACTAGAACCATTGGTATAGGTTCTTTTTCTCAACGAGTTTTCTAAACCATTGGGAATAAAATGTTGGTATAGGATCAATTTCCAGTAGTGTATGTGGGTTTAGAAAAGAAAATTAAAGTGTTAGAAGTAGGATTTTTATGGAGGGTTTTGAAATTTATAATTAAATAGCTCTAACTCATATAGAAGATAAAGATTTCAGAATATCCTATAACCAACACATAATTTCATTTGTTGTTTTCACTTAAAATATTGTCCATTTCAAATAAAAGTGAGACACTTTGAGTGATACTGACCACACCGTGTCTCGAATTGAGGAAAGGTTGACTGGTACACGTCAAAAATGATTCATGAATGGTTTTTATAAAGTATAAACACAATACAAATGTGTTTGGTCAGTTTTCTGTATGACAGTTATTGTTTTCAATTAAAATCATGTCCATTTCAAATAAAAGAGAGACACTTAGAGTGATACCGTCCACACCGTGCCTCATATTGAAGCAGGGTTGACTCGTACACATCACAAATGACCCATGGATCATTGTCCTAAAGTATCAACACAATCCATTTCAAGTAAATTGTTTATGTCGTGGGGGCTGTCCATGGTCCAGGGGGTAAGGGGGTCCAGGGGGTGGGGGTCCAGGGGGTTGGGTGGTGTTCAAGGGAGGCAATCCCCAAATAATAATTTAAAAATTAACTATACCCAATCCAACCAACATCACAATTCCAATCAATCACCCATATAACAACCAATTCATCCTCAATATCACTACCCTTCCCATTATTCCTTGAACAAATACATAAAAACAAAATCCAAATACAATTTTCAACTAAACTAAAGACCATAGAAACTACCTTATCACCCCACTAAAGAAATGGAAAACCACCTATGACACTACCCCAACCGTCCCTAATAACTTCACATAGACCATCCTTATATCCATTACCCACCTCAACACAATATGACTAAACAAAGCCTTTACCATCTTTGAGTGGGGATACATCTCACCAACAACTCCATTAGTTCATATGGTTCACTAACTACACAAAAGGAGTGGCTATGAAGACTTCAAATAAATTTGATCCATACAATAATGACACTTAAGTGTTGAACAAAAATAGAAAACAAATCAAAGTTCACTTATTGGTTATGCCATTCCAGGGACATCACAACATGGTTTAGACAAAATCAAAATAGAAAATAAAAATTATAGATGAAAAACATTAAAACTAAGGTATTACTTACATATTTGGAGTGTATAACTAATTTTTTATTTATTTAAGATGGATCTATCAGGTGGAAGTAGTTTCCTGGCCTGGGTAAAGAGAAAGGCCTCTCGTTTAGGCCAAATCAAAACAAAGAAGAAAAAAATAGATTAAGAACATTAAAATTAATTTAGAACTTACAGATTTGATGTCTATTGAAGAGGATGGAAGGATTTTCCCAGCCTGGGTAACCAGATAGATTTGACAGATCTTCATTTTTAGAGCTGCAGTCGCGCGGACAGAGGAGAATTGGGGCCGCTGTATTTTTGGGGAAACCTTTACCAATGGTTTTTAAAAACCGTTGGGAAATGTATTCTATACCAATTATTTTTAAAAACCGTTGGTATAGGTTGTTGTAATGGGAATTTAACCAACGGTTTCATTGAAACTGTTGGTGAAAAGGAGGCATTTCCCAACGGTTTGGGCAAACTGTTGGGAAAGGCTGGTAATAATGAGAGTTTACTAACGGTTTGTTCAAACTGTTGGGGTAGTCCACCTATGCCAATGGTTTGTTCAAACCGTTGGCATAAAAGTGTTGGTATATCTATGAATTCCAGTAGTGTCACTGACCATAATCCTCATCCCACACACTATAGTATTCTCTCAACATGTCGACCATTAATTAATTATATTCTAAATAATACAGTCAAGAACCTCATCAAAATCATGTATTATAACCCAACCCCACTAACCAAGTTCCATCATAAGCTAAATCACACCAAGACTCTTAGCATTATAATGCCAATCTGTCCAACAATACCCAATACCCACACTAGAATCTCATCCTTAATCTCCTTAGTTTAAATCTTGAATCATTAAATGGAGTAAAACCTTTCATAATACATTTTATAGACTCAGAGGGATCATCACACTCTAAGAACCCACCAAGATTCCAATCTATCCTCATAAGTATTTCATCATCAAACACTAGACATAAAATTTCCACACCTATCACTACAAGGCCCAATCCTCTTAGGAATATTTTACTTGATCTAAACCCTCGTCTATTCTATACACATATCATACCAATTATAAGACATATGTTAGACCACTCATATCCCAATCGATATCTTATCCACTTGGAGACCTAGTGACATGATGATTTAATTTCCATAAAATCACTAAATAACCTTCTATAAACCTAGGTATCTTGTGAACACCATATCTATAGCTCTACTATGTTAATCTATTTCCTTTCATTTACCATCCTTAGAGTCCATGACTCCCATGGAATAAAGTTATAATCAACCCCTTGGTAATCTATGACCGAATAATCATGTTAGTGTTTAAGGGTCTATAGAGGCTCTTAATACTTTCTTTATACACATGATTGAATGTACTGAAGGCCTTATTTTTATTGATTTTTGATAACCCCCTTTCAAGGGATAAGGGGGAACCCTTACAAGGCCTTTAAGCTTATAGATCACATTTCCCATAGGCTTGGAGACATTAGAGGACCCATAGGTCTTAAGGAAATCATACATACTATGACTACTTGAAATCTCACCTCCCCAGCATCTGCATCGTGATTAGCACTCCACCATTGCATGGATGTTCGGCTAGCTGTCCTGTGCAGTGATGCACAGGCTCGGTACCGATGACAATGCCATACCCTCTCATTCTTCCAAATCTGTTAGCCCTACTCTGTTGAATGCATCTTGTTCTTGAATCCTCCTCTATAACTGGTTCTTTGTAGAATCTATCTAGGCATATTCATATCAGGTGGCCCTGAAGGCCTTGAGGTGGCCCAAAGGCCTTGAGGTGGACTGAAGGCCTTAAAGGTGGCCCTGAAGGCCTTGAGGTGGCCCAAAGGCCTTGAGGTGGACTGAAGGCCTTAAAGGTGGCCCAAAAGCCTTACTGACCCGAAGGCATGGGTGGACCGAAGGCCTTAAGGACTCCAAGCCCAAACCGGTGGCCCAAGGTGAATAGTTCTGGCTGCTATAGTATTGAACAGTACCAGCTATAGTACCAGTATAGTAATGCTATAGTAATGCTACAATACTGCTACAGTACTGCTACAGTCTTCTACAGTACTACTACAGTACCCCCTAGAATTATTCCTCTACTTGGTTTTGAACCTGGGTCTCGTGGATGCACATAGAGATACCTCACCAACTGGGCTGAGGCTCATGTTCTTCTTTATACACATGGAATTCAAATGGTTTTCTATGTTGATAATTTAAAATAAGGGAGGAATCTCTACATCTTGGAATATTTCCCATGATTCCCTAGATAAAAGTGGTTTCATATGAATACAAAATAATGATAGTATGATCTCATAATACTCCATGAGATATGCTATCTTTTACCCTAATAGAATATATAGATTGGTGTAATTAATCAATTGATGCAGTCCCCACCTCAGTAGCCTATCATAACACCTCTACCTTAGTAGCAATATCATGTCTAGCCTACTCTACCACATCATAGAGCCTATATTGTTGAGAGATTTTTTCTAGGGAATTATTTTGATGTTGTACATACAAACATGAAACATCCACTACTGATAGATTCAATTCAAAGTCCCTATTCTCCTCCCTAATGGTTACCACCTTCTTCACCCTAGCATGTATTACTTGATATTCAAACCCACTGGAGTTGAGGGTTTTGAACATGTTCTAGAAGTGGTCCAAATTGTCCTTGAGTTCTTTAAAGGGCCCCTCTAAGATCATTCTTTATATCTCTCCACACACTTTTCACCTAATTTTTTATTGAAATGTAGAGTACTCTGAACCTTAGACTAGGCCTAGTCAAGGAACATATATGTATTCAGGAACAAGGTGGTGAGTGAAGGACTTGTACTCGCATCCATTGGTGAGCATGGTGTATAGATGGATTCTATGGGAAGAGTTACTGAGGACAAAGGATCTGGGATCTCTAATCCTTGAGGTGAAATTTCTATAATTAATCACATAAGCCCTATTAGTCAATGTACATAAATAATGTTGTCAAATAAATAGCAATTATGTTAACCGTTGAGGATTTACCTTTTTCAGTTAATGTAGTAGCTAGTTATTTCACCTCAACCTTGACCCAAGGGATGATAGAAATGTGTTCCTATACCACGCATCATTGATGCACAGATGATGCCCATTCCACTAACATAATATATTCAAGGATAATTCTAGAGACACCACCACCCTAAAGGAGTGGAAGCATAAACAAAGGTCAGAAAATTTGATACAGACCCAATGCTATATTCAATTTTAGGATAAATGATTACCATCTCCTAGTGATACCTCCATCCTAGATAGGTCTGTTGGAGAATATTTACCCATATCATGAGATTCTAAGAGTGTTCACAGTCATGTCAGATCAAAAGGTATTAGGAATATTGCACCCACACCAGACATTAGGTTCAACCCTTCTTGGACCTCGGTCATTTTATACTCTCTCCTTGGACCCTATCCAAGCCTGGAGGCATGCTGAAGGGATGGAAGGTGTATCTTTATTGGATATATAAGTTTTTCCCCCTCTAAGTAACTTGAAGAGAACCGACACAATTAAGCAGGCTAGGAAGAGATACTTAAGAAATTTGATGATTGAAGTTAGAAAATGCACTACTTACTTGATGAATTTGGGTGAGGTTTCTTAGTTGACTACATCAAACTTCCCTCTAGGAAAATGTATGACTTGATTCCCACTATTCATGATACACAGTGATTCCTAGACATCATGTCCTGGACCCAGATACAAACACAATTTTCATTCCATCCTAGATCTTGGGGATTGTGACAGACTCAAGTTGATCCCCTACCCAGCCAAATTCTCAGATGATGCCCCTTCCTCTAAGTATGAGATATATCTGTGTGAGAGGTTCACCTTGTTTTTATTGGGTGATAAGGAAATACTAAATTAACATAATTAATTATTTCCCACCATAGCATTTCCCATCCTTATGTACATGATCATGATCTTTATATAAATATGCTAGTCCAAACACCATGAACTTAAAATCTATGCAATCATACCTGAGGTGTTCCTAATATTCCTTAGTCTATGAAAACATTCTAAGTTCATTTTCCCCCTATTTATTTATTTTCTATATATACCCTTGTTCCTTGCTACAAGACCTTAAAAATTACACCCCTACACTCTAGGCTATATGAACTTAAGGGCTATCCCCTTTGGTTAAAGTTATGAGACCATAAACTAAGCTATTTTTGGATCACCCTTAATCTTACCACTAAATCATACCTAGATCCAATTTTTATATACCCTATCCACATACTTGAAGGTGTAAACCTAAGAGTACTTGAATAATTCTTGAGCATCTTCTCCCTTTAACATCCTTCCCCTAGTCTATATCCACTGAGTTGTGCTTGAATCAAGGAGTCACCACTGGACCTTAGGCACGCCTTCCTATACACTAGAGGATATCGATTAACAATGAGGTTCTAGGGTCATACCATTGGAAGACTATACCCCATATTAGAGTGCACAACAATAGATGAAAATAAAACAATAAAAATCTATGATATAAACATTAGAGCACAAATGATAATAAATAATTGAATTAAAATTAAATACATAAAAACTAATATACACTGGCCTCCCACCAGATTGGCCCCATATATAAAAAAATGAATATAAAAGGAAAAAGAGACTCCAATCCATCCTCGAGTCTCACATTATCTCAATCACCAAACCATATAAAATTCTCCATAATTATCATGTAACAACGATCCTTTACCCAATTTGATCCTATATGCAAGTAATAATTCTTCTTAGGGACCAAAGTGTCATGGCCTCCCGAGCATGGTGAGAGTACAACATAGTAGGGAACCACTAATATAGTTTGATACATAAATAGTAAATGTGTGTCTGTACATGTGATATTCTTAGATAAATAAATTTATAAATGATTTAATATAAATAAATAAATCACTATTGATCCTTAGGATCTAATGTGACACTTGTGATTGACCACACTTACCTCATCTTGTGCTGAAGTGTCTCTGAGCATGTCATGAAATTGTTATAACTAGTATATCATTTAAAACCAATTCCCATCCTATTAGGGGAATCTAATATCAAAGTAGCATGTTCAAGCACTGTTTCCTAGGTGAATGGACCTAGGAAATCTATTTGAAGCAAGCCCACAACCAATTCCCCTTAATAAATAAAATACTATCAGGCATAATGGTAAATTGATAGACGTCATGGGAAGTGAAACATCATCTAGTATCATCCAATTCCCCTGATCCTAGGGAAATATAGTTTCAATTTCCATAGAGTCGATTCCAAGATATCTTGGGAATTCCCACATTTGTAGTCATATCATCAAATCTATGGGGGTTACATAAGGAATTCCATAGACATGAAGGCTGAATCCCAGTATCCTAAAAATTCCACACTCATTGGGATCAAGGTTGAATATCTGCATCCTAATAATTATACAGTCATTAAAATTAAGGTTGAATCCCTGAATCCTAAGTGTTTCTGTGTTTAATTGTAGTGAGTTTTTGTGTTTGATTGCAGTGATTTTTTGTGTGTTTTATTTGTGATTATAGGTTTTCTATGTGTTTTTTGTGCTTGTAGTGTTTTTTGTGTGATTGTAGGTTGAAGGTTGTAGGTTTCCTGTGTGTTTTCTATTTTCTATGTGTTTTTTGTGTTTGCAGTGTGTTTTTGTGTGATTATAGGTTGCAGGTTGTTTATTGTGTTTTTTGTGTGTTTACTGTGTGTTTACCTATGTGATTCCAGGTTACAGGTTGAATCCATGCATTTGATTGCAGGCGCTGTCCGTTATTGTGTTTGTAGTGTGTTTGCCTACATGATTGCATGTTTTAGGTTGAATCCCTGCATTTGATTGCAGGCGTTGTCCGTTAAAATGTGTGGGGGGCTATGCCAACCTATTGAAAACCATTGGCATACCTCTGTATAATTATTAGATATTTATCCCAACAATTCAAGATGAACTGTTGGGAAAACATAATTCCCAGAGAGCATTATGCCAACAGTTCCAACTGAACCATTGGAACAATTTATCCCAACAGTTCATCATGAACCATCGGCAGATTGAGATCCAAACTGCCCTATACCAACGGTTCAATGTGAACCATTGGTATATGGCTATCCCAACGGCCCAAGTGCCAACATTTCATGAAACCGTTGAGATAATCTATCCCAACGATTTTAGGGCCTTTCCCAATAGTTTGAAACTATTGAGAAAAGTTAGATTTCCAGATGTGATAGCTCAGAAATGATATTGATGTTTTTTTATCACCATTAATTGATGATTTGAAACTCTTATAGGAGGATGGTATTAGAGTGTATTATTCTTATAAAATGGAATATTTTTAACTACATGAAATTATTATGTTCACTATAAATGACTTCCCAGTATATGGAAATTTGTCTTGATATAGTGCTAAGGGGCATAAAGCATGTCCAATTTGCAAACAAAAGTCTTCATATTATCAATTGCATTATGGGAGAAAAATAGTACACATATTTCATCAAAAGTTTTTGTCTATGTATCACTATTATAGAAGATTAAAAAAGGTATTCAATGGATCACAAGAATTTGATATTTCTCCAAAAACTTTATCCTATGATCGGTATTTTGAGAGGGTACAAAACCTTGATGTGACATTTAGAAAGACACATAAATCTGGTAATGATAGAAATATTTGGAAGAAACGATTAAGATTTTTTGAGCTACCATTTTAGAGATATCATGAGATCAAACATAAAATTTATGTCATGAACATGGAGCGGAATATCCATGACAACTTGATTGGAACATTATTAGATATTAAAGGAATGACTAAAGATGAGTTGAATGCAGTATTGGACTTACTCTAAATGGGAATACATTTGGAGTTAGATCCCACTCCTGATGGAAGGTGAACATTCCTACCCCTGTCTTGTCATACATTATCAAATAGATAGAAAATTATCTTTTTTCAGTGTATTTATGATATCAAAGCACCGTAGGGTTATTCTTCAAATGTAAAAATAATTGTATCTTTAAAGGATTTGAAGTTGACAGGTATGAAATCTCATTATTTTCACTTCCTAATATAATAAATTCTACCGATTGCATTGCATGGAATATTTCTGATCTGTGTCAGAATGACTATCATGAAGGTGTGTTATTTTTTCAATTCAAATTTTAATAAGGTGATTGATCTTAGTGGTTTGAAAAATTGTAAAAACGAATAAATTATTATAATTTTTCAATTAGAAATATATTTTCCTCTGTCTTTTTTTGATATCATGGTGAATTTAATAGTTCATTTGGTGTGAGAAATAAATATTTATAGACCTTTATATCTATATTGGATGTATCCTTTTGAAATTTATATGAAGATATTAAAGGGATATGTTAAGAATCCATATCAACCTAAACCCTCCATTATTGAGAAGTATATTTTTAAGGAGGTTGAGGAGTTTTGTACAAGATACTTTTCTACAGTGGAGAATATTGTTTTACCTCCATCTCACCATGAACAAGTTAATTATGGGGGAAATGGGATATATGGCTTGAAAGTAAAATCATTGATAGGTGAATAGAATAAGAAGGTACATTTATACATCTTGAATAATATATATGATGCTCAACTATATATAACATTGGATATTAATGTGCTGAAATAATGTTATCTGAAAAATAATGATATGTGGATTTTGAATGAGTATAAAAAAACTTTTTTTTCCATGGTTTAAAGAGACCATACTTGGTAGATCACATGCATCAGAAACATTGAAATGGTTAGTGGGTGGTCCAAGTTTAAATCCGACAACTTGGTCTGGGTATGACATTAATGGCTATACATTTCATATGAAAGATCAGGACAACAAAAGTGCAGTTCAGAATAGTAGTGTATTGGTGTTCGTAGAAGTACTGCATTTTTCGAGTGCTAAAGACAAAAAACCAATTTCTGTATCAAGTGCATATTATGGAGTCATTAAATAAATATGGGAGTTTTATTTAATTAAATTTAAAGTTCCAATATTTAAATGAAAATGGTTTAACAGTAACAACAGTGTCATACATGATGAATTTGGAATGACACTTGTTAATATAAATAGATTGGAACACACAACTGATCCTTTTATAATGGAAACACATGAAAAACAATTTTTCTATGTTATCGATCAATCCAATATGTAGTGGTATATTGTTTTACAAGAAAAAAAACAGTACTTTGGTGATGATAAAATTGATCAAGATGCTAATTTATGTGAGATCCCTACTTCCATGGAAAGATTAATAGATAATATTGATGATCACGTCATAGACATATTTTATTCCATACTGAATTATTATGATGAATTAATTTGAAAAAATAATCCTTTAGTAGATTCCTAATATTAAAAGTAACATATATTTATTTCTTGTTTACTTTTTTTTAAATTTTATAAACTATTATATATTTTAATTTTATTTTCTTTATTAAAAAAACGTATTATAACTAATAAGTTAAATTGTTTGTTTATATTAGTTAAGTTTTGTTTTGTTTACCATGTTTACTCTTACGTAACTTATATATTAATTAAATCTAATATGTTAAATAAAAATAAAAACATTTTATAAGATTATATTGAAAAAATATTCTTTTTTGTGTAAAAAATGATTTATCAGGTTGGAGCATTTTTTACTATTCACACACCATTTTTGGATTTGTTTTCATTTATTTATATGATATTTCATATCTCATTACTCTTATTAAAATTTTAGTTAACTATAACAAATATAAATAAAAACATGTTAAGTTTAATTTAATTTATTTATTTTTTGATAATTTTTCATTTTTTATTTACATTAGTATTGTAATAGTTGAATTTATATATTTATGTATTGGTTTTTTGTTACTCTGATTTATAATATAATGATTGATCAATCAAATAATCCACCACATACTTCTAGATATGATCATACTCATACCTCTGGGGAGGAATGTACACATGATCCTCTTGATGAGCCTCATCCATCTTTACAAGAGACATCTACTCCCATAGGGTCAAAGAAGAGTTTGAGGGTTTGTAAATGTGGCAGCACACATTCACAAAAATTATCAGTTTCCCATAGCCAGTACGAAAGGATATTGGTAGAATTTGATGATAATGATATTCCAAGAGGTCCTAATTCAAAATAAATCAAGAGTTTTATATCAATTCAGGCTAAAAGAAAAGTTAGTATTTTAATTGATGATTGGAGAAGTTTTGACAAATTGACACCATCTCACTTGTGGGAGACCATTTTGGTAAGTTTGTTTGTTATTATTTAACTTATCTTTAAATGTTTATAGTAATATATGTTTTCCCACTTCTTATTATATGACATATGATATACCTAATACCAGAGGAGTCAAGAGGAAATGTTTATCATTGGCTGCTAGGAGATTGATGGATTTCAAATCAACCCTCACATTCGATTTCATTTTTGGGCATAGTAAAAATCATAATCCATGTGATATATATCCTATTATATATGAAGATACATGGAAGAAATTTGTTGAAATTGTAAGAAAAGAATCATTTTTGGTAAGTACAATGTTACCTTTTAGAAGTTTTTTTATATTAATGATCTTATTAATGATTTCTTTATTATTAATTTATAGAAATTGAGGATATCTCATCAAGAGACCCAATCTATAAACATATACCCTCATACTTTATCTTAGGGAGGGTATACATTTTTATAATAATAAATGATGTATGAAAAATTTCAAAAACTAAGAACTGAATCTTCAGGCTCTGCAGAGGTTTCTCCTCTATCCTCTCTGACTAGACATGAAAAATAGAAGAGGTATTGGATCAACAAAAAGGATAATATCTTCCGAAAGATTTTAGGGTTGTAGCTGATAGGATTACAAGATGTTTACTTTATTTTTTTATTTAAGTTAATTCAATTATTTATATATTTTGATTCATTAAATAATTTTTCAAATAATTCATACATGATTCTCTTGAGGATCAGAGCATATAGGGGGTCATTTTAGATGAGGGTAGGCAAGATATTTTAGATACAACATTGGGAAATCCTGAATACCCGGGTCGTGTATGAGGATACCCGGTGGGTGTATCGGTGAAAAAAGCGTTTCCATGTTCTTCAACTTCTACATTGGAGGGTGTTTACAAAAAAAATATTTGGAGGCTCAAGTTCAGTATATTCATGTGATGAAGGAGGATAGGATCAGATCTTCGGTACAATCGATGTTTGAAAACATGAAAAGATAGTTTTAGACTATAACTCCCACTCCTCCACCTCTGCCAGTAGCTCTCACTCATCCACCTCCACCTATAGACCCCACTCATTATCCTACTCCTATACCCATACTCCACAATTTCCCCATTATTGCAAGTTATTGTTGATGATAGTCAATATCATATTATTGCATATGATATGATATTTTATATTGGATATACTATTCATCATCAACAGATAGAGATAGAGCATCATAGGGTCATTATACAATATATTATAGATATATCAACTGGATTACCATTACCTATAGATGAGGTAAGTAAAGTTGGAAAAAGTATTGGACACTTTTTAGTTTTAACATCTAGACTTCTACATCATATTAAAATAGAGGTATATGTATATTTTATCTTTTATTTCAATTTTGTATTAATTTTTTTATCATTTTAAAGTTTATATATTTATCTATTTTTTATAGAAATACTTTAAAAGTTAAGGAAATACTATATAGACAAAAAAATACAAAGTGATATGACTTCAGATATAATATCTAGTAGTATTGATAGATTGTCAACATTTTCAAAGTTTATGTTGGATGTTTATGAGATTCCACTTGAAGATGATGTTTGTGGGAATGCAATGACTGTGGGGAATTTGAGAAATGATATCATGGAGATTTTAACTAGATATCAGTTTGGAATCAACACGATGAATGTTTTTTCCTTATAAGTATTAACATAAATCTTTTCATATGTTAAATTCATTGAAAATTAATACTTATGTTTGTTTTGTATTAGCTATATTTATACAATATGTAAGGAGAATGACAAGACAAATGTATATGGATTTATGGAACCACAATTTATTTTACCTATAGCGATGAGAATGAATGAATCAAAAAATAATAGTTTATATTACCGAAAGATTTCAAAATAATCTAATTATTCAATGCTAGATGTTTACTTATCTTCAAGATTATGAAACATATATATCACAAAGTGTTATATATATTTTAACATAATAACCACTAAAATTATTATTTTTATATTAGTGTCCGTTGGATGTTAGGCGTTTTTTTCCCATGGAGAAGAAACTTTATTGGTTATGCTCTATCCACGGTGAAGTAAGACAAAATTTTAAGGATGTATTGGACATGTAAGTTTGAATTTCTTAATACTTATTTATATTAAGATGAATTTTAAATTTAATTCATTGATATTATTTTCAAATAGGGTATGAAATTTTTTTATAGTGACCACAAAGAAAAAGAGCACCAAGATCAAATATATAAAATCAAAAGTGAATTTTCATTTATAATTAGTAAATTTTGGATATATTACTTAATAATGTTATTTTGAATTGAAAAACTCATTTAAAAAATGTTTTCATAAACAAGAAGGTGTAAAATAATGTGGATATTATGTGTTAAGATTTATATATGAAATAATTTCAATTGGGAGAGTTACAAATTTCTAGTAGGTTATATTTATTTATAAATGTTTCCTTAATATTTCATTCATTTTATTCATAATACATATTAAATGATTTCCTTTTATTTTTTTAATGACCCTCAACCTTATAGTGCACAAGATTTCAAACACTTACAAGTTGAATGGGAAAATAATTTTATAGGTTTGGTTAGATTTTAGTTTGTTTGTACTATATATTGTAATTTTGAATGTTGTAATTGTAAATATGTATTTCTAGTTGTTTTTTTATTGCTTCTTCTTATGCTTGTTTTCTGTTTTGGTTAGTTGTGGAGAGGAGGGTTGAAATGATTTTTTTTAAAAAATTGGGTTTTCATATCTGTTATTTTATAACCAATGTAAAAAATACTTTATCGATGGGTTTTTATATTGGTTATCAAATAATAGATGTTAAAAACCCTTTTTCATGTTGGGTTTTCATGTTGGTTATCAAATAATCAACTTGAAAAATCATTTTCCACATCGGTTATCTTATAACCGACATGGAAAACTTTTTAAATAGGTTTATCATGTAGGTTATTTTTAACTGATGTAAAAAACCAATTCAATAATTCATTTACAATGTCCATTTTTAATAGATTTTAAAGACATATTTACAATATTTCCTTTAATAACGTCTCCTAATAATCGATGTGAAAAAGCAAAAAAAAAACCGTCATTAAAATCATTTTCTGCATTAATGCTAATTCACTACTCTGGGGTATACCATCACATTATAAACACTCCCACTCTAAAGGAGTGACCAAGTATACTAGGGATGCTTGTCAACATAAACATTGAAAATATAGGTTCCACCAACTATACACCTAACCACATATAAGTTATAACATAACAAGGAACATTATAACATAACAGGCAGGAATAATATTAATTACCACACACACACACATGTGATTATACTCAAACATGGTCTAAAGCACATAATCACATAACATCATATCATTAAAACAACTATTTACATGGTCTCTACATGGTAAGAAACTTCCCACCTCATGTTTGTTGATGTCAAAATCCAAGGGTCCACTAATGAAACATCACCTAGATCACGTCTGCATATTAATTAATTCAACCTGCTCACCAAGGAATCTTAGAACCAGTTTATATTTATTTTATTTCCCAAAATAAATAAAAACTCCACATGTTATAATAATTTCTCTCTCCTAAATAATTTCCAAATTATCGATTTAAGTCATAGTATACGATAATAATTTATTTTATAAGGAATAATTATAAATTAAACATGCAATAACACCTTAACTCTCTAGAATAATCCTAAGGTATGCATGATAATTCTTTATCATTTTTTATAAATCTAGGTCATCACTATTTAAGGATTATTTATCATTTATTTAAAAATATTAGAAAATATAATTCCACAAATAAAATAAATTATAGAATCCCACCGGGAACTATCCCTTTAAAAACATTGTACTCAAGAAATAGGAGATAAAGAGGGCTCTTCCATGCCTAAATATTATAATAAAAACTTAAATTATTTGAAGAATACCTTGAAGATCTTGGTTAAGGGTTTATGGACTAACCAAATTCAATAGGAGATTAAAATTGTTGGGAAAGAGAAGTTCAGATATTTTAAAAGAGAATCTCGATGTTCTGGTTTGTATCATTGATATCCCCAACTAAAAATACCATTTAATTCCTCTTTTAATCAAATATTTAATGCATAGCATTTAAATTCTTCAAAAATAACAGTTAAAAACTTAAACGAGTCAAAGTAAGTAATTCTCGTGATTTTGGGATTTTGAAATTGTTAAAATGCATTTTAGGTTCGTGTTGGGAAGAAAAAAAACAAGGTTTAAAATTACCTTTTTTCCAAAAAGGGTACTATGTAAGGGAAACATGGTTTTACCCTCACGTAACTTGTAGCATTTGTGTGAAGGTAAGGAGTTTTACACTCACATAGTTCATGCACTCAGACTTATCCTTATGCAGCTCCAAGTTACCCTCACACATCCTTTAGAAATTAAGAACTACCTTTATATAGATTGAAATTACCTTTACACAGTAGTTGAGTTACCCTAAGTAACCTTTTAAAATTAAAGGCTATCTTTATTTAACCCTTACAAACACAATTTTACCCTTACATAACTTAGACCCACCCTTACACAATGAGGGTTTACCCTTATGCAACCCTTGAAAATAAGGAGTTACCTTTACATAGCTCCCAAAAACCATCCTACATATAGGCAGAATACATTTACCCTTACTTATACCCTATTCTCTATGTAAGGGTAAAAATAAAATTGAAAATTATTAAATTTTCACTTGACTTATAAATTATAACTAAAGGGGGTTCTAAAGAAAATTTATAAACTGAGAATGTTATAACAGTAATATAATTAAAATATAAACTTTTATAACATCACTAATACATTATATTTATCTAAAAAATTCTTGGAATGCCATATATGATCCAAAACATAATACCTTTAGAGTTTTTAAAATCATTTACTTGATTTTCTATTGTTTGCACAAGCACTTTGTCAGCATTGCGTAAGAGTTTAAGGTAATTATTTTATTAATAAAAATTAAAAAGAAATTACCATCATAAAATAAATTTATTAATATTTAAAATAACCTTTTATAAACTTTTATAACTTGTGTTTATCCCCATCACAAAATATTATAGATATTAAAAGTAAGAAAAAGAAATTTTTGGAATTTTCCTTTACTTAAAAGAACATCGAGGTCTTTATCGAAGAAAAATAGAAACAAAATGCCATATTTTAAAATATATAAAGATTTTGGTCATATTACACTCATCTAATGAAATATAGG
The DNA here is from genome assembly GCA_963277665.1 of Viscum album. Classification (NCBI taxonomy): domain Eukaryota; kingdom Viridiplantae; phylum Streptophyta; class Magnoliopsida; order Santalales; family Viscaceae; genus Viscum; species Viscum album. The sequence goes on along the minus strand of OY728155.1, from coordinate 1,498,076,758 downwards.
TAAGTGTATGGATTATTTTGAAGCCTTATTTCATAGTTTTAACCTTGTTCTACCCGCTTTGCCCTTACCGTGGTGACAACATTTTTACCTAGGTTACTATTCATTCTGACAAAAAATAAAGTTAATATATTTAAAAAATTTATATATTATGATTTAAAATATGTAATATATTTTATCAAATTAAATCCACATAAGTGAAATAAATTAATTGTAAAATAAACCCGCAAAATGCGATGAAAAACTGTTTTCCATAAAAATGTATTTTTATGCATAAAAATGTTTTATAGAAAAATTAATCATAATATTGATTTAAATGACATTAATTGGATTATTTTTAATAAAAAATAACTAATTAAATTTTAAAATCAATTCAAAACAAAATGAGGCTTTGTAAACACTTGAATGGAAATAACAATTTTTTATAAAATCAGCATTTTTTCACTATTCACTGAAAAAATAATCTTTTCATAAAAATACAAAAAATTAATTCTAAGATAATTTTGGTATAATTATTTAAAAATTTATATAATTTTATTAAATAAAATTTATAAAAGTGGAATAAATTAATTATAATGTTCACTCATAAAAATTAATATTTTTTTTGGAAAAAATGTATTTTTAAAGCATAAAATGACTTTACTAAAAAATGAGTGTTTATTTCCTAAGAATTAATCAATAAATTTTTATTGAGTAGGATATATATATATTTCATAATGTGATTAATCCAGGTCATATCTTCCAATTCAACAATTATGTTATAATGGTCATATTTAAATAATAACATTTTATAGTCGTTAAAGCTCAGAATTTCATGTTATGTATGCTATTGAACAAAGTATTATTAAAAAAATAAAGTTATTACATTCTACCCAATTAAATAAATTTATTCCTATCAATTTTTTCTTGATCTTGGTAATTTAAGGGTTTAATATTTTAAAATCCCTTTTTTTAAAACCCACATCATAAAAAGGGTTAATAAAACTTCCTTTTGAAAAGAGAGAAAAGGAAATATGAAGGCCATCTGGAATAACACATAACCAGGTTTCCAAATAGGATAAAATTTGTAGGAAGTGAAAATATAGATATATATGAGAAAATTAATTTCCAAATAGTGATGGATAATTGATCACAAGAAAGTGAATGATCACGAGAAAGTCAATGAACACAAAACCATAAACCAATGAGTTGTGAAAAAGGCCATTGATTCATCATATTTGATTGTAAGTAAGGAAATAATTTTCATTTTAATGATCATTTATCTAAATGTGATGGATCCTTTTACTATTAATACAAAGAATGTGATAAAATACACTTACTTGGTTTTATTAAAATCCATAAACATTAGTTAGTTTCATGTTTTAACAAGTTTCCACCTCTATCTCACCCCATATTCCAAGAGATGTGTATCCACAATGAATCTTTATTATACTTAAAGCATCATATTTTAATAAATCATAGGATCTATACAAGGATAAAAAGTTAATGATCATATATTTACTGAATCCAAAATGGTTAGCAGAAGGTAAGATAATACCCAAAATTAATAAACCTTAATATAAAGAAATAATACATTTAACTCCAAAATTTCCAAAATAACATTGGAGGTTCAACTTAGATCATTCCATAAATAAATAACCCTATATCTCAATTAACCTCAATAACCTCAACATTAAAGAATGTTTTAACCTCAAAGGTTATCTCATACCTTTCATCTTACTTCCGTAAAAATGCAATGACATTATTCCCAAATAATTCTTCATGTTAAATCACATTATGCACTTAAGAGTTACTTGTACCTCAACCCAATAAAAAATCTCCAAAAATTTAATTAATCACTTTAAAAACCCATCAATTAAAACCTCAAAGGGTTGTATATTCCTTTTAACTTATGATCAACCTTAAACTTATAAACCCATGATGATATTAATAACTCTTTAGTTAAACTCACATGAAAAAAAATCCTAATATACAATGTTATCTAAACCCTTATCTGATACGAACTATAATAAACCTGAACTCGTACACCCAAATTCAATGCTAAAAACATAATCTTTATATTTTTTATTTGATACCGATAAATGTGACCCAATTTTATCCATCCAAAACATACAACATAAAATGAAAATATTGGATCACTTACATGCCCAAGGACCTTTTAATTTTAGAGTTTTAGAGAATTAGGAAAAACTCTTACATAATAATACACATGTTTTTAAGTGATAATTTTTCCCACTATACCTATATTTTCTTATTCCACATTAATTATTCATCATCACCCACATGAAACCATTATAGATATATCTTACTTAACATATTTATTTATAACATGGGAAAATGAAACACAAGAAGGGTGAGCTCAAATGCTCAGTAAGGGAACACATAGACATTAACAACTGAATATCTCTAATGAGCATAATATGAACATAAGAGATGATAACATATTAAAAGTGAATGAGTATAACATAAGAGAATTCATACCCAAAAAACCTAGAACATAAAAAATTAAACATGGCATAAAGATTTAATAAAATATGAGAGACATACAAGACAATAATTATGATCCTTTTGAAAATAATCCATGATCAAAGTAAACATTATAAATTATTTTAATCATAAAGAAACCTTGATGGTAACTTGGAATATTAAACATTCATAATGAAATCACCTAAATAGGATAATTATAACATTCTATTAGGAGTAAATTATAATAGTTAACTCTACTATCTCTTAGGATCTACCCATATTAAGTAAACTTTGTCATCTCTTAGGAGTAATGTACACCAATTAACTCCATCGTCTCTTAAGATTAACTTATAACAGTTAACTCCATCATCTCTTAGGAGTAACTTATAATATCTAACTCTATTATTTTATCCAATGCATTGGAGGGATATAACATACACACCTGTCCTTGATCTATACCATGACCACCCATATTTGGTTTATAAGGTAACCAACTATCATCAGTTTATAATGGAACCACTCATAAATCATCTATACATATGTCCAAGTAACATATAATGACTAAAACATTTAGAATATTTCACTTTTAAACATAACACCCTTGAAAATAACCATCATTCCTATTTAGATTGATTAACCCATGGAATGGAAATGATATCAATAACAATATCTTCAAAATAATCATAATCCATCTAGAGAAAAAATAAGGATGGTATCATTGTAACAACCCCATTTGATCATATGAAAATAATAAAGGATATTTCCTTAGATGAAAAATACATTTAAAATAACATTTAAGAAATTTATTTAAAATAGGTAAAATATACTTTTTTATAACATTTTAAATAAAAATTACAAGAATATTGAGAAAAATATATATTTTTAAAATAACCAAGGAAAATTTTAAAGTAAACATCAAATAAAATAATAATTATAACAATAGTAAAATCTATTCATTTGGTAAATGATAAAACAAAGACCCCTTTCACACTTCTGATAAAAACCAAACATACCATGTTTGGAAAATGAACAAAATATTACTTTTAATTTTTTTTAAAGAAAGTAAAATATAGTTTAAAATTACTTTAAACAATAATTTCTTCATAGAAAATAACATTATTGAAAACATTTTAAAGATCATGGATATAGGGGAGAAAAGATTCCCGACCAAAAAGAGAAACAAGGTTAATCTTTACTTAAAAACATTCATTTGATATAATTAAGTACCGAAGAGAGAAAAATGAAAGGAAATAATGTAAACCTAAAAAATATCCTGAGTGGAATAGTAGATACATGGTTCAAGAAATTAAGATCATAAAATTTCCCCCAATGGAACCTTGAACATAAACAATTCTAAAAAGAAATGAGATTGTGACATAAAGTCTTTACCACTTTGGAAAATTTCAAATCAAAAGTCATTGAAAATAAGAATATGATACATATATTTAAATCCAATTAATTATATGAATTAATATGTTAAAATTAATTCATGGGTCAATAATTACACCATATAAAATAAAACATGACGTATAACATGAATTATGTCTTAAAGAATTGAAATTGAGACCATGAAAACCCTTAAAACATTTATATCATTTGAATAAATATCTCATAAAATAGCTAAATTCAAAGGAAATTTAAATATCATGGTAAAAGATTCATTAATGATATAATATCTCAATATTAATCAAATACACCCTATAAAAGTAAGTATGTACATAATATGAGACATATCTCAAAGAAACAATATTGAGATGAATAATTCTTGCAAAGATCATATCACTAAAGTGAGATATAATCATCAAGGTGATTATGTGTAACAATTTTAAAACCAAATAAAACAAGTGGAAATAAAATACAATATAAGAATAGGTCATTTGACACATAATCATGAATAAACATAGTCAATGAAGTAGAATTATTACCCAATGAATAGAAATTGAGTTAAGAAACCCCTTACCTCAAGTCCAAATTTTCTATGTATGTCCTTTAACTATGGTATAATAAAATTTTATAAATTATTTAATTATTTAAGAAAATTTTATAGGTTTATTAATTTACCATTAAACCATTTATGTTATTTATTTTAATTACATGTTTAATTAATTAATTAGTTAAGTCTACACCGGGTGTTTTGAGGACGTTTGTTTTATAATTGAAAAATGACTTTGGTAGATTGATCATGGTCAAAGGGGTCATTGTTAAATAATATCCAAAATAATAATAACAATTAAATGATTATAATCTTTATATATTAAATACAATTTTATATTCAACCATGAAAAGTAGTCATAAAAAACAAAATACATCCACTCGCGAGGTAGTAGTCGGCACATACACATATGCAATGTTTTTATTAATCATTGTATGAGAAATAAAAAAATAAAAAAAATATTATATTTATATAATAATTATAATTTTATAAACATAAAATATATTCATTAAATCCATCCTCATGACCAGTTATGAGAGGTTGTTTTTGAAAAATGAAGTACATCACAATGTGGAGATGGTAGTCCATACGTATACAAGTGTGATGATTCCATTTTTAATGATTGGAATGGTATAAATATAGATGATATATTATATTTAAAAAATAATAATTATGTCATTAATATCACATATATACATTAAATCCATCATAATAACCATCCATTAAAGGCAGTGATGAGAAAAGAAATTCATCGGTTTGTGAGGCGGTAATCTACACATAAACACAAATGATGGTTTTGTTTCCCATTTGATAGAAAAAGGAGAAAAATACAATTAATTCATTAAAATAATAACATCTGACTATATGGGAGACACTTATTTTATTATGTTTGAATGGTTAGGGTATAATTGAATGAGGTATAAGTATAAGTAAAATGAAAACTTCTGATTGAGATGATTACCTCCTCTTTAAAGAACCTCCTTGGATATCTCCTTAAGGACCCTAGGTATAGTATTTTAAAAATAAAAGAACCTATTTATCATATCTAAGGAAGTTTATAAGAGGTTTTTTCAGGGTTTTTCAAGGTAATTTGTAATGTCCCCCGATTTGGAACTCTCTCACATGGCCGGAAAGGGTTGGTTACAAGACCTCAAGCACACCTCCCTATATGCTAGAGGCTACCGAATAGCAGTGAGGGTGTGAATAGTATTGTGGGGAGACTATACCCTCTGGTATGATGTGTCATAGTAGTAGAAAAAATTCACAATAAAATGGAAATATTCAAATTAAATACATAGTGAAAGACAACAATAAAAGAAAACATAATAATCTAATAAATAATAAAGGAATAATGTAATGACATGCTGGAATGTAAATAAATGTCATGCTAGAATAATAAAAGAAAAGACTAGTAGTCTCAAATAAAAGGCTCAAATTATTGGGTCCCAAACCCCATGTCGGTCCCATCTCCAAAATCCATCCCATCCACAAACAAGTAATCAAAAGTAAGGTCCTTTACCCTTATCCAAACCTGCATCCACATAATCTGCTCAGAAACTAAACTGTGGCCTGAACAGGGTGTGAGTATAAATTAATAGATTGACACCACCATGACTAAACGAAACTATTTTGATAATAAGTTTATGTAATAAAGTGATAACTAGGTTCATTAATTAATTTAACAATTAATAAAATACAACAACAACCTGCTTTGGATCCATGCCAGAATATATCTGAGCATGTATTATGACCATGCCAACCACAACCATATAGCTAAGGCAAATAAACTGCTTCAGTGTAATGCTAGAATATCTCTAAGCATGTCTTATGACCATTCCAACCATAACCATATAACCATGGTATAATCACAACAATTAATCTGGGTCAAATCCCTATAATCATTACATCATTCAAGATGAAGCTCTATAATCATTACATTATGAGACTAGGATAACTCACTCTATTTAAGAATTACAACATGGGACTGGGCCGAGACCACTCAATATCAGCATTACAACATATAAGTGTGCAAGTTCCAGGGTCGAGCCCGATATATAAGCATTACAACATGGAACACAATCCTTATCATACAGCATGGATATCACAATATCACATCACATTTCTCAATAGTTAATTATGTGAATTACCATTATTCTTTCATAGTAAATTTTCAATTCAATTCACAATTTATTAACAATTATATCAATAAGTAATAAGCCACAATTCAGGGATTCTATAAGAATAAATCACCCTAGGTCACATGTCATGCTAAACATACTTTAAGTCATTTTCCAATTTAATTATAATCATGGTCCACTCACCCCATGATAAACTATAATCTTGGTAAAAATTCATTTGAAATCAAAGGAATTCAAGGAATAATTCTATTCATTTATTTAATTAATTTGGGTATACACAATGATGTAACAATCACAATATTTTATAAACTTGGCAATTATCAAACCATAGGGTTAAGATTTACACCCCTATCTTTAACCGATAATCCAACAACACTTCCAATGGTAAACACCCACAAGGTAGAAGGTGTAGATGAATGAAAAGAGGTTCTTAGATCAAAATTGATTAAGATAAAAACCAATAATGAAATATATCAATGTATTTCACCGTAAAGGTTGGATAAGAAGGAAGATAAGGAAGAAACCTAACAAAAAAGATTTACTAGGGATTTATTGAACATACGGGGAATCCAAAAGAGAAGTTGGCACCCCAAAATTGCATGGAGAATAACCTAGGGTCTATTGGAGATGACATGCAACCGAAACAGTGATAATTCATCTACACAACATGTTTAAAACAATAGTTTAGGCATTTACATGGCGTGTAATGTGATTACACACCTTGTAAATGTTTTTAATGGAATATGCCGAAAAACTCATCATTGAAAATTTATATTATTAAAACCCTCAAAGAATTACATGACATGTAATCCCCTTACGTGTCGTGTAAACATTTTGAAGTTGATTTTCAGCCCATTTTCCTTTTAAATAATCTGAACATCTTTTAAAGTTTCTCAAATCACCAAAAACCCATGAAATACTTAACCCATTTATACCTGGATTCAGTTAATTCAAAAAATCATACATCCCCAAGCCTTAAGTCGTTTTCAAAAACAAATATATCCTCATGGATACTCTTCGGTCTTTATCAAGTTTCCTTGAAACTCAAGACTGCATTTATTCAAATGACATATTTTCACGATGAAATCACAACCGAAAGAAAATATTAACATAAAAATCATTGAGAGACTTAGCTAGAAAAATACCAGATCTAACAACCTCCCCACCTTATAACTGCTCATACCTAAGCTACTCCAAGCATCACTATGAGGTTTCAGTGAGAAAGTCTGACCACTATGTTTTCTTATCAGACTGCCTCTCCCAGGTCTCCTCTTGAACTTTCCCATACCGCCACTACACCCAAACCAACGGTATAGTCCTACCCTGAAGATATTTCTAACTACGATCCACAACCCATATTGGATGATCCTAAAAGGAAACATTAGTACAAATATCAAAATTTTCTATGTCTATCACATGATAAGGGTCTGTATGATATATCTATAGCTATGACACGTGGAACACATCATGCATGGAACTATAGTCCCATGAAAGGGCTAAACAGTACACTATTAGACCAAACCTTACCATTATTTCAAATGGCCCGAAAAACCTGGGTGCTAGCTTTCCTTATTTCTTGATACAACATTGCCCCAACCTAGGTGACACTTAAAGGAAAACATGATAACCAAACTTTAATTCCAGAGGTTATCTCTGATAGTCAACATATGATTTCTACCTACTCTGTATGGTTGCCAACCACTGTCTGATCAACTGAACCTGCTCAGATGTCTTATACACGAGACTAGGCCCAATAAGTGATGGATCACCTACCTCTATCCAATAAAGAGGAGAACGAAATTACCCTCCATACAAATCCTCAAAATATTTCATTTGGATCGATTCTTGGATGCTATTATTATATGAAAACCCCATGAGTTCTATATGTTTCTCCCATGAACCACTAAAATCCAAAACACAGGCTCATAAAATATCCTCCAGAACCTAAATAGTCAGCTCATATTGACCATCAATCTATGTATGATAGACTGTTCTTAAAAGAACTCACAATCTCAGGGATTTTTGAAGACCCTGCTAAAAATGTGATGTGAAAAGAGGATCTATTTTTGAAATGATACCCCTCAGAACACTGTGCAACCGAACCACCTCATGCACAAAAATATTTCCTACATCATCAACTATAAAGGTTTCCCTAATTGGTAAGAAGTGGGATAACTTAGTCCGTTGATCCACAAAAACCCACACAACATCATTATTATGGGCCTTCCTGGGTAGTCTTGTCATAAAATCCATTGTGACATCATCTCATTTCCACTCAAGAATGGGTAAAGACTACAAGAGCCTAGCTGACCTCTAATGATCAGATTTCACCTATTAACAACTGAAGCATCCATCCACGAATCCTACCACCAACTTCTTCATTTCTGACCGCTAGTAATATCTATGGAGATCATGATACATCTTTTTTAAAATTGGATGCACCGACCATATAGAAGCATGAACCCCCCTCATCATCTCTTCGCACAATCCCGTAGGAACCCATACTCAGCCACAAAAAAGAAGATAATTTCCACTATTGAGAGATCATATTGATAGAATCTCCCCACTATATAATTTTTCTCTCACAACTGAACCCTATAGATTATAAAAATGCTCGGTCTTAATCTAGTCCAAAAGTATGGGTATAATAGATGTCAAAGTCTGAGCTACTTGCCTTTGAGATTCCTAAACCTCAAGATGCATGTATGCAAAGAGGGCCATTATCTTCCACTCATCACAAGAATCCCATACCGCCTCTATCAATGTATTTAGGTTCAAAGCATCAGAAATGAAGTTACCCTTTACTAGTGTATAATCCAATTCAAAGTCGAAAGACTGAAAATACTCAACCCACCTCCTCTGCTGAAGGTTCAGGTCCTGCTGAGAAAAGATGCACTTGAGGCTCTTATGATCCATGTATACCACAAACCTCTCACCCATGAGATAGTGTCTCCAATATATCAGGGCATGTACCACTGCCGCTAAATCCATATCATGAGTAGGGTAATTCCTCTCATGCGGCCTCAGCTGCCTAGAGCCATAAGAAACCACACGATCCTCCTACATCATAACTACTCCGAGTCCAACTCTGGATGAATCACAATACATAGTATATGCTTTAACCAGCATAGATAAGGTGAGGATAGGTGCTGAGGTCATCCCACCTTTCAACTCCTGAAAACATATCTTCCCAACATGAGACCAAAAAAACTTCATCCCTTTCTTGGTCAACCCAAACATTGGTGCTACCAATCAGGAGAAATCTTGGATAAAATGCCAGTAATAACCTGCAAAACTTAGAAATATCTAAATTTAGAAGACATTCATGGGATTTTACTAAGATATCATGGCTATAAACTTCTTTGGGTCTATTGAAAATCCTTCATTTGACATGACATGGACCAAGAAGTGCACTTCATTAATCCAGAAACTGTATTTGGTTAGCTTGTCGTAAAGCTGATGATCTCTTAATTACTCAAGATGATGTCAAGATGTTTGGAATGATCTTTTTATGACTGGGAGTAAAATAAGATATCATCTAAAAAAACTAACACAAACTAGATCCTATTAATTAAGGATATAAATACCACAAGTGCATTAGTTAATCCAAACGATATCACTATGAATTCATAGAAGCCATACCTAATCCTAAAAGTATTTTGAGGTATGTCTAATAGTCTCACCCTTAAATGATGATATCCTGATATAAAGTAAATCTTTGAGAAGATCTTATCACCTTTCAACTAATCAAAAAGATCATCAATGCGCGGAAGAGGATACCAGTTCTTGACCATCATCTGGTTCAACCTCTGATAATCCACACATAACCTCAAGGACCCATCAACCTTTTTGGTGAATAGAACTGGATAACCCCAATGAATTATACTTGGCCATATGAAGCCTTTATATTCTAGATCTTCCAACTAAACTTTAAACTCCCAAATATCTACTGGTTCTATTCAGTAAGGTGGGATATAGACTAGATCTTCTCTCGACACTAACTTGACTGTGAACTCAATCTATCGCTTAGGTGGTAGGCCATATAACTCATCAAGGAAAACATATTTAAAATTATCTACTACTAGAGTAAAATAATACTACTAAAGTCCACCATTATCTAGAGTAAGACTAGCTATTTGATCCATGAGACAATTAAATATACACTGAATTGGTCCTACATGACCAGTCTGAAGATCCCACTCACCTTGGTGAGAATAACTGCTTCCTTCTGGAGATAGAAAAGTAACTCTCCTATTATAATAGTCGATATGATCCTGGTATAAAACTAACCAATCCATACAAAAAATCAAGTTGAATTCTATCATTTCCATCATGAAATTTTTCTAAAAGAAAAGGTAACCACCAATCTTTAGAGAACACACCTCACAACGTTTGATATTTTCAAACCACACTACCAATGGTGTTCCAATGGTTAAAAAAACATCTAATCTTTCCATATATAAGACCAAACTATTTTCAAAAAGATTAGATAGAAAATAATGACATACTTATTTATAAAAAAACACAAGTTAAGGTAGATGATACAAGAATCGTACCTCTGATGGTAGACGATCCAGTATCCATGTTAGTCAGAGTAGTCTGTATAATGTGAAACTCACCTATCCCTCTAACCTAGCCTCCAATCTAACTACCCTGAGCCACATCCCTTTCTTGGTACTATTTCTCATGCATTGGGGTACCACGTCCCCTACCTCAGCCTGAACGACTTATGGAACTCCAACTACCAACCTGATGAGGGGTAGCTGAGCCCCTTTCTGACTTCAGTGCCTATCCTGATACTATACCACTGGTCTACTATGTAAAGTTCACATAGAAACTTTTAATATGACCTGATTTCCATAGAAATGACACTCAAATATGGGGTAAGGACACTGCAAGCACTTGTGGACAAACTTTACACACTGATAGCACTGAAATAAAACACAATATTGAGGTGGTTTTCCATTCCCCTGACTAATCTTCCCACTACTTCATTAGAGGAAACTATCATAATGATACTTCTTAACACTTGGATAATAACTCCCAGATCTCCCTATTGAAATAGACTAGCCACTTCTTGAGGCCTCTCTCAGATTCCCTTCCACGATGAGTGCCCGATTCATTATATATTCAAATCTGTTTAAATGGAAAATGTTTACTTGTGACCTGATCTCATAATGAATACCATCCTAGAAATGTCTCACCCTAAAGATCTCATCAATTTCCAAAGATAGAGAAAAGAACTAAAGGTCAGTAAAACATCCAACATAGTTCAATACTGAAAAACCTTCTTACATCATATACATGAACTCATGATATTTTTCATCCCTCAAGGTCTTGAGATATAAATGGATCAAGAACTTTTTCTCGAATTCCTTCCAAGATAGATCATCCTACTGCTCATCTTCCTCTAGAATATCCCACCAACACTTGGTAGGTCCACAAAGAATATACGTAACAAGCTTCACCCTCCTATTCACTGGTGTCTCAAGGTGCTTGAAGATTTTATGGACTAAATCAATCCATAACTCAACTGCTTGGGGTCCCCCTTCCCTAGTAAACATAGGTGAATGATGAATTTTCCTGCTTAGAAATCGATAGAACAGTATGACCAGTCTCCCTTTCCATGGATTGTATGATCCTCAGGAAGTTTTCACAAAGCTGAACATCCATATAATCCATTGGAACTACATGATATTCTAATTCAATTGTACTAAGAGCATGATGATTTTGACCCTCATAATGCTCAAGTCAAAGATGATGTGGATACATTTACTCTACAATACAAAAAACACACCTTAGAGAATTGGCTAGAAACAAGGTTAGCCCAATGGGTGACTGTAATAGAGAACCACTAGCTCTTGGTCTCTCTAGACATAGATTACAAGTATTTTATCATGACATAACAATGATGCATGTCAATATATCCCTATATGCCTATTATGATGAATATATTCTCATCTTATGACATACCGTTCCATGAGTATAAATCTTAAGAAACAATAACATAATAAAACAATAACCTCACACAATATGTGAATCACCCAAGGTGAAATAACATCAACTGTAACAAGCACAAAACACAAAAAGCAATCCCATCCCTGGGTACTCGGATTTTCCCCCATACATGGGTTAGCTAATCCCATTCACAAGATCATTATAAAGTCCTGAAACATCCTAGTATCCTTTCTACCTTTCCCCAAATAGTAAATTAGAAGAAAAGAAAACACAATTATTTGATACCACTTTTTAACATTCCCCAATCTGGAACTCTCTCACGTGGCCAGAAAGGGTTGGTTATGAGACCTCAAGCGGGCCTCCCCAGATGCTAGAGGTTTCCGACTAGCAGCTGGGGTGTGAATAGTATAGTGGGGAGACTATAACCCCTAGTATAAAGTGTAATATTAGTATAAATAATTTATAATAAAATATAAATATTCAAAGTAAATACATAGTGGAAGAAAATAATAAAATCCAACTGAATAATCAAATAAATAATAAAGGAATACTGTAATGACGTGATAAAATGTAACTAAATTACATGCTAGAACAATACAAGAAAATACTAGTAGACTCAAATAAAAGAATAAATGTTCCAGGTCCCAAACCCCATGTCATTCCCATCTCCAAACTCTAGTCTACCCACAAATAAGAAATCAACAACAAGGTCCTTTTCCCTTGTCCAAACCTACATTCACATAATCTTCTTGAGTACCAAATGGAGGCCTGAATAGGGTGTGAGTATAAATCTATAGTTCGACACCACCATGCCTAAATAAAACTAGTTTGATAAGAATTATATGAAATAAAGAGATAACCAGGTGTATTAATTAATTTAACAATTAATAAAATACTAAAATAACATACTTCAGCTCCGTACCGGAATATATTTGAGCATGTCTTATGAACATGCTGACCACAACCATATATCCAAGGAAAATAACCTAATTAGACACCATGATGGAATATCTCTGATAATGTCTTACAACCATGCCAACCACAAATATATAAACATGGTATAGTCACAACAACCAGTCTGGGTCAAATCCCTATAAGCATTACAGTATCCGAGATGATGTCCTATAAGAATTGCAACATGGGACTGAGCATAACCCACTCTCTATAAGCATTATAACATGGTATTGGTCCGAGATTTCTCAATATCAGTATTATAGCATATAAGTGTGAAATTTCTAGGGCTCAGCCTGATATATAAGCATTACAACATGGAAAAAATCCCTATCATACAATATAGATATCACAATATCACATCACATTTATCAATGGTTAATTATATGAATTAACATTCTTATTTCATATTCCATTTGAAATTTAATTCAAAATTGATTATAAAAATTATATCAATAAGAAATAAGCCACAATTTAGGGATTCTATAATAAGAAATCACCCTAGGTCACATGTCATGCTAAACATACTTTAATCTGTTTGCTAATTCAATTAAAATCATGGTTCTCTCACCCCATGGGAAGCCATAATCCAGTTAAAAATACATTTGAAACCTAATAACCTCAAGTAATAATTCCATCCATTTATTTAATTAATTTGGGTGAACACAATGATGGTGCAATCACAATATTTTATAAACTTAGCAATTATCAAACCATAGGGTTAAGATTTAGACCCCCTACCTTTAACCAACAATCCAACAATGATTCCAATGTAAAAAATCCATGAGGAAGAAGGTGAGAATGATTTCAAAGAGTCAATTAGATCAAAATTGATCAAGATCAAAACCAACAATGCAATCGGTCAAGATATTTCAACACAACGGTTGGAGAAGAAGAAAGAGAAGGAGGAAACCTAACCAAAAAGACTTATTAGGGATTTATTGCACATCTAGGATGTATATAAGGGAAGTTGGAACCCCAAAATCACCTGGATAATTCCCTAGGTTTAGGGTTGATAAGAGAGGATCTGTAGTCAAAAAATGATAATTTAGTAGCAAAATGTGTTTAAAATAGCAGGTTAGGAATTTACACGATGTGTAATGTGATTACACATCGTGTAAATGTTTTTAATGGAATATTATAAAAATCCCGTCAGATCAGATTAATTTTATTAAAAAACTAGAACAATTACATGGAGTTTAATCCCTTTACATAGTTTGTAAATGTTATATATTTTATTTTCAGCCCATTTTCCTTTAAAAAAAATCTGAACATCTTTTAAAGTTTCTCAACTCACCAAGAACCTGTGAAACATCTAACCCATTTATACCAGGATTCTATTAATTAAAAAAATTACACATCCCCAAAATTTAGGTTATTTTCTCCAAAAAATATCTCCTCGCAGATACTCTCCGGTCTTTCTCAAGTTTCCTTACAACTCAAGACTGCATTTATTCAAACGACATATTTTCACGATGAAACCATAACTGAAATAAAAGATTAATGTAAAACTCAGAGAGATACATACATGGAAAAATATAGGATCTTACATAAGTGACTCAATAATTTTGAGGAAGAGAAGTGAGGTGGTGTTCTTATATAAGAGAAGAGATGGTCACCCTTGGAATTACTTAAATCATTAAGTTAATATAAATTAATTTCCATGTTAATGTGGAATAAAATTGATATATTTAGAATCTAGGATGGATATTAGTTGATATAGTCTCATAAAATTAAAATTATATAAGTTTATTTGATGTTTTAACTCTCATATCTTAGTTTGTACCCCTTGTTAACCTTTTTAATGATTATCATGATAACAATTTTTTTACTCTTCAGGGGTCAATAAAGTTTCTATATAAGGAAAAGTTACCCATAAATAGAAAATGGTTGGTATTATAAACCATATCATATACTCTTAGATAAATATAATATTTTTATTAATTTTAAATCATTTAATAAAATATTATTTAACATAAAATATCATTAAAGTTATTTTTGGGACTATTCACATAGTTAGAATTTAAAAAATCAAGACAGTAATTTAATTCAAATATAAACTTTTAAAACATCACTAATACATTATATTTATCTAAAAAATTCTTATAACACCATATATTTCATAAAAATATTAATTTTAGAGTTTTAAAAATCATTACTTGATTTTTTTACTGCTAGAACAAACACCATGTCAATGCTACATCAACATTTAAGGTAATCATTTAATTAATAAAATTTAAAAATAAAATACCATTATAAAATAAATTCATTCATATTTTTTTATAATATTTCACAACTTTTTTTATCCCTATCATAAAATATTGTAGATATTAAAAGCAAGAAAGTGACATTTTGGAATTTTCCTTTACTTAAAATAATATAAAGGTATTTATCAAAGAAAAATGGTACCAAAATTCCATATTTTTAAATATATGAAGGTTTTAGTTGAATTAAAATCATCCAATGAAATATATAAAAGTTTATGGATGATTTTGAATCCTCATTTCATAGTTTTAACCTTATTCCACTCATTTTACCCTTACCATGGTGACAATATTTTTACCAAGGTTATTATTCATTATGATAAAAAATAAAGTTGAATTATTTAAAAAATTTGGACATAATGATTTTAAATATTGAATCAATTTTATAAAATTTAATCCTTATAATTTTCAGGATTTACTTTTAAAATAATCCTACAGAATGTGAGGAAAAATGGTTTTCTAGAAAAATACTTTTAAGTATAACAATGTTTTTATTCCAAAATTAAACATAATATCAATTTCAATGAAATTAATTGGATAATTTTTAATCAAAAGAGACTAATTAAATTTTAAAATCAATTCAATTTTTTTACTTTGTAAATAC
Organism: Viscum album; assembly: GCA_963277665.1. Taxonomy (NCBI): domain Eukaryota; kingdom Viridiplantae; phylum Streptophyta; class Magnoliopsida; order Santalales; family Viscaceae; genus Viscum; species Viscum album. Next base: position 1,498,060,447 of record OY728155.1, on the reverse strand, counting down.
ATGAATGGAAAAGAAAGTTTTTTGTAAATTGTCATTTTCACTATTCACTGGAAAATTAATCTTTTCAAAAAAATCCAAAAATTTCATCCAAATATAATTTTGATATGATGATTTAAAAATTTATATTCCTTTTATAAAATTTATTTTCTGAAATTGGAATAAATTAATTATAATATTTTATCTTAAAAATCAATAAAAATCACTTTTGAAAAAAACAAAATTTTTAAGCATAAAACACCTTTACTAATAATTGAGTGCTTATTTACTAACCATTAATCAATAAATTTTTATTGAGTAGGGAATTTATATATATATATATATATTATGATGTGATTAACCACTCATATAGTCCAATTCAATGACTAGGTTATAATAGTCATATTTAAATAATAATAAAATTTCATAGTTTTTATAGTTTAGTGTTGTATATTGTGTATGCTATTGAACATATTATTATTTTAAAATCTTGGGTTATTAAAACCTATATCCATATCCTCCCTTGATTATTTGTTTGAGATGTCAATCTTGGGTATAACCCTCATAAAATAATAGCTAGTAGAAAATGTTGAAGTACGAGTAAATTTATGGAGGCATTTCCCCTAAACCCACATGATAAAAAGGATTAAAGGAGAAAAAACTCAAAGGATCATGTGTATCTTGAAAATTCAGCATGAAATATCTATAATAGAATCATATCCAAAATTTATGGGTTAAGAAACAAAATTTTATGCTCCCCCTCTGTGTATGTGTAGAGAGAGGGGGGAGGAGGGGGGCACACACATATATGTATAATCACATTCCCAATGAGTAATACCAAATGTAGGTGACATACAACACAACCATAGTGGTCAATAATACATATTTATATGATATTACACATATAATAAAATGATATATTAAACTTGTGTAATACATGACATGCAATCCAAAACCAACATATATAAGGGGCTTGGATATGGGGTGGAAGAATATATGTTAGAACAATTACTCAAACCACACCACTTTACAAGAACTACATGTTATTTCAGAAAGAATAGGTTTTTTTATTATAAATAGAGAAAAAATGTATGAATCACATGTTAATGTTCACATAGATTTGTATAGTTCTTTTTAGAAGAAATCTATTAAAAAATTACCCTTAGTCTTTAAATTTATGATTTTAAAAGTGTATTATTGATGATGAGAGTTGAAATAATGTTTTACATTGAAAAAAATGTGTTTATTATTTATGGAAGTTAAAATAAAATTTTTAAATGACACGAGTGATTTTTTTTGATATGTTCTTAAGTAGTGTTCATTGATGATGGAAATTATTGAGACCATAAAATTATTATTCTAATAGTTTATAAGTTATTATGGTTGTCTTGATTATTTGGTAAATAAAGGGTAAAATGTTGATTTTGACTTAGTTGATGGGATCAAAATAAAATTACAAGTACATAACTAACCTCAAAATAACTTTTATCCTTAGTTGTGATTTTAGTAAAAATTCATGATGAGATATTTTTTGGATATTATTAGAATTTATGAAATTCATTCTTTTATTTAATGTGATAAGTGGAAAGGGAATTTATAAGAAGAGAGAGCATAAAAACTCTAGGTTGATTTTGGTACATATTATTTTTATTTTATATTTTTATTATTTTATTTAATATGTTTTGACTGGTGTTTGGATTGAAAAATATTAGGATGAGAAGATTTCGGATTTTTTTGGCTGTTTGGATTTAGAGAGTAGCAGTAAGACACCACCGAAACTTCAATGATGTGAATAAAAACTCTAATGGGTTAGTACAGATCTAAAGAAGGCGATGTTTTTTACTATAAGTCTATTGGTTATCCATCTAAACTTTAGTGGGTTTGTCTCACCCTCATTTTGATGGGGGGAATTTTTTTCATTTATCGGTTGAGTTTTATTTTTTATTATCTATTTTTCTTTCATTTTCAGCATATAAAAAATGACAAGTGCCTCATTTTATCTCCAACTCCTTATTTTTATTCCTCATTTCTCATTATTTTATAGAATCATGATTCATTGAGTGTGTTGGAATCATGAAGGTAAAATGAACAAAATCCCTATGGTTTCATGCATGATTGGTTTGATTTTTGGCATTTCTTCATCTAAATTTGGACATATTCTTCTAGCCTAGGATAATTTCTAAAATATGATAATTAACATGTAATAAAAATTACATTTCTCATGTTGAACATTAATTTGACATCATATAGGTGAATTTTAACATTTTCTTGATCTTAATTGACTATTTAATGTGTTTTTTATAATTTTGTGTATAATGTTAACATTGAAGTAATTTAACAGTGTTAAAATAGAAATGTATTCTATATGAAAGTAATAATATGAATTATTTTATTGAAACAATAGATTCAAAATAATTGAAAAACTAAAATAAAGTGTTAAGTAAAGATTTATTAGTCATGGTATGTGATTAATGTGGGTTTACATAGTGATTTGAAAATTTAGTTGGTAAAGATGATTTTATATTGGTGTCCTGTGTGTTGGAAATTGTGTTGATCATGTTGAATTTATATAATTAAATCATGGAATGAGGTATTTAGTGTGATACTTTGATGGTAATGATTTTTGAAATAAATAAAATGAATTCAAGTTAATTAAACATGATTTTAGTAGTGATTTATATTCCAAAAATGTTTTATAAAATGGGGGTAATTGGAAATCAAATGGTGAATAATGTCACATGATTTATAAAAATTGATTTTTTATGATGAGATTAAATAATTATTTAGAAGAAATTTTAATTAGTGTGTTAGCTTCATTATTGTGATCCATGATTTTGTGACATTATAATCGTTTCATTCTCTAAGTCATGAGTTTAGATATATTGGGGAATAATCCAGGTGATTTCCTATAATGTAGAATTAATAAGCCATGTACTTGGATAAACCATAATCCTTACTATAAAATATAATAATCCATGTGCTTAAACAAGTAATGGGTTTGGTTATAAAATGGTAAGCCGTATATTTGGTTATGATGTGATCTAACAAAGGTACTAGACAATTACTGATATTGGCCAAAGTAGGTAATGAGTGTATCATGGTGGCCTGATAAATACCTGACTATTTATGAAATGTGTTATTATTTTTTTATTTAAATGTTAAATTCATCATATGACATTACATGTATAGTGACTCATGAATCATATACATAACTATTACATAATTTCTAGATAAAAATATTGTTTTATCATGTGGTATTTCTGTACACCCTAATAGTGGGTGAATTATAGTGTCTTGAAAAATTATTCTTATCTTAAAAAAAATTTGTATTTTATCTTTTCATTAGAAAAATCACCTTAAATATCTCTTGTATGTACATTCAAATTCAAAATATTAAAGAGAAAAGAACATAGTTCACCCATAATGGGCTACATCCAAGGAGAAAATACCACCGATGTGCTGATATACTAATTAAACACCACTTCACTAGTATGTGATTATAAGATTTAGGACAAGATAACTACTCATTCAAGGTCCATGGCCTCCTATCTTCCACTCATTATTTTCAAGAGGGTTACTATAATTCCCCATAACATAATCAACCCATAATAAAATGATTTATAAAAAGGGTTATAATTTATTACATTATCACGATATTTTAGGTTTAAGGTTTTATAGAATTATAAAAACCATTACATTACATTGGGAACACTGACACACAATTTTTAGTTTTTCCACAAAAATAGGATTCTTAAGTTCATAATACCGTTTTATTCATGAAACACTTTCTTCATTCAAGTATAAATTCCTTTAGTTGTATCTAGACTTCATAATATTTCCTAATCATCCTTAGGTGCTATGAAATTTTTTTGAAAATGTGGTGTGGGAATAAAAATCTCAGTAAGGGATATAAAAATAATGGAAACCATTTAGTCTAGTGAAAAAATAAAAACCCCTGAAATTTTTTACCCATTTTTTTCAATAAAACTTTGAGAACATAAATAAAACACACCCACATTATAAAATAAACCTTTTCTCAAATAAAAATTTCACAACCCATTATAAATAATAATAAAGATATGAAGGAATCATGAATAACATGATAACTCATGAAAACATTTCTTTTAAAAACAAACCTTTCACCTTTAAAAATTTATAAACATTCCTTAACTTATCAAATCAAAATATTTCCATAAAAACAGTTTTGAAAGAATAATATAGTTATACTGGAGCATCATATTCATAAACCATGTTCACTCATGTTTAAACTTTTTCATATTAACTAAATTACACTTAATTCTATAGGAGTAACCAACCCGGTTATCTCCCTCATTTTTTCCTTTGAAGACTAAATCATTACCCAATGTATTGGAGAGCTATATCGAGCCCACTCATATTTATGAGCTATACTAGAACCACCCATAACCATCTATAATAATCAAGTACCATATCATGAAAAAATATTTTAATATTTCACCTTTTTATTATAAAACTCTTGAAAAACTCATTTGAATCCATAAGTAAAAACACTCCCCATATTCACATAAAATTAGAGGGAAATATCCATTTCTTTTGAAAACTCATAATGTGAAAACTTTCTAGAAGAGTGAGAATAGGTTATTATTAGAAAACTAATAAAATATTATATAGGAATATTGATAATGAATAACATATATGCTGGTAGGAAAAAGTGTTTAAGGCGTATACATTTAAAAACATTATTTTTCACTTTGGTAAAAAAGTAAAAAATAACCCATATAGAAAACATTGAAAAAATAAATTATAAAACCATTGTAAATGAATAAAAAAAATAGTAAAATATTAACATAATTAATATTTTAATTATAAATAATATCATTATTTAAACATTTAAAAGAACATGGATATGGATGGAAAATAGTTTTAAACATTTAAAGCAATGTTTTAAAGAAAAACCCTTTACTGATTTAGTAACTTTTGAATCAAAAGAAAATTGAAGGATAATAGTTGAAAGGATTTTAAAATTACTTGAATTTTAATAAATGGATTATAAAAGACATAAATATATAATTATATACACCACTCAAAAGAAAATATATGGTGAAAATGATAAGAGCCTCAAATAAAGGAAATTGAGAAGAGAAATCTCTTACCTCATTTCCCAACTCGCCACATACGTTTTTTTCTTTCATGAATAGTAAAAATGTATAAGTTTTAAAATTGATTAATTTGTTTTTAAATTTCATAAATTTATTATTAATCCTTTTATTTCATTTATTACCATGTTTTATTTAGTTACTAATTAGTTAAGCCCACATTGGATGTTTTGAGGTCATTCGGTTCATAATCTCCAAAATAACTTCAATAGGTTGATCATGGTCAAGGGTTCATGGTTAAATAATCTCAAAATTCTTAAAAATGTTATAATTATAATTTTTATACATTAAATACTATTTTTAAAACTAACCATGTAAGGAATACATGAAAAATGAAGCACATCAATTCATGGAGACAGTAATCCATACGTACACACAAACGAAGCTTTCATTTTTCTATTGCATGAAAAATAAAAAAGATATATAATATTTTAATTTTCAAGAATCAAAATTATATTATAAATTTAATATATATTCAATAATTCCATCCTTCTGACTTTTCATGTGATATATAAATGAAAAACAAATCACATTTCTTCGTAGAGGTGGTAGTCCACATGTACACTTGAGTGACATTATCATTTTGAAACTGATGGAAGCATAAGAATTTAGATGATATTTTATATTTTTAAAACCATCATAATCACATAAATATCATATATATCCTTTATATCCTTCATTATAACCATCCGTTAAAAGTTGATATTGAAAAATGAAACATATCCCTTCATGGAGCCGGTAGTTCACACGTATGTGCGAGTGATGTTTTCATTTCCCATGAGATGGAAAAGAGATAGTAAATTTTTTGTAACATTATAATAATAAAATTTTAGTGTAATTAAGATATTTATGTTATCATATTATCATGTTTTTAAAATATTTGCAGGAGGAAAAAGAATAAATAAACATAAAAACACTAGGTTAAGAGTTATACCTCTTTTTGGACAACCTCCTTTGAATTACACCTTAAGGTTTCTTATGTTGGTATTTTTGTGATACAAAGAACTATAGGACGTGAATATGAGATGTGGGAAGGTATTTGGTTTATTATTTTTAGTGAAAAGTGGCTCAAAATTTGTGAATAATTTAAGGGAGTGACACACTTATAAATTTTCTTAACTTTAAATTAATATAAATGTATTACTCATGATCAAGTGGAAAAAAATAAATTAAATTTAGAGGATAAGGTGATAAGGGTTGAAATAATATCATACAATAATAATTAAGATAATATTTTGTGACATTCTCACTTATTTTTTACTTAATCAACACATTTCACCATTTATCATGGTAACTAATTTTTACCAAGGTAACTATTCATTATAACCAAAAATGAAATTGAACTCATTACTAAATTTGAACCTCATAATTCCAAATATGAAATCCATTTTTTAAATATTCAATTTTTATATTTTATAAAAACTAATTTTAATATAAGTATGTATTACACAATGAAAATAATTTTAAAAAAAAATGTGTTTTTAAGAAAAAAATGATTTTACACCAAAATAAACTATAATTTTGCTTCCTATGGAATTAATTGGATTATTTTTAACCAAATGAGACTTATTTTATTTTAAAACAAAAAAAAAAACTAAAAATTTCGTTGTAAATACTTGATAAAAAGAGAATATACATAATAGTTTTTATTTGAGTGAAAATATTACATAAATTTACAAAATGTCAAACATAGACTTATAAGTTAAATGTTATATTTTTTAATGAATTATATTAATTATTAAATATATATTTAGTTTCTAAATTTTTTTTATAAACTTTAAAATAATTCTTATATCATAATAATTTCATAAAAGTTATAATATTTGTAAAATCAATATTTTCACTATTCACACAAAATAAACTATTTTAGAAAAATATCCAAAATTCAACATTAGTTAATTTTATCATGAATAAATTTTAAATTAAGTTAAATTTATTAACTTTAATTTATAATCATGATAAAAAATAATTTTACATATAATCACGCAAAACACACACAATTTTTATAAAAAAGTACTTTTAAACATAACAATGAATTTATTCTTATTTATCACATAATAATTACCATTAGATTAATGTTAATATATTAGTTCATATATTTAAATATAAAATATTTTCATAATAATATTTTGAAAGTGATTAATTCATTTTATTATGATAAAATAAACAACACCCTAAAAGCATTTATTTGAAAATTATGATTTTTATCATATCAAATCATTTCTTTTTATAACAAATTTCATGGTATCATACACAATGAAAATATAAGTACAATGGTCATATTTTTATAATGTATATATAAAGATAATTACCATATAATTCCTTCATATATTTAAGTCTAATAACTTTATAAGCCCGATGACTATATTACCTTCCTATATAATCTCACATAAATGTCAAAAAAACATTACTTATCTATTATCATGACAATAATAGTTCTACTTCTTAACATTATATATATAGTTTTGATTGGGTTTATTACCATATATGGTGGACTATGAATATAAATATTACATGATCATGGTATTTTTATATATGTTTTTATTTATTATAATTATATTTGACTTATTATTTATTATTATTATAAAAAGCTCATAATGTATTAATGTTTTTTTGGAATTGTAATATTTTATCTTAATAAAACATATTATGTTCCATTTTAGTTCAATGTATCATTATGTATAATCTATTGAAAAGGTTCTATTTAATATAAAATACATTCTAAAATCTTGGGGTATTATATGCTCCCCTCCTTACAGAAATCACGTCCTCATAATTTTATCTTATGTCCAATGAAAAAAATATTTTCATAATCAATTTTAAGGGATGGAAAAGGACTTATAAAACCATTAATTTAAAAGTATTACTAATAACATACCCTTAAAACATATTAAATGATAAGTAATATATATTATAAGATAAATATTCATAGTTTTAAAGAAATACATTTTAATTTACATCACTTATATTTCTTTTTGAAAAAACTTTGATGTTTTAGATTAGGGAACTTATCACTTCTTGAATGTTTCTTAAAACATAAATTAGATATTATGAAACTAAAAATTATGAATGAGTTTATAAAAGCATACTTTAATATTTGAGTGATGAGTTTAGATAGATTAATATTTCTATTACTAGAGTCTAAGGGATTCTTTTACCATCAAGATAGAGAATAAGTGAAAGTATACTTGCCTGATTTATTTCTATTCTATCGGAAAAATTTTTCTTTGGGTTTTGAACGGTTTTTCTCCTTTTCTTAATCTAATATTCTAAATGGTAAATAAAATTATATATTTTCATACCTGAAACACTAAAATAAACCACTAATTGATCATGAGATCCATAAGGATGAAAATTTATTCCTTAAGTTTCTATCCATTTACCAAAACCAAAATAGTTAGCACAAGATAAAATAATATGAATAAAAATTCATATAGATAAAAAATATGGTAATATCTAAAATCTCAACAATAACACCCAAATCTCAACTTAAAGCATTCAAAAAATAAACAACCCTAAAGTCTTAAAAATGTACCTGGTCAAGTCCAAAACACATAAATCAGAAAGATTTGATCACATATTCTTCCGAAATCAACTTAGCATTTATATACAAACAACATTAATCACTCATATGATCACATACCAAAAATTTATGTACTCTAATCATGTATATACCACTATATTCTTGAATGACATAAAATTATCACAAAATCATAAATGCTTCCAAAGGTCAACTTAATATTTATTCTTCAAGTAATATTAACCACTAGATAAAAAATACCATATTAGTTAATAATTTCCATTCACCTTAATCCTATAATGTCCCTAAAATATGATAATCTCTTTTATCCTTATTAACCATGATTAGATCGACATAAAGAATGTATTAACCCTAAAAGGTTATCTATAACTTTTAGCCTGAATCCCCAAAACTAGAATGAAATTCTCCCCTAAATACATTTACACTAAATCACAAGTTAAACCTAAGGGTTATATATACCTTAATAATATATTAAAACACAATATAGATATATTCTTTAAAAATAATTTTATTTACCAAGCCATCAATTAAATTTTCAAATCCTAAGGTTATATAATCTTATATCCCCAAAATAAATTAACTCATTGTACCAATTACCTTAATATTAGTTACATATCAACCCAAATAGTTATTTATATTTTAATCATGTATTCTTCTTGAAGTCTAGTAAATATCTCCCAAAATATCATTAATATTCTTTGAATAAAATCATATAATACACCAAAAGGGTATTTATAACTTTGAACTTATGATTATCCTTAAACTTATGAATCCTTAAATAAAATACCACTACATCGTGACTCTCAAAATCATATATGTATATACTCTAATCATTCAACTTCATTTATAAACCATCAACCAATATTTTCCATATTATCCCTTAATAATTCTTATAATAAAAAATATGAATCATGTCCTAAGATTCATTAATCTCAAAATAATCATGTTTCATACACTACAAAAAAATAACTAGTTAGCGACAGTTTATTAGTGCAAAATCTAGTAACCACATCTAAATAAATTCAGTTAAAAAAATAATATCTCGGAGGTTTAGTCAAACCACTGATATATATTTTTTATTTTAATAATTATCAGCAATTTTCATTGAATAACTGCTAAATGTTTTTAAAAAACCCTATTTCTTTCCCCTCCCCTGCTCCTTATGTGCGACTTTGACCCCAATCCCCCCCTCCCCAACCTCCTCCTCTCCCCTCCCTAACACGACCCAACCCCGTGACCCCTCGACCTCCTTCTCCCCGGTGGTGATGTAGAACCCCCTTATAACCTCCCTCCTCTATCCTCGGTGGTGACCCCAACCCCCACAACCCCCCCTCTGACATCCCTCTTCCCAATGGTGATGCAGAACCCCGATATGACCTCCCTATCCTTGACGGTTCCCCTCCTTGATGGCAATGTGGACCCCCTCCAAGCTCCCTCTTTTAGTCTTGGTTCCCCTCCTTAGTAGCTAGAATACCCTCCCATTCAACCCATGCACACCAAGAACACCTCCTCTCTCTATTATCCCACTTACAAGGTCCTCTACATATCTTTTCAGATGTATTCTTAGATATTATTCTATATAAATCCCTCCAGACCTCTTCTTTCCCCCCTCTTCATTTTCTCCCTCTCCTTAAAACTAATGAATGTTCTGGACAACTAAGTTGTTTTTAGATCTATTTTAACATGGTTTTTTTGTGATTTTAGGGTTCCTCTTAGCCTCTTAAGATTTTTTGGCCTTTTTTTGGTGATTTAGAGTCACATTTTGTGGAAGCGGTGGATCATAGGTTGGTTTTCTTTATTAAAAAGTTCATTAAATTAACAAATACTAATTTATTACCTATTTAAGATAGGTTTTAGATTCCTAATGAAATTATTATATGTTCATATAAATATATTTTAAAGGTAAACCATTTTCACTTGTTTTCCATTGAATGTGAATGATTTTTATATGAAAACATGTATTTTAAAGGGGTGCACATATAATTGATGTGTGGCCTCTATTTTTATAACATGGTAAGAGATAACTAGTTTTTCAAGAAATTTGGGTGCACATATAAAATGACCTTAAATGGTATAATGAAGTATAAGCACATATAACAACCTAAAACATATGTGTTTATTGATTTTAGCCATCCAATAGTGTGTGATCTCCAAATAAAGAATACTTTGAATTCATATTTTTAAAGGGGTGATCTTGGTCTTAGTTAGATAATATGAAATGGTTCAGACATTGATCAATGTAGCTAATTTTTCAATGGAATGAATCCTCCTTAGTTATAACACTAGGGTAGAACTTTGAATTTCATATACATAGAGATGATCCAACTATGATGATATGGGTAAGCTTCCCCACTCCCCTACTTCCCTTCCATAACCCCTCTATTTTACATATTCTTGGGAACCTGGTTGGTCATTACTTGTGCTCTAATAGAAAAATAGAAGCGGCATGTCATCCCATTTGTCCCTACATTTGTGTAGAGGTAGATGCATCCAAGATGCTAGTGGAATGGGTGTGGATAACATATGGACAGTAATTTTGGTGGAGGTAGGCTATTAAATTTGAGTTGTGGATAGACTATTATGTGTCTTGTAATTAGTTAGGACATCTTTCTTTGGTATTTAGTAGTGGATATCCAAGCAATAAGGTATAATAGATGAGGAAGTAGGATTCTATAGTTCGTGATGGCTCTGCAGTGGATAAATTGAATTATCGTGGGAAGGAATATCTAGAAGCACTAACATAGGAAGCACGAGCAATGGTCACAAAGCCTTGGGTGGTGGCTATCTTGGGCCGTGATGGATCTGCTTGGACTGTTGGCAAGGATGCTGGTTCTGTGAGCTCAGGTGATGTAGTGATGCTGAAAAAATCACTGGTGTTACCTCCTAATCCAAAGGTGAATGATATTTTTGATAGGTTGAAATGGGACTTTAAGGTGGTGATCCCTCCAGGATAAGTTGTGAATCAGGGAACTATTATGGATGTAAGTGAAACTCATAGAGGATAAGATGTTACTCATTCAATTCAAGATCCTCCAGGTGATTATGAGGTTATAGGGGGTGAATATGAGGTCTCTTCACTACTTTAGGGTTCTGAGGGCGGCAGTGGGTGCAATCTTGAAATGGAGTCTCAAATGGTAGTTGATGGAGGTCCCATGACTCCCTTGGGTGCTTCATATACTGAGGTGGTGTGCTAGGGGAGTGGTATTAGTGTTAGAGTTTAGGTAAAGGTTTATAAATACTTTGGGAGGGTAATCATACAGGCTTTAGGACAAGTCCTAGAAGGGAGGTGGCAACCATTGAGCTAGGAAATCGTTTTGAACAATTTCCCAATGAGGATATGGTTCAAGAGTATGAGGAAGATCCGATTAGACCCTCTATGGATGGGAAGAAAGTTCTAAGGAATGAATACAATGAAGACTATTCTACAGGTGAAACAGAGGATGCGATTTAGGGTGGTAGTCTTCCTAGGCTGAGGAGAAGCAGAAGCCAGAAAGGCATCCAAAAAGAGAGAAATGATTACTCCTTTTTGCCACTTCCAATAGAGACACAATCAGTGAAGTAATTGAAAGATAATAAGATAGAAAACAATATAAACCCTCCTACAAAGGCTTTTTATCAGCAGTGGATGCTAGGTGATCTTCTTGATCATTCATTGGAATTAATTATGAGTTCAGAAGAAGAAGTGGTTGAATAGGTTCTGTCACTTAATGCTACTAAAGAAGAACACCCTAGAATAATGGGGAGGTCATTGAGGGTGACTCTCAATGAGGAGAATTATACCTAGATCAATAAGTAGGACCTAATTATTGTTGGGGGATTCCATAATGGGAAGTTCATACATGAGGAGTACATCTAGTCTTTAGACAAACTAACGTTTCAATTTGAAGATATCTTAATGGATGAACCAGACACACATGTAAACAATATATATTGGAAATTATTTTGGGAGATTAAATATGGTAGACTTAAATTTTCCTTTAATGGTTTTGTTATCTCATTTTGTGGTTGATCTCTTGGTTTCTCTCTTTTTCCTTAAAAGTGATCAAATAATAAAAATTTAATTTTCAGTCAAGCATGTATCTAACTTTAAATACCATGATCTTGAATCTAATTCTAACCCATATCGAACCTTCTTTAATTTTGATTGTACCTGTTTGATTAAAAATTTATATCTTTATATTTTATTGCATAGGTAGAATACAATCCAATACCTATGGATAAAGGTTGGATTAATTTACCACTAAACACACGCCAAGGGATTGGAAGAATTTTTAGATTATGCAATTTAAAACTGATCAGTGGATGGTTTAATAAAATGTCCATGTCCTGATTGTAAATTCAAGTGATGGTTGAATATAAATGAAGTATATGAGCATTTAATATTGAAAATGTTTCCATATTGATATGTATGTAGGATTTGGCATGGTGAATCAGATTTTATGGAAAGTAAAAACAATGAAAATACTTTCAACGAAATACACAGTGACCCGAAAGAGGAGAATTCAATTTGAAATTTGTTAAATGATGTGTTTGGTTTTCTAGAATACAATGTCCAAGATTTTAATTGATCAACAAAACCTTCAGTTGATCCCGAGCAGGTTAATATTTTCTAGAACATCAGTAAAAAAATGATTTTTATGTTGAAAATAGACAACAAGACCTATACGAAGTGTGTTCCAAGTATTCAAAGTTGCCTTTTTTACTAAAGTTGTATCATATCACATGCGGTGTGCTCGAAATGACTCAATAAGAAATTTTAAAAGATATAAAAGTTTTAGAAACATGCGTCAGGGAGTAAAAACCAATAAAATGATGTCAGATTTCCCTAAAATCACAAGACAACAATCATAGATTTAATTGTGAAGTGTAGAAACCGATGACACATCAATCTGAATTATGGTTTGCCCTCTATGGCTGTAAATGCGTTTTTAGTGTTTTAAAACACTAAAACCTATATGGAATGGTAAAAACCATAAAAAACAACCTAATATTTATTTGAAATCATTGTACATCCATTTCTAAGTTATTTTTTCCATGTATGCGTAGATAACACATAATTATGACATGCAGTGTGGTTATAATGACTAAGTAACCACTTCTTAAAGGTGCAAAAACCTTTAAAAGAAAGTGGGGGGGGGGGGGGGTCAAAACTTGAAAAACAATGTTTGATTTCCCTAAAATCATGGGAAAATGACTATATATTTAATTTTTAAATGAAGGAACTATTAACACATCATTCCAAATGACGGTTTCCTATTATGGATGTAAACACATTTTTAGTGTTTTAAAACACTAAAATGTGCATGGAATGGTCAAAACCATACCAAACTACCTCAGATAATTGTGAAATCATTGAAAAACCACTTTTGAGTTATTTTTGACATGTACGCATAGAAAAAATGTCAATCCGATTTGTGTTGTGGTCGGAATGACTCAGTAACCACTTCTTAAAGGTATAAAAACCTTTAAAAACAAGTGCCAGAGGGTCAAAAATAAGAAAAATACATCATATTACCCTAAAATATAGGTAAAATGATCATATATTTAATTTTTAAATGTAGGAACTGACAACACGTCATTACGAATGATGACTTTTTCATTATGGCTGAAAATACGTTTTTAGTGTTTTAAAATATTAAAACATGCATGGAACAGTCAAAACTATATAAAATGACCTTATATTGATGTGAAATCATTGGAAATCCACTGATAGGTTATTTTTTATGATTGTACATAGTCAAAATGTCAATCCGACATGTTGAGTGGTCAGAATGACTTAGTAACCACTTCTTAAAGGTACAAAAACCTTTAAAAACAAGAGTTAGGGGTCAAAAGCAATAAAAATACACCCAATTTCCTAGAAATCAGAGGAAAATGACCGTATATTTAATTTTGAAATATAGGAACTGATGAAATGTCATTCTGAATGACGGTTTTCCTATTATGACTGTAAATGCGTTTTAGTGTTTTAAAACACTAAAACATGCATGGAATGGTTAAAACCATATAAAACAACCTTATATTGATGTAAAATCATTAGCAACCACTGAATAGTTATTTTTTATGTTTATACATAGAAACAATATCAATTCTACGTTTAGTGTGGTTAGAATGACTCAGTAACCACTTCTTAAAGGTACAAAAACCTTTAAAAACAAGTGTGAGGGGGTAAAAACTAGGGAAATGATGTCACATTTCCTTAAAATCAATGGAAAATGACTGTATATTTAATTTTAAAATATTGGAACTGATGAAACATCATTTCAAAAGATGGTTTTCCTATTATGGCTGTAAATTCATTTTTAGTGTTTCAAAACACTAAAACATGTGGAATGGTCAAAACCATAGAAAAAGACCACATATTGATGTAAAATTATTTAAAAACAATTGATAAGTTATTTTTGACATGTAATACCAGAAAAAACATCAATCTGACGTGCGGTGTAGTCAGAATGACCCAATAACCACTTCTTAAAGGCACAAAAACCGTTAAAAACAAGTATTGGGGGGGTCAAAATTTGTCAAACGATGTCAGATTGCCCTAAAATTAGGAGACAATGACCATATATTTAATTCTAAAATATAGGAACTGATGAAACATCATTCTGAATGACAATTTTAACTTTATACCCACAAACACATTTTTAGTGTTTTAAAACACTAAAACGTGCGTGGAATAATCAAAACCATAGAAAACAACCACAAATTGACATCAAATCATTAGAAAAGAACCACTAAGTTAATTTTGAAATAGAGGACATGCTGCGATATCAAAGTCTTCAAAATTTGTTTATTATGTAAATTTCAAGTACAACACACATCACTTTAAAAATAAATTATAATATTTACTTATCCCTTTTCAGTTTCAAGTGTTTAATCTTACCTTAAATATAAAGTTTTATTTTTTCAAAGTTCTCTACATTATATATTGTTTTTTATATTAAAATTTATTCTATTTGTTTAAAAAAATAACAAATTTTATGTGTATAATTTTGAATATATTCTGTGTCTTTTCTTTTTCGCATTTCTTTTCTTAAATATTCTGCTTTTCATTGTAGGTAGAAGATACTGGTAGTAGGTAGGAGGTTGTATGTTCTGATCCACAAAATTCTTTAGAATGAAGTTGTGATGGTTCTTATTTTCCATGGTATGTTAAAATTTTATCAATTATTCTATTGTAATTATGATTTATTATGTTTAGTTTTAATTTTTATTTTCTTTTTTGTTACAATTGATGAGATGACGTGGTCAGTTTTAGTTGATGAGATGTAGTGGAGGTAGATAGATGCAATGGAGGTCATGATTTGGATGTATATTGGGCTTGGATTGTTGTTGTACATATATTATATGTATGTATTGATGATCGAGGTATTGGTTGATATATGTATGAGTTGACTGATATTGAGGTTATGATGACTGTGGATGTTTGTATATTTGTTATGGATGTATGATGTATGTATGATGGTTTATCATATATTTATGTTTTAGTTTATTACATGTAACTTTTGTTATATTTATAATTTTTTATTTTTTTTAAAATCTGATTTAGTAGTGGTTTTTAGAAACTGTCACTAAATACATTAAATAAAATATGTTTAGTGGCAGTTAGGATTAACCACTACTATAAAAAACCTTCGCTAAACATATTAGTGGTGGTTCTTTTCATTTTTTAAATATTTCTCCAAGATATTTTTTAATAAAAAAACCACTACTAAATAAAAAATAAACCACCTCTAAATAATCCAAAAACAACACATAGAAAAACCACCATGAAATTAAGGAAACCGCTACTACATGACTAATGACCATGAAATATGCAGTGGTTTTAAAAACTACCATGACACTAATAAGTGATATTTTAAACCACCTCTAGTCCATAAAAAAATCACCTCTACTGCCCCTTTTTGTAGTGCTACTTTAAACATAAGAAAAACTATTAAAATATCTCTTACCTTTATATGTTATTTATAGTTTCTTCATCTTCAACTATAATATCATATAAACCAATAAACCTTTATTTGTATGATCATGATGATTCCCTTCATGAAATTTCCTTCTAGGGAATCGATTTTTAAAATTCCCAAACTCCCCACATTTGAAACATTTAATTAATACCTTAGGAAGAACTTTATTCCCATCAATTAATTTATCCAAACTCTTTATTTTACCATAGTAATATATTTCATTATGCCCTTATTTTTCACACATAAAACATTTTAGTATTATTTTTATACATTTAACCAGTGATTATTCCCACATTCTTGACATATAGGAAGTTGATATTTCTTTCATTTATGGAATTTATCACCAAAACTTCCCTTAAACTCCATTTTTCTCTTATTTGTTTCATTAGGAAACCCACATAGGTTCAAATTATTATCCATAGTTTGAGATAGCTGGTTTGGAATAACCATAAGAGTCTTTAATACAATTCCTATCTCCTTTGTTTTCTCATTCTGACAATAGTTTCCTTCACACCCATTATTAATCTGGTTCCTCCATGTTCCAACTATTTAACTAAAACTAAAAATGGTTAGTGTGAGTATATAAAATCATAATAAACCTTCTTATATAAAACATAAATACTAAAATATCCTTAAGCATGTCATATTCTATTCTGTACTTTTGATTTAGTAAATAATAACCGTAATTATTAATAACATACTAACATTTATGGTTATACAAGACTTATAACTTTTTATCCCAAACTATCATATTAACCCTTGAATTTTTCTCATCAAACAACATCCTAGCCTCTAAATTTATCTAATCCCTTACTTCGATACCAACTATAACACCATGTAACATAATCAATCCAAAATTACATGATTTATGATAATGGTTACACTTTCTTGCATTCTGATGATTTTATAGGTTTATAATTTTATATAATTATGAAAACTATTACATTACATAGGTAATAATAACATACAATATATTTTTTCCCACAAAATAAGATCTTGAATTTCATAGTCTGTATTCACAACACACTTGCTTAATTCAAGTCTAATTTTATTTATTAGGAGCAAGACTTCATAATAGTTCCCACTCATCCTTAGGCATTGTGATTTTTTTAAAACATGTTATGAAAATTAAAAGCTTAGTAAGGGTTATAAAAATAATGGAAACCTGTTAGTCTAGTGAAAAACATGAAATCCCATGAAAATGTTTACTGATTTTTCATAATTAAACTTTAAGCACATAAATAAAACATGTACACATTAAAATATAAATCTTTACTCAATTGAAACCTTTAAAACCCATTAAAAAGAATAAAAAATCATGAAGGAATCACGAGGAACATGATAACTCATGAAAAAATTTCTTTGAAAAACAAATATTTCACCTTTAAAGTTCACAAACTTTCCCTACCTTATAAAATCAAATTATTTGAAAAAAAACCCTTTTGAAAGCATAATTTAGGTATCTTGGAGAATTATATTCACAAAACATGTTCACTCATGTTTAACCCATGTTAGGATAACTAAATCCTAGTTAATTCTATAGGAGTATCTAACCCTGTTATTTCCCTCCTTTTCACATTTGAAGACTAAATCATTACCCAATTAATTGAAGAGTTATATTAGGCTCACCCATCACCATGGGCTATATTAGCCTCACCTATCATCATATATAATTCTAAATTATCATATAATAAACATTTTTTTTAATATTTCACCATTTTTATTATAAAATCCTTGAAAAAATCATTTGAATCCATAAGAAAAATCACTTTTCATTTTCACATAAAATTATAGAGAAATATCCCTTTCTTTTGAAATCTCATAATGAGAAAAATTTCAAGAATAGGAATAGTAAATTATTTAAAAAAACATGAAAAATTTTATAGGAATATTGATAAAGAATAAAATCTATGACCATGGGAAAGGAAGTCAAGCTGTATATTTTAAAAAACATTCTTTTTTCACTTTTGTAAAAAATCTAAAAATAATCCATATAAAAAATGTTAAAAATATTAATTTTTAAAACATTTTAATGATAAAAAAATAGATTAAAATGAGCTTTATTAGTATTTCAATCATAAAAAATAACATTCATGAAATATTTTAAATAACATGGATATGGAGGGAAAAGAGTTCAAAACATTTAAAATAATTTTTTAAAGAAAAATCCATTATGACTTTAATAAATTTTGAATAAAAAGAAAATTTAAGGATATAAATTGAAAAGTATTTGTAAACCACTTGAATATCAATAAATTAATGATAAAGTACATCCATTTTTAGTACATACACTACATAGAAGAAAACATGTGTTGAAAATGGATTGAGGCTCAAAGAAAGGAAATTGAGACAAGAAATCCATTACTATGTCTCCCAGCTTGCCACATACATCTTTTACTTTAAAAAATAATAAAATTTTATTAATTTTATACTTAATAAAAAAATTATGTTCATCCATTCACTTTTTATTCATTTTATTTCATTTATTACCATGTTTTATTTAGTTACTAAACCAGTTAAATGCACATTAGACATTTTGAGGTTGTTCCGTTTATAATCTCCTAAATAATTTAGGTAAGTTGACCATGGTCAAGGGTTAATGGTTCAATAATATCCAAAATCTTAAAAAATTTATAATTATCATGTTTATACATTAAATATCCTTTTAAAACCAACTATGTAAGGTGGTTATTAAAAAATGAAGCACATAGGTTCATGAAGATGATAGTTCGTATGTACACATGAGCAATATTTCCATTTTTCTAATGGATGGAAAAAACAAGGTATATAATATTTTAATTTTCCATAATCATAATTATTTAATAAATTTCTTATTTATTCAATATTTCCATCCTTTTTAACATCTATGTGTGGAAGAAATGAAAAACATTTTGCATTACTTCGCAGATGTGGTAGTCCACACATACGCACGAGCGACGTTATCATTTTACAAATAATGGAAGGAAAAGAAACTAGAAAATATTTTATCTTTAAAAAAAATTATTATCTCATAAATATCATATATATATACTTTATATACATCATTATAACCATCCATAAAATGTTAATTATGAAAAATAAAACACATCACTTCATGGATGCGGTAGTCCGAACGTATGCACAAGCGATGTTTTAATTTACCATAGGATGGAAGAGAGATAGGAAAATGGATGTTATATAAATATAATAACATTTAATTATATGAAATAAACTTTTTTCATCATATTATCATGGTTATAAAATATCTCAAGGAGTGAGAAGAAGAAATAAACATGAAAACACTCAGTTAAGAGTTATACCTCTTCTTTCTAAAACCTCCATTGGCTTGCACCATAAGGATTATTAGGTTGGTATTTTAGTGATAAAGGTACCTATAGGACACAGGGATGAGATTTTTAAGGTATTTTTGTTAGTATTGGCTGAGTTAAGTGGCTCAAAAGGTGTGAAAAAGTGAGGAAAGGGGGTGCCCTTTAATAAGTGTGGGAAGTGGAACACTTATAAATATCCTTAACTTTAAATTAATATAAATTTATTACTCATACTAAAGAGGGAAAAAATAAATAAAATTTAGAATATAAGGTGAAAAGGGTTCAAATAATATCATCCAATAGTAATTAATATAATATTTTGTGATCTTATCACTTAGTTTTTACCTTAATTAACTTGTTTACCCTTTACCATCGTAACTAATTTTTTTATTGATAATTATTCATTATAAAAAAAAAGAAATTAAAATCATTAATAAATTTGAAAATTATAATTCTAAATATTAAATCCATTTTTCAATATTCAATTTGTACAAGTGGCAGAAATCAATTTTAATATAAGCATGTATTATGTAATGAAAAAATATTTTACAAAAAATGTATTTTATGTATAAAAATGATTTTACACCAAAACAAAGTATAATTTTGTTTCCTATGTAATTAATTGAATTATTTATAATAAACTTAGACTTATTTTATTTTTAAAACTAACCAAAACTAAAAACAACCATGTAAATACATGATAAAAAAAGAACCAAAACATTTTTTAATTGAGCGAAAACATTACTTGGATTTACAAAAATATCAAACATGGATTTCTAAGTTCAAAATTATATTTTTAAATGAATTATATTACTTTATAAATATAAATTTGGTCTAGAAAAATGTTTCATAAAATTTAAATTTATTCTTTTATCATAATAATGTCATAAAAGTGACAATATTTGTAAAATTGGCATTTTTATTATTCACCCAACAATCAGTTATTTTAAAAAAATACCAAAAAATCAACTTAAGTTAATTATATAATGATAAAATAATAAATTATATTAATTATATTAAATTAAATTTTAAATCATGATAAAAATTAATTTTATATATAACCATTCAAAACACACACAATTCTTAGAAAAATGAACTTTTAAACTTAACGACATATTTCTTCTTATGTATTACTTACTAATAACCATTAAATTAATGTTAATATATTATTTCATATATTGAAATATCATATATTTCCATAATAATATTTTAAAATTGTTCAATTCATTTTATTATTATAAAATACACAACGCCATAAATACATTTCTTTGAAAATTATGATTTTAATCATATAAAATCATTTATTTTTATAACAAATTTCCCGATATCATAAACAATGACTTTATAAACCCAAATATAACATTTATATAATATCTATATAAGCATAATTACTATACAATTCCAATGAATATTTAATTATAACTACTTTATAAGCCCAATGACCATATTACCTTCCTATATAATCTCACATAAATCTCTAAAATCATTACTTCTCTCCCATCATACCACTAATAGTTATAGTTCTTAGACTCCTATCCATAATTTTTATTGGGTTTATGATAGTTATGGAAAACCATGAAGATAAATTTATATGTTCATGGTATTTTTATATATTTTTTCATTTATTTCTATTGTATTTTTCTTAATGATGATTATCATAGAAACCTTATAATTTATATATGTTTATGTGGAATTGTAATATTTTATCTCAATAAAACATATCACGTTACATTTTAGTTAAGTGTTTCATGAAACATAAGCTATTTAAAAAGTTTTATTTAAATGGAAATACATTCTAAAATCCCAAGGTGCTATATTCTCCCCTCCTTAAAGAAAGTGTGTCCTCACAATTTTATCTCATGTTCAATGAACATAATATTTTCATAATCAGTTTAAAGGAATAATAAAGTACTTTAAAACCCATTAATTTAAAAGTATTCATATTAAAGATCCCTTAAAATAGAGTAAAAAAGAACAAATTTATATTAGAAGATAAATATTAATAAGTGGAAATAAATACCTTTTAATCCACGTTGATTACATTTGTTTTTATAAAAACTTCTATATTTTAGATTAGGGAACTTATTATTTCCCAAATGTTTCTTAAAACATGAATTAACTATTATGAAACTCGAAATTGGGAATAAGTTTATGAAATCACACCTTAATAGCTAAGTGATAGGTTTGCATAGATTAATATTCCTCATACTAGAGTCTAAGAAATTATTTTATCATTGATATAGAGAACAATTGAAAGTATATTTACTTGATTTATTTCTATTCCATAGGTGTAATTTCATTATTTTCTTGTGTTTTAATCATTTTCTGCATCTAATTCATATCATATTCTAAATTATAAATAACTATAATGGATTTTTATTTTCTAAAGAACTAAAATCAACTGTTAATTAATCATGAGATCCATAAGTATGAAAATTTATTCATCTAGTTTCTATGAATTTACCAAAACCAAAATGGTTAACATAAGATAAGATAATGTGAATAAACCTTAATATGGATAAATAATATATTAATCTCTAAAATCTCAACAACAACACCCAAAGTTCAAATTAAACCTTTCCAAAAATAAAAAACCCTAAAACTATTCAAAAATATACCCAGTCAAGTCTATAACCCCTAAATAAAAAAGATTTGATCACATATTCTTCCAAAATCAACTTAACATTTATCTTCAAACAAC
Source organism: Viscum album (assembly GCA_963277665.1). Classification (NCBI taxonomy): domain Eukaryota; kingdom Viridiplantae; phylum Streptophyta; class Magnoliopsida; order Santalales; family Viscaceae; genus Viscum; species Viscum album. The sequence continues at coordinate 1,498,037,822 of OY728155.1, read as the reverse complement.
ATTAATCAATCATATGGTCACATATCAAAAATTTATATACCATAATCATGTATATACCACTATTTTTAAGAATTCTATAAAATTATCATAAAATTATATATGCTTCCAAAGGTTAACTCAATCTACATTCTTCAAGTAATATCAAACACTTGTCATAAAATCCCATATTATACAATAATTTCCATTCATCTTAATCCTATAATTCCACCAAAATATGAAAATCCATTTTATCCTAATTAACCATGATTACCTCAACATCAATAATTTATTAACCATAAAGGGTTATCTATAAATTTTAACTCATGTCCCCAAAACCATAATAAAATTATTCCCCAAATAACCTTTACATCGAATCCCAGGTTAAACCTAAGGGTTACATATACCTCAATCATCTATTAAAAACCAATATATATAACTTTTTTAAAAGTAATTTTATTTACAACTTCACCAATTCACTTTTCAAATACTAAGGTTACTCACATTATATTACCAAAATCAATTAACTCATTGTCCTAATTACCATAATGTTAGTTACATATCAAGACAAATAGTTTTATATTTCTCAATCATGTATTGTTCCCAAAAACCAATAAATATCTCCCAAAATATCATTAATCACCATTGAATAAAATCACATAAGATGTCAAAAAGGGTGTTTATACCTTTAAACTTATGATTATCCTTAAACTTATCAATACTTATATAAAATATCACTACATCATAACTCTAAAAATCATATATAAAGATACTTCAATCATTAATCTCCTTTCACAAACCTTTAACCAAGATTTTTCATCTTATCCCTTAATACTTACTATAATAAAAAATATTAATCATTTACTAAGATTCATGAATCTCAAAATAATCACGTTTCTTACTTTAAACATAAGAAAAACTTCTAAAATAGATCTTAAATTTATATATTATTCATAATTTCTTCACCTTTAACTATAATTTCATATAACTTAACTACACCATTAATCGTATGATCTTGATGATCCCCTTAAAAAACTTTCCTTTCAGGGAATCAATTTTCATAATTCCAAAACTCTCCACATTTAAATCATTCAATTAATATATCAGGAATAACTTTATTCCCCTATATTTCTTTATATAAACTCGTTATTTTCCCATGAAAATTTATTTCTTTTTCCAATATTTTCCACACATAAAAAAATTTCCTATTATTTTGAGACATTACCCTAGATACTTCTTCCCACATTATTGACATTTAAGAAGTTGATCTTTATTTATTTTCTGTTCTTTATCTCCAAAAAATCCCTTAAACTCAATTTTCTCTTATTTAGTTCATTAGTAAACTCTTCTAAGTTTATATTATTAACCATATTTTGGGAGATATGGTTAGGAATAACCACAAGATTCTTCAATCCAGTTCTTATATCATTGGGTTTCTCATTCCAACAACCACTGTTGCGTCCTTCATACCCATTTTTAACCTAGTTCCTCCCTTCTCCATCCATTTAACTATAACAAAAAATAGTTAGTATGAGTATATCTATAAGGCCCCAGCCTTAAACCTTACTTAATCTTGAGTTATTACAAGATTACACATTGAGGATCTTTTCAGGTTTAGAGTTTTAGAGAATTAGATCGTAAAAATTGCATTACATTCCACATTTAAAAAAAATGGTTACATAAAAGATAGTATTCTTTTTTCCCATCAACGGAAAAATATTTAAAATAAAACATGGATTCTTTCTTGACACTTCCTTGACACTATCATTATATCATGTACCTTTCCCTTGACCTGTGAAAAACATTTCAAAAAAAAAACTTGGGATGAGCATAAAAAGCTCAGTAAGGGATATAAAAATATGGAAAGGAAACATGAGTTCATATATACATAAGAATGAAATCATACTTTACCCATAAAACATAGGCACATTAACATACCTCATCAAATCATGAATAAATCATAGAAATCATAAGACATAAAAGGTAACTTGAGGCATTCATAACATTCTTACGTAGGGAGTAACCCTCTTGGTTACGTTTGGAATACCCATCACAGTATATTCCCTAAATCTCTTCGAATAAACCTTAGCGTTTCACTCCTTCATGTTACCCAATGCATTAGAGAGCTATATCGGGCTCACCCGCCCTTAGTTTATCACGGAACCACCCATCTTCATAATAATGCCCAAGAACCACAACAAAATCGTATCACATAAAACATGCATAAAGGAAACATAACATTTCCACTTTTCAATCACAAGATATCAATACAACACATTGATATAAAAACATTATGAAACCCATTTTCAATACCAAAATAAAAGAAAAGTAAAACATGGTATTTATTTTTCTTTTAAATAAAAGGTATGGCTTGTAGAGGAAGCCGAAAATCAAGTAATGGTCACGGCGGTGGAGAAGTCGTTGTCACCGCATACGTACGACAAAAACATTCTATTTTGTCGTTTTTTAAAACGCTTCGTATAAAAAATATTCCTTTTGGATAAACGTAAAAGTCAAAGGGGTTTATACACCGTATAAAAGAAGGTTGTGTATAAAATAAAATATGCCTCAATGAAAGGAGATTGAGACGAAGTCCCATACCACTTCAAAACTTTTGAAAGGTTTTTAAAAAATTCATGTCCATATAAAAAAATCCTTAAAACCATTTTTAAAACATGTACATGGATGATAAATGTTTAAAATAATGAATCTATAAAACCCTTTAAAACAATGTTTTAATAAAAGAGTCTTTTTCCATTTTGAACATTTAAATTATAAGAAACATGAATGTAGACAATTTTCAAAACATTTGAATGACATGAGTGTAGACATAATATGGATATGGAATGTCAAAGGGTCTGTATGTACACTTTAAAAAGAATAAAAGTGCATATCATCAAGAAGTGTCTCAAGGAAGAGAATTGAGACGTAATCCCATTCAAAGATCATGTCATTAGTGCAAGGTTAAATCAATGACTTAATTATGTGTGACAAGTATAAATACACCCAATATAAGTGGATATTAAGTGTAAAACAACCAGATGACATTAACACATATTCATAGGATGACATATTCAATAACTATAAGTTGAACCCAAAGAAATCGAAATTGGGTTAGGAAGTTCCCTTGGTAAAATTCGACAGCCTAACAACGTCACTTCAAAATTCAGAAAATGAGTTGATGAGAGAGAAAATGGTATCTCATCACTTGGACATAAAATTTACATAAATAAGGATATATAAGAACATATCCCAACATAACAAAGAGGATATTAAAATAAGTAACATAAAGGAGAGTACTTAAAAAGAAAGAGAGAGGTTAGATCTCTTATGAAAATTCGGCAGCCTAACGGCGCCACTCAAAACTTTCAAAATAGATTGATGAGAGAGAATAGGGTCTCTCATCATATGAAAATAAAAAGTACAGTAGGAGTAATATAAAAGACCATCCTAATAACAAGAAATATGAGATTTTAAAGGAATGACATAAAAGAGTGTACTTAAAAAGAAAGAGAGGAGTAGGATCCCTTACCTCAAGTCCGACTTGTCTTGTTCGTTTCTTTATATTCCTGAATAATAAACTTTGGTCAATTTATAATTTCCTAAGTAAATCCTTTAGAGATTATTATTCAGTTCATATCACATATTATAATGTTATAATAATTGTTTAATAATGTTAGTTCATATCAGACGTTTTTCCCGATGTTTGGTACATGAGTCAAAAATGAACTTGTTTGAAAAAAGATTGACCATGTAGTTATAAGTAAATAATTTCCAGAATGGTATTAATGATTAAAATATCATATATATCCAGTAAATATTAATTTTATACTATTCCATATCATTTGGAGATAAAAAATGAAAAGCACCGTTCATGGAGACGGTAGGCCGTACGTACGCATGAACGCTACTTTCATTTTTTTCTTTGTCATATTAATGGAATTAAAAATAAATGATATATATATATATATTATAATTACAGTATAATATATATGTTATATAGGTCACATATGTTCATTAATTTCATACTTTATACATTCCATGTATTGCATGTACGAGTCACATCACTTGAGGGGGCGGTAGTCGACACTTCCTCATATGAAATTATCGCATTTACACAACATGAAAAGAATAAAGGTATGTTTTAAATATAAAATACAGAAGCATATAGTAAACATAAATACCATATATATCATATATAAAATACAGTGACATCATAATGGCCACCTTTAAATGTGTTAAAAGAATATTGAACAATCATCGTTTCGTGAGGCAGAAAATCGCCAACCACAGAAACAGTATGTTCTTTAACCATTAGACGAAGGTGTGTGTAAGTGTATCTCGAATAATTCTTATAAAAACATCCTAGTTTATTGAAGATACTGGAGTTGTTACAAAAGAAATGAATAAAAAGAGTTTATGGGGTTGGAGAAGCAAAATAAAACAAAAGGACTCAAGTGAAGACATTACCTTAAAATCGGGTAACTCCCTTTGGTTTGAGCTCAAAGGATTCCTTGAGAAGGATTATTCCCAAAGTGAGGCTTCGAGGAGTTAGAGAGGTATGTGGAGAGACAAAATGGGCAGGGGTTGGCCGATCCAAAGGCTTTGGAAGTGTGGGTAAGGAGGTAGAGGTGGGGGTCTTTTATAAGAGGAGAGGAGGGGCACTCTTGGAAAGGTATAAAATGTAACTTTATTTTCAAATGAGTTTCGGATTTTAATGGTCCCAAATTGATGTGTTTCGAGGATAAGGTGATAAGGGTTCTAAATCCACCCATAAAATAGGTTTTGGACATGTGTAGGTCTTATATTTTACATTATCTTTCCATTTTATTTAAATCCTTTATTAACGAGGTAATCACTACATCATCATGATGTCATAAATAATTTAATAAATTTAATGTATAAAAATTATAAAAAAACTACTATGATGTAGGAAATATTTTTATATTTATAATTAATATTTATAGTCCAAATGATAATTTATGTAGACAAAATTAAAAATATTTTACTTAGGTGATACATTCTTTGTTACATTTAACATTCTTTAAAAATAAAAAGATAAAAAGTCACTTTCTCACAAAAGTGATTCCATGGGGCCCCCAAGTTTGGCACAAGGCATACCATTGTCTGCCATGAGACAACCAGTAGCCTTAGGACACATTTTGTGGTCATTTTTTATTATTATGATATTATTTTATTATCTATAACTACCTGATTACTCATTAATCAAGATAATTAAAGATAATAACCGTCGTTACTATTAATAATGTCAAAAAATAAAAGAGTCTTAATTAAATAATTTGGACCTTATGATTAAAAATATGTAATCCATTTTACCAAATTCCAAACACATAAATTGCAAAAATTAATTTAAAAATAATTCCCATTGTCAAAACAAATAGCGGGTTTTTTAGAAACAATATTTATGAAAAGTTTTTCACTTGTTTATGCCCAATTAAAAAGTGAAATTAATCCCAATGACCATAATTGGATTTAATTGTAAAAATATATTCTAATTACACTTTAAAACAAATTAAAAAGATAATATAACCATATAATTAATTTATATGAAAAAACAGTTTTGATGTAAAATGCAGTATTTTTCACTATTCATTGAAAAATGAACATTGTCAGAAAAATACCAAAAATTAACCCAATGTAAATTTCAATGTCCCAATCATAAATAATATGTTTATTTTGAAAAATAGAGCTTATAAAATTGTCAAAAGTTTGATTTAAAAATGGTTTTCCATCAAAAGGTAGTAAAACAATCTTTTAAAAATACTAGTGTATTCAATGCTTAAGATTGGATTCATTTGTATTTTAAGCCTCTAAAATTTATTGGATAAAATTAAAAACATTTAACAAACATATTTATTCATAATTTAGTTATTTATATTCATTCTTGTCAATACAATGACTATGTGTTAACTACCATTTAAAATAATATTATTTTATTATTAGAGTGCAACGTATGATTTCAAAGGAACTCATTGTTGCATATTGGGTAAGCCATCGAGCATAGTGTTCCCTTTAAATTAATATTGAAATTTTATTCAAAAATATGGATAAATGTGAAAATTTCATACTCTTTATTTACCTAGGGTGTTACATCCTTCCCCCCTTTTGGGAATTTCATCATCGCAATTTTAAAATTGAGCTTGGAAACATCCTTGAATGTCCCACATCGGAACAAGAGTCGGTAAAACAATCACTTTAAAATAAAGGAAGATAAGTACAGAGGTCACCCGAGTTAACCCATACTGGGATTCCAAGTATGAAAATATGGACATAGAGGAGAAAACATAGGGTCATGTTCTGATGGAGAGTGATAGTAAACATGTCTAGGAGAAAGTTAACCACAAGAAAATCACAAACTTGTGATGGGTTAAATGGTATTCGAATCCTCAGTAGGAAAAGTTAATAGACACCATTTTTGTTTTAAGTTACTTTTTATTGAGGAATTTATTCATAATGAAACATAATCTCTTATTATGTTGACTTTCAACTTTTATTAGATTCCTTACACAAACTCATATTTTCTCCAAAAGATGAGTATTTAGGAAGACTTGTTCACATTAAGAGTACTATAATCAACTTCTAGAGAATCACCTAATCCAACAAAGAGAACTATATACTTCACATGTATTTAGACATTAACCAAAACCAAAACCAAAAAGGTTAGTACAGGATCAGATAATCCAGAAAAGGATAACCCTTTATAAAAAGAAAATCTATTCCTAATCTCCAAAAATTGTCCAACGAAACCCAAAGTTCAATGAGGACCATTCGATAAACAATTTGTCCATAAAATTTTTCAAAGTAAACCAAACTAATATTAAAACCTAAATATTTGAAGGATTTAGTCACATAGTCTTCCAAGTTAAATCGTAACATTTATCTCCAAACAACATCAGTTGCTCTTAATGTCTCGTATTGAAAAGTAATTAATCCTAATCACTTATCCTCCATGATAGGTTAATTAATTTCCATAGATAACCCAAAATCAACTTACTCTTAATTAATAAAATCATCTAACTAAAAAAGAATCAGTCAAACTAACCAGGGACTTCACGTAGTCCAGTGGTAGACGATAAATACCAGTCGCACTTTGGTTGTGGGTTCGATTCCCGCAGCTTTGTTCGACGCGACGGGTTGTCACACGGTCTGCGTGTTGTCCTTTTTCAAAACTATATAATTCTCAAAACATTTCCCAAAACGAGATAAAATCTTAAAAAATAAACATAACATATTTTAACCTCAAGTTTATCTCATACCTTTTATTTTCCATCATAACATATAATAAGCCATAATTACCTCAAAAGTAAGGATCATATAAACCCTAATGGTTACCTTTATAATTATTACCTGAACTTCCACATCGATTAGTCATCTCGTACATGATGCATTACAGAACATACCAAGGTTCAAGTGGATGATCATGACTCCTTGATAGTTGGTTTAGAACAACCACGAGTTTCCTCATTGAATACCCCATTTCATCCAGTCTCTTAGTCAGAGAACCACCACAGTTTCCTTCAAACCTATTGTCACTTTGGTTCCTGCTAGATCCATACATTCACTAAAAACATAACTGTCAGTGTGATTATATCAACAAAACCATCATGTACTAATGAGTAAGATAAACACTAAGATATACTTACTCATTTACTTTATCTAAAAACCATGACACTTTCTAAAATCTTAGCCAATATGGTAATGTCACTTATGCTTAAAGAATACCCTAAGCTCTAAAGTTATCTAAACTAACCTTTGATACCAACTATAAGGACCCAGCCTTAAACCTTACATAATCTTGAGTTATTACAAGATTACACATTGAAAATCTTTTCATGTTTAGAGTTTTAGAGAATTAGATCATAAAACTTGCATTACATTCCACATTTAAACAAAGTGGTTACATAAAATATAGTATTCTTTTTTTCCCATCAATAGAAACATATTTAAAATAAAACATGGATTCTTTCTTGACACTTCCTTGAAACTATCATCATATCATGTACCTTTCCCTTGACCTGTGAAATACATTTCAAAAAAAAACTTGGGATGAGCATAAAAAGCTCAGTAAGGGATATAAAAATATGGAAAGGAAACATGAGTTCATATATACATAAGAATGAAATCATAATTTACCTATAAAACATACGCACTTTAACATACCTCATCAAATCATGAATAAATCATAGAAATCATAAGACATAAAAGGTAACTTGAGGCATTCATAACATTCTTACATAGGGAGTAACCCTCTTGGTTATGTTTGGAATACCCATCACAGTATATTCCATAAATCTCTTTGGAGAAACCTTAAATTTTCACTCCTTAATGTTACCCAATGCATTGAAGAGCTATATCGGGCTCACCTGCCCTTAGTTTATCACGGAACCACCCGTCTTCATAATAATGCCCAAGAACCACAACATAATCATATCACATAAAACATGCATAAAGGAAACATAACATTTCCACTTTTCAATCACAAGATATCAATACAACACATTGATATAGAAACATTATGAAACCCATTTTCAATACCAAAATAAAAGAAAAGTAAAACATGGTATTTATTTTTCTTTTAAATAAAAGGTATGGCTTGTAGAGGAAGCCGAAACTCAAGTAATGGTCACAGCGGCGGAGAAGTCGTTGTCGCCGCATACGTACGACAAAAACATTCCCTTTTGTCATTTTTTAAAATGCTTCGTATAAAAAAGATTCCTTTTGGATAAACTTAAAATTCAATGGGGTTTATACACCGTATAAAAGAAGGTTGTGTATAAAATAAAATATGCCTCAATGAAAGGAGATTGAGACGAAGTCCCATACCACTTCAAAAATTTTGAAAGGTTTTTAAAACATTAATGTCCATATAAATAAATCCTTAAAACCATTTTTAAAAAATGGATATGGATGATAAATGTTTAAAAGAATGAATTTATAAAACCCTTTAAAACAATGTTTTAATAAAAGAGTCCTTTTCCATTTTGAACATTTAAATTATAAGAAACATGAATGTAGACAATTTTCAAAACATTTGAATGAAATGAGTGTAGAAATAATATGGATATGGAATGTAAAAGGGTCTTTATATACACTTTAAAAAGAATAAAAGTTCATATCATCAAGAAGTGTCTCAAGGAAGATAATTGAGACGTAATCCCATTCAAAGATCATGTCATTAGTGCAAGGATAAATAAATGACTTAATTATGTGTGACAAGTATAAATACACCCAATATAAGTGGATATTAAGTGTAAAACAACCATAGGACATTCACACATATTCATAGGATGAAATATTCAATAACTATAAGTTGAACCCAAAGAAATCGAAATTGGGTTAGGAAGTTCCCTTGGTAAAATTCGACAGCCTAACAGCGTCACTTCAAAATTCAGAAAATGAGTTGATGAGAGAGAAAATTGTATCTCATCACTTGGAAATAAAATTTACATAAATAAGGATATATAAGAACATATCCAAACATAACAAATAGGATATTAAAATAAGTGACATAAAGGAGAGTACTTAAAAAGAAAGAGAGAGGTTAAATCTCTTACGAAAATTCGGTAGCCTAACGGCGCCACTCAAAACTTTCAAAATAGATTGATGAGAGAGAATAGGGTATCTCATCATATGAAAATAAAAAGTAAAGTAGGAGTAATATAAAATAACATCCCAATAACAAGAAATATGAGCTTTTAAAGGAATGACATAAAAGAGTGTACTTAAAAAGAAAGAGAGGAGTAGGATCCCTTACCTCAAGTCCGACTTGTCTTGTTCGTTTCTTTATATTTCTGAATAATAAACTTTGGTCAATTTATAATTACCTAAGTACCTAATTTAGAGATTATTATTCAGTTCATATCACATATTATAATGTTATAATAATTGTTTAATAATGTTAGTTCATATCAGACGTTTTTGCCGATGTTTGGTACATGAGTCAAAAATGAACTTGTTTGAAAAAACATTGCCCATGAAGTTATAAGTAAATAATTTACATAATAGTATTAATGATTAAAATATAATATATATCCAGTAAATATTCATTTTATACTATTTCATATCATTTGGAGATAAAAAACGAAAAGCACCGTTCATGGAGACGGTAGGCCGTACGTACGCATGAACGCTACTTTCATTTTTTTCTTTGTCAAATTATTGGAATTAAAAATAAATGATATATATATATATATTATAATTATAGTATAATATATATGTTATATAGGTCACATATTTTCATTAATTTCATACTTTATACATTCCATGTATTGCATGTACGAGTCACATCACTTGAGGGGGCGGTAGTCCACACTTCCTCATATGAAATTATCGCATTTACACAACATGAAAAGAATAAAGGTATGTTTTAAATATAAAATACAGAAGCATATAGTAAACATAAATACCATATATATCATATATAAAATATAGTTACATCATAATGGCCACCTTTAAAGGTGTTAAAAGAATATTGAACAATCATCGTTTCATGAGGCAGAAAATCGCCAACCACAGAAACAGTATGTTCTTTAACCATTAGACGAAGGTGTGTGTAAGTGTAGCTAGAATAATTCTTATAACAACATCCTAGTATATTGAAGATACTGGAGTTTTTACAAAAGAAATTAATAAAAAGAGTTTAGGGGGTTGGAGAAGCAAAATAAAACAAAAGGACTCAAGTGAAGACATTACCTTAAAATCGGGTAACTCCCTTTGGTTTGAGCTCAAAGGCTTCCTTGGGAAGGCTTCTGCCCAAAGTGAGGCTTCAAGGAGTTAGAGAGGGATTTTTAGAGACAAAATGGTCAGGTTTTGGCCGATCCAAAGGCTTTGGAAGTGTAGGTAAGGAGGTAGAGGTGGGGGCCTTTTATAAGAGGAGAGGAGGGGCACTCTTGGAAAGGTATAAAATGTAACTTTATTTTCAAATGAGTTTCTGATTTTAATGGTCCCACATTGATGTGTTTCGAGGATAAGGTGATAAGGGTTCGAAATCCACCCATCCAATAGGTTTTGGACATGTGTAGGTCTTATATTTTACATTATCTTTCCATTTTATTTAAATCCTTTATTAATGAGGTAATCACTGCATCATCATGATGTCATAAATAATTTAATAAATTTAATGTCTAAAAATTATAAAAAAACTACTATAATGTAGGAAATATTTTAATATTTCTAATGAATATTTATAGTCTAGAAGATCATTTATGTAGACAAAATTAAAAATATTTTACTTAGGTGATACATTCTTTGTTACATTTAACATTCTTTAAAAATAAAAAGATAAAAAGTCACTTTCTCACAAAAGTGATTCCATGGGGCCCCCAAGTTTGGCACAAGGCATCCCATGGTAGGAAATGAGAAAACCAGTAGCCTTAGGACACATGTTTTGGTCATTTTTTATTATTATGATATTATTTTATTATCTTTAACTACCTGATTACTCATTAATCAAGATAGTTAAAGATAATAACCGTCGCTACTATTCATAATGTCCAAAAATAAAAGAGTCTTAATTACATAATTTGGAACTAATGATTAAAAATATATAATCTATTTTACCAAATTCCAAACACATAAATTGAAAAAATTAATTTAAAAATAATTCCCATTGTCAAAACAAATAGCAGGTTTTTTAGAAACAATATTTATGAAAAGTTTTGCACTTGTTTATGCCCAATTAAAAAGTGAAATTAATCCCAATGACCATCATTGGATTACATGGTAAAAATATATTCTAATTACACTTTAAAACAAATTAAAAAGATAATATAACCATATAATTAAATTATATGAAAAAGCAGTTTTGATGTAAAATGCAGTATTTTTCACTATTCATCAAAAAATGAACATTGTCAGAAAAATACCAAAAATTAACCCAATGTAAATTTAAATGTCCCAATCATAAATAATATGTTTATTTTGAAAAATAGATCTTATAAAATTGTCAAAATTTTTATTTAAAAATGGTTTGCCATCAAAAGGTAGTAAAACAATCTTTTAAAAATACTAGTGTATTCAATGCTTAAGATTGGATTCATTTGTATTTTAAGCCTATAAAATTTATTGGATAAAAGTAAAAACATTTAACAAGTATATTTAATCGTAATTTAGTTATTTATATTCATTCCTGTCAATACAACGGCTATGTGTTAACTACCATTTAAAATAATATTATTTTATTATTAGAGTGCAACGTATGATTTCAAAGGAACTCGTTGTTGCATATTGGGTAATCCATCGAGCATAGCATTCCCTTTAAATTAATATTGACATTTTATTCACAAATATGGATAAATGTGAAAATGTCATACTCTTTATTTACCTGGGGTGTTACAATATCAAATCACAATAAACCTTCTTATGAAAAAAATAAATATGAAGATATCCTTAACCATGTCATATTCTCTTTAACACTTTCAATTCAGTCAATAATAACCACGATTATCCATAAAATACAAAAATTTATGATTATAAAAGTATTCTAAATTATGATCCCAAAATATCATATTAAACCTTGAATTTTTCCCATAAAACAACATCCTAACCACTAAAGTTATCTAAATGATTTCCCTAATACTAACTATAACACCCTGTAACATAATCAACCCATAGTTACATGATTTATGAAAAGGGTTTCACTTTATTAAATTATCATGATCTTTTATGTTTAAAGTTTTATAGAATTAGGAAAATTATTATATTATATATGGAAAACTAACATACTATGTCCTTTTTTATATAAAAATAGGATTATTAAGTTCACATCCCCATTTCATTCATGACACACTTACTTCATTCAAGGAAAATTTCCTTTATTCAAAGCTAGAATTCATAATAGCCGCTACTCATCCTTATTCCGTTTGAAAAAAATTGAAAATTTGGAATGTGAATAAAAATATTAGTAAGGGATATAAAAATAATGTAAACCCATTATTCTAGTAAAAAACATGAAAACCCATTAAAATGTTTACCCCTTTTTTACAATAAAACTTTGATCACATAAATAAAACATATCCACATTATACAATCAAACTTTGTTCAAAGAAAAACTTTGGAAGCCATTAGATAGCATAAGAAAACCATGAAGGCATCATGATGAATATGAGAACTCATGAAAACATTTCTTTGAAAAATAAACCTTTCACTTTTAAAAGTTCATAAACTTTCCTTTCCTCATGAAATAAAAATATTTCCATAAAAACACTTGTTCCAGAATAATATTGGTATCTTAGAGTATCATATTCTTAACCACTGTTCACTCATGTTTAAACTGTGTCATAATTAATGAATTTTATTTAATTCCATAGGAGTAATCAATCCAGTTATCTCCCTTATTTTCTCCTTTGAAGACTAAATCATTACCCAATGCATTGTAGAGATATATTAGGTTCACTTGTTATGATGGGATATATTGGGATCACCTATCATCATATATAATGCTAATGTAACATATCATGATTTTTTTAATATTTCACCTTTTCATCATATAACCCCTGAAAAACTCATTTGAATCCATAAGTAAAAATACTTTCCATTTTTGCATAAAATTATGGAGAAATATCCCTTTCTTTTGAAAAATCATAATGTAAAAAATTTCCAAAAAATTAGAATAGGTTATTATTTGAAAAAACATAAAACATTTTAGAGGAATATTGATAAATAATAACAAATATGATTATGGGAAAAGGTAGTCAAGTCATATACCTTAACAGACATTTTTTTTAGTTTTGTAAAAAAGTCAAAAATAACCCATACCGAAAATGTTGAAAAGATTTATTTTTAAACCATTTTAAATAAATTAAAAAATAGTTGAAAATAATATTTATAAATATTTTAATCATAAATTATAAAATTTTAGAAACATTTAAAATAACATGGATATGGAGGGAAAAGAGTTTAAAACATTTAAACAACATTTTAAAGAAAAATACCTTACAACTTTAGTAAAATTTGAATTAAAATAACATTGAAGGATAGAAATTGAAAAGGATTTTTAAACCACTTGAATATAATTAAATTAATTATAAAATAAATCCATATGGAATTATATATACCACAAAAAATAAAACATGCGGTGAAAATTAAATGAGCCTCAAAGAAAGGAAATTGAGATGAGAAATCCATTACCTCATCTCCCGACTCGATATGTACATATTTAAATTTACTAAATAATAAAATTAAACTAATTTTATACTTGATTGAGAAATTTTTTCATGATAATTAATTTACTATTATTCCTTTTATTTCATTTATCAACATTTTTAATTAATGTACTAAATCAACTAAGTTTACGTCGAACATTTAGAGGTCGTTCGTTCATAATCTCTAAAATAACTTCGGTAGGTTGACCGTGGTCAAGAGTTCATGGTTTCATAAACTAAAAAAATATTAAAAACATTATAATTATAATTTTTATACATTAAATACACTTTTAAAAACAACTATTTAAGTTAATCATGAAAATTGAAGCACATCTATTCATGGAGACGATAATCCATATGTACAAACGAGCGATGTTTCCATTTTTCTAATGGATTAAAAAAAATAAAGTATATAATATTTTACTTTAAAAAAATCATAATTAATTTATACATGCCATATTTTTTCAATATTTTCATTATTACGACCATCCATGTGATGTGGAAATGAAAAACGAATCACATCGCTTTGTGAAGGTGGTAGTCTACACATAAACATGAGCAACATTATCATTTTACAAAAGATGGAAGGGTAAGATGGTAAATAATATTTTATTTTTATATAACTATTATTATTTTATAAATAAAATGTAATTTCCATCATTATAACTAGACATAAAAAGGTGGTGATGAAAACTGAAACACATCGCTTCATGGAGGTGATAGTTCGCACATACACACGAATAATGTTTTAATTTACCATATGATGGAAAATAATTAAGAAAAGAGTTTTTACATTAATATAATAACATTTAGGTATAGTAAAGATAATTATTTTATCATATATGATGGTTATAAATGATTTTATGGTGGTATAATAATAAATACACATGATAACACTCAGTTAAGAGTTATACCTCCTTGGAAAAATTTATTTGGATTACACCTTAAGGATTATTAGTTTAGTATTTTAGTGAGATAAAAAAATATAGGATACATGGAGGGGATTTGGGAAGGGATTTTGGTAGGTATTGGCCAAGATAATTGACTCAAAAGGTGTGAATAACCGTGGAGAGGAGGTTTCATTTTACAAGTGAGGGGAGTGACACACTTATAAATATCCTTACCATTAAATTAATATAAATGTATTTCTCATGTTAAAGTGGAAAAAAATAAGTAAAATTTAAAATATAATGTGATAAGGGTTGAAATAATCTCATCCAATAATAATTAAGATAAGATTTTGTGACCTTATCACTTTTTTTTACTATAGTTAACCCATTCTACCCTTTACTACAATAACTATTTTATACCATGGTAACTATTCGTTATGACCAAAAATGAAATTGAAATCATTAATAAAATTTAAACTCTTGATTACAAATATTAAATCCAATATTAAATTTTTATAAGTGTCAAAAATTAATTTTAATATAAGTACATATTACACAACGAAAATAGTTTCTAGGAAAAATGCATTTTTAAGCATACAAATGATTTTGCACCAAAATCAAGTATAATGTTTCTTAATTTGGAATTAATTGGATAATGTTTAGGATACTTATTTTATTTTTAAAATAAACCCAATATAAAAAAAACCTTGTAAATACTTGATAAAAAGAGAATAACCAACACCATTTCTATTTGAGTGAAAACATTACTTAGATTTACAAAATGTCTAAAATCTAATTATAAGTTAAAAATTAAAATTTTAAATGAATTATATTACATATTAAATATAATTTGGTCTATAAAAATGTTTTATAAACTTTAAATTCATTCTTATATAATAATAATGTCATAAAAGTGAAAATATTTATAAAATTGATATTTTCACTATTCACCTAAAAATCAATTATTTTATAAAAAAAAAATTCAAACTAAGTTAATTTTATCTTAGTGACATCATAAATGAATTTAATTTTATTAAATTCATTTTATAAACATGATAAAAAATAATTTTAAATATAATAGCAAAAAAAAACACATAATTCTTAAAAAAATGAACTTTTAAACATAACAACAAATTTATTCTTATTTATTGACTAATAATAACCATTAGATTGATGTTAATATATTGGGTCATATATTTAAATATCAAATATTTTCATAATCATCATTTGAAAGTGATTAATTCATTTTATTATGATAAAATACACAACACCTTAAAAACATTTCTTTGAAAATTATTATTTTAATCATATCAAATCATTTCTTTTTATAAAAAATTTCTTGGTATTATACCCAGAAACTATATAATCCCAAAAATAATATTGGTATAATTTCTATATTATCCCAACAACCATATAATTCGAATAACCATTTAATTCCAATTACTTTATAATCCAAACAACCATATTATCTTCCTATATGATCTCCCATAAATCTTTAAAATAATTTATTCTCTATCATCATGACAATAATAATTATATTTTATAGCCTTATATCTGTAGTTGCGACTAGGGTTATGATAATTATGGCAGAACATGAGGAGAAATATTATATTATGATGGTATTTTTATATTTTTTTCATTTATTTCAATTGTATTTTTTTTACTTTTGATTATCACAACAACCTTATAATGTATTAATGTTTATCTGGAATTGTAATATTTTATCTTAATAAAACATATCGTATTCCATTTTATTTCTTTGTTTCATAAAACATAAGATATTGAAATTTTTTTATTTAAATGAAAATACATTATAAAATCTCAGTGTGTTACAATTATAAAGATATAATCGATACATATGTCAAACTCACAAAGATATTAATAAAAGGTTCAACACCAAACAAAAAAGGGTTTTCTCCATGGTATGTATTGCCTTCACTTACAAACATTCACTAAAATTTACATCAAATTAATCTTCCATGATTAATATTCAATATAAATAAAATTGATCACACTTCGCCCTACAATTATAGGTATTCAATGAATTTCACTACAAACCCTATGTTTTCTAGATCTTCAAGATTACTCTAAATATTTTCTATATAAAATATATCTTCCTCTAAATATCCACCACCAAATATAATACTAGAATATATGAATCTCAAGTTCAAAATTAAAATCTAAGATAAATTACAACTTATTTTTCTTCAATTCCAACCCTTGGATAATCCTCACATTGATTTCCACTATAAATATTTGAATAAGTAGTTATTAGTTTCTAAAATAACCATAAAACCATCATGAGACTTCCACACCATCATTTTTATTTGAATCCTACTAATTTATAATGACTGTGGTGTGACATACATATTTACAACATGATGGGTCAACTTTCTCCATCAACTTACTCAATCTCTAGATGAGTCATGGTTTGACATGAACCTTAATAGTGCACATCTAATTAGAGAAGAAAAATATCCTAAACTTAAACTTTCATGGTCTTTTATATTTTTCTTGTCAAGATATTGTAATGTGGTCTCTTCAGGATTTATTCTATCTTGACATATTCCATGGAGTGGTTTAATGCTTCACAATGCAGAGCAGCCAAAACAACACAAATTTTAACATTTGTGGCATGTCAATTCATCATAACAATATAAAATCATCATATTCATGGAATGGTACTAAATTCACAACATTGGTATCCTCCAATATCCAGTACCATTGAAAATCACATAATCCTCGTCATGGAATAACATCTATGTTTCAACATGTATGAGTCTTACGTTTCACATGACTTTGTCAATTTCTCTAACTGAAGAACCAATCATGGTGCAACCATCCCTCTCACAGTGTGAAATGTTCTTTCTATATCCAACCACTTCAAAATATCTCTCCAACAATTTTAATTCAGTTCCATTAATCTTCACATACTTAAAAAAACTTTATGCGACACTATGCCAAAAATATCATTTAGTAATGGTTTAAAACACTGTTAAATGATCCGTGACATCTTTTATACATAATTGTGTATACTGATGTTACTAATCATTTCAATAAACTTTTCAAAAACCACTATGAATCATTTCATGATGGTTTTTTAACCAGAGTTTTCTAAAAAATAAAATTTATTAGTGATTTAGTTTTTTTATTTATAATTATTTATTATTTATTTATTAATTTATTTATAAAACCCACCATATAGAATTAGGAATATATATGTATATGGTGATATTTTAACCCCTTACCTCTTAGTTATTTTTCAAATCCTTTACCACTCTTCCATGCCCTCTATATGGAAACTAAAGTGACTATAATATACTTATATATATGCATAATTTATAAATAATACATATAAATATCAATAAATATATATAAATATAAATAAATTTACATAAATATATATTAATACACACACATATATATATAATTATATATAAATATATATATGTATATATATATATAAATAAATATAAATATAAATATAAATATATATAAATACATATATAAACACACACACACACCCATGATGCATGCCTTGTCGTGGGGTATGAAAAAAAAATATTTCATAAGTTAAATATATTTATAGTGGTAACCTAGTATATCTCCCAAAGAGGAGTGCACATAAAAATTAGTTGTCACTTTTTGTTTTATTAAAGAGAAGTGGTTCTGATTTATATTGCGGATTTAAAAAACAATGAATTAATTAAAACAATGGTTTGAAAACAATTTATAAGAAGGTGATTGGGTTAGGATTGGATAAAACTTTTTCAATTCTATCCTAGTTTTTCTAATTATCTAATATTATTCTATGGGATAGTAAGAGTGATATTCCACAATCACTTATTATACCTCCCTTGGGCAAATACTGCAGTGAGAATATATCTAGCTGTGATCCTAGGTTTGTTGACCATGTTATCATGGCACATAAAATTGATTATGATTTTAAAGGGCATTTATAGTCTAGGCCGTCTCTCAAGGAGCGTTGATAGGTTTAGAGCGCATATTTTTAATAAAAAGTACTAAAAGAGGGGGGTTGTTTTGAAAACTTTTTAAAGAAAATAACTCAATTTAAAGAGTTTAAAAGTTAAAGAACCAAGTGTATTTTGAAAAGTATGAGAAAAAGGGTTCTTTTTGAGTTCAATACACATATTTCAAGTTCGTAATTCTTAGATATTAATTAGGGTTTTATGTAAGTCTTTGGTTGCAATTAATTAGAATCCCAATTACTTTCCAAGTTTTTATATCAAATCACGTTGAGACAAACCTTGACATAACAATAATATACCCAAGGTCTAGATCTCATGCATGGTATAATAACATCCAAATAAAATTGAAATATCAAATAAGTGTGGAATAAAATGATTCTTATTCTTTCCAATCAGAACAACACAAGTCACACACTCAAGACCTCACACTGATCAGTTAAAAGTAAATATCATTCCATTCAATTCAATAAAACAAAGCATTAAAACATGAATCAAAGTAAGATAATTCTAAATGAAATTTTTTCAAACCCAAAATACAAAAAACTAGTAGTAGTACAAGTTTTAGAACTCCCTTTACAATATGTGTAGATCCCTCACAATGAACACCCACTATTTAGCCCAACATCGAGAGGAGGAGGAAAGTTGGGTGGAACTCTTTCTTCATCCTTGACCCCCTATGAGGATAAGAGACTCCAGAACTTCTAAGATGAGTATAGGACTTTTATTGAACTCTAAAATTTTAGAGCTTTTCTTCTAGTTCGAACTTGAAAATGGGGAGCCCAAGGTGTCATTTTATAGGAAAATTGGAAGGTGGTTTTTGAGCCCCCAGATTTCAAGAAACCACTTAGACCATGGTTTTCGACCTCCAAACTGTCTTATCTCACATTTAAGAAAATAAAAAAGTTTTATCCCCACATACTGAATATCTACACTAAAACTTTGTCACCATTTGGACAACTACAACTTGAGATATTGATAGAACACAACACATCACTTTTGACTTTGTTTAGATTTGGTGGCTTGGAAAGATCAGTCTAGATGGGCCACCGGATGGCCAAATTGAGCTTGGGTTCCTTCATAAAAGATACATACAACCCCATTTTGGACCATAACATAAAATATCATCCCTTTTGGATGCACATTTTAGTATAATTGTGTTTTTGATTCCACTGGTGTGCTTGGATCCAACGTAGTTTGACCCATTTTTCTTAAACTTCATCACAGGCCCTCCAAATCACCTCCACCTACAATGAAATTTTCAAAACAAGTAATATTAAATTTTTTAACAGTGATAAAAACAAAATAATTTAATCAAACGTGAAGTGAAATTTGTTATTATTTTTATAATTTTCAACACAAAATTAGTTTATCATAGTGGTGTAAGGGTGAAAATGAAACAGTGAATTGTGGTGCTATCACACCCCACACCTAAACATTTGCACTCCGAGGAAAATTAATATTTTTAAAAATTATACATGTAGATATTTAAAATTTCATAAAGATTTAACATTCAATGAAAATAAAATTCCTCATAGAAATGTGATCAAAACAAAAATCACACCAAGGAGTTATTCTTAGTGATCATGGAAAAAGACATCTCAAAAATTATATCAGAATAAAATTCCAAGTGATACATGATACCAATAGAAGAAAATAATTCAAAAGTTAATCATGTCACTAATTCTCCACATGTGTGTGTGACAACCATTTCATGCTATTCTTTCCACTTTTTATCAAGTAAATACAAGTTATTTTAAAAATTGTCTACTTGATCATTTCCACTGAACCTACTCTACATCCTTTGCAGTCAAATTTCAAGACCCACTCACTTAAGCATTCCTATAAGTCAAACCATAAGATCCCAACTAAGATATCCCAATATATTTTAAATTTCATCACTCCCCTCAATGTTTATTTGTTTTTGTTTGTTTTTGTTTTTTTGGGTTTTTTTGTGGGCGTACAATAGTCATATAACAAGTACACACACATAGGTCAATCTGATATAATAATGAAATAGATTGGACAAGGAACAAATGTATGTAAAAATTATTTTTTAAGGTAGAGAAAAAATAATCAATCTTATATTTACATTCTATTAAGTAAGAAATTTTCACACTTCATGGTTGGGTGTAAATACGTGTGGATGGAATAATTGAATTTCCCCCTTAAACTATTCACATAAAGGGTACCATTCTTCTCAAAGGTTTAAAAATGATACAACCATTTATATCATTGAAAAACAACCAAATTTAAAGATAAAGTCACACCATAGTATTGAATTCATTCTAAAATGCACATTTCATCAGAATTTTTTTGATTGTCAAAACAACATGAAATAGAGAAATTCCTCATGCCTTTTCAATAACTTCAATTATTAAATGTGAATAATTTTCCACGATAAAGTGGGCATCAAAAATTAACATTTCGGCACAAGTGAAAATACAATCTAATAAGCTAAAAAGAGAAAAAGAAGAAAGATGATGAAAATTCCTAACTAACCCAGGAATACACCCATCCCCCCACACCTAGAGTATGAAGTGTTCTCACTATAATAAAAGAGAATGTGGGAAATATGGATAAAACCTAGTTGGTGTAATTCATATATTGCTTCTTAAACATGGATTTCCTCCATTGGGGACTCCATAAGGGCTTCATAGAAGTGATTAAGATACTGCCCATTGACAGTAAAGGTTTGTTTGGTTTCTTCATTTTGAACCTAAACAACACCAAATGGATAAACATTACTAATAATGTATGGACCAAACTAGTGGGAAGGAAGCTTACCTGGATTCAACTTCATCCTTCCATTGTAAAGGAGGACCTTCTACCCAATTTGGAATTGACGATGAAGGATGAGATATTTGTGGATTGCCTTGGTTTTCTCTATATAAATCAGGGAGTTCTCATATTCATCTCTTCTCATTTCATCAAACTCCTAAATCTATAACTTCCTTTGAGAACCTACAACAGAAAGACTATAATTTTATTGTTTAATGGCTCAGTAGTCCTGGTGCTCTATCCCAACAAGGAGATCAAAACTCTTTCCAAACAAAATCCTATAAGGTGATATTCCAATGGGAGTTTAAAAGGTAGTATGGTAATCCCATAATTAATCATCGAGTCTAAGACTCCAATATTTTATATTGGGTTGAACCATTTTTTGAATAATTTTTTTTACCTCTCTATTCAACACCTCAGCTTGACCATTGGTCTATGGGTGATATGAAGTAGCCACTCAATTTCCGACCCCATACTGATGCAAAATAGATTACATTGTTCGGTTGTAGAAATGAGAACCCTGGTCACTGATGATGAACCTAGGTAATTCAAACCTATAAAAAATTTGGGTTCTCAAAAATTCCACAATAGTCTTGGAATCATCAGTCTTGGGGTGTGTTTTTCTACCCATTTTGACACATAATCTACTTCCAGAAGAATGTAAAGGTTCCAAAATGAATTGAGGAATGGACCCATAAATTCAATTCCCTAAACATAAAAAATGCCATGTATGAGCAAGGATTATTGTGGAATTTCATTTATTTTAGAGAAATTTTCTATTCTTTGACAGTGGGGAAAATATTTATAGAAATCATGGGCATACTGAAATAATGTTGACCAAAAGAGAAGAGAATCATGGAACTTATGAGCAGTCTGTTGGGGAACAAAGTGTCCCCCACAATAAAGAGTGTGGTAGAACCTAAGGAAGGACTAAAAATCACTATTAGGAACACAATGCCTAAGGACTTTATCAACACATGTGCACCAAAGGTAGGGATAATCCCAAATTTACCAATGAGACTCATGTTTTAGACAATTAGCTTGGTTTTTGTTGAAATCAGTTGGAATACAAGATGCTACCAAATAATTTACAATTTTAGATTACCAAGTAATAACATCTTGCACTCAGTATAGTTTCTCATAAAGAAACATGTAATTTATGGGAATATAGGGGGGTGAGTCAATGTATGAGGATGGTAGGATCTTACTAATATGGCCAGCCACCACATTCTCAGCTCATTTTTATCCTTAATCTCTAGATTGAATTCCCAAAGGAGGAACATCCAATTAATGAGACATGGTTTGTATTTTGGTTTCTTAGGGAGTTACCGGAGGGATACATAGTTTGGGAACACAATGAATTTGGATCCTAAAAGGTATGAAATAAATTTATTGAAGAAAAAAATGGAAATGAATTATTTTTTAGTTATGGTGTAGTTTTCTTGGGTAGGGTCCAAAGTACATAATGCATAAGCAATGACATGTAAAGCTCAGTCGACCCTTTGTGATAAGACTACCCTAAATACATAGTTAGAGGCATCAAACATGAGCTCAAATGGTAAATCTCACCAAGGTGGTTAGATTAACAAGGGTGATGTGAGACTTCATTTTAATTTATTAAGACCATACTCACATTATTTATAAATACAATTCTTTTTCTTTTTAGAGAAATCATGAGAGGGGGAGTACAATCGTACTAAATTCATGAATGAAATGATGGTAAAATCCATCATGACCTAGGAAAGAACACACATACCGTACATTTTTAGGGATGGTAGGGAAGAAATGACATCCACTTTTTATTTATCTATTTGGATACCATCCCCAAAAATGACATGTCCCAATAATATAGCTTGTCTCACCATGAAATGGAATTTCTAATAATTTTATATGAGCTTATTTTCAATACAGAGACGTAGGACATAACCAAGACTAATCAAACATTCATCAAAATATGATACATAAATAGTGAAATCATCCATGAAAACTTCCATGAATTTCTCTAGGTAATCCAAAAATATACCAACCACACATCATTGGAAAGTACTCAGAGCATTATACAGACCAAATGAAATCCTTCTATATGAAAATCTACCAAAGGGGAAAGCGAAGGTTTTATTTTCCCAATCCTCGGGGGAAATATGGATTTGAAAATATCTAGAATACCCATTAATGAAAAAGTAGTGGGACTTCCATACTAGACTCTTTAGTATCTGGTCAATGAATGACAATGGGAAATGGTTCTTCCAAGTGTGTTGGTTTAGTTAGTGATAGTATATACAGACACGAAAACTATTCTGAACATGAGTTGGAACCAATTAATTATTTTCATTTTTATTACCGTTAGACCATTTTTTTAGGAATCAATTGAACTGGACTAACCCATTGGATGTCAGAGATGAGGTAAATGATTCTAACAACCAATAATTTTGTTACCTCTTTTTTGAAAACATATAGGAGGTTTGGGTTCATTTGTTTTTTGACCGCCTTACTGGTTTAGGCTCATCATTTAACAATATATGATATTTAAAAATTGATGGGCTAATTCCAGGAATGTTTGAAAGTTTCCATCCCAAAGCTTGTTTATTCTCCCTCAAAAGTTCAAGCAGACTCAATTTATGTTCTAGAGTGAGTTAACTAGTAATGATGATAGGCATATTGTTTCTATTATCAAGAGAGGAATATTTTAAATCTTGAGGCAATTTTTTTAGTTCCAATTTAGGGAGATTTTGGATTGATGGGAGTGTGTGTGAAAGTGATAGGTCACTAATATCATCTAACTGCTCAATGATATCATCCTCAGATAATAAATGAGATTTTACAAGATTAATAGTATCATCAAAGATCATATGATCCTCTATGTTTAATAAATTATCAGTTAATAATCATGCATGAAATTTTTCTAGATAGGTACAATATTCTATGCATGATTCATTTCCTAGCATTTCAATCAATGAAGAAATCTCAGAAAGGGTATCAGTGGAATGAAAGGAAGTTTTTTAGGGTAAGGGAGTACATCAATTGAATTAATAGAGAGAGATAGATGAATTATCCTCTGAGGGGTGCTTCATGGAATCAAGGATATTTAAGTGGAAAATTTCACCACCAAAATCCATAGATAATGTACCATTGTAAACATTAATTATGTTTTTTGTTTTTCAGGAAAGGTATCCCCAATATAATCAAGTCATATCCATTCATCCTATCATATTCCATTTTAAACACATAAAAATCAGGATGAAAAATTAAAATTTTCACCCTCAGAAGAACATCCTCTAACACACCAGAAGGGTGTGATGTACTCTGATTTTCTAATTGAACAAAAATTCCAGTGGGATTCAGTTCCCTGACCTACAATGAAGAGTAAATAGAGTGAGGCATCACATTTATAGAAGCACCTAAATCAAACATAGCATTGGAAAAGGAATACTTCCCTATGGTGTACAGAATTAAGAATGATCCCGGATGATTGAATTTGGTGGGAAGTGATAACTCTATCAATTCTAATACATTCCTCCCTAAGGTCACCTTCTCATCACCTCAGAGTCTCCTTCGGTGTGTACACATCTCCTTGAGAAACTTTGCATATTGTGGAATTTGCTTCACGATATCGATCAAGGGGATGTTAACCTGAACTTTTTTGGAAGTTTCTAGGATTTCTTTATAGAGTTTAGTTTCTTTTGGTTTTATTGGTTAGGTGGCCTTTTGGGGAAATGGAATAGGAATGGTTGGGCTAGGCGAATCATCAATAAACACACTCTTTCCTTTTAAAGGAATTCTCTTAGGATAAGGTTTTTCAATATTTGGACTAATTTCAATAGTTGGGATGGTGTTTTCCTTAGGATAGGTTGACTCTAAAGGAGGGGCCATTTGGTTTTTTAAGTTGAGTTCCACTCCTAAGGGTGATGACACTGACATTTCTCTTATCCCTAGGGTTGAATAGTGGTTGAGAGGGTAGTTTATGTGACCCATGACTTTGGATTTTCCCAAAAGAGTTAGATATTTGGCCTAATTGTGTTTTTAGATCTTGAATGGAAACTTGGATGGTTTGTTGGAATTTAATATTGTTGGCATCCATTTTTTTCATCATGTCTTCGAGGCTAGGATCAGGTTTTGGAGAGGGTTTTTGGAAAGGCCTTTGGGGAGGATGCTGATTTCTAGGTGGTGGTGGATGGATACTCTACCTCAATTGGTTCCATGGTTATTAAGGCTGGTTTGAATACCCCCTTTCCTATATGATTGGTTTTATTTCCACCAAGGGTTGGATGGATAGTAAGGTTCTTGCCTAAAGGGTTGGTTATAGGGGCGTCCTGGAAGGATTTCCTCACAACTCTCAGATGTTTCTCTCAGTCGAGAGCATTGGTTAGAGTAGTGGGTGTCAGAAGAACATATTCCATAGTGTATGGGAGGAGGATATTGGGATTTCCCTCGGTAAATATCAAGTTGTAGAAGAAGGTTACTTACCTCTTTGAACTTCATGTCCACCTTCTTTTTGAACTCAGTACTTTAAAGCTCATAGACACCTTTAATGGGTACAATAGACCTTGAACTGAATTATTGAGTGTTATGTGCCATGTTCTCAATTACAGTTCTTGCAACATTTGGGGTCTTATCAACTATAACACCACCTATAACAACATCAATCATGTTTCTATCAATAGGAATCAAAACTTCATAAAAATATTGTATTAAATTTTGATCACTTATTTAGTGGTGTGGGAAACTTGAATAAATCCTTTTAAATATTTCACAGTATTCATGAAGTGTTTCCCCTTGTGATTGTATTATAACACATATTTATTTACTTATAGTTTTATTTATAGAGTATGGGAATTATTTTTCAAGAAAAATGTTTTTCATGTCTGTCCAGCCTCTAATTAGTGAATTAACATAGTAAAGACAATATTTTGCAGTATCTTATAATGGAAAAGGTAATGACCTTAGATTTACTTGTTCTTCATCTAAATTTGTAGGTTTTTATATAGAACACATAATATGAAATTATTTTAAGTGCTTATGGGGATCTTCTCTCGCGAGTCCATGGAATCTTCTTAATAAGTGAATTAAACCGGATTTAAGTTCAAAATTGGGTGCCTTGCCTTGTAATTGAATATAATTGGGTTGGATATCAACATTATGCGAGGTTAGTTATTTGCGTGTTCTATTATTTTCATCCACTTTATACATGTTAATTTTAGTTTTAATGTGGTTTCTAGAAAAATAATAAGAAGAATGATTAAGAAGAGTGTCGATGTTTTGCGTGTCCTCCTTTAAAGGGTTGTCTTGTGTGTCTCGATGTCACTGATGTAGGATCCTCTTCAGTTTGGATTCGAAAGGTGGTAAGTCTCCTAGAGTAGAAAACATCATGCATAGAACCTAAAAAATAAATAAATCAGAACAAAAGATATAGGTAAAGGTATAAGATAAAACAAATAAATATTCCTAAAATTTACAAAAATATTATAAAAAACATGCAATAAAAACCAAAGCGCTCCCTGGAAACAGTGCCAAAATCTGACCACGATTTTATGACATGTAAAATTGATTATGATTTTAAAGGGTATTTATATTATAGGGAAGACCCTAGGTTGTCTCTCAAGTAGAATTGATAGGTTTAGACTGTGCATTCTTAATGAAAATCATTAAAAGAGGGGGGTTGTTTTGAAAATCATTTAAAGAAAATAACATAATTTAAAGAGTTTAATAGTTGAAGAACCAAGTGTATTTTGAAAAGTATGAGAAAAAGGGTTCTTTGTGAGTTCACTACACACATTTAAAGTTCATCATTCTTAGAGATTAATCCGGGTTTCATGTAAGTCTTTGGTTGGAATTAATCAAAATCCCAATTACTTTCCAAGTTTTTATATCAAAGCACATTGATCCAAACCTTGACATAACAACTATATAGATAAGGTCCAGATCTAATTCATGGTATAATAACATACAAATAAAATTTAAATCTCAAATAATTGGGGAAGAAAATGATTCTTGTGCTATCCAATCGGAACAACACAAGTCACACACTCAAGACTTCACACCGACCAGTTAAAAGTAAAAAGCATTCCATTCGATTAAATAAAAAAAGCATTGAAACATGAATCAATGTAAGATAATTCTCAATGAAATGTTTTAAAATAAAAAATAAATCAAAACATTAGTAGTAAAAGTTCCAAAATTTACTTTACAAGATGGTATCTTTCTCACAATTAACATTCACCGTTTATCCCAACATCGATAGGAGGAGGAAATTCAGGTGGAACTTCTTCTTCATCCTTGATTCCCCTATGAGGATAGGGGCCTCAAAAACTTATATTATGAGGAGAGGAATAATATTGAACTCCAAAATGGAAAATATTTTCTTCTGGTTCAAACTTACAAATGGGGAGCCCAAGGTATAATTTTATAGAAAAATTAGAAGGTGGTTTTGAGCCCCCTGATTTTAATAAACCACTTAGACCATGTTTTTTGACCTCAATAAAGTATTATATCTATTTTAATAAAATAAAAAAAATTGTAGCCCCACCTTATGAATATCTCCACCAAACATTTTGCACCATATTGACAACTATAGCTCGAGATATCGACAGAACACATCACACCACTTTTGACTTTGTGCAGATTTGGTGGCTTGAAAAGATTAGTCTGGATGGGCTACCAGATGGATGAATTTAGCTTGGTTTCCTTCATAAAATATTAATACCACAACATTTTGGACCAATAAAAAAATATCAATCCATTTGGATTCATGGTTTAGTTGAAGTGTTCCGTTGAGTCCACTGGTGTTCTTGGATCCTATGTAGTTTAACACATTTTTCTTGAACTTCGTAATGGGCCCTCCAAATCATCTCCACCTACAATGAAATTATCAAAAAAATTACCATTTACTTTTTTAAAAGTGATAAACACAAAATAATTGAATAAAAAATGAAGTTCAATTTGTTATTATTTTTATAATTTTCAATACAAAACTAGTTTAGCATGGTGGTGTAAGGGTGAAAGTGAAATAGTAAATTGTGGTGCGATCACACCCCCAAACCTAAACATTTGGATTCCTGGGAAAATTAATATTTCCAAAAATTATTCATGTAGATATTTCCAAATTCATAATGATTTAAAATTCAATGAAAATTTAATTCTTGATAGAAATGCGATCAAAGAAAAAATTACACTAAGGATTCATTCTTAGTGATCATGGAAAAATACGTCTCAAAATTGTATCAGAATAAAATTCCAAGAGATGCATGATAAAAATAGAATAAAATAATTAAAAATTTAATCATGTCACTAATTCTTCACATGTGTGTTCGACAATAATTTCATTCTATTCTTTCCACTTTCTATCGAGTAAATATAAGTTATTTTAAAAATTGTCTACTTACATGATCCTTTCCATCGAACCCGCCCAAAATCCTTTGTAATCAAATTTAAAGACCCACTAACTTAAGTATTCCTAGAATTCAAACTATAATCTCATGGCCCAGATGTTCCCATATGTTGTACATTTCATCACTCCCCTCAAAGTTTAGTTGTTTTTGTTTGTTTTTGTTTTTTTGGGTTTCTTTAAGGGCTTACAATAGTCGGATTATAGGTACACACGCATAGGTCAATATGGTACAATAATGAAATAGATCGAATAAGGAATATAAATATGGAAAAATCATTTTTATGGTAGAGAAAATTTAACCCAACTTATATTTACCTCCTATTAAGTAAGAAATTTTCACACTTCATGGTTGGGTGTAAAGATGTATGGAGATATTAAGTGAAACAATTTTCCTTTAAACTATTCAAACAAAGGGTACTATTCTTCTCAAAGGTTTCAAAATTATAAAACCATTTATATCATTGAAAAAAAAACCAAATTTCAAGAGAAAGTCACACCATAGTATTGAACTCTTGTTGAAATTCACATTTCATTGGAATTTTTTTGAATGTTAAAATGACACGAAATAGAGAAATTCCTCATGCATTTTCAATAAATTCCATGATTAAGAGGGTATAATTTTCCATGATAAAGTGGTCATCAAAAATTAACATTCCAGAACAAAAGTTTTAGGGGGGAGGGGGAGCAAGTGATAATACAATCCAACCAGTTAAAAAGAGAAAAAGAAGAAAGATGATCAAAAATTTCTAACTAACCTAGGAATATACCCATCCCCACACACCTAGAGTATGTTGTGTCCTCACTATAATAAAATAAAATAAAATGTGGGAAAGAAGGATAAAACTTGGTTGGTGTCATTTATATATTGATTCTTGAACATGGATTTCCTCTATTGGGGACTCAAGAAGGGCTTCGTGGAAGTGCTTAAGCCACTACCCATTGACAGTAAAGGTTTATTTGGTTTCTTCATTTTGAACCTAAACAACACCAAATGGATAAACATTAGTTACAATGTATGGACCAAACCAATTGGAACAAAGCTTTCCTGGATGCATCTTCACCCTTTCATTGTAAAGAATGGCCTTCTTCCCAATTTGGATTTGACGATGAAGGATGAGATGATCATGGGTAGTATAAGGCCCCAACCTTAAAATATTACTTAATCTTGAGTTAAATAAAGAATTAACATTGAGTATCTTTTCAGATTTAGATTTTTAGAGAATTAGGCCATAACTATTACATTACATCTCAAATATTATAAAGTAGACACTTCTACCCAGCATCCATTTTTTTCATAAAATAAAAACTCTTAAAAGAAAACATGAATTCTTTTCTTGATATAAATCTTCTTGAATTATTCGTTTCTCTTAACCTACCTTATAGCCTGTGAAAAACATTTCAAAAACTTGGTATGAGCATAAAAATCTCAGTAAGGTTTTTAAAATAAAGAAATAAATCATTAGTCTATCAATACATACAAAACATAAGCTCTTTAACACACCTCATGAAATCATAATATTAATGAATAACACATATAAATCATAAATCATAAAGATAAATTAGGGCATCCATAACATACTTATGTTGTAGCTTTCACAACTACGTAGGAAGTTACGTTTGGAATACCCATCATAATATATTCCCTAAATCTATTAGGAGAAACATTAATGTTTACCTCCATCACGTTACCCAATGCATTAGAGATCTATCTCAGGCTCACCTACCCTAGGTTTATCATGGAACCACCCGTATACGTAATCAATTCCCAGAAACCATAACATAATCATAACACATGAACAAACATAAAGGAAAGATAACATTTCCATATTGCAATCACAATATAAAATTTCAATATATTGACATAATCAATCCTTTCTCAAAACCATTTTCAATACCAAAATATGTAAAAAACATATGGTATTTATTTTCCTTTTAAAAACATTATGTCTTGTTAAGGAATCCAAAGATCAAATAATGCTTGCAGCGGAGAAAAGGTCATTGTCACCACGTATGTTAAAAGAGACATTATTTTTGTCATTTAGTAAAATGATTCATATAGAAAAGATTCCCTTTGAATAAAATTAAAATTCAAAGGGGTTTAAACATAGTATAAAGGAAAGTCATGTATAAATCAAAGTATGCCTCAATGAAAGGAGATTGAGACGAAGTCCCTTACCTTGTATCCGACTTGACTCGTTCGTTCTTTAATCTCCTGAATAATAAACCAAATTTAATTTCTACTTTCTTCAGAACCTTTTTCAAGTTTATTATTCCTTTTATATCACTTATTACCACATTATAAACATTACATAATCATTTAAGTTAATAATGGTTGTTTTGTCGATATTTGGTACTTGAGTAAAAAATGAATTTCTTATAATTACAAGGTGTCCCTGTGATCAAAATTAAATTATCTACAAAATGATATTAATGATTTAGATATTATATATATCATATATATATAGTATATATATGTATTTATAATAGTACATAACATTTGGAGATAAGAAATGAAATGCACCATTCATAGAGACGGTAAGTCGTACGTACACATGAACGCTACTTTATTTTCTATTTCGTATTTAATGGAATGAAAACTTAATGATACATAGGTATATTATAATTCCAGTATAATATCATATATAATTTCATTAATGCCATCTTTTATACGTTACACATATGGTATGAATGAGTCATATCACTTTGAGGGGGTGGTAGTCTACACTTCCTCAAATGAAATTATCGTATTTACCCATTATGGAAACCATAAAGGTATACTATAAATGAAAAATAAATATGCATAAAGACAATATAAATATAATATATATCACATATAAATACAGTTCCATCATAATTTCCACCATGAGAGGCGGTAGGAGATAATTGAACAATCATCGTTTTGTGAGGCAGCAGTTCGCCGTCCACAGAAAAAGTATGTTTGTATCCATTAGATGGAGATATGTAGAAGTTTAGTTAGAATAATTCTCATAAAAATATCCTAGTATATTGAGGATACTGGTGTTGTCATAAAAGAATGTAATAAAGAGAGTTTATGGGGTTGGAGAAGGAAAATAAAAGAAAATTACTTGAGAGAAGACGTTACCTTTGAATCAGGTAACTCACTTTGGTTTGAACCAAAAGGATTTATTGAATTGCCTTATACCCAAATTAAGGCTTATAGGTGGAATATAGGAATGTTGGAAGCTTATTGGAGCAGATTTTGGACAAGGAAAAGGTCTTGAGAGGTGTAAGTAACAGGTTAGAGGTGGTGGCCTTTTATAAGAGGGAGGAGGGGCTCTTTAGGAAAGTTTGAAAGTACTATTTTATTATAAAATTATTTTTGATTTGAAAAGGTAAAAAACTCATTAAATAATAATATAAGATTAATATAAGTCGAAATAAAATTATCCAATAAGAATTGGATAGGTTTTGGATATTTTTTTAATCCTAATCGTTTTTATTTAACCCTTTTTTACTCTTACCGTTTTATCAAGCATTTAACACTTTGAGAATAAAAATAGTTACCAAAACATGAAAAATATCCAATTAAAGAGTCAATAATAAAAATTTATACATATGATAACTATTTGGATGAATCTTAGATTTTTTTTTGGAATTTTATAATATTTAATAAAATATTTTATATTTTAAAATATAAATTATGTCAATTTTGACACTATTCATATCATGACTTTTTAAAAATCCATAAAAACTTGATTGATTCAAAAAACTTCATTAATAAAAATATAACAAGTAAATATCATCCATAAAATTCGTGGAAGATATCAAAATAACCAAATTACACTTATTTTAACATTTATAATATCATTTATTTGAATCCTTTTCTAATGATGCAATCACTGCATCACCATTGTGTCATAATTAAATTTATTTATTTAATGTATAAAAATTATAAATAGAATACCATGATGTAGGAAATCTTTTTATATTTCTATTGACTATTTATAGTAAAAAATATCACTTATATAATGTAACAACTGGGTCCCGGTGACAACACAACCACCCCGCCTTAACATGGCCGTCGGGTCCTGACCCGCCAGGTACTACCAGTTTCCCCACAGACATGTGGTTCCCACCCAAGGGTCTAATCACATGCCTGAATGAGTCATCTAATTAATGACTATCCCCGCAGGCCAACACTTGTCCTTTCCAGTGTGCTTTGTCTTCACTCACACACACCCTGAGAAACGTCCCAGAAGGTCACCCATCCTGACCACTACTCCAGGACAGTGTGCTTTGTCTTCACTCACACACACCCTGAGAAACTTCCCAGAAGGTCACCCATCCTGACCACTACTCCAGGACAAGAACACTTAACTATGAAGTTCTAATCAGGTAGTCTCTCAAAAAGGAAGGTGCACTTTGTTGACATGAGTCATATAATTTAGCCATTTAACCCTTTATCATTCGGGGGTGTTACTATTTGGCCAAATATTAGATTTTTTTGGAATTTTATAATATTTAATAAAATATTTTATATTTTAAAATATGAATTATATCAATTTTGACACTATTCAAATCATGACTTTTTAAAAATCCATAACAACTTTGATTGATTCAAAAAACCTCATTAATACAAATATAACATGTAAATATCATCCATGAAATTCATGGATGATATCAAAATAACCAAATTACATTTATTTTAACATTTATAATATCATTTATTTGAATCCATTTTTAATGAAGAAATAACTGCACTGTAACACCCCAAGCTTCCACGGTACGTTTCCCTTCGAATAATACGATAGCGTGTGTTGTACGCAACCTCGAGTTTTAACACACACCACAACTAATTAAACTAGCCGTTGTGAATAGTAATACCTACTTTTTGAAATCATATATATTTTATATTTCAAAATGGACTTCATTTTTGGATTCGGAATATTGAAATTAGCCTAGGCTGAAATTTTGGTACTTTTCGGATAACTTTTATATTTTGATGAATAGTGAAAATTACTAAATTTTAATTAAAAACAACTTTTTTAATCAAAATAATTAATAGTGATAAATTGTGAATTTGAGTGGTTTTAAAGTATATTTAGAATATATTTTTACCATTTAATATAATGTTGGTCATTGGACATAATTTTACAATTAAAGCGAACATAAACAAGTGTCAATCTTTTGATAGTTATTACCTCTTAAAAACACGCTTTTTGTTTTAACAGCGGGAATTAATTTTAAATTAATTTCTGCCACTTCTGTGTTTTGAATTTAGAAAAATGGATTCCATATTTGGAATTAGGATGTCCAAATTGTGTAAATAGGTAACTTTTATTTTTAGACATTTTGAATAATTACTGTGGTAAATATTTTATTTACCACGGTTAAGGGTAAATCCGGTAAATAAGGGTTAAAAAATAATATTATAATAATACAAAATTACCCTAAAACGTGTCCTAACCTTATTGGTGGACACATACCCGACCATGAGCATCCTTGGGTCAATTTGGGGACCCCTTGGAGCCACTTGTATGTGGTAGGGACACATTATATTAATAAAGTTAAAATAAAAATAAAAATGGAATAAGCTTACATCTTTTAGAAGAAAAATTTTTACATAGGGTTATACATGTTGGATTTTCGATTATAAATATTCATTAGAAAGCTAAAAATATTTCCTACATGATGATATTTTATTTATAATTTTTAGACATTAAATAATTTATTTATGACACAATGATGATGCAGTAATTACTATAATAGTGAAAAATTAAAATAATTGATATTATAAATACCCAAAAAAATATAATATGAAACTTTTAATGAATTAAACTAATTTTCTAGGATAATATGATATATTAGGATTGATTTAATTGACTTTGTTCGAAGTAATCAATCTGTTATGAGTTTCACAAAAATCAACTATTGAATAGTGTCAAAATTGACATAAAAGAGTTCTTCAAACAAATATTATATTATTAATTGATATTAAATTCCTAAAAATCTAAGGTTCGGCCAAAAGACTTATATAAGGATAGGTGCATCATTAATGGACCACTTGTGGGTCGCTTGGATGTATATAGTAAGTTTATTAACCATATTATATAAAAATACAAAGAGACATTGTAAAAGTGAAACTAATTAACTTAGAGTTAATACTTAAAGATAAGGTTAATATAAGTACCCAAACCTGTCTAAATTCTATTGGTTGAGTGGTTTTCGACCTATCCCCACCTTAGCCTTTGAATAATCAACTTTGGAGCCATTGGAAACCGAATATGAATTTATTATAAATTAATATTTCTAGCTTTTCCAAAGGTGCCCCTCACCCCTCTTATAAAAGGGCACTCCTCCTTCTCATTTCTTCACACCTCTCAAGCCACTTGGCTCGTCCAAACTCTTCCCAACTAAGCTCCCCACATCCCTCTCCTCCTCCTTGAAGCTTCCCCTTAGGCAGAAAGCATTTCAACAAGTCCTTTGGTTCCAACCAAAGTGAGTTACCTAAATTAAAGGTAACGTTTTCTCTTAAATTATTTTCATTTATTTTCCTTCTCCAACCCCCAAACTCTTTTTATTTCCTTTCTTTTGTAACAACACCAGTATCCTCAATATACTAGGATTTTGTTATAATAATGATTCAAACTACACATACACACAACTCCATCTAATGGATGATGAACATAATGTTTCTGTGGATGGAAAACTAACGCCTCACGAAACGATGATTGTTCAAATACATCTTACCGCCTCTCATGGTGGCCATTATGATGGAACTGTAATTAAATATGATGTTAATGATATATATTTTATATATAAGCTTCTGTAATTCCATTTTATTTCATACCATTATTCGTTTCATGTTGTATATACATACGATAATTTCATTTGAGGAAGTGCGGACTACCGCCCCCTTAAAATGATATGACTCGTTCATACCACACATAGAACGTATAAAGGATGGTGTTAATGAACTTAAGTAACATATATAAAATATTATATTATACTGGAATAGTAATATACCTATGTATCATTTGGATTCGATTCTTTTAAAATAAAAATTAAATGGAAGTAGCGTTCGTGCGTACGTACGGACTACCGTCTCCACGAACGCGATGAGATTCATTCTCCATCGTATCCATTCAAGTATAATTATCATTTGATGATTTAAAAATGATGTTTAAGAACTTGATACCATTCTGGATATGAATAATATACATCCCATTAATAACGAATATGGCTCACATAACAAAGAATATAAAGTAAAATGAACCCGTTAACACCCGAAATGACGATAATTCTAAGATATTATTAACAAATCAATGATAAAAGATCATATATGATATCATATTAAAGTAAATGATTCTTTTATTATTCAATAACAATTATTTCACCATTATACAGGAGGTAAACCTACCATCGACCAAGGAAAAAGTACAATGTAAGGGATTTTCTAATCTCACTTTTAATTTCGTGAGAATTCTATTGTTCACCACTTAATTATTGCATGTGGTGTATGTGTACTGCCCATGATTGTATTCATTGTGTAGTATACTTTAATTTATGGGTATTTACATCATCATGGTATGATACTTCTTTCATGGGTGTATGTTTCGAAAGTTACCTAATCGATAAGGGAATTTGAGATTTCAATTTCCACTCATTTGGCTTTACACATATTTCATTGATTATATTACCCCAAGATTATGTGTGGAATCACTATTCATTTGATTATGTCATAATTTCCACTCCCCTTCCTGTGGATATAAGTTTGATGCACATAATCACTCCATTGGTAATTCTCAAGTCATTGATATGAATTTGATAAGAGTAATTTTAACTCATTCTCCATTTGTTGAGTTAAACATCCAATTCGTTGGTATTGTTTTTACAAGAATATGTGTGAATGTCCTTTGATTGTTTTACACTGAATATCCAATCATATTTAGTGTATTTATATTTGTCACACATAATTATGTCATTGATTTATCCTTAACCTAAGGATACAACCTTTACAAGAGATTTCATCTCAATTTACATTCCATTGAGACTTCTTTGTTGATATACACCAAATCACTTTTATGTGGTGTATATAACGTACTTTGACATAGTATATCATGAATCCCTTTATTCTCATGATATTACAAAGTTTTGATTACCACAATTATTTGTATTCAAGTGTCTCTTTTGGTTGGAATCTCTAACTAAAATACCATTTTTAAAATGATTTAAAGACTTATTCATCTAAATCTTTCTCATTAATGTCCATGTTTTAAAAAATGGTTTTAAGGATTTATTTATATGGACATTAAAGTTTACAAATTAAAACTCCTTTTAAAAAGTTTCAAAGTGGTATGGGACACTTTGATTCAAAAATCTATTTTTAAATGGCTTCTTGACAAATAGTGTGACTTTTAAATGTTTTCAAGAAAAGGGGGATATTTCTCTCAAATAGTTTTGATGATTATTTTCATCTATGTCAACATCCTTCATTATTCATGATTGAGGTTAATGTGATACAATACAATCTTCCATATTGTATCAAATGAGTTATATTTGACTGTGGATGTTCTATTTTTATACCATTCATGGTTTGTGGTTAAAGTATTGACATTTCGTATGCTAGTTTTAATACGAATGTTTATGTTATGTTTAAACATGTTCATATGAGGAATGCATTGGACTTAATAAGTGACGGGTGGAGCCCGCTATAGCTCCTCGATGCATCGGTAGGTCTCATGAGACAAACTAGTGTCTTGGCACAAGGCCTTGGCAAAATCTTATTTGTAGTCTTGGCACAAGGCCTTGACTATGTGGTTATGATAGTCTGGCATTATGCATTCCATCATTATGAAAGTGGTTATTGATATTGCATGTGATCATTCGACTAGTAGAATATCCATGTGAGTAAGTAAATGGCATTATTTCATTTTACCTTTGCCATTTTATGCTGAAGTTCAAGTTTAAAAGGCTTTTGTTTTAGTTATAAATTTCCTTAAGTGTTTATGCTTATTTATGAAAGCTTCTGCTATAATGTTATCCTTACTGAGCATCCGAGCTCACCCCTTTCAATGTTTTATTTTTTTCCCCAGGATTATGAAGAAGTAATTTATGAATGACCTGCAGGGATAGTATGAGGGGATATGAAGACAAGATGTTTTTTTTATGATGTAATGTAAAAATTTATGGATGTATCTAGTTATTCCAAGGCTACTAAACTAATCGGTCTTTCGAGACTTGATCTTTCTCATGATCATGCCAATGTTATGTAATAATGCACCGACTCTGGGTAACTAGGGTCGGGGCGTTACAGTTGGTATCAGAGGAAGTTTAGTACAAACCTTGGTAGCTAGATTTAGATAAACTCTGATTAGAGCACGTAGACCTAAGATGAACTTTGAGGATTAGTATAAAAGAACTTCCTAGAATTTTGGTATTGTAGAGATTTTGTGAGTTTTCTGAGCAATACATCCCTGTCTGGATACGAGCAGGTAGAGGCGGCTCTGGCACAGATGTACCTAGGGGTAAAACCCGAAAACACCGCTTTGAGCTAGACTCGAACGAGAACTGGTGCACGACAACGGGCCTTGCTGCACTCTTGGTTACGACACTCCCGTGGGATATGCTTAGGATAATTTACATTTTCTTTACAAACCGATTTAAGTAATATATACATAAGATGAGAGTAAATGACCTTGGTTAATCCTAATATGTTTCAAATTGAGAATATGGTGACATTTTAATCTCTAAATGATTTTACGACTACTATTACTCACACAATGCTTTCTGGTTTTAGTCAATGGCTCGATTCCAAGGAAGTCATAGTGACTTTGAGAATGATGTACAAATTGGGAACAGTGGTGGCAATGAGCAACAAAATGGAATGTTGATAAGCGTAAAAGATATCGTCTTTATGCCAAATCAGTTTTCCAAAAATATGATCAACAACATATATATTAACCAACTCCCAGACTCAACAAGGAAGAGAAAGGTGATAAATGACAAGATCTCCAGCAATGGAGACCATGGAGAAAAGAAACCTCAATTTTCATCATGCAGGAATTGTGGAAAGAGACACCCAGGAAAGTGTCTCAATGGGAAAACGAAATGTTTTACGTGCGGGAAGGAAGGACATAAAGTGAAGAATTGCCGAAGAAAAATGAAG
This sequence comes from Viscum album, assembly GCA_963277665.1. NCBI lineage: Eukaryota > Viridiplantae > Streptophyta > Magnoliopsida > Santalales > Viscaceae > Viscum > Viscum album. The sequence goes on along the minus strand of OY728155.1, from coordinate 1,497,998,514 downwards.
AGTACTATGGAAGAAGATAAAAATGGTCCCAAGAGTCCATTTACAGTCATTTGTCGTAAATGTAGGGGACCTGGCCATTACCCGAGTGAATGTCCTATTCTATAGGATATTTTCTTGGTCAAAGAAGAAGATATGTGGAAATAAATGGTTGGATAAAAATTTAAAAAGTATTAGCACTCCTTGTTGATGGGTTTACTTTGGAATAATTTTCTCTTGTATTTGTAACCCCACAGTTTGCCATGTGAGAATGATATTTGAGGAAGAATTGTCTCTTCCCTTGTGGATATAGATATAAATAACCATTTGGTTTTATATGATCATTGGGGTTTGAGAAAAAGATAAGTTATTATAATTTGGGATGAAAATGAAAAGTATGATATAACATTTGTGGTTAAATTTTGTTATTTTGAGGAATTTATCTCATTTTGGTAATATTATCGAATATAGTTTTTGAAAAAGGACAACACGTAGACCGTGTGACAACCCGTCGCGTCGGACAAAGCTGTGGGAATCGAACCCACAACCAAAGTGTGATTGGGATTTATCACCTACCACTGGACTACGTGAAGTCCCTGGTTAGTGTGACTATTTTTTTTGTTAAATGATTTTATTGATCAATAATAAGATGATTTGGGTTCTTATGTCTTATCAAATGAATACCCTTGGTATAGGAAAATGATTTGGTGATTAAGTGATAAATTTTATTTTGGAAGATGTTCGCTTTGTTGGGAACACTATATGCCCAAGGAAAATAGAATACAATGGGGTTTCATTTGTAGAGTAATGGTGGATTTTTATCTACGTTTTTATTGTTGATTTATAGTGATTTGGGTTATTTATGGAAATGATTAACCTATAACAGAGAATATGTGATGATGTTAATTACTTTTAAGTATGTGACTTTAAGAGTATTTGATGTCATTTGGAGATACAATGTAACATGGGAGACTACATAATCAAATTCTTCTATGATTTCGGTTTCAATATTAGTTTGGATTATATTAAAGGATTTTAAGGACAATTGGTTATTGAATGGTATCTATTTAACTTTGGGGTATTGTTGGTTTAATTTTAGAAATTAAGATTAGTGCATATTTATCTCAATGAATATCCTTTTGGGGGATCATTAGATCATTAACTTACCATTTTGGTTTTGATTAATCTTCAAAGACAATGTAAATATATGGTTTATCCTGCATGGATCATGTGATTCTATAGAAGTTTATTCTAGCTCTTCTAGTGTGACCAAGTCTTCTTGAATACTGATCGTTTAAAAAAAAATTGAGTTAGTGGTGGAAATTTATTAAAGAGTGAAAATTTACTTAAAATGTAAGTATATCTCATAATGTTCTTAGTCAATATCATAAATTAATTCCTCTTCCTTATGCAATGTAACTTTAAAAAAAAATGTTGTCTGTTTACTTTCCTACTAGGAGACTAATGGTCGTTTGTCCCAACACAAGTTTGTGGTTTTCTCATTGTTAACTTTCTCCTGATCATGATTTCTATCCCTCTCCATCAGAACTTGACACTTATTTTATCATCCATATCCATGTTTTCTTACATGGAATCCTAGTATGTGTTATCTTGGATGACCCTTATACCTCTCTTTCTTTCTTTTAAAGTGATAGTTTTATTGACTCTTTTTCCGATGTGGGACTTTCCATTATATTCCCAAGAAAAATTTTAAAAATTGCGAGGACGCAATTTATTGAAGGAGGGGAGAATGTAACACCCCAAGCTTCCACGGTACGTTTCCCTTCGAATAATACGATAGCGTGTGTTGTACGCAACCTCGAGTTCTAACACACACCACAACTAATTAAACTAGCCGTTGTGAATAGTAATACCTACTTTTTGAAATCATATATATTTTATATTTCAAAATGGACTTCATTTTTGGATTCGGAATATTGAAATTAGCCTAGGCTGAAATTTTGGTACTTTTCGGATAACTTTTATATTTTGATGAATAGTGAAAATTACTAAATTTTAATTAAAAACAACTTTTTTAATCAAAATAATTAATAGTGATAAATTGTGAATTTGAGTGGTTTTAAAGTATATTTAGAATATATTTTTACCATTTAATATAATGTTGGTCATTGGACATAATTTTACAATTAAAGCGAACATAAACAAGTGTCAATCTTTTGATAGTTATTACCTCTTAAAAACACGCTTTTTGTTTTAACAGCGGGAATTAATTTTAAATTAATTTCTGCCACTTCTGTGTTTTGAATTTAGAAAAATGGATTCCATATTTGGAATCAGGATGTCCAAATTGTGTAAATAGGTAACTTTTATTTTTAGACATTTTGAATAATTACTGTGGTAAATATTTTATTTACCATGGTTAAGGGTAAATCCGGTAAATAAGGGTTAAAAAATAATATTATAATAATACAAAATTACCCTAAAACGTGTCCTAACCTTATTGGTGGACACATACCCGACCATGAGCATCCTTGGGTTAATTTGGGGACCCTTGGAGCCACTTGTATGTGGTAGGGACACATTATATTAATAAAGTTAAAATAAAAATAAAAATGGAATAAGCTTACATCTTTTAGAAGAAAATTTTTTACATAGGGTTATACATGTTGGATTTTCGATTATAAATATTCATTAGAAATATAAAACTATTTCCTACATGATGATATTTTATTTATAATTTTTAGACATTAAATAATTTATTTATGACACAATGATGATGCAGTAATTACTATAATAGTGAAAAATTAAAATAATTGATATTATAAATACCCAAAAAAATATAATATGAAACTTTTAATGAATTAAACTAATTTTCTAGGATAATATGATATATTAGGATTGATTTAATTGACTTTGTTCGAAGTAATCAATCTGTTATGAGTTTCACAAAAATCAACTATTGAATAGTGTCAAAATTGACATAAAAGAGTTCTTAAAACAAATATTATATTATTAATTGATATTAAATTCCTAAAAATCTAAGGTTCGGCCAAAAGACTTATATCAGGATAGGTGCATCATTAATGGACCACTTGTGGGTCGCTTGAATGTATATAGTAAGTTTATTAACCATATTATATAAAAATACAAAGAGACATTGTAAAAGTGAAACTAATTAACTTAGAGTTAATACTTAAAGATAAGGTTAATATAAGTACCCAAACCTGTCTAAATTCTATTGGTTGAGTGGTTTTCGACCTATCCCCACCTTATCCTTTGAATAATCAACTTTGGAGCCATTGGAAACCGAATATGAATTTATTATAAATTAATATTTCTAGCTTTTCCAAAGGTGCCCCTCACCCCTCTTATAAAAGGGCACTCCTCCTTCTAATTTCTTCACACCTCTCAAGCCACTTGGCTCGTCCAAACTCTGCCCAACTAAGCTCCCCACATCCCTCTCCTCCTCCTTGAAGCTTCCCCTTAGGCAGAAAGCATTTCAACAAGTCCTTTGGTTCCAACCAAAGTGAGTTACCTAAATTAAAGGTAACGTTTTCTCTTAAATTATTTTCATTTATTTTCCTTCTCCAACCCCCAAACTCTTTTTATTTACTTTCTTTTGTAACAACACCAGTATCCTAAATATACTAGGATGTTGTTATAAGAATGATTCAAACTACACATACACACAACTCCATCTAATGGATGATGAACATAATGTTTCTGTGGATGGCAAACTAACGCCTCACGAAACGATGATTGTTCAAATACATCTTACCGCCTCTCATGGTGGCCATTATGATGGCACTGTAATTAAATATGATGTTAATGATATATATTTTATATATAAGCTTCTGTAATTCCATTTTATTTCATACCATTATTCGTTTCATGTTGTATATACATACGATAATTTCATTTGAGGAAGTGCAGACTACCGCCCCCTTAAAATGATATGACTTGTTCATACCACACATGGAACGTATAAAGGATGGTGTTAATGAACTTAAGTAACATATATAAAATATTATATTATACTGGAATAGTAATATACCTATGTATCATTTGGATTCGATTCTTTTAAAATAAAAATTAAATGGAAGTAGCGTTCGTGCGTACGTACGGACTACCGTCTCCACGAACGCGATGAGATTCATTCTCCATCGTATCCATTCAAGTATAATTATCATTTGATGATTTAAAAATTATGTTTAAGAACTTGATACCATTCTGGATATGAATAATATACATCCCATTAATAACGAATATGGCTCACATAACAAAGAATATAAAGTAAAATGAACCCGTTGACACCCGAAATGACGATAATTCTAAGATATTATTAACAAATCAATGATAAAAGATCATATATGATATCATATTAAAGTAAATGATTCTTTTATTATTCAATAACAATTATTTCACCATTATAAAGGAGGTAAACCTACCATCGACCAAGGAAAAAGTACAATGTAAGGGATTTTCTAATCTCACTTTTAATTTCGTGAGAATTCTATTGTTCACCACTTAATTATTGCATGTGGTGTATGTGTACTGCCCATGATTGTATTCATTGTGTAGTATACTTTAATTTATGGGTATTTACATCATCATGGTATGATACTTCTTTCATGGGTGTATGTTTCTAAAGTTACCTAATCGATAAGGGAATTTGAGATTTCAATTTCCACTCATTTGGCTTTACACATATTTCATTGATTATATTACCCCAAGATTATGTGTGGAATCACTATTCATTTGATTATGTCATAATTTCCACTCCCCTTCCTGTGGATATAAGTTTGATGCACATAATCACTCCATTGGTAATTCTCAAGTCATTGATATGAATTTGATAAGAGTAATTTTAACTCATTCTCCATTTGTTGAGTTAAACATCCAATTCGTTGGTATTGTTTTTACAAGAATATGTGTGAATGTCCTTTGATTGTTTTACACTGAATATCCAATCATATTTAGTGTATTTATATTTGTCACACATAATTATGTCATTGATTTATCCTTAACCTAAGGATACAACCTTTACAAGAGATTTCATCTCAATTTACATTCCATTGAGACTTCTTTGTTGATATACACCAAATCACTTTTATGTGGTGTATATAACGTACTTTGACATAGTATATCATGAATCCCTTTATTCTCATGATATTACAAAGTTTTGATTACCACAATTATTTGTATTCAAGTGTCTCTTTTGGTTGGAATCTCTAACTAAAATACCATTTTTAAAATGATTTAAAGACTTATTCATCTAAATCTTTCTCATTAATGTCCATGTTTTAAAAAATGGTTTTAAGGATTTATTTATATGGACATTAAAGTTTACAAATTAAAACTCCTTTTAAAAAGTTTCAAAGTGGTATGGGACACTTTGATTCAAAAATCTATTTTTAAATGGCTTCTTGACAAATAGTGTGACTTTTAAATGTTTTCAAGAAAAGGGGGATATTTCTCTCAAATAGTTTTGATGATTATTTTCATCTATGTCAACATCCTTCATTATTCATGATTGAGGTTAATGTGATACAATACAATCTTCCATATTGTATCAAATGAGTTATATTTGACTGTGGATGTTCTATTTTTATACCATTCATGGTTTGTGGTTAAAGTATTGACATTTCGTATGCTAGTTTTAATACGAATGTTTATGTTATGTTTAAACATGTTCATATGAGGAATGCATTGGACTTAATAAGTGACGGGTGGAGCCCGCTATAGCTCCTCGATGCATCGGTAGGTCTCATGAGACAAACTAGTGTCTTGGCACAAGGCCTTGGCAAAATCTTATTTGTAGTCTTGGCACAAGGCCTTGGCTATGTGGTTATGATAGTCTGGCATTATGAATTCCATCATTATGAAAGTGGTTATTGATATTTCATGTGATCATTCGACTAGTAGAATATCCATGTGAGTAAGTAAATGGCATTATTTCATTTTACCTTTGCCATTTTATGCTGAAGTTCAAGTTTAAAAGGCTTTTGTTTTAGTTATAAATTGCCTTAAGTGTTTATGCTTATTTATGAAAGCTTCTGCTATAATGTTATCCTTACTGAGCATCCGAGCTCACCCCTTTCAATGTTTTATTTTTTTCCCCAGGATTATGAAGAAGTAATTTATGAATGACCTGCAGGGATAGTATGAGGGGATATGAAGACAAGATGTTTTTTTTATGATGTAATGTAAAAATTTATGGATGTATCTAGTTATTCCAAGGCTACTAAACTAATCGGTCTTTCGAGACTTGATCTTTCTCATGATCATGCCAATGTTATGTAATAATGCACCGACTCTGGGTAACTAGGGTCGGGGCGTTACAGCACTATGTCAATTTTGACACTATTCATATCATGACTTTTTAAAAATCCATAACAACTTGATTGATTTGAAAAACTTCATTAATAAAAATATAACATGTAAATATCATCCAGAAAATTCATGGATGATATCAAAATAACCAAATTACATTTATTTTAACATTTATAATATCATTTATTTGAATCCTTTTTTAATGAAGTAATCACTGCATCACCATTGTGTCATAATTAAATTTATTTATTTAATGTCTAAAAATTATAAATAAAATATCACTTATATAATGTAATAATTGGGCCCTGATGATAGCACAACCACCCCGCCTTAACATGGCTGTCGGGTCCTGGCCCACCACGTACCACCAGTTGCCTTGCAAACATGTGGTTCTCACCCAAGGGTCCACCCACATGCCTGAACGGGTCATCTGACTAATGACTGTCCCCACAGGCCAACACTTGTCCTTTCTAGTGTGCTTTGTCCTCACTCACACACACCCTGAGAAACTTCCAGAAAGGTCACCCATCCTGATCACTACTCCAGGCCAAGCACACTTAACTATGGAGTTCTAATCAGGTAGGCTCCTGAAAAGGAAGGTGCACCTTGTTGACATGAGTCATATCATTTATCCATTTAACCTTTTATCATTTGGGGGAGTTACAATCACCCCATTTAGAGCATAGCGTCCTCGTTGTGAGCCCTACATCTCAACCCAGGCAGTGCATCACACTTAAGACTGGGTACCACCTCTGATACCAAATGTAACAACTGAGTCCTGGTGACAGCACAACCACCCTGCCTTAACATGGCCATCAGGTCTTGGATTTCCAGGTGCTTTGTCCCCACTCAAAAACACCCTAAGAAACTTCCCAGAAGTTCACCCATCCTGATCACTACTCCATGCCAAGCATGCTTAACTATGGAGTTCTAATCAGGTAGGCTCATAAAAAGGAAGGTGCACCTTGTTGACATGAGTCATATAATTTATCCATTTAACACTTTATCATTTGGGGGCGTTACAATCACCCCCCCTTTAGAGCACAACGTCCTCATTGTGAGCCCTACATCTCAACTCAGGCAGTGCACCACACTTAAGGATAAATGTAACAACTGGGTCCCGGTGACAACACAACCACCCCGCCTTAACAAGGCCATCAGGTCCTAGCCCATACATCTCAACCTAGACAGTGCACCGCAATTAAGGCTGGGTACCACCTCTGATACCAAATGTAACAACTGGGTCCTGGTGACAGCACAACCACCCTACCTTAACATGGCCGTCAGGTCCTGGCTTTCCAGGTGCTTTGTCCCCACTCACAAACACCCTAAGAAAATTCCCAGAAGGTCACCCATCCTAATCACTACTCCAGGCCAAAAACGCTTAACTATGAAGTTCTAATCAGGTAGGCTCCTAAAAAGGAAGGTACACCTTGTTGACATGAGTCATATAATTTATCCATTTAACCCTTTATCATTTGGGGGCGTTACAATCACCCCCCCTTTAGAGCACAACGTCCTCGTTGTGAGCCCTACATCTCAACCCAGGCAGTGCACCGCACTTAAGGCTAAATGTAACAACTGGGTCCCAGTGACAACACAACCAGCCCGCCTTAACAAGGCCATTGGGTCCTAGCCTGTACATAACAACCTAGGCAGTGTACCATAATTAAGGCTTGGTACCACCTCTGATACCAAATGTAACAACTGGGTCCTGGTGACAGCACAACCACCCCGCCATAACATGACTATTAGGTCCTGGCCCGCCAGGTGCTTTGTCCCCACAAACACACACCTTGAGAAACTTCCCAGAAGGTCACCCATCCTGATCACTACTCTAGGCCAAGCATGCTTAACTATGGAGTTCTAATCAGGTAGGATCCCGAAAAGGAAGGTGCACCTTATTGACATGAGTCGTATCATTTATCCATTTAACCTTTTATCATTTGGGGGTGTTATAATCACCCCCACCTTTAGATAACAACGTCCTCGTTGTGGGCCCTACATCTCAACCCAAAAATGCTTAACTATGGATTTCTAATCAGGTAGGATCCCGAAAAGGAAGGTGCACCTTATTGACATGAGTCATATAATTTAGCCATTTAACCCTTTATCATTTGGGGGCATTACAATCACACCCCTTTAGAGCACAACATCCTCGTTGTGAGCCCTACATCTCAACCCAGGCAGTGCACCACACTTAAGGCTGGGTACCACCTCTGATACCAAATGTAACAACTGGGTCCCGGTGACAACACAAACACCCCACCTTAACATGGTCGTCGGGTCCTGGCCTGCCAGGTGCTTTGTCCCCACTCATACACACCCTGAGAAACTTTCCAGAAGGTCACCCATCCTGATCACTACTCTAGGCCAAGAAAACTTAACTGTAGAGTTCTAATCAGGTAGGTTCCCGAAAAGGAAGGTGCACCTTGTTGACATGAGTCATATCATTTAGCCATTTAACCTTTTATCATTCAGCCATTTAACCTTTTATCATTCAGAGGTGTTACAATCATCCCCCCTTTAGAGAAAAACGTCCTCGGCCCTACATCTCAACGCAGGAAGTGTTCCACACTTAAGTATGAGTGTAGAGACCCAAAGATTGACGTACATGGACATTAAATTACTATTGCAGAAAACTTAATACATGTCAAAAATAGACGCCCAAAGACCGTATTAGTTTAGTGTCTTTGGAAACTCGGAACATAATCTTCTAATCACGGTGAAAGATCTTCAAAATATCCCATAAAGATCTTCCCCTTTGTTTTTATTACCTAAAACCTTTCTTTATTTCCTAGGGAAAAGAAAACATAAAAAGGGTGAGCTTAAATGATCAGTAAGGGTAAACATGGAGAACATAAAACAATCCCTAAACATTTGAACGTAAGAACATGAACATAAAACATCAAAATCATGAGTAATGACATAAATCTTGGCAGTGCATAAGGAATATATCATAAAGGAACATTAACCATGATAAAATAGTGTGGGAATAAAACATGTAATTCTGGAAACCATTAAGCACATGTTATGATTTACATAGTATCCAAGGCATTGCTGCCAAGACCATCATAGTGGACAAAATTTATTACTGAACCGGGTTTACTTGCCGTTCCAGCCCTGTATCACTGAACCAGATTCACTTTCTGTTCCAGACATTTCTATCTCATGAGATATAAATCTTTACCCAATACATTGGAGAGAGATATAGGTACCACCCATCTCATAATGAAATCATTCTTTTGTGTGCCACAAAATAAACATAAATCATTCATCATAACCCAAAGAATAATATGGGTTTCATAAACACCATCCCATCATAACATAATCCATATAAAATAAATGGACATCATTTCATAATAAGAAAAATGAAACCATGTAAATAATATAGACATTATACTTGAAATATAAACATATTAAATAATGTCATCTTAGATGGAAAATGGTTTTGATAGAACACTTGATATGAATTCTTGAGGAAAATATCCTTTCTTCTTCAAAATCATTTTATTTTCACAAAATGCCACACAATTTTTAAAATAAAATGATTTTATTGAAATTAATCATGAAATATTATAGAGTAAGCTTCATGAAGAAAAGGCGTTATGAAACTGTAAAAATCCGTTCATACCGTATTAGTTAAAGAAACATTCTCCTCGTACTTTTACCGAAAAAGTAAAAATTTACCTCGTATGGAAAACAAAAGAAAGATTCCTTCCATAACATAAAGTAAAAATAAAAGAGGGGTAAACATGACTTTAAAATACATGGAATAATATTAAAAACTTTATGAAAAACATTTTATGTACATGGATGAAAAATATACCTCAGTAAATACTTACATATAAGCAATCTCAGATAAAAATGAGATTGTAAAATTATCCCTTACCTTATGTCCAATTTCTTCCATACGTGTCCGAAACTATTGTATAGTGGGTTTAAACATATTATTAAATTGTAAAATAACCATAATAATATTTATGATATCATATATGATTCACTTACGACTTTGTATTACCCGTTATTTTGTCAATTCCAGGTTAAAGCAGTGTTTTGGGTAATAATAGTATCATTTATCGTACGTGTTTGGACATGTTGTTATTGATATTATTATTACTTATATCATGATTTAATTACTTTCAGAATGTAAAAAATGATTTATATATCATATATATTCATTATATATATATATATATAATAGATAGATAAATGAAATGAAATACACCATTCATGGAGACGGTAGAGCGTACGTACGCATGAACACTGTTTTCATTTCCTTATTGAATTTAATGGAAGTAAGTAGACGATATATATATATATATATAAATAAATCTAGTAGCATTATTATGTCATATATTTTATGATAATTTATTATATATATACTTTATAATCATTCTTGAATGGTTAATATGGAGAATGAATCTCATCGTGTCGTGGAGACAGTAATCCATACCTACGCACGAGCGATGATATCCTTCCCCTAATTATTGAATGGTATTGGAGAGGATGATATAATATCTCAGAATTAGTATCATGTTATAATAACCATATATAGTTATTCTTTACACCATTATACCCATCCAAGTAAGGTGGTGGTGGAAAACAGATTACACCACGGCGTGGAGACGGTATTTCGTACGTACGCACGCGCGGTGATTTCATTTTCCATAGGATGGATAGAAGTTTAAATAGGGTTGTTTCATATTTATAATAAAATTTCATTATATGAGTGATACTGATGTTATTTCTTTATTATGAAACAATAAAAGAAGAGGAAGTAGAAGAAGAAATGAATTTGAAAGAATCGGTAAAGGATATTACCTCTTCTTCGACGCACCTCTTCTAAACCTCCTCTTAGGGCACTAAAGTTGGTATTTGAAGAATACCATAACCTCTAGTATGTTTTTAGGTAAGTGGAGAAGATAAATTTTCAGGGTTTTTTTGATCTTGAAGGCTCAAAATGGTGTTAGGAGGAGGTGCCCTTTTATAAGGGAGGAGAGGGGCACCTTTGGAAATATAAGAAATATTAATTTATAATAAATTCAAAACCCATTTAAAAACCTCCAAAAATGACTCAAATCCAAATATTAGATGATATAGGGTTGTAATATCCTCAAAAAATAAAATTTATACATGTTTGGAAATTATTTTAAACCTTATCAACTTGATTTATCCTTATTTAATCTATTTAATTTTATTTGTGGTAATAATATTCTAAATTTTAAATTGTTATAAAAAATTACTTATATGTTGTGAATTATCTATAATTGGATAATTTATGTCATTTTAGACCATATAAATTTAAATTTATAATTTTTAAATATTTTTGTGATTTTTAAACAATTTAATAATATGTTATTTTTATAAAATAACAATTGTGTCAATTTTGATACTATTCATTTATTTGAATTTAGATAAAATATATACAGAGGTTATATTCTAAAAAAAATATTAAATAGATTAATAACTCTTCATATTCATCTAAAAAATTCATTGAGAACATTAATTTGTTCATATAACATTTATTTTAATATTTTTAAAACCATTTATTTGATATTTCCCTTAATAAAATAATTACTACAACACTATTGTATAATTATTTAGTATACTTATTTGTTGCATAAAAATTAAAAATAAAATACTATAATGCAGATAAATCAAATATATTCCATAATAATACTTTTACTCGAATTTATCATCTTAAAATCACAACAGTTAAATTGTTATATTTATTAAATCATGAAGGTGACAACTTTGACATCATTTAAAATAAAATAATATAAGTATTATAATTGATTTTATAAGGCTCCAAATGGTCAAATATTATAAAATTGAATTATTATGGTTTACATTTACACGAAAAATAAGTTTTGGTCAGGTTTTTGTGCCTTTTATGGTCACTATTAGTTTAATAAAAACTGTATTATTGATTTTTCACTAAATAGACAATTTCTGCATCACTATCGTGTCACCATTAATGATACTTATTTAATCCCTAATTTTTTTAAATAAATTCACATGATGTAGATAATTTTATTATATTTATAGTTACTATTTATGTTCGAAGTTTTAAGAAGTTTATCACTAAATTAAAATTATTACACTTATAAGATATAAGAGAGTGACATGTTGTCACTTTCTTCGATTTTAATAATAATTACATCATTTTCATGGTAAAAAGTCCATGAAATGAATCTATTCTGACCCTTAGGTGATATGGGTCGACTGTTATTCATCCAATAGAATTTTTAAAGGTGTTAGGATAATTTTATAATATTATTTTTACCCTTAATTACCTGATTTACCTTTAACAACGATAAATAAAATTTACCGTAGTTACTATTCATAATGCCAAAAAATAAAAATTAGCCTATTAACATAATTTGGACCTACTGATTAAAAATATGGAATCCATTTTTCCTAATTCAAGACACAGAATATGCATTAATTAATTTGAAATTAATCCCGTTGTCGAAAAAAAAACGGGTTTTTATTTAAAACATTGCAAAAGATTGAAATGTTTTTACCTATGAATTCAATGTAAAATTAATGAAAATGACATAAATTATATTAAATGGTAAAAATATATTCTATTTATACTTTAAAACCATTCAATATTATAATTTAACTATATAAATTATCTTGATGAAAAAATTTGTTTTTAAGTAAAAGTTAGCGTGTTTTTACTATTCATCAAAATAAAAACGTTGTCAGAAAAATATCAAAACTTTATCCAATGTTAATTTTTATATCCTAATTAAAAAGAATAAGTTTATTTTTTAAAATTTAACTTATAAACATGTCAAAAATTAGATTTAAAATGGGTGCGCCATCAAAAGGCGGCAAATCTGTATTTAAAAAAAATACTTATTTTACCCGAAAAATTTATTTTGTTCTCATACCATGTTCTAGAATATGTGTAAGATGAATTATTATGTAATAAAATTCAAAATTTGGTTAATACTATTCATAACGGCTAGTTCGTAATAATATTATAACAATATATCATTGTTTAGTGAAACTCGATATTGCGTACAACACACGCTATTGAGGATGGTCACTCTTGTGTGCAACATAAGCCAAGAATAGTGTTGCATATACTACAAGATAATACAGTGTTATTTATAGCTCAAGCTAATCTTAGTGTAGCGTAAAACACAAGATATCAAAGAAATTTAAAAGAATATTTCTTATAAAATCTCGGGGTGTTACATTCTACCCCCCTTAAAATGAATTTCACCCTCAAAATTCATCGGGGTTATAAATGGTTTTATACTTTAAAGTTTCTTTCATGGAAACCCACATCGTAAAAAGGATTACTAAAACATAATTTTAAAAAGTAAAGTAATAAATTTAATGGTTACCTAGATTAACTCATCACTGGGTTTCCACATAGAAGAGAAATCTAACCATCATATTCTGATGAAGAGTGGTAGAGGACATGGCTATGAAAAATCCAACAATCACAAAGCCATAAATTTGTGATGATCTAAGGTACCATCTGATTCATTAGATAATAGGGCACTAGGATAACATTTTTGGTTTTCAAGATCATTTCCCTAATGTTGAAGAATTTTTGAATTAAAAGAAATACTTACTTGATTTTGGTACAATCTCACCGTTAATCATGCCTTGAAAAATTTCCACTTCATCTCTTAAAGAAATGAAGTTGAATTTTTCATTCGTAAAGTGTTAGAAGATCATGCGATAGAGTGTTAGGTCATTCCATCTGTCTCAAACATAAGGTTAGAAAAAGTTATTAAATATACGTAAGTCCACCTATGATGAGATTAATCGTATATGGTTCCAAAAATAGACTTATACTTAATCTATCATACCACTTAATAAAATAAAACTAGTTTCTAATAACCAGGGACTTCATGTAGGCCAGTGGTAGGCGATAAAGGCCTATCACACTTTGGTTGTGGGTTTGATTCTCGTATCCTTGTCCAACGCGACGGGTTGTCTCTCATCCTACAAGTTGTCCTTTTTCTACAACTATACAATTATAACATTCTAGAAGAAAAGTTTTTTCCTTAAAAAAAACTATCTGATGTCAAACTTATTCCATTCTAACCTTTAGGCTTATCCAAAATACTTTTGTCCAATATCATAGTATAAATAAAAATATTACTAGAGAGGTTATCTACCAAGCATGTGAATAGAATCATTTATCCCCCATATATCATAAGATATATCTTTTTGATCGCATTCCAAACATGTGAATACCTTAATCATGTATTCTCTTGAAACATGAATTACCATAGAACCTTAGTGAAAACATGAATGTTGTCAAAAGTTAATTCTTTCCACATACCAAAATCCCAAAATTTCTATATACTCAAACCATGATATCAATTTGTCCTTATATCATTTATGCGCTCATTAATACTATCAAACATATTATTTTCTCCTTATCCCTTCATTATGCGCATATCATCTGCTTTCCAAAAATATTTCAATCACTTTTCATGGTTACCGGTACTATATAATTATTGAAAACCACAATAAACCAATACATAGATATTCCAATATTCCACAATACTATTAATGAGATTCCACAACATTATTTTGGAATCCCGTTACATAAACACATAATCATTCCACCGCATCGTTGTCATACTCAACATCACCAATAGTGATCGCATGTGACTTCCCTTTGTCCTTTGCCTTAAGAGGTTGTTGATGTGGATCATCATTAACCTTTGGATTAGAGAATTGGTTAGCATAATGCCCTATTTCCATGCACTTGTAGCATTAAAGTGTTGGTGGTGCATTCTTTGTAGTCTTTTCTCTACTCACATCATTAGCTACCCTTTTCCCATTACTTCGACACTCGCCTACTTGATGACCTTATTTTCCACACTTAAAACATTTTCTAGTCCCTTTAAGACAATCTCCACCATGCTTCTTTCCACACTTTGAGCATAAAGAAACATTTGTCTTCTTTTCACCATTGTTTTGAGATTTTTCCTTGAAATCCATCTTTCATTTCTTGTCAAAACCATGAGATGGATATGTAACACCAAATTCCAATTCTACCTTGATATCACAACACAAAATTTCTTTATAGGTACTGAAGTCTCTTATATCTAATGCCCTTCAAAGACTTAGTTTTAATCCAATGAAGAATTGATCAACTTTACTTTCAGGTTGGATGATAAAGCTAGATGCATACCTTGAAAGCCTTGTAAAATTTGCCTCGTATATACCAACAGATTTATCATCCTTTTGCTTAAGCTCAAGGAACTCCTTTTCCATCTTTGTTCAAAGAATACGAGGGAAGTAATTATTGAAAAACAAGTTCTTGAACTCATCCCATTCCATGGATTCAATTTCATCTTGGGGCCTTGTATTTTTTTAATTAGAGTCCACCACTGGTCTGATTAACCTTCTAAACAGTAAACAGCTAAAATGACCTTTTCACGTTCTGAATAATGAAGTATGGAAAATATATTTTCAATGGTACTGATCTATTGCTCAATAATAAGTGGATCAGAAGACCCATTAAAAGAAGGTGGACGTTTCCTCATGAAGGACTCAATATAATATTGTTCCTTTCTCTGCTCATTTGGAAGTCTAGAATTATTCATATCTTGTGTAAGTATAATAATAAGATTTTTCACTCCATCTCCAATAACATTGGTTTGTTCAGGAGGAAAATCATTTCATTTTCCATTACATTGATCAACACGGTTCCTTAGGGTTCTATCCATCGTCTAAAACTCAAAAAGAATAGTGTGAGAGGAAAAAATCATACTAGGAAAACAACATAATAAATGGGAAGTACCTTCAATATATAAAATCTTAGGTTTAATTCTAAGATCGTTACTATAATTCTAGGACTATAACATATACGTATACTTAACCTTAGGGACATCCCTAGACATACCTTAGAAATATCACTAGGGATCTCACTAAAGTTTTCGCATCCTAGTTTCCAAAGGTTGACTAAACCTTCGCTCTAATACCAACTGTAGAGACCCAAAGCTTGACGTACATGGACATTACATTACTTTTGCGCAAAAATTAATACATGGAAAAAACAAACTCCCAAAGACCGTATTAGTTTAGTGTCTTTGGAAACTCAGAACATAATATTCTAATCATGGTGAAAGATATTCAACATCTCCCATAAAGATATCCCCCTTTGGTTTTCTTACCTAAAACATTTCTTTATATATTGGGGAAAAGAAAACATAAAAAGGGTGTGCTCAAATACTCATTAAGGGTAAACATGGAGAACATAAAACAATCCTTAAACATTTGAATGTAATAACATGAACATAAAACATCAAAATCATGAGTAATGACATAAATCTTAGCAGTGCATAAGACATAGATCATAAAAGAACATTAACCATGATAAAATAGCATGGGAATAAAACATGTAATTTTGGAAACCATTAAGCACATGTTATAACTTCCATAGTAGCCAAGACATTTCTGCCAAGACCATCATAGTGGACAAAGTCCATTACTGAACCGGGTTTACTTGTCGTTCCAGCCATGTATTACTGAACCAGATTCACTTTCTATTCCAGCCATGTCTATCTCATGAGATATAAATCTTTATACATTGGAGGGAGATATAGGTCCCACCCATATCATAATGAAATCATTCTTTCATGTTCCATACAATAATCATAAATCATTCATCATAACCCAAAGAATAATATGGGTTTCATAAACACCATCCCATCATAACATAATCCATATAAAATAAATGGATATCATTTCATCATAAGAAAAATGAAACCATGTAAATAATATAGACATTATACTTGAAATATAAACATATTAAATAATTTCATCTTAGATGGAAAATGGTTTTGATAGAACACTTGAAATGAATTCTTGAGGAAAATATCCTTTCTTCTTCAAAATCGTTTTCTTTTCACAAAATTCCACACAATTTTTAAAATAAAATGATTTTATTGAAATTAATCATGAAATCTTGTAGAGTAAGATTCATGAAGAAAAGGCGTTATGAAACCATAAAAATACGTTCATGCCTGTAATGTCTTGGGCCCGGGTGCCACTCAACAGGTGCCCCGAACCCGGTTCGCCACGTGACCTCAAGCGCATTTCCCCAAATGCCAGAGGCTGTCGACTAACAGCGAGAGCCCATGTCTGATAGGGGGGAAACTATGCCCTCATTTGTCAAAGTGTAGCACAACGGAATAAAATAAAAAAGCATACAACAACAGTGGAAGCAATAAACCATACACATTCAACATAAACAATTGCAGTAAAGATAACTGACCAGTTATATAGATATGATGTAACATGTCTCAAGTTCTAAGAAAATAGCCAAAACATGTTACATATTAGTATAATCCAATACAGAGTATAACAAGCAAAACAAAACAGCTGGTAGAATCGCGAGCCTAAGCCCGATCCCATGCTCCCCTACTCCTCAGCAGCAATCAAGTACCTGTATAGGGGCCCTTGCCCTTATCCACACCTGCAGAAATGTAATCTGTTTGGGCCGAAAAGCATGAAGCAAACAGGGTGTGAGAAATAATCTCAGTAAGCACCCACCAAAGGCTCGTGCTCAACTATGTGTAAACATGCAACAAAAATGTGCAAAAATAAATGCAATAAACTAAGCAGTACTCAAAAGTAACTAACTTTACCATTTATATTGTCATTTTATTATTCATTTAATCATTCATTATAAGGAAAACCACCACAGTGAATTTTCTATGTAAACAGTCTGTTTCCTCAGACACGCAAACCCTTACCCTCAAGTAATCAGAATCTTTCCATCAGACATAATAGATATTTCCCTCAGACATAAGAAGTGTCGCCCTCAGGCACAGAGTCTATTGCCTACAGGCACGGAAGAAGTTGCCCTCGGGCTGAAATAACTACTTCCCCCAGGCTAAAGGAACCATTTCCCTCAGGCTAAACAAGTAACCGGGCCATTCCTAACGTATAACAAGCAATTCACATAAAATTCCTCTCAAGGCAAAAGTAATGCGCAAATAAACATGGCATACCCTCGGGTAACCTAGCCAAATGGCTAAACAGAGGAACACACCCTCGGGGTGGTCCTGGATCCAAGAAATGATCCCAGAAAACAGTTTATTATCACATTCAACTACCTATACAATTCTAGGTATTTAAATTAGCCATTACCTCAGCCTCACGACATCCCAACATGGGTTTGTGGCTCAACGGTACACAAAACGCACAACAGTTGGAAATTTAAACACTAAGCCACCTACCTTTAAAACCCACGAACGATATACGCGAACGACGATCCTCGATTCATCGTATAACGACATAGATCTAAGGTAAAATAAAACCTCAATCAAACTTAAATAACTTCCCTACGGGAAAGAATTGGTAAGAACTACTCTAGGAGAAGGGAGAACTCATCCGTGCGGTTCCATGGAGATCGATGATGCAGAAAACAGATTCCCGACGTGCGCTCGGTGGATCTCCAAAGCTCTGACCTCCCTCTTCCACTCCTTCTTCCCGTTCTAAGACTTCCCTGTGAATAGGGGAGGCTACTACCCATTTTACGCAAAAAAAAAACAAAGTACACGGCGTGTATTTCCAAGTACACGACGTGTAATTCCCATTTTTTTAACTGTTGCTCTGGAAGTTTCCCGCCAGCATGGCACTGTTCATCTACCGATATGACTACACGACATGTCTTCTTGAGTACATGGTGTGTTCTGTCACATAGATGGCCACCACCTTACTATTTGAATGCCGACTGACTACACGACATGTAAATATCCACTACACGGCGTGTAGTTGGTTTTTACACCCTTCGTCACCGACATGGCTACACACCCTGTGTACTCATCCCACATGGCCAAAAGTACACAGCGTGTGGAAAAGTAAATGGTGTGTACTTCCCAAAATTTGGGATTTTTCCCATTTTCCTTATTTTCTCAAAAACACTTAAGGAAAAGATTAAAGAAGAAACCCGTACCTCAAAAAAAGAACTGGGTTATTACAAACTTCCCCCCTTAAA
The DNA here is from genome assembly GCA_963277665.1 of Viscum album. NCBI lineage: Eukaryota > Viridiplantae > Streptophyta > Magnoliopsida > Santalales > Viscaceae > Viscum > Viscum album. The sequence continues at coordinate 1,497,979,247 of OY728155.1, read as the reverse complement.
GCAATTCATCCCCAAATTTCCCTTCCAAGGGTGGTGAAGATATAGCCGTGAACAACTCCGGCCACTGAGCACGTACGTCGGTATCCCGCTCCCAAGTTTCATCCTGCACTCAGCCATGCTTCCATAGCACCCGTACGAGAGGAACTGAATAGCCTCGGAGAACCTTCGTGGTCCTATCAACAATACGAATAAGAAGCTCCTCAAAGGACGCATCAACCTCAAGATCAACCTCTTCGGGCTAGAAGACATGAGACAGGTCTGAATGATAGCGGTGCAACTGAGATACATGGAAGAAGTCGTGCATGGCCCGATACCTCTGTGGTAACTACAACCGGTAGGCAACCAGCCCGACTCTCTCCAGAATCTCGAATGGCCCCACATAACTCGGTGAAAGTTTACCCTGTCTCTTGATCCACCTATGTCCCAGCCTCGTTGAAGCACACAAGAAAACCTGATCCTGGACCACGAACTCCAAAGGTCGTCTGCGGCGATCAGTATAAGACTTCTGACGAGACTGCACGGTAGCCAACCGCTTCTGAATCAATTGGACCTGCTCAGTAGTCTCCTGAATGATCTGTGGTCCTAGTAAAGCTGCCTCACCTGCCTCCGACCAGCACAAAGGTGAACGACATAACCTACCATATAAATCCTCATATGGTTCCATCTCAATAGTTGCCTGAAAACTGTTATTATAGGAAAACTCGACCAGGGGTATGTGCTTCTACCAAGATCCCCCAAAGTCTAAGATGCATGCACACAACATATCCTCAAGCACCTGTATCGTACGATCTGATTGGCCATCGGTCTGAGGGTGGTAAGCTATGCGCAGAAGAACCTGTGTACCCAGTGCCTTCTGAAAACTTTGCTAGAAATGAGATATAAAACGGGAATCCCTATCCAAAATGATAGAACTAGGAACCCCATGAAGACGCACGATCTCTCGGATATACAACTTTCCGAGTTCATCAACACCGAAGGTCTCCTTGATCGGTAAAAAGTGAGATACCTTCGTGAGTCTGTCCACAACAACCCACACAACATCATTGCCTCGAGGTGACCTCGACAATCCAGTCACGAAGTCCATCGCGACATCATCCCATTTCCACTCCGGAATGGGTAACTGCTGTAATAGTCCAGCTGGTCTCTGATGCTCTGCCTTCACCTGTTGACAGGTGGAACATCTCGTAACAAAACCAGCTATCTCCCTCTTCATACCCGGCCACCAGTAATGACGTCTCAAGTCACGGTACATCTTGGTAACTCCGGGATGAACTGCCCAAGCTAAAGCATGAAACTCCCGCATCAGCTCCTTGTGTATATCCCCTGGAACCCACAATCGTCCATGGAAATGCAGAATTTCATCATCGCCTATCGTCCAACCAGGAGGAGAGTCCTCACTTGCCACCGAATCCCATTGAACTAGGCCTTCTGGATTAGATAGCTATCTCACCCTCACTCTATCCAGGAGGGTAGAAGTCACAGCTAAAGATGAAAGATAAGTTTTCCCCTAACTGTCGTTCACCTCCAAATGAATCTCAGAGAACAAAGCCATAAGCTGCCACTCATCACTGGCCTCCTACACAGCCTGTATCTGAGTCTTCCTGCTCAGTGCATCAGCTACTGCATTACCTTTACCAGGTGTGTAGTCAAGCTCAAAATCAAAGGACTGAAGGTATAAGACCCACCTTCACTGCCTCAGATTTAAGTCACGCTGAGTAAAAATGCACTTGAGACTTTTGTGGTCGGTGAAAACCACAAAATGTTCTCCCAATAAATAATGTCTCCAACAGTGTAACGCATGCACAACTGCAGCCAACATGAGATCATGCATCGGGTAATTCCTCTCATGTGGCCTCAACTACCGAGAACCACACACAACAACTCGATCGCCCTGCATCAACACTGCTCCCAGCCCAATACCTAATGCATCACAGTAAACTGTATATCTCTTTCCCTGATATGGGAGTATCATGATTGGTGATGATGTCAACTTTCCCTTCAAGTCCTGAAAGGCTGTCTCACAAGCTTCCGACCAAAAGAACATCACACCCTTCTTAGTCAAACCCATCAATGGCGCTACTAAGCGAGATAAGTCCTGTATGAAGCTTCTGTAGCAACCATCTAGCCCTAAGAAACTCCGTATCTCAAACAAGTTCTTAGGCTGCTCCCAGGAAACTACTGCTCTCACCTTCTATGGGTCTACCGCAACTCCTGCCTCTGAGATGATATGACCCAATAAGTGAATCTGGTCCATCCAAAAGTGGCACTTTGAGAGCTTAGCATACAGCCGATGCTCTCTCAGTGTACTCAATACGATCTCAAGATGGGTGGCATGGTCATGTCGAGTGTGAGAGTACGCAAAGATGTTGTCCATGAATACTACCACAAAATAATACAGATAAGGAAAGAACACATGATTCATCAGAGCCATGAAATCTGCTGGTGCGTTCGTGAGTCCAAACGGCATAACCAAGTACTCGTACAGACCATATCTGCTCCGAAAGGATGTAAGCGGTATATCTTATGGTCTCACACGTAGCTGATGATATCTTGATCTCAGGTCAATCTTCGAGAACACTCGTGCTCCACGAAGTTGATCAAACAGATCATCGATCCTCGGCAAGGGATATTGGTTCTTAACCGTCAACTGGTTCAACTTCCAATAATCCAAATAGAGTCTGAGGGTACCGTCCGCCTTCTTCGCGAAAAGGACCGGAGAACCCCAAGGAGAAGTATTGAGTCAGATAAAACCCTTTTCCTGTAGCTCCTCCAACTGCCTCTTGAGCTCCTGCAACTCTGGTGTAACCATCCTATAAGGAGGAATGGACACCAGTGCTGCCCCTAGCACAAGATCGATAGAGAAATCCATCTCACGCTCCGGAGGTAGACCTGAAAAGTCGTCCGAGAAGACATCCTCGAAACGATCAACCACTGGAGGGAAATCCATCTAACAAGTCCCCTGATCATCTAGATATAAGCTCGCAATCTGGGCTGTGACTCCACCTCGCCCATGATGCTCTAGTCCAGCTCGACTCACCTGAACATCTCATTCTCCCTTGTATAGAAACTCTCCGCCCTCTAGTGTCGTGAAACGCACCCTGCGATGTTATCAGTCTATAAAGGCTTGAAAGGGAACCAACCAGTCCATCCCAAGAATGGCATCATAGCTCATCATCTCTAAGACATAGAGGTCCCATAAAAAGTGACACCCAACAACCTCAAGGGGGAACTCCTTGTACTGACACACACATATCGTTCTAGTTCCCAACAGAGTGTCTAGCATCATAACAGTAGAAGATGAAGAAGAAACACAGAGCCCAAGGCTATCTACAATGGGTATAGATATGAAACTATGTGTAGATCCCGTGTCAAAAAGTACTAAAGATAAGACAGAAGCTACTAAAATAATACCTCTGACTGTAGAAGGTTTGGGATCCTACTCCTGTTGGGTTTGCTGCACTGCATATGCCTGCCCAGTGCCGCAACCCTGCGTCACAACCTGGCTACCCTGAGTTGTCCTGCCCTGCTGCCTCTAAGATCCTGGTGTCTGGCTACCATGGCCACGAACACCATCCCTGCCTGCACACCCTAGCATATTCCAGTTCCCTGACTGGTAAGAAGTTGCTGGTCCTACTCTCGTATGTGGAGTCTGCACAGAACCCCTCTCACTAGCCACTGGTGGAAACGCCCTGCAAAAGCACTGTAGATGCCCCATCTTTCCACAAGCTCGACACTCCACTGGATCACGTGGACACTGCGGTCTCTTATGAACCTCTTTACGACACTGGTATCACCTGAACTATCCACCTGAAGAAATCATCTGGCTGGTACTACCACCCTGAGAGAAGTCCATCTGTCTCTTCCTCTTGCCAGTATAAATAGTACCAGAAACTGGTGCTGAACGAACCGCCCTGGCCGATACCACTAGCTTCTCGTAGGTTCCTCTCTATAATCAGTGCCTGGTTCACAATAGCATGTACAGTAGGCAACATGAAAACATTCACCAGTGCTCGAATGTCATACCGAAGACCATCCTCGAAGCGTCTGGCTCTCAACGTCTCATCACCCACCAGAACGGGTGCAAAACACTGAAGCTCTGTAAGACGAGCAGAGTAATCCATCACCGACATAGAATCCTACTGCAGATTCATGAACTCTCAAGCCCTATCTTCCATCAACGTCTCTAGAAAGAAGAATTCATAGAAGACTGCCTGAAAATCTTCCCATGCCATGTCCCTGTGATGTTATGACTGGGTGGTAACATCCCACATCTCTTGGCGGAATCACACAGCATATACGTTGCGAGCTTGACCCTCCACCATAGAGGCATCTCAAGATGCTCAAAAATAGTCTGTATCAACCCTAGTCAAGACTCCGCAGCCTATGGTCCACCATCCTCTGAAAACGTAGGTCGATGATGCTGCTGGAAGATATGAGTCAACTCAGCCATAGATGTGGTAGTCGGCGGTGCTCCCTAAAGGGTCTACATGAACCGCATAAAGCCTTCACGGAACTGCACCTCCACGCCTGTGTCTGATATAACAGCTGGCACCGCTTCTGGCTCTGTTGGAGGATCAACTGGTAGCCTATGACCCACCATCTCTAGAGTATAATCATTGCCGCTCTCCTGGCGAACAACGCACGGTCGTCTCGGCGACATGACACTAAAAGGTCAAATGCACACCTTAGAACAAGATTATTAAAGACTGAAGTGAAGGAACCCTAAAAGGAAACAGGAGGAAGAAGGCATTCAAAATTTTCAATATAATACTACACGGAGTGTATACTGACTACACGACGTGTACTTGACTTTCCTTCCCCTTCCCAAGTCCTTCTACATGGCTAAGCCACACGGCTCCTGTTGAACAAAACTACACGACATGTATATCATCTACATGGCGTGTATGGTGTTATTTCAAACTGCCCGTGTCGTTTGTAACACAGCCGACTACCCGGCTTGATACTACACGATGTGTGACACTCGAACACAGCGTGTACACCACCCCATTCTCCAGCCACACGGCTAAGTTGACACGGTCTGTCCTCAGAAAAGACTACACGGTGTGTCCCACGGGTACACGGAGTGTACTAGATAAGCTTCACCGACCCGTGTTGTTAGTTAAATGGATAGACACATGGCTCACACTACATGGAATGTTCCAAATAAACACGGCATGTACATGAAAGGATTACACCAACCTGTGTTGTTAGTTACACGACTGGATCCTAGGTCAGAATACACAACGTGTGCTATAGTGGACACGGTGTGTATGTCTTAAGGTCTCCTCCATTCGTGTTATTACTTACATGGGCAGACTCCGGGTCTACACTACACGGCGTGTACATCCAGTACACGGCGTGTGTTCCCCAAACATTTCCCTTCCCCATGTCGCCGCCCACATAGTTTGTGACACGGGAAGAGACTACACAACGTGTACTTAGGGTACACGGCGTGTACTCAAATTTTTTTCTTTTCTTCCTGCACATAAGAACATACACGACGTGTTTAAGGTACTACACGATGTGTATACTGGGTTTTCCAGACAATATGCCTCATAAACTTCCCAGAAACCCAGAAAATACTGAAAATAACACCTAAGTTTCAAATTCCGATCCATGAGGGCCCATACTCCCCGCGAATCAAAGTTTGGCATCTTATTTGTGTTATAATAAAATAAAAAGTCAATGATCCACCAAATTCTGGTAAATGGGGGCCCATACTCCTAAAAAACCAAAGTTTGGCGTTCATTCACATAACCGTCTCGCACAGAAATACCCTATCACATAGCAGGTATTTATCAAGCAGCTATCACAACAACATGCTTCTCTAGCATGACAACTATCACAACAACATGCAATTTCTAATGCACCTACATGGCATGGAACTATGCATGGCATGTGATTTCTAGCATGTGGCTAAATGATTCATGAGACGGCATACCCTCATCTCATCGGGTTGTAATGAAATAGAACCCATGGATAAATTAAAATAGCACAATCCCAAGTGCGTCACCCAATGGTGAAAATCAAATCAACTGTAAAATTTTCAAAATCAATAAAATTGCAATATGAGGTAAATTGGATTTTCCCTGTACATGGGTTAGCTACTCCCGGGCACAACTTATTACCAACTACCATTTCCGTCATATCCCTAACTAAGGCTCCAAATAGTAAGTCAAAGAAAAGAATTCCTCTGATACCACTTTGTAACGTCCCGGGCCCGGGTGCCACTCAACGGGTGCCCCGAACCCGGTTCACCACGTGACCTCAAGCGCATTTCCCCAAATTCCAGAGGCTGATGACTAGCAGTGAGGGCCTGGGTCTGATAGGGGGGAAACTATGCCCTCATTTTTCAAAGTGCATCAAAACAGAATAAAATAAAAAATCATACAACAACAGTGGAAGCAATAAACCATACACATTCAACATAAACAAATACAGTAAAGATAACCAACCAGTTATATAGATATGATGCAACATGTCTCAAGTTCTAAGAAAACAGCTAGAACATGTTACATAACAGTACAATCCAATACAGAGTATAAAAAGCAAAACAAAATAGCCAGTAGCATCACAAGCTTAAGCCTGGTATCATACTCCCCTACTCCTCAGAAGCAATCAAGTACCTGTATAGGGACCCTTGTCCTTATCCACACCTGCAGAAACGTAATCTGTTTGGGCTGAAAAGCATGACCCAAATAGGGTGTGATAAATAATCCCAGTAGGCACCCTCCAAAGGCCCGTGCTCAACTGTGTGTAAAAATACAACAACAATGTGAAAAAATAAATGCAATAAACTAATTAGTACTCAAAAGTAACTAACTTTACCAGTTATATTGTCATTTTATTATTCATTTAATCGTTCATTATAAGGAAAACCACCACAGTGAATTTTCTATGTAAACAGTCAGTGTCCTCAGACACGCAAACCCTTACCCTCAGGTAATCAGAATCTTTCCCTCAGGCATAACAGATATTTCCCTCAGGCATAAGAAGTGTCGCCCTTAGGCACAGAGTCTATTTCCCACAGGCACGAAAGAAGTTTCTCTCAGGTTGAAATAACTACTGCCCTTAGGCTAAAGGAACCACTACCCTCGGGCTAAACAAGTAACCGGTCCATGCCCAACGTATAATAAGAAATTCACATACAATTCCTCTCAAGGAAAAATTAATGCACAAATAAACATGGAATACCCTCGGGTAACCTAGCCAAATGGCTAAATAGAGGAACACACCCTCAGGGTGGTCCTGGATCCAAGAAACGATTCCAAACAATAGTTTATTATCACATTAAACTATCTATACAATTCTAGGTATTTAAAATAGCCACGGCCTCAGCCTCACGACACCCCAACATGGGTTCATGGCTCAACGGTACACAAAATGCACAACAGTTGGAAATTTAAACACTAAGCCACCTACCTTTAAAACCCACAAACGATATACATGAACGAAGATCCTCGATTCGTCCTAGAACGACATATATCTAAGGTGAAAGAAAACCTTGATCAAACTTAAATAACTTCCCTATGGGAAAGAATTGGTAAGAACTACTCCAGGAGAAGGGAGAACTCACCCGTGCGGTTCCAGGGAGATCAACGGTGCATAAAACGGATTCTCGACGTGCGCTCAGTGGATATCCAAAGCTCCGAACTCCCTCTTCCTCTTCTTATTCCCGTTCTAAGACTTCCCTGTGAACAGGGGAGGCTACTTCCCATTTTAAGCAAAAAAAACAAAGTACACGGCGAGTACTTCCCATTTTTTTAACTGTTCCTCTGGTGGTTTCCCGCCAGTGTGGCACAGTTCATCTGCCAACATGACTACACAACGTGTCTTCTTGAGTACACGGCGTGTTCTGTCGCAGAGTTGGCCACCGCCTAACTATTTTCCTACCGAATGACTACACAACATGTAAATATCCACTACACGACATGTAGTCATTTTTTACACCCTTTGTCGCTGACATGGCTACACACCTTGTGTACTCATCCCACACAGCCAAAAGTACACGACATGTGGAAAAGTACACGACGTGGACTTCCCAAAATTTAGGATTTTTCCCATTTTCCTTATTTTCTCAAAAACACTTAAGGAAACGAGAAAAGAAGAAACCCGTATCTCAAAAAAAGAACTGGGTTCTTACAATGCTGTATTAGTTAAAAAAACATTCTTCTCGTACTTTTACCGAAAAAGTAAAAAAGTACCTCATATGGAAAACAAAAGAAAGATTCATTCCATAACACAAAGTAAAAATCAAAGAGGGGTAAAAATGACTTTAAAAATACATGGAATAATATTAAACACTTTATTAAAAACATTTTATGGACATGGATGAAAAATATACCCCAGTAAATACTTACATATAAGCAATCTCAGATAAAAATGAGATTGCAAAATTATCCCTTACCTTATGTTCAATTTCTTCCGTACGTGTCTGAAACTCCTGTATAGTGGTTTTAAACATATTATTAACCTATAAAATAACAATAATAATATTTATGATATCATATATGATTCACTTACGACTTTATATTACCCGTTATTTTGTCAATTCCATGTTAAAGTAGCGTTTTGGGTAATAATCGTATCATTTATCGTACGTGTTTGGACATGTTGTTCTTGATATTATTATTACTTATATCATGATTTAATTAATTCCAGAATTTAAAACAAATGATATATATATATATATAATAGATAGATAAATGAAATAAAATACACCGTTCATGAAGATGGTAGACCGTACGTACGCATGGACACTGTTTTTATTTCTTTATTGAATTGAATGGAAGTAAGTAGAATATATATATATATATATATATAAATAAATCCTGTAGCATTATTATTTTATATATTTCATGATTATTTATTATATATATACACTTTATAATCATTCTTGAATGGTTAACATGGAGAATGAATCTCATCGCGTCGTGGAGACGGTAATCCGTACGTATGCACGAGCAATGATATTGTTCCCATAATTATTGAATGGTATTGGAGAGGATGATAGAATATCTTAGAATTAGTATCATGTTATAATAATCATATATAGTTATTCTTTACACCATTATACCCATCCAAGTAAGGTGGTGATGGAAAACAAATCACACCACGGCGTGGAGACGGTATTCCGTACGTACGCACGCGTGGTGATTTTGTTTTCTGTAGGATAGATAAAAGGTTAAATAGGGTTGTTTCATATTTATAATAAATATCAGTATATGAGTGATACTTATGTTATTTATTTATTATGAAACAACAAAATAATAGGAAGTAGAAGAAGAAATGAATTTGAAAGAATCGGTAAAGGATATTACCTCTTCTTCGACGCGCCTCTTCTAAACCTCCTCTTAGGGCACTAAAGTTGGTCTTTGAAGAAGTCCAGGACCTCAAGTACGTTTCTAGGAAAGTGGAGAAGATAAATTGGTAAGGGTTGTCTGAGATTTAAGGCTCAAATGGTGTGAGGAGGAGAGGGAGGAGGTGCCCTTTTATAAGGGAGGAGAGGGACACCTTTAAAAACATAAGAAATATTAATTTATAATAAATTAAAAACCCATTCAAAACCCTCAAAAAATGACTCAAATCCGAATATTAGATGATATAGAGTTGTAATATCATCAAAAAAATAAATTTAGACATGTTGGGAAATTATTTTAAACCTTATCAACTTGATTTATCCTTATTTAATCTATTTAATTTTATTTGTGGTAATAGTATTTTAAATTTTAAATTATTATAAATAATTACTTACGTGTTTTGAATTTTCCATAATTGGATAGTTTATTCCATTTTAGACCATATAAATTTCAACTTATAATTTTTAAATATTTTTGTGATTTTTAAACAATTTAATAATATGTTATTTTTATAAAATAACAATTGTGTCAATTTTGATACTATTAATTTATTTGAATTTACATAAAATCCACACAGAGGATATATTCGAACCAAAATATTTAATAGATTCCTAACTTTTCATATTCATATAAAAAATTCATGGAGAACATTAATTTTTTCATGTAACATTTATTTTAATATTTTTAAAACCATTTATTTGATATTTCCTTTAATAAAATAATTACAACAAAAATTTTGTATAATTATTTAATATACTTATTTGTTGCATAAAAATTAAAAATAAAATACTATGATGTAGATAAATCTAATATCTTCCATAATAATACTTTTACTCGAATTTATTATCTTAAAATCACAACATTTAAATTGTTATATTTATTAAATCATGAAGGTGACAACTTTGACATCATTTAAAATAAAAAAAAATAAGTGTCATAATCACTTTTATAAGGCTCTAAATGGTTAACTATTCTACCATTGAATGATTATGGTTTACATTTACACTACCAATAAGTTTTGTTCAGGTTTTTGTGCCTTTTATGGTCACTATTAGTTTAATAAAAACTGTATTATTAATTTTTCACTAAATAAACAATTTCTACATCACTATCGTGTCACAATTAATAATACTTATTTAATACCTAAAAACTATAAATAAATTAACATGATGTATATAATGTTATTAGATTTCCGGTGACTATTTATGTTTGAAGTTTTAAGAAGTTTATCACTAAATTAAAATTATTACACTTATAAGATATAAGAGAGTGACATGTTGTCACTTTCTTCGATTTTAATAATAATTACATCATTTTCATGGTCAAAAGTCCATGAAATGAATCTATTATGACCTTTAAGTGATATGGGTCTACTTTTATTCATCCAATAGAATTTTGGAAGGTGTTAGGATAAGTTTATAATATTATTTTACCCTTAATTACCTGATTTACCTTTAACTCCGGTAAATAAAATTTACCGTAGTTACTATTCATAATGCCAAAAAATAAAAATTAGTCTGTTAACATAATTTGGACCTACTGATTCCAAATATGGAATTCATTTTTCCAAATTCAAGACACAGAAGATTCAATAATTAATTTAAAATTAATCCTTTTGTCGAAAAAATGGGTTTTTATTTAAAACATTGCAAAAGATTGAAATGTTTTTACCAATGAATTCAATGTAAAATTAATGATAATGACATACATTATATTAAATTGTAAAAATATATTCTATTTATACTTTAAAACCATTAAATATTATAATTTAACCATATAAATTATCTTGATGAAAAAAGTTGTTTTTAAGTAAAAGTTAGAGTGTTTTTACTATTCATAAAAATAAAAACGTTGTCAGAAAAATATCAAAACTTTATCCAATGTTAATTTTTATATCCTGATTAAAAAGAAGTTTATTTTGTAAAATTTAACTTATAAACTTGTCAAAAATTTGATTTAAAATGGGTGCGCCATCAAAAGGCAGCAAATCTGCATTTTTTGAAAAATACTTATTTTACCCGAAAAATTTATTTTGTTATCATACAATGTTCTAGAATATGTGTAAGATGAATTATTATGTAATAAAATTAAAAATGTGGTTAATAATATTCATAACGTATAGTTCATAATAATATTATAACAATATATCGTTGTTTAGTGAAACTCGATATTGCGAACAACACACGCTATTGAGGATGGTCACTCTTGCGTGCAACATAAGACAAGAATAGTGTTGCGTATACTATAAGATAATACAGTGTTGCGTATATCTCAAACTAATCTTGGTGTAGCGTACAACACAATACATCAAAGAAATTAAAAGGAATATTTCTTATAAAATCTCGGGGTGTTACACTGAGTACCACCTTTGATAACAAATGTAACAATTGGGTCCCGGTGATAGCACAAACCCCCCTTTAGAGAACAACTTCCTTGTTGTGAGCACTACATCTCAACCCAGGTAGTGCACCGCACTTAAGTCTGGGTACCACCACACTTAACTATGGAGTTCTAATCAGGTAGGATTCCAAAAAGGAAGGTGCACCTTATTTTCACGAGTCATATCATTTATCCATTTAACGTTTTATCATTTGGGGGTGTTACAATCACCCCCCTTTAGAGAACGACATCCTCATTTTTGTCCCTACATCTCAACCCAGGCAGTGCACCACACCTAAGGCGGAGTACCACCTCTGATACCAAATGTAACAACAGGGTCCCGGTGATAGCACACCCCCCCTTTAGAGCACAACGTCCTCGTTGTGAGCCCTACATCTCAACCCAGGAAATGCAACGCACTTAAGGCTGGGTACAACCTCTGATACCAAATGTAACAACTGGGTCATGGTGACAGCACAACCACCCCGCCTTAACATGGTCGTCGGGTCCTAGCTCGCCAGGTGCTTTTTCCCCACTCATACACACCCTGGGAAACTTCCCAGAAGGTCACCCATCCAGATCACTACTCTAGGCCAAGCACACTTAACTATGAAGTTCTAATCAGGTAGGCTCCTGAAAAGGAAGGTGCACCTTGTTGACATGAGTCAATACCATTTAGCCATTTAACCTTTTATCATTCGGGGGGTGTTACAATCACCCCCCCTTTAGAGAAAAACACCCTCATTGTGGGCGCTACATCTCAACCCAGGCAGTGCACCACACTTAAGGCTGAGTACCACCTCTGATACCGAATGTAACAACCGGGTTCGAGTGACAACACAACCACCCCGCCTTAACATGGCCGTCGGGTCCTGGCCCGCCAGGTGCTTTGTCCCCACTGACACACACCCTGGGAAACTTCCCAGAAGGTCACCCATCCTGATCACTACTCTATGCCAAACACACTTAACTATAAATTTCTAATCAGGTAGGCTCCCGAAAAGGAAGGTGCACCTTGTTTACATGAGTCATATCATTTAGCCATTTAACCTTTTATCATTAGGGGGTGTTACAATCACCCCCCTTTAGAGAACAACATCCTCGTTGTGGGCCCTACATCTCAACCCAGGCAGTACACCACACTTAAGGCTGAGTACCACCTCTGATACCAAATGCAACAACCGGGTCCTGGTGACAACATAGCCACCCCACCTTAACATGGTCGTCGAGTCCTGGCCTTCTAGGTACCACCAGTTGCCCTGCAGACATGTGGTTCCCACCCAAGGGTCCACCCACATGCCTGAATGGGTGACAACACAGCCACCCCGCCTTAACATGGTCGTCTGGTCCTGGGCCACCAGGTGCTTTGTCCCTACTCACACACACCCTGGGAAACTTCCTAGAATGTTGCCCATCGTGATCACTACTCTAGGCCAATCACACTTAACTATGAAGTTCTAATCAGGTAGGCTCCTGAAAAGGAAGGGGCACCTTGTTGACATGAGTCATACCATTTACCCATTTAACCTTTTATCATTCGGGGGTGTTACAATCACCCCCCTTTAGAGAACAACTTCCTCATTGTGGGCCCTACATCTCAACCCAGGCAGTGCACCACACTTAAGGCTGATTACCACCTCTGATACCAAATTTAACAACCGGGTCCTGGTGACAGCACAACCACCCAGTTGCCCCGCTAGGTACCACCAGTTTCCCCACACTTATCTGAGTACCACCTCTGATACCAAATGTAACAACTGGGTCCCGGTGACAACATAGCCACCCCACCTTAACACAACCGTCGGGTCCTAGCCCACCAGGTACCACCAGTTGCCCCGCATACATGTGGTTCCCACCCAAGGGTCCACCCACATGCCTGAACGGGTGACAACACAACCACCCCGCCTTAACATGGCTGTCGGGTCCTAGCCCGCCAGGTACCACAAATTGCTTCGCAGACATGTGGTTCCCACCCAAGGGTCCACCCACATGCCTGGACGGGTGACAGCACAACCACCCCGCCTTAACATGGTCGTCGGGTCCTGACCCACCAGATGCTTTGTCCCCACTCACACACACCCTGTGAAACTTCCTAGAAGGTCACCCATCCTTTTCACTACTCTAGGACAAGAACGCTTAACTATGAAGTTCTAATCAGGTAGGATTCCGAAAAGGAAGGGGCACCTTGTTGACATGAGTCATACCATTTATCCATTTAACCTTTTATCATTCAGGGGTGTTACAATCACCCCCCTTTAGAGAACAACGTCCTCATTGTGGGCCCTAAATCTCAACCCAGGCAGTGCACCACACTTAAGGATGAGTACCACCTCTGATAACAAATGTAACAACCAGGTCCCGGTGACAGCACAACCACCCAGTTGCCCCGCTAGGTACCACCAGTTGCCTCACAGATATGTGGTTCCCACCCAAGGGTCCACCCACATGCCTGAACGGGTGACAGAACAACCACCCCACCTTAACATGGTCGTCGGGTCCTAGCCCGCCAGGTACCACCAATTGCCCCACAGACATGTGGTTACCACCCAAGGGTCCACCCACATGCCTGGACAGGTGACAGCACAACCACCCCGCCTTAACATGGCCGTTGGGTCCTGATCCGCCAGATGCTTTGTCCCCACTCACACACACCCTGAGAAACTTCCTAGAAGGTCACCCATCCTGTTCACTACTCTAGGCCAAGCACGCTTAACTATGAAGTTCTAATCAAGTAGGATCCCGAAAAGGAAGGGGCACCTTGTTGACATGAGTCATACCATTTATCCATTTAACCTTTTATCATTCAGGGGTGTTACAATCAACCCCCCTTTAGAGAACAATGTTCTCATTGTGGGACCTACATCTCAACCCAGGCAGTGCATCACACTTAAGGCTAAGTACCACCTCTGATACCAAATGTAACAACCAGGTCCCGGTGACAGCACAACCACCCAGTTTCCCCATTAGGTACCACCAGTTGCCCTGTAGATATGTGGTTCCCACCCAAGGGTCCACCCACATTCCTGAACGGGTCATCTGACTAATGAATGTCCCCACCCAAGGGTCCACCCACATGCCTGAACGGGTCATCTGACTAATGACTGTCCCCACAGGACAACACTTGTCCTTTACAGTGTGCTTTTTCCTCACTCACACACATCCTAGAAAACTTCCCAGAAGGTCACCCATCTAGATCACTACTCCAGGCCAGACACGCTTAACTATGGATTTCTAATCAGGTATGCTCCTGAAAAGGAAGGTGCACCTTGTTGACATGAGTCATATCATTTAACCATTTAACCCTTTATCATTCGAGGTAATTACATATAACCCCATATAAAAATTGTTTTGCTAAACGATATATGTTTATGTTACATTTTCCTTAAATTTAAATTAATTTTTATAAAATGTCATTTTCACTTACAAGTGGCTTCATGGGGTCCCAAAATCAACCCAAGGATTCCCATGGTTGGAAATGTATCATAAAATAGGGTTAGGACATGTTTTAGTGTAATTTAATATTTTTATAATATTTTTTTTACCCTTATTTACCAGATTTACCCTTTAACCATGGTAAATAAAATATTTACTGAAGTTACTATTCATAATGTATAAAAATAAAAGTTACACATTTACACAATTTGGATCTCCAAATTAAAAATATGGAATCCATTTTTCCAAATTCAAAACAAAAAAGTTTTAGAAATTAATTTAAAATTAATTCCCATTGTCAAAACCAAAAAGCGTGTTTTTAAGAAATAATAACTATCAAAAGATTGACATGTGTTTATGTATAATTAAATAGTGAAATTACTTTCAATGACCAAAATTGGATTAAATGGTAAAAATATAATCCAATTACACATTAAAACCAATTAAAAGGACAATCTAACTATATAAATAAATCAGATGAAAAGACAACTTTGACTTCAAATGCAGTATTTTTCACTATTCATTAAAAAATGAACATTATTAGAAAAATACCAAAAATTTACCCAAAGTAAATTTTCATGTCCCTATTCTAAAGAATTTGTTTATTTTTTTTTCAAATGTAACATATAAAAGTGAAAAAAACTAGATTTAAAATGGTTTCTCCATCAAAAGGCGATAAAACAACCTTTTAAAAATATTACAGTTTTTCATGCTTAAAATCAGATTCATTCTAATTTTAAGCATCTAAATTTTATTGGATAAATGTAAAAACATTAAAAAAACATGTATAATCACATTGTAGTTAGTTATTTTTATTTCCACCAATAAAACAGTTAGGCGTTAACTACCATTTAAAATAATATTATATTATTATTTTTTAGTATGACTCAGCCTTGTGTGAAATATGGGATTTTAGAGAAAACCATTGTTGCATGTCGAGTACACCATCGAATATAGCATCTCCTTTAAAGTAAAATTAATATTTAATTCAAAAATATTAATAAATATGAAAATATCATATCCTTTATTTACCTAGGATGTTACTTCCTTCCCCACTTTTGGAAAGTGCATCCTCACAATTTTTATTCACTTATAAAATAACTAGGGGTTTTTATCCCTCACAACATTCTCTGATTCCCATGTTTCCTCTTCAACCATATGGTTTTTCCACAAAACCATTACCTGATGAATTACCTTATTACTCAATACTTTCTCTTTTCAGTCAAGAATCTAGACTGGTTATTCCTTATAAGAAATATTCCCTTCTAACCGAACAACTCTAGACTCAAAAAATGAGATGGATCCGGCAGATACTTTCTCAAAATTGAAACATGAAAAAACATTGTGTACCTGGGATAAACATGGAGGTAAATCCACTCTACAGGAAACTGATCCAACTTTCTCTAGGATTTCATAGGGTCTAATGAAACTCAAACTCAGCTTTCATTTCTTACTAAAATGCACCACACTTTTCCATGGAGAATCTTTGAGAAAGACATGATCACCTACCTTAAAAGAAAGATCCTTCCTCTGGTTATCTGTATAACATTTCTGCCTAATCTGAGTTGTCTTCATGTGTTTCTATATTAAATGAACTTTATATGCCATCTCTTCTACCAATTTTGGCCCCATCAACTTCCTTTCACCTACTTCATCCCAAAAAGTTGGAGTTTGACACTGCTTTCCATATAATGCCTCAAATTGAGACATCTGTATACTAGAATGAAAACTGTTATTATAAGAAAATTCAAGCAAAGAAATATGTTGGTCTTAACTTCCCTGGTAATACATTGAGCAAGCACATATCATATCTTCCAATGTATGAATTGTTTGTTCTGACTGCCTATCTGATTGAGGATGAAAAGCTGTACTAAAATTTAATTTAGTACCCAATGACTTTTGAAGGCCTTTCCAAAAGTTGGAAGTAAACCTGGGATTAGGATCAGATACAATGGAGAGGGTAACTCTATGCAACCTAACTATCTCTTTAATATACAACCGATAAAGTTGATCTATAGATAGAGTATCTCGAATAGGAAGGAAATGTGCATATTTAGTCAATCGATCAACAATAACTCAAATTTCATTGTTACCTTGAGATGTATTTGGTAATCCCAAAATGAATTCCATGGATATATTTTCCCATTTCCACTCTGGCACTAGTAAAGGCTGAACCATCCCTTTCGGTAACTGCTGCTATGCTTTAACCTACTGACAAGTCAAACATTTCATAGTAAATTCAACAATATCTCTTTTCATTCCATCCCACCAGTAATACTCCCAAAGATTTATATACATCTTAGTACTACCAAGATGAACTGGAAACAGAGAACTATGAGCTTCACATAACAACTCTTTCTTTAACTATGAATCAAAAGGCACATATAACCTCTTCTCAAGTCTCAAAATACAATCATTATCAACGTTAGATTCAGGTAACTTACCCTTCTGAACCAACTCTACCGTTTTCTGCAACTCACTATCTTCCTTCCGTGCTTGCTTAATTTTGTTTGATAGAGATGATTTCACTGACACCTAAAACAAAACAGAGGAATTTCCTACACCAAAAACTTCTATTCAAAATTTCGTCAAATCTTTAATCAAAGGATCTTATTCCAAACATAACATGGTTAATGTATCATTACTTTTTCGAATCAATGCATCAACCACTTTATTTATCTTTCCTGGATGGTAATAAATCGTGCAATCATAATCCTTGATTAATTCCAACCATCTCTTATATCTCATGTTCAATTATTTCTGAGTGAATATATACTTCAAACTTTTTTGTTCAGTATATATTTCACATTTTACTCCATACAGATGATGCCTCCAATTTTTTAAAGAAAAAACAACAACAGCTAATTTCAAATCATATGTAGGTTAATTTAACTCATGAGATTTCAACTGACATGAAGCATAAGAAATTACCTGATTATTATGCATAAGGACACAACTAAGTCCTTTCAATGAAGCATCACTATAGATAACAAATTCACCATCTCTGTAAGGTAATTCAAAAACTGGAGCATTCACCAATATTATTTTCAATTCATGAAAACAATCATCACATTATTTTTTCCAAATGAACTTAACACCTTTTCGAGTTAATTTAGTCAGTGGGATAGATAATCGTGAAAAATTTTCAACAAAACTTTGGTAATATCCTAATAAACCAAGAAAACTATGGATCTCGGTTATATTTGTGGGTCTTGTCCATTCTTCAACACATTTTGTTTTAGAAGGATCAAATCTTTATACCATATTTATAAACAATGTGACCAAGGAATAAAAACAAGGACACCAATGGTATTGATCTGAAGTGTGGCTTCTAAGGCTTCTTTCTGGTGCCCAGACAAGGCCATTATAGGGGCCTCTATCTCCTTTGGAAGGACAATATTGAAGTTAAAATTTTGTCTTTCTCCATGCACCACGTGACTGCTACTATTCAAACTGACTTGCACCCACCCTGGACCTTTGTGGGATTCTATGGATGGCCATCCCATTCTGATAAGGGGAAGTCATGAGACCTTCTATGAAATCTGCGACATGATTTACCTAGCCCTATTCTTTTTGGAGGTGATTTAAATGAGATCATGTTCCATAAGGAAAAGAGAGGAGGAAGTATTCGACACTCAGCCTCGATGTATAACTTCAAAGACACGGTCACTAAGGCGAACCTGGTTGATCTGGGGTTCACAGGTAATCCTTTTACTTGGTTTCGCGGAAATATTGAAGGTATTCGCATCGCTGAGCATCTTGATAGATTTCTAGGTTCTACTGATTGGATCAATCTGTTCAACATGTTTCATGTTGGCCACATGGCCCTTAACTGTTCGGATCACTGCCCAATTCTCATTGACTGTTTGCAAGGAGAACAAAATCAACAACTCAGCAGACCCTTCAGATTTGAGATCTTATGGAAAAAAGACTAGGAATGCGAAGAGGTGGTCTGATCAAGTTGGAAGAGTTCCCATGAAGATGTTGGACTCAATCTCCAACAGGTTGTTTCCAGTCTGAGATGTTGGAGTAACAAGAAATTCCACCAACCTGATAGGAATTGTGTCCTCGAAAAGAAGTTTCACAACTTACTTAGGAAACCCCCATCCAATGGCAACATCTCCAGGATTGGTTCCACTCAAAGAGAGATGGATGGGCCCCTTCGTGTTAAGGAAAGATTTTGGGCTATGTGGTCGCGTGACACCCATATTAAAGAGGGAGACGCTAATACAAGGTATTTCCACCTGAAAGCATCAGCTAGGTGTCGGAAAAACTCTATCAGGAGCCTTTCACGGCCAGATGAAAGCAAAGTTTTTGACACATGCGGCATTCACGGAGCTTTGGTAGGCTATTTCAAGAAACTCTTCTCCACAGGAACTCCTTTCATGTCTACTAAAGTGGAAGAATGCATTAGACCTTTGATCACCAAGGAGATTAATCGGTAACTTACAAAATATGTGACAAATGATGAGATACACATGGCTTTGAAGCATATCCACCCCACTAAGGCCCCAGGACCGGATGGTTTTCATGCCCTATTTTTAAAAAAATACTGGCACATTATCGGTCCCGACATCTGCAAAATGATAAAAAACATCTGGGTGGGGAATACAAGCATTTACGTCCTCAACAAAATGGTCCTCATCCTCATCCCCAAAATCAAGAAACCTCAGGTGATCCCTGATTTTAGACCTATCAGCCTCTGCAATGTCTCTTATAAGATCTTCTAAAAAATCATTGTCAATCGGCTGAGTCCTTGGCTTCCTGATATTATCTCTAAAAACCAGAGCACCTTCGTGGCCAAGCGGCTGATTACTGATAATGAAATTGTGGCCCATGAAATGTTCCACTCTATGAAAACACGCTCCACTACGAAAATAGGAACTATGGCCTGGAAAATGGATATTACCAAAGCCTATGATAAAGTGGAATGTCAATTCCTTAGAGTTGTGATGCTGAGAATGGGCTTCTGCACTAAATGGAAAAAAATTGTCATGCACTACATCTCGACCGTCTCCTTCAGAATCAAGGTCAATGGGGAGCTCACCAGAGGATTCACCCCAACCCGAGGCCTACGCCAGGGATATCCTCTCTCCCCTTTTCTCTTCATTTTGGTGGATGATGTTTTCTCTAAACTTATTTCTAGGGTTGCATCCTCTAAGTCTATTCATGGTGCAAAGGTCTGCCATGAGAGCCCAAAAGTTTCACATCTCTTCTTCACCGACGACTACCTCCTTTTCTCAGAAGACACTATTAATGAATGCTGGGTGATCAGCTAAGTGATCTAGTAATATGAGCGGGCGTCTGGACAGTCTGTCAATCACGGAAAATCGGAAATCTCCTTCAGCGCAGGGGTACCTCCTTCCAAGAGAGTTGAGATTTGTGTATCTGCAGGAATCCATTTGGTTGATAAGCACCAAAAGTATCTCGGACTCCCTACAGTGATTGGATGGTCCAAAAAAGAAATATTTGCAGATCTGGTGGATAGGATTGAGAAAAAAATTCAAGGCTGGACCCCAAAAAACATCTCCAAAGCTAGAAAAGTAACCCTCATTAAAGCTGTCATTCAGTCTATCCCCAGCTAATTTATGCCGATGTTTAAGCTCCCGATGGCCATCGTCAACCTGATCCATTCACATACTGCCAACTTCTGGTGGGGGAAAAATGATGGAAGAAATCGACCCCACTAGTTGGCCTGGGAGAAACTCTGCAAACCCAAGTCGGAGGGAGGGATGGGATTCTAGAATCTTCTTCTATTCAATGACGCACTGCTGGACAAGCAAGTATGACTCCTTCTTAACCATCCATCATCTTTATGTGCACGGGTACTCTGTGCCAAGTACTTTCCCCACACGGACTTCCGTGGTTCCTTTATTGGCCCCCACCCTAGCTTCCTCTGGAGAAGTATTTGGGGGGCCTGGAATCTTCTGGAAAAAGGGCTGGGCTGGAGGATTGAAAATGTCTCATCTATCAACATCTGGACCGACCCCTGGCTTATTGATAAGGATGGTTTGTGGGCCACATCCCCCGCCCAACCAGGTCTTTAAGACGCCACTTTCAACTATCTCTTTTTAGAACAGGGCCTGGGATGGTGTGTGGAAAAGATCCAGGAATGGTTTAATGAAAGAGACCAAAGAATTATTCTGAGCATCTCCTAGGTCCCTAATGCAGGCCCCAAACATCTTTTTTGGACCAATGATTCTTCAGGCGATTACACGGTGAGATCCGGGTATAGACTGGCTCTCAACATTCACTCTAGCGACCGTGATGAGGGACCATGGAAATTGCTTTGTAAGCTCAACGTCCCCCAAAAAATATGCCATTTTTGGTGGTAGGTGTGCACGGACACCCTCCCTACCATGAGCCTCTTTTTTTACCAACATATGGCCAGTGATGAATCCTACCCTTTCTGCCTGAATATTCCTGAAACTCCTTGGCACGATATCATTCACTGCTTGGGAGCCAAGGAAATTTGGAATAAATGGGGCCTGACTTCAGATGCTTCACTGGACATTGCCTCTGACCTCCCCGATCTTCTGATGCACTGGTGTTCCTCTCTTTCATTATCTAATGCAAGCTCTCATTACACCCTGTCCTGGATCATTTGGGTTCGGCATAACGAATCAGTTTTCCAACAAGTTCATCAGCCTCCCGAGTTCTGGATTGAATGAGCCACTTCATGGATTGAGGGCTGGAAGGACTGCAAAGGACACTTTATGCCAAGCGTTACCCCCTCCTGTTCCCCTCATTGGACCCCCCAATGGAAGGGAGTCTTAAGCTTAACGTGGACGCTTCTCTCCCCAAGGATGGGCCTGTGGCTCTCAGCCTCCTCGCTTGAAATCATATGGGGGAGATCATTGCAGCAAAATATGAACCACATCATGCCTTCTGAGAACCTGAAAATGCTAAGGCCTATGCCATACTTGTAGGGATGATGCTCGCTGTGGAACATGTATGGGTTGATACCATCATCGAGTCTGACTACCTTTCTGTTATCAATGCTATTAACCACAATGACGCCGAACTCCAGGCCTTTGGCTTCATCGTTAGGAGAATCCACTCGCTGCGCTAAGGCTTATCTTGCCGCACCTTCCCCTTTACCAAAAGGGAAGGAAACAATGCGGCCCATCAGCTGGCGGCCTTAGGCCCCTTAGATGTCAACCAACTATGGCTGGACAATTTCCCTTCTTGGATCTGCTTATGTATGACTGCTAATATTCGTCATTAATATTATCTTTCCTTCTTTTCAAAAAAAAAATAACTCATTGAAAATTCTATTCATAAGATCCATGAATACAGTAGGTGCATTGGTTAACCTAAAATGCATAACTAAAAATTCATAATGGCCATATCTAGTACAAAACGTGGTCTTTAGAATGTCTGCTTCCTTTACTTTCAACTGATGGTACCCCAACCTCAAGTCAATCTTCGAAAAATACTGAGCTCCCTAGAGTTGATAAAAAAATCATCAATATGAGGCAAAGTATACTTGTTCTCAACAGTGATGTTATTCAATTCTCTATAATCAATGCAAAGTCTCATTGAACCATATTTATTTTTAATAAATAAGACAGGATCACCCCATGGTGATGTGATAAGTCAAATGAAACCTTTATCTAATAACTCATACAATTGCTTCTTTAACTCTAAAAGTCCAATTTGAGCCATTCGATAAGGGGGTTTTGAAATTGGATTACCATCAGGAACTAAGTTAATAGTAAATTCAACTTCCCGATTAGGTATTATACTAGGAAACTCATCAGGAAAAACATCAAGATACTCATTTACCACTAACACATCATTAATTTGAATAGTTCCTTTGTTTTCAACAATATGTGCAAGGTAACATTCATTTCCATATTTTACTAGTTTCTCAGCTTCTTGATATGTTATCAAAAGTAAGGGTTCATTCTTGTACACAAAATGAAATTAATTCTAAAAAGAAACCTCTTTAGCTATGTAGTCAATCTTAGAATGATAAAAAAATCCAATCCATGCCCAAAATAACATCAAACTCTACTAGAGGAAAAATAATAAGGTTTGTAGGTAGATTCTTTCCACACAAAAGGACATGAAGGTTCTTATAATTTCTTTTTATCTCAAAATTTCCTCCCAGTTTTTTTACCATAAGTTTAGGATTCATATCTTGAGATGGAATTCCTAATTTACTAGAAAATTTCTCAGAAATGAATGAATGCGTAGACCCAGAATCGAACAACACATTGGCATAATATGAATAAACAAACAGTGTACATCATACTACTTAATTCGATGGCCCAACATTTACTGAAGTAGTTGAAAAGGATTTCATCACCCCTTTCTGCTTGTAGTCTGGCTTCTTTCCCTTAGTTGAGTTCTTAATTGAACACTCATTTGCATAATGACCCATTTCATTGCACTTAAAACATTTTACTGACTGTAAACCAAATTTTGTATTACTATTGCCCTAATTTTTTCAGTGCAATTATGAGAATTATGCCCCATTTTACTACATTGGTAGCACTTACCAGAATTAAAAAAGAATTCCCCAATGTGCTTTTTACCACAATTATCACAAACTATAAACTTAAGTTTCTTACCATAAGAATTTTTTGAAGAGTTATTCCCTTTCATCTGCCACCTCGACCTCTTATTCTATTGTTTGTAAAAGAACAACTGATCATCAGCAAACTCCATTTCCACCTTCTCCACACATCAAACAAGTTTTTCATAACTTTTGAACTCATGAGAAGCTAAATACCTTCGATAATTTGGATTTAATCCTGAGTAAAAACTATTTATTTTACTATTAAGATCTCATATGAAATTTGGAGCATACCTTGCTAGTAAAGTAAATTTTGATTCATAAGTAGCCATTGATTCATCCTCCTGCCTCAATTGTAGGAATTTGTTTTCCATCCTAAGACGAACCACCTTAAGAAAATATTTCTCAAGAAACATACCTTTGAATTAATCCCAACAAAGAGCATCAATATCCTCACTATCCCTGATATTTTTAACCATTAACCATCACTTATCTACTTCTACTTCAAAATGATAAATAAAAATACTAACATTTTGATGTTCTGTACAAACCATGGCATCGAAAATCTTTTCCAGTACTTTAATCCAGCCTTCATATTGAACAGGGTCATATGATCCTCTGAATGATGAGGGATGTTGCCTCATGAAATGCTCCACTATAGACATGTTCTTCTGAGGTTGATATATTTGATCTCGTGCATGGATACCACCACCATTTATATCACGAGTCAACTGTTCCATCACTGCAAAAAACTATTCAGTTCCGATTCCTAACATCTCAGGTTGCAGATTTGGAATGCTGTTTTCCTCTTAATGCCGTCCCATCATAGTTACCCTATTTCTTCTATGGAAAACCATTCTGAACATATAAATATCTTAGGAAAAGTAATACAGTAATCTGTAAATTCTATATCATTTTAATCTTACCAAAAATTAATTTATGGATATTAATTTAACAATATCCTAACTCCTAAAGTTGTCTAAACCGACCTCTAATACCAACTATAAGTCCCTAAACTTAAAACATTACTTAATCTTGAGTTAAATCAAGAATTAACATTGAGGATCTTTAAAGGTTTAGAGTTTTAGAGAATTAGGTCATAACTATTACATTACATCTCAAATATTACAAAGTAGACACTTCTACTCAGTATCCATTTTTTCCATAAAATAAAAACTCTTAAAAGAAAACAAGAATTCTTTTCTTGATATAAATCTTCTTGAATTCTTCCTTTCTGTTACCCTACCTTATACCATATAAAAAACATTTCAAAAACTTAGGATGAGCATAAAAAGTTCAGTAAGGGTTATAAAATAAAGAAATAAATCATTAGTCCATCAATACACACAAAACACAAGATCTTTAACACACCTCATGAAATCATAAGATTAATGAATAACACATATAAATCATAAATCATAAAGGTAACTTGTGGCATCCATAACATACTTACGTTATATATTTCACAACTACGTAAGGAGTTACGTTTAAAATACCCATCACAATATATTACCTAAATCTATTAGGAGAAACATTAACGTTTACCTCCATCATGTTACCCAATTAATTGGAGAGCTATATCAGTCTCAACCTCCCTAGGTTTATCATAGAACCACCCGTATACATAAACAATGACCAAGAACCATAACACAATCATAACATATGAACAAGCAAAAAGGAAAAACAACATTTCCATATTGCAATCACAATACAACATTTCAATATATTTACATAATCAATCCATTCTAAAAACAATTTTCAATACCAAAATACATAAAAAGAATATGTGGTATTTATTTTCCTTTTAAAAACATTACGAATTTTTAAGGAATCCAAAGATCAAATAATGCTCGCGGCGGCGGAAAGGTCATTGTCACCGCGTACGTTAAAAGAAACATTATTTTTGTCATTTAGTAAAATGCTTCGTAGAGAAAAGATTCCATTTGAATTAAATTAAAATTCAAAGGGGTTTAAACATCATATAAAGAAAAGTCATATATAAATCAAATTACGTCTCAATGAAAGGAGATTAATACGAAGTCCCTTACCTCGTATCCGACTTGACTCATTCGTTCTTTAATCTCTTGAATAATAAACTAAAGTTAATTTATAATTGCTTCAGAACCTTTTACAAGTTTATTATTCCTTTTTATATCACTTATTACAATGTTATAAACATTAAATAATCATTTAAGTTAATAACCGTCATTTTGTTGATATTTGGTACTTGAGTCAAAAATGAACTGCTTATAATTACAAATTGTCCATGTGGTCAAAAGTACATTATCTACAGAATTATATTAATTATTTATATATCATATATATCATATATATTCAATATATATATATATGTGTGTGTGTGTGTTTATAATAGTACATAACATTTGGAGATAATAAATGAAATGCACCGTTCATGGAGACGGTAAGCCGTACGTACGCATGAACGCTACTTTCATTTATATTTTATATTTAATGGAATGAAAAATTAATGATAAATAGGTATATTATAATTCTAGTATAATATAATATATAATTTCATTAACTTTATCCTTTATACGTTCCACGTATGGCATGAACGAGTCGTATCACTTTGAGGGGGCGGTAGTCCGCACTTCGTCAAATGAAATTATCGTATTTACCCATTATGGAAACCATAAAGGTATACTATAAATGAAAAATACATAAGAATAAAGACAATATAAATATAATATATATCACATATAAATACAGTTCCATCATAATGGACACCATGATAGGATGTAGGAGATAATTGAACAATCATCGTTTCGTGAGGTAGTAGTTCACCGTCCACAGAAACAATATATTCGTATCCATTAGATGGAGGTGTGTGAAAGTGTAGTTCAAATAATTATCATAAAAACATACTAGTATATTTAAGATACTGGTGTTGTTATAAAATAATGGAATAAAGAGAGTTTAGGGGGTTGGAGAAGGAAAATAAAAGAAAAGAACTTGAGAGAATATGTTACCTTTGAATCGGGTAACTCCCTTTGGTTTGAACCAAAAGGATTTATTGAATTTTCTTATGCCAAAAGTAAGGATTATAGGTGGAATATAGGGATTTTTTGAGATTATTATAGTATATTTTGGATGATCCAATGGGCTTGAGAGGTGTGAGTGATGGGTTAGAGGTGGTGACCTTTTATAAGAGGGAGGAGGGGCTCTTTAGGAAAGTATGAAAGTATTATTTTTTTCTAAAATGATTTTAGTTTTCAAAAGGTCCAAAACTCATTAAATTATAATATATGATAAATATAAATCGAAATGAAATCATAAAATAATAATTATACAGGTTTTGGATATTTTTTTAATCCTTATCTTTTTTATTTAACCCTTTTTTACTCCTACCGTTTTATCAAGCATTTAACACTTTGAGAATAAAAATAGTTACCAAAACATAAAAAATATCCAATTAAAGAGTAAATAATATAATTTTAGACTTATGATAACTATTTTACCAAATATTATATTTTTTTTGAATTTTATAATATTTAATAAAATATTTAATATTTTAAAATATGAATTATTTCAATTTTGACACTATTCATATCATGACTTTTTAAAAATCCATAAAAACTTGATTGATTTGAAAAAACTTAATTAATAAAAATATAACATGTAAATATCATCCATAAAATTCATGTATGATATCAAAATAACCAAATTATATTTATTTTAACATTTATAATATCATTTATTTGAATCCTTTATTAATTAAGCAATCACTGGATCATTATTGTGCCATAATTAAATTTATTTATTTAATGCATAAAAATTATAAATAAAATACCATGATTTAGGAAATAATTTTATATTTCTAATTAATATTTATAGTCAAAAATATCACTTATATAACCCCATATAAAAATTATTTTACTAAATAATATATGTTTATGTTACATTTTCCTTAACTTTAAATTAATTTTTATAAAATGTCATTTTCACTTACAAGTGGATCCTGGGGTCCCAAAATCAACCCAAGGATTCCCATGGTCATACATGTATCATTAAATAGGTTTAGGACACATTTTAGGGTAATTTAATATTATTATAATATTATTTTTTACCCTTATTTACCAGATATACCCTTTAACCGTGGTAAATAAAATATTTACTGAAGTTACTATTCATAATGTATAAAAATAAAATTTACCTATTTACACAATTTTAAACTCCTGATTATAAATATGGAATCCATTTTTACAAATTTAAAACACAGAATTTGTGGAAATTAATTTAAAATTAATTCCCGTTGTCAAAACTAAAAAACGTGTTTTTAAGAAATAATAACTATCAAAATATTGACATGTGTTTATGTATAATTAAAAAGTGATATTACTTAAAATGACAAAAATTGGATTAAAAGGTAAAAATATAATCCAATTACACTTTAAAACCAATTAAAAAGATAATATAACTATATAAATAAATCATATTAAAAGATAGTTTTGAATTAAAATGCAGTATTTTTCACTATTCATTAAAACATGAATTTTATCAGAAAAATACAAAAAATTTACCCAAAGTAAATTTTTATATTCCTATTATAAATAAGAAGTTTATTTTGTAAAATGAAACATATAAAAGTGAAAAAAACTAGATTTAAAAGGGATTCTCCATCAAAAGGTGGTAAAACAACATTTTAAAAATATTAGAGTTTTTCATGCTTAAAATCGAATTCATTCTCATTTTAAGCCTCTAAATTTTATTGGATAAATGTAAAAAAATTTAACAAAAATGTATAATCCAATTATAGTTAGTTCTGTTAATTCCCACCAATACAACGACTAGGCATTAACTAACATTTAAAATAATATTATATTATTATTTTTCAGTATGACTCAGCCTTGTGTGCAACATGAGATTTCAGAGAAACCTATTGTTGTGTGTCAGGTATGCCATCAAACATAGAATCCTATTTAAAGTAAAATTAATATTTAATTCACAAATATTAATGAATATGAAAATATCATATCCTTTTTTTACTTGGGATGTTACAGGTAGCCTTGGTTTGCTCCTTATAAATTTGGGATTTCTCATATGAAACTCTTCTCATTTCTTCCAATTCCAAAATCTGTAACATCCTTTGAGAACCTACACCAGACTAGAATTGAATTATTTAATGACCCACTAGGTCCAGTGCTCTATATCAATAGGGATATGAAACCTCTTTCCAAACATAACCCTATAAGGTGACATTCCAATGAGAATTTTAAAGGTAGTACGATAATCCCATAATGAATCATCGAGTCCAAGACTCCAATATTTTATGTTGGGTTGAACCATTTTTTGAAGAATTTTTTTACCTATATATTGACAAATCGACTTGACCATTGGTCTATGGGTGATATGTAGTAGCCACTCGATGCCATACCCCATACCGATGAAAAAGAGATTGCATTGTTTGGTTGCATAAATGAGAACCCTGGTCACTAATGAGGAACCTGGATAATCCAAACCTACAAAAAATTTGAATTCTCAAAAATTATTCAATAGTCTTGGAACCATCAATCCTTGTGGCGCGTGATTCTACCCATTTTGACACATAATCTACTACTATAATAATGTAAAGTTTCCCAAATTAATTATGGAATGGTTCTATAATTTCAATGCCCCAAACAAAAAAAATGTCATGGAAGAGCAAGGGTTATTGTGGAATTTCATTTCTTTTAGTGACATTTTCTCTTTGACAGTGAGGAAAAGATTTACAAAAATCATGTGCATCCTAAAATTATGTTGTCCAAAAGAGACCAGAATCAAGAACCTTGTTAGCAGTCCATTGGCAACTAAAGTTCCCCTATAATCAAGAGTGTGGAAGAACCAAAGGAGGGACTAAAAATCATTATTGGGAACACAACACCTAAGGACTTGATTACTACATGTGCGCCAAAGGTAGGGGTCATCCCAAATGTACCAACACGACTCATGTTTTAGATGGTCATCTTGGTTTTTGTTGAAATCAATAGGAATGCAAGATGCTACCAAATAATTTACAATTTCATCATACCAAGTAATAACATCTTGCACTCAGTACAATTTCTCATCAGGAAAAATGTCATTTATGGGAATGTAGGGGGATGAGTTAATGTTCGAGGATGGTATGATTTTACTGATATGTCCATCCATCACATTCTCATGTCCTTTTTTATCCTTAATCTCTAGATTTAATTCTTGAAGGAGGAGCATCAAACAAATGAGATGTGGTTTGACTTCCAGTTTCTTAAGGAGACATCGAAGGGATGTATGGTCTGGTAACACAATGAATTTGGAACCTAAAAGTTATATCCTAAATTTATCCAAGGAAAAAAAATGTCAATGAATTATTTTTTATTTATGGTATAGTTTTCTTGGGAAGGGTCCAAAGTACGCGAGGCATAGGAAATGACATGTGGAGCTCAGTCGACCCTTTGTGATAGGACTTCCCTAACTGCATAGTTAGAAGTGTCATCCATGAGCTCAAATGGTAAATACCACTGAGGTATTTGGATTATCAAGGGTGATTTGAGACTCCATTTCAATTTATTAAAATCATCCTCACATTATTTATCAAAAAAAATATTTTTCATTTTGGAGCAATCGGGAAAGGGGGAGTGAAATATTACTAAATTCATGAATCAAACGACAGTAAAATCCAACATGACATAGGAAATACCACACATCCCATAAATTTTGGGGGAATGGTAGGGAAGAAATGAGATCCACTTTTGACTTATCTACTTGGATACCATCCCCATAAATTACATGTCCCAATACTATACCTTGTCTCACCATGAAATGTAATTTCTTATAATTTAATACGAAATTCTTTTCAATAAAGATACGTAGGATAGATCCAAGACTACTCAAACATTCATCAAAATATGATCCATAAATAGTGAAATATTCCATGAAATTCTCAAGATAATCCAAAAAAATACTAACCATGCATCGTTGGAAAGTACCCAGAGCATTATATAGACCAAATGGCATCCTCCTATAAGAAAATGTGACAAAGGGGAAAGTGAAAGTTTCATTTTCTTGATCCTCGGGGTAATATGGATTTGAAAATATCCAAAATACCCATCAAGGAAATAGTAGTGGGACTTCTCTGATAGAATCTCTAGCATCTTATTAATGAACAAAAATGGAAAATGGTCCTTTTTAGTGTGTTGGTTTAGTCAGCGATAGTCTATATAGACACACCAACTATTCTACACATAAGTTGGAAAGAATTCATTATTTTTAGTTTTTATTACTGTTAGACCAGTTTTTTTAGGAACCACTTGAAGTGGACTGAACCATTGGCTATCAGAGATGGGGTAAATGATTACAACAACCAATAATTTTGTTACCTATTTTTTGAAAAAATCTATGAGGTTTGGGTTCATTCGTCGTTGTGCCTGCCTCACTGGTTTAGTGTCATCATTTAACAATATATGATGTGTACAAATTTATGGGATAATTATAGGAATGTCAACAAGTGCCCATCCCAAATCTTGTTTATACTACCTCAAAAGTTCAATTAGTCTCAATTCATAATCTAGAGGGAGTGAACTAGCAATGATGACAATCATCTTGTTTCTATTCTAAAGATATGAATATTTTAAATCTTGAGGCAGTTGTTTTAGTTACAATCTAGGGGGATTTTGGATTGATGAGAGTGTGTTTGAAAGTGATAGGTCACTAATCTCATCTAACTACTCAATGGTATCATCCTCATATGAGGAAGGATATTTTACAAGCTTAGCAGTATCATCGACTGTCATGTGACCATCTATGTTCAAGAAATTATCAATTAACAAACATGCATGACATTTTTCAAGATAGGTACAAAATTCAATGCATGATTCATTTCCTAGCATTTCAATCAATGAAGAAAACCCAGAAATGAGATCAGTTGAATAAAAGGAAGTTTATTTAGGGGAAGGGTGTAAATCAATTGAATTAATAGAGAGAGAGGAATGTTCCTCTGAGGGTTGCTTTATGGAATCAAGGATATTGGAGTGGACAATATCACCACCAATCTCCATAGATAATATACCATTATGGAAATTAATTATGGTTTTTGAGGTTTTTAGGAAAGGTCTCCCCAATATAATTGGGGCATATCCATTCATCCTATCATCTTCCATTTTAAGAATATAAAAATCAATAGGAAAAATTAATTATTGCACCCTCATAAGAACATCCTCTAACACACTAGAAAGGTGTGATGTACTAGGATTTTTTAATTGAAAAAAATTACAATTAGCTTTAGTTTCCTAACCTACAATGAAGAGTAAATAGAGTTAGGCATCACATTTATAGAAGCACCTAAATCAATCATACCATTCAAAAAGGAATACTCCCATATAATGAAAAAAATTGATAATGTTCTCAGATCATTGAATTTGGTAGGAAGTGATGGATCTATCAATTCCAAGATATTCCTCCCCAAACTCACCTTCTCATCACCTCAGAGTCTTCTTTGGTGTGTACACATCTCCTTGAAAAACTTTTCATATCAAGGAATTTGATTCACGACATCGATCAAGGGGATGTTAACTTGCACTTTTTTTAAAGTTTTCAAGATTTATTTATCAAGTTCAGTTTCTTTTAGTTTTTTTGGTTAGGTGGACTTTTGGGGAAATGGATGAGGAATGGTTGGGATAAGTGAATCATCAACAAACACACTTTACTTTGGAAGGGATTCTCTTAGGATAATGTTTTTCAATATTTTGACTAATTTCAATAGTTGGGATGATGTTTTCCTCAGGAGGGAATGACTCTAAAGGAGGGGTAATTTGGATTTTAGGTTGAGTTCTACTCTTAAGGGTTATAGCACTAAAATTTCTATTATACCTAGGGTTGACTATTGGTTGATATGGTATTTTACTCAACCCATGAATTTGGATTTCCCCCATTAAGTTGTCTAGTTGGCCTAATTGGGTTTTTAGTTCTTGAATGGAAGCTTGGGTGGTTTGTTGGAATTGGATATTTTTGTAATCCATTTGTTTCATCATGTCTTCTAACCTAGGATCGAGTTTCATAGGGGGTTATTGGAAAGGCCTTTGGGGAGGTTGAGGATTTCTTGGTGGTGGTGGATGGATACTCTACCCTGATTGGTTCCATGGGTTTTGAGGTTGGTTTGAATACCCCCTTACCTATAAGCTTGGTTTTATTTCCACCTAGGGTTGGATGGATAGTAAGGTTCTTGCCTAAAGGTTGGTTATAGGAGCGACCTAGAAATATTTCCTCACAAATCTCAGATGTTTCTCTCATTTGAGGGCATTGGTTAGAATAGTGGGTGTTAGAAGAAAATATTACATAGTGGATGGGAGGAGGAGATTCGGATTTCCCTTGGGAAAGTGAAAGTTTTCAAAGAAGGGTACATACCTCTTCTAACTTTGTATCCACCTTCTTCTCAAAATCAGTACTTTGAACCTCATGGACACCTCGAATGGGTACACTAGAACTTGGATCAAATTGTTGAGTTTTATGCACCATATTCTCAATTAGGGTTCTTACAGTAATTGGTGTCTTATCAACTAGCACATCATCTATAACAACATCAATCATGTTTCAATCAATAGGAATCAAACCTTTATAAAAATATTGTATTAAAAGTTGATCACCTATTTGGTGGTGTGATAAACTTGAACAAATCCTTTTAAATATTTCCTAGTATTCATGAAGTGTTTCCCCTTGAGATTGTCTTATACCACACATTTCTTTCCTTATAGTTTTAGTTCTAGAGGCTGGGAAGTATTTTTCAAGAAAAAGTCATTTCATGTCTACCCAACCTCTAATTAGTGAATTAAAAAAGTAAAACCAATATTTTTCAGTATCTTCTAATGAAAAAGGGAATTCCTTTATATTTACTTGCTCTTCATCCAATTTTTCAGGTTTTAATGTAGAATAAACAATATAAAATTATTTTAAGTTATTATGTGGATGTTCTCCCATGAGTCCATAAAATCTTGGTAATTAGTGAATTAAACTGGATTAAAATTCAAAATTGGGTGCCTCACCTTATAATTTAATGAAAGTGGGTTGGATATCAACATCAAGAGAGGTTAGTTATTTGTGTGTTCTATTATTTTCAGCATTTTTATAAATGTTAATTTTAGTTTTAATGTGGGTTTCAGAAGAAGAAGAACAAGGATCAAGAAGAGTGTCAATGTTTTGTGTGTCCTCCTCCAAAGGGTTATCTTGTGTGTCTTGGTGTAGCTGACATAGGATCCTCTTCAGTTCAGGTTCGAAAGGTGGTAAGTCTCTCAGAGTAGAAAAAATCATGCATAGAACCTACAAAAGAAATAAATCAAAACACAAAAATATAGGTTAATATATAAGATAAAACAAATAAATATTCAAAAAAATTACAAAAAACTTATAAAAAACGCGCACTAAAAACCAATGTTGTAACACCCTAAGATTTTATGAAAAATATTCTTTCTAATTTTATTGATGTCTTGTGTTGTAAGTTACAACAAAGGAGTCTTGCACAACATGAAACCCTAACCTGGCTGCATTACACGCAATCACGACCTTCCTCGATAGCGTGTGTTGTACGCCATACCGAGTTTCACTAAACAACGATATGCTATTAAAATATTATTAAAACTAGCCGTTATGAATAGTAATAACAAATTTTTTAAATTTTTTAAATTTTATATTTCAAAATGGACTTCATTTTTGTATTCATAATATCAAAATTATCCTAGGGTGAAATTTTGGTATTTTTCTGAAAACTTTCAATTTTTGATGAATAGTGAAAACACTAGGTTACTATTTAAAAACTGACTTTTTATTTAAATAATTATTTATTTTATTTAAATTTATTTTAGGTCAAAATTGACACATAATACCTATATAAGTTCAATTTAATTCATTGGAGTCATTTTATAATAATTTTAGATATATAAAAATTTTATTGAACTTTTGACCGTCTTTTACCCACCTCCTAGGAGAATTTGAAAATTTACATAAAACTTAATTTTACCACTTTTGTGAATGGAATTTTAAATATCCGAGAGACACAGTTGATGTTAGTAAGTAAAATGTGGTTCAATGAGATGAAAATAATTTTTGGTTAATAGTAACTTTTTACTTTTATTTACCACGGTTAAAAGTAAATAGGGTAATTAAGGGTGAAAATGATATTATTATTACCCTAAAACATGTCCTAATTCTATTTTATAAGTGTAATTCGACCAAAAACAACCTTAGGAATAAAATATGACCATTTAGGCTCACTTGGATTAGATTAGGACATTTAATATTAATTTATTTAAAGAAGGGTTAAAATAGTTAATATCAAAGTTTAATAAGTAAATAATTTTTAATATAGGGTTATACATAAGATAAATTAGACTATAAATATTAATTAGAAAGATAAAAATATTTTCTACATAATGGTATTTTATTTATAATTTTTAGACATTAAATAATTTATTTTATTTTTGACACAATGATGATGTAGTAATCATCTTATTAATGAAATATTGACAGAATTGATGTTATAAATACCCAAATAAATGTAATTTGAGACTTTTTATGAATTCCACTAATTTTATAGTTTAATATAAAATGTTAGTATTGATTTAGTTAACTTTTTTTGAACTAATCATTCTGTTATGATTTTCACAAAAATCAATTACCAAATAGTGTCAAAATTGACATAAAATAGTTTTTAAAACAAATATTATATTATTAATTGTTATTTTATTCCTAAAAATATAAGGTTCAGCCAAATGACTTAGATAAGGTTATATATATTAATAATAAACAACTTGGGGTTATTTTGGCTTGTTATAGTAAGTTTATTAACCTTATAGTGTAAGAACACAAAAAGACACGGTAAAAGTAAAATTATCTAACTTAAAGTTAAATCTAAATGATAAGATTAAAATAGTAAACTAAAATTGTCCAAATTCTATTGGATGAGAGGATTTCGACGCATACCCACCTTATCTTATAAATAAATCAATTTGGACCTATTTAAAACCGAATATGGCTTTATAATAAAATAATATTTTTAGTTTTTCCAAAGGTGCCCCTCTCCTCCCTTATAAATAGGCACCTCCTCCCTCTCTTCCTCACACCACTTTGAGCCTTCAAGATCATCCAAACCCTGAGAAATTCTCTTCTCCACTTCCCTAGAAACATCCTAGAGGTTCTGGTCTTCTTCAAAGATCAATTTTAGTTCCCTAAGAGGAGGTCTCAAAGAGGCGCTTCAAAGAAGAGGTAATGTCCGTTACCGATTCTTTTAACTTTATTTCTTCTTCCACTTATTCTTCTTTAGTTGTTTTATTATGAAGTAATAACATCAGTATCACTCATATACTTATATGTTATTATAAGTATGAAACAACCATATTTCACCATCTATCCATCCCACAGAAAATGAAATCACCGCGCGTGCGTACGTACGAAATACCGTCTCCACTCCGTGGTGTAATCTATTTTCCACCACCACCTTACTTGGATGAGTATAATGGTGAAAGTAATGAATATATATGATTATTGTAAAGTTATATTGATTCTGTAATATTATACATACACTTTAATACAATTCCACGATCATGGGAATGATATCATCGCTCATGCGTACGTACGGACTACCGTCTCCACGAACGCGATGAGATTCATTTTCCATGATTAACCATTCAAAAATGATTATAAAGTATATATAATGAATAATAATGAAATATATGACATAATAATGCTATTGAATTTATTTATATACATGTATGTCATCTATTTAATTTCATTCAATTCAATAAGGAAACGAAAACATCATTCATGCGTACGTAAGGCCTACCGTCTCCATGAACGGTGTATTTCCTTTATTTTTATAGATCTATAATATATAAGTATATGATGAATATATATTATATATAAATCATGTTTTACACTCTTTAATTATGTAAATCAGGATATAAGTAATAACATCAAGAACGACAAGTTGAGACACATATGATAAATGAAATGATTTTACCCAAAACTCTACTTTAACATGGAATTTACAAAAGAACGGGTAATATAAAGTCATAAGTGAAACATATATGATATCATAACAATGAATATGATTATGTAATAAGTCAATGACATTATTTAGATCATTATACAGGAGGTTCGGATCCATACGAAGCATATCGGACCTAAGGTAAGGGATAAATTTTCAATATCATTTTTATCTGAGATTGCTTATACGTAAGTATTTACTGGGGTTACGTTTATTATCCATGTCCATGTTTTCTAAAAATGTTTTCATAAAATGTTAACTATTCTTCCATGAATTTTTAAAGTCATTTTTACCCTTTATTGACTTTTTACTACATTGTATGAATGGAATCTTTCCTTTGGTTGCCGTATAAGGTACTTTTACGATAAAAGTACGAGGAGAATGTTATTTTTAACTTATACAGCGTGAACGGATTTTTATGGTTTCATAACGCCTCATTTTCAAGAATATTCCTCTACAAGATTGCATGATTATTTTCAACAAAACCCTTTTCTTTTAAAATTTCATGGAATTTTGTGAAAAGAAAATGATTTTAAAGAAGAAAGTATATTTTCCTCAAGAATTCATTTCAAGTGTTTTGTCAAAACTATTTTCCATCTAAGATGGCATTATTTCATATGTGTATGTTTCAAGTAATATGTATCTATTATTTAAATGGTTTCAATTTTCTTATGATGAAATGATATCAATTTTTTATGGATTATGTTATGATGGAATGATGTTTAAGAATCCCATTTTATTACATGGGTTATGCTATGATGTATGATTTATGATTTTGTGGCACCCAAAAGAATGATTTCATTATGAGATGGGTGGGACCTATATCTCCCTCCAATGCATTGGGTAAAGATTTATATCTAATGAGATAGACATGGATGGAATGGTAAGTTAATCCGGTTCAGTGTTATAGGACTGAAACGAGGAGTGAACTCGATTTAGAAAGGGACTTTGTCCACTAAGATGGTCTTGGAAGCAATGACTTGGTTACTATGGAAATCATAACAAGTTCTGAATGGTTTCCACAATTACATGTTTTATTCCCATGCTATTTTATCATGATTTATGTTCCATTATGATCTATGCCTTATGTACTTCCATGTTTTATGTCGTTGCTCAAGATTTTGATGTTTAAACGTTATGTTCATGTTTTTAAGTTCAAATGTATATGGTATGTTTTATTTTATCCATGATTACCCTTACTGAGAATTTGAGCTCACCATTTTTATATTTTATTTTCCCGCAGGATTAAAAGAAAGGTTTTCGGTAAGGAAACAAAAGTGGAAGATCTTTATGAGAGATGTTGAAGATCTTTCACCATGATTAGAAGGTTACGTTCCAAGTTTCCAAAGACACTAAACTATTACGGTCCTTGTGTGTCTGTATTTGTTATGTATTAAGTATTTCGCAAAAGTAATGTAATATCCATGTATGTCAAGTTTCGGGTCTCTACAATTGGTATCAGAGGAAAGGTTTAGTCAACCTTTGGAAACTAGGATGTGAAAACTTTAGTGAGATCCATAGAGATATTTCTAAGGTATGTCTAGGGATGTCCCTAAGGTTAAGTATACGTATAGGTTATAGTCCTATAATTGCGCTAAAGATCTTAGAATTAAACCTAAGATGTTATATATTAAAGGTACTCCCCCTTTATTATGTTGTTTTCCCTAGCATGGTATTTTCCTTTCACACTATTATTTTTGGGTTTTAGACGATGGCTGGAACCCGAAGGGACCGTGTTGATCAATGTAATGGACAATGCAATGATTGTCCTCATGACCAAACCAATGTCATGGGATATGGAGTGCACAATCTTATTTCTATACTTACGCAAGCTATGAATCATTCTGGATTTCAAAATGAGCAGAGAAAGGAGCAACATTCTGTTGAATCCTTCATGAGGCAGCGTCAACCTTCATTCAGCGGGTCTTTTGATCTCTTAGTGGCTGAACAATGGATCAGTACTACTAAAAAGATATTTTCAGTTCTACAATGTTCTGAGCATGATAAAGACATCTTAGCGGTATATCGTTTGGAAGGTGATGCTGATCAATGGTGGAATCTTATCAAGAATACGAGGCAAAGAGATGAAATTGAGTCCATGGAATGAGACGAGTTCAAGAACTTGTTTTTCAGTAAGTACTTCCCTTGTATTCTTCGAACAAATATGGAAAAGGAGTTTCTTGAGCTTAAGTAGAAGGATGATGAATCTGTTGGTATATACGAAGCGAATTTTACAAGAATTGCAAGGTATGCATCTGGCTTTATCATCTAACCTGAAAGTAAAGTTGATAGATTTTTCAGTGGCTTAAAACCAAGTCTTTGAAGGGCATTAACTATAAGAGACTTCAGTAGCTATGAAGAAATTGTGCGTTGTGCTATCAAGGTAGAACTGGAAGTTGGTGTAACATATCCATCTCATGGTTTTGAAAAGAAAAGAAAGATGGAGTTCAAGGAGAAATCTCAGAACAATGGTGAAAAGAAGATGAATGTTTCTTTATGCTCAAAGTGTGGAAAGAAGCATGGTGGAGATTGCCTAAAAGGTACTACAAAATGTTTTAAGTGTGGAAAATAAGGTCATCGAGCAGTTGATTGTCTAAGTAATGTGAAAAAGGTTGCTAATGATGTGAATAGAGAAAAGACTATAGAGAACTCTCCACCAACACCTCAATGCTTCAAGTGCAAGGAAATGGGGCATTGTGCTAATAAATGCCCTAATCCATAGGTTAATGATGATCAAAGTGAGAAACCTATTAAGGAAAAGGATAAAGGGAAGTCTCATGCGATCACTATTTGTGATGTTGAGTATGAAAATGATGTTGTGTAATGATTAAGTGTTTATGTAATGGGATTTCAAAATAGTATCATGGAATCTCATTTATGGTATTGTGGAATTTTGGACTATCTATGTATTGGTTTTCAATAATTATATGGTACTGGTAACCATGAAAATGTGATTGAAATATTTTTAGAAAGCAGATGAAATGCACATAATAAAGGGATAAGGATAAAATAATATGATAGTAATCATGAGCTCATGACTGATACAAGGACTAAGTGATATTATGGTTTGAGTATATAGAATTTTTGGGATTTTGGTGTGTGGAAAGTGTTAAAATTTAACAACATTCATGTTTTCACTAAGGTTAAATGGGTATTAATTCATCAAGAGAATACATGATTAAGGTATTCACATGTTTGTAATTTGACCAAAAATATATATCTTATGATATATGGGGGATAAATGATGGCATTCATGGGATTGTTATGTGACATTTCAAGTAATCATTTTCTTTATACTATGAGCTTGGACTGAAGTATTTTAGATAAGCCTAATGATTGGAATAGATTATGTTGGACATAAGTTAGTTCGATATTATTGATGGGATGTTATAGTAATGTAGTTTTAGAAAAAGGACAACCTGCAGGACAGACAACAGCCCATCGCGTCGGACAAGGTTGTGGGAATCGAACCCACAACCGAAGTGCGACTGACCTTTATCACCTACCACTGGCCTACAGGAAGTCCTTGGTTAGTAGAAACTAGT
Source organism: Viscum album (assembly GCA_963277665.1). Lineage (NCBI taxonomy): Eukaryota > Viridiplantae > Streptophyta > Magnoliopsida > Santalales > Viscaceae > Viscum > Viscum album. The sequence goes on along the minus strand of OY728155.1, from coordinate 1,497,939,002 downwards.
TTTATTTTATTAAGCGGTATGATATATGAAGTATAAGTTCATTTTTGGAACCATATACGATTAATCTAACCATAAGATGGACTTATAACTTTTGCTAACATTTTGTTTGAAACAGATAGAATGACCCATCATTCTATCACATGATCTGCTAACACATCACGAATAAAAAATTCAACTTCATTTCTTTAAGGGATGAAGTGGAAATTGTTCAATTCAAGAACAACAGTGAGATTGTACCAAAATCATGTAAGTATTTCTTTTAATTCATCAACTTTAGGGAAATGATCTTGAAAACCAAAAATGTTGTCCTAGTTACCTTATATCCGATGAATCAAATGGTACCTTAGATCATCACAAATCTATAGCTTTGTGATTGTTGGCTTTTTCATAGCCATGTTCTCTACCACTCTCCATCAGAACATGATGGTTATGTTTCTCTTCCATATCCATATTTTCACCTATGTTCTCCTATGTGGAAACCCAGTGATTAGTTAATTTGGGTAACCGTTATGTTTCATACTTTAGTTTTTAAAGATTAGTTTTGGTATTTCTTTTTACGATGCGGGTTTCTATTAAAGAAACTTTCGAGTAGTAAACCATTTATAACCCCGATGAATTTCGAGGGCGAAATTCATTTTAAGGGGGGTAGAATGTAACACCCCGAGATTTTATGAAAAATATTCCTTTTAATTTTATTGATGTCTTGTGTTGTACGTTACAACAAAGGAGTCTTACACAACATGCAACCCTAACTTGACTGCATTACACGCAATCACGACCTTCCTTGATAGCGTGTGTTGTACACAATACCGAGTTTCACTAAACAACGATATGCTATTAAAATATTATTAAAACTATCCATTATGAATAGTAATAACCAATTTTTGAAATTTTGTAAATTTCATCTTTCAAAATGGACTTTATTTTTGGATTTGGAATATCTAAATTAGCCAAGGGTGAAATTTTGGTATTTTTCTGAAAACTTTCAATTTTTGATGAATAGTGAAAACACTGGGTTACTATTTAAAAACCGACTTTTTATTTAAATAATTATTTATTTTATTTAAATTTATTTTAGGTCAAAATTGACGCATAATACCTATTTAAGTTCAATGTAATTCATTAGAGTCATTTTATAATAATTTTAGATATATAAAAATGTTATTGAACTTTTGACCGTCTTTTACCCACCTCCTAAGAGAATTTGCAAATTTACATAAAATTTAATTTTACCGCTTTTGTGAATGGAATTTCAAAAATCCAAGAGACACAGTTGATGTCAGTAAGTAAAATGTGGTTCAATGAGATGAAAATAATTTTTGGTGAATAATAACTTTTTACTTTTATTTACCACGGTTAAAAGTAAATAGGGTAATTAAGGGTAAAAATGATATTATTATTACCCTAACACATGTCCTAATTCTATTGGATAAGTGTAATTCGACCAAAAACAACCTTAGGAATAAAATATGACCATTTAGGCCCACTTGGATTAGATTAGGACATTTAATATTAATTTATTTAAATAAGGATTAAAATAGTTAAAATCAAAGTTTAATAAGTAAATCATTTTTAATATAGGGTTATACATAAGATAAATTCAACTATAAATATTCATTATAAAGATAAAAAGATTTTCTAAATAATTGTATTTTATTTATAATTTTTAGAAATTAAATAATGTAATTTATTTTTGACACAATGACGATGTAGTAATTATCTTATTAATGAAATATTGACATAATTGATGTTATAAATACCCAAATAAATGTAATTTGAGATTTTTTATGAATTACAATAATTTTCTAGGTTAATATGACATGTTAGTATTGATTTAGTTAACTGTTTTAGAACTAATCAATCTGTTATGATTTTCACAAAAATCAATTACAAAATAGTGTCAAAATTGACATTAAATAGTTTTAAAAAAAAATATTATATTATTAATTGTTATTTTATTCCTAAAAATATAAGGTTTGGCCAAATGACTTATATAAGGTTATATATATTAATAATAAACAACTTGGGGTTCTTTTGGCTTGTTATAGTAAGTTTGTTAACCTTATAGTGTAAGAACACAAAAAGACACAGTAAAGGTAAAATTATCTAACTGAAAGTTAAATCTAAATGATAAGATTAAAATAGTAAACTAAACTTGTCCAAATTCTATTGGATGAGAGGCTTTCGACCCATACCAACCTTATATTCGAAATAAATCAATTTGGAGCTATTTAAAACTGAATATGGCTTTATAATAAAATAATATTTTTAGTTTTTCCAAAGGTGCCCCTCTCCTCCCTTATAAAAGGGCACCTCCTCCCTCTCTTCCTCACACCAATTTGAGCCTTCAAGCTCGACCAACCCCTGCAAAATTCTCTTCTCCACTTCCCTATAAACATCATAGAGGTCCTGGTTTTCTTCAAAGAATAATTTTAGTGCCCTAAGAGGAGGTCTCAAAGAGGCACTTCAAAGAAGAGGTAATGTCCTTTACCGATTCTTTCAACTTTATTTCTTCTTCCACTTCTTCTTCTTTAGTTGTTTAATTATGAAGTAATCACATAAGTATCAGTAATATACTTATATGTTATTATAAGTATTAAAAAACCATATTTTACCATCTATCCATCCTACAGAAAATGAAATCACCGCGCGTGCGTACGTACGGAATACCGTCTCCACGCCGTGGTGTAATCTATTTTCCACCACCACCTTACTTGGATGAGAATAATGGTGAAAGTAATGAATATATATGATTATTGTAAAGTGATATTGACTCTCTAATATTATACATACACTTTAATACAATTCCACGATCATGGGAATGATATCATCGCTCGTGTGTACGTATGGACTACCGTCTCCACGAACGCGATGAGATTCATTTTCCATGATTAACCATTCAAAAATGATTATAAAGTATATATAATGAATAATAATGAAATATATGACATAATAATGATACTGGATTTATGTATATATATGTATGTATATATATTTATGTCATCTATTTAATTTCATTCAATTCAATAAGGAAACGAAAATATCGTTCATGCGTACGTGCGACCTACCGTCTCCATGAACGATGTATTTCCTTTCTTTTTATAGATCTATAATATATATGTATATGATGAATATATAATATATATAAATAATTTTTTACACCCTGGAATTATGTAAATCAGTATATAAGTAATAATATCAAGAACGACAAGTCGAAACACATACGATAAATGAAATGATTTTACCCAAAACGCTACTTTAACATAAAATTTACAAAAGAACGGGTAATATAAAGTCATAAGTGAAACATATATGATATCATAACAATGAATATGATTATGTAATAAGTCAATGACATTATTTAAATCATTATACAGGAGGTTCAGATCCATACAAAGCATATCGGACCTAAGGTAAGGGATAAATTTTCAATCTCATTTTTATCCGAGATTGCTTATACGTAAGTATTTACTGGGGTTACGTTTATCATCCATGACCATGTTTTCTAAAAATGTTTTTATAAAATGTTAACTATTCTTCCATGAATTTTTAAAGTCATTTTTACCCTTTATTTACTTTTTACCACATTGTATGAATGAAATCTTTCCTTTGGTTACCATATAAGGTACTTTTCCGACAAAAGTACGAGGAGAATGTTATTTTTAACTTATACAGCATGAACAGATTTTTTCGATTTCATAACGCCTCATTTTCAAGAAGCTTCCTCTACAATATTGCATGATTATTTTCAACAAAAATCTTTTCTTTTAAAATTGCATGGAATTTTGTGAAAAGAAAATGATTTTAAAGATGAAAGGATATTTTCCTCAAGAATTCATTTCAAGAGTTTTGTCAAAACTATTTTCCATCTAAGATGAAATTATTTCATATGTGTATGTTTCAAGTAATATGTCTCTATGATTTAAATGGTTTCAATTTTCTTATGATGAAATGATATAAAATTTTTATGGATTATGTTATGATGGCATGATGTTTAAGAATCCCATTTTATTACATGGGTTATACTATGATGTATGATTTATGATTTTGTGGCACAAGAAAGAATGATTTCATTATGAGATGGGTGGGACCTGTATCTCCCTCCAATGCATTGGGTAAAGATTTATATCTCATGAGATAGACATGGCTGGAATGGTAAGTTAATCCGGTTCAGTGTTACAAGACTGAAACGAGGAGTGAACTCGATTCAGAAAGGGACTTTATCCGCTAAGATGGTCTTGGCAGGAATTCCTTGGCTACTATGGAAATCATAACAAGTGCTGAATGGTTTCCACAATTACATGTTTTATTCCCATGCTATTTTATCATGATTTATGTTCCATTATGATCTATGCCTTATGTACTTCCATGTTTTATGTCATTGCTCAAGATTTTTATGTTTAAACATTATGTTCATGTTTTTAAGCTCAAATGTATATGGTATGTTTTATTTTATCCATGCTTACCCTTACTGAGTATTTGAGCTCACCCTTTTTATGTTTTATTTTCCCCCAGTATTAAAATAAAGGTTTTAGCTAAGGAAACAAAAGTGGAAGATCTTTTTGGGAGATGTTGAAGATCTTTCACCATGATTAGAAGATTACGTTCCAAGTTTCCAAAGACACTAAACTATTACGGTCCTTGTGTGTCTGTATTTGTTATGTATTAAGTATTCCGCAAAAGTAATGTAATATCCATGTATGTCAAGCTTTGGGTCTCTAAAAATGTGCTCCTCTAAAACGATGCCAAAATTTGAACACGTTGTCATGAAACATCAAATTGATTATGATTTTAAAGGATATTTATAGTATAGGGTAGACCCTATGTCATCTCTAAAGGAGCGTTGATAGGTTTAGAGTGTGTATTTTTAATAAATGGTACTAAAAAAGGGGGTTGTTTTGAAATAATTTAAAGAAAATAACTTAATTTAAATAGTTTAACAGTTTAAGAACCAAGTGAATTTTGAAAAGTATGAGAAAAAGGGTTCATTGTGAGTTCACTACACACATTTCAATTTCATCTTTCTTGTAGATTAATCCGGGTTTGATGTAAGTCTTTGGTTTCAGGTAATCGGAATCCTAATTACTTTCCAAGTTTTTATATCAAATCACATTGAGCCAAACATTGACATAAAAATAATATAGCTAAGGTATATATCTCATGCATGGTATAATAAAATCCAAATAAAATTTAAATCTCAAATAAGTGGGGAATAAAAATATTCTTGTACTGTTTAATTGGAACAACACAAGTCATGCACTCAAGACTTCACAACGATCAGTTAAAAGTAACGAGCATTCCATTCAATTGAATAAAAAAGCATTCAAAAATGAATAAAAGTAAGATAATTCTAAATGAAATGTTTTGAAACCCAAAATACATCAAAAAAGTATTATTACAAGTTCTGGAACCCCCTTTACAAGATGTGTTTCTCCCTCACAGTGAACACCCACTATTTATCCCAACATCAAGAGGAGGAGAAAAGTCGGGTGGAACTCCTTCTTCATACTTGACACCCCCTATGAGGATAGGGCCCTCCATAACTTCTAGGATGAGGAGAGGAATCCTATGGAATTCCTAAATGGCATATCTTTTATTTTGGTTATAACTTGCAAATGGGATCCCAAGGTATCATTTTATTGGAAAATTGGAAGGTAGTTTTGAGCCCAGATATTTCAAGAAACCCCTTGGACCATGTTTTTGTACATCCATATAGTCTTATCATGCTTTGAAGAAAATAAAAAATTTATATCCCCACCTCATGAATATATCCACTGAAAATTTGTAACTATTTGGAAAACTATAGCTTGAGATATTGACAGAACACAATACACCACTTTCAACTTCATACAGATTCAGTGGCTTGGAAAAATCAATCTGGATGGGCCACCAGATGGATTAATTGAGCTTTAGTTCCTTCATAAAATATGTATCCCATTGAATTTTAGACCATAAAACAAAATATAATCCCATTTGGATGCACAATTAGTAGAAGTGTGTGATTGAGTCCCCTAGTGTGCTTGGATCCTACACAGTTTGGCCCATTTTTATTGAACTTCATCATGGGCCCTCTAAATAACTTCCACCTATAATGAAATTATCAAAACAAGTAACATTTAATTTTTTAAAAAATTATAAACACAAAAAAATTGAATAAAAAATGAATTTATTTTTTTATAATTTTCAATAAAAAACTAGTTTAGCACAGTGGTGTAAGGGTGAAAATGAAACAGTGAATTATGGTGCGATCATTGGTCTACCATCCTTCCCATATATGATAGTGTTGTAGAGGGTACTACTAGTTAAATTAGGAAATTACCAATTAGTAATTATCATTACTAAATAGCTAAAAGTTCCTTATACCACTTTCACATGTGCTGACAATCATTAATCACTTTACCACCTAGTTCTATCCTGTTCCATCATATACAAACTAAAACTTGGTGTGCGGAGATAATAAATCATTGACCAAGGTAATAAAAATTAATATAAACTAAAATAAAATATGATAAATATTTATAATAAATAATAAAATTTGATTGTTGAAATAATTTTAATAGAATAATTATCTTATTTAATTCCATGAATCACATAAAATCAAGCACTAAAAATGGTTTTTGGATTCCCTTTCTCAATCAATCAGACTTTACACCTATATATGAAGGGTAACCAAGAAGGAGGGAAAAGTGTAAAGCATTAAAAACTAAAAAAACAAAAATAATAAATTAAAGAAAACAACAGAATATGAGAACAAGTCCAAGCACAAGAGTCATCTCTTAACCCTAATCCTTATTCAATTCAGTGCATGATCCTATCCTCATAAAGGCACATGTTTTTCCTATTTGAGGTTGCTAGTCAAACCACTGGGATATACTCATTTTGAATTATGAAGGTTTCCAACTTCTTCATGTTGTATATTTTTAAGTTATTTTGTCTTCTATAGAATCTATAGATTATTTCCTTGATTTTGGATTGAAATAGTATGTATAAAATTATCCATGTGGTCACCTATGATTAATTGCATGGATGATTATGTGGGATACCAATGATTCAACTTGAAATACATGTGACTCTTAATTAACAGTTAAAAAGGGATCCTATGTAGACAATAACATTCCCTTACATAGCCACCAATCCCATATATGGATTGCCTCACATGGATGGTGATGATGTAACCAAACCTGGCTACATGTACTGGCTCCAAAACTCCCATACATGAATGATTCATGTATGTGGATCGTTGCATATCTAAATTACCTTATATGGATGATTCAGGTACATGAATTTTTGTATAGCTATATTCCCATATGTGGCTAAAAATTTTCTTATATAGAATTACATTATAATGGAAATTCACATACATGTGTAATTCTCCTACATGAATTGATGTGTGTATGCAGTTCTATAGAATTTTCCAAATTCCTCTAAATCAGCTCTAAACTTATTTGATTCTTAAGAATACACTTCATATACCTAAAATAATCATCTAAAAATCTAGAAAAAAATGTATTTTTTATTTTAATAATTCCAATGGTTAAAATAATCAATTAAAACTTAAGATTTAAAACATTTATCAAATAAAATCTTAATTATTCCTAAAAGACAACTTATGATGAAAACACAATATTTTCACAATATGGTAGGTTTAAAACCATTAAAACTCAAGATAAAATGTATGAAAATATTGGATTGTTAATTCCCACACACTTAAACCTTAGACTTCAGATAAGTGAACTTCAAAAGATTATCAATGTAAAATTCATCTACCAAGATAATGTGATTTTATATTTCTAATACCATGTTTCTCAAATTTTTATTCTTCCTCAATGTTATTATTTAAATTTTTCTTTATTAATTTAATTCAATTAACTCCCACTTTTTTCATCCCCTCATGCAAACTGATACCTACCTTCTAGTAAATATTTCACTCCACACTCATGTATTATTTTCAAGTAAGGTTTTATCATTCCAAGTTCACACAAGATTCACCATAGGATTGATAAATTTATTAATCTACACCCAATGATTCAAGTAATTATTTATAACATGAGTTATTAATCAAGGTTATTCTATGTCTATAGGGTCGGTAGGGTTTCAATGCCAAAATTTTGAGGCTGAATAAGGTGGTTTGACTCTAAATTAAATCTCAATGCATGATTTTTAGTTTACTAAAAGAATTTATTCCTCCCTCACTTCCTTTTTCATTAACTAAGCTCCAATTATTATAATTATCCATGGAAATTACACACCCTTTTTCTACTCTAGCAGTAACAAACAATTGCTTCCTATGATTCCTATAATATTTTTTAAAAATTCTACTCTTGAAGGAAGATGGGGATTCCGAATTCTCTTATTGAGGGTTTATAACCTTCTATAGCTCCCTGAACAAGTTATCCTTTTAAAAATTTAGAATAAAAATAGCATAATCAATTTTGTTATTTTTTACAAAGAATTATTTCAACTTTTTAGATATGAATTTCTCCTTAGAATCATATTTTTAGGGAAATAGAGTTTTTTTTCACTTCAAACAGTTGTGGGTATCTATATCTATACCCAGATGATATCAAGAATATTTTCCCACCCTTTTCATCATGATTATTCTTCCAAAACAATAACACAAAATTTACAAATAATTCTTCTTTTAATTCAAACAAAATCTTCCAAACTAGTTTTCTAGCTTCTTTATCCCCCCACACTTGAATCCAACTTAGATAATAAAAAGGATTCTAGAGAAATGTGGATAGGGATACTGGGCTTGTAATTCAGATTTATAAAAAGGTTATTCATGGATTCTAAGGGCTATAATGATTTATATACATGTATTCTTGAAAACGAGTTTATTAAAAAAGGGTTTTAAAAATTAAAATAATGCCTTAATCATTTAAAGAAAAAGTTCCTTGAATTCTACAAGGTTTTTATTATATTACTCATCAAATTATGGTTATTCAAGTATGTATTGGTTCTTTCAAGAAAAAATTTATTATAAATATTGTAAAAATTGGTTTATAATCCTCTTGGTCAAGTGTTTAAATTTTTTGGACAGTATTCCATGGAATGAGTTTCAAATATAAATGGTTTTCTCATGAAATTTATACATTTAGATTTTGAAAACAACTTCATTTCAACATTACTTTAAGATGAGTTGATGGTTCAAATTAGTTTTTAAACATTGTAAGGACTTTAAAATTTTCAAGTATATTCAATTTTAAGCTTAAATGTTTCAAAAAAATTTGAAAATGAAAAATAGAAGACACAAATTTGAAAAAGACACAAAAATATAAAATTTAAAAAATTCTTAAAATACAAGGTTCCCACCCCCACACTTTGATGTAGTATCCTAAATTCATTCAGATCAATTTATTAGGTAAAAAGATTTTAGATTAATCACATTATGCAATCAAATGTTAAGGAAAGGTAAAACATGGTGGGTTATCATTGATAAATAGGTTATAAGAGTGTGATATCCTCTAATAATTCTTAGGGAAATTTTCCATGGAAGTTTTTCAAATTATTCCCATTAATAGTGAATGAGGTTTATTCTCCTTTTTTCATAATCTTCACAGCACCAAAAGGGTATACATGAGTAATTATAAAGGGGCATTCCCATTTGTAATGAATTTTACCTAACATTATCTTGAGATTTATTTTTTATAATAGTACTTGATCTACAAGATGGAAGGATTTTGGTTAAATAATCTTTTTATTATCCATTATTGTTTTCTCTTTGTAAATCTTAGAATGTTCAAAATATTCTCTTCAGATTTCATCTAGTCCTTATAGATGAAATCTCCTATCCTTCCCAACTCTATCAAGGTCTAGATTCATCAACCTTATATCCCATTAGGATTTGTGTTCTAACTCTATTGGCATGTGATAAATTTTTCTATAAATTGATAAACATGGGATCATTCCTATGTGTGTCTTATAGGCTACCCAGTAAGACCAAAAGGTGTCTTCCAACCTTTGAATCCAATCTTTACTATTTCTTATGATAGTTTTATATATAATTCCTTTGATTTACTTATTTAACACTTTTGATTTTCCATTGGATCATGGATGATAGGTTGTTGATGTTTTATGATTCAACCCAAACTTTCATAGAAAATCCTCCATTATCTTATTGAAAAAGTGATTCAATTAATCACTAATGATGGATTAGGTCACTCCAAACCTACAAAATATGTTATCCATAGAAAAATAAAACATAACAGGAGCATCATCAATTTTTTTCCTTGGTTTTCTCACATTCTAATCCATAGTCCAAAGTAAGTAGAATATAATAATTTCCAAATGACATTGGGGGTGGTCCCATGAAATCTATGCCCTAAACTTATAAAATTTCACAAAAGATAATGGGTATTTGATGAATTTCTTATCTTTTAAAAATATTTATAGAAGACTAACATTTTTCACATTTCTCACAAAACTTACGTGCATATTTAAACAAGGTGAGATAATAAATTATATATTCTCAGATTTTTCTTGTTATCATTTGAGGTCCAAAGTGGCCTCCACAAGATAAAGTGCAACAAAACTCCAAAAAAAATTCAATTTCAACCATAAGAAAACAAATTCTTATTACTTGATCATTCCAAATTTTCCAAATAAATGGATCTTCCCAAATATAAAATCTGAATCCATATTTGATTTTTTATTTTTGATGGGAGTAAGATGAGACAGTACCTGATAAGTTACCAAATAATTTTCAATGTTTGTATACCATGGAAATTCTCATTCTAATATGTAATTTTTTTCTCTTGGAATGTGTTCATTTAGTGGGTTTTGGTCTGGGATTTCTACTTTAGTAGTGTTGTTAACTCTTCTTAGGTGATCTTACACCTAATTTTTAGCTCCCCTTTTGTTTATGATTTATAAGTTGAACTCCTACAATAGTAGAATATATTTCACAAGCCTATTATTGAAATATTCTTTCTTTATCAAATATATAGGAGTTTCAAAATCAGAAAAAAAAACTTTAGTTTTAATAGAATACGATTTGAAACTCTCCAAATAAAATAAAAATGATAAAACTATTTTTCTATGGTTGTGTAGTTGAATTGGGAATCATTTAAGGTTATTGAGAAATAGTTAGTGACTTATGGTTTGTCCTCAATTCCTTGATAAATAATTTCTCCAAATTATTTATTTAAATAATCGCATAATAGTTCGAATGGAGTTTTCTAATTGGGAGGTTTCATCATTGGAGGGGCCATCAATATCCTCTTAAATTTATCAAAGGCTACCCTATACTCCTTATATAAGTCAAATTTAACATATTTTAAAAGTAATCAAGAGAGAGAGTTGAAATATTACTGAAATATTTTATGAACCTACTATAAAATCTCATAGGTCCTAAAAATGATCTAACATGCTTCACACAAATGTGGGAAGGAAAAGAATTTATTACTTAAATTTTTTATTTATCCACTTAAATTACTTATTGTGAAATGATGTGGCCAATTTTTTTACACTATATAATCAAACTTTTTAAAATATATAACCTGATGTTTTTCAATGCATGTGATTATTTTTTTAAAGATTTTTAAAATAACGATAAAAATATTTTCAAAAAACTATGAAATCATTTAATAATTTCTCCAATAAATTATCATTGTGATATGAAAATATACTCACCCTGAAAATTTGAAACGTACTTAGATAATTACATTGTACGAATTGAATCATCCTATAACCATAGGTGTAAAAGGGTCATGCAAAAGTGGTATTATATTGATACTCATGGAAAATAGGTGCCTCAAATAACCAAAAAATACATCCAATAAGCAATAATGAGTTCTATTTTCCAATATATCTAAGATCTGGTCAGTGAAGGGTATAGGGAAGTGATATTTCTAAGCGATATAATTCAACTTCCTATAGTCTATGAAAAATCTCCATCTGTTCTAAATTCTCACAGTGATTAATTTATTCTTTTCATTCCTCATAATGGTTAGGCTAATTTTCTTGGGAACTAAAGGTATAGTCTAACCCATTTGGAGTCTAAAACAGGTTAAATTATCCCTTATTCTAAGAGTTTCTCTCTTTCCTTATTTAGTACCACCATAAAGGTGTTATTTAGCCTCCTTTGGGGATACATAAATAGTTGGGAATATTTATCAAGTATAATTTTATGTGAACATATATTTAGGTTGATTCCTAAGATATCACCTATGCTCTATCCTATTACTTGGAAATTCTTTATCAAAAGTTAAATAATAATTTGTTATCAGTTTATAGATATATTAGTAGAAATTATTGCTTGTAACTTTTCTTCTTCTATTAAATACACATATTTTAATTTAATGGGAGTGTTTTTAATGATATATTTTAGGGTTGTTCAAGTAATGACATTAAACTAAGGTTTCCTACTCCTAAAGATCTGAATTCCTACAAAAAAAGAGAAACATCAGTTTTTTTCTAGAAATAAATCATTAGATTCATTATAAATTCTACGAGTCACCTCCTTTTCCATATTGAAAATAAAATTTCCAGAATTCTAGATAGTTTTATTGTCCATGGTACTTTAATTCAGAAAGAATTATTCTAAGGATAAAAAGTCATGTAAAATACCTAGATTTTAAAGGGTTCAACTTATTCAAGGTGGCATAGTGTAAAGAGTGAATGATCATCTGAAGGGCGCCTCATGGAGTAAAAAAATGTTTAATTGTATCATGTTTTCCCCAAAATCCATGGTTATTATACCTTCAAAACAATTAAAAATGGTCTAAAATATCTTTAAGAAAGGTCCCATCAATATGATGGGTGAGTGGCTTAATGATCGATCCTCCCCCATGATGAGCACATTGAAGTCGAATAGAATTAGGAGCTCTTGCAATTTTATAAGGACATATTACAACACTCCTACCAAAAAAATAGTTGATTTTTTTAAGTTGGATCACCACTCTTATAGGATTCAAATATTCTATTTCTAAAGAATAAAATAAAAAGCGAGTCATAACATTTATCGAAGCACCAAAATCACATAAAGAATCAAAAAAAATTTGAGGATATAATGGTTCCAGAAATATAAAATATCCATGGATCATGACATTTACTGGGTAATTAAGGGATGATCAAGGTTGAGACACTTCTTCCTAAGCATACCCTCTCATTCCCTTGAATCATCTTATTAGTTCATAGATCCCTGAGAAATTTATCATTTCTTGGAATCTATTTGAGGGATTCAAGAATAGGTATATTGATTTCTACTTTTTGGAAAGTTCCCAGAATTTCTTTTTGAAGTGCTTCTTCTCAAATATACCTTGATGATATCATTATTAATGGGAATGGTGGGGGTATGTCTTTATTCCCCCTTTTTTGATTTTGGAGTGTTGTTTGTTTTATCTTATTACCTATTTAATTACTCTATTATTGCTCTATCTTTATTTTTGTATGGGGTAGTTTTTTTTGAATTCTATCCAGTATTGTTAGAATTTCAACCACATGCTCCTCCAGTTTGGGTTGGATAGGTTCAGGATCATGTGTTTATGGTGGTGGGAGTTCCTTTTAAGTTCTTGTTTTGATTATATTAATAGTTTCCTTGGTGTTATGCATTGTTTGGGTAGGAAGTTTTATCATGTTTTTTTTATAATTTCCATAAGGCTTTACACTATATTTTTCAACTTATCCAATCTATTCTTTAGCTCCTCAACCTTAGATCCCTACTGTTTATGAATTCGGTTTTGTTCACTATTTGAGTCATGTTCATTTTTTTTGAAAATTGAGCTATTGGTAAGATTGGTTGTAGAACTATTTTTAAGTTTTATAGACGGGTGGTGGGTTTTGAAACTACTCATTTTGATGTTGGAATGGGGGCTAGTTCAAGAATTGATTTTGACAGGGGGTTTGACCTAGTTTTTTGGATTCCCAAACCCACAATTGACTTGGTTAGGATATCTCTATCCCTATTTTTTTAATTGTATTGGATGAAAGATCACTACAAAAATTTCCATTCACTACACTTCAGTTCACTGGTCATTGAAATGATAGAAAGATGAGCATAAACTAAATTCCTTAGGTGTTTATTATTCATTGAATTACTTTAGATCCACCTGTCTCACCAAACTAGTCATCTCTTCAAGTTTAGTTTCAAGTTAAGGTGATTAATCAGAAGTTCATATCTCATGAATTTATCTTATTTTGGTACCACTTATGTTGAATTGTTGTAAGTTTTTTGCAATCATCTGAATCAGTACCTTCACTTAACCTGGTAATTTATCTATAAAGGCTCCTTCAGATGATGCATCAAATATGTTTTTATCATTTTATAACATGCCTGGGTGGAATATTGATAAAACACTATTTTGTTGAATATTTTATTGATAATAAATGAAATAATTTCCTCACATTGTGTTAAATATGTTTATTTATAAAATATTTGGGATTTGATCATTCATTTGAAAATTTGGTGAAAATTCCAGTTTTAACCTTAATAGTGCACTGTAGTATTTCGAAGATAAATATTTTTATATTTATTTTTGAATTTTAAATTTTGTAAAAGTGTTCCTAACTTAATTTTCTACAACTTTGATTCAGGGCACTAGAGCTAAAGAGTGCATTTGAATGGAGTAAATGGGATATTAATCCAATGGTGGGCTGGACTCGGCAGAATGGAAATGGGTTCTGTATTTGGGCCATATATTCTTCATTGGGGCTTGGATTGAGCCCAAATTTTGAGAAAATATTGGGGACATGATTTGGAACAAATCACCCTTCTGGAAGTCCGGTCAATTCATGCGTTTTGGAGGTCAAATGGGCGGTGAAAATGGGAATAAAATATTTGGCCGAATTTTCCACATTCACACTTGAAACCACTTGTAACCTTTCCTCCCCTCCCCTATATAAATTGGAGTTTTTCTCATTTTTAGGGGTTTGGGACGTGATTTGGGAAGTTTAGGGCAGAGGAGAAGTAGATCCACTCCAATTCTCCAACCATTTAAATAAGGGTAGCTCTTGAAGCAAGGATCCCTTCGACGAAGCCTTCTTCTCCTCCTTCATGTTGTAATGATTTTGTTTGTGTAATAAACTTCTTTGTTATTCTTTTATTTATTCTCTTTTATTATGTTTTGTTTAAATTTATTCTTCTCTTAATCCTCCTATTTGGGCTGGAATTTTTTAGTAGAAGCGTTATTGGGTTATACCCATTATAAACCTTTGCACATGCAAAACGCTTCTGCGATGATTACGCCACCCATGGAAGAGTAGTCTTTTAGTAATCAATCTATCTTCTACCCTCTTCATTTAATTATTTTGAATCAATGAGATACTGTAATTCACATAATATGATCCATGAATTGTGTTTTTAAATTACAAGAAACTAAGCAAGTAATTGAACAATTAACACAAAAACATGCGAGGTTGGGATTTTGTGTAAATTGTGAGAGCGTAATCTTAATCGGTAATACAAGACCAAACAGGATAAATTTGTAGAGTTAAAATATAATCCCTAAACACAATTCATCCTAATTTCTAGAATGTATATGTGATATAATTAACCAATGACCATAAGCTATCCTTAGAACAACAATCAAAGCAGGGTGCTGCGATTGCGTGTTCCGAAGCTAACCTAGGGTTTAAGTAATTTCATCTTTGTGGTTAAGTTAACTCTCGTATGGTTCGAGGGATAACAAATTAGGGGATCATAATTAAGTGGATATTGATTTAAATGATAATGATTAATAAGTGAATGAAGAGGTAGAGTTAGATCAATTACGCCTTTTAAAATAGATTTCTAAAAAAACATCTTCTTGTTGTGTCATTTTAATCGAAATTCATTTCAAAACAAAAAACAAAAAAAATATACAATATTCTTCCAGCAAACTTCTTCTATGTTCATAAACTATAAAAAAACCCCAATCCTTTAAAGTAGTGTTTTTATTTTATTCTATTTTATTTTATTTTTAGAATACCTTTAATAAGTTGTTAAATTCACTTCCTCCTTTGAGAGACGACCTTGGTCAGCCACTGTGCTACACCTAAGTACCCCAAAATCACATTAATCATTTGAGGGTGCCCACGAAAACGCTTGTTAAAATTGGCTCCATTGCCTGGGAGGCAAGTAATTATTTCAACCAATTAGAGGTATTTATTTTATTTTACATTTTAATTCTCTTCCTCTCTTCTTTCTTTCGTCTTTACCCAATCTGATTTTTTTTCTTCTTCTTTTATTTCCTTCTAATTCTTTTTGGACCATCAACCCAAACTTATAATTTTTATTTTACTATGGTCCACTTTCCTTCTTTTCATCTTTCATTGATTGATTACATGAACTAATCCCGAAGATCTCTTAGATCTTGACCCTGAGATTGAACGCGACCTTAGGGCACGAATCAGACACTCTCAGTCTACGGGAAGTTTCAATATTAAACCAGTTGGTGAATTCCTCTCTTCTGGAAACATTGGAATTGGAAGTTATTCAAATTCTAACATAAAAGGAAAAACAATGGGTGAAAATAAAGTAAATGAAATTAATATAACCATTCGAGAATTGGCTGCACCTGATATTAACTATCAACCAAATTGTATTGCATACCCAAATCTCGAATCAGACTTTGAACTAAAATCTGGGTTAATTCACTTAATTCCAAAGGTTCATGGACTCTCTAGTGAGGATCCCAATAAACATTTGAAATAATTTAATGTGGTTTTATCAAACTTGAAACCAAGAAATGTATATGAAGACCAAATAAATTAAGGGCATTCCCATTCTCACTTGATGGAGCTGCGAAAGATTGGATGTATTATTTACAACCTGAAGATGTAACTTGTTGGAACGATTTGAAATGTCTTTTCTTGTAGAGATTTTTTCCAGCATCAAGGACCACTTCCATTCGTAAGGAGATCTTGGGGATCAAGGAAGCACAAGGGGAGTCAATGTATGAGTGTTGGGAGAGATTCAAGAAGTTGTGCGCAAGCTGTCCGCATCGCCAAATCAGTGAGAAACTCCTCATCCAACACTTCTACGAAGGACTCACACCCATGGAGAGGAGCATAGTGGATGTTGTAGCTGGAGGAGCATTGGTGGACAAGACACCAGTAGCCGCATGTGCATTGATCGACAAGATGGCCCAAAACTCCCAAAAATTTGGTGATCGAGGTACACCACATATCAGGGGAGTACATCAGGTAAGTCCTTCTTCTCTTGAGAGTCATTTGATTGATACCAAGTTAGAAGAATTGAAAACTATGGGGAGGAAAATTGCTTTGGCACAAAAGACATCTCTACCCCCTCCTTTAAGGCCTTGTGGCATTTTCACTGAGACAAGCCGCCCAACTGACTGTTGCCCACAACTACAAGAGACAGAGGATTGTGCAACAGTATTCCCAGGGAGACCATTTCAGTAGCAACAACAACCATATCCCCAAAAGAAGTTTGATTCATTTGCTCCAACATAAAACCAAGGGTGGAAAGATCAAACAGACATGAGTTATGGCTCTGGACAACAACAAAGGCCCCCTTTTCAACCAAACTTCCAGCAGCCTCCACCTTACCAACAGGGTTTCCAACAACCCCAAAGGAGATTTGAAGCCCAAACATCAACAAGTCAGCAACAAGGGAATCCTCCACCAAAGGTAGATTCTAATACTGATGATCTTTTGAAGCAAATTGTTCTTAATCAACAGAATGAGCTGAAGAGTCAAAGTTTGGAGCTGAGGGAGTTGAAGACTCAAATGAGCCAGATTTCCACCGCCCTCCATGAACTTGTGAGTAAGAATTCTGGAAATCTACCTTCCCAACCCACTCCAAATCCAAAGGGGAATCTCAGTTCCCTCACATTGAGAAGTGGGAAGAAAATGAACAATACATTTGTACCTACCATTCCACCGGGATTCACCTAAACTCCGGAGAAGCCGCATTCCAAACCAACTGATGAGCAATCCAAGGAGAAAGATAAAGGTAAGAAAAAAATTGATGATGTTCCTTCTAAACCCCTTCCTTTTCCCAACAGGGTTGTTCAAACCAAGAATATGGCTGAAGAAGTAATGCAAAAGGAGGTTTTGGATACATTCAAGCGTGTGGAGATCAACATTTCTCTACTTGAATCCATTAATCAAATTCCAAGGTATGGAAAATTCTTAAAAGAACTTTGTACCAATCGAAGAGGGCTCAAGGGAAATGAGAAGATCAACCTTGGAAGGAATGTCTCAGCACTCATTATACCAACTCTAGTAATGCCAACAAAGTGCAAGGATCCCGGGACATTCACCATCCCATGTACCATAGGGGAGTTGCACTTATCTGATGCTCTTTATGATGTAGGAGCTTCAATAAATGTGATGCCTCACTCTGTATTCTCTTCTTTACAGGTTGGTGAGTTGAAACCAACAAGAGTAGTGGTGTAATTGGCAAATAGAGCTACAACATATCCAGTGGGAGTTCTTGAGGATGTACTTGTCTGGGTAAGAGAAATGATATTTCCAGTAGATTTCTACGTGCTTAACATGGAGGATGATCAGGTAAGTTCTCATGCCCCCATTATCTTAGGTAGGCCCTTCCTCAAAACTGCAAAAACTATAATAAATTTCAATGAGGGTACACTTTCCATGGAGTTTGGAGATGAAGTTGTGGTATTTAATGTCATGGAATCCATGAAGTACCCCTCAGAGGACCATTCTGCTTTTGTTATCTCCCATTTTGAACCACCAAGTAAAAACACCATGGAATTGGATTGTCCTATTCTTAGGGAGATTATGAGTATTGGTTCTAGTTTGATGTCTAAGAGTACTTCCACACCCGTTTCTAAGGAACAAGACTCTCTAAGATTTGATTTTGAAATGGAATCATATTCTGATTTTGATCATGTGAACTCTAATTATGACATGGCTGTTGAGTACGCTGATGGATTTGATGCATTATTTTCTAATTGTGATGATTTTTATTCTGATACTGATGTTCATTGTGCAGATATGTCTGTTGCATCAATTTCTCCATATATACATCACCCCCCTACATTGGAACTCAAGCCATTGCCCCCAAATATTAAATATGCATACCTGCTGAGTGGTGATAGATTACCTGTTATCATTGCTAACAATCTCTCTTTTGAACATGAAGAAAAACTTTTGAATATTTTGAGAGATAACATTAGGGAAATTGGTTGGACATTGGCAGACATATCGGTATTAGCCCATCCATTTGCATGAATAGGATTCTCTTGGAGGATGGGGATAAACCGGTGAGGCAACCACAAAGGAGACTCAATCCAACCCTTCTAGAGGTTGTTAAAAAATAGGTTGAAAAATTGCTCGAGGTAGGTATAATTTACCCTATTTATGACTCACAATGGGTTAGCCCTATCCAGGTTGTACCTAAGAAAACTGGTGTTACTGTTGTTAAAAATGAGAAAGATGAATTAGTTCCAATGAGGGTACAAAACAGTTGGTGTGTGTGTGTTGATTATAGGAAACTAAATCATTCCACTCACAAAGACCATTTCCCCCTCCCATTTATTGATCAGATGCTTGAGAGACTAGCTGGGAAGACACACTATTGTTTCTTGGATGGATTTTCTGGATATTTTCAGGTTCCCATTGCAGCAGAGGACCGGGAGAAGATGAAATTCACCTGCCCATTCGGTACCTTTGCTTACCGAAGGATGCCATTTGGACTTTGCAATGCCCTAGGTACCTTCCAGAGATGCATGGTGAGTATTTTCTCAGATTTCATTGAGACCTGCATAGAGGTATTTATGGATGATTTTACAGTTTATGGGTCCTCATTTGATGAATGTCTCTTTAGTTTGGGTGATGTGTTGCATCGTTATATTGAGAAGAATCTGGTCTTAAATTTTGAAAAATGTCATTTCATGGTTGAAAAGGGAATTGTCATAGGTCATATAGTCTCACAACATGGCATTGAAGTTGATAAACCTAAGGTATACATTATTTCATCCCTCCCATATCCTACATGTGTGCGTGATGTTCTATCATTCCTTGGACATGCTGGATTTTATCGACGCTTCATCAGAGATTTTAGTAAGATCGCTCTACCCTTATCTCGATTGCTTCAAAAAGATATTGACTTCAATTTTGATGATTAATGCAGGGTATCATTTGATGAGCTAAAGAAGTGTCTAACCACTCCACCAATCATACAGCCCCCGCTGTGGGACCTTCCTTTTGAGCTTATGTGTGACGCCTCCAACTTCGCGGTTGGAGCTGTCTTATCTCAGAGGGTGGAGGGACGTTCAAATGCGATCTCCTATGCATCGAGGAAACAGGATTCAGCCCAATCAAACTACACTACCACGGAAAAGGAGTTTCTTGCAGTCATATTTGATTTAGATAAATTCCATTCATATTTATTGGGCTCTAAAGTAGTTGTTTTTTCTGACCATGCAGCTTTGAGGTACCTCCTAAAGAAGCCAGATGCAAAGCCCAGGCTGATTCGATGGATGCTCCTTCTTCAAGAATTTGATATTGAGATAAAGGAAAAGAAGGATTCAGATAATTTGGTGGCAGACCACATGAGTAGGCTTACTCACACACTAGAGGATGACACCTTGGACCAAGTACCACTTCAGGACACTTTCCCCAATGAGAATCTTTATTCCATCTCAGGTACACATCCTTGGTATGAAGATTTAGTTAACTACATTGTTGCCTCTGAAATCCTTGAAAATTTAAAGAAACAACAAGTCCAAAAATTAAAAAGTGAGTCTAGGTTTTATGTGTGGGATGATCCTTACCTCTGGCACATGTGTAGTGACCAAGTCATTAGAAGGTGTGTTCCCGATCATGAGTTTGAGTCTGTTTTGAATTTCTGTCATACACTTGCTTGTGGTGGACACTTTAGACCCCAACGGATAGCTAGGAAAGTTTTAGACTCTGGATTATATTGGCCTAGCTTATTTCATGATTCCCATGTGTTTTGTAAGTCATGCTCTCATTTCCAACACACTGGAAATATTTCAAGGAGACACGAGATTCCCCAACAACCCATTTTATTCTGTGAGATTTTTGATGTTTGGGGAATTGATTTTATGGGCCCTTTTCCTAGTTCCTTTGGTTTTTTGTAAATTTTGGTTGCTGTTGATTATGTGAGTAAATGGGTGGAGGCTAAGGCCACTAGGACTGATGATTCTCATGTTGTTGTGGACTTTGTCAAAGCACAGATTTTTTTCAGGTTTGGAGTACCAAAGGCCATCATCAGTGACCAAGGGACACACTTTTTCAATAGGAATTTCACTTCCCTCCTTCGAAAGTATGGGGTGACACACAAAACATCAACACCAAACCACCCCTAAACAAATGGCCAGGATGAGGTTTCAAATCGTGAGTTGAAACAAGTTTTGTAGAAAACTGTGCAGCCAAATAGGAAGGATTGGAGTAAGCGTTTGGATGATGCATTGTGGGCTTATAGGACAGCTTACAAGACACCCATTGGTATGTCCCCATTTCGGATTGTTTTTGGGAAAGCGTGTCATCTCCCCGTGGAAGTTGAGCATCGGGATTATTGGGCTATAAAGAAATGCAACATGGATTTGTCCCAAGATGGAATTCAAAGGAAGTTGCAAATTCAAGAGCTTGAGGAGATTTGACTGTCATCATATGAAAACTCAAGGCTCTACAAGGAAAGATCAAAAGCATCTCATGACAAAATGACCCAACAAAGGGAGTTTCATGTTAGAGAGAAAGTCCTTCTCTATAGTTCACGACTCAAGCTGATTCCTGGTAAGTTATGTTCCAGATGGTTAGGTCCTTATATTGTGACTAATGTTCTTCCTTATGGTGCAGTGGAGATCACACAAGAGGACACTGGAAGGAGCTTTACAGTCAATGAGAAATGTTTGAAGAGATACATTGAGGGACGTCCTACTGATGTAGTGGATTTTATCACACTGCATGACCCCATCATCACTTGATCAGATCAGGCTGTTCCTAACCCTTTCACTTTTATATTATTTGTCCTATTTAAAAATTCTGCATTTCATGTGCATATATCATATCATGGGTTCACATTGAGGACAATGCAATATTTTAAGTGTGGGGGAGGGAACCTTTTAGTTTAGTAATTTCAATTGTTTTCCTTTAAAAAAAACAAAACAAAAAAAATTGTGTTTTTTTTCAAATTTTGTGTGTTTGTTTTTTTTCAATTTTCTTTGTGTTTTTGAAATTTTTGAGCTAAAATGATTCTCATCACAATTCTGAAATACATATCAATGAGTGAAACAATTTATCCCTTGAAATTGAGTTTAAATGAATGCTGAAAATGACTTTGTTTCAAGTTCAAATATTTAGTAATTTCATGAAAAGTACACTGAATTTTGAATCCCATGCCACATCTCACTGACTTTATATTTGAAATCACTTTCCTATGAGGCTTATGAACCATTATATTCATATTCTTTACATTCACCTCAATTATTGAGAGAACCAAACCATGCTTGATTTAACCAGAATTTGATATATTCCTGTCAAAACTTGAGGGTTTGAGGTACTTATGTTTAAATGATTGAGGCATTTGTTTGGTATTAAAGCCCCTATTTCAAATAATCCTTTTTTATAATGTCCTACCTTGAATATTTAATCCTTTTAGCCCCTAGAATCCATGCACAGCCTATTAGTTTAGCCACATTACAAGCCAATTTTCCCTATCCAACCAACTCTTGAAGTGAAATCGCATAATCTAGTTGAGCTTAAGTGTGGGGGAATCTATCTTGTGTTGTGCCACCACATTCTGTGATACTTTGGGTGGAAAATTAAATTCTTAAGAGATGTGTTTGTTGCTGAAGAAAGTCATTATATTGAAAGCTATTCCTTTTCTGGAGCTTTCATGACAAGTGAAACTGTGCCTTTTCTGGAGCTTTTAATTGAGGTGGAAAGTTGTGCCCATCTGGAGGTTTCAAGAAAATCATGTTTGAGAAGATTGACATTTTTTATGATGAAATGATGAATGGTGTAAACTTTTCATGAATTTTCATGATGATGGAGCTAAATTGATACTATGGGGATTAAGGAGAAGAACATATTTAAGTGAAAATTAGATTAATGCAATTTTGCTTCAAAAAGAGTCAAGCCCTCCTCATTCAGCCTCAGAATTTTTCACATCTAAATCCTACCAACCGAAAGACACAGAACAACCCTGAAAAGTTCTCATGATAAACATATGTCCTTGACTCACATCGGGTGGTGATGTAGGAATCTATCAAGCCTATGGTGACCCTTGTATGAGTTTGGATGAGAAAGACATTGCAAAAAAAAATTGATATTTGAGTGATGAGAGAAAATTCAAGCGAGGTAAGTATTTTGTGCATAGGAGGATAAATAAAGTGGAAATATATTGAATGATATAAATGAAGAAATTGAAATAATGGTTTTTTATGAGGCATGATATCTTTTGTTTCTTGGTGTGTAATTTTTTGATCTCAAAGATATGTGTTTTAAAATTGGTTTTGATTTGATATTGATGTTTACTTGATATGAGATTTTGCTCAGGAGTGCAAAAGGGTAAGTGTGGGGGAGTTGATAAAACACTATTTTGTTGAATATTTTATTGATAATAAATGAAATAATTTCCTCACATTGTGTTAAATATTTTTATTTATAAAATATTTGGGATTTGTCCATTCATTTGAAAATTTGGTGAAAATTCCAGTTTTACCCTTAATAGTACACTGTAGTATTTCGAAGATAAATATTTTTACATTTATTATTTGAATTTGAAATTTTGTAACAGTTTTCCTAAATTAATTTCTACAACATTTATTCAGGATACTAGAGCTAAAGATTGCATTTGGATGGAGTAAATGGGCCATTAATCTAATGGTGGGCTGGACTCAGCAGAATGGACATGGGTTCTATATTTGGGCCATATATTCTTCATAGGGGCTTGTATTGAGCCCAAATTTTGAGGAAATCTCAGGGAAATGAGTTGACACAAATCATCCTTCTGGAAGGCCGATCAATTTACGCGTTTTGGAGGTCAAATTGGTGGTGAAATTGGGAATAAAATATTTTTCTGAATTTCCACATTCACACTTGAAAACACTTGTAACCTTTCCTCCCCTCCCCTCTATAAATTGGGGTTTTTCTCATTTGGAGGTGGTTGGGACGTGCTTTGGGAAGTTGAGGGCAGAGGATAAGTGGATCCACTCCAATTCTACCACCATTTCAATAAGGGTAGCTCTTGAAGCAAGGATCCCTTCGACAAAGCCTTCTCCTCCTCCTTCATATTGTAATGATTTTGTTTGTGTAATAAACTTCTTTTTTATTCTTTTATTTCTTCTATTTTCTTCTGTTTTGTTTAAATTTATTCTTCTCTTAATCTTCCTATTTGGGCTGGAATTCTTGAGTAGAAGCATTATTGGGTTATACCCATTATAAACCTTTGCACATGCAAAACGCTTCTACGATGATTACGCCACCCATGGAAGAGTAGTCTTTTAGTAATCGATCTATCTTCTACCCTCTTCATTTAATTATTTTGAATAAATGAGGTAATTTAATTCACATAATATGATCCATGAATTGTGTTTTTAAATTACAAGAAACTAAGCAAGCAATTGAACAATTAACACAAAAACACGCGAGGTCGGGATTTTGTGTAAATTGTGAGAGCGTAATCTTAATTGGTAATACAAGACCACACAGGAAAATTTGTAGAGTTAAAATGTAATCCCTAAACACAATTCATCCTAATTTCCAGAATGTATATGTTCTCTAATTAACAACTAACCATAAGCTATCCTTAGAACAATAATCAAAGCAGGGTGTTGCAATTGCGTGTTCCGAAGCAAGCCTAGGGTTTAAGTAATTTCATCTTTGTGGTTAAGTTAACTCTCTTAGGGTTAGAGGGATAACAAATTAGGGGATCATAATTAAGTGTATATTTATTTAAATGATAATTATTAATAAGTGAATTAAGAGGTAGAGTTAGATCGATTAGGCCTTTTAAAATAGATTTCTTAAAAAACATCTTCTTGTTGTGTCATTTTAATCAGAATTCATTTCAAAACTAAAAAAAAATATATACAATCTTCTTCCAGAAAACTTCTTATAGATTCATAAACTATAAAAAAACCCCAATCCTTTAAAGTAGTGTTTTAATTTTATTCTATTTTATTTTATTTTTAGAATACCTTTAATAAGTTGTTAAATTCACTTCCTCCTTTGAGAGACGACCTTGGTCAGCCACTCTGCTGCACCTAAGTACCCCAAAATCACATTAATCATTTGAGGGCTCCCACGATAGCGCTCTTTCAAATATCATAATGAAATTTTTTTCTTTAACAACTTTATGGGGACAACTAGCACATTGCTTCTTGAACCTTTCCCAATATTCATAGAGATTCTCCCCTAATGCTTGTCTAATGACATAAATTTTCTTTCTTATTATCATACTCCTAGAGGTAGAGAAAAATATTCTCATGAAACATTTTTTTAAGTCATCCCAGTCATGGATGTCTCATATCTATAAGTTATAAAAAAACTCTTTGATAGCTCCTTCTTATAAAAATGGGAATGCCCTCCACTTGAATTATTTTTAGCTACTCAATGAGGCATCAAAATTGAGTAGAATTGAGTGAATTATTATATGTGTTTGTTGGGGGTATTCATTAAAAGACCATGAAAACTGGAAAAAATTGTATTAATCAAATTTTTAATTCAAAATCATTTAGTAATTATGGAATAACAAGTTAGTTTTGTTGATTAGAAAATTATGGAGCCCTTAAATCTTTGAGAGTCTAGTTGGGATTGCTATGAATTTATTTAGGATCAGAGTGAACACTAGGGGTTTCACTCAAGTATATGAGAGTCACTTAATCAAAGTTTGTTTTAATGTTTAGGTTTCTTAATCTAGTTAAAGTTATTTTAATTTGAGGATCAAATTTAATTAATATCTTATTAGATGTTTGATTCATTCAAGGTTAAAATTAATGTTTTTTATGACACTAAATCCTTAATAAAAACACCAAGTTTTATGCATGACTTTTCATAGGTAATGGAAGAAAAATTTATTTCCTAAGTTAAATATAGTTATAGTTATACCCTAGGTTGTTTACTAGAGAGGAGTGTACACAAAAACAAGTTTTTGTTTTTTGTTTGATCAAAGTGAAGGGGTTCTGATTTGTATTAAAGATTTGAAAAGGAATAATTTAATTAAAAAATGGTTTAAAAATAGTTTAGAAGAATGTTATTAGGTTAGGGTTGGTTAAAACTTTTGTAATACCATCTTGGTTCTGTTAATTACCCAATATTCTTCCATGTGTTGGTAATATAGACATTATACAATCACTTCTTCTCTCACCCTCAACCAAATGTTGCAGTGAGAATATACCTAACTAAGACCTGAAGTTGTTATAACCTCCTTCGTATATATGAAAGTGTTATATAGGGTCCTATTAGTTGACTTAGTAAATTTAAAATTAGGTATTTTTATTCCTAAACAACTGAAATTTCCCATGACCATTTTAACATGTGCTAACGATCACCAAGCACTTCACCACCTAGTTTTATCCTATTCCATTATATAAAGACTAAAACTTCATGGAGGGATATAATGAATCATTGAAAAAAGGAATAAACATTAACATAATATAAAACCAAATATGACCACAATTCATAATAAAGACTAGAATTCAAGTATTGAAACCGATTTATCTGAATAAAGAAAGGATTTAATTCTAAAAATTGTATAAACTCAAGAATTACAAATAATTTTGAATTCCATTCCCCAATAATTCATAGTTTAACTCTTTATGAAAAGAAAAACATAGAAGGAGGGGAAATAAGAAATCATTACAATATAAACATAAAGAAAAATAGGAAAGAAAAGAAAAAAATAGAATGTGAGTATAGGTCCAAGCACAAGTGTCCTCTCTCGATTATGACCCTTCTTTGATCTAGTAAGTAATCCTATCCTCTTAAAGGCACATGGTTTCCTTATTTGAGGTTGATGGAAAAACCTTTTGGATCTATTTATTTTGAATTCTGAAGGTTTCCTTTTTCCTAATGTTTCATATTTTCACATGATTTTATATTCCATAAAATTCAAGGCTTTATTTATTTTTGATCAAAATAGTATTTATTAAATGATCTACATGTCCACCAATGATTATTTTCATGTATGCTGATGTGGGAACCTAATAATTCAGCTTGAAATACATGTGACTCTTCATTCACAGTTTCAAAGGGCTCCCACGTAGCCCAAAAAAAATCCCTTATGTAGCCAACAATACATAATGTAGATTTAATTACATTTATGGCGATGATGCATATGAATTTGGATACATGCACTGGATCCAAAATTCTTATACATGAATTATTCATGTTTGTGGATCACTGCATAGCTGAATTCCCATACATGGTTGATTCGCATACATAGATCACTGTGTAATTGAATTCTTGTACGTGGCTGGAAATTTACTTATATAGAATTCTCTTACATGGTAAATTCATATACATGGTTGGATTCAAAAAACCAAATTCCTATACATGGGTGAATTTTCATATGTGAAATTCTCCTATATGAACTAATTTTCATACATGGTTTTGCAAGAAATTTTCTAAAAACCTCTAAATCAGCTCCAAACTTCTTTGATTCTTCAGAATTCACTTCAGATACTTGAAATAATCACCAAAACATCCAAAAAATAAATATAGGTTTTATTCTAAAAATTCTAAAGGATCAAATAATCAATTAAAACTTTAGATTTAATCCATTTATCAAATAAACTCCAGATTATTCCTAAAAAAAACTTATAATAAAAATAAAGTATTTGTTCAAAATAGTGGGTTTAAAACCATTGAAATTGAAGATAAAATGTATGGAAATATTATATTTTCAACCTAAATAATATATAAAAAAATATATAAATATAAATACTTACTTTATAATTCCATATTTTTTATTTTTTGATAAGCCCTCTTTTTTACTAGGTTTAGAGAGAACCCTTACATGGACCAGGGGCCTAAAATACATGAATAGAAGGCCTAGAGGCATAAAGGAATTTACATATTTGACATGACTGCACTGAAACAACCTCTATCAACACCTTATTCAATTTATATTCCTAACTCATCACCTGATGTTGTAGTTTTCTTTTCCTTACCCCATTCAGAGCTGTACATGGCCTAAACCCATGGTGTGTCCACCTTGTCCCTCAATTTTCATGTTTTTGGTTATCTCCACCCAATGAATTCTACCTATTTACTCCATCATACTAAGGTTGTTATAATATAGTTGAACTACCCTACATCGATGTCCTAGATGCCCAGTGGCCTAGAAGCGTAATACATGGTTTTAAAGACCAATACACGGTCTGAAATCCCAATTTAGGATAATTGTATCATTGCTACAATATCCCCATTATAACACCTACTAAAATTTCCACACTACTACAACACTATAGTACATACAAAATACTTTTAGAAATTTTCTCCCACACAATTTTGAACCCAAGTTTCTTATAGGATTACGGGAAGTCTTTACCACTTGGGTATGCCCCAAAAATGCTATATAAATATAAATACATATAAATATATAAATGTGTAAATAATTATATATAAATACATATAAATACATATAAATATATATAAATATATATAATAATAAATAAATATAAACATATATATAAATTATATAAAAATACACATAAATATACATAAATTATAATGCCATTGTCCCGTGACCACTCAACAGTGCCTGGACTGGAGAGTTACTTGGACCTTGGGCGTACCTTCCCATATAATAGAGACTTCCAACTAGTAGCAGGGGTTTAGGGTATTACTATGGGGAGACTATTCCCCCATATTAGAGATCAAAATAATAAAAAATAACCAAACATAATTAATACAGTTAGAGTGCACAAAAACAATAAACATAATCATTTATAATACAAGAATGTGGAAGAAATCAGTCATATAGAATCATGGTCATCCCAACATACAACACTAATCACCCAATGGGACGGTCACATATATAAAATAAATATAATAATAAAAAACTTTAAGGATCTACTTTTATCCTCGAGCCCCACCACATATTAGTCTCCAATCATGTGTGACCTATCCCACTCAATTAGTCTATTCCAAACCTCTTCCCAACCTAAACCTATAATTAGTGAAGTCTTATTAGGTACCTAATTGCCATGACCTCTCAAGAAGGGTGCGAGTATAAATTATTAGGGAACCAATAATGTGGTCTCGTACATAACCAGTAAATGAAGGGTGTGCACGTTATATGTTCATAAAATAAATAAGTAAATTACAGAGGCATAAATAAATAACCCTTTTCAATCATTGGGTTCTAACATGAAACTTGGGATTGACCCAATCCCTCTTCAGTCAATACCATGATGTCTCTGAGCACATCACATAATTATTCCAACCAATATTAGTCCCATGGATGATTCCTAGGATAAAGTACTAGGAAATCCAAACTATATAAGGTATAAATGTGAGATCCAATGAAGAATCCAAGTAATTAACATGGTATCAGGCATAACTATCAAATCTAAGGAGCATGTCTAAGGAATACCATAGTAATAGGATATAAGTTTATCCTTAAGAGGTGATCCTAGGCAATCAATAATATTATGTGTCATCACTAACCCCTAGGAGGTAATACAAGGTGGTCTAATAGTCATTAGGAAATACCATAGATCCCTAGGAGGTAATCCTAAGAGATCCCATAATCATTAGGTATCATTGTTGGTTCCTTGGGGGATGAACCTAGGAAATAAATAGTCATAAATCATTATCAATTATTCCTAGGTTGATGATCATATACAATCCAATAGTCACCAGGATCTAAGTCAATCTCTAGGAGATAATCTTAGGAGACCATGTAGGCATGGAGGTTAAATCCCAACATTCTGGGAATTCCATGTACATTAGTATTCATATATGGATCTAATGAGAATGTCTAAGGAATCCATGAGTATCAGGAAATAGTTTTTGATTACTAGGGGGATGAATCTAGGCTATCATAGTATCAAGCATATTCACTGGATCCAAGAATATTGTTAAATGAATATATGAGTATCATGAAATAATTATCAATTTCTAGGGGCATGACCTTTGGAAATCATAGTATCAGTCAAATCCTCTATATAAAAGGATTATTTCTAATCCATCCATAAAAATTTGGCCATAACCTCCAATTCCTAAGGGGTGACCCTAGGAAATCCATATAAATTTAGGCATACAAGCCATATCCTAGGCATCCCAATATATATATATACACACACAAAACTTAGAGAGGTAATTGACCCCTATCGCAATATCTTACACACACAACTCATCAGGGTTGTCCATCTTATAGAACTAGTCTCACATAACCAGGCCAACCTCTTAAGTGCATGACCTATCACTACTACCCAATTCGCATACACACCCACTCATAGGTCAAAGTATCACTGGTGTACCCACCATGGTTCCCTAGGCCTTATCATTCCAAGACACCCTTCTCGAGTTCCCCTATTTTATCTTCCTCACTCAGGTTAAAGTTTATCAATCAGAGAGAATAATATCCCTTGATGTCTTCATAATCATATCATGAACTCATTAGCCTCATAAGTAGGTCACAAAAGGGAGTTTTCCCTTACAAAATAACCCTAGCCCATTCCTCACTCCCAACCTATCCATCAATATTTATAGGGTCTACCCACCTAGGTGATCACATCTCAGCGGGGGAGACACACTTTCCCCACTATCATCTAGACTAGCCTGAAGGATTTAAGGCATCTCAAGGTTTCCTTATAGCCAATACCAAGTCTATCCATCCCAATTAATCACTAATCTCTACCTAGAAGTCACTAAGGGAACCTATCACTAGGGACACTACTTACATTCATTTCATTTTATTTAAATC
Organism: Viscum album; assembly: GCA_963277665.1. Classification (NCBI taxonomy): domain Eukaryota; kingdom Viridiplantae; phylum Streptophyta; class Magnoliopsida; order Santalales; family Viscaceae; genus Viscum; species Viscum album. The sequence continues at coordinate 1,497,908,188 of OY728155.1, read as the reverse complement.
ATTCAATTTACACCCATAAAGTTCTATATATCCCAAGTCATACATCCATAATAAAGAACTCAACCATCAATGACCGAGATAATCCATCTTGTGCAAAGGGTCCATCGTGGCCCTTGGAACTTTGTTCAATTCATTTATAGGAATTCCATTTTAATTGAACAATTTACTTATTTTAAGAAGTCCAATCACTTGAAGTGGTGAAAAAACACACGTGGCATGCCAAAAATAATGTGCATAACTATTGGGTAATGCATAAGGACCACCTACCTCAATTAGAGTTATTCTCCAATAAATAATAAATTGAAAACTCTCACCCAAGCTTATCCAAGTTCAATGACTATTGCCCAAACACCAGAGGCCCTAAATCATGTCAAAGTATCTAAATTAATTAATTTTAATCACTTATAATTAATTAAAAAATTTATAATTAATTAAAATATTTAATTTAAATAGATATAATGCTTAAAACCTCACAAGGTGAAATCCACTCACCAAAACCATGAAAAAGAGGGTGCATACCACTCCTAAAACACCCCCGAACCTAAGACACATAAAATAACTAATAAAAAGCACCAATTAAATAGAAAATTTACTCCAACTAATGAAATACCCTTATTATAATTATTATAGAGACATACCTTCACCAAAACTATGAGAAACAATGTTCAGGCACCATCTTGGGTTGTCCTTTATCTACAACACACAAAATCCTCATCATTATTGGCCAATTCTACCATGATCTGGTGGAATCAGTGCTAAAACATAAAAAAATCACATTGAAATCAGTGATGATAAGGAAAATAAGAATAAAAGAGGATGAAGAAAGAACATACCTGCGATTGCTGTGAAATCACCACAAAACTAACCCTTGAATCAAAGTGTACCAAGAGAGGAAGATAGAAGGGACGACTAACCAAAATGGATCCCCCCATGTGACTCATTCAACCATGAACAAGATGGGGGTTGACCCTTAATTAACGATTCTGATCCTATTAAAAAAACACCACCCAACACCATTTATGGTATGAACTAGGAGGTTCATACTATGAAATACTCGAGACAGAGGGAACCTCCGCTGACTAAACTCCATTCACAGTGTGAACCATTGTTCATGCCATGAAATCTTTAAGGAAGAGGGACACACACCTCAGTCAACAAAATTCACTGTATGAACCCCATGGTTCAAAACAATAATTGTTTAAAAAACTAAAACTTTATCTCTTGAGCCACCTAACCCTTCTCCGACACTTACTATAGAACTCATACGACCAAATGGGTCTCGAAACACATCCAAAAGACACCATTTGAGATGTAATAACACTCATAATTAGAATCTAAACCTCAATTATCAAAATGAACCTCTCAAAAAAAAAAAAAATTCAAATTCCCTTAGGAATTTATACTTTGAAAGGGTGTGGGGTTTTACAACCTCCCCACCATAGTACTACTCATCTACAAGAAGTATTTTCAATACTTTAATTATATATCCTGACCTATATCAGTTATAAATTCATGATAATCTCTTTGTATTATCCCCTAGAATACTGAATGAACTTCCATCACATAGCTCCAAACACGAAGCACAATATTCTTTAAAAACGAAGCCATTCATTATCACTATTAATGAATTCCTGAGGTAATGCTCAATATTCCTATCTATCTCGAGAGACCAAAGTGTCATCAATGGATTCACTACTTGAATTATGGTGCTCCCTATAATAAGGTTGATCTCATAAGGGTTGATTCTGAGCTATAGTGATCCCCGCCTTCAGAATCACTTACTAAAATGTACCAATGGTCTAACAACCATCTTGATGTCATATCCACATCAACACACCCAATACCAAGAAAAAAAATTCAAATACAAGTTCCACTCCCTGTCTCAATTCTGAACCGATTCAGATGAGTATCTACTACCCATGCACAAGCTTGAATACACCAATTTTATTTATAGCTCCAAATAATACAAAAAATGAACTTTCTATATCTAACATGATGTACCTAATGTGGTTTCCAACCCACTGACTACACACAAAACTACTGATCAGACCACATCTGGATGAAATTCCTAGAAAATGCTCAGTCTCACACATATACACATCATCACATCACTTGATTATATTGCCTTTAATTCCAAATGCATTAGAGATTGTAAAAACACCATCACTAAAGTTTGAACCTAAATTTTGGTGTAATTCCACAATTGGATACTCTTCTAACTAAATCATCCATCACGATTCACTCATGAGAATCAACAAAACCTTGATCTGACTCATGCTTGGATCATTCCAAAACCACCCTAAGCCCGATGCTAATGCAAGGAATCTATCTAGTATCACATATGAATTTCAAATATGGTATTCACCAAGAAACCAAATAAAATCGAATTATCTACACACCAATATAGAAATTTCATATCGACTATCCAACAACTAGTATCATCACATCCATGACCCCACCCATATAAGACCTACTTCCCTGACCCACGTTTCATCCAACACATTACATAATGACTCAATATAGCTGTCCCGCTCACACCCGATTTATACTACAAAACATTAACCATTTATCATTCCTAGATCATAGGAACATCATCCTCAGCACCTAATGAAACTCATTTTCAATGAAGCCCACACCCTCAAATTTCCAATGGTGCATTTCCCACAATTTGGATTTCCCTATACCACTCCTTGAGTTCAAACTCAATAGTTTCCAAAAACTATACGTGTGTTTCTCCTCTAGAGACACACTCACCCACTATCAACTCCTAACACAATTCTATCCATAGTTTCATTGTCATTATAGATGAGACACTCCTTATCCAAATCAAAACTATGAGTCTCCAAACCCATAATAATTACATTAATTCCATCGACCATTAGCTCACACACAACCACTTACCAATCCACCTCAATTTTAAATGATCATTACATGTAACAAGCATATTATATTTCAATTCCATCCAATAAAATTGGTGTACACTCTAGTACAAACCCAATTGTGTATACCAACTCATTATCCCATGAGTCTCACATCATCGAACCTAGGCTTGTGCACCTATCCACTAACCATGCTCCATTGACATGTCATTCTTATCTAATCAGATCCAACCTTAAAACTTCTCTTCAAAATTAGGTCATTTAACCCATGAAAAGGTAAAGCACATGATTACCCATCACCATGGTGTCTTCACTAACCCAGAAGCATATACCCACACTCTATCCATCCCAAGTTAGACCATCTGAATCATGATCTGCTATATCATGAAAAAAATATTCCCAAATTCGCTAAGGATAGACATTCTATGGATCCCTTCCTCTAAATCCAAACTTTGATAGCAAATAACTAAACCTCAAGGTATTTTTCTCATGAAAATACAAGTAAACCCATGTGCCTATACCATATTTTTAGTTGCATCTCTCGTGCACTAATATCATAACCCAAAGCATCTACACATTCTTCTTACCTCTAATACACTTAAAACTTAGGCTGAACTCTCTCTCAGGTTACCCACATATATCACATCTCTTCTCAACCATATAACCTAACTCAATACTCTATTATACTATATCAAAAACCACTAGGTTCTCACACCTAACCCATGGGTATTATCTTATATAAATCAAAACTCACAACACCACAAATTCATTCCTATCTCAAACATCCTAAGGAAACTCACATGCTAAACCATACACTCTAGGGTCTCACACAACCATATTAGGTATCATATTATAAGTCACCAAACTATTAGGGAATTGATTCTCACAAAGAATATATATATGGGAATACCCCCTCAAGAATCAAAATCTCATATTGTTCCTTACTAGGCCTCTGCACACAGGAGCCACCACCTCGAGGATCACATCTCATCCTAGTACACTTACATATATAATGACATCATTCCATGATGATATGTATTGAGTAAACCATAATCAAACGGTTCATTTAAGTAGAATTACACCCAGATACTATATGGGAAAACACCATATCGGTTATTGTTCATACTTTAAGTAACCAAACATATTTTTTTGAGAAAATATCATAATTACTCACGAGGGGTCCATCACTATAGCATCATATGCCCATATTGAACTACTAGGGCCACTAAACATCCCTAACTAAAGGTATTGTATAGTCATCATCAAGTATAATTCCTCTATAGAATTCACATGATCTATCATCAAGAGAAAATATACTGTGTTTCAACTGAATAGAATTTTTCTACCAAGTTATACGTGAAAATATTGTATAAGTTGTTTTGACACTTTAAATAGTTGAAACCTCATTGTTAGTGATATCAGTCACATAAAAGTACATGTATTTCATGTGAGTTCTATATTATAAACATGATTCATGATAAACAGTCCACTTTATAATAGGGAAAGATCCAAAAACCATATAAATCATAACTCCAAAATCCATGCACATCTCGCTAGGTGAAATCATCCAATCATAAAATCAGAAGCTAATAATAGTAATCCCATACCCCTGGTATCCTATAATTCCTATAAAAAAGGGTTCTCATGAGGCACCATTCTAATATACATCACAAGCTCTGACACATTCTGATGTCACATATATATTATCTCCCTAAATAGCATAAAAAAAACTATTATACATTTTGTGATATCAATCACATAAAAGCAACGATACCCCATTATAATACCCATGAACCATGACTACTCAACATTTCCCATACCATAGAGTTATTGGGACCTTAGGTGTGAATCCCTATATACCAAAGGTTATCGACTAGCAGTATGTTCCTAGGGTAATATTATGGGGAGACTATACCCCAATATCAAAGTGCACCATAATAAAAAATAACCAAACATCATACATAAAATAACCAATAGAGTATGTTGAAGAAATAAATATAATCATCAATAATACATGAATATAGAAGAAATAAGTCATATAGAATCATAGTAATGCCAAAATATAACACTGAACACCCACCAAGATAGCCGCATATATAAAATAAATAAAATAATAAAATACACAGATGTTCTAATATCATTCTTGAGCCTCACCTCATCCCAGTCACAAATACTATCTAAGCTATCTCGATCCATAAAGCTACTCAGAGCCTCTTCCCAACCTGACCTCATGATCTGTGAAGTCTACTTGGGCACCCAAGTTCCATGGACACCCAAGTAGAGTGTGAGTAAAACTCAGTAGGGAACCACGAATGTGGTCCCATACATAACTAGTAAATACACTGTGTACATGTTATATGCTCAAAAAATAAATAAGAAAACCATGGAATGGTAAATAAACAACCCCTTTTGATCCTCAGGTTATAACATGAAACCCAAGATCAACCCAAACCTATTTTGGCTAGTTCTAGGGTTTCTCGAGCACATCATATAACCATGTCAACCAATATTAGACCCATGGACCATTCATATGAGAAATTCCTAGGTGATTCAAATAGTATCTCATATAAAAGTTGGATCTTATAAAGTATCTTAGGCATTCACATGGTATTAGAAATAACCACCAGACCTAAGGATCATGTCAAAGGAATCCCATAGTAGTAGGATTTTTTCCCTCGGAATTCGGGGATGACCTCTTGATGGGAGGTTCAAACGTTCCGATCAGTTTCTAACGAGTTTCTTCGTAGAACCGGAAACATCCAATGATTCCACATCCATTTGGACCTACTTTCCAAAGGTAGGCGCTCATTAGTTTTTGGACTAATGAGTCTTAGGAATTTTCATTGGTCGATAGGATGGGAGGTCGGACTCATCACACCTTTTTAGGGGAATTATTGTCTATTATGGGACTCTCTTTATATATTTAAGTTATGTTCGTGAATCCTTATTACATTACCAAGTATAAAATGAGCTTTCATTTAGATCTTACAATCAATGATAAAATATGTACGAAATTTAGAGAATATTTTATATATATTCGAGGTTCTTCATCGATAGAGAATCATCTGTATTTATTAAAGATTCTTGGTCAATGGTATCCTTCAGCATATTTATATAAAAGTCTCTTGGTCATTATGATGACCATGCTGGTTTCAAAGCCACTCATTGGGGCACTTGAAGTTTATTGTCATTCAGAAGGACATGGATTATTTCAGAGTTGGGATCGAACCTGCAGATGGGCTACCTATGTATCCTTTGTTTTGGAAAAGGAATCAAAACCCATGTAGTTCGAATAAGGGAGTATGATGTTTATGATTGATGGATCAAAGAAGGATGTCATAATTACTTTTACCCTCTAAGCTCACATGAGTCATGTTCGGTGTGAGAAACAAGAGGTATTGGTAAGAATCAGGCAATTTTTCCCTGAAAGATGCAATCATAAGAAATAAGGTGGGACTTATGTATGTATGACAGCCCAGATAAATGAAGATTTTGATTTAATTTAGGGAAGAAATCCAAGAACAGGGTCCATAAAGGTATATGTGCTTCACAGATATTTGAATACTCTAACTTGGGACTTACTTCTGAAAAGGAGGCCCAAATTAGGAGAGGACTTATGATTGGTTTTTTTACTCCTGAGAAGGAATCCCAGATCAAAGGTAAATTAGGACTGGTTAAGAGGAATTAAGACTGGGGCTTACTCCTGAAAAGGAGGCCCAGGTTAAGAGACTTGAAAAAATAAGGGATTTGGGGCTTACTTCTAAAGAGGATGCCCAAATTAGGGGACTGAGGCTTATTCTTGAAAAGGAGGCCCAAGTTAATGAGAACTTGGGGCTTACTCCTAAGGAGGATGCCTAGTTTTGAGAATTATGACTGGGGCTTATTCTTGAAAAGGAGGCCCAGGTTAAGAGAATTATGACTGGGGATTACTCCTGAAAAGGAGGCCGAGGTTAAGAGAATTATGACCGGGGATTACTCCTGAAAAGGAGGCCCAGGTTAAGAGAATTATGACTGGGGCTTACTCCTGAAAAGGAGGCCCAGGTTAATAGAATTATGACTGGGGCTTACTCCTAAAAAGGAGGAACAGGTTAGGGGATCTCTCATCTTAAAGGATGAGGTTGAATGAATGAAATCTCAATCTTTAGTGACATAAAGATGTGTAAATCACTATGTTTTGAGGGATATTCCACAGAATTCCTTTCAGATAAAGAAGTCAAATCAAGAAATCACGCCATAAATGGCTTTGAAGAGTGTCTTGAAGACTGAATCTTGAATAGGAAAGGTGGAATGGATTAAGAGGGGTGAAATGGGCAAGAAGGGAACCCAAAAAGGCAGGGGCGCGCAAGTCCTGCCAGGCACACAGGTGCTGCGTGGGCGCGCAAGTCTTGGTCGCACAAGTATACCTGCGTGACACGTTGGGTACTTGCGCGGTGTTCAACTAGCAGGGTAATACTTGAGCGAATTTTGGTTAAGGCCTTTAGAATCCTCCTAAGGTTCTTCTAGGAGAGGGGCAAATAGGTTCTATTGAAGGACTAAGGCGGCGCACAAGTGTGGCCATTTCCCTTAAGGGCTGGCCACCTAGGCGCGCAAGTGTTGGTGTGTTTCAACACTTAGGCCTTCCTCCCCCTCTTTAGATCTTCCGTTCTAGGTAATAAATTACCTTAGAAGTGTTCCTGAAGCTTTGAGAAGAGATGAGGGTGCCGGGAGCTCAAATATGAGTTTCTGGAAAAAATCCTACCCGAATGGGGGGCCCACAGGGTCTATTTATAGGAAGAAGAAGACCCCGGGTGGTTATCACTTAGGTCGCGCAAGTGACTTGCACGGCCATAATTCACCACGCAAGTGGACTTGCGCGACTATGAGGAAACTTGCGTGACTTATGGGAAATCTTCTCCTTGTTCGTCCTTTTGCCGATTTTTGATATTTTCTTCAAAGGATGAATCAATTTGAGCTAAGATATTCCCCTTTTACAATATTTTGACTCTGTGATGAAAAGGAGCGTCAAAAAAAGTCCCCCCTCAGAGTTGGGTCTGAAAGAAAATGAGGATGTGACTCTAAGGAAAAAAGGAGAAATCCAAAGGAATGGTGGTGCACAAGTGTTTAGTGCGCAACACTTGGCGCGCAGGTTCGAGTTGCGCAAGGCTTGAGCGCACTGGGTGTAGGCGCGCAGATAGGCCTCCTGGCCTATAAATATAAGATCCTTGGCCGCGCATAGCATCTACTTCCGAATTCCCGAGCTCTCGCCGCACAAGTTATCTTCGCCGCGCAAGTCTCTTCTTTCCGTTGTTTCCTTGCCGCCGCGCTGCTATCTAGGTATCTGTACTTGCGCAGTTTAGACTTGCGTGGTAAAAACTAACATGACACAAGAACACTTGCGCGCCTTAGTGAATTTGCCATTTTTTTCGGATTTATTCACAAAGTTTATGAAAAATCAATCCATTTAAGAATTTAATTTATTCAACTTTTGTGCAGAATCAATGGCTCTTAGACCCGGAATAGTTGATTAACTGGAAATCAAGTGGATAGATGATATGATGAACATCATTGTCCATGATTATTATACTGTCCAATATATCACTCTTCCGAATTTGGCTAAGTATCTGAAGAAATATCATCGTGACTTCCCACAAAGCACTTATCTTCCTTTGTATGGCTATGGTGATCTGCAAGGAGTCAATGTTCCAAATACAAAGAACTATACACCTGAAATGCAGCTGCACTGCTACTCCTCTATTTCGGTTATGCTGTGCATTAAGAGCAACAACAATGGTGTGAACTTTCAAATTCTTCCTCCATGTCATTTTCTTTTAGATATGAAAATGGAAAACCCAGGGGCTGAAATGTTTTCCACTTTTAGTTGGTGGAGAGAAGAAAAACATGGCATTAGAGCAATATCTGAAAAGAGTACTCTCTCCAAATGGCTCTTTACTTCCAATGCTCCATTCTCAAATCCATGTATCCATCTTCCGAGTCTCTTGGAAAGAAACAAAGTCACTATTTGATCAGCAGAAAATTTTCTCAAACCGCATCAAGAACATCCTTTTACAACTGTTCCAAGAAGATCTAGTATTACTGCATCTCTTATTGTATCCAATTGAATAAATGAATTCCAGGTGGTTTCTGATGAAGCTCGGGATGTCGTAAATCCAATGAAGAGTTATGTTGAAAGCCTCTTGTAATTCTTGAAAAAAGAGAAGAGACTCTAGTCTGTGGATGTCCTTCTAACTCTTGTGCATCAATGAAAAACACTTTTACCTTCACTCATTTGTTCTTACATTCTCTTTTGCTACATGCTTTAGATTTTACTTAATCCAATGATCCTAGTAAGCATAGTTTGATTTTTACTAGGATTAATGTAAATAACCCTACAAACTTCAAACCTTTTAATTGCTCAATGTTACCTAAATCATACTAAATGTATGTTTAGTGAGCTGGAACTTGACTTTTATTCAGAGTTCCTTTGTCTTTTATGGATAGTTTAAAGTCATGCACATCAGACATAAAAATGCTAATGTTTAAGGTCGAAATATCTTTGACCAAAACGGATTAGAATTGACTCAATTCCCTGAAAACTCATATGAAAACATAGTACCATACTCAAGTATGAGGGAAAATATGTAAACTATGACTTAAGAATATTTGAATCTGAGGAATGATATGAAAAAGAGCTAAAAGGCATTAGAAGAAGTAGTTCCCAATAATTAAGTTACCATTATTTAAAAAACCCATTAGGGGGTTGAATTATGCAGGGCCACCTATGGAATTGGCTGCATAGTTAAATAAAATAGTATCTTTTGGCTAACAAGTCTGTTATGTAGACTGTTTATGCAAGGCCACCTATGGGAACATGCTGCATAGTCAGGAAAAAGAACTCTCAGAAATTTACTTTCCTAGTGCTAAAATCCAGTGAAAGTTTATGGAGATTCAAATCTTCCAAAGTATAGAGTTTGTTGTATGGAAAGAGGTACTTGAATTTGGAGAAGATATTTCCAAACAAGATTATCGAAGAACTGGATGAATATCACTCCTACAAATGTCTGACCCAAATGTAGGGAAGGAGAATATAAGCCATAGACTTGAATACTTTCATATCATGAAAAAGGATATGGGACAAGTATGTTAAGGATGGCTATTTTTGTGGATCCCTACATACTGTCATTTAAGACAAATAAGGACAAAAGAGGCATTCTTCCCAAGAATGAAGTTAAAACTATCCTAAAAACCCGTTAGGGGGTTGAATTATTCAAGGCCACCTAAGGGCATTGGCTGCATAGTCAAATAATAGTATCTTTTGGCTAACAAGTCTGTTATGTAGACTGTTTATGCAAGGCCACCTATGGGCACGTGCTGCATAGTCAGGAAAAATAATTCTCAGAAGTTTGAAATTTTTGTGACTAGAAGTCATGAAAAGGGTTATGAGGATCTAAACATATTTAAGTTTAGGATTATGACACATAAATATGGATATTGTTCAATGTATATAGAGATACATAGATCAATTCTAACCATAATCATGTTGTGGCTGGGTCCTGAATTGAAATGTTGGACTTCACTACGTATCCCATAAGTATGAGAATAAATCCATACGTATTTCTTAAAATACAGATTAATGTCGTGTGGGACAAAAGGATTAGAGATCTTAGTTTAGGGTCATAGAGCTTGGACCATTGTAAGAAATACACAGTGTGTGTTTTCATGGGGACTTTTCAGCCAACAGACTGAAAGTGGAATTTGGGGTTAGGCTCAAAGACTTGGGGATGGATTCGAGGGACACTCGAACGTTCCTACATATCCCATAAGGATGGGAATCAATCCCACGTAGTTCTAGAAATACCCTTTGTACAAATTTGGTTCGTACATATGAAGGGTGAAAGGGGACTTTAGTACAATGATGGTTTAACCCAAGATAAAAGGTTTGGGCGTTGCCATGTATGCATGTAGTCTTTGAAATGAAACATGATTGAAAAATCAATATAAATAATGGTTCCCTCTCAGGTGAGGGTATCAAAGAATATTGTAGTTTATTATCATACTGGACAAAAGTTTTGTATAGTTTAACGTCGTATAACAAGGATGAATGTGAACCAATGTAAAGATATTGATTCTAGGGGTAGTTTCATGAATCAACATCGTATGAGATAGAGGTGAACTGATGTGAAGAGATTGGTTTTGGGCTTGAACCTTGGGAGTTTGCCTACATACCCATCATAGAAGGCAAGGATCAAAGTCCGTGTAGTTCAATTAAAGAATGAATTAATGATCAAGTTATTCTTGGGGACAACGACCTAAAAAAATGTTGTTGGGACTTACACATGGTTAGAGGCCCAAAGAGAGTGTTATGGTTGAGGTTTGCTCTAAGCTCACATGATTCATACTCGGTGTGAGAAACAAGAGGTAGCAACAACCTTAACGATACACAGTTTAACGTCATGTAGGACGTATGAAGGGACTATGCAGTTTAAAGTCTTGCAGTTAGGACTATTGGTGCTGCACAGTTTAGTGTCATGTAGAAGGGACAAAGTACAGTTTAATGTCATGTAGGACATATCACAGACCTTCTGTACAGTTTAGCGTCATGTAGTTAGGATGATGGGGACAATAGAGTTTAACGTCATATTGGATGAAAGGGAGACTGTGCAGTTTAATGTCATGTAGTGAGGACAAAAGAGTACACGATTTATCGTCATGTTGGACGCATTGGGGATTTTTTCCACAGTTTAGCATCATATGGGATGAAAGTGCGAATAGTTTAAGGTCATATGCATGGACCGTGGATGGTGCAGTTTAATGTCATGCTGGACAAAAGTGTAGTTTAAGGTCATACATGACCTTTGATGATTATGTAGTTTAACGTCTTTCGAGACGTAAGGGGCTTTTATAGAATTTAGCATCATGTAGTTAGGACGTCACAGTTTAACGTCTTGCTGGACGTAAGGGACTTGCAAACAGTTTAGGGTCATATGCATGGACCGTTGATGATGTAGTTTAAGGTCATACAGGACCTAGTTGCAGTTTAAGGTCATACTGGACCATTTAGGGAACTTTTTCATAGTTTAACGTCATGTGGGACGAAGTTGCAGTTTAAGGTCATACTGGACCATTTCTGTATAGTTTAACGTCATATAGAAAGGATGATTTTCTCCACAATTTAGTATCATGTTGGATGAAAGTGCGAATAGTTTAAGGTCATACTCGACCAAGGAGGAGTTTAAGGTCATACTAGACCATTTCTGTATAGTTTAACGTCATATAGCCAGGACGAACTGGTGCCACATAGTTTAGTGTCATGTTGCAGGGACATAGTACATACTTTGCAGTTTATACAAAATACTTCTTCAAAAATCTGGCATTGGTTGGAGTAGTTATGAATTCTCCATCCATTGAGATTAATGAATAAACTCCATTGGAGTAGAACCTATGTATTGAATAAGGTCCTTCCCATTTTGGTTCAAGTTTGGGAGGTTTCTTTCCTGGTATCATTGGAGTTCTAAGAACTAATACCAATTCTCCCTGAGTGAATGAACGAAGACAAACTTTTTTGTTAAAAGCTCGTGCTATTCGATTATGATAGACTTCCAAGTGGTGCAAAGTGCATAATCGTTTCTCATCTAACCGTTCCAATTCATTCAATCGCTTTTGAGATTTCTCATCTGTAGATGACTGATCGAAAATGTCTACTCTGAGTGAGGGTAATTTAACTTCAATTGGAAAGATTTCTTCCGTTCCATATACCAATGAATATGGAGTTGATCGCGTTGCAGTGCGGGTGGTAATCCGATAATCCCATAAAGCATGAAAGAGTTTATCAGGCCATGACTTCTTATCTTTATCCACCATATTTTGCAGTATATTTGAAAGAGTCTTGTTAAAGGATTCTATCTGGCCATTGGCCGCTACATGATACCGAGATGAATGGTTGGGTTTGATGTTGTATTCTTGATACAATTTCTTCACCTCAGATGAACAGAAATTGGTGCCATTGTCCGTCAATATGGTATGAGGGACACCAAATCTGGTAATGATGTTAGACTTGATGAAGCTAGCAATGCATTTAGAACTGACTTCCTTGAGAGGTATTTCCTCTTCCCATTTGGAAAAGAAGTGAGTAGCAGTAAGAATGTACTTAAACTTCTTGGTCATAGCCGAAGCGTAAGGTCCCACCACATCCATTCCCCATGTGGAAAATGGCCATGAGTATTTAGCTGTATGAAGAAACTTTGGAGGTTGATGAATGAAGTTGGCATATACTTGGCATGAATGACACTTCTGTGTGAAATCAACACAATCTCGTATCATTGAAGGCCAAAAGTATCCAAGCCTTCGAATTTGATCTGACAATCTATGTCCAGACTGGTGGGCACCACAGACTCCTGCATGCACTTCTTTCATGACAGCCATTGTCTCTTCACCATCAATGCATTTGAAGAGAACTCCATCAAAACCACATTTGTAGAGAATTTTCTCTAGGTGATCTAGGATATCATAAAGAGTAAAATTGACCACACGTTGCCAGATTTGTTCTTTCTCAGCTCTATCAGGTGGAAGTTTTCCATTTTGAAGGTATTCCCTGATAGGTGACCTCCATCCTGTAGTATGACCATACGGTTTAGGAATGGGACTAATTTCATTAATTTCCTCTATTCTGATTCGAACATAAGGTGAAATTGCACGACGGTGGGCAATACTGATGGTTTTCTCGTCCCGATTTGGATCTTCTAGAGCTGTGGCTATATTAGCCAGCACATCAGCTTGAGCATTTTGTGATCTTGGGACATAAGAAAATGTCAGTTCTGAAGGGAATTCCGCCATTAACTCTCTGATGTAATCATACAAATGGATTAGTTCTTCTTTTCTGATGGCATAATCCCCATTGAATTGTTTGATTACCAGGTCTGAATCACCCTTCATCTTTAAGTGATTCACTTGTGCTTGAAGCACTAATTCCAAGCCTGCGATAAGAGCATGGTATTCGGCTTCATTATTGGTACCACCTTCCCACAATAAGAAGGAATAAGGCAACACTTCCTTTTCTGGAGAAATGAGCACAATTCCTAAGCCAACTTTGTTGAATTTAGGATTTTCCATTTTCTTCCCTATTGGACTTCTGGAAGCACCATCAAAATACATTTCCCATGCTTGAAGACTTTCTTGAAAAGAGAAGACTTACTCATCAGGGAGTTCAATATCTGAAGATGTGTCTTCCACTGAAGGGTGTTCAACCAGGAAATCAGCCAGAGCTTGGCCCTTTATCGCCTTTTGAGAGACATACTGAATGTCGAATTGCTGCAAAATAATTGCCCACCTTTCTAGACATCCTGTAAGCATTGGACGACTAAGGATGAATTCGAGCGGGTTATTGCGAGATACCAATTGGACCTCGTGATGTTGCAGGTAATGTCTCAACTTTTGAACTGCAAAGATTAATGCCAGGCAGCACTTCTCAATACTTGAATACCAGGTTTCTACTTCAATCATAGTTCGACTGAGACAGTAGATGCTGTTTTCATTCTCAGCATCATTATTTTGAGCAATAAAGGCACCCAATGATCACTATAGAGCTATCACGTAGAGGATAAGTGGTCTTCCTTAAACAGGTGGCATGAGTACCGGTGGACTCAAGAGGTATTTCTTGAGAATATCGAATGCTTCTTGACATTCTTCAGTCCACTGGTAAGTGACTCCCTTCTTCATCAATTTGGTAATGGGTAAACTTTTGCCTACCAAATTGGCAATGAAACATTGAATATAGGCTAAGTGTCCTATAAGTCCTCTTAATTCTTTCAAATTTTGAGGAGGTGACATACCAAGGATTGACTTGGTTTTCTTTGGATTGACTTCAATACCACGATGGCGTACAACAAAGCCAATAAATTTTCCCGAGGTTACCCCAAAAGAACATTTTAAGGGGTTTATCTTCAAATTATGTTGTCGAAGCTTGCAGAATATGACTTCCAAATCATCCAAGTGATTAGAACTTTGTTTGGATTTAACCACAAAATTTTCTACATAGCATTCAACAAACTTCCCTAAGAAGGGTTAGAAGATACGATGCATGGCGCACTGATATGTTGCACCTGCATTCTTTAAGCCAAAGGGAATTACCTAGTAACAAAACACACCCTAAGGGGCTCTGAAGGATATGGATTCCTCATCTTCTGGGGCCATTCGGATTTGATTATATCCAGAATATCCATCCATGAGGGAAAGTGCTTCATATCCAGCTGTTGAATCAATTAAAAGTTCTTTAATCGGAACTGGGAAATTATATTTAGGACAATGCCAATTAAGATCTCTAAAATCGATGCAAACTCTAATTTGTCCGTTCTTCTTCTTTACATGGACAATATTAGCCAACCACTTGGGATACTGAACTTCTCTGACTAAGTTAGCTTTGATAAGCTTATCCACTTCAGCTTCAATTTTAGAAGCATAAGTTGGGTGTGTTCTTCTCGCGGCTTGCTTAAATCCTCGATGTTCTTCTGGTAATCCCAAATGATGAGTAGCAACATCAGGATCAAGCCCTAGAATTTATGTATAGTTCCAAGAAAAAATATCTCTATTTTTCTTTAGAAAAGAAATATACATCTCTTGCTCTTCAAGGGTCATGGCCGCATTGATTAAAGTGGGTCATGGATCTTCCTTTGTACCCAAATTTATTTCTCTGAGTTCATCCACAGTGGTAGAGATACCCTCTTCAAATGCAGGAGGAGCATCTCTGAGATCTTCCTCTTCTTCTTCATTATGTGTTATTTCTTCCGTTTCTACTTGCATAGTAGATGACAAAGCAGAATTTTCATGATCATAAGAGATGTAAAAAATTTCACATTTTGAAAAGGAAGTTTCCATTTTTGACCCTATTGATGATGAAGAGTTTTCTTTGGGTAATAAAGAGGAAATGATGGATTGAGAATTGACATCATTTTTCACCTCTAATGTTGATATAACTCCTTCTAGACTAATTGGAGAAGTATAGACTTGTTGGATTTCAGTAGATGAAATGAAGACGTCACCATTTGTGCTTTCATTACTGCTTGGTGGGTTACCAATTTCCCCCATGTTGTCTGGCTCGATTGCCGTAATTGACATTACAGATCTTTCCATAAGAGTATTGTGATTTGAGTATACCTTGTCAATTTGACTGATAGACAACACATAATCTGTACTCACATGTGTAAATGGATTTACTAGAATCTTCTCCAAACCATATGGAGCATTAACTTTGGTAATTTCCTTTGTTGTGGATTTCTCCTTTCCCTTTATGTGATAGAATTCCGCCTCAATGTATTGAGACTCACATGCCTTGAATGGGTCCTTATCACCATATAATGTTCCAACTTGACCATCGAAACAGTATTTGAGACATTGATGGTATGATGAAGGGATAGCCGCATGCTGATGTAGCCAGAGTCTTCCAAGAAAGACGTTGAAAGCTGAGTCTTGATCAACAATCATGAAATCTGAATTGGATACAAGATCTCTAAACTGAGTTCTGAGTGTAAATTCGACCAGTGGTTCTTGTTCATTTTTATCATATCCTTGTAACATCATGGTAGAAGGAGATAAATCAGATTCTATGAGACCCAATCAATGAAGTGTACGAATGGGCATGAGGTTGACTCCTGAACCATTGTCAATGAAAGCTCTTCGGACGTCTACACCATTGACCTTTCTAGATAGATACAAAGGTATGATATGACCATGCACAACATCATCTTCATCTTTATTAGTAAAAGATATTATTGCATGGCATTCGGTAGGATTATTCTCTATGTGATAGACTTCATCTGCAATAATTTCAGTTTCAAACTCCTGAGGACTTGACAAAGCCTCGATGAGTGCTTCC
This sequence comes from Viscum album, assembly GCA_963277665.1. Taxonomy (NCBI): domain Eukaryota; kingdom Viridiplantae; phylum Streptophyta; class Magnoliopsida; order Santalales; family Viscaceae; genus Viscum; species Viscum album. Next base: position 1,497,891,466 of record OY728155.1, on the reverse strand, counting down.
TGAAGATCTTTTGACAGATTCAAAGCATCCAGAATTGATAACTTGTCTGGTACTTGGTAAAATTGTTTCAATATATCATACTTTTGATCCAGAGGTCTGTGTTTCCCAACAGGAATATATGGTTTAGCAGGTACCTTCGAAGCAGATGCTTTGGAAGTTGATGTATCTTGTATTGGGATAAGCGTTGGTAACATCCTTGGTTTTGGAAGATTAGACCGATTAGATCCATTTAATTGCTGAGAGGAAGAAGATAGAACCTTCAATCGGTCTTCCAAAATAACTGTGTCAGGACTAAATTTGCTATTGGTAGAAGAACTTTCTTGTTCTTGCTGAGCTCGCTGAAGGGCTCTACCACGAGTTTCTGCTGCATACACAGTTCTAGCAGGGGTAGAATTGGGTAGTGGCTTATGAAAGATCCAAGTCTTCCCCGATATTCTGAACCTCTGGAACATCCTCTGATTCCCTTATTTGATATAGGGAATTCAGGCTCATCAAAATTGAAACTGCGATTGGCATATGGATCTGTTAATTGAATCATATTAACAGAACCGAAGATTAACTCTTCGTCTGATGAAGACTCTGCCTGATTAGCCTGTTTAGGCTGTGCCATTTGGTGGGGCGGTGCCCATGGCTTTGAAGTAGATGGCATGAAGTCTGCCAGAGTCAAAGACAACTTAGGCTTTGACACACACTCATCTTCTTCTGATTCTTTTTTCTTCTTTGAATTATGCCGTTTCTTTGTGGAATTTCCTTCTAACAAAGAGGGTTTTGCCGTAACATTCATGGCAGAAGACACAATTGGTTTCTTTAATTGTGTTTGAAAAATAGGATGAGTTCTATTTATTGTCTTTCTGAGCATCCAATCATCATAATTCTGTGCATTTTTGCTTTTGACTTCTAGCCATTCACCTTCCTCCTCTAGAACTGTAGCAGTAACACATGCTACCTGAGCTGAAGAACCTTTCAATTTGACTTGTCCCGAGTCGAACATCTTTTGCAGGAGGTCTTTGAAGACAAAACACTCCTGGATGGGATGCCCCAATATTTGATGAAAGGGGAAATAATTGGGACGGTCTTCATCTCCTTCCTTGTTTGGCCTTTTGGGCCTTGGCAATTGAACCAGATTATTTTCCAGAGCCAAAATGAAGTAACCAAGAACTTGTTCATTTCAGAAAGAGTATTTTTTTCTCTTAAAATCCTCAAATTGTTTTCATATTTGATCTATTTGATCAAATGGAAGAAACGACCTTTGTTGTTGGCGCTCAGGAGGTGGAGCCCTTCGAGAAGATGAAGGTTTTGAAGTAGAAACAGGTACAAGTGCTTGTTTAAGCATAACTATAGCAGTTTCTGCTTTACCCATTCTCCTTCCTGGAGCTGATGGAATTACATGAGATTTAGCCTTAGCCTATATAAGGGAATATTCAATCTGCTGAGCGATTGAAGTAAGGTCTCGAAACCCTCCTGTGTATTTCACAGGGATTAATGGCGTGCGTAATTCATCACGCAGATTTGCCACACAGATTGGAAACAATTATTCTTGAGGGAGTTCTAAACTCAAGGAATATGTTAATCCCTTCCAACGAGCAATGAAATCAGAGACTCTTTCATTCTCCCTTTGCTTAAAATTTGTAAGATCAAAAACTGTTGTCTTTGGAAAAGTTGAGCTGAACTGAAGGATGAATTTTTGGCAAAGATCCTCCCATCCGGTAATTGACCGGGATTTAAAGATTGTATACCAAACAAAAGTTGGTCCTTGCAAGGTTCGCATGAAGCATCTGAGTTTTACTGCTTCTTGCTGCTCCAGAGTTCCCATCATAGGATCGCAACAAGACATGTAATGCATAAAATTCTGTTCAGGATCGTCTGATCCATTGAAAATAGGGAATACAGAATTCCCAAAACTGGATGGAGGAGAAATTGAATCTACCCATTCAGGGTAAACTTTCTTTTCTGGTTGAACTTATGCACGTTTCCCTTCCATAGTTTCTAACCGAGCTGTTAATGACTTAATAGTAGTTATTAACTTTTGAGAAACATCTGGTTGAACTTGGACTTGGGTAGGTGCAATTACTAGAGCTTAGAAAGATGTGGCGATTAGTGCGGAAACTGATGGTAGAACTGCCAACTGTTGTTGCACTTGACCCGTAGGATTAGACCTGTAAGGGTGTACTGATAGAGGAGGATATTCCTGATCCATCTCAGTAGCTGCAACAAATTCCCTTGGCTGACTGACTCTAGCACGCTCACAAAGAAGACTACCCTGAAGTAGTTCTGCATTTAACCTCCTTAATTAATTCATTTCTTCCTCCTGTTGTGCAAAACTTTTATCTAGTGAGAGAAATTGACCTTATCCAGAGGAAGGATATGTAACCTGGTTCTTTCCCTTCCCTTTGTTGGATCCTTTTCGGAGAGGGGGAAGTGGGTTACTCGAAGGATTACCTAGGTTCTGAGTAATCCTTTGACTTCGTGTACGCACACCTTCTTCATTTGTGTCGGTGTGTACATCTTCTTGAGCAGGAACCTCTTCATCTGAGTCCCCTGAGTGAGCCTCATTTGGTAGATCAGCAACAACGGAATTGATGACATTGATTGATGCATAACTCATCGCATCCCTTATATCAGAATTTCTGTGATATTGTCTTCTTCCATGTCTTTGATGAGACATTTACTTTTGTTGATTTTATCCCTCAGGAACTTCTTGAAGAACCATAATTTGGAGGGAATCTACTGATAATTTGGATCTTCGTTCCTCTTGAGGTTTCTTCCCCAATCGAGAAAAGACCGAATTTCTCTGAGGAGGGGATTGATGATTTGAAAAAGTCCCCAGTCCAGTGGACTGGGGCTGTTTCTGCTGTTCCCGCTCAACTCCTTGGAACCTATTTGTTGATTCCGAGGGTTGGTTTAAAAGAGTCCCCAGTTTGGTGAGCTGGGGTGGTTCTTGACATGCTATGTCTGAGAATTTCTTGAAAGTCCTCCTGATCTTACGAACCTTAGTCCAGAAATTAGCTGGATGCATTAACCTGTATCCGCTTTTATCACCCGGTTCAAAAGACCATTGGATGATTTCTGACACTTTTGTCACTTGGTGATGTTCTTGCTCCAAACGAGAGGCCTGTTTAATATTCTCGTTTGCTTGATGCAAGAGTAATTCAACAACTTTTTCTCTGTATTCTTGATTTTTAGAGGAACTAGTTGAAGCATGTTCTTGGGAAAGATTTTGATTACAAATAAATCCCATTGACTGTGGCTGGATATGGGCAATAACATTGCATGAGACCATTTTCGGCAGGCTCTGTTGACTGGAGAGCACCATGAAATGCAGTGCTCCATGAACACCCCATCCTCTGACACGAATACTAGATGGGGTATTGGCAATTAACCGATGCAATCTTCTTAGTGCACTAAGGCATGAACGTTGAAGGGCTCCCTGCTGCTTTTCAGCCTTCGGATATCGAGAGGCTGATAGAGACGCCAAATCAATCTGACGTTGTAACCCTTCTATTATCTTAAGATGATTTTCATATTCATCATAAGATAATACTTTCTTTTTCAACTGACAAAGAGTTTTCCATATGTTGAGACAAATATCATGAATTTCATCTTCTATCAAAATTTATGGAATATTATACTGAGAGTCAGCCAGAGGCCAAAACATAACTGGCACTTCACCTTTCACCAGTTGTTTTCTCATGTTCAACATTTCCTCTTTGTCATTTGATGAAGATTCTTCTACCTGATTTGACCAGAGTTGGTGTTTCTTTGTTGCTTCATTGGATTCAATAGGATTGGCAGAGAAATCATTGATCAAACTAGAAGATGCATGACTTAGGGGTTGTTCGGAGAATGACATACACCCTGGGCTATCTTCTGATTGAGAAAGTATTTCACCTGCTAGCGACGAAGCTTCAGACATGACTGGTTTCACATTTGAAAGTTCCTCAAGATAAGAGGGCTTTCTCAGCACTACATTGTCCACTGGATCATTTTCCGAGCAATGTGCATCACTACTGCGGAGAGGAATTTTGTAGTGAAATTCATCATCATGGGGAGGACCACCATAATGGGTTACAACAAAAGAGGAGATCTCTTGCTCCTTGGTCTTCTGACCACACAGAGGGTTTCTGTGGATTTCATCTGAAGATGAAACTTCAAGATTGACCGAATTGTCATGAAGCAATCCTTCATGAGGAAGTTTCTATTGAAGACCTTCGAAATTAATGTTCCCACTATTGGGAAATGAGGGAGTAGAATCTTGAATTTCAACAGATAACTGTCTAAGGGCTTCAAGAACTCCAGCACCGAGCAAGGCCTTATTACATATTGGCCCTTGATCTCCTGACTGTGATGAGCGGGTCTTTTTCTTAGATGCCTTCTTACTTGCTTTGGAAACCACTTTTTGAGGAAAGTGGCTGCTCTAAGTAGGTATATGTGACTGATCAGGAAATATGTCCAGGTTAGACTGATTATATCCACTCAAATCAGGTGTATGTGCCTGACTTGGTTGTCTGTATGATATGGGGGAGTATTACCCACAACCCTATTTGGACTGGAACAGATGTGTGTGTCTGTTTCGGAGTGAATTGTTGATGTGTCACTCCACTGACAGGGATATATTTATGTGTCTTTCCTTGAGATGCCGCTGAAGTTGTTGTAATATCCTGGCAGGCATCTAGGATATGAGAAGGGATTTTCTTCTCCTCTTTCACCATTGATAGAATATGATTGGTGACTTCAGCTTCCAGAACGAGAATATACGTCCATTCCGGTCTTGGAGCAGGTGTATGTGCCTGCTCCTGTCCTCCTTTTCCTGTCAGTGAATCCTAAAAGTACTCAAGTGTGGGGGCAGAGAGTTGATTCTGCCTCCTATTTGTTGTCAGGGCTTTCCGACTAACTTCTCTGAATGCTACCAAGTGAGACTGTTGGCAGGATTGATTAATACTAGTAGGTGTATGTGCCTGCTGATTGCACTTCGCCAAACGTGGTTGACGAGATCCATCATATGTAGTCAGACGAGCCTGCTGACTAGCTGATGATGTATAAACAGGTGTGTGTTCCTGTCTATAGTACTCCGCCGGAATTGCCTGGCGGGATTGGCGTGATGCTGCCAGAAGAGTCTGCTGGACAGTGGAATTAAAACGGGTAGGTGTATGTGCCTACTCATTGCTTGCCACCAAGTTAGGTTGGTGGACTTCTCCGGAGGTGGCAGAGATGAGAACCTTCTCACTGTCGACTGGATTCCGCCTCTGGTGGTTCGTCTTGCCTACTTGGGTTCGAGGAACCTGAGCCGAACGCTTGGAGTTGGTACCCTCATCATACTGAGGGTGCACTGCCGCACGAGTCTGGCGGCGATTGTTGGTGGGAGCCCTCATGAAGGACTCCTGTCTGTTTGAATTAAGTTCCTGAGGGACCTGGTCATTCACCTCCCCAGAATAAGGGAGTGAATGGTGATTGAGTTTCGGGGATAACAACCCGAAACGGTTAGAGAAGGTAGTCAGCACCGCCTGTTTCTTGATCACTGGTCGTCGTTGTCCGGACGACCGGTGTGAGTTGCTCGGTTGGAGGGCTTGTCGGGCAGCCTCCAGAGTTGGGATGGTACCGTGTTGACGGTACTCCTTAACCAGTGCATTTGATACCCAGTATTGAAGACACTGAGTAGGTGATATCATCCTAAGAGCGGATGAAGATCCAGAAGGAGTAGCATCAGTGGCATTTGCAGCAGCAGTATTCACAGGTGTGAACTTTAGAGCAGCCATTCTAGAAATGCAGAAGATCTTGGGAAAAGAGTGCTTGTTTAATATAACAGACGTAATCAAGATAAATTCATCCACTACATCTTTTGTATGAGCACATATGTCAATGATTGTTTTTTTGGTCCTCTCATTGAGTTTTAAATAGGGGCCTAACAAATGGGTAAAGCATCATTTTTAATTTGGTTAAGGTTTCACGCCGGGTTCACCATTTTTTGTTTCCCTTGGAATTCGGGGATGACCTCTTGATGGGAGGTTCAAACGTTCCGATCGGTTTCTAACGGGTTTTTTCATAGAACCGGAAACATCCAATGATTCCACATCCATTTGGGCCTACTTTCCAAAGGTATGTGCTCATTAGTTTGTGGACTGATGAGGCTTAGGAATTTGCATTAGTCGAGAGGATGGGAGGTCAGACTCATCACACCTTTTGAGGGGAATTATTGTCTATTCCGGGACTCTCTTTATAGATTTAAGTTATGTTCGTGAATCCTTATTACATTACCAAGTATAAAATGAGCTTTCCTTTATATTTTACAATCAATGATAAAATATGTACGAAATTTAGAGAATATTTTATATGTATTCGAGGTTCTTCATCGATAGAGAATCATGTGTATTTATTAAAGATTCTTGGTCAATGGTATCCTTCGGCATATTTATATAAAAGTATCTTGGTCATTATGATGACCATGCTGGTTTCAAAGAAACTCATTGGGGCACTTGAAGTTTATTTTCATTCAGAAGGACATGGATTATTTCAGAGTTGGGATCGAACCCACAGATTGGTTACCTACGTATCCTTTGTTTTGGAAAAGGAATCAGAACCCACGTAGTTCGAGTAAGGGAGTATGATGTTTATGATTGATGGATCAAAGAAGGATGTCATAATTACTTTTACCCTCTAAGCTCACGTGAGTCATGCTCGGTGTGAGAAACAAGAGGTATTGGTAAGAATTAGACAATTTTTCCATGAAAGATGCAATCATAAGAAATAAGGTGGGACTTATGTATATATGACTACCCAGATAAATGAATATTTTGATTTACTTCAGGGAAGAAATCCAGGAACAGGATCCATAAAGGTATATGTGCTTCACGGAGATTTGAATACTCTAACTTGGGACTTACTTTTGAAAAGGAGGCCCAAATTAGGAGAGGAATTATGATTGGTTTTTTTACTCCTGATAAGGAATCCCAAATCAAAGGTAAATTAGGACTGGTTAAGAGGAATTAAGACTGGGGCTTACTTCTGAAAAGGAGGCCCAGGTTAAGAGATTTGAAAAAATAAGGGATTTGGGGCTTACTCCTGAAGAGGATGCCCAAATTAGGGGACTGTGGTTTATTCCTGAAAAGGAGGCCCAGGTTAATGAGAACTTGGGGCTTACTCCTAAGGAGGATGCCCAGTTTTGAGAATTATGACTGGGGATTATTCCTGAAAAGGAGGTACAGGTTAAGAGAATTATGATTGGGGCTTACTCCTGAAAAGGAGGCCCAGGTTAAGAGAATTATGACTGGGGCTTACTCCTGAAAAGGAGGCCCAGGTTAAGAGAATTATTACTGGGGCTTACTCCTGAAAAGTAGGCCCATGTTAAGAGAATTATGACTGGGGCTTACTCCTGAAAAGGAGGACCAGGTTAAGAGAATTATGACTGGGGCTTACTTCTAAAAAGGAGTCCTGAAAGAGCGCTGTTGTGGGCGCCCTCAAATGATTAATGTGATTTTGGGGTACTTAGGTGCAGCAGAATGGCTGACCAAGGTCGTCTCTCAAAGGAGGAAGTGAATTTAACAACTTATTAAAGGTATTATAAAAATAAAATAAAAGAGAATAAAATAAAAACACTACTTTAAAGGATTGGATTTTTTTTATAGTTTATGAATCTAGAAGAAGTTTTCTAGAAGAATATTGTATATTTTTTTTGTTTTTAGTTTTGAAATGAATTTCGATTAAAATGACACAACAAGAAAATGTTTTTTTAGAAATCTATATTAAAAGGCGTAATCGATCTAACTATACCTCTTCATTCACTTATTAATCATTATCATTTAAATCAATATCCACTTAATTATGATCCCCTAATTTTTTATCCCTCGAACCCTACAAGAGTTAACTTAACCACAAAGATGAAATTACTTAAACCCTATGCTAGCTTCGGAACACGCAATCGCAGCACCCTGCTTTGATTTTTGTTCTAAGGATAGCTTATGATCAGTGGTTAATTAGAGCACATATCCATTCTATAAATGAGGATAAATTGTGTTTAGGGATTATATTTGAACTCTACAAATTTATCCCGTGTGGTCTTGTATTACCGATTAAGATTACGCTCTCACAATTTACACAAAATCCCGACCTCGCGTGTTTTTGTGTTAATTGTTCAATTGCTTGATTAGTTTCTTGTAATTTAAAAACACAATTCATGGATCATATTATGTGAATTAAAGTAGCTCATTGATTCAAAATAATTAAATGAAGAGGGTAGAAGATAGATCGATTACTAAAATACTACTCTTCTATGGGTGGCGTAATCATCGTAGAAGCGTTTTGCATGTGAAAAGGTTTATAATGGGTATAACCCAATAACGCTTCTACTCAAGAATTCCAGCCCAAATAGGAATATTAATAGAAGAAGAAATTTAAACAAAACAGAAGAAAAGAGAAGAAATAAAATAATAACAAAGAAGTTTATTACACAAACAAAATCATTACAACATGAAGGAGGAGAAGAAGGCTTCATCGAAGGGATCCTTGCTTCAAGAGATACCCTTATTGAAATGGTTGGATAATTGGAGTGGATCCACTTATCCTCTTCCCTCAACTTCCCAAATCACGTCCCAACCCCCTCCAAATGAGAAAAACTCCAATTTATAGAGGGGAGGGGAGGAGATCTTACAAGTGGTTTCAAGTGTGAATGTGCAAATTCGGCCAAATATTTTATTCCCTCTTGAACCGAAAATTTGACCTCCAAAACGCGTGAATTGACCGGCCATCCAGAAGGATGATTTGTGCCAAATCATGTCCTAGAGATTTCCTAAAAATTTGGGTTCAATAAAATCCTTGATGAAGAATATATGGCTCAAATACAGAACCCATGTCCATTCTGCCGAGTCCAAACCACCATTGGATTAATAACCCCTTTACTCCATCCAAATGAACTCTTTAGATCTAGTGTCCTGAATGAAAGTTGTATAAAATTAAGTTAGGAACACTGTTAAAAAATTTAAAATTCAAATAAAAAATATAAAAAATATTTATCTTCGAAATACTACAGTGCACTATTAAGGGTAAAACTGGAATTTTCACCAAGTTTTCAAATGAATGACCAAATCCCAAATATTTTATAAATAAAAATATTTAACACAATGTGAGGAAATTATTTAATTTATTATAAATAAAATATTCAACAAAATAGTGTTTTATCAACTCTCCCACACTTACCCTTTTGCACTCCTGAGCAAAATCTCATATCAAGTAAACATCAATATCAAATCAAAACCAATTTTAAAACACATATCTTTGAGATCAAACAATTACATACCAAGAAACAAAAGATATCATGCCTCATAAACAACCATTATTTCAATTTCTTCATTTATATCATTCAATATATTTCCACTTTATTTATCCTCCCATGCACAAAACACTTACCTCGCTTGAATTTTCTCTCATCACTCAAATATCAAGTTTTTTGCAATGTCTTTCTCATCCAAAATCATACAAGGGTCACCATAGGCCTGATATATTCCTACATCGCCACCCGATGTGAGTCAAGGACATATGTTTATCATGAGGACTTTTCAGGGTTGTTTTGTGGCTTCCGGTTGGTAGGATTTAGATGTGAAAAATTATGAGGCTGAATGAGGAGGGTTTGACTCTTTTTAAAGAAAAATTGCATTAATCTAATTTTCACTTAAATATGGTCTTCTCCTCAATCCCCATAGTATCAATTTAGCTCCATCATCATGAAAATTCATGAAATATTTACACCATTCATCATTTCAGCATCAAAAATTTCAATCTTCTCAAACATGATTTTCTTAAAAGCTCCAGAAAAGGCAAAACTTCACTTGTCATGAAAGCTCCAGAAAAGAAACAACTTTCAATATAATGACTTTCTTTAGTAGCAAAAACATCTCTTAAGAATTTAAATTTCCACCCAAAGTATCACAGAATGTGGTGGCACAACACAAGATAGATTCCCCCACACTTAAGCTCAACTAGATTATGCGATTTCACTTCAAGAGTTGGTTGGATAGGGAAAATTGGCTTGTAATGTGGCTAACCTAACAGGCTGTGCATGGATTCTAGGGGCTACAAGGATTAAATATTCAAGGTAGGACATTATAAAAAAGGATTCTTTGAAATAGGGGCTTTAATACCAAACAAATGCCTCAATCATTTAAACATAAGTACCTCAAACCCTCAAGTTTTGACAGGAATAGATCAAATTCTGGTTAAATCAAGCAAGGCTTGGTTCTCTCAAGAATTGAGGTGAATGTAAAGAATATTAAAATAATGGTTCAAAAGCCTCACAGGAAAGTGATTTCAAATATAAAGTCATTGAGATGTGGAATGGGATTCAAAATTCAGTGTACTTTTCATGAAATTACTAAATATTTGAACTTGAAACAAAGTCATTTTCAGCATTCATTTAAACTCAGTTTCAAGGGATAAATTGTTTCACTCATTGATATGCATTTCAGAATTGTGATGAGAATCATTTTAGCTCAAAAATTTCAAAAACACAAAGAAAATTGAAAAAAATAAACACACAAAATTTGAAAAAAAACACAATTTTTTTGTTTTGTTTTTTTAAAGGAAAACAATTGAAATTACTAAACTAAAAGGTTCCCTCCCCCATACTTAAAATATTGCATTGTCCTCAATGTGAACCCATGATATGATATATGCACATGAACTTAAGAATTTTTAAATAGCACAAATAATATAAAAGTGAAAGGGTTAGGAACAGCCTAATGTGATCAAGTGATGATGGGGTTATGCAGTGTGATAAAATCCACTGCATCAGTAGGAATTCCCTCAATATATCTCTTCAAACATTGCCCATTGACTGTAAAGCTCCTTCTAGTGTCCTCTTGTGTGATCTCCACTACACCATAAGGAAAACAATTAGATACAATATAAGGACCTAACCATCTGGAACGCAACTTACCAGGCATCATCTTGAGTCGTGAACTATAGAGAAGGAATTTCTCTCCAACATGAAACTCCCTTTTTTGGATCATTTTGTCATGAGATGCTTTTGATCTTTCCTTGTAGAGCCTTGAGTTCTCATATGATGACAGTCAAATCTCCTCAAGCTCTTGAATTTGCAACTTACTTTGAATTCCAGCTTGGGCCAAATCCATGTTGCATTTCTTTATAGCCCAATATGCCCGATGCTCGACTTCCACTGGGAGAAGACACGATTTCCCAAAAACAATCCTAAATGGGGACATACCAATGGGTGTCTTGTATGCTGTCCTATAAGCCCACAATGCATCATCCAAGCGCTTGCTCCAATCCTTCCTATTTGGCTGCACGATTTTCTCTAATATTTGTTTCAGCTCACGATTTGAAACCTCAGCCTGGCCATTTGTTTGGGGGTGGTACGGTGTTGATGTTTTGTGTGTCACCCCATACTTTCGAAGGAGGGAAGCAAAATTCCTATTGAATAAGTGTGTCCCTTGGTCACTGATGATGACCTTTGGTACTCTAAACCTGCAAAAAATCTGTGCTTTGACAAAGTCCACAACAACATAAGAATCGTCAATCCTGGTGGCCTTGGCCTCCACCCATTTACTCACATAATCAACAACAACCAAAATATACAAAAATCCAAATGAACAAGGAAAAGGACCCATAAAATCAATTCCCCATACATCAAAAATCTCACAGAATAGTATGGGTTGTTGGGGCATCTCATGTATCCTAGAAATATTCCCAGTGTGTTGGCAAAGAGAGCATGACTTACAAAACACATGGGCATCATGGAACAAGCTAGGCCAATATAATCCAGAGTCCAAAACCTTCCTACCTATCCGTTGGGGTCCAAAGTGTCCACCAAAAGCAAGTGTACGATAGAAATGCAAAAGAGACTCAGACTCATGATCAGGAACACACCTCCTAATGACTTGGTCACTACACATGCGCCAGAGGTAAGGATCATCCCACACATAAAACCTAAACTCACTTTTTAATTTTTGGACTTGATGTTTCTTTAAATTTGCAGGAATTTCAGAGGCAACAATGTAGTTAACTAAATCTGCATACCAAGGATGCGTACCTGAGATGGAATAAAGATGCTCATCGGGGAAAGTGTCCTGAAGTGGTACCTGGTCCAAGGTTTCATCCTCTAGTGTGTGAGCAAGCCTACTCATGTGGTCTGCCACCAAATTCTCTGAACCCTTCTTTTCCTTTATCTCAATATCAAATTCCTGAAGAAGGATCATCCATCAAATCAGCCTGGGCTTTGCATCTGGCTTCTTTAAGAGGTACCTCAAAGCTGCATGGTCAGAAAAAACAACTACTTTAGAGCCCAATAAATATGAACGGAATTTATCTAAAGAAAATATGACTGCAAGAAACTCCTTTTCCATGGTAGTTTAGTTTGATTGGGCTGAATCCAGTGTCCTCAATACATAGGCGATCACATGTGAACGTCCCTCCACCCTCTGAGATAAGACAGCTCAAACCGCGAAGTTGGAGGCGTCACACATAAGCTCAAAAGGAAGGTCCCACCACGGGGGATGTATGTTTGGTGGAGTGGTCAGACACTTCTTTATCTCATAAAATGTTACCCAGCATGAATCATCAAAATTGAAGTCAATATCTTTTTTAAGCAATCGAGATAAGGGTAGAGCGATCTTACAAAAATCTCTGATGAAGCGTCGATAAAATCCAGCATGTCCAAGGAGTGATCGAACATCACGCACACATGTAGGATATGGGAGGGATGAAATAATGTCTACCTTAGATTTATCAACTTCAATTCCATGTTGTGAGACTATATGACCTAAGACAATTCCCTTTTCGACCATGAAATGACATTTTTCAAAATTTAAGACCAGATTCTTCTCAATACAATGATGCAACACATCACCCAAACTAGAGATACATTCATCAAATGAGGACCCATAAACTGTAAAATCATCCACAAATACCTCCATGCAGGTCTCAATGAAATCTGAGAAAATACTCACCATGCATCTCTGGAAGGTACCTGGGGAATTGCAAAGTCCAAATGGCATCCTTCGGTAAGCAAAGGTACCGAGTTTGCAGGTGAATGTCATCTTCTCCTAGTCCTCTACTGCAATGGGAACCTGAAAATATCTAGAAAATCCATCCAAGAAACAATAGTGTGTCTTCCCAGCTAGTCTCTCAAGCATCTGATCAATAAATGGGAGGGGGAAATGGTCTTTGTGAGTGGAATGATTTAGTTTCCTATAATCAATACACACACGCCAACTATTTTGTACCCTCATTGGAACTAATTCATCTTTCTCATTTTTAACAATAGTAACACCAGTTTTATTAGGTACAACCTGGACAGGGCTAACCCATTGTGAGTCAGAAATAGGGTAAATTATACCTGCCTTGAGTAATTTTTCAACCTCTTTTTTAACAACCTCCAGAAGAGTTGGATTGAGTCTCCTTTGTGGTTGCCTCACCGGTTTAGCCCCATCCTCCATGAGAATCCTATGCATGCAAATGGATGGGCTAATACCTGATATGTCTTCCAATGTCCAACCAATTTCCCTAATGTTATCTCTCAAAAGATTCAAAAGTTTTTCTTCATGTTCAAAAGAGAGATTGTTAGCAATGATAACAGGTAATCTATCACCACTCAACAGGTATGCATATTTAAGATTTGGGGGCAATGGATTGAGTTCTAATGTAGGGGGTGATGTATAGATAGAGAAATTGATGTAACAGACATATCTACACAATGAACATCAGTATCAGAATAAAAATCATCACAATTAGAAAATAATGCATCAAATCCATCATCTTACTCAACAGCCATGTCATAATTAGAGTTCACATGATCAAAATCAGAATATGATTCCATTTGAAAATCAAATATTAGAGATTCTTGTTCCTTAGAAACGGGTGTGGAAGTACTCTTAGACATAAAACTAGAACCAATACTCATAATCTCCCTAAGCACAGGACAATCCAATTCCATGGTGTTTTTACTTGGTGGTTCAAAATGGGAGATAACAAAAGCAAAATGGTCCTCTGAGGGGTACTTCATGGATTCCATGACATTAAATACCACAACTTCATCTCCAAACTCCATGGAAAGTGTACCCTCATTGACATTTCTGACAGTTTTTGCAGTTTTGAGGAAGGGCCTACCTAAGATAATGGGGGCATGAGAACTTACCTGATCATCCTCCATGTTAAGCATGTAGAAATCTACTGGAAAGATCATGTCTCTTACCCGGACAAGTACATCCTCAAGAACTCCCGCTGGATATGCTGTAGCTCTATTTGCCAACTGCACCACTACTTTTGTTGGCTTCAACTCACCAACCTGTAAAGAAGAGAATACCGAGTGAGGCATCACATTTATTGAAGCTCCTAAATCTCAAAGAGCATTAGAGAAGTGCAACTCCCCTATGGTACATGGGATGGTGAATGTCCCGAGATCCTTTCACTTTGTTGGCATTGCTAGAGTTGGTGTAATGAGTGCTGAGACATTCCTTCCAAGGTTGATCCTCTCATTTCCCTTTATCCCTCTTCAATTGGTACTAAGTTCTTTTAAGAATTTTGCATACCTTGGAATTTTCTTAATGGCTTCAAGTAGAGGAATGTTGATCTCCACACTCTTGAATGTATCCAAAACTTCCTTTTGCATTGCTTCTTCAGCCATCTTCTTGGTTTGAACAACCCTGTTGGGAAAAGGAAGGGGTTTAGAAGGAAGATCATCAATCTTTTTCTTACCTTTATCTTTCTCCTTGGATTTCTCATCAGTTGGTTTGGAATGCGGCTTCTCTAGAGTTGAGGTGAATCCCGGTGGAATGGTAGGTACAGATGTGTTGTTCATTTTCTTCCCACTTCTCAATGTGATGGAACTGACATTCCCCTTTGGATTTGGAGTGGGTTGGGAAGGTAGATTTCCAAAATTCTTACTCATAAGTTCATGGAGGGTGGTGGCAATATGGATCATTTGAGTCTTCAAATCCCTCAGCTCCGAACTTTGACTCTTTAGTTTATTCTGTTGATTAAGAAAAATTTGCTTCAAAATATCATCAGTATTAGAATCTACCTTTGGTGGAGGATTCCCTTGTTGCTGACTTGTTGATGTTTGAGCTTCAAATCTCCTTTGGGGTTGTTGGAAACCCTATTGGTATGGTGGAGGCTGCTGGAAGTTTGGTTGAAAAGGGGGACTTTTTTAATGTCCAGACCCATACCTCATGTCCGGTTGATCTTTCCACCCTTGGTTGTATGTTGGATTAAATGAATCAAACTTATTTTGGGGATATGATTGTTGTTTCTACTGAAATGGTCTCCCTGGGAATACTGCTGCGCAATCCTCTGTCTGTTGTAGTTGTGGGCAACAGTCAGTTGGGTGGCTTGTCTCAGTGAAAATGCCACAAGGCCTTGAAGGAGGGGGTAGAGATGAATTTTGTGCCAAATCAATTTGCCTCACCATAGTTGTCAATTCTTCTAACTTGGTATCAATCAAATGAATCTCAAGAGAAGAAGGACTTACCTGATGTACTCTCCTGATATGTGGTGTACCTCGATCACCAAATGTTTGGGAGTTTTGGGCCATCTTGTCGATCAATGCACGTGCGGATACTGGTGTCTTGTCCACCAATTCTCCTCTAGCTGCAGCATCCACCATGCTCCTCTCCATGGGTGTGAGTCCTTAGTATAAGTATTGGATGAGGAGTTGCTCACTGATTTGGTGATGCGGACAGCTTGCGCACAACTTCTTGAATCTCTCCCAATACTCATACATTGACTCCCCTTATGATTTCTTGATCCCCAAGATCTCCTTACGAATGGAAGTGGTCCTTGATGCTGGAAAAAATCTCTGCAAGAAAAGACATTTCAAATCATTCCAACAAGTTACATCTTCGGGTTGTAAATAACACATCCAATCTTTCGCAGCTCCATCAAGTGAGAATGGGAATGCCCTTAATTTGATTTGGTCTTCAGATACATTTCTTGGTTTCAAGGTTGATCAAACCATAATAAATTCTTTCAAATGTTTATTGGGATCCTCACCAGAGAGGCCATGAAACTTTGGAAGTAAGTGAATAAACCCAGATTTTAATTCAAAGTCCGATTCGAGATTTTGGTATGCAAAACAATTTGGTTGATAGTTAATATCAGGTGCAGCCAATTCTTGAATGGTTCTATTAAGTTCATTTCCATTATTTTCAGCCATTGGTTCTTCTTTTATATTTTAATTTGAATAACTTCCAATTCCAATGTTTCCATAAGATAGGAATTCACCAACTGGTTGAATATTGAAACTTCCCGTAGACTGAGAGTGTCTGATTTGTGCCCTAAGGCTGTGTTCAATCTCAGGGTCAAGATCTAAGAGATATTCCAGATTAGTTCATGTCATCAATCAATGAAAGATGAAAAGAATGAAAGTGGAACATAGTGAAATAAAAATTATAAGTTTGAGTTGATGGTCCAAAAAGAAGTAGAAGGAAATAAAAGAAGAAGAAAAAAAATCAGATTGGGTAAAGACGGAAGAAAGAAGAGAGGAAGAGAATTAAAATGTAAAATAAAATAAATACCTCTAATTGGTTGAAATAATTACTTGCCTCCCTGGCAACGACACCAATTTGAAAGAGTGCTGTTGTGGGCGCCCTCAAATGATTAATGTGATTTTGGGGTACTTAGGTGCAGCAGAGTGGTTGACCAAGGTCGTCTCTCAAAGGAGGAAGTTAATTTAACAACTTATTAAAGGTATTATAAAAATAAAATAAAAGAGAATAAAATAAAAACACTACATTAAAGTATTGGGGTTTTTTTATAGTTTATGAATCTATAAGAAGTTTTCTATAAGGATATTGTATATTTTTTTTGTTTTTAGTTTTGAAATGAATTTCAATTAAAATGACACAACAAGAAGATGTTTTTTTAGAAATCTATTTTAAAAGGCGTAATAGATCTAACTCTACCTATTGATTCAATTATTAATAATTATCATTTAAATCAATATCCACTTAATTATGATCCCCTAATTTGTTATCCCTCGAACCCTATGAGAGTTAACTTAACCACAAAGATGAAATTACTTAAACCCTAGGCTAGCTTCGGAACACGCAATCGTAGCACCCTGCTTTGATTGTTGTTCTAAGGATAGCTTATGGTCAGTGGTTAATTAGAGCACATATCCATTCTGGAAATGAGGATGAATTTTGTTTAGGGATTATATTTTAACTCTACAAATTTATCCCGTGAGGTCTTGTATTACCGATTAAGATTACGCTCTCACAATTTACACAAAATCCCGACCTCGCGTGTTTTTGTGTTAATTGTTCAATTGCTTGCTTAGTTTTTTGTAATTTAAAAACACAATTCATGGATCATATTATGTGAATTACAGTATCTCATTGATTCAAAATAATTAAATTAATAGGGTAGAAGATATATCGATTACTAAAAGACTACTCTTCCATGGGTGGCGTAATCATCGTAGAAGCGTTTTGCATGTGCAAAGGTTTATAATGGGTATAACCCAATAACACTTCTACTCAAGAATTTCAGCCCAAATAGGAATATTAAGAGAAGAATAAATTTAAACAAAACAGAAGAAAAGAGAATAAATAAAATAAGAACAAAGAAGTTTATTACACAAACAAAATCATTACAACATGAAGGAGGAGAAGAAGGCTTCGTCGAAGGGATCCTTGCTTCAAGAGCTACCCTTATTGAAATGGTTGGATAATTGGAGTGGATCAACTTCTCCTCTACCCTAAACATCCCAAAGCACGCCCCAACCCCCTCCAAATGAGAAAAAATCCAATTTATAGAGGGGAGGGGAGGAGAGGTTACAAGTGGTTTCAAGTGTGAATGTGGAAATTCGTCCAAATATTTTATTACCACTTGCACCGCCAATTTGACCTCCAAAATGCGTGAATTGACTGGCCTTACAGAAGGATGATTTGTGAAAAATCATGTCCCAGATCTTTAATCAAAATTTGGGCTCAATCCAAGCCTTGATGAAGAATATATGGCCCAAATACAGAACCCATGTCC
Organism: Viscum album; assembly: GCA_963277665.1. NCBI lineage: Eukaryota > Viridiplantae > Streptophyta > Magnoliopsida > Santalales > Viscaceae > Viscum > Viscum album. Next base: position 1,497,873,484 of record OY728155.1, on the reverse strand, counting down.
ATTCTGCCGAGTCCATCCCACCATTAGATTAATGGCCCATTTACTCCATCCAAATGCACTCTTTATCTCTAGTGTCCTGAATGAAAGTTGTAGAACATTAAGTTAGGAACACTATTAAAAAATTTAAAATTAAAATAATAAAAATAAAAAATATTTATCTTCAAAATACTACAGTGCTCTATTAAGGGTAAAACTGGAATTTTCACCAAATTTTCAAATGAATGATCAAATCCCAAATATTTTATAAATAAACATATTTAACACAATGTAAGGAAATTATTTCATTTATTATCAATAAAATATGCAACAAAATAGTGTTTTATCAACTTCCCCACACTTACCCTTTTGTACTCCTGAGCAAAATCTCATATTAATTAAACATCAATATCAAATCAAAACCAATTTTAAAACACATATCTTTGAGATCAAACAATTACACACCAAGAAACAAAATATATCATGCCTCATAAAAAACCATTATTTCCAGTGTCCTCTTGTGTGATCTCCACTGCACCATAAGGAAAAGCATTAGATACAATATAAGGACCTAACCATCTGGAATGCAACTTACCAGGCATCAGCTTGAGTCATGAACTATAGAGAAGGACTTTCTCTCCAACATGAAACTCCATTTGTTGGATCATTTTGTCATGAGCTGCTTTTGATCTTTCCTTGTAGAGCCTTGAGTTCTCATATGATGACAGTCGAATCTCCTCAAGCTCTTGAATTTTCAACTTCCTTTGAATTCTAGCTTGGGCCAAATCCATGTTGCATTTCTTTATAGCCCAATATGCATGATGCTCGACTTCCACTGGGAGATGACATGCTTTCCAAAAAACAATCCTAAATGGGGACATACCAATGGGTGTCTTGTATGTTGTCCTATAAGCCCACAATGCATCATCCAAGCGCTTGCTCCAATCCTTCCTATTTGGTTGCACAGTTTTCTCTAATATTTGTTTCAGCTCACGATTTGAAACCTCAGCCTAACCATTTGTTTGTGGGTGGTATGGTGTTGATGTTTTGTGTGTCACCCCATAAATTCGAAGGAGGGAAGCAAAATTCCTATTGCAAAAGTGTGTCCCTTGGTCACTAATGATGGCCTTTGGTACTCCAAACCTGCAAAAAATCTGTGCTTTGACAAAGTCCACAACAACATGAGAATCGCCAGTCTTGGTGGCCTTGGCCTCCACCCATTTACTCACATAATCAACAGAAACCAAAATATACAAAAATCCAAATGAACTAGGAAAAGGACCCATAAAATCAATTCCCCATACATAAAAAATCTCACAGAATAGTTTGGGTTGTTGGGGCATCTCATGTCTCCTAGAAATATTCCCAGTGTGTTGGCAATGAGAGCATGACTTAAAAACACATGGGCATCATGGAACAAGCTAGGCCAATATAATCCAGAGTCCAAAACCTTCCTAGCTGTCCGTTGGGGTCTAAAGTGTCCACCAAAAGCAAGTGTATGACAGAAATGCAAAACAGACTCAAACTCATGATCGGGAACACAGCTCCAAATGAATTGGTCACTACACATGCGCCAGAGGTAAGGATCATCCCACACATAAAACCTAGACTCACTTTTTAATTTTTGGACTTGATGTTTCTTTAAATTTGCAAGGATTTCAGAGGCAACAATGTAGTTAAATAAATCTTCATACCAAGGATGCGTACCTGAGATGGAATAAAGATGCTCATCGGGGAAAGTGTCCCGAAGTGGTACCTGGTCAAGGTGTCATCCTCTAGTGTGTGAGTAAGCCTACTCATGTAGTCTACCACCAAATTATCTGAACCCTTCTTGTCCTTTATCTCAATATCAAATTCCTGAAGAAAGAGCATCTATCAAATCAGCCTGGGCTTTGCATCTGGCTTCTTTAGGAGGTACCTCAAAGCTGCATGGTCAGAAAAAACAACTACTTTAGAGCCCAATAAATATGAATGGAATTTATCTAAAGCAAATATGAATGTAAGAAACTCCTTTTCCGGGGTAGTCTAGTTTGATTGGGCTGAATCCAATGTCCTCAATGCATAGGCGATCACATGTGAACGTCCCTCCACCTCTGAGATAAGACAACTCCAACCGCGAAGTTGGAGGTGTCACACATAAGCTGAAAAGGAAGGTCCCACCGCTGGGGCAGTATGATTGGTGGAGTGGTCAGACACTTCTTCAGCTCATCAAATGATACCCTGCATGAATCATCAAAATTTAATTCAATATCTTTTTGAAGCAATCGAGATAAGGGTAGAGTGATCTTACTAAAATCTCTGATGAAGCGTCGATAAAATCCAGCATGTCCAAGGAATGATCGAACATCAGGCACACATGTAGGATATGAGAGGGATGAAATAATGTCTACCTTATATTTATCAACTTCAATTCTATGTTGTGAGACTATATGACCTAAGAAAATTCCCTTTTCGACCATGAAATGACATTTTTCAAAATTTAAGACCAGATTATTCTCAATACAACGATGCAACACATCACCAAAACTAGAGATACATTCATCAAATGAGGACCCATAAACTGTAAAATCATCCATAAATACCTCCATGCAGGTCTCAATGAAATCTGAGAAAATACTCACCATGCATCTCTGGAAGGTACCTAGGGCATTGCAAAGTCCAAATGGCATCCTTCGGTAAGCAAAGGTACCGAATGGGCAGGTGAATGTCGTCTTCTCCTGGTCCTCGACTGCAATGGGAACCTGAAAATATCCAGAAAATCCATCCAAGAAACAATAGTGTGTCTTCCCAGCTAGTCTCTCAAGCATCTGATCAATAAATGGGAGGGGGAAATGGTCTTTGCGAGTGGAATGATTTAGTTTCCTATAATCAATACACACACGCCAACTATTTTGTACCCTCATTGGAACTAATTGATCTTTCTCATTTTTAACAACAGTAACACCAGTTTTCTTAGGTACAACCTGGATAGGTCTAACCCATTGTGAGTCAGAAATAGGGTAAATTATACCTGCCTCGAGCAATTTTTCAACCTCTTTTTTAACAACCTCCAGAAGGGTTGGATTGAGTCTCCTTTGTGGTTGCCTCACCGGTTTATCCCCATCCTCCAAGAGAATCCTATGCATGCAAATGGATGGGGTAATACCTGATATGTCTGACAATGTCCAACCAATTGCCCTAATGTTATCTCTCAAAAGATTCAAAAGTTTTTCTTCATGTTCAAAATAGAGATTGTTAGCAATGATAACAGGTAATCTATCACCACTCAGCAGGTATGCATATTTAAGATTTGGGGGAAATGGCTTGAGTTCCAATGTAGGGGGTGATGTATAGATGGAGAAATTGACGAAACAGACATATCTTCACAATGAACATTAGTATCAGAATAAAAATCATCACAATTAGAAAATAATGCATCAAATCCATCAGCGTACTCAACAGCCATGTCATAATTAGAGTTCACATGATCAAAATCAGAATATGATTCCATTTAAAAATTAAATCTTAGAGAGTCTTGTTCCTTAGAAATGGGTGTGGAAGTACTCTTAGACATCAAACTAGAACCAATACTCATAATCTCCCTAAGCATAGGACAATCCAATTTTGCGGTGTTTTTACTTGGTGGTTCAAAATGGGAGATAACGAAAGGAGAATGGTCCTCTGAGGGGTACTTCATGGATTCCATGACATTAAATACCATAACTTAATCTCCAAACTCCATGGAAAGTGTACCCTCATTGACATTTATGATAGTTTTTTTAGTTTTGAGGAAGGGCCAACCTAAGAAAATGGGGGCATGAGAACTTACCTAATCATCCTCCATGTTAAGCACGTAGAAATCTGCTGGAAAGATCATGTCTCTTACCCGGACAAGTACATCCTCAAGAACTCCCACTGGATATGTTGTAGCTCTATTTTCCAACTGCACCACTACTCTTGTTGGCTTCAACTCACCAACCTGTAAAGAAGAGAATAGAGAGTGAGGCATCACATTTATTGAAGCTCCTAAATCACAACGAGCATCAGATAATTGAAACTCCCCTATGGTACATGGTATGGTGAATGTCCTGGGATCCTTGCACTTTTTTGGCATTGCTAGAGTTGGTGTAATGAGTGCTGAGACATTCCTTCCAAGGTTGATCCTCTCATTTCCCTTGAGCCCTCTTCGATTGGTACAAAGTTCTTTTAAGAATTTTCCATACCTTGGAATTTGCTTAATGGCTTCAAGTAGAGGAATGTTGATCTCCACACGCTTGAATGTATCCAAAACCTCCTTTTGCATTACTTCTTCAGCTATCTTCTTGGTTTGAACAACCCTATTGGGAAAAGGAAGGGGTTTAGAAGGAACATCATCAATATTTTTCTTACCTTTATCTTTCTCCTTGGATTTCTCATCAGTTGGTTTGGAATGCGGCTTCTACAGAGTTGAGGTGAATCCTGGTGGAATGGTAGGTAAAAATGTATTGTTCATTTTCATCCCACTTCTCAATGTGATGGAACTGACATTCCCCTTTGTATTTAGAGTGAGTTGGGAAGGTATATTTCCATAATTCTTACTCACAAGTTCATGGAGGGCGGTGGAAATCTGGATCATTTGAGTCTTCAACTCCCTCAGCTCCGAACTTTGACTCTTCAGCTCATTCTCTTGATTAAGAACAATTTTCTTCAAAAGATCATCAGTATTATAATCTACCTTTGGTGGAGGATTCCCTTGTTGCTGACTTGTTGATGTTTGAGCTTCAAATCTCCTTTGGGGTTGTTGGAAACCCTGTTGGTAAGGTGGAGGCTGCTCGAAGTTTGGTTGAAAAGGGGGCCTTTGTTGATGTCCAGAGCCATACCTCATGTCTGGTTGATCTTTCCACCATTGGTTGTATGTTGGAGCAAATGAATCAAACTTCTTTTGGGGATATGGTTGTTGTTGCTGCTGAAATGGTCTCCCTGGGAATATTGCTGCACAATCCTCTGTCTCTTGTAGTTGTGGGCAACAGTCAGTTGGTTGGCTTGTCTCAGTGCAAATGCCACAAGGCCTTGAAGGAGGGGGTAGAGATGTCTTTTGTGCCGAAGAAATTTACCTAACCATATTTTTCAATTCTTCTAACTTGGTATCAATCAAATGACTCTCAAGAGAAGAAGGACTTACCTGATGTACTCCCCTGATATGTGGTATACCTCGATCACCAAATTGTTGGGAGTTTTGGGCCATCTTGTCGATCAATGCACATGAGGCTATTGGTGTCTTGTCCACCAATGCTCCTCCAGCTAAAGCATCCACCATGCTCATCTCCATGGGTGTGAGTCCTTCGTAGAAGTATTGGATGAGGAGTTGCTCACTGATTTGGTGATGCGGACAGCTTGTGCACAAATTCTTGAATCTCTCCCAATACTCATACATTGACTCCCCTTGTGCTTGCTTGATCCCTAAGATCTCCTTATGAATGGAAGTGGTCCTTGATTCTGGAAAAAATATCTATAATAAAAGACGTTTCAAATCGTTCCAACAAGTTACATCTTCGGGTTGTAAATAATACATCCAATCTTTTGCAGCTCCATCAAGTGAGAATGGGAATGCCCTTAATTTGATTTGGTCTTCAGATACATTTCTTGGTTTCAAGGTTGAGAAAACCACATTAAATTCTTTCAAATGTTTATTGGGATCCTCACTAGAGAGGCCATGAAACTTTGGAAGTAAGTGAATTAACCCAGATTTTAGTTCAAAGTCCGATTCGAGATTTGGGTATGCAATACAATTTGGTTGATAGTTAATATCAGGTGTAGCCAATTCTCGAATGGTTCTATGAAGTTAATTTCCATTATTTTCAGCCATTGGTTATTATTTTATGTCTTAATTTGAATAACTTCAAATTACAATGTTTCCAGAAGAGAGTAATTCACCAACTGGTTGAATATTGAAACTTCTCGTAGACTGAGAGTGTCTGATTCATGCCCTAAGGCTGCATTCAATCTCAGGGTCAAGATCTAAGAGATCTTCGGGATTAGTTTGTGTCATCAATCAATGAGACATGAAAAGAAAGAAATTGGACCATAGTAAAATAAAAATTATAAGTTTGATTTGATGTTCCAAAAATAAGTAGAAGGAAATAAAAGAATAAGAAAAAAAATCAGATTAGGTAAAGATGGAAGAAAGAAGAGAGGAAGAGAATTAAAATGTAAAATAAAATAAACACCTCTAATTGGTTGAAATAATTACTTGGATCCCCAGAAATGACTCCAATTTGAAAGAGCGCTGTCGTGGGCGCCCTCAAATGATTAATGTGATTTTGGGGTACTTAGGTGCAGCAGAGTGGCTGACCAAGGTCGTCTCTCAAAGGAGGAAGTTAATTTAAAAACTTATTAAAGGTATTCTAAAAATAAAATAAAAGAGAATAAAATAAAAACACTACTTTAAAGGATTGGGGGTTTTTTTATAGTTTATGAATCTAGAAGAAGTTTGCTAGAAGGAGATTGTATATTTTTTTTTTGTTTTTAGTTTTGAAATGAATTTCGATTAAAATGACACAACAAGAAGATGTTTTTTTAGAAATCTATTTTAAAAGGCGTAATCGATCTAAATCTACCTCTTGATTAAATTATTAATAATTATCATTTAAATCAATATCCACTTAATTATGATCCCCTAATTTTTTATCCCTCGAACCCTATGAGAGTTAACTTAACCACAAAGATGAAATTACTTAAACCCTAGGCTAGCTTCGGAACACGCAATCGCAGCACCCTGCTTTGATTGTTGTTCTAAGGATAGCTTATGGTCAGTGGTTAATTAGAGCACATATCCATTCTGGAAATGAGGATTAATTGTGTTTAGGAATTATATTTGAACTCTACAAATTTATCCCGTGTGGTCTTGTATTACCGATTAAGATTACGCTCTCACAATTTACACAAAATCCCGACCTCGCGTGTTTTTGTGTTAATTGTTCAATTGCTTGCTTAGTTTCTTGTAATTTAAAAACACAATTCATGGATCATATTATGAAAATTAAAGTATCTCATTTATTCAAAATAATTAAATGAAGAGGTTAGAAGATAGACCAATTACTAAAAGACTACTCTTCCATGAGTGGCGTAATCATCGTAGAAGCGTTTTGCATGTGCAAAGGTTTATAATGGGTATAACCCAATAACGCTTCTACTCAAGAATTCCATACCAAATAGTAAGATTAATATAATAAGAAATTTAAACAAAACATAAGAAAAAATAAGAAATAAAAGAAGAACAAAGAAGTTTATTACACAAACAAAATCATTACAACATGAAGGAGGAGAAGAAGGCTTTGTCGAAGGGATCCTTGCTTCAAGAGCTACCCTTATTTAAATGGCTGGAGAATTGGAGTGGATCCACTTCTCATCTTCCCTCAACTTCCCAAAGCACGTCCCACCCCCCTACAAATGAGAAAAACTCCAATTTATAGAGGGGAGGGGAGGAGAGGTTACAAGTGGTTTCAAGTGTGAATGTGGAAATTCGGACAAATATTTTATTCCCACTTGCACCGCCAATTTGACCTCCAAAACGCGTGAATTGACCGGCCTTCCAGAAGGATGATTTGTGAAAAATCATGTCCCCGAGATTTCATCAAAATTTGGGCTCAATAAAAGCCTTTATGAAGAATATATGGCCCAAATACAGAACCCATGTCCATTCTGCTGAGTCCAGCCCACCATTGAATTAATGGCCCCTTTACTCCATCCAAATGCACTCTTTAGCTCTAGTGTCCTGAATTATAGTTGTATAAGATTAAGTGAGGAACATAGTTACAAAATTTAAAATTCAAATAATATATATAAAAATATTTATCTTCGAAATACTACAGTGCACTATTAAGGGTAAAACTGGAATTTTCACCAAATTTTCAAATAAATGATCAAATCCAAAATATTTTATAAATAAACATATTTAACACAATGTGAGGAAATTATTTCATTTATTATCAATAAAATATTCAATAAAATAGTGTTTTATCAAGGCCCAGGTTAGGGGATCTCTCATCTTAAAGGATGAGGTTGAATGAATGAAATCTCAATCTTTAGTGACATAAAGATGTGTAAATCACTATGTTTTGAGGAATATTCCACAGAATTCCTTTCATATAACGAAGTAAAATCAATAAATCAAGCCATAAATGGCTTTGAATAGTATCTTGAAGACTGAATCTTGAATAGGAAAGGTGGAATGGCTTAAGAGGGGTGAAATGGGCATGAAGGGCACCCAAAAAGGCAGGGGCGCGCAAGTCCTGGCAGGCGCGCAGGTACTGCGTGGGTGTACAAGTCTTGGTTGCGCAGGTATACCTGTGCGACACATTGGGTACTTGCACAGTGTTCAACCAGCAGTGTAATACTTGAGCGAATTTTGTTTAAGGCCTTTAGAATCCTCCTGAGGTTCTTCCAGGAGAGGGGCGCGCAGGTTCTATTGAAGGAGTAAGGCGGCGCGCAAGTGTGGCCATTTCCCTTAAGGGCTGGCAACCTATGCATGCAAGTGTTGATGAGTTTCAATACTTAGGTCTTCCTCCCCCTCTTTAGATCTTCCGTTCTAGGTAAGAAATTACCTTAGAAGTGTTCCAGAAGCTTTGAGAAGAGACGAGGGCGCCGAGAGCTCAAATCTGAGTTTCTGGAAAAAATCCTCCCCAAATGGGGGGCCCATAGGGTCTATTTATAGGCAGGAGAAGACCCCGGGCGGTTATCACTTAGGTCACACAAGTCACTTGCGCGACCATAATTCTCCGCTCAAGTGGACTTGCGTGACTATGAGGAAACTTGCGCGACTTATGGGCAATCTTCTCCTTGTTCATCCCTTTGCCGATTTTTGATATTTTCTTCAAAGGATGAATCAATTTGAGCTAAGATATTCCCCTTTTCCAATCTTTAGACTCTGTGACGAAAAGAAGCATCAACAAGGATACAATCCAATCCCCAGGAGGTGATCCTAGGTGATTAATAATATCATGCATCATCGTCAACCCCTAAGAGGTAATCTGAGGCAGTCAAGTAGTTATTAGGAGACATTTTCAATCCCTAGGAGGTAATTTTAGGTGACTCCATAATCATCATGTTTCATCACCAATTCTTAGGTGGGTGACCCTAGGAATTCCACAATAATTAGGCTCCATCATAAATTCCTTGGGGGATGAATCTAGGAATTTTAGTAGTGATCAGGCTCCAAGACAATCCCTAGTATATAATCCTAGGTGATCATATAGACCCAACGTCTGAATCCAAACATCCTAGGAATTTCATATACATTAGGAATCATCTCTAGATCCATGGATAATATCCAAGGAATCTATGAGTATCAGTAAATAGCTATCAATTCCTAAGGGGATAACCTTAGGAGAGCATAGTATCATTCATATCCAAAATATCCAATAAACATGTCCAAGGAATCCATGATTATCAGGTAATAACTATTGATTCCTAGGGGGATAACCCTAATAAATCATGGTATCATGCATATATGCAAGATACAAGGAGCATTTCCAAGGAATCCATACGTATTAGGCAATAACTACCGATTCCTAATGGTTGACCTTAAGAAATACATATAACTTAATGTATAAAAAGCATATCATAAGTATCCTAGGAATCCCCAACACATATACACACAACTCAAAGAGGTAATACATCCCTATCACAATATCACATATACACACTTAATCAGAGATGACTATCTTCTCTAACTCATCTCACAAAACTGAGGTCATCCTCTCAAGTGCATGACCTATCATCACTACCCAATTCCCATATGCACCCTCTCAGGGGTAAAAGTATCACTTGATCACCTTTTTAGGTCCCCTAGGCCTCATCATGCCAAGAAACCCTTCCCAAGTTCCCCTATCTCATCTCCCTCAATTGGGTTCAAGTTCTTCACTTAGAGGGAATACCATCCCTTGATGTCATCATAATCATATCACGACCTCATTAGTCTCGAAAGAAGGTTACACAAGGGAGTTATCCTCAAGCCCATTAACTTCCCAAATAACCCTATGCCAGCCATCAATCCCAACCTATCCATCAATATTCATAGGGTATACCCACTTGTGTGATCACATGTCAATGGGGGAAGCACTCTCACCCCATAATCATCTTAACTAATCAAAATCTTTAAGGAATCTAAAGGTTTTTTCATGGACAATTCCTAGGAAATCCATCCCAATTCATATCTCACCTCTACCTGGAGATCACTAAGGTAACCTATTTCGTAGGGTGCTGATTTTGTTCATTTCATTTTATCTAAACCATTTAATTTTTACCCTTCAGGGTCCATACATCCCAAGTCATATATATATAACTAATTCCATTTTCATAAAAAATTGAGGAAATCTAGCCAGTTCACAATGGTCCATTGTGGAAATTGACACTTTGTTCAATCCATTCATAGGAATTCTGTTTTAATTAGGAAATTACATAGTTTAAGAATGTCAATTATTTCAAGTGGAAATACCACACATGTCACATGAATAAAATAAATTTCATAACTATAGGGTAGTACATAAGGACCACCTACCACAATTGGAGTTATTACCTTTTTAAAGAACAAATCAAAAACTCTTTCCCATGATCATCCAAGTCCAATGACTATCGCCTGAACACCCATGACCCTAACTCATTCCAAAACATCTGAATTAATTAATTTTAATAATTTACAATTAATTAAACAATTTATGATTAATTACACAATTTAATTTAAATAGGCATAATGAATAAAACACCACCAAGAGACATCCGCTCATCGAAACCTATATAAATAGAATGAAAACCACTCCAAGAAAACTCCCAAACCGAAGATGCATAAAATCCCTAACAAACGACACCAATTCAAAAACCAATTTTATCTAATTTAGGAAAAATCCTTATGAAAATTGATATGGTGATGTACCTTCACCAAAATTGTGGGAAATAATGTGAAAACACCATCTCGAGATGTCCTCTATCCACCGCATGAAAAATCCTCATAATTATTATCCAAGTACACCATGATCTAGTAGAATCAACTCCAAACAACATACTAAAACCATAATGAAATCATTGCCGAAGAATGGAAACAAGAACATAAGAGGACGTAGGAAGAACATACCTTGGATCACTATGAAATTTCCATAAAATACCCCCTCACACCAAAGGGGTTCATGAGAGGAAGAGAGAAGGGAGGGCCTGGCAAAATAACCTCCCCCATGCAGCTTATTTGACCATGAACAAGAGGGGGGCCCTTCAATTTATCGATCTGCCCCTATTTAAAAAAAACACCACCTAAGACCATTTGTGGCATGAACTTGGGAGTTCAAATCATGAAACACTTGGGGTAGAGGAATCCTCCCCTAGAAAAGCTCAATTCATATTTTTAACAATTGTTCACACAATGGAATCTTCAAGATAGAGGGACATGCCCCTCAACTAACCCCATTCACAGAGTGAACCCCTTGGTTTACAACATTAATGGATACAACAATCGGAAATTTTGCTCCTAGGCCACCCTAGCCCTTCTCTAACGCTAACCAGAGCACCCGTACCACTAATCTGGTCTCAAACCACGTCCAAAATACACCTCTTGAGATGACCTAACACTCGAAATTGGGAACCAGACCTCAATTCTCAAAATAAATCTCTTAGAAAAACCAAAAAATCATATTCCCTAAGGAATTCACACCCTAAACAAGTATGGGGTTTTTCATAAATACAATTATATATATAATAAAATAGATATAGATAAATGTAAATATGAATAAATATAAAAATAAAAATAAAAATAAAAATAAAAATAAAAAATAAAAAATAAAAATAACAATAAATATATATAAATATATATATACCCACATAATATATATAAATATAAATAAATATAAATAAATATAAATTTATATAAATATATATAATCATACATAAATACATATAAATATCTATAATTAAATATAATTATAAATAAATATACATAAATATTTATAAATACAAATATATATAATTATATAATTATATATATATATATATATATATATATTTATATAAATACTTATAAATATATATGAAAACATAATTATAAATAAATATATATAAATATATATAAATATATAGTTATATATAATTATACATAAATATACAAAAATATGTATAAATGATATATAAATAAAAATAAATAAATAAATAAATAAATATAATCACATATAAATACACACACATATATACATGTATGCACACACAAATGCACATAATATATATAAATATATATAAATATATAAATAAATAGTTGGGGTCATGCCTCGGTGGGTGAGGTGTCCCGTAATACTGCATCTATCTAGGGAGTCTGGGGCTCAAATCCTAGCCGCTATAAAGGTGAGTGAAACTAGGATAGGGGCGACAATCTCTAATGGAGTAAGGCTATGAAGGACGGTGTCAGCAGGGTGCTGTAGTGCCAAGGATTCAGAGGGACGGGTCAGAAAAGGATGATGGTAAGAGGCACTCTAACGTCAGGTGAGGCTGGTAACATATGCCCTTGTTAAATAGTGGGGGGTTGTTAATGACGTGGCCCACACTAGCAGGTGCGAGCAGAATAAATTTAGGGACATCGGGCCAGTGTGGGCCTATGATCCAAGTCACTTAGGGCCTTCAGGTGAATAAAACGTGTGGGTCTTCGGGCTGCTTAAATGTAATGTTAGGGCTGGGTGGATGAGTTGCCGGTTCTTATGGCCTATATGTTTGGGTGTGTATGTTTCCTTTCCCTATACCCCTAATAAAAATAATAATCAATATATATATATATATATACACATATCAATTCATATATATACCCACATAATATATAAAAATTATATATAAATATACATAAACACAAACACACACACACATACAGATATATATATATATATACATGGACCCACATAATATATATAAATGTATATAAATACAAATACATATGAATATTTATAAATATAGAGAAACACACACACACACTCATATATATATATATAAATACACACACCCACACCCACATGATATATATAAATATAAATATAAATATATATAAATATAAATATTATAAATATATATAAATACATATAAATATCTACAAATATAAATAAATTTATATAATTATAAATAAATAAATAAATAAATATATATATATATATATAATCAAATATAATCATATATAAATATAAGTATAAATATTTGTGTGTATATATATATATATATATATGAACACATAGATATACATAAATACATATAAATATATAAAAAAATATACATAAATTGATATATATATATATATAATGACATATAAATATCTATAGACACACACATACACACACAATTCTTAACCTTGAACTTCCCACAACAAGGAATTTCCATAACCACTAAGGTTTCACCATGAATTTCATCTAAATTCAAGCCTTTGGATTTGATTGGTCATAGAGCTCAAAGAGACACCCAAATCAAAAGTTATGGTCATTTGATGTTGAAGTCAGACTTTCAACTTCTCTTAGAACATTAATATATTTTTTTATTAACTATTATCAAAATTTTGTCTAATATGATAATAGTTTTTTCATTAGCTTAGATATGACTAATAAAAGAGTACAAATGGATACCCAAATCAAAATTTATAGTAATTTGAACTTGAAGTTTTATCTTCAACTTCACTTAATTATTATCTATCATTAATTTAGTGACAATTTATTAAAAACCAATGCTAAAAAACTACTATTAAATGATGTTGTTTTTTAATAAGATGTCATTAACTTAGAAATGGTTTTCTTACACTGCTACTTAAAAAATAAAAAATGAAACATCTAGTGACTGTTTTGAAAACTACCGCTAATAAACAACTACTAAATTCTCATTTTCTTATAGCATGACTTCCAATTGACTTCTAATTGATAAAAAATACAATATTACAAACTGTAGTTACAATGATAACCCCTTTGTTTTTTTTCAATCCACCACCTAAATATCTTTCTCCCCTTAGACCATTATTCTACTTTTTACTATTCTTCTTTCTCCCTTTTTGATCCATTCTCCTACTTGAGTTATTCTTCCCATTTGATAATAAAATTCAAAGGGTTCATGTACTTCAGTTAAGATCATGTTCATAGATCCTTAACACTACCACCATTTTTAAATCTTAACAAAGATCATTTAACTACCCTATAATACTATTTGATTCAAATATAAATGTAGGAAATAAGAGAAATAATTAATTGATACAATGTTGTATAATAAGAAATAAACTGATCAAACATTTGAATTGTTTCCAAATTCTATATGGATAGAATCTCCCCATATCTTCTTTAAACTAATAAAATTTAAGTCCCTAAAATAAAAAATTGACAATTATAAAATTTCATAAAATAGGGATATGAGAATCTACATCTATTTAGTTTTAGGGGATGTTTAAACTATAAGTTTTAACCGATGCTTCAAAAAAAAGTGAAACCAATGGTTTGGTGAAGATATCTACCACATGATGTTATATTTTAACAAATTTTAGTTTCAAACTATTGTTCTAAACCCTCTTATTTATACATTGGTAATGGGTATCAATGTGTTTCATGTTAGAGTGTTTTACTATTTTTTTTAATTCAATGGAATTTTTTAAGTTCCCAGAAATGTGGGAACCACTGGGGGTTGAATCGGTAGTGATCTTTTACAATTTATTTTCTATTGAAATTAACCCTTGCAACTTTTTAGAGTTTATATTATTTTAAACTTTTTATATAAACCTCACTCATATTTAAATATAGTAAATTAAATTAAGGCACACATAGTTTACAAGTTTCCCCCAAGTATTGATGACTGCATCCTTGTCGTGGCGACTCCCATTGGTCCATAGAATTTCACTATGTCATGAAGTTAATACAATTGTGACAAATACCATCAAGATAATTCCATCTCTATAAATATAATTATGCTGAATCCCATCAGTTATAAATTTTTCTTATACTTTAGAGACAAAATAAGATAAGGAAACTCTGAAAACAACTCACGAAAACTTTTTTTGGAAATTATATGTCCAATACACTATCCATCTAGTATGAATCCATCTGGTGTGACTTTGCTTCATATGGTATGAATCTATCTGGTGCACCTTGAAATCAGTATGGTACACCTTTTTACAGTACCTATTCTTAAACTTGGAGAAACCTTGGCTGTGAACTCACACTACTCATCTACCAAAATCTTTAACACTTCAGCTCTCCATCTCTCACACACATGAATAATATAAATTCATATGGTGCCTTCACATAATTATATAGGGACACCAACATGATAAAGAATGATAACACAAATGTATTTTCATTCTCAACTAAAAATTTAAATTTAAAAATTCATGCTCAACTTAGCCTCATTAGGGTGCCTCTCAAATATTCTGGAACATTATTGAAGATTCTTGAAAACTCAGTATCAACACTTTTCTTAAAACTTCCTTAAAACCTAGTTAGATAAAAAAACGTTGAAATAATAATTTAGTATCTTAATTGTTAATTAATTTATATAGTTTATTTAAATATTCTTATAACTCCAAATGTTTTTCTGATGTACTGAAAATAACCCTTCAATATAGAACTGTTCTGTCTGACTCTTATTTGTTTGATTTTTATCGTCTGATTGAATCGATTTAATACAATCAAGAATATCCATTTAATTCTCTTCTCATGTATCATCTATTTTATGTACTTCACATAAGCTTTTCTATCATTTCTAGTTCATTGAGTGACATATCTCTTTCCGATCATCCCACTTTTGCTCAGACTTCATATGAGGCTTGGATCACAAAACTCAATCTAGTACAATTTCAAAACAATGTTTGACTGATGAAATTATAGTTCATTGTTTGATTCTAGTGTATCCATTGATCCCTTATAATCCTTTCTAGTTGAACTTTTTCAAAATTTCATCCAATAGTAATGACTCACTTTGTTCGGTACAACTTCTCATCTTTCTCTGTTTGAACACCTTTGGCTTCCTTGTATAGTGGAACCATGTTCATTATCCATCTGGTAGACTTATAAGATTTCTCCTCACAAACCTCTTGGAAAATAAATCATTTGATATAATTTTATACATCTCTATTCAATATTATTTTTTAAACATATATCTATCTAAAGACCTAATTATTCATCTTCTGCTGGTGATACACCATTTCTATCCGATATGCCTCTCTCTAATTACCTTCAGAGAAAAAACTTAATTTATAAGGAACTTATTGAATTCATATATTTTAACTTTTCACATATTAAAAATTAATTATTTCATAATAATAATTTCATACAAACTGTCTATCCAAAAACTTAATATTCTTAAGAATTCCTTTTTTTCAGTGGACTCATTCCATTGGCCTTTATACTGCCTTACCTGATCATTTATTGTAACTTCTTCATATTAGATCTTTAACTTCATACATACATAATACAATATTTGTTTGGATACCAACTTCTCCTCCTTTATATAGACTCATACAAAATTATTTTTGATTATGAGTCTGTTCATGATGTTAGGAACTTTTAAGATCAACACGACATCATTTGAATTGATAAGGAAACTTTATTAAAATCCATAATAAAATTTTCTCACACACTCTAACAATACATTATTACCTATAATAAAAAATAATCATAAATAACACATTGATAAAAAATACAATAATCATAAAAAAATCAACTCAAAGGATCTTTAATCCACCCATTTATATTTTTCAGAAACATTTTCATTACTCAAAATATTTTTGTTTATATATGTATAAAACCATAAAATTTCTCCAAGAGAATGTCCTAACACTAAATTTCTAGATAAAGATTTTTTTTGAATAAATTCCATCTCTTATTGAAAAGAAAGTTTATGGTCATGATAAGATAACCCCTCAATATTTTACTCCCCATTTTTATGATAACACCAGCTTCATATTTATATAAGATAGAGTTGTAATTATTCGTAAAAAGTTGAATATATTATCCCCCTTTGACAATATAATCCAAATAATTATGAGGGACCTCATTAATAACTTTCTTAAGTCATTAGTAGAGGTAGAACATGTAGTTTAAACCTCAGTTCCTTAAATATTTCCCTTGGCATAGCCTTGGTGAAAATATCAAAAACTTGATATTTTATTGAAATATAATCAAGCATAACATCCCCATTAGTAACTTTCTATTTTATTAAATGATATTCAATATTAATATTCTTTGATTTGGAATGTTGTACAAGATTTTTTTAAATATAAATGACACTTTTATTATCAAAATTTATTTTCAATGGTCTTATAATATTTACTCTTAAATCATCCAGCCAAAATTTCATCCAAATCATTTGCATACAAGCCTGGGTGGCAGTAATATATCCTTCTTCCATTGCACTCAAAGTAAAAAAAAGTTTTTTCTTATTATTAATAATCACACAACATTCTCCCATGAATAAATTTCCTCCTGATTTTTATTTTATATCATTACATTCTACATCCCAATCAATATTAGTGAAGCCATGAAAGGTTATCTCATTACTTATTCTATATATCAACCCATAATTTTATGTTCTTTTAATATACCTAATTATTATCTTTTCTTCCATCAAATATGATTCCTTTATATTACTCTAATATAATTCAAAAAAAATTACAACATAAGAAATTTATGGATTTGAAGCTATAAGATAGAGTAAAATTCCAATCAACTTTAAGAATTCTTTATAATTTACACTTTTCCTAGCTTCATATTTACTTATATTCACACCAAAAGAGATAAGAGTAGAAACTTATTTTTTATGTACCATACTAAACATTTTCAATAACTCCTTGGCATGTTTTTATTGAGAGAGGAAGATATATTTTCCCTTTTTTTTTGAACTTGTAAACCAAGAACGAAATTTAAATCTACAAGAATTGACATCTCAAAGTTCTTCTTTATTTTTCCAGCAAACACTTCACAAGATTTATTCTTGTTACATGAAAAAATTATACCATAAATATAAATAATAAGAATTAGGGCACTTGTGATCATTTCCTTCATATACAAGTTGTTATAAACTTTTCCTTTTAGAAAAGTTCAACCGCTTCAGGAAACTTTCAAGATTTGAATACTAGGCAAGAGGGTCCTATTTTAATTAATACAAATATTTATTCAATTTTCACACCATGGTTACATATTTATCAAGTAATAACCTACAAGGTTTCTCAATATAAAATTCTTATTCAATTTATCTATTTAGGAAAGCTAACTTAACATCCATTCGATAGAATTTATAATTTTTGTGTGTGTAAAAACTACCAAGATCATTCTAAAAGTTTCAAGTATCACAATTAGAGAAAAAGTTTCTTCAAAATAAACACCTTTCACCCATGATTAATCTTTACAAACTATCCATGCTTTATTTCATAAAATTTATCCATCTTTGTTAAGCTTTTTTTAAACACCCACTTGATACTGATAATGTTATTTCCTATTGGAAAAGGAATAGGATCCTAGGTTCCATTATTCTAAATATGATCCAACTCTTTATTCATTTCATTTATCCACTCTTTATTTTCAACTACCTATGGAATGAATTATGGTTCTACCTATGTGATAAATTAAATTTGATTCTCAATTCTCAATTTATATCTTGTTTGAGCAAGAGCTTCTTAGTTTCCAATGATATTATAAGATTCAACTTGTTTTTCTAAAGTTAAAAACTATAGAGTTTTTCTTATGGTATCACTTTAATCATCACTAGATTGAACTGAATCAAACTGTACATGTTTGGGATCACAATAATCTTCCTTCTCATTATATTATTTGGAATACCGCAATCTATATTTTGTAACATCTTCCTTATCATATTCAACAATTTTTGTTAAGGAAGTATATTTTTCAATAAATTTAACATCAAAGGAACTAACCAACTTTTAAAGTTATTTATTATAGTATTTTTAACTTCTTTGATAGGGTGAACATCCTAAGAAAATTCATCCTCTAGATTCTCATCAAACTTTTCAAGATATATATTTTTGATCTTTTTTAAGAAATAACTCCCAAAAACCTTAAAGTATTTTATTTTAGGATTTTTGTTACACAAAATCTCATAAGGATTTATTTTTTATTCCAATTAGAGTAAAAAGTTTTTCATATATTGACAACTATACTTATAGCTTCTCTCCAAAAAAATTTAAAAGTTTGTATTTAACTATCATGCTTCTTACCATTTTAAATAATTTTTCTTCCTTTATGTTACTCCATTTTATTAAGGAGTGTAGGGAGAACTTTATTGGTGTTTTATTTCATGATTATTTAGGTATAATTCAAAATATATACTTTTATACTTTTTTCCATTATTTTTTATAAGATTTAATATATAAAAACCAATATCTTTTTCTACTTAACATATAAAACTTATGAAAATATCAGAAGCCTCTAATTTATCTTTAATGAACATTACACTGGTCAATCAAGTGAAATATTAAATGAAATTAATAAAGTAAAAATCATGTTTTATTGATTTATGTCTCATCATTCCACATAGATCAGAGTGATTGAGTACAAGTAGTTTGGTAGATTTAATTTCAACTTTCTTATGCCTTCAACTAACCATAATTTCTTTCTAATAGGTTTCCCAAAAAGCACCATATTTCCTTTTTAATTGTGGAAATTTTCTTACAACATATTACTTAGAAAGAATGATCATAATTTTTTAGCTAATATTCCCAAGTTTTTAGTGACACAACTTCTTTTAATCCTTAGAACATAAGTAACACAAGTTACAAAGATATAAAATCTAAAACAGATTACCACTAGTTCTTTCTCCTTTAGTAATAAATTTTCCATATTTCAAACATGAAATGATGCAGTATTTTCACACTACAAGAAAACTGCCGTTTAGCGGTGGTTTTTTCGCGGTGGTTTTAATAACCGTTGCGAAGCGCGTTTTCGGGCCTCCATTTTGGGACGGTTTTAAGAACCGCCGCTAAACGGCAAAAAAAAATTATTTATTTTTTAATTTTTTAATTTTTTTTAATTTTATTCGAGGATTAGCGGTGGTTTTTTGAAAAACCGCCGCGAAATGAAATGAAAAAAATAAAAAAACGCGAGAAACCCCGAAATAACTAAAACGACCATAACTTTTGATCCGGGCGTCCGTTGAAGCACCACAACTAGTCAAATCGAAGCTCATGAAGAGATATAGAGGCACATATAATCAAAACCATGAGACGGTCTAAGGTGTGGAAGATATTAGAGTTATAAAAAATTTGAAAAAAGTACTACAACTTCAAACGGCCATAACTTTCGCTCCGAGTGTCCGTTTGGGCTCTACCACATATCAAATCGAATCCAGAGAAGAGAGCTACGCACCAATTTGACAGAAGTAATCTTATGTCGTGTTTTTCGACCCCAAAAACTCCTCTGAAGGCCTCCAAAACCCCGTTTCTGTCACCGATGTCCCGTCGAACTTGTCTTTAAACAGACCTAACTTTCGATCCGCGTGTCAGTTCGGCCTCCTCCACCTACCAGATCATAGCTCATTCTATGAGCTTCAGTTTGACTGGTCGCAGTGCCCACATGCACTCCTAGATCATATGTTATGGCCTTTTTAGTGGGTATCGGGTTTGTTATGTTTTTCAATGCCTCGTTTCTAGCACCCGTTCTCCGTCAGCTTTTTTTAAATGGTCATAACTTCCGATTCGTCTGTCCATTTGGACTCTTTCACCTTTCAGGTTGAAGAGCGTTTCAGGATCTTTGATTTGACAGGTCGTGGATCTAAAATAGACTCTCGGATCATAAGTTATCTCCGTTAATGTGAGTCCAATGTTTTTGTCTCTTTATGACTGTTTTGACGGGTTTTAACGGTAGCTCCATTTATTACTGTTTATTTGGGTTTCCATGACTTGTTATCTTTATCAATGGGTTTTTATGTGTTATTATGATGATTATGTTGAATTATTAAGGAGTTTTCCAGAGTTGTCACGAGTTTTCATGCTTTCTCATTTTTTCTAATGTCTCATTCTTCATATGCTTCTTCATCCATTTTCACGCGTTTTCATGATTTTTCATCCCTTATCACGTCTTTTCATACTTTTTCATGTGTTTACTTCATTATTTATTATTTATTATTTATATTTATTTATTAGTTATTATTTATTATTTATTAGTTATTATTTATTATTTATTATTTATTATTTATATTTGTTTATTATTATTTTTTATTTATTATTTATATTTATTTATTATTTATTATTTATTATTTATATTTATTTATTATTTATTATTTATATTTATTTATTTATTATTTATTTATTATTTATTATTTATATTTATTTATTATTTATATTTATTTATTATTTATTATTAATATTTATTTATTATTTATTATTTATTTATTATTTATTATTTATATTTATTTATTTATTAGTTATTATTTATTATTTATTATTTATTGTTTATATTTATTTATTATTTATTATTTATATTTATTTATTATTTATATTTATTATTTATTATTTATATTTATTATTTATTATTTATATTTATTTATTATTTAGTATTTATATCTATTTAGTATTTATTATTTATTATTTATTATTTATTATTTATTATTTATTATTTATTATTTATTATTTATTATTTATTTATATTTATTTATTAGTTATTATTTATTATTTATTAGTTATTATTTATTATTTATTATTCATATTTATTTATTATTTGTTATTTATTATTTATATTTATTTATATTTATTTATATTTATTATTTATATTTATTTATTATTTATTATTTATTACTTATATTTATTTATATTTATTTTTATTTATTATTTATATTTATTTATTATTTATATTTATTTATATTTATTTATTAGTTATTATTTATATTTATTTATTATTTATATTTATTTATATTTATTTATATTTATTTATTACTTATTATTTATATTTATTATATATTATTTATATTTATTTATTATTTATTATTTATATTTATTTATTATTTATTATTTATTATTTATTATTAATATTTATTTATTATTTATTATTTATTATTTATTATTTATATTTATTTATTATTTATTATTTATATTTATTTATTATTTATTATTTATTATTTATTATTTATTTTATTCTATTTATTATTTATTATTTATATTTATTTATTATTTATTATTTATTATTTATTATTTATATTTATTTATATTTATTTATTATTTATTATTTTCTATTTATTATTTATTATTTATATTTATTTATTATTTATTATTTATTATTTATTATTTATATTTATTTATTATTTATTATTTATTAGTTATTATTTATTAGTTATTATTTATTAGTTATTATTTATTATTTATTATTTATTATTTATATTTATTTACTATTTATATTTATATATTATATATTATATATTATTTATTAGTTATTATTTATTATTTATATTTATTTATTATATATTATATATTATTTATTATTTATTATTTATTATATAATATTTATTATTTATTATTGATTATTGATTATTGATTATTGATTATTGATTATTGATTATTGATTATTGATTATTGATTATTGATTATTGATTATTGATTATTGATTATTGATTATTGATTATTGATTATTTATTATTTATTATTTATTATTTATTATTTATTATCTATTATTTATTATTTATTATTTATTATTTATTATTTATTATTTATTATTTATTATTTATTATTTATATTTATTATTCCTTATTTATTATTTATTATTTATTATTTATTATTTATTATTATTGAGTTTATATCTATTATTTATGTATTATTTGTTTTTTCAATTAATATATATAAGTATATTAAATTCTGTTTATTAACCACATGGCAAGCTTGCTGGAGTGGTAAAGTCTTTGGAAAATATGCAAGAGGTTAGGGGTTCAAATCTCACCAAACGCAGAATTTCTTTATATTGCATGGGTATGGATGTGCATGTGCGTGTGCATGTGCGTGTGCATGCATGGATAAATAAAGTAAATAAAATAATACGAAATAAATAAATAAATAAAATAAATACGAAAAAAAAAAAAAAATAAATACGAAATTAAATAAATAAATAAAATAAAATAAATAAATAAAATAAATAAATAAATAAAATAAATAAATAAATAAATAAAATAAAATAAAGAAATAAAATAAATAAAAAAAATAAAATAAAATAAATACATAAAATAAATAAATATATATATATAATAAATAAATAAAATAAATAAATAAATAAAATACGAAATAAATATATAAATAAAATACGAAATAAATATATAAATAAATACGAAAAATAAATATATAAATAAATAGAAAAATAAATATATAAATAAATATATAAATAAATATATAAATAAATATATATATAAATAAATATATAAAATTAAAAATAACAAAAATAACAAAAATAAAAAAATAAAAAAAACCGCCGTGAAACGTTCTGCGACGGTTTTGAAAACCGTTGCGAAATAGTTTCCCGACGCACGATTTAGCGGCGGTTTTTCAAAACCGCCGCGAAACGAAAAAAAACCGCCGCTAAATGCCTTTTTTGCCGTAGTATCAGAATATAACTTACTTGACATCATCAAAATGTTTTATAACACTCAGTAAGTTGTGCCTACACCAATTAACATATATAACTTCCTTGGATTTCAATTTCCAAGCTTTAATCTCATCCATTTCAATTCCTTTAATCTTTAAGGAACTATCATTTCCAAAAGTAACTGCTCTGCCTTTATATTCTTGAATATATTTCAATATATTTACATAAATTTTTCATATATGAGGAACAAACACTCTTAATAATCTATGGTTTTCCCTTTTTCTATCTTTTAGAGTAGTATCAATATCAATTTTTTTTTCTTTAATTTCCTTCTTACCAACCTCCTTTTGTTTTATAGTGTAATAAATTTTTCTTGGAAGTGTTGTCATATATTCTTCATCATAGTGACATGGTTGGTCACCCCTTCCACAAAAATACTCTTAGAAATAGAATTGGTTTTTCTTTGGGAACTTTTTGACTTCTGATGAATTTTTCTTTCTTTCCTCCCACAACTTAAGAAAGCTACTCTATTTTCTTCCACTTTTTCTCCCCCTCAATTCATGTCTACTTTCAGGGAGAGAAATATTGTGACAAAAATTATATTACTTGTGCCTATATATACCAAAATTACAAAAATATCCACTAAACCTTGATATTTTATAGAAAAATGGGTTTTCCCTATGATGAGTTTGTTGAGGTTCATAACATCTTTTTGTATCTGATTCCTCCTGAAATGGGATAACTTTCTTATAAAGTTTATTTTTAACTTTTATTGATGTGATGTGTTTTTCACATATTTTATCAACCCAATATTTCCCAATTTTGTTTCTTCCACCTTCATGGTTATAATAATGAAATGAACTTTTATGTATAACGGGTTTAGATGTCACCTGATTCTTGGGATGAGTTATTTCATTAGCTTGAGATGGTTCAACCGTTACCATTGAATCTTTGTTGAAATTATCACTCATCTTATTTAAGGTAATTTAAACCTCAAAGAATCTTTATTAAGTTTTACAAACCTCACCTTCCCTAGTAATGAGTTTCTTACTAAGATCTTCCACCATATTTCTTTATTCTGTAACTTTTAGTTTGAGGTTTTTAATTTCCTCAATTCTTGAATCTTCCTTTTTAAGGAATTATTCCTTTCATTAATTCTTATTTTAAATATAATTATTTAATATTCTTATTTCTTTCTTGAGTTTATTTCTTTTCTCAATAAATGACACATGTTTTGATCTTGGTTGACATTCCCTATAGGTTTATTCACCTTTTTATTCTTCAAAATTTGAAGTATATTCCTTTATTTTAACATTACAAAAGAAGGTATTGAACTTTTATAGTGCTTCACATTCTAATGAATTGTTATCAGAATAATTGTACTCAAATTTCTTACTCATCATACTTATTTTGTTTCCAGTGAAATTTTTATTTCTTCCAATGGATTTCTTATCTTCCTTGTAAGTTTGATCCACTTCTTCCACCAATGATTTTATTCATAATAATAATCATATTTTATATCTTTTTTTCTTTATACAATTAATAAAAAATGTCCAATACCTACATACTAAAAGCATTTAATTGGTATTTTAACTTTATACTTTCCTCTAGATTTTCAGCAATTTTTATAGATAAGAGACAAAATTCTATTATTTTATTTAACATAAACTTCCTTATCTTCTGATTTATTGAGTCCCTCTATATCATGTTTAGGTTCATGAATTTTTAACTTCTTTATAGCTTCAAAATCCATTTATACCATTATATTATTCTTAAATGATGGATATTTCCTCATCCCATACACAATAAGAAATTTATGCAATTCATCAAGGGGTAAATCATCTTTATATTTTAAAGTAGATAGGTTAGGATTTAAACAATCTAGAAAGTTTCTCATCAGTTTATTAAAATTGGTAAAATCTTCCAAGACATATCAAAATCCTCTGATGTTGCTGAATAATTCATTAACTATTGTGAAATATTCATCAACAGTTTCATCTTTCACCATTATGATATCTTTGAACTTGCTTCTCCAGATTTGAATATTTGTTTCCTTCACTTTAATTTTTCCCTTGAAGATAATTTTGAGCTTTTATGAAGTTTAATTAGCTATCTTGAGACCCATAAACTTCATATAAACATTTATTAATTAGGATATAAGAATTTTATTTTGATATTTCCTATCAAACTCAATATTCCTTTTGTCATCCAATATCATAGGAGAATATTTTTCAATGGATGGGAACCCAATTTTAGCTACATCAATAACCTCCAATCCAAGCGACAGAAGACAGGGTATCATTTTTTTCTATACATAATAAAATTTTCCATTAAAGGCAGGAATACTTCTTATATTTAATAAGTATATATTATACATGATAAGAAAAGTAAGTATCTTATAGAGGGAACCTGAAAGATCTGATACAACTTGAAGTTCCCAAGAATGTGATAACCATTGAGGGGTTGAATCAAGGGTGAAATTTTACAAATTTTTTTGAATTTATATCCCTTTAAATATTATATATGTCCTCACTTATATCCAAAGATATGAAAGTAAATCAAGTCACACAAGATTTCAATGGTTCACCACCAGTGTGGGTGACTAAATTCTTTCCATGGCGACTCGAGTTGGTCCATAGAAATTAAATATTATATAAAGTGAATATAATTTAGACAAATCCCATCAAGATCCTTCTATCTCTTGATAGAAAATTATATTGACTCCCTTCATTTAAAAAGTTTTTCTATACTTCATAGCCAAAAAATGATATGGAAACTTAAAAAAATTTCATAAAAACATTATTTAGAAATTATCCATTCGATACACTCTCTATGATTTATGAATTTGTCTCATGCATCTTTGCTTCATCCAGTATGACTTCGTCCGGTGCGACTCAAACTATGTCTGGTATCTCTGTTTGATACACTATGTTTGGTACCTCTATTTGGTACACCTCTATATAGTACCTCTTCTTCAATTAGGAGAAACCTTGGTTGGAAACTCATGTTGATCATCTACCAAAATATTCAGCACTTTGGATCTCTCTCTCTCTCACATGAATAGTGTATGTTCATATGGTGACTTCAACTCTTTATACAAGAACACCCCCATGAGAAAGTATGGGAACCCAAATATATTTTCCTGATCAAATCAAACTTGAAATTTGAGACTACCCTCTCAACTTAGCTTTGTTGGGACACCTGTCAAATCTCATGTAACTCTCTTAAAGATTCTTGAAACCTTAGTGTCATCACTTTTCTTCAAACATTATCAAAACAATGATAGATAACAAACATTAAAAGTACAACTCAACATCTTCATTATTAATGAATTTACATAGTTTATGTAAAGATTCTTAGAACTCCATATATTTTTTTGTTTGATTCACACAAAATAAATATTCTATTTGACACTATTCTATTCAACTCTCCTTTATTAAATTTGAATCATTTGATTGACTTGGTTTGGTACACTCAAGCTTCTATATCTAGTGCTCTTCTCATGTCACCTCTATTTGATGAAATTTAAATAAGTTCATCATGCCTGACCTTTCTGTTGAGTGACATATCTATATCTGGCCATCTCATATTCGCTTTGAATTTATATGGGTTCTGGATCACAAAGATCGATCTCGTACAATTTCAAAGAAACTTATATCTTATAATATCATAATTATTTGTCTAATTATTCTCATTACATTAATCCATTAGGTTACTATCTAGTCAAAATTTGTAATTTTTTATCTAATAGTAATGGTTCTCTCTACCTAGTACAATTTATCCACTTTCTTTTTCTAAATGCCTTTAGATTCTCTATTTGGTAGAACTTTGTTCATTGACCGTTTGGTAGAATTATTAGATTTAAATGTATAAACCTCTTATAAAACAAATCATTTGAAATAATTTTGTACATCTCTATATGATTTAACTTTTTAAGAATCTATCCATCCATTCACCATCCGAGTTTTCTTCTTCTACTAAAGATACAAATTTTTTTCCAATAAAACTTTGTCTGGTTACAATTTCATAGAACAACCTTTGTTCAGTAGGAAATTCTCAACTTCATATCTTTTAACTTTTTACATCTTTAAACTTCACCATTTTACAATAATAACTTCATATAAACTATCTATACAAAAACTTAATGTGCTTGGTAATTCCTTTTTCTAGTGGAATCATTCCATTGGCCTTCATACAGGCCTGCCCGATCATCTTCTCCAATTTCATCATATTTGAGCTTGAACTTTGTACATATGAAACACATTATTTTAATGAAAAACAACTTCTCTTCATTTTTACACTCATAAAAAATAAGCAAAGATCATAATTATGTTTATGATGATAAGAACTATGAAGATAAACATAGAATCATCTAAATTGATAAAGAAAGTTTATTAAACTCCATAAGTGAATTTTTTTTACACACTCCATTGACATATACTTATCTATATTGAAAACATATTCACAAAAAATATGTTGAAAACAAATACAATAATCATAACAAAATCAAGTTAAAAGATCTTCAATTTTTTTATCATACTAAACCAAAATTGGTTACGATACTACTTCACCAAGATCCTCCAATACCTTCTTTATCCATATTAGTTGTATACAGTCCTTGGTAACTAAAATATACTATTCTTCTATTATACTTGAAAAAATACAATTCTATTTCTTACTTAGACAACCAACATAGTTTCTTCCAATACAAAAATCTTTAGCACTTGTGTATTTTCGATCCACCATGTCACCAGACCAACATGCATTTGAATAATCTAATAAATCAAAAATATTTTCCATTCGTGAACACCAAAACATAATTTAGTGTTCCATGAATATACCTAATTATTATCTTCTCTTCCAAGAGGTATTCTTTCATAGGATAAATTTAGAACCATGCTTCTAATAATGTAACATAAAAAGTGTCTAACCTAGTTTTAGTAAGATAAAGTAATCTTATGATGATTATTCCATATAGAGTTTTGTATACTCCCTCATAGTCCTCATGTTTTCCAAGTTTAGTTCCAACTATTATCAAAGTTGAAACTGTCTTGTACTCTTCCATTATGAATTTATTCAATACTTAGCTTGTATATTTTACTTGTTATATGAATATAATTTCTTATTTTTTTTATATTTTTTATCCCTAAAAAGTAATTAAATTCTCTAATTTAATGACTTATCAAATTTTGAACTCATTAATTGAGAAAACTTATCAATTTAATTCTACTTGTTTCCTACAAATATGTTTCTATACACACACACCATTACTATAAACTGCTCCTGTTTTGATATTTTTAAGTATATTTTGTGACCCACCCCTCATCTCTTAAACTCAAAATTCCTCAATAAATTATCCAATCATTCATACAAATCATGATATTATTGTGTTAGTCTATGAAAATACGTTTTTTCACACTTTTGAACCATTATTTCCAATAAAAAATCCAAAAAGTTGTTCAATGAAAACTTTTTCATTCAAGATTTCATTTAAAAATTCTATCTTCACACCCATTTGGAACACTATAACCCAATAATACTTCAACATAAATTCCTTCAACCTATGCATAACATTTACATACTGGCCTCACTCTATTTTATATCACTCTAATATTTTCACCAGTCTAGTTTGTTTAAACCAATTTTTGTTTATGTTGTATTTGTTGTCAATATGAATAAAAGGAAGTTTGGAAGTTACCAAGATTGATGAGAAGAAGTCCTAAGTTCCCAGAAAATGTATTATTATCTATACTGAATTTTGTATATTATTTGAGGCTTGATGTTTTACCATAAGTATTAGAAATTGGCACTTAATTATCCATTCACTTGTTATCTAATAGTTTAAAATGCTTGAGTTACTACTAAAAAATATTTTTAATGAAGAATTACTGAGAAATTTTAAATTTTAGATTATATATTAGATATTTTTTTGGTATTTTATAAAGGAAAAAAATAGGACTTAAGACAAAAAAAATTATCCAATCCCTCAAGCTTGCACCATTGAAGTAGCTTGTCTATAATACCTTGACATTTTTAAAGAACACTATGTTCAATAGATTTTTTAAAATGAAACACTAAGTTTTAACAAACCGTGATATGATATTAAAATATTATTATTTAAACATGATAAATTTAACTTAGCTATTAAATTGGTGGGTATAAATAATATTAACTACTTTATGAAATATATATAATGGTCCTACTTTGTAACATCCCAAGATTTTTTGAAATATATATTTTAAATAAATTTAATCTTTTTGATATTTTTCATTACACACAACAATATGTTTTGAATATGTTACACACAACATTGAGTTTATCTTGCACTACATGTAACACTGAGTTTAGCTTTCATTACATGGAACACCGAGTTTAAACAAAACATTACATATCATCAAAATATTATTATTTAATTTGATAGTTATAACCTAGCTATTAGAATTATGGGTATGAATAAGATTAAATAAATTATAAAAATATATGGTTTAAAAATTTATCTATAATTAATTTTTTGGTGACTAATTAATTAGAAATGAAAATAAATACCATTTGAAAACAAAGGAAATCTTTTTCTGAAAAAATATTTTTATTCACATAAAAACATTTTACCTAAATAAATTAAACAAAATCACTTTTAGTGAATTATTTTAATGAAATTTATATATTATATATTCAATTAAATGTTTAACATCCATCTAATGTGTTTTTTAGAGAATAGATAATAATAAATCCAATTTTACGCATAAAAAGTGTATTTTTCTAAAAAAAAGTATTTCCACATTTTGCGTACTAATTTTAATATTAATGTTTTAAAATTTTATAAAATTTATTTGAAAAAATTAGCTTCATTTTTTAAATAAACATTTAAAAATTATCTTGGACTTATGTTTTGCTAATTTTCTAAAAAGATAAATTTTTTAGCGAATAGTGAAAAATAATGTTTTTATTAAAAAACCGTCTTTTCATTCGAAGAATTTACAAGCTAAAATTTATTTTAATATGGTTTTAAAAGTAAAATTAGTTAATATATATATATATATATATATATATTAATATAATTTTTACCATTTTAATCAATTTCATATTGATTTTTTATATAAAAACATTTTTAACTTTTGAAACTTTCTCTTTGGAAAACTACTTTTTCATCGCATCTGCAGGATTAATTTTAAATTAAATTTTGTCACTTATGTGAATGGAATTTGAAAAATGTATTAAATATTTATAATCATCCTAATTTATATTTTCTAACAGGATCAACTTAATTTTTTTCCACTATGAATAATAGAAGTGGTAAAAAATTAATTACCACAGTTAAGGTAATAATGGGTTTACTAGGGGTTAAAATAAAATGATAAGGTGTAAAATAACCTATATAATTGTAGAAATTTTTTTATGGAAATATTTTAACCTTATAACCTCTTTGGTTCAATAAAGACCCATTTTTTAGGCTTTTGGAATAAAATTTGGGTCCACCTTTTTCTTTTCAAAAATTACAAGTGTGCCACTCACCTCAATTATAGAAGGCCATCCTCTCTCATCTCCTTTTTAAACTTCCAAAACCATTTGGTTCAGTCTATATATAAGAAAATTCATTTTTTAATTTTATATCAAAATCCTATAGGCCTTGGTGAGATCATATATCCAATCTAGGAAGTATTTAGGTTAAACCCAAAGTGGTTGTCCGAAGAAGAGGTAAAGTTTTTTAACTATGAATTTTTGTTTTACCTATTCATATAACTCCTTTAAATATTTTCCAACTATGGTAAAATAATAAAAAAATTATATAATATATCATGATATGTTATTATGTTAATGGGATAACCTATATCCATATCCACTTCCATCGAATGAGATATGAAATCATCATTCATGTGTACGGCAGACTTCCGCCTCGCAAACTGATATTATTCATTTTCCATCACCACCTATCACAGATGGATATAATAATGAATTTAATATTTTCATATGATATTTTTGATATTATTATACCTATAAAATTAAAATACCACATCTACCTTCTTACATCCTAACCCATTGTAAAATATTAACGTCACTCGTGTCTATGGCGGACTACCGCTTTGTGAACCGATGCCATGTCTTTTTCATTTATGTTTTACTTGGTAGGTAATTATAATCAAAATCCATACCCCAAGATAAGTGGAGGAGGACCATTCCCATTAGGGATGAAATCCAAGCTCAAATAGCCTGAAAATAAAATAGCCTGAAAATAATCCAAAGGGTCTGCCTCGTGAAGCCCCTTTGTGAAGACCCCTTCACCACTGCGACCACACAAGGTCAAGATGGAAATCCTGTGAGTCCAATGCCCTTCGTGACTGTGCCAAATAATTTTATGGATGAAATTATGAGTATGATCGATCCACTTCTTTCATGGATCTCTCATTTTCTTTATGGTGCGACTTCGAGCATCACGAACACCAGTTCTTATAAATACCTAGCTCATTTCCATCTCAAAGGGATGACCACCCCGACCTTTTGACTTCTGATCTCCCAATTCAAAAATCACCCATGCACTACGAACCCAATGACACAATGGATCACCCAAGGCACTATAGCATTATGAGACCCCCTTTCCCTTATTCCTAAGTACCTCTACCTAAAGTAGAGATGACTTTCATGAAGGCTAATAACCTTTGTAGAGTAAGAAGAACCTCTAGGGTACTTGAGTTTTCATGGAGCACTCGGCCTTTATAAAGCACTCCCTTTCCATCTTCTGACTTCATGCCAAGGCAGGGTCACCATGTATCATGAAGCTGTTTCCTTCGCAAGGCCCCTTTTCTCTGCATAACACTTGTGCTTTGCGAGGCTCCTCTCAGCAAGCCCCCATGTTTCACAAGACCATCCTACGCACAACCCTCCAGGATTGTGCGTAGTTATTTCTTATTCCCTTGTGAGGTATTATCTATTGAGATTCCCTACCTATTACTTTTCAGCACACATACACTAATGGATTTTACTTTTCAACATAGCTACACTAACATGGACCTCTTTATCAAACACTCTTATTCCCCATTACACATCAATATTATTGAATTCGTTCCCCTCTCAAGGGTTTATGGGTGAAAATTATGTAAGTCCAAGGGGTGAGGAGTGCATCCCCCACATTTGAGCTGCAGGATATTAAACTGCCTAGCATCAACGTCCTTAACACTCAATGTTAAACTATGATCTCACCCTATGCGACAATCCCTGGATGTCTTTGTTTATTAATCACATGGAATGATATCCTTCACACAATATTAGAGAGGGGATGGGCACTAAGAACCTCTAAGTTCCTACTCCCTCAATCTTACATCCCTCTCCATTTGGTATTTGTTTCCATGAGCGCCTTAGGCAGTTTTCACATGTAATCCCCAAAAAACCTTTGATAGGATGATTTTTTTATGACTGACATGGATGAGATATTCCTAACATGCAATGAGATCCTCCTCACATAGAATTACATCCTTCTCAAACAACATGTATAAGCCTAACACTATCTCTCATTGATGCTTCTTTCAAAACACGAGCGTCAGGTCTACTACTTCCTCTTGTTTTTCTCACCAAGCATGACACACATGGTCTTAGAGGTTATTAGCAACCATGACATCCGTATAATCCCCAAACGGGCCTCATCCTTAAGTATAAGCCCCAATAATGCTCCATGGGATACCTTCTTAGGTGTAAGACCCAATTCCATTTCCAGAACTATGTGGACATTGATTCCCAACTAACTGGGATATGTATGAAACCTCCCTGAGGTTCGAGACCAACACTTCATCCTCTATCCATTTCATTAACTCGACTCAAAACATTATCCACATTCATCTTGATTTTACCTAGTCTGGTACATCTCAGTGAGATCATTCCATACACATGGGTTGTTCCTACACGTAAGCCTCATCATATAACCAAGAGTAATAATTTTTATAAGGTCATCTCCCATGCATAAGCCCCACTCCATCCATTAAATTATGTGGGTTTTGATCCCTACATCCTAGGAAGGGTATGTAGGACACCTCCATGAGGTTCAATACAGACCAATAGTAAACCTTATCATCCCCCTTTTTGGGGTTAACCTCTATGATGCCCCCTCAATGGTGTTCAGATCATCCTTCATGGTGTGACATATTTCCTTTATGGGACAAGCCACCATAGGTCCAACCTCATTAGGCATTTTGATCCATACAAACGTTCAAGTGTTCCCTCATAGGGACATACCTCTCTGATTCGGCTCTATCTGGTGTTATGACCACCCCCACTCCATCTCCACAAGATGTTAAACTCATGAATTACCTCATGTTAAACATGGGATGTCTGAGGAAAACCTTAGAACACATTCTTATAGAATAAGATACATCGTGACCGATATGGGATGCCTTGGGTCCACAGTATTGAGAATCCGTCTTAAGAGGAAGAATATAGGTGACCAATGTTCTAGAGTCTAGAGATTCCAAAACGATGCCCAATGTGATTTCTCCCCTAACGGAAGGATGATTCCCTGTTAAGACCCCTTAGAATGTCTAGATATAATAAACAAAATTAACCAGAATCTATAAAGATATGGGTCTAGGAATGAGTTTCATGAACCATGTCTTAATCTATGAGGGAGACCTGGACTAGGTGATGAGTTCAAAGGAGAAATCCTTGGAAGGAGGAACCGACATCCCATAATTTCACTTTGATCAAGTAGAATAAATCATCGAGAAAGTGATGAATGCCTCATGCCTTTGAAAAGTGGGAATGCAGTGTACAATACAGTCTTCAATGTCACAATAATGCACGAGGTAGCCACGCCCCAATGAAAGCATCGAAAACAGAAATGGTAAACCCAACATGAAAATATTATCCTCAATATAGGGATTAATAGTGTTCAATATATCAGATCAAAAGATAAGAATGTCACCGGATCCAGCTATCCAATTCCAGGGCCCACTAAGAAAAAAAGTGGGCCCGACATAGAACTCACTAGTAGTTGGGGCAATTGAACGTCAGGCATCCCGATCTGTGATATCATCAGTGTGGATCTATCTCTCCTTCCATAGAATATTGGATGAAACTAGGACATTGGGCATTGATTTCCTAGAAATTTTAATGATAGATGTATCTTCTTTCTTTACATGAACCAAAGCTATAGGAACCCACTCAACCAATTCCCACCGACATAGGGACATGATGCTTATCGATGAAGAAATTTTGCATGACCCCACCTCCTCTATGATGTCCATGATACTATCAACTACCAGGTTCCCATGCTCTATCTGATCCTATAAAATCATCTAGAGGTGGGTGATAGACACCCTTGTAAAATGATATGAGTAGGAGGGAGTCATTCCCACAATGGATATGGCTCACCGGGACTTAGAGTATTTTGAACCTTACTGACACCACCGAAACCAAGGGCCACGTAGGGAACCCCTGCTTCCCACTCTAATGATGAAACACATCAGGAGCCTCTACCGGGAGAAATCATTCAACTCTCACCACTATGTCGAAGAGGTAGGGGATTCTTGGGTCACCCTGACAACGACCACCACCCGGGAGTCACCCAGGAGGGCTCCCACTAGGTCACATTAGTTCCATCAATGACTGGTCTTCTAGGATGAGGTATAAGTAGATCATTACCTTACTCTGTCAGTCCTGGTCTGACTCAACTGATGCCAACATCTGGCCCAAGCTTGGGAGGATGCCATTAGGGGGCATCGTATTTCACAACTCTTGTGGTTCATGCCACCTGTGGTGTACTTATCTATATCCATACCACTGTAGAGTAGATACCCCTCAATTCTTGGTTGGTACTTATGCCTCAGCCACCTCATAGGTAGGTTGGGTTGACTCTTTCATCCATTTCCATCTCTAGCAGCCATTATGGGCCATTCCCTAATGATGATACTAAGTACACATGCCCTCTCCATGAAGTCGCTAGTCAGGGAGGGGGTCCTCTCTACTCTCACACCTCACATGGAGGTCCTCCCCATGTTCCCAACATCAGAAAAAGTAGAGGCCCTCCCCACTTTGTCAAATTTCAGTATGGAGGTCCTCCTCGTGCTTATGGTTCTTGATATGGAGGTCCTCTCTGTGTGTCTGACTAGCGATGTGAAGGTCCTCCTTGCATCATCCCCACCTCCAATAGAGGTCCTCCCTACTCCAGCTTCCACCAAAGTATAGATACTCCCCAATTAATTGATGATCAGTATGAAGGTCCTTCTTGTGCCCTCATCACCAGCCAACATGGAGGTCCTCCCCATACCACAACCAACTATAGTAGAGGTCCTCCCCAGTCCCGTAGAGGTCCTCCCCATGTATCCAACAACCATTACGGAGGTCCTCCCTATACTCATTCAGCCCAACATGGAGACCCTCCCCATGTTCCCAAAGACCACAATAGAGGTCATCCCTACTACTTCGTAAGTCTGAATAGAGGTCCTCCCTACTATAATGAAAAAAATTGATACGGAGGTCCTCCCCGTATCCTAAAAAATTAAAGCATTGGTCCTCCTAATGTGATCAACCCACAACATAAAGGTCCTCCTAATGCTGAAAAAAATTATATTCCTTGAATAACCATCATGGGGAAGAAGGTAGAACCATCACCATCGATGGAATAACTACTAGAAGTGCTAGGTAATTTTTGATCCCATTTGATTATCAGATTCTGAAGCCGAGGTTGACTCGATGATGGAGCCTTCCCCCTAGTATTCTACATTTGAGTCTGGAAAAGGATCCCAGTATGTGATATTATTCATCCCGAAAGGTAAAGTTCACAAGATATATAAATCTATTTACAAGTATATGTCGGAGGAAGAATTGACTCCCTTCCAGGGTCTCGTGGTGTAGTCATATTTTTCATCACCGACTTAATTTTCGACCTCTACATGAGATCACGAAAAATATAATTGGGATATGATATACCATGAGTACCCAATGGATCAAAAGATGACAGCTACTTCCCTCACACATGAGGCAGTTCTTGGAACCCTGTCCTATAGGGATGTGATGATGTAGTCATCACCACATCACAAAGATGACCCAACGTGCAATGATCAGTTAGTTCTTGCAGTGATATATCCACCATCTATTCCACTAACACAGTGGTCCACATTTGTACCATTTCCAGTTTCTTAGTCAGAGCTGATTAGAGCTTGGGGAATCCAAAATATGGTTCCCTCTTCTGAGTAGGGGAGTTTTTGGGACACTCTGGCCACCAACTAACTTTTAGTGGTTTTCTGGCCAAACTTGGTTCTTGAATTCGACATTTTGGCGACCCTCACTTAGGATGAGATTTTTTGCTTTTGATAGACAATCTAGGTGACACATTTTAACCTATATGATCATCACTTGGTATACCCAAAGAGTTGAGAGCACTTTGAAAACATCAACCTACAATTCCGTATGGTTGATTTGGTATCACTTCTAGTGGCGTAACATCCTATGTCACTTGTTTACCCACAAAACCTTCAATGAAAATGAATTCAGAGATTCATAGTGCTATGTAGAATCATTAAAGAAGCATATTCACACATGCAGATCTATAGTAGCATATAGTACGCCACTATCCACTTAAGCCCTATCAAGCGGTAGCCTAATTCTCCTAGTAACATCGAGGACATCACAGTGAACATGGATGAAATCATGATGCATAAGGATGGGGATATCAACATAGGATCTGATAGAGAGAACCAATATTAAGGGGTAACACAATATCTTGTGGACCCTACAGGTGTCCTCACTCACCAGCAAAGGAAGAACCTAATCGTAGGGGAACCCTCTACATTGTTTCCCATTGATCAGAATCTCAAAAATGGTAAGGGAAAACTCAAGTAATCAAATCCACCTAATTCCATGTAGAATAAAAAGGACAGTCCTGTAGTCACTTCTCTAAGACATAAGATTTTGGTTCATCAATGAATCATTAATAAGATCCTTATCGAGTGACATCCAGATTATGGTGACCCTCAGAAGGGCCATGTTCCCCCTCTATTGGGGAAGTAATGGTATCCTCAAGTCATCCTTGGATAGTTTCTCCTAGTCAACCCTATTGACCCTACGCACCCCAACAGGTACAACAAGAGACTGCAATATCCATCACCAAATCCACTAAACAGTGTGAGAATCCACTTGAGGATCTGAATCAAGAAGCCCCACAAGACTCTCTATAGATCACTCCACAAGCCCCTTTATCATGTTGATGAGACAGTAAATTCCATGGTGTTAAGTAATCCTCAACAAGACAGTAATCCCTACTAGGAAGATCTACTAGATACTCTCACTTCTTAGCTTGGAGCCTTGGAAATGTGACAAGTGACAATCCCACCTAATGGAAAGCCATATCCTTTGTGGGTGGATGATATGTGAGTGCCCCTAGATTTTGGGAATCCAACCTTCTCCCCTTAAATGGAATAGGATACCCACTACAACGTCTAGATCACTTCATCTCCATGTGCGGACCTATGTTAGGAACTTCAGAGCAACAAAAATAATCCCAGATATGATGTTTTGTTCATACATTGGAAGGGCCTACATTCTTATGGTATATATAGTTAACCTTTGGTTACATCAACAGTTGGGAAGACCTCTGTAGGTAGTTTCTCTACCAATTCAATTCCACCACATACAAGATGAGTATTTCCAACCTCTTTAAGTGTATGTAATTTCTAAATGAGCACATTGCAGACTTCATCACTAGGCGGAAAGGATTTACATACTTACTTGACATGCCACTAAATCAAGAGAATTTGTTGAAAATATGAAT
The DNA here is from genome assembly GCA_963277665.1 of Viscum album. Lineage (NCBI taxonomy): Eukaryota > Viridiplantae > Streptophyta > Magnoliopsida > Santalales > Viscaceae > Viscum > Viscum album. The sequence continues at coordinate 1,497,835,246 of OY728155.1, read as the reverse complement.
TAGGAATGCCAAAAACAAAATTTCCCCCACCCACATAAGTCATAATTTACCTATTTGATTCTAGGATTTCTCTGACAAGACTCAATGCTTAGAGGAAGCCTTGCCTGAAGCTAAGAATGAACATACTTTTCCTCATCTATATACTACAAGAATAGATACCAAGATGGAGACTACTTCCATAGTGTATGTGGGGGTTCTAGAGCCATTAGAGTTGTTTCCCATAGATCCTCACCTGGAACCGACTCATCGAAGATAGTAGCCTTATCAACATCCTCCTTGATAGCCCCTAGATTTATAGGTAACTAATTAGAAGGCACCAACACCTAGGAAAGATAATGTGGTTCTAGACCCTCATCCACATCTATCTCCTCGTTAGGGACAGGCTCCCAGAGTTCCCCTTCTATATAGGAGAAACTGAACCTACTCCTTCCCAAAGTCCAAGATCCACAACTATTTATGCAGTTCTTTGGAATAAGGAATTCTAAAGCTACTAGAATACAGAAATCCCCATGAGGATGAGATCACTAATTTCCCTGATCATTTACCTTACCACATGATCCTTGTACATATCATAAAGCAGTACTATGTGTTCAAGACTAGATCTAGAACCATGTGGAAAATGGTGTGGTCATGTTGGGTGAATTTCCAGCAGAAGTTGCACACATCTCGACTGAGCCCGACCATGATAACAAAATTTCTGGTGAGTGTTAGTAATTATCCAATCACAAGACCTAGAATCACGATGATTGGTTGGATTTTAGGGTAGTAGATAATGCCCATAGTGTCATCCATGACTATCTAGGCCATCATGATACTCCATAAGTCATTGTACCTTCTCCAATAGCTGCTTCTGCATCCACCTCTCATCCCCTGACATCTCAGAAGAGTAGGCACCATTAGTTCAAGGGGAAGCAAGGTCCCCCACAAGTGCTGAGGCCATATAGTACTCTCAGTGATTTCATGCATACGGAGATGGGGATCACACCTAGAGTCTAACCAGTATCATAAGACTCATTTGATGATGATCAAGAGTGTGCATCTATGAATATCGTTGAATTGGTGGATCCCTACATGATCCCTGATGAAGAGGAGCATCAGGAGAGCCTTCCTAGTATCCACGGGCAACACTATTTGAAGGAGAAGTGAAGGTAAAATAAGCTACCATAATGCTCAGTCCAGTGCTTTAAGCCAGGCTATGCATGCCATTAATACTAGATAGTAGGCATTGCAAAGAGATTAGTAGGTACAACCCTTTAAACCTACTCTGTCAGATTCATCGCCAACAATGTCCGTGCTCATTGATTAGGCATAACTACTATGATCATGTCATGATCAACCATTTTCAACAAGGCCTCAGTTAGTCGACAGTCATTCAGGGGTAGTTCTGGGCAATTTTTCTGATAGAAAGAAGGATATTATTAGCACTGACCAGAATCTAGTGGTTCCACTAGCAGTGCCCATCGTGATTCCCACCACAAAGCGACGTCCTATGGACAGAAATGTGTGCCTATCATAGAAGTACAATGTGCTGAAACACCTCACTAGAATTCCTTCTTAGATATCAATCCTTGAGGCTCTACGTCTATCATAAGAGTAGAATATCTCATATAATACTTGAAAATCCACCTTCAGTATGAAACATAGGTTGTGTTAGATGAAACTTTTTATGTTGAGGGATTCAAGTAGTCATAATTATAGGAAATCATCTCTTTCTTTGAAGAAGATGAGAGTTATCTCATGCAGGGGAACATTCCCCCACTGTACATCAATATCCAGTTCAATGGCATGGAGGTTTGATGCTGTCTAGTTGACATAAGTTCTAGGATCAATCTCATCACAACCTAAACGCTCCATAGGTTGGGAATATTTGAAGAATATTTAAGCCCCTTTGAACTGAAGATTCAGGGGTACGATAGGACCAAACAGAGACCGTGTGGTTAGATCCATTTGAAGACCCAGTTCAGTAGTTTGGTATCAGACACTGAGTTTATGGTTGTATCATAGGACACCACTTAAAATTCATTTATGGGTAAGCCCTGGATTCATCTTCATGAAGCATTCCCCTCCTTGTATCACTAATTCCTTAAGTACTCTCTCAATGGCTGAGTAAGAATTTTCCAAGGTAATGATTCTCCATTTGACTCTTGTGAATCCATCTATACAGATGCATACTATTATCATAATAAGGATAATCATGCTCATACCAACAAGGTTGAGCATGACTCCGCCAAAATTATCCCATGGGTAGATCTAGACGATGCATTCATTCTCTTGATTCACCAATTAGAGGCTATGAATCCAAACTTGGGGAACTAATTTTTCATTTCTGAGAGGAAAGGGAACCGTGACCCTAGGTTCAAATAATGATGGAAGATTACCTCATATTTATACATGGGTCAGGTTTGGGTGATATTATAACCCCCTACTCTTGTCAGGTATCGAGATGTTCACTGCATGGCTAAATCTATTATCCAAAACCACTTGTTTCATTGAGTTGGGTTGAACCATTACAAACTAACCCTTCAACACTGATTTGATATCAAGAATGGATCTCTTGGTTGAAGTCTTGATAGAATCAGTATGAAAACCTCGCTCACTATGATTTTAGTAGTGGATGAGTTTCCCAGTAAAGATCCCACTATCACCCAAGAGAGCACCAATGTTCCTCTAGAATCAGTCAACATGGAAGAATCAACTCTTACCAATTATAAACCTACCTCAGATAATGAAGACTATTTGGAAGAGGCTCCTCCTGCTTTTGAATAAGGAATCTCCACCACCTTCGATGAGTCGGTTCTGGTGAATATTGGTATTGAGGTAAATCCAAGGCCAATGCTAATCAATGAAACCATTCCTGCAGAGGAACAACAGTAGTACATGGACTTCTTGAGGTAGCATCATGATGTTTTTTCTTAGATCTATGATGAGATTCCAGGGCTGGACCCTCAAGTCATCTTCCATCATCTTGGTCTCCCTGTAGGCCATTGTGGGTCCAATCAGCCTCCCAAGAAGATGCACTCATCTCACAGTGCCATGGTCGAGGCTGAAGTTGAAAAGATTATCAAATTCAGCCTCATCAAGGAAGTTCAGTACCCCAAGTGGCTAGCCAACTTCATTACCATTAGGAAGAAGAACATACAAATCAGGTTTTTTATCGAATTTTGGGACCTCAAGCACCAATGTCTAAAGGATTATTTTCCCCTTCCAGTGATAGAGCTGTTGATTGAAACCAAAAATAGGTTCCAGGATCTTTCCATAATGGTTGGGTACTCTAGATACAATCAGGTCTAGATGGAACCTAAGGATGAGGAGTCTACCGCCTCCAGAGCCTTGTAAGGAAAATTATTATTTTAGGTAATTCCCTTTGGTCTGAAGAATGTAGTTTCTACTTATCAGTGAGTTATGAACCACATATTCAAGTTGATCCTCAGGACACTAATGGAATACTATGTATATGATTTGGTGGTAAAATATCTCTAGAATTAGAAGAATATCATAGATATTGAGAAAGTGTTCTAATTCCTCTATTCATAGAAGTTGAATATGAACCCCTTGAAATGTTCCTTTAAGGTTACCTATGGAAAGATTCTCGGATTTTTCATCAGATACAGAGGCATAGAGAATTCCCCAGATAAGATCAATGTCATCATCCAGATGCCTTATCTGAGTAACCTATGGGATCTCAGAGGCCTCCAAGGCTACTTAGATTATATACTCTAATTCATCATTAATTTTACTAGAAAGAGTAATCCCTTTTCTAGGATCATGAATAAAGGTACCATTTACCGGTGGGATGAAGAGTGCCATACCAACTTCAAGGAAATAAATAAATATCTGCTACAACCTTCAGTTATGATGCCACCCATATCAGGGAGGCCTTTGGTCCTCTATGTGACTACCCTGGAATGATCCCTTGGTGCCCTGCTCTCTCAAAGGAGTAATGAAGGATAGAGAATAACTTATACTATCTCAGTAAGATGATCCTCAACAAAAATTATATATACTCACCCATTTATAAGAGCTACCTCACATTGATTTTGTAGTATAGAAGTTGCAACACTACCTACAACATCACAAGATACAAATGGTGTCATATATGGACCCACTAAATTATATTATGAACCGCCCAATGTTGAAAGGCCGACTAGAATGTTGGGAAGTGATCCTTTATTAGTTCGACATTAATTTCATTCCATAGAAGGTCATAGAGGGTCAATAATTGGAATACTTTCTAGATTCTCATCTAAACCCCAAGGAAACACCTCTGGATGTTGATTTACCAGATGAGGCTATCCTCTTAGTGGATTAAGCCATACCATGCTGGAAGATTCATTTTTATAGTTCCACCCAGAGTCCAATCAGTAGAAAGATCAATGATTCTAAGCTCAAAATAGTGGGTATAGAAATCTTCTTCATCACCTTGGCATAAGATTTCCTTCTCTGTTCATTCCTACTATTAGAAGGCCACATGAAAAATGAGGTAGAGTATCAGGTTCTCATTACTGGTCTTGAGTTGGAACTCAAGATTGAAGTTCCCCAGCTACATATTAAAGAGAACTCTAAGTTAGTCATCAAGAAGATCAATGGTGATTACATCATTAGGAATCTAGACCTTGTTACCTTTCTCAAAAATTTCTTGGTTTCATCCTCCCCCTTAGTAGGATCTTCCATCAGGAAGGTAAAGAAGTATCTGAACCACTGTTTGAAGTGGAAATCTCTCACCCCCTAATTTTCCTTGGCAGTGCCCGAAACTAGATCTAGTAGCACCTTCCCAATACGTGGCAGCTAATAAGGATCCTTGTAGAGACCCGAAGCTTAACGTACATGGACATTACATTAATTTTGCGGAATACTTAGTATATAACAAAAACACACACACAAGGACCGTAATAGTTTAGTGTCTTTGGAAACTTGGAACATAATCTTCTAATTGTGGTGAAAGATCTTCAAAATCTCCCATAAAGATCTTCCCCTTTATTTTTTCTTACCTAAAAACTTTCTTTATATCTTGGGGAAAAGAAAACATAAAATGGGTGAGCTCAAATTCTCATTAAGGGTAAGCATGGATAAAATAAAACATACCATATACATTTGAACTTAAAAACATGAACATAATGTTTAAACATCAAAAGCTTGAGAAATGACATAAAACATGGAAGTACGTAAGACATATATCATAAAGAAACATTAAGAATGATAAAATAGAATGGGAATAAAACATGTAATTGTGGCATCCATTAAGCACATGTAATGATTTCCATAGTAGCCAAGGCATTGCTGCCAAGACCATCCTAGTGGACAAAGTCCCTTTTTGAATCGAGTTCACTCCTCGTTCCAGTCCTGTATTAATGAACCGGTTTAACTTGCCGTTCCAGACATGTCTATCTAATGAGATATAAATCTTTACCCAATGCATTGGAGGGAGATATAGGTCCCACCCATCTCATAAGTAAATCATTCTTACTTGCGCCACAAAATAAACATACATCACCCAATAAATAAAATGGGTTTCATAAACATCATCCCATCATCAAATAATCCATATAAAATAAATGGATATCATTTCATAATAAGAAAAGTGAAACCATGTAAATCATAGAGAAATTATACTTGAAATATAAACATATGAAATAATGTCATCTTAGATGAAAAATGGTTTTGATAAAACACATGAAATTAATTCTTGAGGAAAATATCCTTTCTTCTTCAAAATCAATTTCTTTTCACAAAATGTCATGCAATTTTAAAAGAAATGGATTTTGTTGAAAATAGTCATGAAATATTTTGGAGGAATCTTCATGAAAATAAGGCTTTATAAAACCGTAAAAATCCTTTCATGACGTATACGTTAAAAAAACATTCTTCTCGTACTTTTGTCGGAAAAGTCAAAAAGTACCTTTTAGGGTAAATAAAAGAAAGATTCCTTAATTACCATGGGGTAAAAGTCAAAATGGGTAAAAAAAGACTATAAACATACATGAAAACACTTTTATAAAACAAGGACATGGATGATTGAAATAACCCCAGTAAGTACTTACAAATAAGCAATCTCGGATAAAAATGAGATTTGCAAAATTATCCCTTACCTTAGGTCCGATATGATTCATACGTATCCGAACCTCCTGTATAATGATTTAAATAATGTCATTGACTTATTAAAGAATCATAGTCATTTTTATGATATCATATATGTTTCACTTATGACTTTATATTACCCATTCGTTTGTAAATTCCATGTTAAAGCAGCGTTTTGGGTAAAATCATTTAATTTATCGTATGTGTTTTGACTTGTCGTTCTTGATATCATTACTTATATCCTGATTTACATAATTCCAGAATGTAAAACGTGATTTATATATAATATATATTCAGAATATACATATATATAATAAATCAGTAAATGGAAATAACTACACCGTTCATGGAGACGGTAGGCCGTACGTACGCATGAACGCTGTTTTCGTTTCCTTATTGAGTTGAATGGAATTAAGTAGATGACATACATATATATACACATAAATTCAGTATCATTATTATGTCATATATTTCATGATTACTTATTATATATAATTTTATAATCATTCATGAATGGTTAACGTGGAGAATGAATCTCATCGCGTCGTGGAGATGGTAGTCCGTACGTACGCACGAGCGATGATATCGTTAACATGATCGTGGAATTGTATTGGAGTGTATGTATACTATTTCAGAATCAATATAACTTTACAATCATCATATATAGTTATTATGTACACCATTATACCCATCCAAGTAAGGTGGTGGTGGAAAATAGATTACACCACGGCGTGGAGACGGTATTCCGTACGTACACACGCGCGGTGATTTCGTTTTCCGTAGGATGGATAGATGGTGAAATAGGGTTGTTTCATAATTATAATAACATATAAGTATATGAGTGATACTTATGTTATTACTTCATAACGAAACAACCTAAGAAGAATAAGTGGAAGAAGAAATAAAGTTGAAAGAATCTGTAACGGACATTACCTCTTCTTTGAAGCGCCTCTTTGAGATCTCCTTTTAGGGCACTAAAATTGGTCTTTGAGGAAGACCAAAACCTCTAGGATGTTTCTAGGGAAGTGTAGAAGATAATTTTTCAGGTTTTTTCTGAGCTTTAAGGCTCAAAGTGGTGTGAAGAAGAGAGGGAGGAGGTGCCCTTTTATAATGGAGGAGAGGGGCACCTTTGGAATAACTAAAAATATTATATTATTATAAAGCCAAATTCGGTTTTAAATAGCTAACAATTGATTTATTTAGAAGATAAGGTGGGGATGGGTGAAAATCCTCTCATACAATATAATTTAGACAAGTTTAGGTTCCTATTTTAACCTTATCATTTAGATTTAACATTAAGTTAAATAATTTTACTTTTACCGTGTCTTCTTGTGTTCTTATACTATAAGGTTAATAAACTTACTATAAGCAGCCAAAAGAACCCCAAGTTGTTTATTATTAATATATATAACCTTATCTAAGTCATTTTTCCCAACCTTAGATTTTTAGGAATAAAATAACAATTAATAATATAATATTTGTTTTAAAAAACTATTTTATGTCAATTTTGAAACTATTTAGTAATTGATTTTTGTGAAAATCATAACAGAATAATTAGTTCGAAAAAAGTTAATTAAATCAATACTAACATGTCATATTAACCTAGAAAATTAGTGTAATTCAAAAAAGTCTCAAATTACATTTATTTGGGTATTTATAACATCAATTATGTCAATATTTCATTAATAAGATAATTATTGCATCATCTTTGTGTCATAAATAAATTAACTTATTTAAAGTCTAAAAATTACAAATAAAATACCATTATGTAGGAAATCTTTTTATATTTCTAATGAATATTTATAGTCTAATTTATATTATGTATAACCCTATATTAAAAATGATATACTTATTAAACTTTGATTTTAACTATTTTAACCCTTCTTTAAATAAATTAATAATAAATGTCCTAATCTAATCCATGTGGGCCTAAATGGTCATATTTTATTCTTAAGGTTGTTTTTGGTCCAATTAAACTTATCCAATAGAATTAGGACATGTGTTAGGGTAATAATAATATCATTTTTACCCTTAATTACCCTATTTACTTTTAACCGTGGTAAAAAAAAGTAAAAAGTTACTATTCACCAAAAATTATTTTCATCTCATTGAACCACATTTTACTTACTAACATTAACCGTGTCTCTCGGATTTTTGAAATTCCACTCACAGAAGTGGTAAAATTAAGTTTTATGTAAATTTGCAAATTCTCCTAGGAGGTTGGTAAAAGATGGTGAAAAGTTCAATGAAATTTTTATATATCTAAAATTATTATAAAATTACTCCAATGAATTACATTGAACTTATATAGGTATTATGTATCAATTTTGACCTAAAATAAATTTAAATAAAATAAATAATTATTTAAATAAAAATTCGGTTTTTAAATATTAACCCAGTGTTTTCACTATTCATCAAAAATTGAAATTTTTCAGAAAAATACCAAAATTTCACCCTAGGTTAATTTTGATATTCCGAATCCAAAAATGAAGTCCATTTTTAAAAATAAAATTTATAAAATTTTAAAAAGTGGGTATTTCTATTCATAACGACTAGTTTTAATAAAATTTTAATAGCATATCGTTGTTTAGAGAAACTCGGTATTGCGTACAACACATGCAATCATGGAAGGTCGCGATTGCGTGTAATTCAAGGCAAGTCAAGGATGCATGTTTTTCAAGATCCTTTTGGTGTAGAGTACAACACAAGACATTAATGAAATTAAAAAGAATATTTTTCATAAAATCTCGGGGTGTTACATTCTACCCCCCTTAAAATGAATTTCACCCTCGAAATTCTTCGGGGTTATAAATGGTTTACCACTCGAAAGTTTCTTTAATAGAAACCCACATCGTAAAAAGGAATACCAAAACCAATCTTTAAAAACAAAAGTATGAAACGTAACGGTTACCCAAATAAACTAATCACTGGGTTTCCACATAGGTGAAAATATGGATATGGAAGAGAAATCTAACCATCATGTTCTGATGGAGAGTGGTAGAGAACATGGCTATGGAAAATCTTCCAATCACAAAGCCATAAATTTGTGATGATATAAGTTACCATCTGATTCATCAGATATAAGGTCACTAGAACAACATTTTTGGTTTTCAATATCATTTCCCTAAAGTTGATGAAATTGGAAATAGAAGAAATACTTTCGTGATTTTGGTACAGTCTCACCGTTGTTCGTTCTTTGGAAAATTTCCACTTCATCTCTTAAAGAAATGAAGTTGAATTTTTAATTCTTGATGTGTTAGCAGATCATGTGATAGAATGATGGGCCATTCCATCTGTCTAAAACAAAAGGTTATAAAAGTTATCAAAAAATACATAATTCCATCTATAGTGAGATTAATCATATATGGTTCCTAAAATGGACTTATACTTCTTATATCATACTGCTTAATATAATAAAACTAGTTTCTACTAAAAAGGGACTTCTTGTAGGCCAGTGGTAGGTGATAAAGGCCAGTCGCACTTCGGTTGTGAGTTCGATTCCCATACCCTTGTCCGACGCGATGGGCTATCGACCGTCCTGCAGGTTTTCCTTTTTCTAAAACTACATTACTATAACATCCCATAAATAATATCAAAAAAAAGTTCTATCCTTAAATAATACTAACTTATTTCCAACATAATTCATTCCAATCTTTAGGATTATCTAAATACTTCGGTCCAAGCTCATAGTATAAAGAAAACGATTACTAAAAATGTCATCAACCAAGAATGTGAATACCATCATTTATCCCCCATATATCTTGTTAGTCACATTCCAATCATGTGAATACCTTAATCATGTATTCTCTTGAAAAATGAATACCCATTAAACCTTAGTGAAAACATGAATGCTGTCAAAAGTTAACTCCTTCCACATACCAAAATCCAAAAATTCTATATACTCAAACCATGATATAACCTTCTCTTTATATCAGTCATGAGCTCATGAATACTATCAAACAATTAATTTTTTCCTTATCCCTTCATTATGCACATATCATATACATTCCAAAAATATCTGAATAACCTTTAATGGATACTGGTACCATTAATCATACACTTTCAAAACTCAAGGAAAGATAATAGTGTAACAATCCTTAGATGTCTCTTTATTCCATAGTACCATGAGATTACTTATACAACATTACACTTGACAAACATGTAATCATTCCACTACCTTCTTAAACCATTGACCGAGCTTCAACAATTCTTTCATCTCACATATCATTTTTAGTCTCTTCATCACGATCAACATAAATATTACCCATATGACCATACTGATTCTCTTCATGAGACTTTCCTTTAGGGCATTTGTATTCATAATGCCCGTACATTCCACATTTAAAACATTTAACCATTGTTGATGTCGTAGCAATACCATTATCCTCATCCATGGTGTTAACTGAACCTTTTGCTTTGCACTTACTGGCTTTATGTCCTTCTTTTCCACACACAAAGCATCTTCCAGTTCCTTTGAAACAATCTCCCTCATGCCTCTTCCCACATGATTTACATGAGGGAAATGGAACTTTCTTTCCTCTATGATCATCATGAAACTCCATCTTTCTCTTATTATCTGAGTCGGGAAACTTACCAAAGTTGAGATTATTGATCATATTTTGAGATTGCTGATTAGGCATAATAACGATGTTTGGACTTCCAAATACCGTTTCATTTGGTTTCTCATGAAGAATATTATTCCATTGTCCGTCATATCCTCCATTATCGTGAATCTTCCCGTTTCCATCCATTTTCTAAAACCCAAAAAGAATAGTGTGAGAGGAAAAAATCATGCTAGGGAAAACAACATAGTAAAGGGGGAGCACCCTCAATATCTAACATCTTAGGTTAAATTCTAATATCATTACTGTAGTTCTAGGACTATATCCTATACGTATACTTATCCTTAGGGACATCCCTAGACATACCTTAGAAATATATCTAGCGATCTCACTAACATTTTCACATCCTAGTTTCCAAAGGTTGATTAAACCTTTACTCTGATACCAAATGTAGAGACCGAAGCTTAACGTGCATGGAAATTACATTACTTTTTCGAAATACTTAGTACATAAAAAAAACACACACACAAGGACCGTAATAGTTTAGTGTATTTGGAAACTTGGAACGTAATATTCTAATCGTGGTGAAAGATCTTCAACATCTCCCATAAATATCTTCCCTTTTTTTTCTTACCTAAAACCATTCTTTATATCCTGGGGAAAAGAAAACATAAAATGGGTGAGCTCAAATGCTCATAAAGGGTAAGAATGGATAAAATAAAACATACCATATACATTTGAACTTAAAAACACGAACATAATGTTTAAACATCAAAAGCTTGAGCAATGACATAAAACATGGAAGTACGTAAGGCATATATCATAAAGAAACATTAAGAATGATAAAATAGAATGGGAATAAAAAATGTAATTGTGGCATCCATTAAGCACATGTAATGATTTCCATAGTAGCCAAGACATTGCTGCCAAGACCATCTTAGTGGACAAAGTCCCTTTCTGAATCGAGTTCACTCCTCGTTCCAGTCCTGTATTACTAAACCGGTTTAACTTGTTGTTCCATCCATGTCTATCTCATGAGATATAAATCATTACCCAATGCATTGGAGGGAGATATAGGTCCCACCAATCTCATAATGAAATCATTTTTACTTGTGCCACAAAATAAACATACATCACCCAATAAATAAAATGGGTTTCATAAACATCATCCCAACATAAAATAATCCATATAAAAGAAATGGATATCATTTCATAATAAGAAAAGTAAAACTATGTAAATCATAGAGACATGATACTTGAAACATACACATATGAAATAATGTCATCTTAGATGAAAAATGGTTTTGATAAAACACATGAAATTAATTCTTGAGGAAAATATCCTTTCTTCTTCAAAATCAATTTATTTTCACAAAACGTCATGAAATTTTAAAAGAAATGGATTTTGTTGAAAATAGTCATGAAATATTTTGGAGGAAGCTTCATGAAAATAAGGCTTTATAAAATCGTAAAAATACTTTCATGCCGTATACGTTAAAAAAACATTCTTCTCGTACTTTTGTCAGAAAAGTCAAAAAGTACCTTGTAGGGTAAATAAAAGAAATATTCCTTCCATACCATGGGGTAAAAATAAAAATGGGTAAAAAGGGACTTTAAACATAAATGAAAACAATTTTATAAAACATGGACATGGATGATTGCAATAACCCCAGTAAATACTTACGAATAAGCAATCTCGGATAAAAATGAGATTTGCAAAATTATCCCTTACCTTAGGTCCGATATGCTTCGTACGTATCCGAACCTCCTGTATAATGATTTAAATAATTTCATTGACTTATTAAAGAATCATATTCATTGTTATGATATCATATATGTTTCACTTATGACTTTATATTACCCGTTCTTTTGTAAATTCCATGTTAAATCAGCGATTTGGGTAGAATCATTTAATTTATCGTATGTGTTTCGACTTGTCGTTCTTGATATCATTACTTATATCCTGATTTACATAATTCCAGAATGTAAAACGTGATTTATATATAATATATATTCTGAATATACATATATATATAATAAATCAGTAAATGGAAATAAATACACCGTTCATGGAGACGGTAGGCCGTACGTACACATGAACGCTGTTTTCATTTCCTTATTGAGTTGAATGGAATTAAGTTGATGACATAAATATATATACACATAAATATAGTATCATTATTATGTCATATATTTCATTATTTCTTATTATATATACTTTTATAATCATTCATTAATGGTTAACATGGAGAATGAATCTCATCGCGTCGTGGAGACGGTAGTCCGTACGTACGCACGAGCGATGATATCGTTCTCATGATCGTGGAATTGTATTGGAGTGTATGTATACTATTTAAGAATCAATATGAATTTACAATAATCATATATAGTTATTATGTACTCCATTATACCCATCCAAGTAAGGTGGTGGTGGAAAATAGATTACACCACGACGTGGAGATGGTATTCCGTACGTACGCACGCGCGGTGATTTCATTTTCTGTAGGATGGATAGATGGTGAAATAGGGTTGTTTCATACTTATAATAACATATAAGTATATGAGTGATACTTATTTTATTACTTCATAATTAAACAACCTAATAATAAGAAGTGGAAGAAGAAATAAAGTTGAAAGAATCGGTAACGGACATTACCTCTTCTTTGAAGCGCCTCTTTGAGATCTCCTTTTAGGGCACTAAAATTGGTCTTTGAGGAAGAAAAGAACCTCTAGGATGTTTCTAGGGAAGTTAAGAAGAGAATTTGGCAGGGTTTGGCTGAGATTGAAGGCTCAAAGTGGTGTGAGGAAGAGAGGGAGGAGGTGCCCTTTTATAAGGGAGGAGAGGGGCACCTTTGGAATAACAAAAAATATTATTTTATTATAAATACAAATTCGGTTTTTAATAGCTCCAAATTAATTTATTTAGAAGATAAGGTGGGGATGGGTCGAAATACTCTCATACAATATAAGTTAGACAAGTTTAGGTTCCTATTTTAACCTTATCATTTAGATTTAACATTAAGTTAAATAATTTTACTTTTACCGTGTCTTCTTGTGTTCTTATACTATAAGGTTAATAAACTTACTATAAGAAGCCAAAAGAACCCCAAGTTGTTTATTATTAATATATATAACCTTATATAAGTCATTTTACAAACCTTAGATTTTTAGGAATAAAATTACAATTAATAATATAATATTTGTTTTAAAAAACTATTTTATGTCAATTTTGAAACTATTTAGTAATTGATTTTTGGGAAAATCATAACAGAATGATTAGTTCTAAAAAAGTTAATTAAATCAATACTAACATGTCATATTAACCTAGAAAATTAGTGTAATTCATAAAAAGTCTCAAATTACATTTATTTGGGTATTTATAACATCAATTATGTCAATATTTCATTAATAAGATAATTACTGCATCATCTTTGTGTCATAAATAAATTAACTTATTTAAAGTATAAAAATTAAAAATAAAATACCATTATGTAGGAAATAATTTATATTTATAATGAATATTTATAGTCTAATTTATCTTATGTATAACCCTATATTAAAAATGATATACTTATTAAACTTTGATTTTAGCTATTTTAACCCTTCTTTAAATAAATTAATAATAAATGTCCTAATCTAATCCATGTGGGCCTAAATGGTCATATTTTATTCTTAAGGTTGTTTTTGGTCCAATTAAACTAATCCAATATAATTAGGACATGTGTTAGGGTAATAATAATATCATTTTTACCCTTAATTACCCTATTTACTTTTAACCGTGGTAAAAAAAGTAAAAAGTTACTATTCACAAAAAATTATTTTAATCTCATTGAACCACATTTTACTTACTGAAATCAACCATGTCTCTTGGATTTTTGAAATTCCACTCACAGAAGTGGTAAAATTAATTTTTATGTAAATTTGCAAATTTTCCTAGGAGGTGGGTAAAAGACGGTGAAAAGTTCAATGAAATTTTAATATATCTAAAATTATTATAAAATTACTCTAATGAATTACATTGAACTTATATAGGTATTATGTATCAATTTTGACCTAAAATAAATTTAAATAAAATAAATAATTATTTAAATAAAAAGTCGGTTTTTAAATAGTAACCCAGTGTTTTCACTATTCATCAAAAATTGAAATTTTTCAGAAAAATACCAAAATTTCACCCTAGGTTAATTTCGATATTCCGAATCCAAAAATGAAGTCCATTTTGAAAAATAAAATTTATAAAATTTCAAAAAGTGGGTATTTCTATTCATAACGGCTAGTTTTAATAATATTTTAATAGCATATCGTTGTTTAGAAAAACTCGGTATTGCGTACAACACATGCTATCGTGGAAGGTCACAATTGCGTGTAATGCAAGGCAAGTCAAGGATGCGTATTGTGAAAGATCCTTTTGGTGTAGCGTACAACACAAGACATTAATAAAATTAAAAAGAATATTTTTCATAAAATCTCGGGGTGTTACAATCCTCCTACACATTTTCTGTGGGGATAAATTCCTCATACATGGCCCCTAAAATTGGGATTCTATAAATATGATGGATATCCCAAAGGCTGAAGATGACCTCCCCATGTGAAAATGGAAAGTGGTGGTCCCCGATGACCATCTAATTTGTAGCTCTGACATTATCTTCCACTACTGGTAGACATGGAATTGGGAAGAGAATAATGCTTCATACATGCCTACTCACTTCAGTTCTTCCCTAAACTTAGTGCAAGATGCACATGCCAGGTAGGCCCAAGCCCATTCCTCTGTGAAGTTTCCACCCTAGTACATATCCAAATCATCTGTCCATCCTTTCTCTAGGATTCCTAACCCCTCATTAAGGATTGTATGATATTATGTCATGGATGCCTAAACCTCCATCTATCTCCCATAGATGTTTTTAACATAGTTATAAAGGAAGTTAGCTGTGATAGCCATGTGATCCCTCCAGATGTGACCATCAGTATTCCTATGCCACTAGTACTATCCTGGTGTACCTCAAAACCAGTAAGCTGGTTCATCCCTACTTTTCGAAAAGATAAAGATGTAATATTGTATACCAAATCCATACAGTGGTAACATATTTCATAGAGGATAGTCTTTATGCACTTATGATAGCAGTGAAAACATTGATTCTCGGTAAGAGTAGATCCAGACGTACTCCCTGACCATGACATTGTTCACCATTTCTTCCCTTTGGGAAACATCTGCAAGGACCTCCTGAGAAGATTCTTGAGCGACCATCAGATCTGAAACTTTGGAATTTTTTGATTCTATTTGCGAATATATTTCACGAAGGATGTTTGTAGAGCACTAGGTTGTGAAGCGTAGATATAATCAACATGTTTCACAAAGAAGCAACAGATCATAATTCCAGTTCACTAAGAATCATTCACAGAGTAATGATCTTGGAAACTTGGTCTATAAAGATGCGTTTAAGGGGCGAAGAGGCATCATGAAAATAGATATCAAGTAAGTTAGGGAATCAAGATCTTGTATAGATTGGGGCCCCTCATGTGATATTTATAATCATTTAGACAATCAAGATTCACAGTGGATCCCACTTCTAAGTGCATCATGATAACATCATCACGATCTAGCTTTGTGATAATCAGTGTTTTCAGCGAGTGACCCTAATAATATAACCCTCCTTTTCCCATTAGTTCCCATTCTAATGGGGGGGGGGGATCTATTAGCACCGAAATCCATGCCCCATGATAAGTTATGGAGGACCACGACTATTAAGGATGAAACCCAAGCTCAAACGACCTCAAAATCATCCAAAGGGTCTTCCTCATGAAGCCCCTTCATGGAGACCCCTTCACCACCCTGATTGTACAAGGCTAATATGGAACTCCTGTGAGTTTGATTCCCTCTGTAACCGTGCCATGAAATTTGATGGATGACATCATGGGTCTGATAGAGTTACATCTTTCATGGAGCCCCCATTTTCTTCATGGTGCAGCTCTAAGCATCACGACCACCAGTGTCTGTAAATACCCAACTCATTTCCACCTCAAAGGGATGGATACCTAGACCTTTTGACTTCCAATATCCCAATTCATGAAGCACCCGGGCATTATTAACCCAAATACACAATAGATTACCCAAGGTATTAGAGTATTGTGAGACTCCATTTCCCTTATCACTAAGTACCTATAACTAAATTAGAGATTCCTTTTGTGAAGGCCAATTCCATTCACAGAGGAAGAAGAACATCTGGGGTACTTGACTTTTTATGGAGCACTCAGCCTTTGCAAAGCACTCCCTTTACAACTCTTGACTTCATGCCAAGGTAGGGTCACCATGTCTCATGAAGCTCCTTCATTCACAAGCCCCCTATTCTATATGAAATACTTAATATTTTCAAGGATTCTCTCAGTGAGGCCCCCAATTAACGATACCCTCCTCCACGTATCCCTTTAGTCTTGTGCATAGTGATTTCTTGGTCCCTCATGAGGTATCCTCTATTGTGGTTCCCTAACTATTGCTTTTCATCATAGGTGAACTAATGTATTTTTATTTTTAACATAAATATGCTAACATGGACCTCATTATTGACCAATCATTTTCTCCATTACACCTTGGAATTTCAGAATCTATTCCCCTACAAAGGGTCGATGAGTGACAATTATATAATTATAAGGGGTGAGGAGTGAGTCCCCTACATCCGAGCTATAGGATGTTAAACTACCTACCATCAATATCCTTAACACACAACAGTAAAATGTCATCTCACCCTATGCGTCCAGACTAATATATCTTTGTGTATGACTCACATGGAATGATATACTCCTCACAAGATCAGAGATGGTATGGGAACAAGGAACCTCTCACTTCCCATGATCTCAATCTGTCGTCCCTCTCCCTTTGGGATTTGTTACCATGAGCACCTCAGGAATTTTCCACGAATAAGCCCCAACACACCCTTGATAGGATGCTATGTGTATGAATTGCATGGAATTATATATTCCTCACATTTAATAAAATACTCCTTGTATATAATTATGTATTCCTTGGGCATATTCTACGCATAATCTCCACACCATCTCTCATCGATCCTTCTTTCATGACATGAGAATAGGGTCTACTGCTTCCTATTGTTTCACACACCGAGCATGAATCACATGGGCTTAAAGGTTAGTAGAGACAATGAAATCCATCCAACCCCCAAACGGGCCTCCTCCTTAGGTATAATCTCCTATCACACTCTATGAGATACCTTCTCAGGTGTATTCCCCAATGGAATTTTCAAAACTACATGGAATTTGATTCCCAACTAACTAGGATATGTAGGAAACCCTCATAAGGTTCAAGCAAAAAATTTCATCCTCTATCTATTTCATTCACTATACTCAACAATTCATCCACATTCATCCTAATTTTACTTGGGCCACCACATCTTTGTGATATCATGCCATCCACAAGGGTCATTCCTATACGTAATCCCTATCCATCATCGCTACTCCTAGTAGCACTCAAGAAGCTCCCATGCATAATCCACACACAATCCACATCATCCAAACAAGAGAAATCCTTTTGAAAAGGGTATCTACCATTCATAAGCCCCACTCCATAGATTGAACTATATGGGTTTTGATCCCTGCATCCTTGATCGGTTATGTAGGACACCTACATGAAGTTCAATCCCGACCAATAGTAAACCTTGGTGTCCCCATCACTGGGGTTACCCTATTTGATCCACCATCAGTGGTTTCCAGATCATCCTTAATAGTGTGAAATCATCCCTTTATGGGACTCTCCACCTAGGGTCTTCCCTCATTGGGCATTCTGATCCACCAAACCTTTCAGGTGTTCCCTCCTAGAGACATAGCTCTCTGATTAGCCTCAATCACGTGTTCTGAACACCCCCACTCCATCTCCACAAGATGTTAAACTAATGGATTACGTTATGTTAAACATGGTATTCCTAAGGAAAATATCATAAGATATTCCTTTGTTATAAGATACCTCAAGACTGAAAAGGGATGCCTCAGATTTCGCGCCCTTGAGAAGCCCTCTTTTGAGGAAGAATATAAGTGAAAAATGTTCCAACATCCAAACATTCCATAATGATGCCTAATTTGATTTCTCCCCTAATAAAAGGTTTCTTCCCTATAAAGTCCCCTTGGAATTTCTAGACATAATTTGTGTAATTAAACAACATCTATAAAGAGATAGTTCCAAGAATTAGTTTCATGAACCATGTCTTAATCTATGAGGGAGACCTAGACTAGGAGATGAGTTCCAAGGAAAAATACATGGAAGTAGGAACCAAATACCATCACCCTATTTTGATCAAGGAGTATACACCTCCAATAAAGTGATGAATTCCACCTGAATTTGGAAAGCGGTAATGCGAGGTACAATGCAGTCGTCAGCATCACATCAATGTGTAAGGCAGCCATGCCTTAACGAAAGTGTCAGGAACAATAGTAAATATAATATATTAAATAAATATATATTATATTTTTAACATAATTATACTTATGTAATTATTATATCACATACACCTTCTCACTTTCCATTCAACGAGGGATATGATAAAGTCGTTCGTGTGTATGATAAACTACCGCCTTACGAAGTGATGAAATTATTTTTTCACTAACACTTTGCATGGAAGGTGATTCGAGTAAATTTAATGAATATATGTGATATATATGAAATAATAATTATTCTAGAAAGGTAATATATTATTTAACTTTGTTTCATTTCATTCGTAAAGAAAATGGAAACAACATTCTTGTGTATGTACGTCATAACTTCTCTATGAATGATGTAACTCATTTTTTATATCTAACTTTAATGGATTATGATAAATAAATATATAATGAATATATATGATATTTATATCATGGTTAATTTTCTTAGATGATAGAACCATGACCAAAGTAAAAGGACCAAAAATACTAAACCACAACATACATGAAAAATGAAGCAGTTATTACCCGAAACATGATTTAAATAAGGAATTATTGATAAATAAGTAATAAAGAATAATAAGTAAATCATATATGGTATGATAAATATTAGTATGGTTATATGATATATATAATATAAAATTTTATTTATTATATAAGAGGTTTGAACCTATACGAATGGAGTTGAGACTTAAGGTAAGAGATTTATAGTCTCTATTTTATTTCTGGGAGACTTATGTCATATTCACCACTCATTTATTTTTTTAGTGTGTATACTAATAATTTTATATGTTATATTATTAATATATTTATTTTAATTATATTAAAAGTTTCATTTTATTTTATTCTTTAATGGGGATTATGACTCAATAGATTACCAAAGTGGTAAGAGATTTCTATCTCACTTTTAATTTATATGAGATGAATTCCATATTCACCATGTGTTTATTTTATGTGGTGTATATAATGAACATGAATGTATTTTATGATTGTTATCTTAAAAATTATTGGGATTTATATATCAATTTTAGGATATATATTTCATGGGGTTTACAGTTTCAAAGTTACGAATGTAGTAATGGATTTTTATCTCAATTTTCCTTCTTTAAGACATATTTTCTATTATAAACTTATCTTCTTTTATAATGTGTATATAATTCCCATTTGATATGTTATATAATTAATATCATTATATTCATGATTTTTTTAGTTTCTATTGATTTTATTCTTTCATAGGGCTTATGATTCAATGTTACCAAAGTGGTAATGGTTTTATGATACAATCTCATCATTAATCAGAATTGTTTATGTTTATCATTTTGATGATGAAATATTATAATCCATCTCTCAAGAAACTATTGAATTTTGTTATAGTATGATTATTAATTTAGAAAAATTATTTTCCCTTCATTTTCCTCTCTTTATATACTCAATATTTTGAAAGAATGTTTTTAATGAAAATTGACCTTATTTCTCTCTTCGGTTGAAAATCCTTTTTATTCCAAAAATCATGATTTAAATTTTTATTGTTTTTTTATAAAATTACCCAAATGATTTATTAAATACATTTTTACCCATTTTTTACTTTTTTAAAAATGTTTTGAAAAGAATATTCTACTTGTTTTCCAAAAAATTCCCATTTGGATTTTTCTAAAAATTTGAAAGGAATATTGTTTTAGCATGGATGAAATTTCCTACCATCATGAACACTCAATGTTTTAAATATTACTTTATAAGTTTCAAAGTTTATTTTCAAATAAAATGATTTTGAAAATATTTTATGTTTAAAAAAAATTTCTTTCAAAGTAGAAAGGATATTTTTATTAAGAAATATTTTAAATGATCTTTAAAGATTCCTTTATAAGTTTCAAAGGTTATTTTCAATGAAAAGGATTTTGGAAATGTTTTATGATTTATAAAGGTTTTTTCAAAGTGTAAATTTTATTTTTCTCAAGAAATATTCCAAATTATTATATTTTTAAAATCATTTTCCATCAAAGATGACATATTTTGATGTTACTTATGCTTTACTGGGGATATGATCCAAAGATATCATTCATATTCATTCTATAAATGGGTTATTCTTATGATTAAAATATGCTTATGAAAACCATTTCTCTTTCATATTTTATACCATGTTAAAATTATTATAAAGACAACTTATTTTCCCATGGACTATGCTATGATAAAATGATTATGAAACCTATTTCTTTTCTATAGGTTATGCTACGATTAGATATTTATGAAACCCATTTATTTTCATGGGTTTTAATATAATTAATGTTTATGATATTCTGGCACAAATATGTATGATTTCATTATGTGATGCGTGGGACCTATATCTCCTAGAAATTAATTGGTTAAAGATTGATATCTCATGAGATAAAGAATATTGAAATAGGAAGTGAACCCAATTTAGTAAGGGACCTTGTCTACTATGCTAGTCTTGGGAGTGAACCATTACTACTATGATGGTTTGAGGAGTGAATCCATTCCACTATGGTAACCTTGAAAATAATCCTTGACTACCAATGAAATGACTTTATATACTTATGTGTATGCCATAATTCTATGTATTATTCCATTTTTATACTCTCATGGATCATGTTCTTTGATTTATTTATGATTAATGTCTTATTAACTACCAATATTTAATCAATGACTCAATATTTTGATCTTTGATATACAGGGTATGACTTTAATATGTTATGATGATGTTATCTCACCCTTATGCTCATGGTATGTTTATGTATTTATCTTATTTACCCTTACTGAGCATCTGATCTCACCCTTTCATATGTTTATTTTTCCCAGGTTATGATGATAGGTATTACATGTGATATGTCTAAAAAGGGTTATAGTAATGAGGAACTAAGTGGGAGATGATGTAGAACTCTTATGAACCAGTCGTTTATCTTTATAAGATTCTAAAGGAACTATTACTTTATAATCCTCAAGTGTGTATTTGTGTAATGTAATGAATATATATCTAAAATATTTAATATCTATGTATGAAGTGATTGGGTCACTACTATTGGTATCATTGTATATGTTTGGTTAACCTTTGAAAAATAGGATGATAAAAAATTAATTAGATCCCTAGTGGTATTTTTAAGGATATTTCTAGGGATATGTATAAGGATAAGTCTAAGTATGAGTCAAAGTCAATGAAAGTGTCTTAGAATTTTGGTAAAGGATTTAGTGAGTGGTTTCTAAGTACTTAAATCCCTGTATGGATACTACAAGTAGATGTGGATCTAGTACTGAGGTATCTAGAAGTAATAACTTCGAAATTGGGTGCATTGATCTAGACTCGATTGTCACCTAGCACATGATAATAGGCCTTGCTGCACACATGGTTTGAAACTCCTGGTGGATATGATTTAGAAATTCACACTCTTTATGAACCATCATGAAGGATTTGAATAATAACCATGAAAGACCTTGGTTAATCCTAAGGTTTCATAGATAAAAAATAAGGTGTTATGAGTTAGACATCCTATAAGTTATTTTCATGATTATGTGATTCCCCACAATGATTATTGTTTCTTACACTATTATTTTTTGTTTTAGTCTATCACACCCTGACCTCGGATAGTCCTTTATTTTATTCTTTTCTTGATATTGGGTCTTTTGGTTGTGTTTTGGGTTGAGTGACCAAAAAAAGTCCTTATGTTTTTGTGGTTTTAGTTTCCTTTTATACATATGATTAGTTATTATTGTTAGTATTGAGATAAATTTTCATGTTAGGGAGTTTGTGACACCTACAGTGTCACTACATTGTGTTAAAAATATTGAAGGATCTTTGGGTGGGTCTTCCCTAGTGTTTGGGGTGTCATTTAAGGGGGTTTGAACCATTTTTCAGGTCACACAGTTTGAGCATGGTTTTCCCGAACTATAAAACCTATCACTACAAAGTAGCATAATTTTTCCAATAGCCCCCGCATGGTTTGCACACGGTTTACAAAACCATGCAGCAAAACCATGCATCCACTTATGAGATTAATAAATTTTATCCAAAAAGTCTGATTTGGGTGATTCCACCTCCCAAATAAAGCCCTGGGTGTTGGATATCGACCAATGGTCTCCCCCCTTCTTCCTGCTTCTATTTTGGGCGATTTTTGGGTGATTTATCAAGAAAGGTTGGTGATTCTTCATGTTTCATTCATCAAATCTTCTCTCTTTCTCTTAACCTCTTTTTTACAGGGTTTTCTTTGGGGGTTTTCTTCCATGTTCAAACCCTAATGTGTAGGTTTTATGTTTTCTTTCATTTTTATATGGATATAGGGTGTGAAAATGGTCCATGGGGCTTAGATATCTCCTCTCTTGAAGTTTCATCGCATTCCCACACCATTGAGGTAGGTGTTTCCATGTTTTTCCTTTCTAGTGAAAACCATTGGTGCTTGAGTGTATTCAATCTATTTTTAAATGTTATTTTAATCCTTATAATGGTCATAGATTGTTAATTTTGGTGTTTCCTTGTTGGTAGAATTTGAAAAAATGATTTTCTAAGGGTTTTCTTTATTATGACTAGAAATGCATGCACACAAGGTGTTTGATAAAATTTCTATTGTTTTATAAACATGAAATTGAGCTCGTATGATATTTTTTTGACTTAATTTTATATATTATATTGATTAAAATATGAATCAGAACATGAAATGTGATTTAGGTGCCTATTTATGGCTTGATTATTTACGGTGAAATGTTTTGGAAAGGTTCCTTGGGTTTTTAAAATATTTATGAGAGATGTTAAAATTATGTTGGTTTAAAGGGAAGTAGTATTTATAAAAAAATGTTTTTGGGTATTCTTATGGATCTTAAAATGGTTTCATTGGATTTTTTTACATCCATGGGTTCCCTAGGTGCACACATGGATGATAATTCAAGTGAAAATGACACTTCAAAATGATGTTACACATGAGCGTTGATTTCTCAAATGTTTTCTCTTCTCTATCCTATTATCTTCCTTCTAAAATAGATCTTGGAATTCTGAATAGTGTTTTGGTATTTCATGTGGCTTTAAAATGATTTTTAATGTGTTCTTTAAAATTGGAAACATTGGGTATGTTGGAACATGGTCGGTTCCTAAATGGTTTAAAGGCCCGTTTGGAATGGCATACTTGAAAATGGTTTTAGAAATGATTTGGGAATGTTTTATTAAATGTATTTGGGAGTTCAAACATAAATGACCATTTTGAATTGTACTTTTAAAGGTTATGCTCTGTGTTTATTTTATAAAATACCGTGGTTCATAATATGTGAACGCCCGATTGGAAACCTAAAGAGTTTTACAAAATGGTTTGAATGCTTATGTGATGTGATGGACTGATTGTCACTTTGATGACATGATATATATATATATATATTTATGTATGTATGTATGTGGGAACCTCTATAGGAGGGATTTCCATTCATGGGTTATCGTATAGGGTGTCTGTGTTTGGGGTAGGCAAGTGCAGTGAGATGAGTCACGCGTGCGAGGGCCTCCTACTTACACAATATTACTATTACCACTATGGGTTCCTGGGTGTCTTTTAGATGATCGAGTTATGGTTTATTATTAGGACCAATTATATGGGTTGGTAACCTCCTGGAGTTGTGGACGGTCCAAGAGGGATTTACCAATAGTGAGGCTATGAGAGCATCCAGTTAGTTAAAGGCATAGGGGTTTCACCATATGCCGACACACTACTGGAAAATAGACCTATACCCACGGTTCAAAACCATGGGTATAGCCCCCAAAACCGTGGGTATAGGCTATACCCACGGTTCTGGGAACCGTGCGGCTGAACGGCGTTGGTATAGGTCCCTGACCTATACCCACGTTTTTGGTCAAACCGTGGGTATAGGTTTTTGCCACCGTGTCAATAATCTATACCCACGGTTTGAAAACCGTGGGTATAGGTTTTATAAAATAGTGGGTGTTCGGATTCGATCCCGTGACCTCTTCACCGCTAACGAACCACCTTACCACTACCCCAATGTCGACTTTACATATATGTATATATATATTTTTTTAAATATATTTATTTAAACCGTGGGTATAGAGGGAAGAACCGTGGGTATAGAACTCCCGCAAAAAAAAAAATTTTCCCGTGGAAAAAAAATTTTTCCCGCACAAACGCGGGAAACCTATACCCACGGTTTGTCAAAACCGTGGGTATAGGTTTTTAACCAAAGGCTATCCCCACGGTTTTGGGAAAACCGTGGGGATAGAGCTCACCTATACACACGTTTAATGGCCAAACCGTGGGTATAGGCATGTTTTCCAAGTGAATGTATCAAGGGTATAAGAAGATGTTTTTATATGTAGAGAATAAGGGCACATAGAAAGTAATTGTCGTGGAAAAATGAAAAGTTTAGTTAATACAATGGATGTTAATATTTTGCCCCCTAAGGTATTATCATTGGATGAATGTTTTAACAGTGGAAATTATGAGCATTAGGAAAATTGATGTCCTACGGGGAAAGATCAAAAAGTGGATCAGTGTGGTGGTACAAGTAAATGTTTTTTTGTTGATTATGAAAAGACTACAAATGACATATAAAAGAAAGGAGGGATTAAGGAATAAAATAGAAAATCATTGTTTATGGTTTAAGAATTAAGTAGAATTATTGAATATTTTATGTATTTTAATTCAAGCATTATATTATATGAATCATGAAATATATAAGGATTATTTAGTACAAGTTTTCCATTAAGGGTTTTAAAGAATATATTAAATAGTACTGATGAACTAGAAAAGTGATTTAATGTAAATGTGATATTTCAAGGAAAACACATGACTAAGGGAAATATAACCCTTTATATGTTCATGATGTTGATTTAATGATATTGGGATAAAGATATGATTGATATGGATAAATTAAATTAGATAATACTGATTACCTTGGAACTGATTAATGGTTTGATAACAAAGTTTCTTATGTCATCATTGATGTATTTTAAATAATTTTTTGGATTTATGTAATATATCTAATAATCTGTGTTTTATTTAAGGAATAAGGAAGCATGCATGTTTTCAATAAATTTTTATGGTAATTTAGGTTATTAACATGTTTTAAGAAAATATATGATCAATGTATTCACATATTTGGTATGTGGCATTAATAGCTACTTCATTTTGTTTTTAGGATTAATGACAAGTTGATTTTGGTAATTTAGTAACCTTATTTCCAAAGTTTTTGGATTTCAATTTTGGTCAAACATGGAGGATCCTTAAGGTTAACTATTCATAAAATGGATTAATTTAAACTTTTGATGTTATTGTATAAACTATGCTAACAATTATATCTTTGATAATAACTATAAAAATAAGGAATGCATTACCATTCTTTTATGGATCTTATGATCCACTAGTGCTTTAGGCATAACAAAATTTCATCTTCATTTATTAAAGTAAGAGATGATTTAGAAATTTATGGAAGTACAAAAAATATGAGATTATTATTATGAAATGGAATGAAATAAAGTAATTATATCTTATCATGAAAATTCCCTAACTCTAGGAAAATGATCTTGAAATAAATCATTATCATGTTACCATCATTTTTATGATATCAATTTTAGCACCCCTGGTTTCAAGTAAGTAACCACTTATTTATTATTTTTAAGTATTTAAAGTATACGAGTGAAGTTTGGGAGAGTTTAGAGAACTTTTGAAGTGTTTTGGGGATTTTCTATAGGTTCATGGTTTGGGAAAACCATGCAACACCTTCAGGAAACTGTGCACAGTGAGACATAGGCTAAAGGGAAGGTGCACGAGTGATGCACAATTTTACCAAACTGTGTGGAAGGCTAGGAATAACCATTATATTTTGGACAATGGGATTTGACAAGGTTGGTGTATGGTTTTCTAACCGTGCAATACAACCATGTAAAGTTCATCCTTGAGGTAGTGGCTAGCGCATAATTAGTGCACAATTTGGCTAACCATGCAACTAACTGTTCACGTGTTAAAATAGAGATCCTAAAATTGTGGATCTCACACTTTTTGATCTCAAACTCCCTTTTTTCCTTTTATGAGGACCTAACTTGAGATTCTCTCTTCCCAAAGTTTAATTAAGCTTCTCCCATCAATCCAGAGGCAATCTGAAGGCTTCTCTTGGTGATTTAAAGCAAGATTCTCATGGTAAGTGATTATTCTTGGTTGTTCATGGTGATTTTTCTTAGAACTAATTCTATATATCTCTCGGTTTCATATATCTATGCCCAATGTGGATATAAATAATGTAGTTTATGCTAAATATGATTATATTTTTCCTTTTTGATGAAAGGGGAAGTGATCTAAGGTGGGTTTTTGGAGTCTCAACCTGGTTTCATGGACGTTTTCCATGCCATTGTTCATTGTTATCATAATTCCTGAGGTAGTTGGCTTCACTATTGACTCCTATATTTAGAACTTTAAGTCTTAGTTTCAAATTGATTTTTTATTGAATTTGGTTGTGAAATTTATGTGAATTTCTTGTTGGAAACCCTCTTTAGTAATAGTTTATAAAATTGTAGAAATTGGGAATGTTTTTGGAAAGTGAATTTAGTCAATTGATTTTGAAATGATGATTTTAAAATGATTCCTTTGTTTTGTTTCACGGAAAAATGTTTTCAATAAAAGTTAGGTTTTATTGAAATGGATTGTTTAAAAGGTTTTTAATTAAAGTATAGTTTTATTTAAATGGTTGAAATAATTTTTTTGGCATTGGATTTTGGTATAATGATTGTGTGTGTTCATGTTCATTTAGGATGGATAAGGGTAAGGAGTCTTCGCCATCATTAGTGGGATAAATAAGGGTCATGGATCTCCCCCATCAAATGGTTCATTAAGTGTCATATTAGTGAAAGGATGACTCACCACTCATGAGTATAGGGTGATCTGGGTTGCATGCATGGTTGGATGTGTGGATATATGGAATGGAATGGACTATGCCAAAATGGAACTTGTGAAATGGTTTTAAATAATTGTTTTGTTTCTTTCCTTGGAATTTGATATTGTTTTGTGAATTATTTTTTGTTATGGAAGTTATTTATATTATGATATAAAATATTTTAGAAATTATTTTAAATAAATTTTTATATATAAACATGCTAACGTGTTCTACCCTAGTGGTGTGAGTAGAGAAGTCATTGGGGAAAATCTACTGAGTTTCGTTACTCACCGTTACTTTTCCACTTTGGTGATTTTACAGTTGTCATTTATCAGGACATGGGAAAAGGTAAAGTTTCACACTTATCTAGTGGTTCTTAGTGATACTTAGGATATTTTGTGGAGTGGGGCATGAAGTAGGCTAGAGCTTGGATTTGTAGTTGTCTTGGAGTTTTGTTGGCTTTGTAGTATTCCTCTGTTTACCTTTGTGCTTTGCAGTCTTCCACTGTGGTACTCTTGTGGAGTTCAGTTTTAATATAAATGGTATTTATTTGAGTTGTATTTATTTTATATCATGAATCATGTAGTGGTTTATTTAGTTATAGCATGTTGGTTGGTTGTTTTATTTCCCAATGGAAAATTGTCTCCCAACTGTTAATGAATCCCTTGGAATTTATTTCCAACCATTGGAATCTTGGGGATGTATCTTAAGGTCAAGTAATGTACTCCTTCCTTATCAAGACAATGAGGAGGGGTAGGATGTTACAAGTGGTATCATCTTGGTCCCTCCTCATTTATTGTGGAACAAGTGGTATTGGGCATGGTTGGTCTTTGACTTGCTATTGGTTTTCGGTCTTAGAGTTGAATTGATTCTGATCTATTCCTTGAGTTGGAATTGTATAAAGGAGTCGGATTGTTCGGACTTAGATAACCTTTTTATGCTGAACTTTAAGTTACCAGGGATTTTGGTACATAAGTGTTTTAGATACACTCATAGGATTTGGAATCTCATTTTCTTGGGTTTATCCAATCAGACAAACATGAAATGCATTATAGAAATGTCTTCCCACTAGAAGTGGATATTTCATTCTGAGTATGATTTGGTGCAAGGTGTTGATTTTTGAAAAGTGTTAAAGTTGTTTTCAAATGCAAGGTTTTGGTTCAAGGTGTTTTTTTCATTATGAGTATTATTTGGTTCAAGGTTTTGATTTTGGAATCTCATTATATTGGTCCTTTTTCTACATAGAAATGGTTTAATTTTCAAAATCAAGTACATATTTCCTTTCCCAAAACTGGTTGAACATAGAAAATGGTTTATTTTTGGAAATCACTATTGTGTTAGTATGATGTGGTAGAATTTAAAACGTTAACCCTTCAATTAAAAGAGAGTGAGACTTATGATGTTGTTGTGTTTCTAGACAATGGAACCCAATATGAATTGTAGAAACCAACCAAAAGAAGCAGCTGAGAATGAGCTTACACCTGATCTATAGGTGAACCAAAAACTAGTTTAGAGTATTGTACAAGCATTTCAAGCTGTGGACATTGAGAATAGGAGGGATGATCCAAGGAAAGTGGATCATTTCATATAATTTCAGAAGCATAATCCACCCATCTTTCACGGTGATTTATAACCAGAAAAGGTAGAGGTGTGGCTGAGTAGGATGAATCATATCTTCAATTTCATCAATACACCAATAGAGTTGAAAGTTAAGTTGGTGATATATATGTTAGAGGATATTGAATGCCAGCTATGGGATTTAGAGATTTAGACTAAATAAAATAAAGGCCTGGCATGAGAGGATTTTGAAGAATTGTTCGACAAACAATTCTATTCTCATAAATTCAGAATTGAAAGAACAACATATTTATTCATATTTAAGCAGTAAAGACTTGAAAGGATAGAATATGTGGATAAAATCATGAATTTAGTCCACTTTTCACTCAAATTTGCTGCTAGTTCACCCTTTAAGGAACACATCTTAGAATCAAGGATGATGTAGGATATTCTCTAAAAGATTTTTTTATTTGTATAACTAATTATACAGAGATAGTCAATAGAGATATGGTTGATGAAGGGGACATTTGAGGATCTATGAATAGAGGGAGTATGTTGATACCTATAAGAAATGGTGGGAACTCTAATACTAGGATCAAGTGAAAGAGAGACACCTATTTCCAAGGTGGGAGTATGGATTAGAATCAAATGACCAGATCAGTGAATCTTCTTCCAAAACCAAATATTCATCCAGGATTTTTTCAATGTGGTTTGTTTGACCACATGAAGCGATAGTGTATAAAATCACATAGAACTTGCCACAATTGTAATCAGATGTGGAATATTTAGTGTTATTGTCATAGTGATCCAAGGTCAGGTGTTTGGGAAAATTATCATGTGTCATAGACATTGTATGATTTGATGGGATGAGGGAAAAAATCAGTCTCTTTAATAGAATAGATCTATACATGGAGATTCCAGGAATACCATGAATCCTCAGCAAGGGAAATCTCAACATGATAATAGAGAACAAGGTGAAATGATGAAGAAATTATATGGATCTAAGAACGTTATTGTGGATGATCAGTCTAGACCATCAACAGTGAGAGGTATGATTCTTTTTAATTCTACCCTAATGCAAGTGTTGTTTGATGCTGGTGCATCACATTATTTTATTACTTCTTGTTATGTTAATTTTCTAAGTTTAAAAGTTGAGATGATGCCTTCTATGTTAAAACTTCAAAGTCCTCTTGGTCAAAGATAATGTTGAGACTTTCTGTGTAGAGAATTTTCTATAATTTTTGACAGAGAAGAGATGATATGGGGTTTTTCTATTCTTGCAATATAGGAATATGATATAATCTTGGGTATAGATTGGTTGACAATGTTCAAGGATCACATCGACTGTTATAGCAGAATGGTTTATTTCATAACTGATCATGGCATTGCGAATCTCATTAGAGGAGAAAAGATTATAAAGGTAGGTTAAATAGGTTTTTTGGAACCAGGATTTGGAATGATCTCATATCAGTTTGTAGTGATAACTTTAACATTGATGGATGAGATTGGTAAAATTAGTTTTCCAGTAGTTGTTAATCAGTTTCCAGATGTGTTTTTTGACAATTTCTCAGGGTTTCTACCTATGATAGAAATAGAGATTACAATTGATCTTATTATTGGGATTAGTCCTATTTAACTTATTTCTTATTAAATAAAACCAAAAAAAAATAAGGTAGCTTAAAGTGAAGTTGGAAGAGATGGAAAGTAAAGGTTTCATTTGGCCGAGCATGCCTCAGTGGGTAGCACTAGTCTTTTGTTTGTGAAAAAGGCTGATGGAACCCTAAGGTTGTGTATAGATTATCATAAGATTAACAAAGTTAAGATAAATTTTTAGGACCACTAGGTTAGATACCCTGAGAGGGGGGGGGGGGTGAATCAGGGTATGAGAGATTAAAACAACTACCCCCATTGATCTTGTTTCATTGTTAAGAAAAAATATCTTCTCTTTCTTTCCTATAACAAAGTATAAAATAAAATAAAATCATTCACATGACACATCAATTTTTACTTGGTTCACCCTCACTGGGATACGTCCAAGGAGAATACAATAGCGATGTGCCGATGTACCAAATCCACTAAAAGCACACAACTATTTACAATGTTTAGAGCATACTCACTATCTCTCCTAGTTTACAAGAACTCAAAACATGAAAACACACTACTCTCTCAACTGAAGTACGATCACTACTTCTTCAGAAGATCTACTCACAGTTTATAGACCTATAGGTCTCTTCATTATCACTGATGAATTCTACATCCTTAACTGTTTATAGATGCTATATTGAAGTAAAACTTTCACCCGCAGATGAATCTTACTTTGCTACAGAATTGAACTGGGCAACTTTAAATTTTATGCGCAGCCCTTACTGAGCCTTGCGCATAATTCCCTTTCGTTATGTGATAAATATATATTTTTTCATGCAATCCCAACTCCAATTTTTTTGAAACCTCAAAAATTCCGCAAAACCTTTATTTTACGTGTAATGTAAAATTTTACGCCCAACACCAATTTTTACGTGCAACACCAAATTTTTCACACAACTCCCTCTGTGTACTTTTTAAGCACAGCAAAGCTCAGATCTTCTCTAAGTCTTGAGATACTTAGAATGAGGGGGTCAATTCATATTTATAGGCAAAATTGACCCCTATGCGAAATACCCTCCTTGAGCATGTAATCCTGTTTGAGTGTGGAAAACACATTTTCTACGCAACACTGTATTTTGCACACTGATCCAATTTTTCGCTTACCTCATGCCTTTTCCAATTTTTGAGCTTCTAATATCAAAAAAACTCTTGTGAAAAAAACCATTCCTCTATTCCATTAACCACTCTAATATTTCGCACACCTTACTTTTCCAAAACACATCTATCCATTTTCCAATTTTTAGGCCAAAAAATTTAGCAGAAATTGGAAAACAGTGCCACCTTGACTCTTCTCTTCTTGTACCACCTCCAGATCATGCATTCCTTTATCGAGATTCTTATTTCAATCATGGATTGTCAAAAACATCTCTTGAACTTTACAACTCACCATGTGAACCCCCTTTGTAAAAAAAATGAACATCATGGTATGCTTTGTCAACAAACACAACATGAAGGCCCACTTTGTCAACAAACACAATCACCTCAAAAAGGCTTCAATTGTACCTTGAGGGATTTTGGACCAACAATCTCCCCCTTTGGTTTTGTTGAGAAATCTTCTCATAAAATGATACCGTGTTAACGCTTTAGCCACCATTCACCTCTTGAGATTCTGATAGCGATCAAGGATTCACTCAATACATACTCTAAGCCCACATGAGCAATGTTCGGTGTGAGAAATAAGAGTAAATGAAAAGTTCATCAACGAATCACTTCATTTCTAACACCAATTGTTGATACCAAACTGATACCAATTATTGATTGCTGAAAACCTTCTGTCACCATTCCAAAGCCACTCTTATGCTTTTATCATGATCCGCAACTATCATGATATCTATTATTTGATCAATAACCTCTAGTATCATTAGATTTAAAACTCATACTCCACATAAACTTCTTGGGTTCTTGTGTTTTCAAAGCTATGCTCTGGTTGATCACTTCAAACACCACATAATCTCATCATGGTGATCCCCCTATCAACTTATCCCCATGTCTTTGAAAAAGACATTGTGTCCCTTATTTAGCTCCTCCCCCATGAGGAGTCACTCTTTATCCCTCTTTCTCAACGATCCCAAAGGTCACTCCTTTGTGGTCTGCAACAAAGTAGAGAGCATATATTAGTACAGTAAGGAAATCACAACATACCTCGGGGAGAGGGGTCTATATCCATACTTTTTCAAGTGTAGGGAGTGGACTAGACTCCCAGAGCCAGTCGATGTCTCTCAAAGTATTCCTTGGGTAAGACCTTTGTCAGAATGTTGGCAACCTTTAATTCTATGGGCACATACTCCAACTTCATGATTCCCTAATCAAACTTCTCCTTAATAAAATGATAATTTATCTCAATGTGATTTGTCTATGAGTGATGTATGGGATTTTTGATGAGATTTATAACACTTGAGTTATCACACTAAATTCTGATCAAAGACTACATGACCACGCCCATGTCATCAAGCTACTACTTCATCCATAATAGTTGTGTGCATGCTTTCAGGGATACAATGTACTCAGCTTCTGCAGTGATCAATGAAATGCAATCTTGTTTCTTTCTTAGCCAATAAATACACAATCCACCAAGATATAATGCACCTTTTGACATTGATTTTTGATCTTCTGATGATTCATCCCAATATGCATCTGTATATTCCAACAACTGTAGCTGAGTTTTGTCATTATACACTAAGCTGAAATCCACCGTGCCCTTGATATACCTAAGTATTCTTTTCATAGTGATCATGTGGATTTCCTTGGGATTACTTTTATATCTCGCTTCTTGGAATGTGGAAAAAACAATATTAAGTATCATCGCTGTTAGGTATAGTAAACTCCCAATAATCTGCCTGTATTCTGTGATATTAACTATCTTTCCATCATCATATTTCAATAATTTCATCCAAGTAGCAACCAGAGTCTTTATCTCTGTGGAATTTTCCATTCCAAATCTTCTCAGAACTTCCTTGGCATATTTGTATTGAGAAATGAAAGTTCCATTACTCCCTTGTGACACCTGTAAACCAAGGAAAAATGTCACCTCTCCAATCATTGACATTTCGAACTCACTTTTTATGAATTCAGAAAATTGTCTACACTGAGCTTCATCTGATCCACCAAATATTATTTCATCGACATAAACTAGCACCATCATCCTTTGATTTCTGTTATTCTTGAAATAGAGATTTTAATCAACTCCACCATGGTGGAAACCATGCTTCTTCAAGTATTGATCAAGCCTTAAGTACCATGCTCTTGGTGCTTATTTTAGCCCATATAATGACTTCTTCAACCGACGAACCTTGTTCTCATCATCAAGAATAAGAAAAACATATGGCTGCTCGATATACACTTCTTTATTCAGAACCCCATTCAAGAATGCAGATTTGAAATCCATCGGTAATACTTTGAACTTCCATTTCACTATAATGGCTAGGAATAATCTGATTGTATCTAGCCTTGAAATCGGTGAAAATGTCTCATCAACATATACTCCTTCTATCTGGGAGTATCCTCTACACACTAGTCATGCTTTGTTTCGAATCACTGTGCCATATTAATTCATATTGTTGCGATAAAACCATTTAGTCTTAATCACATTCTTATTTTCTAGCCTCGAAATAATCTCCCATATTTGATTCTTCTCAATCTGGTCTAGTTCTTTAGTCATCGCGTGAACCCAGTTTTCATCTTCAACTGTATCATCAAAACATTTAGGTTCAACTTGAGATAAAAGAGATGTATGTTGTAGTGACTTCATTCTTCTTGTCTTAACTGGAATTGTCTGATCACCAATGATATTCTTCTTATCAATTTCAGCTCAAATTTTTTATTCTTTGTAGATACAAACTTAACTTCTTCTTATTCACCATTAGTATCTTCTTATGGGTCAGAATTTGCTAATTCTGCACCCCCTATATTACTTTTATCTTCATCACTTTCATCAAGAAATTGTTCACTGTTTTGTTGAGTATTCTCTTCATTTTCCACAATAGGGACATCATTGCTCTCAAATACTTTTCCTGGACTCTTGTTAAAGCATTTGTATGCTTGTATTTTTCCTGAGTAGTTGAGGAATATCCCCTCATCTCCACGTGAATCAAATTTCCTATGTTTTTTTTTGTTGAGAATAAAGCACTTAATCCCAAAGATTCGAAATTATTTAACTATAGGATTCTTTCTGTACCACATATTATACAGAGTCTTTCCTTCCTTCAGACACAATAGAGCCCTATTATAAATGTAGAGTGATGTCAATACTGCTTCCTTCCAAAATTTCTTTGATAGGTTTTTTCTATAAGCATTGTTCTGGCCATGTTGATGATGATACGATTTCTCCTTTCAACCAATACATTCTATTGGGGAGTTATTACTTAAGAAACTTGATGACTTATCCTATGTTTCTCAAGATATTATTCCACCTGACTGTTTGTGAATTCCGTACCATTTCCAGCACAGAACTTCAGAATTTTCAGACCAAGGATCCTTTTAGATTCCCTTCAATATTGTTTTAGGAAAATGAAGACATCAAAATTATTCCCAATGACAAATACCCATTCCATTATGCTATAATAATCAATGAAAATAATGTAATACCTCTTCTCGTTAATGGATCTTGGTGAGATGGGTCCATAAACATCAACATGCACCAATTCAAGCACTCTTGTTGACTTATTTTACTTTACCTTGTATGCCTTTATGATGATCTTCCCTTATTGATAAGAATCACATGTATGTGTACGATCACGTGATAGATTTGGGAGGTCTCTAGCTTCATCACATTTCACCAGATCTTCCAGGGATGGTTGGCATAGATGACTAAGTCGTTTATGCCATATCTTGTTTTCTTCCTCTCTGGATAGAAAGCACACATCTTCTTCTCCACTTAACAGGTATAAATTTTAATCTATCCCTTTTCCCTATAGGATAATTGTACCATCTCTTCCCTTTATGACACACATCTTCTTGGTAAACCGTATAGAATTCCCTGAGTCACACATTTGACTGACGTTGAGAAAATTGTGACTAAGACCTTCTAAAACCAAGAAATATGCACACCTTATTTCTTTACCCCAAACCTGTCCTTTCTCGATCCAATTATCTTTAGGCATTCATCATTTAAAAACTTGACAACTCATTCTTTGTCATATTTTATGCTTTTAACCAGATCCTTATTGCATTTCATGTGATATGTGCAATCACTGTCAAGGATCCATACACCAGAACAGTATGATGCTTTAAGGGAAATTTCAGCAGCCACTGCCTTCTCTGCTCTATTATTCTTGGTTCATATTTTTTTCTTCACACTCAGAATAGATTGAGACTTCTAATATTTCTCAGAGTATGATGGACCAACTTCATCTTTTAAAGTTTCAAATCTATTTTTCATTTTCAACTCACCTGTTGGTTCATTGATCTGATGCTTGCGAACATTTTTATTCTTCTTTGGCACATTCCTCTATATGGTCGAAGTGCAGTATCTATCCATGTTCCCAAATCCTCTACACTAAAAGTAGTGTCCTTAGAAATATGTTCTAGATAACCATTATCTATTTGGATACCATCTTTATTCTTGTTCCCTTTGGTATCTTCTGTATATATAACACACATTTTGTGAGTGTCCCATCTTTCCATAGTAATAACACCTGATAAAAGGTGGATTATTACATGTCACTTCTATACTACCAGTTGTTCATTGGGTTCTTTGAATTTTATGATTCTTCTTTGTACCCATTTCAATTTTCATTTTTGGAATGGGAAATTGCGGTCTGACTTCAACCCTAACTTATTTCTATTTCTAATCAATCCCTAAATTATCCTTAACATCTAAGCTCAATTGCTGCTTCTTTCCTATTGAACTACTAGGATCCTATTTTATCTTTTCAATCTATTTAATGATCTTTTTTCCTGATGTCACATTGTAGGTCAAGAGTTTTTCTTGATCCTTCACTTTTCTTTGCAAATTGATGACTTCTTCTTCAAGTTCTTCAATACGCTTGACTTGATCGTTCACTTTTCAATTCAAGCCATCGATATCCCTTTTCTATTCCTCAATATTGAGATTATGTCTATCAACTTTTTCTAAGATCTCTGTCTTGGAAGACTTAAGGTTTTTGATTTCTTTTACCAGCTCAGAATTCTCTTCTTCCTGCTATTTCATGTAGAGTTTGGCATCATGTACCACCATGTTGGATTTCTTTGTTTTTTCTCTCCAAACATCTATCTATTCAAGAAATACTTCTAATTCAGCCTCAATGACGATTCTTCCTTCAAATTATTCTTCTTCTTCATCAACTTTAGCTTCGTCCTATTTCTGAGAACAACTAAAAACTACCGCCATATCATTCTATCCACGATCTCTGCAGTTCTCTATCTCTTCAACCTCCTCAACCTCATACTCATCTGAACTATCACATTATTTTGAAAGAAGGTTCTTCTTCTTAAAGTAATTTATCTTGAACTATTTTTTTTTCATTCCACATAGGCAGAAGTCTTCTTCTTTGGAATTTAAGCTTCATCGACATCATCATATTCTTGGAACATTTTGGGGCACCTTTCCGCAAGATGTCCAACCTTTTCACATCGAAAACAAGCAAGTGGAAGTTTCCCTTTAAACTTTCCTTTTCCTCTTTAAATGTTTGAAGAGAGGAATGAAATAACCTCATCTATATATTATTCTTCCTGAGAGTGTTCAATAGTGAGATTCTACATGGATTTGAATGCCACCTCTTTGGATTTACCCCTTTCCACAACATCATTGTCATAATTTCTCATTTCATATGCTACAATGGTACTGTGAAAGTTATCCAATTTCATATCTTTCAGATCTTTGTCTTCTAATAATAAAACCTTTGGATTGAATTGATGTGGAAGTTTCCTCAAGACTTGCTTCACAATATTTATGTCTTCAATGACTTCACTAAAACCTCGCATGTCTTTGACTTCCACATTTACCATGTCAAAGAATGCATCAATAGACTCATTAGGGATCATTATGAGATCTCCATACTTGTTCTAAAACACTTGAATCTTCGATTATCTAACCTTAGTATCTCAATCATATATATTCAATAGCTTTTACAACATGACATGTGAGGTTTTTCATGACATCACATTCATATAGATAGCATTGGATAAGGCTTCCCCTAAAGCATTTATTCCCTTGGCATCGGCATCCAATTATCTTTACTCAAATTATGATAATGCACCACTGTTAATATCAGCTTTTATACCATGCATTTATGTTGTGAACACATACATTCCCAAAGATCAGAAGTAGTGTTGCATCCAATTCTTCCATAGCTAAAAATTGTTCCCTTCGAAGATCAAAATCCCATTATGATTGGTGAACTCCATTTGAGAGAGAACCACTAATATTAACCTTTCCCTTTGATGCTGATTTTTAGTACCACTAGGTTAGATACCCTAGTGGGGGGGGGGGGTGAATCAGGGTATGAAAAATTAAAACAACATCCCCTATTGATCTTGTTTCGCTATTAAGAAAAACTCTCTTCTCTCTCTTTCCTGTAGAAAAGTATAAACATAAATAAAATCATGCATAAGACACATCAATTTTTAATTAGTTTACCCTCACTGGGATACATCCAAGGAGTATACACCAGTGATGTGCCGATGTACCAAATCCACTAAAAGTGCACAACTATTTAAAAAGTTAGGAGAAGACTCACCATCCCTCCTGGTTTACAACCACTCACAATATGAAAGCTCACTGCTCTCTCAACTGAAGTATGCTCACTGCTTCTTCAGAATATTTAATAAAAATTTATAGACCTATAGGTCTCTTAATTATCACAGATTAATTCTAAATCCTTAACTATTGATAAATGCTCTATTAAAGTACAAATTTCCCTTGCAGATGAATCTCACTTTGCTATAGAATTGAACTGGGCAACCTCAAATTTTACGCACAACCCTTACCGTGCCTTGCACATAATTCCCTTGACTTGTGTGCAAAATATCTATTTTTGCGCACAACCCCAACTCCACTTTTCATGAATCCTCAACAATTCCAAGCAACCTTTATTTTACGCACAATGTAAACTTTTATGCACAACACCAATTTTTATGCGCAAAACCAATTTTTTTACGCAAATCCCTTTGTGTATTTTTTACACGCAACAAAGCTCAGATATTATATAAGTATCGAGCTACTTAGAATGAGGGGGTCACCTCATATTTATAGGCAAACTTGACCCCTGCGCAAAAAACCCTCCTTGAGTGCGTAATCTTGTTCGGGTGCAGAAAACACATCTTCCATGCAACACCGTATTTCGCACAGTGCTCCAATTTTTCACGCACCTCATGCCTTTGCCAATTTTCAAGCTTCTGATATCAAGACAACTCTTGAAAAAAAAATCCATTCCTCTATTTCTCATAACACTCTAATATTTCATGCACCTTCCTTTTCCAAAAACACATCTATCTATTTTTTGATTTTCAGGCACAAAAATTTGGCAAACACTGAAAAATGAAATCATCTTGAATATTATCTTTTTGTACTGCCTACAGATCATCCATTCCTTTACCAAGGTTCTTCTTTCAATCATGGATTGTCAAAAACGTCTCTTGAACTCGAAAAATTACCATGTAAACACCCTTTCTCAATAAAAATTAACATCATGGTCTGCTTTTCCAACAAACACAACATGGATGCCCACTTTGTCAACAAACACAATCACCTAAAAAATGTTTCAATGGTACCTTGAGGGATTTTTCACCAACATAAATAATAGGTATCCAATTCAATGAATTGATGATATGTTCGATCAATTGAGGGGAGCTCAATGGTTCTCCAAAATTAACTTGCAATCATGATATTACCAGTTACATGTACGAGAGGAGGATATTCTAAAAATAGTTACCAGAAGTTGATATGGCCATTATGAATATTTTATTATGCCTTTCAGTCTTATAAATAAACCACCGGTATTTATGGAATTGATGAATCTGATATTTTATCAATATCTGGATTCTTTTTTTGGTGGTGTTTGTGGTTGACATATTGGTGTATTCAAGGAAAATGGATCATCATGAGAAACACTTGGAAACAGTGTTGGGGATCTTGATGGATTATCATCTATATGCCAAATTATTAAAGTGTGATTTTTGGATTCAAGAGTTATGTTTTCTTGTCCATGTAATTTCTGAAAATGGTGTTTTTATAGATCGAGAAAAGATAGAGGATGTTATCTCTTGGAAACTTATGAAGAATGTATTTGAGATACAAAGTTTTCTTGGTCTAGATGGTTATTACTGATTCTTTATTCATGATATTTCATAACTATCATCACCTATGATAGATTTGAAAATTAATAATGTTCCATTCCAATGGGTTAAGAAATGCTAGAAGTATTTTCAAGAGTTAAAGGTCCTACTTACATCTAGAATGATCTTTATTTTTTTTGGAAATAGGATAAGGGTACGTGGTGTATTGTGATTCTTCAGGATCAGGGTTGGGATGTGTTCTCATATAGGGAGACCATGCTTTTTCTTATGTCTCAAGGTAGTTGTAGGTACATGAGAATAATTACACAACACACAATTTGGAGTTGGCTATCATAGTCCATGCTTTGAAGACTTGGAATTATTATCTCTTTAGTGAGAAATTTATTAAGTTCAGAGATCATAAGATCTAGAAAAGTATTTTCTCAGAGTGGGATTTTATCCTCAGATAAATAATATGGATGGAGTATCTCCAAATTTTTGACTTTGAATTAATTTATAAACTAGGTAAAGGCAATTTGGAGGCATATACATTAAGAAGAATGTATTATTCTCAATTGGAAAAAGAGGTTTCAGATCTATGGTAGTTGATGTTAGTGATAATAGATATGAACTTGGAATGTGAAGAATGAGGTGAAGTTGTAGTTTTATTTCCAG
This sequence comes from Viscum album, assembly GCA_963277665.1. Lineage (NCBI taxonomy): Eukaryota > Viridiplantae > Streptophyta > Magnoliopsida > Santalales > Viscaceae > Viscum > Viscum album. The sequence goes on along the minus strand of OY728155.1, from coordinate 1,497,794,234 downwards.
TTTTATTGGTTCCTGATATGAAAAATATGGTTAAAGAGGAAAAGACATATGATTCAGAATGTATTGTGATGAGGTAAAAACTCAATAGTGTGGAGACTATTATGGGATGGAGGCCAGATGAAAGTTCAGTGTTGTGGTTTAGAAATCAGATGATCACACATATGGCTTTTCAAGAACAAATTCTTCATGCTTACCACCATTAAAGATGGGTGGTTCATCCTAGAATACAGAAGACATATAAGACATTGAAATCATAGTTTTGATGTAATGGTATGAAAAAGAAAGTGGATGAGTTTGTTTTGAGATTCTTAACTTGTTAACAGGTTAAGGAAGATAATTAGTTACCAGTAGGTATGTTTTAGTATTTACCTATCCCTTTTTGGAAGTGGGAACATATAAATATGGATTTTGTAATAGGTCTCCCAAGAATGGTTCAAAAACATGATTCCATATGGATGATAGTGAATAATCTCACAAATTTTGATCATTTAATCCCAATTCATGGATATCATACTATGGGGAATTATCAAAAATCTATATTCAATAATTAGTAAAGAGGCATGGTATTCTAGTCTCGATAGTGTTAGATAGAGATTTGAGGTTTACGTCTCATTTCTAGAAATCCTTATAGAAATACCTTGGTAGTCAGTTGAAAATGAGAATGACATATCATCCTCAGATGGATGGGATATCAAAATAGACGATAAAAACATTGAAATACATTTTATGGGCTTGTATAATGGATTTTGGTGGCTCATGGGAAGAGCATGTACCATTAGTGGAGTTCTTGTATAAGAATAATTATCATAACTCGATACAAATGGATCTATTTGAAGGATTGTATGGGAGTCCTTGTCATTATACACTTTTTTGGGTGGGAATAGGTGAGACTTCAATAGTTGGGATGAGCCTTGTCCAAGAGATAACAAATAAGATTTATTTGATCAGAAAATGGACGGAGATGGCTTAGAACCGTTAGAAATCGTATGTGGATCATCCTCGACGGTCGTTGTCATTCGAGGTGAGTGATCATGTGTTCTTTAGGATATCTCCAAGGCTTGGAAATTGATGTTTTGGGAAGAATATCAAGTTATTTACTTGATACATAGGACCTTTTGAGATATTGGAATGGTTTGGTGAGGTGTCATATCAGTTGACATTGTTACTAAGGTTCAAAATGGCGAATAATGTGTTCCATGTATCTCAGTTGAAAAATTATGAGCCTGATCCTGATTATGTGATTTGATGGGATCACATTGAACTAGAGACAGATGCTTCACTGGTTAACATGCTGGTGCGGGTTGTGGATAAGCAAGATAGTCTTACACAGAAATGATGATTTTCTTCTATGATTAAATCTTCACTTCCCACCTAAGTTCTCCTATTTGGAAACCTAGTATGTGTTTTTTCAAATGAACTTCACACATCCCTTTATCTATTTTCAATAAGAAGTTTTATTAAACCTTTTTATGATGTTGGTTTCCCATAAGTTTATTTTCAAATGTTAAACCCTTTTTTATTAAGCACAAGGTCAAATTATGAGGTCACAATTTATTTAAAGGGGGTATAATATAAAAACCTCAAGATTTTTTTTTATTTTTTTCAAATAAATCTATTATTTTTAATATTGTTCATCACATACAACACCGAGTTTATATTTAGTTATACAAAACATAGAGTTTATCTTGTGTTTTATGAAACATTGAGTTTAATTTGTGTTACATGAAACACTGAGTTTAAATGAAACATGACATATTATTAAAATATTATTATTTAATATGATAGTTATCACCTAACTGTTGGAATTGTGGGTATGAATAAGATTAAATAAATTATGAAAATATATGGTTTACATATGTATATATAATGAATTATTTTATGACCAATTAATTATAAATAAAAATAAAAACCATTTGAAAATAAATAAATCTTTTTCTAAAAAACTATTTTTGTGCGCACAAATACGTTTTACCTAAATAAATTAAACAAATGATTTTTTCTAAAAAATTTAAATGAAATTTCTATATTATATGTTCAATAACATTTTTTACATTCATCTTAGGAATTTTCTAGATAATATATAAGAATAAATCTAATTTTATGCTTAAAAAAATATTTTTCTAAAAAACCTGTTTTATCTTATTTTTTAAACCCATTTAAAAATTATTTTTTTGAAACTTTTAGAAAATATATTTTGAATAATTCTCTTAATTTTTTAAATCATAATTTAAAAATTATCTTGGAGTGATTTTCTGATAATAATCTAAAAATATATTTTTTTGAATACTAAAAAATACTGGTTTTTATTAAAAAACCACCTTTTCATTCAAAGCATTAAAAAGATAAATTTTATTTTAATACATTTTAAAAGTAAAATTAGTTCAATTATAAATATATTAATCCAATTTAGGTCATTATAATAAATTTAATATTTAGTTTTTATTTAAAATTGTTTTAATCATTTGAAATTTTTCTCTTTGGAAAACTATTTTTTCGTCACGTCTACAAGAATAATTTTAAATTTAAATTTTCCACTTATGTGAATGGAATTTAGAAAAATAGATTAAATATTTAAAATAATTATAATATATATTTTATAATTATTTTATCTTAACTTTTGACTACTATGAATAGTAAATTTAGTAAAAAATTAATTACCGTAGTTAAGGTGAAAATGGGCATTCTATGGGTTAAAATAAAAAGATAAGGGATAAAATGACCTAGAAAATTATAAAAAAAACCATTTTATGGACATATTTAGACCTTATAACCTATAAGGTTTAATTATTTATCATTTTTTATCTTTGTGTCATGTGAAAAATGTGGGTACACCTTCTTATTTTCAAAAATTACAAATGTGCCACTCGGCTCACTTATAAAAAGCTACCCCACCTCCTCCCCTCTTTACACTTACAAAAACCTTTGGTTTGAAAAAAAATACCTAAATGTATTCTTTAATTCACTAAAAAAATAATAGAGGAATTTTTGTGATCATAAATCCAATCTAGGAAGGCTTTAGGTTAAACCTAAAGAGGTTGTGTGAAGAAGAGGTAAAGTTTTTAACTATTCATTTTTATTTTACTTCTTATAAATCAATTAAATATTTTACAACTATTATTAAATAATAATACAAAATATAATATATTATAATATGTTATTATATTAATTTCATAACCTATATACATCTACACTTCTATAAAATGGGATACAAAAACATCATTCATGTGTACGGCGGACTACGCCTCACAAACCAATGTTATTTGTTTTCTGTCATCATCTCTCACAACTGGATATAATGATGGATTTAATTTTTTATAAAATTATATTGATTATATTTTTATACCTATTTAATTATAATAATACATATACCTTTTTATCTCCAAACTTATTGGAAAACGATAACGTCTCTCGTGTGTACGACGGACTACCGCTTCGCGAACCAATTTGATGTGTTTTTCATTTATGATTTAATTATATGGTAAAAAGGATAGATTAAATTAATATATATGATATTTTTAAAATAATTATACTTCTGAAATTATTATATCACATACAAATTCTTACTTTTCATTTCATAGGGGATACGATAACATTGTTCGTGTGTAAGACGAACTACCACCTCACGAAACAATGCGATTCATTTTTCCATAATTCATTTTATGGAGGGTGATTAGGGTAAATTTAATGAATATATATGATATATATGAAATTAAAATAATTATATAAATGAAAAATATTATTTATCTTTCTTTCATTTCATCTGTCAAGAAAATGGAAACAACATTCATGCGTGTGTACGACCTATAGTCTCCATGAACAATGTAACTCATTTTCTATATCTAACTTTTATGGATTAATATAAATACCTATATAATGAATATATATTATAATTATATCATTTATAACATTATTTATATGATTAAACCATGAAAATATTTAAAGGACCAAAATACCAAACCAAAAGATATATGAAAAAAGAAGCAGTTATTACCTGAAACATGATCTTAACAAGGAATTATTGATAAATGAGTAATAAAAAGTCATAATTAAATCATAAATTTTATGATAAATATTATTATATCTATGTAATAAATTTTTAATAAAATTATATTTATTATAAATGAGATTTTAATGTGTATGAAGGAAGTTGATACTTAAGGTAATAGATTTCTAGTCTCTCTTTTAATTACGGGATACTTATATTCATCACTCATTTATTTTGTGTGGTGTATATTTTTTCCATTTGAAATGTTATATAATTAATATAATTAATTTAATGATATTGAAATTTTTATTGGAGGTTATTATTTAATGGGGCTTATGACTCAAGAGATTACTAAATCAGTATGGTATTTTCATCTCACTTTTATTTTATGTAAAAAAATATCATATTCACCACATGTTTCTATTATGTGGTGTATATAATGACCATGAATGTATTTTATTATTATTATAATAAAAATTTGGGGGATTTAAATATCTATTTTTAGATCTCTCTTTCACTAGGTTTATGGTTTCAAAGTTACCAATACAGTAAGATATTTTTTTTAATTTCCCTTCTTTGAGACATATGTTATGTTATAAACCTATATTATTTTATAAGGTGTATATATTGACACTTTGAAATGTTATATAATGAATATACTTATATTCCTGATATTTTAAGTTTCATTTAATTTTCTTATTTCATGGGGCTTACGATTCAATGCTACCAAAGTGGTAATGGTTTTATGATACAATCTCATTGTTTATATTTATGATTACAATGATGAAATATTAGGATAAATCTATCAAGAAACACATGAATTTTATTATCCTAGGGTTATTAATTAAGAGTAAATGTTTTCCATTTATTTACCTCTCTTTATGTACTCCAGATTTCAAAAGAATGTTTTTAAAGAAAACTGACTTTATTTATCTCTTCGGTTGAAAATCGTTTTTCTTCCAAAATAAGGATTTCTTAAAATGGTTTCAAAAATATTTCTAAAATTATAAAATTGATTTATTAAACACATTTTAACCCATTTTTTACTTTTTAAAAAATGTTTTGAAAGGAATACTCATGTCATCTTCCAAACAACGATCGTTTGGATTTTACCAAAAATGTAAAAGGAATCTTAGTTTTAATGTGTGTGATATTTCCCACTATCATGAACACTTCATGTTTTAAATCTTACTTTATAAGTTTCAGTGGTCATTTTCAAATAAAATTATTTGGAATATTTTTTATGTTTACATAAAATATTTTTCAAAATGTAAAGGATATTTTCCTAAAGAAATGTTTTAAATGATCTTTAAAGTTTAATCAACAAGTTTCCAAATTTATTTTCAATGAAAAATATTTTGAAATTTTTTTATATTTTAAAAAGTGATTTTCAAATTAGAAATTTTATTTTCCTCAAGAAATGTCCCAAGTGGTTTTATTTTCAAAATGATTTTACATCAAATATGGCATCCTTTGATGTTAGTTATGCTTTAATGGGGATATAATCCAAGGATTACATTCTTATTCTTTTTATAAATGGTTTATTCTTATGATGAAAATATATTTATGAAACCTATTTCTCTTCCACAGTTTATACCATGATAAAATGATTATGAAACCCACTTATTTTTTCATGGGTTATTCTATGATGAAATGATGAAATGAATATAAAACATGTTTCTTTTCTATAGGTTATACTATGGTAAAATGTTTATAAAACCCATTTATTTTAATGGTTTCTGGTATAATTAGTGTTTACAATCTTGTAGACCATGTATGCATGATTTAATTATTCGATGGGTGGGACCTATATCTCCCTATAATGAATTGGGTAAATATTTATATCTCATGAAATAAAAAGGACTAGAATGGGGGTGAACCTAGTCCAGTAATGGACTTTGTCTACTATGATAGTCTTAAGAGTAAACCGAGACTACTATAACAGTTTTGGGATTGAACCCATTCCACTATAATATCATTGATAATGAGCCTTGATTACTATAAAAATAATTTTATATGCTTATTTGTATGACATAATTCTACGTCTTATGCTAATTTTATTCTATAATAGACCATATTATTTGATTTCCTGATGATTAATGTCTTATTAACTTCTAATATTTATGCCATGAATCAATATTTTGACATTATATATACATGGTATGGTTTTCATATGTTATAAACATGTTCTTATACCCTTATGCTCATGTTATGTTTACGTATTTACCATGTTTACCCTTACTGAGAATCTGAACTCACCCTTTCTTATTTTTATTTTCCATACTTTATTATGATAGGTATTACATGTGACATTTTTAAGCATGGTTATAGTTTTGAAGAACTAAATGGGAGATGATGTGGAACTCTTATGAACCGGTTGTTTATGTTTCTAAGTTTCTAAAGGCACTATACCCTTATGATCCTCAGGTTCATGTTAGTGTAATGTAATGAATATTCATCTAAAAGATGTAATATCTATGTATTAAAATCTTGGGTCACTATATACTCAATATAAATTTATTGATAAATTTTTAATAAAAAATAACTCCAATTTTAATACAGATATTTTATACGTTTCATTCAAAAAGGATTTCTATTGGTTTTTGTGAGAAGATATTATAATTAAAATTTTAATATTTTAAAAATTTTATTTTATAAAATTGAAATAATTTTTTAAATCAAAATATTGACATTAACTTAGGTTGAAATTTTGGGAATTTTTAGAAAATATTAAATTTTCAGTGACTAGTGAAATATAACAATTTTTATAAAATTGTCATTTCTTTTTAATAAATTAAGAAATTTAAAAGCATGATTATTATTTTAATTTGATTTAAAAAATAAAATAAGTATTATTTATCTATATTAAATCCAATTAATTATATTTAAATCATATTTATACTATATTTTTGTATAAGTTTATTTTTAATCTTTAAAACACTTTTTTTATTTCTGAAAATTATGTTAAAGTGAATAATGTTTCTCAATTTTAAATAATTATAATAAAACCTAATGAGTAATTATTTATATTAAATTTATATATTTTATATATATAAATTTTAATTTTAATTAATTTAATTATTATTATTTGTTATATAGTTAATATGAGACCATCTTTTCCTTAAAAAATGTATTTCTTGAAAAACTGCTTTTTGACATGTCTGTTGGTTTAATTTTAAATTAAATTATTTCCCTTCTGTGAGTTGAATTTTGAAAATTGGATTTAATATTTGGAATAATAATAATTTATATTATCTAGTACGTTCAACTTAATTTTTGACCATAATGAATAGTGAAAACAGTAAAAATTATTTACTGTGGTTAAGGTAAAAACGGGTTTACTAGGGGTTAAACTGAAAATATGAGGGTTAAAAATGACCAAAAAGTTGTATAATTTATATTTTATAGTCATATTAATAACTTATATCTTATAATATTCAAAAATGGGACAATTTGAAGACTTTATTTCATGTGAAAAACATGGGAGTAATTCTTTCTTTTCAAAATTTCTTAGTGCACCCTCTCCCCCACTTATAAAAGGCCACTCTCTATCCTCTCCTATTCACACTTAAAAAAACCCATTGGTTTGGAAAATAGATACCCAAATCATTTACTTAATTCCCTATACTCATCCTATAATCCATGTTTTGATAAAAAAATCTAACCTAGAAATGTTTTTGGTTCTAACCTAAAGAAGTTGTCTAAAGAAGAATTAATGTCCTTAACCAAGCATTTTATTCTATTTCTTCTTAAACATTATTCACATATCATTAAAACATTATGATATAATAAAATAATTGTATTTTATATAATGATATATTTTTTATGTTAAGGGCATTACTTACAACCATATCCTCCTCCCTTAAATGGGGAATGAAATTGTGGATCATGTTTACGATGGACTACCACCTCACGAAAAAATATAATTCGTTTTCCATCATTGATTCTCACATATGGATAAAATTATGTATTTAATATTTATATAATATATTTATTATATAATTATACTTATATAATTATAATATCATATACACCTTCTTACATTTTATTCCTTATGTAATATGATAATGTCGCTCATGTGTACGATAAAATACCACCTCACGAAGCGATGTGATTCATTTTTTACATATTCTTTACATAGAAGGTAATAAGGATTAATTTTATATTTATATATGATATTAATAAAATATTAATTATTATGTAAAATAAATTTATCACATAATTTATTACATTTCCATCCATTGAATAAATGACAATGTCATTCATGTGTACAATAAACTACCGCCCCACGAATCGATGTGATTCATTTTTATTAACACATCACATGAATGGTATATTTAAGGGTATTTAAATAAATAATATGATATTTATGATATTATTATAATATTATAAATCTAAAATGAAACTTACCATATTTACACCATGATCATCAAAAAATAGAAACATTACTCATGTGTATGTACAACCTACCATCTTTATGATTGTAACGTAGTCCACTTTTCATACCCAAATTCAATTTATTAGTTTCTAAAGTAGATTTTTTTTATAAAAATTATAATTGTGTCATAATAATTATTATTTATATTATTAAATAATAATCACTTTGACCTTATTCAACTTACCAAAGTGATTTTGGACATACTTGTTGTTTATCATTAAAATGTCCGACATGAAATTAATTGGTTAAGTAATTGAATATAACTTAGTGAAAAATAAAATAAAATGAATAATAAACTTTTAAAATGTTATTAATAAATTAAATAATTAACAAAAGTTTATTATTATGTAATATAAGGAACTCATGTGATGATTTAGGATCGAGGTATGGGTTTCAATCTCAAAACCTTTTTCTTTGAGACATAAGTTCTTTTATGCACCTAATTTCTTTTAAATGGTGTATATAATTCCCATTTACACATTATATAATGAATATTGTATAATTAATTATATTTTAATTTAAAATTATTTTACATCATTCATGGGAGTTATGATTTAAAAGTTACCAAAACAGTAAGGGTTTATGTTTCAATATCATTTTAATCAGGATTTCTTATACTTGAATTTACATTATTGGAAATTATTTTATCATTGTATAATAAAACACTTAAATTTTATTATAATATATATATTCATGATTTTTTCATGTAATAATATAATTTTACTCTCTTTGGTAATTAATATTATTGGGAAAATGTTTTTAATAAAATACGACTCAATTTCTATCTTTGGTCTAAAATCATTTTTCTTCCAAAATCAGTGTTTTCTAAAAATGGTTTCAGAAAATGTTTTTCTATTATTTTTTAATTTCATATTTACCCATAATTTTTTTTTTAAAAAGTAATATTTTTTTTTTCAAACAAGTTACTTTTGAATTTTCTTATAAAAATATGAAAGGAATATTTTTTTTAAAATACTCAATATGAACAAAACCTTTCACCATCTGACCACTCATTGATTTGAAAATTCCTTTATAAGTTTATATGGTTTTTTTTAAAGAAATATTTTTCCTAATATTTTTTAAATTTCATGTTTTTAATAGTTATTTTCAAAATGAAAAGGGTATTTTCCTCAAAAATGTTTTTAATGATCTTTTTATTGTATTTATATTCATAAAAAACAACATTTAATGTTATGGAATGATTCTAAATACTATATATATGTCTCTTAAATATATACATTTGTCACCCTACCTTAATTTTATATGGTAATACATTCCTTATGTTCATCTCTCAAATTAATTCATTATGAAATTTCCTTTTATTATGATAAGTGACAAGGTTATGCAACCCATTTCTTCCTATGGGAAATTATTATGTTTACGCCTTATGATTGATATCCTTATGTGGCATGCATATTCATGTGAATTAAATGATGTGATGGGTGGGACTATAATTATATATACCTCCAATGCATTAGGTAATCTTTTAGTCTCATGATACATCATATATGGGATGAGGGAGTGAACCTAATCCATTATGAGACTTTTTCCTCCATGTGATTTTGTCTTGTAAATTAACCTCGACTTATATTTATGTCATTATTTTTGTCGTTTCCACTTTCCAATGTTCCAATGATATTATAATACCTTGTTCTTTATGTTATGCTTCTATATGATTACTCATGTTCTTTTTTTAATGATATCATGTTATACCTTTGACCCACACATTATGTTTTTTATCATGTTTATTCCCTTACTAGGATTTCTAGATCACCACTTTCTTCTATATATTCCCTAGGTTATACTATATAGTTTTAGAAGATAAAATTTATTTAGGAGCTCATAATGGAAATTAAAACAAATAAGGAATCCATGTTTTACTTTCATTTGATGTATTATGATCCTAATCTTCCAAATATAATAGGCCTCATGATCTTTGGGATGTAATTAACAAATATTTATGTTAAAAATCATGTAATAATATGTGTAAAAGTCTTGGGTTTATATAGTTGGTATCATTGAAAAGTTTTAGTTAACCTTTGGAAACTTGGATTATAAAACTTTAATGAGAACCCTAGGTATAAGTATAAGGATAAGAATAAGTAAAACAAATATATTGGAATCTTGATGAAGTATAGAGTGAGTGGTTTATGGGAAATTACATCCTTTTCTAGATACTACAAGTGGAAGTGGTTTTAGAACATATATACCTATGGGTAATAAATACAATAAAGTCACATCAGGATTAACTCAAGCATTACCTGATACACAATAATGGGCCTTACTGTGCACCTAGTTTTACACGCTTGGGTAACATGCTTTGGAAATTCACAAACTCTTTATAAGCCATTATGAAGGACTTGAATGAATTGTTAGGTTAAAAAACTATTATAAAATATTACCATGGATAACCTAAATTAAATCCCAGAGACACATAAGTTAGAATATATTTATCATTTAATTTTCCTTTTTTATATATACTAAAGTATGATAATATTTTTTTTATTTCATTTTAGTTAATGGAGGGAAATAAGAGAGGTCATGCCAAAAACCAATGTGAAGGGCAATGTAATGATTTCTTTAATGATATTCCAAACCTAATGGGAGAATAATTTAGATATATTGTTATCATACTAAATGATATTTCTCAAATATTGATTAACAAATTAAATATAGTTTAATTTAGAAACACATCAAAGAAGAGAAGGATGGTGTCTCATGGAAGTTCAAGTTCTAAAGATGAAAAATAAAAGTAGATTTAATTTTCTGTATGCAAAAACATGGGAAGAGGCACCTAATAAAATGAATTAAAGGAGATGGAAGATGATTTAGGTGTGTAAAAGGAGGGAACAAAACAACTAATTGTTGAAGAAAAATTAAGAGTCTAATTAAAAAGATATAGGGAAATAAATTTCAACCTAAGGCACCACTAACAACTGAATTTCACAAATATGGGGAACTTTTTCTTTATCTAATTCAATTCCCTAATTCAAGGATTAATTCATAAGGTCCTATGTTTTGATAATCATTAAAGTGGAATGATTGATTTTTTTTAGATGTTGGAACTCTAGAATCATGTTTTTAGAGTATTTTTTATCCATGGTATTATGTTTATAAGAATAATGAAACTTCTAAGAATCATTCTATAATAGTTTTTCTTTAAGTATTTGCAAGAATATTTTAAATGATACTAATGACCTAGAAAAGTGATTTAATGGTAAGGTAATATTCTATGTAAAAATTCATAATTTATGAAATATAATCTTGGAGATGTTTTTGATGTTTAAATAATTATAGTCAATTAAAATTAGTTGATTTTTTGGAAAAAATGAGTTATATAGAATATATTAGTGGTTAAAAAAAGTGATACGATGACTAATGTATTTTTTAAGATGTTCATAATTTTCTTGATAATGTTATAGGATCAAGTTTAATTATGAATATAATTATCACATAATTTTTCCTATATTTTTATAAAAAGGAAAACTTGTAAGACGGGTGACAACTCATCACATCCGATAAGGCTATGTGGATTTAACCCACAACTGAAGGTAAATAAGGGTGTAATGCATATCACTAGACTATGTGATATACTAGTTAGTATAACATTATTTTTACTTAAATTATTTGGTGGATAAATATTAAGTGGATTTTGTGAAAAATATTAGAGGATCAAATATTTTTTAATTTTTAAGATTTTGATGTGATTAATGATATTTTGGGAAATGTTTTATTGGGTTAAGGAATATATATATATATATATATATATTAGGTTCAATGTAAATGATTATTTGGGAAGAATTATATTATGTTTTTGGAGATATATGTTTAAGGGTATGAGATAACCTTTGAGGTTAAAACAATATTTTATGTTCAAGTTATTGAGGTTATTTGTGATATGTGATTATTTATTTAAGGAATGATATATGTTAAACCTTTGGTTTTATTATTGAATTTTTTAGACTAATAAATTCATATTCATTTTGGGTATTATCTTATCCTTTTCTAACAGTTTTTTTTAATAAAGATATGAGAAATATCTATTACTTTTTTATGGATCATATGATCCATTAAATGTTAATTTTAGTGATTTAGGTATAATTTTTTTATTGGAAATTCATTCCATAGAGTGAGGGGTGAAGTAGAAATTGACCGAAACACAATGAAAGGATGAAATTGTATTTATGAAATAAATGATTTCAAGTTAGTATAATTTCTAGTGTTACCCATATTGATTGTAAAATAATACCTCAACTATAGGAAAAAGATCTTAAAACCAAAATTTTATCTTATTACCTTAATATATAATGAATCAATGGTCTTCTAATTCATAAAAAATTTATGGTTTTGTGATTGTTAAATTTATCTTGATCATTCAATTTATTTTGATCAATGATCTCTATCACTCCCCATAATTATTTATGCTTGTACTCCACGTCCATATTTTCACTTTACACCAATGTTATTCTATGTGAAAACCTAGTTATGTGATGATATTTGTGTTTCCCATTACCTATTTTTAAGTGGAAGTTTTATTAACCCTTTTTACGATTTCAGTTTTTCCACTAAGAAATTTTCAAAATTTAAACCCTTAATTAATGATAAAAAGTTAAAATTTCAAAGAAAAAATTTATTGAAGGGGGTATAATGTAACACCCTGATATTTTAAAAAAGCACCATGTTTGATAGCATGTTCAACACACAACACTGAGTTTAAATGAGTAGTGGTATGATATTAAAATATTATTATTTAAACCTAAATGATTTAACCTAGTTATTAAATTTGTGTGTATGAATAGTATTACATAATTTATGAAATATATAAAGTTACTACTCAATATAAATTTATTGATAAATTCTTAATAAATAAGAAGTAAAATTTTAATAAATATATTTTATATGTTTCCTTCAAAAAAGATTTTTATTTGTTTCTATGAGAAAATATTATAACTAATATTTGAATATTTTATCAATATTATTTTATAAAATTAAAATAATTTTTTAAATAACTATATTTATAATTATTTAGGGTGAAATTTTGGGTTTTTTGGAAAATGTTAATTTTTAGTGAATAGTGAAAATACTAATTTTTATAAAATTATCATTTATTTTTAATAAATTAAATAATTTAAAAGTACTATTATTATTTTAATTTAATTTAAAAATTAAAATAAGTATTATTTATTTATATTAAATCCAATTAATTACATTTAAATAATATTTATACTGGATTTTAGTATAAGTTTATTTTTTGGCTTAAAACACTTAGTTCTGAACAATGTTTTAAAGTGCTTAATGTTTATCCATTTTAAATAATTAAAATAACCCTTAATGATGAATTATTTAAATAAAAATTATATATTATATATCTATAAATATTAATTTAAATTCATTTATTTTTTATTACTTATCATATAGTTAATTTGATATCACATTTTCCTTAAAAAATGCATATCTTGAAAAACCGTTTTTGGCCCATATGCGAGTTTGATTTTAAATTAAACTCTACTAATTATATGAGTTGAATTTATAAAAATGTATTCCATATTTTTAATTATTATAATTTATAATAGATAATATATTTATCTTAAAATTTTTACTATAATTAATCCTAAAAATAGTAAAAATTATTTACCATATTTAAGGTAAAATTAAGTTTATTGGGGAGTTAAACTGAAAATATTATAGTTAAAAATGACCAAATACTTATATAATTCTTATTTATGGTCATATTTTGACCTTATGGATTATAAGTTTCTAAAATGGTCCATTTTTTAGCCTTGTTTCATTTTAACAACATGGGTGTGGTTCTTTATTTTCAAAAATTCCAAGTGCATCCTATCCCCCACTTATAAAAGACCACTCCCTCTCCAATTATATTCACACATAAAAAGCCAATTATTTTGAAAAATACCTACCCAAATAAGTTAATTAATTTTATCCCCTCATCCTAGAATCCTTGGTTTTATCAAAAATACAACCTAGAAAGGATTTTAGTACAAACCTAAAGAAGTTTTCTAAAGAAGTTGTAACATCCTTAACCGAGCGTTTTATTTTATTTCTTATTAAAAATACTTGAAATATTATTAAAACATGTTAATATATTACATAAATATATTCAATATACTGAGATATTTTTATGTTAATGGAATTACCTACAACTATCTTCTCCTCCCTCAAACAAGAAATACAACTGTTGATCATGTGTATGACGGACTACCACCTCACGAACCGACATAATTATTTTTATATAACCACCCATAAAAACTAGATAAAATCATGTATTTAATGTTTATATATTATATTTTTGATATAATTATAATTTTTTAATTATAATATCACGTAAATCTTCTTACTTTTTATTCCTTAGAGAATATGATAATGTCGCTCATGTGTACGACAAACTACCACCTCGCGAAGTGATGTGATTTGTTCTTCACATAAAATTTACATGGAATTTAATAAGGATTAATTTGATTGTTATATAATATATTAATTAAATATTAATCATTATATAAAATAAATATATCTTATAATTTCTTACCTTACCTTCCCTTGAATAAATGATAACATCATTTGTGTGTACGATGAATTACAGCCTCGCGAAGTGGTGTGATTGTTTTATTACCGTATCACATGGATGGTATATGAAAGGGTATTTAAATAAGTAATATGATATTTATTATATAATTATAATCCTTTAAATATAAAATAAAATATACCTTCTTTCCATCATGATCATCTAAAAATGGAAACGCTACTCATGCGTGTGTGCCACCTACCATCTCCATGATTGTAACATAATTAATTTTTCATAAACATAATTCATGGTTGGTTTTAAAAGTATAATTTATGTATAAAATTATAATTATTTCATAATTACCATTATTATTATGATTAAATAATAATCACTTTGACTTTAGTCAACTAACCAAAATGATTTTGGACATATGAGCCGTTTATCGTTAAAATGTTCGACATGACATTAATTTGTCAAGTAATTGAATATGTTATAGTAAAAAATAAAATAAAAGGAATAATAAAATTGAAAAAGGTTATTAATCAAGTAAAAAATTAAAATAATTTTATTATTCCAGAATATAAGGAACACATGTGAGGATTCGGGCTTGAGGTAAGGGTTTCCATCTCAAAACTTCCTTATTTGATACACAAGTTCTTTTACACACACATTTTATTTTAAATGGTGTATATACTACAACTTTACACATTATATCCTGAATCATATATAATTAAAAATATATTAATTTACAAATCATTCACTTCATTCATGGGTGTTATGATTCAAAAGTTACCAAAGTAATTCAGGTTTATGTTTTAATATCATTTTAACCACGATTGCTCATGCTTGAACTTCCATTGCTGGAAATTATTTGATAATTATATAATAAAACCATTAAATTTTATTCTCCTATGGTTATTAATGATGTTTTCATGAATATTATAATTTTAATATCTATCTTACATAAAATTATGGAGAAAATGTTTTTAATAAAATCAACCTTTATTTATATCTTTAGTTGAAAACCATTTTTCTTCCAAATATATGTTATTTAAAAATGTTTTTAGAAATTTTTTTAATATGATTTTTAAAATTAACTTTTACCCATAATTGTATTTTTAATTTTTTTTTGAAAAATTAATCTTCCTGTCATTTTCTAAAAAAGCCACTTTTGATTTTTCTTACAAAAGGTGAAAGGAATATTTGTTTTTAATGTAATAGACATGAAAAGAACCTTTTTACATCATGACCAATCATTGATTTGAATATTAATTTACAAGTTTATAAGTTTATTTTAAAAGAAAATGTTTTTCTATTATTATTTAAATTTCATTTTTTTAAAAGTTATTTTCAAATTGGAAAGTGTATTTTTCTAAAAATGTTTTTAATGATCTTTTCATGATATTTATATTCATCAATAACAGAAAAATCTTACATTATAGAATGATTATAAATACTGTATATATGTCTCTTACTTATATAAATTTATCACTCTCTATTACTTTGATAGGTTAATACATTATTTATGTTCATCTCTCAAATTCCTTCATTATGAAATTTTCTTTGATTATGATATATGACAAGATTATACTACCCATTTATTTCCATGGGAAATTATTATATTTATTCCTTATAATTGATATCATTATGTGGCACATATATGCATGTACATGAAATGAATGTGACAAGTGAGACCAAAATTATATATCCCTCCAATGAATTGGGTAATGTTTTAGTCTCAGGATATGTCATATATGGGATTAGGGAGTGAACCTAATACATTATGGGACTCTATCCACTATGTGATGTTTTCTTAGTATTTATCCTTAACTTATTTTTACGTCATGTTTTATGTTGTTTCCACTTTCTCATGTTTCCATGATATTATGATACAATGTTCTTTATATTCTTCTTCTAGGTGAATACTCATGAGACTTTTATTTTATCATATCATGTTATACTTTTGAATCACATGTTTTGTTTCCTTATAATTTTTATTACATTATTAGTCTTTCTAGATCATACCTTTCTTCTATTTATTCCCTAGTTTATGTTATGCAGTTTTAGAATCTCAAATGGATTTAGAAGATCACTATGGAAAATAAAAAAAATATGGATGCCATATTTTAATTTCCTTTGATATATTATGATACTAGTCTTCCAAATACACTAGTAATTATGATATTTGGGTTGTAATTCATGGATGTTTATGTAAAAAATCATGTAATAATATGTGTAAAAGTATTGAGTCATTATACTGTCACCATAGGTGATGACTGAGCTTGACAGTGTCACTAGAGAGAGACCATGATTAAGGAGGTAGTGATCCAGTAAGGGTTGACACTGGTATGATTTATATAGGGATGCGTAAGAGGAAGAACCATTATGTGTGGTGGAATGATGGACATGTCAGGTATTTTGACACTAATATATTTTACAGACAGTTGGAAAAGTATGTTGAGTTATAAAGAAGTTAAATCTCGAAGTTATTTTTGATATGAGTCGCATTTAATTAGGGAACTTTTCATGTTTAAAAATGTGGGTGTGCACTGGATGAAGCGATATTGTAGTAGTCATCTTCTGTTCATCACTTAGATCAAACCGTGTCTGTTGAAATTCATGAAATTTTAGTGAATTGATGCCATAAATTCCATAGTGGTTTGATCCATCATACATGATCATATAGAGTGTCAAATAACTAATGCAATGTATTGAATAAATGATATTAGTAGACTTTAAATTATATAGTACATGTTGGAGGTTTGTAAAAATTATGAGAAAAAGAATAAAAAGCAACAAGGAATGAATAACATGATTGAGAAGTGGTGCCATGAAGATAAGGAATATTGATATATCAAGAGTGGTGGGTGATGTGTGAGGATACACATGTAAGGATATACACATATGAGGATTTTATATATGGAAATATATGTTTGAGGAATCACATATAGATGTTGATGGAAGAGTGTTGACATAAGGAGATTCACAAAAAAGTCATCAACATAAGGGGATCCACATACAAGTGAACCACATATGAGTCATTCACTTATAAAATTATTTTTCTAGATCAAAATATTCTTTTAAAATATTTAAAAGTACAAAATATCATGATGTTATTGCTTTTGATTCAACTAGTGATGAAAAATAAATATGGTAATGAAGAGTAAAGATGATAGTGAGAAGAAACCTATAGAGAATGAAAGGTTATAGAGCATATGGTGAGTTCATTGTGTTCATGTGGCGAAGATCATAAAGTACATAAAGGATATTTATATGGTTGAAGAATATATAGGGAAACCTTATAAGGTACAACTTTATAAGGTATGGGTGGTGGGGTTCATAAGGTTCATGCACATTGTGAGAGACACCTAAGATATTTTAAGGTACATCCATCCTTATAAAAAATTAAGGTTTAACCTTAATGATGTTTCTATACCATGATGAGTTCTTCACATTATAATCATATGGTAAAGAATAGAATATAATTATGTTTTACTATTATTTAAAGAATAAAATATTATTTAAGTATTTTCTATGATTCTAAAAATTGAATAATGAGAATAAATGAGAGAGTTCCACACTGCATTTCATGATGCATAGAGAAAAATGTGGGTAGCTTGTGAATTAAAAATAAAGGATCCATGCTGCGTGTGATTTACTAAATTATCATATACGGTTACAAAACATTAATTATATATAGTATTTTTAGAGGTTTAATAACAATATAAGGTATGATAAATGATTAGGAGATCATGGGTAAAATAAATACCTAGTATTTAGGATATTTAAATTCACAAGAATTATTAAAATAATATTCATGCATACGATGAATATATTCTATGATGTAGAAGAAGAAAATTAGTACCAAATACTAAAAAATATTTTATATAATGTAATTTGAAGGAAAAGGGAAGTGAGATACTCAATAAAACATTTATTATAGACTTTTTTATCAAAGGGAAAGGGATATCCAATGATGTGTGAAGAAATATCATGCATATACATTAAATAAGGGGA
Organism: Viscum album; assembly: GCA_963277665.1. Classification (NCBI taxonomy): domain Eukaryota; kingdom Viridiplantae; phylum Streptophyta; class Magnoliopsida; order Santalales; family Viscaceae; genus Viscum; species Viscum album. The sequence goes on along the minus strand of OY728155.1, from coordinate 1,497,775,274 downwards.
AAAAAGTGAGATCCTAATCTTACATTTTTCTGATTATTTCCAAGTTAATGAAACTGATAGATACAACATAAAATAGTATTATGATATATAATACCAAAGGAGATTGAGGAATACTATAGAGACCCAAAGCTTGGCGTATATAGACATTACATTACATTTGTAGAATATCTAATACATAATAAAAACAGACACCAAAGGACTATAATAGTTTACCGTCTTTGGAAACTCAGAATATAATCTTTTAATCTTGGTGAAATATCTTCAACATATCCCATAAAGATCTTATTTTTTTTCTTACCCAAAACCTTTCTTTATATCCTGGGGAAAAGAAAACATATAAAGGGTGATCTCAAATGCTCAGTAAGGGTAAGCATGGAGAAAATAAAACAAACCATATACATTTGAACTTCAAAACATGAACATAATATTTAAACATCAAAATATTGAGAAATGACATAAAACATGATAGTAAGTAAGGAATAAATCATAATGGATCATTAATCATGATAAAATAGCATGGGAATAAAGCATGTAATTGTGGAAACCATTAATCACATGTTATGATTTCCATAGTAGCCAAAACATTACTATCAAGACTATCTTAGTGGACAAAGTCCCTTTCTGAATCGATTTCACTCCTCGTTCTAGTCCTGTATCACTAAACTGGATTAACTTTCCATTCCATCCATGTCTATCTCTTGAGATATAAATATTTACCCAATGCATTGGAGGGAGATATAGGTCCCACCCATCTAATAATGAAACCATTCTTTCATGTGCCAAAAAATCATAAATCATACATCATAGCATAACCCATGTAATAGAATGGGGTTCTTAAACATCATGCCATCATAACACAATCAATATAAAAAAATGGAAATTATTTCATCATAAGAAGAATCAAACCATGTAAATAATGGATACATTATACTTGAAACATAAACATATTAAATAATTTCATTTTAGATGGAAAATAGTTTTGATAAAATACTTGAAATGAATTCTTGAGGAAAATATCCTTTCTTCTTCACAATCATTTTCTTTTCACAAAATGCCATGAAATTTTAAAAGAAAAGGGTTTTGTTGAAAATAATCATGCAATATTGTAGAGGAATATTCATGAAAATGAGGTGTTATGAAACCGTAAAAATCAGTTCACACCGTATAAGTTAAAAATAACATCCTCCTCGTACTTTTGTCAGAAAAGTCAAAAAGTTCATCGTGTGGTAAACAAAAGTAAGTTTAATTTCATAACATGTGGTAAAATTAAAAAATGGGTAAAAATTCCATTAAACATACATGAAAACATTTTTAGAAAATAGGTACATGGATGATAACAAAAACCCCAGTAAATACTTACGTATAAACAATCTCGGATAAGAGCGAGATTGGAAAAGTTATCCCTTACCTTATGTCCGATATGCTTAATATGTATTAGAAACTTCTGTATAATGATTTAAATAATGTCATTGATTTATTAAAGAATCATATTCATTGTTATGATATCATATATTGTTTACTTATGACTTTATATTACCCATACTTTTGTAAATTCGACGTAAAAGCAGCGATTTGGGTAAAATCGTTTCATTTATTTTACGTGTTTCGACTTGTTGTTCTTATATCCTGATTTAATTAATTCTATAATGTAAAACATTATTTATATATAATATATATTCATCATATACATATATATATGATAGATCGTTAAATGGAATGAAATACACCGTTCATGGAGACGGTAGGCCGTACGTACGCATGAATGCTGTTTTCGTTTCCTTATTGAATTGAAGGGAATTAAGTAGATGACATACATATATATATAAATAAATACAATATCATTATTATTTCATATTTTTCATTATTATTCATTATATATACTTTATAATCATTCATGAATGGTTAACATGGAGAATGAATCTCATCGCATCGTGGAGACGGTAGTCCGTACGTACGCACAAGCGATGATATCATTACCATGATTGTGGAATTGTATTGAAGTGTATGTATAATATTTCAGAATCAATATCACTTTACAATAATTATATATAGTTATTTATTTACACCATTATACCCATCCAAGAAAGGTGGTGGTCGAAAACCGATTACACCACGGCGTGGAGACGGTATTCCATACGTACGCACGCGTGGTGATTTTTTTTCCTGTAGGATGGATAGAAGGTGAAATAGGGTTGTTTCATATTTATAATAACATATCAGTATATAAGTAATACTTATGTTATTACTTTATAATGATACAACTAAATAAGAAGAATTAGAAGAAGAAAGAAACTTGATAGAATTGGAAGAAGAGATTACCTCTTCTTCGACGCACCACCTTTAAGCTTCCTCTTAATGAAGTAGAGTTGGTCCTTTGAGAAGACCATAACCTCCAGAATGTTTCTAGGGAAGTGGAGAGGAGAAATGGGCAGGGGTTGGACGAGATTCAAGGCTCAAAAGGGTCTAAAGAGAAGAGGGAAGTGGTGCCCTTTTTATAAGGGAGGAGAGGGGCACCTTAGGAAAAACTTAAAATATTATTTTATAATAAAGTCATATTCGGTTTTTAATAGCTAAAAACTGATTTATTTATAAGATAAGGTGGGTATGGGTCGAAATAATCTAAACCAATAGGTTTTAGACAAGTTTAGGTTACTATTTTAACCTTATCTTTTAGATTTAACTCTAAGTTAAATAATTTAACTTTTACCGTGTCTTCTTGTTTTCTTACACTATATAGTTAATAAACTAACTATAACCAGACAAAAAAACCCCAAGTGGTTAATTATTAATATATATAACCTTATCTAAGTCATTTGGCCGAACCTTAGATTTTTAGGAATATAATAACAATTAATAATATAATATTTTTTTTAAAAACTATTTTATGTCAATTTTGACACTATTTGGTAATTGATTTTTTTGAAAATCATAACAGCATTATTAGTTCAAAAAAAGTTAGTTTAATCAATAAAAAAATGTCATATTAACCTATAAAATTAGTGTAATTCATAAAAAGTCTCAAATTACATTAATTGGGTATTTATAATATCAATTATTTTAATATTTCATTATTTAGGTAATTACTGCATCACCATTGTGTCATACATAACTTAAATTATTTAATGTCTAAAAATTATAAATAAAATACCATTAGGTAGGAAATATTATTATCATTCTAATGAATATTTATAGTCTAATTTATCTTATGTATAACCCTATATTAAAAATGTTTTAGTTATTAAACTTTGATTTTAACTATTTTAACTCTTTTTTAAATAAATTAATAATAAATGTCCTAATCTAATCCAAGTGGACATAAAGGGAAATATTTTATTCCTAAGGTTATTTTGGTCGAATTACACTTATCCAATAGGATTAGGACATGTGTTAGGGTAATAATAATATCATTTTTACCCTTAATTACCCTATTTACTTTTAACCGGGGTAAATAAAAGTAAAAAGTTACTATTCACCAAAAAATATTTTTATCTTATTGAACCACATTTTACTCCTTGATATTAACTGTGTCTCTCAGATTCTCGAAATTCCACTCACAGAAGCGGTAAAATTAATTTTTATGTATGTTTGGAAAAAGCTCCTAGGAGCTAGGTAAAAGACGGTGAAAAGTTCAATAAAAATTTTATATATCTACAATTATTATAAAATGAGTTCAATGAATTAAATTGAACTTATATAAGTATTATGTATCAATTTTTTACCTAAAATAATTTTAAATATAATAAATAATTATTTAAATAAAAAGTCGGGTTTTAAATAGTAACCCAGTGTTTTCACTATTCATCAAAAATTGAAAGTTTTCAGAAAAATACCAAAAATTCACCCTAGGCTAATTTCAATATTCCAAATCTAAAAATAAAGTCTATTTTGAAAGATAAAATTTATAAAATTTCAAAAAGTGGGTATTACTATTCATAACGATTAGTTTATATAACATATCGTTGTTTAGTGAAACTCGGTATTGTGTACAACACACGCTATCGTGGAAGGTCCTGATTGCATGTAATGCAAGCCAAGTCAGGGATGCGTGCAGTGAAAGCTCCTTTTGGTGTAGCGTACAACACAAGACATCAATAAAATTAAAAAGAATATTTTTTATAAAATCTCGAGGTGTTACATTCTACCCCCCTTAAAATGAATTTCTCCCTCGAAATTTGTCGGGGTTATAAATGGTTTACTACTCGAAAGTTTCATTAATATAAACCCACATCGTAAAAAGGAATACCAAAACTTATCTTTTAAAACTAAAGTATGAAACGTAATGGTTACCCAAATTAACTAATCATTGGGTTTCCACAAAGGATAACATAGGGGAAAATATGGATATGGAAGAGAAATCTAACCATCATGTTCTGATGGAGAGTGGTAGAGAATATGGCTATGAAAAAGACAACAATCACAAAGCCATAAATTTGTGATGATCTTAGGTACCATCTGATTCATCAGATATAAGGGAACTAGGACAACATTTTTAGTTTTCAAGATCATTTCCCTAAAGTTGAAGAATTTGAATTAGAAGAAATACTTACTTTATTTCGGTATAATGTCACCGTTGTTCATGTCTTGAACAATTTTCACTTCATCTCTTAAAGAAATGAAGTTGATTTTTTCATTCGTGAGGTGTTAGCAAATCATGTGATAGAATGATGGGTCATTCCATATGTCTCAAACAAAAGGTTAGCAAAAGTTATCAAATATACATAAGTCCATCTATGGTGAGGTTAATCGTATATGATTCCAAAAATGGACTTATACATAATCTATCACACCGTTTAATAAAACTAGTTTCTATAAACCAAGGACTTCCTGTAGGCCAGTGGTAGGCGATAAAGGCCTGTCGCACTTCGATTGTGGGTTTGATTTCCACAACCTTGTCCGACGTGATGGGTTGTCGCTCATCCTATGGGTTGTCCTTTTTCTAAAACTACATTATTATAACATTCCATCAATAATATCTAAAAAATTTATAGCCTTAAACAATACTATCTTATGTCCAACATAATCCATTCCAATCTTTAGGCTTATCCAAAATACTTCTATCCAGACTCATAGTATAAAGAAAACAATTACAAGAAATGTCATCTGCCGAGCATGTGAATACCATCATTTATCCCCCATATATCATACGATATATCTTGTTGGTCAAATTACAAACATGTGAATACCTTAAGGATGTATTCTCTTGAAAAATGAATACCCATTGAACCTTAGTGAAAACATGAATGTTTTCAAAAGTTAACTCTTTCCACATACAAAAATCCCAAATATTATATATACTCAAACCATGATATCACATTGTCCTTACATCAGTCATGAGCTCAATAATACTATCAAACATCTCATTATCTCCTTATCCCTTCATTATGCGCATATCATCTACTTTCCAAAAATATTACAATCACTTTTCATGGTTATCGGTACCATATAATTATTGAAAACCAATACATAGATATTCAAAAATTCCATGATGCCATAAATGAGATTCCATGATACTATTTTGAAATCCCATTACATAAACACTTAATAATTACACAACATCATTTTAATACTCAACATCACAAATAGTGATTGCATGTGACTTCCCTTTACCCATTTCCTCAAGTGGTTTCTCACGTTGATCATCATTAACCCTTGGATTAGGGAATTGATTAGCATAATGCCTTATTTCCTTACACTTGAAGCATTGAAGTGTTGGCGGTGTGTTATATGCAGTCTTTTCTTTATTTACATAATTAGCAACCATTTATCCATTACTTCAACACTCAGCTGCTCGATGACCTTCTTTTCCACACTTAAAACATTTTCTAGTCCCTTTAAGACAATCTCCACCATGCTTCTTTCCACACTTTGAGCATAAAGAAACATTCATATTCTTTTCACCATTATTCTGAGATTTCTACTTGAAATCCATCTTTTGTTTCTTGTCAAAACCATGAGATGGATATGTTACACCAACTTCCAGTTCTCCCTTGATATCACAACTCACAATTTCTTCATAGCTACTGAAGTCTCTTATATACAATGCCCTTCGAAGACTTGGTTTTAAGCCACTGAAAAATTGATCAACTTTACATTCACGTTGGATGATAAAACCAGATAAATACCTTAAAAGTCTTGTAAAATTCACTTCGTAAATACCAAGAGATTCATCATCCTTTTACTGAAGCTCAAGGAACTCATTTTCCATATTTTTTCAAAGAATATGAGGGAAGTACTTACTGAAAAACAAGTTCTTAAACTCGTCCCATTCCATGGATTCAATTTCATATTGGGGCCTTGTATTTTTAATTAGAGTAAACCACTAGTCTGCTTCACCTTCTAAACGGTAAACAGCTAGAATTACTTTATCATGTTCTAAAAAGAGAAGTATGGAAAATATCTTTTCAATGGTACTGATCCATTGTTCAGCAACGAGTGGATCAGAAGACCTATTGAAATAAGGTGGACGTTGCCTCTTGAAAGACTCAATAGAATATTGTTCCCTTCTCTGATCATTTGGAAATCCAGAATGATTCATAGATTATGTAAGTACAGAAATAATATTTTTCAGTCCATCTCCTATCACATTTGGTTGTTCAGGAGGATAATCATTGCATTGTCCATTACATTGATCAACACGTTTCCTTCGGGTTCCATCCATCATCTAAAACCCAAAAAGAATAGTGTGAGAGGCAAAAATCATGCTAGGGAAAACAACATAATAAATGGGGAGTACCATAATATATAACATCTTAGGGTTAATTATAAGATTGGTACCATAATTCTAGGACTATAACCTATACTTATACTTAACCTTAGAGACATCCCTAGACATACCTTAGAAATATCTCTAGGGATCTCACTAAAGTTTTCGCATCCTAGTTTCCAAAGGTTAACTAAACCTTTGTTCTGATACCAACTGTAGAGACCCAAATCTTGACGTACATAGACATTACATTACATTTTCAGAATATCTAATACATAACAAAAACAGACACCAAAGGACCATAATAGTTTAGTGTCTTTGGAAACTCAGAATATAATCTTCTAATCTTGGTGAAAGATCTTCAACATCTCCCATAAAGATCTTTCTTTTTTTTCTTACCTAAAACCTTTCTTCATATCCCGGGGAAAAGAAAACATATAAAGGGTGAGCTCAAATTCTCATTAAGGGTAAGCATGCAGAAAACAAAAAAAACCATATACATTTTAACTTCAAAACATGAACATAATATTTAAACATCAAAATCTTGAGCAATGACATAAAACATGAAAGTACGTAAGGCATAGATCATAATGGATCATCAATCTTGATAAAATAGTATGGGAATAAAGTATGTAATTGTGGCAACCATTAAGAACATGTTATTATTTCCATAGTAGCCAAGTAATTATTTCCAAGACCATCTTAGTGGACAAAGTCCCTTTCTGAATCGAGTTCACTCCTCATTCCAGTCCTGTATCACTAAACCAGATTAAATTTCCATTCCAACCATGTCTATATCATGAGATATAAATATTTACCCAATGAATTTGAGGGAGATATAGGTCCCACCCATCTCATAATGAAATCATTCTTTCGTGTGCCACAAAATCATAAATCATACATCATAGCATAACCCATGTAATAGAATGGGATTCTTAAACATCATGCCATCATAACATAATCAATATAAAAAATGGATATCATTTCATCATAAGAAGAATAAAACCATGTAAATAATGTATACATTATACTTGAAACATAAACATATTAAATAATATCATTTTTGATGGAAAATAGTTTTGATAAAACACTTGACATGAATTCTTGAGGAAAATATCCTTTCTTCTTCAAAATCATTTTCTTTTCACAAAATTCCATTCAATTTTAAAAGAGAAGGATTTTGTTGAAAATAATCATGCAATCTTGTAGAGGAAGCTTCATGAAAATGAGGTGTTATGAAACTATAAAAATCCATTCACACCGTATAAGTTAAAAATAACGTCCTCCTCGTACATTTGTTGGAAAAGTCAAAAAGTTCCTCGTGTGGTAAAAAAAAGTAAGATTCCTTTAATAACATGTGGTAAAATTAAAAAAGGGGTAAAAAGTCTATTAAACATACATGAATTTTTTTTTAGAAAATAGGTACATGGATGATAACAGAAACCCCAGTAAATACTTACGAATAAAAATCTTGGATAAGAGTGAGATTGGAAAAGTTATCGCTTACCTTATGTCCGATATGCTTCGTATGTATCAGAACCTCTTATATAATGATTTAAATAATGTCATTGAATTATTACATAATCATATTCATTTTTATGATATCATATATGGTTTACTTATGACTTTATATTACCCATTCTTTTGTACATTCGATATAAAAGCAGCGATTTGGGTAAAATCGTTTCATTTATTGTACGTGTTTCGACTTGTTGTTCTTATATCCTGATTTACTTAATTCCATAATGTAAAATATTATTTATATATAATATATATTCATCATATACATATACATATATATGATAGATCGATAAATGGAAAGAAATACATCGTTCATAGAGACGGTAGGCCGTATGTACGCATGAACGATGTTTTCATTTCCTGATTGAATTGAATGGAATTAAGTAGATGACATACATATATATATATATATATACATAAATCCAGTATCATTATTATGTCATATGTTTCATTATTATTCATTATATATACTTTATAATCATTCATGAATGGTTAACATGGAGAATGAATCTCATCGCGTCGTGGAGACGGTAGTCCGTACGTACGCACGAGCGATGATATCATTCCCATGATCGTGAAATTGTATTGAAGTGTATGTATAATATTTCAGAATCAATATCAATTTACAATAATCATATATATATATATTTATTTACACCATTATACCCATCCAAGTAAGGTGGTGGTCGAAAACAGACTACATCACGGCGTGGAGACGGTATTCCGTACGTACGCACGCCTGGTGATTTCATTTTCCGTAGGATGGATAAAAGGTAAAATAAGGTTGTTTAAAATTTATAATAATATATCAGTATATAAGTAATAATGATGTTATTACTTTATAATGAGACAACTAAAGAAGAAGAAGTAGAAGAAGAAAAAAACTTGAGAGAATCGGAAGAAGAGATTATCTCTTCTTCGACGAACCTCCTTTAAGCTTCCTCTTAAGGAAGTAGAGTTTGTCTTCTGAGAAGACCAAAACCTCCAGAATGTTTCTAGGAAAGTGTATAAGATAAATGGGTAGGGTTTGGACGAGATTAAAGGCTCAAAAGGGTGTGAAGAGAAGAGGGAAGTGGTGCCCTTTTTATAAGGGAGGAGAGGGGCACCTTAGGAAAAACTTAAAATATTATTTTATAATAAAGTCATATTCAGTTTTAAATTGCATAAAAATGATTTATTTATAAGCTAAGGTGGGGATGGGTCTAAATACTCTAAAAAAAGGTATTAGACAATTTTAGGTTACTATTTCAACCTTATCTTTTAGATTTAACTCTAAGTTAAATAATTTACCTTTAACCGTGTCTTCTTGTTTTCTTACACTATATGGTTAATAAACTTACTATAAACAGCCAAAAGAACCCCAAGTGGTTGATTATTAATATATATAACCTTATCTAAGTCATTTGGACGAACATTATATTTTTAGGAATATAATAACAATTAATAATATAATATTTGTTTTAAAAACTATTTTATGTCAATTTTGACACTATTTGGTAATTGATTTTTGTAAAAATCATAACAGCAATATTAGTTATAAAGAAGTTAATTAAATCAATACTAACATGTCATATTAACCTAGAAAATTAATTTAATTTATAAAAAGTATCAAATTATATTTATTTGGGTATTTATAATATGAATTATTTTAATATTTTATTATTTAGGTAATTACTGCATCACTATTGTGTAATAAATAACTTAAATTATTTAATGTATAAATTTTTTAAATAAAATACCATTTGATATGAAATTTTTTTATATTTATAACGAATATTTATAGTCGAATTTATCTTATGTATAACCCTATATTAAAAATGTTTTAGTTATTAAACATTGATTTTAACTATTTTAACTCTTTTTTAAATAAATTAATAATAAATGTCCTAATCTAATCCAAGTGGACCTAAAGGGAAATATTTTATTACTAAGGTTGTTTCATGTCTAATTACACTTATCCAATAGAATTAGGACATGTGTTAGGGTAATAATAATATCATTTTTACCCTTAATTACCTTATTTACTTTTAACTGTGGTAAATAAAAGTAAAAAGTTACTATTCACCAAAAAATATTTTTATCTTATTGAACCAAATTTTATTCCTTGATATTAACCGTGTCCCTTGGAGTTTCTAAATTCCACTCACAAAAGCGGTAAAATTAATTTTTATGTAAGTTTGCAAAAAGCTCCTAGGAGTTAGGTGAAAGACGGTGAAAAGTTCAATAAAAATTTTATATATCTAAAATTATTATAAAATGGCTTCAATGAATTAAATTGAACTTATATAGGTATTATGTATCAATTTTTTACATAAAATAATTTTAAATAAAATAAATAATTATTTAAATAAAAAGTCAGTTTTTAAATAGTAACCCGGTGTTTTCACTATTCATCAAAAATTGAAAGTTTTCAGAAAAATACCAAAAATTTACCCTAGGATAATTTCAATATTCCGAATCTAAAAATGAAGTCCATTTTAAAAGATAAAATTTATAAAATTTCAAAAAGTGGGTATTACTATTCATAACGGTTATTTTATATAACATATCGTTGTTTAGTGAAACTCGGTATTGCGTACAACACACGCTATCATGGAAGGTCACGATTGTGTGCAATGAAAGCCAAGTAAGGGATGAGTGCAGTGAAATCTCCTTTTGGTGTAGGATACAACACAAGACATCAGTGAAATTAAATAGAATATTTTTCATAAAATCTCGGGGTGTTACATTCTACCCCCCTTAAAATGAATTTCGCCCTCAAAATTCATCAGGGTTATAAATGGTTTACTACTTGAAAGTTTCTTTAATTGAAACCCACATCATAAAAAGGAATACCAAAACTTATCTTTTAAAACTAAAGTATGAAATGTAACGGTTACCAAAATTAACTAATCATTGGGATTCCACATAGGAAAACATAGGGGGAAAATATGGATATGGAAGAGAAATCTAACCATCATGTTCTGATGGAGAGTGGTAGAGAACATGGCTATGAAAAAGACAAAAATCACAAAGACATAAATTTGTGATTATCTAAGGTACCATCTGATTCATCGGATATATGGGAACTAGGACAACATTTTTGGTTTTCAAGATCATTTCCCTAAATTTGAAGAATTTGAATTAGAAGAAATACTTACTTTATTTCGGTATAATTCACCGTTGTTCATGTATTGAAAAATTTCCACTTCATCTCTTAAATAAATGAAGTTTAATTTTTCATTCGTGAGGTGTTAGAAAATCATGTGACAGAATGATGGGTCATTCCATATGTCCCAAACAAAAATTTAGTAAAAGTTATCAAATATACATAAGTCCATCTATGGTGAGGTTAATCGTATATGATTCCAAAAATGGACTTATACTTCATCAATAATACCGCTTAATAAAACTAGTTTCTACTAACCAGGGACTTTCTATAGGCCAGTGGTATACGATAAAGGCATGTCGCACTTCTATTGTGGGTTTGATTCCCACAGCCTTGTCCGACGTGACGGGTTGTCGCTCGTCCTATGGGTTGTCCTTTTTTCTAAAACTACATTATTATAACATTCCATCAATAATATCGAAAAAAGTTATAGCCTTAAAACAATACTAACTTATGTCCAACATAATCCATTCCAATCTTTAGGCTTATCCAAAATACTTCTATCCAGGCTCATAGTATAAAGAAAACAATTACAAGAAATGTCATCTGCCGAGCATGTGAATACCATCATTTATCCCCCATATATCATACGATATATCTTGTTGGTCAAATTAAAAACATGTGAATACCTTAATGATGTATTATCTTGAAAAATGAATACCCATTGAACCTTAGTAAAAACATGAATGTGGTCAAAAGTTAACTCTTTCCACATACCAAAATCCAAAAAATTCTATATACTCAAACCATGATATCACATTGTCCTTACATCAGTCATGAGCTAAATAATACGATCAAAGATCTCATTATCTCCTTATCCCTTCATTATGTGCATATCATCTACTTTCCAAAAATATTACAATCACTTTTCATGGTTATCGGTACCATATAATTATTGAAAACCAATACATAGATATTCCGAAATTCTATGATGCCGTAAATGAGATTCCATGATACTATTTTGAAATCCCATTACATAAACACTTAATCATTACACAACATCATTGTCATACTCAACATAAAAAATAGTGATCGCATGTGACTTCCCTTTATCCTTTGCCTTAAGTGGTTTCTCACATTGATCATCATTAACCCTTGTATTAGGGCATTGATTAGCATAATGCCCCATTTCCTTGCACTTGAAGCATTGAAGTGTTGGTGGTGCGTTCTCTGCAGTATTTTCTTTATTTACATCATTAGCAACGCTTTTTCCACTAATTTGACACTCAGCTGCTCGATAAACTTCTTTTCCACACTTAAAAAATTTTCTAGTCCCTTTAAGACAATCTCCACCACGCTTCTTTCCACACTTTGAGCATAAATAATCATTCATCTTCTTTTCACCATTATTCTGAGATTTCTCCTTGAACTCCATCTTTCATTTCTTGTAAAAACCCTGAGATGGATATGTTACACCAACTTCCAGTTCTACCTTGATAGCACAACACACAATTTCTTCATAGCTACTGAAGTCTCCTATAGCTAATTCCCTTCGAAGACTTGGTTTTAATCCACTAAATAATCGATCAACTTTAATTTTAGGTTGGATGATAAACCAGATGAATACCTTGAAAGTGTTGTAAAATTCACTTCGTATATACCAACAGATTCATCATCTTTCTGCTTAAGCTCAATGAACTCCTTTTCAATCTTTGTTCGAAGAATACGAGGGAAGTACTTACTAAAAAACAAGTTCTTGAACTCGTCCCATTCCATGGATTCAATTTCATCTTGGGGCCTTGTATTCTTAATTAGAGTCCACCACTAGTCTGGTTCACCTTCTAAACGTTAAGCAGATAGAATAAATTTATCATGTTCCAAACAACTAAGTATGGAAAATATCTTTTCAATGGTACTGATCCATTGTTCAGCAACATGTGGATCAGAAGACCGATTGAAAGAAGGTGGACATTGCCTCATGAAGGAATCAATAGAATATTGTTCCCTTCTCTGATCATTTGGAAATATAGAATGATTCATATCTTGTGTAATTATAGCAATAATATTTTTCACTCCATCTCCCATCACATTTGGTTGTTCATGCGGACCATCATTTTATTGTCCACTACGTTGATCAACACGGTTCCTTTGGGTTCCAACCATCGTATAAAACCCAAAATGAATAGTGTGAGAGGCAAAAATCATGCTAGGGAAAACAAAATAATCAAGGGGGAGTACCTTCAATATATAATATCTTAGGGTTAATTCTAAGATTGGTACCATAATTCTAGGACTATAACCTATACTTATACTTAACCTTAGGGACATCCCTAGACATACCTTAAAAATATATCTAGGGATCTCACTAAAGTTTTCGCATCCTAGTTTCCAAAGGTTAACTAAACCTTTACTCTAATACCAACTGTACCGACCCAAAGCTTGACATATAGAGACATTACATTACATTTGAAGAATATCTAATACATAACAAAAATAGACACCAAAGGACCGTAATAGTTTAGCGTCTTTGGAAACTTGGAATATAATATTCTAATCTTGGTGAAAGATCTTCAACATCTCCCATAAAGATCTTCCTTTTTTTTCTACCTAAAACCATTCTTTATATCTTGGGGAAAAGAAAACTCATAAAGGGTGAGCTCAAATGCTCAGTAAGGGTAATCATGGAGAAAATAAAACAAACCATATACATTTGAACTTCAAAACATGAACACAATATTTAAACATCAAAATCTTGAGCAATGACATAAAATATGATAGTACGTAAGGCATAGATCATAATGGATCAACAATCATGATAAAATAGAATGGGAATAAATCATGTAATTGTGTCAACCATTAATCACATCTTATGATTTCCATAGTAGCCAAGGCATTACTGCCAAGACCATCTTAGTGGACAAAGTCCCTTTCTGAATCGAATTCACTCCTCGTTCTAGTCCTGTATCACTGAACCAGATTAACTTTACATTCCTGCCATGTCTATCTCATGAGATATAACTATTTACCCAATGAATTGGAGGGAGATATAGGTCCCACCCATCTCATAATGAAATCATTCTTTAGTATTCCACAAAATCATAAATCATACATCATAACATAACCCATGTAGTAGAATGGGATTCTTAAACATCATGCCATCATAACATAATCCATATAAAAAATGGATATCATTTCATCATAAGAAGAATCAAACCATTTAAATAATGGATACATTATACTTGAAACATAAACATATTAAATAATTTCATTTTAGATGGAAAATAGTTTTGATAAAACACTTGAAATGAATTCTTGAGGAAAATATCCTTTCTTCTTCAAAATAATTTTCTTCTCACAAAATTCCATGCAATTTTAAAATAAAAGGGTTTTGTTGAAAATAATCATGCAATATTGTAGAGGAATCTTCATGAAAATTAGGTGTTATGAAACCGTAAAAATCCGTTCACACCGTATAAGTTAAAAATAACATCCTCCTCGTACATTTGTCGGAAAAGTCAAAAAGTTCCTCGTGTGGTAAACAAAAGTAAGATTCCTTTCATAACATGTGGTAAAATTTAAAAATGGGTAAAAAGTCCATTAAACATAAATGAAAACATTTTTAGAAAATAGGTACATGGATGATAACAGAAACCCCAGTAAATACTTACGAATAAATAATCTCGGATAAGAGCGAGATTGGAAAAATTATCGCTTACCTTATGTCCGATATGCTTCATATGTATCAAAAAATACCATATAATGATTTAAATAATTTCATTGACTTATTACAGAATCATATTCATTGTTATGATATCATATATGGTTTACTTATGACTTTATATTACCTTTTCTTTTGTAAATTCGATGTAAAAGCAGTGATTTGGGTAAAATCGTTTCATTTATTGTACATGTTTCGACTTGTTGTTCTTATATCACGATTTAATTAATTCCAGAATGTAAAATATTATTTATATATAATATATATTCATCATATACATATATATATGATAGATCGATAAATGGAATGAAATACACCGTTCATAGAGACGGTAGGCCATATGTACGCATGAACGATGTTTTCGTTTCTTGATTGAATTGAATGGAATTAAGTAGATGACATACACATATATATATACATAAATCCAGTATCATTATTATGTCATATGTTTCATTATTATTCATTATATATAATTTATAATCCTTCAGGAATGGTTAAAATGGATAATGAATCTCATCGCGTCGTGGAGACGGTAGTCCGTACGTACGCACAAGCGATGATATCATTCCCATGATCGTGAAATTGTATTGAAGTGTATGTATAATATTTCAGAATAAATATCAATTTAAAATAATCATATATAGTTATTTATTTACACCATTATACCCATCCAAGTAATGTGGTGGTCGAAAACAGATTACACCACGGCGTGGAGACGGTATTCCATATGTACGCACACGTGGTGATTTCGTTTTCCGTAGGATGGATAGAAGGTGAAATAAGGTTGTTTCATATTTATAATAACATATAATTATATAAGTAATACTGATTTTATTACTTTATAATGAGACAAATAAAGAATAAGAAGTAGAAGAAGAAGGAAACTTGAGAGAATCGGAAGAAGAGATTACCTCTTCTTCGACGCACCTCTTTTAAGCTTCCTCTTAAGAAAGTAGAGTTGGTCTTTTGAGAAGACCAAAACCTCCATAATTTTTCAAGGTAATTGGATAAGATAAATGGTTAGGGGTTGGTCGAACTTCAAGGCTCAAAAGGGTGTGAAGAGAAGAGGGAAGTGGTGCCCTTTTTATAAGGGAGGAGAGGGGCACCTTAGGGAAACTTAAAATATTATTTTATAATAAAGTCATATTCCGTTTTCAATAGCTCCAAACTGATTTATCTAGAAGTTAAATTGGGTATGGGTCTAATTCCTCTCATAAAATAGGTTTTAGACAATTTTACGTTACTATTTTAACCTTATCGTTTAGATTTAACTCTAATTTAAATAATTTAACTTTTACCATGTCTTCTTGTTTTCTTACACTATATGGTTAATAAACATACTATAACCACCCAAAATAACCCCAAGTGGTTCACTATTAATATATATAACCTTATCTAAGTCATTTGGCCGAACCTTAGATTTTTAGGAATATAATAACAATTAATAATATAATATTTGTTTTAAAAACTATTTTATGTCAATTTTGACACTATTTGGTAATTGATTTTTTTGAAACTCATACCAGAATTATTAGTTCGAAAGAAGTTAATTATATCAATACTAACATGTCATATTAACCTAGAAAATTATTTTAATTCATAAAAAGTATCAAATTACACTTATTTGGGTATTTATAATATCAATTATTTTAATATTTCATTATTTAGGTAATTACTACATCTCCATTGTGTCATAAATAACTTAAATTATTTAATGTCTAGAAATTATAAATAAAATACCATTAGGTAGTAAATATTTTATCTTTCTAATGAATATTTATAGTCTAATTTATCTTATGTATAACCCTATATTAAAAATGTTTTAATTATTAAACTTTGATTTTAACTATTTTAACTCTTTTTTAAATAAATTAATAATAAATGTCCTAATCTAATCCAAGTAGACCTAAAGGGAAATATTTTATTCCTAAGGTTGTTTTTGGTCGAATTACACTTATCCAATAGAATTAGGACATGTGTTAGGGTAATAATAATATCATTTTCCCTTAATTACCCTATTTACTTTTAACCATGGTAAATAACAGTAAAAAGTTACTATTCACCAAAAAATATTTTTATCCTATTGAACAACATTTTACTCCTTGATATTAATCGTGTCTCTCAGATTTTAGAATTTCCACTCACAGAAGTGGTAAAATTAAGTTTTATGTAAGTTTGTAAAAAGCTCCTAGGAGGTAGGTAAAAGACGGTGAAAAGTTCAATAAAAATTTTATATATCTAAAATTATTATAAAATGACTTCAATGAATTACATTGAACTTATATAGGTATTATGTAGCAATTTTTTACCTAAAATAATTTTAACTAAAATAAACAATTATTTAGATAAAAAGTCTATTTTTAAAGGGGATTCGCCCCTCACTTTCTTTAAAAAAACCTAGTGTTTTCACTATTCATCTAAAATTGAAAGTTTTCAGAATAATACCAAAAATTCACTCTAGGATAATTTTGATATTTTGAATCTAAAAATGAAGTCCATTTTGAATGATAAAATTTATAAAATTTCAAAAAGTGAGTATTACTATTCATAACGGTTAGTTTATATAACATATCGTTGTTTAGTGAAACTCGGTACTACGTACAACACACGATATCGTGGAAGGTCACGATTGTGTGTAATACAAGCCAAGTAATGGATGCATGCAGTGCAAGATCCTTTTTATGTATCGTACACCACAAGACTTCAATGAAATTAAAAAGAATATCTTTCATAAAATCTCTGGGTGTTACATTCTACCCCCCTTAAAACGAATTTCTCTCTCGAAATTTGTCGGGGTTATAAATGGTTTACTACTCGAAAGTTTTTTTTAATAGAAACCCACATCGTAAAAAGGAATACCAAAACTTATCTTTTAAAACTAAAGTATGAAATGTAACGGTTACCCAAATTAACTAATAATTGGGTTTCCACATAGGAAAACATAGGGGAAAATATGGATATGGAAGACAAATATAACCATCATGTTTTGATGGAGAGTGGTAGATAACATAGCTATGAAAAAGGCAACAATCACAAAGCCATAAATTTTTGATGTTCTAAGGTACCATCTGATTCATCGGATATAAGGGAACTAGGACAAAATTTTTGGTTTTCAAGATCATTTCCCTAAAGTTGAAGAATTAGAATTAGAAGAAATACTTACTTTATTTCGGTATAATCTCACCATTTTTCATGTCTTGAACAATTTCCACATCATTTGTTAAAGAAATGAAGTTGAATTTTTCATTCGTGAGGTGTTAGCAAATCATGTGATAGAATGATGGGTCATTCCGTATGTCTCAAACAAAAGGTTAGAAAAATTTATCAAATATACATAAGTCCATCTATGGTGAGGTTAATCGTATATCATTCCAAAAATGTGCTTATACTTCATCTATCATACCTCTTAATAAAACTAGTTTCTACTAACCAGGGACTTCCTGTAGGCCAGTGGTAAGCGATAAAGGCCTTTCACACTTCGATTGTGGGTTCGATTCCCACATCCTTGTCTGACGTGACGGGTTGTCACTCGTCCTATGGGTTGTCCTTTTTCTAAAACTACATTATTATAACATTCCATCAATAATATCGAAAACAATTATAGCCTTAAACAATACTAACTTATGTCCAACATAATCCATTCCAATCTTTAGGCTTATCCAAAATACTTCTATCCAGGCTCATTGTATAAAGAAAACAATTACTAGAAATTTCATCTTCTGAGCATGTGAATACCATCATTTATCCCCCACATATCATACATTATATATTGTAGGTCAAATTAAAAACATGTGAATACCTTAATGATGTATTCTCTTGAAAAATTAATACCCATTGAACATTAGTGAAAACATGAATGTTGTCAAAAGTTAACTCTTTCCACATACCAAAATCCCAAAAATTCTATATACTCAAACCATGATATCACATTGTCCTTAAATCAGTCATGAGCACAATAATACTATCAAACATCTCATTATCTCCTCATCCCTTCATTATGTTCATATCATCTACTCTCAAAAAATATTACAATCACTTTTCATGGTTATCAGTACCAAATAATTATTGAAAACCAATACATAGATATTCCAAAATTCCACGATGCCATAACTGAGATTCCATGATACTATTTTGAAATCTCATTACACAAACACTTAATCATTACACAAAATCATTGTCATACTCAACATCACAAATAGTGATCGCATGTGAATTCCCTTTATCCTTTTCCTTAAGTGGTTTCTCACGTTGATCATCATTAAGCCTTGGATTAGGGCATTGATTAGCATAATGCCCCATTTCCTTGCACTTGAAGCATTGAAGTGTTGGTGGTGCGTTCTTTGCAGTCTTTTCTTTATTTACATCATTAGCAACCCTTTTTCCATTACTTCGACACTCAACTGCTTGATGACCTTCTTTTTCACACTTAAAACATTTTCTATTCCCTTTAAGACAATCTCCACCATGCTTCTTTCTACACTTTGAACATAAATAAACATTCATCTTATTTTCACTATTATTCTGATATTTCTCCTTGAACTCCATCTTTTGTTTATTGTCAAAACCATGAGATGGATATGTTACACCAACTTCTAGTTCTACCTTGATAGAACAATGCACAATTCATTCATATCTACTGAAGTCTCTTATAGCTAATGCCCTTCGAAGACTTGGTTTTAAGCCACTGAAAAATCGATCAACTTTACTTTCAGGTTGGATGATAAAACGAGATGCATACCTTGCACGTCTTGTAAAATTTACTTCATATATACTAACAGATTCATCATCATTCTTCTTAAGCTCAAGGAACTCCTTTTCCATCTTTGTTTGAAGAATACGAGGGAAGTGCTTACTGAAAAACAAGTTCTTTAACTCGTCCCATTCCATGGATTCAATTTCATCTTGGGGCATTGTATTCTTAATTAGAGTCCACCACTGGTCTGCTTCACCTTCTAAATGGTAAACAGCTAGAATGAATTTATCATGTTCCAAACAACAAAGTATGAAAAATATCTTTTTAATGGTACTGATCCATTGTTCAGCAACAAGTGGATCAGAAGACCCATTGAAAGAAGGTGGACATTGCCTCATGAAGGACTCAATATAATATTGTTCCCTTCTCTGATCATTTGGAAATCCAGAATGATTCATATCTTGTGTAAGAATAACAATAATATTTTTCACTCCATCTCCCATCGCATTTGGTTTTTCAGTAATACAATCATTGCGTTGTCCATTACATTGATCAACATGGTTTCTTCGGGTTCCAAACATCATCTAAAACCCAAAAATAATTGTGTGAGAGGCAAAAATCATGATAGGGAAAACAACATAATAAAGGGGGAGTAACTTCAATATATAACATATTAGGGTTAATTCTAAGATTGGTACCATAATTCTAGGAATATAACCTATACTTATACTTAATCTTAGGGACATCCCTAGACATACCTTATAAATATATCTAGGGATCTCACTAAAGTTTTCACATCCTCGTTTCCAAAGGTTAACTAAACCTTTCCTCTAATACCAACAGTAGCAATGCAAAGCTTGACGTACATAGACATTACATTACATTTGAAGAATATATAATATATAAAAAAATAGACACCAAAGGACCATAATAGTTTAGTGTCTTTGGAAACTTGGAATATAATCTTCTAATCTTGGTGAAAGATCTTCAACATCTCCCATAAAGATCTTCCTTTTTTTACTTAACTAAAACCTTTATTTATATCCTGGGAAAAAGAAAACATATAAAGGGTGAGCTCAAATGCTCAGTAAGGGTAATCATAGAGAAAATAAAACAAACCATATACATTTGAACTTGAAAACATGAACATAATATTTAAACATCAAAATCTTGAGCAATGACATAAAACATGACAATACGTAAGGCATAGATCATAATGGATCATCAATCATGATAAAATAGAACGGGAATAAAGCATGTAATTGTGGAAACCATTAATCACAAGTTATGATTTCCATAGTAGCCAAGGAATTACTTCCAAGACCATATTAGTTGACAAAGTCCCTTTCTGAATCGAGTTCACTCCTCGTTCCAGTCCTGTATCATGGAACCAGATTAACTTTCCATTCCATCCATGTCTATCTCATGAGATATAAATCCTTACCCAATTAATTTTAGGGAGATATAGGTCCCACCCATCTCATAATGAAATCATTCTTTCATGTGCCACAAAATCATAAATCATACATCATAGCATAACCCATGTAATAGAATGGGATTCTTAAACATCATTCCATCATAACATAATCCATATAAAAAATGGATATCATTTCATCGTAAGAAGAATCAAAACATGTAAATAAAGGATACATTATACTTGAAACATAAACATATTAAATAATGTCATTTTATATGGAAATTAGTTTTGATAAAACACTTGAAATGGATTCTTGGGGAAAATATCCTTTCTTCTTCAAAATCATTTTCTTTTCACAAAATGCCATGAAATTTTAAAATACAAGGGTTTTTTTGAAAATAATAATGAAATCTTGTAGAGGAATCTTCATGAAAATGAGGCGTTATGAAGCTGTAAAAATCTGTTCACACTGTATAAGTTAAAAATAACATCCTCCTCGTACTTTTGTCGGAAAAGTCAAAAAGTTCCTTGTGTGGTAAAAAAAAGTAAGATTCGTTTCATAACATGTGGTAAAATTAAAAAATGGGTAAAAAATCCATTAAACATGCATGAAAACATTTTTATAAAACAGGTACATGGATGATAACAAAGACCCCAGTAAATAATTACGAATAAACAATCTTGGATAAGAGCGAGATTGGAAAAGTTATCCCTTACCTTATTTCCGATATGCTTCATATGTATCTGAAACTTCAGTATAATGATTTAAATAATGTCATTGACTTATTACATAATCATATTCATTATTATGATATCATATATGGTTTACTTATGACTTTATATTACCCGTTCTTTTGTAAATTCGATGTAAAAGCAGCGATTTGGTTAAAATTGTTTCATTTATTGTATGTGTTTCGACTTGTTGTTATTATATGCTGATTTACTTAATTACAGAATGTAAAACATGATTTATATATAATATATATTCATCATATACATATATATATTATAGATCTATAAATGGAATGAAATACACCATTCATGGAGACGGTAGGCCGTACGTACGCATGAACGATGTTTTCGTTTCCTTATTGAATTGAAATGAATTAAGTAGATGACACATATATATATATATATATATATATATATATCCAGTATAATTTTTATGTCATATGTTTTATTATTATTCATTATATATAATTTATAATCATTCATGAATGGTTAACATGGAGAATGAATCACATCGCATCGTGGAGACGGTAGTCCGTACGTACACACGAGCGATGATATCATTCCCATGATAGTGGAAATGTGTTGAAGTGTATGTATAATATTTCAGAATCAATATAACTTTAAAATAATCATATATAGTTATTTATTTACACCATTATACCCATCCAAGTAAGGTGGTGGTCGAAAACAGATTACACCACAGCGTGGAGAAGGTATTCCGTACGTATGCACGCGCGGTGATTTCGTTTTCCGTTGGATGGATAGAAGGTGAAAGAGGGTTGTTTCATATTTATAATAACATATCAGTATATAATTAATAATTATGTTATTACTTTATAATGAGACAACTGAATAAGAATAAGTAGAAGAAGAAAGAAACTTGAGAGAATCGGAAGAAGAGATTACCTCTTCTTCGACGTACCTCTTTTAAGCTCCCTCTTAGGGAAGTAGAGTTGGTATTTTGAGAAGACCATAACATCCAGAATGTTTCTAGGGAAGTGTAGAAGATAAATGGGTAGGGTTTGGCCGAGATTCATGTCTCAAAAGGGTGTGAAGAGAAGAGGGAAGTGGTGTCCTTTTTATAAGGGAGGAGAGGGGAACCTTAGGAAAAACTTAAAATATTATTTTATAATAAAGTCATATTCAGTTTTTAATAGCTCCAAACTGATTTATTTATAAGATAAGGTGGGGATGGGTCAAAATACTCTCAAACAATAGGTTTTAGACAAGTTTAGGTTACTATTTTAACCTTATCGTTTAGATTTAACTCTAAGTTAAATAATTTAACTTTTACCGTGTCTTCTTGTTTTCTTACACTATATGGTTAATAAACTTACTATAACCAGCCAAACGAACCCCAAGTGGTTCATTATTAATATATATAACATTATCTAAGTCATTTTTCCTAAACTTATATTTTTAAGAATATAATAACAATTAATAATATAATATTTGTTTTAAAAACTATTTTATGTCAATTTTGACACTATTTGGTAATTGATTTTTGTGAAAAAAATAACAACATTATTAGTTTGAAAAAAGTTAATTAAATAAATACTAACATGTCATAGTAAACTATAAAATTATTTTAATTCATAAAAAGTCTCAAATTACATTTATTTTGGTATTTATAATATCAATTATTTTAATATTTTATTATTTAGGTAATTACTGCAATACCATTGTGTCATAAATAACTTAAATTATTTAATGTCTAAAAATTATAAATAAAATACCATTAGGTAGGAATTTTTTTTTATATTTTTAATTAATATTTATAGTCGAATTTATCTTATGTATAACCCTATATTAAAAATGTCTTAGTTATTAAAATTTGATTTTAACTATTTTAACTCTTTTAAATAAATCAATAATAAATGTCCTAATCTAATCCAAGTAGACCTAATGGAAAATATTTTATTCCTAAAGTTGTTTTTTGTCGAATTAAATTTATCCAATATAATTAGTACATCTGTTAGGGTAATAATAATATCATTTTTACCCTTAATTACCCTGTTTACTTTTAACCGTGGTAAATAAAAGTAAAAAGTTACTATTCACCAAAAAAATATTTTTATCTTATTGAACCACATTTTACTCCTTGTTATTAACCACGTCTCTTGTATTCTCTAAATTCCACTCACAGAAGTGGTAAAATTATGTTTTATGTAAGTTTGCAAAAAGCTCCTAGGAGGTAGGTAAAAGACGGTGAAAAGTTCAATAAAAATTTTATATATCTAAAATTATTATAAAATGACTTCAATGAATTAAATTGAACTTATATAGGTATTATGTATCAATTTTTTACCTAAAATAATTTTAAATAAAATAAATAATTATTTAAATAAAAAGTCGGTTTTTAAATAGTAACCCAGTATTTTCACTATTCATCAAAAATTGAAAGTTTTCAGAAAAATATCAAAAATTAACCCTAGGCTAATTTCGATATTCCGAATCTAAAAATGAAGTCCATTTGGAAAGATAAAATTTATAAAATTTCAAAAAGTGGGTATTTCTATTCATAACGGCTAGTTTATATAACATATCATTGTTTAGTGAAACTCAGTATTGCGTACAACATATGCTATCGTGGAAGGTCGTGATTGCGTGTAATGCAAGCTAAGTTAGAGATGCATGTAGTAAAAGCTCCTTTTGGTGCAGCGTACAACACAACACATCAATGAAATTAAAAATAATATTTTTCATAAAATCTCGGAGTGTTACAAAGCCCATCAGATTTTTTTAAGTGAGGAAGAAGGTCATATCTTGTTCAAGACCATAAGAGACTTGTGTTATCACTACTTCACATAATTCATAATGAGTAGGAAAAATAACATATTACTATAAAGATAACAATAAGTTTGTGATTGTGATAATTTTTTGTTGGTTCTAGAACTTTTATGAGTCCACGTCCATACAATATCCTGATATCCTTTTAATAATAATAATGGAGTTGTGTGTATGGTATAATAACCACAACACGCTAAGGATGTAGTCATCTATCTTAAAGGAAAACCTTGTTAACAAACTTTGGTGTCTTGTTATGTGATTTCCTCCTTAATATTCATTCATTCCAACCAAGGGTGGATAAATTGAGATATAAAAGAGATCCATTCACTGAAAAAGTGAGGATATGAAAAGGGATAAAAATTTAAATCATATGAAAATAATACCATCCCTAATTCACCCCTCCCCTCTGTGTTAGGTTTATCCCAAAGTGATCTTGTTAGTTGATATCAACACCTTAAATAAAATATCTAATTTGATTCTCAATAATATTATGTTTGAAGTTTTCTTTAATGATTTTAATTTTTACTTATATTTTCTTCATGAAGTACATATTTAAAGAAGACTATGAGTTCCCTACCAAATCAACCATGGTACATATGTATATTAAGACACTGAATAATAGGAGGAAAATAGATGGAACAAATAAATTTATGATGATAATCTATCCCTCTTAAGTAAATAAGAAGAAAAAATAGTTTCCCTATTCTTTAATCCATATGAATAAAAATTAGTCATGGAATAAGAAGATATAGTGGTGGAATTAACTATAAACGAAATAAAATAGTTCTACACCATATAGTTCACTATCTATATAAGAAGAAAAGATTACAAAAATAATTTGTCAAAAAAATCCTCTATATGATCCAAGTAAAAGTGATAAATATCACATCTTTTAAGAATCATGTGATGATACATGTCATGATTCATGTGTTTATTTTATGAAAACCCAAAAAAAACTTTATTAGAGATGAAATAACTTTTATTTGTGACTCTATTAGGAGCATGTAGTAGGATATCAACCAACTTTATAAAAATTTAGAAGACATAGATAAAGATTTTAACAGAGGGTATTGATGTGTATAAATTCCTTTAAATATATAGGAGACTTAAATTCTATAAATGAAGAGATTGAATAAATACTTTCTTGTTTTGTGAATAAATCGATCAATATAATTCATAATGGATAAAAATCTATGAAATATCTTGAATAAAAGAACCATGAATTAAAATAATTAATTACTATCAAGGATGATCAATTGGGGATTAAATCTAATATGATTAAGGCTCTTAATACTTCCATATAAGAAAAACAAAATTCATGATTAATAAGTTGAGAAAATCAAGAGGAAGTGTAAATAAAAAACAAAATTAGTGAAGGATGAGAAAAAATTTTTAAATATGAAATGTCTTGAATTGGAATTAATATTTGAAAATCTAGAAAATATACAACGTAATACTTCTCAACAATATGAGAAAAGAGAATATTATATGAACAAATATAAGGAGAATATTTATAGAAAAATGATCTCTAAGATATGTCAAGAACACCCTAAGATCATCTAATGATCAATATAAAGTAGCCTAAAAAAAGTATCATCCACTTATATGTATAATGATTATGAAAAATATATTTTTTATTAATACTATAGGTTTGAATTTAAAATATGTATAAAGAAATATGAGGAAAAATCATGAGGATCCCACCTCTATATTCGAGGTGGTTGGAATAAAGTGTGTGGGGAACTATTCCCATAAAATCCTATTTAGTGAATAAAAAAACACAAAAATAATAGGCATGTAATTCTGGAAAAATTGGTATTCAAAGAAAAATATCAAGCTTTGTGGGGAAAATTGGTTCTATAACAGGTTTGGGCATAGGGTAATAGATTGTTGGAATAATATTTCAACTTCTGGATTTAAATAGATTCTAAATAAAGGGGGAGAAAAGTTGTGATAAAGAAAAGACTATGAAAGAAAGGTAAAAATATGTTTACATATAATAGATTTTAAAATATATAAAAGTTCTGTAGAGAATGTAATGGGAGTGTCCAAAGGGAGGAGACATGTTGGTTCAAAACCACCAAGCATGAGACAAATGCTGCTAATGAGAGAAGAAAACGACTGCCTAAGAAAGGGAATGTTGGGAAGAAAAGAAAATATACCTTAGGAATAAATCTAAAGAAACATACTGAATAAAATATTCCCTTGGAGGTAGAAAAGAAGAAAGTTGAATCATCCTCGGGCCGAAGGAAAAAATAAGAAGTATTCTCAAATCAATTCCAATAAGTCAAAAAGTAATGATACCCTAAAGAAAGTCAGCTACTTTTACTATGGAATATGAGGCTATGACATGAAAACATTCAAACAAGCCATGTATATATATATATATATTATAGGAAGAAATGAATATAGAAATAGAAAATTAGTCCAAGATTAAAGTAATAAGATTAATTTAGTAAAGAAATCTCATAAGAAACTATGTGGAAAAACAAAAAAGGCTTACCAGTCTCTTAAAGATTTTTTAATCATTTGGATAGTCCAATTAGAAAAATTAGAAAAATGATGAACACATAAGAGAAATAAAGTTATAAAATAAAATAAAATATTCTATATAAATAAAAAAATAAAATTTCATAATAGTTTTTCAAAGGGTGACAAACTTAGATCTCTTGAGGAGTTATGTAGAAGATGCAATTTGGATAGATATAACATAAATGATTATATAACCATGCCACCAGCCCAAGTCAAGATACTTAATAAAATAATTATTACATTAGGTGATACATGTTCCTTAATGGATCATGTTAAAAAGAATATCCCATATAAGGAGAGAAAAAGAGAATCCATGTTGCTTAAAGAGAATATTGACTTGAAAAAAGAGCATGCATGAAGAATACATTCAAGCAAAGAGAAGAAATGATAAAAGTATCATGGTTGAGAATAAATTTCCAACCTTTTCTCTCAAATTATGGTGCTAAAAGTTTTCCACATTATTCCCATATTTCTTATATTGTATTCAAATTCTTTCATTATAGGGAATTAAAGGTAAAAATAGTTGTCAATAAGAGAAATAATGAAGAGAAGAATGCTAGAATAATTATTGAAAATATGATATTTTCCACCATCATGGTATGATATATCAAATGAAATTCTAAATATAATCTGGTATAGAGGTCAACCTTGATGAATAAGCTAATGGAGTGTCTCCTTGAGGTGGAGATAAGTAGAGAATATTTTGAGAATCTTATAGAACTTTATATCTTAAGAAAATCAGAAATTTTTGGATGGTGCTTGACAGTTTTTCATTGAAAAGTTATGGTTTTTTATTGTATCATATTTTTTTTGTAAAACTAAAATCTTGTCATTAAGGGGGAGAAATTATATTAATTAGTGACAAGAAAAGAAGAAAAGTTAAGAAGATCTCATGGATTATTTCTAAAACCTCCCTTGTACAATTTAATGTTTATAACCTATGTGTTTAGTTGAGTGTATGATCTCAGGTTGTAATTATAATAAGAAAAAAATTATAAATTCGCATAATTTAGTCTCAGTTTGAGGATACCTGAACATTACCAAAATGAGTTAAAGTAATAATTATAAGTTAGTATCATTTTTTGTTGATCAATGTATTTTTTTTAAAATCAAAACCACTAGTTTTATATACCAAACATGTATCATGTATACATAGAGTGAAATGATTAATGACCCACACTTTAAGAGTGAATTGATACCATCCTCTGCACAAATAATTTTTATTTATTATCAATAAATAGGAGAGAAGGAAATTAAAGGAGACAATGAGAAAAAGGGAGAGAAAAAATGATGATAAATAAAGATAATAATTATATCTCATATTGATATATCATTTTCTATGATGTATTGAAAACAAATACAAAGGAGTATATTTTTGAAACCACTTTATGTTTGTGTTGTAATTTTTATCAATAAATATCAAAGAAAGCTTGGAAGTTCTCAAGTTTAATGAGAAGAAGAATGGAGTTCCTCCCATGCTTGATGAGAATAATATTGGAGTTCCTAAGAAAAGGTGTTGTTATGTGTGATGAATTTTAAATACTATTTAATTCTTGATTCTTTACCTTAAGTATTAAAATTTGGCACCTAGAGATCCATTAACATGTTATCTAAAAGGATAAAATACATGAGTTACTACCAAGAAATATTTTGAATGAATAATTAATGATAATTTAGGAATTTTTGAGTATATATTGGAGGTTTTATTGGTATTTTATAAAGGAATAAAAAGAGTAGGTAAAACAAAAAATTGGATAAGCTCTCAATCTTTCACCATTGAAGTAGCTTGTCACTATAGGTGATGTATAAGCTTGAAAATGACACTAGTGAGAGCTTCCATGATGAAGAAGGAAGTGATCCAGTGCAGGTAAACATTGGTAGGAGGTGTTAAAGGTGGAATAAGAGGAAGGACCATCATATGGGGCGACATGATGGACCCATTGAGTGGTGAGACTCATATGGATTTGATGGTGATGGAGTGTGATAAGTTATAAAGTATTAATATATAAATGTTATTTATGATGTTGGGTGAGTTTAATTGGGGATCTAAACATGTTTAAAAATATGGATGCACACTATATGAAATGACATCATAACATCATCTTCTTTGTATCACTTAGCTTGAACCCCACCTACCAAAGTCCACACATAATCAATGAATTGATTCCATGAATTCCATGGTGGTGCTATCCATTTTTCATGATCATGAATAGAATGAAATTAAAAAAAAGATATATTGAATAAATGATTTTAGTGGACTTTCAATGACACAATACTTACTGAAGGTTTGTAAACATTATTAGAAGAAGAAGGCTGAGTGATGATGAATGAAGAAAAGGAATGAGTAGTAGTTCCATAAAGATAGGAAAGATAAATAGATCAATAGTTGTGGTTGACATATGAGGATTTATAAAAAATGATATCCATGTATGTGGATTCAACATATGGAAATCTATGTATGGGGATTCATGAATGGTGATTGATGGAATATTCTCAACATAAGGGGATACAATACAGAGTTATTTATGTAAGTAAATCTATGTATGAGTGAAAAAATATGATTTATTAACTCATATAATGTTTTTAATAAATTATAAGATTATTTTCCAATATTTTAGAGTCTGAAATATCATGATACTATTTCTCGTGGTTTAGGTAGGGATGAGAAATAAATATCATAGTAAAGGGTGAAGATGACAGTGAACTAGAACATAAAAATAATGAATGTTTATAGAGTTCATGAAAAGTTCATAGAGTTCATGACGTGAAGATCATAATGCACATAGGGTATCCTCATAAGGTTGAATAATTCATAGATTTCCATCATAAGGTAAATCTTTATAAGATACAAGTAGTGAGTTTTGTAAGGTTTATGTGAATTATAAAGTACACCTAAAGGAGACATTCTAAATTTGTTTTTATACATTATCATATTAAATTATGAAACTTTAAGTATATACGATACTTGTGGAGGATTCATAATGAGAGAAGGTGATATGGATGATTATGAGATCATGGTTAAAATAAAGACTAAGTATTAAGGATATTTCAAGTACTGATAATTATAGAAATAATATTCATGCATATAGTGAATATACATTTTAATATATAAAAGAAGAAAAGTAGTTCCTGATGATGCAAAAATATTGAATATACTTAAATTCAAAGGAAAAGATAAGTAAGAGACTTGATACAACATTTTTTGAAGACTTATGTATTGAAAAAAGGGGAGATAAAACACTATTTAAAGAAATCTCAAGCATATGCGTTGAATAAGAATAATAAAACAAATAAAAAGAATTGAGATCTCAGACTTTCCTTTTACTGATTATTTATATGTAAAGGAAAGTGATATCTCCATATTATAGTAGTCATATTCTATTGTAGAATGTAGGATATTGAGGTTTTCCATCAGATTGTTGTAGGTGAGGAAGAAGGTCAGACATTGTTCAAGCCTAGAAGATACCTTTGTTATCACTACATACCATTATTCATGATGCTCAGGTTGAATACTGTATCTCCCTAAATAGAACTGTAAGTTTGTGCTTGTGAGAAAGTATGTTTGGTGCTATCTCTTGCATGGGTTTAAGGGAATACACTCTCCTAAGTTCCTTTTGATAATAATAAGGGATATATGTGCATTATATAACAATCATTACACACCAAGGACATAGTCATCCCTCTTAGAGGCAAACCTCATTTACAAACTTTGGTTCCTTTTTGTGTGATTTTATTTTTACTATTAATGCATTCTAACCTAGGGTGAGATAAAGTGATATAGATAAGAGATCCATTCATTGAACAAGTGAGAAGATAAAAAGGGATAAATGTTTAAATCATATAAAAATAATAAAAACACTTATTCACCCTTCTTATTAGTGTTAGGATTATCCCAAAGTGATCTTGTCATTTTTGAAGACCCATTTTTTACTAATCATATCATGATGTCTAGGTCAGTCCATAAGATACTAAGTTTTATTCTTATCAATCCTATCTAATAATTTATTCATGATTTTCACCTCTGATTCTTACTTTTTTATTCTTCGAATGAAATGGGTTTTATTCTTGATAACATAGTACTATGCTCTATTTTCTTCATCCTTTGAGTTTTTATTAGAGTATATTTGTCTCTAATAATGTTTTTTGGATCAACTTAAACTCTTTTATTTCTTGATTGAGTCACATGTTTAATCTATTCTTTAGTTTTTTCTTCTTCTAGTTTAACATAATTATCATCATTAATCTTAATATTTTGAGATTATTCCAACTATAAATATGTATTTATCTTGTTCAAACTCTTCTTAAAGGAAAATATTTGTAAAATTTTCTTTGGATTCAAACTCAACCACCTTTACATCACTACTCTGAGCAATATTGTTGAGATTTCTTTTGTAACACTCACAAGACTTAATTTTTAATGAGTAGCCTAAAAATAAACCTTTATTTGTTATATCACTATATTTAACTATTTTACTCTATTTCAAATATAACATTTTCTTCCGAACACCCTATGATTATTCAGTGGGGGATTCATTCCTTGCCACATTTCATATAGCATTTTATCTATTATTGGACTGAGTAATATACTATTCTAATCATGAACAACCATTTTCACTACTTCCTTATAGTAGTGACATAAGATACCGATTTATATCAATGACATATTTTCCATATTTTTCACCATACAATTTATTATTTCCAAAACCCCATTTCACTAGTAAGTTCTCACTAATGATACTTCATGATTGATACTATAATTTTTAGGGTAATTTTAAACCTCATAGGGTGTATAATATGTTACACTATCTGATCTCAAAATCTTCACAGTTCTTCTAATTTCGTTTTATTCTTTTTTTTGAAATATTTTTAATAAAATCCAATAATTCCCTCTTTGATCACATAAGAATGGCACATCCCATCCCACTATATTCATAAACAAATAAGACAAATTACTTCTCAAAATATGTTATATCATGACAAATTAAACCACATATATCGGTATTGAATAGATTTAGAAAACCTAATTCTCACTTTCTCTTATGTGGATATTGATTTAAAACCATATTTCCTTACATACAAACATAGAAGATGTTTTTATAATCTTGCTTCAAGTTAAGAATATCCACTCCATTTCCAAATAAAGAAAATTTCTCTATAATTTTTTGATTAATGTGGATTATCCTCCAATACCACAAGTTACTATCTTTTTCCAATATTATAAGAAAAGTATTCTCTTTAATATATACATGATATAAATTTTTAGTTGTCCTCTAACCTTTTATAAAATAATTACCAACCTTGCCTTTGATACTATAACCTTTATGATTGAAAGTTACTTCCATGAATAAGTCACAAAGTTAACTTATAATCAAAAAATTGTGATTAAATTCCTAAACATATAGGAATTTAGTATACCTCAATTAATATCAGGCCAACCGAGACTTTCCACTTCCTTTAATATTTAATGATATATTATTTTGAAAATAAAATTTTCCAAAAACTTTTCCCTTTACATTCTTAAAAATATTCATATTACCTATTATATGAGACTAACACCCATTATCCATAATCTAGGTGCTACTATTATTTGATGTTTTCTAAGAAATTTTATATAAATTTTTCTTCTCAATCTTCTTCTATTCCTTCCAAGATATTCCCAAACGAGTTTTGAATTTTTATGATCTCTTCTAATTTTCTTCAGCATAAGAAATCAAATCAAACCATTCTTATTTAGCTAGATAAATTCTATTTTTCAAAATAATTGAATTGAAATTTTCTTGCATCCATTTTTATTTGACTTCTTTAATAATATATACCTCTTCTCTTCCTAAAATCTACTGCTTTATGGCTAAAATTTGAGAAATTAAAATAGTACCCAAAAAATGAATTTCTAATATGAAATGAAGGACACATTCCAACTTTCATTAGCTTCTACATTTAAATAACTTTCATATTCACTATAATAGGCCATAATACAACCACAAAAAACACAAAAATATCACTAAATTAATGTAAATTTATTGTTGCTTCCATTTCTCCATAAATCTTCTATTTTTGTATACCTCCTTGAATGTTGGTAAGTCCTAAATGGTTAAGAAATTTCTATTTTCTTTTAATATATTTTTCTATTAACATTAGATTAACCTATTTTTTATGTGGAAACCTTATAACCAATTTATTTTTACTTGTAGTTTTGTCCCTTTGAACACTAAGTAGTTCTTATAAGGGTTTTTCCATCAATATGACTATTATTTCATAATATTAATTGAGAATTTAACACACTAAATATTCTTATTCAAGAAATTTATTTTAATATTTGATTCAATATTATTTCTAAAGTATACAACTTCCTCCTCAAGTTTTTTACTTTTATTAATTTTTTCTTTATCAGACATATTAAGATCATCAATTATCTTAGACTATTCTTCAATCTTCAATATGAAATATAAAACTTATTTAGATTTAAATTAATTATTTTCACATTATTACAATATCTTTTTCAGGTTTTTTAACTTCTAATTAATGTTTATAAACATAAATTGAATAATACTTAAACAAACCTCTAATTTTAGTATTTTACTTTAACTATGGATCAAGATACTGAAAAGTTTACTTTGAAAATTATAACTCCCTCTAGATAATCATTTTCTTTAACTTAAATTTTATACTTATCTAATAAATACATCATTTAATATTCTATATTTGTGATAAAATTAGTCTCATTTCCTTCTAACAAATATTCCTCTATACCTTCTTTCTCCTCTCTTAACAATACATTCCTCTGAAATTTATTTCTGCTTACACTACATGAGTTAAAGAACCTTATAGGGGGAACTAATAATCCTATTTTAGAGAGAATTTAAAATTCATATCCTCTCAACAATATCACTTTATACACCAAGGAGTGTTGTGCCCAATATTCCCATAATGGAAACATTCTAGGGTATATTTACTCTAAATTATTCCTTTTACACATTTTAAATTTTCTTACCACCAGTGATAAGAAATATTCACTTATATCAACTTCATTTTCATCCTCCAAAACCTCTTGATTCTCAACTACTTTGAATGCTATATATTTAGATGAATGTTATAAAGTGATCTCCAACATCACCCAAATTTCATATGTGACCATATTACTGTGTAATTCATCAATAGATAATTATACAAGGTTCATTTCATCAAATGTTGACACTTTTTGGTTGGACAGTGGGGGTGACCTTAGGATGAATTTCTTTACAATATCAGAATCCTTGATCTCATCATCAAGTCCATATATTGCACCAAAAACTTCAGTGAGTTAATTAAAGAATTGGTCTAAATTTTCAAAGGAACTCATCTTTAGATCATCAAACTTGTTTTGTAATACCTTTAGTTTTTCTTTTTTCAATTTTATATCACCTAAATAGATGTTATAAATATTGTACCAAAATTATTTGAATATTGTAAAATCCATCACCTTCATATAAATAAAATTAGATAAATCTCTCACCAAATAATCTTGATCCTTAGCATCCTCATTACATATCTTCTTATATACTTATATGATTGACCTTTTGGTAGGATTAATTACTTAAATACCATGTATTTTTATTGAGTAAACATCAATCCTAAGAGATATTAAATACGATCTCATTATATTCTTCCATATACGATAACTAAACCCATAAAACAAGGGTACCCCCTTTTATTCATAATAATCTCTATGACAACTTTATCTGAAAGATTCTACAAGAAATACCAATGGGTTTGACACCACTTGTTATAACCTATGGTCCTGTTGTGAATTAGAGTGTTTTGAAAAATTCTTCTTATCTTTTAAAAAATAGATCTTGTTTTTATATTGACATAGTCACCTTGAATATTTAATGTAAGTATAATCAAATTCAAAAATAATGAATAGAAAATAATTCAATGATTATACGTAGTACACCCATAAGGGCCATATCAATAATGTGTTGATATTCCAATCAACCACTACTTATGTGATTACAAGATTTATAACAATATCACCACTCATCCAAGGTCCACAACCTATTTATCTATTTATCTCATTTATTTCAATAGGGTTACAAAGATATAATCAATAATTAGGTCTAACTCACAAATATATCAATCAAATGTTCAACACCAAACAAAAAAGGGAGTTCTCTATGATTCTTCCTATATTCACTTAAAAATATTCAGTAAAATTGAAATTAAATTAATCTTCTAAGACTAATATTAAATATATCTCATATTGATCACACTTCACCTTAAAATTATAGGTATTCAATGAAATTCACTACTAACACTATTTTTTCTAGATCTTTAAGATTCCTCTCAATATTTTATGTGTAATATGCCTCTTCCTATACACAACCACCATCATGCATACACCCAAAATATTTTAATTTAAAATTGAAAATTCAAATCTATGATAAATTATATCTTATTTTTCTTCAATTCCAACCCTTGAATTATATTCAGATTTATTTTCACCATAAAATTTTGAATATGTAGTTATTAGTTACTAAAACAACCATAAAACCATAACAAGACTACCACATCATAATTTCTATGTAAATACTCCATATTTATATTAATCACAACATAAAATATATCTTCATGAATTTAAAGTTCATTTTTCCATCAAATTATTCTACTGATAGATGAGTCATGACATGAAATAAACCTTCATAGTGAATACATGATTATATAAGAAAAACATCCCAATATTTAACTTTTATAGACCTATAGATATTTGATTCCAAGCTATCACAGTGTGGTCCCTTTATAATTTATTCAATCTTAATATAAGTCATAGTGTGGTTAAATGCTTCACCATGTGGCTTATTCGAGTATCCAACCAATGAAAATTTTAACATTCACAACATGTAAATTAATATTCATGGTATGAACACAACCTATTCCTAGTGTAGAATTTAATTCATAGAGAATTAATACTCCAATAGGCAGTACCAATGAAAATCACCTAAGTCCCATCATGGCGTGTGTGAATATTATATTTAACATGCCTTTAATAATTTCTTAGATTGTCAGTCCAATTATGGCATGACCTTTTCTCTTGCAACATGAAATGTTCTTACTATATCTGGACACTTTAAAATACCTCTTTGACCATCTTAATTCAATTCCAATTATCTTCACATACTTTAAAACACTTTATGTGACTTCCAAATAACTTTTAATTGATAATAAATCCAATATGTCAACTTATGTTTGTGATATATAAATCATATTACACATCCCAAAAAAATGATTGGTTTAGTGTCTTTGAAAAATTAAGTTCATTTTACAACTTTAATACACATAAGACCATAAAACACTATTTAAAGTCTATATCATAGTCCTCATATAGATATATTATGACCTTCTTAATACAAATGATCACATGAGGAAATACATAAAATAAATGGTGAGACAAGAGCCTGATAATGAGAGGAATAATAAGAAAAAAATAGAGACATAAAACTACATGAGTACATGAATGATCATAAGGGTCATTATCACATCACAAGAATAAGAGAATAATCAAAAGAATATGGAAAATATAGGAATTATAAATGGAATATAGCATATACATAATAATGGAACATAATAAGAATAAGTGAAGTCTTATTACCAATACAACATAATTGAGTTGGGCTATCCTTTTTACATATTTCCCATATATAGTATATCATGAGATAAAACTTTACCCAGTGCATTGAAGAACAATATATTTTCAATACCACTCTTTACATCATAAAATGTTCAAAATCACATGTATCGCATGTAAAGACTCAAAATCTAGTAACTAAGAGATGATGTCTAATTTATTACATTGGTATAAGATATAAAGGATCAAAACACATAGGATCAATCAGTTTAGTAGTCTCGAAAAACTAGATACATATTCGATTCCCTTATTACATTGTAAATATAAAACACATCATAAGAAACATTATTTTATCCTTGAATTCATTTAAAAAATATATGTTTATATCCTATGGCAAGGAAAGAAATATAGGGTGATATCATATACTCAAAAATAGTTTCACACAACAAAATCTATCATGAGTAAAAAAATAAAAATTAATATGACATAGTGTATAATTAAAACACATGTCATTAAATAAAAAACATGAGTTCAAAGTACATCCATGATTAATAGCAACATAAAAATCACATAGATAATGGAAAATGAACTCTCAATAAATTAAATTAATAATTTTTTATTTAACATCCCAAAAAATTATTTAAAATTAATAATAATCTCAATAGCATGCTTAACATGCAACCCTGAGCTTTAAGAAAACCATGACATACTATAAAAATATTATTTAAATGAAATCGTTATAACTCAGCCATTAAATTAATAGTATGAATAAGAATAAAAATATTCTGAAAAAATGAATAAAGGTTTTATATAATGAAAATTTATTTATTAATTCATAACAAATATGGACTCAATTTTTTGTAAACTTATTTTATTTTTCACAAATATATTTTCTCCAAAAATGGTTTTGATTGAATTTTGTGGACATAAATTATAATTAAATTCTACCATATTTTTGAAATTTTATTTAATTTAATTAATTTAATATTTTAAATCAACATGTTAATATTATCTTAAATTGAATTTTTGGGAATTTTCTAAAGGAATTTTTTTTAGTGAATAGTGAAAGATACCGATTTTTGTAAAACTATCCTTTTTTTCATTAAATCAAGTAATTTAAAAGATTAATTATGTTTTAAATTTGATAATAATGTAACATAGTATATTTTAATTAAAAATAATATAATTAATTATATAGGAATCATTATTATACTTTATTTTGGTATAAGTTCATTTTTAGTTTTAAAATGCTTTTTTTCTTCTAAAAACAGCTTTTCTAAAATTTTTTGTAACACCCCAAGGTCTTAAAAATAAATTGAAATGCATGAATTTTTTTTAATTAGATATTTATAAATATCCTTTAAACATAATTTTTCCTCTTTAATGTTTTGAATTTTAAAAAATGGTTATCTATAACTGTGATCCATAAGTTATTTGGAGTATGATAGAACCAAATTGTTTTTTGGTGAATAGTTACATACCCTTATGAATAGTAATATGAATAGAAACATGACCCTAATGAATATTAAATTGTATTATTATTTTATTTTCTTAAGGATTTACTATAATGGCATCTTGATTAATTTTTCAATGTGATATAAAAGCAGTTATAGTTTTAAAATTGTTAATTTTTGAATAAAGAATGATTTTATTTAAAAATTAAATTAATAATATTTAGAAAATTATTTTCTAAAAATGGAGTTAATTTTTGAATTCTACACATCAGAAAATGGTTACGGTGATTTTTTTTTATTTTTATGAAATTCTTAAAATTTTGATGAATTATAAAATATGATAAATTACAATAAACGCTAAATACTTGTTTTACAGTATAATAGGTGATACAAGGATAATTTAATACCACTTTTTTTAAAATAAAATGAAATTTCTACTATTTTGGGTCACATGAATCAAGACTATTCATAGTATTGAGAAACAAATATTAAAATAATGATTAAAATAATGTAAAATCCTTCCTCTCCTCTACTATAAATACCACCCTCATTCCCCTCTTCCTCTCACACCTCTCAAGCCTTGAGAATTGTCTAAGTTATGAAAAATTTATTCCCCAAGTCTCTTACCCACTTCTTATAGCTACTGGTCTCACCAAAAGGCCAAAACTAAAGGCCTTAAGGAGGATCTTAAAGAGAAGAGATCAAGAGGTGAGAATCCCATACCTTTTTCATGTGTTTTCTTTCCAATTATTTGATTTTATTATAATCTCTTTACCTCCACTTATACAGGAGATAATAAATCTCAATAATCTTATATATTCTGTATGTTACCATTTTCATGTAAAGTATTCATCATCTTTCTTCCTCTCCTCTCCCTCTTGTTCTAAAAATAAAAACACCGTCTACAATGTACCAATTTACCAAAATCGTGGACGATGTGCTTTCAATATCCATTAAATCCTTAAAATCTAATCATAAAACCATTTTAATGGTTGAAAAATAATTTTAATTTTATTTTTAAGCCTATTTTATGTTCTCGAATGAACTTCTATTCATGAAATTAAATTATATAATTAAACTAGTTCATGATTATCGAGGAACCACAAAAAATGATCTAAACAAATATCATTAATGTTTCATCTAAATATACATCATCATATATGATAACAAAATGATTTATGGTATAATTATATATTATAGAAACATATGAATAAAATTTCATTCCACTTCTGTAATTTCATTTCCATATGACAATAAAATAAAATACAAACCGGCAATGGAAATCATGTAAAGAACGCACCCAAAACAATGGAAGGAACAAAATACTAATAATTAAAGGGTGAAATGATGTTTTTAAATTATCATATAAGGTCTTATAAACATGAATATGTTTGTTTAAGATATTAATAACAATATTTTAACCATTATATAGGAGGTTTAAATGATTTTTAAGTAAGAAAAACCCAAGGTAACGGAAATCCTAACCCGATTTCCATTACTTGGATTAACATTCTACTTCATTACTTATGTGATATTAAATTTTTTTGTGAGATTAATTTTCTTTATATTATGTTTAATTATGTGTAATTATAGTTTATATACATATTCCATCCAATATATTAAGTCTCACATCAATTATATGATATTTATTAGGGGCTTTTCTTATAAAAATCTCTTTTAAAATTTTGTTTTATGAAATTCAAAAGCAACGTGTTTAGGAAATTATTCATATTGTATGATTGTGTTTTAGTTCTTGTGAATTGTTTATGATGAAGTTTGGGACATATATCTCCCTAAAATGAATTCGGTATGTGTAAGTTTGAGGTTGGCTGTATGGTTACTCCAAGTGTAACTGCAATTGTTACACAAATTGTAAGGTAGCCGTGAGGGTTACAAATTATAAGGTAGCTGAGAGGATTACAATATTATGTAAGTAATTCCCAAAGATAAATTTATGGTTCTATTTATTTTCTATATGTTTTTTGGAAATATCATGAAAATATCATGTTTTACAAAGTTAGTTTATATGGGTAGCAAGTATGTCTTTTTTTGAAAATGATTTCATACGTTACAAGTATTCATGGACTAATGTTTTCTTTCCTTCTTTTTATATCTATTAATGAGTTTTTTGTGCTCATCCAATGTTTTTAAATTATTTTCATAGGTTATAATGATGTTTTACAAATAAGGAATCCAAGTTAAATGTTATGATGATTTTTCAAAAAATACATGTTTTATTTAAAAATTCTTACATTTTGGTAGAAATGGATACTTTTTTATGGTATATACTTTATATAAATTTGGAACGTTATATATATATTATATCCCATTTCTCTAAATATCTAAACTTTAAAAGATCCTCAATATTAAAGGAAGTGTGTTCTTGAATAAAATTCAAGATTATGTAATGTAATAAGGCTGGGCCCTTATAGTTGGAATCAGAGGATTGTTTAGATAAATTTAGGGGTTAAGATGGTGTTAATGGAATATCATAAATGATTTTTAATCTATGGTAAATTTTAAATGATATATAATTGAAATATTACCATGTTTCTTTTACTAAGATATGTTTGTTTAGAATGGTTTTCTGCAGAAGAAACATGGACGCTAAAGAGGAGAGGCACCAAAAGAATGATATCCTTCCGAATCTGCAGCTCAGAATGGTAGGGATTGGAATTGAGTAGTTTGTAATAGTAATGGATCAGCTGACATAGGTAATAAATGGTGGTGTCATCCATTCAATACAACAACTAGAGGTACCACAATAGAACATGATGATAGTGGGACATTTTATGAGACAACACCCTCCTGCTTTCAGTGGATCTTCTGACCTAGTAGTTTTGAAGGATGGATTAAGGCTCTTGAAAATATATTTGATGTTATGGGATGTTCAAATAGTCAAAAGTTAAGTCTTTACATTTTTCTTTTTTAAGGTGAAGTTGATCCATGATGTTCAATAGTAAAAAATATCAGGGATATAGAGGAGATTGGTTCCTTAGAGTGGGATGATTTTAAAAGTATTTTCCTTGAAAAATATTTTCCTATGGTGGTGCAAATTAGGATGGAGAAGGAATTCATTGAATTGATGAAAAAGTATTAGGATTCAGTGGCCCTATATGAAGTTAACTTCACCTAACTGTCGAGGTATGCTCTAAATCCTATTATGGATCTTGATAGAAAAATCAACCACTTTTACTCTATATTAAAGACAAGGTATTGAAGGGCATTGGACTGTAGTGAATTCAAAAGTTACAAGAAACTTGTCCGATGTGATGAGAGGGTAGAGATGGAGTTTGCTAATGGTCACTTTCACTTTGAAAACAACAAGAAGAAGATGTCCAGATGGAAAGCGATGGGTAATAATCAACGAAAGAAATCTGATGGTAAGAAATTCTAGTTTCAAGTTTGTGAAAAGTGTGGAAAAAAGCACCCTTGAGAATGACTTACCAAAACTAGGAAGTGTTTTTGACATGGTAAGTTTGGACATATGGTCCAAGATTATAATGAAAATGATCCTAAATAATCCTAATAAGAAAACTGTTAAGTGTTTTAAACATGGAGAGATGGTCCATTATGAAAATGCCTGCCCAAAGAGAGATCCAAATGATGCAAAAAGCCAGAATATAAGTAGAAAGGTGTAGTGCGATCCTTTGAGACCATGTCAGCAGATGTCAAGACATTCAATGAAGTTGTATCAGGTACCTTGTTTGTTTACTTATATTTTTCTAAAGTTTTATTTGATACGAGGTATACACATTCCTTTATTTATGAGGAATTTTCTAGTAAATTAGAAATATCACCTCAACAAATGAGACTTGAAATTATTGTTAAAACACAAGGGGGAAATATTATAGAAAAGAGGAATTATAATAATCTTTCTATTATGGTATATGGAAAAACATTAACTTCAAACCTTGTTGTTTTACCCTTAGTAGAGTTTGATGTCATTCTGGGAATAGATTGAATTTCTATTTGTCATGATAAGATTGACTGTATAGATAAAGAATTTTTTTTCAGAAAGAGTTTCATTTTGTATAGAATAATGAACCCATACAATTAATAACATATCAAGAAGTTGAGAAACTGTTGAAATATGGAAATTAAAGTTATGTTTCTCATATTGTTGAAAACAAGGGAACTGTTCAGATTAATGATATGACAGTGGTAAATGAATACCTTGATGTTTTTCCTAATGAGTTACCCAGTGTCATACCTGACCGATGGGTCAAATTAACAATTGAATTAGTTATTGATGATAAGCCAATTTCAAAACCCCATATTAAATATCTCAAATGGAACTTATTGAATATAAAAATTAGTTGCAGAATTTTCTTGATAAAGGCTTCATTCATCCTAGCACTTCACTATGGGGTGCTCATATTTTTTTCGTTAAAAATAAAGATGGACCATGATAATTTTCATTGATTATAGATATTTGAATAACATCATTGTTAAAAACATGTATCCTTTGACTAATATCGATGAATTGTTTGATCAGCTCTAGGGAGCTCATTATTTTTCAAAAAATTGACTTGAGATTCAGATACCATAAGCCGAAGGTGAAGAAGGATGGCATCCCAAAAACAAATTTTCGTACTAGATATGGGAATTATGTTTATTTGTATACCGTTTCGATTAATTAATTCACCTACTGTATTCATGGATCTTATGAATATAATATTTCATGAGTTCTTGGATAAGTTTTTAGTTGTTTTTATTGATGACATTATGATATTTTCTAAGATTAAAGAGGAGCATGAAAAACAAATAAGGGTTGTTTTGAAAACCTTAAAAGAAAAGAAACTGTATGGAATATTCAGAAAGTGTGATTTTTGGTTCCAATATAATTCTTTTCTTGGGAACATTGTAAATAAGTATGGAATAATAGTTGATCCAGCCAAATAAAAAGTGGTTGATGAATGGACAAGACCAATAAATGTTATAGAGACTTGTAGTTTTATTGGATTAGCAGGTTATTATCGACAGTTTGATAAAAAATTTGCGTAGTTATCTAGTTCGCTAACTAAGTTAACATGAAAAGAGGATAAATTTATTTGGACAGAAGAATGTGATGTTTGTTTTTAGGAACTGAATAAGAGATTGGTGAATGCTCCATTTTTGTCATTGCCTTCCTGAAATGGTGAGTTTGTTA
This sequence comes from Viscum album, assembly GCA_963277665.1. Lineage (NCBI taxonomy): Eukaryota > Viridiplantae > Streptophyta > Magnoliopsida > Santalales > Viscaceae > Viscum > Viscum album. The sequence continues at coordinate 1,497,731,873 of OY728155.1, read as the reverse complement.
TCTACAGTTATGATTCATTGAAGGGAATTGTTTTTTCTGATGAAGAATGATCAGGTAATTGTTTATTCTTCAAGAAAACTAAAACCTCATGAGTTAAATTGTCCCACACATGATTTAGAATTGGCAGCTATGGTTTTTTCTTTGAAAATTTAGAGGTATAATTTATATGGATCCAAATGTCAAATATATACTAACCATAAAAGTTTGAAGTATATATTCACTCAGAAGGAATTAAACATGAGGTAGAGAATATGGCTTGAACTGATAAAGGATTATGATTGCATGATCAATTACCATCTGGGAATAGAAAACAAAGTGGCAGATGCCTTGAGTCGAAAACATCATGCATCATTAACCATGCTACATTTGTAACATGATCCCTTGATTAATGATTTGATGAATTTTGGATTAGAAGTTGTTGGTGTAGGAAATAAATCAATTTTGTTTCAGTTTTTAGTGCAGTCATCATTATTAGATATAATTAAGAAAGTGTAAAAGGAAGACCATGAGCTACGGAAAAAGGTAGAATTGGTTAAAATGGGTAAATTTCTAACATTTAACCTTGATAAATATTAAGATTTAATATTTGGTAAAAGGTTGTGTGTGCCTTGTGATTCCTAGTTGTAGAAATATTTGTTGTGTAAATCTCATAGTTATTCATTTTTAGTTCATACTGGCAGTACTAAGATCCACATAGATCATTGAGAGTATTACTGTTGGGATGGAATGAAAAGGGATATTGCTGATTTTACCATGAAATGTTTGACATTTAAATAGGTTAAATAAGAGTGGAAGTTACCTAAGGGGATACTTTAGACTTTTACAGTACCAGAGTGAAAATGGGAGAATGTATCCGTGGATTTTATGGTGGGACTACTTAAGACTTATCGAGGTAATAATGTGATTTGGGTTGTTATTGATTGGCTGAAAAAATCTGGAAATTTTCTTTCTATTCGAGATACAATGTATTTGGATCAGATTTCTCAATTGTACAGTAAAGAGATTCTCAGGTTACATGGAGTTCCTCTTTCCATTGTATCTGACCACGATCCTAGGTTTACTTCTAACTTTTGGAAGAACCTTCAGAAGTCGTTGGACACAAAATTAAATTTTAGTACAAATTTTCATACTCAATCAGATGGGAAGTCAGAATGAAAGATTCAGAATTTAGAGGGTATTATTAGATCTTATTCAATGGACTACCAGGGAATTTGGGATCATCATATTTATTTAGTTGAGTTTTTTTATAATAATAGTTTTCATTCCAGTATACAGATGACACCTTTGAGGCATTGTATGGGAAGCGGTGTAGAACTACAGCTTTGTGGGATGAAGTTGGGGAAATGAAGTTGATGGGACCATAATAAATAGAGGAAGTGACTGAGAAGGTGAATATGATCTAGAAACACATGAGGATATCTCAGAGTAGATAGTAATGTTTTTCAGACAACAGGAGGAAAGACTTTTCTTTCGAGGTAGGTGATCATTTTTTTCTTAGAATCTCACCATGGAAGAGTGTTATGCATTTTGGTAAGAAAGGAAAGCTAAGTCTATTGTTTATTGGACCTTATGAAATCCTAGAGAAGGTTGGACCAGTCACCTACCAAGTAGATTTTCCTCTGAGTTCATCTCAGGTACATAATACTTTTTACGTTTCTATACTGAGAAAGTATGTCCCAGATTCATATCATGTTTTGAGCCCAGAAGCAGTTCAGCTGGAAGAGAAACCTTCTTATGAAGAGAAACCAGTTCAGATTATTGGTCAAAGGGAACAAGTTTTTAAGAATAAAGTAATCCACAAGGTAAAGGTTTTGTGGAGAAACCACATGGTTGAAGAAACAACATGGGAATCAAAAAATTATATGAGGGAAAGGTACCCTCACTTATTTAATAAGTAAATAAAATTATGAGGGCATAATTTATAGGATGTGGGGATAATGTACACCCCAAGGTCTTAAAGATAAATTTAAATTCATGAAACTTTGTTTTTAGTAGATATTTATAACTAGCCTTTAAACATAATTTTGCTGCTTCTATGTTTTGAATTTTGAAAAATGATCATCTATAATTGTGATAAGTAAGTTATTTAGAGTTTGATAGAACTGACTTTTTTTTTGGGGAATAGTAATATACCCTTATGAATAGTAATATGAATAGAAATATGACCCTAATGAATAGTAAATTTCATTATAATTTTATTTTCTTAATGATTTAAGATAATTACATCTTGATTAATTTTTCAATGTGATATAAAAGCAGTTATAATTGTAAAATTGTTAATTATTGAATAAAGTATGATTTTATTTAAAAATGAAATTAATAATATTTAGAAAATTATTTTTAAAAAATGGAGTTCATTTTTTAATTATAAGAATTGAAAAACAATTAGGGTGAATTTTTGGTATTTTTCTGAAATTCTAGAATTTTTGATGAATAGTAAAATACGATAAATTACGATAAATGCTAAATACTTGTTTTACTGCATCATAGGTGATTCAAGGATGATGTAAGTCCACTTGTTTCGAACTAACATGAAATTTTTACTATTTTTGGTCACATGAATCAATACTATTCATAGTCTTGAGGAAAAATATTAAAATAATGATTAAAACAATGATAAACTAATGTAAAATCCCTCCTCTCCTCCACTATAAATACCACCCTCATTCCCCTCTTTCTCTAACACCTCTCAAGCATTGAGAATTGTATAAGTTATACCAAATTATATCCCCAAGGATATTACCCATGTCCTAGAGCTTCTGGTCTCACCAAAAGGCCAAAACCAAAGGCCTTAAGGAGGATCTTAAGGAGAAGAGATCAAGAGGTAAGAATCCTCTCCCATTTTCATATGTTTTCTTTACAATTCCTTTATTTTATTACACTATATTTCCCTCTAATTATCCAGGAGGTATGAAATCTCCAGAATATTATATATTCTATATGTTACCATTTTCATGTAAAAGATTAATCATCTTCCTTCCTCTCCTCTTCCTCTTGTTCTAAAAATAAAAACACCATCCACGATGTGCCGATTTACCTAAATTGTGGAGGATGTGTTTTCAATATCCATTAAATCCTTCAAATCTGATCATAAAATCCTTTTAATGGTTGAAAAATAATTCAAAGTGTATTTTTTAACCTATTTTATGTTCTATAATGAACTTATATTTATGAAATTAAATTATATAATGAAATAAGTTCATGATTATCGAGGAACCGCAAAAGTGATCTAAAAAAATATCATTAATGTTTCATATAAATATCCAACATCATATATGATAAAAAATTATTTAGGGTATCATTATATATTCTAGAAACATATGAATTCCATTTTATCCCACTTCTATAATTTCATTTCCATATGACTTGAAAATCAAATACAAACCATCCATAGAAATCATGTAAAGAACGCACCCAAAACAATGGAAGGAACACAATACTAATAATTAAAGGGTGAAATTATGTTATTAAATGATCATATAAGGTGTTATAAACATGAATATGTTTCGGTAAGATATTAATAACACTATTTTAAACATTATATAGAATGTTTAAATGAGTTTTAAGTAAGAGAAATCCGAGGTAAGGGAATTCATAACCCGATTTCCATTCTTTGGGTTAACATTTTACTTTATTACTTATGTGGTATTAAAATTGTTTTTTAGATGAATTTTCTTCATATTATGTTAAATTATGTGAATTTATAGTCTATATACATATTCAATCCACTCTATTAAGTATCACTTAAATTATATGATATTTATAAGGGACTTTTCTTTTAACAACCACTTTTAAAATTCTGTTTTACGAAATTCAAAAAAAATGTTTTTATGAAATTATTCATGTTTTATGATTGTTTTATAGTTATTGGGAATTGTTTATTATGAATTTTGAGACCTATATATCCCTCCAATTCATTGGGTATGTGTAAGTTGGAGGTCGGCCATATGGTTACACCAAGTGTAACTGCGATGTTACGTAAATTGTAAGGTATCCGTGAGAGTTACAAATTGTAAGGTAGCCGATAGGGTTACAAGATTATGTAAGTAATGACCCAAGATAAATTTATGTGTCTATTTATGTTTTATATATTTTTTGGAAATATCATGGAAATATCAAGTTTCACAAAGCAAGTTTATATGGGTAGCAATTATGCCTTTTTTTGAAAATGATTTCATACGTTACAAGTATTAATAGACTAATGTTTTCTTTCCTTCTTTTTATATTCCTTACTGTGATTTTTGTTCTCATACAAAGTTTTTAAATTATATTCACAAGTTATAAGGATGTGTAAGACAAAGAAGGAAGTAAAGTTAAATGTTATGAATATTTGTTAAAGAACACATGTTTTATTTAAAAGGTCTTACATTTTAGAAGAAATGGATACTGTTTTTGTGGTATCTGCTCTATATGAATGTGGAATTTTATGCATCTATTATATCTCAATTCTCTAAATATCTAAACTTTAAAAGATACTTAACATAAAAGGAAGTGTGTTTTTGTCTAAAATTCAAGATTATGTAACGTAATAAGGCTTGGTCTTTATATTTTGTGGGTTTGTTTTTAAATTTAAATATGCCACTTATAAAACTTTACTTCGATAAAATTGAATCCATAATTTTAATAATCATGTAAAAAATTTATAATGAGTCCAATTTCATTTTTGTTCATTATGAATAGGAACCAAGGTATAAATTCAATACCACAGTGAAAGTTAAAATAGATTAACAAGGAATAAAAATAAAAATATAAGGGTTAAAATTACTTAAAAAATTATTTAAATCCTATTGGTTGGTAATATTTAAATTATATACCAGATCCTATTCAATTATGTTTTTATTTTGGATCCATTTGGTTTTAGTAAGACATTAATATATTTTAATCTTTTAAAAAATTCTATGTGTGTCCTTTCCCTCACTTATCAAAAGACTCCACCTCCTTTCCCTTCCTAACACTTCACGAGCCTTCTAGATAGAAAAATACCTACCCAAATACCTTAATATAATCATACACCATGATCTATAGGAACTTTTTGATCAAAATACCAACCTTATAGAGCTTAAGGTGTAAGCTATAGGTGGTTTTCCAAAGAAAAGGTATAACTCTTAACTGAATGTTTTCATTATATTTCTTCTTATACCTACTTAAATTATAGGATGAACATATTTATATAATAAAATAATTATATCCCATATAGTTTTATTTTATTATGTTTACATCACAGCCTTTATTCATTTTCTTCTCCATCAAATGGGAAATGAAATCATCATTCATGTGTATGTGCAGACTACTGCCACACGAAGCGATGTATTTTATTTTTTATCACCACCATTAATGGATGTTTATTATGATGGATATAATTTTTATATATGATATTTATGAAATTATTATTATTCTATAAATATAACATATCATTTAACTTCTTACCCTTCCACCCATTAAAAAACGATAATGTCGCTCGTGTGTACGTGTGGACTACCACCTTCACAAAGCGATGTGATTCATTTTTCATGTGAACATTTAAATAAAAATTATAAATAAATATGTAATGAATATATATGATATTTATATCATTATTAACATTCTAGATAATATGAAACAATAATCATGATGCAAGGACCAAAACTACCAAATCAAAACTTACATGAAAAAAAAACAATTAACACTCAGAAATGAATATTTAAATAAGGAATTATTAATATATGGGTGTTGAAAGGTTATAAACGGATCAAATATGATATTATTAGTATGTATATTGTTATATTATATAATTTTAATAAATTTAAATTCATTATATAGGAGGTTAAAGTCACTTATGAAGGAATTCATACCTGAGGCAAGGGTTCTTCATCTTAATATTGATTTGTTGAGGCATGTTTGATTATATGCACCTATTTATGCCTATAAGGTGTATATATTAATAATTTTAAAAGTTATATCATGGATACTTATTAATTAATGGTATTTAAAGTTAAAATTCAAATTATTTTATCCAATGAGATTTGATTCTAATGTTACCAAAGTGGTAAGAGTTTAAAGTTACAATTCAAATTATTTTCTTAATGGATTTATATAATTTAATAATGGATAATTCCATTTCCCATATTTTTTAGGATAATTCAATTTTTTTAAATGACCTTTTTCAAAATTATATTTGAAGATATATAACTCATTATGTCATTTGAAATCTATTTTAATAGAAGAAAATAATTTCTTCAATATCATTGTTATGTGATGAAATTAAATATCATACCTATCATAATTCTTGAAAACCTTACCAATTTTAAGCCATCATTGGTTAATATGCACTAATAAAAAAACAAAAAATGTCATTATTATCCTTTCATTTACTTAGAATTCAAGGTAACTCGAGTTTCACCATAAAGAGGCTAGTAATTCCTTTTTATGGGTATATTTCAAGTTCTAACCACCCTATCCTCCACCCTAAAAAAGTTAACAATAAATAACTTGAAAAACATGATAAGAAGCTATGGAGTAGCAGTGAGGGCCTTGTATTCAGAAGCATACTAACTAGTGGTGAAGTCCTAATCCATTCAATGGAGAGACTATGTCCCTGAATTAGAGTCATACAATAATAGAAATAACTAAACAAAATCTACATCACATCAAGGTATGAAAATTAAACCATATAATCACATAAAGTAATGAAATATTACATCATAAAAAACATCCAATTAATATCATACTAGGTTGATCCTCAATAAAAAACTGAAAAAAATACAGCACATAAACCCTGGACCTACTACCATCCTGAGGCCTCAAACTCCATGTATTCAGAAACCCATAGATCCACCCATATTGATCCTCAATACATCCCATGTCTTAACATGAAATGAAGTCATAAGGTCTTCACACACTCCAAGATTCCTATGTAGGGTTTGAGTATAAAACTTAGTAGATTATCACCAAGAACCCCTAGTATACTCTATCATATTCATGTGTATTCATGAGGAAAAGAAATACAATAACAATGATTTTTAAGTTTTCATGCACTATCTAGGCTACCATGATACCGTAATGGGTACGCATTCTCGTCAAGTCATCGAGTGATAACATGGATACCCTGACATAGTCAATACCTAATTCAGTGCCATGATGAAATCCACCCATTACATCATGCCATCATATCGCTGATCAAACTGTACTAGAAGACTCATGGTTGGGTGGTATATAAAACCTTGATCCAATACCCATATACACTAGGCATAGTCATACATATAGAAGACTTGATCCATGCATAATCACTCTAGGGAGTCCATCAATCATCCATCATACCATGAACCATCCCCTAGGGTGGCCTTTGACCTAAAATTATGTAAGGAAAATTTTAACATGTTCACACTAATCAAATCCAAATATTGAAATGTCATTAATATAGTATTATATAATTATGTAATGATCATCCACCAAACTAACCCCACACATACTAGGGTTCTCCATCACACCAGACCATCCCTATAGATCCTAGGGAGTCCATCCCACCTACCCAATACCTGAAGAAACATAGAACAATTATCTACCGACACAATACTCTAAGGAAAGGTCACCAAGAACACTGAATAATCCTTATAGAGTCTAGGGAGCTCAATAGAAGAATATTTATCCAAGCCTTCTAAAGTAAAGGTCCCTCAAGCATGAGCTCATAGGACCATATCCCGTTACATAGCTCATTATCTCAAAACATCCAATCCTAGACCCAAACTAGCCTCTCACACCTTAGTGCATCACCTCTTGACTTTTAGGGTGTCCATTGGGTCCTCAAAAGCCACCACCATCTCCAATAATTAACACCACCTCAAGACTATCACCCATTTCTAGAATCACTACCTAAAGGATCACCATGAACCTAATCTCAAGGTCTGGTCCAACCTTACTAAGGTCCCTCAGTGCTCCTAATCATACTACCTAGGGAACATCCCAAACCATTGTGTCTTAACCAACCTTATACTCATAGGAGTGGTCCAATTACCAAACCAATATTCCTTGTAATTTCAATGTCAGGTCCGAAAAGACTTACTCCCACTCACCTCATGTACCAAAACTCACCCCCAGCCTTAGGAGGGAGTTCCCATCATCCAAAAGACATATGATGGTCTCATACATTGTAACAGATCCCAAGACACCCATGCCTACACACTAACTCTAGTTAAACTATCCTATTCTATTAAATATCTTTACATTCACCCTAAGACCATCTCAATGGTCTCATGCCAGCTCAATGATGAGTACTTTCAAAATATTTGTCTGTTTTACTAAGTGGAACACAATGATTTATCTAGGCTGTCTTTATTGAAGAGGAAGTGAATTAAACTACACTTTAATAAATTTAAAATAAATAAGGGAAAAAATTAATTAAATGGAAAAGATAATATAAGGGGATTGTTTTTTGAAAATCAATAAATTAATAAGTGAATGAAAAAATATAAATTTGATGATGATGTGAAAAGAAATCAGGATATGAAGAATAGTTATTTTATTTTAATAAAAAATGTTTTATACAAGAATAATAGATATAACCCAGCACTTAAATAATTATTTATCACTATCTTAGATGATTTGATTCATTAAATTATGATATAATGATTTTTTCAACCCCCTAACCCAATTGAAAATTTTCACGGCCACAAAAATCAAAGCATTTGAACCCTTGTTTAATTTTAGAACATCATATCGTGGAACCCTGCTTTGATAGTAATTATGAAGACAAATTTATAGTCTATGGACATTTAGGAAAAAAATTAAACACTATTAATTTGAATTAATTGATTATTTTTATTATATTTGAACCATACAATTCTATCCTAGTCGATTGTATTTAACAATTTATGTCTACTCTCACAATTCACACAAACTCAACCTCGCGTGGTAAGTGTTCACTGATTGAGTTTCTTAATCATTTTTTAAGAATAAATCAATTAATTATATTATAATTAATTCAATTATTTTCATAAATTACAAAAAATATCAATTGATGATGCTTTAATTAGATATATTGTAAAGAAATTACAATTTTATGGGTGGATGGGTCATCGAAGTAATGTTTTTCTTAAGGATTGGATTAGATGGGAAATATATGATCTTATCTAAACTATTATTTTCCAAAGAAAATAATAAAAAAGAAAAGAAAATAATAAGATAATTTAATTGAATAAAATAAATTCAATAGAAAATAAGATAATTTTATTTGATGAACTAATGTCCTAAAACTTGGAAGAGGAGGATCATATTTATAAGTAAGGGAGGAAGTAAATATTTTCTTCAGTTTTGTATTCTAAAAGTATACAAGTTTTTGGACAATTAAATGGAATAATCATCATTTTTTTCTATAAAGTTTTTATATACATGTTTCACATATATAAAAAAAATCTCATTTCAATTGGACTTATATTGAAGGAGATATGGTCAGATGATTAATGAAAATATTATTATCCAGACAGACTATCCAGATTCAATGTACCAAATATCCATGTATTTTTGGATAACTTAATAGTAGAATATTAGGATTTGGTATTATATATACTTGTTATAATATGTATTTAACTTCCAACATTAAAATTTCATCTTCTTTAAAAATGTTTTGGAGGATTTTTGTTGAAGCATTAATTATAATATTTCCATCCTAATAGATTCATTAGATTTTCATGCACCGACTTCGCGTACATTTTTGACCATGATAACACATGAAACAGAAGTTTAAATAGTTTTATGAAATGATAAAAGTAATTTTATATAGAATATGTAAAAAATTAATCCCAATATAAGTATGAGATAAAATGTTTTGGGAAAATTCTTATGGTGGGATGCATCTAGTCAGTTCCACATCAGTGTTGAATTCATTGACTCTTCTCTCCCCTCAAATATTGGATCCAAATTTCATTATATAAATAAAAAATATAGATATATTAGTGGATAATCCACTAAAACATTTTTGAATTAAAATATTTTTTAAATAAAATTTTAGAAGAAAAATACTAAAGTGAAATTGAAATGGAAAAACTGAAATTCCCATGAAATTTTCAAATTCATGCTCTAATTAATTTTTTTGAAAAAAGTAATCCATTAAAATTCAATTTTATATCATTAAATAATTTATCATAAAGAAAATATTCAACAAAAAAAGGTTTATCAACTCCCCCCACACTTAAAAATTTTCACTTACGGGAATGAATTATCCAATATCCATATCAAACTCACACAAAAATCGATAATCTGATAATTTAAAAATATATTTTCTAAAATATAATTTATTAAGTCTCATCTATTAAAATAAATTCACTTTCATTTTCCTCTATCACATTAATTTTTTTAACCTCAATAATCCATGCATGTCCTAATCATAACTTACCTGACATATTTTTTTACTCTTCACTCAAGTGATATATAATTTAGAGTTATGATCAAACCTCAGGTACATTTTAATTAACATAGGATTTAAAGGAATGTAATATATCTACCCCATAAAGACAAATATAACAATAAATCATGATGTATTTTCATTAAGGATCAAATAAATTTAAGGCTTTGGGATAATGGGAAATGATGTGAAAATTATAATAAGACTGAAAAGGGATTTTTATCTCCAAAGTATAATTTGTGATTATCAAAAGATAAGTACAATGAAAAAAATCCTCCCAAGATGATAATACCATCTCCCCACTCACCAAAACTCAAAGTGGATCATTAATAACTAAAAAAATTAGGCAATTTTCACCCTCTTGGTTTTATTCTTTATTTCGTTTTATTTTTTTGAAGTTTCACTTATAAAAGATCTCAATTCCACCACCTAACCCCATATGATCTTAAGACTACTATCTAGGTAATGGTAATTTTTACCTACCCAATAAACAACACAAGTAATTATTTATTTATTCTTTTTATCTTTTTTAAAGATGGGTGAAAAATAAAGTACAATGAATGTAAATCACCCCCTCCAAAATCCAATGATAATTTCATAGATATACTCCTCAATGTAAAAAATACCTTTCCACCTCAAACAACCTCCCCCCACACTTATCCTAAGGAATATCATATAATAATTCCAAGAGTATGGTTGTAGAGACCCAAATCTTGACGTACATGGAAATTACATTACTCTTGCAGAAAACTTAATGCATAACAAAAAAAGACACACAAGGATTGTAACAGTTTAGTGTCTTTGGAAATTCGGAATATAATCTTCTAATCATGGTGAAAGATCTTAAACATCTCATTAATGATCTTCCCCTTTTGTTTTCTTACCTAAAACCTTTCTTTAAATCCTGGGGAAAAGAAAACATATAAAGGGTGAGCTCAAATGCTCAGTAAGGGTAAGCATAGAGAACATTAAACAATCCTTAGACATTTGAATTTAAAAAAAAAACATGAGCATAAAATCTAAACATCAAAATCTTGAGCAAAGACATAAAACATTGTAGTACGTAAGGAATAGATCATGAAGAAACATTAATCATGATAAATTAGCATGAGAATAAAACATGTAATTGTGGCAACCATTAAGCACATGTTATGATTTCCATAGTAGCCAAGGCATTGCTGCCAAGACCATATTAGTGGACAAAGTCCCCTTATGAATTGAGTTCACTCCTCGTTCCAGTCCTGTAACACTGAACCAGATTAACTTACCATTCAATCCATGTCTATCTCATAAGATATAAATCTTTACCCAATTCATTGGAGGGAGATATAGGTCCCACCCATCTCATAATGAAATCATTCTTACTTGTGCCACAAAATAATCATACATCATTCATAATAACCCAATAAATAAAATGGGTTTCATAAACATCATCCCATCATCACATAATCCATATAAAAGAAATGGATATCATTTCATAATAAGAAAAGTGAAACCATTTATATCATAGAGACATGATACTTGAAACATACACATATGAAATAATGTCATCTTAGATGAAAAATGGTTTTGATAAAACACTTGAAATGAATTCTTGAGAAAAAAATCATTTCTTCTTGAAAATCATTCTCTTTTCACAAAATGTCAAGAAATTTTAGAGGAAAAGGATTTTGTTGAAATTAGTCATGAAATATTTTGGATGAAGCTTCATGAAAATAAGGCTTTATAAAACCGTAAAAATCCTTTCATGCCGTATAAGTTAAAAAAACATTCTTCTCGTACTTTTGCAAGAAAAGTAAAAAAAGTACCTCATAACGTAAACAAAAGAAAGATTCCTTACATACCATGTAGTAAAAGTCAGAAATGGGTAAAAAGGACTTTAAAAATACATGAAAACATTTTTATAAAACATGTACATGGATAATAACAATAACCCCAGTAAATACTTACGAATAAACAATCTCGGATAAGAATGAGATTGGAATATTTATCCCTTACCTTAGGTCTGATATGATTCGTACGTATCTGAACCTCATGTATAATGATTTAAATAATTTCATTGACTTATTACAGAATCATATTAATTTTTATGATATCATATGTGGTTCACTTATGACTTTATATTACCCGTTCTTTTTTAAGTTCCATGTTAAAGTATCGTTTTGGGTAAAATCATTTTATTTATCGTACATGTTTGGAATTATTGTTCTTGATATTATTACTTATAACCTGATTTAACTAATTAAAGAATGTAAAAAAAGATTTATATGTAGTATATATTCAGCATATACATATATATATATGATAGATCGATAAATGGAATGAAATACACCCTTCATGGAGACGGTAGGCCGTACGTACGCATGAATGCTGTTTTCGTTTCCTTATTGAATTGAATGAAATTAAGTAGATGACATACATATATATATACATAAATCCAGTATCATTATTATGTCATATATTTCATGATTACTTATTATATATAATTTATAATCATTAATGAATGGTTAACATGGAGAATGAATCTCATCGCGTCGTGGAGACGGTAGTCCGTACGTACGCACAAGCGATGCTATCATTCCCATAATTATTGAATAGACTTGGAGTGGATGGTATAATATATTAGAATCATTATTTTCTTATAATAACCATATATAGTTATTCTTTACATGATTATACCCATCCATGTAAGGTGTTGGTGGAAAAAAGATTACACCACGGCGTGGAGACGGTATTCTGTACGTACGCACGCGTGGTGATTTTGTTTTCTATAGGATGGATAGAAGGTTAAATAGGGTTGTTTAATATTTATAATAACATATCAGTATATTAGGGATACTTATTTTATTACATCATAATGAAACAACTAAATAAGAGGGAGTAGAATAAGAATGGAACTTGAAGAAAATGGTAGAAGGTATTACCTCTTTCTCGAAGTGCCTCCTTTAAACTTTCTCTTAGGGAACTAGAGTTGGTCTTTTGAGAAGAAAAGTGCCTCTAGTAGGTTCATAAGGAAGTGGGGAAGTGAAATGGACAGGGGTTGGCCGAGCTTGATGGCTCAAATTGGTGGGAGGAGGAGAGGGAGGAGATGCCCTTTTATAAGGGAGGAGAGGGGCACCTTTGGAAATATAAGAAATATTAGTTTATATTAAATCCCAACCCCACTTAAAAACTTCAAAAATGACTCATATCCAAATATTAGCTGATATAGGGTTGTAATCTCATCAAAGAATAAAATTTAGACATGTTAGGAATTTATTTTAAACATTATCTACTTGATTTATCTTTATTTATCAATTTAATTTTATTTGTGGTAATAATATTCTAAATTTTAAATTATTATAAATAATTACATATGTGTTGTTAATTTTCCATAATTTTATATTTTATGACATTTTAGACCATATAAATTTTAATTTATAATTTTTAAATATATTTGTGTTTTTTAAACAATTTTATAATATGTTATTTTTATAAAATAACAATAGTGTCAATTTTGACACTATTCATTTATTCTGAATTTAAATAAATTATATACAGAGGATATGTTCTAAATAAAATATTTAATAGTTTCTTAAAATGTCATATGTATCTATAAAATTAGTTTATCACATTAAATAGTTCATAAAATATTTATTTTAATATTTTTAAGATCATTTATTTGATGTTTCAATCAATAAAATAATTTCAACATCACTATTGTATCATAATTAATGATAATTATTTAATCCCTAAAAACTATAAATAAATTCATATGATGTAGATAATTGTATTATTTTTCTGGAGACTATTCATGTTTGAAGTTTCATTAAGTTTATCACTAAATTAAAATTATTATACTTATAAGATTTAAGAAAGTGACATTTGTCACTTTCTTTGGTTTTAATAATAATTAAATTATTTTCATGGATGAAAGTCCATTAAATGAATCTAATCCGCCCCATAGGTGATATGGGTCTACTTTTAGTCATAAAATAGGATTTTTTCAGGTGTTAGGATAATTTTATAATCTTATATTCACCCTTAATTACCAGATTTACTTTTAACTATGATAAATAAAATTTACCGTAGTTACTATTCATAATGCCCAAAAATAAAAATTAGCCTATTAACATAATATGGACCCACTGATTCCAAATATGGAATACATTTTTCAAAATTCAAAACACATAAGTTGCAGTAATTAATTTAAAATTAATCCCATTGTTAAGAAAACAGGTTTTAAAAGTTAAAACATTGCCAAAGATTGAAATGTTTTTACCTATGAATTTAATGTTAAATTAATGCTAATTAAATACATTATATTAAATGGTAAAAATATATTATATTTATACTTTAAAAACATTCAATATTATAATTTAACTATATAAATTATTACGATGAAACAAGTTGTTTTTAATTAAAATATAGCGTGTTTTTACTATTCATTAAAATATGAAAGTTATCAGAAAAATATCAAAAATTTATCCAATGTAAATTTTTATATCCTGATTAAAAATTATAATTTTATTTTGTAAAATTTAACTTTTAAACATGTCAAAAACTATATTTAAAGTGGGTGCGCCATCTAAAGACGACAAAACTGCATTTTTTGAAAAATACTTATTTTACCCGAAAAATTTATTTTGTTCTAATACCATGTTCTAGAAAATGTGTAAGATGAATAATAATGTTATAAAATTATAAATGTAGTTAATACTATTCATAACGGCTAGTTCGTGATAATATTATAACCATATATCGTTGTTTAGTGAAACCCGATATTGCGTACAACACACGCTATCGAGGAAGGTCGCGATTGCGTGTAATGCAAGCCAAGTCAGGGTTGCGTGTAGTGCAAGACTTCTTTGTTGTTTTGTATAACAGAATCCAACCATATTTAATTTATACATTGAATATATATATATATACATATATATATTCACTCAATGTTGCGAACTTGAAATTGTGTGTAACACGATCCAAGAATAGTGTTATGTATACTACAAGCTAATGTGGTGTTGCGTATAGTACAAGCTAATCTTGGTGTAGTGTATAATAGAAGATCAAAGAAATTAAAAATAATATATCTCATAAAATCTTGGGGTGTTACATTCCACCCCCCTTAAAATGAATTTCGTCCTCGAAATTCATCGGGGTTATAATCGTTTACTAATTCATAGAAACCCACATCGTAAAAAAGAATGATAAAACTTAATTTTAAAAACTAAAGTAAGAAATGTAAAGATTACCCAAATTAACTCATCACTGAGTTTCTATATAGGAGAACATAGGTGAAAATATGGATATAGAAGAAAAATATAACCATTAAGTTCTGATGGAGAGTGGTAGAGAACATGACTATGAAAAAGACATCAATCACAAAGCCATAAATTTGTGATGATCTAAGGTACCATCTGATTCATCAGATATAAGAGCACTAGGACAACATTTTTGGTTTTCAATATCATTTCCCTAAAGTTGAAAATTTTGAATTAGAATAAATACTTTCTTGATTTTGGTACAATCTCACTGTTGTTCGTGCTTTGAACAATTTCCACTTCATCTCTTAATAAAATGAAGTTGAATTTGTTATTCATGAAGTGTTAACAGGTCATGTGATAGAATGATGGGTCATTCCATCTGTTTCAAACAAAAGGTTAGCAAAAGGTATCAAATATACATAAGTCCATCCATGGTGAGGTTAATCATATATGATTCTAAAAAATGAACTTATACTTCATATATCATACCACTTAATAAAATAAAACTATTTTCTACTAACTAGGGACTTCTTGTAGGCCAGTGGTAGGTGATAAAGGCCTGTCACACTTCGGTTGTGGGTTTGATTCCCACAGCCTTGTCCGACGCGATGGGTTGTCGCCCATCCTACAGGTTGTCCTTTTTCTAAAACTACATTACTGTAACATCCCATCAATAATATCGAAAAAAGTTCTATCCTTAAACAATACTAACTTATGTCCAACATAATCCATTCCAATCTTTAGGCTTATCTAAAATACTTCGGTCCAAGCTCATAGTATAAATAAAACTATTACTAGAAATGTTATCTACCAAGATTGTGAATATAATTATTTATCTAACACATATCATAAGATATATCTTATTGGTTGCATTACAAAAACATGAATACCTTAGTCATATATTCTCTTGAAACATAAATTACCATAGAACCTTAGTGAAAACATGAATACTGTCAAAACGTAACTCTTTACACATACCAAAATCCCAAAAAAAATCTATATAATCAAACCATAATATCACTTAGTATTTATATCAATCATGAGATCATGAATAAAATAAAACATCTCATTATCTTCTTATCCCTTCATTATGCGCATATCATCTACTTTCCAAAAATATCTGAATAACCTTCCATGGTTACCGATACTATTCAACATATACTTTCAAATACTTTAGAAAAAACAATAGTGTAACAATCCTTAGATGATTCTTTATTCCATAGAACCATACATTATTCCTTATAAACATACAATCATTCCACTAACTTCTTAAACCACCGACTGAGCTTCATCATTTCTTTCATCTCATATTTCATTTGTAGTCTCTTCGTCATCATCCACATAAATACTACTCATATGACCATGCTGATTCTTTTCATGAGATTTTCCCTTAGGGCATTGGTTTGCATAATGCCCATACATTCCACATTTAAAACATTTAATCATTGTTGATGTCATAAAAATACCATTATCCTTGTCCATGGTGTTAACTGAACCTTTTCCTTTGCACTTACAGGATTTGTGTCCTTCTTTTCCACACCCAAAGCATCTTCCAGTTCCTTTGAAACAATCTCCCCGATGACTCTTCCCACATGATTTACATGAGGGAAATTGAAATTTCTTTCCTCTATGATTATCATGAAACTCCATCTTTCTCTTATTATCTGCGTCGGGAAACTTACCAAAGATGATATTATTGATCATATTATGAGATTGATGATTAGGCATAATAACGATGTTTGGACTTCCAAATCCCGTTTCATTTGGTTGCTCATGAAGAATATCATTCCATTGTCCATCATATCCTCCATTATCGTGAATCTTCCTGTTTCCAGCCATTTTCTAAAACCCAAAAAGAATAGTGTGAGGGGAAAAAATTATATTCGGGAAAACAACATAATAAAGGGGGAGTACCATCAATATCTAACATCTTAGGTTAAATTCTAAGATCTTTACCATAGTTATAGGACTATAACCTATACGTATACTTATCCTTAGGGACATCCTTAGACATACCTAAGAAATATCTCTAGGGATCTCACTAACGTTTTCACATCCTAGTTTCCAAAGGTTGACTAAACATTTCCTCTGATAACAACTTTAGAGACCCAAATCTTGAAGTACATGGACATTACATTACTCTTTAGGAAAACTTAATACATAACAAAAACAGACACATGAGGATCTTAATAGTTTATTGTCTTTGGAAACTCAGAATATAATCTTCTAATCATGGTGAAATATCTTTAAAATATCCATTAATGATCTTCCCCTTTTGTTTTCTTACCTAAAAACTTTATTTAAATCCTAGGGAAAAGAAAACATATAAAGGGTGAGCTCAAATGCTCAGTAAGGGTAATCATAGAGAACATAAAACAATCATTAGACATTTGAATGTAAAAAAAACATGAGCATAAAATCTAAACATCAAAATCTTGAGCAAAGACATATAACATGGCAGTACGTAAGGCATAGATCATGAAGAAACATTAATCATGATAAATTAGCATAGGAATAAAACATGTAATTTTGGAAACCATTAAGCACATGTTATGATTTCCATAGTAGGCAAGGCATTGCTGCCAAGACCATCTTAGTGGACAAAGTCCCTTTCTGAATCGAGTTCACTCCTCGTTCCAGTCCTATAACACTGAACCAGATTAACTTACCATTCCGGCCATGTCTATCTCATGAGATATAAATCTTTACCCAATGAATTGGAGGGAGATATAGGTCCCACCCATCTCATAATGAAATCATTCTTACCTGTTCCACAAAATAGACATACATCATTCATAATAACCCAATAAATAAAATGGGTTTCATAAACATCATCCCACCATCACATAATCCATATAAAAGAAATGGATATCATTTCATAATAAGAAAAGTGAAACAATATAAATCATAGAGACATGATACTTGAAACATACACATATGAAATAATGTCATCTTAGATGAAAAATGGTTTTGATAAAACACTTGAAATGAATTCTTGAGGAAAATATCCTCTCTTCTTCAAAATCATTCTCTTTTCACAAAATGCATGGAATTTTAAAAGAAAAGGATTTTTTTGAAAATATTCATGAAATATTTTGTAGTAAGCTTCATGAAAATAAGGCTTTATGAAACCGTAAAAATCCTCTCGTGCCGTATACGTTAAAAAAACTTTCTTCTCGTACTTTTGCCGGAAAAGTAAAA
The DNA here is from genome assembly GCA_963277665.1 of Viscum album. Lineage (NCBI taxonomy): Eukaryota > Viridiplantae > Streptophyta > Magnoliopsida > Santalales > Viscaceae > Viscum > Viscum album. The sequence goes on along the minus strand of OY728155.1, from coordinate 1,497,713,054 downwards.
AAAGTACCTCGTAACGTAAACAAAAGAATGATTCCTTACATACCATTTAGTAAAAGTAAAAAAATGGGTAAAAAGGACTTTAAACATACATGAATTTTTTTTATAGAACATGTACATGGATAATAACAATAACCCTAGTAAATACTTACGAATAAACAATCTCGGATAAGAATGAGATTGGAATATTTATCCCTTACCTTAGGTCCGATATGCTTCGTACGTATCTGAACCTCCTGTATAATGATTTAAATAATGTCATTGACTTATTACAGAATCATATTTATTGTTATGATATCATATATGGTTCACTTATGACTCTATATTACCCGTTCTTTTGTAAGTTCCATGTTAAAGTAGTGTTTTGGGTAAAATCGTTTTATTTATCGTACATGTTTGGACTTGTTGTTATTGATATTATTACTTATAACCTAATTTACTTAATTCCAGAATGTAAAACATGATTTATATGTAATATATATTCAGAATATACATCTATATATATGATAGATCGATAAATGGAATGAAATACACCGTTCATGGAGACGGTAGGCCGTACGTACGCATAAACGCTGTTTTAGTTTCCTTATTGAATTGAATGGAATTAAGTAGATGACATACATATATATATATATACATACATAAATCCAGTATCGTTATTATGTCATATATTTCATGATTACTTATTATATATACTTTATAATCATTAATGAATGGTTGACATGGAGAATGAATCTCATCGCGTCGTGGAGATGGTAGTCCGTACGTACGCACAAGCGATGCTATTGTTCCCATAATTATTGAATAGAATTGGAGTGGATGGTATAATATATCAGAATCAGTATGATGTTATAATAACCATATATAGTTATTCTTTACACCATTATACCCATCCATGTAAGGTGTTGGTGGAAAAACAAATTACACCACGGCGTGGAGACGATATTCCGTACGTACGCACGCGTGGTGATTTTGTTTTCTGTAGGATGGATAGAAGGTGAAATAGGGTTGTTTCATATTTATAATAAAATATAAGTATATGAGGGATACAGATGTTATTACTTCATAATGAAACAACTAATGAAGAGGGAGTAGAAGAAGAATGGAACTTGAAGAAAACGGTAGAAGGTATTACCTCTTTCTCGAAGTGCCTCCTTTAAACATTCTCTTAGGGAACTAGAGTTGGTATTTTGAGAAGACTAGTACCTATAGTAGGTTTATAAGGAAGTGGGGAAGTGAAATGGGCAGAGGTTGGCCGATCTTGAAGGCTCAAATTGGTGTGAGGAGGAGAGGGAGGAGATTCCCTTTTATAAGGGAGGAGAGGGGCACCTTTGGAAATATAAGAAATATTAGTTTATATTAAATCCCAACCCCACTTAAAAACTTCCAAAAAGACTCATATCCAAATATTAGATGATATAGGGTTGTAATATCATCAAACAATAAAATTTAGACATGTTAGGAATTTATTTTAAACATTATCAACTTGATTTATCCTTATTTATCAATTTAATTTTATTTGTGGTAATAATATTCTAAATTTTAAATTATTATAAATAATTACATATGTGTTGTGAATTTTCCATAATTTGACACTTTATAAATTTTTAGACCATATAAATTTTAATTTATAATTTTTAAATATCTTTGTGATTTTTAAACAATTTTATAATATGTTATTTTTATAAAATAACAATAGTGTCAATTTTGACACTATTCATTTATTTTAATTTAAATAAATTATATACCGAAGATATGTTCGAAATAAAATCATTAATAGATTCATAAAATTTCATATGTTTCTATAAAATTAGTGGATCACATTAAATAGTTCATATAATATTTATTTTAATATTTTTAAGATCATTTATTTGATATTTCAATCAATAAAATACTTTCAACATCACTATTGTATCATAATTAATGATAATTATTTAATCCCAAAAAATTATAAATAAATTCATATGATGTAGATAATTATATTATATTTCTGGAGACTATTCATGTTCGAAGTTTCATTAAGTTTATCACTAAATTAAAATTATTATACTTATAATATTTAAGAAAGTGACATGTTGTCACTTTCTTTGGTTTTAATAATAATTAAATTATTTTCATAGAAGAAATTCCATTAAATGAATCTAATCTGACCCTTAGGTGATATGTGTTGACTCTTAGTCATCCAATAGGATTTTGGCAGGTGTTCGGATAATTTTATTAACTTATATTTACCCTTAATTACCCGATTTACTTTTAACTATGATAAATAAAATTTATCGTAGTTACTATTCATAATGCCAAAAAATAAAAAGTAGCCTATTAACATAATTTGGAACCACTGATTCCAAATATGGAATCTATTTTTCAAAATTCAAAACACATAAGTTGAAGTAATTAATTTAAAATTAATCCCGTTGTTAAGAAAACAGGTTTTAGAAGTTAAAACATTGCAAAAGATTGAAATGTTTTTACCTATGAATTCAATGTGAAATTAATGGTAATGACATACATTATATTAAATGGTAAAAATATATTCTATTTATACTTTGAAACCATTAAATATTATAATTTAACTATATAAATTATTATGATGAAAAAAGTTGTTTTTAATTAAAATATAGCGTGTTTTTACTATTCATTAAAATATGAAAGTTATCAAAAAAATATCAAAACATTATCCAATATAAATTTTTATATCCTGATTCAAAATTATAATTTTATTTTGTAAAATTGAACTTATAAACATGTCAAAAACTATATTTAAAGTGGGTGCGCCATCAAAAGGTGGCAAAACTGCATTTTTTGAAAAATACTAATTTTACCCGAAAAATTTATTTTGTTCCCATACCATGTTCTAGAAAATGTGTAAGATGAATAATAATGTTAAAAAATTCAAAATTTAGTTAATACTATTCATAATGGCTACTTCGTGATAATATTATAACCATATATCGTTGTTTAGTGAAACCCGGTATTGCGTACAACACACGCTATCGAGGAAGGTTGCGATTGCGTGTAATGCAAGCAAAGTTAGGGTTGCTTGTAGTGCAAGACTTATTTGTTGTTTTGTATAACAGAATCCAAAAATATTTCATTTATACATTGAATATATATATATATATATATACATATATATATTCACTGAATGTTGCGAACATGAAATTGTGTGTAACACGATCCAAGAATAGTGTTACATATACTACAAGATAATGCGGTGTTGCGTATAGTACAATATAATCTCGGTGTAGTGTATAATAGAAGATCAGAGAAATTAAAAATAATATATCTCATAAAATCTTGGGGTGTTACAATGGTAGGATTGAAAAATTGTCTTATAATGTGGATCTTTCCTATCAAAGTTCATTCATGGATTCTATGGGATAAGTAGGATTAAATGTTAGGTTATGTACAAGGATAATGGGATAAACATTATAATTACTCAATCATTTTAAATGTGAATTTTTTCAATCACAGATTTGATAATATGCCATGGAATTTCTAGAATAAAACATGCTTGAGTGTATCTCAAGAAATGGGTATTATAATGAATAAGAAAAATTTGGTTAAGCAAATATCACAAGATAGAAAATCAATTTGGGTCAGTGCTTCTTGTGAATATATTTCAAAAAAATTTCAAACTCATAACAATGTCTGAAAATTAAATTCTAGTTAAAATTTTTACACATCAAAAATCATCTAAAACACATTCCTTAAAAAATAAAGTCAATTTTCTCAAAAATAAATTCATGATTAAAAAATTATAATGGATGTTAATTTGAGATCAAATATCTTAAAAATTGAAGAAAAGAAAAAAATCACATGTAAAAGAATAAAAAATGAAATCCTAAAATAAATAAAAACCCAACCTAAAATTTTATCCACTCCCCACACTTAAAATGTTTCATTTTCCCCAGTGTGACCCTAGGAAATGATGTATTCACGTGATATACATAATTCAAATTGGTAAAAATAACATAAAAGTGATAGGATAAGGGAAATCCTGATATTATCAAGTAGTGATGAGATTATGCATTGTGATGGAATCAACTACATTGGTTGATAATCCCTCAAAGTATTTATTTAATTGATTCCCATTGTCTGTAAACATTTTTTATGCGGTATCTCATGTGATATCTCACATTAAAATCTGTTTGTTGGATCATCTTATCATGGGTCACTTCAGTTATTTCTTTGTAGAGCCTTAAGTTCTTATATGATGAAATTGAATCTCCTAAATCTCTTGAATTTTCATATTCTTTTGATCTCCTACTTGGGTTAAATCAATGTTTCATTTCTTAATTTTGAAATATGAATGATGCTTGATATCTATGAGAAGATGACATGCTTTCCCCAAAAAAATCATATAGCGTGACATTATAATGGGAATTTTGAACATCGTTATATAATCCCATAATGCATCATCCAAAAGCTTGCGTCAATCCTTCATATTTGGTTTCATTGTTTTATCCAAAATTTATTTCATCTTTAGATTTGAGTCTTTAGCATAACCAGTTGTTTGGGGTTTGTAAGGTGTTGACGTTTTGTGTGTCACCCCATAATTATGAAGAAGAGAACCAAAATATTGATTATAGAAGTGTGACCCTTGGTCATTGATGATAACCTTAAGTATTCCAAACCTAAAAAAACTAATTATTTAAAAATAAACTATAAAATTTCAATCATTAATATTTGTAGCTTTGGTCTCCAACCATTTTCTAACATAACCAAATAAAACTAGAATTTACAAGAATCCAAAAGAATTAGAAAATGGAACCATGATATCAGAGCCCCAAACATCAAAAATCTCATAGAAAAATATGGGAAACTAAGGCATCTCATGTCTCTTAGAAATATTTTTAGTGTGTTGGAAATGTGAACATGACTTACAAGACACATAAAAATCATGGAACAAATAAGGAAAATATAATGGTAAGTTTAAGATCATCCGGGATATTTTTTGGGGACCAAAGTGTCATCTAAAAGAAATTTTTTGACAAAAATGAAGAATATATTCAAACTCATGATTAAAAATGCATCTCCTAATGACTTGGTCACTAAAAATGAACCAAAGACATGGGTCATCCCACACATAATACATAAAATCACTTTTCAAATTTTCAACTTTGAATTTATTTAGATTTTTATTAATTTTATAATAAACCATGCAATTCACTAAGTTAACATACCAAGAGTGTTCTTAAGATGGAATAAAGATGATCATTGGTAAAACTTACCAAAGAGGTACATCATCTAGCATATCATGTTCTTCTAGGTGAGTAATCATTCTCATGTGGTCAACCACCGAGTTCTTTGATCCTTTCTTTTCCTTTATCTCAATGTCAAGCTCCTAAAGAAGTAGAATCCAATGAATTTGTCTCATATTTACATATGTATTCTTTAAAATGTATTTTAAAGATGAAAATTTAGAGAAAATAACAACTTTAGAGCCTAATAAGTATGAATAAAATTTATCTAAAACAAATATAATAGCAAGAAACTACTTTTCCATTGTTGTGTATTTTTCCTAGGTTTAATCCAATATCCTAAAATCACAGGAAATCACAAAGTAGTGTCCATCCATCCTATGAGATAAGACCACTCCAACTATGATGTTTGAAGCATAAAAAATAAGCTCAAATGGGAGATCCCACTCTAGGAGATGTATGATCTATGGTGTGGTGATAAATTTCTTTAAAACACCAAAGGAAACCCTATAAGAATCATAAAACATAAAATTAGAATCATTTTGAATCAAAAGAGTTAAGGTTAGAGCAATCTTACTAAATTCTCTGATGAAGTATCGATACAATCCTACATGACATGGAAAATATATAACACCTCACACACATGTAGTATAAACTAATAAATAAATAATATCAACTTTAGATCTATCTACCTTAATACCATTCTTATAAAATACACACCCTAGGAAAATGCATTTCTCTACCATGAAATTACATTTTTCAAAATTAAAAACCCGGTTTTTCTCAATACAATGATGCAAAATTATTCCCAATATAAAAATACATTGATCAAATGAGCATATAAATACTGTAAATACATCCATGAAAACCTCCATAAAAGTCTCAAGTAGAAAAGAAAATATACTTACTATAAATATTTGGAAGTTACCTTGGGGCATTACAAAGTCCAGAAGGCATACTTAGATATGTGAATGTACTGAATGGGAATGTGAATTTCATATTTGTCTGATCCTTCAAAGAAATAGGAATATAAAAATATCCATAAAACCATTCAAAAAGTAATAGTGTGTTCAACCTAAAAGCCTATTAAGCATCTGATCAATGAATAGGAGAGGGAAATGGTCCTTTAGTGTGGATTAATTTGGTTTCCTATAGTCTATATATAATCACCATTTTTTATACCCTTATCAGAAATAAATCTTCCCTCTCATTTTTTACAAATGTTAATATAGTTTTCTTTAATAAAACCTAAATAGGGAAAACCCATTGAGAACCATATATGGGATAAATAATACCCTCCTAAAGTAAATTTTCAACTTATTTCTTTACAACCTCTGATAATATTGTATTAATCCTCCTTTGTGGTTGTCTAACTATTTTGGAATCATGCTCTAAATGAATCTGATGCAGAAAAATTTAAGGGCTAACTCCTAGTATGTTAGTAAGGCTCCACCCAATATCCTATATGTTCTCCCTCAAAATATCTAAAAGATACACCAATTTTTTAGAAATAGTATTATTAGAAATAATAATAGGACATTTATCACCACTAAACAAGCAAGAATATTTCAAATTTAGTGGTAAAGGATTCAGTTCTAATGTGGGTGGGTATTGTATATATAGAATAATCAAAGAAATTTAAATTTGTACACAAAGAAAAGTACTATCAGAATATACATCATTAAAATTAGTGAACAATGTATCAAATCCATTAGCATACTAAACAAACATGTCATAATAAAAAAGAACATACTGATAATCAAAATAAGAATATAAATCAAATCTAAGTGAGGTGTGATCATGAATGATAAGTTTGGAAATACTCATTGACATCAAACTATACCCAGTTTTCATAATCTCTTTAAGCATAGAAAAATTAGAATCCATTGAGTTTTTACAAAATGGTTTGAAATGGAAGAGAATAAAAGAAGAATTTTCCTCCGAGGGGTACTTTATAGATTCTATAATATTAAATATCACAACTTTATCAATGAATTCCATGGAAAACATACCTTCATGGAAATTTATGATTGTTTTAGTAGTTTTGAGGAAGGTATTTACTAAGATAATGGGAGTATGATAATGTACCTGACCATATTCTATGTTAATAACATAAAAGTATGAAAAAAACAATGTCTCTTACCCAAAAAAGAAAATCTTCAAGTACCCCTACTCGATATGTCATAGATAGATTTTACAGCTATACCACCACCCTTTTTGGATTCAGATCACCAATCTGTAAATATGAGAAAATCAAGTGACACATCAAATTAATAGAAGTAAAAAAATCAATTACAGAAATATTACTCCCCTATGGTACATGTAATTGAAAATGTATAGGGTTACTTAAACTTTGTAGGCATCACTATTTTGGGTGATGAGTGCAGAGAAATTTATCCTAAGATAGATCCTTTCAATTCACTTGATCCCTCTTCAGTTGGCACAATTTTATTTCTAGAATTTATTATACCTTGGATTTGATTAATGACCTTGAGAATTGTAATATTGATTTCAACTTTTTTGAATGTGTCTAATACCTCTTTTTTGAATTTATTCTTCAACCGAATTCCTAGTTTGTACAACCCTATTTCGAAATTTAATGGGGTTTAAAGGAATATCATCAATCTTATGCTTACATTTATCTTTCTCCTTTGGTTTCTAATCAGTTGATCTTGGATGGGGATTATCCAAAGTTGGGGTAAATCCAAGGGAATATATAGTAGAATATTTCTCAGCAGTTTTCTTTCCAATTATTAGTATGATAGAACTGACATTCCCATAGGGATTTGGAGTAGTTTTGGAAGGAATATTTTTAGAGTTCTTTCTTACTAGATGATTAAGGGCTTTGGAAATCTGAATGATTTGCATTTTCATCTCCCTTAGTTCCATTTCTTGACTCTTTAATTAATTCTATTTATTGAGAAAAATTTTATTTGAAAGATCAAATGTTTTAGAGTCAACCTTTGTTTGGGACTTCCATTATTTTTGTTGTCATATTTAATCTTGGTCATCGAATCTCCTTTGGGGTTGTTTAAAACCTAATTGGTAAGGTGTATGATGCTATAATTTTTGTTGAAATGATTCCCTTTGTTTCTATAAAACACAATACATGATACCTAGATGATTATTTCACCTTGGATTGAATATTAGAGAGAGTGGTCCATACATGGATCGACAAGGTGGATTCTATAGCCAATATGGTCTCCTAGGAGACACTGCAACACAATCTTCTGATTCCAAAAGTTATGGGCATGAATTAGTTAGGTGATCCAATGCTACAAAAATTCCACAAACCCTTGAAGGAGTGGATTGTGTTGTATTTTGAACCAATGCATTCTACCTCACCATAGCAGTATACTCTCCCAACATGTAATCAGATGCAACCAATTATCAATGGTTCAATTAAGTTACTCATTTTTATTATGTTTTATTGTTTCATATTATGAGTAATATTTAAATGTTATACCAATTTCACTCTTTTTAGAATGGATAAAATCTTCAAATTGATTTGTTTTTTCACTTTATATATTGTGAGTTTTTCTGATTCATGCTTGAAATCTATGTTTAACCTGAGGGTTTAGAAAAAGTATATTCTAATGAGATCCTGTAATCAATGGAATACAAATTTAAATAAATTTTTTTGATCATAATATCATTACATGAAGTAAAATCATTGGTCTCTAGAGAAAAATTATGGAAAAAAGAAGAAAGAAAAAGAAATCATAAGAATGAGAAAAAAATAAATAAAAGATTAATGGTAAAGAAAGAAAACAAAAATAAACAAAAATGTGTGAATAAATCACTAGCCTCTATGGAGATGACACCAATTTGATGAGTGTTATCATTGATGATTTCAAAAGATTTTTTTTGGTTTTACTAGGTGCAGTGCAATGGATGACCTATGTCATCACTATATAAGAGGAAGTGAATTAAACTACACTTTAAGAAATTTAAAATAAAAAAGGAAAAAAATTAATAATAGGGAAAATAGAGTTTGGGGGGATTTTTTTTGAAAATAAATGTATCAAGAATTAATAAAAAAACATAAATTTATTGGTGATGTGAAAAGAAATTTGGATATAAAGAGAGTTTTTTCTATTTAAGAAAATTTGTTTTTATAAAAATGAAATAGATCTAGCCCACTAATTCAATTAACTATTTATCATTATATCAAATGATTTGATCCATTAAATTGTGATCTTTAATTTTTTTAACCCCTAAACCCTAAAAAATATGACATGGACACAAAAATTGAAGTCTTTTAACTCTTAGTTAATTTTAGAACAACATATCATGGAACCCTTCTTTGATAATCCTTCCTAAGATACATTTATAGTCTATGGACAATAAGGAAAAAATTAAACACTATGAATATGAATTAATTAATTATTTTAATTATATATGAACCCTATAATTCCATCCCATTTAATTGGATTTAATAATTTAAGTCCTCTCTCAGAATTCACACAAACTCGAACACACATGTTAAGTGTTCGTCAACTGTGTTTATTTATCCTTTTTTAAGAATAAATTAATTTATCATGTAATAATCAATTCAATTATGTTCACATATTAAAAAAATAATCAATTTATTATTGTTTAATTAGATTGATTATAAATAAATTACACTTCTATGGGTGTATGGATAATATAAGAGACATTTTTCTTAAGCATTGGATTATATGGGAAAGATATAATCTTGTATCAAATTTTATTATCCAAACCAAAGAATAAAAAAAGTAATGAATAATAAAATTTAATTAAACAAAATAAATTGAATATAAAAGAAGATAATTTTATTTGATGAATTAATTCCCTAAAACATAGAAGATGAGGAACATATTTATAGGCAAGGGAGGTGAAAAATATTTTCTTCAAATATTTCATCTACAAATATTTGCATTTTGGACCACTAAATGGAGGAATCATGAGAATTTATATTCTAGAAAGTTGGTCATCTATATCTTTTAATTTAACTTCAAAAATATCAGATCCGTTGGCCACATATTGAAGTAGATACAACCATATGATTAATGAAAAAAATTATGTTTAGAAATACTATCTAGATTCAACATACCAAATTTCCATCCATTTTTGGATAACTTAATAGTAGAATATTTGAATGTGGTATTCTATGTAATTTTTCTCAAATTTATTTCACTTATGATTTTTTTAATCATATTTAATATCATTTTCAAGGAGTTTTGGTCAAAAAGTTTATGATAATATTCCCAGATAGGAAGATTCATTAAATTTCCATGTATCAACTTCAGATGGCTTTCTATCCATGATAACTTACAAACCATAAGTTCTTCTAATTGGATAAAATGATAAAAATGAAATAATATAAAACATTTAAAAATTTCAGGACACTAAAAGTAAAAAAAATGTTATAGACAAATTATTATGGTGGGATCCATCAAGTTGGATCCACATTAATATTGAATTAATGGACACTTATCTCCCTAAAAATGGTAGATAAAACTTTTATTATCTTAATTAAAAATGTAGATATATTAGTTTATAATCCATGTAAATTTTTTTAAATTAAAATGCGACCTAGATAAAATTTTAGAACAAAAATGTTAAAGTGAAATTGGAAAGGGAAAACAATAATTCCTAGGTAATTTTCAAACTCATGCTCTAATTATAATTTTTGATGAAATAATCCATTAAAAATAAATGTGTAAGAATTAAATCATTTTTTATAAACAAAATATTTGATGAAATAAAGCTTTATCACTCAATGATACCCTTTACCCTTGGCGACCAAGTCATTAAGGTGATTCCCAAATACCCCAAGTGCTCAAAAGCACTTGGTCTCATCCCAGGAGGCCTAGGCCACCTCGTCACCTCACCTAAGGACTGTTGTAAAGACCACAATTCCAAAATAATATATTCGGTGGTTAATTTATTAAATTAGAAATAGGTATAAGGAATCACATACCAAATGACCACCCTCTCTAGATATCACAACTGTGAGATCAGTCTAAAAAAGGTGTCACCACCTCTTCTAAGAAGTTGCATTGTGATGACAACACAACATGATAGAGAACCTCTCCAAACAACATAGAAATATGGAGGAGATCCAGATGAAGGATTCAAGCACACCCTCCTCTCTTTTGAGCTGCCCACCCAAAAAATCATGAAATAAACTCTCAACAATGTTAACCTAATGCAACACACAAATAGACTGAAAAACACTGAGCAAATGTCAAATCGAGGCACCCATATATCCATAAAAGTGATGAAGTATGGCTGGAAAATTGGTTTCATCACACCCATCCCTCTTTCGAGGCCACCCACCCAACGACACCTACAAGAAGCTACGCCATATCCAAATGAAACAAGAAAAACTAGTTCCTATAAAGAAACCTTCTTCCCAAGAACAAACAGAACCAAGAAGACTAAAGACATGCTGAAAAATATATTAAACAGTTTAGCATAATGAAAATACAGAAGAAAACACACTACCTATATTCATGAACCATCAAAATCCAATGATCTATTGAAAATCATTAATGTTGACTACCAGAAGAAAGTTTCTCCACATCAACCAACAAAAGCTACTCCACACCCCACATGAACCCCTCGATGGAACAAGCTGCATCATACTAAACAGGTGCTAAATCTTCAAACACCGAACTAAAAATCTTCCATCCCTAAAAAATGGAAACAACAGAAACAATATACCCAAAAGAATTCCCTATCAAGCACCTATGAACACTGCATGACCAAATTAATGCAGATCTGGAAGACGAAAGTCCTTCTGTAAACTAGTAAGGACCATCAACGGATGCTAAAACCATCACCACTACAAGATCGAGGGAGGAAGCACCCAAAAAACACACGCCACATGAAATCCTAATGATGGTCAGTGAAGGGTGAAGATCCAAGGAGGATTCCCTGGACAACCGCTTCCAGATCTAAAATCCGAAGCCACGAGATGGAAGGGGAGGGGAGAAAGCTGCAACCGTGAGGAGGAAGGGACACCACCATTAGAGGATTAGAGGAAAACCCTGGAGAAGGAGAAAACGGGAGGGATGGTAATGTCAGTAGAGTGAGGTTCTATCATTTACCATCATCCCCAGTGGTGGATTAAACATAAACAATATTGAAAAATGATAATATTCTAAAAAACCCTTACCATTTTGATAACTTTTGAATCATAAGCCCCATGAAATAAATAACTTCAATAGTAACTTTAAATACCCTGAATATAAATATATTAATGATATAATATATCAAAGGGGTAGTATATACACCACACAAAATCAATAAGTGGTGAATATGACACATGTCTTACAAAAGTAAAAGTGAGATGAGAAACCCTTATCATAGGTTAGATTTCATTTATACATGTTTGAATATCTTTTTTAATAAATATATATTTATTATAAATATATTACAAAACCATAATAATATATATCATACCATATATGAATTAATTATAATATTTTATCACCTATTTATTATTAATTCATTGTTAAAATCACTATTTCATGTGGTAACAACTTCTTTTTTCATGCATGTTTTGATTTAGTAGTTATGATCCTTAAAGTTTTATCATATAAAGAATATTATTAATGATTAAAATATTATATATATTAAATATATATATATTTATAGTAATCCATAAAGATAGTGATAGGAAAATGAATTATACTGTTCATGGAGACGGTTGGTCGTACATACGCATGAACGCTGTTTTTATTTTCCAAAGGATAGAATAAAAGAAAAGTAAATAATAATTAACCCTTAAAGAATCATTATTATCTCATATATATCATATATATTCATTGTTTCTATATTTATAACTATCCAAGTAAAGTGGTTATGAAAAATGATTTACACCGCTATGTGGTGATGGTAATCCGTACGTACACATGAGCGATGTTTTTGTGTTTCATAGAATAAAAAAGGTGGAATATGGTTTTATCACAATAATAATAACATATAAGTATATATATGATACTATATTTATTAATTTATCATGTAAACTAAGAATTAAGGTAAATTATAAGAATAAATAATCCTGAAAGATTCGGTAAAGATGATTACCTCTTCTTTTGTAGAATCTATTTAGATATATTATTAAGGGACCTATGATTTCTATTTTTGAAGGTAAAGAAAAAATAACTTGAATAAGGATATTTATAAGAGGAATGGGTAGTTTTTTTATTAATCTATATATCTCAATGTGTTGTAAATTAGTGAAGGAGGAGGTGACCTTTTATAATTCAAGTGAGCGACACTTTTGAAATTTCATAAAATATTAAATTAATATAAATTATTTCTCAAGATAAAATGGATAAAAATTTATAAAATTGTAAGATAATGTGAAGATAAGTATAAATATTTTTATCCAATAAATTTTTTACAAGTTTTGGATATGTTTTCACCGTTATCTTTTAGTTTTAAATCCCCATTATCCCTTTTTACAATTACCGTACTATTAAAATTTTCTACTCTCTAAGGGTCAATAATGTTACTTTAAAATGAAAAAACCCATAAATAGAAAATAGTAGATGTAATTAACCATATATAATTAATTTGGACAAATATAATATTTTTATAAATTTTATAAAATATTATTTATTATAAAATATCAATATTGTCAATTTTTAGAACTATCCATTACTTTGAATTTAATAATATCAAGACAACATTTAGAATTAGAACCAATGTTTTTCTTATATCCATAAAATTTCATGGAGATATAAAAAATCTTTTTTATAATTATTTATCTCAAATTATATTACTTTTATTATTTTAAATATAATTTATTTTACTTTTCCATTAATTGAATAATTACTACATCAACATTGTGTAGGAATTTAAGATACTTATTTCTTTACTAAAAATTAAAAATAAATTACCATAATGAATATAAATATTTTATATTTAAAAATAGTATTTTTAGTTTAAAATATCCTCTAGATAACCCCATATTAAAATATTATATTTATTTAAAACAAGACTTTTACATGTTTGACTTTTGTTGAAATAAAATACTCTAAAGGTCATAATTTCATCCAAATGCTCATAAAATGACATATAACCGAATATTGGATGTTTGTGGATGAAATTAAATCTTTAAATAAAATTAATGTATGTTTTAGGGTCATTTTAGAGTCCTTATCATTTTATATTTAACTTTAATTACTCAATTTTCCCTTTACCGTGGTAATAAAAATTAATAAGGTTACTATTCATCATAACAAAAAATAAAAGCGAACTATTTTATAAATTTTGAAATTATGAATCCAAATATGGAATAATTTTTTTAAAATTCAAAACACAGAAGTGGAATATTTTACTTTAAAATTAATGAGGCAAAACGCAACGTAAAATAGTTTTTCATAAAAAATTCTTTTTTAAATATAAAATGTTTTTATACCAAATTAAAGCATAAAATTGATTAAAATGAACCTAATTGAATTATTAATAACATTATATTACTAATTTTACTTTTAAAATTTTTAAAATAAAATAAAATATTGTAAATGGTTGAAACAAAAATACAATTTTCAATAAAAATTGGTATTTTTGACTATTCATGGGAAAATAAATATTTTTAGAAAAATCCAAATATTTCACCCTAAGATAATTTTTATATACTAATTTAAAAAATGATATTATTTTAATAAAATACATTTATATATATTCCATAATTTAATTATAATATTTTCTTAATAAAAATCTTTTTTGAAAAAACATATTTCTGAAGCATAAAATTACTTTATTGAAAATTGATTACTTATTTCATAAGCATTAATAAATATATTTTTAATAAGTCTCTCTCTAATTTATATATATATTTCATAATTTGGTTAATACTATTAATACCATCCAATATAATGGTTAGGTTATAATGGCCACGTCTAAATAATATTTCACAGTTTGTTGAAGCTCGGTGTTGTGTGTTGTATACACTATCAAACATAGAGTTCTTTTGAAAACTCAGGGTTTCATGCAATGTAAGATATAAAAGATATTAATTTTTTTTTTAAAAAACATACTATAAAATATTGGGGTTTTATATTCTATTCTAAGTTTGGTGTCGCTTGTTATATATGTTATTGAATATGACAAATTCTATTTTAAAATATATAGGTGTTACCTTATGCCCCTCTTAAATAAATTGTGTCCTAAAAATTTAATCTTAATATCAAGAATAAATGGTTTGATATTTAAAAAAAACATCCTAAAATCCCAAATCATTATAAGGGTGAATAAAACATCCTCTTGATAATAGCGAAAGGGAAGTCTGAAGGTCATCTGGAATAGTCACATAACTAGGTTTCCATGTCAGAGAACATAAGTGGGATGTGAAGATATGGATGTAAAGAAAAAAATAATTCCCAAATAATGATGAAGGGTGATAAAGGTCATTTATAATAAGAAATTGAATGATCAAGTGAAATTCAACAACCAAAAAGCCATAAATATTTGATGAGTGAAAAGACCATCGATTCATCAGATATGAAGGTAATAATATAACATTTTTATGTAAAGTGTTTTTCCTAGAGTTGAATAATTACTTTACCATTTAGACTAAAAAAATAAGGAAATATAGTGACATGATATATTTATATTTCATTAGAATAAATTCCATCCTTTTTATGAGCTTTAATCAATTACTACTTATTCTCTTACTATAAGAAATAAATATCCAATTGGATTTTTTGTACCTGAATCACTAATATTTAATAGATCATTAGCTTAATAAAAGAATGAAAATTCATTCATCATATATCTAGATTTTTTACAACACCAAAATAGTTAACACAAGTCATCCAACAATACCCAAATTTCACCTTAATCCATTCCATAAATAGCTAACCTTAAGACTAGTCAAAAATGCATCTGTCCAAATTCAATTTCCAAAAATTTGAAGAAAGGTCCCTAAATTTCTAAAATAAACTTAACATTTGATTACACAAACAACATAATGTAGCTATTAATGTAATATTCCAAATATGTGTATACCTTGATCACTTTTAAACCTTAATTAAAACATTAATTATTTGAAAAATAAAATCATAGTTTTTTGAATATATTCCTTAAATACAAACATGTAGTAAACTCCATCAAAGGAAACACAAAGCATTAAATCACTAACTAATTTCATGGTAACCAGTACTATCCTAAATATTTATTTATCATTATTATCTCAAAAATCAAGTACATATTAAGGGTTATCTTGTGTCAATCATTTTTTTTCAAAAAGAACAACATGGCACTGAATCACTTTTCATGGCCATCGATACAGTTCAAACTATTCTCTAAAGTCCTTAAATAAATAGTTCTGACGTACAATCCTTATAAATTTAATATTTCTTATAAACAAAATATTAGTGATAAAACAATACTATAACATAATTCATAAATCTAAACAGAGTCACATTAATCATTCCACTTCATTCTTAAACCATTAACTATGATTCATCGTCTTATTATTTAATACATTCATATGTCATTTACAATCTCTTCATCTTGAACTATATAACCATTACTCATATAAACTTTCTTATTATCTTTACGAGGTCTAATCATAGGAAATTTATTTTCATAATTCCTATATTTTCTACTTTTAAAACATTCAACCATTAATAATACTTTAGGGTGACTATTATTTTTATCCATTAACTTAACTAGAAATTTTATTTTTCCTTAGAAATTATTTACTTGGTGTCCTTGTTTTACACACATAAAACATTTTCTTATTCCTTTAAGAGAATATTTTAGGAGTCTATTTTTATATTTCTTATTTGAAGGAGATCAATCCTTCTTTCTGCCATGGTATCCACTATTCATGATCTTAGTAGACTCAATCCTTCTCTACTTTGGTGAGTCCGAGATTTAGTTAAGGTGCAAGTTATTAATCATATATCATGATAAATGATTATACATAAGAACAATAACCTTCACCCTAGTTATCATCCCATTTGGTTTCTCATCAACACATTGTCTATTACATTCAACATTGAACCAATTACTTTTGGTTCCATCCATTGACTAAAACCAAAAATCGCAGTGTGAGAAACACTAATCATAGTGAGAAATAAAAGTCATAAAGAATAATTTATAGGATGTATAAATCAAGAAATTTTTTTTTCAATATACGTAACCTTAGGTTCAAACTAGGTTATTCATGGTCATCATATATTCAAATTCTTTATGATGGTTTATAAATAAAATGTAAATTAACCAAAGTATATCCCCCATGAGGGTCATACTAGGTGTGCAGTTGTTAGAGTTGGTGGCCTAGAACCAACTACTTTTTACTTTATTCATTAATAAAAGCCTTATCACATCTTGATTGTTCTTCTGCGTAATAATGCATGTGATAATGTCCAAATGATAGCTGTTGCATTAAAGAGTCATAGCGGATCCCTGCTGTGATGAGAAACCAGAAGTTCCATAACACTATTCTTGAATATATGTTCTATGATCGGATGATATCATTTGAGGGACAAAAATAATACATGCCATTAGGGGTGAGGACTCATAAAAATTTGATGCACCATCTCATGGTGTGTGGCCTTGGTAATATCCAGGAGGATATTATGAGAACGAGACCCACTAGTAGGAAATCCACATTTCATAGTGTCATTGGATGTTCCTATCTGTGGACGTGTGTATTGATCCTTAGACTTTGAGATTATTATTAATGGGTATTAAAACTCACACACTTCAAAGTATTGACAAAAACTGTGACGACACACTGTTCGTAGTGAGGTAGGATACGTTGGGTGCGTCACGAGTAATACTGCATTGATAGATAATGCGAAAAATTATTTGTCCCTTCTGTTCCATAACAGAAGTAGATATCTAAGGCCCTTTGATGGAATTGATATAGCCTAAATAAATCCATTTCCATGGTAAGTTATGGGCGAGTTCAATTCCATAAATTCAAAGAAAGTATAATTGAGCACATGGGTTGATGGCACTAGCATGAAACCCACTTGATTAGAGATATCGAGGTAAAGGGATTATATTACACGATAAGAATTAGTATGAGGTGACACATCATTACGGTGTTACCTTCTTTCTCTATGGGTGCCTTGGCGTGTTTCTAGATTCTTACCTTGGGATTTAGGCAGGCTTCGCCTAACGCCACTGAGAAAGGGGCCTAGCGGGTCACACACTAAGTGTGTCAATGTATCTCAGTTAAATATTAATTTAACAAGTTAAATAAATATTATTCCCGACTATGGTTTAATAATTATTTAAGGATGCCTGATAGCATTTATTTTGACACTAGTTATTCGAGAGAATATATTGTGGGCGAAATAATACATTTATTAGCGAGTAATGCAGTTACATTTATTTAAGAAATAAATAGCCATTACTCATGGACTAATAAATGTGGTGGAGGAAATAAAGGAAATTGGAAAAATAAAAGTACAAGCCATGTATATTAAATATACATTCCATGTAGTTTTGTGGAAAACGAGTACACGGAGTGTATTAATGATTACACACCGTGTAGTTTTTCTAGTCGGGATTTTGAGGATATAATATTGTTTTATTAAATGATATTTATTATAATCAGCATGGGTACATGTCAAGGAATTAATAATTCAACTTGGGGGTTTTCAATAAGAGTTAATGAAATAAATAAAATGCGTAACACGTTTATTTATTTTCATAACTCTATAACCTCAAACACGATTATAAATATCCTCACAACCCAGCACTTTTTATCAATTGTTGTGCACAACAATTCTTGAGAATTATTTCTAGCCTGAAAGAACTCCTTCCTCCAAGAACGCTCTCAAGACTGAGAGATTAAGGTGATCGAAGGCGGACGTCGCAGGCGAAGGTTCTTTCGCGCTAGCACATGGATATCCATTCGGTGACGTCTGGAGATACATGGCACACGTGTGGATCACCGCTAGAGTAATCCTAAACTTAGATTCTACGATACAACGATGGATCACCGAATCATGACCGAACACATCAACAAAGAAAGAATTCAACCAAGGTAATTCTTGTGAATTAATTAAATTAATTATATCCAACATATGATGATCCTATCTTTGTGGTTTCCGGATTCCCTCTTAAGTTTTTCATTATTCGTTTCATTACAAAGATTCATAGTTTTATATCATGATGGATCTCGGATTGAACGTTGTTTAAATGTTAAAATTAAAATTGGGAAAACCCACCAACATTCTTCTACTGCGCTCGAAACCTACAAGTGGTATCAGAGCGGTCATATCATTGATTATAATTATTTAGTTTTTTGTTGATGTTTTACGCATTTAATAATTTAGTTGTTTCAATTCAAGTTTAGTCATTCTGGAAATATGAATCTCGAGATCTGTTACTCCATCGTTTCTCGTTCACCTCATAGAAAAAAAATTTTCTTTTAATTTTGATTAAAATAAAATAGAGGAACTCATCCGAAGGAGCCAAACGTTTCTGGCCGTACAACACCAGAATACACAGCGTGTATTCGGAAGTACACACCGTGTAGTCTAGAATCATGTATCAGACAGATCTGCTAAATCAGGACGTGTATTTTATCCTATCTAAGTCATTAATGACACTATGTGTTGACCAGGAATAGGTGGCACACGGTTTCTGGATTACACACAGTGTGGTTTAATGAACACGACGTGTAGTCCCTTCGGGTTAGGGTTGGACCGTGTACCCCGTACACGGCTTTCCTGGCTGGAAACCATGTAACGCGGAAACTACATGGCGTGTGTCCCACTGAACACACCGTGTACTCCGAAAATTTCTGATGTACATTAACACGCCATGTCCCAGGGCATGTACTTCAGATGGACGGTGAAGAAAAGTACATGTCGTGTAGTCGGAAGTACACACCGTATACTCACCCAAATTATGCAGATTTATTAAAATTTATTATTATATTATAGAAACCCTTGAGACGTGTACTATGGTGCAGGTGTATAGCTGAGGCACAACACATTATAGGTGTTTTATATATATGTGTTTAATTTAACATCTGCGTAATGAACGAGAATTCACCAGGTTGCCTCCAAGGTATAAGTTACGTACAAGTATAATTTTAAATGAATTTATTTGTTTAAAATTAAGATGGATGAGAATCTCAAGGAAATTCAGAAAAATGGTTTAAGATAAAAGGTTTGATTAATTAAATATAATTAATTAATTCGAGTGTGATTTATCTTAAACAAGAAGGATTAAAGAATTGAATTCTAGTTTTATTTATGCGTAAATATCATTGCATGTATGGATGATCATGATCTAGACCGAGACCTTTGTATGTGAATGGTTTCTTTTAATTTATTTATTTAAATTAAATTTATTAGCCTGTGAGACATCTCCTCATTAATATGTAGGGCCTGCGTGCCCAAGGATTCTTTTATGTAAAAACACCTTTTTAACCCTCGCCTGCAGGTGAGATAAATGCATATATAATGGATGGAGCTCCCAAGCTAGTGGAGGTGTCTCAATTCCGGAGCCAAGGTGAAACCAATCCAAGGATATACAAAGGTGTACAGGTGGAAAGCTGTAAACACAAACCCAAAATGTTTAAGGTGTTTATCCTCTAGGTCTTGGGTTAGATTATCAACCGATAGATAAACTAACCAATAGAAAAAGCTCATGATCATACCATTTATTTTATTTCTGTTAGTTGCATGGTTTATTTATTGTGGGTGTGTTGTCATGATCACACAATTAATGAAATAAACGAGCATGCAAGATGGAACTAAAATAAAACCGAATTATACGTAAATATTATCTTAGACATGGTTAATCACTTAAGTATATCCCACTTAATATTGAAAATCATGTAATAAAAGATAATAAATTGGAAATTTACGTATAAGGATAAAATCCCTCAAAAGAAATATTAAGTCGGTATAGCCTTCCATAATCTTGGTTAGAATCGAACCATAGTTCAAAGTGCTTGACCAACCCTAGTTGGTGTGCTTTCAATTATCGGGGAATTCTAATTCAAGGTTTTGGGTTGACTTGACTTGGTTCGCATCAAGGGTTGACTACCACAGTAGATTTGGTGTGACCAAGAGGCAAAGGTTGAAGAAATCCAAAATAAAAGGATTGCAAGATTGGGGAGTCCACTCAGCGGATCAAGGAGCTACGAGTTAATGCAGTTGGCATTTGGAATGCCTACCTTAAACCCTTCAAGTTGCTTAACCAACCCTAGTTGGGGTAATGCAAAGGGCAATATGGATCCTTACCAATAGAATATTAAGGTAGCAGAATATTTTGAAGTTAATGGTGAGGGATATTGGATTTCGATAAAATAGTGGGAGACTAATAAGTATTGATTTATTTATTTGTCTCAATTTTGTAATAAAGTACTAAACCTTTGATCTTCTTAATTTGTAGAAAAGGAAGAAAATGACTTCAAACATATTATTGTGAACCATACTTGAGAAAAAAACCTTCTCACCAGCACCAATTTCCAAGAGTGGCAGAGGCGTTTACGCGTCATCCTTCATCACGAAAGGAAATTATATGTACAAGAAGAGCCTATTCTAGTTGCGCCTGGGAAAGAGGCCAGTGATGAGGAGATATATCTCTACGCAAAACATTTGGATGATGCCCCAGATGTCCAATGTTTCATTATATCAGCCATGTCTAATGAGCTTCTAAAGCAACATGAAAACATGGACACGTATAGCATGATGTCTCACCGTAAGGATCTCTACCAAGAGAAGGCGAGACTAGAGAGATATGAGATCTCCAATGCTTTGTTTACAACTAAGCTTGGAGATTCTGTGCCAGCTGGGACTCATGTAGTCAAGCTTATTGGCTACATTGAACTCCTGGACATCTTAGGGATTAAATTCCCAGATGAGTTGCGTACAGATCTCATCCTATCATCAATTACCAAGACCTTATCTAGCTTCATTGTCAATAATCACATGAGCAAAAATGAGAAGAGTCTATCAGAGCTTCTGACCTTGATTTTCCGGGTATACAAGGACATGGGGCGTGACAAACCCACAATCCTTATGGTGAACAAGAAAAGGAAGGATAAGGAAAAGGGTCCAAAGACTTATAGACGGTCTGAAGCCCCTGAGCACCATCCCTCCAAGAAGGGGAAGATACAGAGGTAGGGAAAGGAACGATAGGTGGTGTGTTTTACATGTGGCAATAAGGGAAGAGGAACTACACCCATAAGCATGGGGACGCTAAAGGTGTGTTCGTTATCAAGTGCAATATTTCTATTTCTACACATTGGGTATTAGATACAGCTTGTGGGGCTCACATCTATATTCAAATGAAGGAACCAAGTAGATTTAGAAAGATCTCTAGAGGAGAGGTGGATATTCGAACTACCAATGGCACAAGGCTGGCTGCGTTGGCTATTGGTGACTACCACCTCTCATTGCCGACTGGGATGATTTTTTTTTACATAACTATTATTATGTTCCTAGTGTTACCAAGAACATAATTTCTGTATCTTGTTTGGATATGGATGGATTTATTTTCAAGTTTGGAAATAAGGGTTGTCTATTTTATAAGAACAATGTATGTTATGGTATGACACATTTAAATAATGGGTTGTATGTATTAAATTACGAAAACCAAGTGTTGGAAATCGATAACAAAACAAACTCACATGACTCATACATCACCCAGTTGTGGCATCACCGTCTCAGTCATGTAAATGATAAGCGCTTGACAAAGCTCTACCAAGATGGCTATTTAGACTCTACTGAGCTAAAACCACTTGATAGATGTCACGATTTTTTACAAGGTAAAATGACTAAGATTCCTTTTGGTGGATAGGGTGAAAGGGCCACAGAGATTCTAGGATTGGTACATATGGATATATGTGGACCATTTCTAGTAGACACTAGAGGTGGATATTCTTACTTCATTACTTTTACTGATGATTTGAGTAGATATGGATATGTCTACTTAATGAGGTATAAGTTAGAGGCCTTAAGGAAATTTAAGGAATTCAAGAATGAAGTAAAGAATCATCTTGGTAAGAAGATAAAGAAACTTTGATCGGATCGAAGTGGAGAATATCTGAACAAAGAGTTCATCGATCTTCTACGGGAGTCTGGGATTCTATCTCAGCTCACTCCTCTTTATACACCACAGTGGAACGATGTTAGTGAAAGGAGGAACCACACCTTGTTGGACATGGTGAGGTCTATGATGAGTCAAGCGGATCTTCCATTATCCTTTTGGGGATATGCATTACAAACTGGAACATACACATTAAACCGATTACCAACTAAGGCAGCAAATGGAACCAGAGAGATTTGGTTTCCTTGTCACCGAGGATGGTAAATCATTACTATTAGAAAATGATGAACCTCTCTCCTACATAAAAGTAGTAGAAATCTCAAAAGTGGCAAGATGGATAGAAGCTATGAATTCTGAGATGGATTCCATGTATCAGAACCAAGTCTAGGTTCTGGTCGATGAGCCAGTTGATGTAAAGACTGTTGGATGAAAATGGGTATTCAAGAGAAATCTGGATATGGAAGGTCAAGTTAGTACCTATAAAGCAAGGCTAGTGGCTAAAGGGTTCAGACAACATCAAGGAATTGACTATGATGAAACCTTCTCTCCAGTTTCCATGTTTAAATCCATAAGAATCATACTTTCCATAGCATCTTACCATGACTACGAGGTTTGGCATATGGATGTCAAAATAACATTCCTTAATGGGAACCTTCAGGAAGATGTCTATATGACACAACTAGAAGGGTTTGTGACACCATGTGAAGCCAAACGGGTTTACAAGTTGCAGAAATCCATTTATGGATTAAAGAAAGCATCCAGGTCATGGAACATTTGATTTGATGAATCCATAAAGGAATTTGGGTTCATTAAGAATGAATGTGAGACATGTGTTTATAAGAGGTTTAATGGGAATGTGATCTTTATCCTAGTAGTATATGTTGATGACATATTTCTTATTGCAAATGATGTACCAGTCTTACAGTCAGTTAAGGACTGGTTGAACAAGTGTTTCTCTATGAAGGACTTGGGTGAAGCAGCCTATATTCTAGGGATCAAGATCATTCGTGATAGATCCAAGAGGCTTCTTGGACTAAGTCATGGTACATACATTGACCAGATACTAAAGAGATTTAGTATGGAACAATCCAAGAGGGTATTAGTTCCAGTGTCACATGGCCTGCATCTTTCTAAGAAAATGTGTCATCAGACACAACAAGAGAAAGATAGAATGAGTAAGATCCCATAAGCTTCGGCTATAGGATCCATCATGTATTCCATGTTATGTACTAGGATTGATGTTGCCTATGCACTGATCATGGTAGGTAGATATCAATAAGATTTAGGAGAACAACATTGGACTGCTATTAAGACTATCCTTAAGTATCTAAGAAGAACTAAGGATATGTTCTTAGTGTACGGAGGAGACGAAGAGCTTGTCATCCGAGGGTATGCTGATGCTGGTTTTTAGACAGATCAAAATGATCTAAAGTTGCAACCTGGGTATGTTTTATGTCTCAATGGAGGAGCTGTGAGCTGGAAGAGTTCAAAGCAGCCAGTTGTCGCCGATTCTACAACAAAGTCCGAATATATAGCAGCTTCTGATGCATCCAAGGAATCCTTCTAGATTCCGAAATTTTTCTAAGAGATTGATGTGGTGCCTAGTAGTAAAGATCCCTTTACATTGTATTGTGATAATAATACAGTGGTGGCTCTTGCGAAAGAACCAAGGTCACATCAACGGACAAAGAATATACTCATAAAGTATCACCTCTTGAGGGATTTCTATAAAAGGGGT
This sequence comes from Viscum album, assembly GCA_963277665.1. Classification (NCBI taxonomy): domain Eukaryota; kingdom Viridiplantae; phylum Streptophyta; class Magnoliopsida; order Santalales; family Viscaceae; genus Viscum; species Viscum album. The sequence goes on along the minus strand of OY728155.1, from coordinate 1,497,688,097 downwards.
GAAGTTTCAGGGAGCAAAGTGTCCATGGAAGAGAATGTGGCGGACCCCATGACTAAAGGCCTATCTCAACAGAACCATGAATATCATGTGAGATCTAGCAGGTTAAAGGTTGTTAGCAGTTGGATCTACTCCAAGTGGGAGTCTGTTAGAGTTGGAGGCCTAGAACCAACTACATTGTACTTTATTCATTAATAAAATCCCTATCACATCTTGATTGTTCTTCTGCATGACAATGCATGTGATAATGTCTTAAGGATAGCTGTTTCATTAAAGGGTCATAGCGGATCCCTACTATGATGAGAACCCAGAAGTTCCATAACACTATTATTGAATATATTTTCTATGGCCAGATGTTATTATTTGAGGGACACAAATAATACAGGCCATTAGGTGTGAGGACTCATAAAACATTGAGGCACCATCTCATGGTGTGCGCCCTTGGTAATATCCAGGAGGATATTATGAGAACGAGACCCGCCAGTAGGAAATTCACATTTCATAGTGTCATTGGATGTTCCTATATGCGGATGTGTGTATTGATCCTTAGAATTTAAGATTATTATTAATGGGTATTACAACTCGCGCACTTAGATGTATTGACGAAAACTGTGACGACACACTGTTTATAGTGAGGTAGGATACATTGGGTGCATCACGAGTAATACTGCATTGATAGATAATGTGAGAAAGGATTTGTCCCTTCTGTTCCATAATGGAAGTTGATATCTCAGGCCCTTTTATGGAATTGATATAGCCTAAATAAATCCATGGACATGTTAAAGTATGGGTGAGTTTGATTCTAGAAAGTCAAAGAAAGAATAATCGAGCACATGGGTTTATGGCACTAGCATGAAATCCACTTTATTAGAGATATCGAGGCAAAGGGATTATATTACACGGTAAGCATTCGTATGAGGTGACACGCCATTGCAGTGTTAACTTCTTCTCTATGGGTGACTTGGCATAATGCTAGATGCTTACCTTGGACTTTAGGCAGGCTCTGCCTAATGCCACTGAGAAAGGGGCCTAGAGGGCCACACACTAAGTGTGTCCATGTATTCCAGTTAAATATAAATTTAACAAGTTAAATAAATATTATTCTCGACTGTGGTTTAATAATTATTTAAGGATGTCTGATTGCATTAATTTCGACACTAGTTATTCGAGAGAATATATTGTGGGCGAAATAATACATTTATTAGTGGGTAATGCAGTTACATTTATTTAAGAAATAAATTTCCATTACTCAAGGACTAATAAATGTGGTGGAGGAAATAAAGGAAAGTGAAAAAATAAAAGTACACACCGTGTATATTAAATATACACTCCATGTAGTTTTATGGAAAATGAGTACACGCTGTGTATTAATGATTACACACCATGTAGTTTTTCCATTTGGGATTTTGAGGATATAATATTGTTTTATTAAATGATATTTATTATAATCCGCATGGGCGCATGTCAAAGAATTAATAATCCGACATGGGGTTTTTCAGTAAGTGTTAATGAAATAAATAAAACGCGTAACGTGTTTATTTATTGTCATAACTCTATAACCTCAAACCCGATTATAAATATCCTCACAACCCAACACTTTTTCTCAATTGTTGTGCACAACAATTTTGGATAATTCTTTCAAGCCTGAAAGAACTCTTTCCTCCAAGAATGCTCTCAAGACTGAGAGATCAAGGCGATCGAAGGCGGACATCGCAGGCGAAGGTTCTTCCGCGCTAGCACCTGAAGATCCATTCGGTAACGTCCGAAGATACGTGGCACACGTGTGGATCACCGCTAGAGGAATCCTACCCTTGGATTCTACGATACAACGACGGATCACCGAATTGTGACCAGACACATGAACAAAGAAGGAATTCCACCAAGGTAATTCTTGTGAATTAATTAAATTAATTGTAACCAACATCTGATGATCCTATCTCTGTGGTTCTGGGATTCCCTCTTAAGTTTTTAATTCTTCATTCCATTCCGAAGAGTCAGCATTTTATATCGTGACAGATCTCGGATTGAACGTTGTTTAAACATTAAAATTAAAGTTGGAAAAACCCACCAACGCGCTTCCACTGTGCCCGGAACCTACAACAGTAAGCCCTGTAATCATGTACCAGGTAATGATTGAGTCAATTTAGAATGTTGTATATCAATATAAGTTATATTGATATTAGGTTCAAAAGAATATGTTCTTTATAGATCAATTACTGGGGGGGGGGGTGAATTTTTGATTTCAAAATATTTAGTTTAACAGAGTTTAAACTAAACCAATTCACAAACCTCTTTAAGTAAAAAAGATAAGATTCAGACTTGGACCTAAGTCCGATTATCAAAATACTGTAATCTGGAATTATTTCAATATATTAGAGTAAAATAATTATAATCTTAAAGAATATGATTAGATATTAACAATAATATATACAATTATATTTGTGTAAAATAATCATAATCACCTAAGATTTGATTACAAAATAGTAAACAGATCAGATTCATAGAAGATTTAATTAAAAGTTAAATGTTTATCATATTCAGATACATTACAATAAAAAAATTACAAATAAGTACAAAATAATTAAATACTTGTAAGAAACAAGTAATTAAATAGAAATAATATAAGAATAACTTATATCTATTTAAAAGAATTGATCTCTTTTGACCTTAAGAGTAAGGAAGACATAAACCATGGATAAAGGTGTCCCCTATTTTATGATTACTATCAAGTCTGTCTTTCCTTATAAAGAAAATCCCTCAATACTAAGATTATCTTTATTCTATCATCTTATCCTCGGTATCCATCAATTTGATGGATCAACTCTATCTTGCTATCCCCATAATCCCATGATCAGAAGATCATATTCTATATCTTGGTATCCCTACAAGCCCTTAATCATAATCATAGATCAGATACATAATTATAATGAAAAATAATTCTTAAGGGGAAAATCAGACAAGGTTCCCTTATAAGACAAAACTCTAAAATAATTAAAAAAGACAAAGAACAAGATGTTCTTGCTCTGTAATCTTCAGATCTCTCGCATAGTGAAATCAATCAACACTTTGGAAATTTCAATCTATCTACAATCTATATGCTCCAAATTATTTGAATGACTATATATTTATAGGTTAATCCCCAATGGTCTTATTTTATTCCCACCGGTCATATTTCTATGAGTTTTTCACAACAACCTGGAAAACTAAAACTTCAATGGATCTTTTATAACTAAATGTTGAAAATTAAATTTAATTACACAATTATAGTTTAAAAAAGTTTTCCTTACAGTAAAAATTAGTTTCCTTATTCAGAATTTAAATATCATTAGTCCGATGAAACTCCTTATGGATGACATTGCGATAATCTATATGAGTGCGATTTTGATGTTTATAAGTTCCATAATCATCTTGATTATAAAGTCTTTTGTCAGTATAAAAGACAAGAAAAAAATTCTTACATCTGATATGATAAAGGTGAATCCAATTTTTATTGGATCAATATTTATTAGGATAATCATAATGAATAAAGTTAATTTACATTCATGAATACTATAGAACTATTCTAATTATAGTAAAAGTATGTGTTTTCAAAAAAAAACATTCTAAAAACACTTTGGACATAAAAATATAGTAATAAAATATTTATGAAAGAGTTTGTGATTTCCAAAACAAAATTAATGGAAAAGTCATAAATAAAACTTTTGAATCAACAATCCCCCTTTTTTGTAAATCACAAACCACCAAGCTTAAATACACAATAACATTGAAAATTTTTTAGTACATTATTTTTTATGTACTTCATATTCAGAATTTAACAATAATTCTTAACACCCCTAAGTTTTATAACTCATCTGAATACAATGATGAATATGACTAACTCACCCTTAGGAGAAAAACTCCCCCTAAGGATAATATTCTCCTTCCTAATGGAGTTTATCACCTTTTGTAAAATAATAAGAAAAATTTCTCCCCAAATAAAATTATTTATTCCCCTTTTTGATTTTGAAAAAGAATGGGGAAAATTATTGAGTTTCTTGAAAAGGTTTAAAGAAAAAAAATATAAGAAACACAAATAATGAAGTACTTGCTCATCCATAAAAATGAAAGAATGTTCAACGAATCAAAATTGAAAAACATTTATATAATTTGTAATGAGATGAAGAAGTCATTCATTGATAAACATGTTTAAAATAGATATACCAAGATAGTTCAAAGGAAAAAAGACGTTAATCATTCATCATTAAAGATATGAGAATGGTCTTCATCTTTTTGAACAATTTACTATATTCCTAAAACTTTGCAATAACATTATCTTGGGACTTAATTTTCTCTTCGTAAAATCAAAGTATTTTTGATAATTCTTCATTCTATTTATTTATATTGATGATTTCATATTTGTAAATTTTGAGTCTTGAAAAGTCTGACTGCATATATTTTATCTTCCCATTTAAGTCTTTTAATTCCTATGTCCATATATCATTTTTATTCTTGAACTGATCCATGAATTTCACCCTATCTAACATAACTTTGTATAACTAATTGAAGGATTTTGTGGATTCATTCATCATTTTCTTCAAATCTTCAATAGACTCTTCATGCATTTTGACCTCGACATCGACATTGTGAGACCATTTTGCCACTTTATTGTCTGCCTTATTATGAGATAGAGAAATTTGTTGCAGTAATTTGTGATCATCCTCATTTCAAATAACTTTTTCAAATAAAACTTCTGTTGGATCTTTTTTTTTGAATTTCATTTTCATGAATCAAATCAACCTTAGATTCTATCCTTAGAAAGCAAGTTATAATTCCTTTGATTCTCTATAAATCATGAATTATATAATCAACTACTTTCACCATAATCATATTCATTGAATCAAATACCTCAATGTAAGGAAGTTGAGGATGATTGGTTCCAGTTTCATCTACTTTAGCTTTCCCTTTGTCATATTTCTTTGATACCAATTTTCAACTCTTTCACTAACTTTATTTACATCATAAATTTCAAAAAAAATTATTTCATCAGAGTTATCCCTATCACCTTATATTTTTTAATTATGATCTTTTTAATCGTTCTTAGATTAATATGTGACTTATTTATCTGATGGGATTTTTTATTCTGAAGACTTTCCGATTTTTGATTAATTTTGGATGGTAAATACGATGATAACACATATGATTTTATCAAAGAAAATTTATCAGATTGAGAATCTTTAACCTCTTCTTCATCTTCATCCTCTTATTATTCTTCATATTTATTAGTATTTTTATCTTTTTTTCAACTTCTTCACCACCATCAGATACTTATTCTTCAACAAATTATTCTTCATATTTACTTCCTTATTGAATACCTTCACTAGATTTAGATAATTCATCAATACCTATGGAACCTTCTTCCATTGATTTATTAAACTTCTCATGAAGCTTTTATTATGATCTTAAATCAGTCTTACTAGCCGATACCAATTCTGATTTTTTTCTTGAAAATTAGGTGGTTTAGATTATTCAACATCTTTAGGATTTACATTGTTTGTGATAGAGTAATGTTTATTATTAATCACTATGATTTCTTGAAAGGATAATATTTCATCTGGATTTATTTATTTGGTATGGGAATGAGGAATATTGGGAGCAATGTTTCCTGAAGCCATTTCAACTCATTTCAATAATCTATCACATATAATAGATTCAATTGACATATAATTTTTCTTCTTTTTATTTATTTGATATTATAAAACATTAACACCATGGATTGTCCTTGCATTAGATTTGGATGGGTGAAGTCCAATTTGAGGATCACCTTCCTTCCTTTCTGGTTTCTTTCTAATCCATTCATATCTTACTTCATCTGGCACTAAATTTTGTTTCTTTACATTCTAAGGTTCAAAAGACTCTAATTTTCTTTTCTTACCCTGATCACCCTAATCAAATTTTTTCCTCTTTATCTAAGCACTTTTTTGGGGTTTCTTATAATTTTCTAGTTTTGGAGCGGTACCACCAGATACGTCAACAATATTCTTAGATTCTTCATCAAAGTTGAACCTCATAATTTTTAGAGTATCATCACTAATGAAAATAATTTTCAACTTCTTTGGCTTTGAATTATTTTCAATATTGAATAACATCACACATTCAATCATTAAATCTGATAACACATCTGGAAACATAATAATCCAAGACTTAATAGAATCAGAATTGATTTTTTTATGGTAATAAAAATGTATCCAACAATATCTATTTCTCTCATATTTACAAGGAATTCTAAAATGAAAACCTTAATGAATTTTAAGTTATCATAATTCCATTTCCTTAAAATCAAAAACCATGCATCCATAAATAAATTAGCCGATTATTCAGTGTGATATGATTCACCTTTAAAACGATTTCCTAGTTATCAAATAAGGAATCCTCTTCATTTTCATTCTCAGAAGAACCTAGATATTTTGGTAACTTGTTAGAGGGGTAGTAGGATTTACCATATGATGAAACATCGACAAAACTAGAAACTCTTTTATATGAAATTTGATAACCTTTTTCATAAATTCTGAAAGAAATATTTTTCTTTCATTACTCTTTGAAAAACTTCACGGAACTATAGAATTATCGAAAAATATTAGGATAAACTAAATCAAGATCCTCATTGAATTTTTCTCCACACAAAAATTTCCAACCTTGGAATTATATAATTTTCTTTAGAGTAAAATTATACTTTTTTTAAAAGGTTTTATTGACTAAACTTTCTCTGAATACTAACCATTCATTAAAATCCTTATCAGTTGGCATCATATTTGGGGAAGAAATCGGGGATTCTAAAATTCAAAAGTATTTTTAGACTGGAGGATTTTGAATTAGGCAGAACTTTAGCACAAGATGATTGAAATTTTTTGATTTGGGAAATGAGGGTCCCTTTTTTATATAAGAAACTGGAGTGACATTTCAAATTCAAAATCAAATACAATGGTCGAGATTGATTCTTATCTGATCTAAAGGTTGAGAATGATCTGAATAAAGATTTAATGATTTTTGAACTGTTGATGTTTTTTAAAGAAATTCTCATATTGGTATTGAATATGACTTTGAAATTTTTAAAAATTTAAAAAAAAAAAAATGTAAAGTATTAAATCAACAAAGATAAAATAATTTTAATGAAATAGTGACAAAATTTAAAAAATAAGAAGAATACATTTTGAAGTTGGAAAGTGTCATCAGTATGGATAACAATGTTCTTATTAATTTTTTTTAAAATTATTTGATTACAATAGTTTTTATATATTTAATGTGATAGTTTTAGTAAAAATATTCAAAAATACATAAATTTAAAAAAAAAATAGAACTGAACATGATATTCAAAAATAAATTCTTAATACGATTTTTTTGAATCAATTTCTTTAAGAAAAAATTAGTTTAAAAAAATATTATAAAATTTTCTGAGAATAATGATTGATATTGACACTGAAAAAATTTATAGTGAATTATAAGTCTGTAAAACCTATTATGATAAAATTATTAATATATTTTTTAAAAAAATTAGAAATTTCTAAAAGCAAAAAAGTTAAAAAAAACATATGTACTCCCTATATGAAAAAGAGTAACTTAATGTAAGGATATGGGTAAAAAATAAGTATATATGAAAGATAATTTTACATTGATCATTCATAGCTTTCATTTAATGTATTCAAATCTATCGGAAGGTAAGGGTTTTGTAAAAATATCAGCAAGTTGATCTTACGTTCCGATGAATTGTAAAATGATATCTCTTTTATGTGTGTGATCGCTAAGAAAGTGATTCCTAATATCTATGTTTTTTTCACAGTATTGATGTGTAAGGTTTTTACTTAAAATGGTGGAACTATTATTATCACATAGTGTTTGAGTTTTAGTAAAACTCATGTCATAGTCAGTGAGTGTGTGTTTCATCTATAACACTCGAGGCCAAAAACTTCTAGGCACCATATATTCAGCTTCATAGTGGAAAGTTCTACTAAATTTCTTTTATCACAAAAACAAAAAACTAATAAACCTCCTAAAAAATGGAAAGTCCCGAATGTGTTTTCCAATCAATTATATAACCACCAAAGTTAGCATCAATTTTTTTAATTCAAAAACATTTCTAGATGAATAAATAAGTTCTAAATCCATAGTTCCCTTTAGATAATAAAAATTTATTTTACTACTTTTAGATGGGATTCCTTTCAATTAGATTTGTATCTTGCACATAAGCATACTAAAAACATCAAATTAGGATGACTAGAAGTTACGTAATTTAAACTTCATATCATACCTCAAAAAGTTTTTTGATCAAATGGTTGTACAGATTCATCAAGATCAAGTGTATATGAGGTTCTGATTGGAGTACCAATAATTTTATTATTGTCATATCCAAAGTTTTTAAGAAGATATTTTATATAATTATGTTGAGATATATAAGTTCCTTATGGTTTTTTTGTGATTTGAAAACCAAAAAAAAAAATGTAAACTCTCCCATCATACTCATCTCAATCTTAGATTTCATAGTATTGAAAATTAATCTATAAATATTTTTGAGTTGATCTAAATATTATGTCATCGACATAGATTTGAACAATCATAATATTTTTTGAACTTATTTTATAAAAAAAGTAGGATATGTAGCTCCCTTAACAAATTGTTTTGTCACAAAAATCTTGTTAATATATAATACCAAGATCTAAAATCTTGTTTAAGTCCATTTAAATACTTGGTAATTTTATAAATGTATTCAGGATGTTTTTTATTTTCAAAACCAGGGGGTTAATCTACATAAACTTCCTCCTAAACATATATATTAAGGAAAGAACACTTCACATCCATTTGAAAAAGTTAGAAATTAAAGAATGCTGAGAATGCTAATAGAATAAGAATATATTCTATTCTAGATACCGATGCATTGTTTTATTCATAGACTATTACTTCTTGTTGGTTTTAACCTTTATCAACAAGTATTTTCTTATTTCTAATAATAATTCCATTTTCATCATTTTTTTTTCTAAAAACCCATTTACTCTAATTACAAAAGTTTCTTTAGGCCATTAAATAAGTGTCTAGGCTTTGTTTCTCTTGAACTCATTGAGCTCATCTTACATACACTTAATCGAATCTTCATCACTTAAGACCTCATCATGATTCTTAGGTTCAAATTTGGAAAATAAATCTAGATGTTCAATTTCATTTCTTAGGGGATTTCCAGTCCTAACTGGTTGATCAACATCACCAATAATACTATTAATAAGATGATTCCCAAGAGACAACTGATTTATTGGGTTTTGTAAACTCTGTTCATCAACATAGAGTAGAAAATTTCTTGAGTAAATAATTCAGAAACTATTTCTTGGGTATTTTCCTTATAAGAATAATTTTCTAACATAGGTTGAAAATTATTTTTTTAAATAACCCCTGAGGATATTGTTTTAGGTTGTTTGAAAACAAAATGTTCAGTTCCATCGAATTTAACATGTACTATATCCTCAAAAATATAATATTTTTTATTAAAAACTCTATATTACTTATAAGTAGTGAAATAACATAAAAATATTCCTTTATCAGATTTTAATGTGAATTTATGTAAGTTATCTTTCATATTCAAGATTAATAATTTACATCCAAATACTTTAATGTAAGAAACATTAAGTTTTTGACTAGTACACAACTTAGAAGGAGTTTTATTAATAAAGGATCGTAATAAAACTCAATTTATAGTATAGAAGGTAGTACTAACAGCTTAAACCCAAAATTGTTTAGCAATTGAGTATTCAATCAACATAGTTCTTATTATTTATTAAAGAATAAGATTTATTATTTCAACAAAACCATTTTTATGAGGGGTTGTAGGTTTTGAAAAGTTATTTTATACACCATTATTACATTTTTTTTAAAATCATAATTTATAAATTCTCCACCATGATCACTACGAATAGCTAAAAAGGGAAGGTTTTAATCATTTTTAACTTTGGTTACAAAAGTTTTGAAATACAAAAAATCTTCTGATTTCTTTATGATAAAATAAACCCATGTGTAACTAGTTTAATCATCAACCAAGACATATACATAGTATTTATATCCAATATTCCCCATTTGTGTAGGACTGAATAAGTCCATGTGCACTAATTGTAAAGTATCAGTAGTTGAGACTTCACTAATATATTTAAAACTAGTCTTATATTGCTTACCATATTGACAAGGGTCACGAAATTTTGAAGAATCAAACCAAAGTTCTTATAGATACTTAAAAAGTATTTAATTAGTGAAATTTCATAAGTTTATAAGGTTATAGTGTCTTAAAATTCTATTCTATAACCAAGATTGATCTTCCATTACACTAATACAAAGTAAGTATTGGCTTCTAAGGTCTTCTAATTTAAGAGTGTAAAAATTTTCATGGCGATGGGCATATAGAATATATTAATCCTTGTAATTGTGTAATACACATTTATAATTTCTAAAATTCACAAGGTAAACTTCATCAAATAATTGACTTATTCTTATAAGGTTGTTCTTAAGCCCTTTAACTAAAAAAACATTAGAAATTAAATCTTAACCGAGAGGAACTATGTTACCTATACCAATAATCCATCGTTTCTCCAAAATTAAATTTTACACCATTAATCTTGATAATATTTTTGAAAAAGTCTTTTTTACGAGTCATATGCTGGGAACATCCACTATCCATACACCAAGTATTCTTTTTTTGGTACTTTTTTTCATGAGACAAAAAACATTAGACTTTTGGCACCCAAAACTTATTGGGTCCAGAAATGTGAGCAAACAAATTTTAGAAATCCCCATTTGTTTTGATAAAAAGTATTTTTGGAAACCTAATGATTGAAATTAATTAAGTGAAAAATTATTTTTCCAATGCCCTCCACTTTGAAATTTGGTGCAAAAGATTGTATTTTTAGGAACAAATTAATTGTGACTAAAAATTGGGTTTTTATGATTATAACCCATTATGAAACTAGTTCCATGAGAAGATTTTTATTATACATATTATAAAAATTTTATTTACCAATATCTAAGTTTGATAATAGTTTCTTTAATGAAAAAATTTCAGAATTTAGTTTTACAACTAAATTCGTATCCACTTTAGTAATAGTTTTGAAATTGAGTTTATCGAAACTTGTTTGTAAAGAATTTGTCTCAAAAATAACTTTTTATAAATATCTAGAAATAGATTCTCTTTCAAAAGTTTCCTTATTAATATATTTAGACATGATTGATATTTATTTTCTTAAAAAAACTTATCCTTGAATTTTCCTTATCAAATTTTTAATAACTTTTCAATTCACATTTTCAAGGAGTTTAGAAAAACAAGACACTTCATCATAAGAAGGTAAGTTATTATCTTATACTGAGGAATATTCTTCATTTGAGGATATATAATCCTTATCATTAGGTTAATTTTCATATAAATATAAGTTTTTAAGGTTCTCACTAGTGTGTATGTTATCAATAAGATAAATATTTTCTTTATGTACCCTAGTAATAAGACCAATGTTCCTCTATACAGAATTATTATTGTTAGAAGAGTTTTCTGAGGAATCTCTTCCACTAGCACTCCAAGAATCATTAAATTTAAGGAATTGTATTTAATTTTGACATATAAAACCTATTCTAATTCCTATCATAATTTCTATCTTTCTTATATATCCTTTTTATCCTATGAGATTCCGTTCGGATGTGTCCAACTCTTTTACATTCTTAACAAGTATCTTTGGAATCTTTCTTATCATTTATTTCCTTATTAAATTTCCAAAAGCAGTATTGGAAATATCTATTTCCAAATATCTTTTTCATCCTCCAAGCAAGATTTTCTAATTTATTTTTATAATGTTCTAATGAACTAGAGTCTGATTGTATGCCAACTTTTTTCTTTCTAGTTGACTTCACTACTTTTTCTATAGACTGAACTTTAGGAGGTGAGGTAGATGTTGTTATAAAGGAAACACCCCCATTTTTATTTTTCTATATTTAGGAATATTTTTTAAATATTCCCATATATTACATAAGAGTTATAATAACATTTTCAAGAGTAATATTTTTCAACCTTCTTGTATCTTTAACAACTATCCTCTTAGACTCCTATTCAAAAGTTATGATATCAATTATCTTCTCAATAAGGATTTAATTATATAATCCATTTTCTCCAAGTGATTTTAAAATATTTATGATAATCATAAATCTTTTTTCAATATTTGAAATGTATTTTTTAGGTAAAAATTTAAAATCATGATAGTTAGCTCTTAGCATAGATCTCCAGGTTTCAATAAATTTTGAAGTACCAAAATGTTTAACCTATAACTTCTTCCAAATAATATTTTCTACTTCATAAGAAGAAATATGAATATAGATTCTTCTTTCCATATAACATAACAAAGTATTTCTTACTTTATAATTAATTGGACATTCTTAATTTTCTTGATGAGTGAAAGTTATAGATTCGTTTTTAGGTATTTTTTAATCTCCACTCAACATAACAAAATTATCAACCCCAGTATTTATAAAAAAAGTATTCACTCTATCTCTCCAATATTCTTTGTCAGCACCATATAAAATTGGCAGTCTATTGGGATTGTGATTATCTATAGACCTGACATTAAGTCTTTTCATCTTATAAGAAAAAATTTATTTTCCAGAAACATATTAGTGTAGTAAATTTTTATAAACAAAAATTTTATGACAAAATTTTAAAAAATTAAAATATTAAAGATAGTAAACACTTAACAAGTATGTGACTGGTTGATACCTACTCTGATACCAATTATTGGATATCCAGACGAGTTATATTAACATTATTATTGAAATAATATGTTCCTCATGACTCTATTATAGGGGGTAAATTATAGGTTTAAAAATCTTTAGTTTAAAAGAGTTTAAAATAATCCAATTCCCAATACTATTTAACTAAAAATATTGGATTCATATTTGACTCTAAGTCCAATTATCAAAGTATCATAATCATGATTGATTTTGATAAATCAGAGTAAAATAATCATCATCATAAATAATATGATTAGATCATAATCAAAATGGATACAATTATATCAGAGTAAAATAATCCTAATCACATAATATTCAATTACAACAAAGTAAAAAGATCAGATTCACATAAGATATGATTAACAATTAAATGGTTTTTATATTCATATATGTTATGATAAACTAATAAAAAATAAGCATAGTGGAATTAAAAACTTGTAAGAAAAAAGTAATTAAATAGAAACAATATAAGAATGACTTATAGGTATTTAGAAGAATTGATCACTTTTAACCTTAAGAGTATGGTATCCCCATACCTTGGCTAAAGGTGTCTATTTTTTATACATATAATCTAGTACATATTTTCTTACCAAGGAAATACCTATATATGAATATAACATTTGTTCTATATGCCTATACCCGAAAACCCTCAATCTGATGGATCATCTCTGTCTTGCTATCCCTACAATACCTTGATCATGATATCATATTCTTTGTCTTTCTATCCCCATAAGCCCTCGATTGTAATCACAAATAGGATTTATGATTACAATGAAAAATAATTCCTAAGGGGAAACCTAACAAGGTTCCCTTAATAATAAAAAACTCTAAAACAATTAAAAAATATTAAGAATAAGTTGTTCACACTTTATAACCTTCAGATCTATCACACAATCAAATCAATCAGTATTTTAGAAATTGTAATTTATCTGATCTAACCTCTTTGAATGACTGGGTATTTATAGGAAAATCCCCAATGATCATATTTTATTCCCAATGATCATATTTCTATGATTTTGTCACAACAAATTCGACACCTATAACTTAAATATATATTTTTTAACTGAACGTCTGATGTCATATTGAATTAAAAAATAACAATGTAAAAAGGGTTTCCTTACATTATAAAATAGTTTTCCATATTCAAAATATAAACATGTTCGATCTGATAGACTTATTTATGGAAGTAATTATGATAATATTTATGAGATTGATTATGATGTTTATCATTTTTTTCATCAGTATGATAATAAATACTTGTGTCAGTACAAAAGAAAAGGAAAAAATTCTTACATCTGATCTGATAAAGGTGAATCTGATTTTTATCAAATCTATACACATTATAATAACTGTATTGAAGAAAGATATTTTATTTTAATGAATAATTTAGGAGTATTTCTAATTATGGTAAAAGTTTATGTTTTCTACAAAAACATTCTAAAAACACTTTGGAAATAAAAATTTAGTAACCAAATCTTTAAGAAATAGTTTGTGATTTCCAAAATAAAAGAAATGGAAAAATCATAAGTAAAATATTTGACTCAACACTGACATGCCTTTTTCAAAGTTATTACCCCTAGGTACATCTAAGAAAAAACCATATAAACTTTTAGTATCTAGAAATGGATGTAAAAACCACATAATATATATATTACCAAAACATTAGGATGTTCTTATATACTTATCCTCAATTTCTATCATAGGGTTATGTTCCCTAATATATATTTTCTAAAATATAGTTCCTAAGGCTTATACTAAAATTAATCTAATACCAACTATAAAGTCCCCAACTCCAGTAGTCCAGAGTTGGTGGTTACTTTATTATATTGACACTAGATACAAGGAATCACATTATAAAGGATAAAATAGTTTTATATTATTGGAAAACTAGTTACATACTTTAATTTTAAATCATAATTGAAAACATAAAATACAACATAGTATTTTATTTGAGTAAATAATTATTCCCTTTAGCATATCCCTACATATAAATCATAATACACATCCTATAATCATGGATAAATGAACTATATGAAAGGGATGCGATCTAATACTCGGTAAGGGTATGCGCACAACAAAATCTATCAAGAATAAATAAGGCATAATAAATATGGAAAGGTAAATAACTAAAAACAAATGTAATGTCACCAATAACTTTAACATGAAGAATAATATAGTAGTAATGAATGGTGATAAAATAATGATATATAAATAATCACATTTGTTTGAAACTTATCCATGGATATTCTAAATAATTGAATAATCACATGGAATTAAATAAATAATTTTATAATGATGTAATGTATAATTATAGAAATATGGAAGATGGTACCATAATAGAATAACCTCAGTAAAGAATAAAATTTAACAAATTATATTGATATAGATGAAAATAATTTAAAAATATTATTAGAAAACATTTAATTAAAATACCCATTTCAATTTGAAATCACTTTTTTTTAAAATGAACACATATGAAATAAATAATTTTCTTTGAAGAGAACCTTGTAAACTTCTAAAGTGAGATTGAAATAATATATTAGTGATCATGGTGGGAAAATTAGTTCACGTTTTATAATTTTAAAAAAAATTCCTTTCATATTTTTGTTGGAAAGGCTAAAAAGAAACTCATTCTGAAAATGACAGGAAGATTCCTTTCAAACCGTTTCATAAAAAGTATAAAATGGGTAAAAATAAATTTAAAAAATAATAGTATAATAGTAAACAAATTTAAAATATTTTTATAAAACATCAATATGGATGTGAAATATTCCCCAGTGGAGACTTAAACATAAACAATCCCGAAAAATGACAAGTTTGTGAAATAAACCCTTACAACTTTAGTAACTTTTGAATAGTAATCCCCATAAAAGAAATAACATAAATTTAAAATTTAAATAACATGAATATAAATATATTCATGATATAATCTATAAAATATTTAGTATATACACCATATAAAATAAATAAGTGGTGAATATGGTATATTTCTTACAGAAGTAAAAGTTAGATAAGAAATCATTACCTCAGGTTCAATTTCCATTATACATGTTTGAAACTCCTATTTAATAAATATATATTTGTTATAAATATATTAAGAACCATAATAATATATTCCATACAATATATTATTTAATTGTAATATGTTATCACCCTTTTATTATCAATTCATTATTAAGATAATTGTTTCGGGTGGTAACTTCTTCATTTTTCATGAATGTTTTGATTTGATAGTTCCGATACTAAATTTTTATGATAGTTCCATAATATAAAGAATATTATTTATAGTTTAAATATAATTTATATTATATATATATATTTTGAATCATCCATATAAATGGAGATAGAAAAATGAATTAAACTGCTTATGGAGACGGTAAGTCATACATATGCATGGATGTTGTTTTCATTTTTCGATGGATGGAAAAAATGAAAGGTAAATAATAATTGAAAATTAAATAATAATAATTATTTAATATATATCATATATATTAATTAGATCCATATTTATAACCATAAAAGTATATTGGTATGAAAAACAAATTACTGCGCTATGTGGAGATGATAAGTTGTACGTACGCACAAGCAGTATTTTTTATTTTCATAATATGAATAAAAGGTAGAATATGGTTGTCTTATAACAATAATAATAAAATCTTAGTATAGATATGATATTTTAGTTATTAATTTATGATTTAAACAACACATGAAAAGGAAGTATAAGAAGAAATAAACTTGAAACATTCAGTAAAGACAATTATCTCTTCTCAGTGGACTCTCTTTATATATCTTCTTAAGGAACCTAGGGTTTCTATTTTGGAAGGTATAGAACATCATGAAATAGTATAAGTATTCTTATAAGAGGAATATTTAGGGTTTTATTGATTTATATAGCTCAAAGTTATGTAAATAAGTGAACTAAGAGGTTCCCTTTAATAAATTAAGTGAAGGGTACTTTTAGAATATCTTAAAATATTAAAATAATATAAATTATTTCTCAAGTAAAAATGGATAAAAATTTTAAAAAAGTTAAAATAAGGTGAATATAAGTTGAAATATTTTTATCTAATAAAATTGAGACTAGTTTTGGATATTTTTTCACCCTTATCTTATAGTTTTAACCCGCTGTTATCTCTATTAAAAATTATTGTACTATTAAAATTTTATACTCTCTAAGGGTCAATAATGTTAATATAAAATAAATAAATACACATAAATGGAAAATGGTAGATATAATTAACTATATCCCATTAATTTTGATTAATATAAGATATTTAGGAATTTTATAAAATATTATTTAT
Organism: Viscum album; assembly: GCA_963277665.1. Taxonomy (NCBI): domain Eukaryota; kingdom Viridiplantae; phylum Streptophyta; class Magnoliopsida; order Santalales; family Viscaceae; genus Viscum; species Viscum album. The sequence goes on along the minus strand of OY728155.1, from coordinate 1,497,671,028 downwards.
TATAAGATATCAATATTGTCAATTTTTAGTACTATTCATTACTTTGACTTTAATAACATAAAAAACACATAGAATTAAAACAATTTTTTTATTATATATCTATAATTTCATGGTAATATAATTTTTTTCATATAATTATTTATCTAAATTATATTACCTTTAATATTTTAAATATCATTTATTTTATTTTTCCATTAATTGAATAAATACCGTGTTAGCATTATGTAAGCATTTAAGATAAAAATTTATTATTTAAAAAATAAAAACAAATTACAATGATAAAGAAAAATCTATTATATTTTAAAATAAAATTTATAATAGAAAATATCCTCTGGATAGCCCTATATTAAAATGTTATAGGTATTCAAAACAAGAGTGCAACATTTGACTTTTCTTGAAATAAAATACTATAAAGGTCATAATTTCATCAAAATGATCATAAAATGTCATATAACAAAATATCGGATCAGTATAACAGAAATGGACTAATTAAATAATATCAATTCAAGTTTTAGAGTCATTTTACAGTCCTTATAATTTTATTTTTTTACTTTAATTACCTGATTTCCCTTTTCCGTGGAAACAAAAATTACTAAGGTTACTATTCATATTGAAAAAATAAAAGGAAAATATTTCCTAAATTGGTCCTATTAAATAAACATATAGTATAATTTTTTAAAAATTCAAAAAATAGAAGTGAAAGAAATTAATTTAAAATTAAACCAGAAAAATGCAACAAAAAATTGTTTTTTCACAAAAATGCCATTTTTAAGTATAAAAATGTTTTATACCAAATTTAACCAAGAAATTTATTATAATGAAATTAATTGGATTATTAATAATTTTATATAAATAATTTTACTTTTAAACCATTTTAAAATAAAATGGAACATTCAAAATGGTTGAAACAAAAAATACAGTTTTCAATAAATATATGTATTTTCCCTTTTTACTGGAAAATAATTTTTTTAGAAAAAACAAAAAATTTCACCCTAAGGTAATATTGATATAATAATTTAAAAAATGAAATTTTTTATAAAATAAAATTTATATACATTATATAATTTAATTATAATATTTTCTCAACAAAAATCATTTTTGAAGTATAAAATAAATTTACTAAAGATTAAGTACTTATTTCATAAGTATTAATCAATACATTTTTACTGAGTAGGTAATATATATAAATATGTCATAATTTGGTTAATATTATTCATACCCTATAATGTAATAGATAGGTTATAATGGTCATATTTAAGTAATATTTCACAGTTTGTTGAAGCTCGGTGTTGAGTGTTGTTTTCACTATAGAATATAGTTTTATTTTAAAATACTAGGTTTGTGTGAACTTCAAGCTTTCAAATATATTAAATTTATTGAAAAAACATACCATAAAATCTTGAGGATTTACATTCTATTCCAAGTTTATTGTTTCATGTTATATACCCTATTGAATATGATGTTCCTCTTTTAAAATCTTAGGGTGTTACAACCATACCAAACCTTATACCCCATTCTTGAACCCATGTTTTTATGCAGGCATACACTCTCATTAATAGAAAACAAATGGTTTTGTACTATAGGGGCCACATACCTCAATAACGGATTTATTCCCTTCCCAAGCTTTGTCAAGCCTCATCTAAGCCCACGCTAAGCACACACATGACTCTTCGAGGCCTATCTAAGCCAACCAAGCACTTTACATTCTCTTGGACACTTATATCATGCAAAAAAACATAAAAAAACTAATTATAAACAATTATAATTAATTATTTAACTTAATAAATGTATCATAATCATTGGAAAAATCACCGAGCAAGAATGCCACATAAAAATCTTGGCTAACCACTCATGGAAGGTCTGTCACACCTCCCTAAAACCAATCAGGGAAAAATCCCTATCATCCAAAACTTATTCCATCACCAATTTAACTCACTTAAATTTAATTTCCCAAATAAAATTTTCAAGAAATACAAATTTACCAAAACCCCTTCCAACAACATATAAACAGCATCTCTGGATGATCTATTCACAAGCAAAGTGAAATCCCCATCAATATTAGATGATTTCACCAGGATTTGGTGAAATTTTCACCTAAAACATAGCCCATGACACCAGAAATTAAAATTTAATAAAGGGGTAATAAAAAATGGAATCAATTATATGAAATTACCTCAATTTTCCATTTCAAAACACTGGACATAATCCCCTCTCGAAAGGGGATCAAGGAGAGGTAAGGGGAGGGGAAATAAGATAAGAAATAGACACCATAATCTTCTTATTTGGCTAAAATATGAGGGAGAATGACTAGTAAATTAATGGTATTAACTTGAATAAAACCCCCCAAAATAGACCCATTGAATAAATGATGATCCCAAGAGGGATTTTGGGATACTTCCCACCTCATCAGCTAGCTGGTTGGGTGCCAGTAACTAGCCAGTGTCATTAAAGTTACTATGACCACCCTGGGCCCTTCTTCTCTAATATTTTGAGCACATATTTATTTCCATCCCAGAAACATGTTCTAAAAAAACTATCAAACAATAGGGAAATTAAAATTCCCTCTCGAACCACATCTCTTGAACTATCCTATATTGGACCACATCTGCTGACCTATCCCATTTGTTAAAATAGTGACAAATCACTACATTCCATATTTCAATCCAAAAAATTCATCTATTGTGAATAACCAAACCCCAAGATCGATTATATTAGATTTACTCCAAAAATCTATAGTTCGATCCCTAGGACACCCCCATCATATTTAATATGACATTCTTAACACGACCCCAATGTCACAATGTCCAAACATCCCAAAAAGGAAATTCAGATCTCCATATAATGTTTCCCAAAATTCTAAGTTGCTAATGCTGATGCATCTTCAAAAATCATGTTTGATTCTAATTCCCTACACCTTGAGGAATCATAACATTTTCCATTCACCAATTCTAAATTACAAAACTGACTCCTGGTGCATTTACATAAATAGAATACCAACTACCCGCTCCAACCATCATGCTCTCACCCAAAGCATTGATGCACCTTAAATTTGACACACCCTTGAATAATTTTAAAACACCACGAGACCAATGCTAACAAACCAACTCCAACCAACACTGCACTTGAAATACGAAGCAGGGTTTTACCAAGGAACTAGGCTTACTCATGTTTTCCCATGAACTGGTATTCTAATTCTACCTCAACTATCCATGACCAGTCTAATATCCATGCCCCTTCTAATATAAGGGATATGAACCCATGAAAAATATGATTCTCCCCACCACAATAGTATCATTATCATCATCCACTAAGATAAACACCAATCCCCATGGCCCATGTTCTATCTGTCACCATATGTAACAACTGGATGTTTCCAACCCACTCATACCCATGAACCAACTCTCAACGCTAACCATTGTGCATCCCTGATTCACCTAGAATGTTATTCTCTACAACTCTAAAAAATTATATAATGAGGGTCACTCCCTCTAACCATCCAATGGATCTCTTACCACCACATGAATTCCCTTATATCGTTCCATGATCACAGAACCCCAATGTTTCCCAACACTGAATTCATGTCACTCATCTCAAGTCATACATTATCCCATTCCTAAAAAATATTATCATGTAATAAGGTCCAATAAATCGTACCATGATACATCAATCCATTTCCAATTTCAACTTTCATAGCCAAGGGACATCTCACATTTCTTTCCAAAATCTCCATAACTTCACGCTCATATACATCTCATAGATTACACCAATCACCTCACCATGAGAGTGGCCCTGGACCAAAGACATAATAACATCATTGCCTCCACATATATTAGTTTTATCCACCACCTAAACCATTCCCAATAGTCATGTAGACAACTCGTTCACCGATCCACAAACCAACCATCACCATACATCACTCACACACACCTTCCCAATCGTACCAAGGCCTTTCCTCAAAGGCCTCACCAACTCCACTATCCTTCTCCAAGGCATAGCGAAGCATTGATAAACCTCTCATAGGTTCTCACTCATTATCCAACTTGATCTCAACCGAACCACATAGCTATGCACTTCTGTGCAACTTGATCGCACAACTTGAATCACACTCCTCTGAGCCTCTTCAATCTAACCTAGGCTCAAACACCTAAACCACTAAATATCACCCACACATATGTTAGTCTCAAACAAACTGAATTACCCATAGTAATACTCTTCAAAGTTGGATAATCTACCCATTGAAAATATTAACACACAAACTCCCGCTACATGGGTGTCATTCCAAAACCACAAGAATCTATCCACTATTTCATCATGATGGCTGAATATGCATAAAAAATCACCAGGTTTAGAACCCAATCATTTATGCCCCCTAAAACTAGGATTATTACCACAAGTAATACCACTATACTTTCCACAACCACCTTGGGGTTTCTAAATCCTTCGGGTGATCTGTTCCCATCCTCAAAGCTACTCTTTGGAATCCCTACCCTCATCAAGCCATCAGTTGGTTGTTAAACACCAAAAACCAACTCACACAGGGTCTCCATGAATCCCTTCATGAAGGGACTTCATGTTTTAATATGAGGACACCTCCCCCATAATATCCACATGAAATGTCATCAAAGGAAAATATATTTGTTCCCACTGAGTAAAATTACACCAAGAATTTATATAAAAAACATTGAATAAGTTGTTGTTGACATTTTAAATAGTTGAACCTCTCGTCAGTAAACAACCATGAGAAATCATTCATATGTCATGTGAATCCTATGTACCTACTATGATCCATGTAAATAACCTCTTTCCAACCGTACAAGTTCCAAAAACCCATAAAAACCATAAATTCAAACTCCATTTGTATCAACTAATGTGAAATCAAAATATTGTAACATTACAAACCAACAATAACAATACCACACCCTGGTAACTTAGACTTTCAACCAAAACTAGTGTTCTCAATGAAATGGTCCAATATCTATCATAGGCCTAGAAACATACCTAGACCACCTATCTACCATATCCCCAAATCATAAAAGAAAACAATCTTTGATTCCATTTTGTAATGCCTCTATCCCAAAACCCATCCCTGACAAAGCACCATGTGGCCTCAATCATGCCTCTGCATTCGCTAAGGGATACTAACTAGTAGTGAGGGAATAATCCATACAATGGAGAAACTATGACCTTGAATAAAAGTTATGAAATAATATAAATATCGAAAGAACATTTGTATCATACCAATTTATACCAAATAAGCCATCCAATCACATAAAAAAATAAAATTTGTTGTCATACAAAACATCCAACCGATAACCTACCGAGTCGATCCCAAATAAAAAAACTAAAAAAAATAAACAATCACACCTTGTACTTAATTCCATCCCCATGAATCACACCCCTTATCTCCACAAACCAGTCAAGCTACCCTAGCCCAATCCTCTACATGATCGATGCCTTGACCTGAAATGCATGCATAATGTCTATATGCGCACTGAGATTCCCTTATAGGGTGTGAGTATAAAACTTAGTAGGGTCTCATAGAACACCCCCATTATACACCTTTAGATGCATGTTTATGTATGAGGAAAATAAATACAATAAATATGATCACTGATCTATCATGATCTAACCAAGCTTCCACGACACCTCACAAGATACACATGCCCATCAAGTCATTGGGTTTTAAAAATTCCACCTTGACCCTTACCATAACTATTTTGAATTCATTCAAAAATCCATCCATATCCTTACATCATTGTTTCAATTCCCAACCTATACCTGAAGAATCATGGTAGGGAAACATCCAAAACCATGACCCAATACCCACAAACACTGGGCATATTCAAACGTACAAAAGCATTGACCCATCCCTAATCACTATAGGGAGGTCCATAGATTATCCATCACACCACAAACCATCCCCTGAGGTATTCTTCGACCAAAGACTCTATAATGAATGGTCAAACACATTAAGAATTACCCAAACCATGTTTGTAAAGGTCCTCAACCTAATACCCAAGTTTCATTTAATGATCATCGACTAACCCATCCCCAAAAACATAGGGGAGGCCCATCACACCATCCCACATACCCAATACCGTAAGGAATAAGCAGTGATCATCCACTAACCAAGACTCTAAGGCAAGGTCACTAAGAACACTAAACCATCCCCAAAACTCTTGGGATGTCATCTTAAGCATCCCTACTCAAGCATCCTTAATGTAATGCAACTCAAACAAAATTACATAGGGATGTATCCCATCACAAATCTCACCAGTTGAGTACATTCTAGTTTAGACCTCCACTATCTTCCCATTACTTAGTTCATCACCTCTTTCTCTTTAGGGAACCCACTAGGTTCTCTATAACCATCATCATCTCTTATCATCGATACTACCTTAAGATTGTAACCCATTGGTGACATTTCTACTGAAAGGCTCACCCAAAATCTGAACTTAAGGTCTGGTCTAACCTCACCGATGTCCCTCAACACTCCCAATATCGATAGCTAGGGATCCTTATAATACATCATGTCCTACCTGACCTCAGCCTCATAGGCGAGGTCTAAATCCATATAGACCCTTATACCCCATTCTCAAACCAATTTATTTATGTGAGCATACACTCTCAAGCATATAAAAACATATGGTTTTGTATCATATGGGGCACCTACCTTGATACTAGAGTTATCCTATTGATAAGATTAATTAAGACTCATCTAAGTACTTTACAAGACCACACATGCCTCTACCAAGCCTTTCCAATGCGACATAATTGATGAAAACTCACCAAGCCCCATCATCACATTGAAACCATGACCAAACTCCTGTAGAAGGTCCATAAAACCTCCCAAACACCACTCTATGTGAAATACCTATCACCCAAAACTGATTATATAATCAATATTAATCAATTAAATTTAATTTACCAAATAAATTCATTATGCACCATTCCCTCCCCAAATCCACTTCATATGGTGTGCATACAGTCTCTCAGGATACCATCTTCACAACTAGAGTGAAATCCCCATTAAATTTAGATGATTTCACCCTGATTTGATAAAATCAACACCAAAACCCTATCTAAATCAACCAAAAATTAAAAGTGAAGGGGAATCAAAAATTGAATCCAATGGATGAAAATGCCTCGATCTGCCATTGTAAAACACCCTTAATCACCCCTCTTTAAAAAAGATCAAGGAGAAGAAGGGGGGATTAGCCAAGAAATAGTCTCCTCGAGCCCCCTGTATGACTAAAACATAAGGGAATGACCAATAAATTACTTTTATAGGCCTGATTAAAACACCCTTGAAATACCTCCACTAGCTAGATGGTGAGCCCTACAGGGGTGTTGGGTTACTATCCACCCCGCTAGCAAGCCAGTGTTGCTGTAACAACCCCGACCACCCCAAGGCCTTGTTTGTTGTTATATTGAGTACTTCTATACCACCCAAAACTCTAAAACACATTCCAAATATTTATTTAAATATGTATACAAGTTCATATTTCTATTCTAAACACCCATTCTCAAAAATGAACTTTCCACCAATGAGAAAATTCAAATTCATTCCCAAACGTAACGAACCAAATCCATGGTGTGCTATAGTTTGTGAGGTGTATATAATAATGCTTTGAAATGTTATGTCTTAGATCCTTCTAAATTCATGGTATTTTAATTTACAATTCAAATTATTTCATCCAAGGTTTTTTGTTCAAATATTGGTAAAGTGGTAAGGGTTTATTGCACAAACCCACCATTATTCGAGATTTTTTATGTTTAAGTTTCCATTTTTGGAATTATATGGTATTTATATCCTAAAAAATTCTATTATCTTCTATTTTAGTTATTTATAGAAATTATAAAATTTTCTTTCATTTTACACTATCTAAGTACTCAAAAGTATAAAATAATGTTTTTTAAGAAAATTGATTTTATTTTTCTATTCGTTCAGGAATATTTTTCTTCCATGTCCATATTTTATTTAAAATGTCTTAAAAAATGTTTTAAATATTATCAAATTATTTATTAAATTAATTTTGATCCATGTTTAACTTTTAATATTTTTTTTAAAATGAATCTTCTTATCATTTTCCAAATAAGGAACTTTTTACCAAAGTTGTGAAAAAAATATTTATTTTAACATACAATTTCATGAATAACTTTTCATAATGTCATGAATACTATTTTATTTGAAGATTACTTTATAAGTTTCCATGGTTTTTTCAAAATAATATCTTTCCTAATATTATTGATTTTTTTAGATTTTAATTATGTGATTTCAAAATAAAAAGGTTATTTTCCTCAAGAAATGTTCCAGTGATCTTTTAAATGTATTTTCATTTATATCAATATATTTTGATGAATATTATGATAAACTGAGGTTATAATCTAATGGTACCATCCAAAATATTTAATTTGATAAATTATGATATTATTATTGGGTAAAGTATAGACATATCATATTCTTGTTTATCTAGTATGGATAATTATTTATTATTAAGGAATGTTGATTATGTTATATTATTTATTCATATGATGAATGCATTGGACTTATTAATTGATGGGTAGGGCCTAGAATTACATAGAACATTTATGCATTGGTAGTTCACATAGTACAAAAAAAACATAAATTATAAATGTTTTATAAAATTGTTAATTTATTTACCGATGTTTTTAAAAAATGATGAGAAATAACGTTTTGCTAATTTAAAAATGTTTACAAACGTTTCTAAATTATTAATGTTTATAAATGTTTTCAATTACCAATATTTATAAATTTAACTAATTAGTGAAACAAGATTTATTGATTTTTTTTAGAATTGTTGGTGAATATAACCTTATTTACCAATGTCTCTAAAAAACATAGATACATTTATTTTGAAATTCATTATTTTTTTAAATTCATAATTTTTTTTTGAATTTCATTTTGTTTGAAATTATTATTTTTTTTTAAAATTTATTTTAATCCCCCTTCCCCCTCTCCTCCCCTCTCCCCCTCCCTATGTAACCCTCCACCCAGCTCCCTCCCGGTGTCTTCCTCAGCCCAGCTCCCTCCCTTACCTCACGTGTGTCGCCCTCCGCCAAGCTCCTTCTCTGCCTCATGTGCGCCCAACCACCCATTGCTCCCTTACTGAAAATTTGAGGCCAACCAGTTTTGAACCCTCCACCTAAAGACACACAGATAATGAAAAGACCACTCATCAATACAAATTTATGTTTATAATTTTATATTATGCTATATATATATTAATATATTTTAGTGTTAAAAAAGTTAATATATATATTTATAATATTAAATATTAGTATACATATATTAATATATATATATATATATATTTTAAAGGTTGGGGCCGGAGACTCATTTTATTATTAAAGAAAAGAAAATACCTTATATATTTATATTATATATATATATATGTTTATATTTTATATAAATGTTTATATATATATATATGTTTATATATATGAGTGTGTGTGTTTATATATATATATATGGATATTATGATATATAAATATATGTTAATTTCATTGTATGTAAATATAAATTTATATACATAAATATATATAAATATAATTATAAAATTTTATTTATATATATGTTTATATTAATATATGTGTTTATATGTAAATTTTGATATGTATGTTTATATGTCATATTAATATATATGTAAATTTTTATATATATTTAAATTAATATAAATATATATGTGTGTGTTTGTATGTGTTTATATTAATATATATATGTTTATAAAAATTAATAGAATTATAAATGTTTATATTAATATATATATATATATATATGTTTATATATATACTTGTGTGTGTGTGTACATATATATAATTATAATTATAATTATTTATTTATATATATATATTTAAATTAATATATTTAGAATTAGAATAATATATAAAAATATAATTAGCCATGTTTTATAATACTGGTAAAAATGTCACTTAAATAACCCTGTTTTCTTAAAAATGTGGCTAAATTTAAAATATATGTGTGTTTATATATATAAATATATGTTTATATATATTTATCTCTTTATATATATATATATATATGTGTGTGTGTATGTGTGTTCTTATATATATATATATATTTCAATATATATGTGTGTGTGTTCATATATATATATATGTGTGTGTGTCTAAATTTTATTTACATTGATGAGGGGAAATGAGATAAAAACATGCAACACACAAATGCAGGGAAGAAATCAAAACCTCATTAAGATCCATAAGGGAATATACCATTAAACTGCACCCTGAGGGCTATATATATGTGTGTGTTTATATATATATATTATGATATTTAAATATAGGTTAATGTATTTTTATATACATATAAAATTATATACATAAATATAATTATAAAAAATTATTTATATATAAATATATATGTAAAATAATAGAATTATAATTTTATATAATTAACAATGTTTTAAAATAGTGGTAAAAAATGTCATTAATTTTATCATGTTTAAAAATGTTGTTATTTTTAAATTTAGCGACGATTTTTAAAAATGTATCTAAATTAGTGTTGTTTTCTAAAAAACATCACTAAATTCAAGTTTTGTTGTAGTGAAATGAGACCAAATAGGTTGGCTATTTGGCATATGGATTACCCATTTATACATGGTTTTTAGCAAGAGGCCTCAATGGTAAGTTTAAGATTTTTGAAATTATGTATTCCATCATTACTAAATTAGTTATTAATGTCCATCTGATTATTAAAATAGTTTTGTTATCCACATACAGTTTTTAAGATCATGTGATTATTTATATGGAATTATTCAATCATTATTTATTCGTACCACATTATTCATGGATTATTTATTCTATGATAGCTTCTATTGTATGGATTCAGTTACTAAGCATCTGTGCTCACCATTTTATTTTGTTTCCTTTCCCCAGGATTTCAGAATGTGTACTATGATTGATATAAAAGGATATAATAGAGGGAATAATAATTTTCCCAAATAAAATACTCTTTTATATTTTATATTTTCAAGTGTAACATAAGATTCAAGCATGTATTTTGATTTCCAAGACTAATAAACCGATCAAACATGGGTGGTGAGATCCCTTGTATATTATACCAATGTAATAAGTAATCACTAGCTCTATATTACTAATTTTTGGGTGTAACCATTTGTATAATATAAAGTTTACTATAAACCTTGGTAACTAGATTTAGGAAAAGATTTATTTAAGATCACATTACAAGGAAAAAATCTAGGGATAAGTATAAGTATATGATATTATCATGAATATTTGGTATAGTAGATAATGTATGGTTTCCTAGAAAAAACATCCCTGATTGGATACTAAAAAATGGTTTTGGGTGCGACACAGATGCACCTAGGGGTAAAAAAATCTGAAAGGAGAAGATTGGGTATTAACTCATTCATCACCAGTGCACAATGAGTGGACCTAATATTGCACTCATTGATAGCCATTCTTATGAAATATTTTTGGGTTAATTCACATTTTCTTTACAAACCATTATGAAGTGTTTGAATAGATTATGACCATGGATGACTTAGATTAAACCTAAGGTGTTGTAGATTGAAAAGAAGATGTCATGATTTATACATCCCATGAATTTATTTATGATTATATAATTACTCACTATAATTATTGTTGTGCACACTATGATTTTGGTTTTAGTTAATGAATTGAACCAAGAGGAATTATGTTAACGCTGAGTGTGATAGATGATTCAATGATTGTCCTCATGATCAACCAAATTAAATGGGATATGGAATGAAAAATATTATGATTATTCCTTACCATCTATCTCAATCTAGTATTAAAAGCCTTATCATAGGTGTTCTTTAAAATAAACCAAATACAAGAAAAATGGAGTTTACTAAAGACCAAGAAGGAAAGAAAATTCAACTTCCTATATGTCAATAATTTGGGAAGAATAATCCTTGGAAATGTCTCAAAGAAATGGGAATATGTTTTAGGTGTTTAAAAGAAGAACATATAGTATGTGATTTATGGGAAAAAAATGAAGAGTTTAATATAGTGAAATAAATTAGATCATAATGTAACATTTATAATTTAATGTATTATGTATGGAAAACTTTGGAATTATCCAAGTCATTAACCTAATACAGGGGATAAAACCGTGAACAAAGAAGGGACTATGCTATGAAAACTATTGAATTGGAATGATTGAAGTTCTTATATATTTTCAATTGAATAATTATATTATAGTAGTGTTTTATTAATGATATTATGGAAATCAAAATCATTAAAGATCTAGGTATTTTTTTGTAGTAGTTTTTAATTAAGGATTTTCATGAATATATTGAATGGTACTGATAACCAAGAAATGAGATTTAGTGGTAATGTGATATTTTTGTAAAAAACATGATTGAGGGATAAATAACCCTTAATATGTTCCTAATGTTGAGATAACAATGTTTAGTTAGGGTAATGTGATTATTTATATTGATAAAGAAAATTTGATAGTATTGGTTACTTTGAAATTGATTGGTGATTTAATGAAAAAGTTATTTATGTTATCTTTGATGATGTTTAGTTCATTTTTGGATTTATGGAATGTATTTGAAATTTTTTGATTTTATTTAAGGAATAAGGATAGAGTTAATTTTATAAGTATTATTGTTTTTATTGTGATTTTATGGAGATTTAGGTTATTAGAATGTTTTAATCAAGGTATTCACATTTTTGGTATGTGACAGTAAGAGAAACTTTATAATATTTGGGGATTAAATTTAAATAGATTTTGTAAATTTTTGTGACCTTTTTTCTATTTTTTTAATTTTTTAATAGTGGTTAATAATGCGTTAAGGAGTTTTGGAATTTAGCTATTTGTGGAAAGAATTAAGAAAATATTTGGATATTATTATTCAAATATTTGTGAATAATATTTCAAATGATAGTTTATTCATATTAGTTGTCTTATAATATACTAAACATTTATGGTTTTAGTAACTGAATAAAGATATGTGGAATATCTAATAACAGTTTTATAGATCCTATTATCTATTAGAATATTATTTTAGTGATTCAGGAATCAAAAATTCATATTGTTCATTCATTATTGGAATATGGGATAAAAAATGTGGAAATTGATAGAAACAAACATCCAAAGGATGAAATAATGTTTATGGATTTGATGAAATCAAGTAAGTATATTTTCTCATATTTCATGGTAAAATAATCCCTCAACTATAGAAAAATGATATGAAAAATGAAAATATTTTTTTCTTATAATTATTTCCAATTAATTTAAGGTCTTTTAACCCCTTACTTATTTATAGTTTTGTGGCCATTAACTTTCTCATGATCATGTTCTCTACCACTAGATATTATTACTTGGACATTATTTTTCTACTTTATGTCCATATTTTTAGTTATTTCGGATGTTCTTCTTATCTATGAACCCTATTATGTGTTATTTTAGGTAACCTTTATGTTTCCCACTTCCCCTTTTTAAAATAAGTTTTATTATCCCTTTGTACGATGTGGGATTTTAACAAAGGTATTTCCAAATATTGAACCCATGATAAGAAGAAATTTATTCAGGGGGGATGTAACACTTAAAAAATTTATTTTAAAATAATAATAAACTTGTTAATTTTCTCAACACACAACATTGAGTTTTAAGTAATATATGATATACTATAAAAATATTATATAAAAGTGACTGTTATAACATAGCCATTAAATTAGAGGTATGAATATGAATAACTACAGTATAAAATAAATATGTATAAAATTTATATATAACCAAAATTTATGATTAATACATAATAAATATGTTATCAATTTTTAGTAAAGTCATATTATGCTTCGAAAATACATTTTCTAAAAATATGGGTTTTATTTCATTTTATACACATATATTATAATTAATTTCTAGAATTTTTTAGAAATTTTATTTAATATATATAATTTAATTTTTTATATCATCACATCAATATTATCTTAGGATGAATTTTTGGTATTTTTCTAAAGGGATTTATTTTTTACTGAATAGTGTAAAAACACATTTTTTGTAAAACTATAATTTCTTTTCATTAAATAAACTAATTTAAAAATATAATTATATTTTTAATTTAGTAATAAAGTAAAATACGAAGTTTTTAATTTTAAATAATATAATTAATTACAAAGGAATTGGAATTATACTTGATTATGGTATAAGTTCATTTTTGGGTTTTAAAATTAATTTTTCTAAGAACAATTTTTTATCACACTTTATGGGTTTGTTTTTAAATTTAAATATTAAAATTATTTAAATTTAATTTTATAAAATTGAATCCATAATTGGAATTATAATTTTCAAATTTTTAAATGATATTACTTTCATTTTTTTCATTATGAATAGTAACCAAGGTAAAAATTCAATACTATGGTAAAAGTTAAAATTGATTAATAGGGGGGGTTTAAACAAAACATATAACAAGTTATAATTACTTAGAAACGTGAATTAATTCTATTTAATGGTAATATTTATAACTTATCTCATCTCCTCTTCAAATATGATTCATTTCAGAGCCATTCTTCTTGAGTAATACAATTTTAATTTAATTTTAAAAAAAATTCAAGTGTGTCCTTTCCCTCACTTAAAAAAAGACACCAAATCCCATCTATTACTAAATATTAATGAGACTTATATCCTATCCAATACCTACTAAAATACATTATTAACATACATCCCCATGATATATAGGTCCTGGTTTGATAAAAATACCAACCATAGAGGGATTAAGGTGTAAACTAAAGGAGGTTGTCCAAAGAAGGGGAATAGCTCTTAACTGAATGTTTTCATTTTATTTATTCTTATACCTACTGCAATTATAATTTAACCATTATGATATAATAACATAAATATAACACATATACTTGTCTGTTATTATTTTTATGGAGTGACATTTATTCACATCCTTCTCTATCAAATGGGAAACAAAAGCTTCATTCATGCGTATGTGCAGACTACCACCTCACGATGCGATGTATTTCATTTTTCATCACCACTATTCATGGATGGTTATTATGATGGATGTAATTTTTTTATATATATTATATTCATTAAATAACTATTATTATATAAATAAAATATGTTATTTACCTTATTACCCTTCCACCCATTAAAAAGTGATAACGTCGCTAATGCGTAAGTGTGGAGTACCACCTCCACGAAGCGATGTGATCAATTTTTCATGTATTAATTTAAATAATAATTATAAATATGTATATAATTAATATATATGATATTTATGTTATTAATAAAATTATATATATGATGGGATCATAATTAAGATACAAGGACCAAAACTATCAAAATGAAACATACATGAAAAATGAAACAATTAACACTCAAAAATGAAAATTTTAATAAGGAATTATTAATTAATGAGTGTTAAAATGTTATATGTGGATCTTATATGACATAATAATTATATATATGGTTTTTAATAATTATAATAAAATTAAATTTATTATATAGGATGTTAAAAGCACTTATGAATAAAGTCAGACTTAAGGTAAGGGTTCTTCATCACAATATTGATTTGTTAAGAAAAGTTTGATTTTATGCAACAATTTATATTTATGAGGTGTAAATATTACCCCTTTTACATTTTATATAATATATATTTCTTAATCCATGTTATTTAAAGTTATAATTCAAGTTATTTTATCCATGGGGTTTGGATTTGAATGTTACTAAAGTGGTAAGTGTTTATTTCACAATATCACCCTTATTCAGGATTGTTTATTTTTTAGTTTATATCAGGTAATTACTTTATATTTATACATTAAACCCCATATATTTATTAAAGTATGATTATTTTTAAAAATTATATGTTTTCCTTCCATTTTCCTTACTCTAAGGACTCAAAAGTCTGAAGTAATGTATTTAAGAAAAACTAATTTTTTTCCATTCAGTTGGGAATATTTTTCTTCCATATACATATTTTATTTAAAAGGTTTTAAATAATGTTTTTATATACTAGAAATATTTATTAAATTCATTTTTACCAATTTTTTACATTCTCTAAAAACGTTTAAAAGGAATATTCTTTTATTTTTTCAAACTAGGCACTTTTTATCAAAGGTGTGAACAAAATAATTTTTTTAACATATGACTTAAGAATGAATTTTTACAACATCATGAAAAATATTTTCTTTCAATATTCCATTACAAGTTTCAGTTTTACATTACAAAGAAAATATTTTTCCTAATATTTTGTAAATTTTTAGATTTTAATTAATCGATTTCAAAATTAAAATGGTATTTTTGTTAAGAAATGTTCCAGTGATCTTTCAAAAGAATTTTCATTCTTGTAAAAATACTTTGATGAATATTATTCTTTACTAAGTTTATAATCTAATGATAACATCAATCATATTTCTTTGGATGGTTTGTGATCATTTTTACTGGGAAAATATTTACATTCCTTGTGAAAGTTCTTCAAGTACGGATATTTATTGATTTTTAATGCATGTTGATTAAGTTGTACTATTTATTTATACGATGAATGAATTAGTCTTATTAAGTGGTTGGTGGGTCCTGAAATTACATATCCCTTTAATTCATCATTAGGTATCATGATAAAAAATAGGTTTGGTATTTTCTTTATGCCTTTCCCATTTACGTATGATGTCTTGGAACGAGGCCTTGATGATAAGTTTAAAATTCCATAAATCATGAATTCCATAATTATGAAATTATTTACTGATTTATATGTGATTATTCAAATAGTAATATTATAGATGGAATAGTTTCAAGATGATGTGATTATTTAGTCATATAATTTTCTAATCTTATTTATTTTATGACATATTCCTCTATACGCATTCCAGTACTGAGAATCCAAGATCAACCTTTTATTTTGATTCCTTTCCTCAGGATGGTAGGAATTGTACTATGATTAATATGAAAGGATATTCTAGATGGAATAATAATATTATAAATTAAAATACTATGTTTTATTTTATGTTTTCAAATATAGTGTGATAGCATGTATCTAGTTTTCCAAGACTACTAAACTGATTGATTTTGGGTGCTAAAATCCATTATATATTATACTAATTTAATAATTAAGCACCGAAACTAGGTTATTGGAGTTGGGGTGTTACAATTGAAATTCATGATATTACCATCAAGGCCTTGATCAAGATATCATAAATCTTATCATGAAGGCCTCAACCAAGACATTCTTAATAAATAGGTTGGTGTAAACCAAATGTCTTTCTAATATGACATGTCAGTTATTTTGTATCATGGGAACTAGTAATTCATTTGAGGGGATATATATAATTAGGATCCATCCATAATATGAAACTCATATTCTTTCCTCGTATATTGAATGATCAATACAATTCATTCTAAAAAATTACTTATAAATAAAAAATTATTCATATTGAATTTAGAATAAAAAATATTTCCCTAGTCAATGAGATAACTTTCTTAATAAGATTTCTTCAACTAAAACTATATATTGAAATGGTATATAGTTGAGAAAATATAAAATAATTAGAAATTATGCCATATAATTCCATGATTCTTAAAATATGGATATGAAGGCAAAAATAATGTCTAATGAAATGATAGAGAGTAATAAATAATGTGATCATGATAAAGTTAATGACCATAAAACCGTGAATCAGTAAAAGATGAAAGAAGACCATAAATTAATTATTAATTAATTTTTTTTAGTAAAAATAATACTTCGGTAAATAAATAATAAAATAGAAGTAACAAATTAAAGATAAATTCCTTGTAACTTTTTGTAGGAATGAATATATAAATCACTTTAAAAATTCTTTTAATTCTCTTAAGAAAACAATACCCTTTTATTTCAGTATATTTAAAAACTAAAAAATCATAGAATATTGAAAAAAATATTTTATTTTATAATAAACCTGGAAAATTTTAAAGGAATATTTAAAGAAAATAATGGTCATGATGAAATGAAATTTTGTTCATGCTGTATATGTTAAACGTGATTATTTCACACTTTTGTAAAAATTAAAAAAATTAATTGTTCATAAATCTTTTAAAAAAATTCCTTTTAAGTTTTTTAAAAAAATTCAAAGGAAGTTAAAATAACTTTATATAATCATTTTAGTGTAAAAAAGTGCATTCCTGAAACAATATTAAGAATATCGATATGGAGGAAAATGATTCTCGATCAGAAATAAGAGATAAGGTCTATATCCCATACATGTAACTTATATATTTGTTATGGATACAACAAGAGAAGAAAAAAATTTGTTCATATAAAACACAAACATAACCATAATAGAATAAAATATATTGAGTTTAAGATATTGATATAATATAATTTTCAAAAGGAAATTAAAACATAAATAATACCAGAATAAAATGAAATTGTAACAGAAATCCCTTACCTTGGGTCTCCACTTAGTCATTCATGTTTGATCCGTCTATATAATGAATCTAAATTTATTAAATAATTTATTTAGAACTTATTTTTATCTATATTACATTTTTAAGGTCCTTTTATAATAATCTCTAATCTATTCAATGAATAGCTCTTCCTTACATCAGCCACTTAAGGTTTTTTGGTCAATTTATCCGAAATTAATTTGGTATATTGACCATAGTCAAAGGTATTACGAAAATTTTACATAATATAAAATATGTTAATAATTTCATGAATATAATTTTTATTCTTTACATATAATTGTTAAACCATCCATGCATGGTAAAAATGAATTAAATCACTTCATAGGGGTGGCAGTCTACACGTTTTCACCAATGACGTTATCATTTTCCAAAAAATGGAAGGGAAATATGGTGGCTAATATATTATATTTTAAAAAATAAAATATTTTCAAAGATGTAATATATATTCATTAATTCCATATTTAAAACCATATATGTAAAGATATTATGGAAAATTATTTACATTGCCACATGGAGATGGTAAGTCATACATATGCATGAGTGATTATTTCATTTTCCCTAGGACGGAAAAAAGATAGAAAATGGATGTACCATTAACATAAAATCATCTAGTTATGGTTAATATACTAATTTAATTATGTTAAAATGGTAATTTAATATATTTAGGAGGTTTAAGAAGAACGGAACTTAAAAACGCTTGATAAGTACATATACCTATTTTTTTGGTAACCTCTTTTGTATTACACTTTAATATATAGTGAAGTGGTATTTTGGTGAGTCCATAACCTCTAGAATGTAGGTATGGATGTTTTAAAGGAAATTGGACAGGGTTTAGTTGAGCCATGTGGCTCAATATTTCTGAATAAAAGTGGAGAGGGGGTTCCCTTTCATAATTGATGTGGGTAGAAATCTTATAAATACTTGAAATATTATCATATATTATAGGTATTACTCAAGTCAAGTAGCTCTAAATTTTGAAAATTTATAATATTAGAGGTATAATGTTGAAATATGATCAAAAATATAATTTAGAAAAGTTTTTAGTAATTTTAACCTTTTTTTAGTTTAACCCCCTTTTAATCTATTTTAACCTTTACTGTAGTAAAGTATTTTTACCTCATTTACTATTCATTATGAAAAAAATGAAATTTTCCTATTTATGAAATTTTAAAATGAATATTTAAAATTTGGAAACCATTTTATCAAATTCAATTCCTATAAGTGTTAGAAATTAATTTAAAAATATAATGATAAAACGTGTCAAAGACATTTTTTAGGAAAATGCATTTTTCAAGTATAAGATGAATTTATTATCACTTTTTGGATAGTAAATACCTTTATATGAATGCCAATTTATATAAGACATTGATTTTTCACTCAGGTATTGATAATTTTAAATTTGGTCTAATTCATTATTTTGGACCTAATATGGATGCCTAACGAGGTTATACTATTTTTAGGGGTGTCTAAGGCTTGTTCAGAGTTCGGAACCCCGAACAGTAGAGAAAAGATCTAGGACACACAATTAGTAGAAACCATGTGACCCAACCTTCATGGTCTCTAATAAATATGTGGGGATAGATAAAAGAGAAATCATAGAGCACAATTTTTCCTAATTGTGCACCAGGGGCCACACACCCGTGCATGATGTTTTTAGTTTTTAAATGAGTTGAATCACATGGTTGGATTATGATTTCCCGAACTGTATAACCTAATTGTGTGATTTTCCCCTTGAAGAAGGAAAAGAAACATGGTTTTAACACGATTTGTCCATCCATGTGACCAAACTGTGCGACCATAAAATTTTGGTTAAATTTACGATTTCATCCTTAATGAAATTTCTAACTCACCCCTTCCTCTTTGGATCATTCCAATAGACATCAGAACTAAACCATCTCCCTTTTTGATATCAAAAACCATATTTCATATGTTTTTATCTCGAGATACAATATAAAGTCCAATTCGACCCCAGTTCATCATGTTGGATGCACATTGATAAGTGCCCAATTCCTTTTAGCCATTCGTTATTCTTCTTTCCCCTGCCGATGTTATTTAGATAAAGGATCATATTCCCTATTTTCAAGGTGTTGATCTATTATTTATATTTCTTCAAATCCAAGAAAAAATAAAGGCTGATACTAGATGAGGAGAGTACTATATTCTTGAGGTAGGTGGTCTATGACTCGTCCCTCATGTTTTATCATTTTATAAATTGTCGTAGTGTGCGTGTGTCGATTTCATCAGGAATTGCCTATTAAATTCAAATGTGTTTCTTATAATATTCATTATCATATTATAAATCCATTTCTATATAGTATTGTCATGCCTTTGGAGGTTGAGACCACAACACTCACCACCCCAAGTAGGGTGTTTTCCTTAATTATGCCTTTAATGGTTTGTTATGTTCATCTGTGTCACTGTTCAGGTGTGAAATGGACTAAACCTATTAATGGAAAGTTCTTCCTTAATAAAATTAATTATGAATTTTAATGTTTAGACCTATAGATGATAATTTTACTTGACCCTTATAAGGTAAGTGTTTCAATAAATTAATTAATCTTAATTATGAATGAAAAGTATAATATATATATGCCTTGGCCTTATTGAATATAATTAAATTTATTGGTTACATGTCCATATCACAAATTTAAATTCTAAATGGAAGAAAGTGGAGTGAATTAAATGAATATATTATGACTCATATAAACTAATAAATGGTTTCATGTCCTTTTAACCTTATAACTCTAAATAAAGGAAACTGATTAAACCAAATGAATTTCTAATTAGCATGACTATTACAAGAACTTAAGTAATTAATGAATCAAATAAGGTGCCAATTGTATATGGAACTTGATAAATTTATAGGATTTTTCATACTCAAGTTGACCTTGGATTCCCGAGGGAATTCCTTAAGTACTCACATACTCCATTCCGATTCAAGGATGCCGCTTGCCAAGGATGATACCTACTATAGAACCCAATATTTTTCTATGATTGGATGCCTAAAATGA
Source organism: Viscum album (assembly GCA_963277665.1). Classification (NCBI taxonomy): domain Eukaryota; kingdom Viridiplantae; phylum Streptophyta; class Magnoliopsida; order Santalales; family Viscaceae; genus Viscum; species Viscum album. Next base: position 1,497,649,596 of record OY728155.1, on the reverse strand, counting down.
CACCATAATATCCCTTTATTATCATTATAGGATGCCTTTGATACACTCCTTGTATCCAATATGCATTCTGTGGATGTAAGGCACCATGGATACACATATTGCCCCCAATCATTGCTTATCTTGTTTTACCATGGATGAATTCATTAGACTCAATTAGAATCGTATTACAATGGAATTCCTTGGGATATTCCACTTGTATTACACATAGACCACATTTAGCTGGGCTACAGATTATTACTGAGTTGGATCAACCACTGAGGTCAAGTATTCCTTGGTTATTACCATGGATCCTTTTCATTATTATAACCATTACAAGATTCTTTGTTATATCCTGGATCATTTACTATTATTATCATGTCGGGATGTTAGTTCTCGATATACCTAAAATGACTTACTATATAAAATGGAACATAATTAATGAATGAAATGGTTACTTGTTCAGAAACCAGCTAAGGATGAAGCATGTATTGTGTATTTACCTTGCTGTAATTGTTTACTTTTACATATGCATACTTTCACACAATTTTAGTTTATATTACATAGACTTGATGTTAAAAAATCCATTGGTGGTGGCATGTTGATATTTATCTCACACCCTATCCAACCCTCCATTGGTACCTAGGAAGATTACATGTATGTAGGCGTTGACAAAGGGAATCATCCCACTTTGGACACTTGAGATTACTTATTTTATTTAGGATGGATCTTAGTAGTAGATGACCGATATGGAGCTCAAGATACTTGTATAGTTTTTTGATTATGTTTTCTTCTTTCTTACAACATGTATGACCTATTTTTATGTATACCTATTTTCCAGTTTTGTAGACACATGACATACATTATCATCAGCTTTTGATTATTATTATCAGTTGCTTCTATTTTTTATTATTTCTATCTACTTCCACTACAGAGGTTACTAGTCCAATGTTATAGTGTCTTTTATATGTTGTTCCATCTATTCATATTATGTTTCCTATAATTTACTATTATTATATTTATCCATTGTGATACACTTTGGTAATGAGGGCATAATCTCCCCACTGACACACCCTATACCATCACTACCAGTAAACATCCTCTAGAATTCAGGGAGATGCACTTGAGTCCATATGGACAACTGTGCTTGGGGAACCATTGAGTGGAACCTAGGTTCGGGACATCAAAAATTGGTATCAAATATGATCCTTTATTTATTTACTATTTTGATATAATAAAGAGGAGATTAGGAATTTTTTGGAAGTTGGTTATAAGCCATGATTCACCGTAGCTAACCCATGTTCGGGGTAAATGTTGAGTTTCTTGAATAAGAATTTTTATTATATTTTCTATTATTAAAATTTATAAAATTTTGATTTTGGGTGACACACATGTTGTGCAATTATTAGTATTATTATCATGATTGAGTTTTGTGTTTTATCCTTGGACCGATAAGATGAGGGAAAGGTGAATAAACCATGCATCATCATAGCCACCTACAATTAACATTCCATGAATATTCAATTATATATTGGTTCATTTCACCTCTTGAATTGATTAATTTGATTATCATTGTTCAGTGATACTATGGTAGTTATATTATTCCTATACTTCTCTTCGGCTATGATTGAGTGATTTCCATTTTCGATTCATGAGGTGTATGGACCCTCATGGATTGGAATAGAAGTTCACTAAGTCAATCCATCATACATAACAGATTAAATGCTGAGACTCAATGTAGATGAGGTTAAATTGAGATTAAATGGGTGTCAATTCCATTTATAAGGTGTATGGGCCTTGATTCACCGGGAATGGAAATCCATTTTAATCAAACTTTGATGTAACTTTATAAAAAAATGAACCATAAAAATTAAGTATTTCCTTATTAAAAGAAATGGTTTACAATAAATGAATTTTCAAGGTATAGTTGAACCTTAACCTACTTGAACCCATTTAATTTAAACCTAAGAACTTACCAATAATTGGCCTTCCAAGCAGTTAGTTGGGGTATTATACATTTGGCAGTGATCCCTTATTCTTACAGTCTACTTTATATAGTATATATATATTCGTAAATCTTGTAATGTGGTGTGTTTTTGGAATTTTTAGACTAATTATACCATGAATCCCTCATTTTTTGAACCAGTAGGGTAGTGATAACCATGTTCCAAACGTGGTGGGCCCTGAGCTGCCAGTCTTACTGCCAAGAGTTCCATTTTAGGTACTGCCTCCTATACCTGATATGGGAACTGATGCTCAGCTTTTTGAGAGTTTCCTATGAATAATGTAGTCCATTCAGGGTGTTCCATGACCTGAACCTACAATGGATGATCTGACATGTGAGTTCCAATAGTATAATTCTCCCACCTTCTCAGGGGATGGTGGTCCGTAGGCTATTGAGTCTTAGATAGAGGCCACTCTTTCTATCTTTGAGCATCTAAATATGCCTTCAGAGTGGAGGGTCAAGATTTCTACCTATATGCTGCAAGATTCGGCCAAGTGCTGGTGGGATTTGATTACATAGGATGGTCCTCATCAGGTCCTGATCTAGGCTGATCTTCAAACTACCATTTACAATCACTTCTTTCCCTAGATGATGAGAGCTGACTGAGGCAGAAAGTTCATGCATATTTATAATACTGCTATGTTAGTCATGGATTATTCAACACGTTTTACTAAATCACAATGCTTTTCACCACTTCTAGACAACGATGATATTTCTCATGATACACACTTTGAGGATGGGCTCCAGTATACCATCCGTACTTAGGTGAATGTTTTTTCACCAAACTACTTTCTCTAAGATCATCAATAAGGATCTTATCATAGAGATGAACCTGAGGTAAGGGGGTAGTATCGGTCATAGAGTATCAATGTTGAGGTAGGAAAATAGTTCTTTTGGTAGTAGGAAGCATTCCTTTGAGGTTTAATGTTAGAGAAGTGGTGGATAAAGTAACTGCACTGGCAACTCCATTGTATGACATAAGTGTGGATAGTAGGGGCATATAAGGCCTCAGTGTGATAGAGACCCAATGGAGTGTCATACTTTTGGATGTATGAGGAAACTTGAGAGATTATTTTAGACCTTTACATCTACTTTCAGTGGAAGAGGATCCATGGAAGCTCCATATTTAGTGATAGGTTTTTTTACACTACATCAGGAGGGGAGTTGGAGTAGCACCAACAGGAATGGAAAAGGAGGAAGTGGTGGCCATGAAATCTAGACATTAGATTATCAACACTAGAAAATTAGTCCTACTCAGGGTAGTATAGCTACAACACAAGGCCATGGATCTGGATAGATTCATGCATTATAGTCGATACCTGAGGATAGAGTGAAATACTATCTATAGCATGAGGTATAATTCTAATAGCCTCTACTATATTATATTCCTTATTTGATATAGGTGCTTCGTACTCCTTCATATATTTATCTATTATGGGAAGTATCGGGAAGGAAATACTGTATTACTGCGGTGTAATGACCCTGGATACACCATTGGGAGTATGATCAGAGGGAATATTTCAATACAGGGACAATCCCCTTGAGGTATACAATTACCCATTCTTATGGTACCTCTTTATTCTTGAGATGATAATCTTTGATGTCATTCTCATGATGGATTGATTGGTATCATATAACGCCTTTATAGAATTCTATCATTGTAGGGTATCATTTACATCAATATAAGGAAAAAATTATCTACACCAGGGTGAGTGCAATGTCCAAGCTAGTAGATATGGACCATAGAATCATGGGTTAGGTGGAGTGACCACCTAGATTTCTAGTCTCATCATAGAGGATCAGGGACCACACCTGCAAGATTTTTATCCCATAGTAGATCGTTTCTAGGATTTATTTCCTGAAATTTTTTCTATCTTACCTAATGAGTGATAGGTAGAATTTCTGATCAAACTTTTCATAAGATAAGTTCTAGGGTTCATTCCTCCATACAGGATGGCACCTACTGAGATCTAGGATCCTAACAGATAATTGGAGGATCTAGAGGCCAATGGTTTTATATATCCTAACACTTCCTCTTGGGGTTCACCCATGCTTTTCACTAAGAAGGCAGATGATACCCTTTGTTTATAGATAGATTACATATGGTTGACCAATCTTATAGTTATGAACCAGTTTCCATTGCCTCTAATTGATGATATATTTGAATTGCTCCAAGAAGATAAGGTATACTCAATGATCAACCTGAGATCGGGATATCATTAGGAAGAAGTCAGGACATCTTAAATACCTCATAAAACTTTACATATAAGGTATGATCTGTATGAGTATCTCTTCATGTGGTTAGGTCTTATGAATGCACCTTCCATTTTCATAGATTTTATGAATAGGATATTTCACCCCTATCTAGATTCTTTTTTTGTAGTATTTATGAATGACATATTGGTGTATTATCACACTCTTAGTGAGCATGATAAGCACCTTGAGATCATTTTTAATACACTGATAGAGCATCAAATTTGTGAAAATATTGTTAAGTTCAACTTTTAGATTGATAAAGTCCACTTTTTAAGTTATGTTATCTTGAAATAAGGAGTATTTGTTGACCTATATAAGGTGAGTGCTATGGTTTTTTGGGAGCATCCCAAGAATGTGTTTGATATAAAAAGTTTCTTGGGGATGGATGGATAATACAAGAATTTCATACAAAACTTTTTTACACCTAGAATCACCTCTTAATAGTCTTACAAAGAATGGTGTTTAGTTATTGTGGTCAAAAGAGTGAGAGAAATACTTTCAAGATCTAAAAGGAAGGCTTACCTAGACACCTATTTCGATTCTTCTAGAGCCTGGTAGAGGCTATACAATGTTCTATAATGCATCAAGAATTATATTGAGAGTAGTAATGATGTACAACGATATATTTGTTGCATACAGATCACAGAATTTGAGACCTCATGAGAGGAATTACTCAACGCATGAACTTGATCTTGCATCAGTTTTCCATGCCTTACATTGCTAGATACACTATCTGATGGGTGATCGGTTTGTTGTGTTTATAGACCATAAGATCCTCAAATTTTGTTTACACAATGTGACTTTAATCTCAGATAGATAAGAAGGGTCGAATACCTTCAATGATTCAATTTTGAGCTTGCCTATATGTCTAAAAAAGGAAATATAGTAGGGGATTCCTTGAGTCAGAAAACAAAGGTATATACCATAGGAGAATCCAGTGATGAATGGAAATTAATGGCCCTCTTCTGTGAGATGCATCTAGAGTTCCATGAGAATCACAAGTAGTCTTATCTCCCAGCCTTGATAGTTACCACTTCACTTTTTGAGAGGGTAAATATTAGGATTTTTTATATCCTAAAGTCTTGGTTATATTAGAGAGTATTGCTGGTGGGGACCTACCTCTAGATTGGTTCATTTATGGGGATGATATTCTCCATTTTCATGGGTGTGTCTTGGTTCCTACAGATATGAGAGAAGAAATGATATGGGATTACCAAACTTCTCAATGGGTAGTTCATCCAGGAATTTACAATATTCATCAAGATATAAGATTCCAATATTGGTGGCCTAGGATGAAATGTCGGATAACATGCTTTATCACTAGGTGTTCCACCTGTCAGCAAGTGAAGGTGGAGCACTAGTGACCTGCAGGATTTTTACAGATTCTTCCAGTCTCAGAATGGAAATAGGAAGATATTTCCATGAACTTTGTAGTCATATTACTGAGGTATCCTCAAGGTAGTAACACAGTTTGGGTTTTCATTGATAGAATAATGAAAGTAGATGACTTCCTTCCCATCTGAGAGAATTTCTCAGTTGTTGATATCAGAAGATAGTATGTACCTGAGATCACCTGTCTATATGGGGTACCTCATACCATCATTTACGATAGGGATGATTGCTTCACATTGTGGTTAATGTAGTGTTTACAGAGAGATATATAGGTTTAATGGCACTTTTGAGAACAACCTTTCACCCTCATAATGATGGCCATTCAAATCAAGTGATATAGGTTTTAGAGGACATGATCTGAGCATGTGTCCTTGATTTCAACTATTCATGGGAGAATCTTATCCTTCTCATTGAGTTATCCTATAATAATAGATTCTAAAAAAAATTATATTGATCCTTTTGATGCCTTTTATGGTAGTTTGTTCCATTCACACCAATGATGATTAGAGGTAGGACAGACAACATTATCAGGTCCTCATCTCATTCAGGAGACTTTGGAGCAGGTTCAACTAATCTGGAAGTTAATTTATTCTACTCAGTATAGAAAAAAATCATATGCCTATTTCCATCTATTAACTCTATAGTTTAAGTCTAGGGATATGTTTTTTCCTACAGGTATCACCCATGATTGGGCATAGACAAATACAGAGGAAAGGGAAGCCAATGCTATGATTTGTCTAGATTTTTGATATTATAGAGAGACTTAAACTGGTAGCCTATAATTTTATATTACCACATAGGTATCATTCCATGAACGATGTCTTCCATGTATCATTTCTTCACCATTATCAAGCTGAATAAACTCATTATTTTGATTCTGAGGATGTTGAGATTGATGTCAGTGATTTTTTTGAGGAGTATCCAATATGCATCATTGACCAGAGAAAAAATTCTCTCAGAGGATGGTATTTTCCTTTAGTATGGGTGTTATGATAGAACAACCATGTAAATTATGAGACTCAGGAGTAGGATGCCGACATACATGCTTAGTTGTCAGAGTTATTCTTTGATGAAGTTTTTCTTCCCTTGGAAGGTGAACTTGGGGACGAGTTCCTTTAAGTGGGGAGGAATATAGGAACCCAGTTTTTCACTAAGATATGGATCCATTTAAATTTAGTATAATTATTTATTTTGGACATAATATCTATTCCTAATGATGTTATAAAGGTTTTAGGGGTATCTAGGGCTTGTTCGGAGCTCGAAAGCCTGACAGGTGGAAAAAATAACTAGGCCATATGGTTAGTAGAAACCATGAAACCCAGACCCCATGGTCTATCCTAACTATGCAGGGCTAAAAATACGATCAAGTAGAGTGCACAATTTTCCCTAACTATGTTCCAGGGAATTCTTGCCCATGTGGGATGTCTAAAACGTTTAGTATAATTCAATCACATAGTTGGTGCACAGTTTCTTAACCCTGTTTCATAACCCTAGAAGGTTCCCCTTGAAGTAGTAAAGGACGCATGGTTGGTGCATGGTTTGACCAGCCATTAAGCCAAACAATGAAACCATAAAATTTGGGTGAATTTACAATTTCTTAATTAATGAAATGTTTAACTCACCCCTTCATCCTTGAATCATTCTAGCGGACAAAAGCAGTCAGCCCTTTCTATTTTTTGAGCCCCAAACCCTATTTCATAGGTTTTGATCTTGAAATCCAATCCAAATACAGATTTGATCCATGTTCATCATTCCATATTCCCATCAGTAGTTACTAAATTAATTTTTATCCATCTATCACTATTCTTTTCCTCGACAATGTTTTTTAGATACAAGATCAAATTCCCTATTTTTAGGGTGTTGATCTATTATTTAGATTTATTCTAATCCATGCCAAACTAAAGGCTGAAAGTAGATAAGGAGAGTGTTATAGCCTTGAGGTAGGTTGTTTATGATGCATCCATCATGTTTCTACATTTTATAAATTTTTGTAGTGTGTGTATGCTGGTTGCATTGGGTGTGGCCTATTAAATTCAAGTGTCTTTTTTATAATCATCATGACCATATTCTAGATCCCCTTATATATAGTGTCATAACACTGTTGTAGATTGATACCTCAACTCTTTCCACCCCAAGTAGGGTGTTTTCATTAGTTATTCCTTTAGTGGTTTGTTATATCCATCTATACAACCATTTGGGTGTGCAATGGCTTGAACCTATTAATTCTAAGACCTTAATAAAATTAATTATTAATTGTAACGGTTATCCTTGTACATGATAATGTCACTTGACCCTTCTAAGGTAAGAGTTTAAATATAACTAATGAATCTTAATTATTAATGGAATGTATACTATGTATACGAATTGGCCTTATTGAATGTAATTAAATGGATTGGTTTCACATCCGTAGCACTCCTTTCTAAGCTAAATGGAAGGCAGTGGAGTGAACCCAATGAATTGATTATGTCACATATGAACTAATAAATGGTTTCATGTCCTTTTTTCCTTATCACTCTAATGAAATGAAACAACTTGAACCAAATGAATCACCAAGAGGCATGACCATTACATGGATTTAAATAATTAATGAATCAAGTATAAGGTTCCAATTGTATATGGACTTTGATAACTTTATAGGAGTGGTTAGACTCAAGATAGCCTTGGATTCCCAAGGGAATTCCTTGAGAACTCGTGGAAGCTATTTTTATTCAAGGATACTGATTTACAAGGATGTTACCCACCTTGGAACCTGATCATTGTATACCAGTTGATGCCCGCCATAATGATGTAGGATCCCTACATTATCATTATAGTATTCCCTGTATACACTCCTTGGATCCAGCGTGACATCTACATACATGAGGCACCATAGATACACCCATTTCCCCTAGTCATCGCGTATCCTATTTTACATTGGATGAATTACATAGACTCAATTAGAATCATATTATAGTGGAATGCCTTGCAAGATTCCACTGGAATTACATATAGAACGTTTTTAGAATGTCTATAGATTATAACTGATTTGGAATGACCCCTGAGGTCAAGGATCCTTGGTTATTACCTTAGATCCTCTTCATTATTATCAGCATTATAGGATGCCTTGTTATATCTTGGATCCATTAATATTATTATCATTTTAGGATGTTAGTGATGGTTATACCTCACATGACATAATATATAAATTGAAACATAATTAACAAATTAAATGGTTACATTTTCAGACACCAGCTAAGGATAAAGAAGGTAATTGGGATTTATGTTATTGTACTTATTTACTTTTAAATATGCATGCCTTCACTCTATTTTAGTTTATATTTCATGGACTAGATGTTATAGACATTGTTAGTGGTGGCCTACTAATATTTTTCTCACATAGTATTGAGGATTCTAATAGTACCCAAACAGATTACATGTATTCATGTGTTTACAAAGGGAAGAATCTCTCTATAGACACATGAGATTTCTTATTTTCATTAGGATGGATCTTGGTAGAGAATGACCTAGTTAGAGCTTAGGATGCATAGATAGTTATTGGTTTATTTTTTTCTTCTTTTGTATATGATTTATTTTCTATTTCCATATATACCTATTTTCTTGTTTGTAGACACATGACATACATTATCATAAACTTTAGAGTATTACTATAAGTTTCTTCTATTTTTTATTATTTATGTCTTCTTCCACTATGGTGGGTTACTGGTTTAGTGTTATAGTGTATTTTATATGTTTTTATATCTGTTCATATTATGCTTCTGCTATTTACCTACTATTATATTTATCTACTGTGCTACAATCTATTAATGAGGTCATATTCTCCCCAAAGACACACCGTATGCCCTCGCTTCTAGTTGATAGTCTTTGGCATTATAGGAGATGCACTTGAGGCTATGTGTCCAACTAGGATTGGGGAACCTTTGAGTGTAACCCAAGTTCAGGATGTCACAATTTATTACCATGAATATATAATCTATACATTTTATTAAAATCATTCATTAATAGAGGTTATTTTAATTTTAAATACATTATTCACTTAAAATAGTTTTCTAAATAAAATAACTCTTTATTTACTTTCATATGATTTTGTATTTATTTATAAATAATTTACAAATAATGTATACTGAATTATATATATTATAACATAGTAGTATAAATAAAATAAAATTAGTTAAATATTATATTGTCAATTATTTATAAAAATCATTTCCAATGGAAAATTACAAAGATTAATCCTTGGATTATTTCAACATAGTAACTTGAAAAGATATATTAATCCTATGAAATTATAAATTTTGTGCTATAAAATATAAAAATATGCATTTTACTATAGTTTTTTTAGAATGAAAATTTCACTTACCATAATTGAATCTTGGGTTTTATAATATTTCATCTTCTTAATTTTAATGTATCTCACATCCTGAACAAATTTGGAGAGTTCTTCATCAATACTTCCTCAGGTTTCAACATTAAATCTTGTATTTTATGATTTATATAATATACATTCACTAATCAAGCCTTTTGATTCTGAAACACTTATTTTTTATTGTCAAGAATCAAGATAGAATCTTCATAGTAAGATAAATTAGTTTCCAAATCTATTTCCTCATAGGATAAAACATACATTAGGTCTGACATGGACTTACTCAATAATGAGATATGGAATATATCATTAACTTTATAGAGGCTAGGTAGAATTTAAAAAATGTTAATCTAAAACTCTAATTCATTCCATAATTTCACAAGGCTCTATGTACCTAGGACTTAATTTCCCTTTCTTACTAAAACTTATGATGCCCTTCCACAGAGATACTATCATGGAAACTTGATTTCCCACTTGAAATTCTAAATAATTATTTATATTATTAGAATATATATATTTTCTACATTTATCTGCCTTTATATGATTATAAATTCTATTCATTTTCACTATCTTATCTTCCATAAGATCAAGTCCTGCATGCTTCCTTTCACAAACTTTTTCCCAACAAGTTGGAGTATGACACATATTTCCATACAAAGAATCATATAACCCAATTTTAATACTTTAATGGAATACATTAATATATGTGAATTATATAAAATTTAAATTATAATCACATGTACCTTAAAAGTCAATTTATCAGGACCTCAATATATTATATAATGTATGAATAATCCTTTCAAACTACCCATAAGTTTGAGGATAATAGGTGATGATCAAATGTATCTAGGTGTCATGAGACTTCTAAAGACTCTTCTAGATTTTTGATGTAAACCAAAAATCATGAAAAAATATAATAAAAATTGGTGTACCATGAAGCCTCACAACTTCATTAATATATATCCACATTAGGTGATCAATAGGTTGATCATCTCTTATAGTGAGAAAATGTGTGAACTTGGTAAGGTGATCAATAATAACCCATATGACACCATTCTTTCTATGAGTATTTGGAATTCAAGTGAAAAATTCCATATTAATATCAACTCATTTATACATAGTAATAGATAGAGGATTCATGAATCCTTTAGTATATTTTCTCTTATCCTTTACCTGTTGGAAAGCCAAGAGTCTTGATACATAGTTAATAATTTATTATTTTATATTTTTCAAAATAGAAATTCCTTAAAATCCTGATAAATTTTGGTATACTACTATGTATAAAGAAGTTTTATATTTAATATTAATATAATAATTCTATTTTTTATCTTTGGTATGGATAAAACACATAACATGAATTTTAGCACACCATATTTATAAAAAAATTATTCTAGATTATCATCATTCGCAACATTAATTTTATTTTGTAAACTATTATAATAAAGTTGGGACCTTTTTATCTTTTATATTAAATGTAGTTTTTAAATCATTTAGAAAATTAGTGATTTTCCCCCTTCCCTAATGATTACAATATATAACTTAACTAAATACATGTCTATAGGAATTTTTTAAATCACCATTTTAATAAGAAATCTATTTTATTTTATAATTAACACTTCAACCACATTATTTAACTTCACAGGGTGGTAGTGTATTAAGAAATCATAATAATTGAGTAGTTATAGTCATCAAATTTTTCTCAGGTTAAGATCTTTCCATGATAATATTTATTTTAAAATTTTATGATTCAGATATATTTCACATATTTAACCATAAAGATAATGCCTCCATATCTTCAATGAAAGGATTGAAACTAAAAACTCAATATCATGGGTTTGATAATTATATTCATGTATCTTTAACCATATTTATTCATAGGAAACAAATCGATCATTCTATTCAAGGAAAAATCCAATCTTCTTCTTTAATGCATTACTATATATAAAAAATTCATCCCTTTATGATAGTAAATTAAATATCAGTCCATTGACCAATATTATATTGAATTAAACAAAAATTTCTATACATTATTCATAACAAATAAACTTAACCCCTTTACATGTCAATTTGGTTAATGGTTTAGTTAATCAAGAAATTATTTGAACAAATCATCAATAGTAAACTATTGATCCCAGGAAACTACATACCTCAATTATATTCATTGGCATTTTCCATTCCAACACTACCTTTATTTTTAAAGGATCAACTAATATTCCATCCTTAGATACAATATGGAAAATAAAATAAACTTCTTTAATCCATAATTTAATTTTATAAATTTTACATAAACTCATTTGCTCTAAGAGCCTCAAGAATGATTCACAAATGAATATTATAATCATTATATATTTTAGAGTATAAAAATATATTATCAATAAATACCATAATGAAATTATTGAGATAATACTTGAATAATATATTATTTATATACATAAAAATATTGGGTGTACTGGTGAAAAAAATGGATTTAATATAAAATTTTTAATGTCCATAACTCATACAAAATATTGTATTTAGAATATTTCCTTATTTACTCACAATTGATGATATGAAAAATGAATATAAATCTTTGAAAAATATTGATCTCCTTGAATTTGATAAAAAAATTCATCAGTATGGGGAAGAAGATACTTTTTCTTTATAGTAATAACATTTATTTCTATATAATTGATGCATAACATCATAAACCCATCTATCTTATTAATAAAAAGAATAGGGGTTCCCTATGGAGAAACAATTGTGTGTATAATGACCTTATCACCCAGCTACTACATTTTATTATTTAGTCTCACTAATTAAACTATGGAAATCATGTTTGGATTATTAGATATAGGTTTTACATCCGGGATGAGATCAATAAAAAACTCAACCTCATGATCAGGTGGATGTCCCTGTAGTTCTTCAGAAAATACATCAATGTATTCCTGTATAATAGGTACATCCTCGATTATAAGGACACATTTACCATTCATAGGTATAATAAAATATTATTATCTAATAATTTCATTAATAAGGGTTACTGTAGGTGGATCTAGACATGATTTTGATGATGAAGTTTTCCCTAAAAATACAAGGGATTCCATATCTCCTTCAAAAATCTTAGTCACCTTCTCTTTGAAATAAATATTCACATGACACATTGAAATAAAAGGTATATAAAGGATTATATAAAAGTCAAACATATGTATAGAAACATATTTTCAAATAAGGATTGTCCATTCATCAGAATAGGGAATAACTAACATATCATTGCTGTAATAATATTTCAACTCAGAGTTCTGATTAACAACTCCCTTTATAAGTTGTTAGGAAATATTTAATGTTCTTAGAAAACATGGAATATATAAAAGAGTGAAAAGATCCAAATCCAAATAAATAATTAGATAAATTTTAGGTTATGATCAAAGTACACACTACCCCATCTTTATGAACTTCAGCCCAACAATAGTAATCAGATAATCTTGGCCTTCTCCCCTTTGTCTCTTCTATAGGAGGATCCCTTGATGCTTGGGACATTGGTTTGAATAATTAACCATATCTTTATACCTAAAGTACTAAATAATATTTTCCTCTTTATTTCCCTTGAATTCATAAACCTTAATACCCTTATCTTCACACTTGAAACAGACTTATATTTCCATTAATTACCTAGGTGTCTCCTCTTATAATTACCACATGTTAGAAATAACATCTTCCCTTTTCCTCTTCCTTCACACATTTATTTTTTCTTGGTACTCAGTCGACCTCATATTTTCTTGATTTAACTTAGATATATAATACCTAAAAAATTATTTCTCTATATTTATATAACATTATACTATATCATCATATAGTGAAATATTTTTAGAAACTAGTTTCCTTCATAGAATAATCTTAATCCCAATAAAGAAATGACTAATCTTTCTTTTCTAAATTATGTATGTTGTCTACAAACATGCCTGGATAATCTTATAAAGTTAGCCACTTACTCAACAACACTTTATTCTTCCTTATTATTTAAAGTGAGGAACTTATTCTCTATTTCATATCATTTATCTCATGGAAAGTATTTTTCTAAGAATATCACTATAAAAGTTCTCTATTACATAGGTCCAACTTATATTTCCTATCTAGTATTCAGGATCAATGATCACCATTAATCAAAATATACTTTCAAAATATACACTTCCTAAATAAACTTTTCAATTTCATCACTTCCCAATGCTAGAAATATCTTTTTTAGGGACTTAATTGATTTTTAAGATAACAATGTATTAGTAGTTATATTAAAATATGGAGGCTTCTATCGTATGAAGTGACCCAACATAGGTGAATAGTATTATGGAACAATAGGTTACTCTATATGGAAAGATTATTTTCCATAACCTGATCTAGATAAACTAATATATCTATGATCTTCTTAGATATAATTCCAACAATATTGGATTTCTCAACTAGATAGTCCCTTCATTGACTATGGGTTTTGATTCCCTTCCTTATTATAGGCGAAATCTCTAAAAAATAGAACATAATGATTTATCTTATATTCATCATGAATGTTAAGAAATAAAATAAAAATACCTATGATCGTAAAATTTCTCAAATACCCTAAGGGACTACCATAATTATCACGTTATCTATGTGTATTTGAAATCTAGTTCTAAAGGTTCCTGTTAATCTTGTAATTATACTAAATGTAACAACCTTGACTCTAGTAACCCAAAGTTGCTGTTTGATTTATTACATTAGTAGAAGATACAAGGGATCAAACCATATATGAATGATAAGTTTATCATTCTTGGAAAACTGGATACATAATTTATTCTAATATTATATTGGAAATATAAAAGCATATAAAAAGAAACATTCTTGCATCCTTAAAATCATTTAAAGAATTTTAATTCATATCTTGGGGAAAGGAAAAAAATAAACGGTGAGATTAAATACTCTATAAGGGTTATCTATAGTGGAATATATCATTAGTAAATAAGGAATAATCAATATGGAAGCTCGGATGATCAAAACACATTGAATTCAATCAAAAACTTGATTTCAAAGTAAGTATATGGATAATATAAATATATAAATCACATGGATAATAGGAAATAAATTATTAATAAGGTAAATGCATAATTATAGTAATTTGTGACATTACCATAAAGAACGTTTCTAATATATCATGAATCTTACAATTTGGTCCTCAACCAAGACATTATTAATAAATTGGTAAGTGTAAACGAAATACCCATATAATTTGTCATGCCAAATGTTTTTTCTCATGAGACCTATCAATTAATTGAGGGGATATCTATAAAAAATATCCACCATCACTTTTATATCCTATGTATTCCTCATATATTGATTGATCAATACAACTCATTTACAAAATAAATTATAAATAAATAATTATCCATATTGAATCGAGAATAAAAAATATTTCTCTATTCAATAAAATAGATTTTATAATATTCTTTCTTCATCTAAAATTGTTTATTTAAGTGGTTTATGATTAAGAAAATATTAAATAAGTGTAAATAATACCATATAAATTCATGATACATAAAATTTAGAAACGGAGAAGAAAATAATGTTCATTGAGGTTCAAGAGCAGGTGTTGTATCTCAATGCATCTGAAGAGGAAGCAACCAAGATGATGGGTCAGAATATCAGAGTGAACCTTAATGTGGAACAATATTATTGGGTTGACAAACATGACTCGATTATGGTTTGGGGGTTCAATCAGGGGTTGTTAAAGTTTGAGGAATATATACAGGTATTGGATAAGCTTTCTTCTACTGTTGAAGTTCGGGTAAGTGAAGATCCTATCACTCAAGTAATAGATATTGCATGGAAGTTGTTTAGGGACATGGAATCCGGCAGGTTTAAATTTTATTTCAATGATTCAATTATAACTTTTTGAATGATTCTTGGTCTTCACTTTTCTTTAGTGTTGGATTAAGAGGACTTTTTTTCAGTTAGTGAGTATCAAGGTGATTTTGGGGTTTTTTTCTAGCGTTTATCTGTTCTGCTTCAGATAGGGGTCAGAGCATGAGGTCACCACTTTGTCATGGCACTTGGATTCTGAGAGGGTATGGCCTAGCCATTGGTTTTGTGCCTGCGCATATTTTCACGAGACTGTCTGAGTGCTCATTCCTTGGTGGAGGATCTTAACATGATCCAAGTTCATGGGAGGGGAAGAACTTTTATTTTCTTGGTAATTCTCTGTTTTCTATTTGGTTGTTTTGCTGGACTTTGCAGTTTCTCACTTTCCTTGCAAAGTGATTTGATAATTCAATAAAAAATAATTTTTAGTCAATAGAAATCCCTTACCTTGGCCCCCCTCTTAGTCTTACATGTTTGGTCCTCTTGTATAATGAATTTAAATTTATTAAGTACTTGATTAAGAATATTTTTCAGCTAAATTTAAATTTTAATTTTCTTTTATAATCATTTGAAATCCATTCATTGAATAGTTATTTTTTACATCAACCTATTAAGGTTGTTTGGTCAATTTCACTAATATTACTTCAGTATATTGACCATATTTAAAGGTGTTATGAAATGGTTCAATCATATTTTTTTTTTAAATTTCATGAATATTTTTTTTTAAATATATATATAATTTTTTGATTATCCCTTCATGGTAAAAATTATTCACATCACTTTGTGGAGGTGGTGGTACACACATACGCACAAGTGAAATTATCATTTTGCAAAAGATGGAAGGGTAATAATATAAATGATATATTATATTTCTAGAATCATAATTATTTCATGAATATCATAGGTATTTATTTATTTCATCTTTATAACCATCCATGTAAAGTGGTTATGGAAAACAAATTGCACTGCTATGTGGAGACGATAGGCCACACGTATGCACGAGTGATGTTTTAATTTTTCATAGGATGGGATGAAGATATAAAATTGATGAACCATTAACATAAAAAACATATAAATTTGGTTAATATAATTATTAAATTTTTTAAATATAATTATTTAATATTTTTAAGAGGTTTTATGAGAATGGAACTTGAAAAAACACAGTAAGAGCATATACCACTTCTTTTGGTAACCTCCTTTGTCTTACACCTTAAGTTTTCTTGAAGTGGTATTCTAGTTATACTAGGACCTCTAGGAAATATGGTGGCATGTTGTTAATTAATTTATTGAGATATTTTTTCAAGATATGTGGCTCATAGTTTGTAAATAATAGTGGATAGGGGTGCTCTTTTATAAGTGAGGTGGGTAGAAATATTATAAATACTTCAGATAGTATTAAATATAGTATATTTAAAACTCAAGTCAAGTGGATCCAAATTGTTAAAATTTCAAATATTATAGGGTTAAGGTCAAAATATGATCAACTAATATAATTTATATATGTTTTTATATCATTTAAACCCTTATATTTTTAATCCAACTTCCTTTTAGTCCATTTCCACCTTTACTATAGTAATGAATTTTAACCTTGGTAAATATTCATTATAACCATAATTAAATTGAAATATTTACTAAATTTGGAAATTATGATTTAAAATTTTGAAACCATTTTATCAAATTCATGTCCTATAACTGGCAGAAATTAATTTAAAAATAAACCCACAAAATGCGATGAAAACAATTTTTAGGAAAATGAGCTTTTCAAGTATAAGATGAATTTATTCTAAATATTTACTTAGTAACAACTATTATATAAATATAAATTTATTTCATTGGATATATATTCTCTATATTTAATTAAAATAATTCATTAATAGGGATTATTTTAAATTATAAATACATTGTGCACTTAAAATATTTATAAAAAAATAATCTTTTTTTACTTTCAAATAATTTTATTTTATTTATAACCAATTATTAATAAATTTATAAATAATTATATATGTTATAATAAATTATTATAAATAAAATGAAATTTTTTTAACACTCAATTTTCAATTATTCATAAAAATTCACTTCTAAGGGAAAATTCCAAAAATTCATTCAAGTCTTATTTCAACATAGTAAGCTAAAAAGTGATATTCATCCTATAAAATTCGAAATTTTGTACTATTAAATATAAAAATATGTATTTTAATATAGTTTCATTATAATAAAAATTTAAATTACCATAGTTCAAGATCAAGTTTCGCATCACATAGAAAATAAAGAGTAGAATGAGCATACCTAAATTAATAAGAATAAAATGAATAACCCATGATGAAAAGAAAGGGGATGCACAATAATATCATAGATTATAGAATAAAATAAATCTTAGAGTAAAAGATATAAATATAATTAAATACCCATGAAATAAATTGGAGAATCTTAATGGTATCCCATTTGAAAAAAACATCTTGACCATAAATAAAATAAAGCGAGTTAAAAGATGTAGTGAGAGTAAATCAAGGGGAGACATTGAGAAATAATCCTCTGAAAAGTATAATAATTTTTAGAGTAAGGATAAATGAAAAGAATAAATATAAATTAATTTAAAGAAAATAAAATATAAGATTATGTAAAGTTTTTATAGCCAATATATAGGGAATATATAAAAGGAAATAAATATCCTAAATAAAATAAAATAGGAATATATGTACACATAATAAAATATAATTTCCAAATAAAGGTAGATGGGAAGATAGAAATCGAATCCAAAAAGAGAGATAGTTGGTGGATAAATCCTTTTGAACTTTATAGGGAATGAATTACACATAAATATTTAAGATTACAATAAAAAGGTATAAAAATCCCAAGTAAAGTTTAATAATAAAATTAATATGAATATTTGAGTAGAAAATACAAACAATGTTTTTGAAAGAGGATTAAATAAACAAAGAGAATCCCAAATAAGATAAAGATAAAGAGAGATCCCCTTACCATATTCCTCTTGTTGCTTTGAGGAGTTTATAACTACTGTATAATGAAAAATTATTCATTAAGACATTAATCCATTAATATATTAAATTAATTTATGTTATTTTGGTCATTTTTTATTAGTAATTAGTTATTAACATTTTGTTAAAGACAAAAGTCACGAGGGCATGTTTATTTGAATCATTCCTTGGTAGCTTTAATATTGAATTTTTAATGATATTTTATTTGTATACGAGTTTTATAATATTTAGAATATTAAAACTAAATAAAATTAAATGTCTATATATATATATATATATTTCACTATTCATTCATAAATATAGTGATAAATAAAGAAAATACTTTCCCTTGTAGGTGGTAAAGATGAACATGTAAGTGTGTACCAAGTTAGGTTGGAGATAAGGTGTGTATATATATATAATTTATACTTTATATCAGTTTTTATAAATATATTAGAATTTATATTATGAAAATATAATGATTAATTAGTTTATGAGACATTGGTTTTAGATACATAAATGAGAAAAATAGAGGAAAATGAAAAGAAAAAACGAGGAATCTTACATCTTATTTGAAGATGCTAAATGTTTAACACCTTGTATATATGGGTTTTGGTGACACCATGATATCTCTAAGAAGATAATAATACTTAAGAGAGGGAATATAATGGTACTCATTCCTTTTCAAAATCATAAAAATTATTATTTAAATTTTATGGTCTAGATACATTCCATGGAAATAAATATAGAATTATAGTGCTTGGATTATCCCATATAGCTCCATATAAATTATTTAATAATGAGAAAGTAATAAAATTAAATATCAATGGTACCTTAATAAAACAATGCTATCTCATTGTACTATACTTATCTTTATATCACTATAGCTTGAATGAACCAAATGAGGCATCGTTTAGATTGTCTACACATGCACTATAGATCATGTATCATCATTCTATGATATTTTTATGATAAAAATAATAATTAATAGCTTTAAATCATCCCTTTGATCACTGGAAGAACTTGCAATTGATATGTGTACTTGGATTGATGTGTTCATTATCTTCCCTTTAGTTTCTCTCTCTATAACTTAAGAGAGAGATTATTAGGATAAATAATTTAAGATAAGATTCCTCCCTCTCATTGTTAGTGTAAATGGACTTTTATACCTATGTTTATACTTTCATATATTCCATTTTGGTCCTTATAAAAGTTATCCTAGAAAATAGACCCAAAACCATCACAAAAAACCTATTTAAATTACCATAAATATATTGAATATCTCATCACATACTGGTGAAAATATTAAATTTCACATGATGT
This sequence comes from Viscum album, assembly GCA_963277665.1. Taxonomy (NCBI): domain Eukaryota; kingdom Viridiplantae; phylum Streptophyta; class Magnoliopsida; order Santalales; family Viscaceae; genus Viscum; species Viscum album. The sequence goes on along the minus strand of OY728155.1, from coordinate 1,497,629,447 downwards.
ATTACAAGACTCTAACACGGTCCATTCCTCTTTTAAATATTTAACAAACCTTGAATACGTAACATTCATTTGAAAAATAATATTTTCATCATATTAAATTTTATAATTAAACAAGATATTATTACCCTATTAAATAAATTCAATTCTCATTAATATAAACTTTAATAATATATAATTTACTTTTTTGATATCTCTCACACTTGGATGTTCACCAGCCCTTGTGTGCGAGTCCTAATTTTTCTTAAATCCCAATTCATTCAAATTGGTGTAACTTGTGGATATATTTTGTGAGTGAGCCTCTAGGAACATACCTCAGTAGTAGTAATAAATATTCAAATACCAAGAGAAATATTTAGAAACACATCATATACCCTTAAGAGAAAAGGATAAGTTATAACCACGAAAATCTCTTACAAACACTTACTGTGTAATATAATATCTTTGTCTCATGGTATCTTATAAAACCTAAATCATACTACATGTCATAATACATTAAAGGTTTATTTATATTTTTTAACTATACTAGAAAATATTTCCTTTATTTACTATGTTCATGAATTTAGTCAAGGAACTACCATCCTGGTCAAGTGAAAAAATATATCTTCTTTTTTTTCAAAAGTGAAGAATATTGTATTAATCATTCAATTAATGACATACCTCCAATGAAACCCTTGGAACAAGTTACCTCACCAAAAACATAAAATTTAATGTATTTTCATCATGCATAAATGTACATAAGGAAATGATACACATTTAAATTGATCTCAATTTGAGAGACCAACACACATGCTCATATATTGGAATATCCAATGAAACCCAAAACATGGGCTGTTTCTATTGGTAGGTTAGTCGTCATGATCTCTTCTACCTGATATAACTAAGTGAAAATTTCATCAAAATAAGTTTCAATGATTATGATCCCCCAACCCCTGATAGTCATACATCATCTGTATCCCATCAGTATGGTGTACCTAGACCAAAATACATAGGTTTAAAATTACTATCATAGTATCTTAAGGTTATCATTATAGCTGGGAACTATTATAACCTTTTGATACGATATATAATCCAAAGAAATTACCATGTAAATAGTTTGTTTAGAAGTAATAATACTATTATGTTATGAATACATCATTAATAAATCTTTATATATATGATATGGTAAGACAGAAATATAACTAATGTTGGGCTCAGGTAACCTACTTTTACAACACTCCCAATTTTATGAGGGATAATTTGAAAACAATTAACCTATTAGCTTTCACATGACAAGATCATGATTTTACCAAGTTATATCTTAAGTAATTAGGCAAACCACATTTTATCATGGATAATTTCTAGTCTATAAATTCACCTTATTGAGTAAAAATTCCCTCAAGAGATGATAATCCCAAGTATATTCCTTTTATCCTATATCATAAACTTAATATCTTGGATAATACCATTATTGTAAGATTATAATAATTTATATTATGACAGTAATCTAATTTATTGGTATGATTATAATAACATTAAAAATAATTTTGAATTTATATAGCTTCTTTATCTATATTAAAAGATAAAATATACTCAAATTTTATATACTTAGCTACCACAAACTTCAATGATCTTATTTTTCTTGGTTTCTTAGATTAACAATAATAATAGAACAAATTGATCTTTAAAAAGAAAAGTTTTGTGTCCCTTTAGGATATCTAGTCTTCCCTATTTTCTAAATACCATATATAAGTCTTTTATACTTCTTAAAGTACTATTAGTTAGTTCAAAATTCTTATAAGTGTAGTTTTCATGGATTTATTTTTTAATTTCCCACTATAATTAATGAATTATAAATATAAAATCTAGTATGTAGCATGATATATGTGATTGATCAATCACCGAATAATACATAATTCTAATCACTATTTTAATATCATTTTATTTTTTATACATATCTTCTTAGAGATATTTATGCCGTGTGAAATTATCAAAAATTCTATCTTGAATTTTATTATCTTTTATTTTCAATACTTTTTCAATCTATATACCTTGTCTTAATCTAAGAAACCCATAGAGTAATATAAATATATTTATGTTATATAAACATGTGTTGCAATATTAATCCAATTATTAGATAAATATTTTAATCTAATAATTAACTAACTATAAGACTGATAACTTTTTTCCATATGTTATTAACACATATCACTTAGAAAACTATGATGCTCCCACTAACCTCTTACAGACACATGGAAAAATTATCATCCCATGAGTTGATGTCTGTATTGATACATATATGAATCCTTATAGCATGATAATTATACCAGAAAATATTGATTTTATAAACACTGATGATAATATCTAAATTTCTCAAAAGTTTCCAGTTTTGGCATTCGACTTTCAAATATAATAATCATGGTAAGATTATTATAGAAATCTAAATTCAAATGTATTTCAATATCTTAATTGTTTAAAAGGTTTCAACAGAATAATTACATTGAATAATTTTAAGACTTTAATAAAAAATATTATTTATAAGTAATCACTTAACTATCCATGTTTATCTTTTAATAAATAACTATTTGGATCCAGTGGGATTTACATTAGTTGGAGATACTACAAAAATTCATAACTAGATTTCAAAATGATGAATGCATTTCTGAATTCAAATAAATTTAAAATGTATCTTATTTATATTAATTAATTACTTATGAGATAAGTATTCATTATTATTAATGAATAATATATATTTCAACTGATGATTATTCAACCACTTATCCTATATAGTATGGGTACCAGGAAAAATCATTTTCTATAAGATATTCTAGAACGTTTTCCTATTTCAACTACTTGTGCATATTTTTCCTTAAATTTATCTAAGAATATATTTCTCTCACTATAAAAAATAGACATGTTCACCCTATTATAGAAATATAGTCTTTCAATTTACTATAACTTTTCTATCTTAGGTAATTTTTTAATATACTTATCAACTTTTGGAATGATTAATTGATTCACTTTGTATTTCTTTATCCAAGTTTTTTTATGAACATGGACTTAATAAACCCTTTGTATATTAACACATAAATTTTATACATATGTATTTATTTCAAATTATAACTTATATGATATCCTTTTTTCATTATAGTTTTCATATAGTTAAACAGTAATACCACTATTTTCAAATAATGTCTTAAAATAAATAATAGAAGAATTAAAATATTTTATAAGACTACCCATCGATCATCATTTTATATCATCACAAATCTTATGTTTATAAATAAATTTTCGTTTAGGATTAAATCCACAATACATTTAATATGATTAATGAATGATTGGTTAATATATTCTCTAGATCACTCACTTGAAGTATCTTTTATCTTCATACTAATCCCATTCTCTACTTTATTTTTATATTCTCAAATTTCTTAAAGGAGTCTTATGAATTATTGAAATTTACCTCTAAATTCAACTTGAAATAACTCAAAAATAACATGATAAACTAATTATAGAAGTTTTTTATAGATTTATCATCTATAATATCAAAATAATTAATGGAAATTATACCATATAATAAATAATGTCATATAATGAGGAGTTTTATCTCAAAAGAGTCTAAACACCCTATTTGCTATATTCTTGACACCTGTTTGTGGTTTTAATTGATAAAATTTTATCTTTCCACACATTTGTATTATTTGAGTCTTATATTCTATATTCATCATTAATTTCCAATATTGGACATATATGATCCAAGTATAATTAAACTATTAATTAAGTATGGTAAACTGTCCCAATATTAATTGAAAACAAGAAATAAAGTCTCATCGTGTCTAAAATTTACACTGAGATCAGGTTTTTAGAAATAACCAATACAAAAAAAATATCTTTTGAATACAAAAATATTTTCAATTGGCATGTGAGGATGTGATATTCTCTAGAAAACATAGAAGTAAAGTTCTATCAAGAACATGAATATCCACTTCACTCTAGTAAACATTTTAAACTTCCTTGGTTCCTATACTTAGATGTAATTATTGAGTCAAAAATCATATCTAATACCCAAGAAGAAAAATATAAATATTACATGCAATGATGAGTATACCTAAATTAAATTTTTATTCTTTATTATTCTTTAATTTATTTAAATCCTCTTATAGTGATCTTTATCACCACATGAAAATCAAATAGAATCTTGTTTAATGCTCTCCCTCTTTATGCACATGAGCCTCAGCCCGGTTGGTGAGGACTCTTAAGTGTATCCAAGTGACCCAGGATCAAATCCAGGCAGAGGCATAATTTCTGGGGGTACTGTAGCAGTACTGTAGTAGTACTATAGTGGGAACTATGTAGTACTATAGTGGGAACTATATCAGTCACTATTTGGCACTGTAGCAGCTGGGAATTTTCCCCCATTTGGCCCTTCGAGCCACCGATTTGGTCCCCGATTCCTTTAAGGCCTTCGGGCCACCCAAACCTTTGGTCCAGTAAGGCCTTCGGGAAACCTCAAGGCCTTCGGGCCACCTTAAGTGAAAATGCAAACCAGACAACCTCCAATGAACAAGCTCTATAAGGAGGATGAGCAATGAGATTTCACCACCGCAGATGCTACATGGATTACAAGAATGAGAGGGTATGACACCTGCCATTAGGAAAAGCCTGTGCAATTACGGGATAGCCTAGACGAACAGCCATGCGAAGGTGGAGATCTGATTTCACGATGAAGATGCTGGGGAGGAGCAGTTCCAAGTAGCTAATCTGGGTTGTATGTAATGTTTGAAGCCTACGGGCCATGTAATACTTATACCTACGAGCCTTTTAAGGGTTCCACCTCACCCCTTGAAAGGTGGATTATAAAAAATCAAAAAAAATTAAGGCCTTAGGGCCATTGGATGGATGCTCTCCCTCTTTATCTTTGGTATCTTATAAGGCTGTTACATAGGTGACTTTGGAATTGTACTTTAAAAAGGAATTTTCAGATTTAATTTCTTCTTATTCAAAATAAGAACTGAAGATTTATCTTTCTTAAAGTCCTTATCAACTTGGATAACCTTATCCAAAATATATTGAAATAGTTCCTCCATACTATTAATTTTATAATTCAAAATAAAAATGGAGTAACTGGGTAAAAAAGATGAGATAATGAGATTTATTGAAAGATCTCAATTCATCTTGAATACGTATTCTTATAATATATTAATTCACTCTGTCATCTTGAGTACATGAGGACCAGAATAAATTCCATATTTTTATTTACATGAGTTCAATGTACTAGAAATATAATTCATTTCATACTTCACTTTCTCCTTGCAAACTTATTGTGGTTGAGATAACATAGTGAAACCACCCATATCCTCATGTTTATTTTACATTTAATTGGACATTGCTGATCAAATTATGATCTAAACATAAAAAGTTTCATCCATGAGTCTCCAATAAACTTTATTTTCACCCTCACTTTTTTATTGAGGTGGATCATCCAATAGTGGGGACTCTAACAAATTTAATTCTCTTTTATATCACAGTATAGTGTACAAGAACCTATACCACTCTTGGAAATTAATATCAATGAGGACAAGTTTGTTTTCCAATATTGATCACAATTAATTTGTGGTATCACTTTCTATTTTTCAATAAGATGAAATTTTGTTAGATTAGTATTTTTATCTTGATTACCATTATTAAGACATTTTATATTTACTAGTCTTAAATATCTAAAATTATTTTTTCAAATCATAGTAGCCCTAAACCGCTAGATTTAGAATACTTAGTCACTTGAGTATTCTAGTGGTGAGGATCCTTAAACCTCTCTCCATAGCCTAAGGTATGACATCACCACAAATTTGTGAGTCTAAGGTATGAATTTGGTCAGCCAACAACTTTAACTCATGAATCCTTGATCTTATGAGTGGAGTATCATAACCTATTAATAACCCACTCATATTCTCTCAACACTTGCCTTTAAAATTGCAAAAAGATAGCAATGCTTAATTTTTTGATGCCAAAATTTTAAGTCGATCTACCAATCTTGTTAGAAATCCTGAATGAGAGGAGGTACCCTCAAGTATGTCTAAAGAGTACCCTAAACTATGTTTTTATCCTAAATTAGTTTATGGAATGAATTTATGGATATTTCTCTTTAAGGTATTTTGATGATTGTATTTTTATTTTCTACTAAAATTAAATTGTATGTATCTTTTTTGTTACCATGGAACAACACTCACATCTTTAACTATGTATAAATAGAAAAAAAATCATCATACTTTTATTCATTTTTATATTTTCAAGCTCATTAACTATCTTATGTGATCATATAATCTCCATGAATTCACATAATATCATAATTAACCATGAAAGAAAAAAGTAAATAAATAATTTCATGATTATAAGATATTTTCTATTGGTTGATCTATCATGAAGATAATGGATCAGCTGAGACTCTAAGGGAATTCCCTGTGTTGTTTTCCAACTTGAATTGGACCTCCCATAAAACTTTTATTTATTTTATTGTTTGGTTCCATTTCAGTTCTTGACTCTAACTATGTTATCATGAACTCCTCTAATCTTTAAAATGTATACTCATACATAAATGAGGAGAGCCCAAGATGCAAATACTACATTTTATCACTCAAATGTGGATACATGGACACCTTATATATTTTATAGATGGAGTAATAATACATTGAAAATCTAAATGATATTTAATAAATAATTATTACATTTTAAAACTTAAATTAAATAAATAAACTTCCAAATATACACATGCGAGTCTTAGACCATGATCAGTCTAAATGCATCAAAAATTTCTTATAAAAATTTTATAAGATAAAATTCCACCTAAGGTTTTTTTTAATGTATTAATATAATATTAAAATATATTTTTTATTATTTTTTGATATATTCCATGGATCATAATTTTTTATTAATAAATTCCTGAAATTTTTAATAATTTTCAGATTTGATTTTGTATTTTTATGGGTCCATTTTGTCTCTAAATGTGTAAACCGAGTGTTTTTTGGGTATATGGTAGGTTTGTTGGGCCAATTGGGCCAGGTATAACCTAACCCGATAGAATCTGGGTCTAAAGACTAAAATGGAACTCAACATGGGACACCATGTTATTCACTCGTTGTGGATAACCATGTTTTGGGGGACATGCTTTTTTTGAAAAAATTTAATTAATAGGATACCCATAATATGAAGACATACAATTAATTGTTTCCCCCTAGTCAATGGGGTGGGGGAGTAGGTAGGTGTAGGTTGTGATTCTTCTCTCAGAATATAATTTTTTTATACATTTCAATCACTCCTTTAGCATGTTTCAAATTCAGTTTACACCTTCCTCTAATCAATAAGTGAAGAACATGTGAGATAGTGGGTGGAAAGCCACCACTTACATTATGATTTTTTTCTAACCAAATTTGATGTGGTTTTCATTACACCCACATATTTTTTTATATCTTATAATTAATTTAATTTAATTTAATTTAAATTAATTGAAAATCAAGTTAATATTCAAACGACTATTTCTTTCCCATTCAACATACAATTCATGCCCCATCAGTGGTGTGGATATAATAACCATTCCCTTTATTACACATTAATACTTTATTTATTACATAACATTACACTTAATACAACCCAAAAGATCAATAAATCTAGTGTGTTTGGGAATTAGATACATAATATATCATCTTGAATATAGGATATAAAAATATTATTAAAAACTTCTTTAACATGATTTATTGAAAACTTCTTTAACATGTTTAAAATACTCTTTCGAACATAAAACTGCATGGGAAAACCTAAGGACATATATTAGAAAGGGATGAACTATAAACCCCTGTAAGGTAATAAACATAGAGTAATTGATATGTGTTATACAACAGGAATATCAATGGGGAATAAAATAAACATGAATAATAAGGCATGATATAACATGATAATCATAACATGGAAAATGTGGAAACAACTTAAAACACTGAATCATGAACATAGGTTAAGGATAAATTGCCAAGAATTATTGGTAAAAAAATTACAATAAAGGAATCTGATACACAACTATCCCAACATGGTGTATCATGATACTAAACATTACCCAATGTATTGGAGTACTCTCTAGGCACACCCATTATAATCATTTCATTCTCATGCTTCAGTGTGCCACATAAATCATACCACATGAATTCATTCATCATATTAATTAATTCCATAATAAATGAATTTGGAATAAATAAATGTAAGTCCCAAATCAATAAGTGTATGTGCATCAAGGTGAGTACCCTTGATATAATAATGGGTATTCTATTTTCTACACAATTGTTTTTCCATGGAAAATAACGGTGAAATTTCCATAGCATAGCGATGTTAATTAAAAAATAAAAAAACGGTTGATGAAAGAAAAAGGGGTATATAATTATTTAGACATAGAATTTATAGTAATAGGGATATTGAAAAATATCACAGTATTAGAAATTCTGGAATAGAAGGCATAAGGTAATGAAGAAACATGAATAGAGAAAATAATCCTTACGAAATTTCGGCATGCTAATGGGTGTACATAAGGGATCATGGGAGGATTAATGAGAGTTAAGGGAATATATAATAATTTATACATCAAATGGAAGGTAAGGGGAATATTTAATATCATATCCCATCATAATAAATTAAAAGTAAAAGACCTAGCATAAAAGGAGTGCTTGATAAAGGAAGAGAGTGGAAGATCCCTTACAAACATTCAACATAATAATGACTTAGATAAAGGTAAAAATGAGAGAGGATAAATAATATATCATTAAAATAAAATAATTTTTATAGTAAGGGAATGTTTATAAATAATTTAAATTACAAATAATTTCAATTAAGAAGACAAATTTCAAAGAAGATGGTTGAATTGAAAGGAGGAGAGGAAGGTGAGGATCCCTTACTTGAGTGTATAACTCCAAAGGCTTAGGATTGGATTATTGAAAGTTTTGGGGAATCCGAGGAGTACTATATGGAGTATAATGAATATTAAGGACATTCACCAAGGGGTTTTAGTGAATAGAAATGTAAGATTATGTGTGTTTATATAGGAAAAGAGGGAGATTTCTTTATTATTTTGGTTTTGGATTATACATAATAAAATATCCAAAAACACAAAAAATATCATCATAAATGACCATAGTTTTTTAAAAATGGTATTTATTTTTATTATTTTAGAATTAAAAGGGTCGAAAATTTTAAAATATCACCCCTGGTGATGTGGATGTGAGTAATGCTCTTAATGAAATGATTTTAAAACCATACAATACATCATAAGTTTTGGAGGATTCACAAAGGCTTTATAAAATAAATAAAATAAAATTAAAATAAAATTGTTTTAAAGGGAAAATATATATTTGGGTTTTTATCCTATTTATATTACTTATTACAACACTTTTGGGTCATTATGATTTCATAAAACATAATGTACATTTATAAAATATTTAATTTTTACTCGAAAATTAGAATATCTCAGAAAATTATAAAAAAATCACTATTATATAATTTAGACATTATTATTACAAAAATAATATTAAATTTATCTAAATAATTTTCTAAATATGAAATGTTTTACTTTTAAAAATAATGATAAACATTTATTGAAAGTTACAGGTTTTTGACAATTGCAATTTTTAAAACCTAATAAAAAATATATCTGACTTCATAAAAATTATATGATCACTTATAATTGATAAAAATTATTTAATAATAGTATTTTATGAAAATATTATTTATTTAAAAAATCAATTAATTGAATTTTAATGTTATCCAAAAATAAAATTTGTACTTTATTGTATCAAAATAAAAAACATTTAAAAAGTAACAATAATTGGATGAAAATATATTAATTAATCTATAAAAAATAATGTACATAATCTTATTTCTATGGTCTTGATACATATCCCTTTAATACACTAGCAAATTCCCTAAGATTAAGATGTGCGATGATGGGACATTCATGGGGCGATTCAACGAACATGGTTTGGGTCATGATCTCGACGAGCTTGAAATTCTCCCATAAATAGTTTTGCTCATTATTAAGTTATTGGACTCATCTTGGGATTGGTCAAGGTAAAATCCTAGAAATTATATCTACCTTGGAATCTCTGATATATGGGATTCATAGGGTATGATCCTACTGGTTGAGGCCATCACTTCCTTTGTCCATGATAATTGGATTGGTTAAAACCCTATATTTATACTAATCATGAAATCAACATTAAATTTATATATTATAAATGGTAATGATATATAATGGTCTTTTAAATATAACCAGAATACTAAGACAAAATAAGTGCATGTGTTTTCTATAGCCATATTATATAATAAGACATTTAATAAAAATACAAGGGGAATTTTATTCATAATAGTTTATGTCATTACAATATTCCCCCCATAAAAAAAATTTCACCGAAGAAATTTTATTTTCCTACACTAAAACAAATGAGGGTATCTCTACTTCATCACTTTCTATAGTTCCCGTATTACTGCTTCAAACTTTTGGTTTCTCCACAACTGTTTGCCTAGGGGCATTGTCTTATTTTGTAGAACCTTTCTCTATGATATAAGATATTCATTGATTGATAATTATAGGAATGGTCATTCTATAATGGTACCACCTCTATATTTAGTACATTTAAGGGTCTGGTATGTACTTTCTCAAGAGGGATACATGTAACATATCATGTACTTGAGATAGGTTTGGTGGGAGTGCTAATCGATAGGACACTATTCTGATGTGATCAAGGATATCAAAAGAATGATGTACCTTGGACTAAGATTTAAATTCTTTACAAATATCACAACTTTCTTCCATGGAGATATGTAGAGGAATACCATGTATCCAACATCAAAATATAGTCCATGTTGATGATTGTCAACATAGAACTTCTGTCGAATCTGAGCTTCTTTGATGTACTACTAAATAGTTTTAACCTTCCCCACCATTTCCTCAACAATTTTAGGACCTAGTAGTTTGTGTTCCCCAACTTCATCCCTACATATAGGTGTTCTACACCTTTTTCCATAAAGGTCCTCATAGGGAACCATTTGGATGCTTGAGTGGAAACTTTTGTTGTAATAGGACTTAACTAGAAGAAGATATTGGTCCCATAATCCTTTGAAGTCAATTGAGAATACTCTCAACATGTCCTCAAGTGTTTGGATAGTCCTCTCAGATTAGACATCAGTTTGAGGGTGATAATCAGCACTGAATTTTTGCTAAGTTTTTATACCATGGTGGAGACTTTTCCCAAACATAGAGGTGAATATTGGATCTTGATCGAACACAATTTATAGTGGTACTACTTGTAGCCTCACAACTTCTCTGATGTATATCTGTGAAAGTTGATCTAGTGAGAAATCCTCTTGAATCTCAATGAAGTGTGAAGTCTTTATAAGAAAATACACAAAAACCTAGATAAAATTGTTTTATTTGGATATCTTTGGAAGTCTGCTGACAATGTTCATGGTGATGTTTTCCTTTTTTCATGTTGGTATGGGTAATGGTTGAATCATCCCCTTATACTTATGCCTTTCATCATGCACTTGATAACATATTAGGCATTTCAATGTATATTCCAAAAACTAATTCTTTAGGTTGTCCCACAAATAGTTCTTTTAGATATCTTGATACATCTTTGTGTTTCCTGGGTGAATGGATAAAGTTGAACTATGTTCATTATAAAATAGTTCCTTCTTTAAATTATAATTTAATGGAACACATAATCATGAACCAAATATTACAGTTCCTTCTTCATTATCATTGAACTCTAAGGATTTTCCTTTTCTTATATTTTACACTTTCTTCTTAATTCTCATATCATCTTTTTGAGCATCCTTTAAACTTTCAAGAAGCAATAGTTAAAAAATAATTTGAAAGGATTGATGATGTTCCTTTCTTTATGATTCCCATGTCTATCCTCTTCAATTATAATAAGATTAGATCCTTCAAAATTCTCATCAATGATAAAATTTATATATCCTTTATACTTATATCATTCACCACTTTATTCACTTTACTATGATGGTAGTTAATTGAGAAGTCATAATCCTTCATTATCTCTAACCATATTTGTTGGCTCATATTCATCTCTTTCCATGTGAATATATATTTGATATTTTGTGATTTGTATATATTTAGCACTTCTCTACAAATCGATAATGCCTCCAAATTTTAAAAGTGAAGATCACACCTGCCAACTCCATATCATGTGTGAGATAGTTTTTATCATGAATTTTCAACTACCTTGATGCGTAGGTAATGGATTTATCATTCTACATTAAAACACAACCTAATACCTTCTTCAAAGCATCGCTGCATTCTATGAAAACTTCTCTATTTGGGGGTAGTGTGAGCATAGGGGAAGTGGAAAGCCTCCTTTTTTAACTCATTTAATCTTTATTCACATTCATCATTCCAAGAAAACTCAACTCCATTCTGAGTTATCTAGGTAATAGGGTTTAAATATTGTAGGAAATTTATCACAAATTGGTTATAATATCTAGTTAACCCAAGAAATCTATGGATACCTATCATAGATGTTGGAATCGGCTATCCTTTAATTTCTTTTGCCTTTGAAAGATCCACAAATATCCCATTGCTTATTATGATATTCCCTAAGAATGAGACTTCTTTTAAACATAACTAACACATGCTGTAATTTTCATAAATATTCTTCTTTTTCAATGTATTTAGCACAATGATCAAATTCTCCTCATGCTCCTCGGGTTTGAAGTATATTAGAATATCATCTATAAAGACTATAATAAATTTGTCAAGGTAATCTCTAAAGAATTTATTAATCAAGTCCATATAGATTTTTGGGGAATTATTGAGTCTATATGGAATTACTATGAAATCATAATGCCCATACCTTGTACAAAAAGAAGTATGGGTATATCCTCCTTCTTCACCATAACTTGGTAATATAATGACTGTAGATCCACCTTGGAGAAGTATTGTTCTCCATGTAGCTGATCAAACAAGTCATCAATCCATATAAATGGATACCTTTTCTTTATCGTGATCCGGTTGGGATCATGATAATCAACACAAATTTTCATTGAACCATCCTTCTTCTTGACAAAGAGGATTGGTGGACCCCATGGTGAAGCACTTTGGTGTATAAACTATTTATCCAAATTTTTCTGTAGTTGTTTCTTTAGCTCCTCAAGTTCCACAATAGCCATCCTATATAGAGTCTTGGGTATTGAAAACACCGCAAGTATAAGATGTATTGAAAATTCAACCTCTTGGCTAGGAGGAAGACCATGAAATTCATCGAGAAACACATCAACATATACCCTCATAATAGGCATGTATTAAAGTATGATCCTTTCCTTAGTCTCAATCATTTTATCCAGATACACTTTATCATAGGTAAATAATATCCATGCTTGAGATGATGTTGCTAAAAAAGATTCACCCCCCCTTTGCACTTGTACAGAATTGGGGGTTGATTTTCCATATGGAGAGTGATTTCATTCTCATAGAAATTTATAAGTGATCTATATAGGGAAATATAATCCATCCCCAGAATTGAATCAAATTCCACCAAAGGTAGTATGCCAAGGTTCGTTAGGAATTTCAACCCACAAATTTTGTTAGAGGAGGATTTATATACATGGGATTTAATAATTTTTCCATTTTCTATTTTTACCAGAATCTCTACTTCCATGATTTGTGGTGGTATTTGAATAGATATAATAAACTTTCATGATATGAAAGAATGTGTAGAATTATAATCAGAATGTATGTTCACTATTCATGAATGAATAACTAGTGTACCTGTCACCACTTCATTGTCAAGATTCACTTCAGCGGCAGTGATGGAAAAAACTCACCCTTGCTTCCTTGGAGGTTCTTTATTGCCTTAAAAAACCCTTGGCTTAGGGAATTGGTTTGAAAAGTTACCTAGTTCCTTATAGTTATAACACTAAAAAATGCATTGAGGGTTGACTAGATCATTCCTTCCCTCCATCGCATTAGCAGGTCTATCCTATTGACAATTATTAGCTAGGTGTCATTCCTTCCCACACCTAAATCATTTCTTTATCCCCCTTATAAAATTTTTGTGGTGTTTCTTTCTACACCTTTGACATGTGGGATGCTGAAATTTATTAGTACCATTATATTTCTTTATTGGACCACTATAATTAAACTCCACTTTCCACTTTTAATCCCAATAATACCCTTGGGATTCTATGATCTCCATTTTGACTTTAAGGGTACATCAGATAATTTCCTCATAGCTATCAAGGTCACAAATCTCTAGGGATTTTCATAAACTAGGTTGTAACCCACCAAAGAACTAGTCAACCTTTTATTAGGGGGTAACGACAAATCTAGAGGAATATCATGCTAGTCTTTTGATGTTTTCCTCGTACGCCCTGATAGATTAATTTTCCTTTTTCTTGAGTGTAAGGAAATCCATTTTCATTTTAAGATAGAGAGTGCGAGGAAAATATTTATTGAATTTTTTCCCCAAATTATTTCCACTCCATTGATTTGATCTCTTCCTCATGATTCGTATTTTTGATAAATATCCACCACTAATAAAATTCTCCCTTAATATGGTAAATATCTAGAAGAACCTTATATTGTTCAAAAAATTGAAGGATGGAGAAGATCTTCTCAATGGAGTTGATCCATGGTCCTATGATTAAGGGATCAGGTGACCCATTCAAAGTAGGAGGCCATTGTCACATGAAGCTCTTGATTGCACCTTTTTCTCTTTTTAGGGGGGTTTGGGATCTCCTCTTGATCTAGTTTTCTATTCATAACTTTTTTAGTTGATAGAGTATCATAAAAAAGTTTATGATTCCTACTCATATCGGATTGAGTATCTCATTTGGGAAGTCATCACATTTCCATTCATGTTGATTGTTTACCAGATTTCTACTATTTCATTCCATTGGATATAATAAAAGAAAAATTAGGGATGATTATTTTAAGAAATTAAAAACATAAAGGGGAATCTAATGAAATTAAATGGAAAAATTATAAATTACATTTATCTTCTTAGCTTATCATTTTCTACGATTCAATCTATGTTTTCTACAATCAAATTACTAACATATATTCTTATGGTTTTTTTGTTCTCTTAATAATGGTTAATAATGATCTCATGAATTTACCAATGAATATACCATGGGAGTGTCAAAATAGGTGCGTAGTAAGGCCCATTATCATGTACCAAGTTAACCTGATTCAGGACCAAAACACCTTTTTGAAGTTGTTACTCCTAGGTATATCCATTCCATAACCACATCCACTTTTAGTATCCAGAAAAAGAAGTATTTTATTGATAAATGAGTAAATATATACTTGATAGTATTTAGGTTTGTTTAATTATACTTAGTCTTATCCCTAATTCTTTATCTATAGTTCTCTAATCCTAATCCAAAAAATAACTAAACTTTTCCTCTGAAACCAACTATAACAACCCTATGCTTTATTATATATTAATACTTAATTTATTACATAAAATTATACTTAATACAACGCAAAATATTGATAAGTCTAGTGAATTTGGTAATTAGTTACATAAAATAACATCTTTAACATGGGATACAACAATATTATTAAAAACTTCCTCAACATGCTTTATTGAAAACCTCTTTAACATGTTCAAAATAATCCTTCATACATAAAAATGCATGGGATAAAATGAGAAAAAACATAAGAAAGGGTTGATATATATAGCCCAGTAAGGGAATAAACATGGTGTAAGTGATACATATTAATGAGGAATAAAAGGAACATGAATAATAAGGCATGTTATAACATGATAATCATAACATGGGAAATGTGGCAACAACTTAAAACATTGAATCATAAACATAGGTCAAGGATAAACTGAAAAGAATTCATGGTAAAAAAAGTATCATAAAGGAATAAGGTACACCCATATCCCAACATGACATATCATGATACTAAAAATTACCCTCTGTATTGAAGTGGTATCTGGGTGCACCCATTATAATAACTTCATTCTCATGCTTAAGTGTGCCACACAGATCATATGACAAGGATTCATTCATTATATTAATTTATTCAAAAATAAAGGAATGTGGAATACATATATGTAATTACCCAAAAAATAAGTATATGTTCATAAAGATGAATACCCTTGATAGAATAATGAGTATGGTATTCCCTACATAATTGTTTTGGTATGGGAAATCACGATGAAATTTTGGCAGCATAATGATGTTACTTAAAAATTCATAAAAATGGTTTACAAGAGAGAAATAAGTCTATCACTATTTTTACAAAAAATTTGAATTAATAGGGACATGTTAAAGCATATCCCAAAATTATAATTTCTAAAATAGAAGGAATAAGGTAATGAAAAAAAACTAATAGAGAAAAGAATCCTTACAAAATTACAATATGGTAACGGGTGTACATAAAGAATCATGAGAGGTTTAAAGAGAGTGAAATGAAGATCTATTAATTTATAAATAAAATTTAAATTAAGGGTAATATGGAAAATTATATCCCATCATAATAGAATGATAATTAAAAGATATATCATAAAATGAGTGCTTGATAAAAGAGTAGAGTGTAAGATCCCTTATAAAATTATGGAATATTAAAGGCTTAGATAAAGGTAAAAATGAGAGAGAATAAATAACATATCATTAAAATAACATTATTTTTACATGAAATAAATTTTTATAAATAATTTACATTATAAACATTTTCAATTAAGAGGACAAATCTTAAAGAAGGTGCTTGAACTGAAAGGAGGAGAAGAATGTGAGGATCCCTTACTTGAGTGGGTAACTCCAAAGACTTGGGAGGAGAATTTTAAAAGCTTTGAGGAACCTTGTTAGGAATCTAGGGAGTAGATATAATATTAATGATATTCTCCATGAAATTTGGGTGAAGATCAGTGGTAGCTTGGGTGGGTTTTTATAGGAAAAGAGGGAGATTTCTTTATTATATTAGTTTTTGAGTCTACATAATAAAATATCCAAAACCAAAAACCATACCAGGGTTTTTCCCATATATTCTGAAAAGGGGAGTGTTTTTATTAATTTTTAAGACTAAGGGCCGAAATTATTAAAATATTACCCTTGGTGATGTGGAGGTGAGTCACACTCTTAAAGAAACAATTTTAAAACCTTAAAATATATCATAAGTTTTGGAGGATTCATAAAGGCTTTATAAAATAAATCAAATAAACTTAAAATAAAATTATATTAAATAAAAAACACATATTTTTGATTTTATCATATTTATATTACTTATTACATCACATTTTAGTCATTATGAAGCCATAAAACCCAAATTATATATATATATATGGAATTTAATTTTTACTTGAAAAATCGACTGTATAAGAAAATAATGAAAAAATAACCATTGGATAATTTAAATGATATTTTAAAAAAACTAATATTCATTTTATCCAAATAATTTTCTAGATATATTAAATTTCACTTTAAAAAATAATGACCAACATTTATTGAAAATGATGGGTTTTTGAAAATTGTAGTTTTCGTACCCTAATAAAAATTTTATTTGACTTCATAAAAACTATATAATCATTTATATTTTATAAAAAATATTTAATAATAATATTTCATCAAAATTTTATTTATTTCAAAAATCCATTAATCCATAAATTTATTATGTGAATTTGAATATTAACCAAAGATATAATTTGTACATTATTGTATCAAAATAAAAATCATTTACAAAGTAACAATAATAGGATGAAAATATATTCATTATTCTATATAAAATAATTTACATACTCATATTTCTAGGGTATCGATACATATCTATTTAATACAGAAGAAAACACCCTAAGAGTAAGGTGTGCGATGGTGGGACATTCATGGAGCGGTTCATCGAACATGGTTTGGGAAGTGATCTTTATTAGAATGAACTTCTCCCATAAATGGTTTATTACACCGTTAAGTTGTTTGATCTCGGATTGGGATTTTTCAAGGAAAAATACCATAAATTATATCTCCCTTATAATTTATGATAAATGGGACTCATAGGGTATGATCCTACTGGTTGATGCCATTGTTTCCTTTGTCTGTGACAATTAGATTTGTTAAAACCCTATATTTATACTAATAATTTGAGCACTGCTAAACAACTATATTATAAATAGTAATGATACTTAAAATTATTTTAAACTCAATGGGAATAATAATACAAAATAAGTTCATGTGTTTTCTATAACCATATTATATAATAAGTCATTTAATAAAAATGCAAGGGGAATTTTATTTATAATAGTTTGGGTCATTAAATTAGAGATCATATCAAATATATATTTATTAATTATATAAATATAATTTAAATTTAGACTTAAATAATTTCATGACTACTCTGATACCAATTGATGAAATCCAAACCATTGTGAAAGTGTAAAAATTGGCATTTTAAAAATTTTGATCCAAATTTGTTCCATAACACTAGACCTTGAATACCAGTTCCCATATTAACACATTAATTTTAATAAAAATTATTTAAGAATGATAATAAAATCAAATGAAACATAAATAGTAACTCAGTGGAATGACATGATATTGGTGTACTCCAATTGTCTCAAGATCACTGTAGCTTGGAGGCATCGAATGAGGTACACTATTGATATTCCATATGTTCACTAAATCTCCTGGATCATTGTTTTATGATCTTCAAGTACTATCATGAAAGAATTAAGAGATTTATGATGTCACATTGGATCATTGGAAGATCTCAAAATTGATACATATACTTAGATCGATTTATTATTAATATATTCTTTTGTCTCTCTTTCTATAACTCGTGAGAGAGATTGGGAGGAAGGATAATTCAGGAAAGGTATCCCCTAATCATTTTTGGTGTAAATGACATTTTATACCTATGTTTAAACATTCATAAAATTTACATTGTTACTTATGAAAGTTAACCTAGAAAACTGACCCAAAACTATCACTAATTAATTGTTTAACTTACGGTTAATGTCAGGAATATTACTTCATGCACATGTGAAATTATTAAATGTCATGCGATAAATTATAATCCATTAACTTGGCCCATTATTTCAGTATTTATTTAATGAACCTTGAGCGTATAATATTAATTAAAAAAATAATATTTTTCTTATATTCACTTTTATAATTAAATAAATTTTGAATACCATGATAAATAAATTCATTTATTATCATTCTAAACATAAATAATATATAATTGAATTTATTTGTGACCAGTCACACTCATAAGTTCACTGAACCCCCGTGTGCGGGGCCCACTTTATCCTAAATTACAATTCATCCTAATGGATGGTACATCTTGATACACATTATATGTAAACCCATAGGTCCTTATTTCAATAGAATTGATTTTATTTATAGATAAAGAGTGGTATTTAGAAACAAATCATTCCCCTTAAAGTGGTAAAGATAAATCATAGTTAGGAAAAAATTTTATGAATACTTATAGTGTAATTTAACCTCATTGGATTGTAATATATTATAAAGCATGATGCTTACTATTTATCACCATCCATTAATTAATTATTTATATTTGTTTACTATATGGGATATAATTTACTTTTTATGCAATGATTATGGATTTGGTCATCAAACTACAATCTCAATGAAGTGATAATGATATCTTCTTCCATTAAAAAGTAGTGAATCATGTCTTAATCAATCAATCAATGAAATATCACCAATGACATGCCTGATGTAAGTTATCGCATGATAAACATTATTTTTTTCGGTTTTCATCGTGCATTGAAATATGAGATCAAATGATACACATTTATAATGATATCAAGTCAAGAGACCAATAAACATTCTCATAGATAGAAAAATACAATACCACCCAAAAGATGTGGTGTTTCTATTGGTGGTTCAGTCCACATGATCTCTTCTACTTTATATCACCAATTTCAAAATTTATGAGAATAAATATTAATGCTTATGAGACCCAAACACAAAACAATCAAACATCATCCATGTCTCGTCAATGTGGTGTATTTATACTATAGAACAGAGGTTTAACATTATTTTCATAGTATATAAAGGTTCTCATTATAGCTAATAACTATAATAACATTTTGATATGAAAAATAATCCCAGTACATTACCATGTAAATAGTGTTCATAGAGTCAATAACACTATTTTGGTAAGAATAAACCATGAATAACTCTTTATATACATGATATGGTAAGTGAAAAGTAATATAAAAGTTGGATCTAGAGAAACTAATTTTACAATAGGCATGAGAATTATTTTAAATGTGGTCTAAAAATTTGGTGAGTGAGGGTATTTATAGGTAGAGGGTAGAGGTAGTTTTAGATAAAATATTTAATATAAAATCATTTAATTACCAAGAATTATAATGTTGTCCTTCCTCATGATTATTAATAATATTTGATTAAATAAACTTAATTTCATGACTTTTAAACCCATATAAAATAATAATTCATTTTTTAAAATTTTACTGAAAAAAACAATCAAAATAATCAAAAATAATTTTTAATAGAATAAATTATGTTTTTAGGATTTTAAAATTAATTTATAGAATTAAAAATAAAATTTATTATTTTAAATACAAAATATATCTTATTAAACATTTTTTTGGTCATGCGAACCATTCTAGAAATCATTAAGTCATTATTACATCAAAATCATATCCTAAAACACACTGTATTGAAAAAATGTATTTTTATATTATTCACCCTTTAAATTTATGTTTTTTAGGATAATATTTAAAAAAATATTCTTGAATAATTTTGATGTATTTATTCAAAATTTTCATTTTATCCAAATAAATTTCTAAATGAGTTAAATTCAATAATTAAATTCAATATAACATACTAGGGATAAATAAATAATGATAGAATGTACTATACAAAATAATTACTTTATTTGAGTTATATGAATTAAACTAATATATAATACTTTGAATATTTATATATTCTATCTTGATATTCAATTTTTTATATTTATTAAATTATATAGTTAATTAAATAGTTTTTTTTAATAATTATTGTAATGGTCTATACTTTCTCAGATAATTACTTTACATATTTTGGATATTGGAAAAGTTGGGAGAAGGTTAGGGGGAAGAGAATGGAGTTGAAGATGAAATTTTAGTAGGATGTTTTCATTATGAAATGATTTTTTGTGTTAAATCATGATGATTTTTTTGTAGGAAATGGGTTTTTATATAGTCTAGTGTGTTATGATATGATGAATAGATTGTGGTTTGGAGAAGGGATTGCGAGGTTTTAGTGTCACACTATCATGAAGTGGGAGTCTGTTTATGACAAGATGCAGTTCAATCATGACATGAAGGTAAGTGATTAATTCTTATATAGAATAGTTATTTTATTAATATTAAAAGAATCCTCCTAAGTTAATCTTATTAGAGGTTGGTTGTGATATGATCTCTTGTGCCTCTATTTTGTGGTCTCAATGTGTTTTAGGGTTTTTATTATGGATGTTGGTTGTCACAGGGAATATCCTAAGATTAATCTTTAATGGTGAGTTATTATTACAAGAACCTTCTCGATGTGACATGGAGTCCAAGGTGGCTGGTTCCTTGGATTAGTATATTTGAGTTTTGTTGCACCATAAGGAATTTTATTACATCTTGGTTTAGTTTGATATTCATTGGGTTTTAGGAAAGAAGTCCAAGGATCATATCGTGATTCTTGAGATCTTGAGTATTGTGTCATGATCACTTTGGTCATGCCATGAAATTATTTAATTATATCGGTTTTAATAATGTTTTACCACGATATTTAGGGGGATATCACACCATGAATTTTTAATCGAGGGTGAATTCCGGTGTGAGGAGCCTTATAAACCCATGATTATTTTTTCCAGAGAAATTATAAATTTGTTCTCCTTCTCAAATTATCTCATATTTCTCTAACATCCTCCATACCCTAGGTGAGGAAACCCAAGTATAACATTGATTAATATCATATCATTTTAAATTAATATTCAATACATCTCACAATAATTCACAAAACTAAAACCTAAAAGTTTAGTGTATTTACAAATCTGATATATAAACTATTTATTTTAAAACCATTATTTAATATTTACCATAAATAAACTTCAAACATGGTACCCTTCTCAACATATCATACTTAACACCCTTATTCATAACCTAGGGAAATGGAAACATAAGAAGGGGTGAGCTTAGATTCTTAGTAAGGGTAAACGTGGGATATATCAATCACATATCATAAATTATCATAAAATTAGAATAAGGGTACGAGAAAATAATAAAGTTAAATGGTCATAATATATAAAAAATCATACCCAACAAGTCATAGATCATAAATTAGATGTTATGGCTTAAGGATCAGACATAACATAATATAGTATTCATAAGAGTGCATAAAAATTATTTATAAGCTAATAATAAAGATATATGAGAGAAGAACATAGTCATAAAAATGTGGCACATACATAATTATATGAAATCATTCTCATTGTCAAGGATCACTATTAATACCAATATCACATAGTGGATAGAGTCCCATTTTAGATTGGGTTAATTACCTATCCCCTTTAATCCTTTATGAAAAAAGTCCCTTAATGGATTCAGTTCACCCCCTAGTCCCTTATATATTATCTTATGAGATATAAATATTTACACAATAAATTTGAGGGCTATATAATTATGGTCCCACCCATAACACAATGAAAACTATACACATGTGTTCCATAAGAAATCATTCATACTTCCATCATAGCTTAATTAACCCATTGGAAAAAATGGGTTTCATGGAATCTCCTATAAAACATAACCATATACCAACCATGGAATGAAGGTGGATAATTTTATTAGAAATTATCTCCATTAAAGAATAAAAATAGCATAAAAATTATTAAAGGATGTTTAAATAGATGAATTTTTTTTATAAAATAATTAGAAATATATTCAGAAAAGAAAAAATAAATATCCCTTTATTTCAGTAACTTTTAAAAAAAATGAAAAATTCACAAAACAATGAAAACATAATTTTCTATGAAATGATAGGGAAACATGGAAATGAATATTAATAATTAAGAATGGGAATGATAGAATTAAAAGGTGTTCAAGTAGTAAACATTAAAAAAAATCTTTTTTTTCACACTTTTGTAAAGAAATTCAATTTTGACTTATATGGAAAACCTTAAAAATATTCCTTTTTAAACCATTGTAAAAAGGCAAAGATAGTTGAAAATTAAATTAAGTAATCATTAAAGTATAAAGAATAATATTATTGAAATAATATAAATAATATGATATGGAATAAAAATATTTTTGTTAAAAGGAATCAAACCTTTTATGATAATGATTTTAAAGAAAACCCCTTATGGGTTTGGTAACCTTTGAATCAAATTCTCTTGAAATATAAAACCATAGATAGATTTATAAATACCTTTTATTTACATGTTTTAAAAAAAACTAATGGGTAGAATATACACAAAAAAAATAAATATGGTGGAGAATATAGAAAACACCTAAATGAAGGGAAATTGAGATGAGAAAAAACCCTTATATGCTTTGGTAACTTTTTAATAAAAACCCCTTGAAAAAAGTAACTTGAAATGGAACTTTAAATACCCATATTAAAGAGAGAATCAGGATATAATATTTAAAAGTGGTATCATATATACTATATAAATGTAAATATGTGAATTATTCCAAAAAAAATCCCAAAGAAGTAAATTTGAGATGAAAAACCCTAACCTTGAATTTCTTCAAAGTCAGACATGCTCTAAACTCATTGCGAGCTTGATTCTCCTATTAATGGACCTCTTGGAAATGAGGGGTTTAGGTTTTATTATTTGGAATAAAGTATCAAAAAAATGAGAGAGTGTTATGAGGGATATAATTTTTGTAGGTTTTAAAAATAACTTTGAAGTAATAGTTATGTTTGAGGTTGGGAGAAGGGGGGACATTTTTTAAGTAAGATGCATGGCACTTTTGTAAATAATATTAACTTTAAATATAATAAATATTATTATCCAAATAAATTGGCACTAATTTGGATAAAATTTAAAGAAAATATACTGGATTTGATAATCCACTCATCCAATAAAATAAATAAGGTTTTTGGGATATTTATGACCTTATCTCTTAATTTAACCCCTTGTTAACTATTTAAACCATTACCATGATGAAAACCTTTTACTATGGTAACATATTTTTATGAACAAAATTAAATGGAAGATATTTTATAATTTTAATATTATAATTCCAAATATTAAATCTATTTTACTATATTTTACTTTGAAAAGTGTTAAAAATTAATTTTAATAAAGTCACGCTTAATGTAATAAAAGTAATTTTTAGAAAAATGACCGTTTTAAGCATAAAAATTAATTTAGAAAAAAATCATGTAAAATATTGATTCAAATGAAATTTAATCATGTATAATATTGATTAAAATAAAATTTATTGGTTAAAAAAATAATATTTTTGTGACTTAAAAATATATCTGAAACCTAATGAATCATTGTGAATACATAATTAAAGGAAAATGACTAAAGTAATTTTTTATTAGAATAAAATACATCTTAGGTTCCAAAAAGTCAGGAATAGATTTATAAACTCAACATATTAATTTTTAATACATTATTTTACTCTATAAATAAATATTTGGTTGAGGAATTTGTTTATAAAAATTTAAGTAATGCTTATATCATAACAACGTTACAAAATTTATGGTATTCATAAAAATAGTTTTTTCTCTATTCACCTAAAATCAAAAATTTTTAAAAAAATCAAAAAATTAATCCTAATATAATTTTTATACAAATAATCAAAAAATTATATTCATATTTTCAAATTCAAATTAATTTTTTTTAGAAATTTATCTTTTAAAAAGAAACATTATAATATACAATAAAAAATGTATTTAAACAAACTATTTTTTAGAAATGAATATTTAAAGTAATACTTATTATAATTAATTAATTAATTTTTGAATGTTACTCAATTTAATGATCATTATTTTAATTTCATCAATACATTTGATTGATATTATTTCTTAAAATTAGTAAGTTTTAAAAAAAAATTCACAGTTCAAAATAGTTTCTTTAAAATAATTTGTATTTCCCATGTGAATTAGAATCTTTTAATTAAAAAAGGATATTTTTTTACTAATTTTATTTTATCTAAATATCTTGTAATGAATTTTATTTTATATTTTATAAATCATTATTATCTTTTGTTCATTTTTTTGGTGCATCACATGCTATCAAATGAATTTAATTTATTCTAAAGGGAAATACATACTAAAATCATAGGGTGTTACATTATACCCTATTAAAATAATTTCACCCTAAAAATTACATTATTTTAATGAAAAAATGAGGATACCTATGCCTCATTATATCCCCAGGTTCATACATTGCTTCCTCAAACTTATAATTCCTCCAAAGAACCTTAACCTGGTGAGTGGTCATATTTCATAGCACTTTATCTTTATGATCCAAGATTTATACCAGTTACTATTCATAATAAAGTTCACGATCTAGCTTCAAAATATCTGAGTTTAGCACATTAATTGTTAGGTATATAATTCCTTAAAAGTGATACATGGAAAATGTTATGCACTTATAAGATATTCAGTGGAAGAGCAATGTGATAAGACACCATTTCCACATGATCGAGGGTTTTAAAAGATACAATGTTCTTAGGTATTAAATTCCCCTTATTTCCATATTTGATAACCTTATTCTATGGATATATCCAAAGAAATAAATGTTATCTTACTTTAAACTCAAAATTTAATTGAAAATTAGCAATATAGATTTTATTTTAGATTTTTATAGTTTTAATCTACCGATGAATGGTTTGAATATTATCTAAAATATCTTGAGCATGATATGATCCTAAAAGATTACACTATCCAACTTTATCACAACATGTGGGAGT
Organism: Viscum album; assembly: GCA_963277665.1. Taxonomy (NCBI): domain Eukaryota; kingdom Viridiplantae; phylum Streptophyta; class Magnoliopsida; order Santalales; family Viscaceae; genus Viscum; species Viscum album. The sequence goes on along the minus strand of OY728155.1, from coordinate 1,497,603,531 downwards.
TATACACTTCATTCAATAAAAATCCTTATATGGTGCCATATAAATTCTTGAATGTAAATAATTATTTTATGACAACTCTACCAAGGGAAGTATTTGATCCCAACCTCCTTTGAAATACATGGAATAATATCTTAGCATATATTTCAGGGTTTTAATGATCCTATCAGACTGGCCATCTGTCTATGGATGATATGCAGTGCTAAATCTCAACTCAATATTCAATTCTTACTAAAGACTTTTCTAGAACCTTGGGAAAAAACTCAGATCCTGATAGATATAATTAAAAGTCATACTCCATGTGGTATTAAAATCTTCCTTAATGTATATCTTGAAAAGTTGATCAAACTAAAAATATTATTTTATAGTAATGAAATAAATTTAATTTTTGAGGCTATCAACTATTACCTAAATGGAATTATGAACTTTATATATCTTGGGAAGACCTATGAAAAAATCTATGGTGATGTTTTCTCATTTCCATACTAGTATGGATAATAGTTGAATCATCCCCTTAGGCTTATAATTTCCAACCTTAACATACTAGCATACCATGCATCAAGATATATACTCCATAATATCCATTTTTATATTATCTCATTATAATTGATTCTTGAGATCTCTATAAATCTTTATGCTTCCTAGATGAATAGAGAATGGTGAGATATGTTCTTCATCCAATGTATCATTCTTCAATTATAGTATTGAGGGAACACGTAATTGGGACCTGAACCTTATAATTACATTATGGTTATGTTTGAACTTCAGAATATTCCTTACCTTAATTTAAAGCTCTATATCTTCCTTCTATTCCTTTTTGTTATTTACATAAATGGATGGTTGAGCATACATTTCAGAAATACAGTATTTCTCCCCTTTACTTATAATTTCAAGGTCTAGACTCTGCAAATCCATTAGTATTAGATATTTTTAATTCTTAATCATAAATAAGGTATCACAGTCCTTTATACTTAGTGTATTAACCACATTGTTTCCCTTTATAGGGTGGTAATGTATTGATCAATTAAATCCTTGATTAACTCCAACCATTTCCTTTGGAACATATTCAAATCCTTTGGTGAAAATATATAATTTAATATTGTATTATTATTATATATTTCACACCTTTAAGCATAGAGATTATGCCTCTATATTTTAAGTAAAAATTCAGTGTTGCTAGATCTAACTCAGGATTCAGTTAATATTGTTCATGAACCTTCAACAGGAGAGATTTATATGATATCACCATGTCATTTTTCACAAGGAAACATTCTAATCCTTTATATTATGTATAACTATATATCAAAAAACATTCTCCACTATATGGTAATGTGAGTACATGTGTATTGATCAACCTTCTCTTAAGCTCCTTGAATTTTTTATATATTCACCAATACAAAGGTACTTGTCTCCCTTCCAATTTAAATTGTCTAATGGATTTAGTATCCATGATAAGTTTCTCACAAAGTGTTGATAATATCAATAAAAACCAATAAAAATAAAGATCTCAAGTATAGTGGTTTTCTAGGCCATTGTTAAATAACCTCCATATTTTTAGGATCCATAGATATACCCTCTCTTGTGATTACATGACCCATGAATGAGTCTTTATGCAACCATAAATCACACATAAAAAATTTGGAATACATTTTATCCTTACTAAATGTATTAAATATAATAATTAGACAATAATTATGCTCTTAATTTATCTTTTAATATATTAGAATATCATATTTAAATACTACCAAAAATTCATTGAGGTTATCTCTAAAGAAATTATTCATTAGATTCATGAATATAGAGGAAACATTTATAATTACGAATTGAATTACTATAATTTCATAGTGTCTATACCTTGGGCGAAAGGATTTCATGGGAATTTTCTCCCTTTTAACCCTTGATTAATGCTATCCAAATAAAAGTCCAATCTTCAAGAAGTATTATGAACCTTTTAGTTGATAAGACAAGTCATCAATATAGGATAAAGGATACTTTTTATTGATCATGATCTTGTTAAGTTAAAAATAATCAATGTGGAGGAACATTAACCCATATTTATTCTTCACAAAAGAATTAGTGAAACCCATGGTGAATAATTAGGGTATATGAATCCCTTTCCTATATTCTATTTGAGTTACTTATTCAATTTCTATAACTCAATCAAATCGATTCTATAAGGATTATTTGAATAACTATAGAACCAAGTATGAGTTGTTTTATAAACTCAAATTGATGATTTAGGGGAATACCATGAAAACATTTAAGAATTAAATCAAAAAAATCATGTATAATAGGAAAATATTAAATGTTGAGTTTATCCCAAACCATTTGAGATAGATACCTCTCATGAATAGTTATCAAGAGCATATAATAGAAGTAATTTCCAATGAGAGTTCATAGTCATCCCTATACTTATAGATAATCAAAGGTAGATTCAGGATATGAAATGTGACTTCCCTACCTCAGTAATTGATGTGGGATCTATATAGAGTGATCTAATCCATTCCAAAAATCCCATCTAAGTCAACTATAGAGATAATAATAAGATTTATTGGAGTCACATTCTCGAAAACATCTATCAAAGATGATTTATACACTTGAGATGCAATTAATGTACAATCAAGATTTTTTACTAATAATTTAATATATTGATGTGGTGATGTGATACCCTTATAAAATTCTCAATATGTAAAAGAGTATGTAAAACTATAATAAAATTATACATTTAATGTCCATGAATCAGTATACCTATATATATTTGATTTTGGTTCTAATAATTTTCTAAAACAAAAATGTTTAATGTAAGTAACAAGAATCAATAATCAGAGGGCGAAATCATATAATAAGTAAATTAATTCCTAATATATATTAAATTTTGACACATTCTTTCAAACTATTAAATTTTAGGTTCATCTTATATCACTTTTTTTATCATAGGTGTTTTTAGGTTCTATCCTCTAATTCTTCAAAACCAAATCCCTAAAAATAACCAAACCTTACTCTGATACCAATTGAGGAGGCCCAATCATAACTTAAAATCATATTTTATCATTTTATATGAATATTCAATACATATCACAATAATTCAAACCCCATAATTTAAAGGTTTAGTGACTTTAAATATTATATACATAATCAATTTATTTCATAACCATTCATTAATATTTCCCACTAACACTCTTCAAACATAGTACACTTCTAGATATATCATACTCAACACTCTTCTTCATAAGATAGGGAAATGGAAAAATAATGAGGGGTGATCTCAAATCCTCAGTAAGAGTAAACATGAAAGATATAAATCTAAGATCATAAGTGAGCATAATATGAGAATAATGGTATGGGAACATAATCAAGGCGCATGATCACAACTTAGAAAAATCATACCCAATAAGTCATAGATAATAAATTACAATTTGTGGCATAAATATTTGTCATAACACAAGACATGAGGCATAAGAGTGCGTAAACAAGAGTTATAAATCAACAATATTGAGCCATGAGAGAATAACATAGACAGAAAATTATTTCACATAAATAAGAATAATAAATCATTTCCTTTTTCAAGTCTCACTTCCAATACCATAATCACATAGTGGACAAAGTCCCATAGTGGACAGAGTCCCATAGTGGACTGGGTTCACTCATTCCCTTTAAACCTTGGTGGATAGAGTCCCTCAGTAGATTAGATTTACTCCCAAGCACCTTATATATTTTCTCATGTGATATAAATCTTTACCCAACACATTATAGGGATATATAATTCCAGTCCCACCCATCACATAATCTAAACTATACATATGTGTTCCATAAGAACATAAAAGTGTTCATACTTCTATCATATCTAAATTAACCAATGGGAAAGAAATAAACTTCATGAAAACATCCATAAAACATAATCATATACTATAAATGGAATGAAGGTGGATGGATTTATTAAAAAAATATAAAAAATGAAGAATAAAAATCATTAAAGGATATTGAAATAGATAAAAAAACCTTTATAAAATCCTTATAAATATACTTTGAAAAACAATAATAAATATCTTTTTCTTTTGATACCTTTTAAAAAATAAAAAAATTCATAAATTAATGAAAATACAATTTTTTTTGAAAAAATATAGAAACATGGAAGGGAAGATTAATAATAAAGAATATTCTTGATGGTAGGAAAATTTAGTTGATCAATGAACATTAAAATAAACATTCTTTTCATAGTTTTTTAAATAAAGTCAAATTTAACCCAAATAAAAAATGTTAAAAATATTACCTTTTAAACCTTTATAAAAAGTAAAATATAGTTGAAAATGCCCATAAAAACTCATTAAAGTATAAAAAAGAAAATTCTTGAAAAATATAAAGAATATGAATATGGAAGATAAATAGTTGGGTAAAAGGAACCAAAACTATTAAAATAATGATTTTAAAGAAAACCACCTATGGATTTCATAACATTTGAATCAAAATCCCATGAAAGAGATAATAAAATATGGATTTTTAAATCCCCATAATTTTAATGAAATGTTTCATAAAATCATTCATGGTTAGTATGTGAACTACACAAAAGAAAGAAGGAGGTGAATATTAAACACATCTCAATAAAGGGAAATTGAGATGAGAAAAATCACTACATTCTTTGGTAACTTTAGAATCAAAACCCATTTAAAGAAATAACATGAAAGGAAAATTTAAATATTAATACTAAAGAGTGAATCATGATATAATATTTCAAAGAGCCTGCATATACACAATATAAATATAAATAGGTTCATAATTTAAAATATTTCCCAATGAAAGAAATTTGAGAAGAAAAACTCTTAATTTGGAATTCTACTTAGTCTAGAATTCAATAAAATCATTGAGGGGTTAAATGTACTCTTGAAGGGACACTATGAAAAGAGAGGTTAAGGACATATTCTTAGGATCAGAGATTCTCAAACACGAGGGATACTTATGAGGTAAGTAATTTGGGAATAGATTCAAGTCAACTTTGAAGGAATGAGGTGGTTTAGGGTGGGAAGAGGAGGGGTCATTTTATATGTGATAGGGGTGAAACTTTTAAAAAAAATCTTAACTTTAAATATAATAAATATCATTATTAAAGAAAAGTGGAACTATTTTTTCCAAATTTCAATGATAAGATAGCAGAGTCAAGAATCCACTAATATAATCCCATAGGTATAATGAGTTTGTGATATTTGGGGCCTTATATCTTAATTTAACCCATTTATACCACTATAAAAAACATTTATTTATCCGCATTTTCTCAAAATTTGGCTAAATATATTTTGATATATTAATATATACAAAACCTTATAAGTATTTATATAGGAAACACACAGAACACACACACACACACACATATATTAATTTATACATAAATATAAATATAATGATATATATATATATTTATAAATATATTAATTTTTATATAAAAAATTATATATGTAAATTAATATTTTATTATATAAATAAATATATGAACTTATAATTATTTATATACATCACACACACAAATATATTAACATAAAAAAAAGAAAAAAACAAATATATTAACATAATATACATATTTTTATTTATAAATATAATCATATTAATTTATACATTTATATAAATATAATACATTTATATAAATAATATATATATATATATATAAATAAATAAATATATATATTTATATATATTCATTTATATATACGTATATAAATATATATAAATATATATATACATATATTAATATATTAATATATATATATATATATATGTTCAAACCAGATCTATTGCCCAACGTTTAATTGTGGGGGGTTAAATATAGTTTCATAATCCATTCACATTGATAAGGTTTACACAGGGAAACTCCAAATGGTTCCCATGTCTGTAATGAGGTATGGGTCTTCTTTCCAAAGGTAGAGAATTTATTTGGGGTTTTTACTAGTGATACTAGGGAACTCACATTGGTAGAGTGGATGGGAGGTTTGGCTCATCTCACCCTGTTGGAGGAATTATTATCTACTATAGGACTCTCTTATAGGTTCAAGATAAATCTGGGAATCTTTCCCAGATCCCAGTATAGGACCAGTTGCTATAATAAAATGTGCGATTCTTGACTTTCATTTATATAAATCCATGTATATGAAAGTGATAATCCTATTAATAACACTGTCTGTATGTATTAGTGCTTATCTATAATTCTACCCAATATTACTTATAGATAATGATTTGGTGGATGTAATATAGAGTCTATTTCTATACAGGGAAGAAATTGATGTTTTAGAATTGGTATTGAACTACAAAGAGGCATTTTATGTATCATGTGAGAAAATGAATCAATTCCCATGTACTTTATATGAGGAATTAGTTTTGTAAGATGTGTAACCACAAAGGCTATAATGAGACTTATTCATTTGAGGGCTACACTGAGATATTTCATAAGGAATGTGACCCTATAAAAGGAATAGAATATGCAATTGAACTTACATCTTAAAGGAGGACCATATTGAGAAATCTAAATCATGCTAGTTGTATAATAATTTCCAATCTCTAAGACCATGTGATTCTTTCGTAGTGTTAGAAATAAGAGATATTGGAAGATTTATGCCTTATATGCGATCATAATATTGAGTTATGTGGGGATTACACACTGAAGTCACCCTAATATTTGAGTGTTTCTTACATAATGAGGTCTCCTAGATATTTGAGTGAGGATTACACACTGATATTTCTCTGATACAATGAAAGGTCCAATAGAGAATATGGCTCTATAAAGGATATATGGGGCATTTGAAAATGGTTTTGTAATGACATATTGGATTTTATAGGGAATATAACATCATATAAGTACCAAAAAAATTATTATTGATGCGTGGTTCAAGCCTTAAGGAAGGAATCCTACCTACACTATTTATAATAGGAATTAGAGTCCTTGTAGTTCATAATACTGACCCATTGATGGGTAAGGAAGGATGATCTCACTAAAAGGGGTTATTTCCATTGGGTTTATAAAATCTAGAGACTTATACAAAAGTGGATTCCCATGTTTGGAGAAATTTTTATCATGTTATTAACATGATCACCACATATTTATAAGACCATGTGAGTCAAGATTGGTGTGATAAATAAGAGATAGAAGTAAATTAGACATATTACGATGGATACAATACCAATTTTTTATGGGTATTACGCATTGACTGTCACGAACCAACCAGGGTCGACCCTGAACTGGTCACCCGAGCCAGTCCGCAGCAAGGCTTGAGGGGCGTTCCTGATCCCCATAGGCTGGCATCTAGTTCCGGGAATCAAAAATAAACAAGAAGGAACGATTTGGCCCATAAATGAAAGACAAGTAAAGTATCAGAAAAAAGTAGAGTAACACAAGGAAAATAAATGACACAAAAAAGGAGGAACAACCAACAATAGAAAACTAACTTGACCACGACCAAAACTCCTTGCGACTCCAAGAGTCACTCACTATTCCACAACCAACTCTCACCCAGAGTGAGAGAGCTCAAGTCAAACCTACAAAAAAACTAAAAACAGGAAAATAATATAGGTGTGAATATTAAAACTCAGTAGGCATACCCAACAAACTATTCCCAATGCACTACCTTTAAACAAAGAAATTTACTAATTCTAGGTTTGATCTAAATTATACAAAATATGGGTTTCCACACAAACACTTCCATTTCTAAGATAAGTAACAGTACATTTCCCTTTTTAATTTAAAAACATGTTTAATGTTTGAAAAAAAAGGTGCTTGCATTTTAAAACATTTCTAAGAACAAGTTAGAAATTCAAATTTCAGTTGTTAGTCATAGGGAAAGCCACACACAACACACACTAATGGAAATGGAAAAGAAGTAGCACACAGGGGATAGCAACCGAACTAGACCTCTCAATCATTAGCCACATAAAAATAAACACTAAAGAAAACATGGGTCGAATTTAGGAGCTCGTGAACTGTCCAGAACATACCATACATGTGACTCATCCTGAAGGAATGTCTACTCTGAATGACGTCATAATTCCCTAACGCCCGGTGTTTCCCTACATGGCCTAACCGAGGGGCCCAATCCCCTAGAAGAGTATAATCCGTACTAAGGTCCACTAGCCAGTGCGCAATATAAACTAGTGCGGCAATCATTTTCAAAAGATTCACTTACTATGCCAGGTTCCCATGTCAACACATATAATAAACATGGGTGAGTCAACAATGTCAAACAAGCAACCAATTACAATGTACAAACATCACACACAAGAATCTCACACAATCGTCGAATACAACAAGATCGCCACCGTGTTATCCCAAAGAAAGTATTATCAAAATAATTTATTTTATCAAAGTTCCAAACGGGGCTTAACCAACCAATTTTAAAGAAAATCCTCATTTCTCAAGAGTACCAAAACACTTGTTCATGGTTCAAAAGAAATAATTTATCAATAAACCATAACTAAATTTGAAATTCCATGAATTATGTTTAAATTCTAAATGGGAATTATTCCACAACTGGGTTTCCATTCATCAACAAAATATACAAAGTGTCATGTATAAAATAAATGGATCTTTTTACACCAAATAATCATAAAAAAATTGATCATCTTATATTATTTCTCATTTATTAAAATTAATAAAATATCAAGAAATTAATTAATTCTGAATTTAAATGCGAGTGCAGTGGGGAACCTACCTCGAATCGCTTTCCAAACACAATGGTGCATCACGCCTCACACAGACGCACAAACACGTGCAAGTGGATGACCGAAGTATCACGAGTTTTCATCACTAACACGCGCTTCAATAAAAGCACAACTACTAAAAACCCATAACCACTAACTTAAGACAATCCAAATGAAAAAACGGTGTAAAAACCACCTCAACATGTTTTCAAAACATACGTCTCACCATTTACATTATTTCCTAAAAGACATTAAAATTTAAAAAACAATTTCCAAAGAGTAACCCACAGCCCACACACCCAAAAATCATCCAAAGAACACATTTTTGATCAAAATGACACCCCAACATACTAACATAGAAAATTCATTACATGAATAGACAAAAACTAAATACAAATTCCCATGAAAATATATTAAACATCACAAAAACTGGTTTTCTAGAAAAACACACCCCATTTCACATATATATGACACACAATATCAAGTACAACCTCAATTATTTTTAGAAACTAAATATGAACCAATATAATTAAACAATCTAAATTATTCTAAAAAAACTAAATTCACACCATGCTAATCAAACACAAAACCCATCAACTGAATTAAACGGGTGAAACAATTATCCAAACAATGGAGAACCTTCAATTTCAATATAATATAATTAATTTAACAACAAAAATGCATAACTAGCAACCTAAGAGATGTGAACATAAATTAAACAAAGTAAACTTAATTTAAAGAGGCATAAGAAATGGAATCAAACCTCAAGATATTAAGAATCTAACCCTTAAATCAAAAACCCATCCATGGAAGAATCCTAAATCGAAGGGCAAAGAAGGAAGCGAGTACCGAAGGGGAGGCCGCACCGGTAAGGTTTATCGGAGGAGGGTCGTGCACGCCGGAGGGTCGTGACTGCTGGCCATGGGCTGTGGTTGTTCGCGGGAGGTGATCATGGATGGTGGAGAGTCGGACGGGAGTGGCCACGATTGGTGGAGGTGTAGCGCACTAGGGAGGCCATCCGATAGGGGAGGTGCAGCTGGGGAACGCTGGTGAGGAGGGAGTGGAGCGAGGCTAAGGGGAGGCCTAGAGGAAGGCTTGCGGATAGGGGAGGCCTGGAGGGAAGCATGGGGGGCAGCTTGCAGACAGGGGAGGTGGTGGGTGTAGTGTGTGGCCTGCCGAGTGTGCTGAGGGGGCACCGACGAGGGGCTGTAGAGACCGGGGAGGGGAAGTGTGGATGACCAGATGAAGGAGGCTGGAGCACAGAGGGAGAAGTCGGGGGGGGGGGGGGGGAAGCCTGAGGGGCAACGAGGTGACGGGGGAGTAGACGAGGGTGCCTGGTGGGTGGTGCGTCGAACTGAAGAAACGTGAGGGCTGGGGTGGTGTTGCGAATGGGGGAAGGGGGGGGGATTTTGGTATGTGGGAAGATTCTAGGGTTTCATTTTTTTTCATAATAGTAATAATCATAATAATAATAATAATAATAATAAAACTAGAAAATAATACTAATAAAAATTACAATAATTAAGATAATAATAATAATAATAATAATTAATAACAATAAAAATAATAATTATAACAATAATAATTAAAATAACGATGAAATATATAATAATAATAAATTCTATAATAATAAAAATAATAATAACAATTAAAATAAATAAAAATAAAAATAATAATAAACATAATATTAATAATAAAACCTCATTAATAATAATAATATTATTTACATAATAACATTATTATTTTTACAAATTAGACATTCACCTCACTTTATTTACAGAAGTTTTTTTTTATTTCAGTCGTTAAACATTTGCGCAGGCAACCAGGAAAACAGGGTGGCTACCGCCCATGGTGCGGTGACCGCACACGATTCTGAAAGCCACTAAAAATATTAAATGACTGAAATTTTAAGTCGAGACCCAACCCGGACCTATATGAGATGATCTGGGGCCAAGAAATAATAAAATATAAATAATTTAAGAATTCTAGGTGTGAAAATTCTCCCCACCACATACACTTTTTGGCCCTAGAAAGTATCCCAGACGAACAATGGACCAAACAAGAATTCATGCCAAAATAAAACCATAAGAAACCACAACATAAGAGAATGGGAGAATACAAGAGGGTTCTCTACACCACAAGAACTCAACTAGTGTGGAAATTTTAACACCCAAACATACCAACCCAGGAGGGGGGTGACACGAGAAGTCCCAACCGATCCAGACTAACCTCTATAGCATGAGAAAAACAACACCTCTGCTGAAACATGGAACTCTCGACTCAGACCAAAGAAAGCCCGAACTCTAGAGAAAACCCTCCGAGAAGAACTTAACCCAATCAGTAAACCCAAGAATAACTGCAATCCTGGACTCCTCTTTAGGCACTTACATCTCCAAACGAACACCACTAAACTAAGATCGACCCATACAAGGGTCAATCACACTCTTAAAAAAACCCACAATGCAGAAAACCCTAACCCGACAAACAAAACTATTTAGTTTACAATAGAGTATGTCCGACAAAAACTCCATGAAAAAACAATAAACTTTAAACAACTTCAAAACATTAATAATAGAAAAATAAGAACGGAAATAATTTAAATGTTCCACTGCCAACACGGAACACAAAACCCAAAATGAGGCTTCACACCCTTGGAAACTACTAACTGTGTGCGAGCTTCACCCCAAGACCTGTGGATGGGGCTCTGATGGATGAAGCCTCTCATGCATCACAGTCAGGCACTAGAATCATTCATTCATAGCGTCTTCTTCAGGCGATGCTTCCTGCAAAACTTCCCTTGATAGCCCAGACATCTGCAACGATAGCACATCTTCGAAGGGATGCGAAATGAGGGACTCATGTGCCCAAAGCGGCCACACTGGCAACACACCACTGAATGGTCTGATGAACTAGAAGCTAGAACCACTACATAGGACTTTTAGAAATAGGCCCCCCTGGCACACCCTATTCACCAGATGGGGAACCTTCACGATCAGCTGGATACGCTGGATTTCCAACCATCTACGCTCCGGAGACCAACTCAGCTAAATTAACCTCATCCACAAACTTATTGAAACGATGGTCCCTAGAAGGGAGGACCCACTCCTTGATCTCTAGATGAAGACCTCTGATGAAGAGGGAAGTCTTCATCAAATCTTGTGGCACTACATTCGTAGAAAAGGAAACAAGTTCCTTGAAATGTTCAACATTTTCCTTCACCATCCATTGGCCTTGTTGAATGCACATAAGTTCTTCCATTTTCTTCATCTTCACATCTCCAGGTATAAAACATCGGATGAAGACAGATTTGAAGACATCCCATATCATCCCAACTTGCATTGTCTTTGGGGAGAGCAACTCTCATACGTCCAAATATGGACCTCCAAACAGACCCAAAACAGCACACACTCTAACAGATTCGGGAGTTCTGAATACCCTAAAGACACACTCGACCTCTTCAAACCACATAACTACCTTTAAAAAACCCCAATCACCATTAAGTACAGAAAATGTATGAGAAGGACCAAAAACTGGGCATGACTTATCAGAAACTTTGACGACCTTTCTAGGCGACACTTTCTGAACAACATATAAAACATAGATCCAAAACTGATATCAAGCCGAAGAAACATCAACTAAAACACCTTAATCCAAAACAGCCTAATCAAAATAAACACGAAAATACAAACACAACTCAAAAATTCCTCTTCCAAAATCCCCTTTCCATTTTTGATTTCAAACCGCCTTCCTTCAGAGACACTTTTCAAGAAACCAAACCCACTTTTCAAGCCAAATTCAATTTTTCAAAAATCATTTCCCTTTTTAAAATCACTTTAGAAAAACGAGGTCAAGCCTTCACTTCCAATTACACACCCCAGTAATCCCATGAACTGTTGCACATTTCTTCATCCTCTTTCATCCACACGCACAAACACACACTTCCCATGCATTCCCTCACATGTGAAAATGTTCATAAAGAGTTCCAGAGGTTGCACCCAAACCATATCTCTACATGTTCTAAGCGACCAACAGATTTTTAGACCAAGATATTTCATTTTTAAGAATCCCTTTCACAAATTTAAATCCATTTAAAAGAAAATGTTCTCATTTAAAAAACTCTTTTTCATTTTCAAAAGTGCACTTACACCCACAAGAACCAAGACAATACACAACTTGCATCAAATCACCAAAGATAGGGACTAGTAGTCATGCTTAACCCAGAAACATGGTAGTGGGCCATGCCCCAAGTAAGCGTCAACGACTAGGAAGAACTTTAACCGTGTACGCGAACTCCACATGGGCCACTACTCCATATAAAATTACAATGTAATATCGGTTTGCCTCCGTTGTCATCCCTCTATCCAAAACAAATCAGAACGAGACAAGAACTCAATTCCCGGACTACCCCTGGCGACTCGAGGTTCGGAATGGGAGAGGGTTCATGAAGTCCTTCCTGTACCTAACTCTTGAGTCCCGGCAGTCCTAATCTCTATCTACCAAACACCCCAAATAACAAGGGCCTCCTCTGATACCATTTTTTCAGGAACCAACCCAGGTCGACCCTGAACTGGTCACCTGATCCGGCCCATGGCAAGGCCTGAGGGGAATTTCCGATCCCCACGGGCTGACAACTAGTGTCGAGCATCAAAACTAAACAAGAGGGAATGATTTGGCCCAAAAATGAAAGGCAAGTAAAGTAGCGGAAAAAATAGAGTAATGCAAGGAAAATAAATGACATGAAAAAGGAGGAACAACCAACAACAGCAAACTAACCTGACCACGACCAAAACTCCTCGAGACTCCAAGAGTCGCTCACCAGTCCACAACCAACTCTCAACCACGGTGAGAGAGCTCAATTCAAACATGCGACAATAATAAAAATAGGAAAACACTATTGGCGTGAGTATTAAAACTCAGTAGGCATCCCAAAAAAACTATTCCTAATGCACTACCTTTAAACAAAGAAATTTACTAATTCCAGGTTTGAACTAAATTATACGAAATATGGGTTTCTACAGACACACTTCCATTTCTAATACAAGTAACATTACTTTGTCATTTTTAATTTAAAAACAAGTTCAATGTTTGAAAGGAATAGGTGCATTTCATTCTAAAACATTTCTGTGAACAAGTTAGAAATTCAAATTTCAGTTGTTAGTCAAAGGGAAAACCACCCAAAACACATAACACACACTAAGGGCGATGGAAAAGAAGTGGCACATAGGGGCTAGAAACCGAAATAGACCTCTCAATCGTTCGCCACATAAAAATAAACACTAAAGAAAACATGGGTCAAACATAGGAGATCGTGAACATTCTAGAACATACCATACATGTGACTCATCCTAAAGGCATGCCTACTCTCGATGACATCATAACGCCCTAATTCCCGATGTTTCCCTACATGGACTAACCAAGGGTCCCAATCCCCTAGAAAAGTATAATCCATACTTAGGTCCAATAGCCAGTGCGTAATCTATACTAGTGCGGAAATCGTTCTCAGAAGATTCACTTACTGTTCCAGGTTTCCATGTCAACACATATAATAAAAAGGGGTGAGTCAATAATGTCAAACAAGCAACCAATTCCAATGTACAAACATCACACAAAAGAAGCTCACACAATCTTCGAACACAACAAGATCACCCCCGTGTTATCCCAAGGAAAGTTTTCTCAAAATAATTTATTTTATTAAATTTCCAAACGGGCCTTAACCAACCAATTTTAAAGAAAATCATCATTTCTCAAGAGAACCAATAAACTTGTTCATGATTCAAAATAAATCATTTATCAATAAACCATAACTACATTTGAAATTCCATGAATTATGTTTAAAGGCCAAACATGCATTCTTTCACTACTGGGTGCCCGTTCATCAAGAAAATATCTCAAGTGTCATGTATAAAATAAACGGATCTTTTTACACCAAATAATCATAAAAAATTGATTATCTTATATTATTTACCATTTATTAAAATTAATAAAATATCAAGCAATTAATAAATTCTAAATTTAAAGGCGAGTGCAGTGGGGGACCTACCTCGGATCACTGTCCAAAAACAATGGTGCGTCACACCTCGCATAGACGCACAAACATGCGCCAGTCGATGACTGCAATATCCCGGGTTTTCCTCACCGACATGCGCTACAAAAAATGCACAACAACAAAAACCCATAACCACTGACTTAAGAAAATACAAATGAACAAATGGTGTAAAAACCACCTCGACATGTTTTCAAAACATACGTGACACCATTTACATTATTTCCTAAAACACTTTAAAATTTATAAAATGATTTCCAAAGAGTAACACACAGCCCACACACCCAAAACTCATCCAAAGAACACATTTTCGATCAAACGCACACCCCAACATACTAAAATAGGAAACACATGACATGCATAGATAAAAACTAAATACACATTCCCATGAAAAGATATTAAACATCACAAAACTGGTTTTCCAGCAAAACACACTCTATTTCACATATACGCGACAAAAAGTATAAAATACAACCTCAATTATTTTTAGAAACTAAAGACACACCAATCTAGTTAAACAAACTAAATTATTTAAAAAAAAACTAAATCTGCACCATGCTAATCAACCACAAAACTCATCAATTGGATTAAACGAGTGAAACAATTATCCAAACAATGGAGAACCAATAATTTCAACATAATATAATTAATTTAATAACCAAAACACATAACCAGTAACCTAAGAGATGTGAACATCATGTAAAAAATGTAAACGTAATTTACAAAGTCATAAGAAATGGAAACAAACCTCAATAAATTAAGAATATAACCCTTAAATCAAAACCCCATCCATGGAAGAATACTAAATCGAAGGGAAAAGGAGAAAACGAGTACTGGAGGGGAGGTCGCACCGGCAAGGTTTATTGGAGGAGGGTCGTGAAAACTGGAGGGTCGCGCCTACTGGACATGTGGTGTGGTTGGTCGTAGGAGGTGATCATGGATGGCTGAGAGCCGATCGGGAGTGGCCGCAGCTGGTAGAGGTGCAACACACTAGGGAGGTTGTCCGACAGGGGAGGTGCGGCTGGGGCACGCTAGTGAGGAGGGAGTGGAGTGAGGCCAAGGGGAGGCCTGGAGGGAATCTTGCAGACAGGGGAGGCCTGGAGGCCGAGGGGAGCCCTGGAGGGTGGCCTGGGGGGTGGATTGCGGACAAGGGAGGTGTTGGGTGAAGCGTGTGGCTGGATGGGTGTTCTGATGGAGCGCCGGTGAGGGGCCATGGAGACTGGGGAGGGGAAGTGTGGAGGGCCGGGATGAAGGAGGCTGGAACACAGAGGGAGAAGTTGGGGGGGGGGCATTCCTGAGGGGCAGTAGGGTGACAGGGTAGTAGATGAGGGTGCCTGGTGGGTGGTGTGCTGAATCGAAGAAACGCGGGGGCTGGGGCGGCACTGCGAATGAGGGAAGGGGGGGTGGTGCATCAGGTATGCAGGTAGATGCTAGGGTTTCCTTTTTTTAATTTATTTTTTTCATAATAATAATAATAATAATAATAATAAAACCAGAAAATAATACTAATAAAAATTACAATAATTAAGATCATAAAAATAATAGTAATTAATAAAAATAAAAATAATAAGTATAATAATAATAATTAAAATAATGATGATACAAATAATAATAATAAAATCTATAATAATAAAAAAAATAAAAATTAAAATAAATAATAATAATAATAATAATAAACATAATATTAATAATAACACCTCATTAATAATAATATTATTAATTACATAATAACATTATTATTATTAAAAATTAGACATTCACCTCACTTTATTTACATAAAAATTTATTTATTCCAGTCATTAGAAATTTGCGCGGGAAACCGGGATAATGATGTGGCTACCGCCCACGGTGTGGTGACCGCACATGGTTCTAAAACCCACTAAAAATATTAAACGATGAAAAATTTAAGTCGTGACCCAGCCCGGACCTTGGCACGATAACCCAAATCCAATAAATAATTAAACATAAATAGTTTAAGAAGTTCAGGTGTGAAACTGAGGCTACCCTAATAGAAATGCGATTAGAAGTACCATGAAAAATATATCTACATAAGAAACAAAATGAGATTTCACAATAGGAATTATAATGTGAATGATCTATGGGGAACATCATGATCTTCACATGGAATATCGTCATGTGGAAATACATGATATATATGAGGATATTATTAACCTTGGAAATGGTTTACTATGTATCTTGATTATAATAGGAACTAGAGTCCTGATAGTTCAGTTTCCTTTACCTGGTGATGAATAATGAATCATGGTTGAGTTGACAAAGATCTTAGTCCCACAATCACATGAATATTAGAAGATATTAAATAGGTAAAAACTTTATTTGTGAGGAAGGGATTATTATCCCATGAGTGACACTCATGGGAGTCTTGCATCTACATGGGTTTCATAGGCTCATTTTATCCATGTGAATATTGAATGCTCATGGTGTAACATCCCCAAATGATAAAGGGTTAAATGACTAAAATGATATGACTCATGTCGACAAGGTTCACCTTCCTTTTCGGGAGCCTATCTGATTAGAACTCCACAGTTAAACGTGCTTGGCCTGGAGTAGTGATCAGGATGGGTGACCTTCTGAGAAGTTTCCCAGGATGTGTGCGAGTGAGGACAAAGCACACTGGAAAGGACAAGTGTCGGCCTGTGGGGACTGTCATTAGTCAGATGACCCGATCGGGCACGTGGGTGGACCCTGGGGTGGGCCCCACGTGTCTGCGGGGCAACTGGTGGTACCTGGGGGGCTAGGACCCGACGACTATGTTAAGGCGGGGTGTCTGTGCTGTCACTGGGACCCGGCCGCCACATTTGATATCAGAGGAGGAACCCAGCCATAAGTGCGCGGTGCACTACCTGGGTTGAGATGTAGGGCCCACAACGAGGGCGTTGTGCTCTAAAGGGGGGGGGGGGGGGGGTGATTGTAACATCCCCAAATGATGAAGGGTTAAATGACTAAAATGATATGACTCATGTCAACAAGGTGCAACTTCCTTTTCGGGAGCCTGTCTGATTAGAACTCCACAGTTAAGCGTGCTTGGCCTGGAGTAGTGATCAGGATGGGTGACCTTCTGGGAAGTTTCCCAGGATGTCTGCGAGTGAGGAAAAAGCACACTGGAAAGGACAAGTGTCGGCCTGTGGGGACTGTCATTAGTTAGATGACCCGATCGGGCACGTGGGTGGACCCTGGGGTGGGCCCCACGTGTCTGCGGGGCAACTGGTGGTACCTGGTGGGCTAGGACCCGACGACTATGTTAAGGCGGGGTGTCTGTGCTGTCACTGGGACCCGGCCGCCACATTTGATATCAGAGGAGGAACCCAGCCTTAAGTGCGCGGTGCACTACCTGGGTTGAGATGTTGGGCCCACAACGAGGGCGTTGTGCTCTAAAGGGGGGGGGGGGGTGATTGTAACATCCCCAAATGATGAAGGGTTAAATGACTAAAATGATATGACTCATGTCAACAAGGTGCACCTTCCTTTTCGGGAGCCTGTCTGATTAGAACTCCAGAGTTAAGCGTGCTTGTCCTGGAGTAGTGATCAGGATGGGTGACCTTCTGGGAAGTTTCCCAGGATGTCTGCGAGTGAGGAAAAAGCACACTAGAAAGGACAAGTGTCGGCCTGTGGGGACTGTCATTAGTCAGATGACCCGATCGGGCACGTGGGTGGACCCTAGGGTGGGCCCCACGTGTCTGCGGGGCAACTGGTGGTACCTGGTGGGCTAGGACCCGACGACCATGTTAAGGCGGGGTGTCTGTGCTGTCACTGGGACCCGGCCACCACATTTGATATCAGAGGAGGAACCCAGCCTTAAGTGCGCGGTGCACTGCCTGGGTTGAGATGTAGGGCCCACAACGAGGGCGTTGTGCTCTAAGGGGGGGGGGGTGATTGTAACATCCCCAAATGATAAAGGGTTAAATGACTAAAATGATATGACTCATGTCAACAAGGTGCACCTTCCTTTTCGGGAGCCTGTCTGATTAGAACTCCACAGTTAAGCGTGCTTGGCCTGGAGTAGTGATCAGGATGGGTGACCTGCTGGGAAGTTTCCCAGGATGTGTGTGAGTGAGGACAAAGCACACTAGAAAGGACAAGTGTTGGCCTGTGGGGACTGTCATTAGTCAGATGACCCGATCGGGCATGTTGGTGGACCCTGGGGTGGGCCCCACGTGTCTGCGGGGCAACTGGTGGTACCTGGTGGTCTAGGACCCGACGACCATGTTAAGGCGGGGTGTCTGTGTTGTCATTGGGACCCGGCCACCACATTTGGTATCAGCGGAGGAACTCAGCCTTAAGTGCGCGGTGCACTGCCTGGGTTGAGATGTAGGGCCCACAACGAGGGTGTTGTGCTCTAAAGGGGGGTGGGCCCCACGTGTCTGCGGGGCAACTGGTGGTACCTGGTGGTCTAGGACCCGACGACCATGTTAAGGCGGGGTGTCTGTGCTGTCACTGGGACCCGGCCGCCACATTTGGTATCAGAGGAGGAGCTCAGCCTTAAGTGCGCGGTGCACTGCCTGGGTTGAGATGTAGGGCCCACAACGAGGGTGTTGTGCTCTAAAGGGGGGGTGATTGTAACATCCCCAATTGTTAAAGGGTTAAATGACTAAAATGATATGACTTATGTCAACAAGGTGCACCTTCCTTTTCGGGAGCCTGTCTGATTAGAACTCCACAGTTAAGCGTGCTTGGCCTGGAGTAGTGATCAGGATGGGTGACCTTATGGGATGTTTCCCAGGATGTGTGCGAGTGAGGACAAAGCACACTGGAAAGGACAAGTGTTGGCCTGTGGGGACTGTCATTAGTCAGATGACCCGATCGGGCATGTGGGTGGACCCTGGGGTGGGCCCCACGTGTCTGCGGGGCAACTGGTGGTACCTGGTGGGCTAGGACCCGACGAACATGTTACTGGGTTAAATGACTAAAATGATATGACTTATGTCAACAAGGTGCACCTTCCTTTTCGGGAGCCTGTCTGATTAGAACTCCACAGTTAAGCGTGCTTGGCCTGGAGTAGTGATCAGGATGGGTGACCTTATGGGATGTTTCCCAGGATGTGTGCGAGTGAGGAAAAAGCACACTGGAAAGGACAAGTGTTGGCCTGTGAGGACTGTCATTAGTCAGATGACCCGATCGGGCATGTGGGTGGACCCTGGGGTGGGCCCCACGTGTCTGCGGGGCAACTGGTGGTACCTGGTGGGCTAGGACCCGACGAACATGTTAAGGCGGGGTGTCTGTGCTGTCATTGGGACCCGGCCACCACATTTGGTATCAGAGGAGGAACTCAGCCTTAAGTGCGCGGTGCACTGCCTGGGTTGAGATGTAGGGCCCACAACGAGGGTGTTGTGCTCTAAAGGGGGGGGGGGGGTGATTGTAACATCCCCAAATGATAAAGGGTTAAATGACTAAAATGATATGACTCATGTCAACAAGGTGCACCTTCCTTTTCGGGAGCCTGTCTGATTAGAACTCCACAGTTAAGTGTGCTTGGCCTCGAGTAGTGATCAGGATGAGTGACCTTTTGGGAAGTTTCCCAGGATGTGTGTGAGTGAGGACAAAACACACTGGAAAGGACAAGTGTTGGCCTGTGGGGACTGTCATTAGTCAGATGACCTGATCGGGCACGTGGGTGGATCCTGGGGTGGGCCCCACATGTCTGCGGGGCAACTGGTGGGCTAGGACCCGACGACCATGTTAAGGCAGGGTGTCTGTGCTGTCACTGGGACCCGGTAGTCACACATGGTCTCTTTGTGAAGGCTGTGAAGTTATGTGCTTTACATGAATCTTGTGAGGATACTAAAGTGCACAAGGACATGATGGTCATTCCATTATGTAACTGATTAGGGGTTGTGTGATCACACGACCTCATTTTATGACCAAGAGGTCATCTTCTGATCGTACTCTTATCACTTGACTAGTAAGATGTCAAACAACTACATGACTAGGGCTTACCACATGATAGGAACTTACACAACTGAATCTCCATTTTAATTTATCCTAATCTACACAAAAATAATTTTTAATCAAAAAATTCTTATGATTTAATGACCCCTCTACTTCATAAATTGATCCTCACTTCTCCTCTCATGTCTCTCTTCTTTATAGGAGGGATTTATAGGCACCACCTCCTATATTTTTATGATGCTTTACATGGTGGAAAAGCCGTGTAGATTGAATTAATTTAGAAGAAGGACCATTTGTGTATGTTAGATAGGTATTGTTCACTTTTTTTAACTATGTTGTATGACATCAGTGACATCATCCCCTTGATCACGTGACAAATAAACATTGTGAGATGGGTCCATTATTACCAGACTTATTGAGCCTAGTCGCATGACTTGATTTTCATAATGGATATTAAATGACTCAAAGGGGAATGACATGAGCATTCTTAGGTAACATGAACACATGAAAACCTCACCATGGATAACCACTTTTTTTAGCTAAGTTACATGACCTTTACATGAGGACTTTCATACTTTTACGCAGTGGGTGATCTACCCTTATACAAACACGACCGCATGAAGACTTGATTATTATGGGGACATTGAGTGATTCCTTAGGGAATCATGTGTAAAATATTTACTACGTGTTCCTCCCTTATTAGATAACATTGATCACCATAGGCCCTTGAATTTTGGCCACTTCATGTCTTCAGGTCATCACATGATCAATCCTGGATCATGTGATGGCATGTAAACCTGATGAAATATAGTTTCTTCACATAACTGAGACATGTCATCGATATATTATGTAGGTTTTCACTTGAATTCATGGGAATATCATGATCAATATTAGGCCATGTGAGAACATAAAAACCACACCATGTTCTTTTTCTTGCCAAGTCACGCAATGTTTAAACATAGGATAACTTATGTTTAGATGGTAGGTGATCCACCCTTATGAGAATGTGACTGCATGAAGAACTAATTTTCATGGGAATATCATGTAATTTTGATGGGGCATCATGTGAATAACAATAACCCCATGGCTGAACAATCATTACCAACTTACTCAATCACATGATAGGGATGAGGTTGTATGATAGTGCATGGGAGAGACCATATGATAAGGAAGTGCCTCTCCAAGGGCACCTTTCTTGGACACATAGATATTATCATGCAATTTCTTCATATAAACACTTCACGTGACTGCAGTTTGGCATGATCAAGAGTGATGAATGCCCAAGGATGAAAGTATTTGTGTTTTCAAACCATCATGTGAATGATTTGTGTAACCCTGACCACATGAAGGTGTTGTGAGAGAGGGTTCACACTAGGTCATCACATGATATTTAAATCACCATGTGACTAAAAAATGGGATCATGTAGTGAAGTCTTACACAATTAATGGTTATGTAGAGTATTCATATAAAGTTCATATTAATTCTTTCCTTTCTCGATTGAGTCATTTCATTAGCTTTTCATGGGAATCCTCAGTCACGTGTCGCTCTTTATCATGTGAACCCCCTATCATGAGGCGTGTTCATACGATGACCTTGCATGACACTCTCTATGCATCCTAGCCATGAGCCCTTGGAAATTTTATTCTTTATTATGTGATCTTCTACATGTTCCTAAATGAAACTCTAGCTACATCATGTGTTTGTGGAAGCTAATAATGATGACCTGATCACACGGTCACTGTTCTTCATGTGATTACCCTTGGAATTAGAATGTCCTAGACCTGTATTCCACTCAAAAGTTCATTGAGCCCAATGGGTAAAAATTCCTCAATCACATATCCCCAAATGATAGAGGCCATCTATTAGTAGTGAGGCCCTAGGTGTGTAAGTGGGGATATTATGATCTCATCACTAGAGTATACACGATGGAATATCAACAAGAACCAATAGAGGAATAAAATACTACAAGCAAAAAACTAATAAATTAACAAGAAAAAAAATATAACAGTTCTAGAAGTCTCTCATATACAATGACGATGATGATAAATGTACCTAGAAATTAGTCAAAATAGGTACATGGAAGTAAAATACAATACAAGTATCAAAAAATTTCTAAAATACTAAAAATTATCTTGGTAGCATCGCAAGCCTCATCTTGGCCCCATGATCTCCTGCTTCTATACAAAAATCAACAACCTGTATTAGGGCACTTTCCCTTATCAATACCTACAACCATATAATCTGTTTGGGTTCCCAAGGGAGGCCCAAAAAGGGTGTGAGATAACATTTCAGTAGGAAACCATCCAAAAATCTATACAATCCAAGTTTTATAATGCAACAATCTAAACAAAATACATGTAAACAGGTAAGAAATAAATAATAGTAAAGATGCCAATGGAAAGTAACTACTGAAATAGCCTCCTAAGGCTCCCTTCAAAAGATAGTCAAGCTCCTATAATAAGGAAGCTATAAGAAATGCATAACCAACTAACATTACCTTGTCATTCAACCATACGTTTCCTTCCAAACACGACCTTTATATACAACCAAAAGTGTCAGAACATCCAAGACAAATCTGTTCAACCAAACATATCATCAATCTCACAGCCATGCCACATGTCAAAGTGTTAGACCACGAAGGTCCGAATCCAATGTGTCGAAGACCAAGGAATCCTCGTCGAGTCCCAAGAGAATCTCGATGGAAACTTGGTTATGCATTGGTTGGATTACTAGGAGCATGTAATATCAAAAACATCCTATCTGAGTCTAAGAAAACCAGATCCAAGGGGTTGCAAGGCCTAAGGAATCCCAAAGAATCAAGACCCAAGGAGAATCTCTATCCAAGGAATCCACTACTATGTTCCAGATCCAAGGAACATGTCAAAGGAATCTATTCATACATTTAACATTCATACCATTAATAATTTCATCTCATATGAGTATTGCAACACCCAAATATTTCATAGTATGTTATCTCTTTAAAGTAATTCAATAGCTTGCACTACACGTAACACCGAGTTCAAGCGCATCACGACCTATCAAACTATCCTTTTAAAAAGAGGTTATACATAATATTAACCACATTTTGAATTATATATATATCCTAGATAATTTTAACATTAATATTTTTTGTTTCTTAGACATAATATAAGGAAAAATTCAATTTTTCAGATAAAAGAAGTATTTTTTTAAAAATGCAGTTTTTCCGCCTTTTAATGGAGAACCCTTTTTAAATACAATACTTGACACTTTTATATATTTAATTAAATTAAAATAAATTATTATTTATAATAAAAACATAAAAATTTAGTTTGTATAAATTTTTGGTACTTTTCTGATAACTTTCATATTTTGATGAATAGTAAAAAATACTAACTTTTAATTAAAAAAAAACTTTTTCTAATAAAAATAATTTATAGTGTTAAATTATACATTTGAGTTGATTTAAGTTATATTTATATTATATTTTTTATCATTTAATATAATTTAGGTCATTGGATGTAATTTCACATTTAAATTGTACATAAACACACGTCAATCTTTTGATAGTTTTTACTTCTTAAAAACCGCTTTCTGGTTTTGACAATGAGAATTAATTTTATTTTAATTAATAATACTTCTATGTTTTGAATTTGGTAAAATTGAAATCATTTTTGAATTTATAATATCAAAATTATCTTTGTGTTATTTTATTGGTATTTTTCTAAAAGCATTCAATTTTTGATGAATAGTGAAAAAACACAGCGTTGTAGATAAAAAACAACTTTTTCATTTAAATAATTATTTTTAATTGAAAATTTATCTTAAAGTAAAAAATAGATGCATAATACATATATTAGTCCAATTTAATTCATTGGATTCATTTTATAATAAGATTAGTCATATAAAATTTTATTGAACTTTTTAAATGTCTTTTACCTACCTTCTAGGCACATTTGAAAATTTGCATAAAAAGTAATTTCACTGTTTCTGTGAATTGAATTTCAAAAATCTGACAGAATTTTTTTTATTAGTAAGTAAAATGTTATTCAATTGGATGAAAATATTTTTTTGGTGAATACTAACTTTTTGATTTTTATTTACCATGGTTGAAAGTAAATAGGGTAATTAAATGTAAAAATGATATTATAATTAACCCAAAACATGTCCTAATTCTATTGTATAAGTTTATTTCGACAAAAATAAACTTTATGAAAAACATATTATCCTTTTTGATCCACTTCGATTAGATTTGGACATTTATTATATTTTATTTCAAGAAATGTTAAAAGTGTTAAATTCAAATTTTATTAACGAAACTATTTTTTATATAGAGTTATACATAAGATAAATTTGACTATAAATATTAATTATAAATATAAAAATATTTAATACATCATGGTAATTTATTAATATTTTTTAGACATTTAATAATTAAATTTATTTATGACACAATGATAATGCAGTAATTACCTTATTAATAAAAGATTAAAATAATTGATTTTATAAATATAAAATTAAATATACATTGAGACTTTTGATGCCATACATGGATTTTTTAGGTGAATATGAAATTTTATGTTTTATTCAATTCATTTTTTTTAATTAATTAAGTTTTAATTACTTTTAAAAAAACAAATACTAAATAGTGTCAAAATTGACATAAATGAGTTTTTAAAACAAATACTATTTTATTAAATGGTATAATATCTCTAAAATTCTAAGATTCGGACAAAGGACTTATATAATGATAGATATTTCACTAATGAACCACTTTAGGTTCTCTTGTCATTTTATAGCAAGTTTATTAACCGTGTAATATAAAAATACAAGAAGACATGGTAAAAGTTAAACTATTTAACTAAGAGTTAAATCTAAAAGATAAGGATAATATGGTGACCTAAAATTGTATAAAACCTATTGGTTGAGAGTATTTGGACCCATCCCAACATTATCCTCCAAATTAATCTATTTTAATCTATTAGAAACTGAAAATTATTTTATAATAAATTAATATTTCAAGCTTTTCCTAAAGTGCATATCACCTCTCTTATAAAAGGGCACCTTCCCTTCTCTTAAATTCACAACTCCAAAGTCGTTTGGATCAGCCAATACCATCTCAAATCTCCTAAAAAATAACCTAAATTCATCCTATATGCACTAATTTTAACATAAATCCAACCTATGGATCTCTTTTGTTTAAATCAAAAGGAAGAACCCGAAGAAGAGGTAATTATTTCATCACCTCTTTCAATGTTCTTTTCTTCTTATTACACTTCCTATTTCTTTGTTATTTCCATACTAAAATAATAACTCTAGTAACTTATACATACTGAGATGTTATTATAAATATGGTAAAATCATATTCATTATTCTATCCATCCAATAAATGACAAAGTCACCATACGTGCATACATACGGCTTACCGTCTCCACGTTGAGGTGTAGTTTGTTATTCAACACTACATTATTTGGATGGGAATAATAATGAGTATAATTAATTTAAATATTGAATATAACATCTAATTAAACACCTTTTCACCATCGATATAATGATATTGTCGCTTGTGAGTACATACGACATACTGTCTCTACGACATGATGAAATTCATCTTCAACGATCACCATTCAATAATTTTTATTAAAATATATATATTGATTAAGTATGAGATATATGAAATAATATTTATACTAGAATAATATATATTTATGTAGATAAATATATGTCATTTACTTACTTGCATACTATACAACAAGATGATAGAAACAACGTTCATGCGTACGTACAGACTACCATCTCCATGAATGGTGTTTCCATTTCATATATATATCTATTATAAATATTTATATTATGAATATATATGATATATAAATCATGTTTTATATTCTTTAATTATGTAAATCATGGTCTAAGTGATACAATCAAGAATAAGAAGTTTAAAAACGTACGATAAAGATAGTGAGTATTACCCAAAATGTAACTTTAACCTAGAAATTATTATTCAATGGGTAGTATAAATTCATAAATGAATAATATATTATAGAATAAATATTAATATGGTTTTGGTATAATTTAATAACACACTATAGTAATTATACAGGAGGTTAAACGTACCCTCAACTAAAGGAATGTAAAAGGTAAGGGTTAATTTCTCAATCTTATTATTATCTGAGATTATTTATGTGTAAGTTTTTAATGGGACATATTTATAATCCATGTCCATGTTTCATAAAAGAGTTTTCAAAAGGATTATTTTTAAGGGACTCTTTAACTAAAACATTATTTTAAATGGTTTAAATATTTATTCTTCCAAATCATTATCATTAATGAACATGTTTTAAAAATGATTTTAAATATTTATTTATATGGACATGAATGTTTTAAAATTTTAATTCCATCAAAAAGTTTCAAAGTGGTACGAGACACTTTTATTCAAAAATTTCTTTCTTTCTAAATTGTGTGACTTTTTAACTATTTCATGAAAACGAGATATTTCTCTCAAAGAGTTTTACTGATCATTTTCAACTATGCCAAGATCCTTTACAAGATATTATTCATGATTGATTTTTATTTATTATAATACAATATTATATATTTTATTGAATGAATTATTATATGTTTGACTATGGATGTACTGTTTTTATACCATTAATGGTTTGTGGTTGAAGTATTGACATTTCATATTCTAGTTTTAATATGAATGTCTATGTTATGTTTCACCCTTTTCATATGAGGAATGAATTTGAATTAGTAACTGGCAGGTGTGCCCCCCTATAGCCCCTCGATGCATTAGTAGGTCTCATGAGAAAAATTAGTGTCTTGGAACAAGGCCTTGGAAAAAAATTTATTTTTAGTCTTAGCACAAGGCCTTGAATATGTGGTTATAATGTCCGGTATTATACATTCTCTTATTATGAAATTAGTAATTACATGTGATTATTCAACTAGTATAATAACCATGTGCATGGTTGTATGGTAATGTTTGATTTATTTTTTCCATATTATATTCAATTTTATGTTTCAAAGGCTGTTGTTTTTTATTACACATCTTGCCTTAAAAGTTTATAGCTTTTCCTAAATTATTTACCCTTACTGAGAATCTGAGCTCACCCATTTCTTATATTTTGTTTTCCCAGGATTCCAAGAAGTGTATTATGATTGATATATAGGGTTAAAATAGGAGAATAATGGAATTCTCAAAGGATTTTTGTTGTTGTGTTTTACGTTTAAATGTGTAATGTAACGTTCATTTATATAATATATTTTCTAATACTGTTAAACTGATAGGTCCTTCAGGACTTGATTCCTTGTAATCATGTCAATGTATTAAAATAATTCACCAACTCTGGGTAACTAGGGTTGGGGCATTACAATTGGTATCATATAAAGTTTAACAATAACCTTGGAAATAGATTGAGAACAGTTATATTAGGGATCATAACCCTATGATATACTTTACAGATAATTATAGAAGAACCCCATATAATTTTGGTAAAGTAGGGATTATGTGGGTTTTCTAAGCAATACATCACTATCTAGATACTACAAGTGGACGTGGTTCAAGAATAGATGTACCTAGGGGTGAAAACTCTGAAAAGGAGTTTTAGGCTTGATTCAGGGTATCCTGGTACATGAAAATGGGCCTTACTGCACACCTAGTTTGACACTCCTGGGGGATATGATTAGGATAATTCACATTTTCTTTACAAACCATTATGAAGGATTTATGAGTAAATATGTAAAAAAACATTTTTTATGATCATGATACTATATATATGAAGATATTCAATTAATGTTTATAATTTTTCTAGTTTTTGGATTATAAATTATGATATGATCTAACCTAGTATATGTTGTCATTTAAAAATGGCACCCAGTAGAAAGAATGAGAACTATTGAAATACCCATAATCGAAAGAGTTAGAAGGATCATATATTCCACGGTCTTA
Source organism: Viscum album (assembly GCA_963277665.1). NCBI lineage: Eukaryota > Viridiplantae > Streptophyta > Magnoliopsida > Santalales > Viscaceae > Viscum > Viscum album. The sequence goes on along the minus strand of OY728155.1, from coordinate 1,497,574,983 downwards.
ATCCAACATTTTGAAGGTAAATAGTCTCCCACATATTCTCATAATATAAATAAATAATATCATGTGTTAATAAGATAATTAATGAATTCTTTGAGTCCTATAGATTTAAAGGGAAGAAATAGAAGAAGAGGATAGTAGAGAGAAATATGGATAAAGGGAATAAGGGAAAGAAGGATTTTCCCATATGTGATAACTATGGAAAGAATTAACCTGGGAAGTGCTTAAAAGTAATGTGAGTTTGTTATAATTTTTGAGAAAAAGGACACCATGTTCGTGATTGCAAGGGTAAGAAACAGGTTTCAAATGTACAATATTTCATCTGCAAGGAGTTGGGGCACTACACGAATCAATGTCCTAATCATCAGAGTATACCCCAAATGATGCTATTAGATAATAATAATGTTATGATACTACCATAGATGATGAAGAATGATCTGTGTTCTTAAGTTGTTATTAAATAATTGTGTCATTTGTGTATTGTATTAATGATGTAAAATTTCTAAGAATTAAAAATTATATGAGGATTGTACTATAGTAAGTTTTCATTAAGGATTTGAGATTTTATGGTACTAATTAAAGTGAAACAATTTCAAGTTAAACATTTTGGAAAATATATGGTTGGGGGAAATATAACCCTTAATTTGTTTTTGAAACTAAGATAATGATTTCAGAATAAGATATGATTGATTTGGACAAATTATATTAGATATTATTGACTACCTTGAAACTAATTAATTGTTTGTTTATTCCATCATTGTTGGATTTTAAAACATTTTTGGATATAAGGATTATATCTATTATTCTATAAAGAATAAGGGAGAATGAATGTAATCAATACGGTTTTATGGTAATTAATGGTGTTACTATACTTTAATATAATACATTATGAAGGTGTTCACATGTCATTATATGGAAAAAGAGATCTTCAATATGTTTACCTTCCTTATAAATTTTTGATTGTGAGTTTAGACAGAAGTATTTTAGATAAGTCTAAAGGTTGGAATGAATTAATTTTGAAATTGGATACTATTTTATAAGGTTAAAACATTTCATAAGATTATTTTTGGATTGTTTTAAAAAGGACAACCCGAAGGTCGGGCGATAACCTATCCTGTCTGAAAAGGCCGCGAGACATGAACCTGCAACTGAAGGGCGACAAGGGTGTATCACCTACCACCGACCTACGTGATTTCTAGGTTTGTATAATTTAGTTTTTTTAAATGGTTTGAAAGAGAAATTATAAATTCATTTTTTTGGAACCCTATATGATTAGAATAAATAGAATATTTTTGATTTCTATTATCTTTTAGAGTGAAAGCTGAGTTTTTGGTAGAAATTAGATAAAGGATGGAACTCTACTTGTCGATTTTTTTTTGTTTTTTTCTTTAAACTTTAGTGAAAGTATCTTAAAACAAAAAATGTGTTATCCTAATAGCTTATGTTTTGTTGAACCGAAGATATTTTAAATCATTATCATATATTTCTAGATTTGAGGCCCTGAATTTTCCATTTATTGTTCACTTGTTTGTGATTTATGACCAAAATCACTCCCTATAAATATTTAAATTTTTCTTCCAATTATGTGTCTCTAATTTCCACCAATGTTATCCTATTCAAAATCATAATTTGGTGGCAACTTTTTCATTTCCATTTCCCTTTTATTATGACTAAATTTTATTAACCCTATTTCCTATGTGGGTTTTCCACAAAGGTATTTTCTATTTTTAACCTTTTATTTTCAAAGAACAATTTCAAATTTCAAGGATTCAATTTATCAAAGTAGGGTAGAATGTAACACTCCAATATTTCATAGCACATTATCTCATTAAAGTAATTCAACAGCTTCAACTACATTCAACACTGAGTTCAAGCGCATCGCGACCTATCAAACTAGTTATTTTAAAAAGAGGTTATGAATAGTATTAACCACATTTTTAATTATATATATATCCTATATAATTTTAACATTCATATTTTGTGTTTCTTAGACATTATATAAGGACAAATTCAATTTTTAAGATAAAATAAGTATTTTTCAAAAAATGCAGTTTTTCTTCCTTTTAATGGGGAACCCTTATTAAATACAATATTTGAAACTTTTATATACTCAATTTAATGAAATTAAATTCTTCTTTAGAATCGGTACATAAAAATTAATTTGGATAAATTTTTGGTACTTTTCTGATAACTTTCATAATTTGATGAATAGTGAAAATACTAAATTTTAATTAAAAACAACTATTTTTAATCAAAATAATTTATAGGGTCAAATTATGCATTTGAGTGGTTTTAAAGTAAAATTATATTATATTTTTATCATTTAATATAATTTAGTTCATTGGATGTAATTTTACATTTAAAATTTACATAAACACATGTGAATCTTTGGATAGTTTTTACTTCTTAAAAATCCTCTTTCTGGTTTTGACAAGGGGAATTAATTTTAATTTAATTAATGAAACTTCTATGTTTTAAATTTTCTAAAATTGAAATCATTTTTTAATTTTTAATATCAAAATTATCTTTGGGTGAATTTTTGGTATTTTTCTGAAAACATTCAATTTTTGATGAATTGTGAAAAACACTACGTTGTAGATAAAACCCGACTTATTCATTTACAAAATTATTTTTAATTAAAATTTTATCTTAATTTAAAAATAGATACATAAAATAGATATTAGTCCAATGTGATTCATTGGAGTAATTTTATAATAATATTAGTCATATAAAATTTTATTGAACCTTTTTAACATCTTTTACCCACCATCTAGGCACATTTACAAATTTGTATAATTTTTTTTACTACTTTCGTGAATTGAATTTCAAAAATCCGATAGACATGGTTTTAATCAGTAAGTAAAATTTTATTCAATGGGATGAAAATATTTTTTTGGTGAATAGTAACTTTTGATTTTTATTTACCATCGTTAAAATTAAATAGGGTGATTAAAGGTAAAAATGATATTATAATTACCCCAAAACATGTCCTAATTCGATTGGATAAGTTTATTTCGAACAAAATTAAACTTTGGACAAAAATATGATCCTTTTGGATCTACTTGTATTGGATTTGGAGATTTATTATATTTTATTTAAAGAAATATTAAAAGTGTTAAATTCAAATTTTATTAAGTAAATAATTTTTAATATAGAGTTATATATAAGATAAATTTGACTATAAATATTCATTAGAAAGCTAAAAATATTTCCTACATAATGGTATTTTATTTATAATCTTTATAAATTTAATAATTAAATTTATTTATTACATAACGATGCAGTAATTACCTTATTAATGAAAGATTAAAATAATTAATTTATAAATATCAAAATAAATGTACATTGAGACTTTTGATGCCATCCACAATTTTTTAGGTGAATAAGAAATGTTAGGGTTGATTCAATGTATTTTTATGAATTAATTAAGTTTTTATTACTTTAACAAAAAATAAATACAAAATAGTGTCAAAATTGACATAAATGAGTTTTTAAAACACATACTATTTTATTAAATGATATAATATTTATAAAAAACTAAGATTCGGAAAAAAGACCTATGTAATGATAGGTATTTCATTAATGAACCAATTTAGGTTCTCATGGAATTTAATGGTATGTTTATTAACCATGTAATATAAAAATACAAGAAGACATGGTAAAAGTTAAACAATTTAACTAAGAGTTGAATCTAAAAGATAATGTTAATATGGTGACCTAAACTAGTCTAAAACCTTTTGGTTGAGGGGATTTAGACCCATACCCACCTTATACTCGAAATAAATTTATTTTTATCTATTAGAAAAAGAAAAAGATTTTATAATAAATTAATATTTCAAGCTTTTCCTAAAGTGCCTCTCACCTCTCTTATAAAAGGGCACCTCACCTTCTCTTGAATTCACACCTCCAAAGTCATTTGGGTCAGCCAAACCCTACTCAAATCTCCTCAAAAATACCATAAATTCATCCTAGAGTCCTTAATTGGATCATAAATCCAACCTATGGATCCATTTTGCTCAAATCAAAAGGAAGCACCCAAAGAAGAGGTAATTATTTCATCACCTCTTTCAAAATTCTTTTCCTCTTATTCCACTTCCTCTTTCATTGTTATTTCAATACTAAAATAATAACTCCAGTACCTTCTATATAATGAGATGTTATTATAAATACGGTAAAACCATATTCATTATTCTATATATCTAATGAATGACAAAGTCACCATACATGTGTACGTACGACTTACCATCTCCACGTCGTGGTTTAGATTGTTACTCAACACTACATTATTTGGATGTGTATAATAATGAGTATAATTAATTTAAATAATGAATATAACATGGTAATGATTTTGTATATATAATATAGCATCCAATAAAACACCATTTTACCATTGATAGAATGATATTGTCGCTTGTGCGTACGTACGGCTTACCATCTCCATGATGCGATGAGACTCATCTTCAATGATCACCATTCAAGAATTTATATAAAAATATATATATTGATTAAGTATGAGATATATGAAATAATATTTCTACTTTAATAGTATATATTTATATAGATAAATATATTTTGTTTACTTATTTCCATACTATATGATAAGAAAATAGAAACAACGTTCAGGCATATGTAAGGACTACCGTCTCCATGAACGATGTTTCCATTTCATATATCTATCTATTATAAATATTTATATTATGAATATATATGATATATAAATAATTTTTTATATTTTTGAAGTATTTAAATCATGATCTAAGTGATAAGATCAACAATAACAAGTTAAAACATGTATGATAAAGAAAGCGATTATTACCCAAAATGTTACCTTAACATGAAAATTATTATTAAATGGGTAGTATAAAGTAATAAATGAATCATATATGATATCATAAATATTAATATGGTTCTGGTATAATTTATTAACATACAATGGTCCTTATATAGGAGGTTAAATGTACCCTTGACTAAAGGAAAGTACAAGGTAAGGGTTAATTCCTCAATCTCATTATTATCCAAGATTGTTTATGTGTAAGCTTTGACTGGGAAATATTTATTATCCATTCCCATGTTTCATTAAATAGTTTTCAAAATGATTCTTTTTAAGGGACTCATTAACTAAAACATAATTTTAAATTGTTTAAATATTTATTCTTCTAAATCATTCTCATTAATGACCATGTTTTCAAAATAGTTTTAAGAATTTATTTATATAGACATGAATGTTTTAAAATGTTAATTAAATTAAAAAGTTTCAAAGTGTTATGGGACACTTTGATTAAAAAAATTCCTTTTAAATGTCTTCCTTTTTAAATTGTGTGACTTCTTAATGATTTCATGAAAAATGAATATTTCTCTCAAAGAATTTTACTAATCATTTTCAACTATATCAAGATCCATTACTGGATATTATTCATGACTGAGGTTTATTTATTATAAGACAATGTTCTATATTTTATTGAATTAATTATGATATGTTTGACTTTGGATGTGATGTTTTCATACTATTCATGGTTTACAGTTGATGTATTGACATTTCGTATGCCAGTTTTAATATGAATGTTTCTGTTATGTTTCACCCTTTTCATATGTGGAATGAATTGGACTTAGTAAGTGAGGGGTGGGGCCTGCTATAGTCCCTCGATGCATTGGTATGTCTCATGAGAAAAATTATTGTCTTGGAACAAGGCCTTGAAAAAATTGTTATTTGTAGTCTTAGCATGAGGCCTTGACTTTGTGGTTATGATGTCTGACATTATGCATTCTCTCATTATGAAATTAGTTATTACATGTGATTATTCGACTAGTAGAATAACCATGTGAATGTTTATATGGTAATGTTTGATTTATTTTTTCCATATTATGTTCAAGTTTATGTTTAAAAGGCTGTTTTTTTATTACACATCTTTCCTTAAAAGTTTATAGCTTCCGCTAAATTATTTTCCCTTACTGAGAATCTGAGCGTACTCCTTTCTTATATTTTATTTTCCCCGGATTCTAAGAAGTGTATTATCATTGATATGCAGGGTTAATCTATGGGAATAATGGTGTTCTCAAAGGATTTTTAATGTTTTTTTTATGTTTGAATGTGTAATGAAACATTCATGTATGCAATCTATTTTTGAAGACTGCTAAACTGATCGGTCCTTCAGAACATGATTCCTTGTAATCATGTCAATGTATTAAAATAATTCACCGACTCTGGGTAACTGGGGTCAGGGAATTACAAGTATACCCACTCATATAGCCATCCAACATTTCAATTCACCACTTGTGTATACCCACTAACATATTACAAAAAAAATCCAAGGCAACAAATGAGTATACCCACTCATTGTCTAAAACTAACATTTAAACATGTTACATGGGTTAAACCACATGTTCAAATTTTTTCCAAATTAACCATTAAATATAATTAATACAACCCAATGAGTATTACCACTTATTTAACCAAAACTATCCAATCATGGAATATCAACATATCATAAATCAAGGATGCCTGAAATATCCTAATAAGAAATTCAATTCCAATTAAACATAATTGGGCTTCCTATATCTAGGAAATCTAGACAACACACCCATTATTGTTCAAAAAAGTCAAAGATAGGTGATTTCATGAGGCACACCCCCTGAGTGGCCATGGTTTAGGAATTAGATACTAATTAATCACAACAGTTCCTTAGGAAATACTTAACAAGTCTGATTACATCTAATTGGATTAACCAGTTCATTTTCAAGGTCATTCCGGAAAGTCTGGTGGGCATCATAATGGTAGGTAGCCTAATAAAGAACCAAAATTAGTGAAATTTTATAGAGAAACTACCTTACCTCGATAGTGGAGTGATTATCCATTATCGACTCCTGATTCAGTTTAGATCAAGATAAATATGAAGGGAAAATGAAGAACCTGAAAAAGAGGGCAAATCAGCTTTCGCCCAAATAGTGCTACTGATATCTAGAAGATCTATGAACAACCAAGAGGTAATTGAGGTCTTACTATTACATATCCAAAGATACATTCCACACTTGAATCAGATATGAGACAGAGAAACCACCTCAAATCCAAGCTTTGTTTTCAAAGAGGTATCTCCAAGAATTTGTTTTCTATGCATAGAAAGAAAAACCAATTTTTGGTTTATAATTTATTGTTAATTTAATTAAAGATTATAGAATTTCTAAAATTTAAGGGTCTGCACAGTTTAGGTGCACATTTTAAAAAATGTACGCCAAACCACATGGTCTGCTATAGAAGAATGGCACCCCACATAGTAAAAAGCCTATGTAAAAATTGTAGACATGGCCACATAGACGTGTATCCCATTACGCATGGTTTAGAATAATAGTGCAACCATTCCTTACTCTCTGTCCAGCCTCACAATGTTTTTTTCAAACCATGTGGCCTGCCCTATACAATGTAAACTAAACATGCACTAGGCTTAAATCACCCCTAAGGTTGGGTTTTAGGCTTCGAACAATCCCCAAACACCCTCGATACCCACACGACCTCAAAGGGAATTCACATTAGGCTATATTTAAACATTAAAACAGAACAAGAAGGGATCTGTACCTTATATTAAAACCTAGGTTCTTACAATCTCCCCCTTGAAGAAATTCGTCCCTGAATTTCCCTCTCATGTGTGGTCAAGATTCATCTAAGAACAACTACAGCCATTGAGCATGTTTTTCAGCCTCCGTCTCCCAATTCTTGTCCTATAAATAGTCATGCTTCCATAACACCTATACTAGAGGAACTGACCGATCTCTAAGAACCTTCAAGATCCTTTAAACAATATAAATATGATACTCTTAAAAGGATGAATCAACCTACAACTCAACCTCCTCAGGATGGAAAGCGTGAGTCGGGTCTGAATGATAGTGGCACATCTGTGATATGTGGAAGACGTCGTGCATGGATTGGTACCTCTGAGGTAACTACAACTGAGAGGCTAATTACCTGACTCTCTCTGGAAAATAAAATGGCCCGATATATTGTAGTCAAATATTACCCGATCATCTAATCCATATGTGTCCCAACCTTGGTGAAACATATATGAATACCTGATCCCTGACCTCAAACTCTAGAGGTTATCTACGATGATTGACATAAGACTTATGTCAAGAATGTGTAGTATCCATCTGTTTCTGAATTAACTAGACCTTCTCATAAGTCTCCTACATGATACATGATCCTAGTAAATCTGCCTCACCTCCCTCTAACAAGCACAAGGGTGATCAACATAAACTATCATACAAATCCTCACAAGATACCATCTGTATAGTCTCTTGATATCTATTGTTTAAGAATTATTAAACAAAGGGTATATTCTTACCCCAAGATCCCATAAAATCCAAGATGCATTAATACAATATTTCCTCAATCACTTTTATCATATTCTCTAACTGACCATCATTCTGAGGGTGGTATGATGTGCTCAGAAGCATCAGTGTTCCCAAAAACCTTAGAAAACCCTTCTAGAAAAGAGATGTAAACCAGGACCCCTATCAGAAATGATAGTGCATGGGACCCCATGGATTCATACTATATCATAGATATACAACATTCCAAGAACATCCACATGGACAGTCTCCTTGATTAGCAAGAAATGAGAAATATTTTTGAGCCTATCTATAACAACCCACCCAACATCATTACCTCAAGGAGTCCCTAGTAAAATGGTTACAAAATCCATTATGATATCATACCATTTCCACTACGAAATAAGTAACTACTATAAAAGTATGACTGATCACTGATATTCCACCTTCACGTGATGATAGGTGGAACACCTCATAACAAAAACAGATACCTCACACTTCATACCCGACCACTATTATGAAAAACATAATTCAAGGTACATCTTAGTGACAAAGGGATGCATTTCATAAGATGATGCATGAAATTCCCACCTCAACTCCTTAGATATGTCAACTATAACCTAAACATAACCATGAATGAACAAAATCTCATCCTCTCCTATGGTCCAACTAGGAGGTGGATCCTCACCTACTGCACTCTCCCATAGGACTAGGCTCGATTAATTCGATAGATTTATCATACTCACCCTATCTATTAAGATATATGTCACAACTAAGGATGATAGATAAGTCTATCCCTATCCATCATGCACCTCCAAGTTCATCTCATAGAATAAATCCATGAGATTCCACTCACCACTGGCATACTTAACCACCCACATATGAGTCCACCTACTCAGTTCATCAAAACCTGCATTTCCCTTACTAGGTGTGTAGGGAATGTTGAAGTCAAAATACTGTAGGTACACCACCCAAATTCGCTACCTCAGATTCATATCAAACTACGTAAATATAAACTTGAGGATTTCTCGGTCTATTTACCTCACATAATTCTCTCCTTATAAGTAATGTCTCTAACAATTCAAAGCATGAAAGACTACAGTTAACTCAAGGTCATGCAACAGGTAGTTCCTCTCATTTGGCCTCATCTTTCAAGATTTTTACACCACAACTCTATCCCACTTATTTATCACCACTCCCAAACTGATACCCGACATTTTACAATATACAATGTACCTCTTTCCCTATTCTAGTAGTACCGGGACTGGTGTTGATGTCAATATTACTTTTAACTCTTGAAAGGCTATTTTGTAGGAATTTGACCATACAAACTCCACACCCTTCTTAATGAAGTCCATCAAAGGCACTTCTAAGCATTAGAATTTCTTCATGAAAAACTTATAATATACAGTTCTCCCCAATAATCTCTATATGTCAAATATTTTCTTTGGATGATATAAAGAAATTATAGCTCTCACATTCTCTAGGTCTACGATACTCATGTCTCTGAGATGATGTGACCCAAGAAGTGAATCTAATCCTTCCAAAAGTGGAACTTTTTGATCTTTTCATATAACTGATGCTCTATTAGTGTATCCAAAATGATCTCAATACGTTTGGAATGATACTGTTGATTATGAGAATACAACAAGATATAATCCACAAAAACCACTATAAACAAATAAAAATAATGATGAAACACTCGATTCATCAGTGCCATGAAAACCACTGGCACATTCGTTTGACTGAATAGTATAACTAGAAATTCATATAGACCATACCTATTACAAAAAGCTTTATGAGGTATGCATGCACGTCTTACACATAACTAGTGATATCCAGACCTCAAATAAATTTTCAAGAAAACCTTAGCTCCTCAAATATGATAAAACCGGTCATCAATCAATGGAAAGGGATACTTATTCTTAACCATCAACTGGTTAAACTTATGATAATCCACCCATAGCCTAAGGTTACCATCTCTATTTTTTCCAAAAGGACCAGTGAACCCCACAAAGAAGTACTAGGTTGGATAAACCTATTTGGCTCCAAATCCTCTAGTTGAATCTTGATCTCTTGGAACTCCATTTTAGACATCCTATAAGGATGAATGGATACCAGGGAATCTCTTGGAACTAGCTCAATGGAGAACTCAACCTATATATTAGGAGGTAAACAAGAAAAGTTTTCTGGGAACACATCCCTAAAATGATCAATCACTGGAGGATAGTCTATCTGGTGTGTTCCCTAGTTATCCAAATACAAAATAGAAATATGAGATATCATTCCACCTATCCCATGCAGAATTGGTCCAAATCATCTCTCTTAAACATCTGATTCACCCTTGTGAGTATGAACTACAACCTCTAGTGATGTGAATGTCACCCTACTATGATTGTAGTCAACATGAACTTGATAAGACACTATATTGTCTATCCCAAGTATGATGTCAAACCCCATCATCTAAAATATGTATAGATCTCATGAAAAGTGATCCCCACCAACCTCAAGGGGGAACTCCCTACATTGAAGAATATCCTCCGTTATGATTCCCAATGGAGTTCCTGGTATCATAACACCCTCAGAAGATAACACAACGAGACCGAATCTTTTCACCACTAATGAAGATATAAATCTATGGGATGAACCTATATAAAAAATAGAATATGTAATAATAGAGGCTACTAAGATCGTACCACTAACCGTAGATAGCCCAAAAACCTTCTCCTTAGGGTTAGGATGTACAGAATAGTTCTGGCCTATACCATGAACCTGTGGCACAACCTCACTGCCATGAGTAGTCTCACTCTGATGTCTCGGTGAAACCGGTGTCTGATTGCCTCAACCAAAACCAACACTACCTGGGCCCGATCAACAAAAACTAATCCAGATTTTCTCCTGATATGGATATATGGAACCTACTTCTGAACCTAGTGTCGAAGATAACCCCTACCAATCATATCTAGAGGGAATCTCTAGTAGAAACACTACCCATTGCCTATCCTACCACAAGCTTGTCACCCGAATGAGTTGCAGACATGATGATTATTTGTGTGTCCTAACCTTCCACACTGATGAAAAAACACCGAACTACCAATACTCACAACCTAATTGGTACTCATATCATATGAAACCTCAATACAACGCTTCCTTCCTGATGATATTGAACCACTGGGTTGATAAATAGCACCACCCTGCTCTACGCTCCCAACTTCTCTCAAGTCCCACTATATAATCAGAATATGATTCACAATTTTAGTGATAGAGGTAAACATGAACATGTTGACCCAATATTTGATATCATTTCAGAGACCTTCCTCAAATCATATCTCCCTCGGTATCTCATCATTAAGGTATGTCATCACAAAATTCTAAAACTTTGTAAAGTATGCTCAGTACTCCATAACTATGATCATGCCCTGCTCCTAACACATTAATTCACTATAATTCACTTCAAATAGAGTATCAGGGTATTAATAGTCATAGAATTTTTTTTTAAAATTAGCCTAAACCATATCCTGCATCCTATTAGCTTGGTTTGAAACATCCCATCAGCACTTTGCTTCCCCATGAAGCATGCAAGTCACGAGCTTCACTCTCCTATCAGGAGGTGTCTCAAGGTTCTAAAATAGTAATAATGTAGTCTCTATCCACACATCAACATCCTATGGACCACCATCCACCAAAAATGTGGGAGTATGATGCTATTGAAACACATGCGTCAACTTAGCTATAAATAAGGCAGGATGTGGTTCTCCCTAAAAAGTTTATATGGAGTGAAATAATCCATCTTGGAACTGTGCCTTGGAACCTGTGTCTAGAATAAAAGATTGTTCTAAAACTAGCTCTAAATTAGGATCCACTAGCATCCCATGGGCTACCACCTCTAGAGTGTGGTCATCACCACCCTCTTGGTGTATGAATGGAGGTTTCGATGGTGGCATGTCTCTACAATTCCAAACACATGCCTTAGAAAATAACGATATCAACATTCACAAATCAAAAAGCACAATACAGGCCATAACCCTCCTAAAACAAGTTATAACCCACAACCTAATCCTAAAACTAGGACTGTAACAAGAATAGTCACCAAAACCACTAGAGACACTGCCTCTTACCCACTCAAAAGCTGGGTCTAAGCCAAGTCTTAGTTTTCAAGTTCTCTGTTCCATTTCAATTCAATTGATAGCCATTTCTACTTAATTTACATCATTCTTTCATTACAAAAAGTTTAACCAATGGTTAACTAGGTTCCAATCCATGTGGGACTATAACACCCCATGAAATAAAATTCGGTGTCCATATCATTCATATCACTGCAAGTTCATATTAAATAATTAAATCAAATGGTACTTGACTTTCTAGTTCATAAGGGACCATACTCCTTATTAACTGAAATATGGTGTGAGTTTCCCTTCCTCTATATAAAATATATCACAACAATAGGTATTACCTATCACAAAACCTATCACAATAGCATGTAGTGAGTAATTCATCCTAAATGGAATGACATAATGTATGGAATGTGACTTCTAACAAGTGACTATATGATGCATGAGATGGTGTACCCTTATCTCATCAGGATGTAACATAATATAACCCCTAAATCATATCAATACTAACATCACAATGCAAGTGTGTCACCCAATGGTCAAATCATATCAAATGTAATAGAAAAACATATAAAACATTAATTCCATTTGAGGAAATTTGGATTTCCCTATACTTGAGGTAGATAGTCCTTAGAAAAACTCATTACCAAACTCATATTCCTTCATATCCCTATCTATTGTCTAAAAATAGTAAAACATCCAAAAAATAACCCACCTTTAACACCACTTTGTAACATCCCAGACCCAAATTCCACTAAACAGTGCCCCAAGCCTGGTGGGTCCCAAGGACTCAAGAATATCTATTTAAATGTTAGAGGTTTTTGATTAGCAGTGAGGGCCTAGGTGTGTTAGTTGGGATACTATGTCCTCATCACCAGAGTGAACACAACAAAATATCAATAACAACCAATAACAGAAGTGAATACCACAAGAAGACAACTAATAAATGAACAAGATAGAAATATATAAAAGTTCTAGAAGTGTCCCATATATAATGATGATGATGATACATGTACCTAGAATGAAAGAAAAATAGGTACATTCCGGTAAAGTAAAATAAATGTATAAAAAAATTCCAAAAATACCAAAAGTTATCCCAGCAGCATCGCAAGCCTTATCTCGGTCCCATGCTCTCTTACTTCTATGAAATAATCAATAACCTATATTAAGGTGCTTTACCTTATCTATATTTGTGAACATATAATCGATTTGGGTCTCCAAGGGAGGCCTAAATAGGGTTTGAGATAACATCCTAGTAGGAAACCACCCAAAGGTATATAAAATCCAAGTTGTACAATGGAATATACTAAACAAACTACATGTTAATAGTTACGTACTGAACAATAGTAAATATTCGCATGAAAATTAACTACTAAAATATCCTCTCAGGGCTCCCTACAGAGGGTGATAAGGCTCCTCTAACAAGGAAGATACAAGTAATGCATAAAAATATAATACGACTTTTCCATTCATCCATATGTGTTATGTCAAACACAACCTTTTCGTACAACCCAATGTTTCAGAACATCAACAACCAAGTCATTCAACCAAACATGTCATCAATCTCACAACCATTCCATATGTCAAAGTGTTAGACCATGAAGAGCCTGATCCAAGTTTTTTAAGACCAATGAATCCTCATCGAGTCTCAGGAGCATCTTGATGGAATATTGGTAGGAACTGGTTGGAATCCTAGGATCATGTTATACTAGACATGTCCTATGTGAGTCCAAGAAAGATGGATCCAAGGGGTAGAAAGTTCTAAGGAATCCCACAGAATCAAGACCTAAGTAGAATCTCTATCCAAGACATCCACTACCGTATTCCATATCTATGGAACATGTCCAAGGCATCTATTCATACATTTACCATTCACAACATTCCTCATATCATATCATATCATATGAGTATACCCACTCACATTTCCATCCCATATTTTAATTCACTAGATGAGTATACCCACTCACATATTAAAAAACAAAAATCCAAGGAAGCAAATGAGTGTACCGAATTATTATCTAAAATTCACATTTTGACATGTCACATGGGTTAATACACTTGTTAAAACATTTTCCAAATTAACCGTTCAATCAAATTAAGATAATCCAATGATTTTTCCAACTCATTTAACCAAAACTATCAAATTATGTCATATCAATGCAGTATAAATCATGGAGGAAGGACATATCATATGAAGCAATTTAATTCCAATTAAGTATATTTGGGATTCCTATATCTATGAAAGCATGTCAACACACCCTTGGGTGGATCAACCAAGTCAAATACATGTGATTTCATGAGGCGTACCCCATTGATGTCCATGTTTAAGACATTGGATAACAAGACATCACAACAAAACCTAAGGGAATCTATAACAGGTCCAATTTCATCCAATTCAATTAACCAGTTCAATTTTAGGGCCACACTGGAAAGTCTAGAGGGAATCCTAATATAAGGTAGCCCAATAAAGAACCAAAACTCAAGGAAATTATATATACCACATACCTTATCTTGGTAGTGGAGTGCTCATCCAGTATTGACTCTTGATTCGGCCGATATCGGGAGAAATATAAAGAACAGACGAAGAACCTGAAAAATAGGGCAAATCAGATTGCACCCAAATAGAACAAATGATATCCAGAATAATAGAAAATGACTAAAAAGTAATCAAGGTCTCACTATTATTGATAAAATGATATATTATGTGCTTGAATCAGTGATCAGACAAAGAAACCACCTCAAATCCAAGCTTAGTTTTCAAAGAGGGATCTCAAAGAATATGTTTGATGTCCATAAAAAGAAAAAATAATTTAAATTTTTAATTGGTATTTAATTTAATTAAAAATGATAGAATTTCCAAAATTAAAGTGGTTTTATGGTTTAAGTGCATGGGTTGACATACCGGGCACCAATCAACATGGTCTGCTGTAGAAGAAGGGCACCCCTCATGGGTTCCTCATACATTTTGTATAAACATGAGGAAACTATGAAAAAAGCATCTATAATAATTGAATACATGGACTTATGCCCATGTGTCCCATTCTACATGGTTTGGTCTAATAGTACAACCATTCATTGTTCTCTTTCTAGCCTCACACGATTTGGTCAAACTGTTTGACCTTCCCCACACTGTGTGAACTAACCATGTGCTAGGCTTAAATCACTCCTAAACATGGGTTCTAGGATCTAAAATATCAAAGTATAATGCCGATACATCCATGAACTCATAGGGTATTCATGTTAGGACATATTTAAACATTAAAATTGAAAAATAAGGGATCCATAGCTCATACGAAAACCCAAGTTCTTATAAGAATCATGCAACAATCCCATAACATTCTAGTTTCAGGAAGGCATATTCATGTAAGGGTGGATCACCCACCACATAAAGGTAACATAGAATTATCATAAGGGTAATCTAGACTTTGTATAAAGGTTATGTGACTCATCTAGAAAAATAACATCATTAAGTTTTCATGTGGTAGTGTGGCCCAAGATTGATCACGTGATGTCCGCGAAGTTTTTGCGATAACCTCAATGAAAATCTTACAACATAACTTGGTTAAGTGAAGAAGCTATTCGTGACAAGGTTTACATGCCATTATATGATCCAAGATTTATTTTTCGATGTCTTAAAGTAATTTTGTGGTTGAAAGATGAGGGTCTCTAGAAATCAATTTTGTCCATGTCAGGAGGATCATGTGGTCACTATTACTCACACAACGCCATAAGAAATCATGCGACAACCCCATGAAAAATTTGTTTTCATGTGGTTATGTACAAGTAATGGTGGATAACCCACCATGTAAATTTAATATAGTCTTCACTTGATAGTTATGTGAACCAAATAGATAAATAGGATATCCATATAGAGGTTCTCATGCCATCTTGTGACCTAAGACTGACCACATAATGCCCCTTGGATTTATGTGATAGCCCTTGTGAAAATAAAGTTATATGAATCAAATTAGAAAGGGTGATAATTAAGGAACCTTATCATGATAATTCTTAATCACACAATGAATATGAGTCTGTCATTGATGAAATAGAAATTGATTACGCAAATCACACAATATGTCACTGACTTATGTAGATAGTCATTTTGCTGAATTAAACTGAGCAATGTGGGTTTTCCACCATGAAAATCTGTACGGATATAGGGGAGGTGATGCCTATGAATCCTCCAATCCCTTGAAAATAAAGGTAAATGAGAGAATGACTAATGAGATCTTTCATAAGTGTAGGGATCATATGAGCTTTAGAATCTTCCACTTAATAAATGTTCAGTGAGAACCTTAGGAGAAATTAAAAGGAATATGAGTTGTAAGGGCCTATCACATTATAATCCCTAGTATTGGGATCACATGAAAACTTACTAGTCAAGTGATGAGTGTGTGATCATGAAATTACCTCTTGGTCATGTGAAAATTCTATATGGTCACCCAACCCCTCATCAGTTATGTGATGGTATGGACCTCATGTCAATGTGCACTCACGTGTCCTTAGAAGATTCAAGAAAAGTACATGAATTTATAGCCTTCATATAGAGTGCAAGATCTTTATATCTTCACACAGATTACATGACCATTTGACACTCGTGTGGCTACAAGAATCCCAAGGGTGTCACCCATGAACTCCCAATCCCTTCCTCACCCATAAAGTCTATACCTCTTTAGCACCCTTCGATACTATCAGGCCTATAGGACTAGGATCTCTTTAAGCTCAGCCATGAAACCTTTCTCATCAATGAGTAAAAGAAATTTAATTATGAGGAATTTTATTCCAATTATAATCAGTATATATATGAAAAATTTACAACATTTGATTCCCATAATATCCCCACAAACACACACACACACAAACACACACACACACATATATATCATGTATTTCCAAGTGTCCATATTACCTGTACATATCATGATGTCCCACATATATTGTTCACATTATAATTAATCTTTTTAAAGATAATTTATTTTCTCATAGTTCTATATTTTCCATGGGACTTTTATTCACAATTGTATTAGGTATGAATTAGTTTTTAATACCCATACAAATCGAATCTTCAATCCATCATGACATGTCATATTTACAACTATATCTTGTTTTTCACACCAAGAGTGACTCATATGGGCTTAGAGACCTATGGTGATCATGTTAATAACATGATACAGATCCCTCAAAACATGGTAATCTACTTTGGTATTAGCCCCTAGATTTCTTAAACCCTGGGATAATAATCCATTTGAGTGTAATCATCTTTCAAAAACCATTAGGGGGTTAGTATTATGAATTCTAAGGACTTTGATTCCTGTTATAAAATGGGTATATAAGATTCCTTCTTAGATCCCAAGCCCTATATCTATAATACTTCTATCATTACTTCGATAACGTTATATTCCCCATAAAGTCTGTCACATCTTTGTTACACCATTTTCAAATTCCTATATAGGCTTTATGGGGCCATATTTTCCATGGTAATTTTAATAGAATTAGGCATAACTTAGTGTGTAACCCTCACTCAAATATTAGAGAGACCTCAATGTGTAATACCCACTCAAATAATAAAGTGACCATAGTGTGTAATCCCAACATAACTCATTCATATACTCATATAAAATGCATCCAGTCTTTAACTATCTCTAGTTTATCACACTGAGAATGAATCATGTGGGATTAGAGACTGACAATGATTATGCCACCCACATGATGTAAATTACTCAAAAAGATCCTCCTTCTATATTTAATTCAAATTACATATTCTCTTACTTAAGAGGGCCACATTTCCAATGAAGTGTCTCATGGTATCCCTCATATGAATGATTCCCATTCAAACCTCTATGGTTACACCTCTTACGACACAAATACATTATAAAAATTATGTGGGATTTGATTATAATTATCATTGGATACATATGATGAATATTTTAGATTCAATAATAATTCTGAAACCTCAATTTCATCCTTGTATAGAAATAAAATTTAGAGTGCATCCCCCAAGATATCATCACTAAGTAATAATGGGTAGAAATATGTAGAACTTTTGATATATACATACGGTGTCATTAATAGGATTCCCTCCTTCATATATGGGGATTCATATTGGTGGAAGTCAATAACCAATAATTTTATAGGGTAACTAGTATTATAATAAGATCTAGGAAAGATTCATGATCATATCTAAAATCTATAAGAGAGAATCATAGTAAGCCCAAACTCCCAGCCTCTTGACCAATGTGAGTTCCTAGGTTTCATTGGTAAAAAACAATCAATGAATTCCTATATTTTGAATGTAAGACCATATATAATTATGGTTATGGGAGACATTGGGTGTTTTCCTAGGCTAAAACTTCTTGACATAAATAGACTATGAAACTATATTTAACCCCCCCATAATCAAGTGTTGGGAATCAAATTTGGTTCGAAAAAAATGGTGAAGTTGACATGAATCATTAAATAATTAAATATAATTGGGTTCCCCATGGGATTAACCATTTCATCATTAATATTACACACAAATAAAATGTCTATACTAACATCAAGAATGAATTATTGTGTTACCTATGCATAGTTGATTAAGCATGTTTTTTACTTGCAATACTGAACTGATTAGAGACCATGTTTATTATTGTCCTTATGAATGCATATACTATTCCCTGAAATTTCACTTTAATCCAAGATCATAGAATCATCATGGCATATTTCTGGAACCCAAGATGTAACAACTGCATTTGAAAATTGCAAAACGAGACCACTTACTCAATGCCTTCAGCATCAAGTGGAAAATGTGATGTCTAGGGAGTACCACTAACATGGTACTATTTTGAAACTTGAGGCTACATGAAAGGTTATATAGGTACTAAATCTCATAATCCCACTTTAATCAAGGAAGGATATGATGAAATCCGTGATGCATGTCACCATTTCTAAATTCATTGGGAGTTTTCCCCAATGTAGGTCAATCGATGTTTTCCTTACCTTAGGAAGATGTATCAAGGATTTGAACACTGATCCATACTGATTTAGGAGATAACCATGAGGGATCCTATCCACTAACATGCCATCACTATCCCACCGACACCCTATAGTTTCCTACTAAAGACACTACTTGAAAGTTATCCTCCTGAGACGCTCAGATATGAGCACCAATGAGATATTTCCAGACATAACAAGTAGTGGAACAGAGGGAGAAAGATCATATCCCCACCTCAACTAATCAAGTTCACTAACATATTCTAGGGGTAGAGTATGCTTTTATACCTAGTCTCCCAAACCATTTTTTCCAACATATCCCAATAGCACACATGGGGGGATCACATATCCCAACCCCTGCACATGAAGCCCGTCAAGATATTCCAATGGAAAAAGGAGGAATGGAGTTAATATATACCCCCACATCAATCAAATATGTATTATGGTATTTCCTAGAGATCGAGAATGTGTAGTTATATGTTCTTACATATACCCTTCTAAAGTGCCAATATATTCTGGAAGAAATGGAGAAGCATCTTTGGCATATTCTGATAATGACATAGGGATGAAAACATATTTATATCTCAATAAACAGAGTAGTATATCAGTATGATGAACATGAATAGGTGGATAATTTAAAGAAAGCACATATTATTTCTCACATCTAGGAGGATTATCAGTATATTCCAATAATGTGTGAGGCATATAACCAAACTCATATTACCACGTTCCAAATGGGGTTTATCAACACAGTTGGAAATCTCCTCGGAACAGGTGTATATTCATGCCAAAGAAAGCTAGCAGTTGTAGGGTCTTGAAAATTCAGAAAAGGTAAAATAAATACTCCTATAAGTCTTGCAAGGAAAATGGATACAAATTGGATTAAAATTTTGAGATGAAACTTGAAGAAATCAAAATTTTCAAAGGTTTTTAGTGTACCACATACCATCACTGGGAAAGGTTTGTGGAACACATAAACCGTGAACCATCCGTATGCGGAAGAACCTACGAGGCACTGGCCCATGGGGCAGTGGCCAGAAAACCTTGGCCTCTATGAACCATGTCATTGGAAGAATCGAATAGAAAAATTATATCTACATACCATCCCATGAACTAAACATTTCACAAGTGAAGCAAACTATCAAGGTTCTGTGAACCATATTTTGTGAACCAAAACCTCAGCAAACCCCGTTTGACCAAGTCATATGCGGGCTAGATTTTCTCTGTGGGCATTCACAAAAGGTGTCGCATGAGTCGAAGATACAGCTTTCCTGACACTCTATAAAAGTACCACTAAGGGAACTGGGAAAAAGGGTTATACAGGGAGGAGAAATAGTCCCCTAACAGAGAAGAGATCTGGGACAAGTGGAAAAGGGACAAAGAACATAGAGGGTTTGAGATAAATTTCTCTCACACCTGAAGCTATTTGTGGGACTCCATCGTGCACCTGAATCAGTTCGAAGACTCCATCCCATAAACCATATGCAGAAAGAAGTTCATGGAATTCCTCCCCGCAAACCGTATTCAGAAGAACCTCCATAGACAACCATCAATGAAATAAAAATTATAATAAAAATGGGTCATAGATGCTCCTATGAAGACAACATAGTATGAAAATGACACTTTCTGGGAAATGGTTTGAAGAACCCCTTTAAGGAATGCAATTCGCGGAAACCCCTTTAAGGAAAACAGTTCACAGATAGCTCTTATCTGGCCAACGGTTTGCAGAGGATCCTTTTCTGAAAACATTTCATGTACCATCCTATGCAGCCAGCTCCTTCTTGAACAACATCCTTAGTGGATAGTTCACTTCCATCTCTGATACAGACACTCTTATGTGACCATCTCTTATATAGATAGCTCTATGAGAAAATCCATTCATGCCCACCAGTCCATACTTTAAAGGTTGTGCCCCTACAGCCTTGCTTAGGATCATTTTGAAGCTATAGTTTTGACCCTTTGGCCCGGTCCCTTCACTATTGTAACTACCCCCTATGAAAAATGGAGGGTCTTACCGTGAACTTTTCAGGCCGAGTCGATGAAATTTTCCATTATGTACTTATGCCGCTCAAACATCTATACCTTAAATACCATGAGAAGATACATTCCTCATGCACCTCTGGAAAACCCTATCACCTGCCTCATATACCAGGTTGACCCATAACTCTATGGAAAATCAAAGCCTGAATGTTTCTTAAATGCTCATATACATCCTTTCCATCTATCAAACTCTATACCTTGGGTGATTCGAGATCTTAATAAACCTCCATGGACATCAGAAATGGACAGTCAATGTCCTACAGAAACCTTTTCTTGACTATTAACATCATGCCCTGAAGTATTTGCATATGTTTCCTACAAAAAACAGCCCATCAACCAAAGAAAAATTGATCCTCAGAATATTCTTTTCCTACTTTCATATGCCTAATAGATTCCATTCCCCATATCATTTCTACTGATCTGATAATCCCTAGAGTCACTGTTTACATTTTCCTTCCCTCTCATGTTCAAGGAATTTTAGAACATCCTAGACCGATTATCCGCTATCTAATCATGGATCCAATAACAATTTGTCCAAAATCTATGAAATTAAACAATGATTTATAGTCCTATCCACATGACATTTAACTGTATAGTATTGGTCCATACAACATGACATTAAACTGTGATGCCATCAATCCAAAATCTATGACCTAAAACTATGAGTAATAGTCATATCCACATGACATTAAAATGTATGGTATTAGTCCTTGAAACACACCATTAAACTATTATGCCATCGTCCAAGATATATGACTTTAAACTAGAGTATATCCTAGAACCAGCTCCAGGGAACTCCTCCTGAGGTAGGCCCCTTGCCTTTTACGAGAGGTGTCACTCTTCACCCTCTTCGCCTTAGCTTGGGATGTGTTTGGATAGATCAGCCAGATATGAATATCCTAGATATACACATGGGTGAGGGTTTCATGTTAAAATCTTCCCTTTCCCTCTCCCATTAGACTTGTATCCATGGCTTCTTCTGCTATCGTCATCATCCTTTTCCATCAGTGGAGAAGAGAATGTTAGCCTTAGTTGAATCTTTCATATCCTCTTATTCCTCGCACCAAGCATGACTCACATGGGCTTAGGGGTTTGCGATTCTACAACATTTTCTCACTCAAAAATAAACTACGAGAACTCTGATTTCTACTCCAACCAAGATATGTTGGATTTCTGCTTGAAGGCCCAATCTCAAATGGGTGACCTTCCCAAAGGTTAACCCAATTATGCCCCCGACAAAAGGGAACCCTCTTTAGGAGTAAGTCTCGATTCAACTATCACAAATGAGCCTCCTCCCAGGTATATTCCCCAAGCTAAAGGAACTAAGAGAACCCAGATTCTTTCTCCAACCAAGATACATTTGATGCCTTCTTGAAGGCCCGAGCTCAAAGGGGTGCCATTACCAAAGGTAGGCTCAATTATGCCCTAAAAAAGGGAATCCTTTTTAGAAGTATGTCTTGATTCAACTCTCATAAATGGGCCTCCTCCCAGGTGTAAGCCCCAAGCTAAACGAACCTTGATTCCTTCTCCAACCAGGATAAGTAGGATGCATGTTTATGGACTGAGCTCAAGGGATGACATCCTGAGTCAGTCCCAATGAAACTCCCACACTAAGGAATCCTCTATGATGTAATCCCCAATCATGTCCCCCCAAATTGTCCGCACCTCTATATAATACATGAGAAAAAATTCCCTCATTCTAGGATTCCTTAGAGTATAAGTCCTAATTATTCTATAACTCCACGGACATTGATTCCCCATTTGACCAAGATACATGGGAAGCCTCCCAAAGGTTCAAATCTGACCCTCAAATCAACCCTAATGTTCTCCGGTCCATGTTCCCCGGTAGGGTCATTTCCACCCAAGAGACCACATATCTCTTGAGCAGTTTGGGATTCCTCAGCATGAGTTCCACACCAAGTCTTGACCAAGAATCTTTCACCGGGATGTCGTCGCTGCACAACATTAAATTTTAGGGATGGGTCCCTATCACCCAACCTTAAAAGGTGATGTGTCCAGTTAAGAGACACCAAACTATGTGGGATCTAATTACTCTCATGAGGATACGTAGAAATACCATCTTATGGGTCTAAAACCAACATAAAATCACCTTCCATATATCATGGATGAGGATAAACTGCAGATCTCCTCATTTCTCAGCATAAGTCAGCATTGTCTCCTTGGCATCAAATCTATGTATATTATTGATGATCCTACAACCTGGGGGTAACCTGTAGATACACTCTTCAGGAATGAACCAAGGATTCAAAAACATATGAACATGGATTAAATATATAAGAGAGTTTCAGAGTAGGTAATAATTACCCCCAAAAGGGTGTGATGAGCCCAGCCTCCCATCTTTGTGAACAATGGTGTCCTGAAGTGTTGTTGGCCAAATCATCATCCAATAAGCACCTACCTATGGAAAGCAGTTCCATGAATCATGGATACCAAGGCCGTTGGGTGTTTCTAGCTCCATGAATAAACCCGTTAGAGTCCATAGAAGGGAATCATACCCAACATAGGCTGATTGCACGGACACATAAACCCCTTTGCAATCATCTGCTAGGACCATGAAAATGTGGAACCTCATTAATAACATAAAAAAGGATACACTTCCCAATCCCGATGGGACCATATCACCCTATCAATACATGGTGCGATGTGAATCAGGTCAAAACATACTCAAAAGGCACATGACCAGGCTCATATTCCCATTCTAATTGGGTTTAATCAACATAGTTTAGAAATCACATCAGGGCAGGCTCATATCCCTACCATAAAATCTACACAATATATTCCCGCAAAATATGGGATCTGGGTTCATATTCCATCTCCCACCAATAAAAGACCGCATTAGAATCCTTCAGAGGCTATAAAGGAGGAGGCCCATATCTTATCTCCCATTCTATAGATCCATTGGTATATTCTGGTGGGGAATTCATATTTGAAACATGCTTATACCCCCACTTTAACTAGGGTTGATCGAAATATTCCAGAAACTAACCAAATACAAGCTTATATTCTCTTAAAAATATAAAATCACATCGACATACTCCAACATATTATCGACATTGATATTATATTACTTAAAAATGGAAGATCATAAAGATATTATAAAGACGTTATAGAGAATTTTCATACTTCTATTCAACCCTAAAAGGAATGTCTCCATATTATGTCCATGACATAGGATGAGCCTAATATTACTACCCTTATTTATGCTAATATACTTGAGGATATACAATATATATCTACAGAACCTCAAGGTTATGACAGATCTTCATCTAAAGTAAAGGGAAAAAATTACCATGATAGTACTCCTGATGGTAGTATAAATATGGATTATTGGAATCTTACCCCTAATATCTTCCATGGATGACTTCCTCATGGTGATATCTCACCCTAACAAGGAAATTATCCCCTTTTCAAGACACCTTTGTATAAATATGTGATCGAAATAACAAGGTTAATTGTATATATATAATTACCCAATCATTTTTACACATATTATTACATGATTCTTAAAGATAAATATTTATTAATAAAACACAAGGATCATTAAGTCCAAGTGTCTTTGGAAGACTAGTTTCATAATATATAAAAGGAAAATAATTCATGTCATCCTTATTTTATTCTCTATAGTGAGATCCTAAAATCCATTTGAGATCCTAAATATTCATAGAATAACATATATAATACATAAAATAAATGGGTGAGCTAACAATACCAGTAAGGAAAGAAAAAATAGAAGGAAACATAACGTGTGAGTCAAAGGTATACCATGATATCATAAAATTGAAGGCACATGAGTAATCACATGGAAACATAATGTAAAGAACATGGTATTATAAGATCATGGAATCATATTAAATGTAAAATAAACATAATATATGACATAAATATAAGTCATGTATAACTACCAAGACAATATAAAATAGTGGACAAAGTCCCATAACATGTCAGGTTCACTGCCAAATCCCATACATAACGCATCCTGATACTAAAACATTAACCAATGTATTAGAGGGATATATAATTCCAAGACCACATATCACATTTATTTTATGTATATTCATATGTTCTTAACATATAGAAATCATTCATAAGTCATAAAATAGTAACACTCATGTAAAGAAATGGTTTTCAGAATCTTGTCTCGTAACATAATTAGAAGAGGTTTCCTAAAGAAAGAAATTGAGAAATGTACATAAGTCTTGTATTATCCCATAAAAGGAAGGGAGAGTGGGAAAGGTATATATATAATAGGTATATATATATATACTAATTTATTAATCATTTAATTGCAATATATTTTGTTTTCTATGAATTTAAATACTTTTCAAAGGATTAAAAATATTTCTGAGGAAAATAACCTTTTCACATTGAAAATCACTTTTAAAAAACTAAAAATTTCCAAAAGAATTAATGAAAATTTTTTATTCAAAAAAAAACCATGAAATTATAAAAATCATACTTCATATATTTGAGTGTTTATGATAGTTGTTAATTCAATACATGATGATTATGTTAAAAAAATACTTCTTTCACATTTTTTTATAAAATGTCAAAATTACCTTTTTTGGAAAATGTTTGAAAGATTCATTTAAAAAAAATTAAAAAGAAAATTATGGGTAAAATGAACTTAAAAATTCATATAAGTATATGAAAAACATTTTTTAAAACACTTTAAAGAAAACATGGACATGAGAGAGAAAGGGTTTTCAACCAAAGATAAAATAGAGGTTAGTTTTCCTTAAAAACATTTTCTAAATAATTTTAAGTACCAAAGAGAAGAAAATAGTAATATTAATTTAAAATATCATAAATAAATAGTGTATACAATATTAAAAGCTTTTATTAGAAAATTATTAAGTAATTTCCATCAATTTAAATTCAATCATAAACATCCTGATTAAAATGAGATTGAAGCATAAACCCTTATCACTTTGATAACTTTTGAATCATATACCTTATGAAAGAAGTAAGTTAATTATAATATAAAATATTATTATTTATGAAGGATTCATTATGTAATATATAAAATGGTATTATTTACAACATATAAAATAAATTAGGAAAATAAAAGAACATGTGTCTCAAAAAGGAAGCATTGAGATGAAATCCTTATAAAGATAATATCTTTGAAGTGGGGTTTAATGAATTAATTGATTATGTGTATAAAATTTAAATCCACATAAAAAATTGGAAATACAACTTAAAATAATCAAATTTCATCACACACATTATTTTATCATAACGTATTCAATGAAGTATAAGTTTAACCCAATGAATGGAAACTGAGTTAAGAAACCCCTTACATCATGCTTCCCTTTAGTTGAGTGTTATTTAACCTCATGTATACTGGTTATAAATACGTTATTAATTTTTATAAGAATCATATTAATATTTTTAAAATCATATATGAACCATTTTATAACATCTTTTCACCATTAATTAATAATATTTTATTATCACTATTTTTTCAAGTGGTAATTACCTTGTTTTCTCATGCACAACATCTCATGAAAGTTATAGTTCAAGAAAATAGGATATAGTTACATAATATCTATAATTATATTAATGTTATAAATATAATTTTTTCATTAGATACACACACAGATATATATAATCATTATTTTATTTTTAACATGGATAATGAATCACATCACTTCGTGGAGATGTTAGGTTGTACATACACACGAGCAACATTATCATTTACTTAACAGGTGAAAGGTTAAAAAAGTGGATTGTATATTAATTTTACAAAATAAATATAATTTATTATATATCACATATATTCATTGTATTTATCCTTTATTTCCTTTGATTAAAAGAATTAGTGAAAAACGAATCACATCGTTTTACGAGGCGATATTATGTCGTATAAACAAGCCACATTATCGTATTCCCTATGGAATGGAAAATAAGAAGTTATATATAATATTTTAATTATATAAGTATAATTATATCATAAATATAATATATAAACATTAAATAAATCATTATATCTAGATGTGTGAAGCGATTATGGAAAAAATTACATCAGTTTGCGAGGTGATAGTCCTCCGTACACGCGATCAAAAGTTTTTTTTTCTTATTTGAGGGAGGAGGAGATGAATGTAGGACATCAAATTAACATTAAAAAATATAAGTGTATGTAATAAATTAAGGTTATTATATCATCATGGTATAATAAAAATTTAAGGAATTGGAAGGATAAATAAAAAAATGCTCGTTTAAGAAAGCTACCTCTTCTTTGGACAACTTCATTAGGTTTTCAACAAAATCATTCCTATATAAGATTTAAGATAAAAAAATACCTCTAATATTTTGGGAGGGAATTAAGGAAGGTATTTGGGTAGGTATTTTCTAAGAAAAATGGCATCTTAAGTGTTAATATGAGAGGAGAGGTGGTTGATTTTTTCAGTGGGGGAGAGGACAAACTTTAAATTTTTGAAAAGAAATAATTACAACCACGTTTTTTAATTAAAAAAGGAAAAAAATATAGACAATTTGAGAACCTTAGAATAAATAATTTCTAAATATTACAATAAAATATTAATTATATAAGTTTTGTGTCATTTTTAACCTTTATCATTTTAGTTTAACCCCTAGTAAACACATTTTTACTTTAACAATGAAAAATATTTTTTATTATTTTCACCATTAATTATTGTATAAAATTAAGTTGAACATATTAGATAATATAAAATTTTCTATTTCGAAATACGAAATAAAATTTTCCAAATTCAACCCATAGAAGTGGAATGATTTTATTTAAAATTAATCCCATAGAGGTGTCGAAAAATTGGGTTTTCATGAAATGAATTTTTCAAGTAAAAGATGATATTATAATAAAAATATAACAAGTAATAATAATTACATTAATTTAAATATATATAATATATTAATTTTATTTGAATCATTCCTTATTATGGGGTATTTTAATTAATTAAAATGGAGAAACATTAAGCACTTTAAAATAGTTTTCATAAAAATGCATTTTAAGCCTAATAATAAACTTAAACTAATATCCATTAAAAATATGATTTAAATGTAATTAATTGAATTTAATATAACTAAATAATACTTTTTTTAATTTTAAATCAAATTAAAATAATAATGGTACTTAATTTAAAAGATATGATTTTTTTTAAAAAAATAGGAATTTTCACTATTCACTGAAAAATTAATATTTTCTAAAAATGAAAAAAATGTTACCCTAAGTTAATATCAATATTATGACTTAAAAAATTATTTTAATTTAAAAAAATAATATTTTTAAAAGATATAAAATTTTATTATAAAATTTTATCACAAAAAATATTAAAAATAATTTTTAAGGAAAATATTTTTTTGTATAATAAAATATCTTTATTAAAAGTCAAGTTCTTAATTATTAATAATTTATAAATAAATTTATATTGAGTACGAAATTTATATATATTTTACAAATTAGTGAATACTATTCGTACCTTCTAATTTAACAAATTGGTTAAATCGATCATGTTTAAATAATAATATTTTAATATCATATCATGGTTTATTTAAATTCAGTGTTTCATGTTGAACACGAGATTGAACATATTGTTATTTTAAAATCAGGGGGTGTTAAAATAGTTCCCCACAAACCTCAAAAAACACCTAGTCTTATTCGATATGCAACCTAGAGTAGTGACCCCTGTGGTCTGACTAGGTAGAGGAATATGCCTCTGATGAAGAAGAGGTTGACTTGGAATTATGGGACAAGATGGCTGAAAAAAACACATCCAACTTTGATTTATCCAATTTATTCCGATTATGAATTCCTATATGAGATTCTATAGGAGTTCATGGATTAATTATGCTAGAAAATGAGTTAAACATTTTAATGCTTAAAGGCTAGACACCTCCCTTATCAAAAATATGAGGGTTATCTCCAGGTCCTAAAAACACTCTGCTATTAGATAGACCTATATTCCTTCACCATAGTCTGGAATCCATGATTATAAAGGAATCGTGCAACCCAACAACACTCTTGTCTCCATAGACTATTTAATATTTGACAATTAATTACCAAATTCCCATCATACATATTCATTCAAGGATTGGGTGAGTATGTAGTATTACACCCCACCCCACCCCCAAGACAAAAGAGTACCCTAGACACAATATCCTCTAATGTTATAGCCACATGAGAGATCATGACACCTAATATTGCACAATACATTTATTCAATCCAATTAAACTCTTATATTTCAAAAAATCAAAAGTTCTATGAGTAGAGGGAGAGGGCCATCAATAGGATCCTAAGCCATCTAGAGTCTCAAAAATAATTAACAAATAACTATATCATGTAACTTCCATTATGAAGAGGCACTATACCTGACTCATGGATATGTAAAATGACACAAAATCAAGAATATTACAGTGGTAGCCACCATGGAATCCAACTTAGATAAAACACAACCTGTAGGGAAGGGGGAATTTTTACCACTTCCTCAACCCCTAGGGTAATCAAATCTCATGAGGGTCCTAAAAAAATCAGTGATGAATCTAATTGAACCCCACCCCATAGGGATAGAGTAATTATTATCACGAACACCATACCATGAGTCATAAAACCCTCAATAATAGGATTAGAGAGTACCAATACCAATATTACATCAACCCGACCCCTTAGGGATGGGAGAATTATTACCATATCCTCTAAGAAGATTGGTCTTCTCCATTCAAGGTATTGGATACCAATAGTTGTAACCCCAATAGTTCCTCTCACTGCATGACAAATCCCTAACATTTGAGGCTTTCTCTTTGAGAATAATTAGTGACTCCCTTAAGTTCATTATTCACATGCTGAAACTAGGGGAGCTTTTGGTAAATAAAATTTGGCCTAACAAGGTTTTTAAGATAAGAAATTTCAACAAGAAAAATGACCATAGAGAAGACACCAATTTAACTCTAGAGAGTGAAGCGAGTGGGGAAGAACTACCACATTAGTTGGAGAATTAAGGGATGACAAATGACACTCAGTTTGTCTCAGTAAATGTCATCACCATCAATTTAATAGTTGATATGGAATGATATGTGGATACTAAGGTGCACAATTTGGAAAAAATAAATTTATATATGGGTGATGTTGAAAAAAGAATCAAGGCCACACATATGTGGAACTAGAGGCAGAACCATAACCTGAAACCTATGAATGATGAGCTTCCACCTCTTTTA
The DNA here is from genome assembly GCA_963277665.1 of Viscum album. NCBI lineage: Eukaryota > Viridiplantae > Streptophyta > Magnoliopsida > Santalales > Viscaceae > Viscum > Viscum album. The sequence continues at coordinate 1,497,544,336 of OY728155.1, read as the reverse complement.
TGAAATTCCATAAAGGATAAAGGGAAAGACTTGGGTATATCCCATTGACCACTTATAATGGCTAAAATCCCCTCATCAGAAGATTGGAAATCATAGTTGAGAGAAAGATACACAACCTCAAATGGCTCAATGAAGAATTACTTAGTGGAAATATTTCTACTAGGTACCACCTTAAAGTAGAGACCAATATAGATACTCCCATCCTTCAAGAGGAATATAATCTTCCTATAATGATAGAATATAAGAATCAGGCTGGCTCTAGATCTATACTATTGACCTACATGAAAATAGGAGTTAAGGAAGAGTGAAATTTTAACCCACTATGATGATAATACCATCATTATCAAGAAGATTCTTTTGTCCCGAAATGAACTAGAAATCATCATGGGATAAAGGAAAGCAACCATGTCAAGACTCTCCCACTTCCCATGTAGAGGGAGTAGTCTAGAAGAAAGTGTCCCTAAAACTCCTCGATACTTTCATGTCTCTTGTTGATTGTATTGAATCCATGTAGGGATACAACACACTCCACAATGTAAGAGGAATATTTAACTTGAATAGGTGGATAAAACCTTAACCTCTCCCAATTTAATAATTTTTACAATTTTAGCCTTGGACAACATGAGGGATCTGTAACAATATATCATGCACTTCATGTCTTGAAGTGGCCCTATAATGGTCCCTTGAGACCAACAATAAGCAATGAAGTTGAGATACATTGTGTATAATATGGTAGGGGCATCCATTTTATGGCACAACAACCTCTAACTAGGGTACATATCAGGCTGGAAAGTTCTTCATCATCAATTCCTTTATCAATTTTGATCCACACTAAGGAAAATTATGATCATTGACCTCAAAAATTACAAATAGTGTGAGAATTAGAGGTCCTTAATCTTTATCTTCAAATGGAAAGGTCTAACATTCTCACTTAGTATTCCACTCCTATATGAGTAGTTATTGGAACATTGATTAGAGAAACTACATGATGAGGTCTATACACCTTTGATCTCAATGAAATACCCAAGTCAATTCTAAGAGTATGAAGAAATAGCACAATGTATAGAATATTCCATTATGAGAACTAGGGATAAATCTTGGCGCACTCCCATGACTCACGATAAAAGGCTTAGAAAAGTAGAAACTACCATTTTCATGCATAAACCAGTAATAGTGATTTCTAGAACACCCAAGAAGTCCAAACATCACCCGACACCTCCTACCAAGTGAAAACAGTAATCAAACACCCCCACTAGATGAAAAATGATCATGGTTTACAATGATTTTAGGAATGGAAGAACAATTTATATTCCTTCCAAAATGAATAGGTTCATTGTTATTTCCTCAAAACAATAGAAAAAAATCTCCTCATGCTACATGATCCTAGGAAACCTAGTGAGGTCAACCTCAGTGAACATATTGACTATTACACTTTTTTACAAGAGATAAGATCACAAAATCCACGGATGATTGTTCTTTAAATACAACCTCCAGGGAATTATTACTTCCGTATAGGTAATACTGTGAAAATGTCGGAGAAAGTGGAATATTTGACCACCACCCAACCCAAAGTAGAAGGTGAATGTAAATAATTTCTAGCCATGTTTGATAACTAGATGAAACAAAAGACTATTTAACAAGCTCATGAAACCCTTAGAGAATAGATTTATAGACTGACTATGATTCCAACACCTAAAGGGACACCATTAATCCCACATACTGAAGGCGAACACAATTGTGAGAAGTAGAAAAGGGTGTAAGAAAATGAATATTATCCAACCCCAACACTGTATCTAACTCTCAAAGATATATTTTTCTCATTATATATAGTACACGAACTGTCTCACCAAATAAAACCCTCATTAGATGAAGTGGTCATTTTATTCCCTATTAAAATTACTCACTTAACAAAACCTTTCTCTAATGATTAATATACCCATGAATATGATTTCTCTATACTTGATTGGGGAACTAGGGGATAAGGTCGTAGAATATGAGGTCACGATGGAATAAATAGGTGTGTACGAACCCAATATCCCAGATACGTCCTCGACAAAGACATATATGTTATTAAAACCCATGGGTGAGTACTTCAGTGATCCCGAAAAAAGCATAGAGGTTTTTTAAATTCTTTCATTAGTCATCTAAACTAAATTTCTTTGGATCAACAATTGGTGGGTGTATAATTGTTTGATCATCGCAAACAAAGAGGAAGACTATCACAAACTAGTACATTAACAAATAATCCCCCCTCGATCTTTGTTAAAGCATCAATCCTGCCTACCTCAAGTACTTAAGTACTTAATCCATATACCAAGGAGTAACCCCACATTTGGAAGTGCAGAACTCTAGTGCATAAATTTGAAATTTTGATATAGTTAGAGGATTCCTCATTAAGGATATCAATCTTGGATGTTGTACATCTTTCAAAATATATTAAGGAGGAATTTTATCACGTCCCTAAAGAGTCCCCATAAGTTCTAGATAAATGTCTCCATAGCTATGGTTTATTAGGATGAAACTACTCTAGCAGAATTTCATGAAACTATCTTGTTCACAGAGTAAGATCAATTAGAAGCTATTCAGGGACATATCAAAACCCTTTATGTTTAATACAAGTTCAATAATGTTGAAATTTTATAGACTCTAGTTAAAAATGGTTCTAGGAATAATCTAATCTCGGTATAGAAACAATGAGGATGATTTTTCTCCAACAAAGATTAATATTAAAGGGTACGAAAAGAGTGAGAAACAGACACTTATAAATATCAAGATCAAGGCCAAATTCATAGACCTCACATCGAATTATGAGTTAATGTTTATCCAAATTAACATGAAATGCAATTTCCTACTCAGAATACCTAGTATTCATATCCACACTAAGGTTCCATCGACACTCTATCAATTTTTTGAATACCCTATCAATTGAAAGATAAACATAATATTTGGTGATAATTCCCCCTTTGAATCTTTTGAATCCAGATATACTGAGGAGAGTCTCTATAATAGGAAAGGAAAACAACCAATAATAGAGGGTGACATGTAGGTTGGAACTCAAAAAATATTTGGAACTACCCCAGAAAACTCTAGAGGTTGCTCAGTAGTGACTATGTGCTTCCTATAAATATAATCAAGGTAGTAGATCCACCCCTAGTAGGCTATTATAAACCAAAAATGTTACTAGCCCATGTACATGTAATAATGTCCATGTTAGCTAACATGGGGCTATCAAATAAAATCCGTAAAAATGATCGACATTAGTTAGATAATTTCTCTACTCAATTAACAAATATTAAGAATATGCCCAAGACATCACCTACAACTTAGAATTTCCATACATCTCTAACTAAAAATGGGAGCATAAAGGGAAGAAAACAACCCCAAAATACCCCCAAAAAGTCTTTGGTTGTTTATAATACCAATAATTCTTCATGTAGCCTCCTATACATCATCAAGTATAGAGATACATCTATGTTATCCATGACACCTGTAGATGCTCCTGCTGACATGGAGATAAAGGAGGAAGATGATGACCTTAAGGATTCCCCTTTGATATTTGATGAATAAATATACACCACCAATGATGAGATTAGGTAGGTAAATCTAGGAATATAATAGGATCCATAACCTAAATTTATTAGTGTTTCCAAGCCTCTTGAAGATAAGGAGATACATATTTAATTTTTGAAGAAGCATTGATATGTGTTGTCTTGGAATTATATTGGAATTCCCAAGTTGGACCTTAATGTATTTACTAAACAACTGGTCCTACCATATGACCATCAAAGTTTAAAGTAGGCATCTAAGAGAATAAACCTCTCTCATTCTACCAGGGTAGAATCCTAAGTTGAAAAAGTGATCAAATAATTCTTTATTTGAGAGGTGCAGTACCCAAAAGGTTTTTCCAACGTTGTTCCTGTTAAACAAAATAATGGATAGATTAAGGTCCGCATCAATTTTAGGGTACATAATTGATATCATACAAAGGAATATTTCTCAATACCAATCATGAAACCCATGATCGATGCGATAAAATGGTTCTAAGAACTTTCCTTTATGGATGGGTATTCAGTGTACAACCAGATCAAGATGGCCCTTGAAGATGAGAAATCTACTTCCTTCATCGCACCTCAAGTAAAATTCTATTACCAGTTCATTCCCTTTAGTGTAAAACTTTTTGCACCACTTATCAATTATTCATCCATAATATCTTTTAACCATTATTTATATGAATCATGGAATTTTATGTTGAAGACTTGATGATTAAGTCTTGATATCATTGTGATCACCTCATTAATCTTCATGAAATATTTGAAAAATTATGGTAGAAAAATTTTAAGATGAATCCTTTGAAGTTTTATTTTGGGGTAACATCAGGGAAATTCCTTATCTTTATGGTACACCACCATGGCATTGAGTTTGACCCAGAAAAGACTAGAATGTTTCAAGAAATGTCATGTTTTCATAATCTTAAAGAGTTGAGAGGACTCTAGGGATTCCTCTCTCATATTAGAAATTTCATAGACAATCTTCTGGAACATGTCTCTCCTTCACTAATCTATTAAAGAATAAATTTAGTAACCAGTGGGATAATGACATCCAAGAAGATTTTGAGAGCCTCAATCAATAGCTTCTATATCCATTAGTCTTAATGTCACTCATAGAAGTGAGTCCACTAATACTATTTGTAGACTCTATAGAGTGATTAATTGATTCCCTCCCCACATATAGGAATGGCTCGAAGGAATTCATTTTTTTATTTTGATAATCCACCTTTAATGGGGTGATGTGGAACCCTTACAAGCCCAAAGTCTTAGAGACAATTACATGGCCCGTAGGTCGTAAAGGGAATCACCCAGACAAGACAACTTGTAACTGCTCCTCCCCAACATATGACATGATATCAGCACTCCACCTTCATAGGACTGGTTGGCTAGCTATCCTATGTAATTCTGCATAGTCCCGATAGCGATGGAAAAGCAATACCCTCTCATTATTCCAATTCCTGTTAGCTCTGCTATAGTGAATGCGCCTGCCCTAAATCCACCTCTAAAGCCTTGTCCCTTTTAGTCTGACTGGTACATCTGTATTTCATGTGGCCCAAAGACCTTGGGGAGGCCCTAAGGCCTTACGGTGGCCCTAAGGCCTTGAGAATCAACTAGCCTGAAGGCCTTGGGTGGCCTGAAATCCTTACAAGACCTGAGGACCAAACTGGTAGTCCAAAGGCCCAGATGAATGAACAGTTCCGACAGCTACTGTACGAAACAGTGTCTGCTATAGTACCTGCTACAGTGACTGCTACAGTACCCTAGAAATACTCCTCCACCTGGATTTGATCTCGGGTCTCTTGGATGCACCTACTGAGTCCTCTCCAACTGGGATGAGGCTCATGTGCGATTCCCTCCTCACATAGAAGAATGATGAAAGGAATGAAAATAGTATCTATTATCTCAACCAAATGATTCTAGATACTAAGTGTAAGGACCCAACCCCAGTTGCCTGGAGCCAGTGACTTATTTGATTACGTTGGCATACATACAAGGAAAACAAATCCTGAAGGACCAAGTAGTTTAGTATTATTGGAAACAATTTACATACATAAGTTCAAATTTACATAAGGAAAGAAAAAACAACACTAAATTATTCCACTAGCAAGATCATGTCTCTAAGATTATGCTTGCATGTCATTCATAATTTACTTCTTCATATCCTGAGAAAAATGAAACATAAGAAGGGTGAACTCAAATGCTCAGTAAGAGTAATAAATACAATGGAATATAATATAAACATTAGACATGGTGAATTATTTAAAACATATACCTTTAATAATAAACTTGCACATATTATGGCGAGAATATGATTTGAGTAAATATTAACACAATAAAACATAATCAAGGGTATTCTAATAGCCGAATATCCACATGAACTTTCAATTACTAGCTTCATAATGAGGGAAGTGCATATTTCGGACATTCTAAATCATTTTTTCATGGCCTCATCCAAGACATATAGTGATTAAGGCCTCGTCCAAAATCCATATCACATTGGGAAAGGCCTTGGCCAATTCAACGTATATTTGTCTCATGAGACCTACCGATGCATCGAGGCGCTATAGCAGGCCCCACCCATCACACAATATATCCAATGCATTCCTCATATGATCGGGGATCAATATAAACAATATATACATTCATATTGAATCTATCATATGAAATGTAACTAACTTTCCCCAATCATTAAACATAAAACACTAACCATTCGGAATAATATGGTAAATGGTTTTAGGATATATCATCCACAATAGAGTTAGTCATAAACCATTAAATAAAATATGGTATATGACTTCATAAATTATTAAACCCAATAATACCATGGAATCAACAAGAGTGTTGAATTAGACGAAAACACCCTTATAAAATCATTAAGCAATTCTAGAGATGAATACTCTTTTATTTTGAAAAGAAGAGTTCTTTAGGAAAAATCATTGAATAAAACTAGAAATGAAGTAAGATAGTATATTCATAATAAAAATAGTTTTTATAAGAATAATGGTTTCTAAAAACAGATTATATATTGCCCTTGAAAATAGATATGAATTTGAGAAATTCCCTTGTACCAGGCTCGTATTTTTGGAAACAGTTTTGAGAGATTCTTTTAAAACATGTAACTATCAAGAAAATAGGGAAGGATTCTGGTTGGAATGCATATATATAATAATCACACATAATTTATGATCAGTACATAACAATACATAATAATTTCTTCGAGGAAATTAGACAATAAAAGTAACCCGAATGAAAATGGAGGTTCGGGTGGAAAACCCTTACCTTAACTCCAAACCTGTTCTGCTCTTGTAATTAAGCTCATGGAATATGAAATTATACTTGTTAATAAATTATTTCAGAACCTATTATATGTGTTTTTAGTTTACCATAATTCTAGTTAGTTCATTTATGTCTTTATTGATAAGTTATTGTATTGAATTTCGTCGTTCTGGAGTGTTCATTTCCTTTATTTTCATATTCGGTTCACTTGTTTTTATGTAATGAAGTTCGTGTTGAATTGTTATAAATCTCCAGGATTGGTATTATATATTATTAATGAACATAAATAATTGATAATTTTCATTTCTATCATTTGGTTACATGGAATGAGGATGAATCATTAGATGACCGCCAATTCGATTATTCGGCGGTATTTGGAATATTATGAACTAGTTTTGTCATATAACTTAATTATATGTACATATTCTGGTTCCTGAATATTAATTAGGTTATACCACATATATTATAGTCTAGTAAAACCATGAATATGGTTTCATTACCATTAATGAAGAAGAAATTGAAGAAAAAAACTTCGTCGTCCACGAAGGTTATAAATCAGAACCTCATGGACGTCGATTTCATTTATAAAATAAAAGGGAGGGAGTAAGAATATTTATGATGGTTCTTCCATTAACATGATATAAATCCATTATATATATGTTACTGGAGTTATCATGATAATTTGGACAGATTATGTGAGGAGAGGATAACAAAAATAGATAAATTGAAATAAAACCAAATGAGAAAGAAGGGTGTTTTACCTCATGAAATAACCTCCTTGAGAAAATCCTTAAGGGAAGGGGTTTTGGTCTTTTGGAAAGACCAGAAGCTTCTTGGACGTGGGGAGAGACTAGGGAAGGGTAATTGGGCAGAATGTTGAGGAGCTTCAAGGCTTATATTAGTGAAGAGAAGAGGGAGTGGTGAGGGGTTTTTATAGTGGAGGAGAGGGGTATACTTTGAATATTTAATTCATTATTTTATCATTTCTCCCAAGACAATCAAATAGTATTGTTTCATGTGACCCATAATAGTAATACGTGCATGTGAGTTGGAACCAAGTGGCCTCGAATCACTTTTGATGTCATGAATAGTGTATTTAACTGATAATTTGTATATACGACATTTTATCGTATTTCACTATTCATAAAAAATTCTAGATTTTCAGTAAAATCCCCCAAATTTACCCTAACCATTTTTTGATGTGTAGAATTGAAAAGTAAAATCCATTTTTCAAAAATAATTTTCTAAATATTATTAATTTAATTTTTAAATAAGGTCATAGTTAATTTGAAAAATAACAATCTTGAAGTGCAATTAGTTTTATATGACATTGAAAATTTAATTAAGATCCCATTATCAAATTGTCTTAAGAAAATAGAATAATATCATTATTTACTATTAAAGGGTCATATTAATTTTCATATTACTATTCATATTACTATTCATAAGGTTATGTTATTATTCAACAAAAATCAAGTTTCTTCTATCAGACTCCAAATGACTTACTGAACATAACTCCAGATGACCATTTCTTGAAATTCAAAACATAGAAGAGACAAAGTTGTGTTTAATGGATAGATTATAAAATTGAATTCTATATTTATTTTCAAAACCTTGGGGTGTTACATTATCCCCTCACAAAAATTTTATCCTCGAAATTCATAGAATATTACGTAAAAATATTTAGGTATGTCTTTAATATAAGCTCCTCAGGCTCCCATGTTGCTTCCTCTATCTTATGGTTCCTCCATAGAACCTTTACCAGAAGAGTCTTCTGATTTCTCAATACTTGTTCTCTAGTATCAAGAATCTTGATTGGCTCTTCACAGTAAGATAAATTGAGCTTCAGTTCCACTTCTTCATAAGTGAGTACATGTGTTGGGTCTGGCATGGACTTTCTTAACATTGACACGTGGAACACATTGTGAACCTTGGAGAGACTTGGCGGCATTGCCAAATGGTAAGATACGACTCCAATTCGGTCTAGAATTTCAAAAGGTCTGATGTACCTGAGACTTAACATTCCCTTATTACCGAATCGTATAATACCCTTCCATGGATATACCTTTAAGAAAACATAATCACCTTCTTGAAACTCGAAATCCTTCCTTTGGTTATCTGTATAGCTATTTTTCCAACATTGAGCTATTTTGATATGGTTCTAGATAATCTTCACATTTTCCATTGTTTCTTCAACATGTTCTGGGCCCACGAGCTTTCTTTCACCAACATCATCCCAACAAGTTGGTGTACAACATCGCCTCCCATATAATGCTTCATAGGGTGCCATCTCTATATTTGAATGGAATCTATTGTTGTAGGAAAATTCTACGAGAGGTAAATACTGATCCCACATGCCTTGAAAATCAAGTGAAAAAGACCTCAACATGTCTTCCAATGTTTGAATTGTCCGTTCTAATTGTCCATCAGTTTGTGGGTGGTAGGTAGTGCTCAAACGAAGATCAGTATCTAGGGCCTTCTGAAGACTTTTTCAGAATCTTGATGTAAAACGTGGATCACGATCAGAAACAATCAATAGGGGTACTCCATGAAGTCTCACAACTTCATTAATATATAGTCTTTCTAGACGTTCAAGTGGTAGATCTTATCTTATAGAAAGAAAATGTGCTGACTTGGTAAGACGATTGACAATGACCCATATTGTATTGTTACTTTTAGGAGTCTTTGGTAGTTCCATGACAAAATCCATCATGATATTATCCCATTTACACTCAGGTATGGGAAGGGGTTGCAATACTCCTCCAGGCTGTTGCCTTCTAGCTTTCACTTGTTGACAAACCATACATCTTGACACAAAATTAGCAATCTCCCTCTTCATGTTGTCCCAATAAAAATGTTCCTTCAAATATCTATACATCTTAGTGCTACCAGGGTGTATAGTGAAATTGGAACTATGAGAATCATCTAACAATTCCCTTTTTAGATCAGGTATATCGGGAACACAAAGTCTCTTCCCAAATTTCAAAATTCCATCTTCATATACGAATTCACTCAATCTCCCATCATTCACAGCTTTAATATTCTTTTGAAAGTATTCATCATCAGCCTGAGAAATTTTTATCCTTTATAGTAAAGATAGTTTGGCAACCATTTGAAAAAGAACTGATGTTTCACCTTCCATGGTTATTCCCATACCCATCTTTACTAGATCCATGAAAATAGGATCCCTTTCAACTCTCATCTTGTTCAAAACTCCATGATCCTTTCTGCTCAAAGTATCTTCCACCTTATTTGCCTTCACTAGGTGGTAGTGTACCGTGCAATCATAATCCTTGAGTAGTTCAATCCATCTCATTTTCCTCATGTTGAGTTATTTTTGTGAGAAAATATACTTCAAACTCTTATGATCAGTATAAATCTCACATTTTTCACTATAGAGATAATGTCTCCATATCTTCAAAGAAAATATTATAGTATTTAACTCAAGATCATTAGTAGGATAGTTTTTCTCATGAATTTTTAGCTGTCATGATGCATAATAAATAACCCTATCATTTTTCAAAAGTACACAACCAAGTACTTTCTTTGAAGCATCACTATAAATAACAAACACTTCATTCCCTGACGGTATAGTCAATATAAGAGGATTGACTAATCTTCTCTTTAGTTCTTTGAAACATTATTGACAATACTTTTTCCAAACAAATTTAACCCCTTTATGTGTGAGCTTCATCCATGAGTTAGCCAATCGGAAAAAATTCTATACGAAATGCCGATAATAACCTATTAAGCCAATAAAACTGCGTACCTCAGTTATGTTTGTTGGCATGGGCCAATCTTGTATTGCCTTTTTCATTGCACGATCAACTAGGATTCCATCCTTAGAAACAATATGGACAAGAAAATAAAACTCGTAAAGCCATAATTCACATGTGATAAACTTTCCATATAATTCATGTATTCTAAGAGTATTCGGGATAAAGCGCAAGTGATTTTCGTGATCTTCGCAGCTTTTGGAGCATACCAAGATATCATCAATAAATACCACTAAAAAATCATCGAGATATTCCTTGAAAACTCTATTCATTAGATATATGAATATAGAAGGTGCATTAGTCAATCCAAAAGGAATTACTATAAACTCGTAATGCCCGTACCTAGTTCGAAATGCTTTTTTTGGAATGTCTTCCTTATTTACACTCAACTGATGATATCCAGATCGATTTTCAACCTTTGAAAAGTATTGATCTCCATGCATTTGGTCAAATAAATCATCAATGCGAGGTAGGGGATACTTATTCTTTATTGTAATAGCATTGATTTCCATGTAATCAATGCAAAGCCTCATGGATCTATCTTTCTTCTTAACAAAGAGGACTGGGGCTCCCCATGAAGAAACACTAGGTCAAATAAATCCCTTTTCACTCAAATACTCTAGATGTTTCTTTAGCTCCACTAATTCCACAGTGGCCATTCTATAAGGGGTCTTCGATATGAGCCTTGAAACAGGAATTAAATCAATAGAAACCTCAATTTCTCATTCTGGAGGATGTCCTGGTAAATCTTCTAGAAAGAGATCAAAATATTCTCTCATAATAGGTACATACTCTATTTGAACATTCCTTTCCTCACCCACAATTATTTCATTATCTTTATCCCTAATAATTAAACTTAGGTGAGCTACTAGGGGTGGATCTAGATAAGATTCAGGTGGTGATGATTCTGCTCTAAAGATAAGGTGTTCTTTATCATCGTCATCAAAAATCGTAACCTTCTTCTTCTTACAATAAATTTTTGAATCATGGTCAGAAAACCAATCCATACCAAGTATTATAAAAAATTCAATCATGGGTATGATGATGAGATCAGTAGATAAAGAACATTTGTAAGCCCTAATGGGAACTGATTCACAGAACTTTGTAGTAATGATACTTCCCTTAGGAGTTTTCACTGACAACTTCCTTGTTAAATAAAATTGGAAATATCTAATTTTCTAAGAAAACTGGGAAGATATGAAACAATGTGATGATCCAGAATCAAATAAAGCATTGGCTAAACTTGAGGAAACAATTAAAGTACCTGCCACCATGTCATTAGGAACTTCAACCTCTGCAGTTGTGATTTCATAAGATTGTCCCTGATCCCTTTATCTTTTCTGTTGCATATTTCCTTGACGTTTTGGACAATCATCAGCATAGTGTCCCATCTCCAGACAACTATAGCATTGAACATCACTGGATTCATTCTTCCCTTTGAAATCACCATCAAGATGGACTTTCTGACCACATTTGTAACATACTTATTTTCCTTTTAAGCATGCACCAGGGTGTTTCTTTCCAAAATTGTCACATGGTGGAAATTTGAATCTTTCCTTCTTCCTCGTTTCCTTATTTCCTTTCCCATGGTTTTCAGTAGCCCTCTTCTTTTCTTTCTTACCCTTAAAGTCATAAGACTTAGAGAATTATTTTTCTGTCTTGATGGCATATGAAACTATATCCTCATATGATGAAAAACATTGGGAGACCAGTTCCCACCAGAGGAATGGCTTTAGTCCATCAAAGAATTGATCAATTTTTCTCCTTGGATTTCATATATAGTCCATAACATGTCTTTATAAACTTGTGAAGTTGGATTCATACTTGGAAACATTTTCATCCTCCTTCTGCCTCAGATTAAAGAATTGTCTCTCCATATCTTCTCACTGCTCATGAGGAAAATATTTTTCTAAGAAGATTTCCTTAAAATCCCTCCATTCCATCTCTTCTATATCTTCCTCCTCCTTTGTGTTTTGGATTAATAACCACTACTGATCCGCATATCCAGATAGATGATATACTATCATGACAACCATCTCTCATTCATTACATCCCAAAGTGAGAAATATCTTCTCAAGGGAACATATCCACTACTCTGCTACAAATGGGTTTGTAGTCCCGTTGAATGATAGAGGTTGTTGCCGCATAAAGCGATCTATCATGGCTCCTCCACGTGGTGGATCCAGATGCTCCATACAGGTAAGGTTATTATTCATAACCTAAGTAAGTTGACCCAGTATAGTTATGAGTTGCTCAGAACCAGTCACAGCACCAGAGCCAACATCATTATCTTTCATTGGAAGAAAATCCCTACTAGGAACACATGCATTCGTGCGATTTCCATTCCTTCCACTAGGCTCCATATCTAGATAATGGAATACAATAAAATAGGTTATGAATCATAATGTATAATCTTAACTAATAAATACTCATAAAAATTGAGATCCTATGCATGGCTAATCCCATATTCAGAAAAAAGGTTCTTTGTGGAATATTTACATTAAACTCTTTTATAATGGCTTGTAAAGAAAATGTGAATTATATTAAGCATATCCCCCGGGACTGTCATAACCAAGAGGGCAGCAAGGCCCGTTTTCGTGCACCAGTTCCCATTCGAGTCTAGCTCAAAGCGGTGTTTTGGGGATTTACCCCTAGATACATCTGTGCCAGAGCCGCCTTTACCTGCTCGTATCCAGACAAGGATGTATTTCTTGAATGATCCATATAATCTATTCCTTACCAAAATACAAGAACGTTCTTGTATGTTTATCCTCAAATACTATCTTTGGGACTCTTCCCTAATTCTACTTTTTCTAAATCTAGTTTCCAAGTATTATATTAAACTTCCTCTAATACCAACTATAAGGACTCGACCCTAGTTGCTCGGAGCCAGTGCCTTATTTGATTACGTTGGCATACATACAAGGAAAACGAATCCTGAAGGACTGAGTAGTTTAGTATTATTGGAAACAAGTTACATACATAAGTTCATATTTATATAAGGAATGGGAAAACAACACTAAATTATTGCACTAGCATCATCATGTCTCCTAGATTATGCTTGCATGTCATTCATAATTTACTTCTTCATATCCTGAGAAAAATGAAACATAAGAAAGGGTGAGCTCAAACGCTCAGTAAGATTAAGAAATATAGCAGAAGATAATATAAACATTAAGGCCTCAACCAAAATCCATATCACATTAGGAAAGGCCTCGGCCAATTCCACGTCTATTTTTCTCATGAGACCTACAGATGCATCGAGGGGCTATAGCGGGCCCCACCCATCATATAATAATTCCAATTCATTACTCATATGAGCGGGGATAAACATAAACAATATATACATTCATATTGAATCTATCATATGCAATGTAACTAACTTTCCCCAGTCATTAAACATAAAACACTTACCATTTGGAATAATATGGTGAATGGTTTTATGATAGATAATCCACAATAGAGTTAGAAATAAACCATTAAATAAAATATTGTAGATGAAATCATAAATTATTAAACCCAATAATACCATGGAATCAACAAGAGTGTTTAATTAGACGAAAACACCCTTATAAAATCATTAAGCAATTCTAGAGATGAATACTCTTTTATTTTAAAAAAAAGAGTTCTTTTAGAAAAATCTTTGTATAAAACCAGAAATTAAGTAAGATAGTATTTTCATAATAAAACTAGTGTTTTTAGAAGAATAATGGTTTCTAAAACCAGATTATATATTCCCTTGAAAATATATATGAATTTGAGAAATTCCCTTGTATCGGGCTCGTATTTTTGGAAACTATTTTGAGAGCTTCTTTTAAAACATGTAACTATCCAGAAAATAGGGAAGGATTATGGTTGGTGTGCATACATAGAATACTCACACATAATTTATGATTAGTATATAACAATACATAATAATTTCATGAAGGAAATTAGACAACAAAAGTATCCCAAATGAAAATGGATGTTCGGGTGGAAAACCCTTACCTTAACTCCAAATGTGTTCCGCTCTTGTACTTAAGCTCATGGAATATGAAATTATACTTGTTAATAACTTATTTCAGAACCTATTATACATGTATTTAGTTTACCATAATTCTGGTTAGTTTATTTATGTCTTTATTGACAAGTTATTGTATTGAATTTTGTCGTTCTGGAGTGTTCGTTTCCTTTATTTTCATATTCGGTTCACCTGTTTTTATGTAATGAAGTTCATGTTGAATGGTTATAAATCTCTATTATTTGAATTATATATTATTAATTAACATAAATAATTTATTATTGTCATTTATATCATTTGGTTACATGAAATGAGGATGAATCATTAGATGACCACCACTTTGATTATTCGGCTGTATTTGGAATATTTTGAACTAGTTTTGTCATATAACTTAATTACATGTACATATTATGGTTCCTGAATATTAATTAGGTTATAGCACATATATTATAGTCTGTTTTAACCATGAATATGGTTTCATGACCAGTAATGAAGAAGAAATTGAAGAACGAAACTTCTTCATCCATGAAGGTTATAAATCAGAACCTCATGGACGTCGATTTTGTTTATAAAATAAAAGGGAGGGAGTAAGAATATTTATGATTGTTCTTCCATTCACATGATATAAATCCAGTATATAGATGTTAATGGAGTTATCATGATCATTTGGATAGAGGAGGTGAGGAAAGGATAACAAAAGTAGATAAATTGAAATAAAACCAAATGAGAAAGAAGGCTGTTTTACCTCTTGAAATAACCTCCATGAGAAACTCCTTAAGGGAAGGTGTTTTGATCTTTTGGAAAGAACAAAATCTTATTGTAAGTGGGGAGAGAATAGGGAAGGGTAATTGGGCAGAAATTTTAAGATCTTTAAGGCTTAGAGTAGTGAAGAGAAGTGGGAGTGGTGAGGGGTTTTTATAGTGGAGGAGAGGGGTATACTTTGAATATTTAATTCATTATTTTATTATTTCTCTCAAGACAACCAAATAGTATTGTTTCATGTGACCCCTAATAGTAAGAAGTGAATGTGAGTTCGAACCAATTGTCCTTTCATCACTTTTGATGTCATGAATAGTGTATTTAACTGATAATTTGTATATATAGTATTTTATCGTATTTCACTATTCATAAAAAATTCTAGATTTTTAGAAAAATCCCAAAAATTTACCCTAACAATTTTTTGATGTGTAGAATTCAAAAGTGAATTACATTTTTCAAAAATAATTTTCCAAATATTATTAATTTAATTTTCAAATAAGGTCATAGTTAATTCGAAAAATAACAATCTTAAAGTGAAATTAGTTTTATGTGACATTGAAAAATTAATTAAGATCCCATTATCATATTTCCTTAAGAAAATAAAACAATATCATTATTTACTATTCAAGGGTCATATTACTATTCATAAGGGTATGTTACTATTCATCAAAAGTCAATTTTGTTCTATCAAACTCCAAATGACTTATTGAACACAACTCTAGATGAACATTTCTTGAAATTCAAAACATAGAAGAGAAAATGTTTTGTTTAATGGTTAGATTATAAAATTGATTTCTATATTTATTTGTCAAACCTTGGGGTGTTATAATAAGACTTGATAATATGATATAGATAATAGATATCTCACACTCATTTTTACAGTGAAAAAGCCGAGGAATTACTTATAGGACCATGAAGTACACTTGGTATCTCATATCGAAAACTTAACTATGTTATTATCCTCCATATGCTAACTATGTACTTGTCTTGATGGGAAGTCATCCTACAATAGTATGACATCTAATTAATGTCATAGAAGGTAATTAAAGGGATGGTGTTTGATGATTTCCATGCTGCACATCCTAATTTGAAAACCAAGATAGTTTATATCAAACATCTAGATGAAGAAGTTTTTTATTCCCATGAAACCCATACAATTTGAGAGATGTATGTTGATGGGGCCGGACTAAGTTCAGTTGGGAAGAAAATAGAAAACACAAAGCTCAACTGGTTTGGTCTATGGATTGTATTTTCTTCCTCAGATAATGAAAATTTTTCCAACTCATTATTACTATAAAAAGGATGTAATAATAATGAGGAAGAATAACAAGCCCTTATTATAGGCCTAAAGCCATCCCTATATCTATAGATAGCCTATTTTAATGTCAATGGTAACTCAGAGCTAGTGATCAAATAGATCAACAATGAATATTCCACCAAGAAGGATTAATTGTCCCCTATCATAAATTAAGTGAGGTGGTTGATAGAAGAGTTCCCTTTTGAACCAATGTTATATCACCTCTCTTGATCATAAAATGCTTGTGCTAATTCACCAGCCAATGTAACTACAATTCAAGATAATTTAGATCAAGATGAGGTAGTCTTCCGAATTACACACTAAAGGGTAGTCTCAACAATCATTATTCATGGCATAGAATAAATCAATCAGGTCAATGCTTCACTAAGTAACAATGATCTAATATTAATTATTATATGGTTGAACCCCATAATAAATAACCTCCAATATGGAACCCTCTCATAAGATCAAGCCAAAAAAGAATATATCCAATGCCAGAAAATAAACTTCACCATTCAGGATGGATCAATTGAATAAAATGCCATCTATAAATGATGATTATATGGAGTCCTCCTTAGATTTAGTGTAGAATGAGATACTCCCACTATCATAAAGGAAGTTCACACAAGATCCTTTGGTTCACACCAATTCTAAGCTATTTTTTCCCAATAAATTAGGAGGCTTGGTTACTTTTGGAAAATGATTATACAAGGTTTCATGGAGTTCACCAATATATTCCACACATCTTAAATACTTGATAATTTCATTCATCGTCCCCCAAATCTTATACATACTACTAAATATTCCTAGACATTTTTTTGTATGGGAAATATATGTCAGGGGTTCATATCCCCCAACCACAGCTAAGTAGTTTAGGTGTATTCTTACTGCTACCGATTCCTTTTCCAACTGGGCTGAGGCCATACCTCTCAAGGAAGTTAAGATAATAAATATCATCAACTTTTTGAAGTCCAATATCATAACCATATTTGGTTTCCCTCAAAAAATAATGATTGAAAACAATATAAATATTTTTCTTCTAAGTTGAAGAGGCTATATCCGGATTATAACATTGAGTTCATCCATTTATCTTGCAATCATGAAATGAAAAATGGGTATATAGAGGCATTAAATATGAATATATCAAATATACTATATAAAATAATGGAAAAAGAAAAGAATTATTTATTGGACAAGATCCTACATACTTTATGGGCCTATAATACCATAACCCAAACTACCACAAAAGCAACCCCATACTCACTGGTCTATGAAAAAAAGGAAATATTTCCAGTTGATGTATAATTTACCCCAATTAGAAATGTTGTCAATGGAAAAATCAAAGAATATAAAGTATCACAAAAGTGACTTAATGATTTAGAACAACTCGATCAGAAAATGTTACGTATACTACACAACCTCAAAGTCCCTCAAAATCAAATCAAATGAGCCTTCAATAAGAATGTTATCCCTTTATCATTATTATAAGGAGAATTGGTTCTAGTTCTCATAAAGTCGATGATACTAGGGTTTAAACCCTTAAATATGGAACCCAAATGGGAAGGGACTTACATCATACAAAAGGTCAATTCCAATAGAGTTTACTCATTGGCCACGTTGGATGGAGAAAGTGTCACACCCCCACCAAATCAAGGTTATTTAGGAATATATTTCATAATTTACACCCTGTAAATAAGGTAACACATCAAGACTTTAACCAGAACAACACTCTAGTTCCTCATTTCATGACCTTAAAACTGCATAGAACCCATGTTCCTATTTCACGATGATAAAATACATGATAAAGTCCTTACTACATGATGTAAAACCACATAGAACACATCTTGGTCACATGATGTTAAGTTGTGAGACATTATAAGTCCTTGTTTCATGTCTTTAAACTGCACAACAGTCATTTTCATAGAACCACTACACAACTTGTGTTTACCCTATGGGACCCACATTCCATTTTATGTGTCATATAGATCTGTGTAAAAGGTTTCGAGTGGTGGGTTTACCAGCTCATGATGAGTTTTATCCAATGAACCTACATGAGAAAAAATTATTCTCACCTTCATCCTAGCACTGAAACCGAATTCACACGAGGTTTCCTTCTTTCTTAACCCATGAAATAACTTCATTTTTAATCCATTGTACCTGAGATATATTTGTATAGAAAATAAAATACCCCATCCCTATATGATAGTCAGATCTACACAAGGGAACATATATAAGAACCAAATGTGGCTTGATTTCTATACTTATAGGATACATAGTGATTCTTGAATCCTAAATCATGGGTACAACCACAATTTTAAGAACCACTATCTCCTTGTATATAGGCTAGACCTGCGTAGGTAGTTTTCTATAAAAGAACTACGCATGTCTTGATTCTTGTTATCATGAGATATGTAGTGACACACAAATCCCTAATCCTTGTCCCAACCATAATGTTAAGAGATAATAAAGTTCCTCATACCCCACATTTGATTCAAAAATGTGTGGAGGACTCTTTATTTAATAACTACATGTTTCTTGATTCCTGACCATACATAATATGTAATGGTGCATGGATTACTCATCATTAGTCTTGACTGTAAATTTGAAACAAAATTCCCTTCTCCATACACATGATTTTGATCTATATAGGGATCCATTAATAAATACACTATTAATACATGATACACAGTGACACAAAGGTTCTCCACCCTAGTCCTATCCACAATTCCTGAAAAGAAGAATGTACTCTCCATTTTTTATGTACACACTATATCTATGCAGATGGATTTCTTTGAAAGATCTATATGTGGTCTGATTCCTTTACATATGAGATTCATAGGGAAACCCAGGGGAAGCCCTAACACATGAATTTCATATGCATCTAGCCAACCTTATTGTCCAATCGAGTCACTTACTATTAGTAATTGTCCTTGTCCATTCTCAGTACCAAGACCAATTAATTTCTTAGTCATGAACTCATAGCTAACATGATATGGGTTATTACATATTCACCTCATGTTTCTCACACATAGTGTGGCTGATGTTAGCTTAGAGGGTTAAACTGACCCACTTAAAGTGGTTGGGAGTATCATGAACAAAGGTGGGTGGCATTAATGGTCCACCTACAAGACCTTAAACCACTTAATACTGGTCGAGTAATATAAGCTCATTTCACCTATGTGTTAGTTATATCTACATATGTACTCTTTTCACATGAGTAAAATAGTCACAAAAGGGTTCAAAAACTATGGATATATACCTGTAATCCTATACAAGGACAAAAATTCCTTTGGAATTTGAATTCAGCTGACCAATGTAGGGTGTCTCTAAGGATACAATTCATAATTCTAAATTAGTTCACAATTTCCTTACTACATGATGTTAAAATACAAAACATATTAATATACCACATAAAATTAAACTAGATATAATAAATCCTCATCACATAACATTATTCTTCATGATAATTAAGTTATTATATCATGATGTTAAACTGCGCAACAAATAAAACCTTATTGTATGATGTTAAACTACATGGAAGGAATGTCCCCACTACAATATATTAAAATACTTAGAATAGAATCCATTATCAGTCCCTATAAAAGGTCCAAAAAATCCTTCCCTTAGTCAACCAATGTGTGGGGGTGCCTCTATAATCATTATTATCACCTCAATCAATAAATCACACTCCATGTCTTGAGCATATTGGATTACTTTAAACCTACAAAAACTTGTGGAAAAAAGTGGATAACCTTCTTCCTAACCATGAACAAGTTAAATCTATATAAAGATATTTGAATTTTTAACAAGAGGATTCTCCTCCTTAAAATAATGGGCCTTCGATCCTTATTATCCCTAATAACATCGTAATGAAACTCATCAAATTAGTGCGATTCATGATCATCCTCGACATAAATGTCTCATACCATCACTCGTGATTTGAGAACATTGATATGTGATTTACAAAATATTCACCCCATATTCAAATGGGTGATGTTGTAATACCATACTTGTAAGTATTAATTAGGTTTTGGTGTAACACACCCCTTGTACATAGTCTCTATATCATGACCTTAAATTCTGTGTTCCTTGGTCGAAGCTATTCAACCTTAAACTCTAGCCCCAGAAGGTTCAAATCATTAGACCCCAAACTATTAGAAAAATATACAGAAAACTTATCAAACTGAAAACCCACAAAGGGATTTGTAAACAAAATTAATTATTCTACTCACTAAACTCTTAATCTCTAAGGTTTATAAGAAAATTAGAGTGTAAATAAAAAAGGCACAAAAGCTCATAGTGCCTATCTTATGACCCTAGAAAATCCAAGCCATACTAATTGGACCCCTTTGGTCTAATAAAAAGTTAGAGGAATGATTTATCACACCACCTCAATATGGAAACTTGTTCATTATGTGACAATACAACTTTCAGTGTTCTTAAAACCATATTAAATATTATGTTTTTCATGAACCAAATTCATATATTTGAAGTATGAGTTTATACCCACTAATTCCTCATGTTGATACACTTCTTATGGAACCCCATATCCTTGATTAATTTCTATTGGTTATCCACAATAGTGTACTATCAAAAGGCACAAACTAATCTGAAGGGACCCCACTAGGATTCACTAGTGAATAATACAATTCCTTAGAGCTTATGCATAGGGGATGTTTTGGCCATAGATGAAATGACCCCCTTTAACCGATGAGTTATTATCCCAAATGTGTATGATATTGGTTTATACCATTAATAATGTTAAACATATACCCAGTAGTTTTAAATCCTCATTGACTTAGATATTCCTAGGGTGTGATTTATAAGCCCCTTGATTCGACTATTCAAGTGGATTCAACATCCTCGATGTTGTCTTTGTGTAATGTACCCATTATTGAAGAAGGGGTGTGGTACCTCATTCTTGAAAAAATTTTAGGTCCTCATCATGTATCCCTAAACCACATGATATATGGACCGAAGCTTCATGACCTTAAAATAAATGTCCCCTTTTCTGGGGTAGTCTGTGAACTACCCCAGGGTTCCAGAACCCTCCCCAGAAAACATTTTCTCTATACCCTACTTCATTTCCAAAGTGTTTGAATCTTCAAAAAACTCCCATATCCTCCATAAAGGAGTTTGGAACCCTTTTATTTAATATTCATGCAATCCCATATTGGAACATTCATAAGGGACGTCAAATCATCAACCAAAGGAATATTTTCCTTGTAAGAAAGGTCCTTTGATCTCTGTTAGGCATATAAATATCATAGTAGAACTTGAAACCTCAGTGTAGATTGAAATAATCCTTGGATTTACTTCCCCATATCATAATATTTCATTAAAAATACTTGAGGCATTATTTAAAAAACTCATATTCCAATTATCCATGTGGATTTGACACCCCTGACATTATGTCACTATCTACCAAGGACTTTTGAAGCAAAGGATGCGAGGTGCCATAACCCTTCATGAATATCCATTATTTATAATTCTAGTAAGGATACAAGGTGTTATAAACCTTTATGAATATCCATTTTTTATAATTCTAGTAAGGATACAGGGTTCTATAACCCATGATTAATATTCATTTTACATGTATTAAGAATTTTAATTCATAAAAGATCCAATTTATATGAACCTAAACTGAAAAAAAGGTCCAAGAAATATGACCATGAACCTTAGCATTATTACATCCAAGATGCTGGACTTAAAATAATGAATCCCCATTTTACTAGCATGATATATATTAAACTAAAAAATTGAAAGAGAAAAAATGCTTTATAGGTTCAAAACCCACGAAGGAAAACCTAGTAAAAAGTTGAGTCTCTACTCATAGGGAATGCATTTTTCATGATTTATGAAATATTAATCACTCATAAATGAACAAATAATTAAACTTTTAAGGATGAAAACCAATTAAGGGAAGTCTGAAAAAAAATCTATTTTTTCCCTAAAATCATCTCCTTCAATGGATTAGAAAACAATTTATGGATAAAAACACAAGATACAAATCTTTTAGGGACCATCATATAGACCTGAAAAAAATATATCTATGCTCACTAGGCCCCTCAATTAGAAAAAAGTTAGAAAAAAGTATTTTTACATGATAAATCTACTTGGTTTCATCCCTTTGAATTAGATAATTTTGAAAGGAAGGATGTTGGAACATCAACAAGGGTGCTTATTCCTATGATCATCTGTGAGACATTCTAAAAAAATATTTTATGACTCCAACATTTGAGTTTGGATTTCATTTTTTCTAGAATTATGAAACAAATTGATTTGTAGAAAATATCTATATTATATTAGGTTGTCAAGATACCATGTATATAGTGAATATAGAATAGGAAGGTTCCAACACTTGGGATTTGAAATGATTTTTTATTGACGATTCAAGGAAAAGAGAGAGAGGTAAGTAATATATATGGTTTGATGTCTCTCCCATTTTTACTCAAAAGGAATACTCCATGATCATGGTAAAATTTAGTAATATGAGTTATATAGATTAGTCAGAGTCTAGAAAGAATCATCAATTTAATGTTGATGTGTCAACCACTCTATTTCCTTCACCATCGCCAGAGGATGAATAGCCCCAATCGAGGCGGATAACTCCGGAACCTCTTTTTAAGCTATCTACAATAAATATAATTCCTTTTAAATATATTCCTTCATGTGAGTTATGAACACATTATGGAATGATATATGTGTGTCCAGGATGATCATCGGATCACACAATTGGGAGGCTTTACTATGTTTTTACTTTAATGCCTATAAGTATTCCCTCATCATCTAGAGTATACAATTTCGATCATAAATGTTGCATAGATCCATTTTATGATCAGATAGATACTAACAAGTCATAAAAATACATTGTATGGATTTATATAATCTTTGATAATTGGAGCCTTCCACCCACATTTAATGAAATATTTTGATGATGCATTCCCCTTGGTGCCATATTACCTCTAAAAGAGTTTCAATGATTAAATAATAAATATTATACCAACCTCATATTTATGAGACCCTACTTCTGGAATCCATATCGGTGGGTTTCATTGTGTGAAAAAAAAATGACCAAGGTATACTCAGGTATTAATAACATTGAGGGAAGGACCAGATTACCCAATTTGGAAGTAAAGGAAGTTTCCTTAGATACTACCACCCCTGATAGTATGCTATAACCCTATCCTAGTTGGAATATCATCCTCTAATGGTATAGAGGGCTTAGTTCCTGAAATAAAATATGCTTGGTCACTATTATACATTCCACTATAATGAGGGTGCTTATTTTGGGGGTTTCTTGAGTCCTGAATCAGCACCATTATAGCAATGAACAATGGGTTTAGATATGTATGTGCTTTATCTACCCATCAAACTGGTTGTATTAGTACACCAAATGGGTATGATCCCACCCAAGATTGGGAATAATCCTAAGATAGATAAGTATGAACTTTATTAGGTGATAGGCCAACTTGACATTAGTATCCTATCATGTCCGCATCATACTAAATTGATAAATATGTATGGGATCCCATTCCCTATTCATGTCAGAAAAAGGAATAAAATACACATTTTAAGTACAAAGAAACCAATGATAAAACCTATAAGAGGATTATGGCTAACAAATAAGTAGTTCTTATAATAGATCCATCGGAACCCTATTATGAAGAAAGACTTTATATAATATTTCATCAAGGGAACCACTACCACTGTCAATGTTCACCCCATAAGGTTTTGGGTAAGGAATGAAATTAAAATAGGTATGTTTGATGAACATTTCAAAAACCTGATCAATTTATAGAGGCATTACCTTGACCCCAAATATATTTAATATCCTAGGGAATAATAGATAATTTGGGATCTCAATGGTGTTTTGATTCCTGCAATATTGGAAGTGCTCACCTATCCAGCCAAATAAAAATTTGTGGGGCACACTAATCTGGTAAGGGGTATTGCCTTGTTGAATGTAACTAAAAAGTTTATAAAGAAGACAAAGGTTTGTTAAAATTATTTTTGAGGGTTCATCCTTTTTATAGATGAGATTACATCACCAACTTGCTGACCTAGACACCCAAAAATGCATCCCCATCTGGGAAAATCCATCAGTTTAGAAACATGTCCAAAATCCCACCAAATAAAGACTTGGGGAAACACATATTTTCAACATGAAACCCCATGGTCTATACTACCCAACCTTTAGAATGTACCAACAATATCCCTCACTGTCCTGAACCTATTGAGGTGTATTTATGAGGAAACACCATAGTTAGTTGAGACCCACTTTAAAAATGGAATATAATTATCCATTCTTTTAAGGAAATGATTGAGGATAGGATCAACTCCTTAATCATATTATCTCTCTTGATGGTGAGTATATTTTGAGCTAAGGTGGGAATTTATTCAGGTTTATCCTGAATGTTTTCAGTAGGAGGGAACACATCTTATATTTTCCAAAGAGGTTGTATCCTACCCAAGCTGGCTGATATCCCTTAGGATGATTCCCACCTCGCTATTATTCAAGTGAAAATATTTTGTACCGAGATACTAATGAAAGGTCAATTAAAAATGAAGCTATGGTGGATAGTGAATGAAAAACTATGAAATAAATGTTTCCTCCTAATGATGTATGATAAAAAATTGGTCAAAAAATTATGTATATATTTGGCTAACCCATAATGGCCATGTCTATTCATAAAAAAGTTACTACCCAAAAGTAGGTCATATTTTGAACTCCATCCACCATTTAGGTTGTATGAAAAAAGAGTATGTTTGAGTAGCTCTAAAAAATATGTTGATGAGTGAGATCTTGAATGTTAGGGATCTGAGGAAATTTAGTCAACTCATAGGATGAACCATGGAAAGATGCTAATTTCAGTTGGTTGTTCTCAAATATGATCACCTAGATTGAGTCTAATGAAGAATAAAACCATAAATTAAAAATATTATGGTTGGTAAAAGGAATGGGAGTGTCATAAATTAGGATGAAGTTATATAGAGGTAGTATGTGTGATAGATAATAATTCTAAAAGTCAATTGGAAGAATACCCTTTAGGAAATAATTTTCAAACAAGATATGGTATCATGGATTTGAATTGCGATTCCCAAAAATCATAGTTCTTTGGAAAACCACATTGGAGGAAGTATGTGAGCTTGAATCCATATAATAAAAAATTCATAAAAAATATATATTAGATAAATAGTGAATAATATAAGTTCATGACTTCGGTGGCATCACATGTATCATGTTACTAATTTTGAGTCACACAATCACATGACTATAACAATGTACAGATATCACATAAAGCATTATGTGATCACATGAAACCCAAGTAAATCACATGCATCGTGTAAATAAATCCTATGGCCAGGGATGTAGGACATGGTTTGAATAAGTTACATTGATCAGTCAGTGTCTTTGTTATGTGAGTTATGTGAACGATGTGGTTACATGACCAATTCTCATGATCCAATCATATGGAGAGGATATGTGATGGGGTCTCATGAAGTGAACATATAAAAGTAAAAAAAGTATGAGCACTCAGGAAGTTTTTATTGAAAGTTAAATGATTTAAATAACACCATCCTATTTATATGATATCTCACAAAATAATAAAGGTCTCTTGGAAGACCAATGGTCACACACAAAAATAAAAATGGGTAGAAACCAAAGGTGGATTTGGTAAGAATTTTTTTCCTTAGAACCAATTCCTTGATCATTCCTTTATATTTCACTTCCAAGGGGGAAATTTGTGGATACCTTCTAGAATAAGACCAAAAAAAAAATACAAAAATCAAAATAATGTTTTTTTCTAAAAAGGTAAATAATAAATCATGACTAATTGGAAATAAAGTGTTTAGGATATATGACAGAATAAACCAAAATGGATCATGTGATCAGATGAAACCTCACATGAATTCACCAAGGAAAATCAGAGGTGATGTCCCTCATATGGTGCATGTGTCGTCGCATGATCCGTGGATGATAATGAGATGTCCTAGAGACACGTGGTGGTCAAACAAAAAAGGCCACTGATGACCAGGGATGGTAATGATGGACTAATCATGTTATCAATGTTCTTCACATGACTCTCCTTGGAATAACATGATATTCCCATGAACTTTAGGTTGTCACATAGTCACATTCACATAAGGGTGGATCAACCACCATGTAAATGTAATCTATCCCTCATGGAATGGTCTCATTAATAAACTAGAAAAAGCACATGGTGAGGTTTTCATGTGGTTGTGTGTACTCACATCAATCAAATGATTCCCATGAAGTCATGTGAAAACCTATATAACAATCCAATAAAACAAATCAGTTAAGAGAATAAGTTATTCATGAAACGGTTTACATGCCATTGCATGATCAAGGAATGATCACATAATGTCTTGAAGACATGCAGTGTCTTAACACCAAGGGTATCCAACAATCAAGGCCATATATGGTGGGAGAATCACATGATTCCTTGAGAAATTAGACAATAGACCCATGAAAACCAGGTCTTCAGGTAACCACATTTTCATAAGGGTGGAACACTCAAAGTGTAATGTCAAGCTAGCCCATGAATAATATTGAAAAATCAGTTTTCCATGGGGAGGTTTTCATGTGGTAGTGTGACCTAAGATAGATTAAGTGATTCCCCTTGGATTTATATAATGAACGTTATGATAATTAGGTCACATGAATCAAATCAGTATGGATGGTAATAATAAAACCTTCCTTAGATCATGGTTTACCATGAAAGGGTGGATCAAACACCATGTAAATGTATGTTGTCTCTCATGTAAAGGTCTCGTGAATCAACTAGAAAAAGTACATGGTGAGGTTTTCATGTGGTTTTGTGGCGTAACATAAATCACATGATGCCAAAGAAGTCATGTGACAACCTATATAACAAGTCAATAAAACAACTCAATTAAGAGAATAATCTATTCATGAAAAGGTTTACATGCCATCGCATGATCAAGGATTGATAATGTAATGTACTAAAGACATACGATGTCTGAACACCGAGGGTCTTCAACAATCAAGGCCATCTATGATGGGAGGATCACACAGTCACTATTATTCACATGATGCCTTGAGGAGTCATATTATATACCCATGAAAACCAGGACTTTATGAAATCATATTTTCATAAGGGTGGATCACCTATTGCGTAAAGGTAAGCTAGCCCATGAATCAGATAGAAAAATAAGTTTTCCATGGAGTGTTTTTCATGTGGTAGTGTGACCTAAGACTGATGAAGTGATTCCCCTTGGAGTTATGCAATGAACTTCATGACAAATAGGTCACATGAATCAAATCAGTATGGCTATTAATAATAGAACCTTATTTTTATCATGGTTTACCATGAACTAAAGGGTATGAAATAATTGATGACGTACAAATTAGCTTTTACATAAGATGATAAACTTACACAAGATAATCCCCACCCAAGAAAACATAGCTTTGACTTAATATGAGAAACTTATCTTCGACTTATTGATGAAAAACTTAGATATGAAAAGCACACAATACATCACCAACTTACACAAATAGTCCTTACTCCTACTTAAGATGATATATATGACTTTTCCACCATGAAAAAGTGTCATACATATATGAGAGGTGACACCTATAAATCCCCACCCATTTTAAAATAATAGAGACATAGGAGGAGAACCCATGAGAACATTATCAAGTGGAGGGATCATGTGATTGCAAGAATGTTTTTATTAACAAATGTTTAGTGAGTAACTTAAGAGAAATTAAATATAATAATGAGTTGTGTATGGTATTATCACATGTTAACCCCTAGTCATTCGGTCACATAACAATAGACTGGTCACATAACAGGTGTGAGATAATGAGAAAATCTCCTGGTCATGTGATGAGGTCATGAAATTTCGCATCCCCTCATTAGTTATGTGATGTAAGGGACATCATGATCTTGCATGCACACATTTCCTCACAAGATTCATGTGAAGCACATGACTCTATAATCGTCATACAGAGTGCATGATCATTCTTTCTTCACATGGAGTATATGAACCTATGGCATCTGCATGAGCACATGACTCCCAAGGGTGTCACCTATGATATCTCAATCACTTACTCACACATAAAGGATATACCTATTTAATATTCTATGATACTCCTAGGACTATATGACTTGGATATCTATAAGATAAACCATGACTCCTTTCTCATTAGCGGGTAAAGGAAATAGAACTATGAGGAATCTGACTCTTGTTATAATTAGGATACATATGACACCTTTTATAATGTTTTATCCCCATAGTATCTTCATATATATCATATATTTTCACATGTCTATATTCTAAAGGAAGATCATGATGTTCTCCATATATCCTTTACATTATAATGCCTCTGGTGAAATCTCATTATTTTCTTGTGGAGATATACTATCTACAGGGCTTGTAATCACATTTCACTTAGGGTAGCTTCAGTCTATAAGCCCTATAAAATTTAAATCATGTATCCATCATGACATGTTTGATTTAATATTATCACTTATTTCTCACATTGAGAATTACTCACATGGTATTAAAAATATGTGCGAATCTTGTTAATATCATAAAAATTCAATCATGTATTTATCATGACATGTTTGATTTACTATTATCTCTTATTTCTCATGCTGAGAATTACTCACATGGGCTTAGAGATATGTGGAAATATTATTAATATCATGATACAAATGCCTCTAAACATGGGTATCCACTTTAGTATAATTCCATTCCATTCCTAAACCATGGTGTAATAATCTATTTGAGTGTAACAATCCTTCTCTACCCATCAACGGGTCAGGATTATGAACTAAAAGGACTTTTATTCCTGTTATAAATTTGGTACGTAGGATACCTTATTAAGGTTAAATCCCCATATCTACAATACTTTTTTAGTACATACATGAGGTTATACTCCCTATAAAGTCCATGAATTATTCATGAAACCATTTTCAATTGCCTCATATTACCTTTATGGATCCATATTATCCATGGAAATTTTAATAGTATAATGGTGAACTCAATTTTTAATCCCCACTAAAATATTAAGATGACCTCAGTGTGGAATCCCCACATAAATAAATATTATGCTCCCATGCAATGCATCTAATTTTACACTTTCTCTTGTTTCTCACACTAAGCATAACTCACATAGGATTAGAGACTAGAAATGATTA
The DNA here is from genome assembly GCA_963277665.1 of Viscum album. NCBI lineage: Eukaryota > Viridiplantae > Streptophyta > Magnoliopsida > Santalales > Viscaceae > Viscum > Viscum album. Next base: position 1,497,514,487 of record OY728155.1, on the reverse strand, counting down.
TTCCACCAACATTATGCAAATTCTCCAATGTGGGAATCCTTCTTGATGTATGTCTGATTACATATTATACTCTTTCAGAGGCCCATATTCCCAACAAAGCATCTCAGGGAAACCCCCATATGCCTAAATCCCATTAAAATTTCTATGGTCACAACTCTTACAACATATATGACTCATACAGACCATGTAGAAATTTATTCTTATTCTCATAGGATATATAGGATGCCGCTTTTAGGTTCAATCCCAATTTTCAAACATTAATTGCCTCCTTAGATGAAAATAAACCCCAAAGTTTATCCCAAAAACTATCATCACAATGTCATAATTGGTATGAAGATAGAGTACCTTTGATACCTAAAAATGGTTTCATTAATAAGACTCCCTCCTACATGTTTTGGTATTTAAATCAGTTAAAGTCAATAACCATTCATTTTATTAGGGTAACCAGTCCCATATCGGGATATAGGAAAGATTCATGAAAATATATTAAATCTATAAGAGAGTCTCAGAGTAGGAAATAATCCCCCCCAATAGGAAGGTATAAGATCAAACTCCCAACCTCTAAACCAAATTTATTTTCAACATATCATTTTTAAAAAACACTAATGAACATGTTTCTCTAGAAATAGGACTCGTAACTCATTATTGATATGGGAACCATTGGGTGTTTACGCATGTAAACCTTACTGAGGTGAATAGATTGTGAAACAATATTGACCCCCCCACAATAAAGCATTGGCCAACGAATCTAGTTTGAATCACACAAATATATTTGTATATTATTTTTTATGGTTTCTAATGAGGTTTATTTTTGGAATATGAAATTCCCAATGACTCCCACATCCATGATAAGATATTTCACTATAGATCTTCTTTATAGATGCATATGTTCAATGAGGTTTCTTACCAAATCCACATAGAAACTCACATTGGTAGAGGGAATGAGAGGTTATGCTCATCTCACCCAATTGGGGGAATTATTTTTTAAATAGAGACTCTCTTATATATTTAATTCATGTAAGGGAATCTTTCTAAAGTACTAGTATGATACTGGTTTCCCACATGATAACAATTAGTAATTTCCATGCATCGATGAAAATATTTTTACATATTAGAGCTATCCCATTGATGTGAATATATGTATGTATCAAAAGTTTCCCATTGATGAAACCATTAGTATGTATCAGTGGTTATCCATATTTGTCTTACTATTACTTAGCGATACTAGTTTATAGGCCACTATGGTTTAAATCCACACAACTAGGCAGTTTAGAGTTTAGAGTTTTTAAGGAATGTAGTAGATGCTTTTGGTGTTAGGGATAGGCCCATGAAAAGGTCATTATACACATCCTTGTGAAAGGATTTAGAATCCACATACTTTGGTTCCACTTAATAGGTCATGTCATACCTTTCAAGGTTGCATGATAGGGACCAGTCCATGTAGTTTAAAATCATGTAGTACACCTGACTAGATGAAAGAAGACTAGTAATGGTTGTTTTGAAACATAGGAATGATATACCTTTATGAGTATGAGTTGGTTTGGAAAGAGATATAGGCCTGAAAGGATAATTTTAGCCTCATTGATATTATAGACCAGATGAGGGAAATATGGTTGTTACTAAGAAAGAATATGGCCTTTTATATGGGGGTATGCTATTATTGGGAATAAAAAATGATGAAAGGATTTTCTATAAATAATATGGCCCTAATGAATGGGACATATGGACTCATGGAAATATAGTTGGGTGAGGTAAAGATTTAAATGATATTTTGAGGAATATAACCACATGATAACGGTTATAGAGAATGATATTATGTTTGAAAACCCAAGGAAACTTCTTAAATATCCTATTTTATAGGAATAAAATCCCATTTCTTTTGAGATGAATAGTTTAATGTAACATGATGAGGTTGTATCGTGCAGTTTTTTGTCAGACGATAAGGAAATTTTCTTGAAGTTTTACATCATGCGACTAGGATGCAGTCCACATAATTTAACATCATTCTATGAGGATTCTTGTGTAATGAAATATGTGACAACATAATATTTATTGGGCCTTGCATATAAATAGCTACCCTAAAATAATGGTTGGGGGTTATACATTATAAAAGCCCCAAATTGGGTTCATTATTAATTTTATTAATGGAATGATCAACTCAGATCTCAAATACCATGTGAGTCATACTTGGTATGAGAAACAAGAGATAATAGAATATTGGGAACATTTTATGAGATCACACAACTAAGATTAAATGAGGATAATATTTAAGGAAGGGTCCCACAATGATGAAATTATTAATTGTTCCAATGGAATGATCAACTAAGATCTCTAAGCCCATGTGAGTTATAATCAATGTGTGAAAAAAGGGATAATGGAAGATTAAGTACATTATATGAGAGTGAAAAATTAATATTTAATATTTTTTATACCTTATAAAGGGTTCCATATATTGTGGGTAATCATATCATTCTTTTCATATGATCCATCCTGTACTCATAATGTAGGGAATCCTAGGTTTTTCACTCCGTGTAAGGATACAGTTTAACATCTTACATTGAGGGAATTATCCTATATTTTATTGTCATGTGACTAAGAAATAGGCCACATATTTTAGCGTCATTCCATGGGGATTTTTACTTTCTTAAATGGAATAAACTAAATGGTATAGAAGGGATTACACATAGGCTTCCCTTTGCGGCATTCTTATCGATAATTTGGCCTTTTGAAGGGTCTTAGTCACTAGAGATAGGAATCACCAATTTAATTTGATTTAACGTAGACCTAGTGGAAGAATTCAGTGAAATAATTAATATATAGAAACTCCTTCAATTTATTATTATATTACAACATGAAATAACCTTAGGAAGTATAAACGACATGAATCACAAGGTGAGATCATGCAATAGAGGGTAATTAACACCTCTAGATCCACCCATTTTGTGTGTGACCCACAAAGGGGTAAGGGCACAACTGCTTTACGAAACATGCTTCATGAAGGGGATTTTGTAAATAAATCTACATGAAGGTTCATATGAAAATAAATCTCTATAAATAATCCTTTATGAATAATCATTCTCGAAGGAGGTTCTTTCATAGGACTGATGCTTCACAAATGCTTTTTGGAGGTTCTTTACGTGATCCAGACTAGTTGTTTCTGTTTTATAAGTTTTCTCTCCTTTAAAAAGTAAATCCATACTATATATTATTCAAGGGTTATTCATATTTTTTATTCTTTATATATATGTGTATCCTCTGTTTCTCTCCCTTAATTAAAGAAAGGGTGATACATTTATAGTTGGTGTTGGGTAAACTATTTTGTTGGGGGAGGAGGGGGGACAAGGTGGTCCACGAAGGAGGTTTATAACCATAAAAAATCAATATCCAACTAAAAAAATGGATTTATAATTTAAAATGAAATCAACGTCTCATAGGGGTGTGACTTTCCACCATAAATTAGGAGCATCCTAAAAGAAGGTGATATATAGAGGGAACACTTTGCGGTTGCATAAAATTATTCCTAGCTTGAAAAAATGATGAGTGTATGCTATAAAGATTACATAACACTCTAACACAACTCTATAAATGATAAGGCCCAATTTGTAAAGTGTAGGATTAATTTACCTTATATCTAATGACTTAATTCATAATGTGTAGAGGCCTCACAAAGGAAGTTTTCTACGTGGTGATAACATAATTCTTTTGTAGTGAATTCTCATTGCTTTGCAGTGAATTTTAATTTGACATTTTTTTATTTAACCTAGATCACTGATTTATTTCTTAATTATCTAGGAGTTTTGGGGAATTTTTTGGTCTCAACAAATTCCTCCCTTAGAATAGGGTTTAATTGACATGAAGAAGAACCTATTTTGAGGATAAAATAAGAACTTGTAAAGTGATACATAGTCCATTGGGGAGAGGCCCCCACTATATTAATTGAATATGGTCCTATCAGTCTTATCCATTAATTTATGGGTGCCTTGGATTCCTGAGAGAGCTTACGATTTTTGTTTCATCTCACATAGGACCTATACTTTGTGATCGATTCCATTCACATAGGGATTTTTCATCGTATTCACCACCCTTCGCAAGACATCAATTCCTTTATCCTCATATCAGTAATTTGTGAAGAACCATTTATGAGAACTCAAATACTAAATGTTCCAATGATATATGGATTGTATATTGTTATCTGGTTTACATAACACTATGTGGTATTTTGTAATTTGTATGTTTTTTTCATCCAAATCCTTCAAGCACACAAAAGTTTTGTTTTCTAAAAAAATAAAATGATAAAAACTCAAGAATATATCCTTCAGGCTAAAGATCATAAGAGGAAAACCATTATAGAATGTTTTTTTCATCAAATTGGAGAATCAGATTGTATCGATGCTCATGAGATATATCATTTGAGATTATCCAGTATTAGAAAGGCTAATAATCTATGGTTTCAGGTTGATGACTGGTGTTCTAATTCTTGAACCTCTCCATAAAATCCAACCAGTATTCTGGATCAGACACTATCACAATGTTGTTCAGGTGACCATCTCAGTGAAAGTGAACTACAATAAAGAACCTAACCTTAGATAAGTGTACATCCTAGGTTAAAATACTCTGACATCAGAGGAGGCATGGAGATAATTAGAGAAAGATATTTATATATACTAGTCAATATTTTTGAAATATATAATGAATCATAAGATGGGGTGATCATGAAGTAGGGATATTTTCCCTAGGGGAAATTTTAGAATGTGTTGGGGATAACTATTCTGGGTGAAGAAGTAAAGGAAGGATTTTGAGAAAGAGCTCAAAGCTCTGGTTTTTTATGCACATGGATTTCAATAGAATTTTTATAATTTTCAAACATAGTTTTAGTTCAATAATTTAACTATTTTCAATATTTTATGTTTATTTAGATAGTTTTGTAGTTTTTTTATTATTTTTATATTTTTTAGTGAATTATATAATAATATTAGAAATTTGGTAATATTATTAGTTTTTATTAATTTTATATTTTATTAACATTTAATATTTAACATTTTTTTCATTCTTAGTAGTTTAACTATTTTTATTTTTTATTAGTTTATTAGTATTTATTAATATATATATATATATATATATATATATCCTATTTTCGTATTTCGTATTATTGTATATCATTATAAGTATTAATAGTATTAATTTTATTAGTTTATTATTATTATTAAATAAAATCAATATTTAATGGTATTATTTTTATTATATATATAATTATGATTTTATTTATCTATATCTATATTTATGTTTATATAATTATATATCTATATATTTATCTTTCATATATTTTAGGGAAATTATATTTTTATCTATAATATTTTTTTAGCACTTTTTTTTTATTATTTTTTATTTTTTTTAGTTTTTTAACATCCGTAACCAGGATCCACTTAACCTGTGCCATGAGTTAGTGGGTCACATGGAATTAGGAGTTCCCCCCCATATGCTAAAGGCTGCCGATTAGCAGTGAGGGTGTGAAGATGGTATGGTGGGGAGATTATACCCTATTATTAGTGTGGGAAAATAGATAAAATAAGAAATACACAACAGTAGACGAAGAATATATGAATAGATGAAAGAAATAAAAAAGAAGTGGATGTAAAAAACTGGAAAAATTTAAAAAGCCTCTAAGGTAGTGTCAAAATTTGGTGCATGCCATGATGATATTCAAAAATGTAATAGGGGATCAGGCCTACGATCATGCTATACAAAAAGAAAAAAAATAAAAAAAATTCTACTCCACTAGCATCTCGAGTGAATGCTCAGTCCTTTACTCCTAACCTCTAAATATAGGTAAGAATTTCAATAAACTATAGAAGGGTACTTTCCCTTATCAATACCTGTAGAAAAATAATCTTCTCAGTTACGAGAGGCATCCCGAGTAGGTAGTGAGATAAAAATATCAATAGGCCACCACCAATGGCGTTTATGTGTAATCCAAGTAGTAATCATAACTAAATAGTCTACATGTATAACAGAAAAGAAATAAGATGCTGAAATAAATAACTAGTCCACCAGGGTGCCTATAAGACACCTCACGTGTCTACCTTCTTCGGCTCATTTCTAGAATGAATTTATGAAGAGACACTATATATATAATAATAATAAATATATATATAGTTTAATTATATATTTTTTACACCTATATGAACCAAGTACGTGTGAATGTAAGTGGATATATACCTAGAGTACTAGTTTCTAGATAGAACAACATGTAACTCATATATCTAAGAATTGTTTAACGAGCCTATAAGCTCAATCAATAGGTTACATTCCCTACATCCCAATTTGAGTATGAGACATCATGAAATACACTCAAGATGGTGAGTGAGCCATCATGTCATCACTCTTAGAAAGGGACATGGCAGGTAAATCCCACCGTCATAACAATGTTAATGGTGTGAGATGTAATTATTAACACCTGATGTAAGGGAGAGTTACACTACTGATTCATGCTCAAATTTACCCACCAGATGAAGGTAGAACGATCCTTGTAGTTTAGCTTGGGTTGTCGAATCCTCAGAGACCTAAGAAGAAACCTATAGACACGTACATTTTATAGACTATTTTTGGCTATGAAGTGGCCAAATTGGGTTGATTTTATATGGGTTTAAATGATAACTAATAGATTTAAGTGAATTCAATTTAAAAGAATGATTTGATCCTAGGTTATCACTCGGGGTGGATTGGATGAAATTATTTTTCAACTATTTCCATTTATTATATTTGAGATGAGTTCATTTAAGAAGATCAAACAACATCCTCACTTACTGGTTTAATCCCTAAAAACTTTAATACTAATCACCTATACACTTTAAGGATAAAACTTTTGATCACTTCAAGGTAAAGTTTCATATTATCACTTGAAGTGTGTGGCCTTAAATTCAATAAGGACGATGGAGTTTAAAAATCATCAAATAAAAATCTCAATTAAAAGAAGTGATAGACATTAATGGGGTGATAAATAACATTCAATCCATCCCATTTCTAATCCCTTGGATCAACCCATAAGTGAGTTATCCCTCCATTGATTCTATGGTTTCAATGGAAGCGGAATGTAGACTCATGAAGGAGGAAATGGAGAAGTAAAAAAAACAATGAAATAATGATCACCACACCGTTGTGTTATAATTTCACAAGGTTTGGTGTGAATAAATTCACACCTTGAACCAACTGTATCAAAGTGATATGAAGAATGAAATAATAAGAGTAAAATAAGAACTTTTATTAAGAAACTAAATCGAATTGAACAACTTTCATGTGGAAGACAAACTTGAGACAACAAAATCACAACATAACATTACAATGAAAGAAAGCTCAAAATATGATCAACTACTCCACCACCACTGCCTTAAATAGGAATTTTTGAAGCCTTGGGTCGAGCCTCCAATAGTCCAAGTCTCCTCAATTAATTTTTGTAGGCCATAAGTTGGTGGAAATTTGAGGGAGAGTTCATTTTTCCACCCTTGACCCGAGGTGGAAGCCAGATTTCATCCACTGAATAGACGCATCTGAATGGCCTTATAGATGGCATAATTGGATTGTGAAATAGAAGAAAAAAGTGAATATCCAGATGTCTCCTAGATCTTGGTACAATTTCAGACCATATGGATATGTGGTTTCTGAGATATTATTAAATTTATGGGATTTGTTTCTGGGCCACAGAATCTGGCCCATACTTTTATCTCTAAATTGGGCCACCATAATGACCACCATGGAAGCCAAACTAGCACTGTATTCTGCATAATTAGTTGTTATTATATATTAATTCTATCATACCATGAAATTTGGCCTTCATTGGGCCTGAATTTTGGGCCCTACATTCTAATTAGTGGGATGGTGTCCAATCTTCCTTCTACAGAATCGTTTGCATGAAATCTCATTTTGGTGGTCTTCCACTATGAATCTTCCAACACTCCACAAGTATGAATTATTCCCAATATAATTAAAAACCTGAAAATTAAATATGAAAATAAAATCAAGATCATTGGGTATTTTAAATGATGTTAAAAAATCTACCACATAAAAGTGCATTTTAAGAAGGAATTACAATCATAATGTGAAATAATGTTCAAAGTGTAAAATGCACTAAAATGATGTTTATGAATAATAAAGAACATGAATATTATATATATTAACAATTAATATTAGCCTCATTTAGTGTATAATCAACCACCATGCTCAATAAACCCTTACCATCATATCACAACCTCCATAAAGGTATATTCATGTTTATAACATAATACATAAGGTAATACCCCTGATTCATTCCATAATCCAAGATCCATTATATAAAAGGCAATATATTTTAAAAGGATTATTTAATATAACATTTAATAGATTATAGAATCTCATTTATTCATTTCATTAGAGGTAAATCAATCAACTATGTAAAATCCAATCCTTATAATCAATTTCACATAACCATTTTAATTTATTTAAGAAAATGGGAAACCATTATTAATAGGCCATCCTTTATAAAACCAACACATGAAATTCGTTTAACATGGAATTTAAATTAAAAAATATTAATTGTTGTTTAGATATATGCATTAGTTTAATATAGCAATTTCTTACGTGGGAAAATCCAAATATAGGTTGGAAAAAACACCCATGAGATTCTTTAGCCTCTTATAACAATTACACACAAAGGGAAATTCAACAAATGAGCCAAGAAGAAAATTTTCAAAGGTGATTCAGGCATTTACACTATTAATCATTAATGAAAATTTGAATTTTCACACCCAAGGAGTGTCCATAAATGGATTCAACCTCTTCTAATTCACTAAAAATGATCAATGAACATGTACCATGGTTCAAATATCAGTTTGATATGAAGGAACCAAAACAAGGGGATTCTCGGAAAAAGCATGAATGTAGCACAATTGCATAGCTACAAATCAACTAAACTCAAAGGTAAAATGACATGACAACCTACCTGAAGGTCATAGATGAATCCTCACTCGATATATCTTTAGATTCGAAGCAGGTTGAAAGAGATATGAGAAATGGTCTAATGCCCTTATAATAGGGAAACAACTTTTACCTAAATTATATGATCGATCTGAAGATAAAACTTGAGATGAGGTAATAAACTAGGAGAGCATACCAAGATGGATCTAATGCTTCCAACCGATCATGGATTGGACACCAGATGGAGAAGTTACATAAATGTCTATATCGAAGGAGAGGAGAATCCATAAGAGGGAAAAGAGGTGATGAACATTAGAATGGGGAAAGGAAAAGATAAAAATAGGATTAAGTATTAAATTAAGGATAAAATGGTAATTCCACCTTGAAAATAAGGGGCACACGGTTCAAGCGCACAATTTTCAAATTGTACGCAAACCATGCACATGTCACTACTATAAGGGAGTACAACACATGGTTAGATTCACTATTAGTATAACCATGCACAAACTGTGAATAAAGAATCTATCCCAAATTTCAGCAGCCTCGCATGGTCATGCAGGTCGAATGGCTATAGAAAAATTATACAGACTAGAAGTGACACTATATGCAACCGCATAGTTTCATAAAAACAGTATGGGTTGGGAAAAATGGTTTCTCCAAACCATGCAGCCCAATATTGTTTCCATTTTTATGGGACTCTAGGCTCTGAACAAGCCCTAGATACTCATGGGACCTTATTTAGACCATAGTACATGTTTACCATGATAAAAATATGTTCAAATTGAAAAATAAATGATCTATACCTTAATAAAACAACGGGCCTTTATAACATACCATACTTAAAGAAAATCATCCTTGAGTTTTTCTTATGAGGGTAAAGATGTATTTTTAGCAATGATTTTTGGCCACTGTGTCCGTATATCAGCTTCTCAATCCTAGGTCTCATCCTGTACCCCACTATTTTTTCATAACACTCAAACCAAATGAACTGACCTTCCTTGAAGTGTCTTCATTCTCTGATCTACAATATACACCGTATACTCCTCAAAGGATGTATCTACATCCAATTCAACATCATTAGGGTAAAATATGTGTGATAGGTCTGGAAAGTATCGATGGAGTTGAGATACATGAAATACATCATGCATAGACTAGTATCTCTGAGGGAGATCCAACTGGTAAGCCACTAGTCTAATATAATTCAAAAAATTGAAGGGTCCAATGAATCCTAATGAGTTCTTACCATACTTCTGAATATATCTATGCCCCAACTTGGGTGAGACTCTCAAGAAAACCCAGTCTCTGAACTTGAACTCAAGAGGTCTCTCACATATATTGGCATATAAACTATGTTTGGAATGAGCTGTCATCATGTGCTTTTTAATCAGCTGGACCTACTCTGTAGTCTCCTACACAAGACATGGTCCAAGCATAGCTCCCTCCCCTACCTATATCTAACATAGATGTGATCATAAAGCCCTACCATATAAGGATTTATAAGGATCCATCTCAATATTAGCCTAAAAGATATTATTAAAAGTGAAATCTATGAGGGGAATGTGTTTCTCCTAAGAACCCCCAACTTCAAGGAAACATGCACAAAGTATGTCCTCTAGCACCAGAATAGTATGCTCAGTTTTTCCCTTGGACTGTGGGTGATAGGACGTGCTCAGAAGCACATGTGTACCCAAGGACTTTTGCAATTCCTACTATAATTGTGATGTGAAAAGAGTATATCTGTTATAAATAATAGAATAGGGAGCTACATGAAGATACAAAACCCCCTAACTTAAAACCTTCCTAGATTATCTATCGTGAAGGTCTCTCACATAGGTAATAAGTGTGTGACCTTCATTGAATGATCAATGAAAACCCACAACATATCATTTCCATGGGTTGTTCTGGGTATACTAGTCACAAAGTCCATCAAAACATCATCCCATTTCCACTTGGGAATGGACAATCGCTGTAAAAGCCTAGACGGTGATGTAAGTCTTGATAATTTTTGGTGAAACCAGGTTTAAACTCCCATGATAAGGCATGTAATTCCAAAATTATCTCCTCTATGATGCCTTATGGGGCCTATACACACCTATGAAACAATAAGTTATCATCCACATACATAGTCCACACTGAAGATGTATCATCGTCTACGATGATTTCCCATAGGACAAGGCCTTTAGAAACAGATAATGGTCTCATTCTCACCCATTCGAGAAAGGAAGTGGTCACTGCTATGACTGAGGGGATAGTTTGACCTTGGTCCTTCAAAAACTCAATGTGAATCTATGAGAATAAGTCCATAAGTTTCCATTCACCATTGTGTTCATGAATTACCCGTTTCTAAGTCTTTTGAGAGCCTTGGAAATAGAATTTCTTTTACTTGGAATTTAGACAAGCTCAAAATTAGATGACTATAAGTACTCCATCCACCTGCATTTTCTGATATTGATATATGAATTTGCAAAAAAGTAATTTAAAATTCTTTTATTAGTTTATACCAAAGAATTCTCTCACAGTAGATAATGTCTCAAAAACCATAAGGCATGCAAAACAACAACAAGCTCGAGGTCATGAATCAGGTAATTTCACTCATGAGGCCTCAAATAATGAGACATGTATGTAGTGACTCACTCATCCTACATCATAACAGCTTCAAGCCTAATACCTGGTGTGTCATAGTATAAAGTATATCTTCTTCCTAGCTTTATAAGAATCAGTATTGGCGCTGAAGACAAATGAAGCTTCAAATCCTAAATGGATTCCTCACAAGATTATGACCGTAAGAATTTCACCCTTGTTTTTTCAAACCTGTAAGCATTGAAAAAAGGCATGGGAAATATTGGATGAAGTTTCATAATTATGTATCCATCCCCAAGTAACTATAAATTTAAAATACATTATTAGGATGCTGTTAAGAAACTAAAACTCTAACATTCTAGGGGTGTATTGAAACTCCAGAATCCAAGATGATGTGACCTAGGAAGCCAAATTTTTCGATCCAAAAGTGGCATTTATTGATCTTAGCATAGAGTTGAATCTATCTCAGTGTATTAAAAATGATCTCAATATGGGTTTCATGGTCATTTCTAGAGCAAGAATACACCATGCTATCATAAATGAATACTACCAAAAATGAATCTAGATATGGGTGGAAAACCTGATTCATAAGATCCATGAAGACTTGAGGTGCATTCTTGAGTCCAAATGGAATAACCAAAAACTCGTATAGACCATACATTCACCGGAAAGATTTGTGAGATATTTCCAAAGTCCTATCATGCACTTGATGATAGATCGAACTCAAATCTAACTTTGAAAAAAATTCTCTCCACATATCTTATCAAATAGGTTAACTATTCTAGGTATTCGATACCAATTATTTATTTTGAGATGATTCAAATGAAGGTAATATAAAAAGTGACTGAGGTACCATCTACCTTCCTAGAGAAAAGGACTGGTGAACCCCAAGGTGAAGTTCTGGGGCGTATAAAACCTTTAGCCTCTAAATCTTAAAATTGCTTCTTATGCTTGGGGAGTTCCTTAGGTTCCATCCTATAAGGAAGATTTTTCATTGGTGCTACTCCTAGTACCAGCTCAATACGGAACTATACCTCTCTCACTAGAGGTAGAAAAAACATTTAATAAGAAAATACATCCTTAAGAATCTCTAATACATGAGGGAAAACAGTGGGTCGTAAACCCTGATCATCTAGGAAAATATTATCAATTTGATATGTAACACTTCCCAACCTCTACTACTTAGGCCCAAATCTATTTGCACGAACATTCTATTCTCCCTTATAGATGTTACTAACACTCTCTAGTGATGTGACCATCACACTTTGATAATATTAGTCAATATAGGATCAATAGGGAACTAACCAATCCATTCTAATGATTATATAAAATCCCATCATGTCAAGGTTGAAGAAATTCCATAATAAAATTTAACCACCTATCTCATGGGGGAAACCCTTAAAAATGGTAGACACTCTCAGAATAGGTACCAAACAGGGTGTTTAGGTTCATAACACCATGATAGTTCTCAATATAGAGGACCATAAATCCCATTGTAGTCTCAGATATAAAAGAGTAATACACTCATATGTCAAATGAAGTATATACTAAAGAGAAGGATAATAGTATAGTACTTCATACAATAGATTGTATGGTTCTATTATCCTCTAATATAGGTGGGAATCCATGTAACGGGTCTACACCATGATGCTGATTCACTGCCTAACTTCCTTAAGAAAGCCCGCTCTATTGGTGCTGAGAATCATAAGTCAGACTGCCTCTACTTTGACCACCTCGTCCTAATCAGCCGATGGTATTCTAGCTGCCTACCTATCGGGATACTACTGGACCTAATCCTGATCATGGAGTGGGTATAGATCCCTTCTTTCTAGGAAATGGAGGGAAAGTACTGAAAAAGGTTTATATATGCACCATCCTGCCACAACCTTTGCACTCGACCGGATCTCGTAAACATTGAGGCTTCATGTGTCCCATCTTGCCACACTAGTGATAGATTATGAAACTATTTTCACGTGGGGTATGGATGCTTCTACCACCATGATTAGCCTTAAAGAACCTCTTTCACCCAGAAGAAGGAATACTAGCTCTAGATTTTGAACTTCCCTAACTCACACCTTCAAACTCTCTCAAATTCCACTATGTAATTAGGGACTAGTTGATGATTTCCGAAATAGTGGTCAACCTTAAGACATTGACCTACAATATAATGACATACACTAGTCCATCCTCAAATCTCCGAGTTGTCATAATATCATCAATAGTTAGAGTATGAGATAATCACAAAAGCATTGTGAAACGAGTAGAGTATTCCATAACTGACATGCTTTCCTACTGCACGTTCACGAATTCTCTAGCTTTGTCAGGCCTAAGAGTTTTGGGAAAGAAATAATTTTAGAAGATCATCTAGAAATCATCCCAGACCAAATCATGGTGTCGATACAATTTGGTGATTACATACCACCACCGTTTAGTGAAAACACAAAGCATATAATCTTCCATCTTAACCCTCAACTCTAGAGTAATATCAAGATGCTCAAATATGGAAAGGATTTCTTCAATCCAAGATTCCTTAGCATGAGGTCAAAAATCCATAGAAATTCTTGGAGGATGGAACTACTGAAATTCACTAGTCAACTCTTCCATGCTTAGGGTAGGTCAAACTACATATTTCATAAACTACAACATACATAACAATAACTCTTGGAACTAGGCATTGACACCCATATAGGAAACTAGAATAGGTGCCACATGTGGCACTGTAGGAGAAATCAATAGAAAATCAGGGCCCGCCACCTCAGGAGCATGGTCATAACCACCTTCATGGTGTGAGATTAAAGGACGTCATAGTTATAAGACACTATAATGACCAACACATGCCTCATAAGATATTTTGTCAATTTAAGATAATGTAGATAGAAACTACGACAAGTATAAATCCTTACTATAGAAACGATCATACCTCACTACCTGCTAAGAAATCTAGGTATTGGAAGTAGAAAGGACCATAACATGATATAAGAACATAAGAGATACCCACTACCCACTACTAAGGTTAGGTTCAGGTCTTAGTCTCTGTGTTGGATTTATACAGGATGGTTGTTCTAATTTATAAGTCATATTCATTTGAATTTTTTCTTGTTTGATCATTTAAGACACTTTAATATGGTTGAATTAGTTGTTTTACCTTTCATGATCCATGATTTCCCAAACACTATATTAACCAATATATAAAATCAACTTAATCAACATAATAACACATTCTAGCCCATGTGACCAATGGTCTATGGCACAACAAACCATAACTAAATGCTTAAGGTTTTTTCTTTAACCTATTCACGAAAACACTGTTATTTTAAGGTATGGAATTTAAGTATAAATTATGTTTTTTTAATCCCCACAATAAGTGTTATAAAAATTAAATACATATTCAAATCAAAATAAATATGCAACAAGAATATACATGATAAAGATAAACATGACATGGAAAATGCAAGGCATATTTCTCCTAGTGTGCCTAATTATAATACCTGATCTAATGAAATCAATCATTCCATTGGGCCTAGGTAGAGAAGTCATCAATTCAATAATAAAAATATCAATAACATCATAACTCAAGTTTTTCACCCAACGGTGAAGTCGTATCATCTATAAATGAAATAATCAAGAACTACAATTACCCATCCCAGGTAATTTAGGTTTCCCTTGTACACGGGTTAGCTATGCCTAGGAACATGGTAACTTCCAAATCCCTTTAACTCCAAGTATCCTGTATAATTCCCAGACAACAAGACAAAAAAATATACAACCCCTCTGATATAACATTTTAATTTCCAAACCCGGGATCCACTGAACCCGTGCACCAAGCCAGTGGGTCACATGGCCTCAAGCGCGTATCCCGGTACTCCAGAGACTTCCGACTAGGAGTGAGAGTGTAAAGGTGGTATGTTGGGGAGACTATATCATATTATCTATGTGGAAAAGAAGATACAACAAGAAACATACAATAGTAGTGGAATCATATCTAAATAGAGGAAAGAAATAAACAAGAAGTGTAAGATAAAAACTGGACAACCAATAATAATATCAAAAAGCCTCTAAGGTAGTGTCAAAACATGATGAGTGGCATGATTATATAAAAAAAGAGAATAGGGGATCATGAATATGATCATACTATAAAAAATACCGATAGAACCAAAAGCTTCTCCAATTGTATCTCGAGTGAATGATTGGTCCTCTGTCCCTAAGCTCCAACTATAGGTAAGCATATCCACAAACTGTAGAAGCGAGCCTTCCATTATCAATACCTATAGATAAGTAATCTTCTTGGGTACTGAAGGAAACCTGAGTAGGGTCTAAGATAAAATTATCAGTAGGCCACCACTAATAGTGTCTATATGTAATCCAAACATTGCTTGTAACTAAAAAGTGCATAGGTATAATAGAATATAAATACAATGCTGAAATAAATAACCAGTCCACTCAGGCTTCTATAGGACACCTTAAGGGTCTACCTGATTGGGATCATTGCCATAAGGAATGTCTAAATAGTCACTATATATATAGTAATATATATATATATATTAATTATATATTTCATCCACCTATATGAACCAAGTATGTGAAAACTTATGTGTCCATATACCTAGAATACTAGTTACTAACTGGACAGAGGTGTATCTCAGTCATTCATGACCAATTTAACAAGACTATAAGCTCAAGTAATGTGTTAGATTCCCTATATCCCAATAATAGTGTGATACTTCATGCAAGAGAATCAGGATGATGAGAGATCCATCATTTCATCACTCTAAGAAGGGGATGTGTCATGTAAATCCCAATGTCCCAACAGTGTCAATGGTTTGAGATGTCATGCATGACACCCGATGTAAGGGGGCATAATACCATCATGCTCAATAGTTCCTTAACATCATATCACAACCTCTAAAAAGTCATATTTTTTTTATAATATAATACATAAGGAAATACCTATTATGCATTCCATAATCCAATCTCCATTATATATAAGGCAATAAATTTCAAAAGGAGAATTTAATATAATATTAAATAGATCATATAATTTCATTTATTCTTTTTATTAGAAGGAAATAAATCTACCACGTAAAATCCAATCCATATAATCAATTTCACTTAAATAGTTTTAATTTATGTAATAAAAAAGGAAACCATCCTGAATAGGCCATAGTTTATAAAACCATCCCTTGAAAGTCATTTAACATGGAATTTAAATTAACAAAGATAAATTGGTTATTTAGATTTGTTCCTTAGTTTAATATGATAATTTACTACATGGTAAAACTCAAATATATGTTGGGACAAACACCCAGGAGATGGTTTGGTCTCTTATAACACTTTCAAACCAAGGTAAATTTAGACAATGAGAAAGGAAAGAATTCTTGAAAGATGATTCAGGAATTTATGTAACTAATCATAAAAGGAAACTTGACTTGTCACATCCAAGGGGTGTCCATAAATGGATTCAACCTGCACTAATTTACTAAACAAGGATCAATGAACATGTATCAATCTGAAATGGTCAGTTTGATATGATGGAATCAAATAAAAGGTAATACTAAATTTTTTTTGGCATGTGGCATAATGGAATAGCTATTAAGAGATTAAATTCAAAAGGAAAATGGTGTGATCACCTACCTCATGGCTGTAGATTAATCCTCACTCGATATCAACATCATATTAGAAGTATGTTGAAAGAGATCTAAGAAATGGCCCAATGCCCTAAAAATAGGTCAAACAATATTTTACCTAAATAACATGATGGATATCAAGATTCAATTAGATACGAGGTAATAAACTAGGAGATATTATTGATATGGATCAAATTATTCTGATGTATTGAGGATCATGCACTATATAGAGAAGTTACATGGATGCTTAGATCAAAGGAGAGGATAATCTAAGAGAGAGAGATGGGGTGGTAAAAACTAGAATGGGGAAAAGAAAATATAAAAATAGGATTAAGAGTTAAATGAAGGGAAAATGGTAATTTAACCTTGAAAATAAGGGGTTCATGGTTTTTAAACCATGCCCAAACCGTGTGCATGTCACTACTATAAAGGGACACACCACATAGTTAGTCCCACAATTGTCTAACCATGTGAAAACTGCAAAAAAGGATATATACCAAATGTCAGTAGCCCCACATGGCTGTACACTAGAGGTTTCATGGTTACAGAAAAACTGTGTGGCCTACAAGTGAAACTATCTGCAACTGGATGGTTTCAAACAAACTGTGTGCGTTGGGCGGCATGGTTTCTCCAAACATTATGACTCAGTATTTTGCTAATTTTTAGAGAACTCTGGGCTCCAAATAAGCCCATGACACTATTTGGACTTTCCATAGGCCTTAGTACACATTTACCATGATTAAAAAATGATTTAAATCGAAAAAATGATCCATACCTTTGTGAAAAGACTGGTTGTTACATGTTTTAATGGATTTTATTTAAAATTCAAAATTCAAGTGGAGGGATCTCTAGTGAGATACCTGGCCTTCATCTTATTTTTGTGAAAACTCTATGAGGATTATAATCCATACATAGTAGGTCACGCTCCCTACCTACAAATCCACTCCCACACAGTACCTCCTCTCCCTCTTCGACACACCAAGCCCTCACATAGTAGGCTAATCTCTATCCTTTATTGCATCACCACAAATTGCATCACACCTCACCTCTTGCATACAACCCAACCACTATGTACTATTCACCACCTCCTCTTCTATAGTCGATGTTTCTGCCTCCCTCCTCTGATGCACACTAGGCATGTCATTGGCCTCCTCCCTTGTATCACACCAGTGCAATGCCAGGGTGAGCACCGTGACACCACATCACTAGGCCCAACCTCTTCCCTGCAACATCAGACTACACAGGTCCCCCATCCACTTTTAGAAATGAAGTGTGTAATAAAGACACTCTAACCTACCTTATACCTTTTACAATAGTGTTTATTTTAGCCATAATTAATGGCAATTTTTGGATGTTGAAAATTGGTTCCTTTATTCACTTTGGCATTAGAAAGATTGTTGGGGAGATGGTTCTTATTCAGCAATTATTTGTGGTGGATTGTAGTGAAAACAGTGATGAAACAAATATGGTGATATATTTTATTGATTATTTTATTTGTTTTGTATGTGTGATTTCTGTATAATTATATGGTGTCAGAGTTGTGATGGACATGGAGATAATTGCATGTCTTTATTTAATATTCATATTTGATTATCAATTCAATTGTTTTTTAGTTTTATATTTATTAATTATGTTACCTTTATGTCTAATCTAATTTTCATATGGTATCTGCACCCTTGTTTTAGTTTCATTCATGTGATACCTAATAAGTAATCATGGGTGGGAGATCATAGTAGAATTTATTTCTTTAGAACTTGGTCATGCATGTGAGAGAATTGTAAATCGCACCAGAGAAAATTTTTCATAATTAAATAAATTAACTGAAAAATTAATATTTTGTGTGAATTATATTTCAAACTTCCATGAGTAAAACCTAATAATTGATCTCATACGGTAAAACCCGACACAAATAGATTCATTGACCTTGTCAGCAACATGTTGTAGAATTTCAACAAGTGAATGAATACTAAAATGTTGTGAACATATTTCGTCAAATCAAAGAATGAAATGATTAATTATTTTTCTGAAAATTTATAATACTTTATAACATTTGAGAAAGATGCCTGATAGTATTTTGATTAAATTTAAAATTAGTTATAATTGAATAAATAAATATTTAGATGTAAGAATTAAATAATTGACATTTTATGTACCTGAATGGACATCCCAACTCTCAAATTTCCATCATCACATATTTTCTCCATTTATTAATTTAGTTCACATAGATAATTTTAGTCAATTTAATTATTATTTTTAAATATCTATTATTTTTATAATTTTGTGTTTTTAATCACATTAAAAACTCATATTCCTATACATTTTTCCCAAAAAGGACATTCCTAGAATTCCATCACATTTTCTTTGTGGTTTGACTCTGATCACCACTTATAAAACAGTTAGTAGGTTAATAAATATTGAAAATTGGACAATCTATGATGCACAAGCAAAATTTATGGCACCATTTCTGGGGAGAATAGTAGTATTATGAGATCCATAGAAAGAGTTATTTGGGTTATAAATTAAAATAAAATAAAATAAGAGTTTATATTTACTCTAGGCATTTTTCCTTCATTGTAGGAATTTTAATACACTATGAGTTCAGAATGGTATATTTAGAATCTTATAGCTACAATCAAAACGCTCCCTACATGCCCATAGCTTAAAATATGAATTATAATTATTCTGTGGTCATGAGTTATCAAGGTGATTATTTTTATTATAATAATTTTTATTCAAATCCATTTTATGATTCATAAGAGAATTATCTACAATGTTGTGATGTAATTACTTATACATTTTTTAATTAGTTTAAAAGTCAAAGCATTCTTTAAAATTTAGAAATATGAATTGCATTTGAAATAGTTGATTCAATAATTGAGAACATGTTGTTTTCTACCATCAATGAGACAAATAAGAGTTTTTCACTTCAAGATAAACATAATTCAAAGTTTATTTACTCAAAAAATATATAGTAAATAAAATGAAGAATTTATAAAATAAAATGACTCATATTATCTAACTAGACTCATAATTACCACTTGATGATCCAATTCAAAACAATTCTGTTGAAGAATGTGTAGTAGATGTTCCATTTGAACAACATCCATTTCTTGATTATGATAATGAGACTACTTTGGTTGATCCACATTCTTATCTTAGCATTGATGAATCCTCCCCATCATAATTTAATTCTTCCAATATAATAACATTTCAATAAAATGAGATCTTAGTCTTCTACTCTATTGAATATAATGATCCCTCAGAAAATGTGATTTCATGCTCTTATTTTATGAGTTCACAATGTATCCATCCCAAAGTGAAAAAGGATGCATCAAATTTATATCATATTAAACCTTTTTAGGATGAAGAGGAAATTGAATTGGGAACCTTCTTTACTATAGTAGACTCAGAATTGAACCAATATACCATAGGTTTCCACATGAAATAGAACATCACATCAAATGACATTGAATCGCTATATTTTGAAAATAAGTGTGAGTCTAATTTTTTTCCAATGTGGAGACATATGAAATATTTTAGTATTTAGAAAATCAATTAGTGATTGTATTTTATAAAACTCAAAATTTTCTAGAAATAATGGATGAATGGGATTTCCTAAAGGATCCTATGTTCATGGTTCCACATGTGAAAATGGGAAAATATGAAGAGGGAAGTATAAAAAAAAATTAAAAAATATATCATTATTGACATAATGGAGTCATCTTTTCTAATTGAACCTACCCCATTTTCTCCATGCATCGAGGTTAAAATGGTTCACTTGAAATACCCATTTATGATAGAAATACTATTGACCTTGGTATATTAATTCCGTTGTGGGATGATCTATTTTATTTTATCCCACTCATCCATTTGTCTGACCAGTTTATATTGAGATGTTTTTATTATTTCATGATAAGTGTTTTCTCGATTGATACATGAAACACTTCCACTAATGAAAAAGCAATTACATGTTATAGATTATAGTTTGATACCTATGTAGGGTGATATTCATATATATATATATTAAGCTAACATGGTGCTAAATGGGAGGAAACCAATCATTAGTTTTTTCACTGTATTTATTTTAATTTTATTTAGTTTTTAGGGAATAAAATGGAATGAATTTATCACAATCTCTTTTCTATTAGCAATATAGTAGAGATGAATTCATCATACAAATTTTTATTATACATAGGAATTTTATTGTGGTATTACTTATTTGATATGATGTGGGTTTGGGATTTTCTTGTATAGATTTTATAGGCATGTCATTTTTAGAGCTTTATTAGATAAAAGTAGCCTCTCTACATTTATCTTCACTTTCTGAGGGAAGTGTTTTATTTTCTATCATATTTTATCCCTCTATAAAAACCATATAAAAAAATAAAAAATAAATAAAATTGAAAAAAATGTAAAAATTAAATAAAACTAACATTCCTATCAGAGTTGAACTCACATGAAAACTATTGTATTTTTTTGTAGTAACATATTTAGGAAAACACCACTTGTGTCCCTAGTCAGTCTGAACACATGATTCCTATTCGGAATGATTTGTTCCTTGATCTCAAAACGTATATTATTAGTGATATTATTCCATACTATGATTTTTTTAGAAACATGGATGTTTTTGAGAAACTTTCTTCCACTCATGATCACCTACGTCATCTAAAATTCTATTTCCATACCTATGAGTATTATGGACCATTTTTTTCTTCATATTATATTTTTACTTTTGTTAAGGGAATATTGACCATGTAATTTCTTCTAGAACTTTACATGTTTTTTTTTCCAATATATCATAATTTTAGAAGTTTCATTAAAATGATTGAGAATTTTTTTGATTTATTCATCCCCTTAGACCCACTGAGATACTTATACATTTTCTCCATCATGTATCCATTAGAATCTTGGAAGAATCATTTTTATGATGATCCCAAAACTGATACCCTTAGCTACCTATTTCTTTAATATTTTCATGATGATTTTCAATCAATGTATGGGGAAGAGATTTATTCATGAAGAGGGTAGTTTGATGGGTAGTGAGTCATTCAATGCACATGGATCAGCATTATCCCATCATGATTTTATGTGTTTTATTACACATCAGCCACATGTAATACATGTATTTTGATATTGGATTATACATTATTTTTGGATCCAACAATGAGTATACCTTTGGTCAATTTTTTGTAACCCTCATCTTTAGGGATAACTATAAAAGTGACCACCCATTACTCCAGAAACTAGAGAGTTTTTATATGACCTAATTTCACTGATATTATACTGAGTATGAGCTATTTGTGTACCCTTCATTTGAGATATTGTTTGATATATATTTCATGGGGTTGGGGGTATGATGCTCACCCATTTAGATTCCCATCATTTCTGTGTGAGTAGTGACCTTAAACAAAAAAAGATAAAAAGATAGTGTTACATTTGTATTATCATATTCTTGGGGACAAGAAATGTTTTAAGTATGGGAGAGTGAAATTTTGGGGTAGACCTTTTGACCAAAACTTATCATGAATTTATTTCAATATTCCTCCCATATTTTACAAAAATGTAAATAAAAAATTACAACCCACCATCCCACTGCCTCAGAGACATTTAAACCTCCTGTGAAGTCCTTGAAGTTGATGCATTATTTTTATTTCCACTAGTGGGGATGTGAAATTCATAGAAATACTATGGTAAGCGTGCATGTGTATGAGAATTGAGCATAGATTTGTTAATAAATTGTTTTGTGTGATGTAAGTGATGGTGAGGTAGGTCACATGATGCACGAGTGTTGGTACATGTTTTTGAATGAATTCTAGTGGAAGATAAAATGTTTTGAAAATTGGAATTTTAAATGAAGCATGGTATTTTATAGGTAAAATAGATTGAAACTATTTTAACTTTTAATTTTTATGTTTTGATTTGTCTATGAATCCAGTTGTGTATTCTTTCAGATTTTTTTGATTATGAGTGTAAAAGTTTATGTGTAGGTTATTTGATGTAGATGGATTTCACTAAAAATTTTATAATTTTCAAACATAGTTTTAATTAAATAGTTTAACCATTTTTAGTATTTTATGTTTATTTCTATAGTTTTTTGGGGTATTTTATTTTATACAGTAATTTAGTTATGTATATATTAATATTAGTTATTTAGTGTTATTATTATTTTTTAATAATTTTCTATTTTATTAACATTAAATATTTAACAGTTTTATTTTTTATTTTTAGAAGTTTCACTAAATTTAGATTTTTTATTATTTTATTAATATTTATTAGTATATACATATATATATATATATATTATTTTTTTATTTTAGAATTATATATTATTGTGTATCATTATAAGTATTAATAGTATTAATTTTATTAGTTTATTATTACTATTAAATAAGAATATAATTTAATAGTATTATATTATTATGTGTATAATTATGATTCTATCTATTTATATTAACATTTATGTCTATCTAATTATATATATTTATATATTTATCTTTCATATATTTCATTGCAATTATAATTTTTTTAAGAATTATTGTTTTATTTTATTTTATTTTTAGTTTTATTATATTTTATATAAAATTTGAAATTCATGTGGAGGTATATTGGGTGCAAGACCCAACCTTCATCTTCTTTTTGTGTAAAACCCTATGAAAATTATCATCCATCCATATTAGGTCAATTTACCATCCTCCACACCCATGCCCACATGCTTCCTCCTCTATATTCGACGCACCATGCCCTAACGAAGCAATACAATCTTCATACTTTAGTGCGCCACCACAAATTTCTTCACACCCCACCTATAGCACACAACCTAGTCACAAAGCACCAGTCACCACCTCCTCCATTGCTGCTGACGTCACCACCCCATCCTTTGATGCAGTGTGGAACTACATAAGGCCACCAACCACATTCAGACACTAGGGGCATAGTGCACACCACTCTATCTTGCCTTCTACATTGCACAATGGTGTTTATATTGGCCATAATTGGATGTGGTTTGTAAATGTTAACAATTCATGTCATTATTCACTTCGGCATTAGACTGCTCAGTGGGGTGATTGTTCTTATTCAGCACTTGCCAGTGTCAATTTGCGGTGAAAAAAATAACAACACAAATTTAGTGATATATTTTATTCATTATTTTATGTGTTGTGTATATGTGATGGATACTTAATTATCTAGAGTCAGAGTTATGATGAATATGATGTTAATTGAATGTCTTTATTTAATTTTCATAATTGATTAAAAATTGATTTTTAGTTAGTTTTTTATTTATGAAGTTATATTTTTGTCTAATATAATTTTCATATGGGATTTTTACACTTTATACATCTCCCTTCACGTGATACCTAATAAGAAATTTTGACCAGGAGATCATTAGATAATTTATTTGTTCATAACTTGGTTGTATGAGTGAGAGAACCATAAATCACATGCGAGCTAATTTTAAATAAATAAATATATTAATTAAAAAATCAATATTTTTTTTGTGCATTCTACTTTGAACTCATAGGAGCGATACTTAATATGTGGTCTCATGTGAGTGATCCCAATGTAGATAGATACTTTGACATTGTGAGAAATGGGTTGTGGTATTTCACCAAGTAATCCATTGCTAAAATGTTATTAAAATTATTCATTAAATCAGAGAATTAAATTATAGATGATATTTGCGAAGAACTAGAATATTATATAACATTATCGAACAATATTTGATAGTATTTATACTAAATTACAAATTTGTGATAATTTAATGAATAAATATTTAGATCTAGGAATTAATTAATGGGCATTACATGCACCTTAATGGATGTCACAACAATGACACTTCTGTCTCCACTAGTTTTCTCTCTAGATTAATTTAGTTTTCTTAAATTGTTTTAGTTAATTTAATTATTATTTTTTAAAATAGTTGTTTAGAGTTTTAGGATTTTATGTCATTAATCATGTTAACAACTCACTATCCTGTACATTTTTTTTCAAAAGGATATTCTTAGTGTCTACACAAATTCACTTTGTGGTTCGACCTTGCTCATCGCATATATAGTAGTTAGTAGGTTAATAAATATTGAAAATTGAATGTTATAACGATGTGCATGCCAGTATTTATGAAGCTATATGGGTTTCCCAAACATTATCATGTTATAACAAGGACATCTGTCTATACCTTCTTAGCAGGTGGATCCCAGATACTAACACGTTACACTTGGAACACAGGGAAGTTGGCATTAGCCTTTGGATTTTCTAGATGATTATGGTAGTTAAAATCTTGGGGGAAATGTATGATGAGTTCATTACTTCGACATCAGTATGTGAGGATGTAGAGAGGGTTCTTTTACCTACAAAGGAGTTATTCAAAATGGTGCAAAAACTCTTGGAAGGAGGGGAACTTTGACCTAAGCACGAACTTCATTTATTAGATTGGGAATATATATTTGTCACAGCAATCAGTTAAAAACCAGAAGTTAGGAGGCTATAGGATTTTCCAACATGTCATAACTGAGGGATTATAGATTCATACTATACAATGCTGGAAGGAGGACACAATACATAGGGTGTCTAGGAAGTTTCTATTGAAAGTAATCATTTTGAGTGGTTGGTATCCTTTATAGCCATGTTTTTAAATGGATACCTACAATATGTACACGAGTATCACACAAGAATCAGTGTTGTGATGTTTTTGAGGGAAACACAATTGGTGATGAGACAACACATCAATCTAGTTGTCATAATCATCTCTTTTTAAACATCAATAGGGGAAATCTTCTTTCAATATTATTCCCCCATTCCATGTTCTTTAGGGGTGAATATCATCTCATTTGGGGTTGTATGAGTTCATAAATGGCCATGTTATATTAGGATCCCACTTTAGGCTATATCTTCACCACATAGAGGGTTTCCAACCATCGATGATATACAAGAGGGGTCAGAATAATAAGCTAAACTAACATGATTACATTGTATTCACACCTCACAAGTTCCCAACTGGTGTAATAACAGAAAATGTGTTCAACACCCATTAAGAGAGATGGTACCTCGTATCAATTTGAGAGGATGTTATGGAATCCAGGATCAAAGGAGATTTGATTTCTGAAGATAATTTACCTTTCATATTTGGGATAAAATTTTATTACATTCAAAAGATTCTCCCTTATCATCTCAATAATTCATAGACTGAGAAGCATCTACTAGTCGCATGTTAGTTCATGATCATTTTTACCTGATAAGAGACAAGTATCCAAGTAGTCCTCCCTACTTCAAAGGCTATAATTGTTCTTACAAATTCATATGATAAAGGTTGGATTCATTCATACCTAAATGGGTAATTAGAAAATCTAGTTCTGTAATTAAAGGATGACTCTCCATTTGAGGATGAGGAGAAAGAAGAATGACCACCTAAGGTGGAGACATGGATGGATCTCAAGATATTTTCCTCATGAAATACACCAAGTTCTCAAATTCATAGGAAGTGAACTAGATGATAAGATCCTTTTCCTTTAATAGGTAGGGTTTCTCTCTCTACCATTAGAGTATCTTCCCCTATATCTATTTAATTTTATACATCGTTTCCCATTTCCTAGAGACAATTATATTCTTAGAGGTGCATGAAATTCATGGAAGAGGTTTTGATAGTTCTCCAAAAGAAAGGAAATGCATTAACAAATTATGGGCATGTGACAACCCTACTTCACATCTCTTGTATAAATCATCCCAAATAGGTTAAGGGATACATTGAAGAAATTGAAACCACAATTAACTCTTTTAAGGGAAAAGTTTTTATAAAATATGGGTCTAAGAAATAATGATGACCTATAGATTTACTTCTAATGAGGATGAGAGTACCTCATAAGAGGAAGTATAACAACCCGCCTCTTTATACTGAGTTTCTATCATTGGGAGTGATCCACTAAATCTTTTGTTCCTATAATTGTATGAGGCTTAAAGAATTAATTCCTTTATATCCTCTCTTGAGTATTTGGTTGGAGGAATGAAAACTGATCCAAGAACTCCTTAGGAGAAAATAGTTAAAGGTGAAGGCTCCCCTTCCATGATTGAACATGTTATTTTAGTGATAATGATCCCTAAAAGATTTTTTTCCATAATCACCACCACCAACTATTGCTTCATTAACACTGCCTCTATGGGACATGGCTAGGTGAGGATGAAAATGAACTTTGGAAACATGTATATATTCAGGGATAGAAATTAAGTGTTATAATTTCCCATATATATATTTATCATTTTAAAGGATTCAATAATATATTGATTTTTTAGGCGTTAACATGATCTTCACACATCTGATTTTGTGATCCAATTGAGTAAAAAAACTCTTATGCCTTCAAAAGGAACATCCATAGGAGTGGTGGAGGAGGCAAAGATGTATTTGGGCCCAATTCGGAGTCAAATTGTACCTATTATTACTCTAAAATATTCTAGGTCAGAAAATGAAGTCATAAGTTCCCCAAAATCAAGAATACCATCATTTTAAAAATGATTAGTATCCACACCTCTAGAAATAAAAATTTTAGGGTTAGAAAAAATGGTATATAAGGGAGTTCAAATATTATCATGTTATTTTATCCTTGAAAAAAAGTAATATTAGTGTATAAAAAATCATGGGATTTATATGTGAGGATTCCACCTCCCCAAGATCAAATTATTTCCATGCCTCTAGAAGGGTTTTTGTAAAGGTGGTAACAGATGAATTATAAGAGAGGTCGGGCCCGACTGTGTCAGACATTTCCCCTATTATGCCAACAATGGTGGGTGATACCACATGATTTTCAGATTCAATAGTATCAATGTAACACATTGAGTTTTTTCAAAAATATATTTTTTGAATAAATTCAATTTCTTAGTTATCTTGTGTTACAGGCAACACTAAGTTTTAAAAAACCACAATATACTATTAATATTATTATTTAAACATGAACATTACAACCTGGTTGTTAAACTTGATGATATGAATAAGAATAAAAATTCTTAGAAAATTATGTATAATTCTTATATATAAAGAAATAATATTAATAAAAAACTACTAACTTTTTGGTAAAATCCTTATATGCTTGAAAAATACCTTTTTTCTCAAAAAATGATTTTTAATTCTTTTCGTGAACAAATGATAAAAATAATTTTAGTCAATTTTAAAAAAATTATTTTTTAAAAAAATAACTTCATTTTTGTAATCATAATGTAAAAACTATATTAGGTTTTTTTAATTTTTTCTAAAAATATTTTTTGACGAATAGTGAAAATACTAATTTTTATTAAAAAAATTGCCTTATAATTTAAATAATTTACAAAGTTACATTTTTTTAAAATATATTAAATGTAAAATTAGTTTAATTATATTTTTAATCCTACTTTAGTTAATTTTAATCAATTTCACATTGAATATTGATATAAAAACTTTTGAAAATTTTCTCGTTGGAGAACCACATTTTCGTCATATTAGTGAGTCTAATTTTAAATTAAATTATTCCAATTATGTTAATGGAATCTGAAAAATGGATGCCATACTTGGAATTAAAAAAAATTATATTATATAATAATTTCAAATTATTTTTTTTCAAAATTAATAGTAAAAACCATAAAAATTAATTACCTTGATTAAGGCTAAAATGGGTTTACCAAGTATTAAGCTAAAAAATAAGAGGAAAATGTCCAATAAACTTGTCAAAAATCCATTTTATGGACATATTGAAACCTTATAACCTCTAATTTTTGATAATGAACAGTTTTTATCCTTTTTTAATGTGAAAAACATGGGTAAACTTTATTCTTTTCAAAAAACTCAATTTGTGTCCTCTCCCCCACATATAAAAGTACACCCCTTCTACATTCCTATTAACACTTTAAAAACGATTTTTTGTCCATTCCAAAAAACATATATTCCTTAATTATCGCACCACATTCTATAGGTCTTAGTTTAATTAAGAATCCCTTCTAAGAAGGCTTTATTTTTAAACCAAATGAAGTTCTCCCATGAAGATGTATAGTCATTAAACTTGAATTTTCATTTTGTTTATTTTTATAACTCCTTATAACGATATTCAAATATGATGATATAATTAGAAATATTTTTGACATATACTGATATTTTATTATGTTAACTTCATAACCAATATCTATCTTCTCTTCTATTAAATGGGAAACGAAATCGTCGATCAGGTGTGCGATGGACTACCTCCCCACAAACTGATGTGATGTGTTTTTCATTTCATTTTAATTTGAATGGTAATAGGGATATATTAAATTAACATATAATATATTTTTGTCATAATTATATGTTTTGAATTATTATATCACATATAAATTCTTACTTTACATTCTGTGAGGGATACAATATTTTCACTTGTGTGTACAACAGACTAATGCCTCACAAAGTGATATGATTTGTTTTTCACTTATGATTTACATGTAAGGTAATAAGGATAAATATAATGAATATATGATATATATGTGAAATCATAAGTAATATCTAAATGTGATATATTATTTATCTTAATTTCTTTCCATTTGATGAGAAATTGAAAACAACATTCATGTGTATGTACGACCTACTATCTCCATGAACTATGTATTTCATTTTCTATCTCTAACATTTATGGATTTATATAAATAAATATATAATTAATATATGAGATATTTATATCATGGTTAAAATTATTTAGAATATTGAACCATGATCAAATAAATATTCTTGAAAATACCAAATCAAAACATACACAAAAAACAAGGCAGTTATTCCATGAAATATTATTTTAATAAGGAATTATTAATAAATAGGTAATAAAAGGTAGTAAATATATCATATATGATATAATATATAAAATTATGGTTATAAATATATATTTATAAAAAACATATATTTATTATATAGGTTGTTCAAATGTGTAAAAAGGAATTCAATACTTAAGGGAAGGGATTTTTCATATCACTTTTAGTTCTTTAAGATACATCCCATATTAATCACATGTTTTTTATATGTGGGTTTTATACTACCCAAGAAATTATTTCATTATTTTTATCATTAAAATTATGTCTATTTACATATCCATTTTTTTATCTCTCTTTTATTGGGTTTACGGTTCAAGATATACAAAATCAGTAATGGATTTGTATCTCAATTTTCATTCTTTGAGACAGAAGTTTTGTTATGCACCTTTCTTCATTTATGAGGTGTGTGAAATTCCCCTTTGATATTTTATATCATGAATATAATTATATTCATGATATTTAATGTCTCATTATATGTTTTTCTATAGTGGGGATTATAATTCAAAAGTTATCAAAGTGGTAAGGGTTTGATGTTATAATCTCATCATTTATCGAGATTATTTATGTTTATGATTCCGATGAGATGTTATGATACATCTCCCAATAACTTCATGAAATTTATCTTCATTTGGTTATTTATATAGAATATATATTTTTCCTTCATTCTAATCCTTTTAAGTACTGAAGATTCCAAAATAACATTCTTAAAGAAAACCGACCTTAGTTTTCTCTTCGGTCGAAAACACTTTTTATTCTATATCCACATTTTATTAAAACTTTTTCCAATTTTTTTAACATTATACAAAGGAATTATTAAATAAAATTTATCCCATGTTTGAATTTTTAATTTTTTTAAAAGGATTATTCATGTCATTTTCAAAAACAAGGATCATTTAGCTTTTATCGAAAATGTGAAAGGAATATTTGTTTTGACCTATACAAAAAGAACATGATTTACTGCCATCATGGACACACAATTTTGTAAATAATTATTTATATGTCTCCTAGGTTATTTTAAAATAAAATTATTTTTTATTTTTTTACATTTTATTTTTTTTCAATGTGGAAAAGTTATTTTCCACAATAAAGGTTTTAAATTATCTTTAATGCTTCCTTTATATGTTTCCAAGGATGTTTTCAAATAAAAGGGGTTTTAAAATGTTTTATGAAATTTTAGATTAAAAAAATTTATTTTAAAAGTGAAAAGATTATTTAAATCAATAAATTTTTAAGTGATTTTTTATGTATTCCTCTATAAGTTTCCAAAGTTATTTTCAAAGTAAATGATTTTTTATTTTTTTATTAATTGTTAGTTTTGAAAAGTAATTTTCAAATTGGAAAGGTTATTATCCTCAAGAAATGTTCAAAGTGATATTTCAAAATCTGTTTCCATCTAATATGACATATTATGATGTTACTTATGCTTTTCTTGGGATATGATACAAGGATAAGAGTCTTATTCTTTTTTTTGAATGGATTATGTTTATGATGAAAATATGTTTATGATAAAAATATTTTTATGAAGCCTGTTTCTATTCCAGGGATTATACCATAATAAAATGATTCTGATACCCACTTATTTTTCCATAGGTTATGCTATGATGAAATAATTAAATGATTATGAAACTTTTTTATTTTACATAGTTTATGCTTTGATGAAATATTTATGAAATCCATTTCTTTTTCATGGGTTCTAATGTGATGAATGTTTCTTGAAGCCAATTTATTTTCACGGGTTTTGATATGATGAATGTTTTATAAATATCATTTCTTTTCATGGGTTGTTATATGATGATTTTTATGATATTTTGGAACACATATGTATGATTTCCATTATTTTATTGTTGAGACCAATATCTCCCTACAATAAATTAGGTAGAGATTGATATCTCATGAGATAAAAATGACTAGAATAGGGAGTTAACCCAATTCAGTAAGGGACTTTGTCCACTATGATAGTCTTGGGAGTGAACCTTGACTATTATGGTGCTTTGGGGAGTAAACTCATTCCACTATGATAGCCTTGAAAATGATCCTTGACTACTATAGAAATGAATTTCTATGCCCATGTGTATTACATAATTCCATGTCTTGTGTCAATATAATTATCTCATGGACCATGATATTTGATTTCTTTATGATTCATCTCTTATTAACTACTAATATTTATTCCATGACTTAAGATTTCGATCTTTGATATATAGGGTATGGTTTTTATATGTTATGTTCATGTTTTTATATCATTATGCACATTTTATGTTTATGTATTTAACTTATTTTCACTTATCGAGCATCTGAGCTCACCATTTCCTATGTTTATTTTCCCCAGGTTACTATGATAGGCATTATGTTTGATATATCTAAGAAGCATTCTATTTACGAGGAACTAAGTGAGAGATGATGTATAAGTCTTATGAACCATTTGTTTATATTTACATGTTTCCAAAATCACAATAATTTTATGATTCTTTGGTGTGTGTTTGTGTAATGTAATGAATATTTTTATAAAATGATGTAATATATATGTATGAAATTCCTGGGTCACTATAGTTTCTATCATAGAAATGGATTTTTTAACCTTTATAAAAAAGAATGAGAAAAAATTAGTGATATCCCTAGAAATATGAATAAGGATATTTCTAGGTATATATCTTGGGATATCTATAAGGATAAGTCTAAGGATAATTCTATGTATAGGTAAATATATTTTAATTTTAATAAAGGATATAGAAAGTGGTTTCAAGAAATTACATCCCTGTCTAGATACTACAAGTGGATGTGGATCTAAAAAATATATACTTAGGGGTGATAACTCTGAAAAGGGTTCATTGAGCTAGAATCTATCATCTCCTGGTGCACAAATATAGGCCTTGCAACACCCCTAGTTAGACACTCTTAGGGGATATGCTTTGGAAATTCACAAACTCTTTATAGACCAACATGTTGGATTTAAATAGATTATGACTATGAATGACCTAGGTTAAACCTGAGTTGTCTTTGATTGAAAATAAGGTTTCTTGATTTAGACCTCCTATAAATAACTTTTCATGATTATGTGATTTTAAATTATGAATATTGTTTCTCACAATATGTTTTTTGGTTTTAGTATGTAACGTACCATCTTTATCCAAAGGTACAAATAGTTAATTTTTTGTTTAAATTGATTAAGGTGGTCATAGTAAATACGCCTAAATGGTTAAAGGAGGTGTTGAGTGAATTCAGGTATCATTCAAAGATAGGATCCCTAAAAAGGGAACAAGCAGACTGGGCTATACAATTTGAGAAAATTGTCTATCCCAACCTGCATAGTTTTACCAAACTATGTGGTTGCAGATAGTGGGGTGCAGAGGGCTACATGATTTGTCTGCAACCGTGTGACCATAGGTAAAATCTCATGTGGCCATTTATATGTTTCATTCAGTGAGGTTTCACATAGTTTATGCACGGTTAGTTAAACTATGTTCCTAACCATGTGAGGTGACCCTTATGGCAGTGAATAGGGCATGGTTGGTGCACAGTTTGGCCAAACCATGCAGCCAAACCATGCAAAGTTTTTTTTAGAGGTTAAATACCCATTTTCCCTTAATGAATGTTTTAAACCCAAATTATTTCCCTCATCATTTTCTCATGGGATTTCTCTCCTTCCATGGTGTGTGAGATTCCCCCCCTCGATCTATAGGGTTTTGATCTCTCTCCCTCTTTAAAGGTTTATTTTTATTGCCGTCAAATCTGTTGTAAAGATCTCGATACAATTTTCCTTCTACACTCCTCTATCTCTAGTTTCCTCTTCTATCCTTTGTTCCATTTTGGTGTAATGGATTTTCCCTATATTTTGGTCTTACAAATAATCCTTCAATTTATCCCATTCTAGGTCGAATCAGAGCCTAATAATAGATGAGTGAAGTGATACTACATCATGGTAGGGGTTTATTTTCTTAAACTTCATTTTGTTACATTTTAGTTGTCTCATTGCTGTGATGCTCACCTAAATCTTTGGGAGATGATTCATTCTTGGTAATGAAATTATTTAATGTTTTTTTCCAAGCCTTTTGTGACCATACCTTATGGAGAGACCCATCCAAGGGTCATTTTCCTCAACATTGGCAATCCCTTTGTGTGTTCCCACCTAAAAATGGCCCTCGACCCATCCCTTAAATGGTTAATTACCATATGTTTGTTGTATTAGGTTGAATTTATTAAGTTATAATTTGAGTTTATATGAATGGTTTTCCATTTATCTT
Source organism: Viscum album (assembly GCA_963277665.1). Taxonomy (NCBI): domain Eukaryota; kingdom Viridiplantae; phylum Streptophyta; class Magnoliopsida; order Santalales; family Viscaceae; genus Viscum; species Viscum album. Next base: position 1,497,480,310 of record OY728155.1, on the reverse strand, counting down.
TATGCCTTTAAAATTATAATTAAATGATTATTAAAGTTGGTTTAATACCCTTACTTTATAACAATGCCTTGGGCTTATGCCTGTATTCCGATTTCTTATGCTTATTGGATGTTTCCTATTGATCTTTCTTAGATATTTGAGCTTATTGATGTGATAAATTATTTATTCTATGTTGATGTCTTGAAATGTATTATTTGAGAAGCTTGGTAGCATGAGCTATTACCATGATTTTTGGTGACATGAGATTACAAAATTTTTATACATTGTGCTTTCCAAATAAATTGTTCCATTGTTGTTGGATTAAATTTTATAGCTTGATTATATTGTGAGAATGTGATATTGGGATTCTCATTTGATGGAATGTAATTATAAATAGATTCCCTGTCTTATGATGTGCCTTATTTAATATGGATCACTTCTTATAGGATGAGAGAGGACATGGATCCAAATTTAAGGATTACATGGATGGGCTCACCATGCTCGGTTAGTTTTACTTGACACAATGGGAGAAATAATTTGTCTTTCCAAGAAATGGATATCTGAGAAGTTTTACATATACTTGTGAGTGGATCTGGTTCCCTAGGGTAGAAACTGAGGATAAACCTGTTGGGAATATGGATATTCCATGCCTTGGGTGATAAAAAGTCTTCTATGTGAGATACTTTGTACAGACCCAGAGTCACTATATACTGATTGATAGAAGGGATGTCGCATGGGTTACCTTGGATGGACTAGATGACGTTGGTTATAATGTATATTCTTGTAGAAACCCTTGGTACTCTTCTAGATTACCTTGTATGGTCTTAGGACTCCACTAATGGAATTGATGGATTGATTGATTGCTTTTGCACCTGTAGTGTCTTATTTTACATTATGAGTATTCTTACATGTTGACATAGAAATGGGACCTCCAAGATAAAGAGAAATATTAGGGGAATATTATATATTGGTTTTTTATTTTCATTATCCCTTGTTTACTATTATGACTTTCACATGATCCTCTTTCAAACAACCATCTTTGTTCGAAGCACATGGTATTGTTCAGGTGTCCATTTAGGAACCCATCCCAAGATGTTATTATTTAAATGTTTTTTATTTGAATTCCTTATTTCAATGGAACTCTGTTATTAATTTACTAAATAAAATGGATTGGACTAGACACCATGAGTTCCAGTCTACTATGATTTATATCTTACACCCTTCTCAGGAACCATTTGGTATCCAAGTAGACCTTATAATCATAGGTATAGATAAGAGGAAGCATTCTGATTCTGATACTTGATTTACTTTCTTCTTAGGACGGATTTTGGGGTAAGAGGTCTGATCCTATGATTGATATATTGTATAATAGTTTTTTCCTCTTTGATGTTTTTTATAACATGCAGTATATGTTTTTTATTCCCTATTTTCCCTATGCTCCCATTTTATATAGACATATGACATCATGATCATCTTTTGTATCTATTATTGTTATTCATCTTCCTCCAGTTATTTATTTCCATTTCATGGTTGTTTACACTATCTTCCACTATTGTCTATTGCTTCATTGTGATTCCACTATTTATTATCTATCATTTACCACTGTGCATACTCTAGTCTATTAGGACATAGTCTCCTCGTAGATACTCCCAAATCCCTCGCTACTTTTCAGAAGCCCTTGGTGTTCAAGGAGATGTTATTGAGGTCCAATAGTCACCGTTTCAAGGAAATTTTGAGTGGCATTTGAGGATGGATAATATAAAGTGGTATCAGAGTGGTTTCCCTTTGTCTTACTATTTGGTTTTAGATAGGAAACTAGGACATAGGGATGTGGAATTGACCCCATGCTTAGATGTAGCTAACACATTCACAAGGGCAATCTAAATTGCATGGGATGGAAAATTTAGGTTATTTATAATTCCATTTATGGTTGATAAAAATTCACAATTGGGTGTCACACTTGTCTTATGGTGTAATTGTATTGATATGATTGGGATTACGATTTCAATTACTAAGCCTGAAGAGATGAGGGAATTGCATTACATGCATCATAATTGGCACTGTAGGATTAAAATGTCATGCATTATGCCCTGCCATATCTATATTTAGTGTGAATTAACTATTTTAATGTGATTGTTGTAGTTCCTTATTATGTTTATTCTTTTATTCCATATTTGGTATAATTATAGAAATATGCCAATATACCTTGAAGGAGTGTTTTGTAGAATTAGATTAAGTATACACCAAATTTCAATTTATAAGGTGTATGTGACCTTATAAATTGAGATGGTGATCCACCTAATTCAATTTCTTAAAAAGGGGATTAAATATATGATGGGTTAAAGTGAATACCACATTTAAAATAGAATGGTAACTTTATATTGAAATGTGGGATTTTGACCTTGACCATACCATGGAAATGGGATGTAGGCCATGTCTCCTGCGATCCCACTTAGGTATTTTATTTTTATTTAATAGTATCTCTAGGATCAAACTTTCAGTTATGTTATACTTAGAGGAAGGTTTTGTACCTATCCTTCTTATCTCTTTCTTTATATTATTTCCTTATCTAGTATAAATCCTATTTGAAGAGTGATCTTGGAAATTATAGTGATATGAAACCATGATTTCCTCATTATTTATGCCAAGATAGTAGTAGTGAGCACACTCTATAGCTGGTGGGATCGAATCCACCAATTTTACCTCCTTTAGTGACACCTAAGGCAACTCATTCTGATCTTCCACTAGGAACTGATGCTCAGTTCCATGAAAGATTCCTTCAGTTTATGCAGTTTGTTCATGGTGCTCCCTGGCCTGCCCTGACTATGGTAGTACTAACTCTAGGATTTTAGTAGCAGCATCCTCCCACCTTCTTTGGGGATAGTGGACCTTCTGCTGCATGATCATTGTTATAGCCTATAGTGTCCAACTTTGAACATCTTGAGATGCCTCTAGAGTGGAGGTTTAAGTTCACAATATACATGATGTGTGACTCCTCCAAGTATTGGTGGGATGTCATTTCTTAGTTTGACCATTACTGAGGGATAGTCATGGAAAACAAACATAAAACTTTCTATGAACAATTATTCTTGCAGACTATGAGAGCAGATCAAGCCTGTGAATTCATGATTCTTTAAAAGGGAACTATAAATGCGATTGAGTATTCAGTTCATTTCACTGAGCTCTAGTATTCTTATCCATCATTGATCAATGATGAATTGGAAACTACGAGGAAATTTGAGGAATTTATGGGGAATGTTTTCCTTTCATAGGTGAATTTATTTGAGTTGAATACCGTTATAGATATAGTGAAGCAAGACCTAATTATTGAACAAAATATTAGAGAGGCTGGAAATTCCAGCCATGATGGTTCAGTTCTGAAGCAGGGAGATGATTCTTCTAGTAGTAAAAAGTGCTGGTTTGAGGGAGAACGTGAGGATATCCCTACACTTGTGTCAGAAACGTAAAGTGTTGTAGTGTGTCACCAATGTAAAATGATGTTCCATAATAAGCCTAAGTGGATAAGGAATCTTATTGAGTTTTAACTTGTTGTAGGATGGGTAACCTTCAGCGCTTCTTCCATTCTTTTCTTTTAGTGACCAATGAGAGGGGATCCATACCAACACTCCTATTATGTGATTGATCTATGAATCCACATCAAACTGGGATTTGGTATTATACTATTTGATCAGGATGAGGTAATAGTGGTCATGGCCAAGGCAGTCATGCCCCTGATCTTTAACGTCATAAAAGTGGACCTGCTCAGGCTAGTCAGGCAGTATCTCCGACCAATGATTTAGATCATATCTATATAGTGCATCCAGCTCCCAAGGAGAAGATTCCAGGTCCATCTACGGTTACAGGTACTATTTTGTAATCCACTACTTTAGTTTATTCCCTTTTTGATACAGGTGCATCACACTCTTTCATATCTACTGATATTGTGGAATGTTTGGGTCTTGAAATTGAGTAATTATATAGAATCATATATCTTTACTTTCAATTAGGGGTCATAAAAGAGGCTACACCACAATTTTATGAGTTCCCAAATGATATAGTTGTGTTCCATTTCTTTTGGATTTTCTTCATTCTTGAGATGACCAACTTCAACATTATTCTCGGTATGGACTGGATTGTTCCTTATCGAGCTCGGGTGGTTTGTTATTGCTGATGGGTGTCATTAACATCACCCAAGGGAAACACTTACATCCATAAGTGAGAGTGGGATATCTAGAAATATTGAGCTGGACCCAAGTGATATGGGCTTGGCAGAGTGACAGATCAATTGGAGAGTCTCTTTATGAGTGTTTAGGGAATGAAATTTGTAGAGTTCCCTCCAGTAGTAGACCCTTTTAGAAATGCCTTCCCTGATAATTTCTATTGTTTATATTCTAAGATAGAGGTTTAGTTAACCATTGAGCTCATGTCAAGTGAAACATGAGTGTCCATTAATCCCTATAGGATGGCCCCCCCAGATCTCTAGGAACTCAATAAACAGATTGATGATCTTGAGGATAAGGGTTTTATGAGACCCAACACATCACTATGGGGTTCACCTATCCTTTTCTACAAGAAGAAGGATAATATCCTCATATTGCACATGTATTACCTCCAATTGAACCAGATTATAGTGAAGAACCAATATCTACATCCTCATATAGATGAAATCTTAAACCAACTCTAAGGGGTAAATGTTTTCTCCAATATTGATTTGAGGTTGGGATACCACTAGGTTTGTGTGAGACCATAGGATATACCATGTATAGTGTTTTGGAGAAGGTAAATCTTGTACAAGTATTTGGTTATTTCATTTGGTCTGAATAATGCACTGATAGTCTTCTTGGATTTAATGAATTAGGTTTTCCATGTGTATCTTGATTCATTTGTGGTGGTCTTCAGGGGAGACATCTTATTGTACTTGCACACCAGACATAACCATGCCATTCAAATTGATATTGTGCTGAGTATATTGAGAGAGAACTAGCTATATGTGAAGATCAAAAAATGCCACTTTTAGATAATTAAAGTTCCATATTAAGTCATATCATATTAGAAGAATATGTATCTGTTCACCTAGAGAAGGCGAGGGCTATGATTTCCTAGGAGCAACCCAATTTTTTTTCGATATACATAGTTTCTTAGAGCTAGATGTCTATTACAGGAAATTAATATATTAATTATCCCACTATGAAGTACATCATATGACCCTAAATAAGAAGGTTGTGTATTTAATATGGTTTTATGTTTGTGAGATATATTTTCAGGAGTTAATGGAAAGACTCACTTTAGCTCCAATTTCGATCCTACCTGAGATGTGCATAGGTTATATAGTTTATTATGATGCTTCAGGGATCAGTCTTGGTGTAGTTCTGATGCAGGGTTATTGAGTCATGGAATATGGGTCTCTTTTGATGCATCGTGAGTAGAATTACCCAACACATGATCTTGAGTTATCAATTGTGGTTCAAGCTCTATATAATTAGAGGAACTATCTATTTGGAGAGAAATTCATTACTTACATGAAATTTAAATGTCTAAAAAATATATCCACCCAAAGGGACATGAATTTGAGGTAGAACAAGTGGAATGAATACCTAAAATCATTCAAATTTGAGATTTCTTATACACCTAGTAAGGGTAACACCATGGCTAATACCTCGAGCTAGAAAATACATACACAAGTAGTTATGGTGGTAAGTAGTGAGTGGAAGATGATGGCTATGTTTTCTAAGTTACATATGGAGGATTAAGAAAATAAAAAGTAACCAGTATTAGTAGATATGGTAGTGACATAATCAATTTTGGAATGGGTTCAGATGAATTAGCTTTTAGATTCTCAGGGCCTCATTCTGAGGGAGAGTGTCATAAGAGAGAACCCATCTCCTGGTTGGGTTGTTGATGAAAGTGAAACTCTACTCTCTTGTAGCCGTGTATAGGTGGCTTCAGATATATGAGAAGGGTTTATGAGGGAATAAAATTCCTATATTTGGATATTTCATCATGGTATCACCTAGATTTATAGAGATATAAACCATCAGTATTTGTGGCCATGTATGGAGAGGCAAATAGAGGTTTCATCACTCGATGCTCCATCTATCAGTAGGTGAAAGCAGAGCACCAAAAACTTTATGGACTTCTATAGAATCTATACATTATGTAGTGGGAATAGAATGACATAACAATTTAATTTTTAATGGGAGTTCTAATATCCCCTTGAGGTAGTGATGTGGTATGGGTGATTTTTTACAGGCTGACCAAAGTAGCTCACTTCTTGTCAATTTAGGAGACCTTATATATTGATGAGTTGGGAAGAATTTACATTCAGGAGATAGTGTGACTTAATGGTGTTCCTCGTTATATCTTTTTGCACTAAGAAACTTAGTTTAAAACATGATTCTATCAAGGGTTGTAAAAGGAACAAGGTTCATAGGTGCTCTTGAGTATAATATATCACTCTTAGAATGACGGGAAGTCCGAGTGGAGGATTGTGGTGTTAGAGGATATACTACGGACCATTATTCTTGATTTTGGAGGTTCCAAGGAAAATAATATTCCACTTTTTTATTTTCATAAATAAAATTTTTTAAGAAACAATTCTTATGGATCTGTATGAGGCATGCTATGGTATACTGTTTTGTTCACCTATGTGTTAGTTAGAGGTAGGGGAGGCAACTTTATTGGGTCCTCATATTGTTCAAGAGTCTTTAGAGAAATTACATCTAATTCAAAATTGTTTAACTACATCACATCCAAGGTAGAAATTCTATACTAATCATTATCACAGTCCTCTAGAGTTCGAGGTAGGACATCATGTCTTTCTTTATGTATCACCTAGATTAGGCTAGAGACGAACCAGGAGACAGGGAAAGTTATCTCCTCGATATGTTGGGCCTCTCAATATAATGGAGTGGGTCAGGCCTGTAGTATATCTATTTTTATTATCTCAGAGGAATAATTCCACACAAGACTGAATTCTTCCACATATCGCATCTTCGATAGTATCATCATGACCTATTTCATTCATTTGATCCTAAGGATACTGAGCCGGAGGCCGATGCATCCCTCTAGGAGCATCCAATCTGTATCATTGATCATAGAACAAAGGTTATCAAAGCTATGTCAGTTCCTTTAGTCCAAGTTCGATAGAAGCAAGGATGTTTACATGATGATACTTGGGAGTGGGAGGCTGATGTATGTGCGTAGTGGATGAAACATTTCTCAGAAGTTGTTCTACTACCCTTGAAAGGAAATCTTGGGGATGAGTTTCTGTACAGAGGGGATTTTGTGACATCCTAGATTTATCAAAACATATAGACCATTATTTTTTAGTTTAAATTACTTAAAAACCCTAATAAAGATTCCTAATTGGTTAAAGGAGGTGTCAGGTGCATCCAGGGATCGTTTATAGCCAATAGACCCCAAAAGGGAAGAAGAAGACTGGGAGACATTGTTAGAGAAAACTGTGTGGCCCTTCCCACATGGTTTTTTCAAACTATGGGGTTGATGACATTGGGGTGTAAGGGTTTGAAAGTTTTTCTGAAATCGTACGACCCAAGGTGCATGCCCGTGCGACCAGTTCAGGTTTCAGGTAGTGAGTTTTTTCACGATTTGCACATGCTTAGTTAAGTGGTGTGTCTAACCATGTGAGGTTCCCCTTATAATAGTGAAGGGTGAATGATTGGTTCATAGATTTGCCAAACCATGGGGAAAAACCATGAACAGTTATTTTGGAAGTGAAATTCTCATTTTCTTTTAATGGAGGTTTTAACCCAAATTTCTTTCCTCCCCAAAATTTTATTGTGGGATTCCTCTCCTCCCATTGTGGGTGAGCTTTCTCCTTCATATATGAGGTTTTGATCTCTCTCCCCCCTATAAGGTCCATTTTTCTTACTTTCAGATCCATTGGAAATCTCTCATTAAGTTTCGCCTTCCGCATTCCTCTATTTATAGTTTCCTCTTCTATCCATTGTGCCATTTTTGCTTAACATATTTTCCCTATTTTTGGGTATTTTTATAAATACTTTTATTTCTTCTATTTTAAGTCAAATCAAGGCCCGATAGAAGATAATTAGAGTGATACTATATAGAGGTAGGGGTTTATTCTCTTTCCCATCATTTCTTCACATTAAACATGTTATGATTTTTTGTCGCTAGCCAGAATCTTTCAGAAAGGATTTGTTGTAACAACCCAAGATTTTATGAAAAATATTATTTTTAATTTCATTAATGTCTTGTGTTGTACGCTACACCAAAAGGAGCTTGCACAACACACATCCTTGACTTTCCTTTCATTACACGCAATCACGACCTTCCTCGATAGCGTGTGTAGTACACAATACCGAGTTTCACTAAACAACGATATGCTATTAAAATATTATTATAACTAGCCGTAATGAATAGTAATAACAACCTTTTAAAATTTTAGAAATTTTAGCTCTCAAAATGGACTTCATTTTTGGATTCGTAGTATCAAATTTAGCCTAAGGTGAAATTTTGGTACTTTTCGGATAACTTTCATATTTTGATGAATAGTGAAAATTACTAAATTTTAGTTAAAAACAACTTTTTCAATCGAAATAATTAATAGGGATAAATTATTAATTTTAGTGGTTTTAAAGTATATTTAGAATATCTTTTTACAATTTAATAAAATGTTGGTCATTGGATGTAATTTCACATTTAAACCAGACATAAACAAGTCTCAATCTTTTGATAGATATTGTTTCTTAAAAACACCCTATTTGTTGTGACATCAGAAATTAATTATAAAATTAATTAATGAAACTTATATATTGGGAATTTTGTAAAATAGAAATCATTTTTGAATTCGGATTATCAATTATAGCTTAGGGTGAAATTTTGGCATTTTTCTGAAAAACTTCAATTTTTGATGAATAGTGAAACTACTAAGTGGTAGTTAAAAAAATTATTTTTTTCATAAATCTTAATTTTACCACTTCTATGAATGGAATTTCAAAAATCCGAGAGACATGGTTGATGTCAGTAAGTAAAATGTGGTTCAATGAGATGAAAATAATTTTAGGTGAATAGTAACTTTTTACATTTATTTACCACGGTTAAAAGTAAATAGGGTAATTAAGGGTAAAAATGATATTAATATTACCCTAACACATGTCCTAATCCTATTGGACAAGTGTATTTCGACCAAAAACAAACTTAGGAATAAAATATGACCATTTAGGCCCACTTGGATTAGATTAGGACATTTATTATTATTTAATTCAAAGAAGAGATAAAAGAGTTAAAATCAATGTTTATTTACTAAAAATTTTTTAATATGGGGTTATACATAAGATAAATTCGACTATAAATATTCATTAGAAATATAAAATGATTTCCTAAATAATGGTATTTTATTTGTAATTTTTAGACTTTAAATAATTTAATTTATTTATGACACAACAATGATGCTGTAATTACATTTTTATGAAAAATTAACATAATTGATGTTATAAATGCCCAAATAAATGTAATTTGAGACATTTTATGACTTAAACTAATTTTCTAGGTTAATATTACATGTTATTGTTGATTTAAGTAACTTGGTTCTAACTTATCATTCTGTTAGAAATTTCATAAAAATCATGTACCAAATAGTGTCAAAATTGACATAAATTAGTTTGTAAAACAAATATTATATTATTAATTGTTATTTAATTCCTAAAAATCTAAGGTTCGGACAAATGACTTAGATAAGGATAGATATATTAATAATAAATAACTTGGTGCTCTTTTGGCTTCATATAGTAAGTTTATTAACCATATAGTGTAAGAAAACAAAAAGACACGGTAAAAGTTAAATTATTTAACTTAGAGTTAAATCTAATTGATAAGGTTAAAATAATAACCTAAACTTGTCTAAATCCTATTGGATGAGAGTATTTCGACCCATACCCACTTTATCTTAGAAATAAGACCATTTGGAACCATTATAAACTGAATTTGAACTTAATATAAAATAATATTTTGAGATTTTCCTAAGATGCCCCTCTCCTCCCTTATAAAAGGGCACTTCCTCCCTCTCCTCCTCACACCAATTTGAGCATTCAAGCTCGGCAAACCCCTGCCCAAATCTCTTATCCACTTCCCTAGTATCATATTATAGGTCCTGGTATTCTTTAAAGACCATCCGTAGATCTTTAAGTGGAGGTTAAGAAAAGGCGCGTCAAAAAGAGGTAATATCCATCACCGATCTTTTTCAATTTCTTTCTTCTTCAACTTCTTCTTCTTTAGTTGTTTCATGATAAAGTAATAACATAATTATTTCTTATATACTGATATGTTATTATAAATATGAAACAACTCTAATTAACCTTCTATCCATCTGACGGAAAAAGGAAATCACCGCGCGTGCGTACGTACAGAATACCGTCTCCACACCGTGGTGTAATCTATTTTCCGCCACCACCTTAATTGGATGGGTATAATGGTGTAATGAGTAACTATATATGATTATTATAATGTTATATTGATACTGAAATAGTATACATACACTTCAACACAATTCCACGACCACGAGAATGATATCATCGCTCATGCGTACGTACGGACTACCGTCTCCATGACGCGATGAGATTCATTCTCAATGATTAACCATTCATGAATGATTATAAAGTATATATAATAAGTACTAATGAAATATATGACCTAATAATGATACTGGAATTATTTATATTTATATGTATGTCATCTACCTAATTCCATTCAATTCAATAAGGAAACGAAAACAACGTTCATGCGTACGTACGGACTACCGTCTCCATGAACGGTGTATTTCTTTCCATTTACTGATTTATTATATATTAATAATCTGAATATATATATATATATATAAATCATGTTTTATATTCTTGAATTAAGTAATCATGATCTAAGTAATCATATGAATAATTACAAGTTAAAAACACGAACGGCAAATGAGACGATTTTACCCAAAACGCTACTTTAACATGAATTTACAAAAGAACGGGTAATATAAAGTCATAAGTTGACCATATATGATATAATAACAATGAATATGATTCTGGAATAAGTCAATAACATGATTTAAATCATTATACAGGAGGTTCGGACATGTACAAAGCAAGTCGGACATAAGGTAAGGGAAATATCACAATCTCATTTTTATCCGAGATTGTTTATACTTTGGTATTTACTGGGGTGTATTTTATCATCCACATCCATGTTTCCTCAATATTTAATATTATTTCCATTCACCTAAAATTTTTTAAATCCAAATTTACCCTTTGGTGAGTTTTTAGTAAAAGATATGAAAGGAATCTTTTGTCGTTTTTCGTACGAGGTACTTTTTGACTTTTCCGACAAAAGTACGAAGAATGTTTTTTTAACTTATACGTCATGAATGGATTTTAAAACATTATTTCCTAGAAGCTTCCTTTAAATGTTTTCAAGTTTATTTTTAATCAAATTCTTTTAGTTTATAGTGGTATGACATGTTAAGAAAGGAAAAATGTTTTTGAAGAAGAAAGGATATTTTCCTCAAGAATGGAGTTCAAGTGTTTTATCAAAATTATTTTCCATCTAAGATAATAAAGGGTTCTGTTTCTATCCCTATTATTACATGGATTTGATTATGTTGTGATGGAAATATTTTTGTTAATTCCTTTATCCTATATGAATTGTTTTATGATGTCATGATGTTTGAGATTCTCATTTTTATTACATGGCTTATGCAATGATGTATGATTTATGATTCTGTGGCACACATAAGAATGGTATCATTATGAGATGGGTGGGACCTATATCTCCCTCCAATGCATTGGGTAATGATTTTATATCTCATGAGATAGACATGGCTGGAATGGTAGGTTATACCAGTTCAGTGAAATAGGACTGAAACGAGGGTGACTCGGTTCACAAAGGGACTTTTTCCACTAAGATAGTCTTGGCAATGAGTCTTGACTAACAAGAAATAATTCTCTATGCATATGTGTGTATGCCACAAAGTTTCATGTTTTACGTTATGATTATTGGGATTTCATTTCACTACTATGTTTTATCCCACGTTATGAAATTATGCTCTCTTTTGCAGGTTAAGATTTCCAAAAGATATGTTCTTATGAATATGATGTGATTTATTTTTCTTTTGTTTACCCTTACTGAGCATTTGAGCTCACCCTTTTATGTTTTCTTTTCCCCAGGATATAAAGAAAGGATTTACGTAAAAAAAGGGAATATCTTTATGGGAGATATTGAAGATCTTTCACCACGATTAGAAGATTACGTTCCGAGTTTCCAAAGACACTAAACTATTACGATCCTTGTGTGTGTGTTTTTTTGTTATGTACTAAGTATTCCACAAAAGTAATGTAATGTTCATGTACGTTAATCTTCGGGTCTCTACAGTTGGTATCAGAGGAAAGGTTTAGTCAACCTTTGGAAACTAGGATGCGAAAACGTTAGTGAGATCCCTAGAGATATTTCTAATGTATGTCTAGGGATGTCCCTAAGGATAAGTATACGTATAGGATATAGTCCTAGAACTATAGTAACGATATTAGATTAAACCAAAGATGTTATATATTGAAGTTACTCCCCCTTTATTATGATTTTTTCCTCTCACACTATTCTTTTTTGGGTTTAGAAAATGGCTGGAAACAAGATGATTCACAATAATGGAGGATATGATGGAAAATGGAATGATATTATTCATGAGAAACCAAATGAAATGGGATTTGGAAGTCCAAACATCATTATTATGCCGAATCAGCAATCTCATAATATGATCAATAAAGTAAAATTTGGTAAGTTTTATGACTCGGCTAATAATAGAAAGATGGAGTTTCATGATGATCATAGAAGAAAGAAAGTTCAATTTCCCCTATGTAAATCATGTGGGAAGAGGAATCAAGGAGAATGTTTCAAGGGAACTGAAAGATGCTTTGGGTGTGGAAAAGAAGGACACAAAGCAAGTAAGTGCAAAGGAAAAGGTTCAGTTAACACCATGGATGAGGATAATGGTATTGCTACGACCTCAAAAATGGTTAAGTGTTTTAAATGTGGAATGTATGGGCATTATGCAAACCAATGTCCTAAGGGAAAGTCTCATGAAGAGAATCAGTATGGTCGTATGGGACGTATTTATGTTGATGATGATGAAGAGACTACAAATGATATGTGAGATGAAATAATTGTTGAATCTCAGTCAATGGTTTAAGAATTTAGTGGAATGATTACATGTTTATCATGTGTAATGTTGTATAAGTAATCTCATGGAATAAAGAGACATCTAAGGATTGTTACACTATTGTCTTTCCTTATGTTTTAAAAGTGTATGATGAATGGTACTAGTAACCATGAAAGGTTATTCAGATACTTTTGGAAAGTAGATGATATGTGCATAATGAAAGGATAAGAAGATAATGAGATGTTTGATTGTATTCATGAGCTCATGATTGATATAAGGACTAAGTGATATCATGGTTTGAGTATATAGAATTTTGAGGACTTTGGTATGTGGAAAGTGTTAACTTTTAACTGCATTCATGTTTTCACTAAGGTTCAATGGGTATTCAAGAGAATACATGATTAAGGCCTTTGAATGTTTGGAATGTGACCAACAAGACATATCTTATGATATATGGGGATCAACGATGGTATTAAATATCTGGTAATCGTTTTCACTATGTTATGAGAGTGGACTGCAGTACTATGGATAAGCCTAAAGATTGGAATGGATTATGTTGGAAATAAGTTAGTATTGTTTAAGGATAGAAGTTTTTTCGATATTATTGATGAGATGTTATAGTAATATAGTTTTAGAAAAAGGACAACCTGCAGGATGGGCGACAACCCATCACGTCGGACAAGGTTGTAGGAATCGAACCCACAATCGAAGTGCGACTGGACTTTATCGCCTACCACTGGCCTACAGGAAGTCCCTGTTTAGTAGAAATTAGTTTTATTATATTAAGCAGTATGATATATGAAGTATAAAGTCCATTTTAGGAACCATATATGATTAATCTCACTATAGATGGACTTATGTATTTTTTGATAACTTTTCTAACCTTTTGTTTGAGACAGATGGAATGACCCATCATTCTATCACATGATCTTCTAACAAATCACGAATGACAAATTCAACTTCATTTCTTTAAGAGATGAAGTGGAAATTGTCCAAAGAACGACAAACAGTGAGACTATGCCAAAATCACAAAAGTATTTCTTCTAATTCCAATTTCATCAACTTTAGGGAAATGATCTTGAAAACCAAAAATGTTGTCCTAGTGCTCTTATATCTAATGAATCATATGGTACCTTAGATCGTCACAAATTTATGGCTTTGTGATTGCTAGCTTTTCTATAGCCATGTTCTCTACCACTCTCCATCAGAACATGATGGTTAGATTTTTCTTCCATATCCATATTTTCACCTATGTGGAAACCCAGTGATTAGTTTATTTGGGTAACCATTACGTTTCATACTTTTGTTTTTAAAGATTGGTTTTGGTATTCCTTTTTACGATGTGGGTTTCTATTAAAGAAACTTTCAAGTAGTAAACCATTTATAACCCCGACGAATTTTGAGGGCGAAATTCATTTTAAGGAGGGTAGAATGTAACAACCCAAGATTTTATGGAAAATATTATTTTTAATTTCATTAATGTCTTGTGTTGTACGCTACACCAAAAGGAGCTTGCACAACACACTTCCTTGACTTTCCTTGCATTACACGCAATCACGACCTTCCTCGATAGCGTGTGTAGTACACAATACCGAGTTTCACTAAACAACGATATGCTATTAAAATTTTATTATAACTAGCCGTAATGAATATTAATAACTACCTTTTAAAATTATAGAAATTTTAGCTCTCAAAATGTACTTCATTTTTGGATTCGTAGTATCGAATTTAGCCTAAGGTGAAATTTTGGTACTTTTCGGATAACTTTCATATTTTGATGAATAGTGAAAATTACTAAATTTTAGTTAAAAACAACTTTTTCAGTCGAAATAATTAATAGGGATAAATTATTAATTTGAGTGGTTTTAAATTATATTTAGAATATATTTTTACAATTTAATATAATGTTGGTCATTGGATGTAATTTCACATTTAAACCAGACATAAACAAGTGTCAATCTTTTGATAGATATTGTTTCTTAAAAACACGCTATTTGTTGTGACAGCGGAAATTAATTATAAAATTAATTAATGCAACTTATATATTGGGAATTTTGTAAAATATAAATCATTTTTGAATTCAGAATATCAATTATAGCTTAGGGTGAAATTTTGGCATTTTTCTGAAAAACTTCAATTTTTGATGAATAGTGAAACTACTAAGTGGTAGTTAAAAAAATTATTTTTTTCATAAATCTTAATTTTACCACTTCTATGAATGGAATTTCAAAAATCCGAGAGACACGGTTGATTTCAGTAAGTAAAATGTGGTTCAATGAGATGAAAATAATTTTTGGTGAATAGTAACTTTTTACTTTTATTTACCACGGTTAAAAGTAAATAGGGTAATTAAGGGTAAAAATGATATTAATATTACCCTAACACATGTCCTAATCCTATTGGACAAGTGTATTTAGAACAAAAACAAACTTAGGAATAAAATATGACCATTTAGGCCCACTTGGATTAGATTAGGACATTTATTATTATTTAATTCAAAGAAGAGATAAAAGAGTTAAAATCTAAGTTTATTTACTAAACCATTTTTAATATGGGGTTATACATAAGATAAATTCGACTATAAATATTCATTAGAAAGATAAAACGATTTCCTACATAATAGTATTTTATTTGTAATTTTTAGACTTTAAATATTTTAATTTATCTATGACACAACAATGATGCAGTAATTACCTTTTTATGAAAAATTAACATAATTGATGTTATAAATGCCCAAATAAATGTAATTTGAGACATTTTATGACTTAAACTAATTTTATAGGTTAATATTACATGTTATTTTTGATTTAAGTAACTTTGTTCGAACTTATCATTCTGTTAGAAATTTCATAAAAATCATGTACCAAATAGTGTCAAAATTGACATAAATTAGTTTTTAAAACAAATATTATATTATTAATTGTTATTTAATTCTTAAAAATATAAGGTTCGGCCAAATGACTTAGATAAGGATATATATATTAATAATAAATAACTTGGGATTATTTTGGCTTCATATATTAAGTTTATTAACCATATAGTGTAAGCAAACAAAAAGACACGGTAAAAGTTAAATTATTTAACTTAGAGTTAAATCTAATTGATAAGGTTAAAATAATAACCTAAACTTGTCTAAATCCTATTGGATGAGAGGATTTCGACCCATACCCACTTTATCTTAGAAATAAGACCATTTGGAACCATTATAAACCGAATTTGACCTTAATATAAAATAATATTTTGAGATTTTCCTAAGATGCCCCTCTCCTCCCTTATAAAAGGGCACCTCCTCCCTCTCCTCCTCACACCAATTTGAGCATTCAAGCTCATCCAACCCCTGAAAAAATCTATTCTACACTTCCCTAGTATCATAATAGTGGTCCTGGTATTCTTTAAAGACCATCCTTAGAGTTTAAGTGGAGGTTAGGAAAAGGCGCGTCAAAAAGAGGTAATATCCATTACCGATCTTTTTCAATTTCTTTCTTCTTCAACTTCTTCTTCTTTAGTTGTTTCATGATAAAGTAATAACATAATTATTTATTATATACTGATATGTTATTATAAATATGAAACAACTCTAATTAACCTTCTATCCATCCTACGGAAAAAGGAAATCACCGCGCGTGCGTACGTACGGAATACCGTGTCCACGCCGTGGTGTAATCTATTTTCTGCCACCAACTTAATTGGATGGGTATAATGGTGTAATGAGTAACTATATATGATTATTATAAAGTGATATTTATACTTAAATAGTATACATACAGTTCAACACAATTCCACGACCATGGGAACGATATCATCGCTCGTGCGTACGTACGGACTACCGTCTCCACGACGCGATGAAATTCATTCTCAATGATTAACAATTCATGAATGATTATAAAGTATATATAATTATTACTAATGAAATATATGACCTAATAATGATACTGGAATTATTTATATTTATATGTATGTCATCTACCTAATTCCATTCAATTCAATAAGGAAACGAAAACAGCGTTCATGCGTACGTACGGACTACCGTCTCCATGAACGGTGTATTTCTTTCAATTTACTGATTTATTATATATTTATATTCTGAATATATATATATATATAAATCAAGTTTTATATTCTGGAATTAAGTAATCATGCTCTAAGTAATCATATGAATAATTACAAGTTAAAAACACGAACGACAAATGAGACGATTTTACCCAAAACGCTACTTTAACATGAATTTACAAAAGAACGGGTAATATAAAGTCATAAGTTGACAATATATGATATAATAACAATGAACATGATTCTTTAATAAGTCAATAACATGATTTAAATCATTATACAGGAGGTTCGGACACGTACAAAGCAAGTCGGACCTAAGGTAAGGGAAATATCACAATCTCATTTTTATCCGAGATTGTTTATACTTTTGTATTTACTGGGGTGTATTTTATCATCCACATCCATGTTTCCTCAATATGTAATATTATTTACATTCACCTACAATTTTTTAAATCCAATTTTACCCTTCAATGAGTTTTTAGTAAAAGATATGAAAGGAATCTTTTGTCGTTTTTCGTACGAGGTACTTTTTGACTTTTCTGACAAAAGTACGAAGAATGTTTTTTTTACTTATACGGCATGAATGGATTTTTAAAACATTATTTCCAAGAGTCTTACTTTACATGTTTTCAAGTTTATTTTTAATCAACTTCTTTTAGTTTAAAGTGGTATGACATGTTAAGAAAGGAAAAATGTTTTTGAAGAAGAAAGGATATTTTCCTCAAGAATGGAGTTCAAGTGTTTTATCAAAATTATTTTCCATCTAAGATAATAAAGGGTTCTGTTTCTATACCTATTATTACATGGATTTGATTATGTTGTGATGGAAATATTTTTGTTAATTCCTTTATCCTATATGAATTGTTTTATTATGTCATGATGTTTGAGATTCCCATTTTTATTACATGGCTTATGCAATGATGTATGATTTATGATTTTGTGGCACACATAAGAATGGTATCATTATGAGATGGGTGGGACCTATATCTCCCTCCAATGCATTGGGTAAAGATTTTATATCTCATGAGATAGACATGGCTGGAATGGTAGGTTATACCGGTTCAGTGAAACAGGACTGAAACGAGGGTGACTCGGTTCAGAAAGGGACTTTGTCCACTAAGATAGTCTTGGCAATGAGTCTTGACTAACAAGAAATGATTCTCTATGCTTATGTGTGTATTCCACAAAGTTTCATGTTTTACGTTATGATTATTGGGATTTCATTTCACTACTATGTTTTATCCCATGTTATGAAATTATGCTCTCTTTTGCAGGTTAAGATTTCCAAAAGATATGTTCTTATTAATATGATGTGATTGATTTTTCTTTTGTTTACCCTTACTGAGAATTTGAGCTCACCCTTTTATGTTTTCTTTTCCCCAGGATATAAAGAAAGGTTTTAGGTAAAAAAAGGGAAGATCTTTATGGGAGATATTAAAGATCTTTCACCACGATTAGAAGATTACGTTCCGAGTTTCCAAAGACACTAAACTATTACGATCCTTGTGTGTGTGTTTTTTTGTTATGTACTAAGTATTCCGCAAAAGTAATGTAATGTTCATGTACGTTAAGCTTCGGGTATTTACATTTGTTATTATTAAATAAATTATTTAATGTAGTTTTCATGCCTAGTGTGATATTACCTTATGATTTAACCCATATGAGGGTCGTTTGTCTTATATTTGGCCACCCATTTGGGTGTTACCACCTTTAGATGGTTGTTTTACCATGCCCTATTTGGTTAGTTACCATATGTGAGTTGCATTTGATTAGATGACTTAAATTATAATTTTAATTAATATTAATGGTTAGAACATGAGATTTATGACCCAAACATTATAATTAAATGATTATGAAAGTTGGTGGAATACACTTTCTTTATTCCAAATCCTTGGGCTTATTCTTGTATTCCAATTTCTTATGCTTATGGTATGTTCCCTAGTTATCATGTTGGGAATCTTGAGCTTATTCATGTTCTAAATGCCTTATTCCAGGTTGATTGATTGATATGTATTATTTAGCTGGCTTGGTAGCATGAGATATTACTATGATTTTTTGTGACATGTGATTACAAAATTTTTAGGTGTTGTGATTTTTATATAAATTGTGCCACTGTTGTTGGCTTAAATTTCAAAGCTTTATTAGATGGTGATCATGTGGTATTAAGATGATATTTTATTGGAATTTAATTATAGATATATTCATTGTCTTATGATATTCCTTGTTTGATATGGATCACTTCATACCATTTGGTAGAGAACATGGGTCCCAGTTTAAGGATTCTATGGATAGACTTGTCGTGCTCAGTTGGTTGTACTTGATATGATGAGAGGGATACTTTGGATTTATAAGTAAGGGATCATCGAGTAGAATTACATATACTCTTGAGTGACACAGATTCTATAGGGGAGAAACCAAGGATGGACCCATTGGAAAGATGGCTATGATGTGCCTCAGGTGATACCTCATGCCCTATGTGAGATACTTGTTATAGATTTAGAGTCACAATGTCTTGATTGATACTAGTGACACTGTATGGTTGTCTTGGATAGACTCAATGAAATTGGTTATATTTTATATTCTTATAGCAACCCTTTGCATTCTTATAGTTCACCTTGAAAGGGATAAATACTCCACTAATGAAATTTATTGATCAATTGATTTCTTTTTCTCCATTCATGTCTTCTTTTTTTACATTAAGAGTATGCTTATATGATGACATGGCAATGTGACCTCCAAGAAAAAGTACAAGCTTGGGGTCTTCTTCTACACTGGATATTTATTTGTATTAGATATTGTGTATATATTATGACTTGCACAGTTACCTCTTTCAGACATCCAACTTTGGGAAAATAAGGTGGTATTGTCCGGGTTTCCATCTTGGAACCTGGACCGAGATGTTATTTTTTAAATGTTGTTTCTATGAATTCCTTATTACCATAGAACACTATTATTAATTTACTGCACGGAATGGATCAGCATAGACACCGTGGGTGCAGAACTACTGATATTCTTGTCTCACACCCTTCTTGGGAACCGTTTGGTACCCAAGTATACTTTATAATCGCAGGTATGTATAAAGGGAAGTGTTCTTCTTCTGATGCTTGATTTATTTTATACTTAGGATGAATTTTGGCGGTAGAGGATTGAGCCGATACTTAAGATGTTGTGTAGTAGTTTTTGGCCTTTTGATATTTTTGTATAGTAGGCAATATATGATTTGTATCCTTTATTTTCCTTGCGATCCCATTTTGTATAGACACATAAAATCATGATCATATTTCATATATATTATTTTTATTCTTCTTCCACCAGTTAGTTATTTATATTTCATGGTTGTTTACAATATCTTCCACTACAGTCTGTTTCTTTATTAAGATTCCAGTATTTATTATCTATTTTTTACCACTCTACATACTCTGATCTATTAGAGAATAGTCTCCCAACATACACCCCCAAGGCCCTCACTGCTTGTTAACAGCCTCAAGAGTTCAGAGAGATGAAATTGAGGTCCTATAGCCACCGTCTCAAGGCACTATTGACTGGAATATGGGGTGGGATGCTACAATTAAATTGAGAGAACTATAAGGAATGAGGTTTACATTAAATGTGATAGAAAACGTGTTTATGAGAAACTAAATTGTATAATGATTGAAGTGAAGGATATTATTATTTTGCTTAATTAGTTATCATGATATATTGTTAACAACTTACACCCTAACTAAATATTAGACTCACCAAATAAGATAATAATAGAGTTTTTTGATAGTTTCGATGGTGGATACCATTGAGGGAAGAATATTCATTTTCCAATATGTTAAGAATGTGGTAAGAATCACTTTAGGGAATGTCTCAAAGGAATGAGATGATTTTTTATGTGTGGAGAAGAAGAATATAGAGTAAGTTATTTCTGAGGAAAAATGAAAATATTAGTTAACACAATTGATGGGAATAATGTTTTAAATAAGGCATAATTAATGGTTGAATGTTATAAATGTGGAAAGTATGGGCATTATACAAATCACTGTCCTAGGCGGAAATCTCCAGAAGTGGATCAAAATGTGGTAAAAGTAAAGGTTTTGTTGTTAATGATGAAGAGTCTATAAATAACATATGAAAGGAAGTAGGTATTAAGTAATAATATAATGAAACCTAGTTAATTGTTTAAGAATGAAGTAGAGTTATTGAATTTTTTATTTATTAGAAATTTGGAATTATGAAATATATAAATAATTCTCTATAGAGGTGTTAAATTATGGGTGTTCAAGAATATGTTGAATTATATAAATGACTTAGAAAAATGATTTAATAGAAATGTTATATTTTATGGAAAACACATGATTAAGGTAATATAAGCCTTAATATGTCCCATTGTTGAGAAAAGGGTATCTAGTTTGGATAAAGAGGTGATTATTGAAATTTAGGGACCTTTTTATAATTTTTTGGAATTCAATTTTTGTCTGGCTTGGAGGAGTCTTAAGGTTAACTATGAATGGGATTGATTCAGTTAAAATTTTGATGTTATTAGATTACTTGTCCTAACAATTTTGGTTTTTTTAAATATTTAGAGGTTGATGGAATGGATTAAGAAAATTATGATTTTTTAGTGCTCCAGGAATGAACCATTCATCATGAATATCTATTTCATGTAGTAATAGAGTAATTGGAAATTTATTGAAGCACAACCAAAGGTGAAATTATTATTATGATGTAAAGTAATGTTTATCCCTATATACATTCATTCCTTTGGAATTTCCAACCATATCGAGACCATATATTATCACTTGGATCTTCCACTAAACACCTCTCAATTTCATGATGTGTTCCATGTGTCTTTCCTAAGAAAGTACATACCAGATCATTCACATATAGTGAGCCCAGTGGTCATACGAATGGAGTGTCATCTTTATTATAAAGAAAAACTACTGGACATTATTTATTATATAGATAAAGTTCTATAAAATAGTACAACTCACCATTGTAATGTTTTGTAGTGACCCTAATTGCTTAAGGAAGCTATGCGAGAACCTGAGAATGTGAGGAGGAAAAATTATACTCATTTGTTTATATCAGAGTGATGATTTTCAACGGTGAAATTTATTTTAAAGGGGGTATAATGTAACACCTTGAGATTTTATGAAATATATTTTTTGAATAAATTTAACTTCTTTAATATCTTGTGATACATGAAACACTGAGTTTTAACAAACTATGAAACACTATTTATATTATTATTTAAAAATGATCCTTATAAAATACCCTTTATACTTGGTGGTATGAATAGGAATAATAATTTTTTAAAATTATTAACAATGATTATATATGATTAAACATATTAATAAAAAAATTCAAACTTTTTGGTAAAGTCATAATATGATTTGAAAATACCATTTTAAAATATTTTTTTATTGATTTTTTTGAACAAATAAAAAAATTAATTTTTTAAAATTTTAGAAAATTTATTTGGAGAAATTAAATTCATATTTAGAATCAAAATTTCAAAATTATATTTGGGTGATTTTTGGGGTTTTTTAAAAGTTTAATTTCTCGATGAATAGTGAAAACTAATGGTTTTTATTAAAAATTACCTTTTCTTTTAAATAATTTATGAAGTTAACTTATGTTTAAAATTATTTTAAGATTTAAATTAGTTTAAATATATATTTATTAATCTAATTTAGGTCATTAGAATCAATTTATTATTGAATTTTGATATAAAAACATTTTTAACCTTTGAAAAGTTTCTATTTGAAAAATGACTTTTTATCATGTTTGTAGGATTAATTTTAAATTAAATTCTACAAATTATGTTAATTTAATTTAGAAAAATATATTCCATATTTTTAATAATAATAATTTATCTTATATAATAAGGTCCACAAGTCAAAATAAATAGTAAAAATAGTAAAAATCAATTTCCATGGTTAAGGTTAAAATAGGTTTATCAGGGGATTAAAATAAAATGGAATGGGATAAAATGACATAGAAACTTGTAAAAAACCTATAAGGTTATATAATTAAACACTTTGGATCCTTGGAGAAATATAAAAATGTGGGTACAATTTATTCATTTCAAATATTCCATGTGTGTCTTCACCCCCACTTATAAAAGGTCACCCCTCTCCTCTCCCTTTCACACTTACAAAACCATTTGTTTCAGCCAATAAATTACCAAATATATTCATTAATTATTTAAAAAAATCATATTGGCCTTAATTATATTAGTAATATCCCCTGATAAGGCTTTATGTGTAAACCAAAATAGGCTATCCGAATAAGAGGTATAATCCTTAAACTTGCATTTTCATTTTATTTATTACAATAAATACTTAATATATTCTTAAAATATGATGTTATAATAACAAAATTATATAAAATATAATGTAATTATATTATATTAATATAATAAACTATATCCATCTCCTCTTCCATCAAATGGGAAATGAAACCGTCGATCATGTATACAGAGGACTACCGCCTTGCGAACCGATGTGATATATTTTTTAATTTTTGTTTTAATAAGATAGTAATATAGAAATATTAAATGAATAAATATTATATTTGTAACATAACTATACTTCTATAATTATTATATCATATATACCTTCTTATTTTCCATTCCATGAGAAATATGATAACTACGCTCATGTGACTGGTGGACTACCGCCCCACAAAATGATGTGATCAGTTTTTCATTTACAATTTACATGAAAGGTAATGAATATAAACTAAATGAATATACATGATATATGTGACATAATAATGAATCTATAAAGGTGATATATTATTTATCTTCATTTCTATCCATCTGTCATTAAAATGAAAATAGCGTTCATGCGTACATATATTCTAACATCTCCATGAGTTGTGTATTTCATTTTCTATATCTAACTTTTTTGGATTACTATATATATATATATATATATTAAATATATATATCATATTTATATAATGGTTAACATTATTTATATTATGAAACCATGATCAAAGTAATAGTAATGAAAATATCAAATCAAAACATACACAAAATCAAAAGCAGTTATTACCTGAAACATGATTTAACAAAGAATTGTTAATAAATGGGTAATAAAATGTCATGAGTAAATAATAAAATGTATAATATATATATGTATTTTTATTTAATAAATTTATAATAAATCTATATTTTTTATACAAGAGGTTTTAATATGTACTAAGGAAGTTGAATCTTAAGTTAAGGTATTTTTCATCTAATTTTTATATCTGGGAGATACAAGCCATATTTACCACTTGTTTATTATTTACGGTGTATATATATCCCATGAATGTATATTTTGTTTTATTGCATAAAAATTATGTATATTTACATATCCATTTTAGGATATATCATTCATAGGGTTTATGTTTTAAAAGATACCAAAACTGTAAAGGATCTTTGTTTTAATTTTCCTTTTTGAGACATATGGTCTATTTTGCACCAATATTATTTTATTAAGTGTATATCATATCAATTTGAAATGTTATATAATGAATATATTTAAATTAATTTTATTTAATGTCTCATTATATGTTATGATTTATTTGGTTTTACTATTTTAAAGTCACCAAAGTGGTAAGGGTTTGATGTTACAATATCATAGTTTATCAAGATTGTTTATGTTTAAGATTTTGATAATAAAATATTATGATCCATATCTCAATAACATCATTAAATTTACTATCCTCAGGTTAGTTCTTTGGAATAATTTTTTTACCTCCATTTTACTCACTTTATGTAGTCAAGATTCCAAAATAATATTTTTAAAGAAAACCGAAATTATTTCTCTCTTCAGTTAATTTTTTTTTCCAATTCATGTTTTAAAAAAATGTTTTAAAAAATGTTTTAACATTATAAAAATGATTTATTAAAGATATTTTTACACATGATTGAATTTTTAAAAAATATTTAAAATAAATCTTTATATCATTTTAAAAAACAATGTAATTTTTTATTTTACTAAAAATGTGAAAGGAATCGTTTTTGAAACCATTCACTTGAAAACATTTCCCACTATCATGACCACTAAATATTTTAAAGCATCCCTTATATGTTTCCAAAAGAAATTTTTTTGAAATTTTTTATATTTAATTTTTTTTTTCAAATTGGAAGGGTTATTTTTTACAAGAATTTGTTTAAATTATATTTAAATATTTTCCAATAAGTACCCAATGTTATTTTAAAAGAAAAATATTTTGAATATTTTTATTAATTTTTATTTAAAAAAGTGATTTTTAATGTGAAAATGTTATTTTACAAAAGAAATGTTTTAAATTATTTATAAATATTCCTTTACAAATTTACATGTTTATTTTCAAAGAAAATGATTTTGAATTTTTTTTTCTGATTTTTTAGTTTTGAAAAGTGATTTTCCAAGTGGAAAGGCTATTTTCCTCTAGAAATGATCCAATTGATCATTAAAATTGCTTTTCCATCTAGGATGACATGATTTGATGTTACTTATTATTTAATAGGAATATGATCCAAGGACACCAATCTTATTATTTCTTTAAATGGTTTATGTTTATGATGAAAAGATGTTTATGAAACATGTTTCTCTTTGAAAATTTATACACTGATATAATGATTCTAAAACCCACTTCTATTTCCATGGTTTGTACTATTATAAAATGATGAAATTATTATGAAACCTATTTATTTTTCACATGTTATTCTATGATGAAATTTTTATAAAACCCATTTATTTTCATGGGTTTTGACTTGATGAATGTTTTACGAATCCCATTTGGTTTCATGGATTATGATATGATGAATGTTTTAGGAAGAACATTTATTTTAATGGGATATTTTATAATGAATGTTACATGATATTGTTGAATACATATGTATGATTTTTATTATTTGGTGGGTGGGACCTATATCTCCCTATAATGAATTGGGTAAAGATTGATATCTCATGAGATAAAAAACACTAAAATGGGGACTAAACCCAATTCAGTAAGATACTTTTCCCACTGTGATAGTCTTGGGAGCTAAAATTACTTTCTATGATTATGTCTATAGAATAATTATATATATTATGCCAATGTTATCTCTCATCACTCAAGTTATTTGATTTCTATATGATTCATGTCTAATGAGATACCAATATTTATGCCATGAATCTAGATTTTGATCTTTGATATGCAGGGTATGGTTTTCATATGTTATTATCATGTTCATAAATCCTTATGATCATGTTATGTTTACGTATTTCACTTGTTTACCCTTACTGATAATTTTAACTCACACATTCTTTTTTTTTTCTAGGTTATGATGATATGTATTACCTATGTTATGTCTGAAAAGGTTGATAGTTATGAGGAACTAAGTGGGAGATGATTTAGAACTATTATAAACAAGTTATTTGGGTCTCCATGTTTCCAAAGGAAATATACCTTTATGATCATCAGGTGTATGTTTATGTAATGTAATGAAAATTCATCTAAAAATATTTTATATCTATGTATGAAAATCTTGGGTCACTATACTCAATTTCACTTGGGGATAATATCCCTATCCTTCTAGAGGATTCAACCACTATAAAATATATTACTAGATTCCCATGAGAATTAGATTTGGACATCAATCTGGGTTCACCTATTATCATCTTGGAAATTTCATCATCAATGGATGACATGTTTGAGGTCATGGATTAGATGGAATATTCATATAATGAATATAATGTGAAACAAATATCTGTGGAAGAAGGTTAGTGACCTTAATTTTGGTGTAAATCTAAAAATTTGTGCAACTATTGATCATTGTTAATCCCTGTGCATTGCTCTTGACCATAGAAAATCTAGTGAAATTGGATCAAAGACATTATTTTGAGATTAACTATCTAATATATGGTGTTCCCCCCATAGTTTATATGGTTCCCATGAGTATGGATGTAATGTTTTAGAGCATGGTTCAGGAGTTTACGTAAGGGGATCCACCCGATACACACAGACCAGTGGGACAACAACGGTTATAGAGGTCTGTGAATTAATATGTAAAAGTAAAAAAATCATATTTATAGCCATATCATTTATTTATCATCCCATTACTAAAAAATTTTGATTTTCTATTTCAGTGGTCCTCATCTAAGCTATTCTAGTTTAAAGAATCACTATTCCAACATCTCAATCAGTATAGATTATACGTATGATGACTGGTATAGGATCAGATCACTTATGAGTTATCGAATATATACCCTATCTGGGTGAGATGTTTCCTAAATATGTTTTTACATATCATATAAATTTTGAGGCTGATCAAGAAACTATTGATATCTTTAAATTTTCTCAACATACCATATGTATAGAAATAGTGAGATAGATTTCTTATAATTCCATGAAATCATTTCTCACAAAATGTCCCAAACACCATCACATGTTTTCATTTATTGTGTATGGTGGGTTTAATTACCATTCTATCGATTCTATGGTTAAAAGGTGGTTGTTTCTCAAGAACAAATGGGATTTCACCAATCAATGCTCACAACTATAGAATCCATATATTATTTTTTAATCCATGAACATCATGCTTAATGAAGCCTCTAAACATGCTAGGTTAGAAACAAGGTGGTAGGGATATGTAATAGGTAAATGAGACCGAGTATAGTAATTTTTCCAAGATTTAGATCTACTTCATTTGGATTTGGATCGAATTTATTAAGAAATGGATAATTTTGAGAGAGAGAGACTGACAAGGATTAATGATCGATAGATAAAGTAGAATAGGTAGGATATGATGCTGTTGTACGGGAGGATTCATTACAATTTTATTTGGATATAGGGTTTGTGACATTGGTTTGATTATTCCAAGTGTTAGATCACAATAAGTTAAAAATAATTGAACTACTGAGGTAGTAGATCATTCCCTATAATGATAACATCTCCATATACATAGAATATACTTTAGATTGTAGATTCTCCTCTCATCTTTTTTGTGATCAATAAATGAAAAATAATTTTATACTTGATCATTTTTAACTTTCTTTAATTTTAGTATCATTTCATAATAATATGTGATACCTTATAGGACAACATCAAAGATAACATTAAACCATTTTAATATTTAATTTGAAGTTACATAAAGTCAATTGAACTACCTAAAGGCTTGTGTCAAAATATATTCCTCCTGGTAATGTCTCGTGAATGGGTATAGAAAAAACTAAGGTCTCCATAACACCAGAGTTGGTCTATTCATATGAAAGAGTTCCTCCTAGGTATGGTTCATGATGGGTATTTTGATAAATACCATCATCATAACACTAGAGTTGGCTTATTAAGATGAAACTATTGATGCAACATGATAAATATCATGAATTAAGGATGTTGGATTGTGAATTACAATGTTCAAATGGTTTAGAGAACCCTAAAGTTAAATTTTTTTGAATTTCACATAGATTTTATGGACTGATAAACCATATATGAGGGAATAAGAAAATGCTCCAAATTTTTCCAAGGCCAAGGGGCATAGCGAACATAACCTAACTTATTCTTGATTCATATTATTAACCCCACATGCTTTGAATATTTTATTTTATCGACCTAACTTTTTCCCTAAGCCTCATATTAGGGAGACCTATTGGGAAAGGTCTTTGTTTTTTCTTAGTTTTCCCTTTACATGTTTTTTACATAACATGCCTTCTACCTTTTTCAACAATAAATTCTTTATTTTTACTGGATCATGTGAAGTTTGTCTCTAGCGAGTATAGACCTGAATTTTTACCATGCCACCCCTTTATGAGTTTTCAACTGAGCGAGTTTTGTCTATCTTTCCTTATATAGTTTTAGGGAAATGAAGTTACAATGAAATGGAAGATGTTTATGGTTGGAAATATCTAATCCAATTGTACACTATTTAAGGTCTTGATGTATGGAACATTATTTTTTTTATCATTTTAGATCCACACGTTAAGGAACAATAAAACTTTGGAAGATGAGGTATCAAGTTATTTCATTGAAAATAGTATTAATAAATAAGTGTGTAACATTAATGGTAATGGATCTACTTTAATAGTTGTATTATGGTTTGTGTAAATCATAACTCAAGGAGTTTGAATCATTAGTGATGAGATGATATATGTATGAAATGAATGACTATAGACCATGTTCGAAAGGTGAGTTCCATTATAATGGTGTCTGGGCATACACAAATTACAGCATTCTTTTTTTCAAGAAGAAGATTCCTCTAGTCAAAAGTCTATATTATTACTGATTATATAGAGCCATATTATGGGAATAGTATACATAGTCACAAAAACATTTTCCTTTGGAGATAAACACACTCATTACCAATACCAAATGAAAGGTTTATGAGGATTTAAACACTTTTGAAATGAAGTGGGTTCATTGAAAGAATAAATATTTAAGAAGGTCTCAAGATCCCTAAAGGGTACTTCGTAAGGTATAGATCACATAATCAGGGAAAGAGATATGATGTGTCATCACTACAACTTTTTATATAATAGTGGGTTTAGTTTTCATGACGCAAATTTTTCTAGTTCCATATAATAAGACCTAATATATTTGTACCCATTTTTTAAAAAAAAATTATTGTCAAATTTTTCCTATACCCTGAAAATGGGGAGGCCTATTGAGAAGAGACTTGAATTTTACTTAGTATTCCATTCATATATTTTTATCATGATGTCTTTTTCACCTAAATTTTAAGGTTTTATAATTTAGACCAATAAGGGGCTTCAGTTTAATTTCATATATATATTTGGTTAACAAATTCTATGTATAAGGATATGAAGCTTTAACCACATATGAAGTGGGAGAACCTATATGGAAAGGGAAAGGTGAAAAACCAACATAAATAGAGATCCTAATTACAATATATAATATCACACGATGGAATTGAACATAGTTTAAAGGAATATTTAATGGAAAAAATGATTTATAGTATCCATTTAGAGTAAAAGGGGAAGCTTGACCTAACATGAATAAAGGGATAAAATTCCACGATAGACTTTCTCAAAGGGTGGGTGCACACAATTTATGATCATGATGTGTGGATATGAAAAATGAGTATTAATGCACAAATGGATTCTAAAGGTTAAGAATTTACCAACACCTTTTAAATAAAAAGTGATAAAATCATAAATCATAACTTAAGGTTCTTAGATCATGAGTAGTGAGGTGGAGTAAGTATATAGGGGTTGACTGTGGACCATATAAAAAAATTGTTTTGTTGTGATGTTGTGAAGGTGTATGAAAATTATAGGACCTTCCTCTCAAGATTCACATGGATATATTTCATATGCCATATTAGGGGCATATATGTAGATCCATATCAGGTTTATAATATTGATAATCACAACATAACTTCCATTTGGAGTCAAATGCACTCATTTTTTAAAGTCAAGGAATGGTTTGTGGTAGTTTGAGTTTCTTAAATCCTGAAGTGTGCTTCATGAAAAGGAATCATTTAAAAAGTACATTGGACACATTAAGATTTTAAGCACTCCATGACATGGTTGATACAATTACTTTATAAATGGGTGAGAATGAATGAGGGTTTCTGGCTAGGTCTTGGATATATGGTTTAGTTACATATCATGAGATAGCAGGAGTCAATCCATTTATAACCCATATACTATAGGGGAATCACCAGATGTTAAAATATAATACTAAGAAAGTGTCATTTTATCCTAATATTTTTTAGGGGAACCACCCTATAATAAGAACCTTTATATACATATTTCTCCCATGTACGAAGACTAGGTCATGTATAAGAGGTCATTCTAAGATGTTTTAAGTCATGTGGGGTTGACAAAATGTAGCAGATTTTAATGTTATGTGACAATGTATGAATTTACATTATCTGAAAATGGGGATATTTTATCATAGAATAGGCCTATGACAGGATGAGGAAATTTTTAAGGTCATATCCTTTCTCAGTATTGATTTTCAAATGAGTCTTCATTGAATATTCCTATTTGTAGGTGATAAATGAATTTTGGTTGATATAGTTTTTAGCTATAACTATGATTAGAGATCTTGTCATATCTATGTATCCATTTGAATAAGGAATCAATCCATATATAGTTACAATGAAAGAAAATTCCTATATAGATCAGTTTCATATGTTGGGAAGGGGAAATTTCATTTGAATTTACAATTGGGCCTAAAAAATTGGATTTTGGCATTAATACGATTCCAAAAGTAAATGGGAATCAATACACACATAGTTATAATGAAATATCCCTTATAAAAATCAAGATTTTTAATAAGGATGATGGGATTTTTATTCATGGGTAAAAGTTGGTCATGTATTAGGAATCCTTACATAGATTTAGTTATTTTGTAAGGGATGTATGTCATAAAAAGTCAGCCACTATAAATAGTTTAGGGTTATATTGAATGGACTAAATTTTTTCTTATATTTGGGAATTTTTTGATTTGGTCATACTGATCAGAGCTATTAACCGAGATCTCTAATCTTACATGACTCTTGCTCGATGTGAGAAGCAAGAGAAGACATGGATGATTAATTGAACCATGTGATGGTGTTTTTAGGGACACACACCATATGATTTTGCATCCCATGTAAGTGACATTTCAATATAGATTAGTTTCATGAGACTAGGTTGAAATAGAGAAATTTTATCCCTAATTTCAACTAGAAGGTGGGAAAAACATGAATTAGTGTTCCTACATGGATCTGGATCTCATGTAAGGGAAGAAGTTACTCTTATTTGGTAAAATTAAATAAAAGGGGCATATTTCAAGATCTATAAGGATTTTAAGGTCCTAAAAAATTCTCAAATGTGGGAATTAATTTTATGGTTATGATGCTTGGAATAAATTGTCATACAGTTTAACATCATTTGACCAGGACATTATTATGCAGTTTTATGCCATTTGACTAGGACATGAGTGTCATGCAGTTTAATTAATTGAAAAATGATTTTGACCATGAAGATTGACATTATATGATAAATAATATATTCTATGTAGTAAATTCATAAAACTAAGACTTGGGAAGTGTAGTTTAATATCTTATGGTAGGGATGAATTGTGAACCTATGTGAAAATTACACAATGTATTTCTAGAGAAACAATTCATTGGTGGTTGGTGTGATGCATTCCCATCCACCGTGACTAGTCAGTTAGCTCTATTAAAGTAGACGTTTTGTATGGTGCAAGGTTCCTCCCACATTGATTCATGATTCAAAGTCTTTTTTCCTTGTATAAACAAAACTTTTAGAACCAATACCATATCTCCTTACATAAACAAATAAAGAATTTTTTTAATTTAAATCTCAATAAACTTGGTTATAGTGAACTTTCAAGATGTGAAAAGTAAGAAAAACCTTCTAATCGAGTCATTCTAAGTCATCCAGTTTCATCTTATAGTATTCATCTCTATAAAAGTAGTTATATATACAAATTTGAAGTGAGGAAAGATAGAACTTGATGAGAAAGACCACTTCATTCCCATTTACAAGCGAATATGGGGAAACATGGTAGCCATTCTGGTTGTGGTGCCATGTACCCACAAATTATGCAATAATTTTTAGGCCAAGATCTCTTGTCTTTATCCACAATTTTATGGAGTATTTTAGATATAATATAGTTGAAAGCCTCTATATATACATTCACTAATATATAACTAAAATATGATTGATTTTATTGAATTATTAATTGTTAATATAACCTTTTAAGTTGGGAAAATCATTAATTAGTGCCATTATCCATCAGTATAGTATGACGAACACCAAATGTGGTAATGAAGATTATCATTATAAAATTGATGATAGCCTTTATCATATATTATTTGAGTGATATGGTCTTGGAATACTTAGAGAAGAAATTACTAGTAGTAATTATGTAATTAAAATACCTAACTATAGATGGGGGATATATCTCCATAACATCACTTTCCCAAAAAAAAGACAAAAATATTTGGTTGTATATATCAAATCTATGTTTATGAATGAATTTGGCCTATATCAAACAAGAAAGTTCTTTCATTGTGAACTCCATGAAATCCAATTTCATCAATAACCAAAAATACATGAGCCTCCAAATATGATGATAAATATTGGTTCATGATTGATGAGAACCATATGCACCTGCATGGACTTATTTTATAACTTAAATTCATCTAAGGAGGAATCCATCGAAGCATCATTTATATAGGAGTTTCTGAGAAATTGATTAATCATAAAGAGTAAAATTGACCACATTAAATTTAATCTATTTTTTCATTACAATGTTTTATTGAAAAATTATTCTTTAGAGGTATTCGAATATGGGGGACATCTACCCTCTTACAATTTCATTTGTTATAGATATCAATTTTCATTCAAATATAACTTCAATATCATTGTTCTTATGTGTTTTTCTAATGAATGAGGACACCATCATGAGGTGTGTGGCATTGATAACTATTTTTTCTTGGCCTAGATCTTCAAGTTATTTGGATACATTAGCTAGTCCATCTCTATGATCATTTTGTGAATACATCATGTGAGAAAGTATTGGTTATTATGGGAGTTTTTACACAAACCCTTATTCATAATAAAGTAAGGGAATAAATTACTCTTTCTTAATGGAATATTAAGAAATTATTTTCATGATTATAAATTATTAATCACCTTTGATGTTTATTAGTGCCACCGTTATTTTAAGTGTTAATTATAATCTCATAATAAGATCTTAGAACTTTGTATAATTATTGGTGCAACCTTATGATAATTGGAAAGAATTATGAAAAATGACATTAGGTGGGGGAATGAGGATGATTTCTAAACCAACCCTTTTGAGTTTTTTTTACCTATTATTTTTCCTATTGGTCTTATAAAGTAAGGCTCGACGTACATTTCCCTGATCTAAGGAGTACCCATAAAAATAAAACTTATTCATATGGAAACTCAGTATCAACTACCATGTTTTCTATGTAAGTATGTTATGTATAATAGGTCTTTAGTTCTTTTCCTTTGACTAAATTTTGTGGTATAAACCAAAAATCAAACTACTGCAGGTAGAACACCCACCATGTAAGACATCCAGTTAACATTGGATGACTAAATATGTATTTTAGTGCGATGACATGAGATACCAAATAGGCCTTGTGATAATATAAGTAGTTACTTGATTTCAAATTAACAAATATAAATTAAATTCATTTCATTTTGATATTATAAAATTAGTTCTCAATATCTATAATGGTTATAATTTGATTATAGAGAATATTTACCTATCCCCCATCATTTTGTGTGTGAGGGGAGTACTGAGTGACTGATAAAGGAGTTCCACATATAAGATGTGTGGCTTCCCCTCTACTGGTAGAATCAACATCTATGGTCTTGATAGGTATTTCTTGAGATTATCAGATGACTCTTAACAATACTCATCTCTTCGGTAAGTGACTCCATTCATTATAATATTGGTTAAGGGTAAGCACTTACTTATAAAATTTTCAATGAAATGCCTGACATAAGAAATACATTCTTTTATACCAACTCTTTGAGGTTTTGAGAAGATGGAATGTCAATGATCTCTTTATCAAGTTCAACTTCAATGTTGTGATGGAGTACAATGATTCCAAGGAAATTTCTTAAGGTAACAATAAAATATGATTTCATGGAGTTTATTTTTAGGATATATTATCATAACTTGTTAAAAACATTCTCTATACTGTAAAGATATTGACAATATTGTTTTGATATAACCATCAAGTCATTTATATAAAATTTAATGATATTCATAAGGATAACTTCAAATATACAGTGCATATGAAACTAATATGTGGTGACATGTTCTTTATGTTGAAGGAAATCACTTGATATTAGTACACTACTTTGGGTTCCTTGAAAGAAATCTCATGTTCTTATTCAGGATCCATTTAGATTTTTTTATATCTTAAATATACATCCATAAAAGAGAGGTCTTGATAGCTGGTAGTTGCAACAATTATATGTTTTGTAATTGGTACTAGGAAGACATCATTTGGGGAATACCAGTTGAGATCCCAATAAATAATATAGTCTTTGATATTCTAATTATTGTTCTTGATCAAGATAAAATTAGAAATCCATTTGGGGTACTAGACCTCATGAATGAAGATAGATTTGACAATATTGTTTAATTCTTCTTTAATCATGGTAGCATGAGTTGGCTAAATTATTTTGGTTTCTTTCTTATAATCACAATGATCCCTGGGTGGGCCTATATGATGATTGGTCAGGTCAGAATCAATTCTTAGCACTTATATATAATTATAGGTAAATATATCATGATTCTATTTCTAGAATAATATATATAACTATTAATATTCTAGTTAAATGGAAACACTAATTAATATGGTACATGGGTATTACACTACAAGAATATTTACCTATTTGAGTTTATTAATAACAGTAGAGAAAACTTCCTAAAAATTGGGAGGGGAAACTTTGAGATATTATTCTTGTTACTTATCCATATTATTCTCAAAAAAATTGGGTGATGAATGGGTATTTTAGAGTTTAGAAGATCAAGTAAGTTCATTTCCATATTTTATGGATGTTGAAGAGGTGTCCCCAAATTATGAGGGGGCATTATGAGAGCATCATGAATGATGATATTCTAGGTAACCTCTCCTTATATTAGGCTATTATCAATAGAAAAATAAGCATCAATATCCATGAATTTAGGAGATTATATAATATAATTTTTATCCTTTATCACTAATAAGGTGAAATTTTTTAATTTAAAGGATATTAATATATGGTCATCAATGTCAAGGACATTTGAGACATTCTATAATTCTTATCCATTATCATAAAAGGTGAAAGAAGGGTTGATATACCATGACTTAGGACATGTGATCACATTTACCTTCCGCACTGATAATGTGGTGGCATCTTTTGAAGGGAAGGCCTCTGAGTGGAATCCTCTCCCAAACCCTCGGTGGCTAGGGTTTTCTCCTAGTTGCGGTTTCCACTTCCCCCCCATCCTGGTTTAGTTCAGATGATACATCTGGCCCCAGCTCGGCAGGGCGTCATCGTGTATCCGTGCATCTATTTCTTGTAGTTGGTATCATCAATTCCCAGCGGAGGGTTAGATCTCAGCCTAGCGTGTCTCTCCCTTCAGTCGATGATGAGGCACGGTGTGGCTCCAACATATGTCTATTAGGTGCGCCTTCCAGCATCGACGACACACGATCATGGTTCTCAGCTTCTAGAACAACCAAGCATATCTCCAATGGGTTTCCATTGTGTAACATCCCTAATAAGCAGTGATTCGGTGGGTGAGGTGTTTCTAGGGTGCAACTTCTTGAGTTTTACATGTTTTAATTTGGTATTGTTGTGTTTTTTTTCAACTAGGTAGCTCTGGTTTTTTTGTGATTGGATTCAACTTGGTAGATCTCGTATTGGTGTGATTTGCTTCAACTAGGTAGATCTCATATTGCTGTATTCTACTTGAACTGGGTGGATCTAGTTTAGGTTATCCTGTTTTGGCCTAGTTGGTTCTTCTCTACCCATTTCTATTGGTATTACGCTAGAGGGGGTGTATAGTGGAGGGTAGTAGGGCATGTCCAGGATGGTCACTGGTGGAGGCGCTATAGACCTGTGTTTTATGAAATGTGGAATGGTTTCTTTTGTGAGTCTGTTGGTTGGTGAGGTAACCAAACTCAACCAAATGGATGAGACCCTAGAGGAGGTTCTAGAGCCGTCATTAATTGTTTCAGTTCTTTTCAGATTCAAATGTTTGAGAGGGTATGAAATCATCCATCAGATCGGGCATGTGTGTTGGCACATGACACTTGCTCACCGTTTTATCCTTGCATTGATGAAATTCCTTTTGTTGTTCAATTGCTGGGGAGGGGTGTTCCATGTAGCCAGTATGCTTTGTCTTGATTGAACTTCCGGTCATGATTTTTCCTTAGTCGATGATGTCTGTTTGGGTTCCCCTCCTTTTTCCCTTAAAAGGGGGTTTTGTTTAAAATAAAAAAATTGAAGGCCTTTGGGACATTAGATGGATGGTGGTATCTTTTGATCCAGGTGGTGAAGTGAGGACAATATCATATATTAATGATGAATAGGGGGAATTTTCATCCATGACTATATTTTCATTGTCAAAAAATTAACTCCCTATTCTGAACATCAGGATTCAATAATGGGACTGATATCATAGAAAAATTGGTAAATATTCCAAAATTTGAAGTTACCACCAAAATTTGATTAATAGGTAGTATATATTCATTACTAAGATCATTAAAGGGGTTAGCCAGTTCCATCTCCAAACTCATTGTTGTAGTGACTCATGTGACATTATTATTCACGATATGCTTTCCTTCTCTTTGGTAGAATTATTAGTTAATGTATCAAGAATAATAACAGTCAAAATGGGATTTATTTTTGTATAATTTCACATTTCATCCATCAACAGAGTATTTGAGAAATTAATGATACAATGAGGTAATTTCCATATTTTGATATAACCTAGGTCTTCCCAATAATACATTGAATACTATGTATTTTCTGGAAATCATGAATTCAGATTTAAATATGTGATCCTCATATATATCTTTATGATTAATTTGGATAAGATTCTTTTTTCACTCTTTTCATATCCCTATATTTTTAAATTAATGTGAGATAAATTTGATTCACTATATCCCAATCATCTTAGCATATTGGTTGGTATAAGATTGATTCTAGAGATGTTGTCCATAAAAAATGGATGGATATAAACATCATCAAATTTTACATATACATACAAGGACCTAATGTTAAATTTTATAAAAGTGTACTTAACTTTTTCTATGAAGTATACGACTGCATGCCATTCAGCGGGATCAATCTCTATGCAATACACTTCAAAGGAAAAAACCTTATCTTTAAACTCTCTAGGACTTAAAATGGCCTCTAAAAGTGCTTCCTGAAGCTCATTTAATAAATTATGGGCATACAAGATTGATATATTTATTGAAATCATAGTTAAATATTTCAATATTCCATATTTCCAAGCCAAATGTTTGAAATTCCCAACCTCAAGTCACTCATTGGTTTGAGGATTGGAGTATAAAGTTTCTTGTGTAAAACATTGTTCTATCTAATCAAAATTTGGGGATATTTTTTTTCACTTTTTAGTTGGATCGATACTCCCTTATCATTTTATAAAGTTGATAGGAATAATGTTTCTTTTATAATCAATATTCTAATACAATAATATTGTATTGATCTATAGATGACTTAGAGGTATAATGGTTCTCCTGTCAAGCCCGTTGAAGTTTCTTTCATTGGGTTTTGATAGCATATATTGATTTAGTATGGTAATGTCTTGAATTTAGAGAACCTTTTTGAACATGTATTTCTTGATCTCCTTGTATTAATGACCTTAACCCACTTCTCCTAGATTTTTATGTGGAAAATAAATTTCTAATGAATCTTTTTTGTTTGTTATATAAAGGATTATTCAAATGAATTACATTAAAATATATATAAAGAGACACTTCATTCAATGGGAGTTCCCTATGGTAGAGTGGTTTCCATTTTACAAGTTCCAAGGGCATAAAATCTGAGAGAGATCAAATTGTCTTAGGCATAAGTGTGGGTTCACATTCCTATACATTGTTCTTGTTGAACCGATTACACTAACTTTTAGAATTCATACTCTTAGAAGATTATGGTGTCAGGGAAGATGGTCATATCATTTTGAAGGAAATTGGGGAAATGAATTTCTGATTTAGTTATAGTCTAAGCATGGTATGTGATAGGTTGAATATATTTATATTCATATAATCATAAAAATTACAAGTACTATTATTTGGAACTTCTTTTCATTCCCCTCTATTCTTCCAGTAAGATTTTAGAAATACAAGCCAGTTGTGATGGTGGCTTTCCTAGATTAACTTATGAATAGTCCACTATTTTTTGAAGGATGTATTTAAAAAAAAGCACTCCTATATAGTATATTACAATATTCAATGGTAATAAAATAAATTAAAATGGTAGATAAGGTCATCCTGATTAGTATACCAGGGTTCTGGTGGCTTTAGCAAATTTCTCCATTGCTACAATGAAATATATAGGGACATTATCATTTCATAATGAATAAAAATTATTATTCAATTTTTCATATGATGTGTTCCTATGTTATTTTATATATTATTAATATAGTTATTATTATTATTATTATTATTATTTCCATCTAAGAGGTAGAACCACATGATATTTTTTAGGTTTAGGTTCTAGAGTTGTTACTGTTTCTTCTTTTCTAGTCCTCTTCCCCATAACCATTATTGTTGGAAAAAGTTTGGGAATGATCTACTAAGTTGAATATTAATACCTCTATGAAACTACAGAAAGCTCACTAAACCTTGACAGATAATTTAATGGGATGGGTGATGTGTGTAACTCATTATAGACATTTTCAATGAATATCCCCAACAAATGTTTTGAGGGAGTTTTATGTTGAACTATTCAACCACACCCTTCCACCTAGAAATAAAGTTCAAAACTGTCT
This sequence comes from Viscum album, assembly GCA_963277665.1. Classification (NCBI taxonomy): domain Eukaryota; kingdom Viridiplantae; phylum Streptophyta; class Magnoliopsida; order Santalales; family Viscaceae; genus Viscum; species Viscum album. The sequence continues at coordinate 1,497,440,640 of OY728155.1, read as the reverse complement.
CATTTTCATGTACTTTACTATTTTAGAGGTTGTATAGAATAATATTTGTCAATGTTTAGATGAATTGGATAATGATTTTTTGAAAAAGTCCCATAATATGATCGATCTGGCAGGTAGAATGTTATACCAGACAAATGTAGTCCCATTCAAAGTATATACAAAAAACCTAAATTTTTATACCTCTTTAGGTTTAAGGGTTTCTATAATGGGACCACATAGAGATAAAAAAAAATTCTAATACAACTCTGGGTCCCTAGTAAAATTGAATTCTAGGAATGTTTTATTTCAAAATTTGGGTATAGAAGAAGTCACATCCACCCATTTTTGGTATAGTTTTTTTTCTGGTTACACTGGTGCCTGACTCCCCTCCAAAAGTTCCATTTTAGATTCCATTGACCCAATAATATCAACAATATCTAATGGAATAACTATTTAGGAATGTATTTGAGTAAGGTAAGTGATGATGGAATCCTACCATGATGGGTCCACAAACATTATCTATTGATAATTAGTGTGAGTTATCCAAGGGTAACTTTAAAAACATTACTTTAATTTCATCCCCAATGAAATAAATTCATGATATTCCTCTAATAATGTATATAGATAAATTTTTTTATAGATCCCATTTTTGGAAAATGACTAGGTTATGCTCTTGCTGGTATGGCATTCTCTTTTAATGGAGGGAGTTTTGTTGAAATATGAATGTGAGTATTTTTTTTGGAGTGTACACCCAATGATAATATTTCCCATGAGTAAATCAGTGTTGAATCTTCTTTAACTCCTTTAACACTTACTTATATTGATCAAACCTTTCATTAATTTTTAGGGGTTCAAATTATTCTATTAATTGGTTGGACATAACCACACCCTTTCATTTTATTTGTTTGAATTCCACCAGAGAGGTGGTAGCTTGGAATTTGAGGAGATTCAAAAAAAATTCTTGCCTTTAGTGTCGAGTATTCAAAAACACTTTAATTGTTTCTATTTGAAACATATTATAAAAAAATCATCCTTTTTCTATTCACAATGACTAGATTCATCATCAAAATTTTCTATAAGGCAGTTGATAATGAAATTTATCAGAGCATTACGCGCTACCAGTATCATGTCGTCATTATAAGGATAAGTGGAATCATAAACACTAAAGTATCTATTGAGTAATGTGTCAAAATTTCTATAGTGGTCATCCTCTTGAGGTGATGATTTAGTTTTTGGCCTCTATGAGGATTCATATTCTACGTCCATGAATCCACTAGTATTGATTTGTGGAGGTTAATCTAGAGATAGTCTCAAAAAACATTTAACATATTTTCCCCCAAGGAGAAAGACATGTCATGTAATAGGAGAAAATATGAATATTTTTCTTGTAATGTTCCTTCTAGTCTATAAAATACCAACTTCCAATGAGTAGGATGAGATTGTGGTAAAAATTCACCAATCCTTATGGGATAGGTTTGATATGGTTCCATCACAACAATATTTTAGACCCACTAGAGATTTGATGATCACAAGCATGGATGTGGTGGTAAAAATTATTCCATCAATGCGGGATGGGGTTACTCTTAGATAACCATGGTGATAGCCATGGTTCCTACCCTCTTGATTTTGTGGGATTTTTTATGAGAACAACCTCAGTGTAATTCATGATCTGAGCATGAGCTAATCACTATCAAAGGTCATTATGTAGTTGAAGGTTTTTCCTTTATAAAGTGAGATGCTTGTTCAACCTTTTCAGAGGCCTAATGAAAGAGTATTTTAATATATATATATATATCTCTTTGGTTTTAAAATTTCTAAAATTAGGGCATAAAAATACCCTATTTAGTATTCCAACTATCCTGAATAGATCCTTTCCCTGAAATAATGGAATTACATGAAGTTGTTATTGGATGGCTTTGTTGGATAGTAAGCATAGTGAAATGTAATTCTCTATGTTTTACCCATCGTTTGCTATTCACATTGGAAGGGTCATTGGTAATCAGTTGAAAAATATTCTTTAAAGATTTTTTCCATGCATGATGATTATTACCACACTAATTTTCAAACATCAAGAATTGTTCCACTAAAAGGGAGACTAAATCAATCTATTTGTGAAGCTTTTTTATTGACTTTATGTGATTTTAATATTATATATGAGGAAGAAATTACAACTTTAAATGAAAAATATTAATCCAATGTTTCAAATGATGATTGTGTCTATATTACTCTATCAAAGTATTCATAATGTTATACTAAGGGGTGGCTGTAGTCTAGAATATGTCTGGTATGTTGTCTTGGGATAATTTTTTCCTCATAAACAAGGTGTTGTCTTAATTTTTTCTGAGATTTTGATATACTTTATTTATAGAGTGGTCAATTCCTGGTTTTCTTTTTTATATATATAGAATTTATTTGGAATATTCTTCATTATGGTAAAATCTAAGTGATCTAAAGGGGGTTTAGTCCATGGGAATTTCCTTAGCCCACCTTTTTATTGAGAAAGGATATCACCCATCAGTGATAAGGCATTGCATGTTTCTCTCCTTATTATTTCTCTTTTTTCATGACGTGAGATCTTTCAGAAATTTGCTTTAGTAAAGGGATGACTTTCTTGAAAAATGGATTTTTTCTATGGGGTTTACCAATGTAAAAAATTCCATTATGGGAAATAATACCATTATGGCTTGATGTATGGTGGGGAATTATTGTAACATATATCCTAAGGAGGAACATTAAGGTAAATAGTGTAAGGGGAAAAGGGGACTTATAACCATTTTATGTTCAATTCATGAGGATTATTTTTTCAGTTCCCATCAGGATAAAGTTTCATCATATCATTGTTTATACCACCACAGAGAGGACTTTGATGGTGGGTTATCTAAGGAGGAACTTATAGGGTAGGAACTTGAAAACTTATGTTTCCTTAAAAATTTGATAATGAGTTAGTAGGATCATGGGATACCATTTAAAAATGTTCAAGAGACTCAAGACTTCAGTCATTATATATTGTAGGGATACATGCTAATTCCTTGGATCTGGGCTACACCTGGTGAGATTTATTATTAGTTTATCTCTAGTGGGTAGCTAGAGCCATGTGTTGTGTATAATGACTTTTAAACATGGTTACCTCCTTGGATAACTATAAAACCCCAAAACACTAATTTATGATTACCACTAAATAAGATAATGTGTTTGATAACTTTCTCCACACATGACACTAAAATTAAACAAAACCATAATATATTTAGATAAAATATAAATATTTACGTATTACCATTAAATACTATCCATGTAATTTACATGAATGAATTAGAATATAATATTTATGGAATATATTTATAATGAAAATAAAGACAAATTTTAATAGGAATAAAAATAAACTAGTTTACCTAAAATGACTAATAAGATCATTTATTGATTAGATAATTTTTTTCTAAAACTTTTCTTTTTATGTATTATAAATATTTTTTAATCATGATAAGTAATGTTTGATATTAATAATTTCTTAACACCAATTTTGATGGTAATAATAATAACAATTAATATTTAGAAATTCTATTTTCTAATATTTTTTTGTACATTTTATTTTATTATTTTATTTAAAGTAGAATTTATAAATTTTGGAATTTTAGACTAATAAAATTAAATTAATATTATAAATCCACATATCATAATTTACTTAGGATTAATTTTTTACCATTTTCTAAAGAGGTTGTTTTTTATTTAAAAATATATGATTTATGTAAATTATAATTTCTAGAATTTCATCACCATGTAAGAAAAAACTAGAATATTTCAAAACCATTAAATAAATAAAATATTAAATTAAGCAATAAAATGATACATTTAAAAATATTAATTTTACATATAAAACCTATTCCAAACATTTTTATAACTAAAGTAAAATGTAACTTTAATATAAAAACTATTTTTGGACTTTTCTTTTAATTAAGTAATATTTTGGTAAAAATTCAGTTGTGCCTTGATTTCAAAGTTACATAACCCACTTTTGGTTTATAATAGTCCAATATATGTCATAATAATTATTAACATTGATAATTTTATCTCACACAAAAATTTTAATCATAAAAACACAATTTTTTAAAAACCTATTTTATTCGTTAAGTATATATATTTTAAACGTAACATTTGATAAAAAAAGAAATTTTATTTAATAAAACTATTCCAATATTTTTTAATATAATTCTCAAATTATGTGATAAAATAAATTTTATGGTTTTTCATTTTAAGTAAATACGATGGAAAAAAATAAAAGTTACCTAGGTAAAAATACAGTTGGGTAAAAACCAATGTAAAAAGGGAAATCTATAAACCAATCAAGTATTACTAGAAAATTAGTTCATGGTAATATTTTTAGACCCTTAAATTTCCAAAAATTCATATTTTTTAAATATTAGAGTCTTTTACCTTGAATAATCTTACGAAATAAGTAACTTATTGAAGTGTGTTTCCAAAACTACCCCTCCCTTCACATATAAAAAGGGGTACTTATGAACCTTCCTAATACACCATATAAAGAGAATTATTTCATTAAAATCTAAAATTTTAATATCCCTAGAACCATATCCCATTAACATAATCCCCTTTTCACTCATAGTTAGCCCAATCCCTTCAAATCCAATGCGACTTCCAAGGGAAATCCATATTCACAATGTGAGTATTATCAACTACTTTATTTTATTCATGATTATATTTTTTAAAATTCATCCCATACAAACTATTATAATGATATTAATATCATTCGTATACTTATATTTTAATATATTAATGGTATTATCAGTATTTATTCATATACTCAATCCATTAATTAAAACAAAACCATTGTTCATGCGTTGTTCGAACTACCGCCTCTATGAAGTAATGTGTTTCATTTTCCTTCACTATATTACATGGATGGATATAAGGATTTAATTAAATGATAAATATTATGTTTATGATATCATTAAGTCTTTTTATATAAAAATTATAGAACCTACTGATGATATGATCAACAAACGATCATCATTAATTTAATCATTTTTAATAACGGTACTAAGAGGATAACCATTTATTAAAATTGTGTAATATTTTAATATCTATTACTTATTCATATAATTAATTATAACTATTATGTATAACACTAATAAAAACTATATACTATAATTATTATTTTAATATAATTATATTACAATAAAATCACCTCATAATCATTCATTAAATCTAGGTGTATTCTAGATTGGGTCGTTAACCACCTACTTGAACAATGCTATGAATTCTTATCATAAATGACTTAAGGAACATAATTAAAAGTATAATATGAAATAAAAATTCAATTAAAGGTCTTTTATATGTTATATCAATTTTTAATTCATTATTTTTGAAAACACACTTTGATTGTCAAGAATCACCAAAGAATACTTATTGTTGATTTGAAATTCAATGAAAAAGACTAAGAAACTCATGAAAGGAGTATAAAACATCATAAATAATTATAAATCACAACTAATATTAAATTTAATGGTCTAGTGGTGATGAAATTTTAAATAATAGCGAAGATATATACCACTATTATGAAACTAGTACAAATGATGAAAACTATAAACACCCAATGTTGAAAATCAAAAGAATTCTTGTAGAAAATTAATATTTATGGTAAGTATGAATGAAAATGGGTTTGAATAAGGTAATTAATTAATTCATTAATATAGCTATGTTTGTGGTATATGAGGATAAATTACATTTGTGGAAGTTAGGAATAAGTGGTAAGGGTTTTCATCTCAAATTATCCTCTATGAGGCACATTTTATATTATAAAACTAACTTCATTTATATGGTGTATATATTTATATATGAGATATAATATCAAGAATTTTATTTTAATAATTTTATATTAAGGTTAATTATAGGCCCTCTCTTTCAATGGGTTTTAATTAATGTGTTACTCAAGCTGTAACATTTTTCATGGTCCCAAATCTAATTTTTTTAGACATTTTACTTATTAAGCACCATCATTTATTTTATATGGTGTATTTAATGTTGATGAATATGTTTTAATCAAACTACTTAAATTTCATGTGATTTAATTTCAAAATAATTTCCCTTCATTAAATTGGTTATTAATATAGTTATTTTATCTATATTATGGATTTTTGGTAACTCAAACGCACATCTTTGAGTTATAATGTTTTAATATGGACATTGTTTCTCCATTCATGGGATCCTATAAAATAATATATATTTTAATTATAATCCTCAATGGGAAAAATAAGTTTCTATTTAAATAATGTTTTATTATTCTTTTTTACTATTTGGGTTTTCAACAAAGGTAATTTTCAAGTATTTAAAATGTCCCTTTCATAATCAAATTTTTTGGAACAAAATTTAATATAGAAAACTTTATTATATGTTTAAGCCTTAATTATTGGATATTATTCTAAAAATAAAGTATTCAAATGAGTTTTCACTTCACCTTTTGAAAAATACTTTTGGAAGTGGCCTGTAACTTTCTCTTTTATGACAATGTTAAAAAAATGTTTTCTAAAATCTATTTTAAGTTTTCACCTCTATTTCTATTTTCATTTAAACAAGGTTTTTCACTAATATGGTTTATGTTCCATGATTTATTTTCTTAAATATATATATTTTATATTTTGTGGGAAATGAAATCATGATACCAAACAATCTGATTCATGATACTTTTTTGGTGGTATCGTTCAAGCATTATTTTGTGAGGATGTTTTTAATTTATATAAAAATACTTCTAGTTTCCTTTATTACACTGGGGATATATACATTTGAAACCATACACCTCCTTCATGTGGATGACTTATGATTATATTTTTCAAGTATTGAGTTAAATGTAAACTCATTTGATTATATGATGTGAACATCACATCTTACATAATTTATCTTGGATGAAGTTCACCTTGAAACAATGTTATTATACTAACATGGTGAAAATTATTGTTGTTCCATATGTTTTTATTTAAATATAGATGATTATTGGAAGGTTGAATATGTATTATTTAACTATCCACCTTCTTCCTCTAGATGGTTTATGACAATGTTATGCATTTTATTTATATGGTAAAAAGAATTGGCATTCTTAATGATTATTGAATCCTTACATTGGTTGACTATGCATTTGATTTATGTATCAAGAAATGACTATGATGATAACTAATGTTTTAAAATAAATTAATAGAAAAATGACCATGGACAACCATGATTGAACATATAAGAGTCACATGTTCATGTGAATGTATCACATGATGAAAATAAGGATTTTATAAGGGAAGAACTATTCTGATTGGTGTTTTAATATATATAATTTAGATACTATCATATAAATTTTGGTTTAATTATTTACATAAAACAGAATCATGTAGATGAAGCTGAGAATGGTATGTATCAAGAAACTACTATGTATTATAACATGATAAAAGAGAATATTTAAATGGATAATAATTTTATAAATATATGATTTTATTGTATATTTAAATGAATTATTAAAGGTGATTTATATATTTTTAAAAAAATTAAAAACATTTGAAGGGGCCATGGGGGGAATTGTATGAAGTTTTAAGTAAAAGATTTTATTGTGTTTTAGTGTATAGAATGATGAGAGAGAATAATGTTAATTTATAAAAATATTTATATACCAAAGAGGATCTGTATATAGTGGTTCTCAAGATTTTCCTCCCCCACCCTTTCTTTATCATTTCCCTCTCTCCCTTACTATCCATCCCTCCCTCTCTCTTATATTCTTCTTTATTGTTCTTTCAAACTTCTAAATTCAATATCATTTTTAATAGTCATGGGAATTGCATGTTCTTTGTGTATTTGGATTATTATTCATGAGTAGAAATTTGATCCCATTTTTTTATGAAGGTATAATTTTATGTTTTTTAGATGTAAATTAATCATTCTTTTTTATGTTTTAAATATTATAGATAATAACCCAAATTATCGAATGATCGAAATCAAGAATTATCAAGAGGAAATTTCACTAAATAATAAATTTATAATTTATGGGAGAAATATTTTAAAGGAAAATAGAACTTTTATCAATTGATAATTTTTAGGAAATAATAAAAGTATAATATTGCAATTGATAAAGATAATTATATGGATTTATTAAAGAATAATTATAAGGCATGACACATGTGTTCCTGAGTAAATTTAGATATGTAAATTTCCAAATATGGTTTTATAATTATTCATGAGGAGAATATTATGAGCGCATGCTTTGGCCTAAAATGATAATTTTGAAATTATCCAAGAGATAGATAGTATTATCACATAAGATGTTTTATTTCATTTTGAAATATTTTTTTTAATTTTTGCAATCCTTTACACGTGGTCTAATTTTATTGTTATAGTGCAAACATGGTTTAGGTGAAAACACCTTAAACATACCTATTGTTGTCATCTAAAACTTTGTGGTTGGAAGTTACTTACCTTCTTAGGATATCATCATACATGTAGTAATGTTATGATAATCATATTGGTATATTTTATATACATTCATGAATTTAGTACCTATGGGTGTGTGTAGCTCATGACACCATATTTCCTTTATCCATGAGATTTTTTGAGATAGATAGAAAAAATGTTGATGTTTGATTCACATGAAGTATTTATGATAATACAATAGTTTCTCATGATGTGTGCTTTGATATGTGTTACTTAATATATTGACAAGATATGATGTCACTGTTTCCTTGTTATATGTGTAATATATGTTGTGTTATTGTTTCTTATGCATAGTAGCTATGAGAAAGATGGACCCATCATGGCTCAGTAGCCCTACCAAGAAACAAGTTTAGACACATCATGTGAATTTATGACGATATGGAGGTGGATGACTGGGCATGATGGCATAGCGTGGACTGAACTAGGGGTATGGTAATAATGGGTGATTAGACTCATATTTAATGACTGTGGGGAATGAAAGTCATGAGAGATAATTCTTGTGCAGAAATAGTGGGGTATCATGGTTTATGTGACATAAACTAGAAATAACACAAGGTAATGATGTAATAGTGTGTCCCGGACTTCAGGAATGTGGCCTATATGACTATACAGTATCTTGAGGCTGACTCTAATGTTGATATGTTTCATTGATTATTTAGATTTTTCTAGCATGGAGCTGAATCATGTATGATCAGGGGATTATAGAGTCTTGGTTAGCACATGACTACTCATTTTTGGATTGTATAATTATTTTTGTTATGAATTGATCATTTTTATAACATACACAAGTATACATGATAACATCGAGTTAAGGAAACATTGGTGGAATCATACTAAGTCTTCTACTCACACCCCAATAGGGAATTTTGATGAGCTTTTATGTTTCAAGATGGATCCAATGAATATAAAGGGAATTTTTTTGAATAGGTGAGTAGAAGATTGTGGAGATAGTAGCATAATGAGGGAGATTTTGGAGGACCTGCTGTTTATTTACCTACTTTTTCTACTACTTATTATAGTTTTTTTCATGCCACTCTTTAAGGTGATTTATTTATATGAAATTTATTATATTTTTAGCATCCTAAATGTATTAATCTAATTATTTATTATATTTTTATTATTGATTATTGATCCTATGAAATGGTAATGAGGGTATAGTAACCCCACTAATGGAATCAAACCCTTTCTACTAGTCTGAATCCTCTTGCGTATCAGGAGGCACTCATGAGGTCATGTGACCTTCTGACTAGGGCTTGGTGGCTTGGTTTAGGGTGTAAAAACAAGGAAAACTACTTATTATGTTCCCTTATTAACATGTAAGATTTTTCATGGGGGCATCATTTCAAACATCTAAAAATAAAAAAAATCAATCAAACATGTTTAAATATCAACAAAAATATAACAAAAACAAGGAAAACAATTTAAAATAAAAAACCACATCAAAATCCCACAAAAGGGACAAAAATCATGATGCAAACAAATCGTGTTCACAAACCCCTTTCAAATGATTACCAAAAATATTTAGAACCATTTCATACCACATATAAAATCATATAAATACTAGCACATCCCCAAAATCACTTATTTAGTTAAATTATTTATAGTAAGGAAAAATTATTTTCATAAAAATAGGTAAACTCACTAATTTTTTTTCAAATAGGACCGGATATTAAATCATAAAACACTACTTAAAAATATGATTAAGAAAAAATCAATATTCAATAATTTATAGTAAAATCAGGATAAAATTACCATCAATAAAGGAAGAATAAAAAATCATTAAATGAAGGAAATTTTTATTCAAACATTATCAACTACACATGGTTTGTATGCATGGTTTGTAAGACCATGTTCTAATCATGTGAGTTCCATAAGAATTTATCCACAATGGTCTATAAGAATTGAAAAATATTTTATAAACCACGAACTATATCCATTCACCCTCTAAATTTCTTTAAATTTCATCATAGAATAATGAATTTGTAGGAATGCCTCCCAAAATCTCCCAAAAACATAGATTAATATCATATCATATCAAAATATCCAAAAAATAACCAACTTATAAACCCAAAATCAATATAAAACACTCCAACCAACCATAGAAACATGATATTTGACATATAGAATAATTTTTTGATCACTTCCCTAGTTCCACCTATCAATCTACAATTGTTTTATCTCTTTTCTATAATCATAGACTAAATTACAAGAAGGTGAATATCAAAAACCTAGGCCCCTTTCAAAAAACAATGGATTCTAATACCAAATATAGTGAACTAGCCAACATTTCAATATAAACCAATGTATGATCCATCCCTCCACTGACTCTAGCGGATTCCCCAATCCCATTTAACTGAAGACAAGTGTATAGGGTATCATTTATAGTCATTGGTCACGATTTCATCCTCAAGAACCCAAATATAAATAGTGTGTCCCAACATGAAACCTTGAATGTGGTATCCAGGTGTTGGATTTATTTCCAAAATAAATATGTAAAAATACTAAACATATAAATACAAACATTTCATAACAATGTGGGATTAATAATAAATAAAAAAAGTCCTTTCAAACAAATAATCCTTTATTACATGATTACCAAACTATAAAATAAAACTGAAAGATATAGATAACTATACTGCAGATGTCGTAAAATTACTCAAGCCCTCCAATTCCATCAAACTGATTAACTAACCCCCATCTTCTTATGACTCTTAAGTCACTACCATAATCCCAACAACCAATTGTTTCCCATATAAAATTAAAATTAATCAATCCTAAAGTACAAGACCTGAATAATCCACCACTAGACATGACGAATACATTCCCACAAACATGAATAAGTAGGGTTTGAGCTAAAGGATAGTATTATAACACCATGAGTCAATTTCATTCTATTAATAAAGGAAATAAAAACTACATGTTTGAAAATAATATAACCATTTTTTTGTTTATTTTTCATAATATAGGAATAAACAAAATATTGAACCTATGTTTTCTCAAATCACAACATTTATAAAACATGGTTTAAAATTATTTTCCAAAAAAAAAATCAAATTCAAAAACCATTCATATATATTTAAGATAACTAATCTTTAATGAATATAGTTAACCCTTATTTTTAATTGGAAATAACACATTTAAAAAATAATTTCATATTTTAAAACATTTCAAAGGAATTCCTAATAAATACTATCACTTTCCTAAAAACATACCCATTTTCCTTTAACAACATTATCACACCCAAAATAAATGTAAAAAATAAACTAGGGTAAACTATAATGAAAATAAAACCGTATAAAGTCATAATGAATTCCAATAAACAAATTGAAAAATACTATTTGATGTTAAGACTAACACATAATAGGATCAATACATCAAGGAAAGTTCATCCAAGAAATAAGAAACACTAATGACATTAAATGATGATATGCATAACATAGGATACATATAACAAGGAAACACATTTGGGAAAATTGAGAAATTTTCAATATTCACAAAGGTAGATTATGTTTTGACAGTTTAAATTTCACAAATTTCATTAACTAATTCTCTCTAACATTTTCTGATAGATGAAACCCCCTAGAAAGGTATTATATACATCTAAGAGACACTAGCCAAAAATTAATCTCATATAACTTAGATACATACCATAAATTTCCACTTAGTATCCTAGGGCCCCTCATGGAATTATATTACGAGGTTGGTCACATTCAAAATAAATATCATTCCATGACAATAATAAATCCCAATGGACAACATCACCTTCACAGCCCTTCCACCTCCCACATCTACTATAATTAGATCTCTAACCCATATGTACATCATGTATCACAATTTAATATTTAGTCACATGGATATACATTATCATCACCGACAAATATAGTGATGCTCAATAAGGGAATAACCAACGAAACAATCAAAAAATACCTCAAAAAGTGATTACTAGGAATTTCACTTATCACATAATACATATATATTAAATTTAAAATCCATTTGAAAACCAATTTGGAATCCCCTTTGAAAATAAAATTTTTATTAAAAAAATTAACAAGTTATTTTCATAGATAAAACTATGTAATTTTATCAAACATTTATAATGAAAAAGTAACCATTTATGTCAATGTTTCATTTAATTATGTAATTCCACCCATGAAGACTCATGAAAAAAAGTAATGTTATGGAAAAAATTGATAATCCCACACCAGATAACCCAAATCAAAATTACCTAGGATAAAAATGAAATTAGAAAACCATACATCCATTGAACTACGAAATAAAACATAATGAAATGGAAAACCCTACCTCATGTGGTGGGATCAGATCTATTGATGAAATCCATTTGTTTAGATATCATAAGAGAGATCATAACCCCTATTAAACAAATAACCTATTTTAGAACAACTCTCAATGTTGAAATTGGAAAACTGTGGTAACTATGGTTAGAGAGAATTTAGAAAAAATGGAGAAAACCCAAGATAAAGGAAAATGGAAATCAAAACATCAAATATGGGAGAAGGAATCACTATAAAAACATCCAAAATAAAAAAAAAAGTATTGGAGTAGAACATATAAGTATTAGACATGCATTCTAGTTAGCTGGTTTTGAGTGGGGGACGTTTGGGAGGAATACCCAATTATAAAGGATCCAAAGGGATAAAAATTCCCCTTTCAACTAAGTCATACAGTTTACCAAACTGAGCGATAAATTTGTAGATCATAATTGATAAAAATTGAAAGAGGCTACATACTTAGACTGCATTGATTTTCATCAGGTGACCCAGATAAATTCATAAAATTTTTCCATTTTCATCTCAAAACACCTCAAAATTGAGGGGCTAAATAATACAATAAATACCCACACATAAAAGTAAAATTAGTACTTCATATTAATAATATATGTTGATAAAATGGGTGTAAATACTTCTCGATGAGATATAATGAAAAAGGCATTATATTGACAAGTGAGGATATGTATATAGTTTCATTATAGAATATTCTCTTCCATTATTGGTTCTTTAAACCGTTGCTATAAATTAATCTCAGACATTAGGAAATCCCACCTAATTCCACTATGGAAGGGGCCTAGAGGCTCATATGTAATGTGTTTATGTTAATATCAGTTAAATATTATTTACATAATTATTAATTAATGATAAAGGAGGTTGAATAGATCTAGTTATTGGTTAGGTGAAAAATATTTATTTATCATACTATAAACAATATTTTCTATCATGAGGGTTAGAGAACGCCATTGAATAAAATGCTAATATTATTATTTTACTTCTCATGAGGATAATTATGGGTTTTTATATTATTTATTTATTTTTTTAAATTAATTAATATGAAGTACCAACTGTAGGTCTATAAATAAACAATTATGGAAATTGTGAGGGGTTGGTTTTTGTGTACCACATCATTCACCCTAGATAATTATCCCTCAAAGAAAAATATATCTACATATTTGTCTTAATGATGAGTTATTTTCTTTTCCCCATACATTCCCTCTAAATATTAAGAGATAAATAGATGATCATTCTAGATTAAAGTGACTACATTTTTTGTTAGGGGAGCGATGCAAGATGATCAGTACCATAACACTAAATCCTAAAGTACCATCAACAATGTTTTGATATCAAATGAGCATGAGTAGATCACCACTATAGAGGATCTAAATTGGGTCCTCATCAATGTAATTAAAATAAAATTTAACATTGCTTGTAATTCCAGGATACATTAAAATATTTTTCTGTTTAAATAAATTCAATCCCTATGATTTCCTGTAACATAGGAAACACCTAGATTAAACAAAACACGATACTCTATTAAAATATTTTTATTTAAACATGATCATTATAACGTAACAGTTAAATTGGAATGTAAATATATGACTAAATAAATTATGATAATTATTTTTTACAAATTTATAAAATAAATTCATTAGATATAAAGTTATTATAAATAAAATAAGAACCATTTATAATAGAAAGAAATGTTTTTGAGAAAATATATTTTTTTTAAATGAGGATTAGTTTCATTTTGCACACATAATATAAAATTAAATTTTTACCTTATATAAAATAATTTTAAAAAAGTTATCATTATTTTTTAAATCAGAATATCAAAAATATCTTAGTGTAAATTTTTGGTATTTTTTCTGAAAAGTATCTTTTTTCATTGAATAAAAAACAATATTTTTTTATTAAAAACCTCTTTTTCATTAAAATTATTGAAAATAAAAATATTATTATTACGTGTTTTTAAATGTTAAATTTCTATAATTAGAAAATATTTAATATAAATTGGTTCATTTTAATCAATTTTATATTGAATTTTTACATTCAGTCTTTTTCAACTATTGAAATTTTTCATTTAGAAAACTGTTTTACCGACATATTTGAGGTTCTAATTTCAAATTAAAATCATTTAATTATGTAAGTTTAATTTGAAAAAGAGGATTAAATATTTTTTATTATCATAATTTATATTATATAATTCTATAAAATTCATTTTTACCATAATTTATAGTGAATACAATAAAATGTATTTACAGCTGTTAAGGTAAAAATGTGTTTACTAGGGTGTTAAGAAAAACCTGTAACCATTAAATATGAACCCAAAATTTTCTAATAAATATTTTATGGTCATATTTAGACCTTATATATTTTTATTTTCATAAAATATCTATTTTCTATCTTTTTATCAGGACGAAAACAAGGGTGAAATTCTTTCTTTAAAAAAATCCCATGTGTGTCATCTCCCCTACTTATAAAAGGCCACATCATATCATATACTTTACACACTTGAAAAACTTTTTGGTTCATCAAATAAAATCCCAAATAATATTAATATTTCCTCCCCATATCCTATAATCTGGGGTTTGTTCATAAATCCAACCTAGAAAATATTTTGGTGGAAACCAAAAGAAGTTGTCTGATGTTGTGGTAACAACCTTAACCAAGAATTTAATTTTAATTCTACCAATAACTCATTAAAATATTATTAAACCATTGTGATATAATATCCTCAGTATATTAAATATACCAATTTTTTGTTATGTTCTGCGAATGAATTAAAACAATCTCATCCTCCCTAAAATGGAAAACAAAACCACTGATCGTGTATACAGCAGACTACCACCACATGAAACGATGTAATTCATTTTACATCAAAACTTATAAAAGTTAGATATAATGACATTTATATTTTTACGTGTTATATTTATGATATAATTATTCTTTATAAATTATAATATCACATATACCTTATTACATTTTATTTTATAGAGAACACGATAACGTCACTCATTTGTACAACCTGCCTAGTAAAGCAATGTGATTCATTTTCACTTATTCTTTACAATGAAGGTAATAAGGAATAATTTTATGTTTTTATAGGATATTAATTAAATATTAATCATTATGTAAAATTAATATATCATATAATTTCTTACATGATCATCCATTCAATAAATGATATCCCTGCTCGTGTGTATGGAAAACTACCACCTCACAAAGCAATGTGATTGGTTTTCATTTCCAAATATAACGGATGGTATGTGAAAGTTTATTTAAAGAAATAATAATATATGTATGATATAATTATCATCCTGTAAATATAAAATGAAACTTACATTTCTTCCATGACAATCTTGGTAAAATAGAAACATTAGTTATGTGTACGTACAACCTCCAGTCTTCATGATTGTAACATAGATCATTTTTCATTACCATATTTCATGGTTAGTATAAAAATTATATTTTAATAAAATAATGATAATTATTCATTTTTTAAAATTATATATATTATGAATTAATAATCTCATTTACATTGGAAAAATTACTAACATGATTTAGTATATATGTTCCATTTATCATTAAAATGACTACCATGAAATCAATTGATTAAATAATTATATATGAAATGGTAATAATTAAAATAAACTACATAATAAAATTGAAAAGGGTTATTAATAAAGTAAATTATCATCCTAAGTTTATTATTCAGGTATTTAAAGAACTCACATGTCAATTTGGGCAAGAGGAATGTGATCTTTCTTTCTCACCCTTTTCATTAGCTTAACAAAATTCTCTCTCAATACCACTATATATCACTTTAATGTTATTGAATTTTTAAAGATATATATATATATATATATTACACTAAAAAAATACATAGTTTATTAAACCTTAATTTGATGGGGGTAATACATTTCTTATGATCATCTCTCATTTGGAATCTTTAAGGAATCTCTTTTAATGATGTTATGAGACAAGATTATGCAACCCATTTATTTCCATAGGTAATTTTTATTTTTACAACTTATGATTATTATACTTATTTGGAATGAATATGAATTTAAATAAAATGAACCTGACTACTAGGGATGAAATTATATAGATATTCAATGTATTAGCTAATGTTTTAGTCCTAATAGATGTCTTTTTTGGGATTAAAGAGTGAACCTAATCTATTATGGGACTATTTCTACCATGTGATGTTATCTTGGTAGTAATCCATGACTTATGTTTATGTCATGTTATATGTCATTTCCACACTACCATGTTTCCATGATTATACTATACAATGATCATTATTTTATTCTTCCATTTATTTTTCGCGCACCTTCTCTTTTATGATGTCAGGTTATGCCTTTGATTCACATGTTTTTATTTGGTATCATGTTTATTACATTATTGGGATTTATATCTCACCCCTTTCTTCCATGTATTTCCAAAGTTATCCCAGGTATTTTTTGGAGAATGAATTGATTTAGGAGAAAAAATGGAAAATAAAATAAATATTTCATGTTTTAGTTACCTAATATATATTATGAACGTATTCTTCCAAAAAAATAGGACTTTATGATTCTTGTGTTGTTGTAATTCAATATTTATGTCTTATAATCATGTAATAATATGTTTCAAAGACATAAATTTCTATATATTGTATTAGAAGAAATGTTTAGTTAAACTTTGAATATTGGATGAGAAAACATTACTAAAACTGTAATGATAAGTCTATGGATACATATAAGTATAAGAATAAGTTCATGAAAATATCATTGAATTTTGGTGAATTATACAGTGAGTGGTTTTTGAGAAATTATATCCTTGTAGGGATATTACTGATAAACATGTTTCTAGAATAGATGTACCAAGAGGTAATAACATTAAAAATGGTGTGTATAGATTGACTTCAGAGTTAGCTGGTACATAATAGTGGACCTTACTATTCACATATTTTCACACTCTTGGGAGCTATGTTTTGTAATGTCGTAAACTTTTTATGAACCATGTGAAGGGAAAACAATTCCTATAAGATTTTATATTAGGAAATATATCATGTATAAATTTTATTTAATCCTATAAATTTGTAAGTTAAGGAACATATTTCATTTATGATTTATCCCTTTAATGTTCATAGTTTACTGAATATGTGTTTTATATGTTAAAAATACTCATAACTAATTATCCTTTAATTTAAATCAAATGGTTGGAAATAGGAGAAACCATGTCAATAACCATTTTGAGGGCCAATGTGATGACTTATCAAATGAGATTCCCAACTGGGTAGAAGTAGTAGTCTAAAACTTCATTATAATACTTTTTCATCTAACTAATTTTTTGAACCAAAATTTGAATCAGGGAGAATGCATGAATCCCCCTAGGAAAGAGAATGTTTCAATTAAAACCATTATGTGACAAAGGCCTCCAATATTCACTGAATATTTAGATCCTTTAATTAGAAAACAATGGATAAAATCCATTTACAATGTCTTCATTATCTTCAATGCTTTAAGGAAGAAAATGTTTCACTAATTTTTTATTGTACAGAGGGAGAAGATGATCAATTGTTGACATTTATAAAAAATAATAATAGTAAGGAAGATATCAAAGAGATGTTATAGAAGGAACTATAGAATTTAACTTTGAAAAAAAGTTACCTCTCACTCATCTATATAAAATATAGATGTGTTTTATTATCCTTAATAAAAAGGATGATTAATCTATTGTAATGTATAAAAAATATCTCAAGACTTTCATGAAAGGCCTCTTCCATTTCCAACTCCCTTTAAAATAAATTTGACCACCTAGATGGTGTGATAAATCCATATATTTGGAAAGATTGTTCAATTTGATAATTCAAAAACTATAATGAACTTTTATAATGTTCCCTTAATATTGAAATGGATATCGACAAATATCAAGGATCACATCAGGATAAGATGCATAAAATTGATTTTAACTTTAGGGGTATGATGAAGAAATATAATGGTGGGATGAAATTCAACATACCACCTACAAAAATTGTGGGAACAAGAATCCTGGTAATTATATAAAGTGGCCAAGAATTTTTTTAGGTTATGGATGGAATGGAATCTTCCTAGTGATTTCCATCTGGAGGAACACACCAATTTTATTAAAGGAATGCTCCATACGACCCTCATATTTTTGTCTAATGATACAAATTCAAGGAATAATGAAACTCTGTGAACTAATTCTCTAAACTATGTGTTGTAGAGGATAACTTACAATAAAAAACTCCAAATTCTTAGAGATCAAGGGATATATTATGCCATCACAACTATAGAGGTGGATCCTAAAAATGATGTGGTGAAAATTATACTAATTATACATTCAAGAATATAGAGCTTTCTCTTTGATACCGGTCTTACACATTCTTTCATATCACACAAGTTTAATAAAACTATTCAATCACCGCCTAAAAACAAGGAAGTTTATTTATCCAGAAGATAAAAATGGGTCAATTTTTTCAATCCAAGAATATAACTCATCCCCTATATATTTTTTCTAATGAAATTTCCAATAGACATTTTGATACTTACTTTAGTGAAATTGGATTAAATCCTAGGAATGTAATGACATTACTTATATAGATCTAGCATAAAATAATTAGATATGAGAATCTCATTCTAAATCACAATTCTACCTCTGATTCTATAAAAGTTCAAGGAGGTGGATGAATCTCCTTTAGTATCATCATCTAATGAATACATACTTTTTCCTTATGAGAAATAATATCATGATCAAATAATTCAGACTAAGGAAAAGATCATTCTTGAATAAATGACCATTTTAAGGGATTATAATGATTTATTTTCTAAAGAGTTACCCGTTCTTCCTCCAAGTTGAGAAATTTAATTTTCAATAAAGCTTATACTAGGACCATTGTAAATATCTAAGAAACTATATTTAATTTCCATTGTTGAACTTGAGTATCTAAAGAAAAGTATTTTATTCAAGAAGGGAAATAGACCATGATTTGTTTTTAAAAGAGGTGTCTATATAAAACCTATGTTTATATAATATATTTAAAACTTACAATTATTGAATATTTTTTTATAGCAAATTAATTTGGAATAGATTTTTCTTTAGAAAACCTATTAACTTTTAATATGAACTACTATAATTTCCTTCTTCACGTCAGCTTGACCCTCAAGTTATACCTTTCTTTTGATCATTATAGAGAAATTTGGGGCATTGGGATCCGAGAGTGACAAGTGAGATTGCGTGGCAATTTAGTGGCCATCAGGTTCAGTTTGGTGTTATTTTTATTTTATGTTGTTTTATATTTATGGTCCTCTTTATTTACTTTGGGATTATAATTTTTATTATGTTGCATTTGTTTACTTATATTGGAATAAATCATTCCCACTACCTCTCAATGTTGGCCTTGGTGCTTGTCGCCAACCTAGGGTGATCCAGAATGTGCCTTAGGGATGTCACTAGATTGATTGGGTGATCGACTCAGGTTGAACTAGGTTAGTTCATGAAAACATTTCATCAGATCGGTTTCATTAGAGGACCTAGATTTTGGAGTTACATTTTTTATATGGGGTGTCAAGGTAGGAGTAGGACTGTTGGAACTTGGGAATAATTTATGAGTAAGTGTCTAGCCAACACATTCTGTGTTGAACCTTGGGTTATTATGGGAAGTTGGGTTTTGAGTTTTTATTTTAGATCTAGTTTTCTGTTATTTTTTCTATATTTCCTACTTTTGTTGATGATTATCATCTTATCAAGATTTTTTCTACTTTTATAGATTTTTTAGTGTTTAGGGAACGAAACGGGAGTTGGGCTAGTGGTTCCAATGAGATCATAGTGCTTGGAAGGCCATGTTGAGCCAAGGGATGTGGTTCTAAAGAAATTTCTATGGATGTGGTGTTATTTTCACATAGTAACCAACCAAATAGAAATTTCACGCAATGAAACTATTCCCCCTTTTATAAATTTATTTGGATATTTTATAATTTTAATATTTGTTTGAAACCATTTTTTTAGATGGTTGTAAAACCCATATTTCCAATGGTAATATTTTTATTTTTGGAAAATGATAAATGATTTTTCACATTTATAAAAATAATTTTCTGGGAGTTATATCCAAATTATGAAACTTTGAATAAAATTTATTTTTTTATAAATTATTTTTAATAAAATAAGGCTTGTTTTAAAATAGAAAAGGATTATAATGGAAAAGGGTTCATATTTCTGGATGAAAATTTAGTAATTTTAGTGTAATGAAATGGAATGGTGTGTGGAGTTTGAAAATGGTTTTTGAAGTGGTGTTTAGAATCCTTTTTGATGAAATTTTGGGAAATTTGTGGGTCAATTTATTTTTTGGGTATTTAATTGTATTGAGTTTTCGATGGGAATTTTTATTGAGTTTATATTTCCCTCTTACTTAGTGTATTCATATACTAAATATTCAATGGAAATTTGTGTTGAGGCTATGCGTGGTTCACCATTAGAGGGCCCTCCAGTTGATAAATCTAAATACTTCATCTATAAATTTCATTAGTGAAACCCTCCTCTATTTTATTTTCAACTATATCCTTATGAGGAAGATGAGTAGATGTGAAAAATCTAATGGATATTCTATTTCATTATGTTTCATTAATCTCAAAATGTTATGTTCACTATCTTAATGTTAAATTATTTGAGTTGGAAGGGGTGGAAGAAATTCATTAGGAACAAACCATTGGAAGGCCTCTCCTTGAAATTCTTCAAGCCCTCATTTTTCAAACAATACTTCTCGTAGTCTATGAAAGTGGCATAGATGATGAAGATTTACTACCTTCAGTAATGTTATTTATCATTATTGGAATTATTCTATCATTTTTTAGATCTAATTACATATCTCCTAGACTTTTTTAAAGATGATTATATAAAAACATGTCATTTTGAGAATATACTTCATCCTGATCTTCCGATGAGGGCGTCAAAAACAATTTCTAACCTCATTTGATGATGTGGTGAGGTTATATGTACAAATAGAAGTCATTTTAGTGGTGGCTATCGAATCATCCAATCCACCTCCATTACATGGAATTTTTTAAGTGAATTTTGATAAATATATGAAAAAGATTCTTGGATTTGATTATATTGGTGATGGAATTAAGAGACTTTTGGATATTTCATTAGCTTATTCTTTGCATAAAACTCTGGTCTATCACCAATGTGGGAAGTTGGATCATAATAATACCTCATGTCCAATTTCTTCAAAGAACATATATGACTATGTTTGTTTGGGGACACTAGAAATTCTATAGGGTTTTGACTCAGAGGAATAATGGAGTCAGATCTGATGCCTTGAAGAATCGTGTAGTCTAACCTGATAAATGTTGTCATAGTGTGAGTTGTTTCTGAGTGTTTAATATAAATTATATTATTTGTTATGAGGGTTGTATCATTTGGTGTTTCTCTTTTATTCAAAATTAAGTATGATGTTGTGTATCTCTTGTAAAATTATTTTTAATAGAATCTCATTAATGAAAAATCTGAATATTTTTTAATGAAGTGAAAGTGTGTTCTATTGTTTAATTTAATATTTCTAGTTAGTTTCTTTCATGTTTCTGAGTGGTTTTTTTGGCTTGTATGTTTAGTTTTGTATGGGTGGTAATGGTTGGGAATCTTATCAGAATTCTAAAATGGATGAGATTCCTCCTTGGCCTTATAACAACCCATACTTTACATACGTTGTTATTTCTTCAAAATTGAATCACACTTATTAAAACATATAACAAAACAATGAATGGACCATATAGGTATAATGTCTTTACAAACTGGGAAACATAAACAACTGGTTCATAAAGCATCTACATTGCCTCTCATTTATTTCATCATATCTAGAGTCCCTTTTGGCATATCTTACTTAATAACCTTCTTCCTAACCTGGGGAAAGAAAATAAAAAAAAGAGTGAGCTCAAATGCTCAGTAAGGGTAAAAAAAAGAAATATCAATCACATCATATTCATAAGAACATAACATCTTGGAAATATTAACCTGCAAAAGAGATCATAATTTCATAGCATGGGATAAATCATAGTAGTGAAATGTAATCCCAATAATCATAGTATAAAACATAAAACTTTGTGGCATACACACATAATAATAGAGAATCATTTCTTAGTAGTCAAGACTCATTGCCAAGACTATCTTAGCGGACAAAGTCCATTTTTGAACCAAGTTCACTCCTCGTTTCAGTCGTGTTTCACTGAACCGGATTAACCTGCCATTCTAGCCATGTCTATCTCATGAGATATAAATCTTTACCCAATGAATTGGAGGGATATATAGGTCCCACCCATCTCATAATGATACCATTCTTATGTGTGCCACAAAATCATAAATCATACATCATAGCTTAACCCATGTAATAAAAATGAGATTCTTAAACATCGTGGCATCATAAAACAATTCATATAGGATAAAGAATTTCATGAAAATAATTACATCACAACATAATCAAATCAATGTAATAATAGGGATAGAAATGTAACCCTATATTATCTTATATGGAAAGTAATTTTGATAAAACACTTGAACTCCACTCTTGAGGAAAATATCCTTTCTACTTCAAAAACATTTTTCCTTTCTTAACATGTTATACAATTTTAAACTAAAATATGTTGATTAAAAATAATCTTGAAACCTTGTAAAGTAAGCTTCTTGGAAATAATGTTCTAAAAATCCATTCATGCCGTAAAAGTTAAAAAAACATTCTTCTCGTACTTTGGCCGGAAAAGTCAAAAAGTACCTCGTAAGAAAAAATGAAGAAAGATTCCTTTCATATCTTTTACTAAAAAATCACTGAAGGGAAAAGTTGGATTTAAACAATTTTATGAGGATATAAGTAATATTACATACTGAGGAAACATGGACGTGGATGATAATTATTCCCCAGTAAATTCTGAAGTATAAACAATCTCAGATAAAAATTGAGATTCCGAGATTTATCCTTACCTTAGGTCTGATTTACTTTGTAAGTGTATGAACCTCTTGTATAATGATTTAAATAATGTCATTGACTTATTCCAGAATTATACTCATTGTTATGATATCATATATGGTCATATTCTTAGCTTCTTATTAGTAATATTTCATTGCTACTTGTTATTCGGGTGTTTATTACTTTTTGTTCTTATGCGTGTTTTATCGAATAAATTCTTATTATTATTTTTAGGTTATAGATAACTTATTTCCAGAATGGTATCAGTGTAATATATATTATATTTATTCATTAAATTCTTTTATATAATCATTATTCAATGAAGATTATGTAGAACGAGTCGCATCACTTCATGGAGACGGTATTCCGTATGTACGCACGAGCGATGATATCGTTCCCATGATCCTGGAATTGTATTGGAGTTTATGTATACTATTTCAGAATCAATATAAATTTACAATAATAATATATAGTTATTATTTAAACCATTATACCCATCCATTTAAGGTGGTGGTGGAAAAAATATTACACCATGGCGTGGAGACGGTATTCCGTACGTACGCACGCGCGGTGATTTCGTTTTCTGTAGGATGGATAGATGGTGAAATAGGGTTGTTTCATACTTATAATAACATATCAGTATATGGGTGACACTGATTTTATTACTTCATAACGAAACAACTAAATAAGAATAAGTAGAAGAAGAAATAAAGTTGAAAGAATAGGTAACGGACATTACCTCTTCTTTGAAGAGCCTCTTCTTGACCTCCTCTTACGGAACTAAAAATGGTCTTTGAAGAATATCAAGACCTCTAGGATGTTTATAGGGAAGTGTATAAGATAATATTTTAGGGGTTGGATGAAGTTGAAGGCTCAAAGTTGTGTGAGGAGGAGAGGGATGAGGTTCCTTTTTATAAGGGAGGAGAGGGGGACCTTTGGAAAAACTAAAAATATTATTTTATTATAAAGTCATATTCAGTTTTTAATAGCTCCAAATTGATTTATTTATAAGCTAAGGTGGGGTTGGGTCAAAATAATCTCATCCAATAGAATTTAGACACGTTTAGGTTTCTATTTTAACCTTATCATTTAGACTTAACTTTAAGTTAAATAATTTTACTTTTATCGTGTCTTCTTGTTTTCTTACACTATAAGGTTAATAAACTTACTATAACAAGACAAACGAATCCCAAGTTGTTTATTATTAATATATATAACCGTATATAAGTCATTTGGCTGAAACTTATATTTTTAGGAATAAAATAACAATTAATAATATAATATTTGTTTTAAAAACTATTTTATGTCAATTTTGAAACTATTTGGTAATTGATTTTTGTGAAAATCATAACAGAATGATTGGTTCAAATAAAGTTAATTAAATCAATACTAACATGTCATATGAACCTATAAAATTAGTGTAATTCATTAAAAGTCTCAAATTACATTTATTTGGGTATTTATAACATCAATTACGACAATATTTAATTAATAAGATAATTAATACATCATCATTGTGTCATAAATAAATTAAATTATTTAATTTTTAAAAATTATAAATAAAATACCATTATGTAGAAAATATTTTTAGATTTCTGATGAGTATTTATAGTCAAATTTATCTTTTGTATAACCCTATATTTAAAATGTTTTAGTTATTAAACTTTGATTTTAACTATTTTAACTATTCTTTAAATAAATAATATTAAATGTACCAATCTAATCAAAGTGGGCCTAAATGGTCATATTTTGTTCCTAAGGTTGTTTTTGGTCGAATTTAACTTATCCAATATAATTAGGAAATGTGTTAGGGTAATAATAATATCATTTTTACCCTTAATTACCCTATTTACTTTTAACCGTGGTAAAAAAAAGTAAAAAGTTACTATTCACAAAAAATTATTTTCATCTCATTGAACCACATTTTAGTCCTTGATATTAACCATGTCTCTCGGATTTTCGAAATTCCACTCACTGAAGCAGTAAAATTATGTTTTATGTAAATTTTCAAATTCTCCTAGGAGGTCGGTAAAAGACGGTGAAAGGTTCAATAAAATTTTTATATATCTAAAATTATTATAAAATTACTCCAATGAATTACATTGAACATATATAGGTGTTATGTATCAATTTTGACCTAAAATAAATTTAAATAAAATAAATAATTAATTAAATAAAAAGTCGGTTTTTAAATAGTAACCCAGTGTTTTCGCTATTTATCAAAAATTGAAAGTTTTCAGAAAAATACCAAAATTTCACCCTAGGCTAATTTAGATATTTTGAATCCAAAAATGAAGTCCATTTTGAAAAATAAAATTAACAAAATATCAAAAAGTGGGTCTTACTATTCATAACAGTTAGTTTTAAAAATATTTTAATAGCATATCGTTGTTTAGTGAAACTCGGTATTACGTACGACACAAGCTATCGAGGAAGGTCGTGATTGCATATAGAGAGAGCCAAGATAGTGTTTTTGTGTATTTAAATATTTCTTTGATGATTTATATAACATAAAAACAAAATATTTCTCATAAAAGTCTCGGGTATTACATTCTACCCCCCTTAAAATGAATTTCGTCCTCGAAATTAGTCACTTTTTAACAAACAGATGAGGATACCTCTCCCTCATCATATCCTCAATCTCATATGTAGGTTCTTCTAATTGGTATTTCCTCCATAAAACTTTCACCAAGCGAGTGGTCTTGTTCCTTAGGACTTTTTTGCTACGATCCAGAATCTCTATTAGATGTTCTTCATAAGAAAGATCTTTCTCCAACGGTACAAATTCTGAGCTAAGTACATGTGAAGGATCAGGTATGTACTTTCTCAGGATAGATACATGGAACACATAATGAACTTGAGAGAGATTTGGTGGAAGTTCCAATCGGTAAGCTACATTCCCACCACAATCCAGTATTTCGAAAGGACCGCTATACTGAGGGATCACCTTTCCCTTCTTTCCAAATCTCATTACTCTCTTCCAAGGAGATATTCGTAAGAACACTTTATCACCCACTTCAAACTCTAGGTCTTTTCATTGGTTATCAGAATAACTTTATTGTCGACTCTGAGCTGCTCTAATGTGTTGTTGAATAGATCGGACCTTTTCTTCCATCTCATCAAAAAGATCAGGTCCTAATAGCTTTCTTTCCCTAACTTCATCCCAGAAAGTTGGATTCCTACATTTCATTCCATAGAGAGCTTCATAAGGAGCCATCTGAATACTAGAGTGAAAGCTATTATTATAAGAAAATTCCACCAAAGGTAGGTGTTGATCCCAACCACCTTTGAAATCCATAGAGCAAGCTCTTAACATATCTTCTAGAGTTTTAATTTTTCTCTCAGACTGACAATCTATCTGAGGATGATAAGCAGTGCTGAAACTCAATTATGTATCCAGAGTATGCTGAAGACTTGGCCAGAACTTCGAGGTAAACCTAGGATCCCGATCAGATATAATGGAAAGAGTTACTCCATGCAATCTTACCACTTCCTTTACATATATCTCGGCAAGCTGATCTAGAGTGAAATACTCTCTAATAGCAATGAAGTTTGAAGACTTTGTAAGATGATCAACTATGACCCAGATAGAATTATTGCCTTTGGACGTTTTAGGGATTCTGGTGACAAAGTCCATAGTGATGTTTTCCCATTTCCATTCCGGTATGGGTAATATTTGTAACATCACCTTAGACTTTTGTCTCTCAGCATTAACTTTCTGAAAAACCAAACATCGAAAGACATATTCAGCAACATCTATTTTCATGCCATCCCACCAGAAGTAATCTTTCAGGTCCATATACATTTTCGTGCTTCCAGGATGAATAGAGAATGAAGAACTATGAGCCTCATCCAGAAGCTCCTTCTTTAATTCTGGGATGGGAGGAACACAAACCCGATTCCTGAACTTTATTATCCCATCACAATCAAGGTTGAATTCAAGAACATTTCTCACCTTCTATTGTAACTCTACATCTTCTTTCTATGCCTCTTTAATCTTCACATGTATAGATGGTTGAACATTCATTTGAGAAATATTAGATTTTCCCCTACTATTATAATTCCAAGATCCATCCTTTGTAAATCCATAAATATTGGATCTTTTGTGATCCTCATCATGGATAAGCTAGCATGGTCTTTTTGACTTAATGCATCTGCCACCTTGTTTGGTTTCCCTGGGTGGTAATGAATTGAGTAGTCGTAATCCTTAATCAGCTCTAACCATCTTCTTTGGCGCATATTCAGCTCCTTTTGTGTGAAAATACACTTTAAACTTTTATGATCAGTATAAATATCACACCTTTCACCATAAAGATAATGCCTCCAAATCATTAATGCAAAGATTACCACAACTAAATCCAGATCATGAGTTGGGTAATTTTGCTCATGGATTTTCAATTGTCGTGAGGCATAAGCTATCACCACATCATTTTGAATAAGAACACACCACAGTCCCTTCTTGGATGCATCACTATAGATCACAAACCTTTCTCCACTACAAGGTAGTGTGAGCACAGGTGCACTGGATAACCTTCTTTTCAACTCCTTGAAATTCTCTTCACATTCCTCTGTCCACACAAACTTAACTTTTTTTCGAGTGGATTAGATAATTGTGAAAAATCTTTCACAAAATGTCGATAATATCTAGCAAAACCAAGAAAAATTCGGATCTCAGTTACTGTTGTTGGTCTCGACCATCTTTCGATAACCTATGTTTTTGCTGGATCCATAGATATCCCCTCTTTTGAGATTATGTGACCCAAAAATGCAACTTTTTGATGCCAAAATTCACACTTGGTAAATTTGGTATAAAGCTTCTCCTTTCTCATGGTATTCAATACAATTCTCAAGTGATCTTTTTGTTCTTCCTTGATCTTTGAATAGATATGAATATCATCCATAAAGACTACCAAAAATTGATTAAGATAGTCTCTAAAGACTCTATTCATCAGATCCATTAAGATTGCAGGGGCATTAGTAAGACCAAATTGCATCACTATAAATTCATAGTGTCCATACCTTGTACGGAAAGACGTCTTTGGTATATCCTCCCTTTTGAACCTTAATTGATGATACCCTGAACAAAGATCAATCTTGGAAAAGTATTGAGCTCTGCGTAGTTGATCAAATAAGTCATCAATGCGTGGGAGAGGATATTTGTTCTTGATAGTGATCTTGTTAAGTTATCGATAATCAATGCAGAGTCTCATTGATCCATCTTTCTTCTTAACAAACAGAACAGGTACTCCCCAAGGTGACACACTAGGGCATATGAATCCCTTATCAAGATTATCTTTGAGTTGCTTCTTCAATTCCTACAACTCAATTGGGGCTATTCTATAAGGTGTATTTGAAATAGGTAAAGCACCCGGTACGAGTTCTATTGAAAACTCAACTTCACGATTTGGTGGAAGACCCGATAATTCCTCTGGAAAGACATCATCAAACTCCCATACAATGGGAATATTCTTAATCGTGAGTTTCTCTCCAACCATTTGAGATAAATAACCCTCATTTAGTGGAATCAAGACCCATAAGATGGAAGAAATTTCCACTGGAAGGTTATGATCATCCTTGCTTCGATAGATGATCATAGATTGATTTGGAATATGAAATGTGACTTCCTGTATTTGGCAATTGATACGAGCTCCATATAAAGAAAGACAATCCATGCCAAGAATCACATCAAATTCCACTATAGGAAGGATCACAATATTTGTAGGAAGAACATTCCCACAAACATCAATTGGTGAATAATTATAAACTTTTGATGCGACTGTTGTGCCATTAGGGGTTGTCACAGCTAAATCAACATCTAATTTTTGAGGTAATACAACGATACCCTTAGAAAATTCTTTAGAAATAAAATAGTGGGTGGATCCAGAATCAAATAAAACATTTTCTACTTTAGAGTGGATGGTAAGTGTACCTTTCACCACTTCGTAATCATACTCCACATCACTGATAGAAATTTCATGTGACTTTCCTTTGTCTTTAGCCTTAAGAGTTTGTTGACATTGATCATCATCAAAAACCCTTGGATTAGGGCATTGATTGGCATAATGCCCCATTTCCTTACACTTGTAACATTGAAGTTAATGAGGTGCACTCTGTGTAGCCTTTTCTTTGTTCGCATCACTAGATATCTTCTTCCCATCATTGCAGTATTCAAATGCCCGACGAACTTCGTTTCCACATTTGAAACATTTACTTGTCCCTTTAAGACAAATCACTCCATGTTTCTTTCCACACATTGAGAATAAGGGAAATCTCATCTTCTTTTCAGTGTGATTTCCCTTTGAATTCCATTTTCCACTTCTTATCAAACACATATGACTGATGGGTTACTCCAATCTCCATCTCAACTTTGAGAGCACATTGAACGATTTACTCGTAGCTATTGAAGTACCTTATGGCTAACACCCTTCGAAGACATGGTTTTAAGCCACTAAAGAATCGACCAATCTTGATCTCAGGTTGGATAATAATCCCAGAAGAGTACCTTGAAAGTCTTGTAAAATTTGCTTTGTAGGTACCAATAGATTCATCATCCTTTTTCTTTAGTTCAAGAAACTCCTTCTCCATCTTTTTTCAGAGAATACGAGGGATGTACTTATTGAAAAATAAGTTCTTGAACTCGTCCCATTCGATTGACTCAATTTCATCCCTTTGCCTCGTATTCTTGATAAGATTCCACCATTGACCAGCTTCACCTTCCAAATGAGAAACTGATAAGACGAATTTATCATGTTCAGAACATTGAAGAACTAAAAATATATTTTCAGTAGTAATGATCCATTGTTCAGCAACTAATGGATCAGTAGTCCCGCTGAATGAGGGTGGACGCTACCTCATGAGGGATTCAACAGAATGTTGCCCCTTCCTTTTCTCATTTGTAAGTCATGCAGGATTCATAGATTGAGAAAGGTATGTGAGCATGGATAAAAGATTTTTCATTCCAGCTCCCATAACGTTTGGTTGATCAGAGGGACAATCATTGCATTGCCCGTCACATTCCACATTAACATGGTTCCTTCGGGTTCCAGCCATTGACTAAAACCAAGAAGATTAGTGTGAGAAACACAAATTATAATTTGAAAACCACATAATCAAGAATAAAATTTCACACTTAATGTATTATCAAAGGTAGTTCATGTCCATTTTTAAAACACTAAGATTTTTTTCTATGCTTAGACTTATCCTTATGGTTCTTACTAAGGCTTTCACATCCTAGTTTCCAAAGGTTGACTATACATTTCCTCTAATACCAACTATAATGACCCATAATTTACATACATTGTTATTTATTCAAAATTGAAGCACACTTATTACAACATATAACAAAATAATTAAAGGACCGTATAGGTATAGTTTCTTTAGAAACTGGGAAACATAAACAACTGGTTCATAAAGCATCTACATTACCTTCCATTTATTTTATCATATCTAGAATCCATTTTGGCATATCTTACTTAATAACCTTCTTCCTAACCTGGGGAAAGAAAACATACAAAATGGTGAGCTCCAATGCTCAGTAAGGGTAAATAAAAGAAATTTCAATCACATCATATTCATAAGAACATAACATTTTGGAAATCTTAACCTGCAAAAGAGACCATAATTTCATAACATGGGATAAATCATAGTAGTGACATGTAATCCCAATAATCAAAACATAAAACATGATACTTTTTGGCATACACACATAATCATAGAGAATCATTTCTTAGTAGTCAAGACTCATTGACAATACTATCTTAGTAGACAAAGTCCATTTCTGAACCGAGTTCACTTCTCGTTTTAGTCCTGTTTCACTGAACCAGATTAACCCGCCATTCCAGTCTTGTCTATCTCATGAGATTTAAATCTTTACCCAATGAATTGGAGTGATATATAGGTCCCACCCATCTCATAATGATACCATTCTTATGTGTGCCACAAAATCATAAATCATACATCATAGCTTAACCCATGTGATAAAAATAGGATTCTTAAACATCGTGACATCATAAAACAATTCATATAAGATAAATAAATTCATAAAAACAATTCCATCACAACATAATCAAATCAATGTAATAATAGGGATAGAAACAGAACCCTATATTATCTTGTATGGAAAATAATTATGATAAAACACTTGAACTCCATTCTTGAGGAAAATATCCTTTCTACTTCAAAAACATTTATCCTTTCTTAACATGTCACACAATTTTAAAATAAAAGATGTCGATTAAGAATAAACATGAAAACTTGTAAAGTAATATTCTTGGAAATAATTTTCTAAAAATCCATTCATTCTGTATAAGTTAAAAAAACATTCTTCTCGTACTTTGGCCAAAAAAGTCAAAAAGTACCTCGTACGAAAAAACGACAATAGATTCCTTTCATATCTTCTACTAAAAACTCACTAAAGGGTAAAACCGTCTTTAAACAATTTTAGGAGGATATAAGTAATATTATTTATTGAGTAAACATGGATTTGGATGATAATTATTCCCCAGTAAATTCTGAAGTATAAACAATCTCAGATAAAAATTGAGATTGCGTGATTTTCCCTTACCTTAGGTCTGATTTTCTTCGTAAGTGTCTGAACCTCCTGTATAATGATTTAAATAATGTCATTGACTTTTTATAGACACATAATCATTGTTATGATATCATATATGGTCATATTCTTATCTTCTTATTAGTAATATTTCATTACTACTTGTTATTCGGGTGTCTATTACTTTTTGTTCTTATGTGTGTTTTGTTGAATAAATTATTATTATTCTTTTTAGGTTATAGATACCTAATTTCAAGAATTTTATTAGTGTAATATATATTATATTTATTCATTAAATTCATTTATATAATCATTATGCAATTAATATTATGTAGAACGAGTCGCATCACATCGTGGAGACGGTATTCTGTACGTACGCACGAGCGATGATATCATTACCATGATCATGGAATTGTATTAGAGTGTATTTATACTATTTCAGAATCAATATCAATTTACAATAATAATATATAGTTATTATTTAAATCATTATACCCATCCATGTAAGGTGGTGGTGGAAAATAGATTACACCACGACGTGGAGACGGTATTCCGTACGTACGCACGCGGGGTGATTTCGTTTGCTGTAGGATGGATAGATGGTGAAATAGGGTTGTTTCATACTTATAATGACATATAAGTATATTATTGATACTGATGTTATTACTTAATAATTAAACAACTAAATAAGAATAAGTAGAAGAAGAAATAAAGTTGAAGGAATCGGTAATGGACATTACCTCTTCTTTGAAGAGCCTCTCCTTGACCTCCTCTTAGGGCACTAAAAATGGTCTTTGAAGAAAACCAAGACCTCTAAGATGTTTATAGGGAAGTGGGGAAGATAATTTGGCAGGGTTTGGCTGATCATGAAGGCTCAATGTGGTGTGAGGAGGAGAGGGATGAGGTTCCCTTTTATAAGGGAGGAGAGGGGCACCTTTGGAAAAACTACAAATATTATTTTATTATAAAGTCATATTCGGTTTTTAATAGCTCCAAATTGATTTATTTCGAAGCTAAGGTGGGAATGGGTCTAAATCCTCTCATCCAATAGAATTTAGACAAGTTTAGGTTTCTATTTTAACCTTATCATTTAGATTTAACTTTAAGTTTAATAATTTTACTTTTACCATGTATTATAGTTTTCTTACACTATAAGGTTAATAAACTTACTATAATAAGCCAAACAACCCCCAAGTTGTTTATTATTAATATATATAAACTTATCTAAGTAATTCGGACGAACCTTAGATTTTTATGAATAAAATAACAATTAATAATATAATATTTAAAAAAAAAACTATTTTATGTCAATTTTGAGAATATTTGGTAATTGATTTTTGTGAAAATCATAACAGAATGATTAGTTCAAAAAAGGTTAATTAAATTAATATTAACATGTCATATTAACCTATAAAATTTGTGGAATTCATAAAAAGTCTCAAATTACATTTATTTGGGTATTTATAACATCAATTATATCAATAGTTCATTAATAAGATAATTACTGCATCATCATTGTGTCATAAATAAATTAACTTATTTAATGTCTAAAGATTATAAATAAAATACCATTATGTAGGAAATATTTTTACCTTTCTAATGAGTAGTTATAGTCAAATTTATATTTTGTATAACCCTATATTAAAAATGTTTTAGTTATTAAACTTTGATTTTAACTATTTTAACTATTCTTTAAATAAAATAATATTAAATGTCCTAATCTAATCCAAGTGGGCCTAAATGGTCATATTTTATTCATAAGGTTGTTTTTGGTCGAACTAAACTTATCCAATAGAATTAGGAAATGTGTTAGGGTAATAATAATATCATTTGTACCCTTAATTACCCTATTACTTTTAATCGTGGTAAAAAAAAGAAAAAAGTTACTATTCACCAAAAATTATTTTCATCTCATTAAACCACATTTTTGTCTTTGATATTAACCGTGTCTGTTGTATTTTCGAAATTCCACTCACAGAAGCCGTAAAATTATTTTTTATATAAATTTTCAAATTCTCCTAGGAGGTGGGTAAAAGACGATGAAAAGTTCAATAAAATTTTTTATATCTAAAATTATTATAAAATGACTCCAATGAATTACATTGAACTTATATAGGTGTTATGTATCAATTTTGACATAAAATAAATATAAATATTATAATTAATTAATTAAATAAAAAGTCGGTTTTTAAATAGTAACCCAGAGTTTTCACTATTCATTAAAAATTAAAAGTTTTCAGAAAAATACCAAAATTTCACCCTAGGATAATTTTGATATTTAGAATCCAAAAATGAATTCCATTTTGAAAGATAAAATTTAAAAAATTTCAAAAAGTGGGTATTACTATTCATAACGGCTAGTTTTAATAACATTTTAATAGCATAATATTGTTTAGTGAAACTCGGTATTGCGTACGACGCAAGCTATCGAGGAAGGTCGTGATTGCGTGAAAAGCAAGCCAAGCTAGTGTTTTGTGTAGTTAAATATTCCTTTGATGATGTATATAACATAAAAACAAAATATTTCTCATAAAAGTATCGGGTGTTACAGGCCTCCTGTGTCAATTGATGTAAACCTTACATTCTATCTTTTTAATTTCCTAGTTTTCTTTTGAGAAGTTGTTGGGTAGTTAGCTCTGAACTTCAGTGTCATCCAACATTGAGTTTCTATACTATTTGGTAGAATTTGGGATCATGGAGTATGACAGATGGTTGTGGTAGTGGTAGAGTGTTTGGCTCCAGGCATGAGATTTTCATTATTATATAAGGAGTTGTTTGAGTCCAATAGTTTCTTCAGGGTATAGATGTATGGTTTACCTTAGTAATGTTCTGGGTGTTCTTTGGTTTAATGAGGTGAATCATGTGATTATGTGGATATTTTTTTGTTAACATGATCAACAAAAAATGTTGTGGCTTTCTGAGGGTAGAAATCATAAAGTTTTAGAGAATTGAAAGACCATTTTTCTATTTTATTTTGAAAAGTCATTTTGTATTTTTATTTTTCATTGATTTTAGAAGGTTTCATATCGAAATTTATAGTTTTGGGATGTTTTTACTATTTTTAATGGCTTGTGTGCATGGTAATGGGGTAACCATGAATCTTAATAATGTTGAGTCTCTTTTTAGTTCATTTGGAACTTTCATGTATAATATTTAATGTGTAACTCACGATTATATTGAAACCATGCAGCTCTTAGTGTTAACTTTGTGGGTCTTGGGTATCCCTCAATAAGTGTCAAATTTTTTATCAAAGTAAGTCCAAAGTGTGTCTGATTTATGAAAATGGTTCTAAGAATTTTGATAGTAACAAGAAATATGGTTGGTGCAAGGTTTCTAAAACATTGTGTCTATGTCATGCTGTAGTCCAATGAATCCTATGAGGGATGCACAGTTGGCCCATTGTTTCCCAAACCGTGTGACCAAACCCTGTGCAGTTCTAGTTTCATTAAAATGTGTTTTTACCATTTTAACCACACATTTTTTAACCCCAAAACACCATATTCTAATTCTATTTGGATTATGTGACCCTTAGAGGTACCCCTACTCCTCACTCCTCACACAACTATCCATGTTTATTGTAAGTGGATTCATTCATATTTTGGGGTGATTTTTCATGTTAATATCCCCTATTCGTCTTCATCTTCCTTCTAATTTCATTTTCTCTTCAGTTATTCTTCACACTTGGTTAACTTTTTCTAGGGTTTGTGTTTTATTTATTATAAATAAGGGGTTTTTTCTTCATAAGTCTTCTTTGGGATGTTCTTTGTTCCTTGGACCTTTTGGAGTCGTTCTAGGTTTCCATTATCAAAGAATCATAATTTTGAGGTATGCTTCCTTTTTCATTTGGTCGTTAAATTTATAAAACATTAATTTATTTCATTTCTTTACCCTTATTTATCACTAATTCATGATTTATGATCTTTATTGTATTTTTTGTATGTGAAATGAAGTGAATTGTTTCTTTTATAATATTTTATAAATGTGTTTGACTAAAAATTTCACCCAAAGTGTCTGAAAAAAATTCATGTTTGGCCTTATAAGAGATCTATAGTTTCTAAATTATAGTTTTGTATTTTTGGATATATTTTGTTTTAAAGATAGTGATATTAGTTTTAGAAATGGGGTTTTAGATGGTTTTGGGGGTTTATAAATGGTGTTCTAGATCCATTTGAAAATTATTTTTCACCCAAAGGTTGTGTGAGACCTAGTTGGCATGTTCAAATTTAAATTTCTCAATAAAACCCTCCTTGGGTAATCCTCATACCATTTTAGTGTTAAATTAAATTGGAGGTCCTTGGTTTGGTACCTCCCCTATTAATTGATTGGTGGAAGGAATAGTATTTATCTTTCGAGTGGTGTTTTGGGGTGGATCTTGCGTATGTTACTTTTCTTTAAATATATGGTTTCCTGTTTATAATTTCTCATCTCACCCCCATTTTTATACATAATGGGAGACTAGAATAGAAAGAGGATTATGTGAGAAAACTTTCTACAAAAGTGTAAGATTATTCTATGGCTATAATCTCCATAGTATGGATACCATCTACTCTGGGGATGATGCCGCTCAGTTTGGAATATAGGGTTTGAACAACTGTGAGGGTTTCTTGATTGCATTAGGTGCTCCAATAGAATGGATCATGTTCATTATGTTCTATACTTTCCTTGTGTATCATAGGAATTTTAATGTTTCCCCTAAAACATATTTATCTACTGAAGAAAATTTCGGCACCTATTCTACTTTGGTTACATACTTAATGTTCTCCATTTCCCTCTATGTGTCGTTATGGTGGTTTCACCATATTTATGAAATATATCTTTAGAAAATGTGAACATAGTTTTCAAATATTTCATGTAAAACTTTATAAGAATGTTTTACATCCCCTTACCCATTTTTTTAAATATAATCATTCTTTCACACTCCCTATATTTCCATAAAATGTTTAAGTCGCTTTCATTGGTGAAGAAACCTGATTTAGATGAGAATGGAAATGGAAAATGAATTGTATTGGAGAGATTTCTGTGTATAAAACCTATTTTTATATATAGTATTTCAAAGATACAGTTATAGAATATTTTATTTAATGGAAAATCATTGCAAACCAATTTACTTGGGAAATGCTTATGAGTTTTAATACTCGTGACTATAATTTCAATCTAGTTTTGAGAGTCAGGGGAATTATCTAGGTTGGGTTTGATCACTATGGATTGATGACTAATTTTGGGATCAGATAGTGACCCACAAGATCACATGAAGATTATTGGTCATGAGGTTCAGTTTGGTTTTATTTTCATATTATGATTAATTTCTGTTTTCGGTTCTTTTTATTTACTTTGGTATGATCATTTGTATTTTGGTTTGTTTGTTCATTAATATTTGGTGAAATCATTTCCAATAATTATCTTTAATGCCATTGTTTCTTATTTCCACCTCATCACCTTAGGGAAGTAATGGGCTGGCTTGGGTGACTAGTTTGGTGTTGACCCAGGTTGGTTCATGATAGGATCCATCTAGATGTTCCAAGGGATATAGAAAGATAAAACAAGTTTTCATGACCTTTAACTTGATGGTAAAAATTGTGTACCCATGTTAAATGAACTAGGATAACTGTCAATTCAATTTATATAATCATGCATTAATCACGTATGGTATTCATTAAATAAAAATTGTGTATTTATTAAACTAGGATAAAACATGATCGACCAAACAACACAATATGTAACTCACTTAAATTACATGTATTCCATGTGTTTTCACATTGGAAAACATAGGGTCCAAGTTGTTTCAGCCATTTATTACATGGCATAGAAACTAACATTTATGTAACAAGGAGGTTACCTGGCATTTAAATATATATATATCATTTTCCTTAGAAATTTCAAAGTATAAATAAACACCTAGTCCCAAGATGTGCATCATAGATATAAAGTGTGTAAGACACATGATTTATAGCTATATATACATGCTATATAACCCATCTAGTTTACACAAAAAATTAAAATTTATTTTATTACTCCATTAAACATTATCAAAATGAGTTTTTTGTGTCATTATTGAATAAAAAATGGAATGTGAGAGGTTATATATATATATATATTAAAATCTTAATTAATTTATGCATAAAAATTATAAACCACATACCAAGTATAATATTAATATATTGACTACTCCATATGTATTAATATCATTATGTGACATATTAATTAAGAAGTGTTTTTGTGTCATTTATTGACTCACACATGCCATGTAATTTTATGAAAAAAATGTATTCTATATGCCATATGAGAAAATTTTAAATGATCTTAATAGATGTCCTGTAGTTCCAATATAAATACATTGATTTGCTTCTAAGTAAATGTTGTATACCTATTTTATTTAAATTTTAAAAGAGATTAAATAATATATATATATTTAAAATAACATCATATGGAAATCTCCATAAAAAATTAGAGGAATACTAAGATAAAATGAATTAATTGATTAACCTGATAATATATTGGATTAATTCAAATTTTTTTATTCTAAAAAATGAACGAATAACAATAAATTGAAACAAGTTATTTTAAATACATATTCATTTCAAAAGTATATGATCATAAACTTCGACCGACCTATGTATGTATATGATTTACTTTAATTTATTAATTTCATGATTTTTTTCAATTATTTTATTAAATTACATTGATGTTACATGAGTCATCCACTCATTATTATTATATATGATCATGATTTCCCATGATTTCTTTCATGTAAAATGGAATTTCTAATTCCCGTCACTAGTGAGTAGTGTAAATTAATTTTAAGGATGGTTCTCTTAGGCTCATAGAGTTGGTTCAAGTGGGAGCAGAGGATAAAATAAAAAAATGATATACATAGGAGAGAGGTGGAAGTATGTAAACTCAATTCTATACATTCCTAAGGAGATTTTATCCTACAGTCAATGGTTTCTTTATTTTCTTCTCAACAAATAAACGGTTAGTAAACGAACATGGGCATTCTATGATTTAATTAACCTATTTATATTTTATGCATTATTTTTTATATGTATACACGATATTGATCACAAAAAATAAAATAATTAATATGAAAAAAATAAAATTAAAATAAAAGGATTATTCATAAATATTTTATCATTATATGGTTTATTACTTAATAAAAATCTAAAAAATATTAAAAATATATGTATAAAAAATTAAAAAAAAATTTCAACAGCACAAAAAATCTACCAATCATATTTTAAGTTAAACTAGGTCTTCAATTACATGATTAACAATGAGACCATAGAACTAAGAGTTTACAAAGGCATATTTAGGACACATACTTTTATAATGGAGTTCATATCATGTTATAGAGAGTAATTAACCAAACTTTTAATAAATTTAATGAACATGTTTTTTTAAAATGAAATTGATATGTGATTATTGAGGAAATTTGGATCAGGGTTTCACGTTTTTAGAGTCCAGTCAATAGAATAAGGAACTAGAAGCCTGTAGTTGGAAAGACCACCTACCTAAACACTATTTCATTATTTTCTTGGCCATATTCTGTATCATAAGGTTGGAAATATGTGTAGTTTCCACTAGAATGTCCCTAGGAAGGGACATTCTATGTTCAATGGTGGGATATGTTGAGACTTGATGAAATAGTGGTAGAGATAATGAGATAAATTATTTTATCTCACTTATCTTGGTAATCATGTGAAGTAAAAATATATCTATTTTAATTATTATAAAAATGAAAATCCTAGAAAACATTTAAATCATTCCTTAACTTTTAATATCTCCTTAGATGAAAAAATATCAAGTAGTGACATAGTTTTTTATATAAATTTACTATAAATTGTTATATTTTATATATTGGAATGTTTATTCAAATTGGATACCTTATTAAGAATTTGATAATGAAAATAATTTCTAGATTCTATTAATCGTGTATTCTTCTTATGTTGGATTCATCATACCATTAGTCATGTATAGAAAGAAGATAATAAAAAACAAGTACATGAATCCATACAGCATGAAGTCTCATCTATTTAATATGAAAGGATAAAAGGAGAGACTTTTGATAAATGAGATTGCCACTACACATAATCTGTATAGATAAGGAAAAAGAAAACTAGATGCTGATGATGTAGTAAAAATTATAGAGTACATTTATAAGTTAAAAATATTGGGCTTCCATTTCAATAAGAAATTATCTTGTAATGTCATATTATCATTTTCACTGCCAAGGTTTTCCTTTTCCAACCATAACTCGATAAAATTATTTATAAATCTCGAATTAATATTTTTTCTATTCTTTTCTAGATAAATAATTATTGTGGGATCCTATTTCATCATCACTTATTAGAAAATGATATGGTTGAGGATCCCATGACCATTTTTAGTCAATAGTTTATTAATTAAGTTCTTTAATGATAAAAATACTAATAGGAAAGGAAATAAAGAGGTTATTATTTACATTTTTTGTGGAATGAAATTATATTAGTAGAATAATTACAATTTAAGAAGAATAAATTAGTAGATTCAACATTATGTATATTAATCATTACATGTAATTTTTATAATACCCTTATTGGGTATGTGTCGTAACATATATATTTTTAATATATAAACTATATAAATATATAAATACTATATGAAGATTTCTGAATTCTAAAAGGAATTTAATAAGGGTGATTCCTAGATTAATAACGAGGATCACACACTTTTGGTTTTCACAGTGGAATGATTTATGGAAAACTATTTTTTATTTATTATTATAAAAAAAATTATCACATTTTCAATTTTAGACATAATGAGACAATATTTCCTAATTCAAATTTGTATTATTATTATAATCAATACTGTACTAATAGTTTACAAATTTTAGAATCATATATATATATATATCCATCAATCAGTGATGAATAATATATAAAATTAAACTACATGATAGGGGAAAGATAACTCTTTTTCATGAAAAAATGTATAGTAGTTGACTTGATAATATCTAAAAGAATATTTAAGTATCTATAGAACTAAGATACTAGGTATAATAATAAACTAATTATCATGTGTTATTTAATGAAACCATTAGTATATCATAATTATATTATGGAAATTTCAATAAGGCCACAAAAATTATTCTAGTACAAATGGTAAATTCATATTACTTAGGAGATTCCATTAA
Source organism: Viscum album (assembly GCA_963277665.1). Lineage (NCBI taxonomy): Eukaryota > Viridiplantae > Streptophyta > Magnoliopsida > Santalales > Viscaceae > Viscum > Viscum album. The sequence goes on along the minus strand of OY728155.1, from coordinate 1,497,399,220 downwards.
AAAACATTAAAATTATTAGCAAATTAATTGACTGCATTAGTAATGAGAGAGGAACCTACATGATAGTTGGTTAGAGAACATATTATCCAAGTAATAATTGATCATATATGTGAATTAAAGGTATTACCAATCTCACACTTCCATATATAAATACATATATTGATGTTTATAAAAGAAAAAAATAATGATTAATATTATATATTGTAAATCTTTAAAAAGTTCTTCCATGACATGTTTTTTAAATACGAGAACATAAATTAACCATATGTTACCTATATTAAATAATAGATATCATTTCAATTAAATATGATCAAATCTACTAGGTCATATCATTTGGTGTTTTTTCAAAAAAATTAATTGAATGATGGTTTTAGCTATAAATGATAAAAAAAACTTAGTGCATGTTAGAAAAGAATCCAATAACCATTAAGGATGTTAACATATAGTCAAGGATGACTATCATTCTGTAAAAGAAAATATTTCTCCTAAATGATTGTGGGAGTAGACATAACACTTAATTATTATTCACATGATTTTTTAAATTAATGATGGACTCCATGAATATTTGTGGGAGGAGTAGTCTCAAATACGTATACTATATAAGAATATATAAGGGAAGAGGTGGTTTATGTACACCATGGTGTGTGATACATATATAATTCCTTCAGAATAATGGATCATACAAAGAAAAAGTAAATAGAAATATCATAAGGTAGGAAATAATATATGAATGAATGAAATGGATTCTATAAATCAAAATTTTGTGAATATACAATTTTAATGATTTTAAGACATGATACAATTATTGAGAATTTAATAGAGACTAGAAATTGATGGTATAAGACCATATGAATAATGAATTATTGATTGTAGAAAGGTTTTTTATATAGATAATTTGATACACCAATCATTATGGCTAAAATAATTTTGAATTATTCTCAACCAATCATACTTCTATGATCATTATATTGTGAAATTGATAGCCAAGAATAGCCCATTTGGATGAAACATTATGGTTGATGTCCATATGACCAGACCAAAAGGAGAACCTATTGTATATTTCTATATAGAAACATTAGAAAGGATCACTGAAATTAATAAAAACAAATAAGATATATAGATTATATAATATTTTTTAGATAAATATATCATACTGATCATAGAATATTTATTTGGAACAGAAGAATTGACATAAGTCTCTTATAGGCTAGTGAGAGGAGTATAAGTTTTCTATATAGAAACATTGATTACATTTGGAATCTAAATGCTCTATCTAAATGTTTTTTATGATTAGGGAATTAATTCAACCAAGAAAGACTTAAAGATGAAATCATGATATAGGGAAAAAGATATATAAAAAAGATCCATTATTTTCTTTAATATAGTCCTAGTAAATATATTTAAAATGTATTGAAAAATAAAATATGGGATAATTTAATACATTATTATTATTTCCATATAATCTTTCCAGCAAATCATTCATGGGAATATGAAGAGATTAATAAGATTACATGTATTTCATAAGATTTTGTGATGATAATTTTTACCATATTCCATGATATGTATAGATGTTTGATAATACTAATGCATGATGAATAGTATGAAAATATAATATAGACGTAATATTATTATACAGACTTGTAGTTACAAATATTCGACAGTACTTGAAAAAGTATAACTAGATGAGTTCTTAGTGTCCAGATAAGTGGGGTTACTAGAGATTAGGGGAATTGAGTACTTTTCTTCATTTAGTTCATTTTGATATTTAATAATAATAAATCTATGAAAATATGCAAGATAAACTCATTATAATAGGTGGTTTCCATATCTATAATATCTAACATGTTACATCTTCTAATACAACATAAGAATAAATTTAACAATTTCCAATTTCTATTTTTGGGTATATGAAAAGTAATATTTTTATCATTTTTATGATATCCTTGTACAAAAGACTTAATTAAGATAAAAGGATTATGATAAGGTAATAATAGGTGGATAATTTTCAATATCACTATTTGAGGGATTTTATGAAGGTTGTGATTCGATGTTGAATAATTTCTACACAAATTCACGTGGTTATAGAAAATAGAGAAATATAAATATGGTAACCAAAAAATTATAGCCGTACTCAGTTGAATCATGTTCAACATGTGAGAACTCACTAGTTATTAATAATTTTCTCTATTAAAAAAGTGTGAATGTTGGAGTTGGTCCCATAGAACCAACTACATAGAACATTATATTTCATATGTATTCATGTATTTTAATATTAAGAAATTCTGAATCCCATGTTTATTATTCTTCTTATGTAAAAATTATGTGATAATGTCATAGAATATATATCACATTAGAAAGGGAATAATAGATCCCAATTGTGATGAGAAACATGAAAATATGTGATGATATTCTTAAAAATTATTCTATAGTTAGACAACATTATATGATGGGATATAGATTATATTGGTCAAAAGTTATTAGTGATCGTAAGTAGATAAGACTTAATATCATGATGTTATCATTGGGTAATGTCCAAGATGAGAGGTTATGAGAACTGACCCACTTCTAGGAAATACAAATATTTATATGTGTTTAGATATTTCTATATTTTATCATGTGTAATGGTCCTATGACATTAATATTATTATTAATAATTGAAATGAGTATTGATCATTGATGTATTTCCCTATTCTATGGTGATATATAATAATGATAAAGTGGGTATTTGGGGTGTATCACAAATGATTTGTTAGTAATGAACATGTTTAGGAAGGATTTTTCCCAACCATCTTTATAGAAGTTGATATCTTCTCCCTTTGATTAAAATGGAACCATTATAAAAAATTCCATGATCATTGTGTAGTGAAGAGTTTATTTCATATATTTATAGAAATATTCATAAGGAATATAGGGTTATGAAACACATGTGAACCTCACTAGATGAGATATCATGAAAATGGTTTATATTACACAATGATGATTCATATGTTTTTTTTTCATTATGACATATAATTTTTCAATTACGGGTGTCTTGACCCATCCTTCGATAATAATGTTGTAATTTTGGTATGCCTTCCAAATTCCATTGAGGAAGAGGACTAAGGGGTCACACACATAGTTTTTTTGTTGATATTAGTTTAATATTATTCTGTACCTCCCCATCCCCCTCCCTACTTTCCTCTCATATCTACCTCTTTTATCCCCTTTTCTCTTGATGTTTTCTCTTTCTCACAAGTACTCCATGTTTTAGCCTTTCGATGATGTCATCATACAATATAGAGGTTGGTGGTCCCAGTGAACGTTACACTATGAATGTCCTTAGCCTCTCAAAAAACTGTTCTAACCCCTCATTCCTCTGCGACCTTCCTAGTTAGATCTAGATTGGTGGTAACATAGAGGTTTTGGGTTATGAGGTTCAGTGGTCGATGGATTTTTAGGGACTCCGGAGTCAACTTCGGCTTTATTCTATGAAGTCAGGTACTTGTATAGTAGATTGTTCAAGGTTTCTTCCTCAATCCATTGGCGATGGTTTTTTTCTGTTTATTCATGTGAAAGCTAGAACTATTTGTTGATTCTTTTGGGGATTTCGTTCTATGTTTTTATTTTTTTAGTGATTTTCATTTCTAGATGTGGTGGTGGGTGTTGGTATTGGTTGGATATGAAGACAAGCTCTATATTGAGGACTTAGTCTAATTCACACTCTAATATTCATTCATGATTCCACATCTCTTCTCTTGGTTGGAGCTATATATTGGTTTTTATGGTGTTTTGGGATGTGAGTTTGAGTGGTCGATGAAATTCCAGGGGCTCTCTCTCATGGGGGATTCATCTTCATCTTTGTGTCCAGCCAGGTTGATCCTCATCATGGTTGGTGTGATTATTCATCTAGTGTTTATTATAAGTTCAGTGGGTTCTTGTGTTTTTTGAAACATAGAGATATTCTGTTGGTTGGTTCTCATTGGTGATCTAGCAAGGTCTACATGTAGGGTTCGGGTCAGCATGCGTGGCATGAGGTGGTTTATCTTCTGAGTAAGTATGATGGTGTTTGTTTGAAATTTGAATTTATAAAATCATAATTTAGATGTTTCTCTCAAGATGTAGATTGGGATGGAGTTTTTATTGACACATATATTTTTACGATGATGGGATGATAGCGATAGTGATGGGATGACGATGTGGTCTCAGGCGGCTATTTTTTTTAATATGGTCACTATTTTTTATTTCTAGATTTTTTTTGAATTGTATTTTTGGAATGTTTCTAAATTTGAAATATTAATTATAAAGTTACCACTTTATCCTGAATTGGATTTTAGAAAATTAAAAAAATATATTTGGTGTAATTGAATTTAATTATTTATCTTCTGTTATTTTATACATGAAAACAATTCTTTATTAATAAATAATTTTTTTAATTACATAAATATAAAAATAAAAATTTTATTCAGTAGAACATAATTATAATATTTATTTCAGATATAGAAATATTCTTTTGGGAATTCAATAAATTTCAAGGATGTAGAATAGTTCCAGTTATCAGTGTGGTGATAAATATTTATTTACTGAATATTAAATAATATTTATCATTTTACTTAATAGTGAATGCCATGAAAAAAATGATAATATTATTATTTTATATGGAATGGGTTTAATTTGGGGGTTGGGATATTATTAAGGTCCCTTTCACAATTAATTAATATGAAATCAAAACCACAAGTCTAAAATTGGTACTTATGAGAATTCAGAGTGGTTAGTAATCATGCAAAACATTCCCACCCCTAGAGAATTATATCTCAATAATGAATGTTTCTAGGGGTTTCTCTCAAGTTTGATATATTCCATATTATCCCTTTCATTCCACTCAAGATAATGATATCAAGAAGAAATTATTTGAAACTGAATGGATCATGGTTGTGATCAAGGTAGAGACACAAGATGATTGGTATCACCATGCTAGAAACTAGAATATTATCGGTGATGTTCCAAAATCAAAGGACCATATGGGGATCACAACTAGAAGGGATATGCATTGGTTCCTCATTAATGTAATTAAAATATAGATGAATTATGTTTGTATGATCTACATCTACAACAAAAAAAGAACTCAATACCAATGCATTTCTTCATGTAATTAAATTAATTAAAAATAACAAGAAAAAGACCTTCCCTTGGTTCTTGTGAAAAATATTTGTCAATATTATTTGGAATAATTTTTTTTCATGTAGATAATCATCATGTACATTATATATTATATATAACCACAATTTACATTTATAGATATTACAAATTAATATATTAATATTCATTACATCACATAGTTATCCATTCCAAAATCATATAGGTCTGGTGACTTTTGAAAATTGGATACATAAACAACTAGTTCATAAGTGGACTACATAATATACCAATAATTTATTCATAAGTAGAACTCTTGATAGACATATCATACATAATACCTTTCTTAATAACCTATGGAAATGGGATATAATAAATGGTGATCTTAGATTCTTAGTAAGGGTAAACAAAGGATATATCAATATAACATGAAAATAAGGACTTTATAACATGAGAATAACATATACCATCGATAATAAATATGAGTTATGGAATAAATCTGGGTATTTAAGAAGATATGAATCATAATTGAATCAATAAAAAAGATCCATGAGTACATAATATTGGCATAAAACATAGATTTTTGGTATACACATAAGCATAAAAAATTATTTCCTTAGAATTCAATGCTCATTTACAAGAAAATCATAGAGGAATGTGATCCATCCCAAAACCATCATATTTTTCAAGGATCATTCCTAATTTAATCATATTGAAGAGAGGTCCTTAATTAACTTGGTACACTCCCCATTCCAGACCTATTTATCTCATTAGATTTCAATAATTACCAAATGAATTTGGGGGATATATAATTCCAGGACCACCCATATATAATGAAAATCATATAGATGTGTGCCACATGATTATAAAATATTCATAAAATCATAACTCATGAAATGAAAAATGGTTTCTAAAACATTTCATTATTGAATAACCAATAGAAAATAAATGCTTTTCATAATCATTTCATCAATTAATTATAGAATAAATGGTATAAAAAGATTATGTTTCATAATCTTATTTTCATCATAATAATATACCATTTAACAAATGGATAATGGTGATATTATTTGATCATATCACCCATAAGTCATATGTAACATCAAAGGATGTTATCTTATATGGGAAATGACTTTAAAAGATAACATGGAACATTTCTTGGGGACAATATCTTTTCTACTTTGAAATCCATTATTTAAAATATGAAACTTTTCTTATATATTAATAAAAAATATTTTATTTTAAAATAACCTTGAAACTATTTAATTAAAGATTTCAATAATTCAATGGTTATGATAGCAGTAAATATTGTTCATTCCATACATGTTAAAATAATGATTCCTTTCAGATGTTTGATAATAAGTCAAAAGTACTTCATTCTGAAAATGAAAAGAAGATTACTTTTAATCAAATGTTTATAAATTCAGACATGGGTAAATATTTCTTCAAAAAATCATTTAAAATTTTAAAAACATTATTTATAACATTAAAAAAATTAATGGGCAAGGAAGAGAAGTGATATTTGACCTATGAGATTAATCATGTAGATTTTTATTAAAAATATTTTTTTGTTATCTTGAGTGCCTAAATTGATGAAAATGAAATGTAATATTTTATTATACATAAATAACCATAAGAGAAAAATATTCATGATTTTCATGAAAGTTTTATCATAATATTTCATCATCACAAAATTAATCATTAATAATTTTGATAAATAATGGGATTTTAACATAAAATCTTTATCATTTAGAAAAATAGCAATCGTAACACCCAATAAACAATAAAAAATATAGGGATATTTATGTCACATAATATCCATTATAATAATAATATAATTCATCAATGGTTTGTATATACACCATAAAAAAAGAAACAAGTGGCTAAAATGGAATGTGTCCCACAGAAATAAATGTTTGATGAAAATCCCTTAACTCAAGTCTCGATATTATTCATACATGTTGAATCCAACAATATAATAAATATAGTATTATTATAAATAACTTCCATAAAAATAATAATAAATAAAATACAATATATTAATCAATTATAACATTTCACACCACATTTATTATTAATTTGTTTGAAATCACTGTTTCAGGTGATAACCACTTCATTTTTCATGTATATTTTAATTTGGTGGTTTTGGTCCTTGTGATTTTAATGGGGTTACATAGCCTTCACAATGTTAATAATTATATAAATATACTATATAATCATTATATACATAATTATATTCATCAATATAATTTATTGAAAGAAAAATCAATTACACCATTCATGGAGGCGGTAGGTTGTACATACACATGAACGCTATTTTCGGTTTTCAAAATATCTAAAAATCGAAAGTTAAATAATAATTAAAATTTAAATAATCATTGGTATATCATATATATCATATATATTCATTAAATATATCCTTATTACCACCCATGTAAAAAAAATTAAATGAAAAGAGTGTCACTTCACTTCGTGGAGGCAGTAGTCCACAAATACACATGTGCGATGTTATCATTTGCCTACATAATGGAAGGTAAAAAATATATGTGATATTATATATAAATGTTTATAAATATTTCATAAATATCATATATAAAAATTAACCACATCATTATCTAAAATTATGAGATTCTGTAATGGAAAATGAATTACTACGGTTAATGAGGTAGTAGTCTGTTGTACACAAGATTGACTATTTTGTTTCCCTTTTGATGGAGAAGGAAATGAATATAGGTTTTTAAATTAACATAATAATGAATAATTATATGTAATATATTGATTTAATTTTTTTAATCATTATTTTATAACATTTTAAGGATGTGTAAAAATAAATGAATAAAAAATTACCAGTTAAGAATGACACATCTTCTTCAGAAAATATCCTTAGGTTTTCAAAAACAAGACCACATAGGTTGGTTTAATAATAAAAACAATGACTCTAGGATGTGGTAAGATAATTAAGTAATGGAGTTTTTTCAGATTTGTCTGAAAAAAATTATTGGGATTTGTGAAGAGTAGATGAGAGGGGCACCCTTTTATAAGTGGGGGAGATGACACACATTGAATTTTTGAAAAGAAAGGTTATACCCAAGTTTTATAAATTCAAAAAAGATCTAAAATAAAACATTATCAAAACATACATGATATATGGTTGAAATAAGGCCTTTAAGTGGGAATGATAATAATTTTTATTCCATTTTAACTCATATCTTTTTAGCTTTTCTTCTTAATAAACGCGTTTTAACCATAAATGTGGTAATTGAATTTTACAATTTGACTATTAATTATAACCAAATATTATGTTAAAATTATTATTTAATTTTAATTATGATGATAAAAAATGTGGAATCCATTTTTCAAAATTGAATTCAAATAATTTTCAGAATTTAGATTAATTTTAAATCTGCAAACACAATGAAGAAGTAATTTTTCAATGAAATTATTTTCAGAAGTATAACATGTTTTTGTTTAAAATTTAACATTAAATTTTCTCTGTTTAACAGAATTGGATTAATATTAATATAGTACAAATAATTTTACTTTTAAAACAATTTTAAATGAAAATGGAACTTTCAAAATTCTTTAATGAAAATAAACATTTCAATAAAAATTAACAATTTTTAGTATTCATAAAAAAATTAAACTTTTCAAAAACATCTCAAGTCATCAATATAATATAATTTTGAAATTTTTATTCCAAAAATAATTTTTATTTTTTAAAATACATTTTTTGAAATTATAAAAGTTAAATTTTACTATATGTCCACAAAAATAAATGAAAAAGGATTTATTGATAAAAATAATTTTCAAAGAATATAAAGACATTGATAAATATTAATTACTTTTTTCAATATTTTTTATTTATATAAAAACAAAATAAATATTTTATTAATTTTTTTATTCAAATACATACCGAGAAACGTAATTTTATGGTTATTGTGATGAATTTTAAATAAAAATATTTCTAATTGTATATTACCATTTTCAAAAACTCGGTGTTGTGTGTAACACAATCTATCGATGTAATGAAATTTAATTGAAATAAAATATTTTATAAAATATCATGGTGTTTTATTTTACCATTTCAAATGAATTTCATACTTGAAATTATATCACTTTGATGAAAACTAATGTGGATATTTCTGCCTCATGTTATCCCTGTGTTCCCACACCTCTTCTTAAAATTGGTGGTTTCTCCAGAAAACAATAAATGGGTGGGTTGTCTTATTTCATAGAAAATTATCTCCATGAAATAGAATTTAAAAAGTTTTTCCTTCATAGTAAATATCATACTCCAAAACTATGACTACTAAATTCGTTACATGTGATGGATTAGGTATGTACTTTCTTAGGATAGATATATAGAAGACATCGTGGAATTGAAATATGTTCGGTTGATACACCAAGTTAAAAAAATCATCCCCACTCAATCAAGAATCTAATAAGGGATAATATAACTATGTATTGTATTCCCTTTATTTTATAATCTCTTAAACTTCTTACATGGAGAAATTCAAAGAAACACTTTCTCACCAAAATGGAACTATAGATCACTACGACAATCATTAGAATATATTTTATGTCAACTCTATACTTCCTTGATATATTATTAATTAGAAGTAACTTTATATACCATTTCCCATGTTATCTTGGGTACCATTATCTTTCATTCTCTATCTTCTTCCATGCATGTTGGAGTTCTATACTTATTTCTGTAGTGGGCTTCTGGAGGAGCCATAAGAATGCTTGAGTGAAAGCTATTGTTGTATAAAACCTCAAATATAGGATGTTGTTGACACCAACAACCTTTAAAATAAATATAAAAAGATATCAATATATCCTCTAGGGGTTTTATGGTTCTCTCATAGCTATCATCTATCTGAGAATAAAATTAAATGTTTAAACTCCACTCCTTATCCATTGCCTACTCAAGGCATTTCCAGAACGTCATGGTAATTATCAGATCCCAAAGATATTTAATAGAATGTGTAACTCCATGGAACATTAACACTTTCTTACTTTATATCTAGGAACGATAATCTATAATGAAATATTATCTAATAGTGATTAATTTTGATGACTTTGTAAGGTGATCAACCGAAACCCATAAATCATTGTTCCCTTTAGATGTTTTGTGGGTGTATGATGAAAAAATACATGGTAGAGTTTTTCTATTTCCATTATGGTATGGGTAATGGTTGGAGCATTCCCTATACTTTTTTTTCACTCTTTATTAATTTTCTAACAATCCAAGCAACAAGATATAAACTTTGAAATGTCACTATTCATTTCATCGCACTAAAAATACTCTTTCAGATCTCTATGAATCTTCTTACTTTTAGATGAATAGAGAATTAAGAACAATGGCCCTCCTCTATGATTACTTTATTTAAATATATTTTGGATGGAATATAAAACCAGTTTATAAACCTTAACATACACTCACAGTCAATTTTCAATGCAGGAAAATTTCTCACCTTCATTTGTAGTTCTATATATTCTTCTTGAGCCGAATTAATCTTCAAATGGATAGATTATTGAACACTCAGTTGAGAAAGATAAGGGTCACCCATTCCATTACAATTTATATATATATACCTTTATAATCTCAAAATATTAGATATTTTGTGATATTAGTCATAGATAAGCTAAAATAGTCTTTTTAACTAGAAGTATCACCCACGTAGTTTTCTTTCCCAGGGTGGTAATGTATTGCATAATCATAATCATTAACCAGTTTTAACCATATTCTCTAGCTCATATTTAAATATTTTTTGTGAATATATTCGTTAATATTTTATGATCATTATATATATCACACATTTCATTATATAGATAATGTATCCATATCTTAAATGAAAAAAATAACACAGTTAACTCTATATCATGAGTTGGGAAATTTTTCTCATAAGTTATCACAATTTCATTCTACTTGATTATTCATACTTATCCTTTATTTGATGTTTCAATATATGTTAAAAACCCTTCATTTCTATAGGGTTGTGTAATCATAGGCATGCTGACTAATATTCTCTTCGGTTCCATCAATTTCACCTAAAATTCATCTATCTAGAAGAACATATCTCCCTTCCATGTTAACATGGTTAGTTTATTAAATGGTTAAGACAAATTATAAATAAAAATTGATAATATTCATTAAAACCATGAAAAAATCACACATCATTCAAATTGTTTGGTTTGGATCAATGTTAAAAAACAATGGTCTTTTATGGATCAAGAGATATACCCTCTCTTTAGACTATATAACCAAAAAATGTATCCTATTGTTTCAAAAATTCATACTTGGTAAATATTTAATCTAATTTATCATTTCTCATTATATTTAACATAATTCTAAGGTGATCTTCATTCTCTTATTTTCATTTTTAATAGATAATAATATCATCTATAAAGACTACCACAAAATAATGAGGGTAATATCAAAATAATATATTCATTAAATCCATGAATATAGTAAGGGAATTAATAAAACCAAATGGAATCACTATATATATTTATTGTTCATACATTTTATGGAATATTATATTGGATATATCCCCCTTCTTGAACATAAATTGATGATATCCATAGTGATGTTCAATCTTGGAAAAGTATTGAGCTCCATATAGTTGATCAAAAAAGTAATCAGTACATTGTAGATGACAATTTTTCTTCATTTTAAACTTGTTCAGTTCCTGATAATGAATGGAGAGTCTCATTGATTAGTCTTTCTCCTTATATATAAGTAAAATCATACCCCAAAGTGACACACTTGTCTAAATTAATCCATTTTCAAGATTCTCCTTGGGTTTCATCTTTAATTCCAACAACATAGTCAAGTAAATTCAATATAAAGTCTTTGAAATATGTGTAGCACACGGTGTGAGTTATATTAATAACTGAACATAATGGTTTAGATAAATACTAGGTAAATATTCTATAGAAAATATCAATAAACTCCTACATAGTATTCTTATATTTAATTTTGAGTTTCTACCCAACCATATGTTATAATCACCCATTTTGAATAGGAATCAAGATCCATACAATTGATTTGATCTCCCTTAAAAGTTCATATTTTAATTATGCTAATAGATGATCATAGGTTGGTTTGGAATATCAATAATCACTTATCTTATTTAGTAATTGAAGTTGAATTTATGTAGATAAATACAATCTATGAATTAGATAATGTAAAATTTGACCATAGGTGAAATTTATAGATTTATAAGAAGAACATTCTAAAAAAACTCAATCGAATAAAAATCATTAACTTGAGATGTGATCATCATATCATTAGAGGTTTTCACTACTAAATAAACATCTAATCATTGAGGTTTTACTATTATACTCTAATAAAACTCTTAATATATAAAATTTTTGTTATATCTAGGGTTAAAAAAGACATTAATTGTTCTAGAGTAGATGTTATGCCTACCTTTCAATATGATGTTATTGAACCACTTATCAAAGACAGTGATCACATTAGATTTTCCTTTGTATATCATCTTAAGAGGTTACTGAAATTGATCTCCATCAATAAAAATACAATTTGAGAACTAGTTAGCATAACGACCATACTCCAAGAATTTGATATACTAGAGTGTGGATGGTAAATTATAGGTAGAATTCTCTCTATTCAAATCATTAAATAAATTTATCCCATCACATTTCCATTAACCTTCATTTAGACACATAAAACATTTACCAATCCCTTTAAGAAAGTTTTTCAATGTTTCCTTCTGTATTTTGACATTTATGGAAAGATCATATTCATCTCTCTGATGTTTTTAGAATTTCCCATGAATTACATATTTCTGTTCTTATCAAAATCCTGAGAATGATGGGTAACTCCAACCTCCATTTCAACCTTGATGACATGAAAATCAATTTATTTATAGCTACTAAAGTCAATATGGGTAACAACATTCAGATACCTAATTTAAATCCACTGAATAATTTATCAACCTTATGTTAGGTTGGATTTTAACACAGTAAGTTTACCTCATGAGTCTTGTGAAAATTTCCTCATTAGTACCAACAGATTAATCATCCTTGTATTTGGGATCATGCAATTTCTTCTTCTTTTTCATGTAATGGATACCAGGAAACTACTTATTAAAAAAATAATCTATTAAGCTCATCCTAATTAATGGATCAAATTTAATCCTATAGTATTATATTCTTACACTATTGATATGAAAAACCTTCCAAACAATAGAAAACTAAAATTAATTTTTCATGCTCTGAACACTAGAAAATGGAAATTATCTTTTCAATGGTCAAAATCCATTGCATGGAAATAAGTACACTAATAGAACCAATAAAATAAAGTGGGAATTTCCTCGATAAATTAATAAAATTTTTTGTTCCCTCCTTTTATAATTTTTATGTTCAACATGATTCATTTCTTGAGAAATTTGTGTTAGAACTACAATGAGATCTTGAATTCCATATCCCATAAATTTTTGTTTCTTATAATGTCAATGATTTCATTTTCCACTGCATTCACACTAACATGATTCATTTTATTTATATCCATTGGCTAAAAATAAAAAATATAGTGTGAGAAATAATAATCATAGTGGGGAAACAACATAATCATGAAAAAACATTTAATATATATCTAAACCATGACATATTTTTTTTAAATATATGAATCCTTATGTATAACATAGGTCTTTCATGGTTATAATATGTTCAAATACTTCATAGTTATTCTTAATGAGTTATTGATTTTGAAAAACATATCACATAGGAGTGTCAAACTAGGTGTGCACCAAGGGCCATTATTGTACACTAGATGATGATCAAGTCAAATCCCAATGTGACCTTTTCAGATTTATTACCCCTAGGTAAAACTATTCCATGTCCACATCAACTTGTAGTGTCTTTAATGACTAAAAGTTTAATTTTTATTATAAAATCACTTTTTTGGAAAATTTGAGAATCTTCGCTTGTTAGATCCCGAGAAACATAAAAAAGAATAGAAGATAACAAAATTGTCGAATGAAAACATGAACCTATTATAAATAATCTCTCAATATAATTTCAAAAAGAGTTAAGTTTCCTTTTTATTTGGTTCATCATTGATAATATATTCAATGATATAATCCTTTTTGTCTGAGGCTTGGGTTATTTCATCCATGGTTAACTTCTTTTCATTTAAGACTCTTGTCAAATTTTTATATTTCTTGTCTATCCAATCTATATTCTCCTTATTTGTGTCCACTCAAATTTTTCTCTATTCCAACATTTTTGAATAATCTTCATAAGAATGAATAATCAATGCCTCCTCTAACATTAGGGAATGTTACCAATGATTTACCCTTACCTCCTCACTGGATTCCCAATCTGTTCCATCCAGAATCTCTATTGTTGAATCAAAATGTGTAGCCTATTTTCCAATCGACCCCGAAGGAACCATCAGAGCATCCTCAATTATCATAGAGTCTCCCTAGGATCGAATATCCATCACGTCACACATCCTCTCAGTGGATTATTCCTTAGAACCACTTCCTTCATCCATTTCATAACAACTCATAAGGTTAAATATTCTCTCATTAATCATCTATTTCTCAAAAGGATCACATTCCTTCACCATGGACCAAACCATATTGGCTAACCTTGTCTCCATTAGTTTAGGCACATATGAGTAATATTTATGCTGATTGGATCTCTTAATATTTCTAAAGATGCAACTACTTGGATCCTAGTTTCCTATCTTCCCCTTCTTCCTCCTTGGTATGTGAATGTAACACACAATGATTTTTTGAATTTTATATTCAAAATGGTTTATATTTTTGGTATTTTCATTTCAATTGACATAAAAAATAATTCATATATATATATTAAAAAAATTAAGTCAAACATTCCTAGCACACATAACCAACTTGTCTTATTTAACACACAATAATAACTTGTCTTATGTCACATGGAATTCTGACTTGTCTGGCACTACCTGCAACACCGACTTGGTGTATATTACACACAAATCCAATGTTTCCTATGAATCATCATTTTATTTTTAAAATTATTTAATCAAGATAAATATCACCTATCCATTAAAATTAGTTATATTAATAGTAATAACTATTTTTCAAATATTATTTATAATTTTTTATTTAGATAAATCATATTGATAATGAAATA
The DNA here is from genome assembly GCA_963277665.1 of Viscum album. Classification (NCBI taxonomy): domain Eukaryota; kingdom Viridiplantae; phylum Streptophyta; class Magnoliopsida; order Santalales; family Viscaceae; genus Viscum; species Viscum album. The sequence continues at coordinate 1,497,383,956 of OY728155.1, read as the reverse complement.
TATTATTTTTGTTAAATCCCTTATGTGTTTGAAAATATTGTTTTCTCAAATAAACCAATTTTAATAATAAAATTAATTTTAGAAACATTTATAAATTCAATTTTATTAAAAAACATCATTTTTGAATTTATAACGCCTAAATTATCTTAGTGTTAATTTTTGGGATTTTTCTAAGAAACGTGCACATGAGCCTTAGCCCGGTTGGTGAGGTATCCTTAAGTGCATCCACAAGACCCTAGTTCAAAACTAGGTAGAGGAATATTTCTGGGATACTATAATAGTACTGTAGCTGGTACTGTAGTAGGCACTAAAGTGGTACTATACACTATGGGGTATTGTAGTAGACTATAAATTGTATAGGTACTGTAGTAGACTGTACACTGTGCGGGTACTGTAACATGTGCTATTTAGTATTGTAGTAGTTGGAACTATTCACCGAGGGAAATCAGTTTGGGCTTGGAGTCCATAAGGATTTCTGCCCACCCAGGCCTTCAGGTCAGTAGGGATTTCAGGCCTCCTTTAAGGCCTTTGGGAAACCTCAAGGCCTTTGGGCCAAATGCAGTTGACCCAGATACACTACAAAAAAAGGAGCAGCCCCAGAAGAGGATTGAGAGAAGGTGCACTCAACAGAGAAAAGCCAAATGGATTTTTTAGAATGATAGGGTATGACTATGCCATCAGGACTAGCCTGTGCTTGCATGGTAATGATATCCAAATGGCCATGCGAAGGTGGAGAGCTACTATCATGATGCAGATGCTAGGGACGGGCAGTTCCTTATAGATAGTCTGGTTGAATTCTCTAAGACCTTCGGGTCATGTAATCTCCTATGCCTATGGGACATGTAATCTCTGGGCCTACGGGCCTTGTAAGGGTTCCCCATCATCCATTGAAATGGGGGTTATCAAAAATCAATAAAAATGAAGGCCTTCGGGCTTAGAAACATCATTTTTTTGATGAATAGTGAAAAATACTGTGTTTTAGTTAATAGCTGTCTTTTTGTTTGAATAGTTATTAATGTTAATTTATAAATAAAATTTGTTTTAGGTTCACATGGGATAAATTTTTCATCTAATAATACTTTTTAGGTCATATAATCAATTTATCTTTGAAATTGAATATAATAACTTAACAAAAATTTTAATGTTTTACATTAAAAATTCGCTTTCTCGCCACGTCTATGGGATAAACCTTAATCTTAATTTTCTATCTTTTATGAATTAAATTTAAAAAAAATAATACAACATTCTAATCTGTTTAATATTTATACAATAATAATATCGACTTAATTTTTAACCAAAAATATTAGTAAATGTGATTAAAATTAATTATAGTGATTAAGGACAAATTATGATTTATTAGGGACTAAACCTAAAAATTAAAGGACCCAAATTACAAATACACTTTTAAAAAACCCATTTTATATACACATTTCAGATAAAAACCTTACATTATTTATTTAGGTTGGTTTTTTATGAATTTTATCTGGTAAGAACATGTGTACACCTAACTTGTTTTCAAAAATTCCAAGTGAGTCCTTTTCCTTCCATAAAAAGGCCACCCCCAATCCATATTCCTTACACTAATCAAGACCCTTGTCTCACATAAACATTGCTAAAATAATCTACCAAAATACCTACCTTACTCGTTAATACCTCCCATTTTAATAAAGTCTTCAAAGGAATCCATTTGGCATAAACCAAGAGAAGTTACCCGATTAATAGGTAACATCTCTCAAGATATCTATTTTCATTTCCATTATAAACCCTATTAAATATTTTAATTTCCATTATTATATTAAAAAAATATTATATTAGATATCAATTATGTTATTATGTAATTATTTATACCTACACTTAGAGACATCTTTATCAAATGGTTAACAAACATACTGGTTCTGTTTATGGAGATCAATTTCCTCATGAAATGATGATTGGTAATTTTTCATTTACCATATATAATTGTTGAAATTTTATGGAAAATATATTTATATATGTTTTATATTATATTTATTATGTCTTTAAGAATATGTTTTTAAAACACATATATTTTACCTCTCAATTTGGTGTAAATTTGATAATTTTGTTGGAGGAAGTGTGGACTACTGCCCCCTCAAGCGATGTGATTCGTTCACACACTACATGAAAAATATTAATGATGGGTTTCATGAAATTATATGATATAAATATATATATCATTTTAATGATAATATAAAGATATTATATACATATAAACTCATATTTCATTTTCTCTCTTTTTATCAATACGACAATTAAAATTGAAACAACGCTCATGCATACGTATGACTTACCATCTCCATGAATATAGTATTTCATTTCATACTTCGTTATTCTATAGAATATTATAATATAAAAATAATGGTTACAAATGATATTTATATCATTATTTACATTCATGACATCATGATATAATTATAATGACCAAATATATAACAAATTAAGATGCATGCGAAGAACAAAGCAAATATTACCCGAAGTGAAACCTCAACATAGGATCATTAAAAAGAAGGTAATATAATATAATAATAAAAACATATATGGTATTATATATAATAATATTATTCTATAAAATATTTATAATAAACTTATATTTATTATACAAGAATCTTGAATGAGTATGATGAGATTCAAGACACAAGGTAAGGGAATTTCATCTCACTTTGAATTTCAAAGAATACATGCCTTAATAACCATTCAATTATTCTATGTGGTGTATTTAAATCTCATGAATGTATTATATTCATATTATATATAAATTTATGGGTATTCACATATCAAATTAATGATATTTCTTTCACAGGGTTAATGTTTAAAAAGTTATCCAATCGGTGATATAGTTTTTTCTCAGTATTCAATCTTTGAGATTCATGTTTTGTTATGAAAAGAAATTATCTTTCAAGGTTTATATACTTAATTTTTACATTTTATATCATTAATCTAATAATTTTAATGATATTTTAAGATTAATTTAATTTTATTTTATTTCATGGAGAGTATGATCTAATGTTACCATGTTAGAAATGTTTATTGAAACAATCTCATCACAATTCGAGATTTTTTATGTTTATGCTTTCTTTGATGAAATATTATGATCCATATCTTAAGAAAATACATGACTTTTATTATCTTCTAGATAATAATAATATTATCATGTATTTATTCCATTATTCTACTCTTTGGTACACAATATATGAATGTGTTTTTATGAAATCTTGACTTTACCCTCTCTTTAGTTATAAATATATGTTCATTCAAAACCATGTTTTTTAAAAGGGGTTTCCAAGAATACTCTACTAATATCATTTTATAATTAAAAGAAATTTTTACCCTTTTTACTTTTACCAATTATCAAAGGAATCTTCTTGTTTCTTTATGATAAATGAAAGTTTCTATCCTTTTTATTATGAAAATGTAATATTCATTTTACCTCATACAAAATGTACGGTTTTACCCACCGCTACTTCTATAAAGATTCCTTTTCATGTTTAAAGGGTTAATTTTTAAGAATTTTTTTAAATTATTTTCAAGGAAAATGGTTTTCAAAACATTTTCAAGATTTTTTTATAAATTTTGAATGTATTTTCAAAGAAAATGGTCTTCAAAATGTTTTTAAGATATATTTAAATGTTTTTAAAGTACTTTTAAAGAAATTATTTACAAATATTTTTGAGGATTTTTTCATATGTTTTCAATATTTTTTTTAAAATGGTTTTAAAATGTTTTGAAGCTTATTTTATAATTTTTCAAGAAAAATTCTTCTCAAAATGATTTCATGTCTTTTTTATATGTTTTAAGGTATTTTCTATGAAATTTATTTTTAAATGGTTTTATATATTGAAAAGTGTTTTTTGATGATGAAATGATATTTTTCTCAAGAAATATTTTTGAAAGATGTTTCAAAATTATTTTCATTCTAAGTTGACATTTGTTGATGTTAATCAAGACCTCAAAGGAAATTATCTTAAGGTTTCATTCATAAGCTTTCTATGAATGGGTTATGCATAATGTCATGGTATTTATGAAACCTGTTTCTCTTCCATGGGATATATGTTTATGAAATTTGTTTCTTATCTAAAGGTTATATTTTTATGAAATCTGATGATTTTCCAGGGGTTATATGCTTTTGAAATCTTCTTATTTTCATGGGTTATTCATTGATGAAGTGATTATAAAACCTATCTATCTCCCATAGGTTATTATGTGATAAATTTTTAATGAAATTCATTTCATTTTTTGTGTTATGATTTTATGTTTATAGAACCCATCTCTTTTCATGGGTCATTATATGATGAATGTTTTGTGGCATATTCAAGTATGATTTCATTTTGTGATGGGTAGAAAATATATTTCTCTCCAAATAATTGGAAAACGATTAATGTTTTATGAGCTCAAAGGGTACATGGTAGGACATACTAAGCTCAAAACAAGAGGGTACATGGAAGAACATACCTGTCACAACCCACCTTCACCAAGATGAGGGAATTGATAGAATATTTCCAAACCCTTCCTTCCTCAAGTTGAAGGAGAGATAATAACCCCTAAGACCCACCTTTAATAGGACCCGGAGTGGCGACTAGCAAAAAGGGTATATAATCACATGTAATATCGAAGGAAATACCCTTTTTATTTAGTATGATCGGGAGATAGGATATTAAATCCAAAAAACACCAAAGATAGAAGTAAAAGTAAAGATAAAACAATATATTCCCATATGCATGTTCTAATAATAAAGTTCTACAAAAGTACAAGAAAATTCCAAAGAAAAGTACCAAAGAAAAGAAAAACAGCAACAAAAACAATCCCAACGTCCGAGCTAGTACGGTCCTGCACGATCTTCGATGTCCTCCTGGAAACTTGAAAGTAGTTTTATATATGTAGGATGAGCATATAGGTATACACATAAGGAAAAAACAAAATCTCTTGTGCACACGTGGGGATTAATTCTAATGCCCTATGAGAAAAATGAGTTAACAAAAGAACCTAGCAAGGAATTTATCCACCCAACCTCACCAAGAAACACTCCCCAAATAACACAAGTCAAGTTAAGTAATAGTAACAGAACATCGATATTTGGGTTCCCCGCACTACTTTTCCACTGTTTATTGAAGATAGCCTATGTGTCAGACCTCTCCTACAATTCTCATCGCAATCCCAATGCCATACCCCACCCGTACACACCTAGGCTACCACAACCACACCTCCCGCCCACAAACACCTGGGACACAACAACCACATGTAACCACGCCTGCAAACACCTGGGACCAAACAACTACAGCTACACCCAAAGACACCTGGGCCTCATCTCAAAGACACTTGGGAAACATCCTACCTACACACACCTGTTCCAACCACCACAATGTACCCCACCTAAAGAATCTTGGGCTAAAATGGACCTAAGGCCATCAAAGCCTACCTGAAGAGTCTTGGGATACTTGGGAAAGGAAGAAGAAAAAGAGTTAATAACCATCCAATCATAGGACTGTTGGGGAAAAAACCCTTCCCCATGAAATGGGGGTGTTCAGCATGAAGTGCTCAACAAGGGTGGGGCACAAATAAGAAACATAAGAACTAAATTATACATATAGGTAAACAAACACTCATCCCATCCTAAGGGTTCTAATACCATCCCATACAGAAACACCCTTGTTACTATTTAATCTTAAAATCACAACAACCATGACCCAGTCGCAACTCATTCTAGGAAAACATTTCCCCATTGATACCATTATTTTTATCACATTCAAGTGGTTACATTTGAATAATTATTCACTATTGGGCATCTAATGGAAATATCCACAAGCAAAGAAAGTAAAAACAATCAAGCAGCAATTTAAATAATCACATATGCTTATCTTATAAAGTCACAACAAAAATGGATCTATGAGATCCCTCAAATTACTGGAACCAAACCAAGCCCCAACATATGACCTCACGTGGCCCAAAATCGACAACTAATAACTGCGCAATAGGGGATCCCATCCCCATCTATGTCACCTCCCAAGCATCAAGCCGAACCACCATACACATTACCAGAACATAGTAAGGGAGTCTTCAAATTTAAAAACACCATTCCTTTATTTTTGTCTTTGTGTTTGGTTAACCGGGGTGACCACACAATGATTTTTATTCATTGAAAATCCATTTAGTAAAACAAGTTTTTGTTATTTACTAGTTTCCATGTTACAACTATTCAATCATTAAATTATCCAGAAAAATAGAGGTTCATTAGTGTGAAAGAAAGGTCTACCAAAGACCACTATTTTCAGTGGACATAAGCCCATACAATTCACAACATATAAGCAAAGGTAAAAGAGTACCGCGACATCGTCAAACACACCCCTTCATTCTTTAAAACCCATTTATTATCTTTGTTAAGGTTTGGATTCATCCACCCCCATAGGAACATTATCTCACCCACCCTACATGATACACAGTAAAGAGAGACGAAGGATAAACCCTACCTGGATGATCAGTGATTGACATTTTTCACCTCGCGCCAATATCTAGGATGCACGAATTAGAGGGGAGAAACTCCGAGGACTCCAAGAGTGAGAAGGAAAGGCTCTATCATAGGCGCTCCACTAGCCTTGGGAAGGGGGGAGGGACTCCAAACAGACCAGGGAAATGAAAGAGACTAGCTAAGAAGAAGAAATAAAGAATTACATTTTGATAAAAAGGCGAGATCATGGATATACGAGATGAGAATTTTGAACAGATTTAAAGGCAGATTGTTGTTTCACCATGCAATTAGACAGTTACACATGATTAAATTAATTGTTATTTAATAATTATCATCTAAGGGGTAGAAATAATAGTTGTGCATTAATGTATTTCATTTAATGAGAAATAAAAACAGGTCTGTTGAGCGTCTCCCCACTTCTATGGTATTTAAAACATTGTTTATGGTGCTAAAAACGTCCTTGAACCACTTTAAAAATGTTAAAATACCTAAAAGTGGCGTTATGTGAAAAATTGGGAAGGAAACACCGTCACCTGTCTCTGGCCGATTGGTGAGACTGATCAGTGAAACCGATCAGTGGAGCTAATCAGGTGAAGCTAATCCCGTAAAGCTAATACTGTGAGGCTGATCAGTGAAACTGATTGGTTGAAGAAGATCAGTGAAACATATCAAGCGAAACTGATCAGTGAAACTATTCTGTCAAATCGATGGGTGAAACTGATAGGTGAAACTAATGGTTGAAACTGATGGGTGAAACTGACGGGTGAAACCGATGGTTGAAACTGATGGATGAAACTAATCATTGAGACCTATTTGTGAAACTGACCAGGTGAAACCAATGGGTAAAAAAGATCGGGTGACACCGATCGAGTGAAACCGATCGGGTGAAACCAATGGGTGAGACCGATCAGTGAAACTGGTGGAGGTAATCTGTGAAGCTGATCAGTGAAGATGATTTGTGAAGCTGATCTCTAAACCTGATCTGTGAAGCTGATCAGTTAAGCTAATCAGTGAAGATGATCTATGAAGCTGATTAGTGAAGGTCATCAGTGAAGCTGATCTGTGAAGATGATATATGAAGCTGATCAATGAAGCTGATCTCTGAAGCTGATCTGTGAAGCTGATATGTGAATCTAATATGTTAAGCTGATCAATGAAACTGATTTATGATCCTCATCTATGAAGCCGATCTATGAAGTTGATTAGTGAATCCAGTCTGTGAAGTTGATCTATGAAGCTGATCTATGAGATTGATGGGTGGAACTGATAGGTGAGACCGATCCATTACACTGATTGGTGACACCATGGTGACACGTTTCCACTGACACCCACATCCTCCTGAATCACCAATGGTTTCCAGGACATCCCAACACTTAGAATTTGGAAAAGTAATGGACCAGGTGGGTCTGGGCCATTACATCACATACCTCTCAAACTATTCTCATCCTCGAGAATCGAAACTAAACCCAAACAACCACTCCAGAAGATACCTCTCGGGAAAATCCACCCCAAACAGCCATATGAATCCCAAAGATCACATTTTCCCAACACACAAATTCGGGAACTCTTTCCTCTATGTCAAGATGATGTCCTCTTTGGGTGGCACTGAATTTCCCACATGGGTTTAATCACATCCATGCAGATGCGTCTTGATTAGGAATCGGGTTCTCCCTTCCCCACATATCATAACTTTTCATAGACATTAACAAGTTAAGGAAACAAGCCATATCATAAACCAACAAGGTCAGCATTACATTACAACAGGTCACAAAAATAAGAACATCAAAGAAGGCTTCGAATAGCAACTCAAAACAGCTCTAAGTACTAGGCGCGCATTTGAGCTTCTCGCTCCCAGGTACTCTCCTCGAGGCCACGAAGAACTTTCTTCTTTTGATCTTGGATCCTCACAGGTTTCTCCATGAATGTAGCATCATCCACTATATCCAACTCTCCCCAGTCAATGATTTGGGAGTCATCGTGTTGATATAGACGAAGTTGGGAGACATGGAAAACGTCGTGGATCATTTCCAAATGAGGTGGCGATTCCAGCTAATATGCCACCTCACCGACTCACCCCAACACTTCTAAAGGCCCAATGAACCTAAGAGAGTGCATTCTACCATTCTCGAACCTTCACTTCCCATGTCGAGGGAAACCTTCAATAACACATGGTCTCCAACCTCAAACTCCAAGGGCCTCCTCCTACGATCGATATATGACTTCTGCCAGTCCTGGGCTGCCTTCATCCTCTCACGCATAAGTTGAACCTTCTCTGTTGTGCATTAAACTAACTTTGGGACAAGAACACCTACCTACCCAACCTCAGTCCAGTACATGGGAAAACAACATGACCTTCCGTACAAGGCTTCAAACGGTGCCATGTCGATAGTAGAGTGACAGTTATTATTGTAGGCAAAATCTACTAAGGGAAAATGTCATTTCCATGATCCCCTAAAGTACAAAACACATTCTCAAAGCATATCTTCCAATATCTAGATGGTTTTCTCTGTCTATCAATATGTCTAGGGATGGAAAGCAGTGTTGAGGCATAATTGGGTGCCCAAAGCACGTTGCAGTCCTCTCCAGACCCGTGGGGTAAACTGGGAACCCCGATCGAAGACTATGGATCTCGGAACCCCATGAAACTGCACCACCTCATCCACATAACTTTTTAACAAGGCATCCACAACACTCGACTCCTTGATTGCCTATAAGTGAGCTGATTGTTTCAACGGGTCCACCACTACCTAAATAGCATCGCAGCTTCCTTGAACTCTGGGTAGTCCCATGGAGAAATCCATCAAGATGTAATTCTAATTACATTTGGGAACATATAAAGGTTTTAATAGACCTCCTGGGATGTAGTGTTCAACCTCCACCTACTGACACATGAGGCACTTTTCCACGAACTCTGCCACTACCTGTTTCACCCCGGGCCACCAAAACTATTCCCTCAGGCCTCAGTACATCTTGGGAATTCTTGGGTGAATTGCTAGGGTGATTTATGAAACTCATAGAGAACTCAATAGTGCATCATCTCTGGGACAAACTAATTCCCTAATAAAAGCATCTAATTCTGATCATCCTCCGACCACCCTTCCAGAGCATTGCCTTGGTCTACCCGATCGCGCATCACTTCACTCTCTAAGTCCCTCCACTGAGACTTCTCCACTTGCTGCAATAGAGAGGAATAGACTGTCATCTGAAACAGACAACCTCTACCACCATCCACACTTGAATATAGGTGTAGGGAAACCAAATACTCCATTGCCTTCTAAGCATCCACAGATTTTTGAACAGCTTCCCTCTGTGACATCCTTCTCAAGGCATCAGCCACAATGTTCCCCTTACCTTCAGTGTAAGAGATCTCAAAGTTATAATTCAAAAGAAACTTCAACAACCTTCGTTGTCTCATGTTTAGGTCCCACTAGGTAAAGATATGCCTCAAACTCTTGTGATCTGTGAAGACCACAAAGTGCTCCCCAATTAGGTAATGATGCCATGACTTCAACGCAAACACTACCGCTGCAAGCTCTAAGTCATGGGTATCATATTTACGCTCATGAGGACTTGACTGCCTAGACCCATAAGAGATCACTCCCAGCAGCTTCATCAGCACACACCCCAAGCCATGTCCAGAAGCATCACAAAACACCTCATACAAAACCCCTTCATCTGGAAACATTAGCACTAGAGTGCTGACCAACATTTCCTTCAGATAGCTGAAAGCTGCCTGACACTGCCCACTTCACACGAAGGCCATGGACTTTCTGGTCAAAGCTATGAAAGGAGATGCAACTCGAGAGAAGACAGTTATGAACCTCTGATAATAGCCCGCCAGACCTAGAAAACTACGAACCTCTGTCACATTCTTGGGTTCTTCCCAAGTAACAACCTATTCAAACTTTTATGGATCAACAACTACCCCTTGATGAGACACCACATGTCTAACAAAATTCACTTCTCATGTCATGAACTTACACTTGGGAAATTTCCCATAAAGCTGGTGATGTCGAAGGATTTACAAGACCATCCTGAGGTTCTTAGTATGTTCCTCCTCTAATCTTGAGTAGATCAAAATGTCATCGATGAACACAATGAGGAACCGATCCAAAAACTCATGGAAAAAAGAGTTCATGAGCCCCACAAACATATTAGGAACATTTGTAACACCAAACGACATGACTAAAAACTCAAACTGCCCATACCTGCACCTGAAAGCAGCCTTTGGGATATCACTTTCCTTCACCCTTAAATGGTGATACCCAGACCATATATCGATCTTATAGAACCAACCTTCTCCCCTCATCTAGTCAAATAGATAGTCTATCCTCGGGAGAGGGTAACTATTTTTGACCATTACCAGATTTAGTCTCGAGTAGTCTATGCATAGCCTGATACCACCATCTTCCTTTTTCATGAACAAGACTGGAGCACCCCATGGAGACACGCTATTTCGGATAAAACCCTTCTTCATCAGCTCGAAAATCTGAATCTACAACTCCCACAACTCAGAAGGTTCCATATGATAAGGTTCTATCAAAATCGGATGGGCACCAGGCTGTAAGTCTATCCCAAAATCAACGTCACATCAAGGGGGTAGAGTCACAACCTCTTCAAGAAAAAATTCTAGGAACACTCTGACAACTCCCAGAACATCCCTCATCTCAGTATTCACTAATTATGATGAAATCATGGAAAACTTAGAAAAAATAGGATCCGCATGCTGCCACCCCACTTGAAAACTCCATTGTCGAAAAAAAGCTACATGCTGGCCAGCCTCATTGGAGAACATGACTCTTCTATGGAAGTAGTCTATAACATCATGCACAAAAACAGCTAGTAGATTCCTAGGATGACATTGAATGGCTGCATTTGCAGTAGGAGGAGATCCCCACTAGACTGATGGGGCCCCAACAACAGTCTTCATCATTGAAAAAAATCAAATAGGCTGGTATTGTAATGTCCCGACCCTAGTTACCCAGAGTCGGTGCATTATTACATAACATTGGCATGATCACAAAAGATCAAGTCTCGAAAGACCGATTAGTTTAGTAGCCTTGGAATAACTAGATACATTCATAAAGTTTACATTACATCATAAAGTGAAAACTACTACTATAACTTCTTGTCTTCATATCCCCTCATACTATCACTGCAGGTCATTCATAAATTACTTCTTCAAATCCTGGGAAAAATAAAACATTGAAGTGGGTGAGCTCAGATGCTCAGTAAGGATAACAATATAGCGAAAACTTTCATAAATAAGCATAAACATTTAAGGAAATGTATAACAAAAACAAAAGCCTTTTAAACTTGAACATCGGCATAATATGGCAAAGATAAAATGAAATAATTCCATTCACTTATTCACAAGGATATTTTACTAGTCGAATAATCACATGTAATATCAATAACCACTTTCATAATGATGGAATGCATAATGCAAAACTATCATAACCACATAGTCAAGGTCTTGTGCCAAGAATATAGATAAGATTTTGTCAAGTCCTTGTGCCAAGACACTATTCTGTCTTAGGAGACCTACTGATGCATCGAGGAGCTATAGCGGGCTCCACCCATGACATACTAAGTCCAATTCATTCCTCATATGAACATGTTTAAACATAACATAAAAATTCATATTAAAACTAGCATACGAAATGTAAATACTTTCTCCATAAACCTTGAATGGTATAAAAATAACACATCCACAGTCAAACATATCACAAAACCTTCAATATAATATAGAAGTTTTGTATCATAATAAATCGTATTAAATTAAGTTTAAAATCCATCATAGGATGTTGATATAGATGAAATCAAAACTATTCGAGAGAAATATCTCTGTTTTTTTGAATAATTTAAAAGTCACATAATTATAAAATAAAACATTTACTTTGAAAATATTCTTATAATCTTTTAAGGGAAGATTTGATGATTTTATAAGGGCGGAAAATAGCCTCACCCGCCGTATAAGTTAAAAAAGACATTCTTACCTTAATCATGTCGAAAAGGTTAAAAAGGACCTTATTTGGAAAACGACAGAAATATTCCTTTATAATCATCTTATAAAAAGTAGACAAGGGTATAAATGAATTTTACCCAAAGTCTGTAAAATAGTATGAATTATTTGAAATACATTTTTAAGTAACATGGATGTGGATGATAAAGAGGTCCCAGTAGATAATTACTTATAAACAACCTCGGATAATGAAGAGATTGTGAAATAAACCCTTACCTTGTACTTTTTCTTGGTCGAGGGTATGTTAACCTCTGGTATAATATTTAAAAAATTGTTATTAAGTTATAAAAGAACAATATAAATAATTATGATATCATATATGATCTTCTATTAATGCTTTGTTAATAATATTTTAGTATTATCATCGTTTCGGGTGTTAACTTACTCTTTTTATTTTACATGTTTTGTTACATAAGTCATGTTTATTATGGATAGGTTGTATCTTATTAATATCCAGAATGATATCAAGTCCTTAAAAAATATTTTTAATCATTAAATGAGAATTAGTCTTGAATGGATACGATGGGGAATGAATCTCATCGCGTGCGTGGAGACGGTAGTCTGTACGTACGCACAAGCGACAATATCATTCTTTTGATATTAAAATAATATATAATTGGATTTTATATCATATATAAAGAATAATTATTATGTTATATTTATTATTTACATGAATTACACATCATTATTATATCCATCCAAATAATAATTTATTGAATAACAATTACACCACGATATGGAGACGGTAAGCCGTACGTACGCACGTATGGTGACATGTCATTAAAAGGATGGATAAAATACTGAATATGGTTGTACCATATTTATAATAAAATCACAATATATAGAATACACTAGAGGTATTATTTTATAATGGTAATAACAAGGAAAGAAGAAGTTGAAGAAGAAAGGAATTTGAAAGAGGGTGGTGAAAACATTACCTCTTCTTCGGGTTCTTCTTTTAGATTTGATCAAATTGGATCATTAGGTTGGCTTTCTCACTAAAGGATAAACTATAGGATTAAGGGAGGATATTTTATATGGTACTTGGGTAGATGTTGGCCGAGTCCAAAGGCTTTTAATGTGTGAATTAGTGAGAAAGGGGAGTGCCCTTTTATAAGAGGGGTGAGGGGGCACCCTAGGAAAAACTAGAAAAATTATTTTATAATAAATTCATATTAGGTTTCTAATGGCTCCAAAGTGGATTATTTAAATTTTAAGGTGGGTATGGGTCGAAATACGTTCAACCAATAGGTTTTATATAGGTTTGGTTCACTTTATTAACCTTATCTTTTAGTTTTAACTCTTAGTTAATTAGTTTGAAACTTACTATGTCTCCTTGTATTTTTATATTATATAGTCAATAATCTTACTATAAACTTCCAAAAGACCCCCAAGTGGTCCATTAATGATACAAATATCATTATATAAGTCTATTGGCCGAGCAATAGATTTTTAGGAATATAATATAAATTAATAATATAATATTTGTTTTAAAAACTCTTTTATGTCAATTTTGACACTATTTGATATTTTGGTTTTGATAATTTCATAACAGCATTATTACTTCGAAATAAATTTATATAACCAATAATAATATGTAATATTAACCTATAAATTCAGTGTAATTCATAAAAAGTCTCAAATTACTTTAATTTTTATATTTATAATATCAATTATTTTAATATTTCATTAATTAGGTAATTACGACATCACCATTATGTCATAAATAAATTAAATTATTTAATGTCTAAAAATTATAAATAAAATACCATTATTTAGGAAATAATTTTAAATTTATAATTAATATTTATAATCTAATTTATCTTATGTATAACCCTATATTAAAAATTTTTTAGTAATTAAACTTTGATATTAACTCTTTTAACTCTTCTTTGAATTAAATAATCATAAATATCCTAATCTAATCCAAGTCGACCTAAATGATAATATTTTATTCCTAAGGTTGTTTTTTGTTGATATACACTTGTACAATATAATTAGGACATGTATTAGGGTAATATTAATATCATATTTACCCTTAATCACCCTATTTACTTTTAACTATGGTAGATAAATGTAAAAAGTTACTATTCAAAAAAAATTATTTTTATCTTATTGAACCACATTTTACTCCATTATATTAACCGTGTCTCTTGGATTTTTGAAATTCCACTCACATAAGTGGTAAAACTAATTTTTATGTGAATTTCTAAATTCTCCTAGGAGGTGGGTAAATGACGGTGAAAAGTTCCATAAAATTTATATATATCTAAATTGATTCTAAAATATCTCCAATTAATTACATTGAACTTATAAAGGTATTATGTATCCATTTTGATGTTAATTAAATTTAAATTAAATAAATAATTATTTAAATAAAAAATCGGTTTTAAACCATGACTCAGTGTTTTTACCATTCATCAAAAATTGAAAGTTTTCAGAAAAATACAAAAATGTAACACTAAAAAAATTTAGATATTCCGAATCGAAAAATGAAGTCCATTTTTAATGATAAAATTTATAAAATTTCAAAACGTGGGCATTACTATTCATAACGGCTAGTTTGATTGGTTGTGGTGTGTGTTAGAACTTGAAGTTTCATACAACACACACTACTGTATTATTCAAAGAGAATCGTACCGTGGAAGCTTGGGGTGTTACATTCTCCAATCCTTCAAATAATTTTGTCCTCGAAATTTCTAGAATACTACCGCATGAAAAGGCTCAGGTGGTTCTTCATCATAAGTTCCTCGGGTTCCCACGTTGCCTCTTCCATCTTATGGTTCCTCTATAGAACTCTTACCAGATGAGTTGTCTGGTTTCTCAGCACTTGTTCTCTTGTATCAAGAATCTTAACAAGATCTTCGCAATAAGATAGATCGGGTTCCAGTTCTAATTCCTCATAGGTGAGTACATGTGTTGGGTCAGGCATGTGTTTTCTCAACAGTGATACATGGAACACATCGTGAACTTTGGAGAGATTTGGCGGCATTGACAAAAGGTATGCTACAGCCCCAATTCATTCTAGAATTTCGAAAGGTCTGATGTACCTGGGACTCAATTTAACTTTCATACCGAAATGTATAACTCTCTTCCATGGAGATACCTTCAAGAAAACATGGTCTCCTACCTGAAATTCCAAATCCTTCCTTCGGTTATTGGCATATCTCTTCTGCCTACTTTGAGCTTCTTTGATGTGGTTTTGGATTACCTTTACCTTTTCCATCGTTTCCTCCACCAGTTTTGAGCCTACACGCTTTCTCTCACCAAATTCATCCCAACAAGTTAGTGTCCGACATCTCTTTCTGTATAACCCTTCATATAGTGCCATCTGAATACTTTAATGGAAGCTATTTTTATAAGAAAATTCCCCCAGAGGTAAATACTAATCCCA
The DNA here is from genome assembly GCA_963277665.1 of Viscum album. Taxonomy (NCBI): domain Eukaryota; kingdom Viridiplantae; phylum Streptophyta; class Magnoliopsida; order Santalales; family Viscaceae; genus Viscum; species Viscum album. The sequence goes on along the minus strand of OY728155.1, from coordinate 1,497,368,059 downwards.
CATACCCTGAATGTCAAGTGATCATGAGCTCAACATATCTTCTAAGGTTTGAATAGACCGTTCTGATTGTCCATCTGTTTGAGGGTGGTAGGCAGTGCTCAAACGAAGTTCAGTATCCAAGGCCTTCTGAAGACTCTTCTAGAATCTTTAAGTAAAATAGGGATCACGATTAGAAACAATCGATAGGGGTACTCCATGAAGTCTCAAAACATGATTAATATATAGTCTCTCTAGACGTTCCAGTGGTAGATCTTCTCTTATAGCAAGAAAATGTGCTGACATGGTAAGATGTCCAACAATAACCCATATTTCATTGTTCCTTCTAGGAGTCTTTGGTATCCCCATGACAAAGTCTATCATAATATTATCCCATTTCCAATCCGGTATGGGAAGAGGTTGCATGACTCATATAGGTTGTTGCCTTCCAGCTTTCACTTGTGGAAAAACCATGCTTCTTGACACAAAATCAGCAATCTCCCTCATCATGTTGTCCTACCAAAAATGTTCCTTCAAATCTCTAAACATTTTGGTGCTCCCAGGGTGTATAGAGAAATTGGCGCTATGAGAATCATCTAACAATTCCCTTTTCAGATCAGGCATATTGGGAACACAAAGTATCTTCCAAAATTTTAAAATTTTTTCTTCATACACAAATTCTCTCAATCTCCCATCATTCACAACATTAATCTTCTTTTGAAATTCTTCGTCATCGGTCTGAGGACTCGTAATCCTTTCTAGTAAATATGGTTTGGAAACCATTTGAAAAATCATTGATGTTTCACCATCCATGGTTACTCCCATGTCCATATTCACTAGATCCCTGAAAATTGGATCCCTTTCAAGTCTCATATTATTCAAAACTCCATGATCTTTTCTGCTCAAAGAATCTTCCACCTTATTTTTTTCCATGAGTGGTAGTGTATCGTGAAATCATAATCCTTGAGTAATTCAAGCCATCTCCTTTGCCTCATGTTGAGTTATTTTTGTGAGAAAATATACTTCAAAATATTGTGATCAGTATAAATCTCACATTTTTCACCATATAGGTAGTGTATCCATATCTTCAAAGCAAAGATCACAGCTTCTAACTTGAGAACTTGAGTAGGATAGTTTTTCTCATAAATTTTCAACTATTGTGATGCGTAGTCAATAACCCTATCATTCTGCATAACTACACAACCAAGTCCTTTCTTCGATACATCACTATAAATAATGAACACATAATTCCCTGATGGTAGAGTCAATATATAAGCATTGACTAATATTCTCTTTATTTATTCTAAACATTATTCACACTCTTTTGTCCAAACTAATTTAACCCCTTTACGTGTGATATTTTTTAATGGGTTAGCCAACTGGGAAAAATTCTGGACGAAACGTCGATAATAACATGCTAAACCAATAAAACAGTGTACCTCAGTTATACTTGTTGGTGCAGGCCATTCATGGATTGCCATGGTCTTATAAGGATCAACATAGATTCCATCTTTAAAGACAATATGGCCATGAAAAGAAATCTCTTGAATCCAGAATTCACACTTACTAAACTTCCCATATAATTCATGTATTCTTAGAGTCTTTAGGATAATGTGCAAGTTATTTTCATGATCTTCGTATCTTTTGGAGTATACCAAGATATCATCAATAAATACCACCACAAATTCATCGAGATATTCCTTGAAAACTCTATTCATTAGATCCATGAATATAGAGGGTGCATTAGTCAATCCAAAATGCATTACTGAAAACTCGTAATGCCCATACCTGGTTCGAAATGTTGTCTTTGGAATGTCTTCCTTCTTCACACACAACTGATGATATCCATATCGAAGTTCAATCTTTGAAAAGAATTGAGCTCCATGCAGTTGGTCAAATAAATCATCAATGCGAGGTAGGGGATACTTATTCTTTATTTTTATAGCATTGATCTACCTGTAGTCAATACATAACCTCATATATCCATCTTACTTTTTAACAAAAAGAACAGGGGATCCCCATGGAGAAACACTAGGGAGAATAAATCCCTTATTTCGCAATTCCTCTAGTTGTTTCTTTAGTTCAACTAATTCCACAGTGGCCATTCTATAAGGGGTCTTTGATATAGGCCTTGATCCAGGAATTAAATCAATAGAAAAGTCAACTTATCGTTCTAGAGGATGTCTAGGTAAATCTTCCGGAAGCACATCTACATATTCTTTCATAATAGGTACATCCTATATTTGACCATTCATTTCCTCACCCATAGACATTTCATTCTCTTCCTCCCCAATAATTGAATTTATTTGAGCTATTGGGGGTGGATCTAGGTAAGAATTAGGTGGTGATGATTCTTCTCTAAAGATAAGGTGTTCCTTATCATCATTATAAAAAATAGTAACCTATTTCTTCTTACAATAAATTTTTGTGTCATGGTCCAAAATCCAATCTATACCGAGGATTATATCAAATTAAATCATAGGTATGACGATGACATCCATAGATAAAGAAAATTTATGTGCTCTAATGGGGACTGATTTTCAAAACATTGTTGCAATGATACTTCCCTTATGAGTTTTAACTAACAACTCCCTTGTTAAATCAAATTGGAAATATATAACTTTATTAGAAAACTATGAAGATAGGAAAGAATGCGATGATCCAGAATCAAATAATGCATTTTCTAAACTTGAGGAAACCATTAAATTACCCACCACCACGTCTTTATGAGCTTCTACCTCTGCAGTAGTGATAGCATAAGCTTGGCCTTGATCCCTTGGCCATTTCTGAGGTAATTTCCCTTGACTCTTAGGACATTCATTTTCATAATGTCCCATATCCCTGCAATTGTAGCATTGGGCATCAGTAGCTTCCTTCTTCCCCTTGCAATCACGATCTTGGTGGCCTTTTTCACCACACTTGTAACAGACTCCCATTCCTTCTATGCAGGTACCGGGGTGTTTCTTCCCACATTTACTGCAGGATGGATATTCATCTTTTCCCTTCTTCCCCTTATTTCCATTCCCAGAGTGATCATAAGATCTCTTCTTCTCCTGCTTTTCTTTAAATTCATAATACTTAGAGAATTCCTTTTCTGTCTTGATAGCACATAAGACAATATCTTCATACAACGAGAAGGTTTGTGAGACTAAGGCTTGATGGACAAACAGTTTTAACCCATAAAATAAACGATCAATATTACTTCTTGGGTTATGTATATAATCTACAACATACCTCGCTAACCTTGTAAAGTTAACCTCATGCCTCGCGACATTCTCATCCTCCTTTTGCCTCAGACTCAGAAATTGTCTTTCCATATCTACTCGATGGTCACGAGGAAAGTATTTTTCTATGAAAATATCTTTGAACTCCCTCCATTCCATATTTGATACTTTATCATCTTCCTTTGTGTTTTGTATCAATGACCACCATTGATCAGCATCACCAGTGAGGCGATAAACTACCATGACAAATTTTTCTCTTTTACTACTCCCCAAATCCTGAAATATTTTCCAAAGGGAATTTATCCATTGATCAGCTACTAAGGGATTTGTACTCCCATTGAACGTTGGTGGTTGTTTCCTCATGAAGCGATCTAACATTGATCCTCCACACTGTGGATCAGGGTGCTCCATACGGGTAAGGTTATTATTCATAACCAGAGTGAGTTGTCCCAATATGGTGATTAGTTGATCAACACCAGTTGCATCACCAGCTCCACTATAATTATCTTGAGCAGGAGGGAAATCCTTTCATGGAGTGTGTGCATTGATACAGTTTCCATTTCATCCACTAGGATCCATTTCTAAACAATGGCATCAACTAGATCAGTTTATGAATCAAAATACATAATTCCATACTTGTAAAAAACTTTACATAAATTGAAATTTTTATGGATATAATCCATAATCATAAAAAAATGTTTTCTTTTAGGAAGTATATACTCATAAACCCTTCATAATGGATTGTAAAGAAAATGTGAATTATCCTAAGAATACCCCCCGGGAGTGTCGTAACCAAGAGTGCAGAAAGGTCTATTGTGATGCACCAGTTCCCGTTTGAGTCTATCTCAAAGCGGTGTTTTCGGGTTTTACCCCTAGGTACATCTGTGCCAGAGCTGCCTCTACCTACTCGTATCCAAACAGGGATGTATTTCTCAGAAAACTCACAAAATCTCTAAAATACCAAAATTCTAGGAATTTCTTCTATACTAATCCTCAAAGTCTAACTTAGGGCTATGTGCTCTAATCAGAGTTTAACTAAATCTAGATTCCATGGTTTTTACTAAACTTCTTCTGATACAAACTGTAAATCCCCGACCCCAGTTAACCAGAGTTGTTGTATTATTACATAACATTGGCATGATCACAAAATATCAAGTCTCGAAAGACAAATTAGTTTAGTATCCTTGGAATAACTAGATACATTCATAAAGTTTACATTACATCATAAAGTGAAAAACACTACAACAACTTCTTGTCTTCATATCCCCTCATACTCTCCCTGCAGGTCATTCATAAATTACTTCTTCACATCCTGGGAAAATTAAAAAATTGAAGTGGGTGAGCTCAGATGCTTAGTAAGGATAACAATATAGTGGAAACCTTCATAAATAAGAATAAACATTTAAGGCAATGTATAAAAAAACAAAAGCCTTTTAAACTTGAACTTCAGCATAATATGGAAAAGATAAAATGAAATAATTTCATTTACTTGTTCACATGGATATTCTTCTGGTCAAATAATGACATGTAATATTAATAACCACTTTCATAATGATGGAATGCATAATGCCAAACTATCATAACCAGATAGTCAAGGCCTTATTCCAAGACTACAAATAAGATTTTTCCATGCCCTCATTCCAAGACACTAGTTTGTCCCATGAGACCTACCGATGCATCTAGGAGCTATATCGGGCTCCACCCATCACTTACTAAGTCCAACGCATTTCTCATATGGATAGGTTTAAACATAACAAAAACATTTGTATTAAAACTAGCATACGAAATGTAAATAATGTATCCATAAACCATGAATGGTATAAAAATAACACATCCAAAGTCAAAAATATCAAAAAACATTTAATACAATATAGAAGTTTTGTATCATAATAAATCATATTCAAATAAGCTTAAAATCCATCAAAGGATGTTGACATAGATGAAATCAAAACTATTTGAGTGAAACAAATCTTTTTTTAAATCATTTAAAAGTCACATAATTATAAAATAAAACATTTACATTGAAAATATTATTAAAATCTTGTAATGGAAGATTCGGCGATTTTATAATGGTATAAAATAGCCACACCCTCCGTATAAGCTTAAAAAGACATTCTTACCTTAATCCTGTCGAAAAGGTTAAAAAGGACCTTGTTTGGAAAACGACAGAAATATTCTTTTATAAAATTCTTATAAAAAGTCAAAAAGGGTATAAATTACTTTAACCCATAGTCTGTAAAATAGTAAGAATTATTTGAAATACATTTTTAAGAAACATGGATGTGGATGATAAAGGGGTCCCAGTAGATAATTACGTATAAATAACCTCAGATAAGGAAGAGACTGTGAAATAAACCCTTACCTTGTACTTTTAATTGGTCAAGGGTAGGTTAAAATCTTGTATAATAGTTAAAAAATTGTTATTATGTTATACAATAACCATATAAATAATTATGATATCTTATATGATCTTCTATTAATGCTTTGTTAATAATATTTTAGTATTATCGTTGTTTTGGGTGTTAACTTACTCGTTTTCTTTTATATGTTTTGTTACATAAGTCATGTTTTTTATAAATAGGTTGTATATTATTAATATCCAGAATGATATCAATTCCTGAAACATTATTTTTAATCATTAAATGAGAATTATTCTTGAATGGATACGATGGGGAATAAATCTCATCGCGTTCGTGGAGACGGTAGTCCGTACGTACGCCCGAGCGACAATATCATTCTTTTGATATTAGAATAATATATAATTGGATAGTATATCATATATACAGAATCAGTATTATGTTATATTTAATATTTACATGAATTACACATCATTATTATACCCATCCAAAAAATAATTTATTGAATAACAATTACACCACGATATGGAGATGGTAAGTTGTACGTACGCAGGTATGGTGACATGTCATTCAAAGGATGGATAGAAAAATGATTATGGTTGTACCATATTTATAATAACATCACAATATATAGAATATACTGGATTTATTATTTTATAATGGGAATAACAAATAAACAAGAAGTTGAAGAAGAAAGGAACTTGAAAGAGGGTGGTGAAAACATTACCTCTTCTTCGGGTTCTTCATTTTGATTTGATAAAAAAGTATCCTTGGGTTGGATTTATGAATAAAGTAAGGCCTCTAGAATTAATGGAGGATATTTGAGAGGGTATTTGGGAAGAGGTTGGCTGAGCCCAAATGCTTTGAATGTGTGAATTAGTGAGAAGGGGGAGTGCCCTTTTATAAGAGGGGTGAGGGGCACCTTAGGAAAAACTAGAAATACTATTTTATAATAAATTCATATTCGATTTATAATGGATTAAAAGTGGATTATTTTAATTTTAATGTGGTTATGTGTATAAATCATTTAAACCAACAGGTTTTAGACAAGTTTGGTTCACTTTATTAACCTTATCTTTTAGTTTTAACTCTTAGTTAATTAGTTTGACACTTACCATGTCTCTTTGTATTTTTATATTATATTGTCAATAAACTTACTATAAACTTACAAGAGACCCAAGTGGTCCATTAATGATACACCTATCATTATATAAGTCTCTTGGATGAACCTTAGATCTTTAGTAATAGAATATAAATTAATAATATAATATTTATTTTTAAAAACTCTTTTATGTCAATTTTGACACTATTTGGTATTTTGATTTTGATAATTTTATAATAGAATTATTACTTCGAAAAAAATTTATATAACCAATCCTAATATGTCATATTAACCTATAAATTTAGTTCAATTCATAAGAAGTCTCAAATTACATTTATTTTGATATTTATAATATCAATTATTTTAATATTTCATTAATTAGATAATTACTGCATCACCATTGTGTCATAAATAAATTAAAGTATTTAATGTATAAAATTATAAATAAAATACCATTATGTAGTAAATCTTTTTATCTTTCTAATGAATATTTATAATCTAATTTATATTATGTATAACCCTATATTAAAAATTGTTTAGTAATTGAACATTGATATTAACTCTTTTAACTCTTCTTTGAATTAAATAATAATAAATATCCTAATCTAATCCAAGTTGACCTAACTGATAATATTTTATTCATAAGGTTGTTTTTGGTCGAGATACACTTGTCCAATAGAATTAGGACATGTTTTAGGGTAATATTATTATCATTTTTACCATTAATTACCCTATTTACTTTTAACTGCGTTAAATAAAAATAAAAAGTTAATACTCACCAAAAATTATTTTTATCTTATTAATCGACATTTTACTCATTAATATTAACCTTGTCTCTTGGATTTTTTAAATTCCACTCACAAAAGCGGTAAAATTATGTTTTATATGAATTTCCAAATTTTCCTAGGAGGTGGGTAAAAGACGGTGAAAAGATACATAAACTTTTTATATATCTAAATTGATTCTAAACTAAATCCAATTAATTACATTGAAATTATATAGGTATTATGTATCAATTTTGACTTTAATTAAATTTAAATAAAATAAATAATTATTTAAATAAAAATTCAGTTTTCAACCACGACTCAGTGTTTTTCACTATTCATCAAAAATTGAAAGTTTTCAGAAAAATACCAAAATTTTGACCCTAGGATAATTTCAATATTCCAAATCCAAAAATGAAGTCCATTTTGAAAGATAAAATTTATAAAATTTCAAAAATTGGGTATTATAATCCATAACGGCTAGTTTGATTGGTTGTGGTGTGTGTTAGAACTCGAAGTTGCGTACAACACACGCTACTATATTATTCAAAGAGAATCGTACCGTGGAATCTTGGAGTGTTACAGGTATGAACCCCAAATAGTGTACTCAGCACTAGGGGTATAGAGAGTCTCTTTATTTTTTTCCCAAGGCATGGGCTAGACAGAGTGTAACAAAAATGTGTGAAGCTCATGAATCAAACAAGGCATAGTCAAGATTACTAAAAAAGCTGATCGTACCTCAAATGACTTCCGGCCCTGTTGGAACTGCTGCCTCTACGGTGATCAACTGACCAAACCCAGATCCTTTTCCTCTCATATATTGGCCGCCTCCCTGACCACACCCCGGTCGAGGTCCCTAAGGATCACCCTGTGGTCGGCCTCCTCCAGCAATGTCTTCTCTCGAAGGAGTAGGAGCTCGCTATCCCTACAATTGTTGCTGAAAGGGCCCGGCTGGAAACTACTACTGCTGAGGTGGGCACTGAACTTCCTCACCCCCACTATACGACACTTGGTCCAGGCACTGATTCTAAAGGTTCCCATGACTACCACAGATGAAGCACCTCAGTCCTGGGCCATCATGTAAAGGGCGAGGACCGGGAGATCAGAACTGGAACTGTTGGGGCCTACTCCCCACTGGATGAAACCTATAAGGCCCTAATGCAGGAGGCCTACTTCTAATGTCCTTCCCCCTGACAAGCCCAACTATATCTCCTCTCAAATAACACTTACCAACGTGTGCATCCTCTCCACCACTTCATCCTTCTTTTGGACCTCCATGTATGTCGGTTGAGTGAAGGGAGTAACAACATACTATAGAGAAGGTCAGAGTGCCTCCTCTAAATGTCTCGCCTAGGAATCATCTTTCGCAAAAAGTTCTGGTGTAAAACGAAGGAGATCCTTGAACTTGATCCCCAACCCCCTCACTGACATGCTCCCCTACTGAAGGGAGAGTAGTTCCTGCCTCTTCTCCGCCTTCATCATGGAAGAGAGGAATTCTGCTCAGAACTCCCACTTGAAGTAAATCCATGAAACCTCATCCCCCCCCCCTTCTCCCCAAGATAAAGCATCCAACACTGACACACTACTCCCCACATCTGGCCTACAACTAGAGAAACCTAGGACTCCATTAGAGCTGTGATAAAGCTAAAAGCTATCAGCAGCTCCCCAATCAAGCTCTCTATCTCCATGTTTGAGATGCTTTATGTGTACTTTCCAAGGGTCTACCGCTGAAAGTCATGAAGCGTCCTCTACCATTGGCTATCCTCTTTCTCTCGATCATTCCTCTACTGATCAGCCAAAATATCCCCTTGGGCCTCAATCACCTGTACTACCCGTGGTCACCGTCCGGGTGCCATAGCTAGAAGGTAAACAAGGAATTCCTTAGCCCGAGTAGTGTAGAAGATTTCTTTTAAATTATTCTTATAATTTTTTATTTATTTTAAATTCACGAGAACACCCAGAACACACAAGAAGACAAGTCATTATGATGCATGTAGCTTTCCTAGGGTCTTTACCCTACAATCGGTGTAGCCTCACTTTGTCAATCGGTAGGCCCAGAGTCCTTGCATCGGATCACTGGGGGACCTAAAATCATTTGTCCTAGCTGGTCTCCCTTGGCCTATTTTATGCACTAAGATTTCTTAATAGTATTTCCCTACCATCCCATGCAATCATCACTATGCCTAATCCTAGACTCCATATTATCTCTCAACCATCACCTCTGATACTATTCTGTCACAACCTAGCTTCACCAAGATGAGGGAAGAGATAAAAAATTGCCAAACCCTTCCTTCCTCAAGTTGGGAGAGAGATAATTGCCCCCAAGACCCACCTTCAATTGGACTCGGATTGGTGACTAGCACCAAGGGTATATAATCACATGTAATATGGAATACATTTCCCATTTTATTTAGTATGATCAGGAGATAAGATAGTAAATCCCAGACAACACCAAAGTTGGATGTAAATGTAAAGCTAAAACAATCCATTCCCATATGCATGTTCCAATAATAAAGTGCTACAAAAGTACAAGAAAACTCCAAAGAAAAGTACCAAATAAAAGAAAAACAACAACAACAACTATCCTAATGACTGAGCTAGTATGGTCCAACACGATCTTTGAAGTCCTCCTAGATACTTGAAAGCAGTTTTATATATGCAGGGTGAGAATATAGGTATAATCAGTAGAGAAAAACCAAAATCTCTTGTGCAAAGGTGGGGAACCATTTTAATTCCTTGTGAGAAAAAGGAGTTTACCAAAGCACCTAGTAAGGAAAATATCCACCCAACCTTGCCAAAGAACACTCCCCATATAACGCAAGTTAAGTAAAGTAATAGTAAGAGCACATCAATATTTGGGTACCCCACACCACTTTCCCACTAGTTATTGAAGACATCCTACGAGTCAGACCTCTCCTGCCATTATCATCGCAGTCCCACTTCAATTCCACGCCTGCACACACCTAGGCTACCACAACCACACATCCTGCCCGAAAACACTTCGGACACAACAACAGCATGTAACCATGCCCGCAGACACCTGGTCCCAAACAACTACCATTATGCATGAAGACACCTGGGCCTCATATCGAAGACACTTGGGAAAGAACGTACCCACACACACCTATTCCAACCACCACAACGTACCCCACCTGAATAATATTGGGCTAAAATGGACCTCAGTCCATCATATCCTACCCAAAGAGTCTTGGGATACTCAAGAATGAGTGCATGAAAGGAGTTAATAACTATCCACTCATATGAGTGTTGGGAAAAACACCATCCCCCATGAAATGGGGGTGTTCGGCCGGATGTTCTCAACATGGGTGGGTCACGAATAAGAAACATAAGAACTAAATTATACATATAGGTAAACAAGCACTCATCCTAACCAAAGGGTTCCAAAACTAGCCCATACACAAACACCCTTGTTATTATTCATTCTTAAAAGCACAACCGCCATGACCCAGCCACAACTCATTCCCAAAAAACATTTCCCCATTGATACCATTCTTATTATCACATTCAAGTGGTTACGTTTAAATAATTCTTCACTACATGACAACTAACAAGAATAGCCACATTCCAAGGAAGTAAAAGTAGTCAGAAACAATTTAAGCATTCACACCAGGTTCTCTTGTAACGTCACTACAAAAAATGAGCCATGAGATCCCTCAAAGTACTGGAACCAAACCACGCCCCAACATATGGCCTCATACTGCCCAAAATCCACAACTAACAACTGCAAAATTGGGTATCACATCCCCATCCATGTCACCTCCCAAGCATCAAGCAGAACCACCATACACATCACCAGAATAGAGTGAGGGAGTCTTTGGATTTAAAAATCACAATTCCTTTAGTTCCATCTTTGTGTTTGGTTAACCAGGGTGACCACAAAAAGATTTTTATTCATTGGGAATCCATTTAATCAACCGAGTTTACATTATTAACCAGTTTCCATGTTTCAGCTATTTAATAGGAGAATTATCTAAAAAATAGAGGTTTATTAGTGCACAAGAATAAACCACCAACATCAATGATTTTCAGTGTACATAAGCCCATAAAATTCAAAACATATAAGAAAAGGTAAAAGAGTACCGCAACAATGTCAAACACACCCGTTCATTCTTGAAAAACCATTTATTATCTTTTTTAAGGATTGTTTTCATCGATCCCCATAAGAACATTATCATACCCACCCCGCATGGTACACAGTAAAGAGTGAAGAAGGAAAAACCATACCTGGATGATCAACGATTGACATTTTTCTCCTCGCGCCAATAACTAAGATGTGCATCTTGTAGGAGAGGAACTCTGGGGACTCCAAGAGTGAGAAGGAAAGGCTCCAACACAGGTGCACCACAAGCCCCGAGAAGGGGGTGAGGAGAATCTAAACACACCAGGGAAAGAATAGAGAATGACCAAGAAGAAGAAAGAAGGAATTAACATGCGATAAAAAGGTAAGATCATGGAGTTACGGGATATGAATTTTGAACGACTTTAAAGGAGGATCTAGGTTTTACCACGCGGTTAGATGGTTACACATGATTGAATTAATTTTTATTTAATAATTCTCATTGGAGGGATGGCCATGACAGCTGTGCGTTAAGGGATTTCATTTAAGGAGAGAAAAACATGTCCATTGTGGGTCGCCCCACTTCTATGGGATTTAAAACATTGTTTATGGTGCTAAAAAATCTTTTAACCACTTTAAAGAATTAAAATACTTAAAAGTGGCATTATAGAACAAACTAGGTAAGGAAACCCTGACACCCCTCTATGGTTGATTGTTGAGACTGATTGGTGAAATTGATCAGTGGAGATGATCGGGTGAAGCTAATCTCATGAATTTGATCCCGTGAAGCTGATCAGTGAAACTGATTGGGTTAAGCTGATTAGTGAAACAGATCGGGTGAAACAGATCTGCGAAACTGAAGGGTGAAATCGATAAGTCAAACCGATGGGTAAAACCGATGGGTGAAACTGTAACACCCCGAGATTTTATGAAAAATATTCTTTTAATTTCATTAATGTCTTGTGTTTTATGCTACACCAATATTACCTTGCGCTATACACAACACTGTATTAGCTTGCAGTATACGCAACACTATTCTTGGATCGTGTTACAAACAATTTTGATAATAGTTATTCTACGCAACATTGAGTATATATATATATATATATATATTCAATGTATAAATGAAATATGTTTGGATTCTGTTATAAGAAAAAACGAAGGATTCTTACACAACAGGCAACCCTGACTTGACTTGTATTACACGCAATCGCGACCTTCCTCGATAGCATGTGTTGTACGCAATACCGGGTTTCACTAAACAACGATATATTATTATAATATTATTATGAACTAGAGGTTATGAATAGTATTAACTAAAATTTTAATTTTATAACATTATTATCCATCTTACACATTTTCTCGAACATGGTATAAGAACAAAATAAATCTTTCGGGTAAAATAAGTATTTTTCAAAAAATGCAGTTTTACCACCTTTTGATGGCGCACCCACTTTAAATCTAGTTTTTGAAATGTTTATAAGTTCAATTTGACAAAATTAAATTCTTCTTTGGAATCAAGAAATAAAAATTTACTTTGGATAAATTTTTCATATTATTCTGGTAACTTTCAGATTTTTATGAATAGTAAAAACACGCTATATTTTAATTAAAAACAACTTTTTTCATCGCTATAATTTATAGGGTTAAATTATAATATTTAATGGTTTTAAAGTATAAATAGAATATATTTTTACCATTTAATATAATGTATGTCATTAGCATTGATTTTACATTAAATTCGTAGGATAAATCAATTCAATCTTTTGCAATGTTTTAAAGAAAAACCTGTTTTCTTTCGACAACAGGATTAATTTTGATTTAATTTATGCAACTTTTGTGCATTTAATTTGGAGAAATTGATTCCATATTTGTAATCAGTGGGTCCAAATTATGTTAATAAGCTACTTTTTATAATTGGGAATTATGAATAGTAACCACGGTAAATTTTATTTACCATAGTTAAAGGTAAATCGGGTAATTAAGGGTAAATATAATATTATAAAATTACCCTAACACATGAAAAAATTCAATTAGATGGCTCAGAAAAGACCCATATATCCTAAGAGTCAGATTAGATTCATTTTATGGACTTTTGACCATGAAAATAATTTAATTATTATTAAAACCAAAGAAAGTGAAAACATGTCACTCTCTTAAATCTTATAAGTATAATAATTTTAATTTAATGATAAAAATCATAAAACTTCTAAAATCAATAGTCTCCAGAACAATAATAAAATTATCTACATCATGATAATTTATTTATAATTTTTAATGATTAAGTAGTTGTCATTAATGGTGATACATTAATGATACAGAAATTATTTATTAAGTGAGAAATAAGTAATATAGTTTTTATTGAAAGAATAATACCCATTAAAAGGCCCCCAAACCTGACCAAAACTTATTGGTAGTGTATATATACACCTTAAACATCCAATTACATAATATATAACCATTTGGAGCCTTATAAAAGTTATTATGACACTTATATTATTTTATTTTAGAGGATGCCAAAGTTGTCACCTTCATAATTTAATAAATATAACAATTAAAATATTGTGATTTTAAGATGATAAATTAGATTAAAAGTATTATTGTGAATGTTAATATATTTATCTTCATCATAGGATTTTATTTTTAATTTTTATGAAACAAATATGTATATTAAATAATTATTCAAAAATGTTGTAGTAATTATTTTATTAAGAGATAAAACCAAATAAATGATTTTAAAAATAATAAAAAAATATTATATGAACTATTTAATGTGATCCACTAATTTTATAGACACATATGAACGTTTATGAATCTATTAAAACTTTTATTTCGAACATATCATCTGTATATATTTTATTTAAATTCAAATAAATGAATAGTGTCAAAATTGACACTATTGTTATTTTATAAAAACAACATATTATAAAATTGTTTAAAAATCAAAAAAATATTTAAAAATTATAAATTTAAATTTATATGGTATATAATGTTATAAAGTAATGAATTATTGAAAATTCACAACAAATAAGTAATTATTTGTTATAATATAAAATTTAGAATTTTATTACCACAAATAAACTTAAATAGATTAAATAAGGATAAATCAAAATTATAAGGTTTAAAATAAGGTCCAAACATGTATAAATTTGATTTGTTGATGATATTACAACCCTATATCATCTAATATTTGAATATGAGTCATTTTTGTAGGTTTTTAAGTGGGGTTAGATTTATAATAAATTAATATTTTTAAGAATTCCAAAGGTGCCCCTCTCCTCCCTTATAAAAGGGAATCTCCTCCCTCTCTTCCACACACCACTTTTAGCCTTCATTCTCGGCCACACCCTGCCCAATTCTCTTATCCACTTCCCTAGAAATATCCTAGAGGTCTTGGTCTTATTCAAAGACCAATTTTAGTGCCCTAAGAGGAGGTCTCAAAGAGGCGCTTCAAAGAAGAGGTAATGTCCGTTACCAATTCTTTCACCTTTATTTCTTCTTACACTTCTTCTTCTTAGGTTGTTTCATTATAAAGTAATAAAATCAGAATCACTCATATACTGATATGTTATTATAAGTATGAAACAAACCTATTTCACCATCTATCCATCCTATGGAAAATGAAATCACCGTGCGTGCGTACGTACGGAATACCATCTCCACGCCGTGTAGTAATCTATTTTCCACCACCACATTACTTGGATGGGTATAATGGTGTAAATAATAACTATATATGATTATTGTAAAGTTATATTGATTCTTTAATAGTATACATACACTCCAATAAAAGTCCACAATCATGGGAAGGATATCATCGCTCGTGCGTACGTACGAAATACCGTCTCCACGACGCGATGAGATTCATTCTCAATGATTAACCATTCATAAATGATTATAAAGTATATATAATAAGTAATCATGAAATATATGACATAATAATGATACTTGATTTATGTATATATATATATATATGTATGTCATCCAATTAATTCCATTCAATTCAATGAGGAAACGAAAACAACGTTCATGCGTACGTACGGCCTACCGTCTCCGTGAATGGTGTATTTCGTTCCATTTATCGATATATTATATATATGTATATTATGAATATATATTATATATAAATCATGTTTCAAATTCTGGATGTATGTAATCATGATCTAAGTAATCATATGAATAATTACAAGTCAAAACACGGACGACAAATGAAACGATTTAACCCAAAACGCTCTTTAACATGAAATTTACAAAAGAACGGGTAATATAAAGTCATAAGTGTACCATATATGATATCATAACAATTAATATGATTCTTTAATAAGTCAATAACATTATTTAAATCATTATACAGGAGGTTCGGATACGTACGAAGCATATCGGACCTAAGGTAAGGGATAATTTTGCAAATCTCATTTTTATCCGAGATTTCTTATTCGTAAGTATTTACCGGGGTTATTTCTATCATCCATGTCCATTTTTTTATAAAAGTGTTTTAATGTATGTTTAAAGTCATTTTTACCCATTTTTTACTTTTACTACATGGTATGTAAGGAATCTTTCTTTTGTTTACGTTACGAGGTACTTTTTGACTTTTCCAGAAAAAGTACAAAAACAATGTTTTTTAACTTATACGGCACGAACAGATTTTTACGGTTTTATAAAGCCTTATTTTCATGAAGATTACTCCAAAATATTTCATGAATATTTTCAACAAAATCTATTTCTTTTAAAATTTCATGACGTTTTTTGAAAAGAAATTGATTTTGAAGAAGAAAGGATATTTTCCTCAAGAATTCATTACAAGTGTTTTATCAAAACCATTTTCCATCTAAGGTGAAATTATTTCATATGTGTATGTTTCAAGTGTAATGTCTCTATGATTGAAATGGTTTATCTTTTCTTATTATGAAATGATATCCATTTCTTTTATATGGATTATGTGATGATGGGATGATGTTTATGAAACCCATTTTATTCGTTGTGTTATTATGAATGATGTATGTTTATTTTGTGGCACAAGTAATAATGATTTCATTATGAGGTGGGTGGGACCTATATCTACCTCCAATGCATTGGGTAAAGATTTATATCTCATGAGATAGACATGGCTGGAACAACAAGTTAAATCGGTTCAGTAATACAGGACTGGAACGAGGAGTGAACTCGATTCAGAAAGGGACTTTGTCCACTAAGATAGTCTTGGCAGCAATGCCTTGGATACTATAGAAATCATATCATGTGCTTAATTGTTGCCAAAATTACATATTTTATTCCCATGCTATTTTATCATGCTTAATGTTTCTTTATGATCTATGCCTTACGTACTTCCATGATTTATGTCATTGCTCAAGCTTTTGATGTTCAAACATTATGTTCATGTTTTTAAGTTCAAATGTATATGGTATGTTTTATTTTATCTATTGTTACCCTTACTGAGCATTTGAGCTCACCCTTTTTATGTTTTCTTTTACCCAGGATATAAAGAAAGGTTTTAGGTAAGAAAAAAAGAAGAAGATCTTTATGGGAGATGTTGAGGATCTTTCTCCACGATTAGGAGATTACGTTCCATGTTTCCAAAGGCACTAAACTATTACGGTCCTTGTGTGTCTATTTTTGTTATGTATTAAGTATTCCGAAAAAGTAATGTAATGTCTATGTACGTAAAGCTTAGGGTCTCTACAAAAACTCATGGATGAAACTATTGGTTGAAACAGATGGGTGAAACTGATCGGTGCGATCGAGTGGTGAAACTGATCGGGGGAAACCAATCAGGTGAGACGGATCAGGTGAAACTGATGGGGTGAAATCGATCAGGTGAAACCAATCGGGGGACACCAATGGGTGATACCGATCAGTGAAACTATTGGAGAGGATCCATGAAGCTGATATGTAAAGATATTCAGTGAGGCTGATTAGTGAAGATGATCAGTGACGATGATCTATGAAGCTGATCTGTGAAGCTGATCAGTAAAGATGATATATGAAGTTGATCTATGAAGCTAATCAGTGAAGCTAATCAGTGAAGTTGATTACTGAAGCTGATCAGTGAAGTTGATCAGCGAACCTGATCTGTGAAGATTATCTGTGAAGCTTATATATGAAGATGATTAGTGAAACTGATCTATGAACTTGATCTGTGAAGCTGATTGGAGAAGATGATCAGTGAAGCTGATCATTGAAACTGATCTGTGAGACCGATGGGTGGAACTGATCGATGAGAATGATCTGTTGCACTGATAGGTGACACCATAGTGACATGTTTCCACCAACACCCACATCCTCCTGACTCACTGATGGTTTCCAGGACACCCTAACACAATTTTTCAAAGTAATAGACTAGGAGGTTCCAATCCATTACAATATTAATCATGGAATAAGAGGGTACACATGAGAACATCCAAATCCCGAAAGAAGAGGGTATAAGGGAGAAAATAAACAAGCCCAAAACAATAGGGTAAATTGGAGGAAATCCCAATCCTATAACAATATGGTAAACATGAGGACTTTCCAATCCTGAAACAAGAGCATACATGTGACGATATCGCAATCCTCAAATAAGAGGGTACATGATATGGAATCCCAATTCAAAATTAGTTACACATGTTATCATCCAAATCCTAACATGTTACAAAGGCCTTGGTAGGATTCCCTAACAAAACTATTTTATATGCTTATGTGTTTTCCAAAATTCTATGCTTTATTCCTAAGTTATTGTTTCAAGGATTATGTTATTTATTTCTATATGGTTCATGATTTATCAACTTCCAATCTTTATTTTGATCTATAATATATATCATTTGACTTTTAAATGTTATTCTAGTGTTCGATACCCTTTTTTAATTTTATTCTAATGCATTTTTTTTATTTACACTTAC
The DNA here is from genome assembly GCA_963277665.1 of Viscum album. Classification (NCBI taxonomy): domain Eukaryota; kingdom Viridiplantae; phylum Streptophyta; class Magnoliopsida; order Santalales; family Viscaceae; genus Viscum; species Viscum album. The sequence continues at coordinate 1,497,349,683 of OY728155.1, read as the reverse complement.
TAATCATTTGATCTCACCTGTTTCTTATGTTTCATTTCTATAGGTTATGAAGAAAGGTTTTAGGTTGAACTAATAGAGGTGTAGATCATTATAAGAGATGTTGAAGATATTTCACTATGACAGAATATTTTATTCTATGTTTCCAAAGACACTAGACTATTACGGTCCTCAAGCATGTATTTTTTCAGTGTCAAAAATATTCATATGAAACAATGTAATATCTATGTTTGTTAAGCCAGGACTACTATATTTGGTATCAAAGGAAAGGTTTAGTTAACCTTTAGAAACTATAATTATAAAACATTACTGATATCCCTAGTTATATATATAAGGATATATCTAGGTATGTCTCTAAGAATAAGTATAAGGATGAGTTAATGTTTTTGAAAATGTCCAATATTTTTGTAAAAGATAGAGTAAGTGGTTTCCTAGTAATATATCCATTTTTAGACACTAAAAGTGGATATGGATCTAGAATAGATGTACCTAGGGGTAAAAACTCTGACAAGATGTTCCAGGATGGACTCGGGGTAATCTGGTACATAATAATGGGCCTTGATGCACACCTGGTTTGACACTCCCAAGGTATATGCTTTGGGAATTGAGAAAATCTTCCTAAATCATCATTAAGGATTTAATTAGAATTTGGATATGAATAAATTAGCATATACCAAAGGTGTCATAGATTAAGGATGGTTTCATACATTATACATCCTATATGTGAATTTTCACGGTTATATGTTTCATCATTATGAAATCTATCTCTTACTCAATGATTTTGGTTTTAGACAATGGATATAACCCGAAGGAATGAAGTTAGTATTGATTATGATAAACAATGCAACAAATGTCCTCCTAAAGATCCGAATTCTATGGTGGCTGGAATAAAAAACCTCATTTCTATACTCTCAAAGATTTATTAATTTATGAATCATAATGGGTTTCAAAACAAGAAAAGGAGGGAACAATGTTCTGCTGATTCCTTCATAACGCATCTTCCACCTTCTTTTAGCAGGTCATTTGACCCACTTATTGTTGAACACTAGACCAGTACCACTAAAAAGATATTCTCCATTCTCAAGTTTCTGAATCATGATAAATTCATTCTAGTTTTTTTATCGATTATAAGGTGAAGCAAACCGGTGGTGGACTCTAATCAAGAATACAAGGAAGAAAGATGATATTGAACCCATGGATTGGTATGAGTTCAAGAGCTTATTCTTCCATAAGTACTTTCCCTGTGTTCTACATATGAATATGGATAATGTGTTCCTTGAGTTGAAGAAAAATTATGATGAATATATCGATACTTATGAGGATAATTTCACATGACTTGCAAGGTACACTTCTGGTATTATCATCCAACATGAAAGTAAAGTTGATAGGTTCTTCAGTTGATTAAATCTTACTCTCAAAAGGGGTTTGTATATAATATAGTTTAGTATCTATGAATAGATTGTGCATTGTGAAATTAAAGTTAAAATGGAGGTTAGAGTTACTTATCAATCTCATGGTTTTGATAATAAAATGAAGATGGGGTTCAAATGAAAATATAACAATGATGGATAAAAGAAAACAAGCCTTATATTATCCAAAAATTGTGGGAAGATAAATGTAGTGAATTGTCTTAAGGGGACTACTAAATGTTTTATGTGTGTACTAGAAGTTCATCAAGTAGTTCAATGTCGAACTAATTTGGGAAGTTAGAAAATGATGAAAATAATGAGAAATCCCCATAGAATACACATCCTACACTTCACTATTTCAATTTCATGGAGTTTAACAATTACACTAATATGTTCGCTAATTCATGGACAAATTTGAATGATAAGACACAATACCCATAGAAGGAAAAAGATAAAAAAAGATTATGTGATCATAATGGATGAAGTGAACCAAGGATATTTATAATTACTTATCCTTTCCTAATTAGTTGGCAATGTTATGTTCTATTATGTATGAATAATCCCTATGAAAGAATTATTATTCATCATTTGCTGAGATTTCAAGTGATTATCTACACCTAAATTAATTACAAAATAATAAACCCATATTTGATATTATATCAGTACAAGGTTAGAACCAAGTTTCATTAATGCGTTATCTTTCGGTATAAGGATTTATGATTATTGGATAGCTTGTTTAAACTACTTTGTGTTGATAATAACTGATGGGATGGAATATCATGGGTCTCATGATATTTAATTACATCAATAATTAAAAAAATGAACCTTTATTTTTATAGAAAGAGGTGAAGTGGATCAACGAAATAAAAAGGGTGATGTTGATATGAAATCATGAAGGTATATATTTTCACCAAAATTATTCATCTTTATGAAAAAGGATCTTCAATCCAGAAAAAGTTTCCTAGTACCTTCGTTTATAATGAATTAGAAGGTCCCTTAGGTTATCATATATTTATGGCTTTCTTGATTCTTAACTTTTTCATGACCTTGTTCTCTATCACTCTCTATAAGAAGAAGGTAGTATTAGTTCTCTTCCATGTCCTTGTTTTATCTTCCAGCCTATTTTCTCCAATGTGGGAACCACATTATCAGTTACTTTGGTTAATCGTTATGGATTTGACTTCCCATTTCTAAGGGATGTTTTAATATACATTTTTATAATTTGGGTTTCAATGAATGAAACTTTCAAGTATTAAACCTTTGATAACCAAGTAGGATTTTGAGGGAGAAATTCATTTTAAGGGGGGTAGAATATAACACTCTGTGATTTTTTGAAATATAGATTTTTTCATATTAGTTTATATTTTTGATATTTTTCACTTCACGTGAAACTAGAAATAGTTCTTATATATATATATATTAAATACATTAAGACAAAAACTCCATTCACATAGAATTTACTAGGATTACGCTACACACAATACAGACTTGGATTATTTTACATGCAATATAGACTTGGCTTGTGCTACCCGCAAAACTGACTTCACATATATTACATTCAACACCGATATATACTATGAAACATAATTTTATTGTTAAAAATATTTAATTGAGATAATTATCACGTATTCATTAAATATTGTAATATTAATATTTATAATTAATTTTAAAATATTATTTTTATTTGTTTTATATAGATAAAATATATTGATAATGAAAGATATGTTTTTTTGAAAAAATCCCTTTAATGTATAAAAATACCATTTTCATGAATGAACCACTTTTAATAGTAAAATTAATTTTAGAAACATTTAGAAATTGAATTTGATAAAATAAAATTCTTTTCTGAATTTATAATTCTAAAATTAACATATGGTGAATTTTTGGGATTTTTCTAAGAAACTTCATTTTTCGATGAATATTGAAAAATACTACATTTTAGTTAATAAAAACCTTCTCATTTAAATAATAATTAATGATAAACTATATTTTAAATTTTTAGGGTCAAATTATATCAATTTTATATATACTAATACAATGTTGGTCATTTTAATTTATTTCACTATGAAATTTATTACAAAAACGTAACAAACTTTTGAACATTTTACTTTAAAAACTCACTTTCTCGCCACGTATGCAATATTAGAATTAATATTAATTTTCCCACATATGTGTATTGAATTTTTAAATACTGACAGAAACCATTTTAATATGTATAATATTTTGATTATAACAATATCAACTTAATTTTTGACCATAACTATTAGAAAAAGTGATTAAAATTATACTACCAGAAAATGGGTCTATACCCACGGTTTTCCCAAAAATCGTGGGTGTGGACCCACCTAAACCCACATTTTTCATGATCTGTGGGTATATGTGATATTTTCTGACCTATACCCACAATTATTGTTAAACTGTGGGTATAGGGTACCTGTGTAAGTATGGGATGCCAAAAAATTGGTTGGGAAAGCCATGGGAAAACCAATACCCATGGTTCACTATGAACTGTGGGTATAGGTGGCATCTATACCCATGGTTTTCATGAACGGTGGGTAGAGTATTTGGTAAATAATCCTATACCCACGGTTCATGAAAACCATGGGTATAGGTGACATCTATACTGATGGTTTTATTGAACCGTGGGTATAGGGTCACTTATGTTTTCTGTCCAAATAATATATATAAGACCATCTATGCATATAAAAATACAATTGAAGTTAGCATAGTGATAGTGGGGCTTTATCTGTGTGAAAATGTTCTGGGTTCGAAACTCACCTATTGAATTTTTAATAATTTTGATTCTTAAAATTAATACATTTAAATAAATATAGATTACATATAACATAAGTTCAGTAACTTGGTTGGTGAAGTAATGTATAATTTAAACCCAGGTCACAGGTGCCAAACCCGTAGAAATTTTTGTTCTCAAATGGACAATAATATTAATATAATTAAATAAATTTAAACATTTTTAAATATAATTCACTCAGGTTGACTAGTCAGGAGTATGGTTATTGAATGATAGGTCATGAGGTCAAAATCTGTGGGTCCATTGTTTTTCTAATACAGACAACAATATTAATATAAATATATACATTTAGATATATATAGTTTTGAATGATGCAGGTTGGTTGGTGAGTGTTCTCATGATTGGAGCCTAGGTAGTGGGATTTAAATCCACTGGCCTATATTATTTCTAATACAGACAATGATATTAATATAATTAGATAAATTTAAATATATATAAATGTATATGATGCAGCTTGATTGGTGACGTATCCTAAAATTAGGGGCCAAGTCATAGGATTGAAACCTTCTATTATGTTTTTACTAATATGTATACCCATAGTAAACCGTGGGTATAAGGTTATGAAAAGCTGGAGAGATCTTATAAATCTATGACATGGTGGCCAAAAAATCTATACCCATGGTTTGAAAACCACGGTTAGAGGCCGTGGAGCTATCCTAACGCCTCGTTTTCCCATGGTTCCCAAAACCGTGGGTATTGGCTATACCCATGATTTTGAACTCTGGGAATAGATCATTTTTTTAGTATTGTTAATCTCAGTGTTTAAGGTCAAATTAATCTTAATTAAAGGATAAACATTAAAATCAAGGGCTCAAATGTCCTATAAAATTTTCAAAAAACCATTGTATGTACATATTTTTTCCGAATAAATTCGATTCTTGATTTTAGTTGGTTTTATGAATTTTTTTAGGTAATAACATGTATACACCTAACTTGTTTTCAAAAAATTTAATTGAGTGCTTTTCCTTCCAAATTAAAGTCCACCACCACTACCTCATTATGAAACATCCCATGCCACAAAAAATATGATCATATAAGCTCCCAAATTACCTCTATTAATCTTCTAGGCCTCCCTTTTGTAGAAATTCTTCGAAGGAAATCTTTTGGCATAATCCAAAAAGAGTTACCTGATTCAAAGGTAATGTCTTCTCTCAAGATCTCTAGTATCATTTCCATTATCCACCCCTCAAATATTTTATTTTACCTAATTATATAATAAAACTAGTATAATAAATATACTAGGATGTTTTTATGTAATTATTTATAGCTACACTTACACCCACCTCCATCTAATGGGTAATGATCATATTGTTTTTGTGTACGGTGAACAACTGTCTCCCGAAACGATGAATGATCATTTTCCTTTACAACCTATCATTGTGGAAATTATTATAAACACTATTGATATATGTCTTATATTATATTTATTATGTCTTTAATCTTCTTTTTTACTTTTACGACACATATCTTTTTACTCTACATTTGTTGTAAATGTGATAATTTTATTTGATGAAGTGTGGACTACCGCCCCTCAAAGCGAAGTGATTCATTCACACACTACATGGAATGTATTAAGGATGGGTTTAGTGATATTATATGATATATATAACATTATAATGTTTCTTTAATAATATTTTATACATATAAACATATAATTCATTTTTGTTCTTTTTTTAATACAATAATTAAAATGGAAAGAATGTTCAGGCGTACATACAACTTACCATCTTCATGAACGTTGTATTCCATTTCGTACTTATTTATTATATAAATTATTATAATATAAAAATACTTTTTTAATTGATATATATATCATGATTTAAATTATGTAAATCATGATATAAATATAATGACCAAATATATTACAAATTAAGACGCATGAGAATAACAAAGTGAATATTACCCGAAGTGAAACCTTAACATAGGATCATTAACAAGTAGGTAATATAAGGTCATAATAAAAACATATATAGTATTATATCTAATAACATACTTTTATAAAAGTTTTATAATAAACTTATATTTATTATACAGGAATCTTGAATGATAACGACGAGAGTCAAGACACAAGGTAAGGGAATTTCATCTCACTTTTATATTCATGAGATACATGCCTTAATCACCACTGACTTCTTCTATGTGGTTTACGTACTGAACATGAATGTATTATATTACTATTATACTTAAATTTATGGTATTCACATATCAACTTATGATATTTATTTCGCGGGGTTTAAGTTTCAAATATATCATATCAATGAAATAGTTTTGTCTCAATTTACCTTCTTTGAGACTCATGTTTGGTTATGATCCTAAATTCTATTTCGAGGTGTACATAATTACTTTTTACATATTATATCATGAGTAGTACACAATTCAGGATATTTTAATATTAAGTTAATTTTATTTTCATACATGGAGAGTATGATCTAATGTTATGAAGTTATAACCGTTTATTGAAACAATCTCATCGCTTTTCGAGATTGTTTATGTTTATGATTTATTTGATGAAATATTATAATACATATCTCAAGAAAATGCTTGAATTTTATTATACTATAGAAATTCATAATATAATAATTTATTGATACCATTTTTCCACTCTTTCATACAAAATATAGTTATGAATGTGTTTTTAGGTAACCACAACTTTACCCTCTCTTCAGACAGAATTATATGTTCCTTCAAAACCATGTGTTCTAAAAATGGTCTCCAAGAATATTCTACTAATCTCTATTATCATTAAAAGACATTTTTACACATTTTTTACTTTTACCATTTATCAAAGGAATCTTCTTGTCACTTTCTGATCAAGGCATTTTTGTATCCTTTTTACCATGAAAGAGGAATATTTGTTTTTACCTCAAACCACATGTACGATTTTACCCGCCATCATTTATTTAAAGGTTCATTTTTTGTTGAAATGGATAATTTTTAGGAAACTGTATTTTGATGTATTTTCAAGGGAAATGGTTTTAAAAATATTTTCAAGTTTTATTTATATGTTTTCAAGGTTTATTTATATGTTTTCAAAGTAATTTTTGAAGAAATGGTTTTCAAAAGGTGTTCAAGATCTCATTATAAGTTTTCAAAGTGTTTTCAAATAAAAATATATTTAAAATTTTTTTGATGATTATTTTATAAATTTTCAGGATTTTTTTTCAAAATTATTTCAAGTATTCTTTATAAGTTTTGAAGGCATTTTCTGAGAAATTTTTTTTAAATGGGTTTGTATATTAAGAAGAATTTTTTGAAGAAGAAAGGATATTTTCCTCAATAAATTATTTTGAATGTCATTTCAAAATTATTTTTTCCATCTAAGATGGCTTCTATGGATGTTAATCATTCCCTTATAGGAAATTATCTAAATCTTCCCTTCAAAACCTTAATATGAATGGTTTATGATTATGGTACTGGTCTTTATGAAACCCATTTCTCTTCCACAGGTTATATGTTTATGAGATCATTTTCTCTTCTACAGGTTATATGTTTATGAAATCAATTTCTTTTTCATGAGTTATATTCTTTTGAAACCTGCTTATTTTCAAAGGTTATGATTTGATGAAATGATTAAGAAACCAATCTCTTTTCCATTAGTTATGATGTGATAAAAGGTTAATGATACCGATTTCCTTTTATGGGTTATGATTAGATGTTTTTAGAAGCCATATCTATTCAAGGGAGATGATATGATGAATGTTTTGTGGCAAATTATTTCATGATTTCATTATATGATGAGTGAGAACTATATCTCACACCAATGAATTGGGTAATGATAAATGTTTTATGAGATCAAAGGGTACATGGGATGACATCCCATGACTGAAACAAGAGGTTGCACGGGAGAACATCCCGAGCCCAAAATAAGAGGTTACATGGGAGAACATCCAAAGACCAAAACAAGAGGGTATACGGGAGGAAATCCCAATCCCGAAACAAGAGGGTAAATAGATGGGAATCCCAATCCCAAAAGAAGATGGTAAACAAGGGGATATCCCAATCAACTAAAAAGAGGGTGCATAAGAGGCCATCCCAAGCCCAAAACAAGATGGTATAAGTGAGGGAATCCCAATCCCAAAGCAGTTAGACATATTATTTTCCCATGCTTAACATATTATAAAGGCCTTAGTTGGATGCCTTAACATTGAGTTTTATATGCTTATGTGTTTTCAAAAATTCCATGTTTTATTCTTAAGTTATTCTTTCAAGGATTATGTTATTTATTTACTTATGGTTCATGTATTATCAACTTATAATCTTTATTATGATCTCTAATATGCATGTTATGATCTTCAAATGTTATTCTCATGTTCCATACCCTTTTTTTCATGTTACACTAATTCATATTTTTATTTACCCTTATTGAGCATATGAGCTCAACCCTTTCTTATGTTCCCTTTATCTAGGTTATGAAGAAATATTTTATGTAAAATTACAAAAGGTGTATATATTTATTGGAGATTTTGAATATCTTTCAAAAGGATAGAAGATTTTGTTTCCATGTTTCCAAATATATTAAATAATATGTTCCTCAGGCATGTATTTTTTCAATATACTAAAAATTCATCTAAATGATCTAATATCCATATATGTTAATCATGGTTCGCTATTTTGAATACCTCCACCATGGAATTAAGCTATACTATCATCTGATATGTGTCCATAAACCACTATATAACTTTCCCCCTATGAATTTGGAGCTCTATTCCCATAAATTTGTTCCCAAACCTTCAAATTACAATTATCATGTTTAAGTAGAACACGATCCTTCTTAGATAAAACCCCTTCTTAGAGTTAACCCACTCCTTAGACCCTTGTAGTGTTTTCTCTTGGATCATACAACCCATAAATCATTTATCTATTATCAACTATTCCCCCACATATCGAGTAAATCCACTACCATGTCACATATCCCCCATGTAAGAGTCCATAAAATAAATCCAGGGAATATAAACCAATGCATCATCATACCCCACCTTCTCAATACCTACTGAACCTGAAAGAACATGAAAATAGGCTTAGGATTGAACAAATTGGTCCCCAGACATTTAAAAAATTCCTTCCACCTTGGTTCATCCACATGTGATCTACTATGAACAAGATCCACCTTACTTTGATCCATATAAACACCAAACTATTCAATTAGACCTTCAGTAGAATAAGATAATAATCCTTTAACACTATTTCCTGAATTTATGTCCAAATTAAGAGGTTTTTTCTTCCTCACATGCCTAAAAACCCTCATTGAGTGATGTAACTTCTTACAAGATGAGAAAAAATCCATCCATGACTAAAAAGAACATATGTTGTTTGTAGTGGAACTCTTCTCCAACTATAATCCAAAAGAAGTTTCTTTCCTTATTGACACAAGAACATCCACAAAGTTTCTATGAAGGATATGGTCACAAACTGATTTGGTCCTACTCTCGGAACACATATATCTAACCACATTATTCCCTAGAATATAAAAATTTTAAGTATTTTGAAATTATAATATGAGTTTAGGGAAACTAACCTAGATCTCCATATTTGGGGTATCATTATTCCTATAGAATTCATAAGTCCTGCAGTTGTAGGGTGCATTGTACCAAGACCTAAACAAATCATTATCCCATTTAAACTGAAGTACGACCCACGATAAAATATAATTCTCATGAGACATATATTTTCAGCATATATAAAATCATAGAAATTATTTTTTTTAGTAGTCATGTATCATTTACAATACTATCATAGTGGAATTGGTTCACTCACTAAACCATAATAGAAATAATTTTTCTCTCACAAGACTATCATAGTGGATATAGTCATTTATTGAAATTGGGTAAATCCCCATTTTTGTACTTTTTATCTCATGAGATATCAATAATTACTCAATGCATTGAAGGGATATATAATTTCGATCCCACCTATCACATAATTAATATCATAGATATGTGTTCTATAAGATCATAAACCATTCTTCACATTATAACCAATGAAAAGGAAATGAGTTTAAAAAATATTTCATTATAGTATAACCCAAGGATAAGAAAAAAGTTATAATTATTTCATTAATTTATTATATCATAACTTGTAAAAAAGAAACAGGTTTTTCAAATATATTTTCATCATAATAATAAACTATCTAGGTATAATATAAGGATTATATCATTGGATTATACCCCACATAAAACGTATGTTACATTAAAGTATTTCATCTTAGATATAAAATGATTTTAAAAGATCACATGAAACATTTATTAATGAAAATATAAATTGTAATTTGAAATCAATTATTTAAAATATTAAAATTTCCTTAATAATAAAGAAAAAAATTCTTTGAAAATAACATGGGAAACATTTAATGGAAACTATAAATCATTTAGTGGTCATGATTGAATGAAATATTGTTTGCATTATTCATGTTAAAACAATGATTCCATTCACATTTTCAATAAAAATCCAGAAGTACCTCATTTTGAAAATTTTAAGAAGTTTCCTTTTAAACAATTTTGTAAAAATGTAAAAAATGGGGAAAATTACATTATACAATAATAATATATGAAATCATTATATAAATATTTTTTAGAAAACATGGACATGGAAGAGAAAATATATTCAACTGAAGAGATAAATAAAGATAATTTTAATTATAAACATTTTTTTGGTATATTGAGTACATAAATAGAGTAAAATCAATGGAAAAAATTTATTCTATAGAAATAAAAATATCATAATTAAATTCATGAATTTCTTGAGGGGTATTTCATAATATTTCACATTAAAAACAAAATTTTAACCAATCCAGATAAATAATGGTATTTTAGCATAAAACCATTAAAACTTGGTAACTTTTGAATCGTAAATCCCATTAAAAAAAGGACCATGGATGGATATATATATATAATAATTTAAATGAGATAATTCATAGAAAATTTAAGGGGTATTGTATACCCCACACAATTTAAACATGTTTTGAATATGGCATATGTTCGATGGAAAAAAAATTATGACAAAAATTTCATACCTCGAGTATTTAATTTATTCATACACATTCGAACACACTATATAATAAATATAGTATTATTATAAATCAATTATATAACCATAATAAAACAAAAATTCCATTTATATCTCACTTATAACCTTTTACCACTAGTTTATCAACAATTCATTATTAAAGTCAGGTTTTTTGGTTATAACTGCTTTATTTTTAATGTTTATTTTCTTTCAGTATTTTTAGTACATGTAAATTGATTATGGTTAAATGGTCACTAAATTTTATTAATGATATAAATATAATATATAATCTTTATATAAAGATTTAAATTCATCCATAAATTATAGAGATAGAAAAAGGAATTATATCGTTTATAGAGACAGTAAGCTGTATGTGCACTTAAATATTGTTTTCATTTTAAACGGATGAAAAGTAAGAAAGTTAAATATTAATTTACCATTAAAGAATAATTTTTATATCATAAATATAATATTTATTTATCAAAATATCCTTATTACAATCCATTTCAATATAAAATGAGAAAATGTATCATATTTCTTCGTGGAAGCGTTAGTCCACACATACACACAAGCGATGTTATCATTTTCCAACAGATTGCATAGTAAGAATGTTGATGTGATATTATAATTATATGATTATAAATATTTAATAAATATCATCTAAAATAATTAAATACACCATTATTTATAACCATGATAGGTGGTGTTAGAAAATAAATTACATCAGTTCGTGAGGGAGTGGTCCATTGTACACAAAATCAATAGTTCATTTTCCCATTTGATGGAGAATGATATGGATATAGTTTTTGAAATAAAAATATGAAAATATTAATATATATAATATATATTTTTATTATTAAAAAATAATTTATTATGATTGTAGGAGTTGTGTAAATAAATAAAAGAAAAATACTTGGTTAAGAATAGTACATCTTTTTCTAACAACGTCCTTAGGTTTCCACAAAAAAACATATTTGGAGGGTTTCATAATTAAAATAATTACCTTATGATTATTTTATGGAAGTATGTATGGTATCTTTTAAGGTATTTTAAGATCCAAAAGGTTTTATTATTGTGAAGATTATAGAATAGGGTGTGCCCTATATAATTGAGGGAGTGGACACACATAGAAGTTTTGAAATGAAAAAATTATATCCATATTTTACCCATGAAACAAGTCTCCAAAATGGACCATTATTGAATATTAGATGATATAAGGTCAAATTATTTCCTTAAATAAAAATTTTACATGTTTTTAGGACATTTTAAATCTTATAATTTTAGTTTAACCAACTAATAAACCCATTTTAACCTTAACCATTGTATTAATTTTTGTAGTGTTTAATATTCATTATCCCCACCAATTATGTATACCTTATTATATAATATTTATTATTATGTTTTTAAATAAATAATTTATATTTAAAAATTAAATTAACAAATTGGTTGATTTTAATTTAAAATAAAACATGTAGACGTGACAAAAAAGCGGTTTAACAAATAAAATGTTTTCACAAATATAAAAAGATTTTATATAAAAATTACATATAAAACTGATTCCAAGGAACTTAATTTTATTAATAATATTATAACTGAAGTAATTTTTCTTGTAAAACTAATTCAAATCAAAATTAAACTTTCTAAATACTTTTATGAAAAGAAATTTTTTAATAAAAAATAGTATTATTTACTATTCATTGGAAAATTAATCTTTTCTATAATTTCTGAAAAATTAATTCTAGGATAATTTTAAAATTTGGAATCAATTTTTTTTTCAAATATATTTTCTAAAATTCTAAAAAATTAATTTTATTATGTTTTAACAATAATGAAATATTTTTTTAATAAAATGTTATTTTTAAAGCATATATAGACTTTTCTAAAAATAAATTAATTCTTTATCAATATGATTACATTATATAAATGAAATATAAATAATTTTAAAAATGTAGTATTTCCTATTAATACCACCAAATTTATGGTCTTGGATATAATTTTCATGTTTAAATAATAATATTTTTCATAGTATATTGTGGTTCAATATAACAAGAAGTTGTATGTAACACAAACTATAAAAGTTATTAAATTTAATTAAAAAAAATTATTTCATAAAATCAAGTGGTGTTACATGGATGTGCTATTGAATTTTAAAAAATTAAAGATGGTATTAATCCCAATAAACACTTTTACGACCTCCATAACCAATATAAAATGACAATAAAAACCTAAAATACACACATCATAATTGAATTAATATCTCGAATGTAACGAAAAATACCATGAAAAAGAATCATATATCCCACATTACATAGAAATCCTACTAAAAATTAGTACTTTTAAAACTAGTTTATGGTCGATCACAATCTATTAAATCATACTATATCACTTTTATACCATTTCCCAAAATAGAATGACAAAAACCGCTCTTAAAAAACATTGTAGTTATAAAGAGCCAGGTATTTATAGAATAATACTTTTTCATATCTATTAATATTTATGAATAAGATATTAATTTTATGTCAAAGAGGAAACTTTATTCGATAGCATACTCAACACACAATAATGGGTTTCTTTGAAATTTTATGTTTCACATAACTTTGCATTATACCAAAAAATAATATAATAATATTATTATTTTAAATGGTAGTTAACGCATTGCTGTTGTATTACTGGGAATGAACATAACTAACTAAATTATAATTAAACATGTTTGTTAAATGTCTTTACATTTATCCAATAAATTATAGAGGCTTAAAATAAGAATGAATCTGATTTTAGGCATGAAATACTCTAATATTCTTTTAAAGGCCAATTTACCGCCTTTTGATAGAGAACCATTTTTAAATATAGTATTTGTCACTTTTATATGTTACATTCGACAAAAAAACAATTTTTTAGAATCAGTACATAAAAATTTATTTTGGGTAAATTTTTGGTATTTTTTCTGATAAAGTTCATTTTTTAATGATTAATGAAAAATATTACATTTTTAGTCAAAACTGTCTTTTCATCTAATTTTTTATATGATTATATTGTTCATTTAATTGTTATTAAAGTGTAATTAGATTATATTTTTATTATTTAATCCAATTTTGGTCATTGGAAGTAATTTTACTTTCAAATTGGACATAAACATATGTTAATAATTTGGTAGTTTTTACTTCTTAAAAACACAGTTTTTGGTTTTGACAATGAGAATTAATTTTCAATTAATTGTTTTAACAAAGAGAATTAATTTTAAATTAATTTCTGTAACTTCTGTGTTTTGAATTTGGAAAAATGGATTTCATATTTTGAATCAGGAGGTCCAAATTGTGTAAATCGGTAACTTTTATTTTTAGACATTATGAATAATAACTTCAGTAAATATTTTATTTACCATGGTTAAATGTTAAATCTATTAAATAAGGTTAAATAAAACAATAAAATAATATTATTAAATTACCCTAACACATGAATTATCCCTATTGTATGATATAGTTTCGACAATGGGAATCCTTGTGTCTATGTTAGGACCCAATGAAGCCACTTGTGTGTAAAAATGACATTTAATTACTTTTAATTTAATGTTTAGGAAAATATAACCTAAACATGTATCGTTTGGTAAAGAAAATTTATATGGGGTTATATAAGATATATTTTCAACAATAAATATTAATTATAAAGATAAATATATTTCTTGTATCATGGTATTTTCTTTATAATTTTTAGAGATTAAATAAATAAATTTATTTATTACACAATGATGATCCAGTGATTGCTTCAATTATAAATGATTCAAATAAAGGAAATTATAAATGTAAAAATAAATGTAATTTGGTTATTTTGATGTCATAATATAATTTTATAGATTCAAGTTGCATGTTATGTTTTTATTAATTATGTTTTTTCGAATCAATCAAGTTGTTATGCATTTTTAAAAAATTCATGACATGAATAGTCTCAAAATTGATACAATTCAAATTTTAAAATATAAAATATTTTATTAAATATTATAAAAATAAAAAAATCTAATATCAGAAAAAATAGTTATCGTATGTCTAAAATTTTATTATTGACTCTATAATTGAATATTTTTCATGTTTTGGTAACTATTTGGATTCTCAAAGTGTAAAATGCTTGATAAAACAATAAGAGTAAAAAAGGGTTATATAAAATAGATAAGGATTAAAAAAATATTCAAAAACTATCTAATTATAATTAGAAGATTTTAATTATACTTATATTCATCTTATCTTAAACTAGCTGAATTTTTATTCATTTATTCTTGATATATAATTTATAATTAAATAATAATTCAAGATATACCTTAAGTTCCCCTCCTCCCTCTTATAAAAGGACACCACCTCTTTCCCATTAATCACACCTCTCAAGCCCATTTCCTCATCCAAACTCTTCTTAAATAAGATACCAAAATCCATTTATTCCTCTTAGAAGCGTTACATTAGGCATAAGACAATTCAAGAAAGCTGTTTGGCTCAAATAAAAAGAAGTTACCCGATTTGAGGTAATGTCTTCTCTCAAGTTCCTTTCCATTATTTTTCCTTCTCCACTCCCTATGCTATTCTTATTAGTTATTACATAAAAATAACATGTATAATAAAAATAATTGGTTTTTTTATGATAATTATTTGAACTACACTTACACACACCTCTTTCTAATGGGTATAGAAAATATGGTTTCTTTGGACGACGCACTACTGCCTCACGAAACGATGATTGTTCAATCTTATCCTACAACCTCTCATGGTGGCCATTATGATGGAAATATAATTATATATGATATATATGATATTTATTGTATCTATATGTTTCTTTAATTCTCATTCATAACATTATTTTATTCTTTTCATGTTGTATAAATACGATAATTTTATTTGAGGAAGTGCGGACAACCACCCCCTCAAAGTGTTATAACACGTTCATGATATACATGAAACATATAAATGATGTAATTAATGAAATTATGTAAAATATATAAAATATATATTATTATTTAATAATAATATTCTTATGTATAATTTATTTTTCATTCCTTTAAATACGAAAAGATATAAAAGTAGCTTTCATGCGTACGTACGACTTACCATCTCCATGAACGGTGCATTTCATTTCTTATATCAAAATTATACAGACTATTATAAATAAATATATACTGGATATATATTATATATTTGATATTTAAAACATTAATATAATTCTGGAGATAATGGAATTTTGACCACATTGATAATTTGTAATTATAACAAGTTCATTTTTACTCAAGTTCCGAACATCGAAAAAATGTCTGATATGAACTCAAAAAAATATCTAACTATTATAGCATGGTAATATGTGATATAAAATGAATAATAAACTTGAAAAACATTCTAATTCAAGTATAAATTAACTTTAGTTTATTATTCAGGAATAACAAGGAACATACGAGACATGTCAGACTCGAGGTAAGGGAACCCCTCACCCTCCTCTTTTAGTCAAAGACTTATTTTATGTTACGTTTTTTAATTTCCATTTTCTTATATTGGGATATCTTCTTATATATCCATATTCTTGTAAATTTTATTTCCATGTTATGAGAGACCATTTTCTCTCTCATCAAATTAATTTCTGAATTTTTATGTGATTCTATTAGGCTACAAAATTTTTGTAAGGGAACTTCTTAACCCAATTTCCATTCTTGGTTTAATCTTTTACTTTTAATTATGTAATGATATGATTATATAGGAAATATTTTTTATGTCCTATCTTGTATTTATACATTAATTATGTGTACTTATAGTGAATACACATAATTGATCTATTTTATTTACAAAATGATCTTTGTATGGGACTTCGTCTCAATCTCCTTTCATTGAAGAATATTTTGGTTTATACACGAGCTTATTTTATACGGTTTATAATAGACCCCTTTGACTTTTAATTTCATTTAAAAGGAATATTATTTCTATGAAGATTTTTCTAAATGAAAAAATTAATGTTTTTAACATATACGGTGACAATGACCTTTCTACAGTCGCGATCATTATTTGATATTTGGATTCTTTAACAAGCTGTGGTGTTTTTAAATGGAAAATAAATACCATATGACATTTTAAATGCCCTCTTATTGAAAATTGTTTTTGAAATGAAATTATTATTTTAATATCTTGAAATGATTCATTGTGATTTCAAATGAAATGTTACTAGTGAAATGTTGATATTTTCAATATTTTATGTGTTATGATTATATAATGGTAGTTGGACATTTAATGAGTGGTTACGTGATCAATCAAATGATGGGTGGTTCCATGATAAACCAATGACAAGTGGTTATGTTATATCCTCCAATGAATTGGGTATAGAAGTCGTTTGTATGACTATTTCATCTAGTGATCTGTGTGTAAGTCGACTGTATGGTTATTACATTTAAGTATGTTTATGTCCCAAGATACCATTATATGCTATATGTTTTCCTTTATGGGGTTTATGGTAATATTTTGGTAACAAAAGGGTAATAAATGAGCTTATATTAAATGCTAATTCTTAAAGGTAAATGGTATTAATTTATGATAATGTATTTATGATTTACTTTTTGTTTTGAAAAACTAATAGTTTCCCTTATTTATGAATCCCTTACTAATATTTTTATGCTCATACCAAGTTTTGAAATGTTTTTCGGAGGACTTAAAGATGAATAGGGTCAAGGATGAGATCAAGGAAAAGTCATTCTGTTTAAATCATGGAACTAAACATGTCTCATTTTTTAAAGAGTTTTTGTATTATAAAAATAATGGATAGTGAGAAGGAGTGTATAATTTAATATTAAAGTTGTTATTTATATGTTATGACCTAATTTTCTAAATATATAAACCTAAAAACATCCTAAATTATAATTATAAACTTAATTCAAGATTACATAATGTCTACGGTCGGGTCCTTATAGTTGGTATCAGATGTCGGTTTAAATACCTTTAGAGGTTTGGGTGTTATTTAAGAAAAATTAACATAACCATAATGGTTAGCATATTAAAAAGAGTCATAGTTATTTTATAAAAATCAAATGGGTTTAAGATAACATGAATAATGTATATCTTAGTGTTTACCCTCCTCATGAGATAGTATTTGATGATTTTACTGATATACTCACACTGACCTTTTTGGTTTCAGTAAATGGATAGATCTAGCAGGCACCAAAGTAATAATGGATGTGAAGGAAAATGTGGTGGTTTTCTGAATAATAATCTGAATTAAATAAGAGCTACAATGAGAAATATTGTACTTATTCTTAACCAACTATCTGGAGTCATGATTGACCACTTCAACCTTGGTGATTTTTCTAAGGCATCATATATGCAAGAAACGAATCCCAATGGGAGTTCAAGTAATAATCCTGAAGGTAAGTATATTAAAAAACCTATGTTTCATGTAAGTGGAAATAAAATTTTTTGAAAATGCTTCAAAGGGACGAGAAGATGTTTCAGATGTGGTAATGAAGGTCATAAAGCAATATCCTTGCATGAAAAAATGAAGCCTTTTTTGGACTCTAGGAAAGGGAATAAAGTTCTTTATAAGGGATCAATTGAATGATTTAAATGTGGTTTCTATGGTAAGTATATAAATATATTTCCTATAAAGAAGGTTTGAGAATTAGATCAGCAGGATCATACAAATATATGCTTACTAATTTCTAATGCCTTTCCAATTGAAGATTAGGAAACTGAAAATGACCTATGAAAAGAATGAATTATTTCTTAGCTCATGTTTTATCATTACTGAAATCATAGGACATTATACCTGATTTTTTTAGGAAAGAAGTATAAAAAAATAATATGGAAAAATGGATAAAGGATCACAAATAATGTTCGATGATTAAAATGACGAAGAATTGAAGAGTTAGGTTGAATCTATGGATGATGATATGTTTAAATATATTAATGATAGGATTAATTTGGGATACGTCTTCTAGTATGTGTTACCCTAAATTATGATATGTGATAATGTTATTCAAGGAAGAATTATCATTTCTTTTGAGGACATAATAGATAATCTTAGGGGTTCTTGTGATCTTTAGTTTTTGAGGAAATTATAGGTTATTATTTTTTGGGATGCAAACTATGAGGAATGAAATAACCTTTGAGGTTAAAACATGTTATGGATATTTTTAAGGAATTTATCTCTTTTTTAAATGTTATTATAATTATATGGTTTTTGAAAAAGGACAACACATAGACCATGTGACAACCCGTCACGTTGGAAAAAGCTGTAGGAATTGAACCCCCAACCAAAGGGAGACTGGGATTTATTGCCTCACTCGACTACATGAAGTCCCTGGTTAGTATGACTAATTATTTTTAGTTAAATTATTTTGTGGATCAATATTGAATTGATTTTTGGAACTTATGTTTTATCAAAAGGATATCCTTAGTATAGGAAAATGATTTGGTGATTAAGTGATAATAGTTATTTTGGAATACATTCTCTCTTTTGAGGAACACTATTTTCTTAAGGAAAATATAATACAATGGGATTTCATTTTTGGAGTAATGGTTAAAATTTTATTTATGAAGAATTTATTTTTTTTGTTGTGAACATATGTTGATTTGGGTTATTTATGGAAAAGATTAACATATCATAGAGAATATGTGATTAGGCTAATTACTTTTTAGTATGAGACTTCAAGAGTAGCTAATGTTATTTGGAGATAAATGTTAAGATTTTGGTGAAAGACTATGTGATTAAATTCTTAGTTTTGGGTTTCAATCTTAGTTTGAATTATATTGAATATTTTTAAGGAAAATTGCTTATTGAATGGTCTTTTTTGAACATTGGGTACTATATGATGAATTTTGGAGATTAAGAGTAGTATTCCTTTTTATAAAGAATTATCCCCTTTTTGGGGATTATCTGATCTTTTACTAACCATTTTTTGGTTTTTATTAATGTCTAAAGATAGAGGAAATATATGGTTCATCTTTTGTGGATCATGTTATTTTCTAGAATTTGATTCTACCAGTTCAGGTGTGACCACGTCTTCTTGAATAATCATCGTTTGGAGAAATGATGAGTTTATGGTAGAAACTTATTAAAGGATGAAAATATAATTGAAAAGAAATTATATATTTTTTTTATTTTATTAGTAAATATCATAAATAAATTATCCAACTTTATAAAAGAGAAATTAAAACATAAAACATTATCAATTTACTTTTCCTACTAGGGAATCAAAGACTGTTTAACCTATCACAAGTTTGTGGTTTTCTCATGGTTAACATTCTCTTGACCATGTTTTCTATCACTCTCCATTAGAACTTTAAGGTTAGTTTCCCTTATATATCCATATTTTACAACATGGAATACTAGAATGGGTTATCTCAGTTGAAATTTTTACCTCTCTTTATTTCTTAAAAAGTGATAGTTTTATTGACTTTTTTTTCCGATGTGGGACATTCAATGAAGTTTCCAAGACCAATTTTAAAATTGCGACGATGTAATTTCCAAAAGGGGGGAAGAACGTAATGACCCCAATATTTATTAAATAATACATTTTCATATATACTAATATTTATGAATAATATATTAATTTTATGTTAAAGATGACAATTGGTTCGACAGCATGCTCAACATGCAACAACAAGTTTCTTTGAAATCTTATGTTGCACAAAAATTTGAGTTATACCAAAAAATAACATAATAAAAATATTATTTTAAATTATAGTTAACGTGTATCCGCTGTATTGATGGCAATGAAAATAAAAAAATAAATTATTATAACACATGTTTGTTAAATGTATTTATATTTATCCAATAAATTTTTGGGTTTTAATATAAGAACAAGTCTGATTTTAATCATGAAATACTCTAATATTCTTTAAATGGTTGATTTAATATCTTTTGATGGAGAACCATTTTTAAATCAAGTTTTTTTCACTTATTTATGTTAAATTTTAAAAAATAAACTTTATATTTAGATGAGGGACATAAAAATATAATTTGGGTAATTTTTTGGTATTTTTTCTGATAAAGTTCATTTTTAATGAAAAGTGAAAAATAATGCATTTTAAGTCAAAACTGTCATTTCATCTAATTTATTTATATGATTATATTGTTCTTTTAATTAGTTTTAAAGTGCAATAAGATTATATTTTTATCATTTAATAAAATTTTTGTCATTATAAGTAATTTAACTTTTAAATTGTACATAAATACATGTCAATATTTTGGTAGTTTTTACTTCTTAAAAACACTCTTTTTGGTTTTGATAATGGGAATTAATTTTAAATTAATTTCTACAAATTATGTGTTTTTAATGTGGAAAAATTGATACCATATTTGGAATCAGGAGGTCTAAATTGTGTAAATATGTAACTTTTATTTTTAGACATTATGAATAGTAACTTCAGTAAATATTTTATTTACAATGGTTTAAGGGTAAATCTGGTAAATAAGGGTACGAAAATAATATTATAACAATATTAAATTACCCTAACACATGTATTAACACTATTTTATGAGATATTTCCAACCATGGGAATCTTTGGGTCTATTTTAGTACCCCATGGAGCCACTTGTGTGTGAAAATGATATTTAATTACTTTTAATTTAAAGTTAAGAAAAATATAACCTAAACATGTATGTTTTGGTAAATCAATTTTTATATGAGATTATATAAGTTATTTTTTAGGCTATAAATATTAATTATAAAGATAAAAAGATTTAATAAATCATGGTATATTATTTATAATTTCTAGATATTAAATAAATAAATTTATTTATAACACAATGACGATGTAGTGATTTTTTTATTTATAAAGGATACAAATAAATGATATTATAAATGTTAACATAAATGTAATTTGGTTATTTTGATGTCCTCCTAGAATTAAATGGATGATATTTACATCTTATATTTTTATTAATGAAGTTTTTTTAATGAATAAAGTTGTTCTGAATTTTTTAAAAATCCATTTTATGAATAGTGTCAAAATTGACATAATTTCTATTTTAAAATAAAAAATATTTTATTAAATATTATAAAATTTAAAAAATATAATATTCTTCCAAATAGTCATGAAAAGTCTCAAATTTTATTGTTGACTCTTTAATTGGATATGTTTCATGTTTTGGTAGGTATTTTAATTCTCAAATTGTTAAATGCTTCATAAAATGGTAAGAGTAAAAATGGGTTAAATAAAAAAGAAAAGGATTAAAAAATATAAAAACCTGTAAAATTATTATTGGATGATTATATTTCGACTTATATTCACTGTATCTTAGAACTATCTGAATTTTGACTCATTTATACCCGAAATATAATTTATAATAAAATAATAACTAAAGACATTCCTTAAGTGCCCCTCCTCCCTCTTATAAAAGAATACCATCTCTAACCCATTACTCTTACCTCTAAAGCCACTTGAATCTTACATAATCCACTCCAATAATCTCCCAAAATCCCTACATTCCTCTTAAAATCCTTACCCTAGGCATAACGAAATTGAAGAACTCCCATTGCCTTAAATCAAAAAAAGTTACTCGATTTGAGTTAATGTCTTCTCTCAAGTTCCTTTCCATTATTTTTCCTTCTCCACTCCATATTATCTTATTATTAATTGTTTACATATCAAAACCAGTATAATAAATATACTAGGTTTTTTATTAGAAGTATGTGAAATACACTTACACACACCTTCGTCTAATGGGTATAGAACATACTGTTTCTGTTGATAGAGAACTACTGCCTCATGAAACGATGATTGTTCAATCTTCTCCTTCAACCTCTAATGGCGTCCATTATGATGGAACTATGATTATATATGATATATATGATACTTATTATATATATATATATTATCATTTAGAACATAACTTTATGTTTTTCATGTTATATAAATATGATAATTTCATTTGAGGAAGTGTGGACAACCGCCCCCTCAAAGTGATATGACTCGTTCATACTATACATGGAATTTATAAAGGATAAAATTAATGAAAATATGTAAATTATGAAACATATATATTATACTGTAATTATAATATACCTAAGTATCATTTATTTTTCAATCCTTTAAATTTAAAAAATAAATGAATGTAGCGTTCATGCGTACATACGACTTACTGTCTCCATGAATGGTGCATTTCATATCTTATATCCTAATAATATTGACTATTATAAATAAATATATACCAGATAAATATGATATATATGATATTTAAATCATTAATATAATTCTGTATATAATGGGATCTTGATCACATGGACAATTTTTAATTATAACAAGTTCATTTTTTACTCAAGTTCTAAACATAGAAAAAATGTTTGACATGAACTAAAATTGTAAAATAATTGTTATAGAAAGGTAATAAGTTATATAAAAGGAATAATAAACATGAAAAATATTATAAGGATAGTATAAATTAACTTAATTTTATTATTCAAGAAGAACAAGGAACATATGAGATAAGACAAGCTCGAGATAAAGAAACCTTTCACCCTCCTATTTTAGTAAAAGACTTGTATTATGTTATGTATTTTAATTTTAATTTTCTTATATTGGGATATGTTATTATATATACTTATTTCTGTACATTTTATTTCCATGTGATGAGATACCCTTTTCTCTCTCAACAACTTATTTTCTAAATTTTTATTTGACTCCGTTAGGCTGCCGAATTTTTCGTAAGGGAACTTCTTAACCCAATTTCCATTATATGGGTTAATATTATACTTTTAACTATGTTGGGCTATGATTATGTAAGAAATAAATTGTGATGTCCTATATTGTATTTATACATCACTTATGTTTACTTATAGTGAATAAACATAATTGATTTATTTTATTTAGAAAACGATCTTTGTAAGGGACTTTGTCTCAATCTCTTTTCATTGAGGCATATTTTGGTTTATACACGACCTTACTTTATACAATGTATAATAAACCCATTTGAATTTTAATTTAATTTTAAAAAAATATTTTCTCTATGAATATTTTTACTAAATGACAAAATTAATGTTTTTAACTTATGTGGCGACAACAACCTTTCCACATCCACAAGAATTATTTGATATTTGGATTCCATAACAAGCCATGGTGTTTTAAAATGGAAAATAAATACCATATACCCTTTTTTCATGTCTTTTTTTTTTGAAAATTGTTTCTGAAATGGATTGGTACTATAAATATCTTAAAATGATTCATTATGATTGAAAATGAAATTTTATTAGTGAAATATTGATATTTGCAATATTTTATGTGTTGTGATTATATAATTGTACATGGAAATTTGATTAGTGGTTACATGATAAACCAAATAATGGGTTGTTCTGTGATAAACCAAGGATTGGTGGTTACGTTATAACCTCTAATGCATTGGGTATGGAAGCCAACCGTATGGATATTCCATTTAGTGATATGTGTGGAAGTCGACCGTATGATTATTCCATTTAAGTATGTTTATGTCCCAAGTTACCTTTATATGTTATATGTTGTTTTATATGGGATTTATGGTAATATTTTGGATACAAAAATGGTAATAAATGAGATTATATTTAGGGAAGTGTTTTTTATACTTCATAAAGGTGAAAGGTATTACTTTATGATAAATTATTCATGATTTACTTGTTGTTTTTAAAAACTAACAGTTTTCTATCTCTATGTATCCCTTACAGAGATTTTTATGCTCATACCAAGTTCTAAAATGTTTTCATTGGACTTAAAGATGATTAGGGTCAAGGATGGGATCAAGGATAAGTCTTCTATTTAAATCACAGAACTAAAAATGTCTTATTTATAAATAGTTTTATGAATTATGAAAATAATTGATATTTAATAGAAGTGTATACTAGTAATATTCAAGTTGTTATGTATAATTTATGAACTAATTATCTAAATATCTAAATTTGAAAAGGTCCTCAATTTTAATTATTGACATAATTCAAGATTACGTAAAATTTAAGGCTGAGTCCTTATAATAGTGCCCCATTTCCCTAGACTACTTGATTGGTGTCTAGACCCGTGGATACTACTTGACCAAAAATGGATCTTCCCATATGTAAGAGATTTTTAAATAGAATATGGGTTCTAGGATGTTATTGTGGGGGATAATATAGCCTCATATCAATGTGAGAAGGAAAATAACAAGAAATATACATTACAAAACAAAATAGAGTGTATATAATAAATAAGTAGTTCGGGTTATTTCCTAGTGGTCAAAAACTATGTAATACTACATCTATAGTCTAGGTTCTAGTCTCGATAGAAATAAATTTCAGTGCATTCCTCTACACTATTAGTGTTGTTCCAATACTGTATCACTGGTTTAGTGGTGGAAATAATAGATGTGTCACACATGGTAGGTGGATTTGATGGAGGATTCCATTGGATGTGTTGTTAATGGACGAAAATACAGGCTCGATGTGGTCAATGGAGGTCCTCCGGATGGGATTTGACTAAAAGTGGTGTATTATATAGTTTTAGAGTGACACTAATTGAAGGCATCAATGACAGTCTAACATGTATGGTGGATTCAGCTGATTCGGGTGGGACTAGTCCAAGAAGGATCATTGATGATTGACCCTCAGTGGTGCTGACAGAAGGGGTGGATGCCACGATAGAAAGAG
Source organism: Viscum album (assembly GCA_963277665.1). Taxonomy (NCBI): domain Eukaryota; kingdom Viridiplantae; phylum Streptophyta; class Magnoliopsida; order Santalales; family Viscaceae; genus Viscum; species Viscum album. The sequence goes on along the minus strand of OY728155.1, from coordinate 1,497,323,867 downwards.
GAAAAAAGAGAGGAAGTTTTTTGGTCAGATACGTAGGTGTCATCGTAGATGTGGTTAGAGATGTAAGTAACATCCAACCTTTAAAATAGATTTGTATGAGTGAGGGGGTATTTCCTTTCCATTTTTTTGAGGCCCCCATGCAATCCTACATGGATATTTTCTTACTGAGTATCATCAAAGGTCATACGATTTGGAGAAAAAATTAATCAATTTCTAGGGTGGGATTTCGGTTGGGTTTCTAATCTATGGGTCATCAATGGACATATATTGGGACTTATTCCTTGGGCCTACAAGACATCAATGGTTATCCTTCAAACAAATTAAAAAGTGTATAATACAAAATTTAATAAATAATAATGGCCTTTAGGATCTTAGGTTGAAGAAATAAAACATATCAATTATATAAAACTAAAATATTGAATCATGCGGTATTAAATAAAAATTGATCTATCACATAGAAGATCACACATACAATTAAATAAAGGAATTAAAATAAATAGGCACTACTACAATCCCCAAGACTAATTAAATAGCAATCTATAGATCCCATCCAAGCTATTCAGCTAAACAATCAATTCAAGTGTCTCATCCCCACCTCAACCCATGAATACTGAATTTTTCTAGGGTAACCCTATTCCATGGACAATTGATCATGATGTTAGTAAAAATAAACAGGTCACCACTAATGGGTTCTAATATATAACCAACAAATATAGTGTATGCATATATGATTTTCTCAAGAAATAAATACAATAATGTAGAATCATAATAAAATAATCATGATTGATCATTTGGTTATAATTTGAAACATGTGATCGATTATTCCCACTTAAAAAAGTTTCATAGGTGTATCTAAATATATAGAATACTATGTTAAGGGTTAGGAAAATACCCACCAAATATTTGAATATATGTATGCACTATCACATAAAGGGTGGGCCATCTGGCCTGGATCATCATATAATATTGTTGGGATATATTAGGTGTAAGCACTATATCCTAGGATATACCTTAGGAATCCCATGTATCAGGTACATCACTAGATCCTAGGTATATAATTTGAATCTTGAATCTCCCTAGGTATAATGATCAGATATTCTAAATTTTGGACATCTCACAAGAATATCACCAATCAACCCATTGGACCACAAGAATTCTATGAATCTCTCTTCCCACCATGTAAAAATATAATATCATTAGAATCAGTAGGCATCCCATATAATAACATCAGGAATCCATTAAGATCCTAGTAAATGTAGGTATCTCCCCTCTCACCTGGAGTAATGACCAGATCCTAGGAATCACTATGAATCACATAACATCACCAATAATCCTATAATATCTTAAGAATTCTAAGAATCTCCACACTCAATAGGTACAATTAGAAAATACATAGAATCCTTAGTAATATTATATCATTATGAATAATTCAATATCCATGGAAACTATAAATTTCATAAAATATAATTTGAAATCCATCCAAATCAAATGAACTATAGCCATATTTTAATATATCCAAATAATTATATCTATGGGAAAACTTCTACCTAGTAACAACTCATAATAATAATATGGGTTGACCATAAATGAAAATACTTCTTAAATAACTATGAACTTCATCTCTAGTACACAACCAAAACTTTTCACTATAACTATAAAAATATCACATCCCAGATTTTAGTTTCCAAGGTGAAAACATAAATTTTTAATGCTCATTTTCTTGTAATATACCCTAATAGGTTCATATAATATTGGAGTACCAACTAATCCCCCCCATAACTTATCACAGTCAATAAACCCATTATTTTCCCCATTATTTCTCATTCTCTTCTATCAAACCATTTCCTAAAACTCATAGGTCCTAGATTCTCTCAATAATAGCATATTCGCACCCATGCCCCTTCGCCTCTAAGACAATTTTATACCATCCCCACTCTAAGGAGATGTCTTAAATCTTATTTCACTTCCCATGTCATCCTAGGATAATCCAATCACCCAACCCATCACTATATATACCCAAGGAATAAACACTCGAATGCTTACTACAAAATGGGTGACACATTCATCCCACTCTATAATCAATTATCCCAATGGATACATTACAAACCAATGTTCCTTATGGAATATGTTTTTTCCATCCATTATGATTCAATCACACAACTATACTTAGAGATTAAATTTTGATCCTACCACCATGTACACTATGTATCACTCATTTACATTCATTTCATTTATAACATTCTAGGGAATTATATTCACTTGGATTAAATTTATGTTCACCCCATAAACCATTAGTTACTCTTATATTTACAAGTGTTAAAGGTTTCATCATCTCCCTTGACACATCATTATTTCAAACCTACATTTTATCATAATGAAATATTTTTTATAATTAATTTTTTTGATCATCCATAGTGGTGATGCCACATACCAAATGATAATTCCATCAATCCTAAACTATAGATAAACATTAAGTGAAAAAATAAATCATTTTAAGTAACTTACATTTAATCATAAATCATAAACTCTCTCCCAAGCATTCCCAACACATACATCACCTCTCACTGTGTTTAAATCACCTATCTCATATGAAAAAATAATCTTTAATTAATTACAAAAAATTTATTATTAAATTGTTATTTAATTTAAATGAATATTAATATTAATAAACCCAAAAAATATCATTGTGTGATATCCATTCATTAAAACATTTATCTATGGGATGTCATTGTCCCATGACATGCTCCTGATACCATATTAAGCTAATTTCATAACATAGAACTCCTATTATATTTTAAAATTATTTTAATTCAATTAAAAAACCTATAAAATCCATAGGCTATTGTAAATCTAAAAAAATTCATGAAAAAACTAGTTTTAATCATTCTGGGATGTCCTCATTCCATGCCAAAATAGGCACCTCATCCTCGACTGATTCCACCGTGATCCAATAGAATCAATGACATACTATAGCCTAAATTTTAGAAAAAATATAGTTGATCAAAGGGAAATAAAATTAGAGTATTAAATAAAAATATCTTACCATTGATCACCATCGAAACACACCCAGAAAAACCTGTAAACATTGAGAATGATGGATTGAAGGGGGACTGGAGATTCCAACCAAAATTTTCTCATACTATCTCCCTTTCCCATAAAAACCTGACTACCCTAATGAAAAAATGATTGAACTATATCTAATTAAGGAAACAATCAGGCGATAGTTATGTAATGATCTGGAGGTTTAGGGATTGATGTGACAATTTGATAGATAAATTCATGGTTTTACTAGGTGTTGTAGCATAACAGACATAAAAAATGGTGATTAACTCCCCTACATATCTTTATCCTAGTGTGATGTCTTCCTTAGTGATGAGATCTAGTTCGAAAAGTTAATTAAACTAATTCGTAAGGATTACTGTCAAATGATATTGTCCCCCATTATGATTCAACCAATTTATATGGTTCATGTGTTTGATAAAATAAAGGAACTCCTCACAAAACAAATCCCATACTTATAGAATGACCAAATTATTTGTGAAAAACATTATCCCTATACAGAGGTCTATTGTGGCATGACGTATGAGTCATCATATGAACTATAGTTACTTCATAAATTCCTTCTAAGAGGTCAGCCTTACCCCACTCCAATGCTCACTAGAGTACCCAAATTACCTCTTGAGCTATAATATATATCCAGAAACATCCTCTTGATATACTCTAACCACTAAAATTTAAATTTTATTAATAGTTATCAATACACACCATTCTCCTAGACAAAAAATTCAAATTTCCTTTAAATTAATAGTCTATAAAAACACAATTAATTATAACCAAATCATGAATTTTATTTATATATATTATCACATATTAGAGTTTAATTCTGTATACCTCTATATGATAATGTAATTGCAGTACTCATCTCTTTAATAGGTTATAATATTTCTAATTAATAATAAAAACCTATAGATTCCATGAAGATAATATCAATGATATGTTTTATGGTCTAGATTTAACATACAGATGGGTCATGATTGTTTTTTATAATATTAGGTGTAGGTACATCCTAAGAATTAGGGCTTTTCCCTGATGTTCTCACTTGGTAATCTCTTATTCAAAAGGTCATGAAAGAATAAACACTAAAAATAACACCACATACTATATGTTTCGTTTTTTAATTTTATCTATGATCACATGTATGTTTTGTTGAACATATGATCATAATTATTTTGTTCTATTAATCAAGTACCTTGATGAAAAATGATAACAACTTTGTATTTTCCAATGTTGAAGCAGATTGCATCACTTTTTCCATGATCAGTATTTCATTAATTAAATTGTCATGATGGGAATTATCCCTTAGAACTATTATATGAATATATCTCTGACCTATTTATTTAAATGAAAGTGTACATTATAAATTCAAAGCCATATTAGTTTACAAAAAAGTTCATTTTTATAATTCAATGAAATATTGGTCATTTAGAAAGGATTATGACACATGTATTTGAAAGAGATATTCCATAAAATCCTTATTTTTGTATACCAATATCATAATGTAGAAAACTGATATATCATATGGTATGAAATATAGAAACTGAGGCCTATTTTATCACTCGTTAAAGAATATGATAAAGCATGCTATATTGATATCCCACTACACTCAATTCTAGTCATTGGATAAATCATAATACCATAATATGATCAGCAATACTGTACCATTCCTATGGAAACCCTTTGATTAATTTAGGAAAATTATTGATTAACATTCTCTTTCAAATTATATTTCACCCAATCTAACATTAATACAAGTAATATGTGTAAGATGATAATGAATTTATATGATGAATATTTTTTCAATAATGGGGTTGAAAAGAGTTTTTAACCACATAAAATAACTGAGTGTTTTGAAATTTATGAGTAAATTCATAGATACTCATGGAGAAATACTGGGGGCTATTTAAGGAGGCCAATTCAATTAATATGGGTGTTCAATCATAAAATTTTATTATGTTAATATTTTCCTGAATCATTCATTTTTCTGATTCCATATCCACCATGAGATAACCGTAAATATTAGTTGTGAGGATGATCCCACCCATGTTTCGGGGGTTTTAGTCAATCCATGGACATACCTAAATGTTAACAGATTTATGGATATTTTATAATGGTCTTCATCAACCATATTTTTTGAAGGTGGAGGATTATCCATATATGGTGAAAGGTATATTTTCATCATTTTATATAACATAGTTTCATTTTTTCATAGCATGATGATCATTGGTTTGAGGTCTATAATTTCATCCACTATGTTGAATAATAATTATTTGATCCATAGAAATACATTATCGGTATCTAATCTTTTTCATACATTCAAATTCTCAAAATCATATTATAAAAATGAATAAATCATATATTTTATTGAGGGTGTATTTGATTTTTTAAAATAAAATTTATAATTTTTCTATGACTAGATATATGATAAGGTATATCCAAATTCATTATTTAGTAGACCTTATAATATGGTATATCTTATATAGAGGCATAGTTCAATTCCTTCTATTATTCATATATATAACGATATGGTATGATTTGTGGGATTATGGTGTTGTGTTACACATGAAAAACAGGACACTATATCACTAGAGCAATATCGATGCCTATCATAAAATATATCACCTAGGCACTCAAGGATTTGTCCAAACTAGCAGTATGTAGCATAAAATATGATAGATAATGAATAAATCCACACATTATGGTATAAAGTATATCCTAAAATATGATATACATGAAAATTTTATTTTTACAAAATTTCAATTATGAATTGAATTGTATAATTATTAAATGTTTATAAATTAGGAAAAACATAAATTTTAGATTTTTATTTAATTTTTATAAACAGATATACTATAAAGTAATTATAATTAAGTATGAAATGTTTTTAAAACATTTATTAAATAAATATCTATAATTTTAAATATTAATGTAAAAAATTAAATGAAATGACTTAAAATTTTTAATTATATAGTTTATATCAAAATTATAAGGTGATTTATAATGACTTTATAAATTAAAAAAAACTAGGAAAATATAAAGGAGATAATTTTTAAAATAATGAAATATTCATAATTATAAGTAATAATTATTCAAATTAAAAGGTAATATTTGAGAAATTATTTTCTATATTCCAAAAGGGGGTTTGATAATTTATATGATCATGTATTAAATAATATAAAATATTTTATATTTAGATTATTATTTTTTTTACAAAATTGCATTAGAATTTCATGTTTTTTATATTTGATTTAGTTTCATATATATAATTAGAATATTGTAAAGACCCAACTCTAGTATATAGAGTTTGGGGTTAATTTATTACATTAGAAATCAATATAAGGAATCACATATTGAGGGACAAAATAGTTTAGTAGTATTCACAAAATAGACACATAGTTGAAATTCACATTACAATTGGAAACATAAAATATAACCTAGTATTTTCATTGAGTACACCATTATTCCCTTTAGTATATCCCTATATATAAATCCTAAAACAATTCCTCGAATCCTAGAGAAAGTAAACATAGGAAAATGTTGACCTAAAATGAAAAATAAGGTTATGTATATAGTGGAATATATCAGTATTTATATGTCATAATCAGTATGGTAAGGTAAATAACTAAAAAAATATTTCATTAATTAATAAATATAACTTTGAAGAATAATATGGTAGGAATAAATACTAATTCAATAATTCCCATTAAATAATCACATGTACTTGAAATATATCCATAAACATTTTAACTAATATAAAAATCACATGGACATCAATAAATAATTTCATAATAATGTAATACATATTTATGGACATCTGAAATATACCTTTTACGCCTCAACCCTGAAATCTGAAAATACCATTAAAGCCTTATTCCAAGACATCTGAATAAATGGGTATGTCTTTAGATAATAGTAAAAATATTTTTTAATATGAGACCTACTTATTGGTAGATGGATATATAAGGCCCCACCTATCACTTACTATATGAAATTTATTCCTCATATAAAAAATTATAGGAATGAATCAATACTCCATAACAAAGTCATAAACTGCCCATATTAGATGAACACGTCATACAGAAAATAAAAAAATTCCCCATTCATTTGTATCATAAACAATGGAGATAAATATTATGAATGGTATCATTATATTATATCCAAAATATAAGATTCAATAAAGGTTGTTGACATAGATAAAAATACTTTAAAGAGATTATAGTAATATTTCTAGAGGAAAAGACCGTTTTAATTTGAAAATAATTTTTAATATCTAAAAAATAAACAAATAATAATGAAATAATTTTCATTTAAGTAAAATTTGTAAACTTTTAAAGGGATCTTGGAATCATTGAGGCATTATTATGGTGGAATTTTTTTTAATGATGTGTAAGTAAATAAAACATTCCTTTCACACTTTTGTAAAAAAAGTGAAAAAATAACTCATTTAGAATATGATTAGAATATTAATTTTTTTAATTTTTTTTGGAAAAAAATAGCGGTAATAATAAACACAATAAATAATTTGAGAATAGTTAAAAAAAATTATTTTTCTTAGAAAAATGGGCATGAAAGTGAAATATTGCTCATCTGAGAATTAAGACATCAGTTTCTTTTTAATTTTATTCCACATGAAAGAAACAACATCAAATGAAACATTAAATAACATGAAAATATATATATTTATGATATATTATATTAAAGGGGAAATATATATACCACACAAAATAAATTAGTGGTGAATATGAAATATTTATCATAGAATAAAAAGTGGGATAAGAAACATGTACCATATGCTCAAATTCCATCAAATGTGTTAAACCAATTTTATAAAATATATATATAATATAAATTTTTTACATAGCCATAATCATATGTATCATACCGTATTTAATTTTTTATCAAACATTTATTAACAACTCTTTGTTAAAATCAATGTTTTCAGTGATAATCACTTCGTTTTTCATGTATGTTTTGGTTTGGTAGTTTCAATCATTTCCAATTTATCATGATTCACAAATATATAGAATTTTAAAAATGATACAAATACAATTTATATTCATTGTATATATATATAAATATATTAATCCAAAAAAATTATAGATATAAGAAGGAACAACACAGTTCATGGAGATGGTAGGATGTACGTACACATTAACGCTATTTTTATTTTTTGTTGGATGTAAAAGATAAAGAATAATTAAACATTCTAGTATCATAAATATTTCATATATATTTCATATATATTACTTAATTTTAACTTTATAATCATCCATGTAATATGGTGATGAAAAATGAAGTATATTGCACCGTGGAAATAAAAATCCAAACGTATGCACAAGTGATGATTTCACATTTTTTAGGATAGAAAGGAGACGAAATATGGTTGTAAGATAATAAGAATAACATATAACTATATTTATAATATTTTTGTTATTATTTTATGACTATAATAACTCATTAAGGTCAATTATAAGAAGAAATAATGTGGGAATAGTAAGTAAAAATGGTTACCACTTCTTCAAATAACTCACATTACATCTCTTTATAAGGGAACTAGGGTCTCTATTTTTGAAGGGACATAACCTCTAAAACCTCGATAAGAATGTTTGGAAGAGTAATTTTTATAGTTTAGTAAATATATATGGCTAAATGTGGTGTAAAGAAGTAAGGGAGGAGGTTCCATTTTATAATTGTAGTGAAGGGAATTTTTTGAATTTCTTATATTATTAAATTAATATAAATTATTATTTATTTAAAATTAGATCCAAACACATTTATTTAAAATATATTATGATTATAGGATTAATTAATAAAATCTAATAATAATTATACAAGTTTTCACAATGTTTTTATCTTTATATTTTAGTTTTTACCCCTCGTCAACCCTCTTTAAACTTACCACACAAACAAGGTTTTTTACTATTTGAGGGTCAATATAAATAATCTATATTTTAAAATGGATAATAAATGGAAAATTGATGATATTATATAAAATATAATAATATATTGGTAGAATACAATTTTTTTAGGAATTTATATCTTTTTATAAAGTATTATTTATTATAAAATATCAATAATGTGAACTTTTAGAACTATTCATTATTTAGAATTTAATAATATAAAAACAACCCTTATAATTTTAAAAAAATTAGAATATCTAAAACATGTCATTTTAATAAATAAATTTATGGATCACAATATTTATCTGAAAATTTATTACTTTTAAAATTTTATTTTCTACTTATTCTATTTGTCCATTAATTGAATAATTACTTTGTTTGTATTATGTAATAATTTTAGGTAATTATTTATTCACTAAAGAAAGGAAATTAATTGACATGATAAAGATAAATATTTTATATTTCAATATAATACTATTAGTTGAACATATCCAATGTATCACAACATATTGAAAATATTATGGTTAACAAAAATAAGAGAGTTACACAATTAACTTTTGTTGAAAAATACTATAATGGTCATAATATCATCAAAATGACCATAAATTTACATAAAACCGAATCATAGATTAAAATTGAGTAAATATAATCATAAAATTAAATAAATTCATGTTTTATGGTCATTTTTTGTTCCCTATAATTTTATTTTTCACTTTATCTGATTTACCCCATATCGCGGTTACAAAAATTACTAAGGTCACTATTCGTATTAGACATAAATAAAAGTACCATACTTATTATATTTTTTAATTCATGAATCCAAATATATAATCCAATTTTCAAAATTCAGAACAAAAAAAGTGGAAGAATTATATTAAAAAATAAACAGAAAAAGTGATGAAAAATAGTTTTCCGATAAACATATTTTAAGGTATAAAAATGTTTTAGTAGAAAATTAATTAGTAAAATTTATTCCAATAAACCTAACCAGTTATTAAAAAAATATGATATCTAATTTTACTTTTAATTTTTTTTAAATAATATGAATATTTTTAAATTCTTGAAACAAAATACATTTTCCAATAAAAAGGTGTATATTTCACCATTCATTGAAAAATAAATCTTCTAATAAAAATACTAAAAATTCACACAAAGATAATTTTGATATGATGATTTATAAATTAATATTTTTCTTATAAAATATATTTTATATAATTTCCACAAATTTAGTTTTACATTTACTCATAAAAATAAATATATATCATTTTTAAAGAAAACGTGTTTCTAAAGCCTAATATAACATTACAAAAAATTGAGCACATATTTCCTAAGATTTAATCAATTATTTTTCCATGATTAAATCCATTATATATATATTTATATTTTTTATACCATTCATACCTTCTAACATAATGACTTGGTTATAATGAATACATTTAAATAACATTTAACTGTTGGTTGAAACTTGGTGTTGTGTGTTGTATATTCCATAGAACATAGTTTTATTTTAAAATATATGAATTTCATGAATGTGAAGATACATAAGAGATTAAATTTGAATATAAAGAATCATACCATAAGATCTTGTGATTTTTCATTCCCCTCTTCAATAAATTGTTCGCTCAAAACTTTAACTTATGCTTAAAAGTCAAGGGCATGTCATTTGAACATCTCTTTGTATAAAAACTCCATTCTAAAAAGTTTAAATAAAAATTACTCATAAAATTGGGGAAATTAAATTCAAAGTTCATCATGAAATTAATATTACAAATAGGATAAACTTGGTGTGAAGTAAAAAATATTGACCTAGAAGAAATAAATTAACACCCAAGGATTAATAGAGACAGATAGAGAGAATGATCATCAGATGGCTAAACCCCCAAAAATCCTAAATTTGTGATGGATTAAAATTCAACAATTTTATTGGTAAGAAAAATAAAGGGATAATGTTTTAATTTCATGATTAATTTTTTAATATTGATGGATTATTTTACTATCCAAATAAATCACTCAAGAAAATAAACATACTTGATTATTTCTATACCGTATGTATTATTAATCATTTTTATCCTTAGATATGTTTGAAATTATTCTATTATGCCATGAATTAATATTTTATAATATTTTTATTTATTCTTGTAGTAATTTTAATGAATCAAAATATCCACAAGTGTTTCCTTTTATCTATAAATATTAAATAATTCCAAAATTGTTAGCACATGATATTCAATATGATAAATCATACTTTATCAACAAACAATTATATCAAAAGATCAAAATAATTCATTCCATAATAATTCAATAATAAATATCCTCCAAAAATATTCCTGAGAAAATAAAAAAAATTAATAATAAGTTCACTAAATGAAGTTAGCATTATTCCCTCATTATGTATCTCTAAATTTCACTTGTAAATACCTTGATCAAATTTTTTCATAATACATGGTAATAATTTGAATCACTATAAAAACATAATGAAAAAATGAATTCTTTAATAAATTATTTCCTCCTTATTCTATAAAATAAAAACTCATATTATCGAATTGTTTCAATAAATCCAAAATTTCAGTAAACTTCAAAAAAGAAAACATAAACCACATTTTTATCAAATCATAAATAAATTCTATGGTCATCAACACTATCTCATTTATATTCATATCAACATCAGTAAAATATTAGGTTTATCTTCTATAATTTAATGTATTCTCCAAAAATACTACCTTACCACTAATAACTTTTATTTTTTATTGGTACCATTCAACATATTTTTCAAATAATTAAGAAAACTACTACCATATATTCATTACATGTTTCATGATTATTATTAACATAATATATTAGAAAAAATATTTCTAAAAAATTATTATTTAACAAAAATAAATTAATTATTAGATTTATACTCTAGTCATATAATAATATTTACCTTGATTGTGGTAACCCTGATCTCAGTAGCATGGAGTCATTGGTTACTTTATTAAATTTTCACTAGATACAACCAGTCTGATCCCAAATGAATGAATAGTTTAGTATTCTTGTTAAACATGATAAATACAATAAATTTAAATTAAATTTTAAAAAAATGAAATACAAAAATAATTTTAAATTATATCTCCATTATTCCCCAAAGAATATCCCTACATATCAATCACAAAATAATTCTAGGTATCCTGATGAAAATTAAATGTAAGAAAGGGGTGAGTACATTTGTTCATTAAGGGTATGAATACAACGAAATAAATAAATAAATAAGGCATAATAAATATGGAAATGTAAATAATTGAAATATATTCAATTTAATTATTATCTTAATAATATTACTGTAGGAATAAATGATGATCATAAAATACCATATAAATAATCACAAGATTTTGAAACTGAACCATAAATATTCTAACAAAACAAATAATCACATGGAATATAAATGAATGGATTAATATTGATGAAATGAATAATTATATCCATCATAACCATAATATCACATCATCATTTTAATAAATATTACCATTAAGTCCTCGTTCTAAGAAATCTTACATAAATGGGTATTACATCAGCCAAATACATAATATAATTTGTGTCATGAGACCTACTGATACATGAAGGTACTATATAATTAGAGTCCCCACCAATCACTTAATAATTATAGCACATTCATCACATGAAAGGGGTGAAATATTACCAATTGAATTGAAAAAATAAAATACCAAATATTAATAATTACCCTATTTAATAAATATAATCATAAATCATGCAGATTAATATAGTGAATGGTAATAAAAATTTACATACCCAGTCAGACTAATAATCAAACATGCAGAGAAAAATAATTATGGTATTATAAAAAAATATCCTCCATGGATTATATGTAAAACATAGGGTTGATGTCATTGATGAATAGAAAACCCACAAAAATATCAATAAAAATATATTTGAAGAAAATAATTTTTTCACATTGAAAAATATTATTAAAAAATAAAAAACACAAAATATTCTAGAAATACATTTTATTGAATATAACCTTTAACAAAATTAAAATATGATTTAAAAAATTGATAGGTCCTGAAGGAATAATTTTTTTTCATGAATAAATCATTAAAACAATTATTACTTTCACATTTTCAATAAAATCGAAACGAGTCTTTTTTGAAAATGACATGAAGATTACTTTAAAAAAATAAAAGAAAAAATGGTTAAAATTTTCTTTAATAAACCACTATGAAAAATCTAAAAACAATTTTGAAAATAAATTTTGAAAACATGGATTTGGAAGAAAATAATTTTCAACCAAAAAGAGAAATAATTATTTATTTTCTTCAAAACAATATATAAACAATTTAAGATCCAAAGAGAGGGAAAATTTTAATAATACATGAAAAGATCGTAAATTAAAATTAGATATAAAACTATATTTTTTTTAGGATAAAATATCAAATAATTACCCTAATGGAGACTTAAATGTAAACAATCCAGAATAATGATACGATTTTGAAATAAACAATTACAAATTTCTTAAATTATGAATCGTAAGCCCCATAAAATAAATAAAATCAAGTGAAACATTAAATACCATGAATATGAAGATATTAATGATATAAATTACCAAATGTTAATTGTATAAACCACATTAAAAATTTGTGGTGAATATGTAATATATCTCACAAAAGTAAAAGTGATACAAGAAACTATTACCACTTTTTTGACATCCTTCATATGTGTCTAGAAATTTTGTATAATAAATATATTCTTAATATAAAGTAATTAAAGAACCCTAAACACGTACATATCATACCATAAATGATTTACATGTAGTATTTTTTCACTCATTTATTATCAATAATTTGTTAAAATTACTATTTCAAATGACAATTGATTTATTTTTTATGTATGTTTTGGTTTAGGAATTTTATTCCTTTTAATTTTATCATGTTAAAATAACATAAGTAATTTTAAAATATATATAACTATCATATATATTCATTATATATTTAAGTATATTAATCTATAATAGTTAGAGATGGAAAATGTACTAAACATTCATGGAGATGGTATGTCGTACGTATGCGTGAACACTAATTCCATTTTTCTTAACGAACGAAATGAAAGGAAAATAAATATTTATTAACCTATAAAAAATAATTATTTCGTTATATATATAATATATATTGAGAAAATTCATTCTTTATTCTATCCATGTAAAAATAAAATAAAAAACATTTCACACTACTATATGGAGGTGGAAGTCTTCACTTACGCAAAGGCGATGTTATTGTTTTCCAATGGATTAGAAGTTAATAATATAGGTGTGATATTAAATTTATATAAGTATTTTTAGATATTAAATATCACATATATTTATTATATTTAATCCTTATTACCAAACATGTAAAGTGTAAGTGAAAAACGAATCACATCATTTCATGTTTCGGTAGTCCACCATACATATGAGTGATGTCATCGTATCCCTCATGAAATTTATAGTAAGAATGTATAAATGATATGGTAGTTAAAATTTTTTAATTATGTCATAAATATCATTTAAATATTTTAAATCCATAACAATATCCACCGTTATCCTTGGTGATGGAAAAAAACTACACCGACTGTGGTTGACTGTCGTACACACAATCAATGATTTTGTTTCCCAATTAATAGAGGAGGAGATTGAAAAATACTATTATATAAATATAATTACAAATAATTATATGATATATATAGTTTATATTAATTTTTATGTGTTATTTTATAATTTATGGTGGAAAAATAAAAATGAAAATGAAAGTTTTTTGTTAAGACAATTACCTTTTCTAAGAGAGACCTCATATGGATATCTTTTTAAGGACACCGATATTGGTCTTTTTGGATGAAAAAAATCTATAGAATGTGTATAATTATTTTTGGAAGATATTTTTCAAGATTCTGGTTTATCCAAAGGGATTATGAGTTGTGAATAAGTTTAATGAGGGAGTCCCATTTCATAAGTGGGGAAGGGAAACCAACTTAGAAATTACATGGAAATTTCCCAAAAGAATCCAAAATAATAAATTCATTCCCAATAAAAATAAACCAAATGAACTTAGATAATAATTTTTATGAATAATGTCAATTTTTTTATATCCAAAAGAAAATATTTTTAAAATTTATCATTCTATTTTGACCATTATCTTTATAGTTTAACCCCCTGATAAAACCCATTTTTACCTTAAACATTATAATTCATTTTTCACTATTTCATTATTCATTCTTCGAAAATTTAATTTGACCTTATTATATAATATTAAGTATGATGATTAAGAACTATTAATTCATTAATCTGAATTAAATTAGAAACATTTAAAAATTAAATTTAAAATTATAACCATTGGCTCAATGAAAAAGTGAGTTTCACAGAGAACATTATCTTAAGTATAGAAAGTTTATATATCAAGATTCAATATTAAATTTAATAAAAAATACTAATTAATATAAATTATAATATAATAGAACTAATTTTATAATAAATCCAAATTAAAATATAATCTAAATTTGTAAAGGATTTAATCAAAAGGAAGTTTTTAGTCGAAATTATTATCTTTCACTATTCATCAAAAAAACGTTTCCAAAAAATCACAAGATTCACACTAAGATAATTTTTATATTTTTATTTTAAAAAATATGTTCATTTTATCAAATAAATTTCTAAATTTTTTAAAAATTAATTTTAACATAAGTGCACAATAAGCGTTGAAACTATTTTCTTTGAAAAATATAATTTTTTTCGAAAAAAGTTCTTTTATATTAAAATATTTTATTTCTTTTCAAGACAATATATATGTATGTAATTAATTTTATACAATTTTAAACCATATAATTTTTAAAATTTATTTACTACTATTCATACCTACCAACTTAACGACTATGTTATAAGGGCCATGATTAAAGAATAATATTTTAATAGTGTTTTTTCATTTGGTTTTAACTCGATGTTGCGTGCTACAAAATCTATAAAAGATATTGAATTTATTAAAAAAATTATATCATAAAGTATTGGAATGTTATATTCTCTTATAATCTTGGTGTTTCATGTCATGCATTCTATCAAACATAATGTTCATATTTTAAAATCACGGTGTTTTATATTCTACCCACATTAAATAAATTACATCCTCACAATTTAGTATTTATCTAAAAAATAAATGATTTCACATTTTAAAATTTCATTCATGAAATACTATAGATATAAAAGGGTTAATAAAAAATCTTCTTGGTAAGAGAGAATGGAAATTATGATGATCATCAAAAAAAATCACACAACTAGGTTTCCATGAATGAGAACATAGGTGGAAGTGAATATATATGAACATGGAAGAAAATAGAAATACCTAAATAATTATAGAGCGTGATAGAGGTCATTGATCATATGAATTTTAATGATCCAAATAAATTCAACAACCAAAAAACCATAAATCTATGATTCGGTAATGGACCGTTTGATTCATTAGAAATTAAGGTACTAGGATAATTTTTTTTTAAATATTTATTTCCTAGAGTTAAGGAATTCATTTACCATCTTGAATTATAACATATAGAGATGTACATACATTATATATTTCTTTTTCATATGTACAATTTAATAATTTTCTTGTGTTTTGATCAATTAAGACTTTATTTCTTACTCCATAAATTGAATATCCAAAAATAATTTTTATACTTGAAGTACATTTAACATATCACTAGAATGAAAAGTCCTTCCTCATACCTATAGATATTTTCCAAAATCAATTTGGCTAGAATACATTATCCAACAATGATTAAAGGTTAACTTAATCCATTCCTTATATAGTTAACCCGAAGACTCATAAAAAATATGTCTCTCTAAATTAAATACCCAAAATTTATAAAGGAAGGTCTCTAAATATACATTATTTACATTAGATAATATAAAGGGGTTGTTAATGTCACATTAAAAATATGTGAATACCTTGATCAACATACAACCTTATTGAAAATATGAATAATTCAAAAAATAAATCTCAGGTGTTAAATATCTTTTGTAGATCCAAATATGTAGTAATCTCCATCAAATATAATATAAACTATAAAATCACTAACCAATTTCATAGTCTATAATTCTATCCCATAAATATATATTTATCATTATCATCTCAATATAGAGAACATATTAAGGTTTATATTCCCCCACTCATGTTTTGTTTCAAAAAGATAAACTTTCCAATGAATCACTTTTTATGGTACCATTCAACACATGCTTTCAAATATATAGTGAAATACTACTACAATATAATCCTTATACATTTCAAGATTCCTATAATGAGATTGTAATTAATAAAATATTTTTACAAAATATTTTCTGGATCTAAATACCCAAGAACATTAATCATTTCACTTCAGCTATATCAATAGAAATATATTTAATATGATCCATTATATTCTTCAAAGTAATATTCCCTTGATGCATGGGGAATTGGTTGGAATGGTTCCCCATATCCTTATAGTAAAACAATTTACATTGATGTATTTTCCATTACTATTTAATTTATGGGAATTATAAACATTTTCATAAGACTTCGGAAAATTAATTTTTTGGGCATATACCCAGGTTCTTCTTTCCATATGTATCACATGTTAAAAAATCCTTAATCTCCTTATTCCAATTATATGTTTTTTCTCCATCTTCCTCTTCTTATTGGTAATATAAAAAAAGAAATAAGACTCAGAGAGATATTTATCTATCTTTATAGTATAATATAACATGTCCGCATATGATTAGAATGTTTGGGAGACTATTTCCTTTAGAAGTATTGACATAAGAAAATTAAGTTAATTGTCAATATTTCTCTATGGATTATGTACATAGTCTACAACATTCTATGATAACCTTTTAAATTCTTATTTATTCACAGAAACATTTTCCTATTATTTCTATCTTAGACTAGAGATATATATTTTTATATCCACTTATTACTCATGAGGAAAATATTTTTCTAGAAGAGTACCTTGAAATACATGGATTCCATGTTTCCTATTTCTTCATCATTATTGGTGTTTTGAATTAATGACCATTATTGACCCATATATCTTGGGAGATGATAAAATTTCATGAAGTATTACTCCATTTCACTATATCCCACAGTGATACATATCTTCTCTTGGGAAATTATCAATTTATCAAATAAAAATGGATTTATAGTCCCATTGAATTATGGAGTTTTATGATGCATGATTAAGTCTAACATTGTTACATCATTTGGTGTATCAACATACGGGTCTATAATGTGGATGTCATTAATCATAACATGAGTCAACTAAAAAAATATGGTTAAAATTTTATTATTTATAGTTGTAGTTGTATCTCCATTATCATTATCTTTTCTAGGAGGGACATACCTATATAGAGTATATGCATTTATACAGGTAGGATCCTTGTCATGATATATGTGATAATTGGGTCAATCCCAATTTACTATTTTTGGATTTATGACCCCTAAGTACTTATTTTTTAGAATAATGTCCATTTTTGGTATCCAGGTTGGGATGCATTTCTATAAAAATCAACATAATCTATTTTTTACCAAAACATAAGGATTTTCTTCTATTGTAGTCCCAAAAGACTATCCTAGAGATATTTTCCCTAATATATATTTTTCTTAAAACTAGTTCTCAAGGTTATTAAGAAAAATGCCGCTAATACCAACTGTAATTACCCCGACCCCAATAGCTTAGAGTCGGTGGTTACTTTATTTCATTGGAACTAGATACCATCAAGAACAATAAAAATGATCAAATAGTTTAGTATTATTAGAAAAATACATAAATTCATGAAATTCACATTAAATTTTAAAACATCAAATAAAAAATTAATTTTCATTTATATCTCCTTTATTTCCCTTAGTGTATCCTGGCATATCAATCACAATAACAACCTGGTATCATGGAAAAAATAAAACACATAAAAGGGGTGAGCTCCGAATATCAGTGAGGGTATAAATATAATATAATTTATGAATAAATATGTCATAATAAATATGTAAAGGTAAATGACTTGTAAACATTCCACTTAATATATATCTTGAGAATTATATGGAAGGAATGAATGATAATCAAATATTTCTACATAAATAATCACATCATCCTTAAATTAACCATGAATATTCTAACTAAGCGAATAATATTATCAAATATTAGTGAGTGAATTCAAAATTATGTAACTCATAATTTTGATCATCTTAAATATAGCATCAATTCTATATTCCAATACTTCTTACCCTCAGGCCTCATGCAAAGATATATTATATAAATGGGTAAGGCCTCATCCAAAACCCAAGATAGGTTTTCTCATGAGACCTACCGATGTATTTAGTGGATATGTTATTATTGGACACACCAAAATAAAAAAAATTCCAATTCATTCCTCATATAAAAGGGTTGAAACATAATCAAAATAAACATTTCTATTGAAACCCTAATTAATAAACATAATCATAAACCATCCAAAGAAATATGGTTAATAGTAATAAAATTTTACACCCCAATCAAATTGATCATAAAAATATATAGAAATGATATTTTTTTCATCAATAAAACATATCCTATATCAAAAATATGAAAAATATTTTTTTATGTAATCGGTCCTAATAAATAAATGAAATATTTGAATAAAAATATTTTTGACGAAAATAGTCTTTTCAATTTGAAAATATATTTTTAAAACTAAAATTTCACAAAATATTTTGATAATATATTTCATTTAAATTTTTATATGAAATATTTTATAATAATATTCGATACATTATAGTTCATTTCTATAGAAATTTTTATTAAATTTGAACTTGTTAAAACAAAGTTTCTTTTCACATTTTTAGAAAAAGAAAAATGGGCCCTATTATGAAAACAATTTGAAAATTCATTTAAAAAAATAAAAAATAAAAAATGGGTAATAATTTATTTATTAAATTATTGAGAATATGTTAAAAACATTTCAATATTTTTTTTTAAAAAAATGGATTTGGAAAGAAAATCATTTTTGAAAAAAAGAGAAATAAAGTCACCCGTTCCTAAAATAAATTTCACAATAATTATAATTAGAAAATAGTGGAAAATGGTACTAATACTTGAAAAGTTCATAAATTTAATGACTATTTGAAAATATAATATTTTTACGATAGTAATTCCAAATAATTCCTCTATTTTAGATTTAAAAATAAACAATCTAGAATAATGATTAAACTAAGAAATAAAACATTACCACTTTGGTAAATTCTATATCATAATCCCCATAAAATAAATAACAAAAAATGAAACTTAAAATACAATTACAATAAATATATTTATTATATAACATATTAAAGTGTAAGTATACACACCACATGACATAATATGTGGTGAATTTGGAATATGTCTCATGGAAGTAAAAGTGAGATAAGAACCCCTTACTACTTATTTAACTTCCTTCATATGTGTCCAAACCATTTTTATAGTAAATATAGGTTTTTAAAACATCCATTAAGAAACCATACTCATATATCTAAATCTATATATAATTTACTTATAGTATTTTATCACTCATTTTTAGCAATTCATTATTAAAATCACTAATTCGGGTGATAATTGCATCGTTTTTCATGTTGGTTTTGGTTTGGGGAGTTTTTAATTTCAATGTGATCCTGGTGACATAATATCTATATTATTAACCATTATATAATTCGATATATATTCATTATAAATTTATTTATATTAATCTATGAAATTTAGATAAAGAAAATGGAATATAAGTTCATAGAGACAGTATACCATACATATGCAAGAACACTGCATCCACTTTTCTTGACAGATGAAAAGAAAACAAAATATATTTTAATTGAAATATATAGAATAATTATTATTCTATATATATAATTTATTTTAATAAAATAATATTTTATTACAGTCCATGTAATAATAAAATGAAAAACATTTCACATCGTTACATGGTGGCGGTAGTCCACATATAGGCACAAGCAACATTGTTGTTTTATAATGGATTTGAAGATAAGATGTTATATGTCATATTATATTTAACAAAGTATGTATAGATCATAAATATCACATATATTTGTTAAATTTTATCCTTACATACTTCCATATAAAGCGTAAGTGAAAAACAAATCACGTTATTTTGTGAGATAGTAGAATGTTGTACATAGGAACAATGTCATCGTATCCCTCTTGGAATATAAATTAAGAAAGAATAAATGATATGATAATTAAAAAAGTATAATAAATTCATAAATTTTATTTAAATATGTTAAATCCATCATTATATCCATCTTTTAATGGTGGTGATGGAAAATGAACTAATTGGTTCGTGAGGCGGTGTCCCGCCGTACACGCAATTGATGATTCTGATTCAAATTTGATGGAAGAGGAGATGGAAAAATATTATAAAATAAACATAATAAAATAAATTTATATTTGATATAATGGTTTTATTATATTTTAATTATTAATAAATATATAATGGTTGAACAATGAGAATTAAAATAAATGATCTTTATTAAGATATTTACATTCTCTAAAAAAATCATCATTGAGATCTCCTCTTAACAACCATAGGGATACTCTTTTTTGAGGAAAAAATCTATAGAATGTTTCTAATGATATTGGTGAGATATGTTTTCTATATTTTTTAGTCCAAATTTCTTGTTAGGTGTGAATAAGTTAATGGAGGGAGTGCCTTTTTTTGTGTGTGAAAGGGAACCCTCTTGAAAATTTCTTGGAAATTTCCCAAAAAAAGCCAAAATGATAATGTAATTCCCAAGAAAAATACTTCATAATGACCTTATATTATAATTTTCAATGTATAAAGTAGATATATAGTCATAAAATAATATTTTTAATAGTTGTTAGGTCATTTTAACCCTTTTTTTCTTAGTTTATTCCCTTGTTAAACTCATTTTTACCTTAACGGTGTATTTTTTTTATTATTTTCACTATTCATTTTAGTAAAAAATTGTATTAAACAAATTATATAATATAAAATACTATGATTTAAAATATTAAATCCATTTTACTGAATTAAATTTAGATAAGTGGTAGAATTCAATTTAAAATTATTCTCACAGGAGTGACGAAAATATAGGTTTCCAAAGAGAAACTTCCTACAAGTATAGAAGGTTTTAATATAATAATATAATATGAAATTGAATCCAATAAACTAATTTTTATTTATTATAATATTATTTAACAATTTTCAATTAAAATAAAATTAAAAATATTATTTAACATGTTCTAAAAAATTTAAATTAAAATGTAGTTTTTAATAAAAATCAGTATCATTCACTATTCATTTAAAAATGATTGTTTTCAAAAAAATCCCAATAAATAAACATAAAAAATTTATATATTATAAATTTAAATTTGAAGTCAATTTTATCAAATACATTTCCTAAATATTTGAAAAAATGATTTTAATATAAGAGTGCAAGAAGCGACGTTATATTTTTCATGAAAAATATAAATTTTAAGAAAAAATTACTTTTACTCTCAAAAGATTCTTATTTTATTTATAATCTATAAATATATATTTAATTAATTTTATTGTAGTTTAAACCATATAAATTTCATAATTGTTTAGTAATATTTATACCTTCCAACTTAACGACTAATTTATAATGGTCACGTTTAAAGAATAATATTTGAATCGAGTGTTATATTTCATTTAAACTCAGTGTTGTGTGCATCCCAAGATATCCAAGAGATTGAATTTATATAAAATGAAATAAATTATAACTTATCAATGTTTTATATTATCTTATAAACTTTGTTTTTCTATCATACATTATATCGAACATGATGTTCCTAATTTTAAATCTCAGGATGTTATATTGATCCATTTACTTGTTCTGATATATATTCCCTTATATATATGAGAATTCATTTGAAAAGTGTCCCATATTTTTAATTTTGAAGCAATTCATATTGTCATTTTATTTCATGCCTATGAAATCACAGGCTTGGTGTCCTTTCTCTCTACACTTGAAGCAAACTCCCAATCCAATCATGCAAGTATCAGTTTTTTTCTTTCCACAATTATCACAGGTGGAAATATCATTCATTATTTTCTCTAAATTATCTAGTTCCCTTTGAGAGAATAGTTAAATCCCATTTATTAAACGGTCAATATAACTCTATGGATTATTTATATAGTATTCAACATTTGTGGATAAAATTAAAAATTTATCTTCATAATAATGAACAATTTCTTATTCATTTTGTGTCAGGCTCAAGAATTTTTTCTCCATATCCACTCATTGTTCTTGGTAAAAATATTTATTCAAGAAATGTTCCTTAAAATACATCCAATCCATGATGGCTAATTTGTTCACATAATTAGTGTTTCGAATCAATAACCTCCATTGATCTGCATCCCCAGAGATAAGATAAATTTCAATGACTACCTTCTTCCTTTTATTACTTCCCAAATAGATAAATTAGTTATCTATGAAACATTCCCATTACTCAACTACAAATGGATTCATAGTTGAATTGAATAATTGAGGTTTCTAACTCATGAAGTGGTATAACATTGCTACATTATGTTGTAAAGCAGCTGGCTGCTCAATAAGGGAAATATTTTTGTCTATAACCTGAGTATACTGTCCCAATATAGTTATAATTTTTTCATCTCTAGACGAATCTCTTGCTCTAGTCGTATCACGAGCTCCATATTCATTATCTTTCGCATGATAAAAGTACCTATATGGATTAAATGTATTGATATTATTTATATTCCATTCCCAATGATCCATTTCTAAAAAAAGGAATACACAATATTAGATCATTACATTATGAAACATAATAAAAAATCTCAAAACAGGTGAAAGACTTAACATTAATTGAAAATTTTTGGTATAACTAATATCAAAACCATAATCTTTGTTTCTTTTGGAATATTTCCTAATTATATCATAGGGTTCGATTCTATAATATATTTTTTCCTAAATCTATTTCCCAAGGTCTCTTCTCAACTTGATGTGAAACTGACTATAATGACCCCAACTCCAGTTTCCTAAATTCAGTGGCTAATTTATTACAGTGGCAGTAGAACAAGTAATCACATTCATAAGGTCTCAATAGTTTATTAGTCATGGAAAAAAAGATATATATTTTAATTGCACATTAAAATTGAAAACATAAAACAAAACAAAGTATTTTATTTGAGTGCACCATTATTTCACTTAGAATATCCCTACACATCAATCATAACCACTTATCGGCATCCTAGAGAAAGGAAACATAGTATATGGGTGAGATCTAGTCCTCAGTAAGGGTATGAATATAGAGTAATATATCATAAACAAATAATTCATAATCAATATGTAAAGGTAACTAACTACAATAAAATCCATTTAATCAATAACATGAAAATGAAAAATAATGTGGAAGGAATAAATTATGATCAGATAATGCAATATAAATAGTGATATGACATAAATACTTATCCAAGTATATTATAACTATTATAATAATCACATTAAAATAAATAACTAATTTCATAATGATGGAATTCATAATTATAAACATATAAAACATACCAGAAAGGCCTCATCTAATACA
Organism: Viscum album; assembly: GCA_963277665.1. Lineage (NCBI taxonomy): Eukaryota > Viridiplantae > Streptophyta > Magnoliopsida > Santalales > Viscaceae > Viscum > Viscum album. Next base: position 1,497,299,322 of record OY728155.1, on the reverse strand, counting down.
CCTAAAACTACTATAAAGAACTTGTTCCATAACAAAGGAATTAATGGGTAAGGCCACGACAAAATCCAAAGGTAGTATTTCAAATGAGACCTACCAATGCATCGAGGGGATATAGTATCCCATCACGTCACATACTAAGTTTGATGAATTTATCATTTGAATAAATAATATGACTAAATCATTATGTATTACAAAAATCAATAACTTTATGTATTGGTAGAATGATTCATACAATATATCAATACATACCTAATAAAAATGATTATAAACAATCCAAATAATATAATGAATGATCTTTTTAGATTTCATCCTCATCATAATATTGAGAAATGGATGTCTATATAGATGAAAATACATGAAAGTGATTACTGGATTATCTTTCTTATTAAAATTCCATTTTACTTTGAAAACAATTTTTCAAGTATAACAACTGCACAATTAATAAAAACCCATTTTCTTTGAAATGAACCTTATAAAATGTAAATGAATTTTCAACAAATTGCAACTTCATGATGAAATGAAATTAATTTTATGATGTGAATGTTAAAAATCATTCTATTCAATTTTTTTACGAAAAGATAAAAAATTACCTTATTCATAAAAAGACTAGAATAATCCTTTTAGAAAACAAATTGAAAAAAGGTATAAAAATGGCCTTAAAAATCATTGTAGAATAATAGAATCATTTATGAAAATATTTTTAGAAATCATGGACATGTAAGGGAAATATTCCTCAACTAATAACTAAAAATAAATAATCATGAATGGTGATGTGATTGTGAAATAAACCCTTACAACTTGGGTTTCCTTTTAATCATAATCCCCATGAAATAAATAACTTCAAATGAAACATTAAATACCCAGAATATTAATATATTTATGATATATTATGTCAATGGGGTAGTATATACACTATAGAAAATAAATAAGTGGTGAATATATAGTATGTATTAAAAAACCATACTCATATGTAACATACCACATATAATATTTTATCATACATTTGTTATAAACTCTCTTAAAATCAATATATCAGATGATAATTGATTCATTTTTCATGTATGTTTTTATTTCTCAATTTCAGTCCTTGAAACAGTTATCATTGTTTCATCATCTCTACAATATCATAAATGATATTAAAATAAAATATATTCATTATTTATGAATTTAGATTTATCCATGAAATTAGATATAAAAAAATTATGCCATTCATGGAGACTGTAGACCGTACATATGCATGAACACTATTTTCATTTTCTGATGGATGGACTAAAATAAAGATAAATAATAATTTATATAACTAGAATAATTATTATGTCATATATATCATATATATTCATTATTCAATATTTGAAAATTTTAAAGTCATATGGTGATGAAAACTAAATTGTACTGGTATGTGGAGATAGTAAGATTTATATACTCACAAGCAATGTTTTCATTTTAATAGGACGGAAAATGGATAAAATATGATTGTACTTGTAACATCCTGATATTTTTAAAATAAACATTGTGTTTGATAGCATACAAGATATGTAATGATGAGATTAAATGAGAAATGCAATATTACCATTTAAATGTGACGGTTATAACCATACTATTGATATGTGGGAATGAATATTATCAATTATAGTATGAAATATATAATTTCCATACTCATTTCTAATTTATTAATTAATTATTTGTAAATAAATAATCATATTTTTACTAATGTAATTTAATTACTCAAAAATAAGTTTTATTGTATCTTCTGGGTGAAGGTAATAATTAATTTCTAGATGTTATAAATTTTTTTTCCCGAATTAATTTCATTTTAAAATCCATTATGTCAATGTTATAATATGACGATTTTTTTATAATTTTCTAAAAATATTTTTTTTCAAGGAATAGTGAAAAATAGGTTTTTATTGAAAAGTATATTTTATTTTATAGAATCTACTCGGACTATTAATGCTATGGATTATTTAAATTTTAACTTACTTAAATTTTAGTTATTATAGTCCAATTACAGTGTGTTAAATTTATTTTATACTTGAAATTAGTGTTAAAAATTTTATATTTTAAAATAGAATTTTTATATCATATGGTTTTTTTAGTATTTTTTGGATTTCATTTTAAATTAAATTCAAAAACTTCTATAATTTTGAAATAATTACTAAAAATTTGTATGATAGGAAACCTCGTAGAAAGATTCATGTGTTCTGATAGTCGCACGGAGGCCGTGTTCCACCCGGTGAATCCTCAGATTTGTATTGAAGTAGATTCTTCTCAATTGCCCTATGATTATGTATGGATTAATATTGGAGAAGATTACAGGTGGAAGCAGTAGGTGATTTATTAGAACTGGATAGATTTTTGTCTATCTTGCAAGTGTTTGGGCCATTCATTGGAATCTTTCCGCAGGAGATTCAATGCTCCATCGATGGATGTTATCTGCAAGGGGAAGCAGGTTGTGTCACAGAAAGGGGAGGCTACACCAGGTGAGAGTCCGGAGGTCGCTGTGCTAGCTGGTCTATCCATGGAGGCTTCGGTGTCCAAAACTGGGGGCATTCTTCAAGCGAGTGACCTCCAGAAAGACGCTCACAAGGCGACGACTATGGATGGTCTCATTTTTCATTCTTCAAGGGATATGAAAATTCAAGGCAACCCGACGGTGGTGGAGGTTTTCAACACGCTACGACAGGATTTGGCGGGCTCTTCTATTTCCTCGTCTCGGAAGCAGTCCGGTTCGGGTTCTAAAGAGTAGTGTTTGGAGTAGAACATGGAGAAGGGGAACACGGTGAAGGTACAGAAGGTGGAGAGAGAGGGGGATATATTGAGCACGGCCAGTCCGAGTAGCTCTGGGGGTCTTAAAGGGCTAGGCCTCTCGGTGAGTCCCTTCCTCACCCGGACCAACAGATTCGAAGGCCTTTGGGAAGTCGGGTTTGAAGAAGGATTGGAGTCTGGTCCTATGCTTGATGGTGTTGAAAGGGCTAGTGCAGGACGACATGATACAGGAAGATTGAGGAACGAGGATGTCTCTATGACTAGTGGAGATGAAAATTAATCAGTTGGGTATCTTGCACCAATTGATAATAACACTCCGGTCACTAGGAGGGGGAATCTTTCTGATTGGTAGGTTAATGGCCAGAGGAGTAAAGAGAAAAATGATTCTGAAGGAAATAAGAAAAATTTCAGTGGTCCAGCCGTCCTTTCATATAGTGATATTGTGCAAAGTGGGACTGGAAGGCTGATTGAGTGTAAATAAACTCTTTCTGCTACTCCAAGAAGACGAACAAGGAAATAATACTCTTATCTTTCGCGACCGATGTGTACCAGATCTTCCCTTAAACGGGACAAAGGTTTGATTCTCGCCTTCAAAAAAGACAGCTTGATCAAACAACCTTGCTCAGTAAAACCTTTAATGGGTCAGATAGAGAGATTTGAGCAAAGAAATTACTTCTTGAGGTGGCATAAATCAGCCTCTAAGTGGGAATCGGCTACGGGAGAAGGGGAGTCCTGTGTGGGATGTAGAGATGACTACATGTATTATGATATATAGTATTGTGATGTGCTGGTTGGTTTGTGTTCTTTTCTGAGTTTGTTTATTTTGTGGATGTTTCAAGTTGTGATCTGGTTTGTGTTAAAGGTTGTACGGTTTATCACTTTTCCGAAAAGTCTTTGTAAATAAAAAATTAAATTTCAGTCAATATTAATAGTAAATTTATTGATTTTTTCACTATGATAAATAAAGTATATAATTTTGATTAAAAATAAAATGATTAGAAATTATAAATGTTCTAAAAAAATTCCTAAATATTATTAGATGACTATATATCAACTGTAATAATCTGAGTGGTGAATTTAAGTCTTTTTTCAACCACTTTTATTAGATTATGGCAATTATAGTATTTTATTTAAAGAAAGTCAAACATGTCATTGTCATGTTTTAAATAAGATTAATATTTTTTATATGGTGTTATCCATAGGATTTATTTGAAAATAAATATAATTTATAAATATAAAATATTTAAATTCATAATTTTAATATATTTTGTATTTTATGGTAAAAATAATTACCTTCAATTCTTGCATAACGCTGATGTAGTAACTATTCAATTAAAAAAAGTCAAATAAATGAAAATAAAATTATTAAAATAAGTATAATTTTCTGATATTTGTGGTGATACACATATTATAAAGGTGACTGAGATATTTTTAGGTTATAATAAAATTTTTGGTTAATATTTTACTTGTTATTTTTATGTTTATAAAGTAAAAGTAATTAATAGTATAAAAAAATTATAAAAATGACATTTTATGGTATTAAATTTTTCGGTAAATTATTTAAAAATAATAAAAATATTTCTAAGAACAATGTGGATAAAATATGGTTTTAAATTTTATCCCTTGTTCATTTATATTCCATTTGTAAGTATTTGGATTTAGTGTAGTCATAATATATTTTATATTTTTTGAACTTCCGAGAGTGTCCCTCCCCTCTCTTATAAAATGTCACCTTGTCTTATCAATACCTAACACTGAAAAAAACCCTTTATTTCAAAAAATACCTTCACAAATACTTCATCAGAATAGTCGACCCCATTATAGAGTTCTTGGTTTTTTATGAGTACCAATCATCAAGGTATTAATTTGTTTAGTAAATTAGGTTTTCGGAAGAAGATGTGTAGTTTTTTTTCTTGTTTTGGTTTTTTTTCATTTTCTTTATCACTAAATCCTTTTTAAACCATTATATGATAATAAATCAAGTTCCATACATATAATTATATTTTATTATTTTAGTTTAATGACCCATTTCCATCCCCTATTCCATCAAATGGGAAAACAATTCATCATTCGTGTGTACGACAAACTAACACCATGGAAACTGAAGTAAATAATTTTCCATCACCGTGCCTCATAAATGGATTATAATAATGGAATTTATGTTAATATGTGATATTAATGAAATATTTATTATTATAAAAGGATAATATTTCATTTAACTTCTAAACACTCCCTTAATTTAAAAATGATATCGTTGTTCGTGCGTACTTGTTGACTACCACCTCTATGAAGTGATTTGTTTTTTTTCTTCACAAAATCACCTATATGGATTATATAAATTATATTTAAAGGGGTAATATGAAATTTATGTTTTTATTATAATTATTTAAATATAAAATGATACATAATGAAAAACAGAAATGTTACTCAAGTGTGTGTACCGGTTATCGTATCTATGATTGTAACATAGTTTATTTTTCATATCCAATTTTAATGGTTAGATTTAAAAAGTATAATTATTACATTAATTTTATAATTATTTATTTAATATTATTCTAAATTTTATGGAATAATTATCACTTTGATTATAGTTACTATACCAAATTCATTTTGTCTGAAATTACTCAATATCATCAAAATGACTGACAAACGCTTAAATGATTAAGTAAGTTTATATTACATGGTAGTAAGTGATATAAAAGGATTTATTAATTTTAAATTTTTTTTAAGAGAGTAAAAAATTTACATAAGTTTGTTATTATATAAGATAAACAATATATGTGATGAGTTTGACTCAAGGTAAGAGACTTTCTTTTAAAAAATCAATTTTTAATGTTCCTATTTAATTTAAAAAGAAGTTAAAAGGGTTGTTTTTTACATATAAGACACTAAATTAATTTAATACCCTTAGTAAAACATAATTATATAAATATTACTTTATATTTTTATATGGATATTTTCAAATAATATGTTTTCATTTTTATGAGAGAATTATTTATAAAAATTAGTTGTTTTAGAAATTAAAATGATTATTTTCATTATGAATGCTTTTATAATGAAATATTCAATTATTTATATTTTTGATAGGGTTAATTGGAAATTTTTTAATGATAGTGGGTTCCATTAGAAACAATGATGGTCAGATTTATTATTGAACAATTATTGGTGGTTTCTAGATAAACTAAGGGTGGGTGGTTATGTTATAACCTCTAATGCATTGTGTACTTCAATGATGGATGTTAATGGTATGGTTATTCCATATATGTGATGAAGTTAACATATTAGGCTTATTCAGAGATATAAACCCAATATAATATGATTGTTATTATAAGATTATATATGATTATTAATCATGATTGTATTTTATGTTTACTCTATGTTAATGATCAGAAATTAACCATAACAATCTTCCATGAGTAGTTGTGGTGGTTACTCCATTGATGCCTCGATTTCCAAAAAAAAATTACAATGTTTTCTACGGGTTTTAAAAGTTTTATACGATAAAAATTTTATTGTTTTTTATATATTAATAATTAATTCCCTAAAATGAAAGAATATTTTGATAAATGTATGAATAATATATATTTTTATTATTTTACTAACCTTTTATTTTTGTGTCCGTTACTGATCTTTTTGTACTCATATAATGTTTTAAAAAGTTTTCATGAATTTTAAGAGATAATAGGAATAAGGATGAGTTGAAGAAGAAAATTTTAAATATTTATCATGAAATAAAAAGTGTTTTCATTAAAATACTTTTGATTTATATAAACATTGGATATTGAGTATATGTGTATAAATGTAATGTATGGGTTTAATAAGTAATAGTTTTGAAAAATTCTCTAAATCTCTAAAAATGTCTTTACAATGGTATGCAAGTGAATTATATTTATAAAACACAAGAATATTAAATTCTTATGGTCGGGTCCTTATAGTTGGTATTAGGTGAGGGTTTAGGAAAATTAGGATATTATGATGTTTTCTTATGAGGTTTTATTAATAATTATATATATTATCAGGGGTTTACAATGTTAAGGATGATTATAAATTTAATTTAATAAGAACTCCCTTTTGAGATTTACGTAATGAAATTTTAAAGTGACTAACGGAAATTTGGATAAGTTTTCTTTGATTTAGGTATCTAAAAACCTTCTGTCCAATTTTATGTTTTATTTGTGAAGAAATTCATATATATATTTTTGGACATAATTTTAATGATATCGATAACATTTAAGGTTTATATGATCTTTGATTTTGAAGTAGTTATGGGTTATTAAATTTTAGGATAAGAAATGACATGTGTGAGATAACCTTTGAGGTTAAAATGTTTCATTAATATTGGGTATAATAATGTTATTTTTATAGGATGTTTCTAATATTTGTGGAGTTTTATAATGATTTTATAGTATTTTTTTAGAAAAAGGGAAACCTGCAGGATGGATTACAAATCATCACATCTAGTAAGGTTACAGGGATTGAACCCACTATTGAAGGGTGAAAAGGGTTCATTCCCTAACACTGGCCATCATGATTTCTTGAATAATATTACATTTTCTTTTTGGTTAAAAAATTTTATCAATAAAAGATAAGTTGATTATGGGAATAAATTTTTTCTCATATTGATAACCATTGGATTGGAAATTTATTTGGTGCCAGGTGATTAATGTTATATCAGAAGTTGTTCATTATTTTTGGAACCCATTATGATTAAGGTAAATAGAATACTATGGTATTTTATTTTAGGAATAAATGTTGAATTAAATATCATAGAAACATATATTATTTTATTGTATATTTATAGTGATTTGTGGAAATTGGTGGTATATCTTAGAGATAATGTGATTTAGGAAATTACATATTTCATAATGAAGAAATAAGAGTGATCGATTTTATTTAGAGATAAATGTTAAAATTAATCTTGGATGACTATTTGATCAAATCCTTTTGCTTTTTTGGATTCAATCATAGATTTCAATATTATTCTAACTAAATTTATGTATATTTATTTTTTGAATGATCTAAGTTTAACAATTATTATTACTATTGAATTTTTTATATTATATTATTTTTTCACCATATAAATAATTATTATTTTTAAAAAATTATCTTAAAATATACTAAACATTTTGGTTTTGGTTAATTTATAAATACATGATTAATAAATAGTTATTATATTTTAAATTATGTGACTCATTTTAATTTTATTTTACTACATCATGCTTGAAAAATTTATCTTGAATACTCATTTTTTGGAAAAACAAATATGAGGATGTGGTGGAAATTTATTAAAGGGTAAAATAAAAAATGTTAGGTAACTATATTTCTTTATATTTATTTATAGATAGTAAAGGAATGATTCAAAACTATGAAAATGATCTTTAAATAAAAAACATTCCATTAAATTTTCTTATGGTGAAATCAATGTCCTTTTTACCCATTACAGATTTATGGTTTTATGAAGGTTATCTTTCTCATTACCATATTCACTTATCCCTCTTTTAGTTATTGGGAGGTAATTATCTCTTCAGTATCCATGTTTTTACTTCTGAATAATGTTTTACTATTTCAAAACCAAGTTATGTGTTATTTTATATGACCTTTATACTTCCCTTTATCTATTTTCAAGTGGATGTTCTATTCACTCTTTTTAAAATTTAGGGTTTCAACAAATGTATTTTGAAAGTTTAAACATCATTACCAAACAAGAGTTCAAATTGAGAGGATGTGATTTAATAAAGGGTGGGGGAGAATGTAATATCTTGAAATTTTGAAAAGAAACATTACGTTTGATAGTGTACATGATATGGAACACTGAGATTAAATGAACAAAAAATTAATATAATTTAAATGTAACTGTTATAACCTAGCTGGTAAGAGGTGTGAATGAATAGTACTATTGAAATTGTAAAATATATGATGGGAACAATCATTGATAATTTATTAATGATTTATTTTTAAATAAGCACTCAAATATTATTAATGTAATTTTATTATTTAAAAATAATGTTCATTTAATAATTAAGTTTCTTTCACTTTATGAGTGAATATTATTCTTTTTTTACTGGTAGGGGAAATTCCCCTTTTTATTAATGAATTATAGCCCTATTTTCAATAGGTTTTAGAGGTAACACTTACATGAACTGAAGGACTATTAGATTGAATTTCTATTACAATTTTTGATGGGCTGAAGTCCTTGTGTCCCAGAAGGGCCAAGATGAGAAACCAAGTTTCAAATCATGATCCATGTATTCTTACTATAACACCCTCCTTACCATCCACCATTTTAGTACACTACCCCCACCATGATGACATGGGGGAGAACCCGTACTTAATCCCATGTTTGGTTATAGGGATAAATGATTGATTCCAGTACACCCATCACACTTTCGAGACTCCCACCCAACAATGTCTACTTGTCTTCATGCAATGCTGCTTCCAAGATATGTCGCTTTACCTATCTGGTCGTCCTTATTCCCATGATGTGTCTAACCCTCTTCCAAGAACCAACACACAATAAATACCTTTTAAATTTCATGGAAGATAACCTCTATTTCCCAAGATTATATAGGTCCATATAAAAGGTTTCTATACACCTATCTCTCTTTAGAGGAGCCCACCTAACAATAATTCATGAATCCAGGATGTACTACCAATCTGATGTGCTTCTCTGATCTGACAGTCACTTATTTCATCAACCATTAATATGTGGTGGCATAAAGACCTATTATAGAAGTAATTTAATGTCTGTGATTCCTTCTGTCCTGAAGGATTGAATTGTTTGAATATATCCATTGATATAGTAATTAGTGTAGCACCCACTACAATGACTATTACTCTGAAAGTTATTGATTATTATTTAAAACCTAATTTTCTTTTAAAATATATACAAGGTAAAATTATGTTTTTGATTATTTTTAAATTTTAATTAGTAAAATTTTATTAAAAAATCCAATTTTTGTTTTTGAAATATATTTTAAATAATGTGTTCCATATTTTTAATAAATGGTTATAAAATTTTTATATTGTTTTCTTTTTTTCTCTATATGAATAGTAAACATAGTAATTTGTTTTCCATGCTAAAGGGTAAATCGTGTAATTTAGGATAAAATTAAAATGTTAAGAACCAAGAATTGATCAAAAAACAAACTTAAATATTATTGGATGATTATATATAGAATATAATCACACAATTGGGGAATTTAGGAAACTTTTTGGACACTAGGATGAGATTATGATTTTTTTCATATTTTATTTAAAAAATCTGAACATGTCACACTCTAGTTTTTAATCAGTTTAATATTTTTAATATGGTGTTATCAAGAGGATATGTTTAACTTTAATATTTATTTTAAAAAAATAAAATATTTATATTCATTATGAAGATTAATTTTTAATTTTTAGGGAAAAAATAATTACCTTAAATGCTTTTACAATGATGATGCAATTATTATTCAATTAATGAAAAAAATAATAAAAATGAACTTTTATATATTTATATAAATGTAATTTAATATATTTTTGGTGGTACAAGAATTATATAGATACCAATGATATTATTAATATATAATAATATAGTTTTTTAATCTTTAATGTTGTATTTATTTTTTAAAATTAAATTTACTAAAGAGTATAAAAAGTAAAAATAATGATATTGAATGGGATTAATATTTTATTTAATTTTTAAAATTTGTGAAATATATATATATATAGAGAATTATTTTTTGTCTAAAATTTAATTCAATGTTTATTTATAGTCCATTTGAATACAGTTTTATCTAGAATAGTGTTATAATGTTTTAACATTTTGAGAAACACCAAAAGTGCCCCTCCTCTCCCCTATAAGGGGGAACCTCTTCATATCTATCCTCCATAGATCAAATTACAATTTTTTCATCCAATACCTTCAAAAATAATTTATTACAACCCATGCCCTCATTTTAGAGGACTTTTTAGTCATAATACCGATACTAGAGTCTTTATGGACTTAAGTGAAGGGGGATTTTAAAAGAAGAGCTATAATTTTTATCTGCATGTTTTAGTTTTATTTCACTTTCCACATCCCTAAAACCATATTCAATCATGGTAAAATAACAAGTAAAGTATAATAGATATAATTATATGTTATAATTTTGTTTCACGACCTATATACATCTCATATTCCAACAAATGGTAAAATAACTCCTCATTCATGTGTACGATGGGAAACCGCCCTGTGAATTGATTTTCCATAATTTTATCTCATGGATGGATTATAATTATGGAATTAATTATTTTATATTATTTTAGTGACTTTTTTATCATTATAAAAGGATAATTTAACATTTAACAACTTACCTTCCCATTCGCTAAAAAATGACAACATCATTTGTTTGTACATGTTGACAACCCCCACCATAAAGGGATGTGATTCATTTTTCATCACCACATCACATGGATGATACATATAATTATATATAAAGTTTTAATATGACATTTAATATATTATTTTTATTCTTTAATGGTAAAATTATAGTTAACTTTTTTCCAAAATGATCATTGAAAAGTGGAAATGTTAATCATGCGCATGTATAACCTATTGTCTCCATGATTGTAACATAATTCATTTTTTATAGAAATATTTAATTATTGGATTTAAAAGTATAGTTAATGTGTAAAAGTGATAAATATTTCATGAATTTTATTCTTGATATGATGAAATAATGACCAAATTTACCATAGTCAACAAACCAAAGTCACTTTGGATATAAGTACCGAATATTGTCAAAATGTCTGACACGAACATAAATGATTAAGTAATTGAATATAACATGGTGATAAGTGATATGATAAGAATAATTAATTTTATAAATTATATTAAAAAAGTATAATATTACCTTATATTTATCATTAATGGTGAAAAACAATGTATCTTACTTATCAGACTCAGGGGAAGGGTCTTCCATTTAAAAAATACACTTTAAAATTTAAACTATCATTTTTTTAAATATTCAAAGAGAAATGTTTTTTACATGTCTTGAATCCATATAATAACCCACCATAATAAAGCTTTAATTATATGATGAAACCTTTACATAATTATATGTCTTATTTAAAATAAATACTTTCCCTTTTTATGTATGCAGTATTTCAAAAAAATTAGTGATTTCAAAATGAAATATTTTATTTTCCTTAAAAAAAATTTATGATACAAGATTTCATAATTTAAATTTCTAATATGGATCTTGGGAATTTTTTACAATTAAGGGTTGTTTTTTATAAGGAAATTAAGTGTGGTTTTATTATTAACCAATGATGGGTTGTTCCATGAAAAACAGAGGATGGGTGGTTATGTTATTTCCTTCAATTCATTGGGTACTATGGAGATGGAATTCGACCATATTGTTATACCATATGTGAGATGAATTTATCTTAATAGGTTTCTCCTAAGGTATAATGGATTATACTATAATATTTATTCCCATATTAACTATGATGGTCAATCATGAGTAGTTCGGATGGTTACTCTAAGGTAATGATCATAAGTTAAATATGATGGTCTTGAATGAGTAATTGTGGTTGTTACTCCAATGATTTAGAAATTTTACAACATGTTTTATCTATGTTTTCTCTGGGTTTTAAAATTTTCTTTGTCTAAAATTTGCGTGTTTTTTACATATAAATTATTAATTCCACATGGTCAATGAATAATGTGATAAAGGCATGTATATTATAGATTTTATGATTTTCATTAGACTAATGATTTTATTTCTTTTTATATCCCTTACTGAGATTTTTATAACCATAACATGTCTTAAAAAGTTTTTCATAGTTTCCATTGGAGAGAAGGTACAAGGATTAGGTGAATAAAAAAATGGTAAAGATTTATCATGGAAATAAATCATGTTTTATTTTGAAGAAATTAGTTTTATTAAAAAATAGGTAGTGAGTATAAGTGTCCACTTGTAATGTATAGGTATAAAATGTATTTTTTTCCTAATTATACAATAATCTAAACCAAAAATTACCTTTGAATTTTTATAATGTGAATTATAGTTCAAAAACACTAGAATACATAATTCTTATGGTCAGTTCCTTAAAGAAGGTATGAGAAGAGGGATTAGACAACTTTAAGGTTATGATGTTTTATTGTGAGGGTTTCTTATGAATTATATATATCATCATGGTTTTATAAATTTAATGTTTATTATAAGTTCAATGTCATAGAAACCCTATTTTATATTTTCATGTAAATAAATTTTGAAGCTATTAATGAAATTTGGTAGTTGTTTTATTATTTAAGGTATATGTAACCCTTGGTTTTAATGTGATGTTTTCATTGAGAAAGATTAAGTTTATATTTTTTGGAAATTATTTAAAGGTATAGATATCTTTTAAGGTTTCTATGATATTTTATTTTGATGTAATTATGGATTATTATATGTTATGGACGAAAAATGATAGTTATAAGATAACCACTAAGGTTAAAAATTTTATTTAATGTTAAATATATAAAACTTATTTTGGAGGATGTTTCTCATGTTTTGGGAATGTTATTTGGATTATATTAATATATATTTATAAAAATGAAAACCAATAGGATGGGTGACAACCCCTCATATCAATAATGAGCACATAGATTTAACAACCAATTGAATGCTGGAAAGGGTTCATCTCCAACCATTGGACTACATGATGTCCTGGTTAGTATGGAATGTTCTTTTTAGTTAAAAGATTTGATCAATAAAGGATAAATTGATTTTGGGAACATATGTTTTACCGTATTGATGACCATATTATTGTTTGTTGATTTGGTGTTAAGTTATTAATGTTATATCAGAATAAATTCACTATTTTGGGAAATATATATGACAATGGTAAATAAAATACTATGATATTTTATTTAATAAAGAAATGTTTAATTTTATTTTTTAGAAGAATATATGATTTTTTTGGATTTATGGTGATTTATGGAATTGTTTATCATATCTTGGAGATGATTTATGAAATTACATTTTTTGGTATGAGACAAAAAGAGTGATTGATTTTTTCTAGAGATAACTATTTATATAAATATTCGAAGTCTATGTGATAAAATCCTTCAAATTTTGGGGGTTTAATATTAGTTTTGAATATAGTTTTGAGTAATTGTAATTATTTTTATTTATTAATTGATTTATGTTGAACTTTGGGTAGTACTATTTAATTTTAAAGATTTAAGTAGTTTTTCATCATATAAAGGATTATTGTTTTTTTGAAATTATCTTGTCTTATCCTATCAATTTTGGTTTTGGTAAATGGAATATTCCATAGGAATATATAATTATTCTTCTATGGATTATTTCATTCAATTTATGTTGATTATACTACTTCAATCAATAAAAATTCATCATGAATACTCTTTGTTTGGATAAAAATATGTGATTGTGGTGTAAATTCATTAAAGGTTTAAATTCTCCTACCATGTAACTATTTTTCATTATTTTATAATTCTAAATGGAAAAATAATGACTTAAATCTAGAAAAAAGGACTTGAAAGAAAAACATTATCCCTTTACTTTTCATTCTGAGAAATCAATATCCTTCTAACCGATCACAAATTTTCAATTTTGAGATGGTTAAACTTATCATGACCATGTTATGTATCACTGTTTATTATTTATTGGGAGATTGTATTCATTTTAATATCCATGTTTTCACTTCACACTAATTGTATCCTTGTTGGAAACCTAGTTATGTGTTATTCCAGATGAACTTTATACTTCTCTTTCTCTCTTTTCAAGTAGATTCTTTTTTGAACATTTTTACATTGTCAGATTTTAACAAAGGTATTTGGAAAAGTCAATACCTAGAAACCAAATGCAAGTTCATTTTTGTGGAATTAATTTCATAAAGGGGTAGAAATTGACATCTTGATATTTTAAAAGGAAACATCATATTTCATAGCATACAATATATGCAACATCGAGATTAAATAAAAAATAAAATATTATTATTTAAACATGAAAATTATTACCTAGCCATCAATAGGCATGAATGAATATTTTTTTATAAAATTTAAATATATATTTTCCATAATAATTTATAGTTTATAATTAAATTTCTTTTAAATAAGAACAAATTTTTTTACTAATGTAATTATATTATTCAAAAATAAATTTTATTCAAAAAGGATTTTTTGACATTTTATTAGAGGATATTATATTTAATTTATAAAGGTTTTAGAAATATTTAATTCTCAAAATTAACATCATTTTTTAATATATCATGTGAAAATTATCTTATAATTAATTTTTAATTTTTTTAACAAATTTTATGTTTCATGTTATAGTAATAGAATTTTATTTCTATTACAAACTATATTTTATCTTAAAATATTTACAAGGTAAAATTATACATTTAATTAGTTTTAAATATTAATTAGTTAAATTTTATTTTAATTAATCCAATTATGTTTCTTGAATTGGATTTTACAGTTTAATTAAGAATTACATTTACATTTAAAAATGGAATTTTTATGAAAAAAAATATTTCATTGCATTTTCCTTTTTAATTTTGAACTAAATTATAAAAATTATTTGGTTTTAATTTCAAAAATGAATTCCCTATTTTTAATCAAAGATTAAATATTTATTTAATATGTCCCTTTTATTTTTTTCAATATGAATATACACTATAGTAATTGTTTACCATAGTAAATGGAAAATCAGATAATTTAGCATAAAAAATGATAATAATGATAAAATGAACCAAAAAACATATGTAAATATTATTTTAGGGGTTTATATCTTTCATACATTTTGTTAATTTATTATATTTTTCTGCCACATGTATGAGATTATAACCATTATATTATTTATTTAAAGAAAATCCAAAAATATCAAACTCTTGTTTTTAATAAGTATAATATTTTTAATATAGTGTTATCTAGAGTATATGTTAAAATATAAATATTATTTTTAAATATAAAATATTAATAATCATTATGATAATTTATTTATAATTTTTAGTGAATAAATAATTACCTTAAATGCTTGCACAATGTTGATGCAGTAATTATTCCATTAATGAATAAATCAAATAAATGAAATAAAATATATTAAAGTAAATATAATTTGAGATATTTAAGGTTATTCAAGAATTATATAGATACACATGACCAGTTTAAAATTGAATAAATTATTTGGCTGAAATTATACTTCTATTTTTTTTAATTTCAAAGAAATTAATTGTATAAAAATCGATAATAATGAGATTTCATGGGATTGATATTTAATTAAATTATTTATAAATAAAAACAATATTAAATAAGATTAATGGGGATAAATATGGTTTATAATTTCACCCACTATGAATTATAGTCCATTTGGAAACATTTGGGTCTAGAATCATACTATTATATTTTAATATTTTGGGAAATTCAAAGAGTGCCCCTCCCCTATCTTATAAATGGTCACCTTCTCATCTCAATCCTTCACACTCAAAACCCATTTTTTGGCCATTATATATGAAAATATTTTCATATAATCCCTACCCTCATTCTATAGGTCTTTTTATGCATAATATCAATCTTGGAGGGCATAAGGAATTAATTAAAGGAGGTTTTCCAAGGAAGTATAATTGTTTTAATTTATATGTTTAGGTTTTTTTTCTTTGTCCACATCCATAAAACCTTGTTATACCAAGATAAAACAATAAAACCCTTATAATTCATATATCGAGGTGTAATTATGTTATTTTGATGGACCATATCCATTTACTCTTCCATCAAATGAAAAAATAATTCATCATTCATGGGTATGACATACTACCACCTCACGAACTGAGGTAATATGTTTTCCATAACTATCTCTAATGTATGGATTATAATGATTGAATTAATGTCTATATATGATATTAATAAAATAATAATTATTATAAAATTATAATATATCATTACCTTCCAAACATTACATTCACTAAAAATTAGAAACATCATTCATTCCTACACGTGGACTACCACCTCCAAAAAGTTATGTGATTTATTTTTCATCACCATATAATATGGATGGTATATATAATTATTTTTAAAGAATTAATAGGATATTTAATATATTATTATAATTCTAGAAAGATAAAATTGTAATTACCTTCATTCAATATTGATCATTGAAAATTTGAAACGTTGCTCATGTGTACGCGCGACCTACCATCTCCATGATTGTAACATAGTTAATTTTCTAGAACCATATTTAATGGTTTGATATAAAAGTATAAATTATTTATAAATGTGATAATTATGTCACTAATATTATTCTATTTATTATTAAATAATGAACAATTTGAAAATTGTACCAAATTCATTTTGGACTTAAGTACCAAATATCATCAAAACATCTGACATGAACAAATATGATTAAGTAATTGTATATAACATGGCAATAAATGTGTAACTTCCCGACCCGGAAGCCACTAACCAAGTGCTCCGAGCCGGTTCACCACAAGGCCTCAAGCGCAACTCCCCGTACGCTAGAGGCTGCCGACTAGCAGCGAGGGCCTAGGGTGTGATAGTGGGGAGACTATAACCATATACCAAAGTAAGAAAATAGAGGAAATAACTAAGTATCATACACAGTGGAAAGTAAACAGAGTGCAGAAGCAATAAACAACTGAAATAGAACAAGCAGTAATAGTAAAATGTTGTAAAAGCCCGAACAGCTATGCAAAACAATACAACATTGGTCACCCACTGGCCGACCATACAGATACAAGTAAAAAAGAAACTAAAAGTAAAATTATAGGGCTCTGTTACTAACTCCGAGCCAATCCTTGTACCCGATCTCCAGACACTGTCGAACTGATGCAGCCCAATCAGTAGAACCACTCGAGCAGCTCAGATCGATCATGCAACACTAGGCCTCATCCCTATCCATCATGCAACTCGTGCTCAAACTGAAAATTAGACATAAGTTCTACACATACACCGAGGTGCACGTGCAGGGGTGAGAAATAATCTCAGTAGGTCACCCCGACACGAAACCTATAAATGTGCTGCTGAAAGTGTATGCAACAGCAATGTACTCAGCCTAGCCAAAACACAACAAAAAAAAGTAAACCAAATGTTCAACCACAGTCTATCTCAGGGTCTGTAATCCCTTTCAACTGGGAAAGTTCCACTATGGATGTCCATATCTATATAGGTACACATGTATAGTCCCACACCTATACACATATACATAAATATGAATATTCATGATTAGGTGAATCAAATAACAAGAAACCACATCAACAGTTGATCATTGGGACCATAGGGCCGATCACTTGGACATCCTATGCAAGGGAATTGAGCTGGATGTCATGCCACTCAAGTCGTGTATCATTAAGTCGATCTATGGGTCTGTAATACCATCGAAATATACTTGCTTCGGCAAACGCTGAAAATAAATCCCTGAACAAGTTAACAAAAAACAAGTAACCAGTTCAATATAAATAAACTATGAGTTTCTTTGAGATTCGGCCTTGACTGACCATCTATTATACCAAATCCACAACAAAGACCACAACATGATAACAGAAATTAAAAGATAACAACAATGCCAAGCCTATGATGTAGCTTGGCAGGTTCAACATAAGAATTCACCATAGTGAAAGTTATAAGTAAACAGTTAGTGTCCTCAGACATGCCAACCTTACCCTCAGGTAATCAGAATCGAAACCCTCAGGTATCTACCCACAGGCATGACAGATATTTACCACTGGCTAAGAAGTGTCACCCTCCGGCACAGAATCTATTTCCCATTGGCACTGAAGAAGTTTCCCTCCGGCTAAGATAACCACTGCCCTTAGGGTAAAGGTAACACTGCCCTTAGGCTAAGTAAAGCACTTCCCTTAGGCTAAGCAAGTAACCGGGCCATGACCAACATATAAACAAGTAATGCACATTTAATTCCTCTCAAGGAAATTCAACAAACATTATTACAATGGCATACCCTCGGGTATCCTGGCCAAACGGCTAAACAGAGGAGTGCACCCCCGGGGTGGTCCCGGATCCAAGCAGTGATCACAAACAACAATTTAAACTTATCATTAGATTAACTATATAATTCTAGATATCTTATCAGCAAAGGCCTCAGCCATACGACACCCCAAACATGGGTTCGTATCTCAACGATACACAAAATCAACTCAAAAGTTGGAAATAAACATTGGACCACCTACTACTCAGGCAAAAAAGGAAATGTAGGCATCCCTCAAACAAGAATATGCCTTGAGTCAGGCTCAACAACCACTAACCAGGAAGCACCTCTTGTAACCACTACAGCATCAACAACCCAAGTTAGATATAAAAAAAGAAGTCATTATGGCCGAACGCCCAACCCAACACTAAAACCATAACCCCACAAGATTACTAGTTTGGAAAGGGTTCTAGATGACACCCTAACAACTTCTATACCAAAACCCGATGTAACAACTCAGGACGGTCAAACAATGGGCACCCACTGGGTCCCACGAGTCAAACACCAAGGAGTCATCTTACACAGGATCCTCCAGATAACTAGAGAGAAGGAATCCTACAAGGGGTCCTTAGCAAAGAGGAATCCTACATGGGATCCTCGAATGAAGAAAAAAAGAGGCAACCCATTACAGGGGTCCTCTCAAAGAAAACATGAGAGAGTTCCTACAAGGACTCCCTAGTTCATCACATAAGCAAGGCATCCCTCAAGGGACCCTTAGAAGCATCCGGTCTCACAACCTCTCACGCCAAAAGGACACGTCTCACAAGGGGAACAACCTCTAAAGAAAAGTTTATGGTAGATAGCACACTGCTCATCTCATATTAAAGGTCTCGACTAAGTTGGTCCAAACACCCAACCTAGCAACGTCGCCAAGTCTCACCCTCTGGTGACGACTGGGCTAGATAACAAGACGAAGAACCCCTATGTTTAGATAAAACCTCAAAAACTCAATTTATATGAACTCTACCATTGCGATCTACGTGGAAAAACTCTCATAATAGACTACTCACATGCCCAATTATGACTTCCAGAGCAGAAGATATCCCAAAATTACCGAACTGATGCAGTACATGGCCAGAGTACATGGCCAGAACCCATTGGGCCTGCCTGTGTCATAGTACACAGTGTGTAATTTACTGTAAACAGAATGTACTGTTCAAAAAAAGTTGTGTCGTGTCCTTTTTCACCCGAACACATGCCCATGTACCACTACACGGCGTGTACTTTATTGTACACGGCGTGTACTTCAAAAAAAACCACTAAAACCGTGTTCGATTTCACATGGTCGGTCACACGACCACCACTACACGGCATGTAATAAATGTACACATAATGTATTTAAAAACACATCTTCCCCAAACGGGAATAACACAAGGCATGTACCCCTGGAACACACGTCGTGTATACTGGGTTTTCTGACGGGAAATCCCTAAAAACACCCGATTCGCCAGTTTTCGCCCCCGAAACAACAGATCGAGCCCCATGGGAATACCAGCTAGTAATATAAGGCTTTGAAAACATAAAACAAATTTTTTAATGAAATACATGGCAAAAACATAAATGGCCCTACCTTCGGGCAGAAACCGCCAAAGCCACGGTTGATTTCACGATCCACGGAGGCCGCATGCCGACTCTGTGCGTCGAGGGCTTCAAATCAGTACCCCTATCGCCTTTTGTCTCTCCCTATTTCTTGATCTCCCATTTCTCCCAAGGAACATGGACAATGAGGAGCACATAAGAAGCGTGCGCAAGGAGGAGGAGGAAGGAAGAGAGAGAAAATAAAAGAAAAAGAAGAAAAGAAAAAGAAGAAAAAGGGGCTCGGGTTGTCCCCAGCGCCAAACATGAGTTTATGCCTCCCATAGGCTAAACAACCCATTCTGGACTCAACGGAGCAGATGTAATCTCAATACGATTCTCCGTTTAAATTTTATCACCAAACGAACTTGCACTAATAAATTAATATTTAACTTAATAATATTAAATATTCCGCCAAAATTCGAACAACTCATATTTCCACCAAACTCCTGTCCTAGGGGAAATCCCTATTACGGGACCATCAAAGTTGTCAAAAAAATTATCCGAGATCATCTGGTTAGAAAAAATGACCATTTTACCCCTCACGAGCATCCAACAGCAAAAATTCAAATTTCCACTCAAAACGACTGTCCAGAAAAACCAGGGTTCTTACAAACTCCCCACCATAAACCTTCTCGTCCCCAAGAAGCCTAATGAAAGAACTAAAAGCCATACCCATAACCTGAGCATCTGCACAAACATGATATCTGGATTTTCCAAAGACCAGCCTTATAGCGTTAACAACCACTTCTACATAGAAGAGATTCAACTACGACTGATCTGGTACTCCCCACCATAAAAATACCCTTATCATCGTCTTAAAAGAAAACCCTGAGCACAAAAGCTCTTGGAAAACACTGAAGTCTAACCAGAATAAGGAAAACCACCTCAAGGGGACAATGGTGCACTCCCCACCACATGGATTTCCTTACACCACTCCAAGAGAAAAACCAGAACAGGTTCCATTATCAACAGGGATGAACATTAATAAAGGAAAAGGAGCTGGATGTAGGGTCGAAGCTCTCTCAGCATACTCAATAAGAATAAAGATAGTACACGATCGTCTCTAACAGGTGTACACTAAGATTTTACCGAAGGCGTGTCCAGCTCCCTATGAGCCATGCCAACATCCTGCCAAAACACGACCAGGATTCAAGAACAAGTCAACATTTCTCACAAGGCCTCACAACTGGGTCACGAGGTCCTACCACCTAGCCCAAAAGATATAAAACCTCTCTCAAGAAGGTAATGATCATAACGACCAACGAGAGACAAAACCAAAACACAACCTACAAGGGCCCTGATCCTCTCCGAGCATCTTCAGAAAGAACTACTCCCTGGAGTTCACAAACCGAGCAGGATAAACTGAACAAACTCTCATCGGCATCCGTATACAGGAATACCCAAGGAAGTCTAGTTCACAAGAAAAGCCTTGGTATCTATCGAAATCATTCTCAACGATCTGACTAGATAACCACATACCCGAAAACAACACCCAATAAGGGTTTAACATAAAGGTATCATGTGCCACATAGACCAACTGGGGTCACTGTACCACCTGTGCACAAGGAATGAGTCATCATCCTTACACCAAAGCCTCAACATAGATCCACATAACCTGCCATCAGAGTAAAATGTATGTGTAAGAAGACCCAAAGGTCTCAGTCATCAGTAAAAACACACACTAGCAGGCCTATATGTTGTGAATCCTATGTACCTAGTATGATGCATGAGACGCCTCTTGCCTTTTCCGACCAAGAGTCAAAATCCATCCCCGACATCTTACCAATGGCCAAGAGCCAGAGATCTATAGTAAATCAGAACACAAGAAAACATGTGCATCGCTCAAGGCGAAAATCATATACAACGGTAACATCGCAAAATCAGAATAGAAATCCCAAACCATGGAAACCAGGAATTCTTACCAGAACAAGTGTTCTCGACGCACCAGCCCGATATCCATCACAGGTTCCAACACATTCCTTATACTCCTGTCTACCATATCCAAAATAGTAAAGACCAGGAAAGAAAAATCATATGATACGACTTTGTAACGTCCCGACCCGGAAGCCACTAACCCAGTGCTCTGAGCCGGTTCTCCATAATGACTCAAGCACACCTCCCCGTATGCCAGAGGATTCTGACTAGCAGCGAGGGCATAGGGTGTGATAGTGGGGAGAATATTCCCTCATACCAGAGTAAGAAAATAGCAGAAATAACTAAGTATCATAAACAGTGGAATCTAAATAGAGTGTGGAAGCAATAAACAACTGAAATAGAACAAGATATAATAGCAAAATGTTGTAAAAGCCCGAACAGCTATGCAAAAAAATACAACAATGGTCACCCACTGGCCGACCATACAGATACAAGTACAAAAGAAACTGAAAGTAAAATTACAGGGCTCTACTACTAACTCCGATCCAATCCACGTACTCTGTCTCCAGACACTGTCGAACTGTTGTATCCCGATCAGTAGATCCAATCAAGCAGCTCCGTTCGATCATGCAACACTAGGCCTCATATCTATCCACCATGAAACTCATGCTCAACCTGAGAAGAAGAAAAAAGGTCTACACATACATCGAGGTGCACGTGCAGGGGTGATAAATAATCTCAGTAGGGCAACCCGACAAGCAACCAATAACTGTGATGTTGAAAGTGTATGCAACAGCAATGTGATAAGCCTAGCTGAAACACATCAAAAGGAAGTAAACCAAATGTGCAACCGCAGTCGAACTCAGGTTCCGTAATCCCTGTAAACTGGGCAAGTGCCACCATGTATGTCCATATATATATATGTACACATATATAGTCCCATACCTATACACATATACATAAATATGAATATTCATGATTAGGTGAATCAAATAACAAGAAACCACATCAACAGTTGATCATTGGGACCATAGACCCGATCTCTTGGACATCATGTGCAAGGGAATTGAGCTGGGCATCGTGCCACTCAAGCCATGTATCATTAAGTTGATCTTTGGGTTTGTAATCCAATCGACATATACCTGCTTCATGCAACACAAGAAATAAATCTCTAAACAAGTAACCAAAAACAAGTAACTAGTTCAATATAAGTAAACTCTGAGTTTCTTCGAGACTCGTCCTTGACCGAACATCTCCTATACCAAAGGCACATCAAAAACCACAACAGGCTAACAACAAGTAAAAGAAAACAACAATGCCAAGCCTGTAATGTAGCTTGGTAGGTTCAAAAGAAGAATTCACCATAGTGAAGGTTATAAGTAAACAGTAAGTGTCCTCAGACATGCCAACCTTACCCTCAGGTATTTGCCCACAGGAAAAACAGATATTTCCCACAGGCTAAGAAGTTTCACCCTCAGGCACAAAATCTATTTCCCACAGGCACTGAAGAAGTTGCCCTCAGGCTAAAATAACCACTGCCCTCAGGATAAAGGTAACACTGCCCTCAGGATAAGCAAAGCACTCCCCTCCGGCTAAGAAAGTAACCGGGGCATTCCCAACATATAAACAACAAATACACAAGCAATTCAACTTAAGGAAATTCAAAAACCATTATTACAATGGCATACCCACGGGTATCCTGGCCAAACGACTAAATAGAGGAGCGCACCCCCGGGGTGGTACCAGATCCAAGTAGGGATCCCAAACAACAGTTTAAACTTATCATTAGATTATCTATACAATTCTCACTACTACAAATACAACTTTTATCAGCGCTAAAAATGGACTTTATCAGCACTAGAAAAGTGCCGATAAAGCCGATGAAGATAAAGGGGGTCCCCTTTATCAGCGCTAAAAAAAGCGCTGATAAAAGGGGTCTTTTATCAGTGCTAAAAGGAAGCGCTGATAAAAGGGTATTTTATCATCGCTTTCTTTTTAGTGCTGATAAAATACCCCTTTTATCTGCGCTTTTTTAGCACTGATAAAAATAAAAAAATTAAAAAATTAAAAAAATTAAAAAAATTAAAAAAAATACTGCCAATCTAAGGGGGGGCTTTTTACAGTGCTTGAGCCCCCCTTTATCAGCACTTTCCTGCACCTCTAGTGCCCTCCCGCACCGCCTACACCTTTTATCAGTGCTATCCCTTTAAATCAACCTTGGGCGCGCACCCCTGCCTCCACCCGGATTTGATCTCGAGACCTCCCCCCTGCGCACCTAAAGCCTTTGCCACTACCCTATATTGATTTGTTCTCTTATTCATGATATATCAATTTATTTATATATATATTTAGTTATATTTATTCGTATAGTAATATATATTTATATTAATAGATATAGTTATATTAATATATAGATATAGTTATATTAATATATATATATAGTTATATTAATATATACATATAGTTATATTAATAAATGTATAGTTATATTAATATATGTATAGTTATATTAATATATAGTAGTTATATAAATATTAATATATTGGTATTTAAAATAAAATGGATATTAGTTATTATTTAGATAAAGCTAATATATTTTATATGTAAATATATGTAATTATTTATTTAAAAAATTTAATTTCTTTGTATGAATATATATAAAAAAATTACATATAGTTATAAATTTGATAATAAATAGCAGTGCATTATAAAAAAAGGATGAAATTTCAAATACATAATATCAATATGAATCTAATAACTTGTAATAAATTCAGTCCCCACCAAAAAAAGCCAATAATACCCCCTTAAATGAGGCTGAAAATCCACAAAATGTTAAAACATCTGGGTAGCTCGACAAAAAACTCAGTTTTGGGGGCCTTCTGGGCCTCTTTTGGCCTCAGAAAACGCTTGAACGGTGTCGCCCCAATCATAGCGACGTAGAGCTCGTCGCAGGCTTCGATTTGATATATTGTAGAGCTCAAACGGACACCCGGATCAATAGTTATGGTCGTTTGAAATTTGAGTTGCGTTTTCAACATATTTTGGATCTTTTTTTAATTTTTTTTATTTTTTATTTTTCAAATTGTTATTAAACGACTATTACTCCATAATAATAATCAAATTATTAATTAAAAAAAATAAAATTTTTTAAGAATCCATTTTAACTAAATATATTATATATTAAGTATATTAAGTGTAAATGTACATTTATACTTATATAAAATATATTTAAAAATTATATATTATATTTATATCAATATAACTATATAACTATATTTATATATTAATATATTTTTTTTAAATTTTTTTTGAAGTCGACCCTTTATCAGCGCTACAAAAAAGTGCTGACAAAGGGGTACTTTTATCAGCGCTTTATTTAGCGCTGATAAAGGCATCCTTTATCAGTGCTTTTTTGAGCGCGGAAAAATGCCCCCCCCCCTTTATCAGCGCTTTTTCGTTAGCACTGATAAATGGGTGGCACTGGCCTTGCCCAGTTTTGTGGTAGTGTCTAGATATCTTATCAACAAATCCCTCAGCCATACGACACCGCAAACATGGGTTCATAGCTCAACGATACACAAAATCAACACAAAAGTTGGACATAAACATCGGACCACCTACTACTCAGGAACACAAGGCAATATAGGCATCTTTCAAACAAGAAGACCCCTTACGTCAGGCTCAACTGCCACCAACCAGGAAGCACCTCTTGTAACCACTACAACATCAACAACCTAAGTCAGATATAAAAAAACAAGTGAGGGTGGCCGAATGACGAACCCAACACTAAAACCATAACTCCAGAGGATTAATAGTTTATAAAGGGTTCTAGATGACACCCTAACACCTTCTCTACCAAAACCCATTGTAAAACTCGGGACGGTCAAACAAAGGGAACTGACTGGGTCCCATGACTCACACACCAAGGAGTAATCCTACACGGGATCGTCCAGATAACTAGAGAGAAGGAATCCTACATGGGATCCTTAGCAAAGAAGAATCTTGAATGGGATCCTCGAATGAAGAACAAAAGAGGAAACCCATTACAGGGGTCCTCTCAAAGAAAACATGAGGGAGTTTCTACAAGGACTCCCTAGTTCAGCACACAATCTAAGCTAGGCATCCCTTAGGGGACCCTTAGAAGCATCTGGTCTCACGGCCTCTCAGGCCAGAAGGACACATCTAATAAGGGGAACTTCCTCTAAATAAAAGGTTTTAGGAGATAGCTCATAGCTCATATCATATTAAAGGTCTCAACTAAGTTGGTCCAAACACCCAACCTAGCAACCTCGCCAAGTCTCACACTCAGCTGACGTCTGGGATCAATAACAAGAGGAAGAACCCCTACGTTTAGATAAAACCCACAAAAATCCATTTATATGACCTCTATATGTAAAAAGGAGTACACCATTGCGATCTATGTGAAAAACGCTCCGAATTGACTACTCACACGCCCAATTCTGACTTCCAGAGCATAAGATATCCCAAAATTACCAAACTGAAGCAGTATATGGCCAGAGTACATGGCCAGAACCCATTGGGCCTACCTGTGTAATAGTACACGGTGTGTAATTTAATGTACATGGTGTGTAATATTCAAAAAAATTTACGCCATGTCCATTTTCACCCAAACACATGCCCATGTACCACTACACGGCGTGTACTTTACTGTACACGGCGTGTACTTCAAAAAAACCACTAAAACCGTGTTCGATTTCACACGACCGGTCACACGGCCACCACTACACGGCGTGTACTCAATGTAAAGTGTGTGTACCTAAAAAAATCATCTTCCCCAAACGGGAAGAACACATGGCATGTACCCCTGGAACATACGCCGTGTATTCTGGGTTTTCTGACGGGAAATCCCTAAAAACACCCAACTCGCCCGTTTTCGCCCCTGAAACAATAGATCGAGACCCATGGTCATACCAGCCAGAAATATAAGGCTTTAAAAACATAAAACAACATTTTTTAAGGAAATACATGGCAAAAACATAAACGGCCCTACCTTCGGGCGGAAACTGCCGAAGCCTCAGTTGATTTCACGGTCCACGGATGTTGCATGCCGACTCAGTGCGTCGAGGGCTTCTAATCGGTACCCCTCTCACCTTTTGTCTCTCCCTATTTATCAATATCCCATTTCTACCGTGGAACATGGCCAAGGAGGATCACATAAGGAGCGTTTTCAAGGAGGAGGAGGAAGGAAGAGAGAGAAAATATAAGAAAAGAAGAAAAGAAAAGGAAGAAAAAGTGGCATGGGCCGGCCCCGGCGCCCGACATGAGTTTATACCTCGCATAGGCTAAACCCCCCATTCTAGACTCAATGACAAAGATGGAATCTCAATCCGACACTCCTTTTAAAAGTTATCACTAAACTAACTTGCACTAATAAATTAATATTTAATTTAATAATATTAAATATTAAATATTCTTCCAAAATTAGAACAACTCAGATTTCCACCAAACTCTTGTCCTAGGGTAAAATCCCTATTCCGGGACCGACAAAGTTGTCAGAAAAATTATCCACCATTATTTGGTTGGGGAAAATGACCATTTTACCCCTCACGAGTATCCACCAGCAAAAATTCAAATTTCTGCTCAAAACGACTATCCGGAAAAACACGGGTTCTTACAAAATGACATAATGAGATTAATTAATTATTAATTAGTAATCATGAATGTCCAAAATTGACCTAAATTTATTATTTGTCTAGTTAATAAACATATGTGATGTGTCAGACTCAATGTAAGGGACTTTCTTTTAATATAAATCATCTTTTGAAGTTCCTCTATTTTTTTAAGTCGAAATAGAATATTATTTTTTTCAAATATGTAGAATGAACAAAATTTCAAAGCATATAGAACATTAATTCTTTTAATCTCTCTTTAAATTTTTATATGAATCATTTCAATGAAAATCTGATCCTTTTTATGGGCACAATATTTTTAAAAAATTAGTGATTTCCAAATAAAAAGGATTATTTTTTTTATGATTGTTTTTATGATTCAATCTTTCATGATATATGTTTATGATATGGTTCTAGGGTGCTGTTTAAAATTTCTAGTGCTTCCCTAATAAACCAATTTTGTTTGGTTATGTTATAACCTATAATTCTTTGGGTACTCTGAAGATCGAGGTAGACCGTATGGTAATTACTTATATGAGATGGATTTAATAGATTATGTTTCTCCTAATAGATAATGAGAATATAATATGATGGTTATTCTTGGATTGACTATGATAGTTATTATGGATTAGATGTAATGGTTACTGAAAGGTAATGATCAAAAGTTAACCATGATGGTCTTCCATTAGTAGAAGTGGTGGTTACTTTAATGCTTCCCCAAGTTTCCAACAAGATTTATCTGTGTTTTCTATGTGTTTTAAAAGTTTTATTTTTGAAAATATGTACGTCATTGCTATATAAATGATTAATTCCATAATCTCCAATAATAATGTGATAGAATTAATTGTGTTATGTATTTTCATGTTTTCACTAAAATAATGGGTTTCTTTATTTTTAATGTTGTTTGCCAGCATTTTTTGTACTCGTCCAATGTTTTAAAGTGTTTTTCACAAGGGTTAAGGGAGTGTCGGTACACGAAAGAGTCCAAGAAGAATATTTTAAATATTTATCTATAAAATAAATCATGTTTTATTTTAAATACATTTGTTTAATTGAAAAATTGTATACTGTGTTTATGTTTCCAGTTGTAATGTTTAGTTTTACTATGTAATAGTTCACCCTACTTCTCTAAATCTCTAAATTGAAATTATCCTTAGAAGTGTAAAAAAGTGAATTATAGTTCAAAAACAAAATAATATATAATGATTAATGCATAGTCCATAAATATCATGATCAAAATAACATCTTATTATATTGATGATATGGTATTTTTTATTTTATGATGAGTACAACATAAGGATATGAATTTGAAGACTATATAAATTTGAAGTGGTAAGTAAAAAATTATTACTAATTCTTCGGTGGACACCCTTTAGATCACTTCTTATGGGACCTAGGGTTGTTATTTTTGAAGGTACAAAACCTGAATAACTTGTATAAGGATTTTTAGAAGAGTAATTTTTAGGGTTTTTTTGATATATATGGCTTAATGTGGTGTAAATAATAAATGGATGATGTTCCCTTTTATAATTGAGGTGAGGAGAACTTTTGGAATTTCTTAAAATAATAAATTGTTATAAATTGTTATTAAATTTCAAAAGAAACAAAAATAATTTATTTTTCTTTTAGGATGATTATAGGTTGAAAAAATATAATCCAATAAAAATTTGGAAACTTTTTACTATATATTAATCCTCATATTTTTTTACCCCCACATTAACCATTTTTAAACATACCATGTCAATAATATTTTTACTCTTTGAGGGTCAATATATTTTTTATAAATTGATAAAAGACACATAAATGGACCATGTTTCATATTATAAACCATATACTAATAGCCTGGCTAAATATAATATTTTTATGAATCTTGTATCATTTAATGAAATATTATTTACAATAAAATATCAGTAAAGTCAATTTTTAGAACTATTCATTACTTTGACATAAATAATATCAATAAAAAACATATAATTCGAACCAAATAATTTATTATATCTGAAAAATATCATGATAATATATCAAATTCATGTATCACATTATTTATCTCAAATTATTTTACATTTAATATTTTAAATATCATTTATTTAGTATTTCCAACAATTGAATAATTATTGTGGCAACATTGTGTAGCAATTTAAGGTAATTACTTCTTCACTCTAAATTAAAATTAAATTACCATCATAAAGATAGATGTTTTAGACTTCAAAATAAAATTTTTAGTATAAAATATCCTATGGATAACCCCATATTAAGAATATTATTTTTATTAAAAAAAGTATGTGACGCGTTAGATTTTTTTTTCAAATAAAATACCATAACGGTAATATTTTCATAAAAATAGCCAAAAATTCCATAAAGATTAATGTTGGATAATTTTGGGTGAAATTTAATCATCAAATAAAATTAATACAAGTGTTAGGGTAATTTTATAATCCTTATCATTTTATTTTTAAGATTAATAAGTCGATTTACCCTTTACTATGGTAACAAAAATTACTAAGGTTTCAATTTATATTGACCAAAAATAAAAGGGGCATATTAACTAAATTTTTACCTCATTAATCCAATGAAATAATAAATTTTTAAAAATTCAACACATATAAGTTTAATAATTTAATTCAAAATTAAATCTATAAAATGAGATTGAAAATATTTTTAAAAAAATGTATTTATAAAAAAATGTTTTTATTCGATATTCAACAAAAAACTAATTGTAAGAAAATAATTGGGTATTAAAAATATAATATGAAAAAATTTACTTCTTAATTTTTCTTAAACAAAATATAACTTTTTATATTCTTGAAACAAACCATAGTTATGAATAAAAAGATTTATTTTACAGTATTCATTAATAAATCAAACATTTTAAAAATATCACCCATGGAAAATTTTAATATTATTATTTAAAAATAATTTTATTTTTATTAAATATGCTTTATATAGATTCTAGATAAATATTATAATATATACACATAAAAATTACTAGATACCATTTTTTAGGAAAATCTATTTTTGAAGCATAAAATAAACTTTCTGAAAATTGTATACTTATTTCCTAAGAACTAATCAAAGAAAATCATCGAGTTAGTTCCTTGTATATATTTCACAATTTATTTTATACTATTAATTTCCTCTAAATTAATAAATAGATTATAATGTCCATATTTCCATAATACTCTGCGGTTTGTTGACACTTAGTGTTGTGTGTTGTATACACTATCAAATAAAGTGTTCTTTTTAAAATCATAGGGTTTGTGCACTATAAGCTATCAAATATATTTAATTTATTTTAAAAAAAGAAACATATCTTAAAATATAAGGGTGTTACAAATTTCATATAAATGAATGATATTAGTGTTTTTTTTAAAATAAATCTAATGTGCTTATAATTATTTAACTATGGAATTTCTATTATAAATTGATAAATTATAACAAGTCTATAATTTATTTATATATGAATTGTTCATAAAAGATTATATCATATTTGAATATATGAATTTTCTCATTTATTAACTATATGTCTTTCATTATCCAATGATTGAAAGTGTCATACTATGAATTGGTGGATACTATAGTATAAATTCATAAACACATTCAATAAATTATTAGACACAAATCTAATGAGTTACATGATATGTATGATAATTTATTTATTAATTTTTTCCTTAAATTTGGATTTTACTAGGATATGTGATTGAGTTGAGAATTAAATTATAGATTATACTCATTAGGTTTTATAATGGTAATAAAATTTAGTTCCCTATGGTGTAAAGATCTATGGGTAGAGGGACATTGGGTATGACTACTCACTAATTGGGAGGATTATTCCATGTATAAAAAATTAGGGGCTTGTTATATATCTATTCATTCTTACTATTGTGAGGATTATTAGTTTTATATAATTCTAAAACATTACAAGAAAGGGATTTATATAATGTATTTATGAGATATAGTGGGACATTTGTGCATATATTTGGATTTTATTTTCTATTAGTAAAAAAATATATGAGTTTTTTGATGTGTTACACAATAATATTATTCAAAAATATTGAAAGGGTGAAAGGAGTAGGTATTCCAAAATGAATAATTTAAATCACGCATACATATAAATGAGGTAAAATGAGATATGGTTGTTAGATTATATCCCCATTATAATAATACAAATTCAAAGAATCATTATAAAGTGGAAACTCGACAAGTTTTTGATCATCCGATTTGGTTTCTCCATTCAAAAGTAGGACGCCGCTGAGTAATTGTGTACATGTAAAGAAAGTAACTTGGTTACCATGAGAGTCTGGTGACTCTTTTTGGTGTGTTTTATTTTATTTTCAATTAACTAGGAAACCCTTAGAGTTGTGATTCTTGAGGTACTGTGTTCAATTTATCTATATATTGCATTGATTAAGGAGTTGTGAGGTTAATCATCCAATAGTCATATATTATATGATTAACATAATGGTATTTCTGGATAAATAATTTTACGAGTGTTATTCCAACCCAATTTTATTTCTTAATTGAATATGGTATTGGTCCAAAAATATATATAATGTAAATTTATAAAAGGGGTCATCACTTTTATGGGCACACATTTAACAAAAGTATTTTTTAAATGATTGTAAAATTTGATACTTATTTGATAAAATGTAATCTTATATATAAAATAAATCATCATTATAGAGCTTTAATTTTAAATCAATCCATTATTAAGTTGAATCTGAATGTAATAAACCTTATAGACCTATATAAAAAATGAAGAATTATTTATAAAGATGATTTTCTTTAATTAATGCCTTTATAATCAACCTACAAGTTAATTTATTTAATATATAGATCGAGATTCTTACGGTAAGTATAAATAGATCAACTTGATGTTTAAAAAGGTATTAAAAACAAATTTACCCAAGTATATTCAGTCTATACTCATATATTTTATGACATTGAGTGCGACATTGACATGGTGAGACTGAGGAATTTATCTAAGTCTTAGTTTTCACAATCCATTCATTCTAAAAACCTCATTGGAAATATCTTTATAATGTGAATAAGTTTAATAAAAGTATAATAATTTTCATAAAAGTGCTAAGGATAGTTTAGAATGACATACGATAATTAGGTTTTGGTTTTATGTTTTAATTGTAGTAAGGTAAAGGATTTATCTATAAGAAAATATTGTTTGGTGAATAATTTAACCTTAGTCCATGAAACCTAGAGGGGGTGTTAAGAAGGTTGAGAAATTATTCTATAGGAGATTAAATTTTCTGATATATCTTAAGTCTTTTGATAAAATCCATTATTATTTAATGTTAGGTATCAATTTTATAAAGATCACCATTTTTATTTTTAATGGTATAAGATAAAAATAGGTACATTTCAATTGTTGTTGGAATATATGTAACCACTAGAATTTTCACTATGTATTTCCCTACTACAAATGTTAGGTTAATAACAATTTCTATATATAGAATGAAATAAAAATGAGCAATAATTTATCAAATAAATATTGTTAAAAAAGTATAATAATAATTAATCTTAAATTAACAAAAAATAGTATGACATTAAAATTTCTTTCTTATAGAGGATAAATAATTAATATTATTTAATCCCAAAAAACTAGTCACCATTTATCTAATTACAGTTTAAAGTACCAATAAATTAAATCAAACACTTTTTGAATGATTATTATGATAATATATGTTATTAAAATATATAGACTAATAAATTACATTATTTAAATTATAAATTGTTAATTAATAATATCAAGAACACATAATAGTCAAAAGGGATATTTTTAAAAAGGAACCTTTGTTTAGAGAGTGTATTATCATTTTAAAAATAAAATTTTAAATTATATATGTTTAATGGGATATAGAGAATATAAATGTTGAATTTATAATGGAAATATTATCTTAATAAAAATTATTATAATTTTTATGAAAACATTATTTTTAGGAATTGTGAAAAAATATAGTTTAAAAAATCATTGCATTTTTGTATCTATCAAGAAGTAGGAATAAATATTTTTAATGATTAAAAATAAATATAAGGAGAAAAAAAATAATTTTTAAATATCATTTTTAATTTATAAATTCCATGTTAACTTTATTAAGCATGAGTAATATTTTCCCATAAATAAAACTATTTCATGAATTTTATTTTAATTAAACATTACAATGGAAAATTAGGTTTTTGATTTTTTAATGCCACATAAAACCTGTTTTTTTATAATTAAACAATTTAAATAATGAAAATAAAAGAAATTTACAAATTAAACCTACACATAATTTTTAACAAAAAAATACACTTTTTCTAAAAATGATTTTTTACATCTTATATGCGCTAATGTTAAAGATGAATTTTATTAAAAAATTATTTATATATTGTATAAAATTTTATGAATTATTAGTTCTTTGTTATGTAATATGGGTAATTTTATTTTTATACATAAAAATAATCTACTTTGTTAAAAAAAGTTATCACAATAAAATAAATAAGGATAAAAATGAAAATTATAAGAGTAATTGAGTTAAAAACATGATTAAAACAAGCTTAAAAATGTATATTTGAGAGTTAAATGACGATATATAATCCTTTATTTCATTATCCTTCCATTTTTTAGTCTTATTATAAAGTGAAACAAGTGATCTCTTTATATTAAGTTGAAATATTTAAAAAGTTTCAATCTCACCACTTATCAAAGAGGCCTCTCATCACCCCTTCTTGAACACCTTAAAATTTTGGTTACCTATTTAATATCTTGAAATTTTTCTGCCCCTATAACCCACTTATTTTTCATTGATCCTCTGGTCACAAGATATTTTCCTAATATCTCAATATCCAAGGATTCTTCCAAGGAAAATCCTAAATGCTCGATGTGAGTATATGTTCTTCCTAAATCATTTTCTTTTCTTTCCTAAATTCCCAGCTCCTATTATATAATTAACATATAGATTAATAATTATTTATTTTACACTTAATTGTTTTTATTTTAAGGTAATAATTATAATTCATCTTTCAAATCTTACATTGTGAAAAATAAAGTTTTCATATGTGCGTTGTGTGGACTATGGCTTCCCCAAAGAAACAAGTTACATTTTTAAAAACCACCTCTACATTTGTTGTTACAACAATGTAATTGGATAATATTTTTTTTATATATAACATAATTATTATTTTTAATAGGCATAATACAATAAAAATTATTTCCCTCTCATTTTCCATGAAATGAAAATTTCAATTGTGCGTTGTTTGTACTAATCTTTCCATAAAGTATGATTAAAAATAATAAAATTATATAAATAAAATCATTTAGATTTTATAATAATTATATTATTCATAAAAAACAACTTTCTTAATAATAATCAACAAATAATAATGTTATGTTCATGTTTGGTATAGTCTAAAAACCTACTTGAGAAATAATATAAAATAAAATCTTTGATTACTGTGAGATCCTGAATAATTTTAATATATGACATAAAAAAATAAGTAATTTTTTTTATCTTGGTTCATGAATAGTAACACTAATATTTAAATCATTAATTAAGATAACAGCATTCATTTGTTTAAAATCATCAAATCATTATTGTATAAAATTTTAAATACATGAACCATAAAATAAAATAGAAATATAATAAAACCACCCAAACCGAAAACCCAGATTCAGCCCTTATAAATGTTGTGTATATATTTTTATAAAATAAACTAAACATATACATAACATTTGATACATACTAGTAAGATTTACCAGTCTAGGTTTTGGAGAATTAGATACAAATAATACATTTCATCATCACTGTAAAAAATTAAATTAAATAAAAAAAGATTCATCAGTTCTCTCTCTATTTATAGAAAAATAAGCCACTTCTAAATCTACCAAACCTGTAAAAACAAGTTTAAAACGTAGGGTGAGCAGTTAACATAGCTGATAAGGGGTTTTAAAAAAATTAACAATTTATTTTAAAACATTTCTTAAAAATAAATATACATACTTAAATATATTTTCATAGCATTTGAATTCTAAATATATAAATATTGAAAATATTTAATTTCTTAAAATAAAGTTAAATGAAAAGATCATTATGAATTATCATTCAAAAATAATAATTTTCCAGTGGGTCATTCATGATACTTGGAATACCATAATAAAAACTATGACATAAGGTCACTAATCCTAACTAATTTAGAACAATTTTCCCATAAGACTTATGGGTTCACTCCCCATAACATCAAATAAATTACTAGTGAAAATCTCTGAAAACATTTCACAAGGACCTAAATTTATCATTACAAACCCTAAACATTTCAAAATAGATAAATAATATTATTTTCATTATAAAAAATAATCTTACTCGTTAGATGTTGTCAAAATTTTTCTCAAGAATTTCTAAAATCATTTTTCTAATAATTCCATGAATTAAATAATCATCTTTATTTGAAATAAAAAAATAAAAAATATAATGAAATAAATAAATGCTTGCTCTCTAAAATGCATGGAATGTCATTTATAAAATAGATGATGGCCATTGATAATTATGCATGACATACTAAGGGGTGCAGATACAAATGCCCATATGAAATGATAGCATGTGCACATAAAATAATATCTTGTTTAGGATTTACACATAGATTGATAACTATTATCACTTCAAAATTAGGTTACAAAAAAACCATAAATTGATAGAATAAGAATAAATTATAACATGGAAATAAAAGATTAACCCTTTTAAATAAATAAATTGATATACATATACATGAAATAA
Organism: Viscum album; assembly: GCA_963277665.1. Lineage (NCBI taxonomy): Eukaryota > Viridiplantae > Streptophyta > Magnoliopsida > Santalales > Viscaceae > Viscum > Viscum album. The sequence goes on along the minus strand of OY728155.1, from coordinate 1,497,262,740 downwards.
TAAATTCAATATCAAAATAATAACCCTATTTAAAAATCTAAGGCATACAATAACAATACAAGGTTTTGTTATTGTTTTCCATTGTAGATCAGAAATTATAACCACATAGAAAACCTATTTTTTTAATTTTAAACATTTTTTCAAGGTTTAACACACACAGACACACCTAAATAAAATATGTTAATATAAATATTTATAGAAAAAAATAATTTGATAAAACTTAAACCCTTAAGTTTTTATTTCTAAAAAATTCATAGTCAGACATAAAATTAATTTTTTTATTAAAACACTTTTGCGGAAAAGTTTGAAACCACACAAGTACAATCTAATCCGAAGGTCAGCCAACACAAAATGATATCACAAAGTTGTTGAAAACAAGACTAATATTGTTAAGACTACATACCTGATATAATCCACATTGAAGAGCTTCAAACTTCATGCTCGGGTCATCTCGGATTAAGTCTTCAAAGTGAATAGCTAGCTTGTCCAAAGTCTAGATATATTCCTCCACATTGATCTTTTGTGCATTGAATCCCAGTGCTAGAATGAAATCTTGGTGGTTGATCTAGTACCTTTTCTCCTTAATAACATCCATTTTAACCTCTCTTTCAAGAATTCATTCAACCTCCTCCATTGAGGCATTATGTTTGATGTCATTTTCATGCATTTCTTTATTATAATCATGAATTAAGTCAAGATATTGAGTTTGCTCTCCTTCCTTCTTTCTTGCCACATCACCCTACCCTTGATTGTGGTTGTCTCCACGCTTAGGTTTAAGATTTCCACTTCTTAGGCTAGAACATTCCAAATTTTGAGGTTTTGGTTTACTATCCTTTTCGTTTTATGTACTAGCAGATCTTTTTTGCATTGGCTTAGGAATCTAGGAGTAGTCCTTCCTCCCTTTAGATAACTTCCTTTTAGACATAATGCAGCTCCCCGCGTCATGGTTCCCCTTCCAACCCTTCTTATTCCTTGGGATATGGAGATCTCTAATTCTCACTCCCTCCTCACTACTAATAGAAAATTGGCTAGAGACCACAACTTCATTCTCCCCCTCAGAGAGAATCTGAACACCCGACGCCCACATCTAGAAAAGTCCCCAGGTCCTGAACCAGGAAGTCGGCCTTCATTCCTACAATGGATAGCCGATCTATTTCCTAGTCCTAGATTGGACCTCCTCTATCAAACCCTCAAAAAGGTTAACGAGACTGATGTTTTCTTGATCATTTTTCAGTTTGGACATGGTCACTGTATTTACTCCATCCCCTATAACATTTGTCTTCTTGGTACCTGTAGATCCTCCCATACTTGCTACATCAGCCACACGTACATGATTAGGGGAGTGACCATATAAAACTGAATCAATATTCTATCTCAAAGATCCTCTCTTCCAAGGGACTGAAATATTATAGTTTGGTGCAACCCAAGATGGGGGCCTTGGTAGTGGAGGCACTAAGCCTCCGTTCATCATGGTATTAGTAAATGAAAGAGAATCCAAAGGAACAAATAGGTGATCCGCATAAATAATCGATCCTTCTTGATGGTTGACACCCAAATCATGCTTCAAGGAATTAAAGAAATCTGATACCCTCAGTTCTTCAGGTCATGTTACTTCCTTAGACCCCTGATTGAAGACTGAGAGAACCGAAGGAGATACAAACCCATTTTGTTGGACATCATTGACCACCCCAGGGTGTATCGAACGACTATTCTGAGAAGCAGTGGATAAATGCCCCAAGGGACGACATGAAGAGCAGAATTCTGTCCAAGATTCAAAAACCACCAGTTGTTTGCACTGGAATTCCTCCCCCATGGTGATCCATATACAATCGACATGAGGTTTGGAAGTATCCAGCTCAACACAAATGCTTGGGGAGATGGGATGACACACAGACTCAGTTCCACTGTCCGAACACAGGAATCGATCAATCATATTACCAAGCATACAGATTATAGTAGGATTTTGTAAGGTGAGGGGGATTTCAGGAATACTAACCCAAAAATCCGTAGACGAATTGTCACATTTTATGTAGAAATAATAGGACCAGCAAGGAAAGTAGAAGCATAATACTTTTCATATGCGAGGATCTCTAGACCATGCCAGGATCAGTTCCTCCTCCGACGAGAAACGAATCATCATGTGCCGCTTGTCAAGGAGCCCCATAATTTGATGAAAGAAAAATAGACCCTTAAAAAATAAAATTGAAAATAATAAATCCCATACACACATAATTGAAATCAAAGGAATTTGAAATTGAAATTTACACAAAATATAAACCCTCTTACATATAAAAATAATAGTGATAAATAATCCTTAGTTTGGATGATAATACATATATATATATGTCTGATAAACACATCCTAAAAATTAACATATATTTATATAAATCCTCACTCAATATCATGGGTATATAAATGTTTATATATATATATATATCTTAGTAATTTGATTGTAAAAATTCCCTTACATTATTAATTTATGAAATTATAGATAGATGGATTAGATTACATGCACACACACACACACAAAGATATATATATATATATATATATTTACATAATAAACATAAATAGATGAAATTAAACCCTTACATGATTTTGGATCAAAAGAGGGGATAAGATCTTTAGGACAAAGATAGAGGGCTTTCTAGAGCTAGGTTTACGTGTCCATGGGTGTTCAAAGAGGGATATATAAACAGAAAGAAAATTTATTTAATGTATAACTAATTGAAATCGGTATAGATTTTTATTTAGGTGGATTCCGAAGGAAGCTATGGAGAGGATAAGGTTCAGTTTAAAAAAATGATCCATCAATGTCATCTGTGGAAGAAAACGATTGGATATGGACACGTGTTCGAGGGTGACTTCAATGGAGCGGGGGGATTGTTTGTCTGGTTCTAATGGTATGAGGAAGGTAAATTGGAGAAGATGAATAACGATTTCCTCTTTTCATTTAATATTTTATTTATTCTTTTTTTTTTGTGTTTCATGTTTTCCCATTACCCACATTTATCTTTTCATTTTTTCATTTTGTTTGTTTCATCCTATAATTATCCCAATCCTTGATAAGTGTGTCATGCCACTTGTTTTTATACAATTCAAAATGTTTTTTTATTTTAGCAAACAAGTCATTTCATTATAAAATAATTAAATAAACTATATTATAATGTAACAAAATTGATAAATATATATTAATAAACAAATAATCACTTTTTGATATATATATATATTCACACTAAATAATTATATATATTTATAAAACATCATATTTTTTTATTTTTTTATAATTTAATTTTTTTTATATTAATATAATTATATATATTAACAAAAATAGTGTAAATTTTATTATAAGTATGAAATCATATATACATATATATATATATATTGTAGTTTTAAGAAATAAATCAAATCACATTTTTTAAACACATATTTAAAAGATCATTTTTTGTAGTAAAATAATTATTTAAATTTATATTTTATAAATTTTATAAAACTAAAACACAATATATTTTCATATATTTATAAAAAATATTATCTTAAAAATAATATTGGAAATTTTCTAGAAAAAATTACCATTAATTATTTTTATTAGAATATTTTATTAAACTTTAATTTTTAATAAAAATAAATACAAATTTAAAAAAATAAAAAAAATAGTTATTTCAAAATATTCATTTAAAAAATCACAAAAATATTGTTTTTAGAATAAATTTTAGAAGTAAAACTATAAATAATTATAATTAACTTATAGTCAAATTAATTAAAAACATTATTTTAATAATAATTTTAAAAGAAAACCATCTCAAAAAATATTATTATTTTGTTTAAATTTTAAATTAATCTATTTAATAAACTACATATATAATTAAACTATATTTGAAATTTTTGGTATGTTACATTATTCCCCCTTAATTGAATTGTATCCCTATAATTCCTCCATACACACATGGAAAAGAATTTTCACAAGATGTAAATTAAATTATTATTTTTATTTTTTTCTAATTTTCCAAAATTATCGAGACCATTGATTTGATACCATGTATGAAGACCTGAACATACAACTTGGGTTCTACCCTTATAAATGTCATCTATATTTTTTTCTGAAACAAAATGAACATATACACAACATTTATTACATTCTAGAAACATTTACCAGTATAGATTTTTGAGAATTAGATACAAATATTAAATTTCATCATAACTTTTAAAAAATGAAATTAAATAAAAATATATATTCTTTAGTTCATTGCCTATATATAAAAAATACACCACTGATAAATATACCAAACCTATAAAATGAGTTTAAAATTTAGGGTGAGAATTTAAAATTCCCAATAAGGGGTTTCAAAACAATTAAAAAATTCTTTTGAAACATTTATTAAAAATAAATATACATATTAAAAATATATTTTCAGAGTATTTGAATTCTAAATATAAAAATTTATAAAAACATTGATTTCTCAAAATAAATATAACTTAAAAGTTTTTTGGGAATTATCCATCTAAAATAATATTTTTCTGGTGGGTCATTCATGACACTTGGAAGACCATAATAAAAACCATAACATAAGGGTTCTAGTCATAACTCATTTGGAACAATGTTCCCTTAAGACAAATAGGTTCACTCCCTGTAATGTTATATAACTCACTAGTTATAATCATCAAAAACATTTTCTATGGACCTATCTTTCTCATTCCAACCCCAAAAAAATTCAAAATACATATATAATATTATTTTATTTAAATAAAATAGTATTAATCATAATATATCATCAACATTTTCTCGAGAATTTATAAAATCATTTTTAGGAGAATTCCCTGATTAAAATAGTTGTCTTCATTTGAAATTAACAAATAATAAGGATAATGAAATAAATGCAGAAATTTTCTCTAAAATTCCGGGAATGTTTTTTATAAATTAGATGATGGTCATTTCTAATTATGCATGACATACCTAGGGGTGAAGGTACAAATTCTGACTTAAAATGATAGATTGTGCACATAAAATAATAACTTGTTTAGGATTTGTACATATATTGATAACTATTATCTCTTTACAATTAGGTTACACAAAAACAAAAACCATAAATTGATAGAATAAGAATAAATTATAACTTGGAAATAAAAGATTAACCCTTTTAGATAAGTAAATTGATATAAATTTATAGGAAATAATAACCTCAATATCAAAAAAATAACCCTTTTTTGAAAATTTAAGGCACATGATAACAAGATAGTGTATTGTTATTATTTGACATTATATATCAGAAATTAAAACAACATATGAAAATTGTATTTTTAATTAAAAAAATTATTTTCAAGGATTAACACACACACACACACACATATATGTAAATCATATATTTAGATGTACATCTTTGTAGAATAAAAATCATTTGATTAAACTTACATCCTTATGTTTTTAATTCTAAAAAATTAATATAAACAATTTTATATACTTATATATATATATAATTATTATAAATTGAAACTAATTTTACACCTTACGAACCATAGGTTTTAGGAATAATCATTTACATCAAAAATCCTTATCACACACAAATATATATATATATATATATATATACTGAAATATTTTGTTGTATATGTCTGTATATGTATACATGTATATATATATGTTTGTATAAAATAAAATAATTTGATGAAGTAAAATAGACCCTTATAAAAAATTGAAAATAAAAAATCCTTTACACAGATAATTGAAATCAAAAGAATTTGAAATTTTAATTTAAAAAATAAAAAATCTCTCACACATATAAATATAAGAATGAAATATATAATCCTTAGTTTGGAAGATAATAAAAATATATATATATACACTTTTGATAAACACTTCCGGAAATAACACATGTATTTATATAAATCATAACACAATATCGTGGGAATATAAATATATATATATATATAACATGGTAATTTGAAAATAAAAATTCTATTATGTTATAAATTTATGAAAATATAGATAGATGGATTAGATTACATTTTTATATAGACACACACACACACACACATATATATATAGAATAAACATAAATAGATAAAATTACACCATTACTTGATTTTGGATCAAAAGAGGGGCTAAGAGCTTTGGGACATTGAGAGAGGGATTAATAGAGTGAGGTGCATGTGCCTATGGGTGTGAAAAATATGGATATGTAAACAGCAAGACAATTTATTTATTCCATCATAGATTGAAATTGGTATAAATTTTAATTTAAAGGCATTCTGAAGGAAGCTATAGAGAGGATATGATTCGGTTAAAAAAATATTCCATCAATGTCGTTTATGGAAGAAAATTATTTGAGATGGGGCCGTGTCCAAGGGTGACTTTGACGGAGGGTAGGTCTTGTGTGGCTAATTTACTGGTGCTTGGAATATAAATTGGGGAAGATGAACATTTGTTTCATCATTTCAATTAATATTTTTTTGTGTTTTACGTTTTCCCATTACCAAAATTTGACGTTTCATTTTGTCTTTTTAGTGTGTCCTACTACAATTATCCCTCTATTTGATAAGTGTGTCTTGCCACTTATTTTTATAAATTTCAAAACCATTTTTTTTCTTTTAACAGTCAAATAATTTTATTTTAAAATAACAAAATAACACATATTATAACATAAAAAATGATAAATATATATTCATAAACACATAATTACATTATATATATATATATACAAACAAAATAATTATATATATTGATAAAAATATCATATTTTTCTTATTTTTGTTTTATTATTTAATTTTGATTTTTTATATTAATATAAATATATAAATTAAAACCAAAAGTCTTAATTTTTTTATAAGTATACATTCATTTATATGTATATATATATATTTAATTTTTTATAAATATATCAAATCACATTTTTAAAACACATATATAAAAGTGCATTTTTAGAAAAATAATTATATACTTTTATAGTTTATAAATTTTATAAAACTAAAACACAATATATTTTCATAAATTTATAAAATAGATTATCTTAAAAATAATATTATTATTTTATTAACAAAAAGTTTTACCCTTAATTATTATTATTATTATTATTATTAACATATTTTATTAAATAAACTTTTTATAAAAATAAATAATACTTAATAATAATAATAATAGTTATTTTAAAATATTATATTAAACAAATCAAAACAATATTTTTTAGAATACATTTAAAAACTATAGGTATAATTAATTATAATTAACTTATTTTCAAATTAATTAAAAAACATAATTTCAAATATAATTTTAAAAGAAAACCATCTCAAACAAATATTATTATTTTGTTTTAATTTTAAATGAATCTATTTAATAAACTAATTATATAATAAAACTATGTTTTGAATTTTTGGTATGTTGGATATAATACCTTATATCATTATAAATTATTATAAAATAATCAACTCTAGTACCTTCTATATTTTGGGATTGATGAAATTTTGATGAATAATGAAGAACCATAAAGATATTATAAAACTATTTCAAAACGACTAACATTACTCATAACCGAATATTGAAAAATAAATAATAACGAACTTCTGTACATTTAGGGAATAATTATAAAATAATTTAATAAAAGGATATAGATATGAATAATGTTCTTAAATAGTTTATTAATATATTTATTTTTTCCTATAAGATATTCAAGATCATTAGTTATAGTTAGGAATTAAGGTAAGAGATTCTTTGTATTTTTTTCAAATCCATAAGAGATGTTTGATTTTATGCACCATGTTTTTTTATTTTGTGTACACAGTTCCAATTGTAGACTTTATATCATGAATTAAATTTTATTCATTATTTTTTAGTTCAATTTCATTCACTTTATTTAAATGAAAATTAACAAAAATGTAACTCAGACTATAGGGGTTTCGTTTCTAAACATATCTTCAAATCAAAATTTTTTTAGAGATAACACATAGATAGAATTATAATTATTTTTAAAATGTATAATAATTTTATTTGGATGTTAATTGGATTTCACAAAAGCATTTAAAATAAATTTTATTCTAGGATTACATTTTACATGAAGTGTTTCATATATGAGAAACCCTCTTGTCTATTCTTTTCTATAAGTAACCTCACCTTTTTATATATCTCAAGTCGAAGGATACATTTTCAAATGTCCTTATCTATGAATCAGTAATTGTTTAAGGATATTTTATATAAATATTACTGTAATTTAATATTCTTAATGAGATATATAACATTTTTATGGGTCATTTTCATTAAAGTGTGAAAAGAGCCTCTTTAAATCATTTTTAGTGTGAAAACATCATTATTCCATTTAATGATTTTCTATGAAACATGATTTATAAAATTTATTGGTTTCTAAAAGAAATTATAATCCTCATTTTTATGAAATATTCGTATTTTTTAAAATTAATATTTTCCAAAGTTCATGGATATTACTTGTAACACCCTGAGATTTTATGAGATATATTAATTTCCTTGATGTCTTCTATTATACACTACACCAAGATTAGCTTGTACTATACAAAACACCATATTAGCTTTTAGCATACACAACACAATTCTGGAATCGTGTTACACACAATTTCATGTTCGTTTTGTGGAAATTATTCTACGCAACATTAAGTATAGATTTTGTTTAATGTATAAATGAAATAAGTTTTGATTATGTTATATGATACACCAAACGGAGCTTTCACTACAAACAAACATGACTTGTCTTGCATTACACGCAATCAAGACCTTCTTCAATAGTGTGTGTAGTACACAATTCCGAGTTTCACTAAACGAGATATTATTATAATATTATTATGAACTTGCTGCTATGAATAGTTATACCCACTTTTTGAAATTTTATAAATTTTATCTTTCAAAATAGACTTCATTTTTTGATTCGGAATATCGAAATTAGCCGAGGGTGATTTTTTGGTATTTTTTTGAAAACTTTCAATTTTTGATTAATAGTGAAAACTCTAGGTTACTATTTAAAAACCAACTTTTTATTTAAATAATTATTTATTTTATGTAAATTTATTTTAGGTAAAAACTGATACATAATACCTATATAAGTTCAATATAATTCATTGGGGTCATTTTATAATAATTTTTTATATATAAAAATTTTATTGAACTTTTCACCGTCTTTTACCCACCTCCTAGGAGAATTTAAAATTTTAAATAAAACTTAATTTTACTGCTTCTGTGAGTGGAATTTTGAAAATCCAAGAGACAAAGTTAATATCAAGGAGTAAAATGTGGTTCAATAAGATAAATATAATTTTTGGTGAATAGTAACTATTTACTTTTATTTACCACGGTTAAAAGTAAATAGGGCAATTAAGGGTAAAATGATATTATTATTATCCTAACACATGTAATAATTTAATTGGATAAGTGTAATTAGACCAAAAAAAGCCTTAGGAATAAAATATTACCCTTTAGGTCCACTTGGATTTGGTTATGACATTTATTATTATTATTTTTAAAGAAGAGTTAAAATTGTTAAAATCAAAGTTTAATAACTAAAACATTTTTAATATAGGGTTATACATAAGATAAATTCGACTATAAATATCCATTCAAAATCTAAAAATATTTCCTACATAATGGTGTTTTATTTATAATTTTTTGATATTAAATAATTTAATTTATTTATGACCCAATGATGATGCATTAGTTAACTTATTAATGAAATATTAACATAATTGATGTTATAAATACCCAAATAAATATAATTTGAGACTTTTTATAAATTAAACTAATTTTTAAGGTCAATATGACATGTTATTATTGATTCAATTTTCTTTTTTCTAACTAATAATGATTTTATGATTTTCAAAAAAAAATCAATTACAAAATAGTGTCAAAATTGACATAAAATAGTTTTTAAAACAAGTACTATATTATTTACTGTTATTCTATTCCTAAAAATCTAAGGGTTGGTACAATTTCTTATATAAGGTTATATATATGAATAATAAACCGTTTGGGGTTTGTTTGGCTTTATTAATGACTTTATTAACCATATTGTGTATGAAAACAAGAAGACGCAGTTAAAGTTAAATTATTTTACATAGAGTTAAATCTAAATGATAATGTTAAAATAGTAACCTAAACTTGTATAAAACCTATTGGTTTATAGGATTTCTACCCATACCCACTTTATATTCGAAATAAGTCACTTTGGAGCCATTATTAACCGAATATGACTTTATTATAAAATAATATTTTAAGGTTTTTCCTAAAGTGCCCCTCTCCTCCCTTATAAAAGGGCACCTCCTCCCTCTTTTCTTTACAAATTTTTGAGCTTTCTAGAACAGCCAACCCCAGACAATATCCCTTATCAACTTCCCTAGAAACATTATAGAGGTTCTGGCCTCCTCAAAATACCAACTCTAGTGCCTTAAGAGGAAGCTTTAAACAGGTACGTCGAAGAAGAGGTAATCTCTTCTACCGACTCTTTCAAGTTTTCTTTATTCTTCAAATTCTTCTTAATTCATTATAATGTAATAACATCGGTATCAATAATATACTAATATGTTATTATAAATACAAAACAATCCCATTTCACCTTCTATCCATCCTATAGAAAACGAAATCACCGCACATGCATACGTACGGAATACCGTCTCCACGTCGTGGTGTAATCTGTTTTTCCACCACCACCTTAATTGGATGGGTATAATGGTGTAAAGAATAACTATATATTGTTTTTATAAAATCATACTGATTCTGAGATATTATGTCATCCAATCCATTCAATTCAATAATTATGGGAACGATATCATCGCTCGTGCGTACGTACGGATTACTGTCTCCACGGCGCAATGAGATTCATTCTCCATGTTTACCATTCAAGAATAATTATAATGTATATATAATGAATAATAATGAAATACATGACATGATAAATCTACTGTATTTATGTATATATATATATATGTTTCATCTTCTTACTTACATTCAAGTCAATAAGGAATGGAAAACAGCGTTCATGCGTACGTATGACCTACCGTCTCCATGAACAGTGTATTTCATTGCATTTACCTATCTATTATATATATATATATAATTAATATATATGATATATAAATCATTATTTAAATTCTTTATGTAATTAAATCATTATATAAGTAATAATAATATCAAGAAGAACATGTCCAAACACGTACAATAAATAAAATGATTTCACCCAAAACTCTGCTTTAACATGGAATTTACAAAAGAACGGGTAATATAAAGTCATAAGTGAACCATATATGATATCATAACAATTAATATGACTCTGTAAAGAGTCAATTACATTATTTAAATCATTATACAGGAGTTTCGGATACGTACAAAGCATATCAGACCTAAAGTAAGGGATTGCTTTTCCAATCTAGTTTTTTTATCCAAGATTGTTTATTCGTAAGTATTTACTGGGGTTATATTTATCATCCATGTCCCTATTTTCTAAAAAATGGTTTCATGTATGTTTAAATTATTTTTTAACCATTTTTTAATTTTACTACATGGTATGTAAGGAATATTTCTTTTGTTTACCATACGAGGTACTTTTTGACTTTTCCGACAAAAGTACGAGAAGAATGTTTTTTTAACTTATACAGCATGAATGGATTTTTTGGTTTCATAATGCATTATTTTCATGAATCTTCCTGTACAATATTTCATGATTATTTTCAACAAAATAATATTCTTTTAAAATTTCATGGAATTTTGAGGAATGAAAATTATTTTATAGAAGACATGATATTTTCCTCAAGAATTCATTTCAAGTGTTTTATCAAAACTATTTTCCATCTAAGATGACATTATCCAGCATGTTTATGTTTCAAGTATATTGTCTCTATTATTTACATGGTTTTATTTTTATTATGATGAAATGATAACCATTGATTTTATATGGATTATGTCATGATGGTATTATGTTTATGAATCCCATTTTATTCTTTGGGGTATGATGAATGATTTATGTTTATGTTGTGGAAAAAGTAAGAATTATTTCATTATGAGATGGGTGGGACCTATATATCACTCTAATACATTGTGTAAAGATTTAAATCTCATGATATAGACCTGGCTGGAACGGTATGTTAATCCGTTTCAGTGATACAGGACTAGAACGAGTAGTGAACTCGATTCAGAAAGTGACTTTGTCCACTAAGATGGTCTTGGCAGTAATGCCTTGGCTACTATGGAAATCATATCATGTGATTAATTTTTTTTCCCAATTAAATGTTTTATTCCCTTGCTATTTTATCATTATTTATCTTCCTTTACGATCTATACCCTACGTACTGCCAAGATTTATTTCGCGACTCAAGATTTTGATGTTTAAACTTTATGTTCATGTTTTGAAGTTCAAATGTATATGGTTTGTTTTATTTTTTCCATGCATACCATTACTGAGCATTTGAGATCACCCTCTATATGTTTTATTTTCCTGAGAATATAAAGAAAGGTTTTAGGTAAAAAAAGGGAAGATATTTATGGGAGATGTTGAAGATCTTTCACCAAGATTAGAAGATTATGTTACATGTTTCCAAAGACACTAAACTATTACGGTCCTTTGGTGTATGTTTTTGGTTATGTATTAAGTATTATGCAAAATTAATGTAATGTCTATGTACATCAAGCTATGGTTCTCTAAAGTTGGTATGAGGGGAAAGGTTTAGTTAACCTTTGGAAACTAGGATGTGAAAACTTTAGTGAGATCCCTAGAGATATTTCTAAGGTATGTCTATGGATGTCCCTAAGGTTTAGTATAAGTATAGGTTATAGTTATAGAATTATAGTAAAGATATTAGAATTAAACCGAAGATGTTAGATATTGAAGTTTCTCCCCATTTATTATGTTTTTTTTTCCTATTATAATTTTTCCCCTCACACTATTCTTTTTGGGTTTTAGATGATGCCTGGAACCCGAAGGAACTGTGTTGATCAATGTAATGGACGATGAAATGATTGTACTCTTGAACAAACCAACATTATGGGATATAGAGTGAAAAATATTATTTCTATACTTACACAAGCTATGAATTATTCTGGACTTCTAAATGAGCAGAGAAGGGAACAATATTCTATTGAGTCATTCATGAGGAAATATCCACCTTCTTTCAATGGGTATTCTGATCCACTTGTTGCTGAACAATGGATCAGTACCATTGAAAATATATTTTCCATACTTTTCTATTTAGAAATTAAAAATTCATTTTAGTTGTTTACCGTTTAGAAGGTGAAGCAGACCGGTGGTGGACTCTAATTAAGAATACAAGGCCCCAAGATGAAATTGAATCCATGGAATTGAACGAGTTCAATAATTTGTTTTTCAATAAATAATTCCCTCGTATTCTTCGAACAAAGATGGAGAAGGAGTTCCTTGAGCTTAAGGAAAATAATGATGAATCAGTTGGTATATAAGAAGCGAATTTTACAAGGCTTGCAAGGTATGCATCTGGATTTATCATCCAACCTGAAAGTAAAGTTGATCGATTCTATAGTGTCTTAAAACCAAGTCTTCGAAGGGAATTAGCGATAAGAGACATCAGTAGCTATGAAGAAATTGTGCCTTGTGCTATCATGGCAGAACTAGAAGTTTGTGATATATATCCATCTCATGGTTTTGACAAGAAACAAAATATGGAATTCAAGGAAAAATCTCAGAATAATTGTGAAAAGAAGGTGAATGTTTCTTTATGCTCAAATTGTGGAAAGAAGCATGGTAGAGATTGTCTAAAAGGTACTAGAAAATGTTTCAAGTGTGGAAAATAAGGTCATCGAGTAGCTGAGTACCGAAGTAATGGGAAAAATATTTCTAATGACTTGAATAGAGAAAAGACTATAGAGAATGCTCCACTAACACTTTAATGCTTCAAGTGTAACGAAATGGGTCATTATGCTAATCAATTCCCTAATTCAAGGGTTAATGATGATCGACGTGAGCAACCTCTTAAGGCAAAGAAAAAAAGGGAAGTCACATGTGATCACTATTAGCAATGTTGAGTATGATATCTATGTGGTGGAATGATTATGTGTTTATGTAAAGGGATTCCAGAATAATGTTGTGGAATCTCATTTATAGTATTGTGGAACATTGGAATATCTATGTAATGGATTATTGTGTTTTTCGATAATTATATGGTACAGGTAACCATGAAAAGTGATTGAAATATTTTTGGAATGTAGATGATATGCACATAATGAATGGATAAGGAGAAAATAATATGTTTGATAGTATTCATGAGCTCACGATTGATATAAGGACTAAGTGATACCATGGTTTGAGTATATAGAATTTTTGGGATTTTGGTATGTAGAAAGAGTTAACTTTTAACTGCATTCATGTTTTCACTAAGGTTCTATGGTAATTCATGTTTCAAAGGAATACATGATTAAGGTATTCAAATGTTTGGAATGTGACCAATAAGATATATCTTATGATATATGGGGGATAAATGATGGTATTAACATGCTTGTTATGTGACCTTTCAAGTAATCATTTTCTTTATACTATGAGATTAGGCATATGTATTTTGGATAAGCCTAAATATTGGAATGGATTGTGTTGGACATCAGAGAGTATTGTTTAAGGATATAACTTTTTTCGATATTATTTCTGGAATGTTATAATAGTGTAGTTTTAGAAAAAGAGACAACCTGTAAGATGGGTGACAACCAATCGCGTCGGACAAGGATGCGGGAATCAAACCCACAACCAAAGTGTGACATGCCTTTATCGCAAACCACTATCCTATAAAAAGTCCCTGGTTAGTAGAAACTAGTTTCATTTTATTAAGCACTGTGATAGATGAAGTATAAGTCCATTTTTGGAACCCTATGCGATTAATCTCACCATAAGATGGACTTATAACTTTTTCTAACCTTATGTTTGAGATAGATGGAATGACCTATCATTATATTTCATGATCTACTAATACTTCACGGAAGAAAAATTCAACTTCATTTCTTTAAGAGATGAAGTGTAAAGTGTTCAAGGCACAAACTCTAGTAAGATTGTACCAAAATCATGTAAGTATTTATTTTAATTCTAAAATTCTTCAACATTAGGGAAATGATCTTGAAAACCAAAAATGTTGCCCTAGTGACCTCATATCTAATGAATCAGATGGTACCTTAGATCATCACAAATTTATGGCTTTATGATTATTGGATTTTTTCATAGTCATGTTCTCTACCACTCTTTATCTAAACATGATGGTTAAATTTCTCTTCCATATCCATATTTTAACCTATATTCTTTTATGTGGAAACCCAGTGATGAGTTACTTTGGGTATCCATTAAGTTTCTAATGCTCCTTCTTAAAATGATGATTTAGTATTCCTTTTTATGATGTGGGTTTCTATTAATGAAACTTTCAAGTAGTAAATGATTTATAACCCCAACGAATTTTGAGGGAGAAATTCATTTTAAGGGGGGTAGAATGTAACTCCCGAGATTTTATGAGATATATTATTTTCTTCGATGTCTTATATTATACACTACACCCAGATTAGCTTGTACTATATGAATCACCGTATTAGCTTGCAGTATACGCAACACTATTCTTGGCTCGTGTTACACACAATTTCAAGTTCGTTTTGTGGAAATTATTCTACGCAGCATTAAGTATAGATTTTGGTTAATGAATAAATTAAATAAGTTTTGATTATATTATACGCAACACCAAACATAGCTTTCACTACATGAAGCCCTGAATTAGCTTGCATTACATGTAATCAAGACCTTATTTGATAGCATGTGTAGTACGCAATACTGATTTTCACAAAACGAGATATTATTGTAATATTATTATGAACTGGCCATTATGAATATTAATACCCATTTTTTGAAATTTTATAAATTTTATATTTCAAAATGGACTTCATTTTTGTATTCATAATATTGAAATTATCCTAGGGTGAATTTTTGGAATTTTTCTGAAAACTTTCAATTTTTGATGAATAGTGAAAACACTAGGTTACTATTTAAAAACCGACTTTTTATTTAAATAATTATTTATTTTATTTAAATTTATTTTAGTTAAAAACTGATACATAATACCTATATAAGTTCCATATAATTCATTGGAGTCATTTTATAATAATTTTATATATATATAAATTTTATTGAACTTTTCACTGTCTTTTACCCACCTCCTAGGTGAATTTAAAAATTTACATAAAACATAATTTTACTACTTTTGTTAGTGGAATTTTTAAAATCAGAGAGACACAGTTAATATCAAGGAGTAAAATTTGGTTCAATAAGATAAATATAAATTTTGGTGAATAGTAACTTTTTTACTTTTATTTACCACGGTTAAAGGTAAATATGGTAATTAAGGGTAAAATGATATTATTATTATCCTAACACATGTAATAATTTAATTGGATAAGTTTAATTCTACCAAAAACAACCTTAGGAATAAAATATTACCCTTTAGGTCCACTTGTATTTTATTATGACATTTATTATTATTATTTTTAAAGAAGAGTTAAAATTGTTAAAATCAAAGTTTAATAACTTAAAATTTTTTAATATAGGGTTATACATAAGATAAATTCGACTATAAATATCCAATCGAAAGCTAAAAAGATTTCCTACATAATGGTGTTTTATTTATAATTTTTATACATTAAATAATTTAATTTATTTATGACACAATGATGATGCAGTAATTACCTTATCAATGAAATATTAACAAAATAGATGTAATAAATACCCAAATCAATGTAATTTGAGACTTTTTATAAATTCGACTAATTTTTTAGGTTAATATGACATGTTATTATTGATTAAATTAACTACTTTATAACTAATTATGATGTTGTGATTTTTACAAAAATCAATTACCAAATAGTGTCAAAATTGACATAAAATAGTTTTTAAAACAAATATTATATTATTAATTGTTATTCTATTCCTAAGAATATAAGGTTCGGAAAAATGACTTAGATAAGGTTATATATATGAATAATAAACCATTTTGGGTTCGTGTGGCTTTTTATAGTATGTTTATTAACTATACAGTGTAAGAAAACAAGAAGACACGGTAAAAGATAAATTATTTAACTTAGAGGTAAATCTAAATGATAAGGTTAAAATAGTAACCTAAACTTGTATAACACCTATTGGTTGATAGGATTTCGACCCATCCCCACTTTATATTCTAAATAAGTCAATTTGGATCCATTATTAATGGAATATTACTTTATTATAAAATAATATTTTAAGTTTTTCCCTAAAGTGCCCCTCTCCTCCCTTATAAAAGGGCACCTCCTCCCTCTTCTCTTTACACAATTTTGATCTTTCAAGATCGGCCAAACCCTGACCATTTCCCTTATCAAATTCCCTATAAACATTATAGAGGTTATGGTCACCTCAAAATACCAACTCTAGTGCCTTAAGAGGAAGCTTAAAAGAGGTGCGTCGAGGTAATCTCTTCTACCAATTCATTCAAGTTTTCTTTCTTCTTCAACTTATTCTTCTTTAATTATAAGGTAATAACATAAGTATCACTAATATTCTGATATTTTATTATAAATATGAAACAACCCCATTTCACCATATATCCATCCTATGGAAAATGAAATCACCGCGCGTGCGTACATACGGAATATCGTCTCCACGCCGTGGTGTAATATGTTTCCACCACCACGTTACTTGGATGGGTATAATGGTGTAAATAATAACTATATATAGTTATTATAACATCATATGGATTCTGAGAAATTATATCATCCACTCCAATTCAATTCAATAATTATGGGAATGATATCATCGCTCGTGCGTACGTACGGATTACCGTCTCCACAACGCGATGAGATTCATTCTCCATGTTAACCATTAAAGAATGATTATAAAGTTTATATAATGAATAATAATGAAATATATGAAATGATGAATCAAATGTATTTATGTATATATATATATTTCATCTAATTACTTCCATTCATGTCCATAAGGAAATGAAAACAGCGTTCATGCGTACGTACGGCCTACTGTCTCCATGAACGGTGTATTTCATTTCATTTATCTATCTATTATATATATATATATATATATTCTGAATATATATGATATATAAATCATGATTTAAATTATGTATGTAATTAAATCATGATATAATTAAAAATAATAACAAGAACAACATGTCCAAACACGTATGATAAATAAAATGATTTTACCCAAAACGCTACTTTAACATGGAATTTACAAAAGAACGGGTAATATAAAGTCATAAGTGAACCATATATGATATCATAACAATGAATATGATTCTGTAATAAATCAATGACATTATTTAAATCATTATATTGGAGGTTTGGATATGTACGAATCATATCGAATCTACGGTAAGGGATAACTTTTCCAATCTCGTTTTTTATCTGATATTGTTTATTCGTAAGTATTTATTGGGGTTATATTTATCATCCATGTACCTATTTTATAAAAAATGGTTTCATGTATGTTTAAAGTAATTTTTACCCATTTTTTACTTTTACTACATGGTATGTACGGAATCTTTCTTTTTTTACCATACGAGGTACTTTTTGACTTTTCTGACAAAAGTACGAGAAGAATATATTTTTAACTTATATAGCATGAATGGATTTTTACGGTTTCATAACGCCTTATTTTCATGAATATTACTATAAAATATTTCATTATTATTTTCAAAAAAATACTTTTCTTTTAAAATTTCATGGCATTTTGAGAAAATAAAATGTTTTTGAAGAAGAAAGGATATTTTCCTCAAGAATTCATTTCATGTGTTTTATCAAAACTATTTTCCATCTAAGATGAAATCATTTAGCATGTTTATGTTTAAATTATAATGCCTATATTATTTACATGGTTTGAATTATATTATGATGAAATGATATCTATTGGATTTATATGGATTATGTCGTGATGGGATTATGTTTATGAAACCCATTTTATTCTTTGGGTTATGATGAATGATTTATGTTTATATTGTGGCACAAGTAAGAATGATTTAATTATGAGATGGGTGGGAACTATATCTCCCTCCAATTAATTGGGTAAATATTTATATATCATGAGATAGACATAGATGTAACGGGAAGTTAATCTGGTTCAGTGATACAGGACTAGAACGAGGAGTGAACTCGATTCAGAAAGGGACTTTGTCCACTGAGATGGTCTTGGCAGTAATGCGTTGGATACTATAGAAATCATATCATGTGCTTAATGGTTTTCCACAATTAAATGTTTTATTTCCATGCTATTTTATCATTATTTTGTTCCTTTATGATCTATTCCTTACGTACTACCATGATTTATTTCACAACTCAAGATTTTTATGTTTAAACATTATGTTCATGTTTTGATGTTCAAATGTATAGGGTTTGTATTATTTTCTCCATGCTTACCCTTACTGAGCATTTGAGATCACCCTTTATATTTTTTTTCCCAGGATATAAAAAATGTTTTAGTTAAAAAAAGGGAAGATCTTTATGGGAGATATTGAAGATCTTTCACCAAGATTAGAAGATTATGTTCCATGTTTCCAAAGACACTAAACTATTACGGTCCTTTGGTGTCTATTTTTTTTATGTATTAAGTATTCCGTAAATGCAATGTAATTTCTATGTACTTCAAGCTATGGGACTATATATTACTTATTTCCAAAGTTATTTTTATTATGATCCTCAAAAGAGTTTTTCACATACATCAATATCTTATGACAAATATAATTCTTGATTGAGGATATTATTGAAATTTTCTGATCAAAATTTTATTTATGTGGATATATTATGAAATTTTATTTTTTATAATAGGAATAATATATCACTTCATTTTTCTTACCTTACCATCCACTATGAATATGAATAAATTTTCCCTTGATTCCCTTCTATTATGATTACCATATTTTCTATTTCTTTTATTAACACGTGTTCACTTAGATACCATACATTGATTTATTGGGGAAATTATTTAATAAATAATATACCTTTTATATATATGGTGTAGATAATCTATACCTTATCATCTTAATTGTAGAGTATTTACAAATAATGTTATTATGTATATTTGGATACCCTTTTAATTTCCTTGGGTTTATCAAGATATTAAAATTTACAGAATAATGAATTATCTCTTTATGTGAATCCATTTGAAAGTAATATGATGCACATTTTATTTACATGGGATATTTATGATTTGATTATTAAAACTCATTTTTTACCATCATTTCATTATAATTTGATGAATGATTTTTTTCATGTGGCACACATATGTATGGATGATTGGTGGGTGCGGTCCTATATCACCAAAAAATACATTGTTTAAACATTTAAATCTCATGATATATATATATACATGAGTAAAATAATCTTGTCTCAAAATTATGGGTTCAAGTGTGTGAATCAATGAGGTGATTTACATATAAGAACAATTATGTTTCCTCCAAAGTGTAGGAACAAGTATGTGACTCATGAAGGTGACGTTTTCCTATGCTAATGTCTATTCCAAATTTTTACTATATCTTAATGTTACACTCTCATAGATCATGTTTAATGACTAATTTTTCCAAAACCTTTTGATTTATATCATTATCCTTCTATACTGACTCATGATATATGATATATGATTGGATGGTTATGATTATATTTTTTTTAATTTTCATATGCAATGATTATAACCATGTGATAATTTAATTATCACTTATGATCATTGATTGTTATCCCTTAATATTATACATAATAATCTAATGATCTCACAACTTTTTTATTGTTCCATTTCCCATGTTTTTATGAAAAGTAATACAAAGAATGTTTGTATAAAACTATATTATATGGATATTTTTTTGGGAGATGCTAAACAATAGTTATGGATTAAGAAGTTGGTTATATAGTGTGAAAATCTTCATTATCTGAAAGAGATATTGTTTTTGTTAGGTAATGTTTTTTCCTAATTCTAGGAAAATCTAAACCATACATATTGTTGTTCAATATTGTAATTTAATATTTTACATCATGAAATTTAATTGAATTGGCTACCTCTATGGGTATAAAAACATGACCTTAAACAAAACATATTCTAGAGTCTTTATTTAATAATTCATCTTCTTTAATTTCTAATGATATATTAGGTTTAGAGTTATATTTAATTATTTCATTACGCTTATATAAATATGTATTACCTTAAAAAGTGTAATCTTTCACTTAATATACATTTTTATTACAAAATAAAAAATTTATGATATAAAAAGTTTTATTGTCATGAAATATCATCTCAATTTTTATCATGAACTCATCATCTTCCCTACTCATCTATAAAACCCTGTGAAAACAATTTTGCATAAAAATACCATAAAGGGAAATAAAAAGAATGAAATAAATCACTAGTCTATGAATACTTATAAAAATTTAAACTTTTCAAAATAAACACTCAGATCAAAATTAATATTTTCTTACCCATGAAATCATGTTCTATACATCAGTATTTTTATAAAAAATTTGATAAAAATTTAAAATGAAAAATAAAACTCATAATGGTTTCTTTGTAATCCAGGATATCTTATGAAAACATTTCAATAGATTTATACTTTTCACCCATATAAAATAATATATACATTCCATTAAAAATAAGATGGACATATTACCCTAATAAGTCATAATATTTTGATAATAAACCATATAATATATAGATATATCATGTTATTAATTTTTTATATCATTTCTACATCACTGATACAAATAGAATAACTAATACGGTTGAGTTCTATACCCAATGCATTGGAGGGACATCACAGACCAAAATGTCCTTGTATTATAACAAAACCACCCATCCTTGGTTTATAATGGGACTACCTATCATTGTCACAATTCCCAAAAACTATAAAATAATTATAACATTTAAAGTATTTCAATTTATAACATTACACTCATAAAAATATTCTTTTTTACCATAAGAAAATATTTCCAAATATTCAAATATCTATTGCATTTTAAAACCCTTTTTTGAAAATAATTGTAATACACGGAAGGTGAGATTTTATTTCAAGAAATAATTGAATATTATAATGGAATTAAGATATTAATTAACAAATATGGCATAAGGAAATGGATTTTTCATTGTATGCCTTAAAATAGAGTGATCTTTTTTCTTATGTAAAGAAATTCCAAATGTTCTGTTTAAAATACTTAAAAATATTATTTTGGAAAACCATTGAAATTAAGTTAAAAGAAATATAAAATAAACTTTATTTTTCATTTCATTCCTTATAAATACATCCAAAATATAATCTAAAAAATATAGACATGTAAGAAAATGATATGGAAGGGTAAATTAAAAGGTTTTTTAAAAATAAAGTCACTTACCTTGAGCTTGAATCATCATGTACATTTTTTATATTCCCAAATAAAAACATATTTCAATTATATACTTTCTTCAGAAACTTTTTGAAGTCAATTATTAATTTTATTTAATTTAAAATCATGTTATATATAATTACTTTATTAATTAAGTTCATGACGGATGTTTTGACGATATTCAGCTCATATGTCTAAACTAACATTGGTAGTTTGAATATAGTCAAAGTGGTCATTATTAAATCCTCTACAGAATAATAAGCATTATATAATATATATTTTATATTTAAATTATATTTTAAAAAATGACCATAAAATATGGTTTTGAAAAATGAACTATAATAAAATAATAAAGATAATAGGTCGTATGTACAAATGATTAACAATTAAATTTCTCAACAATCATTATATAAAGAAGGTATGTATCATTTTATATTTAATTTATAATAATTATATCACAAATATAAAATTATTTCTTTAAATATACTTGTGTGTATTATATGTGTGATTTGGTAATGAAAAATGGAGCACATCAATATATAGAGGTGGTAATCCACAATTTTTCCTGAATGATGACATCATGTTTTAGTTAACGGAAAGGTAAGAAAGTAAATGAAATGTTATACTTTCATAATAATTATTATTTCATTAATAGAATATATATATATATATATATATATTAAATATATCTTTAAAATCTCCCATAAGATGAGATGATGTAAAACAGATTACATTGGTTTGGGAGGTGAAATCCCATTGTACACATGAATGATGGATTTATTTCCCATTCAATGAAAAAATGATGGAAATAATAAATTCTTTTAAATTAATAAAATATGTATATATATAGTAAACATTTTTTTTTATTTAATAATTTTTAAAAAAATTATATAGAGGTATCAGAGGAAAAAAAATGAAAACGCTTGATTAATAACTATACCTCTTCTTCTAAAAACCACTTAAGGTTTACAAAAAAAGATTTCCTAGGTTATTTATAATATCAAAAAATCCTCAAAGAAATGGGTAGCGGAGTAAAGAAGGATTTTTTAGGAATTGGCTAAGACAAATGGATTTTGATGTTTGTAGAGGATAGGATAGGAGGTTCCCTTTTATATGTAAGAGCAGGGCACTCTTGGAAATTACAAAATGTATTAAATTTATATAAATTTCTTTCATAAATTAAATAGATCGTAATTGATAATATCTGATATAAATATTATTTTTATTTTAAGTTGTCTTATAAAATAAAATCATTAAAATGTTCAGATTATATTTTGACCATTCTATTTTTTAACCTGCCATTAACCCTTGGGATAATTACCATAGAATTAATTATTTTACTCTTTATTGGACAAGAATTTTGATATAAAAGGTAAATTAGAAAATAAATGGATTATGGTTGATATTTTCAACCATATCCCAATCACATACCCGAACATAGTTGTTTTTTGAGTTTTAAATCATTTTATAAAATATTATTTATTATATAATAATTGTAATGTAAAGTTTTGAATTGTTCAATTAATTTGACTTTTTAAACTACATAACAACAATATAATTTTAGTATAATGAGTTAAAACCACTATAATATTACATTTTAATCTAATTTTTTTTCATAATATTTCATTCAAATCATTTTACATTTAACATTTTTTAAATAATTTGTTATATTGTTATTTTAATTGTATAAATATTGTATCATTATTATATAGGAATTTATGGTAATTA
This sequence comes from Viscum album, assembly GCA_963277665.1. Lineage (NCBI taxonomy): Eukaryota > Viridiplantae > Streptophyta > Magnoliopsida > Santalales > Viscaceae > Viscum > Viscum album. The sequence goes on along the minus strand of OY728155.1, from coordinate 1,497,238,682 downwards.
CTTCATCTATAAAATTATTAATAAATTATCCTGATAAAAAAATTATATTTAAAAATAATATTTTTCTACAATTATACCTTCTATTTATCCCAATTCCAAAAAAATAATGTCAATAAAATAAAGAGGGAGACATTTTTTTACATTTATATACATAAAATATGATAAAGCTCAAAATCATAGCCAAATAAAAAAATAATATGTTAAACTTTTTATGATGTTAGGAGAAATATAATCATATAATAAAATTAAGTTATGTGTTAGGGTTTCTTTCTAGTATTTGGCATATTATTTTTAAACTAAATTAACCCATTTTACCTTTATCGTGGTAACAAAATTTACTATGATTACTATTCATAATGACTAAAAATAAAAGGAAAATATTTAAAAAAATATAGAAATGATGATTATAAATATGGAATAAATTTTAAATAATTCAAAACACATATGTTGTAAAATTTAATTTTAAATTAAACCAACCAAACTCTTTGAAAAATAAATTTTCAGAAAGATATCTTTTTAGTACAAAATTGTTTTTATACTAATTTCATGTATAAATTTCATTAAAAAGTCTATAATTTGATTATTTCTATTTAAAATTAAATAATGTAATTCTAAAAATTTTAAAAATATTAAAAATATAATCCTACTTTATAAATACTTTAAAAAAATATCATCCTCAGTAAAAATCATAATTTTTTACTATTCATTGTGAAATCAAACTTTTCAAAAAAATATCAAAATTTCACCATAATATAATTCTTATATGATAATTTTATAAATAATATCATTTTAATCATGTAATGTTTTAAAATTTTGATAAATTATTTATAATATTCAATAAAAAATTCAATAAAAACTATTTTTTAAGAAAACATATTTTTGAAGAATAAATGGTTTTGTCTAAAAAACGTGTGTTTATTTACTAAGAATTAATAAGTAAATATTTATGGATTAGGACCTTTAAATATTTCATAATATGGTTATACTATTTTATCCAACTAATTCAATGGATAGGATATAATGATCACATTAAAATAATAATATTTCATGGTTCATTTAAGATCAATGTTGAATGTCATATACGCTTTTCGTCTTTTAAAATATCAGGGTGTTACATTCTACCCCATTTTAGAAATTTCATAAGTAAAATTTTAACTTGGTATTGCAGATCAATGGTTTTTAATTTTAATATAACCTTATTGAAATCCCAAAATATAAAAATGGATAATAAGACTACCACTTAAGTAGAGAGAATGAGAAATATGCAGGTCATCCTGAATAATACATAATTGTGTCTCCAAATAGGAAAAATTAGGGGGAACTGAAAATTTGGATATGGAGGAAAGGAATAATTTCAATATAATTATAGAGAATAATAAATATAATTGATCAAAAGAATTTTATTTATCCTGAGAATGATAATGATCATAAAACTATAAAATAAAGAGGCGTGAAATAGGCTATTGATTCATTGAAAATGAAGGTAATAAGATATCATATTTCTTTTGAGATCATTTTCCTAGAGTTGGGGAATTACATTGGAATCATGATGGAGAACATAAGGAAATATACTTACTTGATATGTATCGTTTCATACTTTAATCAATTTCCACTAAAATATCATGTTTTTTTCCAAATAATGTGAATTCTAGATGAATTTTTTCCATTAAGGACTAAAATGAACATCCACAATATTTAATAATTCAAAAAAAGAACTATATTCTATTTCTCCAATCATTAAACATTAACCAAAATATAAATAGTTATAAAAAAGGTTAGATATTTTTAAAAATCAATAAAATAGAATATGTAGATATACAACATTAATCTCTAATTCCTCAACAATGACACCCAAAGTTCATGAAATATTATTTCATAAATAAATAAACTTATAATTATTAAAAATGTTCCAAACCAAGATCAAACCACAGAAATCAGAGTTATTTGGCCATAATTTCTTTTAATATTAATTTATCATTGTTTCTAATGAAAACCATTTGCACCTAATGATTTATTACAATGGGTTGAATTTTATGAAATCACTGACAACGAGTATAGCATCTTAAAATGGTCTATGACTGGTGTTTTCATGGAGCGAAAAATTACCAAAAACTTTTATATCCATGATGACACATGGATATACATTCCAAAGTAATGTGTTCATAGGGGAACTTTTCCATTGACACTTAAGAACTCCCATTGGTCAACAGGATGTGAATTTGGTCTCATCACACCCTTTGGGGGGAACTATTATCTATTTTTCTATTCTCTTATATATTTAATATATGTTTATAAATACTTTCATCATTAATATATATTCATATATTGATCACCATGTATTAATAATCCATTATGGATAACAATGAGTCTAGAATCATCTGTATGTATTTGAGGTTCTCCATTTATAGTGATAATTGTATTTATTCGAGGTTTTACATCAGTGATTCCCTTTATATATGTATTATAAATTATTTGGTTGTTTATCATAACGATTCTGGTTGAAGACATGTGGTGAGGTGATTTGTATTTTGATGTCATATAGGGAGAAAAAAGTGGTTTTGATGTCTTTATCAAATGAATAATATGAGATTCATATGTATCCTTTTGAATGGAATAATAAATAATGTTGTTCAGTGCCACATAATAGGACACATCAACTTTTATAGTCGAGTTATGAGTACTAAACCATGATGTTTGACGTCATGTCTCAAGGGTGCTTAGGAAAAGGGTGCCTAGAAAAGGTCTGGTGTGACACATATTCCATGGAGGTTTGAGGGACCTTGAAGAGATTTGGTCTCCTAAGTAGATATATCCCTACCACGAATGCAGGTAGAAGAACATTATTGTGACTATGGGTATTGGATTTAGACCCCAGGTAGGCTTCCTATGTATCCCAGTTAGTTGGGAATAAAATCTCATTTAGTTTGATATGTTTGGGGCCTACACCTTCAGAAGGGGGGGGATTTGTGGGAACATGATTTGGGATTACACATATGTGGATGATATTAAGGTTCCACATCATTTGGAGTATAGACCTATGATTGGTGACACATGGGTTCTAAGCATATAACATATAGGGGGCCAATTGAGTTGAATTTGGGGATTACCTATATAAAGAAGACCCATGATTTTTGGAATCATTCATATGTCTTGATTTCCACTAACCACTAAGCCCATGTGATTCATGCTCAATGTAACAAATAAGAGGAAGCAGTAGATCTAAAGATCACATAATCCACTTATTTCTGATGAAGGATGGGTGCTGAATCCCAAAGGGAGATGGAGAGAGATTTGAGTGTTCCCTTCCACTATATTATTTAGGTAGTCATTATAGTCACATATGGTGATCCATCCATCGAAATCCCAGACATGAAAATACGAGAAAGAGTGTCACCTCTCGCAAGAAAGGCTAGGGGCCTACTCTATGAGGGATATCGTATTGGTCCCTATAAAATAGAGTAGTATATAGAATTACCCCTCATCAAATGGAATGTCTAGTAGCTTTTCTAAATACCACGAATGTGGAGGTTCACATGAGAACAAAGAATGTTCCTACCCTCGTTACCATGGGAATGTAGACTCGAAGACATTTCAAGGGTCACCCTTATTGAGGCCCACACATGAATCCACTTACTGTGGGTATATACACTCGATAGGGAACATTGATCTTCCCGATGATTTGATCATACATGTCAGGAAGTTATGGAACATGCCTTAGACCAATTCTATTAGAATGGTTTGCAGAGGGCCCAGTATGGGGCATAATGATATGATGTAAGGGAGTGACGATAGAATGATAGAAGAAAAACCACCCCAATTTTTTGAAGAAGTTTTTTATCAAGGATAGGGTTCCCTCGGCCTTAGATGTTTCTATATGGGTGCATGAAATGCCTATATAGCATTGTGCTTCAAGGACCAAGGATCATATCACATAGTGTAATGATACACCAGTGCTTTTATAAACGGTGCTAACTTCCTCCCATATATTACTTTTCTAGGTGGTGAAGGCTTCCACCAACATAGAATTTTTATATACAGGGTGATCATCTATAAAGGTTCTATCCATTTTCCCATGGAATGGTGCCTAAAAAGGGTGTTTTATGTCGGCATATGGTCGAATGATTTATTATTTTTTCCATAATTCTGTACGGAATATTTTTACCTTCATGTAATATAGTGTTCTATGTTTTAGCATTTATTGAGGGTCTCCTCCTTTAATCTCCAATTTTACGTTATCTCTCACTTGGTTCCTCTGTAGGTACTTTTATAGAGGAATGGTGGTACTAGATAGTGGCATGGATAGTCATCTATTGTGGGCCAAAAGGATTCCTTTTTGGGAACCCAAGGAGGATGCCTCGGCCTGCGAATGACATCATTTATGACGAGAAGTCATTCATAGGGATGAAAATAATCACCCATACCCAAAAAACTGGACTCATTTGTGAGGAACAGAGGTACCATCCCATCATACGAACCATTTCATTTGTGGTATGCTTTATGATGTGGTGAAATGCAACGTTGAGAAGTGCTCTGTGAAGTGATTCACACTTCATGGGATCAATTTTTCTTTCACAACTTTCGACCCCTTTGAACATTTACTTCAAATTACTCTATAGCTTTGTTCTTATCCATTTCCAAATAAATGTAATTCTCTTATTCTTTTATGTGGAGTTATCCAAACCCAATAAATTCCCACCCCTCATAATTTTCTACAATCAGGACTAAGAGGAGGCGATTCTAATGTAGAAATTCATCCTGTTTTGAAATGGTTTGTTGTATGAAAGTGGACCCTCCAGAGGGGAACTAGCCTATAAAAATGGGGTCCAAATAATACTTCCATTAAAATATTTCTCATCAAACAGAGTGCTCTGAAAACTCTTCGATCAACTACTTCTTCCGTGTAGCTTTTCCTTTACAACTGTTGTTTTTGCAAACTGAACTTCATCACCCATGATCAATAACGTTTTAATTTTCCACATAGAGGAAAAATTATCCATTTATGGATAATCCCATAGGATAATGCATCGTGGGGTGATAACCTTTTGAGTTGATGCTTTACTAGACAATGATTGGTGGGTCTGTGCTTCACTGGATGAGGGTTCGTGAATTGACCTTTCGCAGACTAATGCTTCAAAAACTAATGGTTAATAAACTAATGGTTTGTGGGACTTAAAAGTTCCACATTTATATAGATAATAACAACTTTATTACTATAGTTTTATGTATAAAATAGTACGTAACTTTCACAAGTTGTTTCTAATATATTATTGACCCTATCTCTACTTCTGATGAAAGAAGGAACACTATCATTCATTTTGTTGACAATAATGATAAAATCATCATCAACCTACTCTATAAACTCATGGGAGGACTTATTAGTGTAGGTAAAAGGGGGTATCTAGTCTTCCATTGGAATCCCCTTTATGAATTTGGGCTACCATCCATTGTTTCGATCCTAGCACTGCCCACAAAAAATCCACATGTGACCTGGATAATTGAAAATAGAAATATTCTCGATCCAACATCTCAACATGGGAGGAATTCATCTGGGAAACCCATTTTGTCATGTCTCTTTTTAACTACACTCCCTAGTCACTAGATGAAATTGTGCAGGTGTTAGATGAAAAACTATTGCTATCACATTATCTCATGGATGCCCATGACAATCAACAAACTATGGTGGTCATCAAAATATGACATTCTCCATGGGGGCCCATTCACCATGGACCTAGGGTGGTCTTTTAGGGTTCTCTAGACTTGTGAAGAATTTAAGACTAAGTTGAAGGATGTTTGTATGAATGTGGTGGTCTTGGTATCAAATATCTACTCTCACTAAAAGAAAAATATGATCCCACAACTACGTAGTAGTCCGATCCTGGACACTAAGACATTCAACATGGTTCATGGGGAGGTCGTGAATAGTGTCTTGGACTTCCAATTTATTTTGAGGGGTTCCTATAATGGGTGATAAGTATGCATATTTTATTCCACTCTCTTTGTCTTTAGATGATTTTAAGTGTACCCCATATTTCTAAAAACTCATTGATAAGGTGAAATACATTTTGAAGAGATACCCTCATTCGAATAAGGATGTCTTATTTTCTGATTGGATCAAATTATTCACCATAGTAAGTTGCCAAGATCCTTTTTATGAAGAGGCCAAGGACTTTCCCAACTATGATACCCGAAGGATAATGTGTTTAAATGGGAAAACACTTGAGGAGGGTTGTTTTATTGAGTTGTACTAAAAAATCATCCATGTTGTTGACCAGCTGTTTTGATTAGAAGCATTTATTTCCATGTTTCTTAGTGGATGGTTACTTCTAGTGCAAGAATATTGTATCAGGGTCAGATTCACGACCTTTATAATGGAATACCAATTGTCCAAATGAATGTGTATTAACATTTTAGTCACAGTACTGGAGATGATTTACCATTTTTGAGAATTATCGGTGTGGGGAGGTCACCATACAAGTTGGTAGGCCACTTCTATGTCATCTTGGGATGTGTATGAATCCTCATGGGAGGATAAAAATATATCAACCCTCAATAGATCTCTGGGGATAATTTCAGACCATATCATCAACAAATATGTGTGGTAAACCATCCAACTAGAGTGAAATGTATATTGAGGTAATGATTCAATTATCATGGTCATTTCTCCATTCCTCTATACGTCCCTCCCAATGTCACTTTGGTATATGATCCCTCTAAGGAGAATGATAGACCGAGTATATTATTTCATTGAGAGAATTCAATATAGTGTCTAGGATTAATGGGGATCTTATATGATAGGTGTATTAACCCTATATATTTTTACATAAGTTTCTCTATGTTCAAATGAGGTGTCCTCCTACTATAAATAATGTGTGTTATCAGAACACTTAATGATTACTTGGAAGCTTGGGATGATGTTCACTCACGAGGAAACAAATTTTCGAATGTGTCTTCCACCTTCTTGGGGTTTCAAACCTAATGTTACTAGATCTTATGTTGAGGCCTAGAGTCAATCATACCCTAAAAATCAACTAGGAAACATAGTTCCTGAAATCAAAGGTCCACTAACACATAATACCAAGGGGAATCAAATTCAATCAACCAAACATTCAAGGCCTAGAAAATTGATGAGAAAAAACTCTTGTTTTTGAACCTCTGAGGAATATTTTGAGATCCTGAGGTTCCAATACCTAAGCTTCTGACACTAATTATCGACGTTAAGTGTGCATCACTCTTGATGCCTCCTTTCTAACATCTTAAAGATAATGGGATTATTGAAGTGGTACTCATTATTTTTCTTCTCTATGGGACTTTTTTCTAGAGAAATAGGTTACATTGAGCGGATATGGTTATGTGTAATTTCCTAAAACTATCTCATCCAATCAAACTAATATGGTTGGAGTCTATCATTGTGATATCGATGAAAATTTTCATTCATTGTGAAACTATAATAGATATAACAAGTGAGTACTCTTAATGGTGATACCATAGACTAGTGAATGTGAAGGGTAAGATATTCTAACCTTTTAGGGGGACGGTGAAGGCAATGCAATGATATGAATGGTGCAAGATAAATTCTTCATTTCTATCAAGGGTCTCGTAAGCACCCAATACCAGATGGTTCTGGGGAAACTGAGGCAACTAGAACAAAATTGAGGCTTTTGGAACCTACTTCACTTCCTAGAGAGGATCTCCCAAAAACTACCATTTCAGTCACATAGCCATCCTAGAGGCTTGAAAATCATGGATTTCTTTTAGATAATACACATATACTTAAGATATCTGGAATAACTTCACGTAGTTTCCATTTAAATTGAGGGATTTGGATTGATCACTGCTCTAGTTTGGATATCTTCTTGAGAATATTCTATTGAATTTGATATATATTTGGAAAAAATAGACACTTGTATCCATTCATACAAGGATAAAACATAGTGTTATGATTGAGTAGTGGGTATAGTGGTGATCATGGTGGGGAAATATGACACTGACGAAGAGGTAATATGATTGTTTGTACTATCACTTCTTATTCTTTTTATCATGAGATTAAACTCTTACTACTATAACTTGTTGGAGACTGGGAGATTCAGTAACCAATTGTTTCTCTTAGGTAAACCCCAAGGGGAACCGCTGCTGGGGTGAATATACTATCAGGTTTGGGAGTTTCTATAGAGGGATATTGTAAGGTAATAGAGCATATGGAGGTGGTTCTTGAAGATCCTTCTAGAGAATATAAACCCCCAACATTACCTATTATTCATTCCAGGGTATCATCCTAGTTGAACACCATAATGTATCATCCGACATCATAGCTATTGATACATCTATGGTCAATGATAATAGAAGATTGTTTCATTTATTTACCTAATTATCATGTTATGTTTATTAATGTGCTGACTAATCATCATACAGATTAATTGGTACATGACCGATTAGTAATCAAGAAGTAATCACCCAAGGGTCTGTAGCTCCTACTTATTCGGAGATGAATGTGATGCTGACGGTGGTTGTCATTGAACCAGATAGAGAACCTAATCCAATTGAGAACACTAGGGGGACCCCAAGCCCTATGAGGCTACTATTAGTGATAAAACAACATTTTACCTAGTAGTGGGGATAATTAATGGTTTAATATTCAGTTGTGTGTTTTCTTCCTACCCCTCTGGAGAGAGAAACTATTGAAGAGGGAGTTATTCAGGATCAAGGAGATTCAGAATCGAATTTCCCCAAGTTATGTGATGATTATTCCGACAAGAATAGTTTCCATGAGTAATTTTTTGGAGACCACTAACCTGAATAAGAATGATATAGTTCCCTATGCGTCTCTAGAAGAACCTGAATCCATCTTAAGGATGAAGGATGAAGTATCCATTTTTTTGGGATTATGAAATAACTGTGGCTAGGGATGATGATGTCCTGAAAATGTGTTGTGATTTATCTTCCCTTCTAATAATTAATTTTTATTTCATGGTTCATGTGTTATCTTTTTAAATATTATGATTCCAAAATTATATCCACAAGTTTCTATAATTATTTTTTATGCTTCAATATCTCAACTTGTTGACATCACAAGAGAGATGGATACTATAAAATCTAGACACACTGAGGTAGCTGAGCTAAGACTCTGTCTAGTGGTGCTTATTTTGTAACATATTCATCCATATAATAGTGATTCCGAGGTGGACAAAGAATCACTAGATGAAATTCTCCTTGACTTTTGGAAAATTTGGAATGATATATAGAATATAATTTCTCAGACCCCCTTACAAACATGGTAAAGAAATATCCCAAAATACATCACATGTTCTAATTTATTGGGAATGGGGGGATTGATTATCATGCCATAAATAAAATAGTGAAACTAATGATTAATTCCTAGGAGAGAACTAGCACACACCACTCTCTTATTTTAACTATCGTGTCCATGGACCACTATGCCACAACGGGGTAGATCATTCTTAATGAAGTTGTTGAGAATGATTGGATGGTCATGAAGAAATAGGGTGAAGTTGTAGAGCGTTGGACTATACCAATGCGACTTCATCATGAGGTGGAGTGACATAGTCAGGAAGTCAAGTTTCTCAAGAAATAATTGGGTAACGTCGATGTACTAGTTGACAAAGGGGAACAATTGGTGGAGGATGAAGGGGAAGGATTTGATGCAGTTGATAGGAAGAAATAATTGATGACTGGTGCTAATGTTGACACTGAAACCTTGTTCTATCTCCACTAATACATAGAGGACTTGGAAAATGTGCTACTTTATCTTCTAGAATCTACTAAGAATGCACTGAAATCCTAATATACTATTAATATAGAGAGAATCTAGGATGTGGATGCTCCTCCATTATCATTTAGTAAAATAGAACTTGTTTTCCCTCAAATTATTATCTTTTATCTTTTCCTAAAACTCAAATTAATCATAACTATTCACATTTTGAACAATAATCTCCATTGGATATCAATTTCAATAGCATCCTGGGATAATCAAATTAAAATGATCATGTAATACTCTAATTTTTTTGGAGTAGAGTGACTTAGTGAGCATAACATTGACTATTTATAAGGTTACATGAAAATATCTAGAAATATTTTTTATGTTTTTTTGGAACCCTAATTTTTCCTAAGTCCACTGTGGTTGGGGATTAACGGGCATAACATGACTATTTATAACTCCACCCTTTGCAGGTTTTCAACATAAAAAGTTTTTTACCTCTTTATTTTTCTTTTGATTATTTAATTTTTTCTAAACCATGAAAAGATTAGGTCTAGAGAGCTATAAATCAACTTCTATAATGGGTTCCCTTTGTAGGGTTTTGACCTGGCGACTTTTGTGTCTCTTCAATTTTCTTTTGATTTCTCAATTTTTCCATAAACCCTACAATGCATAGGTCTAAAGAGATGGTACACGACTTTAATTTAGGGGGAACTTTGTGGGTTTTCCACATAGTGAGTTTCGTGTCTCCTTTTTTGGTAGTTTAGAGTTATGATAACAAGACTATATGACTGATGTTTTAGGTTGAACAAATTTGACCATGAATTTTTGGGTGAGGATACCAATAGGAAATATTGGATAAGAATTTCCCAATATTTTTTAGTCATGAATGAGGGATTTTTTTACCCTTGTTTTTTGATTCCTGAATCTGATAAAAGATATAGGGAAAGTACACGAGGAGTAACTATAAGAACTATTTACAACATGATGTTGTTGGGGGTGTATAGAGTTAAGAATATCCACTCCTGGTGGTGAATTTTCCTTTCATTGAGAAGACCATTTTATGGGAAACATATGTAGAACCAATTTTGGAATATTTTACATAGTAAAACAATGGTTCCTAGAGGACACTGACCCCCATTTATGATGAACAATTAATTCATAAAAATTCACATTTATCAAGACAGTAATGGTTATCTTATTGAAGGAATGAAATATGAAAATTATTAGGGAACCATATCAACACTGGCCATGTATAAGAAACCAATACTACATGAATTTGTGTTTTTTAATGAGGCATGAAGAGTGGTGGAATATAAATTTGTGACACTAGGACATAGACCATGTATTTTAATGTCTTATGCTGAGGGAATTCGAGAGATATAGTTTAAGGTCCTTCAGCTTTAACTAAGGGATGAAATTTTTTCCATTTTCAGGGTAATATGTCGAAGAATATTATATCATCCATAGGTATGAATGGGAAATGTTGCATGTTTTTATATAGGAGTTTTTAAATCTGAGGGGTGATATGGGATAAAAATGTTGTTGGGACATATGAAGATAAGAGAATCATCAATTGTGGATGAATTTTCAATTCATTGACAATCCTTTTTTCTAGGAAACTTATGCGGAGACAAATGAGGTATATTATGCATAGTTAAAAAAAGTTTCCCGAGGATAGTGACCCTATATTTTTTATGGCTAGTGAGGTTTTGGTGGATTTATACTTTCCTAGACACAGATTCTAATTTGTGAATAAAAATAGAATAACCTAAAAGGGGAACTTCTTGTAAAAATTTCCGAGGAATTGTTAGAAATGTTTCCCTTATTCCAGTATGACCCATATTTAGGATGGATTTTTTTGGTCAGGTTGAATATATATGTTCTGGAAATAAAAAATTATCTTTTCAAAATGAAAATCAATCCATTTATAGTTTTGGAAAGTTTTTGTCACAAAATGATTAAACTCTTGGGTGGGGAAAGGGAATTTTTCATTTGAATACGAACTGAAAAATTGGGTGAGGCACATATTAGATCCTCTTATATATATCTAGCTCATGAATAGAAGAAAGGGGGGATTGTTTTATTTAGGATGGACCAAGGGACATGATAAAAATTTCACTATATATCTTGTCCACGAGAGAATCATTCCATATGTAGTTCTTATAGGGTTCCCCATGCAAGACAGATCCATGCATAGGGAAATATTATTTTTTGGATTTTTTATGTGGCTGGACCTAAGATTGGGTTTCTAGGAGTCACTATGTATCACACGGTGTTGGGATTGAATCTACACGTAGTTATAAATATTGTGTAGTTTAATGTCATATGGATAAGACATCAACTGTGCAATTTAAATTCATACAATGTTGAAAACATAGATTATTATAGTTTTAGGTTATATGGATTGGGCCAATTTTTCAATTAATGATCAGTAACAAGATGTTGATAGGCTAAGGATGTTCTGACAAGCCTTATATGTGATAGACAAAGAATATGTAATCCATGAATCTAGGGTTTCGTGGATCTAGATAAATATAATAGGGAAAAAATACATTGGGGCTTACGGAGATAGAATATATCTCTATTGGTGATGAATTTTCCTTTGGTTGTAGGTCATTCTTGGGGGACATATACTGTTCCAAGTAGGGTATATTGTGTGTGGTCAAAAAAAGGTGTCCTTAGGACACTGACCACCCTCCATCTATGATGGCCATACGAAGGTTGTGAAGATCCAATAATTTCCTAGGGAACATACTATGATGAATGGAAGGAATGTGTTCATGTATATAAGAAATTTTTAGACTGTGATTCGCAATGGTGTTTCAAATTACCTGCATAGATCAGACTTATGTGTGTGTGTGGGGGGGGGTCATTTCTATTTCCTTAATATAACATTGAATGTGGAATCCCAAATTGAGATCTCATATTCAGATCTTTTTTTATATATATGAGATGGGGTTTTTTTACTCATGGATGATACTAGGACATGGGGTCTCATCATCTCTATGTCTCTCGAAAAAAATTGAATTAAGACACACATAGTTATTGATATACCATGAAGAATAATGTCATGTGGTATGGACATAGGTTCCCCAACGTGAATAAGAAATAACTAATGTGAATTTTATGGTCATGGTACTAAGATCAAGACAAAATTTATATGGATTTATATGCCTTAATCATGTGGGAAATCCCCTGTCGAAACTCTTAATCCCATGTAAGCTAGGATCATTGTGATAAATAAGGGGTGGATAAGGTTTTATTCCCCACACAGAGGGAATAAAATAAATGATATGTGCATTTTAAACTTTTGGTGGCTAGACTAGGGTGTACATTCTGGGCGTTACTACATATATCTTTATAATGGGAATCAATACACATGTAGTTTTGGGACCCCGTGTAGTTTAACATTGCGTGGTAAGGATAAAGGTGACTCGATGTGAAAGAGGAAGAATGTTGTAGTTGGAATTGGAATTTGAAACATGGGTGTTAATTTCTATCTTATAATGGCAAGAATCAAGCCACTCATAGTTTTCAATAGGAAATATCTATGTAGGACTGATTCACATATAGAGGGGGTCATTTCTTCCATTGACTATTTGGATTGTTGTAGCTGGACCTAGGGTTAGATATTTGGGCGTCACTATATATCCGGTGTGGGAAGGAATCAATCTACACATAGTTCTAGACACACTTCTCTACACATATCTGACTCATGTATAGGGATATGTCACTTTTCATGAAATGGACAAATAAATAAGACCAAAATTGGAGTCCCCTGCATCAATCTACATTCTATACAAGAAATGTGGAATGTATAGTATTTCATGGATGGTTCTATTATATTTTGTCTATGTGTATCTACATATTCCATAGGGTGATAATCAACACACACATAGTTCTTAATGAAAAATTAAGTTCAACATATTGCAGTAGCGATAAGGGTCACTCGATGTGAAAATAAGTATCAACGCTGTTGGGCCCATGAATATAGATATGGGCATCACTACGTATCTAGAAAGGTTAGTAATCAATCCACTTGTAGTTCTATATGGAAATATCACATCATAGGTCTATCTTGCATGTAGGGATGGGAATTGTTTATCTTTTAGGGTGGATGGATAAAGATGTAAAATCTAGGCATTGCTACATATTTTGTGTAGATAGAAATAAATCCATACATATTTATTGAATATGGTATGGAAAATGAAATATACTTTGGGAAATTTATTCTCATGTGGGAACATTATAGTGTTTCTTAATTTAATGTCGTACCATGAGGACATTGGTATCATGCAGTTTATTATCTTGTGATATGGATGTTGTACCATGTAGTTTAACCTTATGCGGTCAGAATGATTGTGTTTTGAAATTATTGGAAGGTTGATTTTGTAGACAAGAGAGAAACATAATTTTGATGTGAAAAGAGGGCTTGAAGTCTATTGCTAGTAATAAAAGTATCTTATAAATAGAGGGAGATTTGAGGTTAATCATGAAACAAGAGTTCTAGCTGTAACTACATATCCTACGAGGATAGAAATCAATTCTTATGTAGTTATAGATGAGAACATTCTATGCTAGTCTGATCCATATTCTAAGGGGGTCATTTTTCCTATTTTTGAAGTTGGTCCCCTAATATCGGCTCTAGGAGTCACTATGTGTCTTTTGTGGGAAGGAATTAAGCATCATTTTGTTCTGTAGAAAGAGAATCATTTTGTGGATCTGACTATCCTATGGGGATAAGGGTATTTTATCTTTCTATTTTACAGATCTAGCCCATGTGTGGTGAATAACTAATTGAAATTATTATTCATGAAAAGTTTAATGTCATGTGGTGAGCATATTGATGGCATGTAGTTTATTGCCTTATGACATGTAAAATGGTGTCAGCATTTTTTTATTCTCTTATGGAAAAGACTAACCACAATGTTTAAAATCGTGAAGCAGGGATAATTTACCATGATGTTCACTTCCATGCGATTAGGATGTTGTACCATGAAGATTAACATCATGTTAGAAGGATGAATATGTCATGTCATTACATGAAATACTTCACCAGGAACCTTGTATTGGTGGGACCCATATAGAGTTTTCCTTCCATAAAAATCATAGAATAAGATCCAATGGAGTAAACATTATGTTTGGAGTATGGTCACTCCTATTGTGGTTTCAAATTTAGAGGTATCTTTCTAGGTATCATAAGAGTTAGGAGGACCAAAACTACCTCTCCTTTTAGGGAAAATTAGAGGTGAAAATTTGTATTAAAGCATCATAGGATCCGATTTTGGTGGGATTCCAAATGATGCAAGGTTTTAAATCTATTCTCATCCAATAATTTATGGTACTACTTGTATGTGGATAATTGATCAATGATGGAAATGTAGAGAAAGTGAGATTGAACCTCGATGGGAAATACCTTATCCGTCCTATATACAAAGGAGTATGGGGTTTCATGTGCAGCGGCGCAGGTTGTGGTCTGATATGCCCACAAGTCATGTGGGGGCTTGTCCATATAAGATTTTTTATCCTTATCTATCATATTATTGGGTATATTTAATAAGATATTGTTGAATTCCTCTATATATTCATTACCCTCTTCATGGTATTAGGATGAATGGTTGGACTTGAAGTCATACACCTGATATATCTTTTCAAATTCATGATAATAGAAATTAGTGTGGTTTTCTGTCAATATTGTATGAGGGACACCAAATCTGGTGATTATGTGGGATTTCCTAATGCTGACAATGTTTCATGCATCGTCCTCTTTTAAGGGTACACATCTGTCTAACTCTGATAAGAAGTAAGTTATGGTGAGAATGTATTTAAACTGCCTAGCTATAGCGAGAGGGTATAGTCCCAGGACATCCATTCCCCATATGGAAAATATCCACAAGTATTTGGTTGGGTGAAGAAACTCTGGGGGTTATTGAATGAAGTTGTCATGAACCTAGAATGAAATGTAATTTTTGGTGAATTTAGTGTAGTCCAATATTAAAGTGGGCCTGTATTACCCAAACCATCAGAATTGATAGGAATTCTTGGATCTAGATTGGTGGGAACCTCAGGATCTAGTGTGTACTTCTTTAATTACAATAAAAATATCTTCTCCATCAATTCACCTGATAAGGACCTCATCAAGATACCTCTTAAAGAGTTCCCTAACATGATTTGTGTCATCATTTAAAACGATGTTAATTTCTCATCTTTATATTTTATCTCTCCCAACTTTGTCTACTGGGAGCTCTCCCTTATGAATGTAGTCTACAATTTGTGTCATCAAGATAGTAGTAGGACCATATAGTTTTAGTACGGTACTAATATCTTCGATTTCATCAATTTTTACTTGAATGAAAGGTGAGAATAAATAGAGGTTCACAAAACGGATGACTATTGCATCCTACTCTAGGTCAGCTAGATTTGTGGTCGTAATTTCTATTGCATCAACTTTGGATTTTTTTGGTCTTGGTATGTGTGTCAATGTATACTCCAAAGGCAATTCCTCCATTAGTCCTTGGACATAGTTTATAATAATGATTATCTCTTTCTTTTTGATTTCATAATCCCTATTGACCTTCTAAATTATTAGTTATGAATCACCCTTTATCCTCATGTTATTTACATTTACATGAAGTGAAAAGTCTTTCCCTATAATGAGATCTTCAAATTTTGCTTCATTTTTCATGCACCCATTTCGATAGCAAGATGGTGTAAGGTAGGAAATCCTTCAATGGAGAGATAAATATAACTACCTACCCAAAATTCTTGAACATGTGGTTCTCCATCCAGTTTCCTATTATCCTTATGGATGCCCCATTTAAATGCATCTCCCTTATCTGGGGGACCTCTTGAATAGAGAAAACCACTTCATTAGTTGACTTAGAATCCAATGAATTTATATCTGCTGAGTTACTCTGCAAGAAAATCTACTAACAAATGTCCTTTGATCACTTTTTGAGGCACAAAATGAATGTCAAACTACTGCAGAATGACCACCCACCATGACAGATGTCTATACAACATTGGAAAAATGAGAATGTATTTGAGTGGGTTACTATGAGAGTCCAAACTGACCTCATGATGATGCATGAACTATCTCATCTTCTGGACTGCAAATATTTCCACCAGAAATTTCCTCTTGATATCTAAATAACGAGTCTTATCATCAATCATGGTTCAAATGAGGTTATAGAGGCTTTTTTCACTTCCGAAATCAGTATTTTTCTAGAGGAAGGAACCTATGTATCACTTTTATGTTGTCACCAACAAAACAACTAGCCTTATTTTGACATGAAACATCAAAACTATTGGGATCCAAATATATTTCATAATGAAATGTTATGTTTTCTGGTAATAATTAGTCCACTGATATGTAACACCATTTTTAATTAACCTAGTGAATGGATGATATTTAATAACAAGGTTGGATATAAAGCGTCAGATATAGGTCAAGGGTCCTGGAAGTCTTCTCAACTATGTGAGGTTGTGAGGAGGTGAGAATCCAGGGATAGGATTCTTCTTCTCAGGGTTGACTCTGATGCTATGATGGTGTATGACAAAGCTGGGAAATTTCCTTGAGGTAATGCGAAGAGGACATTTTAAGGGGTTCATTTTTAGGCTTTGTTATCAAAAAATTTCAATTTAGTTTCATGATTTCCCAAGTTGTATAAATTTTATTGATATTTAACCACCAATTCATCAACATAGCATTAGACATACTTTCTCTGGAAGGGTTTGAAGATGTAGCACATGGAATTTTGGTACATGGTGCCAATATTCATCAATATAAATGGAATTACATGATATAAAAATACTCCATAGGTTTCCCTAAAGGTGGAGGATTATTTATCTTCATAGTCCATTTGTATTTGATTATATCTTGAATATATATCCAAGAAGGATATGTCCTAATATCCATCCATTTCATATATTAGTAGTTCTATGATCGGGATAAGGGAGTAATCCATCATCCAGTGCCAGTTGAGATCCTTGAAATCTATACAAACATTGATTTTCCCATTATTTTTTCTAATATGGACAATGTCATCCATCTATTTGTGATATTATACCTTCTTAATGATGTTGGATTTGATGATCATGTGAACTTTGGCCTCAATATTAGCAGCATATGTTGAGTGTGTCATTCTGGATGATTTTTTATAGCTCCAGTCATCCTCTGGTAATCCCATGTGGCAAGTAGATATATTTTGATAAAGACCTAACATTTCTATGTAGTACTAGGAGAATACATCTGGATGTTTTTTTAGGAAGGAGGCATATATCACTTTCTCTTCAGAATACATGACCACACTGATTGAGGTTGGTAATGGGTCTTCTCTTGTACCCAAATTTATTTTTCAAAGCTCATCAATGGTGGTAGAGAGAGCCTACTCAAATGTGAGACTGGAATTCATAAGGTCATGATCCTCTTCACCTTCTTCCTCATCGTATTTTCCCTATTGTTCAATATTTGGATCATGTAGTGGATTATGTTATCCAAATGTGGCAGAGGAGTTGATATCTTAGAATTCCCAAGATGACATATCTTCAACTAAACTTACTAAAAATGTGGGATTAAATTTAATATCAAGATTGGAAGGTGTGTCTTCTTCCTAATTGGGTTATTAGACATAATTTTCATTCACAATTAGTGAATTAGGGATTTCTTGGAACACTGGGTATATAATGAAAGGAATTTTCATATGAGCTTTCACAATTATCTAGGTTTGTATTAAACATTTCAACATTACTGGAATTAGTAGTCCTGACTAAAATAGTAATGATTGATGAATATGGGCATGAATTTTGGATCATATACTGAACCAGATTGATGGTTAACACATATTATTCATCAAGTTGTTTTAAGGGGTTGGTCGAGATCATTTCCAAACTGTTAGGGGAAGTGAACTAATAAAAACCATAAACTTGGGATTGATTCCTCAACCCATGATAGAATCAGGGACCGATATAGTGTGACTCATAGGATTTTAACGGGGCCTTATCAAGAAGAAACATCGTGTTCTATCCATTAATGCATTATTTGATGCATTGAAGGTACAATTATAGATACAACTAGGGCCTTCCTAAAAAGATGTTGAAAGTCATGTTCTTCCAAAGCACCAAAAAATCTGAGTCAAATATGAGGTATCCAAACAATGCCTTAAGCATGAATTGGACCAATAGATTCTGGTCAATTTTTTTATATCCCTACAGTGTTATAGGAGAAGGTAATAGGTTACCCTCATTGCATCCCAACTAATTAAGTGTCTATATAGGAATGAGATCAACTTTAGATCCATTGTCAATGTAAACTTTTTGGACACCAACTCTATCTATCATGTTGAACAAATACAAGGGTATGATGTTCCCTTGTATAATGACATATTCATCTTGATCCGGAAAAAGATAAACACATGGTATTCTGCAGGATCAGTCTCTGTCCAATAGATCTTAGCAGTAGAAACCTTAGCTTCAAACTCTTATGGGATAAGAAAAGACTATATGAGTGCTTCCTTGAGGTCTTTAAACAAACACAGTGTATACAGGATCAATATCCTCGACGGATCTAAGGGTTACTATTTCAAGATGTCTTATTTCTGGTATAAAGGAATGCATTTCCTTAGGTGGGAATTCTATTTTCCATTTACTTTTGGGGACTTTTTTATTTTATATAGACGAATCAGCTATCTAAATAATATTTTGAGGTGATTTGGTCCTTGTTAGGTTGGGTTTGGTAGGCCTACCTAACCAACGAGGGTGATCTGACACCTATTCATCTTTGGATTGATATTCTAGAGTTCTAGATTCAGGGTGGATTTTTGATAATACAATAGGGTTTTCCTACTCCTGGAAAGATTTTAAAATTCATATTATGTTACTTTCTTCAATATTGATATTCCGAGAAAAGGTACAAATAGAAGTATGGATTCAAACAAGTTATCCCATTCCCCGATATCCTCAAATCCTATAGCCTCTTCCTCTGGTTCGACAATAGGATGAGAGGGACTTGGGATCATAGTAATAATAATATTTTGATAAGGGATCCATTAAATTGATGATATTTATTTAACCAAAGTTTAACTCCTCATCTGATTATGTATTTTCCTAACCGACCATCTCTGGTGGTTTCATTTGGTGTGTCGGTAATTGTTGATTCAGATCTAATGGCATAAAAACTGAGAGTGTCAAATCCAACATTGGAATTGATGAAAGTTCATCCATCTTCACCTCCTCCATGTATATTTATCAAGGACACTTTTTGAGAGTGTAGCATTTAGTGGATTGGGGGGATGGTGTTGTTAGCTATATTTCATCAGAAGTGGAAGGGGGAATTTTGGTTGTTTCTACTATGAGAGAATAATTCTACGAGTTCGGTTGATTATATTTCGAGTCATCCAACTATCAAAATTTTGTTCCCTCATACTAAAAACTTCTTTCCACTCACCTCCTTCCACACGAGTAGTGTTAGAAACCTACTCTACTTATGTTGGTGGCCTTCCAAACTTCACTTTCCAAAAATCTACCATTTTAGCAAGAGGCCTTTGAATATGAAACATTATTGAATGGTGCATCCCAATATCTTGTAAAAGGGGAAATATTATAGCCATTCATCGAGACCTACTTGGTTGGGCCTTTTATGTTCTGATAGGTTTATTAAGTCATTTTCCCTAAGTACATGAAAAATTGATCATATTAGAAAGATTAAATATTATTATGTCACTCCTTGAACTAATTATTCCTGGGTCCCCTCGGTTAATCATGAAATGACGGGGTTTCTGTTGATTCCTAGGGGGTACACAACACTATATAGGTTTCAGAGTTAGAGAAGTTGTGTAGAATGGATTAATTGGGATGAATTCCACCTTCTTATTTCTTATTATTTTCCCCAAGACTAGTGAAGTTATCTGGGATTTAATATTAGCACGTTGGATGGGCTCTTCCATTCACTTGGAAATTGTAGAGAAATATCAAAATCTGCATGTATATTTCAATGGGATTACTGTCATTTGAAGCTCGTTGTGAAGGTTATGAATGCATAGAGTGAGAATATACTCCTAGGGAAGTGTTCAGTTTAGGGAGTAGGTCATCACTTTCCATATGGAAATAAAATCAAAGATTCTCTCATTTTCTCACCATTTGAAAATCGAGAGGTCACTAATTGTTGTATTTTGTAGTGTTGAGATGAACTGAAGCTGAAATATTTGATGTAGATCCTCCCATACCATTATGGACTAAGAATGAAAACTTTTATACCATATGAAGGATTTACCCTTCAAGGATCATATGAATAATCTGAGTTTCACTACTTCTTATTTCTAAGGAGCTCCTATAATGGTATCACAATGGGACACATAGTGCCTTAGATGTTGCTCTCGGTCACCTAACCCATTCAGTATCTGAAATGTACGACTCATGAAGTTTGGTGGTGGAGGCGTGTATCTCACCCAGTGAGGGTAAGGTTTTAATTTTGGAATCACTGATTCATGCTCCTCCTTCATTTCTTCCAATAGAGCATCTAATGAATCAATGGTGTCGATAATCCCTTGATGGGTGCTTGGATGAATATGATATTACAATGGTGAATCCATCGATAGGTATTGACTTGCATGGTTGTCTGTTGTTTGAGGTAGATATAAAGTGAATGTAATCTTTTGAGGGTTCTGTTTAAACTACTTTGGTTGTCTCATTAATGGAGGGAAATGTTGATATTCCACCATAACCAGGATAAGGTAAATCAATAGTCCTATCTAAAATATAAGAATATGTCCTTTCCTTACTTCAATTACTAATAGTAATCCTTGTTTTTAAGGTACACCTACTTGAAGAATACATTTAGGCTCTTCCCAATGATCATATTTGATTGGAAGACTACCTCAAAGAAAATCAATATTGAATTTTATAAAATATTTCATTTCATTCTCCCATCGAGAGAATATTTCTTTGAGAATGGGGTGATCAAACTCATTGAGAGGATGTGGTGGTTCATATATGACCTTTCCTTTATTATTGATAGAGATTCACTGAGGAGTCAGTATAGGATTTATTGAGTGGGAACCTAAATTTAGGGTTATTCTTTGGTTTATGGTATGCACACCTTCATTCTCAATACAGACCATATTCTAGATGGAACCATCAAACCCTTTATCTCTACATTTGCACCATTTTTAGTTTTGTATGTAGGATTTATGTCCACATCATTCACTAATGCATAACTCATTGTGGGCTTCGTACTGGCTACAAAATTATAGGAGGATTTTTTCATTCCCTTGCTGGACCTCTACCTTCACCTACAGGGTCCACTTAGGGATTCTTAGTGAAGGGTTACGTGGATGTAACCTTTATGTAGCCTAGTTGTATGCCCTTATTTTGGGGAAATGGGTCGAGAGGTTGTACAAACTAGAGGATCTATCTACTTATCATCCTCTCTATATGGGAAAAGGATGACATCCGTTTATGGGGTGGTTGAGGTAAAAATTCCCCCAACCCTGTGGGCTACGGTTGCTCATGTTCTTCTATTATTGTGCCTCAGGATGTTTTTTTCCACCATATGGGGAATTTTTTGCTAAAAATTCACAAAAAACTGTGGGGTAAGGATGATCCTATATTATTGTGGATGATGTTATTTCTCCCCTATAATTATCTCACACATCCTTTTTTAGAGCATGAGCTATAGACAATGCAGAGTATGCATGTGAATTGCTTTCTTCTAAGGACATTAGCAGTGCTTAATGATAAGCTTCCCT
Organism: Viscum album; assembly: GCA_963277665.1. Taxonomy (NCBI): domain Eukaryota; kingdom Viridiplantae; phylum Streptophyta; class Magnoliopsida; order Santalales; family Viscaceae; genus Viscum; species Viscum album. Next base: position 1,497,216,224 of record OY728155.1, on the reverse strand, counting down.
TATGTGTGAATATTTCTGAATGTTCTTAGCTCCCTTTTGGTAGATTTTTAATGTATATATATTTTCAGGACAAAATATTTTGAGAATTATTGAAGGCCCATTCTTGTTGATTCTTATATATTTCATGGGAAGGGGTTCTGCTTGACAATTGTCTTGGAATAAAGACACTATATGATGTCATTTATAGTGGGTTCTACTTAATGGGGAGTGAGGTGAAATATTAATATCCATGTTCTCGATATCCCCAGATATGAATACCATGCGGGGAATTTAAAATTATATTATTAAACTAATGAAACATATTAAAGTATGCAGATTGATTATCATTCCACCGCTTCTTAGGTCATCATCATCATGAAAAAAGTAGTGATTACAAGTAAAATTTTCGAAGAATCACTCACAATACTTTGTTGTGTTCTACATACTTTGTGTAAGGGAAAAAATTTATTTCAGGTGGGGGAGATGTTTCCAAATATTTTGAAGAATGTTTTATACACATTCTTCTGACCATAACATTGGAATGTATTTATGAGAAGTTGATGAGGGACAAAACATAATGGGTATATACCATACCTAGATAGTTTTCTTCTCGGGATAAATATATCATTTTGTTCTTATGTGAGAGACTCATCAACATGATCATCCCAATATGGGAACTTAAAGAATGTTTTATCGAAAATATTGAGGCTAGTGAAGGTCTCATTTGTATGGGAATGGTTTGGGGGTGTCTTAGTGGATGAGAATTTACCTATCCATATCTTTGTTGAGAAGGGATGTCACTTGTAATTGAAAGGATCTATGACATATCTAGACACAAATTTCCATAAATCATTGAATATGATTTCCTCCTCTCATATGAATTATCATGGTGAGGGCCTTCTTTTCAGAATGATATTTTACTTTGTGGAGGACCATAATAGTGAATTCCATCATGGCAAGGACTACCATCATATCTCAATACTTGACTACTATGAGAATTTTGTATAGCATATACCCTGGGGAGGACCTTCTGAGAGGATGAAAACAAGGTGTGTACCATCTTTATGTTTAATATTTTTTCCATGATGAGGGATACCATGATTCTCATCAAGAGATAATATTTCATTATTGATATATTTGTGTCCATTAAGTAATCCATCATGTTATGTGCTCTAGGGAGGACATACAGGGATACTGGTAACAGTTTTGTAGGGAGGACCTTCGCAACTAATAATGTCACTCTTTTAATTTGGTAATTGATCTCCACGATCATGAGTAAACAATGATAGGTGTTTGATGGAATCATGAAATCCAATTTCTGGCAAAGTAAGTTTATGAGTTTGGTATTCATTTTAAAGCTCCCATCCGTAGGATTTATTTTTTAGGTGGTCTATTTTAGGATACTATGGACACTTGTTTTAGGTGACAACATTCATGTAAGGGTTCTTTCTCGAGTGTCTCCCATGATTATTCCGGGATATGATGGTAAGATTAAAAAATTATAGGAGGGATATATGCATGCCTTGGAGTAGGAACCAAAGAAGACCAGTTTCCCCTATATAGAACATTTACATTTCCTAATATTTTTTCCAATTTATCATAGAATATTTCCAATGACCCTCCTAGATAGGGTCATTGATCCATGTTTTCTCTTGAGTGACCACCCCATTCTATGGATGAGTCACTCCACATGAGGAGGTACGTTTATGGGGCTAACTCATATCTATTTCTATAAACATGATTACATCTTGGAAGTCCCCTAGGATATAGTCAAGGATTGATGTCTTACCCAAACTCCTTGGGGGAACATGAATATACACATATTTCGGTGTCAGAGATGAAATATGTGCCTCCTTTGGTCCTCTATTTCCATCCAGTAAGTACTGACTATCCAACTGTGTGTGGGAAGAGGTATGAGTCTATCCCCAATTTACAAGTAGGATTCCTTGACTACATTCTCCAATTGCTACAATATTTTCATGGAAGAATTGATATAAACGAGTCGGTTTTTGGGCCTTCTCAAGATTTTCCATCTTATTTATTTGATGGGCCTAATATGAATCCACATGAATTTGCATCTTCCTATAACTTGATATTTAATTTGAATGAAGGGCTCTATATGGGTGAGAATGGTTTTTCATATGCTCATTTTTCATCGTATTTTACTAGAGGGTTTCATGTTTATGGGTAGGGATTTGTACATTCTCATGGTGTGTCGCTATATTTGGCTAGAATACACGATATTTTGGACGAGGTATTTTCATCTACTCATATTTGGATGCTAGTGTATTTTCATGGAGGGCTTGATATTTTTGAGAAGGGATTGTGATTTGATAGTCTTTTATCACATTTTCATGATAGGAGGCATACTGGTGAGTATGTATTTGCATCCTCTCAAAGGTTTCCACCATATTTATTGGTTGGATTCATAAATAGGAATATAGATGATGTCCTACTCCTAATTATTTTAACAACTCCTTCCATGATCCAACCTAGGGACCTAGTCCTTTTTGACATTGGATGGGACCTATGGGAAAGTATGCTCTTCTTGGTGAGGATACTTAGCCATGTGTGGTTGACGATGATGATTACTGAATGGGACCCTTGTGTAGAACCCTTGTGCAACTGAGATGATGTTATTGGTGATGAAATCATCAGACTCCCTAAGGTAAGGGATGATATAATTGTCACATTTTAGGGGCAGGCTCCTGAAATTGTTTGAGATAACTATTAGTCTCTTGTGGTTCTAGACTACCGACTTCCGCAGTGCAGATGGCTGGTGGGGCTACGTGCACTGGGGGGCCTATCAAGCCACCTCCATGGTTAGGAGAGTAGAATTCTAGTGTTACTCCTAAACTAATAATTTTAAAACCTAGTGTTGCATATGTTGGGTGGGTGATAACATCCTCTATTTGGATAAGGACATGACATGTGCAGTGGATGATGTATGTGTTCATGAAAGCTAGTGATATTCCATTTGATTGAAGAGTGTTCTGGTGAAAAGTGACTTCAATATATATGAAAAATACAGAAAACAAAATCTTTAATGTATCATCTCATGATCTCATGCATAATTCATGGTATTATTTGCTTCTCTTCAATTTTAGATGTGAAAGGGTTTTTATGAGGGTAACACAGTCCCCTGGGATAAGGATACATGTCCAGTTCACCATTTTTTTCCTGATAAAATCTTTTTGGGCTCGATGATTGATTACAAGTGGTAAATTGTTTGAAATCAAATATGTTGGGTATAATATCTTAGAACAGTATCCAATGGGTTTTTTTGTGGATCTAGAATGTCCCAACGTTTCTTATATCTGTGATGACCCATGAACCAACAATCCAAAGGTAGGAGTTCTTTGGGGAACTTGTTTAATGAAACTTTATAAGTCACATTAGTCAATTGGATGGGATGTCAGGCTAATCACACCTTGGGGGGGGGGTGAAACAATTTTATATTCTGATACTCTCTTATATAGTTAATATATTATCATCAATCCTTTGTTCAATACCAAGTATTCATATGCATATCACCCTATATTAATGATCCATTATGAATAAGAATGACTCTAGAATAATCTATATGTATATGAGATTATACATTAATAGGAATATTTTTATATCTAGTGTATTCCATAAATGGTACACTTTTATGGATGAATTATAGAATCTTTGTTTTTTTATTAAGAAGATATTGGTTTAATCTATGTGGTGAGGCCCTCTAGAGTTTTACACCATCCATAGAGATGAAATTTGTTTCGTTGTCGGGATCAAACCCATATGATGGGATTCCTATGTATCCTCATGAATGGAATTAGAACCCATATAGTCATGTTCCACTGAACATGACACATCACCATTAAAGATTGTGAGATGAGGACCAAACCATATAGTTTAACATCATATGATAAGGATTCCCATGAAAAAGATTCCCAGCCAGGGTCTAGTGTGGGACTTATATTGAGGAAGCATGAGGGAGCCAGATGAGATGTGGTCTCCTAGGAAGATATGACCCTACCAGAAATGTGGACTAGGAACATTAAGGAGACTTTGGGTGTTGGATTTGGACCTCAGAAAGGCTTCCTATGTATCCCAGTTAGTTAGGAATCAAATACAACATAATTCAATTAGTTAGGAGATTACACCTATAGAGGAGTCCCATTTTACATGACACTATTAGGTCTTAAACCTATGAGGATGTAACGCCCCGACCCCAGCTACCCAGAGTCGGTACATTACTTCGTAACATTGGCATGATCACAAAAGATCAAGTCTCGAAAGACCGATTAGTTTAGTAGCCTTGGAAACACTAGATACATTCATAATTCTTTCATTACATCAAAACGTAAACAAACTACAATAACATGGTCTTCATAGTCCACACTCATATCCTCACTGACTATTCTTGCAAGTCAGTCATAATACACTTCTTCACATCCTGGAAAATATTAAAACATTGAAAGGGGTGAGCTCAGATGCTCAGTAAGGATAACAATATTGCGGAAGCTTTTATAAGAAAACATAAGCATTTAAGGCAATGTATAACTAAAACAAAAGCCTTATTGAACTTGAACTTCAGCATAATATGGAAAAAGTAAAATAAAATAATTCCATTACTTACTCTCATGGATATTCTACTAGACGAATAATCACATGAAATATCAATAACCACTTTCATAATGAGGGAATGTATAATGCCAGACATTCTGAAACACTTTGTCAAGGCCGCGTCCAAGACGTCTAAAATGATTAAGGCATCGGCCAAAACCATAAATCAAATTGGGAAAGGGCCTCGTCCAATTCCACGTCTAGTTGTCTCATGAGACCTACCAATGCATCGATGAGCTATAGCAGGCTCCACCCGTCACATATTAAGTCCAATACATTCCTCATATGAATAGGTTTAAACATAACATAAATATTCGTATTAAAACTAGCATACGAAATGTCAACAATTTCTCCATAAGCTATGGATGGTATAAAAATAACACATCCACAGTCAAATATTTCACAAAATGTTCAATGGAAGTTTTGTATCATAAATCAATTTCAATTAAACTTAAAACCCATCAAAGGATGTTGACATGGATGAAATCAAAGCTATTTGAGAGTAATATCTCTCCTTTTTGAAATCATTTAAAAGTCCCATAATTATAAAATAATACATTTACTTTTAATATATTCTTATAAGCTTGTTAGGGAAGCTTCGACGAAGTTATAATGGCGGAAAATAGCCGCACCCACCGTATAAGTTAAAAAACATTCTTACCTTAAATTTGTCAAAGAGGTCAAAAAGTACATTGTTTGGAAAATGACGGTAAGATTCCTTTAAAAAATGTATAAGGGTGTAAATGACTTTAAAACATTTTCTATTTAATAGTAAAAATGTTTTGAAAGACATTTTTAAGAAACATGGATGTGGATGATAACGAGGTCCCAGTAGATAATTATGTATAAACAACCTTGGATAATGAAGAGGTTGTGAAGTAAACCCTTACCTTGTACTTTTCCTTGGTTGGGGTAGGTTAACCTCCTGTATAATGGTGAAATAATTGTTATTAAATTATACAAGAATCATATATATTCATATGATATCATATATGATCTTTTAACATTGCTTTGTTAACAATATCTTAGATGTATCGTTGTTTCGGGTGTTAACTTACTCGTTTTCTTTTATATGTTTCGTTACGTAAGTCGTGTTTTTCATGGATAGGTTGTATCTTATTCATATCCAGAATGAAATCATGTCCTTAAACATTATTTTTAAATCATCAAATGATAATTATACTTGAATGGATATGACGGAGAATGAATCTCATCGCGTTCGTGGAGACGGTAGTCCGTACGTACGCGCGAGGGACAATATCATTATTTTGATATTAAAATAATATATAATTGGATAGTATATCATATATACAGAATCATTATAATGTTATATTTATTATTTACATGAATTATATATCATTATTATACCCATCTAAATAATAATATATTGAATAACAATTACACCACGACGTGGAGACGGTAAGCCGTACGTACGCACGTATGGTGACATGTCATTCAAATGATGGGTAGAATACTGAATATGGTTGTTCCATAATTATAATGACATCACAATATATAGAAGATACTGGAGTTATAATTTTATAATTGAAATAATAAACAAAGAGGGAGTGGAAGAAGAAAGAAACTTGAAAGAGGGTGATGAAAATGTTACCTCTTCTTCGGGTTCTTCCTTTTGATTTGATCAAAAGGACTCCTTAGGATGGCTTTCTGACTAAATTAAAGATTCTAGGATGAAGGGAGAGAAGTTCGGAGAGTATTTGGGCAGAGTTTGGCCGAACCAAAAGGCTTGGAAGTGTGAATAAGGTGGTAGAGGTGGGGGCCTTTTATAAGAGGAGAGGAGGGGCTCTTTTGGAAAGATTGAAATGTTACATTATTATACAATGCTTTTCGGATTCTAAAGGTCCCACACTAATATAATTCGTGGATAAGGTGATAAGGGTTCGAAATCTCCTCATCCAATAGGCTTTGGACATGTGTAAGCCTTGGATATTGCATTATCTTCTCATTTTATTTAAATCGTTAAATAATGAGGTCATCGCTGTATCACAATGATGTCATAAATAATTTAATTTATTTAATGTCTAAAAATTATAAAAAAAATACTATGATGTAGGAAATCTTTTTAGATTTCTAATGAATATTTATAGTCAATATTTGGATCTGTGTAACCCCACTTAAAAACTGTTTTAGTAAAACAACACATGTTTGTGTCAATTTAATTTTAACATTAAATAAATATATATTAATGTCATTTTCCAACTAAAGTGGCTCCATGGGGTCCCCAAGTTGACCCATGGGTTGTCTTGGTCGGCCATGACTCATCCAATAGAAGTAGGACAACTGTCAAGCTCATCTCATATTATTAAAACATTATTTTTACCTTAAACTACACTAATCGCCTCTAATCGCGATTAAGAACTTAAAAGTTACTATTCACCAAAAAAATTATTTTATTCTCATTGAACCACATTTTACTTCTTAATGACAACCATGTATGTCGGATTTTTGAAAATCAAATCACAGAAGTGGTAATATTTCATTTTAACGAAAAATCAGTTTTTAACAACCACTTAGTTGTTTCACTATTCATCAAAAATTGAAGTTTTTCAGAATAAGGCCAAAATTTCACCCTAAGCTATAATTGATATTCCGAATTCAAAAATGATGTCTATTTTACAAAATTCCAAACATATAAGTTTTATTAATTAATTCCCGCTGTTACAACAAATAGCGTGTTTTTAAGAAGCAATTTATATCAAAAGATTGGCAATTGTTTATGTCCAATTTCAATGTTAAATTAATTCTAATGACCACCATTGGATAAAATGGTTAAAATATATTCTAATTATACTTTAAAACCACTAAATATTATAATTTATCACTATAAATTATTTTGATTAAAAAGGTTGTTTTTAAGTATTTTTCACTATTCATAAATATTTAGAAGTTCTCAGAAAAATACCAAAAATTCAACATAGGCTAATTTCAATATTCCGAATCCAAAAATGAAGTCCATTTTGATAAATAAAATTTATAAAATTTCAAAAAGTAGGTATTACTATTCACAACGGCTAGTTTAGTCAGTTGTGGTGTGTGTTAGAGCTCGAGGTTGCGTACAACACACGCTATTGCATTATTCGAAGGGAAACATACAGTGGAAGCTTGGGGTGTTACATTCTCCCCTCCTTCAAATAATTGCGTCCTCGCAATTTCTAGGGTATTACTGCATAAAAAGTCTCGGGTGGTTTTTCATCATAAATTCCTCAGGTTCCCACGTTGCCTCTTCTATTTTATGATTTCTCCACAAAACCTTCACCAGACGAGTCGTCCGGTTTCTCAGCACCTGCTCCCTCACATCAAGAATCATGATGGGCTCTTCACAATAGGAAAGATCGGGTTCCAATTCTAATTCCTCATAGGTGAGTACATGCGTTGGGTCAGGCATGTATTTCCTCAACAGAGATACATGGAACACATCGTGAACTTTGGAGAGACTTGGCGGCATTGTCAATCGGTAAGCTACAGCCCCAATTCGTTCTAGAATTTCGAAAGGTCCGATGTACCTGGGACTCAATTAACTTTCTTACCAAAACGTATGACTCCCTTCCATGGAGATACCTTCAGGAAAACATGATCACCGACTTGAAATTCCAAATCCTTCCTTCGATTATCGGCATAGCTCTTCTGCCTACTTTGAGCTGCTTTGATGTGATTTTGGATTACTTTCACCTTTTCCACCATTTCCTCCACCAGTTCTGGGCCTACAAGTTTTCTTTCACCAATGTCATCCCAACAGGTTGGTGTACGACATCTCTTTCCGTATAACGCTTCATATGGTGCCATCTGAATACTCGAATGGAAGCTATTGTTATAGGAAAATTCTACCAGTGGTAAGTATTGATCCCACATACCCTGAAAGTCAAGAGAGCATGATCTCAACATGTCTTCTAAGGTTTGAATAGTCCGTTCTGATTGTCCATCTGTTTGAGGGTGATAGGCAGTGCTCAAACGAAGTTCAGTATCCAAGGCCTTTTGAAGACTTTTCCAGAATCTTGAAGTAAAACGATGATCACGATCAGAAACAATCGATAGGGGTACTCCATGAAGTCTTACAACTTCATTAATATATAGTCTTTCTAGACGTTCAAGTGGTAGATCCTCCCGTATAGCCAGAAAATGTGCTGACATAGTAAGTAGATCAACAATGACCCATATTGCATCATTCCTTCTAGGAGTCTTTGGTAGTCCCATGACAAAGTCCATCATAATATTATCCAATTTCCACTCAGGTACGGGAAGAGGTTGCAATACTCCACCAGGATGTTGCCTTCCAGCTTTCACTTGTTGACAAACCATACACCTCGACACAAAATCAGCAATCTCCCTCTTCATATTGTCCCACCAAAAATGTTCCTTCAAATCTCTATACATTTTGGTGCTCCCAGGGTGTATAGAGAAGTTGGAACTATGAGCATCATCCAGAAATTCCCTTTTTAGATCAGGTATATCGGGAACACAACATCTCTTCCCGAATTTCAAAATTCCATCCTTATACACAAAGTCTCTCAATTTTCCATCATTCACACCTTTAATCTTCTTCTGAAATTCTTCATCATTGGTCTGAGAACTCTTAATCCTTTCTAGTAATGATGGTTTGGCAACCATTTGAAAAAGCATTGATGTTTCACCTTCCCTAGTTATTCCCATGTCCATCTTTACTAGATCCAAGAAAATTGGATCCCTTTCAATTCTCATCACATTCAAAACTCCATGGTCTTTTCTACTCAAAGCATCTGCCACCTTGTTTGCCTTCCCCGGGTGGTAATATATCGTGCAATCATAATCCTTGAGTAGTTCAAGCCATCGCCTTTGCCACATGTTGAGTTCTTTTTGTGTGAAAATATACTTCAAACTCTTGTGATCAGTATAAATCTCACATTTTTCACCATAGAGGTAATGTATCCATATCTTTAAAGCAAAGATAACAGCTGCTAACTCAAGATCATGAGTAGGATAGTTTGGCTCATGAGTTTTTAGCTGTCGTGATGCATAGGCAATGACCTTATCATTCTGCATAAGGACACAACCGAGTCCTTTCTTCGATGCATCACTATAAATAACAAACCCATCATTCCCCGATGGTAAAGTCAATACAGGGGCATTGACTAATCTTCTCTTTAGTTCTTCAAAACATTCTTCACACTCTTTTTTCCAGACAAATTTAATCCCTTTACGTGTGAGCTTTGTCAATGGGTTAGCCAATCTGGAAAAATTCTGGACGAAACATCGATAATAACCTGCTAAACCAATAAAACTGCGTACCTCAGTTATACTTTTCGGTTCTGGCCATTCTTGGATTGCCTTGGTTTTAGAAGGATCAACGGAAATTCCATCCTTAGAGACAATATGGCCAAGAAAAGAAATCCCATGAAGCCAGAATTCACACTTGCTAAATTTCCCATATAATTCATGTCTTCTAAGAGTCTTCAGGATAATGCGTAAGTGATTTTCATGATCTTCGTGGCTTTTGGAGTATACCAAGATATCATCAATAAATACCACTACAAAGTCATCAAGATATTCCTTGAAAACTATATTCATTAGATCCATGAAAACATAGGGTGCATTAGTCAATCCAAAAGGAATTACTGTAAACTCGTAATGCTCGTACCTTGTTCGAAATGCTGTCTTTGGAACGTATTCCTTCTTCACACACAACTGATGGTATCCAGACCAAAGGTCAATCTTTGAAAAGTATTGAGCTCCATGTAGTTGGTCAAACAAATCATCAATGCGAGGTAGGGGATACTTGTTCTTTATTGTTATAGCATTGATCTCCCTATAGTCAATGCACAACCTCATAGATCCATCTTTCTTCTTAACAAAAAGAACAGGGGCTCCCCAAGGAGAAACACTAGGGCGAATAAATCCCTTATTACTCAATTCCTCTAGTTGTTTCTTTAGTTCAACTAATTCCACAGTGGCCATTCTATAAGGGGTCTTCGATATGGGCCTTGATCCAGGAATTAAATCAATGGAAAACTCAACTTCTCGTTCTGGAGGATTTCCAGGTAAATATTCCGGAAACACATCAACATATTCTCTCACAATAGGTACATCCTCTATTTGAATATTCCTTTCCTCACCCTCAGTAATTTCCTTCTCTTCCTCCCCAATAATTGAATTCAGTTGAGCTACCGGGGGTGGATCTAGATAAGAATTATGTGGCGACGATTCGGCTCTAAAGATAAGGTGTTCCTTATCATCATCATCAAGAATCGTAACCTCTTTCTTCTTACAATAAATTTTTGCATCATGGTCCGAAAGCCAATCCATACCGAGGATTATATCAAATTCAATCATGGGTATGATGATGAGATCAGCAGGTAAAGAACATTTAGGTGCTCTAATGGGAACTAATCGACAAAACTTTGTTGCAACAATACTTCCCTTAGGGGTTTTGACCGACAACTCCCTTGTTAAATCAAATTGGAAATATCTAATTTTCTTAGCAAACTGGGAAGATATGAAACAATGCGATGATCCAGAATCAAATAATGCATTTTCTAAACTTGAGGAAACCATTAAATTACCTGCCACCACGTCTTTCAGAGCTTCCACCTCAGCAGTAGTGATAGCATAAGCCTGGCCCTGATCCCTTGGCCTCTTCTGAGGTAAGTTCCTCTGACGCTTAGGACATTCATTTGCATAATGTCCCTTCTCTCTACAATTATAGCATTCCACGTTGACATCCGATTTCTTTCCCTTGCATTCATGAGCTTGGTGGCCTTTTTCACCACACTTGTAACATACTCCTTTTCCTTTTAGACAGGCACCAGGGTGCTTCCTACTGCAATTATCATAGGGTGGAAATTCATTTCTACCCTTCTTCCCTGTTTCCTTATTTCCTTTCCCAGAGTTTTCAGCGGATCTCTTATTATCTTGCTTTGATTTAAAGTCATAAGACTTAGAGAATTCCTTTTCCGTCTTGATAGCGCACGAGACAATACCTTCGTATGAAGAGAAGGTTTGTGATACTAAAGCTCGACGGAGAAATGGTTTCAACCCATCAAAGAAACGATCAGTCTTACTTCTTGGGTTACGTATGTAATCTGCAGCATACCGTGCTAACCTTGTAAAGTTAGCCTTATACTTTGCGACATTCTCATCCTCCTTCTGCCTCAGACTCAGAAATTGCCTTTCCATATCCGCTCGATGGTCTCGAGGAAAGTATTTTTCTAAGAACAACTTTTTGAACTCCTTCCATTCCATGATTGTTAATTCATCATCTTCCTTTGTGTTTTGAATTAGTGACCACCATTGATCGGCATCTCCAGTGAGGCGGTAAACTTCCATGACAACATTCTCCCTTTCACTACTCCCCAAGGCATGGAATATTTTCTCTAAGGAATTTATCCATTGCTCAGCTACTATAGGATTTGTACTCCCATTGAAGGATGGCGGTTGTTGCCTCATGAAACGGTCTAGAATTGATCCTCCACGTTGTGGATCAGGGTGCTCCATACGAGTAAGGTTGTTATTCATAACCTGCGTGAGTTGTCCCAGTACGGTGAGAAGCTGATCGGCACCAGTTGTATCACTAGCTCCACCATAATTATCCTGAACAGGAGGGCAATCCCTACACGGAGTGTGTGCATTGATACGGTTTCCATTCCTTCCACTAGGCGCCATTTCTAAATAATGGCATAAACTAGATTAGTTCATGAATCAAAATACAAAATTCCATACTTGTAAAACACTTAACATAAATTGAACTAATTATGGATATAATCCATAATTATAAAAATGTTTTCTTTGAGGAAGTATATACTCGTAACCCTTCATAGTGGTTTGTAAAGAAAATGGGAATTATCCAAAGCATATCCCCCAGGAGTGTCGTAACCAAGAGTGCAGCAAGGCCCGTTGTCGTGCACCAGTTCCCGTTCGAGTCTAGCTCAAAGCGGTGTTTTCGGGTTTTACCCCTAGGTACATCTGTGCCAGAGCCGCCTCTACCTGCTCGTATCCAGACAGGGATTTATTTCTCGGAAAACTCACAACATCTCTACAATACCAAAATTCTAGGAAGTTCTTCTATACTAATCTTCAAAGTCTATCTTCGGGATATGTGCTCTAATCAGAGTTTATCTAAATCTAGCTTCCAAGGTTAGTACTAAACTGCCTCTGATACCAACTGTAACTCCCCGACCCCAGCTACCCAGAGTCGGTGCATTACTTCGTAACATTGGCATGATCACAAAAGATCAAGTCTCGAAAGACCGATTAGTTTAGTAGCCTTGGAAACACTAGATACATTCATAATTCTTTCATTACATCAAAAAGTAAACAAACTACAATAAAATGGTCTTCATAGTCCACACTCATATCCTCACTGACTATTCTTGCAAGTCAGTCATAATAAACTTCTTCACATCCTAGAAAATATTAAAACATTGAAAGGGGTGAGCTCAGATGCTCAGTAAGGATAACAATATTGCGGAAGCTTTTATAAGAAAACATAAGCATTTAAGGTAATGTATAACTAAAACAAAAGCCTTATTGAACTTGAACTTTAGCAAAATATGGCAAAAGTAAAATAAAATAATGCCATTACTTACTCTCATGGATATTCTACTAGACGAATAATCACATGAAATATCAATAACCAATTTCATAATGAGGGAATGTATAATGCCAGACATTCTGAAACACTTTGTCAAGGCCTCGACCAAGACGTCTAAAATGATTAAAGCCTCGGCCAAAACCATAAATCAAATTGGGAAAGGGCCTAGGCCAATTCCACATCTAGTTGTCTCATGAGACCTACCGATGCATCGAGGAGCTATAGCGGTCTCCACCCGTCACATATTAAGTCCAATACATTCCTCATATGAATAGGTTTAAACATAACATAAATATTCGTATTAAAACTAGCATACGAAATGTCAACAATTTCTCCATAAGCTATGGATGGTACAAAAATAACACATCCACAGTCAAATATTTCACAAAATGTTCAATGGAAGTTTTGTATCATAAATCAATTTCAATTAAACTTAAAACCCATCAAAGGATGTTGACATGGATGAAATCAAAGCTATTTGAGAGTAATATCTCTCCTTTTTGAAATCATTTAAAAGTCCCATAATTATAAAATAATACATTTACTTTGAAGATATTCTTATAAGTTTTTTAGGGAAGCTTCGACGAAGTTATAATGGTAGAAAATAGCCGCACCCACCGTATAAGTTAAAAAAAACATTCTTACCTTAAATTTATCAAAGAGGTCAAAAAGTACATTGTTTGGAAAACGACGGTAAGATTCCTTTCAAAAATGTATAAGGGTGTAAATGACTTTAACACATTTTCCATTTAATAGTAAAAATGTTTTGAAAGACATTTTTAAGAAACATGGATGTGGATGATAACGAGGTCCCAGTAGATAATTATGTATAAACAACCTTGGATAATGAAGAGGTTGTGAAGTAAACCCTTACCTTGTACTTTTCCTTGGTTGGGGTAGGTTAACCTCCTGTATAATGGTGAAATAATTGTTATTAAATTATACAAGAATCATATATATTCATATGATATCATATATGATCTTTTAACATTGCTTTGTTAACAATATCTTAGATTTATCGTTGTTTCGGGTGTTAACTTACTCGTTTTCTTTTATATGTTTTGTTACGTAAGTCGTGTTTTTCATGGATAGGTTGTATCTTATTCATATACAGAATGATATCATGTCCTTAAACATTATTTTTAAATCATCAAATGATAATTATACTTGAATGGATACGACGGAGAATGAATCTCACCGCGTTCGTGGAGACGGTAGTCCATACGTACGCACGAGCGACAATATCATTATTTTGATATTAAAATAATATATAATTGGATAGTATATCATATATACAGAATCATTATCATGTTATATTTATTATTTACATGAATTACATATCATTATTATACCCATCTAAATAATAATATATTGAATAACAATTACACCACGACGTGGAGACGGTAAGCCGTACGTACGCATGTATGGTGAAATGTCATTCAAATGATGGGTAGAATACTGAATATGGTTGTTCCATATTTATAATAACATCACAGTATATAGAATATACTGGAGTTATAATTTTATAATTGAAATAATAAACAAAGAGTGAGTGGAAGAAGAAAGAAACTTGAAAGAGGGTGATGAAAATGTTACCTCTTCTTCGGGTTCTTCCTTTTGATTTGATCAAAAGGACTCCTTAGGATGGCTTTCTGACTAAAGTAAAGCTTCTAGGATGAAGGGAGAGAATCTGGGAGAGTATTTGGGCAGAGGTTGGCCGAACCAAAAGGCTTGGAAGTGTGAATAAGGTGGTAGAGGTGGGGGCCTTTTATAAGAGGAGAGGAGGGGCTCTTTTGGAAAGATTGAAATGTTACATTATTATACAATGATTTTCGGATTCTAAAGGTCCCACACTTATATAATTCGTGGATAAGGTGATAAGGGTTTGAAATCGCCTCATCCAATAGGCTTTGGACAAGTTTAAGCCTTGTATTTTGCATTATCTTCTCATTTTATTTAAATCGTTAAATAATGAGGTCATCGCTGCATCATAATGATGTCATAAATAATTTAATTTATTTAATGTCTAAAAATTATCAAAAAAATAATATTATGTAGGAAATATTTTTAGCTTTCTAATGAATATTTATAGTCAATATTTGGATCTGTGTAACCCCACTTAAAAACTGTTTTAGTAAAACAACTCATGTTTGTGTCAATTTACTTTTAACATTAAATAAATATATATTAATTTCATTTTCCAACTAAAGTGGCTCCATGGGGTACCCAAGTTGACCCATGGGTTGTCTTGGTCGGCCATGACTCATCCAATATGAGTAGGACAAGTTTCAAGCTCATCTCATATTATTAAAACATTATTTTTACCTTAAACTACACTAATCACCTCTAATCGCGATTAAGAACTTAAAAGTTACTATTCACCAAAAAAATTATTTTAATCACATTGAACCACATTTTACTTCTTAATGACAACCATGTATGTCAGATTTTTGAAAATCAAATCACAGAAGTGGTAATATTTCATTTTAACGAAAAATCAGTTTTTAACAACCACTTAGTTGTTTCACTATTCATCAAAAATTGAAGTTTTTCAGAATAAGGCCAAAAATTCACCCTAAGATATAATTGATATTCAGAATTAAAAAATTAAGTCTATTTTAAAAAATTCCAAACATATAAGTTGTATTAATTAATTTTATAATTAATTCCCGCTGTTACAACAAATAACGTGTTTTTAAGAAGCAATTTATATCAAAAGATTAGCAATTGTTTATGTCCAATTTCAATGTTAAATTAATTCTAATAACCACCATTGGATAAAATGGTAAAAATATATTCTAATTATACTTTAAAAACACTAAATATTATAATTTATCACTATAAATTATTTTAATTAAAAAGGTTTTTTTTAAGTATTTTTCACTATTCATAAAAATTTAGAAGTTCTCAGAAAAATACCAAAAATTCAACATAGGCTAATTTCAATATTAGGAATCCAAAAATGAAGTCCATTTTGATAAATAAAATTTATAAAATTTCAAAAAGTATGTATTACTATTCACAACGGCTAGTTTAGTTAGTTGTGGTGTGTGTTAGAGCTCGAGGTTGCGTACAACACACGCTATTGCATTATTCGAAGGGAAACGTACAGTGGAAGCTTGGGGTGTTACAGAGGATGCCTCTATGGCAATTATTTCTTGGTAATATGGTCCTCTAAAGGTTGAGGCATGGATTCAGGGATTATACTATATAGGGGGATCGATTGAGTGGAGGATTGGGAATACATCTATCGAGAAGGCCCATGAGGATTCAGATCATGTAGATGCCCAGATCACCACAAACCTCTAAGAACATGTGAGTCATTCTAGGTGTGAGAAACAAGAAGACGTAGATTTTAAGATCATAAAATCCAATTTTGTACAAACATGGATGGGTACATGACCCCAAAGGGAGAGAGGGAGGGATTTGAGTTTGTTTGTACCCTATTTTTTTGGAATCCAGTATATTCAGATCTAGTGACCCATCCATCTATGTCCTGATCTAGAAAAGAGGAGCATGAGCACCACCACCCAAAATAAAGTCTAGGGTATTATTCCAAGAGTGACGACCTACTGGTCCATGTGGAAGAGAGTAATTTCTGACATTGACCCTAATCGAATGGAATTCCCAGTGCCTCCCCTCAATCCCTTGAATATGGAGTTTCATGAGAGAACCTCCAAGTTCAAAACCATAATTACCATGGGAATGTAGAGTAGACGAGGTTATGAGGGTCCCCCTGGTTTAGTAGGTTAAAATTTTTAATCCAATTACCATGGGATTGTACACTCGAGAGGGAATTCTAATCTACCAAATTATCTGATCATACACGTTAGTGGATTTGGAAGATTCCATAGCTTAATTATGTTAAAATAGTTCTTGGAGGGGAAAATATGTGGCCTAAAGAAGTGAAAATAGGTTGAGAGTAGAATACCCTAGGATACCTGATTCCACATAGAATATTCTTATATGGGATGAGGTTCCCTCTCTGTATCATGTTACTATGTGGGTGGGCATACCATCCACGAAGCATTGTTCTAGGTGAACCTAGTTTCTGTCTATATAACATGTTGATACGTGGTTCTAGGTTCTGTCTATGTATCGAATTGCTATGTGGAACCCAATTCCTCCCATTTAGAGATTTTCTATGTTGGGAAAAGTTCCTCCCACATACTTCTTTCTTATGCAGTACGGGGTTCCACCCATATAGGGTTTTCAACGTGGGGTGATGGGTTGCAAAGGGCTTATCCTTTTATTCCTTAAATAATAGTGTCCTCAAAAGGGTTTTTATGTCTGCAGATGGCTAGATGATTTATTGTTTCTTCCTTAGTTTTATATGGATGATATATAAATGAGGATTAAAATACCGTCATGGATGATCATCCGCGGTGGGCTATGGGGATTCTTCTGTGAGAGCCCAAGGAGGATGCCCCAACCCATGAATGACTTATTCTAAGGGAGGAAGTCATTTGCAGGGATGGAAATCATCGTACATCCCTATAAACTACATGTTTTATTTTGAGAGGGTCAGTGGTATCATTTCATCCTTCGAACCATCTAGTTCAGGAGGCTCCTTAGGAAGTGATGGAAATCTATACAAATTGGTGGTCCATGAATTGATTTTCACTTCATGGGATCAATACGTCTTTCACCGCTTTCTCTCCCCTTGAAAATTTCTTTCAAATTAGAATTTATATTTTTTTCTCCTTTTCCAAATTTATGTATTTCTCTTTTTATTCTATTTGGAATTTTCAGGACCCAAAATCATTTATCACAAATTAACATTTGTTTATCTTAAATTCATACATATAAAAAGGTATTTTATCTAATATTATAGCCTCCAAAATTTTCTATTAATTAATATTATTGAATTGAATCACCATAAATCCACAATAAAATCATATATGATGATAAAAGATAATTCAACCTTGGATATTTAAAAAATTCCCATAATATCATATAATGTTCCTAAAAATTATAGTAACCTTATTCTAAAATAACATTAATCACATAATTACCCTATAACATTTCCATCCCATGGGTATCTCTACGATACAATATATGTTCTCATAATCTAATTAATATTTATTTTTAATTTCAAAATAACTAGGAAATCATGTAGACCAATGGAAGGTAGTTCACCCATGTCATCTTTCAGTTGTGGGTTCATGTGCTGCAACCTTTCTTGATGTAATTTGATGTATATTTTATAATTCATATAAATTTCCTTAAAAATATGATTAACATCCTAAAAAATAACCTTAATATTAAAAGAACATATAAACATTAAAGGTTATCAATACCTTTCAACTCATGTCCAAAAAATGAAAAATATATTCTTCCTCGAATAAATTTTTTCACATGTTATACATAAGGGTTACATATACCTCTAATATTTATCAAATATCAAAAAAGGCCTCCCAAAGTAATTCCATCACATAGAAAAACATAATATTATAAGTGATTTTAAACTTATGATCATCATTAAATCTACCCTACATGATAAATCTTGAATCCTTATATATATAACATTATCATTTAAAATTATTCATAACCATTATTTTTTTTTTTCAATCATATCCTTTAATACTACTTTCCTAAAAAAAATATTAATCATGTCTAAAAATTCAAAAATATCAAAAAATAATCCAATATATAATCCCTACCATATATATATCATTTCAATATTCTACAAAATCAATTGTAATAGAATTAGACATTGAAAAAAAATATCTGTACGATCTTACCAATACCATTCATGATCATTTTCCGTAGGAAATCAATTTCCATAATGACCATACACCCCACATTTAAAAGATTCAATTGATTTTTTTGGGAATGAATTTATTCCGCTTCACATCATTAAATAATTTAATCCTTTTTCTTTGGTAGATTATTAATATATTCTATCTTTTACTACAAAAAAACATCATCCTATTATTTTAAAACATTTTCAAAAGAGCTTCATCCCATATTCTTAACTCATAGGTCTTTGAATATTTTTACCATTATGATCTCTATCATCTGAACATCTATATCACCACACTTAAATATTATTTTATATATTATAAAACTCACCAAGTTTCATGTTGTTAATCATAAATTTTGATAGGTTATCAAAAATAACTATAAGATTTTTCACTATATATACCATTATGTTTGGTTTCTCATTTACAAAACAACAAAATTTTCCTCCACATCCATCATTAATTTGGTTCCTGTTATATCCACCCATCCACTAAAACTAAAATGGTTATTGCAAGTATATAAATAAAATCATAGTAAATTATATTATGATGAATAAAACACTGAGATGTTATTATCCATGTTTTCTTAAACACTTTTTAATTTTTCAAAATAACTATTATTCTCCCTAACATTTTTTCCATTGTGGGTATATTATACTTTTTTGTTATCTAAAGTAACATCCCATACTCTAATGTTTTATAAACATTTCTTTTGATATCAAATATAAAAAACACAACAATAAAAATCATATTATACTGTCTAGTAAAAACAATTCATTTTATTGTATCCATAAAGATTTTTTTTTGTTTTAGATTTTTATATAACTAGGTCATCACTCTTAAATAAATAATCACAACATGAAAAAGATAACAATTCCACTTATTATCCATTTTTCATTGATAATGAATCTTTTAAGACATAATAATTTTATTTTAATGAAATATATTACCAATTTAAATATTGAGATCAACCATTCCCCTATCATCCTAAAAACCCTATGAAAAACATTTTAAATTTGGTTTTAGTAGGGAAAGATAATTAAGGGATATAAAAGTAATGAATAAAACCATTAGTGTTAGGACCCCGACCCCAGTAACCAAAAGCTAGTTTCTTACATTATTGCATTGACATATAAACAAAGAAGAGACACCATGGAGGTCCAAAGAGTTTATTTTATTTGGAAACAAGATACATACATAAGTTCAAAATTAAAAATTTATGTGAAATACATCATAGATAATCCATTTAAAACACTCTCATTATCCTATATTATATTTGCATGTCATTCCAAAAAATCATGTTGTCATCCTGTGAAAAAATTAAACATAATAAATGGATTATATCTAAAGCTCAGTAAAGGTAAAAATTAAGTATATGCTAAACATAAACCATAAGTAAAGGTTAATAACTAATGATATGTGTTATTAAAACTAAAACATGAGAAATATATGGAAGGCATACAAACTGAATAAATAATACCATATAAATAATCACATGAAAATGAAACTTACCCATAGATATTCTAATAGTATAATAATCACATGGAATATAAAATACTTCTCATATAATGAGGTAATTCATTATGTGGGACATCATAAACAACTTTCAAGGCCTCATTCCATGACCAAACATAAACTAGTAAAAACCCAAACTATTTTGTCTCATGAGACATATCGATGGACCAAGGGGCTACAGTAGGCCACACCCAATACAGAAAAAAAATCGATCCTCATATAATATAGGATAACCAAAATCAACATATAAATTAATGATGAAACAAACATATGAAATGAAAAAAACTTTTCCCAATCAGTAAACATATTCACTAACCATTCAAAGTAATATAGTGGGTGGTATCAAAATAGCACATCCACAGTGAAAATATTCCTAACCAATTAAATAAAATATGGTAAATGATATCTTAAAATATTAATCCCAACTAAACATAAAATTCAACAAGGGTATTGAAATATATGAAAATAATCTTATAAAATCGTTGAGGAAATCTTGAGAGAAATTCTCTTTTTTACATTGCAAAGAAGAGTTATTTTGAAAAAATATCTGTATAAATCCAGAACTTAACTAAGATAGTTTTCATGAAGAAATTATTTATCGATAAATATAATAGTTTCATAAAACAAATTGTAGATTTTACATTAAAATTGGTATGAAATCGAGACGTTCCCATTAATTGGGCTTGTGTATTGGGAAGAAATGAGATGGGAAACTTACAAAACACTTATTTTCCCATCAAATATTGAAGAATTGATCTGGATAAATTATTTTGTAACATATATATATATATATATAATTTATAATTTTCATATAAAAATAATGAAAAATTAAAATGGTGTATAGAGGAATAAGCATAACAAGAATGAAAATAGAGGTTGGGGAAGAAAACACTTTATGTCTGAATAAGATCTGTTCTTGACCATAAGGTCTTGTAATATAAAATTATACTCATTAAAAATTTAATTCAGAACATATTATACATCTATATTGTTTATTATAATTTTATTAACATCATTTATGGGATTGTCATATGTTTTAATATTGAATTTTGTCATTTTGAAGTGTTCATTTTTTTGATTTTCATGATCGGTTCACTTATTATAAGTAATGGAGTTCTTGTAAAATGTGAATAACTATCCATAATTGGAATTAATTTTATAAATTAACAAAAATATGGTTAGATTTTGTTATATATTATTTTTTTTCCATATATGGGGATCAATCATTAGATAACATGATAATGATAATCATTGAGCTTAATTTTAGTGGTTTTTCGATCACAATGAACTATTTTTGTTTAATTATTTAATATAATGTATATATAATGGATATAGAACCTTAAAAATATATAATAAATATTTTATAATATATTACAACTATAAAAATGTTTCCATGACCATCTTTGAAGGAGAACTGAAGAACGAATGTTCATCGTCCATAAAGGTTGTAAATCGGTACCTCTCGGACGACGATTTCATTTAAAAAAAGAGAGATAGAGTAATGAGATTGACAATACATATTCCATTAACATGATATAATTCTCGTATATAGATTATAATGGATTTATCATGATCATTTTTATAGAGGATGTGTGGTTAGGATAAGAAAAGAATGTAAATTGAAATGAAATTAAATGAAAAGGAAGAGGATTTACCTCTTGAATTATCCTCCTTGAGAACCAAATTAGGGAAGGGGTTTTTTGTATTTTGGTAAGAAAAAGATCTCCTGTAAATGGGGGAGAGACTAAGAAAGAGTATTTTGGAATAATTGTTATAGGATTTTGGTCCTAGAGGAGTGAGTTGAAGTGGGGTGAGTGGTGGTATTTATGGTGGAGGAAAGGGGTGATTTCTCATTATTTAATTAATCATTTTATTATTTAGCGGAAAACAAAAAATTGTATTGATTCTTGTAACTAAATAAAATAATAAGTGCATGTGAGTTAGAAAAAAGGGTTCTTAGATCAACCATAAATCATCGGTGACTCCATAATTATTGTATTTAACATTTATCCATAATTATCATATTTTACAATTCAGAAAAAATTCAAGTATTTTAGAAAAATATCAAAAATTAAAACTAAACATTTTTTTATGTGTAGATCTAAAAAATGAACTCCATTTTATTAAAATCATTTTATAAATACGAGAAAATATATTTTTAATTAAAATCATTTTTTACTTGAAAAATATAGTTTTTAAAATTAAAACTAATTTTATAGCACGCTGAAAAATTAACTAAGGTCTCGTTAAATTATAATAAAAACATAAGACAAAAAAATATTAATTTATGAGTACATATTTTGAAAATTTATTTTATTTTAAATAATTTTATTAATTCTAAAATTGTAATGAAATATTTTTGACTTACAAAAATATCAACACATAAATATTAATTTTTAGAATATTCACTTACTTATACTATGATATAACTGTATCATTGCTTTATTTGTAAGGTGCCTAAATTTTATTTAAACATTCGTGGGTTAAGTTACTATTCATTTGTCTTATTTACTTTTCATAAGCTTCATATTATTATTCCTATGGTCATGTTACTATTTCATCTGTATAGGTTTCTTAACAAAGAGAAATACCTCTTATTTCATTCATTATTCATTTATAATGTTTTTATTGTGTTATATAAGTTATTTTATGTGATCTATACTATATGAAATAAACATAGGAAGGGAAATATCATTTTAAGAAATATGGGTCCTTACATTCTCCCCTCATAAAAAACTTTTTTCGTTGAAATTTCTAGAATGTTACCTCATAAAAAGATTTGGGTAGTTCTTCATCATATGTTTCTTAGGCTCCCACATGACATCTTCAATTTTATGATTTTTCTAATGTACCATTATCAGCCTAGTCATCTGATTCAAACAATCCAATTATTTAGTGTCTAGAATCTGGATAGGCTCCTCATAATAAGATAAGTCAGGTTCCAATTATATTCCTTTATAAGTTAGTAAATGTGTTTGGTCTAACATGTAATTCCTTAATAACTATATGTGTAACACATTGTGTACCTTATAAAGGCTAAGCAACATTGGAAAGCGATAAGCCACAACTAAAATTCTCTTTAGAATATCAAAAGGACCAATGTATATGGGGCTCAGTTTCCTTTTCTTCCCAAATCATATAACACCCTTCTATAGAGATACTTTCAATGAAACATGATCCCCCACTTGAAATTTCACATCCTTACTTCAAATAGCGGCATAGATATTTTTTAGGATTTTAGCTGCTTTGAAATAAATTTGAATAATATTTTTCATTAGTTTATATTTCCTTCACAAGCTCTGGGATCACATGATTCCTTTCACTAACTTTATCCCAGTATATTGGTGTACGGAATATCTTTCCATACAGTTCTTCATATGGTGCCATTTGAATACTAGAATGGAAACAGTTATTGTAGGAAAACTCTATCAAGGGTAAATAATGAATCCACATACCATGAAAATAAATGGAGCATGATCTCAAAATGTCTTATAAATATTGGATCGACCATATTTAATTCATATTAGTTTGAGGATGATAATAAGTACTCAAATTAAGCTTAGTATCTAAATATTTCTAAATAATTTTCTTGAATTTTGATTTAAATCATGTATCATGATTAGATAAAATTGATGGAGGTTCTCCATGAAGTCTCACAACATCATTAATATAGAGTCGTCTAAGGTAATCTAGCGGAAAATAATCCCTTATAGAAAGGAAATTTGTAGATTTGGTAAGTTTATCAACAATTACCCATATTTCATCATTCTTCCTTGGGATTTTTGGTAATACAGTGACAAAATCCATTGTGATATCATCCCATTTCCATATAGGAATAGGTATAGGTTGCAAGAATCCTCTAGAATGTTATTTTTCTACCTTCATATGTTGATAGACTAAAAATCATGGTACATAATAACCAATTTCCCACTTCATGTTATCCCAACATAAATATTCCTTGAAATCTCTTTACAGCTTTGTGCTACCATGGTGTATAGAGAAATTGTAACTCTTGGAATCGTCCAATAACTTCATTTTTAGAACGAGTATAGAGGGAACACATAACCTCCTATAAAATTTCAGAATTACATCCTCACACATAAGGCATGGAATTTTAACATCATTCACGACTTCAATTTTCATTTGAAGATTGTCATAATTAGACAAATAACTTTTAAATACTTCCAATAAATATGGTTAGGAAACCAATTGAAAAAGTAGAATTTTTTCACCATCTTCAATAATTCTCATACCCATATTTTCTAGATCCATGTACATAGAATTATTTCCAATACTCATTTTATTCAGAACTCCATGATCCTTCCTAATCAAAGAATCTGATAATTTATTTTCCTTCCCTGGGTGGTAGTGTATGGAACAATCATAATCCTTGAGTATCCTGAGCCATCCAATTTTCCTCATATTGAGTTCTTTTTGTGAGAAGATATATTTCAATCACTTTTTATCCATATAAATCTCACATATTTCACCATATACATTGTGTATCCATATCATCAGAGAAAATATTATAGCTTTTAACTGAAGATTATGGGTGGGATAATTATATTCATGAGATTTTAACTATCTTGATGCATAAGAAATAACTCTATAGTTCTTTATAAGGAATAAACCAAGAGATTTCATTAATGCATCACTATAAATCACAAACCTACCATATCCCAATGGTAGAGTTAGGATCGGACCATTAACTAATATCCTCTTCAATTCTTCCAAACATTATTCACATTATTTTTTCCATTCAAACATAAACCCTTTATGAGTAATCTTTGTTAATGAGTTTCCTAATATGGAGATGTTATGAAAAAATGCTAATACTTACCTCTGAAACCAATAAAATTACATTCCTCCATTATGTTATTTGGTGTCTTCCATTCCTGAATAGCCTTTTTCATTATAGTATTAATTAAAAATCCATCATTAGAGACAATATGTCGAAGAAAAGAAACTATTTGAAGACTGATTTCACACTTATTGAACATCCCATATAAATTATATCTTCTAATATTATTCAAGTCAATATGCAAGTGATTCACATGGTCTTGTTATCTTTTGAAGTACATTAGAATATCATCAATAAATACCACATAAAATTTATAAAGATATTCCTTGAAAACATTATTCATTATATCCATGAAAATAGTGGGTGCATTAGTTAGTCCAAAAGGAATTATTATAAACTCATAATGCACAGATCTGGTACGAAATGTTGTCTTTGTAATTTTATCCTTCCTCACACGCAATTGATGATATTTAGATTGATGTTCAAAATTTAAAAAATATTAGTCTCTATGAATTTGATCAAATAAATCATCAATTCAAGGAATTAGATACTTTTTCGTTATTATAATAGAATTTTTATCCCTATATTCAATGCATAGTCTCATAGATCCAACTTTCTTTTTAACAAAAAGAACATGTTCACCCCATTGAGAAACAAATATGGAGACTAAACCCTTTACTATTCAAATACTCTGGTTGTTTCATCATCTACACTAAATCCACTATGGCTATTCTATAAAGAGTCATTGATATAGGAAATTCACCAAGAATTAAATCCATAGAAAACTCAATTTCCCACTCTGAAGGATGTCCAGGTAAATCCATTGAAAAAACATCAATGTATTCTCGTATAATATGTATATCTTCAATTTGAATATTTCTTTCCTCACCCACAGTTAAATTTTCTCTTCCCCACTACGAATTGAATTCAGTAGAGCTTCTGGGGGAAGATCTTGATAATAATAAAATGATGAGTTTTTTTCTCTAAAGATAATGAATTCCACATTATTCTCAAAAATTGTAACTTCCTTAATATTGAAATAGATTTTCACATCAAAATTTAAAATCCAATCTATAAAAAACTATATCAAATTCAATCATAAGTATGATTATAATTTCATCAACTTAAACACTTTTATGTGTCCTGAAGGGGACTAATAAACACATATTTTTTGTAATAATACTTTCCTTATGAGTTCTTACTCATAACTCCATTATTAAAACAAATTAGAAATATCCAATGTTTATAGAATATTGGGGAGACATAAAAGAATGTGATGATCCCGAATCAATTAAATCATTAGCTATATTTGAGGAAATGATTAAAGTATCTTCCACCACATCATTAGGAACTTCAACCTTAGCAATTGTGAACACATAATATCGACTTTTCTCCCTTAGTCTTTTATGATGAAAGTTTTTATGACACATGGGACACACATTTTCATAATTTCCCATATATTTACAATTTTATCACTGAACATTGGTATCTTCTTTATTTCCCTTATAATCATAGGTTTGGTGGAATTTTTCTCTACAAGTGTAATCGACTCTCATTCCTTTCATGCAAGTAACATGGTGTTTCTTCCCATAATTATTATAGGGTGGAAACTCATCTCTTCTCTTATTCCCTATTTCCTTCTTTATTTTTCTAGTGTGTTCAGAAACCCTATTCATATTTTTTTTCTTTAAATTTATAATACTTAGAGAATTCCTTTTCTTTTATGATATCACATGACACCATATCTTCATATATTGAGAATATTTGGGAGATGAGTTCCCTTTTGATGAACGATTTCAAACCATCTAAAAATATATCAATATTACTCCTTAGGTTACATATATATCCCACACTATTACATGCTAAAATTTTGAAGTTAGATTCATACATTGAGACATTCTCATCCTCATTTTCCCTAAAATTAAGAAAATGCATTTCCATATCCTCTCACTTTTCACCAGGAAAGTATTTTTCTATGAATATCTCTTTAAATTATCTCCATTCCATATTTTTAATTTCTTCATCGTCTTTTCTATTTTTAATAAATGACAACCATTGAACTATATCTCCCAAGAGATGATATAATTCCATGATATCCTCCTACCTTTCATTGATTCCAAAAGATAGAAATTTTTCCTCATAGAACTTATCCACTATTCTACCAAAAATGGGTTTTTAGTCCCATTAAATGATTGAGGTTGTTGTCGAATAAAGGGATGTAAAATTTCTCCTCCATGTTGTAGTTAATGATGCTATATATGGGTGAGGATATTGATCATAACTTGATTCATTTCTCCAAGTATAGTTATAAGCATATCAGTAATAGTCGTAGCTTCAATACCGACATCATTATCTTGCATAGGAGGAAAATCCCTATAAGGGATACGTTCATTGATACGGTTTTCATTCCTTCCACTTGGAGCCATTTATAAATTATGGAATACACTAGATTAGGTTATAAATCATAATGTATAATCTCAATACCTATAAAATAGTTAACAAAAATTGAAATTATATGCATAGTAAATTTAATACTCATAAACATGGTTTCTTTTGGGAAATATTTACATTTAAATCATTCATAATGGGTTGTATGGAAAATGTGAATTATCCTAATCATATTCTCTAAGGGTTTCAAATGAGATGCATAGTAAGGCCTATTTTTGTGTACCAAGATACCCCAAGTCAGGCATGGGACACCTTATTAGAGTTTTTACCCCTAGGTACATCTATTCTAGAACCATGTCCTCTTGTAGTCTCCATCCAGGGATGTATTTCTTGGAAGAAACACATAATATATACTTCCCCACAATTCTATGATGTTTTTGTTTGGTTATCCTAAAAGTCCATCTTAGTGTTTTTCCCTAATCTACATTTTATAAATCTCATTTCAAATGTTTCAACTAAAATTTTTCTAATACCAACTGTAAGGACCCTAACACTTGTAACTTAGAGCTGGTGCCTTACATCCATCCAATGGCCCGAAGGCCTTTAAATATTTTTTATTATTGATAAGTCCTCCTTTTAAGGGAATAAGGAGGAAATCCAAAGACTTCATAGACATAGGACAATCACAACTGAAGTACAAAAAGTTAACATCCAGATTGAAAACCAGAGCAGCCCCTCCCCAGCATAAAAACAAGATGAAGCACTCTAACGATGAAAGACAAATCGGTAGGAAAGTGTCATGTGTCAAAGCACGGGCCTGATCCGACGGCTGACGAAATACCCTATCAAACAACCAAATCCAAAAAAGCACTGCAACGGTGGACTGCCAGCTCTGAATCCTCCTCTGAGACTATTCCAAGGATCAAGTCCAACTGCACATCTCCCCACCTCAGGATCGAACCAAACAAACACAACCCAAACACCAACAGAGTTAGGAAAAAAAGGAGTAAAGCCAAGAAAAATCTCCCGTAGAAAACACCACTGAGATCGAAACTAGAATAACCTCATAACATCCCTAAGGAACCCTTCCAACACATCTGCATCGACCCAAAAAGGAGTAAAAACCAAAGATATGAAGTCAAATCTTCGTCACCTAGGACTGGAAGTTCCAATATCATATCGGTAGAGCATCACCGATGCAAGAAACCAAGCAGGTTTGAGATGACAATGCCGCTCTAGGCTGGAGAAGATTAGATTGAAGTCGTGGAAGAGCGCACATCATATTACAAATCAGATCATAGAAGGCAGAAGGTACCAGCTGGGAGAAATGGGACATATCTAATGAAAACACCATCGAAAAAACACAAACAACACAGCCAAGAAACAATGCAAACAAACCAAAGCCAAACCAAACTTCCCCCTCTCCGAGACGCTTCGGAGCAGATGCCGAGCTCTACCAGAACGTGCCCAAATCCTGTAGACAAACAAGGCCCAAAATCATTTCCAAAAGCCAGCGCCCAGCCACAACAGATCTAAATCCAAGCCACGTATGGCCAAAGAATCCCGTCATCGCCAAACCCAAGCCAAAACCGGGAGCCGACGCCGAGACCACAACCACCGAAGCCTACCAAAAACTCTGTCGCTGAGCCGAGAAAAGACCACCGGACCATTTCTAGGTCTTTCTGTCTCCATGACGAGTGATCTGGAGCCAGCCCGAGCCGCACCAGGACTATGCCAAAGTCGTCGACGTGAACTGACGAACACACTGCCTTCGAGATGGGATCCCAAAGATGTCGTCGCCGAGCCCCACCACCGCCAAGACGAGATCCAGATTGGCCAGCTCCTTGCCGCCGAGCATGCCGGAGGCGGGGGGGAGAAAACACCCATTAAGAAACCCTATATGTGCCAAAGAAAAGGGATCACGCTGCTCAGAGGCTTTCCCGATTCTCAAAGGTGGTGCCTTACTTAATTACATTGTCATATAAACAAAGAAGGTGCATACCGAAGGATTAAATAGTTTAGTATCTTTGGAAAACAACATACATAAATAAGGTCGGCATTACAAATTGAAGTGAAATACCTCCTAGAGGCTCCTTTGGAAACACTCTTATTCATCTAGATTATCTTTTAATGTCATTAATAAAATTTATATTGGCATCCTAGGTGAAAAAAATATATGAAATGGAGAGCTTTAATGATTAGTAAGGGTAAGAATTTAGTAGAATCATAAAATAAACCATAAGAAAAAGTGAATAACTAAAAACAATTGTTATTAAAACAAAAACTTGAGCATAATATGACATTAATTGAAACTGAATAAATAATACCATATAAATAATCACATGAAAATTATACATACCGATGGAAATTGTAATGGTTGAAAAATCACAATGAATATAAAATACTAATCACATAATGAGAGAATTCATAATACATGACCACATAAACATACCATAAAGTATTCATGATAAGGCCGTACAAAAACGGGCAAAAACACAAACTATTTTGTCTCATTAGACCTTCCGATGCACCGGGGGTCTATAGCGGGCCCCACCCAACACTTAAAAATCCCAATGCATTCCTCATATGAAATGGGTGAGGAATTTTCAATATAAACATTCATATTGAATCTAATATATGAAATATAAATAACATTCCCCAATAAATAAACATAATCACTAATAATTCAGAGTAATATAGTGAATGGTATCAAGATAGCACATCCAAAATTAAACTAATCATAAACCGTTAAAAAAATATGGTAAATGACATCAGAAAATATTAATCCCAACTAAATGTATGATTTAAAGAGGTTTTTTAAATAGAGAAAAATAATATTATAAAATCATCAGGGAATTGTTGAAAGAAATACTCTTTTTACTTTCCATAGAAGAGTTATTTTGAAAACATTTATGCATAAATCCAAAAATTAAATAATATAGTCTTTCAGAGAAAAATTATCAATTTTTTAAAAATAATGGTTTCTTAAAATATATTATATATGGAACATTAAAACAACCAATAAATCAAGATGTTCCCATTAATCGGTCTTGGGTATCTGGAAGAAATAAGAAGGTAACCTTGAAAAACATTTATTATCCCATAAAATATTGATGAATTGATATGGATATATAATTTTGAGACATATATATATAATTTATAATTTTTATATAAAAATAATATATAATTACATTTCTATAGTGGAAGAATGAATAACCTGAATAAAAATGAAGGTTCGGGAAGAAAAATGTTACTTTTTGTTCGAATGTGTTCTTCACTTGACCTTATGGTCATAAAACATGAAATTAGGTTCATTAATAATGTAATTCAAGATCTATTATAAATTAATATAGTTTATTGAAATTTTATTAAGTTCATATATGTCCTTTTCATCTGTTATATGATTGAATTTTTTCATTCCGAAGTGCTTGTTTCCTTGACTTTCATGATCAGTTCACTTTCTTATAAGTAATGGAGTTCATGAGAAATAGGTATCATTCTCAAGAATTGGAATTACATGTTATTAATTGAGAAACCTAAGTGTAATTAGTATTATTTTATATTTTTTTCATATATGAGGATAAATCATTAGATAACATGACAATGATAATCATTTAGCTTAATCTTAGTGGTTTTTTATCACAACCAATTAGTTTTTCTCTATTATTTAATATCATATATATATATAACAGTTACAGAAAATTACATAAGATATGATACATATTTAAAAAAATCCAACTATACAAATGGTATGACAACCATCCTTGAAATAGAAATTGGAGAACAAAAGTTCATCGTCCACAAAGGTTGTAAATTGGAACCTCTCAAACGATGGTTTCTTTTTTAAAATAAAATAGAGAGAGTAAAGATATTGATAATGAATATTCCATTATCGTGATATTATTCTAGTATATATATGATACTGGAGTTATCATCTTCACTTGGATAGAGGAGGTGAGGAGAGGATAAGAAATGTAAATAAATTGAAATGAAATTAAAGGAAAAAGGAATATCATTCACTACTTTAATTATATACCTTGAGAACCTCCTTAGGGAAAGAGTTTTTGGCCTTTTGAAAAGACCAAGAGCTCCTAGAAGTATAGTAGATACCGATGGATAAAATTTTGGTTGAATTTCGAAATGATTCAGGTCTTAGAGGTGTGATAAGAAGAGGTGGTGAGGGGTGATATTTATTGTGGAGGAGAGGGGAGATTTCTCCTAATTTATTCATTATTTTATTATTTTATTCAAGGCAATAAATAGTGTTCATAATTGTAACTAAATAAATTAATAATTTCATGTGGTTTTTATCCAAGGGTTCCTACATCATCCATAAATCATCTATGTCTCTATAATTCATATAGTTATCATTTATCCTAAATTATCGTATTTTATTATTCACCAAAAAATTCATGTATTTTAAAAAAATATAAAAAATTCACCCTAACCATCATTTGATGTTTATAATAAAAAATGAACTCCATTTTATGAAAATATTTTTCTGAATATGATAAATATTATTTCTAATTAAATTCATCCTTTACTCAAAAAATAAAATTTTCAAAATTATATCTGATTTTATAATGCTCTAAAAAATTTCCTAAGGTCTCATTAAATTATTAAACAATAATATAGATACAACATATTTAATTACGAGTAAATTTTATGAAAATTTATTTTCATTAAAATCATTCTATTAATTAAAAGATTGTAATTAAATATTTATGGCTTACAAAAAATACCAACACTTAATTATTAATTATTAAAATGGTCACTTACTTATACTATGATATAATTATATCATTACTTCATTAATAATATGCCTAAATTTTAATTATATATTCATCAGTTAGGTTAATATTCATTAGGCTGGTCTTCTATTCGTAATGTTCATATTATTATTCCTAAGGTCAAGTTACTATTTCATCAGTTTAGGTTTCTTAACTTATAGAAGAACCTCTTATTTCATTCACCATTCATTTATTTTGAATTTATTGTGGTCTATAAGTTATTTTATGTGATATACACTATATTAAATTAATATTAGAAGAGAAATCTCATTGATATAATTCTAGGTCATTAGAATCAGTCCATTAATACTTATAAAATTTTCATTCTTAAAATAAATTGGGATCAAATTATATATTTTATTAACCAACAAAAATAAAATTTCCAAATTTATTTCATAAAACATTTCACAAGAATTTAAAAGGAATATTAAAACTCATAATTTTTTAATTGAAATCATGAAAATATTATCATAGGTTTTTCAAAAAGTTATATTTTTCACCATTAAGAAGTAACAAATTATTTCTTTAAAAAAGATAATTATATTAACTTGAGTGATCATAATATTTCCATTTAATACACATATAATGAATAAATATATCATATAGGAATCTTGGGACATCGATTTCCATATCACCCTTATAAATGAAATAGCCTATATTTCGGAATTTCAAACCCAATGCATCATGAATCCTTGGTTTATAATGGAACCACCAATCCTTGGTTTATAACATGACCAAACATTATCATAACAATCCTGAATAATAATAACATAGTCATACCACATAAAATATTTCAATTTCTGAGATTACCCTCATTCAAATATTCTTTTCACCCATAAAAAATCTTTTTTAGATATCAAAATTTTTATTCCTTTTAATACCATTTTTGAAAATAACCAGAAACAAGATAATTATGGATTTTAATGGAGAAAACATGTAAGATATTTAATTATGTAAAATACTAAATAATATTTATAGAGGCATGAACATTATTTTTCAGCATAGATGCTAAAATAGAACATTCATTTAGTCAATTGTTAAGAAAGACAAAACGTTCCTTATAAAATATATGAAAAAACTAATCTTGAAATATTTTTAAATAAAGTAAATTCTGTTGTAAAATTCCATTTAAAAGTCATTTATATCCATATATATACATCCAAGATATAATTTTAAAAATATAGACATTGATGAAAAATAGTTGTAATGGAAACTTAAGAAGATGATTTAAAAAAACTGATTGTCCTTTACATCAATTCCAAATCATCATGTACTTTATTCATCTTCTTAAATAATAGACTTATGATAAATATTTACCTTCTCAAGAACCCTTTTCATGTAAACTATTTATTTTATTTTATTTAATACTTAATTATATGTAATTAATTAAAAAATAAATTTCAAATCATATGTAAAACAACATTCAACTGGCATCTCCAAACTGACATCTGTAAGTATAATAATGTCAAATATGTCAATATTACATAACATCTAAAAAGATAATAATTTAATAATCATCATTTTTATAAATTGATTATACTATTAAACCCATCTATGACATATAGTTATGAAAAATATACTATCTTAAAATCATAGAGATAGTAAGTTGTATGTATGCATGAGTAATGTTTATTTTTTTCAACGATCATTATGGAAATAACGTAAGTATTATTTTATCATCAAATAATGATTATTTTATAATGAATACCACATTATTTATTTAATTATAATTATATCTATATTCCAAGTTATATGGTGGGAAAAATGAATCCCATCTCTTTTCAGAGGTGATAATCCACCTATACGCATGAATACTATTATAATTTTTAAGTGAATGGAAAGGTAATAATGTAAGTTATATATTAAATATTCTGAATTATAAATTGGAAATTAATTAAATATATAACCATTAAATCCATAATTAAAATCATTTTTAAGAGGAGGTGGAAAATTAATTACATCATTTCACGAGGTGGTTCTATGCTTTAAAGCTAGATGATTGTTTTATTTCCCATTTGATGGAAGAGAAGATTGAAATAAGTAAGTAAATTTAGACAATAAATACTAAGTATATCAAAGACAACTTTTTTTTATTATTTTTACTTGTTTTAATAAATATTTAATGAGGTAGAAAAAAAAAGAAAAAGAAATGATGATTAAGAACTATACAACTTATTTAGACAACCTCTTAATGTTTACACCAAAAACATTCCTAGGATAGTTTTATGATCAAAACAAGGAATATAACACGTTATAAGTGATCTAATGAATGGATTTTGGTAGGTAATGGATCACCCAAAATTATTTATATGTGTGATGAAAAGAACAGAGGAGGTTCCCTTTTATAATAGAGGGGAGGGGTAATCAGGCAATTGTTAATAGTATTAATTAATATAAAATAATTTTTACAATATAATGGACCCATGTTGATATGATCCAAATTTAATATGTGGGTGAATCTAAATCCTCTCATAAAATAAAATTTTAACAACCTTATATTATATTTTTACCATTAACTTTTGGTTTTGACCCTCAATTAACCCTTTTCATAATTATTGTGGTACTGAATATTTTACTATTTATATGTGAATAAAATTAATGTAAAAGGTAAAATGAATTGTAAATAGAAAATGGTTGATATTTTTATCCATATAACAATCATGGGGCCAAAAATTTTATTTTTTTGAGTTTTAAATAATTTAATAAATTTTGTTTTAATAAAAGAAAATTAATGTCAATTTTCTAATGATTCATTTAATTTGGCTTTTAAAACAACATGAAAAATTGAAATTATAATATAATTTACTAAAATATATATAATATTTTGTTCATGACATAATATTTTTTAGAACACAATAATTCATTAAAATCATATTACTTTTATCATTTATAATATCATTAAATTTATTTTTCAATTAATTGAATAAAAACCATATATACATTGTGTTGGATTTTATGTTAAATATTTCATCACTAAAAATAATTAACAAATTAAGAAGTTAAATAAAAATAATTTATCTTAAAAATTAATATTTGTATCCAAACAAACCATCATTTTATCCTTACATAAAAAAATTAAAAATTATAGAACAAAGAGAATTAAGTTTCAGACTTTTCATTACATAAAATATTATAGAGGTAAAAATCATGTCACAATGGAAATAAAATAACATACAATCTATTATTTGTGATTATCGATGAAAAGAATTCATATAATTGAATTAAATAAAGTTCTAGGGTCACTTTCCAATCATTATCACATTAGTTTTTACCCTTAATTAACACATTTTACACTTATGATGTTAAGAAATTTTACTATGATTACCATTCCCAATGACTAAAAATAAAAGAGATTTGTTTACCAAATCTTGATATCCAAATTAAAAATATGGAATAAATTTTCAATTATTCAAAATATAGATGTTGTATAATTTAATTTATTAATGATTTAATAAAGCATTATTACATTTTTGAGAGAAATTCCTTTTTATGTATAAAAATGTTTTTTAATAAATTAAATAATAAAATTCATTACAATGAATATAATTGGATAATGTTTTTTAAAAAATAATTAATAAAATTTTATAAATAATCCAAAATATAATTATAATTTATCATAATTTAAAATAAATTATAGTTTTCAATAAAAATTACTATTATTCACTATTAAATGAAAAATCATTATTTTTAAAAAATCTCACAATTTAACCATAAAATAATTTTCATATAATGATTTCAAAAATTATATCCTTTATATCAAATTAAAATTTTATTTTTTTTATAAATTAATTATAATATCTTCTTAGGAAAATCAATAAATAACATTTTTTTTTAAAACATATTTTTGAAGAATAATTTTTTTTCTAGTAATTGAGTTCTTATTTCCTAAAGATTAATAAATAAATTTAATTTATTTTTACAATTATATATATATATATATATATATTACATAATGCTATAAATAATATTCATACATGCTAATTCAATGCCTAGAATATAATGGTCACATTCAAATAATAATATTTCATGGTTTGTTTATGCTCGATGTTTTCTATTGTATATGATTGCATTATTTCAAAATATCGACTTTATATAGAGGGGAATCAAAAAATAGTGTTTTATGTCATGGAATTAATTAATGGAGATCATATTTTTCTTTTAAATAGTTTAGAAAATAGTTGTTGAATAATGTTTTTGATTACATAAGAGCATATCATGATTCAATAGTTCTTAATATAAGATGTGTATTATCATAATATTTATCTTATATGAATAGGGAAGTTTTTTATTAATAATTACTAAAAAATATATAATATTTTGGATTTAATTCATATATTTTTTGATTTATGAAATTCTTTAACTTATATTGAAGGAAGATATATATTAAGAGGAGTTTTACCATAGAAAAATGAGTTTATATAGATGTTAATTAAAATATGAGCAATCAGTTCCTACCACCCATCAATGGAATATTTTAAATAATAAAATATTATTTTTAGTGTAACTTTTCAAAATCACAGAAAAAATATATTATATGATTGTTTATAATTTATTCATTATTTATTTACACTAAAAAATAAATGATATTTATTAATATAACGGAGTTTGTGTAACTTAAAATGATATTCAAATGGGAATTTAGTCTCTAAGATACATGTGGGATAATGTTTGGACTAAGTGTAGTTCAAAAATAAAAAATAAAACATTATTCCACTCAAAATAAAAATTTAATGTCACTTAATTTCCTAAAATTTTTTAATGTATGACCAAAAAAGAAAAATGGAAATATTTTCATGAGTTTTGAAAATATTTCATGGAAATATTTTAATGTAAAATGTTCCAAGAAATATGATGATGAAAATAGAAATGGTTCTATATAGAAAATATATGTTATTAACATAATAAATTTAATGGTGTACATTGAAAAGGGTTAGGCACTATGTTCAAAGAGTTGAACATTAGGAATATGGTTCATAAATATCACCATTATCAAAACTTGAAATCATCATTTATGTCACTTACTACATGATTTTTGTGGGAGGATTTGATATGATAATCATATGTTGATGTGGCCAGATTTACATATATATTATTTAATTTAAAAAAACCTAATAATATAAAAATTATAAGGTCAATCTGGTGGTATGTTATATGAGATACAATTGATAGCTGATTTTTTTTATTTTGTTAATATTATTAAAGTGATAAATATTATAAAATGTATAATGTAATTTAAAAATAAGACTACAATTTATCATTTATTCTTGTTGTTTTTAATTACATGAGTTCTTGAAATAATAATACAATTGTTACAGTACAACATACAAAACACCGATCCTAAAAAACCATGAAGTATTGTTATTTAAATATTATTATTTCAACATATTCGTTAAATTGAAAGGTTTGAATAGTGTTAAGTACATTGTTAAATATAAATAATGGTTTTAAATATAATAAATTTATTTATTAATTCTAAAGAAAAAACTCAATTTTAATTAATTCCATTTTATTCTTCAATGATATATTTTAATGCTTGAATATGGTATCAAAATATTTGTATTCATAAAAGGAAATTTTTTAAAAACTATTTTTGATCTTTTTTTTCTAGAATTATTTTAAATTAAATTATGTCACTTATATTTAATAATATTGAAAATTGGATTATATATTTTATATTATTTTGTAAACATGACTCATTCATTTTTTATCATTATCAATAGTAACCTTATTAAATTTATATCGACTCGGTATAGGTAAGTCATGTAATTTAGGTTAAAAAATAATATGATAATGATTAAAAATGACCCTAATTCATGCATTAATTTTATTTTATGAGTATATATCTTAATAAAATTTACAAATTTCAAATATATGACCATTTTTCCCATTTTTACATGATTTTGATATTTTATGTAAAGGGATTTCAAAAAATGAATTCTCTTTGTTTTGTTATGTTTAACTATTTAGGAAAGGTATAAAATAAGCTATATTTAATTAAAAACTATAATTTTAACAGTAGTTTATTTTTATTTTTCATGGAAATTTATTTATGAATTTTATTCCTAAATTAATTACCTTAAATTTTTAAAGAATGCTGATGAAATATTTATTTAATTAAAAAAATAAAATAAATTATATAAACAATTTAAACATAATATAAATTGAAAGAATTGTTATGTTATAACAATTTTCTAGATAAATATATATTTTTAGGTAAGTGTGAACAGATTCTATTTTATTTACATTTCCTTCATGTTGTTTACAATGTTAAATTAAATAAATCATTCCAAAATTAAAATTAATATACTTTAAAATAAATAATGTTTTTATAATGATTTAAAATTTGAAAAAATATTATATTATACTGAGTGAATGTAATATGGTTTATTATATTATACATGGTCCATTTATGTGTTTTTTTTCCTTTACAGTAACTATATTGACATATAAATTTTAAAAAACATTGTTTTATAATAATCATCAAAAAGGATAATGAGGTGTTAAAATGAAATGATTAGGGTAAAACTATAACCATAAATTTTAAAATTTGTATTTTAATATATTATTTTGACACTTACATATCCCATATTACAAATAAATCAGTTCTGAACCATTTTAATATGAAAATTAATTTATATTAATTAAATATTTCGAGAAATCACATAAGTCCCCTCCCCTATATTATAAATGGAACTTATTAATTTCATATATTCACACTTAAACAAGCTTTTTTAAGAAAATAACTAATAAATAACTTCATAAAACCCATACCTTTTAAGTAAAAGATTTCAATATATGAAATTTCAGGTATAGTTATAATTATTTAGGGGTATAGGAACAATTCATAAACAATAGACTTCAATATATTTATTAGTATAACTTCCATAAATATAATTAAAACATTCTCAAATAATAAAACAATTATATACCATCTAATTAGATGTTATTATGTGACTTTAATAACAAATATCCAACTCCACTCCCATCAAATGAGAAATAAAATTATCATTCGTGGGTAATATGAACTATTGCCTCACAGACCACTGTAATTTTTTTTCTATCACCACATCTCAATAATGGTTATAATTATTGATTTAAGTTGTATATATGATATTCATGACATATTAATAATTTTGGATAAATATTATATCATCTATTTTCTTTAAATTTTATACACTAAAAAATGATAATATCGTTCATTCGTACGTGTGTGATACCAAATCCATAAAGTGATGTGATTTGTTCTTGATCATCATATCAGTTGATGATATATGTAAGTATATTTAAAGAATTAATATTTTATTATATTTTATATTATAATTATGTAATGATGAAATAATATTTACCTTAATTCCTTGATGGTCATTGAAAAATAGAAATGTTACTGATGCATACATATGACCTACCGTCTTCATAATTTTAACATAATTCATTTTTGATAAAAATATTAAATAGTTTGTTTTAAAGGTATAATTAATTTGTAGAAATTATAATTATTTCATGGTTATTATACTTGGTTTTATAGAACATTTACCCCTTTGACCATGGTCAACAACCCGAAGCTGTTTTGAAATAATGGACTCAACGTTCTCAATGTATGTTTCATGGACTTAACTGATTATGTAATTAACTATGTCCTTAAAATAAATTTTTTAAGGATAATGTAATAATTCTTTTAAGGAATCAAATAATTTATATAATTGTATTATATTGGTATAAATGTGGATATTTAGAAATTTTGGACTAAAGGTAAGGGATTACGTCTTAGTTTTCCATTATTGATCCATGTTTTATTGTTATGTACCTAATATAATTATTCTAGTGTATATACCACCCATAATGAATGTTATATCTAGAATAATTCATAATTAATTGTATTTTATGTTAAAATTGTGATTATTTTATCCAATAATTTTTTAATTGGAAGTTAATAAAATGGAATAAGGCTTTTAATTTCAATTTCCATTCATTGGGTTATACATAAAATTCATTGATTATATTATGTGAAGATTACACGTGAAGTGAATTTTTTTTATTTAAATTGTATTTAAAAAATAATTTAAATTTATTTAATATAATTACTCCATTTATGAATTATCAATTCAATGTTATGATCTTTGGAAGGGTTTTCTTAGTCTTAATATCGTTTTCCCAAGATATTACTCAGTATGTGCACCATGGTTTCCATGTTTGGTGTACATACTGACTCATGAATGAATTTTGGAGTATTAATTCATGAAATTAATGGTATTTATAGAGTCATATCATATTTTTTATTTCAATTGCATTTGATTTGAAATTTACCAAATAGGAAAAGGCATTATTTTACATTATCCACTTGTTTCGAGATTGTTTATGTTCAAGGTTACATTGATGGAAATAATGTGGTCTTATTTTATTGAAAAAGTTCAGTTTTATTCTCATATGGTTATGTATGTGGTTCACATGTTTGGTTTAAATTTTCAACCTTATTTATTTAAGATACATAAATAATTTGTTTTGTATGTGCTACTAATATTTAATATTCTTTTAGATCAAGAATCATTCTCTTACAGATATATGATTCTAAAATGTTTTCCAAAAGGTAATTTTTTTTAAA
Source organism: Viscum album (assembly GCA_963277665.1). Classification (NCBI taxonomy): domain Eukaryota; kingdom Viridiplantae; phylum Streptophyta; class Magnoliopsida; order Santalales; family Viscaceae; genus Viscum; species Viscum album. Next base: position 1,497,175,219 of record OY728155.1, on the reverse strand, counting down.
ATAATGATATCCTGAATCCATTTTTCATGATATTTTTTTCTTATTTAAAAATATTTTGAAAATAAATTTCATAAAATTTTCCAAATGGGTCACTTTTTATTCCCTTTACAAAATGTATGAAAATAATGTCTATTTTAATGTTTATGAAAATAATGGATTTTACTACATCATGACCACTATATTATATGAATCATCATTTATATATTAATAAAGGTATTTTCAATAGAAATTATTTTCAAAAATATTATCAGTTTTTTGTTTTAAAAATGTATTTCTGAAGTGAATAGTTCATTTTCCTCCAGAATGTTTTCAATAATCTTTTAACTGCGTTTCTATTCATCAATGCAGCAAACCTTGAAGGTAAATTTTTCTTTTCTAGGGATATTTTTTAATGATACCATCCTAATTCTTTCTTTGTATGTATTATGATTATACCAAATATATTTTCATGAAGTCCATCTCTTTTCCATGGTTCAATCATGTTATCAAAGGGATAATGGTTGTTTCTATTATTTTCTCTATGTAATGTAAGCTCAATGTAAATTAATCATGTTATGGTTCTTGGAAATTATTTTTTATGATGGGTGGTTCTATTATAAACCATAGATTGGTAATTTAATTATAAATAAATGATAGGTGGTTCTATGATAACCCTCCAGTACATTGGATAAGATTAATGTTTGAAGCTAAATGTGATGTTTCTTCCCAGTGTTACAATGCTGGTTATTCCAAGTGTAAACATGATTGTTATACCATATGGAACTGTGTGGGTTATTCAAAATATATCCATGAAGGTTATTTCATATGTATGTATTATATGAAAATTTTCTGAGATACCAACACATTTTCATTGTTCTTACTATCATTTATAAATGTTTCCATTCAACAAGATTAACGTCACATGACTCATGATTATTTACTCATATGACTCTTTACTTTGATAAATAATTTTTCCATTTTTCATTTTTATGATCCAGGTATTGATGGGTATGGATTCTATTATTTAATTCTCATGATACATTATTATATAAACATACCCTTATTCTCAAGTTATATACATTGAGGATATTCAATTGTTAATTATTATATTTACCCTGACCAAGAATTTGAGCTCACCATTCTTATGTTTCCTTTTCCCAAGGTTATGAATAATGATGAAAAATTATTTTAGTCTAAACAGTATTCATATGTGATGATATTTTTGGGTAATTTTGAAGGCTAAATATGGAATGTGAAAAAATGGGTATAGTGGGAAAAATACTATCTAAATGTTGTAAGTGTTGTTTATATAAAAGTTTTCCTCAATTATCTGAAGCTCTAAAAAAATGGTCCTTGGGTAAGTAAGTGAGCTAGTATTTTCTTTTTATGTTATATTATTTGGATGAAACAAATTGGGTCACATTTATCGTTATCAAAGAGAGAAATGTAATGTTTATGTTATTAGCACTGGATCCAGGAGTGTGGGTTCATGGCTGTTATAGTTGGTATGAGTGTAGTGCTTAGATAACATTGAAGAATATAATTTTTTCATAAGATATTATTTTAAGACTCATAGATACCATCATGTGTTTATGAACATATATTGGATCATATGTTCAAAGTTTTACACACCCATTTTAGGTTTTATGTTATATAATTTTAAGGTGACTAATGATATAATTTTTGAGACGTTTCATTCGGTTGAGGTTTATGTAACCCAAAGGTTTAAAGTAAATTATTATTTGAGAAGTCAAGGTTGAATTATATTTTGGAGTAATATATGAAATTAATGTGTATTTATGGTTATTTAGGTTATTTATATAAATTGTTAATATATTTTGGAGATTATAGTAAAAAGAAATATACCTTTTGGGGTATATGACTTTGTCAGTGACTAATGTTCTATGAAGATAAATGATAAATAAATATTAGATGAATATGTGATAAAAAACTTTTAATTTTTGGATTTAAATCATAGTTTATAATTTTTTAAATATATTTTAGGATATTTATGTATAGAATGATCTATATTTAACTATAGGTGTTATTATTTATGCATTAGTGATTTATTTTGTAATTCATAATACAATGATTTATTTTTTTTTGATTTATCTTAGCTTCTGCTTACTAGTTCATATTTTGTTAATATATAATGATATGAGTAATATCTTGTTCTTATATTATGGATTATATGGTTCATTAGAATTTTATTTTACTACTCTATGAATGAAAAATTCATCAAGAATACTCATTATTGGGGGAAAATGAGTTTTGGGAGGAAGCTAATTACCAGATGAAATTATACTTGTAAATTATGTGTTGTTAAACTCTCTGTGAGATGGTTATTTTAAAAATCACAAATCATTGTTTTATTTATGACAATTTAGTATTTTGTATAATTTGTTCTTAATATATTTATATCTATTTAAATAATGTCTACATAAATTTTATCTATGTTAATTTATGTTTTACTATTTACCTGGAAGCGTTCTGGATTAAACGGACACTTTGTGAAGATTTTAGATCTCTTGACTCACCATTACCAATGAGAACAGTCGCACCGATGAGAATGGTCGCACCGATGAGAACAGTCACACCGATGGGAATGGTCGTACCGATTAGAACAGTCGCACTGATGAGAACGGTCGCATCGATGAGAATAGTCGCACCGATTAGAACGGTCGCACCGATGAGAAGGGTCGCACCGATGAGAACGGTCGCACTGATGAGAACGGTCGCACCGATGAGAATGGTCGCAACGATTAGAATGGTCGCACCGATGGCAATGGTCGCACCATTCGAAGTGGTTTCACCAATGGAAATGGTCATGCTGATCAAAGGACCCACCAATACCAATGCTGATCAAAGGACCAATCGATACTGATGCTGATAAAAGGACTTACTAATACCGATGTTGTTCAAATCAGCTACCGATACTGATGCAGATCAAAGGACCTACCTATACCGATGCTGATCAAAGGACCTAATGATACCGATGGTGATCACATGAGTTGTCGAAGCCGATGCTGATCACATGACCTACCGATCTCATGACTCACAGATAGTCATGAAAACTGTTAGAATTTCTCTTAACTCTTATTTAATTTCAACAGTCATATTTGATGTTTTTTATGCAATAAATGTTATTTATTGATATTTATTGGAATTTCAGTTAACCATACCTTGTACCTATGAAAAGGTAATCATTCCTATTGCCAGAGCTCGTGGAATATAAGGAAGATTGAGCTGCAGTAAGAAAGTGATGGGTAGATAGATTTCATCCATGCATATACGATATAACAAGAAGGAACACACGAGGAACTTGAGGAACCCTCATTAACCAAGAATAGAAGATCAAAGAAGAAGTTCAAATGATATAATGATTACTCATATTTGAGCTGAACACCTACACTGAAATTGAAGAAAGAGAACTACCACACTCTATTTTTCTTGACAAAAACCATAGAAAGACTCTGAACTTCATTTTCATCAAACCTAGGATTCCAGAGCTTCTCTCACAACACATAGATCACTCTAAATTCATCTCTATCTGTTTAGCTCTATTGTGTTTCATTCATTTACTTTTTGAGCAGTGTGTGTCATATTTACTCACATACTCCTCAACTGAACTGGAGGATACTAAATCCTCACTCCAAACTATTTATACCATTTTGTATCCCATTGTGAATTGTGGAAGAGGTCAAGTGTGACCTGGACAACTTTTGTGATGTTTTTTTATTTTCCCATGAAGAACTATAGTAGAGATCTTAGTATCTGGACGGTCTCTGTACTGTTGTATAACCCTCGATCCAGGGTGTCTATCATTGTTTATATAAACTGTTTGAGAGGACTAAGTCTCGGCTTGATACTAAACCTCTTGGTTAGAAGTGTTGTGCTTACTTATTTTTGTTTTAACCTATATTGAAATATTCCACTGCTAATTACTTTGAAATATAAAATTGTTTTAAAGTTACTTTGATAGTTAAACTAGAAAGTGTTTGTATTTATTGTAAAGCATTAGGTTAGCTTCAAAAGTTAATTAACCTTCAGATTAGATTAACTGAGATCTAATCAATCTCTTGAGGACCTAACTGACCCTTTGTTGTATTAAAAATTCACTACAGTTTAACTTAGTTTTTAATTTGGGGGATTTTAAGAAAAATCCTTTAAATAGAAATTTTAATTGGTACTTAATTCACCCCCCCCCCCCCTGAGTATTCACTCCGACCAACATTTGGTATCACAGGACTGTTTTGTTAATCAAGGTTTTCAAAATACTATGTCTTTCAACTATGATTTTAGTTGTAACTTAATGATCTTAAATTTTAGTTAGTTCTAAATTTTATCTATTTAAATGTATTTGTTAAAATCTAATTATGGAAAATAGATTAAAAGGTGCTTCTACCAACATGCCACCTTTCTTTAATGGTACAAATTATGATCAATATAAGATTAAAATGAAAATTCATTTGGAAGTTATGGGATTTGATATCTTGAATGATATAGAAACTCAATATAAGATTCCGAACACTGAAAGAACTACTTGGAATGAACCTACTAAAACTGCCTACAATAATAATTCTAAATTGATTACTGCTCTGTACTGTGCTCTAGGAGATGAATAATTTAATCGCATATCTGCTTGCAAAACTGCTTATGAAATTTGGGATACTTTGGGAGTTTCTCATGAAGGAACAACCAATGTTAAAGAAATGAGACTGAACACCTATACTATTAAATATTATAATTTTAAAATGAAGTCTGATGAACCTATTTCTGGTATGTATCTCAGGGTAAATGTGATTTTCAACACTATGATCTCACTTGGTAAAGTTGTTCCTGTAAAGGTGAAAATTATGAGAATACTAAGATGTCTGCCATAAAAATGGTGGGGCACATCAGTTTCAATTATAGAATCATGTGATATTGGTGCTTTGCCTATTAAAGAGCTTATTGGTAAGATTATGATGTATGAAGAAGAACTAAAGGTTAACAAGTAAGAAGATGATGAACTAAAAAGGAAGTCAGTGGCATTTATGTATGCTACCTCAAAGAGCAAGGATAAGGAGAAAATTCATATACCTACTAAAATATCAACATGTGGAAGTTTAGATTCTGACATTATTGCTGAAATGGCTCAGCTATCCAAGAAATTCAAGAAGTTCTATAGGAAGAATAAATTATTCCGAAAATAAAATTACAAAGGAAAATATGAAAATAAAGGACATTGTAAGAAGGATTGGAAAAACTCTGATAGGAGTGATGAAATTTTTTGCTATGAGTGCAAAAGGAAAGGACATGTGGAAGCTGATTGTCCTAAATTAAAGTTCAAAAATAAATATGATTACAAGGACAACTAGTATAAGAAATATATGAAAGAAACTCTGAGTCCTTCAGAAGACAGCCCAAGTGAGTCTGAAGTTTCTGATTCTGAAAAGAATTGTGCCAATATGTGTTTCATGAAAAACACATCTGAGGTAACATTAGAGACTCCTGCCTTAAATTCATATTATTCTGGAGTTGAATCTGATTCTGAATCTGAAAATATGTCTTGTGAAGAACTATTTGAATATTGTAATATGCTAGAAGAAACTTGTAATGATATTAAGGACAAGTATAAGACCTTGAAGAAACAACATGCTTTGACTAGCTCTAGTAAATCTTCACTTGTTATAGAAAAGGAAAATAATGCTCAATTACTTAAGGAAAATACTAAACTAAAATTTTCTAATGAGAAATTAAGTAAGGACATAAAAAATTCACAATGGAAAAGATACACTTACTCAAATACGAGGTAAGCAAGTGGCACCATAATATACCACTGGAATAGGCTATCAGCCTGGACAGAGACAGATTACTAAGAATGTTTTTATTCCTAAATTTGGACAGAGTGGTTCTAGTTCAAGTTCTGGAAATTCATATGCTTCAACTAGTTACTCACAAAATTATAAATCAAATAGAGTTTATCTTTCAAAATCTATTGATTCTGTAAATAATATGAGACCCATTTGACAAGTCTGGATACCGAAAGTTTTTCTTGCTAACCTGTCTGGACCCAAGAAAATCTGGGTACCAAACTCATTTTTTGTTTAAACCTGTTTTGTAGGAAACTTGCTTGAAAATTTATTATAAAAAGACATGGTATTTGGACAGTGGATGTTCAAGACACATGACAGGAGACTTTTCATGCTTCAAAAGCTTAATCAAGGTTGATGGAGTACATGTCACCTTTGGTGATAATTCTAAAGGAAAGATCATCGGTCTAGGCCAGATTGGTTACACTGAATCAATTTTAATTTCTAAAGTATTGCTTTTTTATGGACTTAAATATAATCTGTTAAGTATTTCTCAGTTATGTGATGATGCTTTCATTGTTAAATTTGAAAATGATGCTTGAAATGTCTTTGATTCTAAAAATACTTTGGTATTTACTACCTTGAGAAATAAAAATGTATATGTTATGGATTTAAATTATCTATCCAAACAAAAACTTACTTGTTCAAATTCATTTCATAAAGATTCTTGGTTATGAAATAGAAGATTAGGACACTGCCATATAAACTCACTTAGAAAACTGATTAGGAAGAACTTAGTTAGAGACTTTCCCAAACTAAAATTCCCATCATACAAAGTTTGTGATACCTGTCAAAAGGGAAAGCAACATGATGTTTATTTTAAATCAAATAAATAAATTTCAACAAATCAACCTCTTGAGTTGGTTCATATGGACTTGTTTGGACCTTCTAGAGTTTCTAGTTTAAATTCGAAGCACTATGTCTATGTCTTAGTAGATGAATTTTCTAGATACACTTGGGTATATTTCTTAGCTCAGAAGAGTGAAGTTTGTACTTACTTTATTAAATACTCCAACTCTATAGAAAACCTTAGTGGACTTAAGATTAAGACCCTGAGAAGTGATCATGGCCGTGAGTTTGAAAATCATGAGTTTGAATCTTATTGCTCGCACAATGGAGATAATCACAACGTTTCATCCCCCAGGACACCTCAGTTGAATGGTGTAGTATAAGGAAGAAATAGAACCCTTCATGAAATTGCAAGAACTAGGCTAAATGAATATGATCTACCTATTTATTTTTTGGGCTGAGATGTAAATAAAACTTATTACATTATCAATAGAGTCCTGATTAGATCTGTTCTTAAGAAGACCTCTTATGAATTGTGGAATAATAGGAAACCTCAAGTTAGTTACTTCAGAGTCTTTGGTTGCAAAGTATTTATTCTCAATACTAAGGATAATCTAGAAAATTTTTAATCCAAGAGTGGTGAAGGAATCTTTTTAATATATTCAACTATTAGCAAATCCTATAGAGTGTTTAATAAGAGAACCAAGTGTAACACCCCAAGCTTCTACGGTATGTTTCCCTTCGAATAATGCGATAGCGTGTGTTGTACGCAACCTCGAGTTCTAACACACACCACAACTAATTAAACTAGCCGTTGTAAATAGTGATACCTACTTTTTGAAATCATATATATTTTATATTTCAAAATGGACTTCATTTTTGGATTCGGAATATCGAAATTATCCTAGGGTGAAATTTTGGTACTTTTCGGATAACTTTTATATTTTGATGAATAGTGAAAATTACTAAATTTTAATTAAAAACAACTTTTTTAATCAAAATAAGTAATAGTGATAAATTATGAATTTGAGTGGTTTTAAAGTATATTTAGAATATATTTTTACCATTTAATATAATGTTGGTCATTGGACATAATTTTACAATTAAACCGAACATAAACAAGTGTCAATCTTTTGGTAGTTATTATCTCTTAAAAACACGCTTTTTGTTTTGACAGCAGGAATTAATTTTAAATTAATTTCTGCCACTTCTGTGTTTTGAATTTAGAAAAATGGATTCCATATTTGGAATCAGGATGTTCAAATTGTGTAAATAGGTAACTTTTATTTTTAGACATTTTGAATAATTACTGCGGTAAATATTTTATTTACCATGGTTAAGGGTAAATCCGGTAAATAAGGGTTAAAAAATATTATAATAATACTAAATTACCCTAAAACGTGTCTTAACCCTATTGGTTGATACATAGTCGACCATGGGCATCTTTGGGTCTATTTTGGGACCCCATGGATCCACTTGTAAGTGATAATGACACTTTATTTTAATTAAGTCAAAATGAATACAAAAATGACACAAGCATATATCTTTTAGAACAACAATTTTTTACATAGGGTTATACATGTTGGATTTTCGATTATAAATATTAATTAGAAAGATAAAAAGATTTCCTACATAATGATATTTTATTTATAATTTTTAGACATTAAATAAGTTATTTTATTTATGACACAATGATGATGCAGTAATTACTATAATAGTGAAAAATTAAAATAATTTATATTATAAATACCCAAATAAATATAATATGAAACCTTTAATGAATTAAACTAATTTTATAGGCTAATATGATATATTAGGATTGATTTAATGGACTTTGTTCGAAGTAATAAATCTGTTATGAGTTTCACAAAAATCAACTATTGAATAGTGTCAAAATTGACATAAAAGAGTTCTTAAAACAAATATTATATTATTAATTGATATTAAATTCCTAAAAATCTAAGGTTCGGCCAAGAGACTTATATTATGATAGGTTAATCATTAATGGACCACTTGGGGGTCGCTTGGATGTATATAGTAAGTTTATTAACCATATTATATAAAAATACAAAGAGACATTGTAAAAGTGAAACTAATTAACTTAGAGTTAATACTTAAAGATAAGGTTAATATAAGTACCCAAACCTGTCTAAATTCTATTGGTTGAGTGGTTTTCGACTTATCCCCACCTTAACCTTTGAATAATAAGCTTTGGAGCCATTAGAAACCGAATATGAATTTATTATAAATTAATATTTCTAGCTTTTCCAAAGGTGCCCCTCACCCCTCTTATAAAAGGGCACTCCTCCTTCTCATTTCTTCACACCTCTAAAGCCTTTTGGTTCGGCCAAACTCTGCCCAAATACTCTCCCAACATCCCTCAATACAACCTAGAGGCCTTAGTTTGATCAGAAAGCCAACCTAAGGAGCCCTTTTGATCAAATCAAAAGGAAGAACCCGAAGAAGAGGTAATGATCTCACCACCCTTTTCTAAGTTCATTTCTTCTTCCACTTCTTCTTCCTTTGTTCTTACCATTCTGAAATAATAACTCCAGTATCTCACATATACTGTGATGTTATTATAAATATGGTACAATCATATTCAGTATTCTATCCACCCTTTGAATAACATGTCACCATACGTGCGTACGTACGGCTTACCGTCTCCACGTCGTGGTGTAATTGTTATTCAATATAATATTATTTGGATGGGTATAATAATGATGTGTAACTCATGTAAATAATAAATATAACATGTTAATGATTCTGTATATATGATATACCATCCATTTATATATTATTTTAATATCAAAAGAATGATATTGTCGCTCGTGCGTACGTACGGACTACCGTCTCCACGAACGCGATGAGATTCATTCTCCATCGTAACCATTAAAGCGTAATTATCATTTTATGATTTAAAAATGATGTTTAAGGACTTGATATCATTCTGGATATGAATAATATACAACCTATCCTTTACAAACATGTCTTACGTAACAAAACATATGAAAGAAAACAAGTAAGTTAACACCCGAAACAACGATAATACTAAGATATTATTATCAAATCAATATTAAAAGATCATATATGATATCATATTAATGTATATGATTCTTGTATAATTTAATAACAATTATTTCACCATTATACAGGAGGTTAACCTACCACAACCAAGGAAAAGTACAAGGTAAGGGTTTATTTCACAATCTCTTCATTATCCGAGGTTGTATTATACGTAATAATCTACTGGGATCTCTTTATCATCCACATCCATGTTTCTTCGAAATGTATTTCAAAACATTTTTACTATTTACAAGAATATGGGTTAAAGTCATTTATACCCTTGTTTGACTTTTTATAAGAGGTTTATAAAGGAATCTTTCCGTCGTTTTCAAAACAAGGTCCTTTTTAACCTTTTCGACAGAATTGAGGTAAGAATGTTTTTTTTAACTTATACGGCGGGTGCGGTTATTTTCCGCCGTTATAAAATCGTCGAAGCTTCCCATACAAGCTTATAAGAATATTTTCAAAGAAAATGTTTTATTTTATATGGATCTTAAATGATTTCAAAATAAAAGGAGATATTTCTTTTAAAAGAATTTTGATTTCATCTATGTCAACATCCTTTGATGGATTTTAAGATTATTTGAAGTTGATTTATTATGATACAAAACTTCTATATTGTATTGAAGGTTTTGTGATATGTTTGACTGTGGATGTGCTATTTTTATACCATTCATAGTTTATTGTGAAAGTATTGACATTTCGTATGCTAGTTTTAATACGAATGTTTATGTTATGTTTAAACCTTTTCATATGGGAATGCATTGGACTTAATAAGTGACGGGTGGAGCCCGCTATAGCTCCTCGATGCATCGGTAGGTCTCATGAGACAAACTAGTGTCTTGGCACAAGGCCTTGACAAAATCTTATTTGTAGCCTTGGCACGAGGCCTTGGCTATGTGGTTATGATAGTCTGGCATTATGCATTCCAACATTATGAAAGTGGTTATTGATTTTTGCATGTGATTATTCGATTAGTAGAATATCCATGTGAATAAGTAAATGGCATTATTTCATTTTACTTTTGCCATACCATGTTGAAGTTCAATTTTAAAAGGCTTTTGTTTTAGTAATGCATTGCCTTAAATGTTTATTCTTATTTATGAAAGTTTCCGCTATATTGTTATCCTTACTGGGCATTTGAGCTCACCCCTTTTCTATGTTTTATTTTTCCCCAGGATGTGAAGAAGTAAATTATGAATGACCTGCAGGGATATTATGAGGGGATAGTAGTGTGGATTATGGAGACATTATGTTGTTGTAGTAGTTTTTCATTTTATGATGTAATGTAAAACTTATGAATATATCTAGTGTTTCCAAGGCTACTAAACCAATCGGTCTTTCGAGATTTGATCTTTCTTGTGATCATGCCAATGTTATGTAATAATGCACCGACTCTAGGCAACTAGGGTCGGGGCGTTACAGTTGGTATCAGAGGAAGTTTAGTACAAACCTTGGAAACTAGATTTAGATAAACTCTGATTAGAGCACGTAGACCTAAGATGAACTTTGAGGATTAGTATAGAAGAACTTCCTAGAATTTTGGTATTGTAGAGATTTTGTGAGTTTTCCGAGCAATACATCCCTGTCTGGATACGAGCAGGTAGAGGCGGCTCTGGCACAGATGTACCTAGGGGTAAAACCCGAAAACACCGCTTTGAGCTAGACTCGAACGGGAACTGGTGCACGACAACGGGCCTTGCTGCACTCTTGGTTACGACACTCCCGGGGGATATGCTTCGGATAACTCTCATTATCTTTACAAATCATTATGAAGGGTTTATGAGTATATACTTCCTCAAAGAAAACATTTTTATGATTATGGATTATATCCATAAATAGTTCAATTTATGTTAAGTGTTTTATAAGTATGGGATTATGTATTTTGATTCATAAACTGATCTAGTTTATGCCATTGTTTAGAAATGGCGCCTAGTGGAAGAAATGGAAACTGTATCAATGCATGCACTCCATGTAGGGATTTCCCTCCTGCTCAAGATAATTATAGTGGGGCTGGTGATGCAACTGGTGCTGATCAGCTAATCACCATACTGGGACAACTTACTCAGGTTATGAATAATAACCTTACCCGTATGGAGCACCCTGATCCGCAGCGTGGAGGATCAATGTTAGATCGATTCATGAGACAACAACCACCAACGTTCAATGGGAGTACAAATCCCTTAGTAGCTGAGCAATGGATATTTTCCCTAGAGAAAATATTTCAGGCTTTGGGGAGTAGTGAAAGGGAAAAAGTTACCATGGAAGTTTACCGCCTCACTGGAGATGCTGATCAATGGTGGTCATTGATTCAAAACATGAAGGAAGATGATGAAGTATCAAACATGGAATGGAGGGAGTTCAAAGATCTGTTTTTAGAAAAATACTTTCCTCGCGACCATCGAGCAGATATGGAAAGGCAATTTCTGAGTCTGAGACAAAAGGAGGATGAGAATGTCACAAAGTATGAGGCTAACTTTACAAGGTTAGCGAGGTACGCTGGTGATTATATTCGCAACCCAAGAAGTAAGATTGATCGTTTCTTTGATGGGTTAAAACCATTTCTCCGTCGAGCATTAGTCTCGCAATCCTTTTCATCGTACGAAGACATTGTCTCATGTGCTATCAAGACCGAAAAGGAATTCTCTAAGTCTTATGACTTTAAAGCAAAGCAAGAGAAGAAGAGACCTGCTGATCAATCTGGGAATGGAAATAAGGGGAAGAAGGGAAAGGTTGAATATCCATCTTGTGGTAAGTGCGGGAAGAAACACCCCGGTGCTTGCCTGAAGGGAATGGGAGTCTGTTACAAGTGTGGTGAAAAAGGCCACCAAGCTCATGATTGCAAGGGGAAGTAGGAAGCTACCAACGTTCAGTGCTACAATTGCAGGGAGATGGGGCATTATGCAAATGCATGTCCTAAGCGTCAGGAGAACTTACCTCAGAAAAGGCCAAGGGATCAAGGCCAGGCTTATGCTATCACTACTGCTGAGGTAGAAGCTCCGAAAGACGTGGTGGCAGGTAATTTAATGGTTTCCTCAAGTTTAGCAAATGCATTATTTGATTCTAGATCATCGCATTGTTTCATATCTTCCCAGTTTGCTAAGAAAATTAGATATTTCCAATTTGATTTAATAAGGGAGTTGTCAGTTAAAACTCCTAAGGGAAGTATCGTTGCAACAAAGTTTTGTGAATCAGTCCCCATTAGAGCACATAAATTTTCTTTATCTGCTGATTTCATCGTCATACCTATGATTGAGTTTGATATAATCCTCGGTATGGACTGGCTTTCGGACTATGATGCGAAGATTTATTGTAAGAAGAAAGAGGTTACGATTCTTGATGATAATGATAAGGAGCACCTTATTTTTAGAGCAGAATCGTCACCACCTAATTCTTATTTAGATCCACCCCCTGTAGCTCAACTTAATTCAATTATCGGGGAGGAAGAGAATGAAATAACTGTCGGTGAGGAAAGAAATGTTCAAATAGAGGATGTACCTATTGTGAAAGAGTTTGTAGATGTATTTCCGGAAGATTTACCTGGACATCCTCCAGAACGAGAAGTAGAGTTTTCCATTGATTTAATTCCTGGATCAAGGCCTATATCGAAGACCCCTTATAGAATGGCCACTGTAGAGCTAGTCGAACTAAAGAAACAACTAGAGGAATTGAGTAATAAGGGATTTATTCGCCCTAGTGTTTCTCCATGGGGAGCCCCTGTTCTTTTTGTTAAAAAGAAAGATGGATCTATGAGGTTATGTATCGACTACAGGGAGATCAATGCTATAACGATAAATAACAAGTATCCCCTACCTCGTATTGATGATTTATTTGACCAACTGCATGGATCTCAATACTTTTCAAAGATTGACCTTCGATCTGGATACCATCAGTTGTGTGTGAAGAAGGAAGACATTCCGAAGACAGCATTTCGAACCAGGTACGGGCATTACGAGTTTACTGTAATGCCGTTTGGATTGACTAATGCACCCTCTGTATTCATGGATCTGATGAATAGAGTTTTCAAGGAGTATCTCGATGAATTTGTGGTGGTATTTATTGATGATATCTTGGTATACTCCAAAACCTACAAAGATCATGAAAATCACTTGCGCATTATCTTGAAGACTCTGAGGAGGCATGAATTATATGGAAAGTTTAGCAAGTGTGAATTCTGGCTTCAGGAGATTTCTTTTCTTGGCCATATTGTCTCTAAAGATGGAATCTCTGTTGATCCTTCTAAGACCAAGGCAATCCAAGAATGGCCAGCACCTACGAGTATAACTGAGGTACGTAGTTTTATTGGTTTGGCAGGTTATTATCGACGTTTCGTCCAGAATTTTGCCCGATTGGCTAACCCATTAACGAAGCTCACACGTAAAGGGGTTAAATTTGTTTGGACAAAAGAGTGTGAAGAATGTTTCGAAGAACTGAAGAGAATATTAGTCAATGCTCCTATATTGACTCTACCATCGAGGAATGATGGGTTCGTTATTTATAGTGATGCATCGAAGAAAGGACTTGGCTGTGTCCTTATGCAGAATGATAGAGTTATTGCCTATGCATCACGACAGTTGAAAATTCATGAACAAAACTATCCTACTCATGATCTTGAGTTAGCAGCTGTGATCTTTGCTTTGAAGATATGGAGGCACTACCTCTATGGTGAAAAATGTGAGATTTATACTGATCACAAGAGTTTGAAGTATATTTTCTCACAAAAAGAACTCAACATGAGGCAAAGGAGATGGCTTGAATTACTCAAGGATTATGATTGTACGATACACTACCACCCGGGGAAGGCAAACAAGGTGGCAGATGCTTTGAGTAGAAAAGACCATGGAGTTTTGAACAATATGAGAATTGAAAGGGATCCAATTTTCATGGATCTAGTGAAAATGGACATGGGAATAACCAGGGAAGGTGAAACATCAATGCTTTTTCAAATGGTTTCCAAACCATCTTTACTAGAAAGGATTAAGAGTTCTCAGACCGATGATGACGAATTCCAAAAGAAGATTAAAGCTGTGAATGATGGGAGATTGAGAGACTTTGCGTATGAAGGTGGAATTTTGAAATTCGGGAAGAGACTTTGTGTTCCCAATATACCTGATCTAAAAAGGGAATTGCTGGATGATGCTCATAGTTCCAATTTCTCTATACACCCTGGGAGCACCAAAATGTATAGAGATTTGAAGGAACATTTTTGGTGGGACAACATGAAGAGGGAGATTGCTGATTTTGTGTCAAGATGTATGGTTTGTCAACAAGTGAAAGCTGGAAGGCAACAGCCTGGAGGAGTCATGCAACCTCTTCCCATACCGGAGTGGAAATGGGACAATATTACGATGGACTTTGTCATGGGGCTACCAAAGACTCCTAGAAGGAACGATGCAATATAGGTTATTGTTGATCGTCTTACCAAGTCAGCACATTTTCTTGCTATAAGAGAAGATCTACCCCTGGAACGTCTAGCAAGACTATATATTAATGAAGTTGTGAGACTTCATGGAGTACCCCTATCGATTGTTTCTGATCGTGATCCCCGTTTTACTTCAAGATTTTGGAAAAGTCTTCAGAAATCCCTGGATACTGAACTTCATTTGAGCACTGCTTACCACCCTCAGACAGACGGACAATCAGAACGGACTATTCAGACCTTAGAAGACATGTTGAGATCTTGCTCACTTGATTTTCAGGGTATGTGGGATCAATATTTACCACTAGTAGAATTTTCCTATAACAATAGCTTCCATTCGAGTATTCAGATGGCACCATATGAAGCGTTATACGGAAAGAGATGTCGTACACCAATCTGTTGGGATGACGTTGGTGAAAGAAAACATGTAGGCCCAGAACTGGTGGAGGAAACGGTGGAAAAGGTGAAGGTAATCCAAAATCACATTAAAGCAGCTCAAAGTAGGCAGAAGAGCTATGCCGATAATCGAAGGAAGGATTTGGAATTTCAAGTCGGTGATCATGTTTTCCTGAAGGTATCTCCGTGGAAGGGAGTCATACGTTTTGGTAAGAAAGGTAAATTGAGTCCCAGGTACATCGGACCTTTCGAAATTCTAGAACGAATTGGGGCTGTAGCTTACCGATTGGCAATGCCGCCAAGTCTCTCCAAAGTTCACGATGTGTTCCACGTATCTCTGTTGAGGAAATACATGCCTGACCCAACGCATGTACTCACCTATGAGGAATTAGAACTGGAACCCGATCTTTCCTATTGTGAAGAGCCCGTCAGGATTCTTGATACAAGAGAACAAGTACTGAGAAACCGGACGACGCGTCTGGTAAAAGTTTTGTGGAGAAATCATAAGATGGAAGAGGCAACGTGGGAACCCGAGGAACTTATGATGAAGAACCACCCGAGTCTTTTTATGCAGTAATACCCTAGAAATTGTGAGGACGCAATTATTTGAAGGAGGGGAGAATGTAACACCCCAAGCTTCTACGGTATGTTTCCCTTCGAATAATGCGATAGCGTGTGTTGTACGCAACCTCGAGTTCTAACACACACCACAACTAATTAAACTAGCCGTTGTAAATAGTGATACCTACTTTTTGAAATCATATATATTTTATATTTCAAAATGGACTTCATTTTTGGATTCGGAATATCGAAATTATCCTAGGGTGAAATTTTGGTACTTTTCGGATAACTTTTATATTTTGATGAATAGTGAAAATTACTAAATTTTAATTAAAAACAACTTTTTTAATCAAAATAAGTAATAGTGATAAATTATGAATTTGAGTGGTTTTAAAGTATATTTAGAATATATTTTTACCATTTAATATAATGTTGGTCATTGGACATAATTTTACAATTAAACCGAACATAAACAAGTGTCAATCTTTTGGTAGTTATTATCTCTTAAAAACACGCTTTTTGTTTTGACAGCGGGAATTAATTTTAAATTAATTTCTGCCACTTCTGTGTTTTGAATTTAGAAAAATGGATTCCATATTTGGAATCAGGATGTTCAAATTGTGTAAATAGGTAAATTTTATTTTTAGACATTTTGAATAATTACTGCGGTAAATATTTTATTTACCATGGTTAAGGGTAAATCCGGTAAATAAGGGTTAAAAAAAATATTATAATAATACTAAATTACCCTAAAACGTGTCTTAACCCTATTGGTTGATACATAGTCGACCATGGGCATCTTTGGGTCTATTTTGGGACCCCATGGATCCACTTGTAAGTGATAATGACACTTTATTTTAATTAAGTCAAAATGAATACAAAAATGACACAAGCATATATCTTTTAGAACAACAATTTTTTACATAGGGTTATACATGTTGGATTTTCGATTATAAATATTCATTAGAAAGATAAAAAGATTTCCTACATAATGATATTTTATTTATAATTTTTAGACATTAAATAAGTTATTTTATTTATGACACAATGATGATGCAGTAATTACTATAATAGTGAAAAATTAAAATAATTGATATTATAAATACCCAAATAAATATAATATGAAACTTTTAATGAATTAAACTAATTTTATAGGCTAATATGATATATTAGGATTGATTTAATGGACTTTGTTCGAAGTAATCAATCTGTTATGAGTTTCACAAAAATCAACTATTGAATAGTGTCAAAATTGACATAAAAGAGTTCTTAAAACAAATATTATATTATTAAATGATATTAAATTCCTAAAAATCTAAGGTTCGGCCAAGAGACTTATATTATGATAGGTTAATCATTAATGGACCACTTGGGGGTCGCTTGGATGTATATAGTAAGTTTATTAACCATATTATATAAAAATACAAAGAGACATTGTAAAAGTGAAACTAATTAACTTAGAGTTAATACTTAAAGATAAGGTTAATATAAGTACCCAAACCTGTCTAAATTCTATTGGTTGAGTGGTTTTCGACTTATCCCCACCGTAACCTTTGAATAATAAGCTTTGGAGCCATTAGAAACCGAATATGAATTTATTATAAATTAATATTTCTAGCTTTTCCAAAGGTTCCCCTCACCCCTCTTATAAAAGGGCACTCCTCCTTCTCATTTCTTCACACCTCTAAAGCCTTTTGGTTCGGCCAAACTCTGCCCAAATACTCTCCCAACATCCCTCAATACAACCTAGAGGCCTTAGTTTGATCAGAAAGCCAACCTAAGGAGCCCTTTTGATCAAATCAAAAGGAAGAACCCGAAGAAGAGGTAATGATCTCACCACCCTTTTCTAAGTTCATTTCTTCTTCCACTTCTTCTTCCTTTGTTCTTACCATTCTGAAATAATAACTCCAGTATCTCACATATACTATGATGTTATTATAAATATGGTACAATCATATTCAGTATTCTATCCACCCTTTGAATAACATGTCACCATACGTGCGTACGTACGGCTTACCGTCTCCACGTCGTGGTGTAATTGTTATTCAATATAATATTATTTGGATGGGTATAATAATGATGTGTAACTCATGTAAATAATAAATATAACATGTTAATGATTCTGTATATATGATATACCATCCATTTATATATTATTTTAATATCAAAAGAATGATATTGTCGCTCGTGCGTACGTACGGACTACCGTCTCCACGAACGCGATGAGATTCATTCTCCATCGTAACCATTAAAGCGTAATTATCATTTTATGATTTAAAAATGATGTTTAAGGACTTGATATCATTCTGGATATGAATAATATACAACCTATCCTTTACAAACATGTCTTATGTAACAAAACATATGAAAGAAAACAAGTAAGTTAACACCCGAAACAACGATAATACTAAGATATTATTATCAAATCAATATTAAAAGATCATATATGATATCATATTAATGTATATGATTCTTGTATAATTTAATAACAATTATTTCACCATTATACAGGAGGTTAACCTACCCCAACCAAGGAAAAGTACAAGGTAAGGGTTTATTTCACAATCTCTTCATTATCCGAGGTTGTATTATACGTAATAATCTACTGGGATCTCTTTATCATCCACATCCATGTTTCTTCGAAATGTATTTCAAAACATTTTTACTATTTACAAGAATATGGGTTAAAGTCATTTATACCCTTGTTTGACTTTTTATAAGAGGTTTATAAAGGAATCTTTCCGTCGTTTTCAAAACAAGGTCCTTTTTAACCTTTTCGACAGAATTGAGGTAAGAATGTTTTTTTTAACTTATACGGCGGGTGCGGTTATTTTCCGCCGTTATAAAATCGTCGAAGCTTCCCATACAAGCTTATAAGAATATTTTCAAAGAAAATGTTTTATTTTATATGGATCTTAAATGATTTCAAAATAAAAGGAGATATTTCTTTTAAAAGAATTTTGATTTCATCTATGTCAACATCCTTTGATGGATTTTAAGATTATTTGAAGTTGATTTATTATGATACAAAACTTCTATATTGTATTGAAGGTTTTGTGATATGTTTGACTGTGGATGTGCTATTTTTATACCATTCATAGTTTATTGTGAAAGTATTGACATTTCGTATGCTAGTTTTAATACGAATGTTTATGTTATGTTTAAACCTTTTCATATGGGAATGCATTGGACTTAATAAGTGACGGGTGGAGCCCGCTATAGCTCCTCGATGCATCGGTAGGTCTCATGAGACAAACTAGTGTCTTGGCACAAGGCCTTGACAAAATCTTATTTGTAGCCTTGGCACGAGGCCTTGGCTATGTGGTTATGATAGTCTGGCATTATGCATTCCAACATTATGAAAGTGGTTATTGATTTTTGCATGTGATTATTCGATTAGTAGAATATCCATGTGAATAAGTAAATGGCATTATTTCATTTTACTTTTGCCATACCATGTTGAAGTTAAATTTTAAAAGGCTTTTGTTTTAGTAATGCATTGCCTTAAATGTTTATTCTTATTTATGAAAGTTTCCGCTATATTGTTATCCTTACTGGGCATTTGAGCTCACCCCTTTTCTATGTTTTATTTTTCCCCAGGATGTGAAGAAGTAAATTATGAATGACCTGCAGGGATATTATGAGGGGATAGTAGTGTGGATTATGGAGACATTATGTTGTTGTAGTAGTTTTTCATTTTATGATGTAATGTAAAACTTATGAATATATCTAGTGTTTCCAAGGCTACTAAACCAATCGGTCTTTCGAGATTTGATCTTTCTTGTGATCATGCCAATGTTATGTAATAATGCACCGACTCTAGGCAACTAGGGTCGGGGCGTTACACCAAGTGTGTGGAAGAATCTGTTCACATAAAATTTAATGAAACTGAACCAAATGAATCTAAACCTCCTCTTGAAAATCTTGAAAAATATTTGTCTATTCTATACCTGAGTGATAAAATCAGTGACCCTGTTGTAAAGACAACCATCTCTAGAAATGTTCCAGAACCTGCTTCTTATGAATCCAAACCTAAAGAAGAACCTAAAATTTCTAGTCCTACCTTTACTAGATCAACTAGGATTCTAAAGAATCATACTTTATATGTTGTTGTTGGTAATCTCGATAGAGGGACATAGACTATTGCTTCTCTAAGAAATCAGGAAGAACATAAAGCTTTTCTTTCACAGTTAGAACCTAAAAAAATCAATGATGCTATCAATGATGATTTTTGGGTAATGGATATGAAAGAATAATTAAATCAATTTGAAAGAAACAATGTCTGGGAATTAGTTGACCGACCATGGACACCATGACCATAGGCACTAAATGGGTTTTTAGAAATAAAGTTGACGAGTCAGGAAATATAGTTAGAAACAAAGCAAGGGTATTTGAATAAGGGAATATTCAAGAATAAGGAATAGAATATGAGGAAACCTTTGCTCCTGTATCTAGATTATAATCTATTTGGATTCTACTTGCCTATGCTGCTCATCTGAATTTCAAGTTATATCAAATGGATGTCAAAAGTGCATTTCTAAATGGTTTTATAGTTGAAGATGTTTTTTTTTGAACAGCCACCTGGATTTACAAACCCCAATTCCCATGATCATATTTTTAAAATTTATAAAGCTTTATATGGTTTAAAACAGGCTCCAAGATCCTGGAATGATAGACTAACAAATTCTCTACTTTCCAAAGGTTTTACAAAAGGGATTGCTGATCCCACTCTCTTTATTAAAAGAATCTCTAAAGATATTTTGGTTGTACAAATTTATGTTGATGATATTATCTTTGGTTCTTCTAAACATTCTTTATGTACTGATTTTTCAAATATTAAGAAAAATGAATTTGAAATGAGTTTAATGGGAGAACTTAAGTATTTTCATGTATTTCACATTTTTCAAAAGAAGGATCGTATTATTTTAAATCAGAGTAAATATACAAAGGATCTTTTAAAATGTTTTAGTTTGGATAGTAATAAGGGAAGTGACACACCAATGAGTACCACCTGTAAGTTGGATGATGATGAAACTGGGAAACCAGTTGATCAAACCCATTATAGAGGTATGATTGGAAGCTTACATTACCTTACAAATAGTCAACCAGATTTCATGTTCAGTGTGTGTATGCGTGCAAGATTTCAAGACAATCTTAAAGAATCTCACTTTCTTACTGTTAAGAGGATTTTCAAATATCTTAAAAATACTACTAATTTAGGTTTTTTATCCTAATGGACAATCCTTTTACTTAATGATTTATTCAGAAGATGACTTTACGGGTTTCAAGTTAGATAGGAAGATCACATCTGGAACATGTCATCTTTTGGGAAAGTCCCTGGTATCTTGGTGTAGTAAGAAACAGAACTCTGTTGCATTATCTACTGCTAAAGCAGAATACATTGCTGCTGGTAGTTGTTGTGCACAGATTCTGTGGATGAAACACACTCTGTTGGACTATGGATATCAATTTAGATATGTGTCTATAATTTTTGATAACACTAGAGCAATTAACATATCAAAAAATCCTTTGTCTCACTCTAGGACTACGTACATTGATGTCAGACACCACTTCTTGAGTGATAATTATCAAAAGGGTGATATTTCTCTAGAATTTATTGACTCTGAATATCAATTAGCTAATATTTTCACCAATCCTTTAATATGTGATAGGTTGAATTTTATTAAACAAGAGTTGGGTATGATTGATCTATGAACCCGATATGTGAAATCAGTCTGTGAAACCGATCTGTGAAACCGATCTGTGAAATCGATCTGTGAAACCAATCTGTGAAACTGATCTAAGCAACCGATTGAGTAGTACAGTAGATGAAACTGTTAGTGTTTGTAAAAATGATGTTGTTTTACTAAATCATTATTATTTATTATTATTATTATTATAGCACTAAATGACAAAAATAATTACCCATGGCTATTTCTAAAGACTGTTGACCTTCCATCTCCCGCCGAACTCTCTTTTCTTTCCCGAATCCAGAACCTTTCAAACTTATTTTTCTCTCTCTCAACCCTCTCGAACCTCCAATGGAAAATAAAATGTGTCAAAGCAAGGAATATGAAGGATCAACTCCTATGAAACTAGCTTGAGGAGAATCAAGCAGCACAACTCAAAGATCAGAAAACCTGGAGTTGGAAACTCAAATGGTTACTGCAGAAAAGAAAGTGAGTTCTGAATGGGTGTTATCCAACAAGTCTGCACTTTTGAATGTTTTGGAGATGTAAGGATGGAAAGACTGATTCTGTGATAATGACTGAGTCTACAACCTAAAGTTGTTGCATGATTTTTATCTAAACATAAGTATTGTATTTGAAGGAGCAGAAGCTGCGAGATTATCATTAATAATAAAAGGGAAAAAGATAACCTTTTATTTGAAGCAGTGGGCTAAATGTTTATGAGTACCTCATAATTGAAGATACTAGGATTATAAAAGTAATATCCCTCCTACCACTAAATACTTTTCTTATGATCTTTCTTTGGAGTTTTTGACTGGAAAGTCTGAGTCTAGAAGAATAATAGCTACTGAGATAGATGGAGAAAGTAGGATTTTATTTAAGTTTATTCAACACAAAATCTGTCCCAGAAAAGGTGATTTTGCTACCGTAAAGTATCAAGATGTTTTCCTACTGTTTTTATTTCTAAATGATGAGAAGATCAACTTGTGTAGATATTTTTATGTCCATATTGTTGAGATGGTAAATCCATCCAAAAAGGCTACAAATCTGTTCTATTCTAAGAAAATCTCTGCCATACTAAAGTTTTTGGGCTGTGTGGAAGATGGAGATGGGTGTATCTCTTCCAGTAGTAGTTTCTGTGTTAACAATGATATCTTTAAAATGACGAAAATAAACTGTAATCCATGGAAGAATTCTTGGGTTGCTGATGAAGAGAAGTTGTATGACTCCTTCAATCCTACTGATCATCCAAAGAGACCAAAGGGGGTGTGAGATCCCAGTTTAAAATCTGATGAAGAAGTGGTCTATTATGATGAGGAAGAAGAGACAGTAGCTCCAAAGGATACTGGAGAGTCCAGCAAGGAGAAAATAGGGTAATCCATAGCTGAGGATGTTGTGGAAGCTGAAAAGGAACATGAGTCACCTCCTGATGACAGGAGTGATCTTGACATAGTGAGTTCGAAGAAAAGAAGAATGGAATTTGGACCAGCAAGTCCACCTCTCAAATTACCAGATTCAGTACCTCTTCTAAGTGATGAAGAAGATGCTGAGACCAAAGAACCAAATTCTGAGCAATATGAATACAGTAGTAATGACAGTTCAAATGAGAAATCAGTTAACAATGATGGTGATGATAATGATGGTGATGATAGTGATGATGATGATAGTGGTGATGATAGTAGTAATGATGATGATGATGTAAGTACTTGACCATTGGATGGTCAAAATGTGATCCAAAATGATCCTCAACCCCAAATAAATGAGCAAGAAATTGTTCCTGAGGCTAAAAGGACATTACAGTCAGATATTGATGTGGATAAGGAAGTCTCTCCTAAAAATTCTGGAAGAGCTAGTTTTGTGAAACCTCGGTATCCTTCATGAAAAGCTGCATGAGAAGAACACCCAGGTCTTGCGGTTCTGGGTTTAGATTATCCAGAGGAAGAGGAAGTAGAAGTGGATTTTACAAGAGTAAGCAATTCAGTTAAGGCTCAATTAGTTGCTGAGTATATGCAAGTGACAGGAGACAGACCTGGTCCTTCTTTATCTCAATCCAGACCTAGTCCTTTAGTTGCACAATTTGATCTTGACAGATTTAAATCTGAGTTCCTCCATGCAGTTAAAGAGACAATAAAAGAGGAATTAACTAATGATCTTACTTCTTCTCCTGTGAATTTATCTGAGGCTATTATGGATGCTCTAACTTAGAGAGTATTAAGTATCATTAAGCCAGACCTGTGCAATACTGGTGAAATGATTGGCAGGCATATTACCTCTGTGAATTAAATGCTCAAGGATTTAATCAGTGGTTTAGTGTCTTTGTCAGTTGAGTTTAGATCAACCATCACTGGTATCATGGAAGTGTTTAGAAATTTGTTAGAAAATCTGAAGAAAGCTGATTTAAAGAAGTTGAATGCTGCGATAACTCATATTGTTGCTCTTGCTAGCTCCTCCAAAGTGTCCAAGATCACTAGTCATGAAATAAATGCCTTAAAGGATATTATAAAAAAAGATTTAGAAACTTTTGGGCAGATTTTGGATTTAGACTCCTTGCAAAAGATGAAATATAATAGTGATCATATTCACAAGATGGTGAAGTTTTATTCAGCTGATGTTACTAAGTTTCTGAAAGAGATCAAGTAGAAAGTGGATCACTACTTTTCTAAAATTTATACTATGCATGAGTTGAACCATCAGTCCAGAGTCTTGGCTGAGAATTTGAGGCTTCCTCCAATCACTCAAGCCTTTAAGGATCAAGTTCAAAAGTTGAAGTATATTACTCCTACTCTGGAGAGTTTCATGAAGAAAAAGTATGAATTTGAAAAGGCTATAAAATATGGTGGTGAAGTAATTCAAGATTTTATCAATCTACTCAAACCATTACTTCATGTGCAAGTAAAGGCAATTGTTCTTCCTACTGAAGAGCCTCTCAGATCATCAGATGTTTCTCATGGTCAGATTAGAGTCTCTAAGGGTCTCTCAGATATACGGCCGGTCATTCAGCAGCCAACTTCAGAAATATCTTCTACTCCTCAATAAGTAACCTTAGCACCCACTATGCTACCAACTTGAGCTATGCTACCTCCTCTCTCCATCAGGCCAGATCAACCTTCCACCAAAGCACCCTCTGGCCCATCCATTCCTACCTCTACTAAAGGGAAAGCTCTTTTTTACCCAAAGAAATAGTTGTGTCTATCATTTTGATAGGGTGTCTATTTTTTGTACTTTTGAAGTTGTGTCTAGTTCTTGTACACTTTTTCGGATATTATTTTTTTGTGGAATATTCTTCTTAATTCTCTTCCTTATCCTTTATTTTTGATAATCCCAAAGGGGGAGAAAATAATCATATCATATTATAATCTCTCAGGGGGAGAATAGAACCATATTTAATATATATGTCTAAGGAAGAGACTTGTATATATAAGTTATGTATTCTAACCTTGTCTATGATCTGATGTCATGCTCTGTTGACTTTTTTATCTTTCTGTATATATATTTTTTTTATATAGAGGAAGTATACTGAATGATATACTATCTTCCCTCTTCATTTATTCCATTGATTTGTGATTATCAAAAAGGGGAAGATTGTTGAACTCTCTATAAGATGATTATTTTAATATTCACAAATCATTGTTTTATTTATGAAAATTCAGTATTTTGTTCAATTTGTTCTAAATATGTTTATATATGTTTAAATATTGTCTAAAAGATGTTTATCTATGTTAATTTATGATTTACTGTCGACCAGGAAGTGTTCTGGACTAAACAGACAGTTTGTGAAGATTTCAGATCTCTTGACTCACTGTTACCGATGAGAACAGTCGCACTGATGAGAACGGTCGCACCGATGAGAACAGACACATAGATGAGAACGGTCGCACCGATTAGAAAATTCGCACCAATGGGAATGGTTTCACTGATGAGAATTGTCACAACCGATGGATATGGTCGTGCTGATCAAAGGAACTACCGATACCGATGCTGATCAAAGGACATACTGATACTGATGCTGGTCAAAGGACCTACCGATATTGATGCTGATCACATGAGCTACCGAAGATGATTCTGATCACAAGACCTACCAATCTCATGACTCACCGATAGTCATGAAAACTTTTTGAATTTCTATTAACTCTTATTTAATTTCAACAGTCATATTTTATGTTTTTAATGCAATAAATGTTATTTATTGATATTTTTGGCATGTCAGGGAACCGTACCTCATACCCATGAAAAGGTAATCATTCCTATTGCCGGAGCTCGTGGAATATAAGGAAGATAGAGCTGTAGTAAGAAAGTGACAGGTATAGAGATTTCTTCCATGCATATACAACATAACAAGAAGAACACACGAGGAACTTGAGGAACTCTCGTACTCACCAAGAATAGAAGTTTAAAGATGAAGTCCAAATGCTATAACGATTACTCATACTCAAGCTGAACACCTACAATGAAAGTGAAGAAAGAGAACCACAACACTCGGTTTTTCTTGAAAAAAACCAGAAAAGACTCAAAGCTTAATTTTCATCATACCAAGGAGTCCAGATCTTCTCTCACAACACATAGAGCACTCTAAATTCATATCTATCTGTTTTTATCTATTGTGTTTCATTCATTTACTTTTTGAGCAGTGTGTGTTATATTTACACACAGGCTCCTGAACAGAACTGGAGGATACTAAATCCTCACTCCAAACTATTTATACCTTTTTGTATCCCACTGTGAATTGTGAAAGAGGTCAAGTGTGACCTGGACAGCTTGTGTGCTATTGTTTTGTTTTCCTACAAAGAACTGTGGTAGAGATCTTAGTATCTAGATAGTCTCTATACTATTTTATAACCCTCGATCCAGGGTGTGGATCATTATTTATATAAACTATTTTAGAGGACTAAGTCTCGGCTTGAGACTGAACCTCTTGGTTAGAATTGTTGTGCTTACTTATTTTTGTTTTAACCTATATTGAAATGCTCCACTGTTAATTACTTTGAAATATAAATTTGTTTTAAAGTTATTTTGATAGTTAAACTAGTAAGTGTTTATATTTATTGTAAAGAATTAGGTTAGCTTCAAAAGTTAATTAATCTTCAGATTAGATTAAATGAGATCTAATAAATCTCTTAAGAACCTATCTGACCCTTTGCTGTATTACTAATTCACTATAGTTTAACATAGTTTTTAATTTGGCGGATTTTAAGAAAAATATTTTTAACAGAAATTTCAATTGGAACTCAATTCATCCCCCCCCCCCTTGAGTATCCCCTCCAACCAACACGTGTATTTACTTATGTTATTAGTCTATATGGTCATTAAAATTTTAAATTCATGTTAAACTATCATGTAAGAAAAATTATCTTATTGTGATCATTTTTGAAGGATCGATGGTCTTTTCATGCATTAAATATTTTTGGGTTTGTGCTCGTAAAAATTTCCTAACTTTGTTCTCTATCACTATATATTACTACTTCGGAATTATTTTACTCCTACATGTAAATATTTTCACTTCCCACTAATTTTATCCTATTTGGAAACCAACTATGTGTTATTCCAGATGAAATTTTTATTTTAGTATCTATCTTTTCAAGAGGATGTTTTATTATCCTTTTTTATGATCTGAGATTTAAACACAGGTACAATAAAATTTCAAACACATGATTTTTAATCCAATATAAAATTGAAAGGATTAAATTAATTAAAGTGAAGAGAATTTAATAATAATTTTGTTAAAAAAGTCCATATTCAATATCATACAAGATACACAACAATGAGCCTAAACGAACAACCAAATATTTAATTTAAATACGTCATTTATAGCCACACAATTATATTGGAAGGTATGCATAGAGTTAAATATATTATAAAATATATATAAAGGTTTTAATGAATACATGTTTTTTGATAAATTCTTAATAAATAAGCACTCTATTTTTTTGTAAATCTATTTTATTCATCAAAGATGTGACTTCGTCATAAATGGGTTTTATTGACTTCTATGTGATGACAATATAATTAATTTTTAAAACTTATATAAATTTTATTTTATAAAATGAACATCATTTTCGAAATCATTATATCACAATTATCCTATGTTGAAATTTTTATATTTTTGAGAAAAGATTGATTTTTTAATCAATATTGAAAATAATTATTTTTATTTAAAACTATACTTTCATTTAAATAATTTACAAAGTAAAAAAATATTTTTGATTAGTTTTAAAATTTCTTTAGTTTAATATTATTAATCATAATTCCGATTAATTTCTTTTAATGAATTTTATACATTAATAGGGTTTAAAAAAATTATACTTAAAATACTATTTAAAGAAAAATTGTTTTCCATGGTGTTTTATTCTTCTCATTTTAAATTGAACTCTACCAATTATATTTTTATAATAATGAAAAATGGATTGTTTATTTTTATTTACGTGGTCCAAAATTCATAAAAATTCCCCTTTTTTGTCATTATGAATAGTGACAATAGTAATTTTTGTCACCTTGATAAATGTATATCAGGTTATTTAGATTAACAAATAATATGATAATGACTAAAAACGATCCTAAAACTTGACTTAATTTTATTTTATGAGTATATATAATATATAAACATCAAATCATCAAATATATGTCCTTTCCATTTTTTCATATTTTTACCTTTATAATATTGTATATAAATGAAGGCAAAAAATGTCATTCTCTTCGTTTTATAATGTTTTAATTTTTAAAAAAGGGACAAAAAGAATGTATGCTAAGTTATAAATAGTAACTTTAAATCTAATTTGTTTTTATTTACCATCGTAGTTTATTTATAATAGTTAATAAAGAAATAATTATCTTAAATGAATATGAAATTTGATGCAACATTATTTAATTAGTAGAAAAATAAAATAAAAGATTTAAATTATTAAATGAAATATAAATTTAAATAATTATTGTTCTTAATTATTTTTCTAGAAAAATATAACATGTTATTTAAGTTTTAAAGTATTATATTTTTATTTATTTTCTCTAATGTGGTTTTCAAAGTCCAAATAGTAAATAGTTCCAAAATTGACATTAATGATATTTAATAATAAATAATTTTTTAATAAATCATTTAAAATTCCTAAAAAAATCATTGGATAATTAAATGTTATATATTTTATGATATCAAACATGATTAATTTATGAGACGATTTTATTTTTATAGAAACTGCATTGAACCCTAAAGTGTAAGAATCATTGTTTCGTGGTAATAGTGAAGATGGTTATCTGTGGGTAAATAAAAAATATAGGTAAAACCATCATCCAAACTTGTATGAATTTTATTTTATGAGGTTATTTTTACAATATTCATTATATATTCCAAATAATTCAGCTTATCACAATTTAAAAATGAAAATTATTTTATATTAATTTAATGTATTTATAAATTCCAAAACCAACCCGACCCTCTCTTAGAAAAGGGAACCAATTATTCTAATTTTGTGAAAATTTAATAATTATTTTAAATAAATCTATAAAATACCAAAATATTTCCTTGGGTTCTTGGTTTTATCATTTAAAAACATAGGATTTCTTTTACTGTAAACATTAAATTGTTTTCTAAGGAAGAGGCATAATTCTTATCCAAGTGTTTTCAATTTGATTATTTTTCAAAAAATATAAAAATATTATTCAAAAACTATTAAATAATAAAAAAATTATATCCAATATAATTAAATGTTATTATGTGAATTTAATAACCTATATCCACATCATCTTCCATTAAATGGAAAATTAAACCATCATTCATTTATATGGAGGACTACATCATTATAGAACAATGTAATTAGTTTTCGCCTAGAACCTCTCATGGTAGTTTATAATGTTGTATTTAAATTATATATATGATATCTATGAAATATTTATAATTATTTATCAGTAATATATCATCTATTACATTAATATTCCATACACTGCAAAATGATAATGTTGTTCGTGCATACGTGTGAACTACACATCCACAATGTGACGTGACTTGTTTTTTGTCAACATATCACATGGATGGTATATATAAGTTTATTTAATTAAATAATATTTTATTTATGATACTATGATAACTCTATAATGATAAAATAATAAAAACCTTATTTTCAGACAGATCATTAAAAAATTGAAATGTTGTTCTTAAGTACGTATGAACTACAGTCTCTATGATAACATTTTAATTGAATTATCGTAATCATATTTAAGGGTTGATTTTAAATTTATAATGAATGTATATATATTATAATTATTTCATTATTATTATTAATGATAATATATAACAATTCACACTTTGACCCTAGTCAACACACTAAAGATGTATTGAGATTATAGATTAAACATTCTCAAAGTACATGATGTGGACTTAATTGATTAAGTAATTCACCATGTTATTTAAAAAAATGGTTTAAGGATAGGGTATTAAAATAAAAAAAATCTCAATAAATATAATAATTTATATGAGTTTATTATACAGGTTTTAAAAAAATATATATATCACATTTGGACTCATGGTAAGGGATTTCATCTAAATTTTCCTTTATTAAAGAATATCTTTTTTTTATCCACATAATTTATTTTATATAGTGTATAACCTTAGAATTTTACGTTTTATATAATTTATCCTTCACAATTCATGTTATTTTAAGTTCTAATTCAAATTTTTTACTCAAAGGATTTTTTATTTAGACGTTACCAAAGTGGTATGATGTTTTATAATTCAATTTCCTTTAATTGGGTAGTACTTATACATCATTGATTATATTATGCAAATATTACATGTGATGTGAATTTTTTTAATTTATATTTTATTGAAATTTTTGTTGATTTAATTTTTTTACCCATAATCACTCCATTTTTCAATTGTCAACACAATATTATTGACATTGAAATGGTTTTCTTAGTCTCAATATCATTTTCTTGATATACTATTCAAGTAAAGCACCATTATTTCCTTTTTTTGTGTAATTAATGACCCATGTATGAATTTTGACATATTATTTCATGAATTTATTGGTATTCTCTGATACATATCATACAATTCCATTTAATTAAATTTGATTCAAAATTTACCCAAGTTGTAAAAGCATTATGTTATATTCTACAATCTTATTGATATTATTTCTATTAAAGGTACCTTTAGGGTAAATCATATGATATTTTATTCTTTAGAAGTGAATATGTTCCTTTCCCGGGGTTATGAATTTAGTTCACATGTTGAATTTCCATTTCCGCCCTTATTTATTTAAGAAAAATAAATAAAGTTGTTTTCAAGTGATGTCGATCTTGTATCTTCTGTTTCATTACGAATATTTCTCTTCCAAATATCTATTTATAAAATGTTTTCAAGAATGTTATTTAAAAATATAATGATATCTAAAATCTATTTTATTATATCTGTTCTTCTTTTAAATGTTTTTAAATGGATATTTTTTAATTTTTTCTAAATGGGTCACTCTTTATTCCCTACACAAAATGGTTAAAAATAATGTTTATTTTTTACATTTATGACATGAACGGATTTTACCACCACCATGGAAATTAATTTCCTACATGATTAATTTATAATTTTATAATTTTATTTTCATATAAAATTATTTCCACAATATTTTATGATTTTAAATTTTTTAAAAGTGATTTTCAATGTGAAAATTTCATTTTACTCATGAATTGTTTTAATGATATATTAATGGTATTTCAATTTATGGATGTCGATAACCATTGAATATTACTTATTCTCAAAGTGGGATATTTTTTAATTACATAATCAAAATTATTTTTATGGATAGATTATTATTGTCTCAAAAAGATTTTCATGAAAATAATTTCTTTTCCATGGATTAATCGAGTCATGAAAGGAATAATGGTTGTTTCTTTGAGATTTTTGATGAAATGAAATCTCTATATACTCTATTCATGCTATAGTTCTTGGAAGTGGTTTATGAATATGGGTGGTTCTATTATAAAAAATATATGTGTGTTATATTATAAACTAAGATTAGTGGGTTCATGATAGCCATCTAATGCATTGGGTATGATTTATGCTAGAAGTTGACAGTGAGGGTTGTTTTGAGTGTAAACATGAGGGTAATTCCATGTGTAACCTTGATGGTTATTCCATGTGTAAAAATAATGGTTATTATACCTATAAATAGGAATGTTATTCAATTTTTAATAGAGACAAGAAAATGTTACATGATACTAACATGTTTTAATTATGCATGTCCTTGGTTATAAATGTTTCCTTTAGTCTATTTTGACATCAAATGGATCAATATTATCATCTATTTTGAATATTGAATTTGGTAAAGCTTTATTTTTTTATTATTGTTTTATGATTTTGGTATTGATGGTTATAAATTATATTTTTCCATGTTCATACAATTTAATTAAGTCACCATACCCATATTCCCTTCTTATGGACATTCAGTACATTCAATTGTTAATGAATATGATTACCCTAACTTGGAATTGGATCTCTCCTATATTATGTTTCATTATCATCAGGTTATAATAAACTTTGATAAATATTTTGATTCTAGAAAGGTTTTATATGTGAATAATTTTATTGGTGGTTCTGAAGACATCATAAAGAATATGAAAAGCTAGGTATAATTGAAACAAATACTCTCTTTAAGTCCGGAGTATTTTTATAGTATATATTTTTCTGAATTATCTTAAACTCTAAACCAAAAAGGTCCTTGGTTAAGTATGTTATAAAATATTTCCTTTTGATAGTGTATGTTTTTTATGGAAAAAATGGATCACATTTATCAGTACAAAAATCCATAAATTTAATTTTTATATTTCCCCGGAGGGAAATTGTATCCTCATGATGATTTTCCAATATAATAACCAATACTTTAGATTTTCTTAACATGAATTTCTATTCCCCATACAATAATTAAAAACATTAGTTTAAACCATATTCATTCATTATACAATATTTAATATTAATTAAATTTGAAATGACATACCCCTTCATCATTATGTTTATTTGTAAGATTAAATTCCCATATTTTGAATGTTCCAATTGAATGATCTAGTATGTGAATTTATAGTCATTACGGGGTTCGGGTAAATCAGTACATGGATCATCAGCTACATTATTCTATAATCATAATTTATTTTTTAATAGTTCTTGAAATTTATATTTGAGAGTAGAGCACCATTGGGGGTGAATTTATGGTATAAAAAAACCAAATCTCATAAAAATTCCAATATTAATTACTCTGAACATGATCTTAAATATTGTAATATTATTACAAGAGAACATTTTAGAAATAAACAACATAATACAATAGTGATAAAAAAATTTCATTGAATCTTATTATTAAGTTTCTAGACCATAGTGTGAAATAATTATGAATATGATACCAAAATTCATATTTTATTTTCAATAATAACAAGGAATGGGGATGGGAGATATACCAAAACTCCATGTTTAATAAATAATGACATGAAAAAAATTCAATCAATATTCACTTCCCCAATCTCAAGTTCCTATGGAATTTGGATATTGTATGCATCATGGTTATCCTCCTTAAACCCATCCAATCCTCATAGTAACCTTCCATGCAATGAATGATAGAAAAAATCTGGGTATTATAATAATCACTCACTCTTTTTATTTCGAGAAACACTCTTATTTATAGAATTTTTATTTATTATTTCAAGACCTATTTTTTCATGACATGACAACCAAATTTGATAGACATGGAAACTAAATCCTAAATATCCATGGACACCATTATAACATTAAATGATTATCTATGGAACAGACTCCATTCTACTCCTATCTTTCTTTATGTAAGGAATGATTATTTAGGTAGATAGATAAAGCTTGTGGTGTGAGCACTAAATCTTCCCATTCAAGTGAAACACTAAAATATCATGAAATGGACACTGAAATGTGAAGAAAAAATTATATCATGGACAAAATCATTGAAATATATAACCAATTAGTTCCCATGAATCTGAAACACTTATTTTTCATGTTCTAGTCTTCGTGGTTTGAACATATCTCCACAATCCCATAAAAATCCTTTACGGTGCAATAAGTCAATCAACAACATGATTCTCCTCAAACTCATATATATTATTATATAACCAACCCAAATTCAATGTGAGGTATTGTATCAATGTGAATCTATTCTTATAATTTTAATTCGTCATGACATAACTATACCCTTTGCTTTATGATGTTATTTATCACCACATATCTCATTTAATTTTCATATTAAATCAACTCCAAAGATCCTCCAATTCATATATAAGCTTATTTAAAATAAATTCAACCAAAAATCCCTTAAAACACAATGAATAAACTATATCCAGAGTCTAGTAATAGAATTTCTCAAATATAAATGTTATCTTCAACCTACACTATATGAAACAATGGATACTATTAATTTACTCCAACTCATAGTATAAAAACTATGTTATTTTGAACTTGTATTTATTGAGATAAAATCACCAGTATCCTTTTTTAATTTTCATCATCATTGGTATTTATTAATTCTAATTCCCATAAACATCCCCAATCACCAAGGAATATTAAATCACCTAAGGTACCTTTAATCGTAACATTTATATTTTTTGTGTTGGAATCACCTGTTTTGATAATCCCAAATCATTCTTAAACATTGATTATGATGTATTAAAACCTTGCATTAATCTTATTATTCTATGCTTAAATGTATTTTATTCTAAACAGTTCATATTCTTACTCTCATAACTTTACTGTAACAGCTTACAGCAGTATTTACATAAGTTTAGTATTGTTAGCTAACAGTCAGAGTTTTTCTTTTCAAAGTCACAGTTACAGCTAACTGTCACCTTAAGTTACTGGTGCAATAAGTTCACAGTTACAAGGTTACAGTCGAAGACTAATACAAGCTTACAGTCACGAGTCTACCGCTATCTATTGTCAAAGCTCACAGACGAAGGTCACAGTTACAAGACTTCTGTTCAAAGTTTTCTCTGCTCAAGTTTGCAGTCGAACAATCCTACAGTCATAAGTCTACAGTCAAGATTACAGTTAGACAGCTTCTGTCGACTAAGTCTACTGATGATCGAGGTCTATAGTTGACAAAGGTTACAGTTCTACAAATTTGATATTACAAGTCTACAGTTAGAAAGGCTACAGTTACATGGAGTAAAAGCTACCATTGCAAGCCTACAGACAGCAAGCCTGTTGTTGAAGTCAGCAGTCAGAAGGAAGTCCACAGTTGGAAGACCACAGTTGAAGTCCACAGTGACATACATTCTCGACCAGTTTATTATTATATTTCTACTTTTTTCTTTATCAATTTGATTAATACTAATCTAACGGTCATGTCTACACAAATTAATACACCTAACATTATTTATTGATATTTGCAGACATATCAAGAAATAATACAATGTACGAGGAAGATCGCACGTGTAACTCAAGACTATTTATCTTGTCGGCCTCGGGTGAACAAAAAGGGCATATATGGAGGAGTATAAAAAGAAGAGAGAGGCATTCAAGAATAGGATGATGAATGGAACAAAAAGAACAGTGACATACACGAACAAGAATAGAGGAAGGACACACAGAGTCTAACATCTACAACTGAGAAGGAGATACGCATATACACAA
The DNA here is from genome assembly GCA_963277665.1 of Viscum album. Lineage (NCBI taxonomy): Eukaryota > Viridiplantae > Streptophyta > Magnoliopsida > Santalales > Viscaceae > Viscum > Viscum album. Next base: position 1,497,139,843 of record OY728155.1, on the reverse strand, counting down.
AAAGAAGAACTCTCGAGCATTCATTCTGAAGAACAAAAAAGTCTCAAGTGAACATCTGGAAGTCTGGGAATCACGACACTCTGTTTTAGTGTGATCTTACAGAAAAAGGACCAAAGCTTCAAGTCACTCATTCCTACGAGTCCAGAACTGATCTTCCAACACTATAGAGCACTCTAAACCTTCTTATTTCTATCTCTTGCTCTACTGTGTTTAAGTGTTTTACATTTGTGAGCGGTGTGTTAGTATTACACACACTGTCTCCTGTGCTTAAACTGAGGGATACTGAAAATCCCTATCCCAAACCTTTTTACATTTGTTACCCACGTATAACTGTGGAAGAAGCCTGGTGTGGCTTGGTCATTTGTTTTCCCACGTATAACTGTGGCAGAGGTTGTCAAACCTGGACAGTTTGTGAAAACTGTTGTAAAGCCCGATACAGGCTGTGTATCAATCTTTTTTATAAAATTTCTTGGTGGAAGGTGATCACCAAGTGGAAGAGGACTATGTCTTAGCTTAAGACTGAACCTCTTGTTTGAAATAGCTTGTTATTCTTTTCATTACTTTGCCTTTTGTTTTATCCGCTGTGCTCTTTTTCTTAAATAAGAAATCTGTTTTTGAATTTACTCTGATAGTCAATTTTGGTTAGTGTGTATAAGAGATTTGTGTAGTAAACTTGTTTCAAAAGTAAAGTTAGTCATCAAACTAACCTTACTGAGGATTAATCAACCTTAGAGAAACCTGTTGAACAATAAGTCACCTATATCTCTACTGCCTTAATTGACTGGGCTGTTTTTCAATTTGGGGGATTTAATCTTAAAGTTTTTAACAGAAATTTTTAATTGGAACTCAATTCACCCCCCTCTTGAGTGTCCACTCCGACCAACATTTGGTATCAAAGGGTGTGTTTATCTCTGTTATACTTGCTCAAAGTTTTATTTTAACTCTCTCTTTTTAAACTGTGATTGTAGTTTTATCTAAAAGATCTTAAATTTCTGTTAGTTCTAAATTTTATCTCTTTAAAACATTTTCTAAAATTTCCTTATGGATAATAGACTAGAAGGTGCTGCTACTAATAGTCCACCCTTCTTTAATGGTGTGAATTATGCCCAATGGAAGCTCAAAATGAAAATTCATTTGGAAAGTATGGGTTTTGATATTTGGACTGCTATAGAGTCTCAATACAAGATTCCAGAAACTGAAAGAATAACTTGGGATGAACCTACTAAGGTAGCTTACAATAATAATTGTAAGGCAGTGAATGCTCTCTACTGTGCTCTAGGAGATGAGGAATTCAATAGAATTTCTGCATGTAAAACTACTTTTGAAATCTGGGACACCTTAGCTGTTTCTCATGAAGGAACAACTAATGTCAAGGAAATGCGGTTAAATACTTATACTATCAAATATGATAACTTTAAGATGAAAGCTGATGAACCTATTTCTGATATGTATCTCAGGTTTAATGAGATAGTCAACACAATGAGCTCACTCGGAAAGATTGTTCCAGCAAAGGAGCAAATCATGAGATTATTGAGATGTCTGCCTGACAGATGGAGAGGCACATCCGTTTCAATTAGAGAATCCTGTGATATTGGAACTTTGCCTGTCAAGGAGTTAATTGGTAAGCTGATGATGTACGAAGAAGAGCTCAAGGTAAATAAAGAGGAAGATGAGGAACCAAAACGAAAATCTGTAGCTTTTAAGTCTACTGCATCAAAGAGCAAAGACAAGGAGAAAGTGCATATACCAACTGAAAGCTCATCTAGTGAAGAATTAGATTCTGACAGTGATGCCGAGATGGCACAAATAGCAAGGAGATTCAAGAAGTTCTGTAGGAAGAAGAAGTTCTTCAGAAAACCAAACTACAAGGGTAAGTATGATAGACAAGGTAAGTGGAAGAAAGATTGGAAGAAAACTGATAAAGAAGAAGACATAGTTTTCTATGAATGTAAAAGGAAAGGACACATCAAAGCTGACTGTCCTAAGTTAAAATTCAAGAAGAAATATGAGTACAAGGACAAGAATTATAAGAAATCTATGAAGGCCACCTTGAGTGCTTCAGAAGACAGCACAAGTGAATCAGAATCCAGTGATTCTGAAAGAAATCGTGCTAATATGTGTTTCATGACAAACACATATGAGGTAACCTTAGACACTCCCACTTTAAACTCTTATTATTCTGAAGGTGAAGCAGAATCTGGTTCTGATTCTAAAAATATGTCTAAAGATGAATTGATTGAATACTGTAATATGCTGGAAGAAACGTGTAATGAACTAAAGGATAAATATAAGTCTTTAAAGAAACAGCATGCTCTTACTGCAAGTGTCAAGTCTGCACTTGATGTAGAAAAAGAGAAAAATGTTCAATTATTAAAGGAGAATACAGAACTGAAACTATCTAATGAACAACTTAGAAAGGACTTAGAAACATTCACAAATGGAAAAGATACTCTAACCCAACTGCTAGGAAAGCAAGTTGCACCTAAGTATGCTACTGGCTTGGGATACCAACCTGGACAAAGACAGTTTACTAAAACCCGATTTATTCCCAAGTCTGGAAAAAATCCTGCTAGTTCCAGTTTTGGAAATTCGTATGCCTCAACTGGTTATTTAAATAGTTGTAGATCAAATAAAGTATATCTCTCTAAATCTGTTGCATCTATTAATTGTATGGGACCCATAAAACAAATCTGGGTACCTAAATCCTTGATTGCTAACATATCTGGACCCAAGAAAATCTGGGTACCAAAGTCATTTCCTGTCTAATCTGTTTTGTAGGAAATCTGTTTGAAAAGCAATTACAAGAAGGTATGGTACATAGACAGTGGATGTTCAAGACACATGTCTGGGGACTATTCGTGCTTCAAAAGCTTAATAAAGGTTGATGGAGGATATGTCACTTTTGGTGATAACTCAAAAGGAAAAATCATCGGCTTAGGCCAGATTGGTAACACTGACTCAGTATTAATTTCCAAAGTTTTATTTGTTGATGGACTTAAGTACAACCTACTTAGCATTTCTCAATTGTGTGGTGATGGTTTTAATGTCAAGTTTGAAAACAATTCTTGTGATGTTTATAATTCCAAAAATTCGTTAATATTTTCTGCCTTAAGAAATGAAAATGTTTATGCTGTTGACTTAAACACTTTAGCTAAACATAATGTTACTTGCTTAAATGCTTTTCATAAAGAGTCTTGGCTGTGGCATAGGAGATTAGGACACTGCAACATTCACTCACTTAGAAAACTCTCTAAGAAACACCTAGTTAGAGACCTACCTAAGCTTGAATTCCCAAATGACAAAGTGTGTAATCCCTGTCAAAAGGGAAAACAACACAAAGTTTCTTTTAAACCAAAGAAAGAAGTTTCAACTTCTCAACCACTTGAACTGGTTCACATGGATTTGTTTGGACCATCAAGAATTTCAAGTCTAAATGGGAAGCACTATGTTTATGTTCTTGTAGATGACTTCTCTAGATATACTTGGGTATACTTTCTAGCTCACAAAAGTGAAGCCTGCTCTTCCTTTGTTAAATACTCTAAGTCTGTAGAAAATCTTAGTGGACTTAAGATTAAGACCTTGAGGAGTGATCATGGCCGCGAGTTTTAGAATCAAGAATTTGAATCTTACTGCTCACACAATGGCTATGCTCACAATTTTTCTGCTCCTAGGACACCTCAACAGAATGGTGTAGTGGAAATAAGAAACCAAACCCTGCAAGAAATTGCAAGGACTATGCTTAATGAATATGACCTGCCTGTCTACTTTTGGGCTGAAGCTGTAAATACAGCCTGCTATGTTATTAATAGAGTCTTGATTAGACCGGTTCTTAAGAAAAAGCCTTATGAGTTGTGGAATAATAGGAAGCCTAAGGTTAATTACTTTAGAGTTTTTGGTTGCAAAGTCTTTATTCTGAATACTAAAGATAATCTTGATAAATTTGCTCCAAAAAGTGATGAAGGAATTTTCCTGGGTTACTCTATGTCTAGTAAAGCCTGTAGAGTATTCAATAAGAAAACCAAATGTGTGGAAGAATCTGTTCACATCAAGTTTGATGAGACTGATCCACATGAGTCTAAAACTTCTCTTGAAGATGTTGAAGAAGACTTATCTGTTCTGGACCTAAATGACAAATCTAAAGAACCTGTAATAAAAACATCCAGTTCTGGACTTTTTCCAGAATCTTCCTCTATGGATCCCGAACCTATAAATGATCCTGAAATCTCTAGTTCAACCTTTACCAAATCAACTAGGATTCTAAAGAATCATCCTTTAGATGCTGTTGTTGGTAATCTTGATAGAGGAACACAAACTAGAGCTTCTCTAAGAAATCAGGTTAAACATCAAGCTTTTCTTTCACAGCTTGAACCCAAAAATGTCAATGATGCTATCAGTGATGAATTCTGGGTAATGGCTATGCAAGAAGAACTAAATCATTTTGAAAGAAACAAAGTTTGGGAATTAGTGGAAAGACCTAAAGACACTCTTACCATAGGCACTAAATGGGTGTTTAGAAACAAAGTTGAAGAGTTTGGTAATATAATCAGAAACAAAGCTAGGCTAGTTGCACAAGGGTATAGTCAGGAAGAAGGAATAGACTATGAGGAAACCTTTGCACCCGTGGCTAGACTAGAGGCCATTAGGATATTACTTGCTTATGCTGGTCATCTGAATTTAAAACTATATCAAATGGATGTTAAAAGTGCTTTTCTAAATGGATATATAACTGAGGATGTATTTGTGGAACAACCTCCTGGTTTTACAAATCCCCATTTTTCTAATCATGTTTTTAAACGATCTAAAACTTTATATGGTTTAAAGCAAGCTCCAAGAGCTTGGTATGATAGGCTCAGCTCTTTTCTTATTTCGAAAGGATTTACTAAAGGGATAGCTGATCCTACTCTTTTTATTAAATGGATTTCTAAAGATGTATTAATAGTACAAATTTATGTGGATGATATTATTTTTGGATCTTCTAAAAATTCTTTATGTGTTGATTTTTCAAAAATAATGCAAAATGAGTTTGAAATGAGTTTAATGGGAGAACTCAAATTTTTCCTTGGATTTCAGATCATTCAAAATAAAAATGGTATTATTTTGAACCAAAGTAAATATATTAAAGATCTTCTAAAACGTTTTTCTTTGGATGGCACCAAAGGCAGTGACACACCTATGAGCACCACTTGCAAGTTGGACAGTGATGAAACTGGTGAACCAGTGGATCAAACCAATTACAGAGGTATGATAGGTAGTCTACTGTACCTTACTGCCAGTAGACCTGACATCATGTTCAGTGTATGCATGTGTGCTCGGTTTCAAGACAATCCAAAAGAGTCTCATTTGACTGCTGTTAAAAGGATTTTCAAATATCTAAAACATACTCCCAATTTGGGATTATTTTATTCAAATGGACAATCATTTGATTTATTACGTTATTCTGATGCTGATTTTGCTGGCTGCAAGTTAGATAGAAAGAGCACCTCTGGAACATGTCACATTTTAGGCAAGTCACTAGTATCTTGGTGTAGTAAGAAGCAGAATTCTGTTGCACTGTCTACTACCGAAGCTGAGTATATAGCTGCTGGTAGCTGTTGTGCACAAATCTTGTGGATGAAACACACTTTACTAGACTATGGATATCAATTCAAACATGTCTCTATAAGGTGTGACAATACAAGTGCTATTAACATTTCTAAAAATCCAGTATCTCATGCTAGGACAAAACATATTGATGTGAGACATCACTTTCTGAGGGATCATTATCAAAAAGGTGATATCACTCTTGAGTTCATTAGCACTGAACATCAGTTAGCTGATATTTTTACAAAGCCTTTGAATTCTAAGAGATTAAGTTACATCAAACATGAGTTAGGTATGATTAATTATAGCACAGTTGAAACCTCACAGTTGAAACCTCACAGTTGAAACCTCACAGTTGAAACCTCACAGTTGAAACCTCACAGTTGAAACCTCACAGTTGAAACCTCACAGTTGAAACCTCACAGTTGAAACCTCACAGTTGAAACCTCATAGTTGAAACCTCACAGTTAGAACTCACCGGTGTACCTCACTGTTACATCTCTCTGTAGGCTGTTTCGCTGTTTAACCTAATTTTATTTTTGCAGGAATTCGAACCGTTTCTTTTCTTTATACTTTTATTCCTAAATCCCTAAATGATAAAATTTAGAACATCGAACATATCTCAATCCACTCATCTCGACCCTTGCTCTCTCAAGTCCTAAACCCTAAACCTTCAACCGAACCTCGAAACCTCATTCAGTTCCAATGGCCAGAACAAAGAGACCCCCGACTGTCAATGAAGATGCACCAATGCCGAAGAGGACTCAAGTCGAATCCAGTGGCACCGGGAACGCCTCGATAAGACCTGTTAATCCACATCTGACTAAGAGAGAAATAGTTGCTGAGAAGGAGCTAAGTGAAGAGTGTATTTTATCGAGCAGATCATTAGTACTGGAAGTGCTTAATGAGCAAGGATGGACCGAATACTTCGCAAACAATAATGGACCGTACTACCCGAAGCTGGTGAAGGAATTCTATGAATATCTACAGTTCGAGGAAGAGGATGATCTGCATAGACTGGTATCCAGAGTAAACGGCAATGAAGTCAGTTTTTCATCCATTGAATGGGCTGCATGTTTAAGAGTTCCTCATGAGGGTATTTACAACTACTATTCTAGAGCGGCTCCTCCAAATAGTAGAATCTTTGATCATGAGACGGCTCTGGAAGAACTGACAGGCAATGGCACAGTAAGAAAGATTATTGCTGCTGAAATGTGTGGAGAGGACAGGCTTCTGTTTAAGTTTATTCAGCATGTACTGAGTCCTAGAAGAGGAGATTTTGCAACTCTGAAGCACCAGGATATTTACTTGATGTACTTATTAAAACATGGAAGGAAGGTCAACCTTTGTAGGTTTCTGATGGCTCAGATAGAGGACATGATAAAGGCAAGCTCAAAATCAAGTGCCTTGTTTCATGCTAAACTCATTTCGGTAATGTTGAAAGTGAAAGGTGCAGCTGGAAGTCAGGAAGAGTTGATAGTGGCAAAGAACAGTGTATGTATCTCGAAAGTAATCTGAAAATTCATGAAGATCAGTTGGAATCCCTGGAAGAAATCATGGGTGAATGATTAGGAGAGAATCTATGATACATTTAGCCCTTCTACTCATCCCTCTAGACCGAGAGATAGGAGAGATCTAGGCTTAAAGCCTGATGAGCCTGAACCTGTATACTCAGATGATGAACAGACTGCAGTAGTTGGTGACTCTGCAAGAGAGAACACCCCAATTGATGAAGGGAGTGATCCTGAGACTACTCACAGTCCTGTCAGGACAGTGACGTATGGAGCAGCAAGCCCTCCAAAAGAACTACCTAGTAGAGAACCTGTTCTAAGAGACAGTGAGACTGAGTCTACAGAAGAAGAAGAAGAAGAAGAATCTCAATATTTTGTCAAGGACACCTCTGACGAGGGTGATACAGTCAAAGCAGAAGAGGCTGGAGCTTCAAATAAAAATCAAGAAACTGTTGCAGAAGATGAAGAGGAGATCAGTGGTGAAGAAACAAAAGAACTTAGTATGAGCCCTATGATAGGGTATACAGACAAGTCAGTGTCTGACCAGGAAGTAGGAGTGGTCTCTACTACTGTTGGCATGGAAGTGGTTGATGACTCAACAGAGAGGGAGGCTAACCTCACTGCTGAACCTACAGAGGAAGCAAGTATGGAACCTGCTAGAGCTACAGAAGAGAACTTAGAGTTACCCAGAGTCGAGCAGATAGTAGAAAATGTTCAGGAAGGAGCTCCAAGTGAGGGGGAGCGTTTTGGTTCAGTCTCTGTACTGATTGATATAGAAGGATGGACCTCAGATCCAGGATACATGGTGTTAGGACTCAATTATGAGGATTCAGATGAGGAAAACCAACCACCAAGAAATCCAGTTATCCTAACCAGCAGCTCTCCAGTGTTAGAAACTGAAAGATTAGCCACCAAGGAAGACCTTGAATCCTTAAAGAATGAAATGAAGGAGACCATCAGACAGTCTGTTGCTGAATTGAAAACCAGTCTTTTTGATGAGCTGAAAAATGTAGAACAATCCTTAGAATTATCTCTAGGATGTGTTGTGGGAAGTCCAATCAAAGAAGTGATGGATGAAATGAAAGTGTGCCACACTCAAATTGAAAGCTGGACTGGAGCAGTAGTGGCCCTCAGACAATCAGTTGCTTCTTTAACTGCCCTGAGCAGTTCTCAGACACAAGTGGCCAGTGAGATTCGATACATCAAAGAAGTGGTCAAGCAGTTTGTGGAAGTATTTGAGGCTTTCAAGAAATCAGTAAAAGAACACTTTAGCAATCAGGATGTTGTCATTTAGAAAGTGATTGGAAATCTGACTCAGTCTTTCAAGGAGACAGTGGCATTCTCAGTCAAGTCCCTTCCTTCATCTAGCTCTCCTGTAGACCTTGAGAAGTTTAGAAGCCTGCTCAGAGAAGAGCTTACTCAGGCCCGTGCAAATGACACATCAGACCTACAGATCCTTGCTACTACAAGAGAAGTCAGTGGCTTTGTTCGTGAGCACCTGCAGGCTGCTACTGCTTCTCAGGAGGCCATCAAAAGTAAAGTGGATTATTACTTTGATCGGATTTTCACCAAGCATCAGTTGAACCATCACTTCAAGCTCATGCTAGAAACTATGAAGCTGCCTCCTGTAACTCAAGCTTTCAAAGAACAAGTTAGCAAGCTACGAGAGTTGACCCCGGCTTTGGATAAATTCTTGGAAAACAAAAATGACTTCTTATCTGCCATGGACAGAGGAGGAAACATCATCATGGATTTCAGGAATCTGCTCCTACCTTTTCTTCATGTGGACTGCACACCTGTTATAGTTCCTCCTGCCCTACCTGTCTCCAACCCCAGTGGTTCTTCAGTAATGTCTCCTGCTGATGCCCTCAGAAGCCTTCGACCACTGATACCTCGGCAAGCTACTCACTACAGGCCTTTAGGAGCATCTGTTGCTGCCCCTCCAGAAATTCCTGATACAATTCCTAAGCCTGTTGATCTTTCACCTACTGCTCCATCTTCTTCCTCCAAAGGAAAAGATCCCTTACCTACAGATGCAGAGGATTGAGTCTGTTTATGTTTTTTTTATAGGGATCATGTATTCATGTTTTGGGTCATGTAATGTTCTCATTATTAATACAATGTTTATTTTCTCTCTCTCTGTCTTTCTTTTTGTTAATCACAAAGGGGGAGAAATAGGGAGAAATGAACCTGAAATAGGGAGACATAGGGAAAACTCGGGGAGAAATGAACCTATACAAAGAGGGAGAAATCCTTGAGGATTATACCTAATTTTTGTGCTCATATTGCTAATACTGTGTTTTGCACACTTCTCTCTGATACATCTATATTTCATTCCATACTGACATAATTTGTGATTATCAAAAAGGGGGATATTGTTGGAATCACCTGTTTTGATAATCCCAAATCATGCTTAAAAATTGATTATGAGGTATTAAAAACTTTCATTAATCTTATTATTCTATGCTTAAATGTATTTTATTCTAAACAGTTCATATTCTTACTCTCATAACTTTACTGTAACAGCTTACAGCAGTATTTACATAAGTTTAGTATTGTTAGCTAACAGTCAGAGTTTTTCTTTTCAAAGTCACAGTTACAGCTAACTGTCACCTTAAGTTACTGTTGTAATAAGTTCACAGTTACAAGGTTACAGTCGAAGACTAATACAAGCTTACAGTCACGAGTCTACCGCTATCTATTGTCAAAGCTCACAGACGAAGGTCACAGTTACAAGACTTCTGTTCAAAGTTTTCTCTGCTCAAGTTCGCAGTCGAACAAGCCTACAGTCATAAGTCTACAGTCAAGGTTACAGTTAGACAGCTTCTGTCGACTAAGTCTACTGATGATCGAGGTCTACAGTTGACAAAGGTTACAGTTCTACAAATTTGATATTACAAGTCTACAGTTAGAAAGGCTACAGTTACATGGAGTAAAAGCTACCATTGCAAGCCTACAGACAGCAAGCCTGTTGTTGAAGTCAGCAGTCAGAAGGAAGTCCACAGTTGGAAGACCACAGTTGAAGTCCACAGTGACATACATTCTCGACCAGTTTATTATTATATTTATACTTTTTTCTTTATCAATTTGATTAATACTAATCTAACGGTCATGTCTACACAAATTAATACACCTAACATTATTTATTGATATTTGCAGACATATCAAGAAATAATACAATGTACGAGGAAGATCGAATGTGTAACTCAAGACTATTTATCTTGTTGGCCTCGGGTGAACAAAAAGGGCATATATGGAGGAGTATAAAAAGAAGAGAGAGGCATTCAAGAATAGGATGATGAATGGAACAAAAAAAACAGTGACATACACGAACAAGAATAGAGGAAGGACACACAGAGTCTAACATCTACAACTGAGAAGGAGATACGCATATACACAAAAAGAAGAACTCTCGAGCATTCATTATGAAGAACAAAAAAGTCTCAAGTGAACATCTGGAAGTCTGGGAATCACGACACTCTGTTTTAGTGTCATCTTACAGAAAAAGGACCAAAGCTTCAAGTCACTCATTCCTACGAGTCCAGAACTGATCTGCCAACACTATAGAGCACTCTAAACCTTCTTCTTTATATCTCTTGCTCTACTGTGTTTAAGTGTTTTACATTTGTGAGCAGTGTGTTAGTATTACACACACTGTCTCCTGTGCTTAAACTGAGGGATACTGAAAATCCCTATCCCAAACCTTTTTACATTTGTTACCCACGTATAACTGTGGAAGAAGCCTGGTGTGGCTTGGTCATTTGTTTTCCCACGTATAACTGTGGCAGAGGTTGTCAAACCTGGACAGTTTGTGAAAACTGTTGTAAAGCCCGATACAGGCTGTGTATCAATCTTTTTTATAAAATTGCTTGGTGGCAGGTGATCACCAAGTGGAAGAGGACTAAGTCTTAGCTTAAGACTGAACCTCTTGTTTGAAATAGCTTGTTATTCTTTTCTTTACTTTGCCTTTTGTTTTATCCGCTATGCTCTTTTTCTTAAACAAGAAATCTGTTTTTGAATATAATCTGATAGTCAATTTTGGTTAGTGTGTATAAGAGATTTGTTTAGTAAACTTGTTTCAAAAGTAAAGTTAGTCATCAAACTAACCTTACTGAGGATTAATCAACCTTAGAGAAACCTGTTGAACAATAAGTCACCTATATCTCTACTGCCTTAATTGACTGGGCTGTTTTTCAATTTGGGGGATTTAATCTTAAAGTTTTTAACAGAAATTTTTAATTGGAACTCAATTCACCCCCCCTCTTGAGTGTCCACTCCGACCAACATTTTGTTATATAGAAATCAATTCAGGATATCCACTTAAATATATATATACCTATTGAAACCTAATATTTTTATAATTATAATAACATATAAAAATAATATAGAGTCTCCTACCATTTTATGAAGAGATCATTCTTAATTTTCTACCTTTGATAAAAAAATGAATGGAATGAAACTGGGAAAAACCATAAAACATACAAGGAGTTTGGGATAAAATTCACTCCCAAAACACTCATAGTAACTGGATGTCATCCTTTGATTAGGGATTCATTATAATATCCAAACCATTCTCTTTGGTTAAAATATTATCTAATGAAATCTCACCGTGCAATATATTATCCATGATGATGTGATAGATGATATGGATAATCATCAACCATGATTTTTGAACTAGATTTATTTAAAATCTAATTGAACATTTTTTTCATGATAAATCCTAAATGGTTATGAAACATCCAACCTCATTTCATCAAGACAAAACTTCATCTATATCATTAGTGTCTTAGATTTAGTTTCCACAATATATTCTGATTCTATTGTGTTTAATGTGATAAAATTTTTCTTCTTTGGTTGGGATGAAACCCATCTTCCTCCACTAATGATCACACCCTTATAAGTAGAATTTGTTTGATAAAATCACTATCCCATTATAAATAAATATAAATATGAAATAATATTTTATTTTCATACATAAAACATAAATTTAATGACTAATTGATATTGGTTAAGATTGATTTGATCATATAAATATTTAAATCTATTGGATTGTGTTAGAATCATTCATAATGTGTTCACATAAATATATTGTTTCTTATAGATTTCCTCATGTAATTTAGGATATAAATAAGTCTCTATAACTCTTCTCAATTCATATTTTAGACTCTAAATTATTGAAAATCTTTTATCAATGTTCTCATGGAGTACATACCTCTCTTTATTCATCAATAAAAAACTTCTTCAATGCCTAATGTACATACCTATTTTTTTCGATACAGATAGAGCCTATTTTTTATTATTTTAAAACCTAAAAAAATACCACCTCACTTATCATGGACAACACAAAGTGTATCCTAATTTTGTAAAAAAATTCTTCAAAATTTTATTCTTTATTTCTAACATAAATTATTTTATCTATATACAAAACAATTATAAAAAGTTTATTTAATCTCCATTGGCATAGAGAATAAAATTCAATATAACATTACCAAATTATAATCTCTTTATGTTGTTTTACATATTTAAATATTATGGTTGGTATTTTTTTGATCCCATACAAGGAGTTATTTAGTTTAATAATTTTTAACCACAGTATTAATGATATAACATTATGATTATTCCCTTTGTATCTGTTTTTCAAGTTATCATTTCAGAAACACTAACATTATGTCTATTTGGAAAAAAATTATCTTTGATGAAAATATATCTCTAAAAATATTCAAATATTTTAAATACCTATGACTTGAGAATATATCTCCTCAGAATTAATGCACTCAATTTATGAGAATCCCATGTAAACAAGGAGTAATGTTTTTATCATACTTATCATTTCTCATAGAGTTTGTTCTTTAAAACCCATTTCATCACAGTAATATACTTATCATTGGGATGCGAAATAAAAATCCAAGTTCCATTATTCATGATTTGAGTCAGTTCAACTTCCATTACATATATTTAATCATCATATTGAAAATCTACTTCAACACTCATTAGTTGAAATTGAAAAAAAAAGATAGGTTGATTTGTATTTATAAAAATACAATGGATATGAACTCCTTTAATTCTACAGAAAACAAATTCTCATATTTTTCATGTATCTTAAGCCTTAATAAATTAGTTCCTCTTTAACTAATACCTTCCTTCTTATAATATATTTATAAATCATCACATGAGTCTTGAAAATCATCTTATATGTTGGAATTACTCCCATTGTTTCCAATGCATAATCCAAGAGATTTATCAAAATTTATCATGAATAAGTATTGGTTTTTTGGAAGATTTTTTTATTTTTCATCCCAATTATTTATATTTTTTCAATGATTTTTATTATATTATTATTTAAATTCTAGTAAATCCATCCAAAATCTATATATACTTTAAATATACCATCATAATATATATCATTGAACTTGATTTTTTTTCATATTCCTCATATAATAATGGATACTAAATACCTTTTATATTTTTGATCAAGTATTATTTATAAGGATCTACTCATATGGTTTATTGATTTAATTGGATTTAAGTAAACACTGATATAGAATATAGATATTTTTTTGGATTTTCTCTAAAAGTATTTAGAATTTTTCTTACTTTGATTGAACGGTTATCCCAATATCCCCCAATATCCAATTATTCCATGCATAAAATAAAGATTATTAGGTAATGTATGTAATGTTATACTCAAGTAATAGTCAATTATTATCATGATATTCTTAAAAATGATCATTATTTTATTAATATCAATTGATGGACATGATTCTATGGATAACACATCCAAAAATATTCTTATCAATTCAAAGAAAATGATTGAATCACTTATGATTTTTTTCCTTACTCATCATGAAAAAGATACCAGTTATATGAGTTAAATCATTAAAAACTTTCAAAAAATATCTATCTCCATTAGTTGAAATAATGATAATTATTCTACATACATCATATTACACCCACTAAAGAGGTTTCTTTGACTTGATTTTTACTTTATTATGGATCTTATTCACTATTATTCCATTGTGACATGTGTCAAAAGTGCTTAGAATTATATTATGACTGTTTAAGTGATTCTATATAACATAATGTTTAATAATATTAGTAATTATCTTTTTATATAAATGGAATAGTATTATATACTACTATTTATTTTCCTCCTCCATGCTCATGTTTTATATGACATTATCAATTAAAATATAAATTATAGTTTTATATGTATACAGTAAAATCATTTATATTTTTATGTAATTTAACTTCTGTAGTACACACCCATCCTGGAAAAATATCACAACCATCCCATTGGTAAAATTAAAATAAACACTCAAGACACTATGTTTTATCATCATAAAAATAGAACATAAGTGAATTTCTTGCAATATTTTTGAGTATAACTCCATCAAAATTAAGTGATCTATCAATACCTAATGTAAGAGTTTATACATAATACCATGATATATATTTATAGTGATTTTTATTTTTAGTTATATGTGATCATAAACCACTTTCATGTATCCAAGGATTCACTACATTTATGATTTTTATGTGACCTCAACCTCCATTTCAAGATTTTTTTATTACTCCTCTAAGTGATTTTGTAATTATCCTTTTACTTTTTCTAATAGAACAGAATTGTGAAGAACCTATTAGTCATGTGTCTAGGTTTATAGCAAATATCCATAGGATTATTTAAAATAATCAAATGTATTATACACTTATACCATATCCTTTATCTATTCTATAATATACCCTATAAGAACATCATATTGTCTCACCCTTGATTCATATACTCTCTTAAATTTTGGGTTGGATAAATTGTATCATTAAACATATTCATTATTTCAAAATACTATATGGTAAAAAAATCATAATTCAATGTAAAATATCTTTATCTAAATGTTATATTCATTAAAATATTATTTTTAGGATTATTTCAAATTTCAAATACAAAACTTATTTTCTTTTTTTCTCATGATTAGTTACTTTCTCCTTCACCTTGATATTTTCAATGGGATTATAATTTGAATTTTTCTTATCCCAAAAAAACATTTCGTTTTTTAATTTTCATAACCATAATTGATTTCAATTTTTGATTTACCTTTTAGGTGAAGCTATGAATTTATTATTCCATTTTCATTACTTTTAAAAAATAATTTACAAGACTAGGTGTCCAAAACAATGGTTTGTGGTACCATATAAAAATTTTATAGATGGTTGGTGGAATTAGAATGATTATTTATTGTTACAGATCTTTTTATAATTTCAAGGATAGAATTTTGAAACACATGGTAAGTGATCCTCATGGAAGTTTTAGCATCAACCAAATTCTCCTCTATATTTTTTTACTTATTTATCTTTGAAATGATATTTTTTATTAATATCTATAATAATATCAATATATTCAAGGATTCGATTAAGATCTCAAACATTTCATGTGAATTTTACTTTAATCTTAACAATATATTTATCTTTTTGACTCATCAAATTATTAACTCAATGAATCATTATTATATATTAATATATTCTTCTCTCTTTTATGATGTCTATTTTACATCAATAATAAAAAAATATCCTTTCATAATTGGAAAATTTTGGCGATTCCTTATCACTTCTTTCTTCCACATAAACACTACTTTATTCCTCTTCACTCAATGGGTCATTGTCAATATTTTATTTAGTTGTATAATTCATCAACCTTTAAATTTTCTTGAACTCTTACTCTCAATAACAATCCTTATAAAAAATGTGATAGAATTCTTTGAGAGGAAATCATTATTATTTATGGAATTGTAATTTCATTTGAAATAACAAATTTTCTATAACATTAACCACATAACACGTTATTTCTTCTTAAAAACCTATGAGATTAGTCATTATATGCATCCGCTTATTCCATATTATGGTAGTTTGATGGGAAGCATTCATATTTCAATAACTAAAACACCAAAAGTGGAATATCACCCTTATAATTACCTTGGTCTCACTACATAGATTTTGATAAAAGTGGTATAATTAAATTCAAATAAATGGAATAATATTCAATATTATTTTTATACTTATCATAATTATGTGGATAAATTTATTTTTATCCTTTTATAGCATCCAAATATGTCTCTTTACTAGATTTCCCTATTCTTCATATGGTTAAAAATATTTTTAGTTCATAATTAATGTATAAAATTTTATATTTTTCAATATTCCTTTTATCAATTCCTTTATCCCCTTAGTTTTATGTATTTGAATCAAATTTATCTAGGAGGATTTTCATAAGATCCTTGACCATAGTAGAGTATTTAAGAACTTTTCCATAACTTATAATCAAGCACAAAATTTTATTCACATTAATTTAGAATTCATCTGCAATTTCATATTCTCCCATTTGGTTATCCTCAAATTGATACAAAAATATTTTTAACTATGAAACATTAACTTTTTTCACCCTTATGGATATCATGATGTTTTGTCAATATATTATTCAGTATTCACTTCCAATGAAACATATCATCTCCTTATCTAAAAGAGATTAAAGTAAGTCATTTCATTCAATCCCATCATCTTTGATATTTTTCTTTCATAATAGAGTAATGGTTTTCCAAACATTAAGAATATTTCCTCCTTTATTACTGATAATATGAACCTCCAAGATGAGTGAAATAAGATATGAAAACATCCCCTACTCTCCCTATATATGGAATCCCTTGATATAAAATATATGATATCATTTGGGGTTGAATTTTTTCATAGAATCCATAGATCCCATATATCAAATATATATCATTGAAAAACATATATATATGGAAAATCATCTAGAACCACTATTCAGTATTGCATTGAACCTAAGTGAAAGGCATTAATGAGATTATAACAACACTATAAGGGAGGGAGTGAATTACTGGTCACCAAAAATAATAAATTTTAAAATATTTCCCACATTTATTAGAATAAAAAGGATATCAGTGATAATGATACATTAATTAGAGAAATTACGATGGATAACCCTTAAAACATAGGGGGGAACAAATGGATCACTATCTCTTTCTATTAATTGGTTTGTCCTTAGTATATAATAGTCACGATCATTATGGACATATTTTTTATCAATAATAACATATAAAGGAAAATGAGATGAACCTAAAATAAATTCATAAGAAATAATTCCAATAATTAATGAGTTGATAAATCATTGATTCCCAAACCATAAGTGCCTCTAGAATTAGGATCTCATGTATACCCTTTTTTCATCTTATCAAATATCATCCAAACCATCCTAGAAAATATCCTCAAATTAATGGTAGGATATATCATGATTTCATCATAATATATTATTTATTTTTATGGAGAGACACAGTTTTGTTTATAAATTAGATATTTATTATAGAATAACTGTAACGATTGGGTCCCGGTGAAAGCAAATCCACCCTGCCTTAACATGGTCGTTGGGTCCCGACCCACTATGTACCACTAGTTTCCCTACAAACACATGGTCCCCACACTGGGGCCCACCCACCTGCCCGAACGGGTCATCTTACTAATGACTATCCTGACAAGCCAACACATGTCCTTTATTGTGTTCTTTGTCCTCACTCACACACACCCTGGGTAACTTTCCAAAAGGTCACCCATCCGGATCACTACTTCAGGCCAAGAATGCTTAATTGTGGAGTTTTAATCTGGTAGGCCCCCAAAAAAGAAGGTGCACCTCATTAACATGAGCCACATCATTTAGTCATCTAACCTTGTATCATTTGGGGATGTTACAATAACATCATTTTATACAATTTTAAACCCTGATCTTGTAATGCCCCGACCCTAGTTACCCATAGTCGGTGCATTATTACATAACATTGGCATGATCACAAGAAAGATCAAATCTCTAAAGACCGATTGGTTTAGTAGCCTTGGAAACACTAGATATATTCATAAGTTTTACATTACATCATTAAACGAAAAACTACTACAACAACATATTGTCTCCATAATCCACACTCATATCCCCACATAATATCCCTGCAGGTCATTCATAACTTACTTCTTCACTTCCTGGGAAAAATAAAACATAGAAAAGGGGTGAGCTCAAATGGCCAGTAAGGATAACAATATAGCGGAAACTTTCATAAATAAGAATAAACTTTTAAGGCAATGTATAACTAAAACAAAAGCCTTTCAAACATGAACTTTCAACATGGTATGGCATAAATAAAATGAAATAATTCCTTTTACTTATTCACATGGATATTCTACTAATCGAATAATCACATGAAAAAATCAATAACCACTTTCATAATGTTGGAATGCATAATGTCAGACTATCATAACCACATAGTCAAGGCCTCGTGCCAAGACTACAAATAAGATTTTGTCAAGGCCTTTTTCCAAGACACTAGTTTGTCTCATGAGACCTACTGATGCATCGAGGAGCTATAGCGGGCTCCACCCGTCACATATTAAGTCCAATGCATTCCCATATGAAAAGGTTTAAACATAACATAAACATTAGTATTAAAAATAGCATACGAAATGTCAATACTTTCACCATAAACTATGAATGGTATAAAAATAGTACATCCACAGTCAAACATATCACAAAACCTTCAATACAATATAGAAGTTTTGTATCATAATAAATCAACTTCAAATAATCTTAAAATCCATCAAAGGATGTTGACATAAATGAAATCAAAATTCTTTTTAAAGAACTATCTCCTTTTATTTTGAAATCATTTAATATCCATATAAAATAAAACATTTTCTTTGAAAATATTCTTATAATCTTGTAAGGGAAGCTTTGAAGATTTTATAATGGCAGAAAATAACCGCACTTGCCGTATAAGTTAAAAAAAACATTCTTACCTTAATTCTGTCGAAAGGGTTAAAAATGACCTTGTTTTGAAAACGACGGAAAGATTCCTCTATAAACCTCTTATAAAAGTCAAAAAGGGTATAAATGACATTAACTCATATTCTAGTAAATAGTAAAAATGTTTTGAAATTCATTTTTAAGAAACATGGATGTGGATGATAAAGAAATCCCAGTAGATTATTACGTATAAACAACCTCGCATAATGAAGAGATTGTGAAATAACCCTTACATTGTACTTTTCCTTGGTTGGGGTAGGTTAACCTCCTGTATAATGGTGAAATTATTGTTAATAAATTATACAAGAATCATATACATTAATATGATATCATATATGATCTTTTAATATCGATTTATAATAATATCTTAGTATTATCGTTGTTTCGGGTGTTAACTTACTTGTTTTCTTTTATATGTTTTGTTACGTAAGACATTTTTGTAAAGGATAGGTTGTATATTATTCATATTAAGAATGATATCAAGTCCTTAAACATCATTTTTAAATCATCAAATGATAATTATACTTGAATGGATACGATGGAGAATGAATCTCATCGCGTTCGTGGAGACGGTAGTCCGTACGTACGCACGAGCGACAATATCATTCTTTCGATATTAAAATAATATATAAATGGTTGTTATATCATATATACAGAATCATTATCATGTTTTATTTATTATTTACATAAGTTACATATCATTATTATACCCATCCAAATAACAATATATTGAATAACAATTACACCACGACGTGGAGACGGTAAGCCGTACGTACGCACATATGGTGACATGTTATTCAAAGGGTGGATAGAATACTGAATATGGTTGTACCATATTTATAATAACATCACAGTATATATATGATACTGTAGTTATTAATTTAGAATGGTAACAACAAAGGAAGAATAAGTGGAAGAAGAAATGAACATGGAAAAGGGTGGTGAAATCATTACCTCTTCTTCGGGTTCTTCCTTTTGATTTGATCAAAAGGGCTCCTTAGGTTGGCTTTCTGATCAAACTAAGGCCTCTAGGTTGTAGTGAGGGATTTTGAGAGAGTATTTGGGCAGAGTTTGGCCGAACCAAAAGGCTTTTAAGGTGTGAAGAAATGATAAGGAGGAGTGCCCTTTTATAAGAGGGTTGAGGGGCACCTTTGGAAAAGCTAGAAATATTAATTTATAATAAATTCATATTCGGTTTCTAATGGAACCAAAGTTGATTATTAAAAGGTTAAGGCGGGGATAGGTTGAAAACCACTCAACCAATATAATTTAGACAGGTTTGGGTACTTATATTAACCTTATCTTTAAGTATTAACTCTAAGTTAATTAGTTTCACTTTTACAATGTCTCTTTGTATTTTTATATAATATGGTTAATAAACTTACTATATACATCCAAGAGACCCCCAAGTGGTCCATTAATGATGAACCTATCATGATATAAGTCTCTTGGCCGAACCTTAGATTTTTAGGAATTTAATATCAATTAATAATATAATATTTTTTTAAGAACTCTTTTATGTCAATTTTTGACACTATTCAATAGTTGATTTTTGTGAAACTCATAACAGATTGATTACTTCGAAAAAAGTCAATTAACTCAATCATAATATATCATATTATCCTAGAAAATTAGTTTAATTCATTAAAAGTTTCATATTATATTTATTTGGGTATTTATAATATCAATTATTTTAATTTTTCACTATTATAGTAATTACTTCATCATCATTGTGTCATACATAAAATAAATTATTTAATGTCTAAAAATTCTAAATAAAATATCATTATGTAGGAAATCTTTTTATCTTTCTATGAATATTTATAATCTAAAATCCAACATATATAACCCTATGTAACAATTGTTTTTCTAAAAGATATATGCTTGTGTCATTTTTGTATTCATTTTAACTTAATTAAAATAAAGTGTCATTATCACTTACAAGTGGATCCATGGGGTCCCAAAATCGACCCAAAGATGTCCATGGTCGACCATGAATCAACCAATAGGGTTAAGACACGGTTTAGGGTAATTTAGTATTATTATAATATTATTTTTTTAACCCTTATTTACCGGATTTACCCTTAACCATGGTAAATAAAATATTTACCGCAGTAATTATTCAAAATGTCTAAAAATAAAAGTTACCTATTTACACAATTTGAACATACTGATTCCAAATATGGAATCCATTTTCCTAAATTCAAAACACAGAAGTGGCAGAAATTAATTTAAAATTAATTCCCGCTGTCAAAACAAAAAGCGTGTTTTTAAGAGATAATAACTATCAAAAGATTGACACTTGTTTATGTTGGTTTAATTGTAAAATTATGTCCAATGACAAACATTATATTAAATGGTAAAAATATATTCTAAATATACTTTAAAACTACTAAAATTCATAATTTATCATTATTAATTATTTTGATTAAAAAAGTTGTTTTTAATTAAAATTTAGTAATTTTCACTATTCATCAAAATATGAAAGTTATCCGAAATGTACCAAAATTTCACCTTAGGCTAAATTCGATATTCCGAATCCAGAAATGAAGTCCATTTTAAAATATAAAATATATATAATTTCGAAAAGTAGGTATTACTATTCATAACGGCTAGTTTGATTGGTTATGGTGTGTGTTAAAACTCAAGGTTGCGTACAACACACGCTACTGTATTATTCAAAGAAAGCGTACCATGGAAGCTTGGGATGTTTCATTTTAAATTTTTGATGTCCCCATTTAGTCAAAAAGTTTAAAATATTGTATTTAAAAAGGTTTCACTATTAAAAGTTGATAAAAGTGCAATATTGAAAATGAATTTGTTCTTGCATTATGTCTAAGATACTTATAATATGGAAAAATTATAAGGATTATATAAAGTTTAAAATTTAGTTAATACTATTCATAACCTATTTTGAGTGGATTTTTGGTAAGTCATGGTGCAATTGAACTCGGTGTTGCGTGTAGTGCAAGTTATTGAATTATTTTGAAGAAATAACACATTATGAATTCTTGGGGTGTTACATTCTCCCCTCCTTCAATAAATTGTGTCCTCGCAATTTGAAATTGTTCTTCGAAAATAAAAGGTTGAAAGTAGATAATATATTTGTGGGAAAACCCACACCGGAAATTGGGTTACTAAAATTTAGTCTTAATATGAGGAAAAGAGAAATGAAAGGGTCACCACCAAATTATGATCTAGATTAGGAGAACATTGGTGGCAATTAGAGACATATAATTGGAGGAAAAACGTAAATATTTATAGGTAGTGATTGAGGTCATCAATCACAAAAAAGTATAAAATTGAGGTCCTTAAATTCATCAATCTATGATGATTTGAAATACCATCGGTTCAACAAAACATAGGGTATTAGGATAACACATTTTTGACGTTTCAAAATATCTTAGTTGAAATCCCACATCGAAAAATGAATTAATGAGTCCTCTATTTAAAACAAAGAGTGGAAAGTATGAAGATTACCGAAAATAACACATACTACGGTTCCATGTAGGAAAATATGGATATGGAAGAGAAATCTAACAATCAATTATCTGATGGAGAGTGGTAGAGAACATGGCTATGAAAAGGACCAAAAATCCCAAAGCCATAAATTAGTGATGATTTAAGGTACCATCTAGGACAACATTTTTGTTCTAAGTTCCTTTTATTAATGTTGAGGAATTTATTTATGAGATTCGCTAAGATCATAAGGAGATATAATTACTTTATAATTAGAGTTTTATCCATTAATAAATTTCTACCACAAACTCATCTTTCACTCTAAATGATAATAGAATGTAATTTTTTTTTATTTATACTATTCGTACAGGGTTCCAAAATAAATGAATTTATAATCCATCTACCAGATCTTAAAAAAAACTACATTATTTAATCTAGGACATCTCGTGGTTCAGTGGTAGGTGATACACCCTTCTCGCCCTTCGGTTGCGGGTTCAAGTATCGCAGCCTTGCCGGACGCGACGGGTTGCCGCCCGACCTCCGGGTTGTCCTTTTATGGCAATCCAAAATAATCCAAACTAGAACTATCCAAAATACTTCTGTCCAAACTCACAGTCCAACATTTATAAGTAAGGTAAACATAATGTAGAACCTTTTTACCCCGTAATAGAATATGAATACCTTCATCATGTATTCTTTTAATACACGGAAACATCCTGAATTACCATATTCCTTATTGATTACATTCATGCTCCCTTATTTCATATAGAATGCTGGATATACTTCATTAATCCAAAAATGTTTTAAACCCCAAAAATGATGGAATATACAAATCATTAATCAGTTCAAAGGTAGTCAAGAATATCCAATATAATTTATCCAAAACAATCATGTATTATTCCAAAATCACTACTTCGGTATCAGAACTACATTATGGTTTATCATTCTCTCAACCATATATTTTCCAAAAATTTATCCTGCTATTGAGTCACTTTTCTTTGTTCCACACAATCTCAAGTCCTTAATGAAATAGTACTGCAGTACAATCCTTATATACTCCATAATTATTATAACAAGTACATTGTTGATACAACACTCAATTGACATAATCAACATAAGAACTCTAATCATTCCTCTTCATCTGTGGTAGTATCATAACTTGATTATTATCCAATGACATCATTTGTGGCATAGTCTGATGACTGGGACATAGGTTCGTGTAGTGTCCAAACTCCTTGCAAATGAAGCATTGTACATTTGAAACCATTTTCTTACCCTTGCAGTCACGTACTTTGTGCCCTTTTCCTCCACACTTATAACAAACTCCCATTCCTTTCAGGCAAGTTCCAGGGTGTTTCTTTCCACAGTTACCACATATTAGAAAATTCTTCTTTTCCCTCTTCCCTTTATCCATCTTTCTCTCTTCCATCCTTTTCTTCTCTTACTTCCCTTCAAAGCCATAGGACTCAGTAAACTCTTTACTTATCTTATCAACACATGATATTATTTCTTCATATGATGATAATACATGGGAGGATATTTCTCTTATAAATTCTAGCTTAAGACCATGAAAGATATGATCATTCCCTCTCTTTGAATCATGTGCATTTCTGGAGTTCTCATTCCTTCTACTAGGCACCATTTCTAAACAATGGCATACACTGGATTAGTTTATGAATCAAAATACATAATCCCATACTTATAAAACACTTAACATAAATTGAACTATTTATGGATATAATCCATAATCATAAAAAATATTTTCTTTGAGGAAGTATATACTCATAAACCCTTCATAATGATTTGTAAAGAAAATGAGAGTTATCCTAAGCATATCCCCTGGGAGTGTCGTAACCAAGAGTGCAGTAAGGCCCGTTGTCGTGCACCAGTTCCCGTTCGAGTCTAGCTCAAAGCGGTGTTTTCGGGTTTTACCCCTAGGTACATCTGTGCCAGAGCCGCCTCTACCTGCTCGTATCCAGACAGGGATGTATTGCTCGGAAAACTCACAAAATCCCTACAATACCAAAATTCTAGGAAGTTCTTCTTATACTAATCCTCAAAGTTCATCTTAGGTCTACGTGCTCTAATCAGAGTTTATCTAAATCTAGTTTCCAAGGTTTGTACTAAACTTCCTCTGATACCAATAGTAACGCCCCGACCCTAGTTACCCAGAGTCAGTGCATTATTACATAACATTGGCATGATCACAAGAAATATCAAATCTCGAAAGACCGATTGGTTTAGTAGCCTTGGAAACACTAGATATATTCATAAGTTTTACATTACATCATTAAATGAAAAACTACTACAACAACATATTGTCTCCATAATCCACACTCATATCCCCACATAATATCCCTGCAGGTCATTCATAACTTACTTCTTCAATTCCTGGGAAAAATAAAACATAAAAAAGGGGTGAGCTCAAATGCCCAGTAAGGATAACAATATAGCAGAAACTTTCATAAATAAGAATAAACTTTTAAGGCAATGTATAACTAAAACAAAATCTTTTCAAACATGAACTTTCAACATGGTATGGCATAAATAAAATGAAATAATTCCATTTACTTATTCACATGGATATTCTACTAATCGAATAATCACATGCAAAAATCAATAACAACTTTCATAATGTTGGAATGCATAATGCCAGACTATCATAACCACATAGTCAAGGCCTCGTGCCAAGACTACAAATAAGATTTTGTCAAGGCCTTGTGCCAAGACACTAGTTTGTCTCATGAGACCTACCGATGCATCGAGGAGCTATAGCGGGCTCCACCCGTCACATATTAAGTCCAATGCATTCCCATATGAAAAGGTTTAAACATAACATAAACATTAGTATTAAAACTAGCATACGAAATGTCAATACTTTCACCATAAACTATGAATGGTATAAAAATAGCACATCCACAGTCAAACATATCACAAAACCTTCAATACAATATAGAAGTTTTGTATCATAATAAATCTACATCAAATAATCTTAAAATCCATCAAAGGATGTTGACATAGATGAAATCAAAATTCTTTTTAAAGAAATATCTCCTTTTATTTTGAAATCATTTAATATCCTTATAAAATAAAACATTTTCTTTGAAACTATTCTTATAAGCTTGTAAGGGAAGCTTTGAAGATTTTATAACGGCATAAAATAACCGCACTTGCCGTATAAGTTAAAAAAACATTCTTACCTTAATTCTGTCGAAAGGGTTAAAAATAACCTTGTTTTGAAAACGACGGAAAGATTCCTCTATAAACCACTTATAAAAGTCAAAAAGGGTATAAATGACTTTAACTCATATTCTAGTAAATAGTAAAAAAAAATTGAAATACATTTTTAAGAAACATGGATGTGGATGATAAAGAAATCCCAGTAGATTATTACGTATAAACAACCTCGCATAATGAAGAGATTGTGAAATAACCCTTACCTTGTACTTTTCCTTGGTTGGGGTAGGTTAACCTCCTGTATAATGGTGAAATAATTGTTACTAAATTATACAAGAATCATATACATTAATATGATATCATATATGATCTTTTAATATCGATTTATTATAATATCTTAGTATTATCGTTGTTTCGGGTGTTAACTTACTTGTTTTCTTTTATATGTTTTGTTACGTAAGACATTTTTGTAAAGGATAGGTTGTATATTATTCATGTTCAGAATGATATCAAGTCCTTAAACATCATTTTTAAATCATCAAATGATAATTATA
Organism: Viscum album; assembly: GCA_963277665.1. NCBI lineage: Eukaryota > Viridiplantae > Streptophyta > Magnoliopsida > Santalales > Viscaceae > Viscum > Viscum album. The sequence goes on along the minus strand of OY728155.1, from coordinate 1,497,113,714 downwards.
CTTGAATGGATACGATGTAGAATGAATCTCATCGCGTTCGTGGAGACGGTAGTCCGTACGTACGCACGAGCGACAATATCATTCTTTCGATATTAAAATAATATATAAATGGTTGTTATATCATATATACAGAATCATTATCATGTTTTATTTATTATTTACATAAGTTACATATCATTATTATACCCATCCAAATAATAATATATTGAATAACAATTACACCACGACGTGGAGACGGTAAGCCGTACGTACGCACGTATGGTGACATGTTATTCAAAGGGTGGATAGAATACTGAATATGGTTTTACCATATTTATAATAACATCACAGTATATATATGATACTGGAGTTATTATTTTAGAATGGTAACAACAACGGAAGAAGAAGTGGAAGAAGAAATGAACTTGGAAAAGGGTGGTGAAATCATTACCTCTTCTTCGGGTTCTTCCTTTTGATTTGATCAAAAGGGCTCCTTAGGTTGGCTTTCTGATCAAACTAAGGCCTCTAGGTTGTAGTGAGGGATGTTGGGAGAGTATTTGGGAAGAGTTTGGCCGAACCAAAAGGCTTTTAAGGTGTTAAGAAATGAGAAGGAGGAGTGCCCTTTTATAAGAGGGTTGAGGGGCACCTTTGGAAAAGCTAGAAATATTAATTTATAATAAATTCATATTCGGTTTCTAATGGCACCAAAGTTGATTATTAAAAGGTTAAGGCGGGGATAGGTATAAAACCACTCAACCAATATAATTTAGACAGGTTTGGGTACTTATATTAACCTTATCTTTAAGTATTAACTCTAAGTTAATTAGTTTCACTTTTACAATGTCTCTTTGTATTTTTATATAATATGGTTAATAAACTTACTATATACATCCAAGCGACCCCCAAGTGGTCCATTAATGATGAACCTATCATGATATAAGTCTCTTGGCCGAACCTTAGATTTTTAGGAATTTAATATCAATTAATAATATAATATTTTTTTAAGAACTCTTTTATGTCAATTTTTGACACTATTCAATAGTTGATTTTAGTGAAACTCATAACAGATTGATTACTTCGAAAAAAGTCAATTAACGCAATCATAATATATCATATTATCCTAGAAAATTAGTTTAATTCATTAAAAGTTTCATATTATATTTATTTGGGTATTTATAATATCAATTATTTTAATTTTTCATTATTATAGTAATTACTGCATCATCATTGTGTCATACATAAAATAAATTATTTAATGTCTAAAAATTCTAAATAAAATATAATTATGTAGGAAATCTTTTTATATTTCTAATGAATATTTATAATCTAAAATCCAACATATATAACCCTATGTAACAATTGTTTTTCTAAAAGATATATGCTTGTGTCATTTTTGTATTCATTTTAACTTAATTAAAATAAAGTGTCATTATCACTTACAAGTGGATCCATGGGGTCCCAAAATCGACCCAAAGATGTCCATGGTCGACCATGAATCATCCAATAGGGTTAAGACACGGTTTAGGGTAATTTAGTATTATTATAATATTATTTTTTTAACCCTTATTTACCAGATTTACCCTTAACCATGGTAAATAAAATATTTACCGCAGTAATTATTCAAAATGTCTAAAAATAAAAGTTACCTATTTACACAATTTGAACATCCTGATTCCAAATATGGAATCCATTTTCCTAAATTCAAAACACAGAAGTGGCAGAAATTAATTTAAAATTAATTCCCGCTGTCAAAACAAAAAGCGTGTTTTTAAGAGATAATAACTATCAAAAGATTGACACTTGTTTATGTTGATTTAATTGTAAAATTATGTCCAATGACAAACATTATATTAAATGGTAAAAATATATTCTAAATATACTTTAAAACTACTAAAATTCATAATTTATCATTATTAATTATTTTGATTAAAAAAGTTGTTTTTAATTAAAATTTAGTAATTTTCACTATTCATCAAAATATGAAAGTTATCCGAAATGTACCAAAATTTCACCTTAGGCTAAATTCGATATTCCGAATCCAGAAATGAAGTCCATTTTAAAATATAAAATATATATAATTTCGAAAAGTAGGTATTACTATTCATAACGGCTAGTTTGATTGGTTATGGTGTGTGTTAAAACTCAAGGTTGCGTACAACACACGCTACTGTATTATTCAAAGAAAGCATACCGTGGAAGCTTGGGATGTTTCATTTTAAATTTTTGATGTCCCCATTTAGTCAAAAAGTTTAAAATATTGTATTTAAAAAGGTTTCACTATTAAAAGTTGATAAAAGTGCAATACTGAAAATGAATTTGTTCTTGCATTATGTCTAAGATACTTATAATATGGAAAAATTATAAGGATTATATAAAGTTTAAAATTTAGTTAATACTATTCATAACCTATTTTGAGTGGATTTTTGGTAATTCATGGTGCAATTGAACTCGGTGTTGCGTGTAGTGCAAGTTATTGAATTATTTTGAAGAAATAACACATTATGAATTCTTGGGGTGTTACAGATCTAATAAATTTGAAAATTAAATCCTAGTGATCTGTAAACACCTTTTCTACATGGAATACTTACCTATGTAATTATCCTCGTTGTCCACATATCTAACATAACTATATATACATTATTGTCATTTGAAATAGTGCTTACAGTGTGAGCACTCTGACTCCTCATTCTTGTGAGACACATAAATATCAGAACATCAACACCATGGATTGTACCAAAACATTAAAATGGGATCTATGTCATTGGTTTGTGAGACCAATATACTTCTAAACTAGTGAGCCAAATTTTTTTGATGATATATTCTTTAAAACATGACCACTCCTCTATATCTCTCACAGAAATCTATTATAACACAACATGTATGAATATGGAATGATAATTCTCCAAACCAACCATGTCATGGTTTAAAAAACACATCTATAGTGGGAGGTACTATATCATAGGGAAACTCTCCATTAAGTTAATCTTTATCATGATTAAATAATATCCTTCTTTCCAGGAGGCACTTCATCTCATCATAAATCATTTTATTGGAATACTTACTAAATTTCAAAGAGACTATAACTCATATAAAAGCATGTTGTTAATAAATACATAACACAAACACATCCAAAACCCTTAAATTAATAATCTAAAGAGTAGCCATATAATTTATCCATTGTAAAGGTTATTCAAACACCATATCATAGCATAAAATAGTGATTGTTAGAGTAATCTAACTCCTGGCATACGAATAATTCCATTTTGAACATGTCTCGATTGTGACTAAATCAATGCTAACCTTTTTTGATTTATATCAGGACAGGCTTTGGCTGAATTCCAACACTCATAAACTCTCCCAATCATTAAATATTATTTAATATCATTATCACGAACAGTCCCAGTGGGGCCTGCACTATGACTCCCCAAGCCTGTCTCTAATAGGCCATGGGTTGGTGACTAGCACTGAGTAGGAATATTACTATCATTGGAGGCATTTCTTAAGTACCTATACACATGAACACATCTCTAATCCCATAAATGATAATATGTAAAAACCACTAAGGAACAAAATGCATGCATAAAACTAAACCCAATCAACAGAGTACAACAGAAGTGAAGTTCATAAAGTAAAACTGAGCCAAAATACAAGCCCACAGAAACAAGAGTCTGCAAAATACAAGGTCCAACCTGTAAGAAAAAAGAGGTATTGGGACTACTACTCATAGCCATAGGAACACCTCAGCCTATAGAGAACTAAGAAATCTCTGTCTGATCATGGTCTTCCATGGACTCCAACAAAAGGTCGCTCGTATGCACAAGACATGACACGTGCAAGCAAAGCCCATGCAGGGGTGATTATAACCATACTCAATAGAGGACCCAAAAAACCACAAGTAAATACACAAAGGAAGGGTACAGTCAGCTCAACACAGTATATGTCTGCTGAATATATAATATGAGAAACACAATCTAGATATACTAAAAACTTAGACCCGTAGTCTAGAGACAAGTCACACAATCACATACTGCTGCTTGGGATTTAGTTCAAAGGTTCCATGAAGCACTCGTCAGGGAGAACTCACTCCACAAGTCTGATGGTTCTGATAACATTCGTCAGAGAAGTATTGTTCATTTGGAAAGGTCATGAGAGATAGATGCACCCATTCCAGGAGAACACACTCATGAGTGGGAAAAGATCATGATACACATATGAGGTGAACTTCCAAGGCCTTGGAAGATACCATGACTCATCCATATTCACATGCTATGTAGAGGATTGATGTTATGTGGGAATAGTCATGTCGATACCCGACTCTACCTAGTGTCAATAATGGATTGAGGTTCTTGCTCAGGGCCTCTTAGAGGGATAGTTGACTATATCTTAGAAAGTTCTACTGAAGGAATTATACTTTTGTGAATAGAAATGACATATGACCTTTAGAGAACTTACAAAAAAGGGAACTAACCCAAACAAAACCAATCCAAGAAATGGTGGAAAAGAAGATCAAGCCATGTACTGAGAAGTACACGGTGTGTAGAAGTGTCACATGTCGTCTCTTCTGACCCTATGTACTTCCCGCATACAACGGCCTATTTCATAAGTATTTTCATATAAAACACAACTACATGTCGTGTATAAATGATCACATGACTTGTCGAAGAATATGGGGTCCGCTCCGTGAACGCTGTCTATGTGCCCGTACACGACCTCAACCTATGTATGCCAACTCATGTAATTGGAACACGAGGTGACCCACATTACAAGCCTCATATGGTCGTGTGGTGGAGTACATGGCATGTACTCTACCCCATGTCCAGTTATAGTCTGAGATAGACGCCAAACCCCATGTAAAGACCAACACGCCGTGTGACAGTGGTCACATGTCGTATCTACGCTTCCTATTTCCCGGGACTCTATCCACTACTAGGTGGGGTCCACATGTCATGTCTCCCTGGAGGAACGTCATGTTATTCATTGCACACAACCTTTAAACCCTATCTGATGCTACCGATCTACATGGCATGTTCATCGAGATACACACTGTGTGTTTTGGAAATTTCTAGAATTGTGAACCTCCTCCGTCGTGATTTGCATACTCTTCCGGTCTTCAATCCAGCCATCCAATTGCAATGAACCTCCAGATCCAAAGTTTCACTTCCATGGAATCAATGTTTCAAGAGGTTTTGATCATTCAATGAGCCTCAAAAACTCTTTTCGATGATTTGCGCGAAGAACGGTCGAAGAATGATTTCTCCCGAACAGGGTCGATTTGTCTACCGCCAACGTCGTCACACCTCAGTTGATTCATCGCAATTTCGGGCTCCAATTTGGGATCATTAAATAGTAAAATGGACAAAAAAGGATCTTATGTTCATAACCCCATAGAGAACGTGATGATCGCAGGGTTAAGAGGGGGAATAAAATCAATAACAAAAGGAACGTACCTCCACCATAATTCATCACGGCGTCGATTCTCTCCCATTAGAAGGATTAAATAGAGCGAATCAACACATGGATTTTAACATCGTGGATTAATCCCCAAAATAAACCCAATAAGAATCCTCCCACATGAATACATGATCTACGGATAAACCTATTTTTGGGTTGATCTGTGTTCAACATTTAATCTATGAACAGGGAAAGGAAGAATCGAAATAACAACCCCTATCTTGATTCAGTTGAAGAACGATCGATGTGTCACATTCATTGGAAAAGTTTGTTGAATCCAAGATGTGTCAATTGACCGTGTCGTTGTCATCCACCTACGGGTTCTACTCCAATGCTCTATGAATACTCCAGAGTTCCTCTCAATTTTCTGCCAATGACCAACATTCGATTAACACATTAAAAGGAGGTAATATGTTTCATCATTCCATGACATTATGACATTAATGAATCACCATTGCAGTTTTGGAGTCGTTATGATGTGGCATTAATTATCAAAACAGCTGCTCTGTCGTTGCGCTATAGAAAATGTTACTAAATAAAATAAAGTAAACTTTTTGAATTATTTTATTTTACTAAAAACATTTGAAAATTAACATTTTCCCTTGACTAGTTCTGTTCGAGGTTAGGCCCATTATTAGGTGAATTCTTCATCCTAGATGTAACAGTGCCCTCAGATTTTTAATTTGGGCATCCATTTGGAAACTGCCATAATCGCGCACACCCGCCAACTCACTTAACTTAAAAAAAGTTCAAACTAAAATTTCAAGTTCACAAGGCCTTGGAATCATATTTCATCAAAAATTATGGTTTCATAATAATTCCACATAATATTTAAAAATAATACATGGGAAAATCCATGGAAATACATTCTCCCCACCTTAGGGATTTACATCCTAAAAAACCCAAAACAAGAGCTACTCAAAAATATATGGGTACTAGGCACAGATCTGATCCTCCCACTCCCACGTGCTCTCATAAAGATTCTCGTGCTTCCACCAGAAGTGTCTCAAGGGAATCGATCCCCCATGAAGGATCCTCTCATGGCAATCCTCGATCTGCACCAGGTACTCAGCAATGGTCGCTCCATCTTCGATGTCCATTCTCCCTAGTTTATGACATATGATGGGTCATGCACATACCTCCTCAGCTGCAACACAGAGAAGACATCATGTACTAGATGCGTCTGCAGTGGTAGAGCTAAGCGGTGTTCCACCTTACCAACTCTGCATAGTATCTGAAAAGGTCTGATAAACCAAAGAGATATATTTCCACCCTGGACAAATATTAGTAACCCTCATTGAGTTGATACCTGAAGGAAGACATTGTATCCCTCCTCAAACTCTGGAGGTCTCCTTTGCTTGTCAGCATAAGACTTATGCCATCTTTGTGTAGTCTTCATCAACTCTAGGATGATTTTCACCTTCTTGTTGGTATCTCGCACCAACTCTGGACCCATAAGTGCTGACTCTCTATGGTCACTCCAATAAAGCGGTGACCCATAGGGTCTCCCGTATAATGCATAGAATGGTGCCATACCAATGGTGGATTGATAGATACTATTTTACTTAAACACCACCAGTGGTATATGGTCCTCCCAACTTCAACCAAAGTCTTAGATATAGGCCCACAACGTATCCTCCAAAACCTGAATGGTCCTCTCTATCTGACCATCTATATGGGGATATAATGATGTGCTCAAGCATAGATGATTTTTGAAGGCCTCCTGCAATCCCTTCCACAATCGGGATGTGAATCATGCATCTCAATCCGAGACTATCATTAAAGGGACAACATGAATCTAAACTATATCCAGTATATATAGGTGGCCCAAGCTCTGTATATAACTTCGCTCCTTGATAGCTAGGAAGTGGGCCGACTTGGTGAGTCGGTCAACGATCACCCAGATCGAATCATGCCACTTGGATGTCTATGGTAATCCTATCATAAAGTCCATTGATATTCAATCCCACATCCACTCTGGAACTTCTAGGGGTTGATCTAACCCTGCTAGAACCTGGTGCTCAGCCTTCACCTGTTGGCACATAAGGCACCGAGAAATGAACTCTCCTACTGCCTTCTTTATACCTGACCACCAGAACTGTCATTAGAGATCTTGGTACATCTTTTCCACGCTAGGGTGTATCTCCAATGGGGTACATGAAACTCCATTAGGAAATCCTCCCGCAATTCCACTGGTACAACATTGCATCCTCTAATGAGAACAAAGTGCTCCCCACCTTGAAAATATCCATCAAGAGAATGTCCTGTGGATAACTGACCTTGTAAAGCCTCACAGTTGACATCCCCTAGTCATGCCTCCCTAACTCGTTTTACGAGTGGAGGGGTGACAACAATAGACTAAAGTTAAACTACATCCTATCTATCTATGAAGGATAACTATAATGAGGCCAACTATTCTGTCACCTCACTCAACAGCTATGAGCTCAATCTCTTGCAAATAGCATCATCCACCTTGTTCCCCTTCCCAGGAGTATAGATAATCTCGAAATCATAGTCCTATAATAACTCTAGACAATGCCTCTATCTCAGCTTCATATCCTTCTACAAGAAGATGTATTTGAGGATCTTGTGGTCTGAGTGGATGATAAACCACTCTCCCATAAGGCAGTGTCGCCAAATCTTAAATGTGAATACTACCTCCACCAGCTCAAGATCATGGGTCACATTGTTCCACTCGTGCAGTCGTAGATGGAGCGAACCATAATCAATCACCACTTGTCCCTACATCAAGACATAGCCAAGCCCAGTACTTGATGCATCACTAAAAACTATGTACTCAAAACCCTCCTCCGGCAATGCCAAGATTTGGACACTCATTAAAATGTATCTCAACTACTTGAAATCCTTCTAACACTTCTCCTTCCACATGAAGTGTTTCCCCTTCCTAGTTAAGGCCGTAATCGATGCTGATATCTAGGAGAAATCAAGAATGAATCTTCGGTAATATCCTGCCAACTCAAGGAAGGTCTGCATATCTGTTAAGCTCCGAGGTGGCTCCCATTCTAATACTGCCTCCACCGTAGAAGAGTCCACAGCTACTCAATCTTCTAAGATGATATATCCCAGAAATTGGAACTCCTAGATCCAAAACTGGCACTTCGAAAGCTTCCCAAAAGCTAGTGCTCTTGATGTACGTCTAGAACCTTCTGTAGGTGTCTCGTGTGCTCCTCCTATGATGCTGAGTACACAAGGATGTTGTCTATTAAGACCACTACAAACCGGTCCAAGTATGGTTGGAAGATCTGGTTCATATGTCCCATGAACACTTTGGGGGAATTTGTCATGCCAAAAGGCACCAACTGGTACTCATAGTGACCATAGCGGCATCTGAATGTCATCTTCAGTATATCCTCATCCCGTACTCATAACTGGGGGTAACCTGACTGAAGGTAAGCCTTCGAGAACCAATTTGTCCCTCTCAGTTGATCAAAGAGGTCTTCTATCCTTAGTACTGGATACTTGTTCTTCACTATCACATGGTTTAGGCACCATTAATCTACACAAAACCTAAAACTCCCATTTGCCTTCTTGGAAAACAAAACTAGGGCCGCCCAGGGTAAAACATTGGGTCTCACGAACCCCTTCCTCTGCAAATCCTCTAGATACACCCTCATCTCACGCAGCTCTGCGGGAGCCATCCAATATTCTTGTGAGTATATCGATGTGATACCGAGCTACAAGTCGATGCAGAAGTCAATCTATCAGTAGGGAGGTAGTCTAGGAACATCTTTGGGAAATACGTCCTTGTACTCTACCACTACTACTGGGAACTAGAATCTCACAACATCTGCTGCTTTGAGGGTAAGGCTAACCAACTCATGAGTGATCGGTTTCACCCTCAAATGCATGATCCCATTATGTGCTACTTGGATCTCCTTTTTCACTAATAAAGGAAAACATCATCCCATCATTGCGGACACATCGCACTATTCACCTAAAGCAGTCAATCTGAGAAAGGACTAAAGATAGCCAGTCCATACCAAGAATGACATCGTAAGGCCTCAATGTTGCCACCAAAATGTTCCAACTGAAACTCTCACCTCCTAGGGTAAGATCACACTGTCAACAAAGGTGTGTGATCGTCGAGTCTCCTCCGTTGGTGTCTCCAAGCGTAAGGGTCGAGTCAACTGCTCTACTGGAATCTCAAGGTTTCACACAAGACATGTGGTGAGGAAATAATGACTGGAACCTATGTTTATATGTATGGAAACTAAGGTAGAAAAGTCATAGATCATACCTCAGATCATCCCTAGAGTCCCTGGCTCATATTCCATGACCACATGTAGTTGTCCCCGACCCTATCCCCCGACTCCCTGATCATGGTGTGGACCTCTTGGGGTGATTATGGGAGTAGATCAAAGCGCCCACCACCACTTTCAGCTCCCCCAACTCCTCTTCCATGTCCTTCATCTGGAGGGTATGTCTGCTCCACTCTCTACTTATCCCTTGGTGGTCCATCCACCACCTATCTGTCAATAGATCTATGGGTCAGAAATTCTCTAGCAAGATGTCCCCTATCATCGCATGAGTGGAATCACCTCTCCTTAGGATGGATGGATCTATCCTGAGTGCCATGAACTATCGATCCCCTGGCCTAGGTCTTCCTGTGATGTTTCCTAAGTCCCGATCCTTGTGCCTGACATTGTCTCCCTACTACCGAGGACTCGACACCTGTCTATCTGCTACTGACTATTGTCAGTTGTCTCTGCTCATCCAAGAACCTCTCGATCACCAAGGCTCACTCGATCTCTCCAGCACAAGTCGATATGAATAGAGGCATGACACTATCTCAGATTTCCCATCATATACATCACTCTAAGGTCCGATCTCTAAGGTATTGATCCCTGACCATACTCATTGAGTACCTGGTGAGGTTGGTGAACCTTGATGACTTGTCAGATACTGTCAAATTTCCCAACAAGAGCTAAAGAAGCTCCTAGATACGCACTTCTCTCAGCATAACTGGAGGGAACTCCTCCCTAAAGTGTTGCTCGATCTCTGTCCATGAAAGAGTCTCCACGTTGTGATTTTGCATGGTCAGACTCCACCATCATCATGTTAAACCCTGAAGAACGATCGCTCCGAGAATCACCATCTGGATTGCTGGTGTCCTCACTAGACAGAAAACTCTAGTAACCGCCTCATGCCAGTCCCCCGCCGCCTGACGGTAGGGCTCGCCTCGTAACCTGAGGGGTCTATGCATCTAGAACTCATGGAGCACGCTCAGCATACACCCCTCGTCGTTCAGCACTGTAGGTACCCCAGGATGGTCCACTGGGGGTGGGATAGTAGGTGCACCACCTTGAGTTAATGCATGGGGAACTGATCCTTATATGGAAGCCTCGTCACTGAGGGTTTCATCCTTCTGACCGAGTTGCGGAATCCAATCAGGTATGCGTCATGAAGAAATATTGTAAGGAAACAACATGTACCTTGGTCAATAAGTATATCTGGAGAGATGAAACAAAGGACATGGAAAACACAACCCACTCCTCTATGATGCATGTACCATTCTTTTATATCCCCAAAACTAGTGTTTTGATGTACCGAGTCGAAAATAAGGTTATCAGAGTCCTGGTGCATGGATATGTCGTCCACCCGCGCAAGCACTAGAGTCTGTGGCTTGAAATTGGAGCTCGAAAAACATAACACTGTTATCCCAAATCAATCTCACAGACTCTGGGTCCTAAGGTAGAACCGTCTTCTATTACCACTCTACCAGGACCCGTCCCAGTGGGGCCCACACCATGACTCCCAAATCCCACCTCCAATAGGCCAGGGGCTGGTGTCTAGCACCAAGTAGGCATATTGAAAACATGGGAGGAATTTCTTAATTACCTTTACACACTCACACATATCCAAGCCCACAAATGCTGAAATCTAAAAACCACTAAGGAACAAAATTCATGCATACAACTAAACCCAACCAACGTAGTACAATATAAGTAAAGTGTAGTAAGTAAAACTAGGTCACAATACAAGGCCACAAAAATAAGATTCTGCAAACTAGAGGGTCCAACCTGTAAGTACAAAGAGGTACTGGGACAGATGCTCATAGCTGTATGAACACCTTGGCCTGTAGGGAACTCTGAAAGCACGGTCTGGTCCTAGTCCTCCCGGGACTCCATCAAAAGGCCACTCATCTATACAAGACACCACATGTGAGTTAAAATCCTGTGTAGGGGTGAGTAAAACCATACTCAGTAGAGGACCCCAAAAACCACAATGAAATATACAAAGGAAGGGTTAAATCACCTTTACACAGTATATGTCTACTAAACATATAATATAAGAAACACAATCCAGATATACTCAAAAATCAGACCTTTAGTCTAGACACAAGTGACATAATCTCATGCCACCACTAGGGATTCAGTTTGAAGGTTACACGAAGCACTCATCTAGGAGAACTCACTCCATGAGTCTGATGGTCCTGATGATGTCTATCTGAGAAGTAATTTTTGTTGGGAAAGGTGATGAGATATTGATGCACTCATTCCAGGAGAACACAGTCCTGGGTGGGAAGAGATCACGATACCTAGATGAGGATCACTATCAGGGCCTTGGAGGATACCATGACTCATTAGGATGCACCTGCAAAGTAGAGGATTAGCGTCTTGTGGGAATTGTCACGTCGATACCCGAATCTACCTAGGGTCATGAATGGATAGAGGATATCACTTTGGGCCTCTCTGAGGGATACCTAACTCTCTCTTTGAAAGTAATACTGAAGGGATCATACTCATGTGAATGGAAATGATACATCACCTTTAGTGGAATGAGAAAAAGGGGCACTAACCCAAACAAAACCTATCCATGAAACAGAGGATGAGAACATCAAGCCATGTACTGATAAGTAAAAATAATCTAGAAGTTTCACACACCATGTCTTATGAACCCGGTAACTTCCCGTGTACAACGAACTATGTTGTAAGGATTGACATTGAAAATGAAACAACATGACTTGTTGAAAGGATCACACGCCGTATTGAAGCATCTGGGGGCTGCTCTATATACGCTGGCTATGTGCCCATACACAACCTCAACCCATGTATGCCAACCCGTGTAATTGAAACATGAGGTGACCCACGTTACTGGCCTAGTATGGTCGTGTGGTGGAGTACATGGGGTTTACTCCACCCCATGGGCGTGTATCATCTGAGATACATGGTCAACCACTTGTAAGGACCCCCACACCGTGTGATAGTGGTCACATGCCGTGTCAATGCTTCCTATCGCACGAGACTCTAGCCACATTTAGGTAGGGTCCACACACTGTGTCTCCCCAGAGGCACATCATGTTATTCATTGCATGTAGGGCTCAAACCCTAGCTTCCACCACTGGTCCACAAGGCATGTTCATCAAGATACATGCCGTGTATTCCAAATATTTCCGAAATCACGAACCTGCTCTACCATGCCTCATGTACTCCTCTGGTCTTCGATCTAGCCATCCGATTACATCAAACCTCAAGATCCAAGGTCACCATGCCATGCCATCGATGTTTCGGGAGGTTTTGGGCATTCAATCAGCCCCAAAAACTTGTCTCGATTATCCTCACGAAGAACGGTCGAAGAACAATTTCTCCCGAACTGGGTCAATTCGTATGCCGCCACTGTCATCGCACCTCCGTTGAGTCATCATGATGTCGGATCTCCAATTTTGGATCATTTCATTTTGAAATAGATGTGCAATGATCTGATTTTCATAACCCCACAAAGAATGAAAAGAACGTGGGGTTAAGAGGAGGAAGAAAATCAATAAACAAAAGAGGAACATACCTCTATCGTCATTCATCATGGTGTTGATTCTCTCCCATTAGGAGGATTAAACAGAGGCAATCGAAACATGTATTTTAACGTCATGGATTAATACCCAAAATCAAGCTAATAAAACCTCTCCTATAAGAACACATGATTCGTGGATCAACCTATTTGTGGGTTTATCCATGTTGGATGTTTAATCCAAGAACAAAGATAAGAATAATCGAAATAACAACCCATACTTCAATTAAATGGAAGAAATATCACCACGTCATGTTGATTGGAGAGGTTTTCCGAATCCAATATGCATCGATCGATCATGTAATCATCATCTTCCAATAGGTACTCCTCCAAAGCTTCATGAATTCTCTATAGTTCCTCTCAATTTTCAACCAATGACCAATATTCGATTAACCCATTAAAAGGTGGGAACACATTTCAACATTCCATCTTGCTATGACATTAATGATTCGGTGTTACTATTTGTAAGTCATTATGGCGTGAAATTAATTATCAAAATAGTTTCCCCATCATTGTGCTGAAGTAAAAATTTTCAAATAAAATAAAGTAATGTTTTCGAATTGTTTTATTTTATTTTACTAAAAACATCAGAAAATTAAATTTTTCCCTTAACCCACGCTAATCGAGGTTAGGCCCATTATTAGGTGAAGTCTTCATACCAGATGAAATGGTTCCCTCATATTTTTAATCGAGGCATCCGTTTGGAAACCACCACAACCACCAACTCACTTAAATTTAAAAAGTTTAAACTACCATTTCAGGCTCACTGTGCCTCAGAATCTCAAGCCGTTGAAAATTATGGTCTTATAATAATTCCATATAATATTTAAAAATAATACACAGAAACATATGGGACATTAAAATCCTAAGGGAATGATATTTTTTATAGTGAAATATATCACCATTGATATATACAATGTACCTCTTTCAATAACATGATAAATAGGTGTCGATAGATTTAAATCACAAAAAAAATAATCTTTAAATATTTTAATATAATAAAATTATAGATAATTAGTTATTTTACAATTAAAAAAAGAATTGGAAAATTTTTTATTACCTCAGGAATGATGTTCCATTGAGATGAATTTCTTTCCTTAAAACTGGGGGCATATAGATCATAATAGTTAGTATATTATTATGGTGATTTTTTTAATTGAACCCTTTGAAGGTGATGTTTTATTAAATGGGTTTTTCTATTTACCCTTTCTATTAATGATTCAATATTATATTCTATGTATTTAATTTTATTTTGAGTATACACATGTGGTTGTGATTTCCCAATGTGTTCTCTAGGTGATACTCCTTACCCTACACCTCTAACATGACCATATATTTATAGATTCTACAAATCCACTAATTGTTTTTTCTTTAACTAAAATGGAATGCACATATTATATCCAAAACAAATGAAAATATCAGAATCCAAGTAGTCATTGTTATGTTATAATATAATAATAAAGATTAAATTTATGTTAAACCTTACTTCCACATGATTCCAACACCTTCATTGTGTTTTCATATACAATTTTTCATTTTTATTTAAAGAAGTGTCCTTATATAGAATATGATATTTGATGGATATAGTTAAAGACTTAATCCTAAAATTTTATAATATAAATGTTCTTTATAGGGAATAATGATAAGAAAATTATTGTCTCATTATTTTATTTTTCTATGTAATATAGTTTTTATATTTTATTTTTATCACAATATCATCCCAGATTGGATACCTTAATTAAAAAATTAAAATGTTATAGATATATATATATTAATTTCCATGTGTATTATAGTGTTAACCATTATGTAACTATTGAATATATACTTCATTGGGTAAATAGATAGACCATGTGTATTCTATCAAACCTCATATTTTTATCTTTATTTTTATCATAATAATATTTTCTAATAACATAACATGATATTGTTTTGATATTATTTTTGATTAATCTCATTTACCCTAGTTCTCAAATATATTATTTTATTAAGCTTAAAAAATTTCTTACCTTAAAAATGTTGATCATATTCACTTAGTTTCTAACCATTTGATAATTACTTATTTTTTTTTAAATTATTGTTATGTTGTTCCTCAAGATTTTTAGTGTCCATTGGTTCATAATCCATTTTCAAAATAACTACTTAGAAAATTAATTTAAAATATGTAAAAATATTTTTTAACACAATATACACAATGAAAATACATTATATTTAGAAACTAATCAGGTATATCAAATATATTTGTTACCCACCTTTTGTGTTATTTAATGGTCGAAGGGATTTATTTTCTCTATTAAGTATCATAATCTCATACATGTGTTCTCCACCAACATATAAGATACCATCATCATTGGGACCACCATGAAATGAATATAAAATTAAAATACAAGGATCATCATAAAAGTATGTTTCACTAGATTTCAAAAAGATTTATTCTTAAACTGAACAACTAACCAATTTTTGTTTGTAGGATATAGACTATAAATTAATTTTGTATTTTTTCAATATATTATGAAGGGTTTATCTTTATACCATTCTAAAAAAGTACAATTTCATGAATCTCAATTCAACAATTTCAGCAAATATTTTATTATTAGACCATTTTCATCAAAAAAAACATCCAGAATGTTTTATAATCCATCTATCATATATTTTTTATTATACCAAAGCATTAAATATTCAAAAAATAAATGGATTCCTTTCCTTGGTACTAGATATGAGCATCAATTTCACCATAAGAGTGACCTCACTATTCTTTATCATACTATATTTATTTTTTCGCATTGTATTGAATTCATAGCTATAATTGTGTAACTATTATAAGACAATAGTTGTACACTGGGTCCTATAGATAAAAATTAAATTATTATATAAATTAAATTTAGATTTTAAGATAATTATTTTAAAACATATTCTAAAAATAACCTCATAACTTATGTATTATGACTTTTTGATATCAAGATTTTATCTATTTGTGGATTTAAATTCTAGAAGGTTTTTCTTTTAATTTTCAATAAAAAGAAGAAACTATATATTGTAATATTAAACAGAATTATGAGCCTACTCCCAATATATTATATAAAATTGAGATAAAATAACATCCTTAAGTTCCTTCTCCCATAAAGTGTTTTTATGATATTTGGGGACTTTAGTTTTTTCCACATCATAAAGGTATTTGACATAAAATTCAAAAAAAAATTAAAAAATAGAACGCTACATAATGAAATCTTTTAAGTGAAATCAATTTTTGTTGAACCCTTTTAAAATATTTATATATTATTAAATGTTGTATATAATTCTATAATGTAAAGGAACCCAAAATCATATCTCTCTCACAAAGTGAACCTCCATGTGAACCATAATATCAAATAATAATTTTGATTAGAGCATATAATATTAATATAATGTGATATCAATTTCGTATTCCATAGAAGAAAAAATTTCTTAGTTTAAAACATTTATAGATAATTCAATGAAAATTAAATAATTTTTGGTTACTATGTGTTATAAATTTTAATGAAAAATGCAATGTAAATCTATAGTTGATAGGCCGAAAGGGTGTCATTATTTCCCTGTCACTGTAATAAATATACAAATTTTATTAAAACTCAACAAAAGAAACTAATTTATTAAAATGAGTATTATAGCAGGTTGAGGTAAAATACATTATTATTGTCAAATTAGTTTATTTAAATTATTAAATTTATTATTTTAATTAAAATTTAGAAAGAGTTGAAGTAGTGATGAGTTTTATTAATTTTAAGAAAGAAGAATGAAGTCAAAGTATATTGATTTTTTAAATAAATCATATTTTGAAGGCGTGTCAAGGCTTTATAGTTTCATGGTTTATGAGAAATTAGATTTTAGAAATTAAATTATTAATCCATGTGTGCCATCAGTGTCAATATATGATGGATCCAATTATCATGGCATCCTCTCCTCATGAAGTGAATCCCCTATTTCTTATGGACTAGTAATTTAGGGAATCACCAAATCATTTTTTTCTTAATACCATTTTGAAAATATGGTAACCTAAATGTGTAAATAGTATTTAATAATTTAGGGTAACAAGTTATGATATAAATAAGGTTCAATTAATGTTTAATTTAAAGGACACGAATAGAAAAATAAGGAAATTGAAATTTCATGAAGGAATTGGTGAAAACCAAATACATGACTAATGAAAAACAAATAAATCCAATGTCACTTTCCCCCTTCAGCTACATAACCATATCATAATGAAGGTTTTACTGCCTCTTCCTAGTGATGAGGTAAAAATTGGAATGGAAATAAAGAAAAAAAACATGAATGAAAGAAGGAGAGAAAGTGGAGGATGAGCATACAACAGTGAAAATTCTCTCCCAAAACATTGGTTTGTAGAATCCAATTTGGAAATAGAATCTACCCTCTCTATTTATATAAATATTGTGGGATCATGGAGAATTTAATGGTGTTAAATAGTATCCCCATTTATTTTTGAGGTCCTAAAATATTTCTCCACCACCCGTTGCGTTGAACTTGTCCATTTGTTGCATCATCCTAGTACTTTCACATTGTGTAACTTTTTACAACATGTAATGTTTAGCGTCATGAACTACTGAAGTATTATTTTCATGTTATGAAAATTTTTAGGAGTGTCATGGCTTGTAATATTTTCTTGATTTGAATTTTTTATACCATGTGAATCTTCTATATCATGTGCCCAAAGCTCTATTTTTTCTATGTTCTTTACTTAAAAGATGCATTATGGGTTTACATTCCCATTATTCAGCTATACTGAGAAGCACCACTGCATGATCTTTCCTTTTTCTCTTAAAATTAATTCCATTTTTCCTTTTTATAATCATTGATTTTATCCTTCCAATTATAAAAGAACAAGTTAAATAGTACCAGTTTTGGAAAGATTAATAAATATTTTACATAAATAATTATATTACAACTCCCTAAAATATATTCATGAAATACTGAATAAATAGGATTTAAATATTATATTAAAACATGAAATTAATGTGATATTAAGTTGTTTTCAGCAGAGGGAATCCATGAAAGCTCCATGAAACCCTTTGAATGGTGTGAATCAGTATTCTACCTAATTTAATCTTTTTTATAAAAAACATAAACTATAACCCTCACCCATCAAATATTTTACTCTTATTAAGAGGATACCATTAAATCTCTCAATCCCCAAACATCACTCACCCTATATGAAAACATGAATGTAGAAATTAAATCACAATAGAAAAAATATTTTTCCTTGATTTACCCATACTAGGATATGTCCTAGAAGTATACAATAACAATATACTAGTATACTAAAGTCTAATATACTCACTGTTCCATGAATATAACCTTTGGGCTTCATCACTATATAGTAAGGCTCATTTTAATTATAGTGGTTATAGATTGTG
Source organism: Viscum album (assembly GCA_963277665.1). Taxonomy (NCBI): domain Eukaryota; kingdom Viridiplantae; phylum Streptophyta; class Magnoliopsida; order Santalales; family Viscaceae; genus Viscum; species Viscum album. Next base: position 1,497,095,073 of record OY728155.1, on the reverse strand, counting down.
AAATACCTCCTAAGTTCCACTCCCAATTATTCCTCCTTCACAAGAATAATTAGGGATTCCTTACTCAGTTTATATAAATGAATGAATATTCTAGTTCAACATAGAGAACTGGAACATTGTGCATCTTTGTAACGACCCAAAGTGTCACTAATGGAAATCCCTCTTGATCTAGTTAAATGTATCTTTATATAAAACGTTTATATAAAATGTCAACTTCTTTGGTTTTATGTTAAGAATTGTGACTGTTACTTTTATAGCTGTTGAACAGTGATCACATCATTAGTATAAATATAGGGCTTTAACAAATCCAATTTACTCAGACAAAAGAAGCAATGGCCTCATCTAGTAGAATTTTTCCTTACAAAGCCCATTTTTCGGAGCTTAGAAAAGAGGTGGCATCCTTTGGCTTCGCTCTTGACTAATCCCAAGCTGATCTTCATCATGTCAAGCTCGAACGGGACCGTCTACGGGAAAAGTGGAAGTTGATAGAGATTACCACTTGAGCGATGTTATCTGAGCCACCCTAAGAGTCTGTCACCATCGCGCACCTTAACCTTGGGTATTATGCGGCTGTTTTAAGGGTGTATGTAACAAATTGCTAGTAATATGTTCATGTATATTTTTTTTATATAATAATGAATATACCTTCTTATCATTATTGATACACTGTAAATAGTTTTAAAGTACAAATATTGTTTTTAGTTATTATTTAATTAAAAAATATATTTTAATAAATTAAGGTATTTTTTAATTAAATAATACTTTAATAAAATATTATTATTATTATTAAATTAATTTTATTATATATAAATGATCTTATAATTTTATGAATGGAATTATAATTTTTATTAATGTTTGAAAGCCATTTCTGTCAAAACCCATGAATTTTTTATAAATGTCGTTTTTTATTTTAAAAGTAAAAATTAACATATATAGAAAATTATTTAGATAAAATAAATGATATTTCTAGAATCAGGACATCAAAATTATCCAACGGTAAATTTTTCATAATTTTCTAAGACAGTCAATTTTTTGGGTAAAAATTAAATACTGTTTAAATATATAATGTGTTTTATGACATCATAATGACCCAATAGTGATGTAATAAAATACTATAAGATTTATGTTCGGCCAATATATTTTTTACCATTAAAATATTGTGATTTTGGGTTTGTTTTACTTACTTTTCAAAGCATTAATGGACCCCTCAAGACTTATCAAACATCTTGTCTTTTTAAATTATTTTCCATGGGAGTGTGACTCACCTCCACATAAGCAACGCCATTATTTTAAGAAGTTTGGACTTTTGCCTTATAAAATATTTTTTTCCTATTCCCTTTTCCAAAAACCATGGGCAAAAATCATGAGCTGATTTGTAGTTCGGATTAGTTTAATGTAAGGAGTCCAAAACCTAAATAATAAAGAATTCACTAACCTTTCCTATATAAACCAACCCAAGCTCCCACTTCCTCCTCACTCAAAGCCTTTTTAGTTTGTCCAACCTCTGCCCTAATATCTCTATAATCCTCCGAAGGTTCCCCAATCTCCCAAGAATCCTCTCTCAAGCCTCTCTTAAGCCTTTGGAATCACACTTCCAAGTAACGGTTTTTCTTCTTCCTTTCTCATTTTTTTCCAATTTTACTTAAGTTGTTTTGCCTATTTAATTTCAATTGTGAATGTTGGGGTATGGTTTCAAACCTCCCTCATACTTCCCCCTTTATGTTTGAATTATGGTAGACCCCTTTCTCTCTCATTAGATGCCTCCCATGTAAACCTGTTACTATGCTGAAATTCTGAAAGGAACTTCTCTCTCCTCATTTACATTCAAGCAATACTTTTGTAGCATGAATCTAAATTCCAATAAAATTGTTGGGACATGTATCTATATGACCTACTTACTTTTCATTACATGTAAATATGATGAGGAACCCCATTCTCTCTCATCAACCTTTTTTATGAATTCTTATGTCACACCGTTACGCTGCCGAAATCACACCAATTTTCTAAGCCAATGCCATTGTGTAGTGAATACCATGCCCATTTCTCCATTAAGGGTATTCACCTTTATTCACATTTACTTATTGATTATAAAGTTTCATGAATGATTTCCAAATTCCTTTATCGTGAAATAAATGATTATGTTTTATGAATCCATGTTTTATGATCCATGTGGCACACTTATGCATGAAATGAAATGTTTAAGAATGGTGCACCCTTATAGCACTCCAATGCATTGGGTAAAGTATAGTATCATGATACGTCATGTGCAATGAGTATTGACTCATGCTAATTCAAGTGAAACGAGGGTTTACTCGTGCTTCATGTGCAATGAGGATTTACTCATGCTCCATGTGCAATAAGCCTTGGCTCATGCTAATTCCAGGATAAGTGTTGTTGCCACATTTCCATGTTTTGATTATCATGCTTTATCACACCCTTATGTTCATGTTTCTCTTGTGCTCTATTGATATGCCTATTTTATAACATGTATCGTACTCCTCATGTATTCCATGTTTATTCCCTTACTGGGATTTATAGCTCAACCCCTTTTCTAATGAATGTCCTCCGGTTATCCCATGCAATGCTAAGTACGGGGGAATGTAGTGGTCATGTAAAAGATGTTTTCAATAAAGATGTTGTATTTCATGATTTAAGTTGTTATATAATGATCCTAAGCCCCAAAGACACTATAACTCTCGGTCATCCACGTTTTATCAAGTGAATAGTGTATGTAATAAATCATGTTTAAATTTGTAATAAAAGAAGTGTTGTCATAGTTGGTATCAGAGGATAGGTTTAGTTATTTTTTGGGATTAGGATTAGTAAACCCTAGTAAAGCCTTAGAGACAAGACTAAGTATAATAAAATCATCCTTAAGTTTGGGTAAGTCCTGATTAAGTGGTTTATCAAGCAAATGCATCCCTGTCTGGATACGAGCAGGTAGAGGCGGCTCTGGCACAGATGTATCCTAGGGGTAAAACCTGAAAACACCGCTTTGAGCTAGACTCGAACGGGAACTGGTGCATGACAATGGGCCTTGCTTCACTTTTGATTACGACTCTCTTGAGGGATATGTTTTGATAAATTCACAAGCTTAGTATGAACCCTTATTAAGGGAATTAAAAAAATTCCCCTAAGAATATATTTTAGAAAGTATATCATGAAAAGCCTAGATTAAAGCCTATAGACTCATGAGTTATGGAAATAAAAGTTTATTTATAAGTCATCAACTTTTTTCTTTGGATTACCTTTTATGTGTTACCCCCTAAATTTCCTTTTATTCCAGTCAATGGCCGGTAATAGGAGGACTTGGGTGAACAACCGATGTGAAGATCAGTGTGATGACTGTACTAATGAGATGCCCAATCGAATGGGAGCGGGAATCGCAAACTTTGTCAGGATTCTCTCTCAGCTAACTCAAGATTTGAATAGAAACACATGTCAAGAGGAATTTTAATCCCCCCTAAGAAAGAACAAGTCTCTATCGAGATATTCATGAGACAAAGACCTCCTACTTTTAGTGGATCATCTGATCCCACGATCGCTGAACAATGGATCAACTCCATTGAAAAGATCATATCCATCCTTTAATGTTCTGAACAAGAGAAGGTTCTCTTAGAGGCCTGTCGTATGGAGGGTGAATCTGATCAATGGTGGACGTTGATCAAAAATACAAAGCCTGGGGAGGATATCGAGGTGTTGGAATGGAAGGATTTCTTGAGGATGGTTTTCAATAAATATTTTCCACACACCCTCCTCCTTAATATGGAAAGGGACTTCTTTTCTCTCAAAAAAAAAGACGAAGAATTTGTTGGAGTGTACGAGGAAAACTTCAAAAGGCTTGCACGATATTCTTCCGGATTTTTTGTTACCCTCGAATGCAAGGTTGACCGCTTCTTTGGTGGGATGAATCCTAGCATACGGAAATCATTAGCGATCCGTGACATCGATAGCTATGATGAAATTGTACGATGTTCCCTCAAGGTGGAAATGGAGATCGGGGAATCATAGGGGTATCATAGGGACAAGAAGCGTAAGGTGGAATTAAATGTTGGTGGTTCGATAGATAAATCCAACGGTGCTAAGAAGATCCATCACCCCACTTGCTAAAAGTGCGGAAAAAAGAACCCTAGAAATTGCCTCAAGGGGATGAGGAAATGCTTTAGGTGTGGAAGAGAAGGGAACCTAGCTGTTAACTGTCGGCAAGAAAGACTCGCGGCTGCGACAGAGGAGAGGAACGTTCCGTTCGAACCTCAACGCGTTGTTCATTACTACAACTGCAAAGAACTGAGGCACTTTTCAAATCAGTGCCCTAAACCCAGGGTTTTTGGAGGCAACCAACAACCTCTGAGGCAGCAAGTAAGAGCTTTTTCCATCACTTCTGCCAAAGCGAACCCCAACAACGAAGTGGTGATAGGTACGCTAATTATTCATTAAATAATAGTGAACATACTTTTTGATTCAGGTTCTACGCATTCTTTTATATCTCGAAAGTTTAGTAGAACAATCCTAGCACCACCACAAATCATGGAAGTGAAGATGTCGGTGAGTATGACAAATGGGGAAATCATTGTATCCCAAGAATATAAGTCCTCCCCTATTATAATCTGTGGATTTAAATTCCCTGTGAACCTCATGAAACTCCCTCTGGTAAAATTTGATGCAATTACTGGCATGGATTGGCTTTCCTTATATAGAGCCAACATAAATTGTCGGGAGAGGGAAATAGCACTCTATATGGAGAATCGACCCTCGATTCTTTACAAGTGTAAGGAGGAAGATGAATCTCCTTTAGCTCCATCATTTCAAGAATGGATATTATTGCCCTATGAGCATGCATATCTGGATCAAATGATTGAGTCTAAGGAAGAAACCATCATTGAAGAAATGCGTATTGTGAGGGAATTTGCTGAAGTGTTTCCCAAGGAACTGCCTGGTCTTCCTCCTAGAAGAGATGTTGAATTGTCAATTGAACTTATACTAGGGGTGCTACCAATATCCAAGACTCCATATAGAATGTTTGCCGTGGACCTTGAAGAGCTGAAGAAACAACTACAGGAGAATCTAGATAAAGGGTTTATACGCCCAAGTGCTTCACCATGGGGTGCACCAGTCCTCTTCGTCAAGAAGGATGGGTCAATGCGGCTTTGCATCGATTATCGTGAACTTAACAAAATCACGATAAAGAACAATTATCATCTGCCATGGATCGATGACTTGTTTGATCACTTGCGTGGAGCACAATACTTCTCCAAGGTAGATTTGTGGTTGGGATATTATCAAGTAAGGGTGAAGCAGGAAGGTGTCCCCAAGACTGCTTTTCATACAAGATACGGGCACTATTAATTCATAGTAATGCTTTTCGGACTCACTAATGCTCCAGAAATCTTCATAGACTTGATTAATAGAGTGTTTAGAGATTACCTTGACAAATTTGTGGTAGTCTTTATAGATGATATTCTAATATACTCCAAAACAAAGGATGATCATGAGAAACATTTAAGAACTGTACTAGAGACTTTGCGCAAGGAGAAGCTCTATGAGAAGTACAATAAGTGTGAGTTCTGGTTGAAGGAGGTCTCATTCTTGGGCCATATCATCACAAGCAATGGGATATCTGTGGATCCCTCCAAAACAGATGTAATTGAGGGATGGTCGAGGCCAACATCGGTAAAGGATATCCGTAGCTTCTTTGGGTTAGCTAGATATTATCGACGATTTGTGAGAAATTTATCACGATTTTCCAACCCTCTTACCAAGCTAACTCGAAAGGGAGTAAAGTTTTTTTGGAGTGATGAATGCGAAGACCGCTTTAAGGAGTTGAAAAAGAGGCTTATCACAGTGCCCATGCTCACTTTACCCAAAAGTGGGGAAATTTTTGTGGTATTTAGTGATGCTTTGAAGAAGGGATTAGGCTGTGTGCTGATGCAGAATGATAAAGTGATATCCTATTCCTCAAGGCAGTTGAGAATACGTGAGATAAACTATCCAACGCATGATCTAGAGTTGGCGGTGGTGATCTTTGCCTTGAAAATCTGGCGGCATTATCTCTATGGGGAGAAATGTGAGATATATACTGACCACAAGAGTCTTAAATATATATTCACAAAGAAAGATCTTAATATTCACCAAAGAATATGGATAGAGCGCATCAAGGATTATGGATGTTCAATACATTACCACCCTAGGAAAGCAAACAAGGTGGAAGATGCCCTAAGTAGAAAGGACCCAGCGATTATATCAATGATGAGAATTGAGAGGGATCCAATCTTCTTAGACTTGATGAAGATGGACATGGAAATATTAATGAAGGGAATATCATCAATCCTTTCACAAATGATTTATCAACTGTCTCTTTTGGAAAGGTTAAAGGATGCTCAAAAGGATGATGTGGGAATTCAGGAAAAAGTAGAAGCTATCAAAAAGGGGAAATTCTTGGAGTTTAATGTTAATGAAGAAGGAATTGTGCGATTTGGGAAAAGACTATGTGTTCCATCAAGTCCGGAGCTGAAGAAGGAACTTTTGGATGATACACATAGTTCAAATTTCTATATTCACCCAGGGACCACAAATATGTATCAAGATCTCCGAGAAAACTTTTGGTGGGATAATATGAAGAAGGAGATCGCTGAATATACATAAAAGTGCCTGGTGTGCCAGCAAGTGAAGGCAGAGAGGCAAGAAGTCTAAGGGGATGATGCAACCATTTCCCATACCAGAATGGAGATAGGAGAACATCACCATGGAATTTGTCACAAGACTTACAAGGACATCCAATGACAATAGTGCAATCTGGGTTGTCGTGGTTCGTCTTACAAAGACTGCACACTTCATTGCTATTCGGGAGGATTTCTCATTGGATCATCTGGCACGGATATATATCAGGGAAGTGGTAAGGCTGAATGGAGTGCCACTATATATTGTGTCTGACCGAGATCCAAGATTCACCTCTATGTTTTGGAAGAGTCTTCAACAAGCTCTGAATACTGAACTGAACTTCAGTAAGTCTTATCATCCTCAAAATGATGGCCAATCCGAGCAGACTATCCAAACACTTGAGGAAATGTTGAGAGCATGCTAAATGGACTTTAAAGAAGGATGTGATCAACATATTCCTCTAGTTGAGTTCTCTTATAATAATAGTTTCCACTCGATCATCCAAATGGCACCATATGAAGCCCTTTATTGGAAAAGGTGCAGAACATCGGCATGTTGGGATGAGGTCAGTGAACGTAAGCTGCTTAGACATAAAATGGTTGAAGAAATGGAGGTGATGGTGAAAACCATTCAGCAACATATCAAGGCAGCCCAGAGTCGACAGAAGAGTTATATAGATAATCATCGATGAGACATTGAGTTTAAAGTTGGAGACATGGTTCTTCTACGCATATCTTCGTGGAAGAAGTTCATGAGGTTTGGAAATAAAGGGAAGTTAAGTCCAAGGTACATCGGCCCCTTCGATATTATTGATCGTGTGGGGGCTGTGGCCTATCGACTAGAACTTCTACCTACCATGGCCAAGGTACATGATGTCTTTCATGTATCCCTCTTAAGGAATTACATACCAGACCCTTCCCATGTACTCTTTTCTGAGGTGGTATAGTTGGAGGATGATCTTTCTTATGAGGAGCAACCATTGGAGATATTAGATCGTAGAGAAAAAGTTCTAAGAAATAATACAATGCCCCTTGTCAAGGTGTTGTGGAGAAACCACAAGTTTGAAGAAGAGACTTTGTAATCGGAGGAAATGATGAAGCTGAGTTACCCGCATCTGTTTTAGTGTGGGAAAAAGGAAATTTCGAGGGTGAAATTTCTTAAGGGGGGAATATTGTAACGACCCAAAGCTTTACTAATGGAAATCCCTCTTGATCTAGTTAAATGTCTCTTTATGTAAAACATTTATATAAAATGTCATCTTCTTTGGTTTTATGTTAAGAATTTTGACCGTTAATTTTATAGTCGTTGAATAGTGATCACATGATTAGTATAAATATAGGGCTTTAACAAATCCAATTTACTCAGACAAAAGAAGCGATGGCCTCATCCAGTAGAATTTCTCCATACGAAGCCCATTTGTTAGAGCTCGGAAAAGAGGTTGCATCCTTGGGCTTTTTCTCTTGACCAAGCCCAAGATGAGCTTCATCATGTCAAGCTTGAACAGGACCATCTACGGGAAAAGTGGAAGTTAATAGAGATTATCACTCAAGCGATGTTATCTAAGCCACCCCAAGAGTTTGTCATCATCGTGCACCTTACCCTTAGGTCATATGCGGATTTTTTAATGGGTTTTGTAAAAAATTGCAAGTAATATGTTCATGTATTTGTTTTTGTATATAATAATGAATATACATTCTTGTCATTATTGATACATTGTAAATAGTTTTTAAAGTACAAATAGTGTTATTAGTTATTATTTAATTAAGAAATATATTTTATTATATTAAGGGATTTTTGAATTAAATAATACTTTAATAAAATATTATTATTAAATTAATTTTATTATATATTAATGACCATATAATTTTATGAATGCAATTATAATTTTTATTAAGGTTTGAAAGCCATTTCTGTCAAAACCCATGAATTTTCGATAAATGACAGGTTTTATTTTAAAAGTGAAAATTAACATATTTAGAAAATTATTTAGATAAAATAAATGATATTTCTAGAATTAGGACATCGAAATTATCCAATGATGAATTTTTCATAATTTTCTGAGACGGTCAAATTTTTGGGTAAAAATTAAATACCCTTTAAATATATAATGTGTTTTATCACATCATAATGACCCAATATTGATGTAATAAAATACTATAAGCTTTATGTTTGGCCGATATATGGTTTACCATTAAAATAATGTGATTTTGGGTTTGTTTGACTTACTTTTCAAAGCATTAAGGGACCCCTCAAGACTTATAAACATCATGTCTTTTTAAATTATTTTCCATGGGAGTGTGACTCACCTCCACATAAGAAACCCCATTATTTAAAGAAGTTCGGAATTTGGCCTTATAAAATATATTTTTCATCTTCTCTTTTCCAAAAACCATGGGCAAAAACCTTGAGCTGATTTTTGGTTTGGATTAGTTTAATGTAAGGGGTCCCAAACCTAAATAATAAAGAATTCACTCACCTTCCCTATATAAACCCACCCAAGCTCCCACTTCCTCCTCACTCAAAGCCTTTGTAGTTCGTCCAACCTATTCCCTACTCTCTCTAGAATACTCCCAATGTGCACCAAGCTCCCAATAAGCCTCTCTCAAGCCTCTCTCAAGCCTTTGGAAGCACACTTCCATGTAAGGGTTTTTTTCCTTCCTTTCTCATTTTTTCCAATTTTTTAAGTTGTATTTCCCATTTAATTTCAATTATGAATGTTAGGGTATGGTTTCAAACCTCCCTCATACTTCCCTATTTATGTTTGAATGATGGGAGACCCCTTTCTCTCTCATTAGATGCCTCCCATGTACACCTGTTACTATGCTGAAATTCCGAAAGGAACTTCTCTCTCCTCATTTACATTCAAGTAGTACTCTTATATAATGAATATAAATTCGATTACAATTATTGGGACATGTATCTATATTACTTCCTTACTGTCCATTACATGTAAATATTATGAGTAACCCCTTTCTCTCTCATCAACCATTTTTATGAATTCTTATGTCACACCATTACGCTGCCGAAATCGCACCGATTTTCTAAGCCAATGTCATTGTGTAGTGAATACCATGCCCATTTCTCCATCAAGGGTATTCACCTTTATGCACATTTAATTATTGATTATAAAGCTTCAGGTATGAATTCCACAATCCTTTATCGTGGAATAAATGATTATGTTTTATGAATCCATGTTTTATGATCCATGTGGCACACTTATGCGTGAAATGAAATGTTTAAGAAGGGTGTGCCCTTATAGCACTCCAATGCATCGGGTAAAGTATAGTATCATGATATTCCATGTGCAATGAGTATTGAATCATGATAATTCATGTGCAATGAGGGTTTAATCGTGCTTCATGTGAAATATTGATTTACTCATGCTCCTTGTGCAATGATCCTTGGTTCATGCTAATTCCATGTTAAGTGTTGTTACCACATTTCCATGTTATGATTATCATGATTTATCATGCCTTTATGTTCATGTTTCCATTGTGCTCTATTTATATGCCTATTTTCTAACATGTATTTTACTCCTCATGTATTCCATGTTTATTCCCTTACTGGACTTTATAGCTCACCCCCTTTTCTTATGCATGTCCTCCGGTTATCCCATGCAATGCTAAGTACGAGGGAATGTAGTGGTCATATAATGGAAGTTTTCAGTAAAGATGTTGTATTTCATGTTTTAAGATGTTATATAATTATCCTAATCCCAAAATACACTAGACCTCTCGATCATCCACGTTGTATCAAGTGAATAGTTTATGTAATAAATCATGTTTAAGTTTGTAATAAAAGCAGGTTTGTCATAATCTACAATTGCAAAATATAAGCTATGATGAACACTAGTTTTCTAGATTTCATATTCTTAAAAAAATATGAGGTTAGATTATTAATTATAGAGGTCCATTTATTTTATACAATCAATATTCACATATTGTTTTTATGCACCAACAAATGAGAATAATTCTGCATTATAATTATCCTTCCTTCAATCAACAATATTTTTTAAATCATGATATATCAATGAATATTTCTTTTTATGAGTCATATTTTACAAGTAGTATATAGAGGTGAATTACCATCATTTTCATGTATATTTTCTTCTCTATATAAAATGTATAGGAGTTTGTTTCCCATATTATATTTTTTCAGAACCACCCAAGACATTTTAATATAGTGTTCCAAATTCCAAGATCATCATTGAAGTCTAAAAACTTTTCCCCCCACCTCATGTACTGAGATCATTCTAGGTGTCCCATATATTTTAGTGTGGTCAAATATTCTAATTTAAATTGATTCTTCCCCCTAAAATTCAATCAGAAGTTTTTATATTTAAATTAAACATAAATCTGAATAATATTCTACATTTTAATAGATCATGGATTGATTTCCATCACAATTTTATGATATCCTTTGAATTTGACCATGTAATGGTGTAATAGTCTCCATTATGGTGTAAACTTCAGGTCTACCATAGATTCAAGAAATCTTAATAATATCTCACTTTAAACTACTTAATGTTTATAACATTATCTTTTAAATAATGATATGCATTACCCAATATTTTTTGTAATGTAGTTCTTCATTGTTCATCCCTTACTTCTAGTGGGACATCAAATATTCATGATTTTTTATTTAAATGTGATCCATTAAAAACATTGATATATATTTTCCTTATTCCATCAGGGAATTCATGTTATTCCATTATCCAAAAAATATTTATTCATAGAAAACATATAGAAATTCTTATGAAATATCACTTCATCATGTTCTCCTTCAATATAATTCAATACTCCATTCATCCTCAAACATACCAACACACAAGTTATTCATTATCGGGGAGCATTAACTCTCATTTCATGTCCACACCCATTATGGTGTAGTTTTTTTTCTTCACCAAAAGAACATTCATCCCTTCATCAATTTGTTTTATTCATTCTCATATATCATTCACAAGAATAATAGGAAATAAAAAAAATTATATTATCATACCTTACATCAATTCCAAACCAATCATGCATTTATCATGTAATTTAAATCTCCTTGGATATGTTATATCACCTTTTTAATAACACAAACATACCAGTACTATATTATATAATTTATAACTAACATTTAATAACTTATATACCAAAAAAATATTAATTTTATAGTTTTATATAATTAATAAAATACATCACATAATAAAATATATATATTTTTCAAAAAATTGAAATTATTTATACAAATACAAATTATTAAATAATAAACTATATTCATATAATGATGAAAAATAAAAATCATGAATTTGACATTATGTTCAACCCCATTCATCCTTCAGTCTTATATAAATCATTTTAAATAGTTTAATGATCATATACATCATTGTAAGGGTTATAAATGAATGAGAAGACCCATGAGTTCAATTAAATACATGAAAATAAATGAAAACGTATTTCCTTCAAACCCAAAAATTGATCTCCTATAAAAATTATTTCAAAAAAATGAGTATTATTCTTTCCATGAAATTTTCTATATAAAAAATAATATATTTGCATAATGAAAATATAAATTCAATTAATGTTATTTAATAAAAATCAAAACATTTGAAAAAAAAATCCATGAAACACAATATTTTATTCTTTAAAAGGTCATCAACATTGATTCAATCATGAACTCATCATTTAGTCCCATGAAATCCAAATATATTCATTAAGTAGAATCGGAATTCATAAATAATCCATGAATTATTCTTCAAATATCATATTCTTTATCACCCATAAAAATAATCCTTATAATGGAATAACTTATAACCCACCATTTACAATATGTCACAATAGAATAAATAATTTCATGTCAATTCCAAAAAACATTTCTTCAAGGAATAAATCTATGACATCCAGTATTTTTATCACATAAACTTTCATTACATTATACTAAACTGAGGATCTTTAAGGTTTAGTGTCTTGGTAACCAGGAACTTAATACATAACAACATAAAAGATTCTTCTTAAACACTTGAAAGGTTTCTTAATTTGTTCATCCTATTTTCATTACAGCATCTCATAACCTGGGAGCATACATCAAAGGAAAGGGTGAGCAGAAGGCCCAGTAAGGGAAACAAGGCAAACATTTTACATGTGAATTTGAGATGCATCAAAAAGTCATGAAAAATAACTTTAAAGCATGAGAAAGATATCATGGGAAATATTATAATAAAAATAACGTGTTTCATAACATGAAGATGTGGCTACCATATTTAACATAAAAAGTCATTTTCGTTTCACCAAGGTCCATCCCCAAGGTTTCATTAAAAAAATTACCAAGGTTATTCACCAAGGTATCGTTAAAATGGTCATCTCTAGAGATTAAGTCTTTAACCAATGCATTGGAGTGCTATCAGGGTGAAACCTTAAATTTAGCTTTATTATCATGTGACCCACATATATCATCATCAATTATTTAATAAAAAATAATATATCATAAAATAAATGGGTTTCATTTCATAGTCATCACATTTTAAAAACTGCTTTAAAGAGGTGATCTTTATGTCACTTTAAACCCACAGAAAAAGGAAATCGGGTTTCATGTATGTAAGTCCCAGAATTAAAATAGAAAATTTCGATATATATGTGAATACACCTATAGAAAAAATAGCTTTGAGTATTCATTTAATAAAATAAAATAATTTGAGATAAAGAGAGAGACATTTCGATAAGAAAATTTTGCAGCATAATGGCTATGTTATAGGGTTTTAGAAAATACTGAAAAGAGAGGGGAAACGGGTCACCCACACATAAATAATCCATAAAACAGTAAAGGGACAGAATATAAAGGATATAAGAACATGGTAATGAAATTTGAAAGACATACCATTTGAAGTGAAAAACATGGATGGATGACAAAAATAAGATTTCTCTTATGAAAATTTGGCAGCCTAACGTCGTCACATAAAACTTCAGAAAAATGAATTGATGAGATCAAATAGGGTCTCTCATTATATAAACATAAAATATAAGCATTTTAGATATAGATATCATACCCAAAAATAATAAAATGGAACTTGAAATACTTGACAAAAAAATAGAACTTGAATATGAGAAGGGTGAAAGAATCCCTTAAAAATTCGACAGCCTAACGGCGCCACTTAAACATTATTAAAATGAATTGATGAGAGAAAGAGAGGGTGTCTCATCATATTAACATAAAAATCACAGTATTATGAATATAAAATAACATCCCCATCATAAGAACATGGAGCATAAAAGAAATGACATAAAATAAAGTACTTGAAAAGAAAGAGAGTGGTAGGATCCCTTACCTTAAAACGTAACTCTTAAAACTCGAAGGTTGGGACCTTGAGGGCTTGGGGCACCTTAGGAGGACTCCTTGGGAGGTAAGTAGACCAAGACTTCATTGAGGATGATTTTGGAATAGAAAGGATGAGAGAATGGATTGGTATTTATAGGGGAAGTGAGGGGACAAGGCATTAATGGCCAAGGGACACCTCATTGGTGGTATTGGCAAAACAAGTGGTATTTCCTCATGGTATTGGCCACATGGGACACCTAATAACTTATCTTACTATTCATAAGTCGATCATCCCTTAAAATATCTTTTGACATCATCATGACACAGTTATGATGTCATTAAACATACAGAAACCCTAAAATTGTATTTTTATTATTCACTGAAAATTCAACTTTTTAAGAAAACTCCCAAAAAATTACCTTTACATAATATCAATGCTATGAATTCAAAAATAAACTCCATTTTATAAAAATAATTTTCTAAATATTTTTAATTTAATTTTAAAATAAAAACACTATTCAACGAAAATTCATTTTTTCAGAAATACACCCAAAAATTACTTTAATATAATATCGATGCTTTGAATTCAAAAATAAACTCCATTTTATATACAAAAAATTCTAAATATTTTTAATTTAATTTTTAATTAAAAAACACTATTCACCCAAAAAAACTAATACTTGACTAATAATTTATGAAACAGTTATTTACCCATTTTATTGAATCACATTACTTAATCAAGGTGCCTAAATTATATTAATACTTTCTTTTAGTGAGATTACTAATCCATTTGTTCACATTACTAATCCTAAGCGTAAAATCACTATTCATAAATCACTATTCCCCAAAAATTTAGTTGATCTTATTAGACTCTAAATTTCTTACTGAACACATTTGGAGAAGGCCATTTTTTGAAAATCATTACACATCATGAATTATTTAAGGTTTATATAAATCTTTTAAAATATCCATTTTTTCTGAAATTCATCAATAATATACATCCTACATTTATTCGGACATTTTTAAAATTCACAAACTTCACCATACAAAGAAATGACAATTTTTATTTATCAAAGGATTACACAAAGTAGTTATGGTCTCCTTATATAACCACTTATAACCCCAGCATAGGACCTAAGTGTAAGGTGTGCTAAGGTGAGAGAATCTGAGGGCGAGTCGTCCAACATTGCACGAGTTGTAATTTCTATCAGCTTGAACTTCTCACAAAGGTGATTTTGTTTTAGCTTCACATGATGAAGTTAGACTTGGGTTTGGTCCAGAGCAAAGTCCATTGGTGCTACCTCATTCCCAAGTTCTGTTAGATGGGCTTTGATCGGCCCAAAACTACTGGATGAGGCCATCGAATCTTCTTTCTATATTAATTAACCAAGATCACTTGTATTCAGAGACAATAATCCCAACATTTAGTTTCCAATGGTCATATTGACCAATGGTCATATAAAAGTTTAAAACCAACGGTATCATTATAATTATACTTATTTTATCAAATGAAATAGTTTTGTTGAGTATAAAATAAAATAACACACAAATTTAGGAAACAAAATTTATTCAAAATTTCATGTCGTTGCGAAATCATTATCTAATTATTATGGGGATATATCCTCAGATCCCCCAGTATCATTTATAATATTGAAGTTATAAAACATGGATAAAAAACATAAGATATATTATTTCAGCATACCCTTAATAAAACTCATAAAATATTAAATTTTGACCCATAAGAAAAAACATTTAAGTTAACACATAAAATGAATATGAATTAAATGAAATATTAAACCAATTCACTATTGAGAGTAAAATGATAGTAAAGAATATAATATTAATAAAATTAGAATATATATAATAAAATTATTAGATAAAATTATAGAGTTAGAGAGAGACTAATAATGATTTGAGAGAATGTCTTCAAAATATTTTAAAGTAATGGTTTAAAATAAAACCCATTATCTTGAGTCCTAACTCTCTTGGTACATCCTATAACCTAATGAATGAAATACAATTTTATTATTTACTAACTTTCAAACCATTTTAATGTATATTTCCTTATTATTATTACTTTTTATTTATATTTTCTTTTGTATTATATGATTATTGGAATAATTTATCTTCAGTCAGATATTTTGATATTGTATAGTCCTTAATTCGAAATCATTATTGGTATAACAGTATTGGTTATAGAACATTTTTAAATGGTTCTATAAGTTACATAAGTAAATTTTTCCTTTATATAGATAGATAATTGAAAATAAACTGTTTTTTAGGAAATATCTATTTCAGAAGGTAACCTAGAGCCAATTATTTTTTATTTTAGATTATCTATATATTCATATACTTGAATATTAATAAATAATTATCAAATATTGATTGTTATTCTACATAAATTTATTAGGATAATGTGCTAGAGTTTATATTTAATTGAAAATATCAGAATAATTTCCTTATTATAATGATAACCTTGCTATGTAGTGGTGATATTCTAAATTATAGTCATATGGCCACATAATATCATCTGATGATACATAGATGATGTAGAAACTCAAGTGAAATTACTCATTAGTGGAAACGACATCATCTAATTAGGTTCAAACATGGAAATATCCAAAACAAGAGATTATGTGGAAAATATATCCTATAATAATTCAAAATGTTTGGGTGTTATTGGATATTTCATTCTGGAAATGTGTTAAATGACCCTTCAGAAATTTTTTCTGTTATCATATACCATTACCTTAGAAATTAAATATATTTCCATAAATCACGATGTCATATGTTCATGGTGAAGTTGGGTATGGTGGGTGTTCGTCAAATGGTATGTTTTTATGGCATAGTTCAAGGAAGGATGTGTCCCTTCCATATTAATTGAAGTTGATATATTGGCCCTCTTATTGAAGTGAAACTTTTGAACTAAATTTCATGGAAATGTTGTTTGGAAAGGTTAATTTTAGTAATTCAATGGAATTAATATTAAGAATATAATAATATCACATGATTATGTAATCTAATTGATCAGATATCAAGACAGTTAGATTATATTACATTGTGAGAGATCATATGTGGTTGTCATTATTGCGACATTAACTTCTTTCTCTATAGTTCCCTTATGTGTTTCTATATGATAATGTTATACTTTAAGAGAACTCACATAATTCCACTAAAGAGGAAGCCTACAGGGTCACACATTACGTGTTTCAATTAATCTAAATTAAATTGTAAATGAATTTAATTATTGAAATATATATTATTCTATGCTCCATGGACTAATATTTTATTCTATATTTTATGATAAAAAATATTTAGTACTACATTTATATATGAGATTAATATTAAAATAAATATTTATTTATAAAACTATGAATAATATAATTGTTGATTTTATTTATTTTTTTGCTGTATAATATTTATTCATTGTGGTTTGGAAAATACCAATGAGGAAATGTTGACCGAGTTATCAGGCCTAAGGAGAATGATATATAAATAATTATTTAAATAAATTTTAATTAATTTATTTAAAGATACGATATTTATTTTATCTATGTGTTTAGAACATGTAAATAAAATAATTACCATATTATTATTATTTTGACAAGGGGTTAACATTAGATAGGTCTTAATTGAAATTATTTAATCACTACCAAATATCTATAAATAAATTTTTATATCTTTTCCTGGGGATATATATTGTTTTAAAAAACACACCACTCTAGAAATTCTCTCAACACAAATTAGAAAATAATCTAAAACCATCTCAAGAATTTAGAGAAAGAACCATCCTCACCCTCTCAAGTTTAAGAGAATAAGAATCTATCCTTCCATCTATAAATGATTTTGGTGATATAAATGAATGCAATGGAATATTATGGTCACTTCACACTAGAAAAAAGAGTAAAATCAATGACACTTCAAAAGAAAAGGAGAAATATTGGATCACTACTATATTTGATGATATGATGAAATAAAGGTGAAACAAAAAACATTTAGTGATAAATATATTTTTTAAAAAGGAATCCAAAGTTTTAGGTAATTCATGTTTTAATTGTTTTTAAAAATTTAATATAAAAGGACCCACACCTTGGTTCTGATATTCTTTGTTATTTTTTCATCAATTAAATTCATTGGTACAGATAAATTTTTTCATGTAAATAAAGAATTATTCATTGAATTCTGAAGAAACAGAGTTTGGAATGGCCCAAATAAGTGCCTCATCTATTCTCAAAACATTTATGTCATATAAAAGAAATCATGTCCAAATCTGTACTTATTTCTTAAAAATTGAACAATTTCAGTTTTTACTATTGGGTTCCATTTTCAGTTGAATTATTCATTGAAACCGAATATCAAAATCTCTTATTATTATTCCTATTTCTCAAATATATAATAAAAAATTCGTTAATAATATATAAATAAAATTTATTAAACACATCCAAAGGTTCCAAGGATTATAGTTGGATAGTATTGGACTACATGGAATATAGCCTCTAGGTAAATATAAGGACCCAAACTTATTACATAATATATTTTTGAAATTTAGTCAAAAACTCACATACTTTCTTGTTGAGGATCCTTTAAAGTTTGGATTTTTATAGAATTGGGATATAATACATACATAACATTTCACATTCATATAGATTAGATACCATAAAAATAATATCCATTTCTTCCAAAATATAAATATTTTCAAATAAAAAATGTTTTCTCTGAAAAATCTTCATAAAATTTGACTTGACATACTTATTTTTCTTACACATACTTATAACCTATTAAAATCATTTAAAAACGTGGTATGAGCACAAAATTCTTACTTAGGGATACAAAAATAAAACATTATTCCATAAATACTTGTAACATATGAAATCATTTAGAAAAAAACATATTTGTCACCCATATAAACTTAATTTGTGAAACCTGAGATTTGAATGAGATTACCAAAAAAACATATAGAACAAAAATAAAACCATAATTTTATCTTGGGTAATTACATAATTATATTTAATCCCTCATGGATACCTTAAGATTTGTAACCCCCATGATTACCTTAAAATGTAACCCTCACAGCTACCTTATGGTGTAACCATTGCAGCTACATATGATGTAACCACAATGCTGACCTACAACATACACATACCCAATGAATTGGAGCGAGATATATGTCCCAAAATTAATCATATACAATTCCCTAGAACCATAACATAATAACACAACATGAATAATTTCATTAAAACATTGCTTTTGAATTTTGCAAAACAGAATTTTAAAGAGGTTTTTAAAATAAAACTCCTTATTAATATCATATAATTGAATTGAGTCTTAATATATTAGAGTTAATGTCTATATAAACATTAAATAAACATAAATAAACATTACATTAAAAAAAATTAATCACCCAAACAATTTTAATACCACATAAATAAGGAAGTAGAAGGTTAACCCAAATAATGTAAATTAGGTTAAGAATTCCCTTACCTTGGGTTTATCTTTCATAAAACTTGTTTAAAACTGATGTATAATAGTTAAAACAGTGTAATTATTATCTTAAAGAAAAATATTCATTTTTCAATACCTTATATGATCATTTCATTACATCATTTCACCCATTAATTTTCAGTATTTTGTTCCTTCCATTGTTTTGGGTGCGTTCTTTACATGATTTCCATGGTGGGGTTGTATTTGATTTTCTTGTCGTATGAAAAGGAAATTCCATAATTGGAATGAAATTGTATAAATATGTTTCTATAATATATAATTATACCATAAATTATTTTTATCATATATTATGATGGATCATTAGATAAAACATTATTGATATTTGTATAGATTGTTTTTGTGATTTCTTCAATAATAATGAACTTGTTTCATTATATAATTTAATTTCACACATAAAAGTTCATTACAGAACATAAAATAGGTCCAAAAATACACTTTACATTATATTTCTACCATTAAAATGGTTTTATTGTAATATTTTATGGAATTAATGGAAATTACAAACACATTGTCCATGATTGCGGTAATTTGGCACATCAGAGAGGAAGTTTTTATTTTTTAGAATTAGAGGTAGAAGAGAGGAAGAAAAATGATTATTTTTTAACATGAAAATGATAAAATAAATAAAATATAATATTATAGAGATTTCATACCACTAGGATAATTGTAGGAGAAGAGATTATAAGAAAAGAATGGAATTTAAAAGAGTACACATGTAAAAGGAAGAAGATTCTTACCTCTTGATCTCTTCTCCTTGAAATCCTCTTTAAGGTCTTTGGTTTTGGCCTTTTTGTGAGACTAGTAGGTCTAAGAAGTATGGAGGATACTTGGGGAGGGTATTTGGAAGAACATAGAAAATGATCAAGGCTTGAGAGGTGTAAGAGGAAGAGGGGAATGAGGGTGGTATTTATAGTGGAGGAGAGGAAAGATTTTACATTATATTAATCGTTATTTTAATATTTTTGCTCAAGACTATAAATAGTATTGATTAATGTGACCCAATATAGTTACAATTTCATGTGAATTTGAAACAACAGGGTTGAAGCTATCTTTTAATCACCTATAATGCAATAAAACTAGTATTTATCATTTATTGTAATTTATCGTATCTTACTATTCATACAAAATTCAAGACTTTTAGAAAAATCCCAAAAATTATCCCTAACCATTTTTTGACCTGTAGAATTCAAAAATGAAATCCATTTTTTTGAAAATAATTTTCTAAATATTATTAATTTAATTTTTAAATAAAATCATAATTTATTCAACAATAATGATTTTAAATCCATAACTCATTTTTATCCCCTTTTAAAATTATTCAACATATAATTATCTTATAACGTTAAGAAAATAAAATAATAATATTTCTTACTATTTATAAGGGTCATATTCAAATTCATATAACTATTCATAAGGGTATGTTACTATTCACTAGAAAAACTAGTTGTATCTATCAGACTCCAAATAACTTACTGAACACAACTGTAGATGACCCATTTTTAAAATTCAAATCATAAAAGTGGGAAATTTAAATTTAATGGCTAGTTATGAACATCTAATTAAATCAAAGTTTCATTCATTTCAATTTATTTTTAAAACCTTGGGGTTTTACATTTTCCCCACATTCTAGAAATTGTGTGCTCACAACTTTATTTATGTATTAAACAAATGAGGGTACCATTCCCTCATATCATTTTCAGATTCCCATGTTGCTTCTTCAACCATGTAGTTTCTTCGCAAAACTATTAAATAGTGGATTATCTTATTATGCCATAATTGTTCCCTTCAATCAAGATTTTGAACTGGTTTCTCTTCATAAGAATGGTTATCTTTCAACTGAACTACATCTAGACTCAAGAAATGAGATTAATGTGGAACATACTTTCTCAACATCAAAAAATGAAAAACATTATGTACCTGGGATAAACTCATAGGCAATGCTACTCGGTAGTCAACTGGTCCAACTTTCTCTCAGATTTTATATGGTCCAAATAACCATTGACATAGCTATCCTTTCATACCAAATAGCAAAACACTTTTATATAGTGAGATTCTAATAAAACATGATTACCTACCTTAAAAGAAAAGTATTTTCTCTTATTATCTTCATAACTTTTCTTCTTGCTCTAAGTTGTCTGCCTATATTGCTCGATCATCTCCAGTTTCTCATTCACTTATTCTACTAATTCTGATCCCATCAAATTCCTTTCCCATACTTCATCCCAAAAATCTGTAGTTCGACACTTCTTATCATACAATGCCTAAAAAGGTGCAATTTGTATATTGGAATAAAAACTGTTAGTTTATGAAAACTAAACTAAATAATGATATTGATCCCAACATCCATTTTAGTCCATTGAACAAGCTCAAATCATATCCTATAAAGTATGAATCATTCATTAAAACTATCAATCTAATTGAGGATGAAAAACTATACTGAAATTTAATTCTATACCCAATGACTTCTGAAGGACCTTTTAAAAGTAAGAAGTGAACCTGGGATCCCATTCAGATACAACTGAAAGATCCAATCCATGTATCCTGAAAATCTCTTTATGGTACAATCGGGAAAGATGAACCAAATAAATTTTATCTTGAATAGGGAGAAAATTTACAGATTTACTGAGACTGTCAACAATTACATGTATTGAATGGTTACCTTGGGAATTCCCTGGTAGTCCCACAATGAAGTCCATCGATATATTCTCCCATTTCCACAATGAAACTGGAAAAAGATGTAGCATCCCCTTCAGTAACTGCTACACTAATTTAACCTATTGACATGTCAAACATTTCATTGTAAAATCTACAATATCCTTTTTTATTTCATCCCACCAGTAATACTCCTGAAGCTCTCTATAAGTCTTAGTACCTTCAGGATGAACTGAAAATAGAGAACTTTGAGTGTCAAAAAATTCTTCAATTGGGAATCATAAAACACACACAACCTTTACCAAATCTTGAAATAAAATAATTATCATGGTTTAATTCAAGAAACTTAATCATTTTAACCAATTATACCTTTTTCTATAGCTCATGGACTTCCTTCTACAATTTCTTAATTCTGTCTAATAACGATTACTGCACTGAAACATTAAACAAAGTAGAGGTATTTCATGCACCAACAACAACTACTCCAAAATTCATCAAATAATTAATCAAGGGATAATGTTCCAAACATAACATGGTTAATGATGCATGATGTTTTTTAATCAAGTCATCTTCCACTTTCCTTTTTCCCGGATGGTAATTGATTGTGTAATCATAATCATTTTTTAGTTCAAGCAATATTCTATACCTCATGTTTAATTCCTTCATAGTGAATATATACTTCATAATTTTATGGTCAGTATATATTTGACATTTATCTCCGTATAAAATAATGACTCTAAATTTTCGAAGCAAAAATAAAAATATCCAATTCCAAATCTAGTGTGGGATAATTTAACTCACGAGTTTTTAGCTGTTTGAATCAGAGGCAATTACCTTATCATTCTGCATCAAAAAAACCAAGCCCCTTCAAGGAAGCATAACTGTAAATGAAAAACCTGCTATTTCAAGAAGGTAAGGCCAAAACTGGAGGATTCGTCAACTTATTCTTCCGTTCTTGAAAAATGACATCATAATATTATGTCCAAATAAATTTAACCCCATTTCATATTAACTTAGTAACAGGTCTAGATAATTGTACAACATTGTTAACAAACTGTTGGTAATAACCTGCATATCCAAGAAAACATTGAGTCTTTTTAACATTTGTAGGTCTTGGTTTTTCATCAACTAATTTTTTTTTTTGGAAGGATCAACTATTATTCTATTTTTATTTATAATGTGACCAAGAAAAGAAATATTTTTCAACCAAAACTCACACTTTTTGAATTTTTCATATAGTTTCTTTTCCATTAAGGTTTACAAAATAACCCTTAGATGATTTTGATGCTCTTCTTTATTTTTAGAAAATATCAGAATGTAATCGATAAAAAAAATGAAAACTTGTCTAAGAACTCATAAAATATTATATCCATAGGATCCATGAATATATTTGGTGAATTAGGTAACCCAAAAAACATAACAACAAATTAATAATGCCCATATTTACTACAAAAAGTGGTTTTCACAATTGACCTTCAATAATCATAACAGTTCCCTTGTTTTCAACAATATGAGCAAGATAACATTCATTTCCATCTTTCAATAGTTTCTCATCTTCCGAATATGTTATCAATTGTTTGGGTTTTTTTGTAATAAACTAAAACTCTTTCTGAAAAACAACTTCTTTATCTCTATAGTCAATCTTAGTACGATAAACAGAAAATCAATCCATTCCTGGAGTTAAATCAAACTCTACAAAGGGAAAAAAGGTTTGTAGGTAAAGTATTTACAAAGACCACAATAAAAAGATTCTTATAGTTCCCCTTTTCTATAATATTTCCCATTAATGTTTTAATAATAAGTTCTAGACTCATTATTTGAGGGTCTATTTCCAATATACCATCAAATTTCTCTTTAATAAAGGAATGTGTAGACCCCATATCAAACAAAGATTTAGAAAAAACTGTGTAAAAAACAAGGTGCCTAATATAACTTCATTGGATTTCCTGAAAGTTGCTAATGTATTCACATAGGATTTCACCACACCTTTATGCTTATATTATGGCTTCTTTTCATTATCCAGATCTCTCTTTGGGTAGACATTTTCATAATGAAACTTCTCACCACATTTAAAACACATTACAGTTTTCTTATTATGTATAGTCTTAGTATCATTTTCATTAAAATATCAGTCCATATTTCCAAACTTACGACATCAAAAACACTTCCCAGTTTTGTTAATGCATTCCCCAGGGTTCTTTTTTCCATGCTTTTCACAAACTGGAAACTTGAATTTATTAACACCATACTTTTTTTATTGATTCTTGCACATCGCTAACCATATGGTCATGTTCTTATACTTATTGTAAAAGTGCACATGATCATCAGAAAACTCCATCTCTACCGTCTCAACACATCTGAAATGTTTCCCATAACTTTTAAATTAACTGGAGGCCAATTCCCATTGATACCATTTCTTCAGTCCTGAGTAAAAGTAGTTGATTTGGATATCAAGATCCAAAATAATATTTAGAGCAAACCTTGCCAGTCGGGTGATGTTTGCTTCATACATAGACACTGAATCATCCTCCTTTTAATTCAATTATATGAATTTCTTCTCCCTCTTAATTCACAACACCTTAGGAAAATATTTTTCAAGGAAAATAATTTTAAATTCATCCCACTCTAAGTCATAAATCTTCTCTCTATCCTAGATATATTTGACCAATGACCACCACAGATTAGCTTAACCTTAAAAAAGATAAATGTAAAGACTTAACGTTTTATTATCTGAATATCCCATTATATTGAATGTCTTTCAAGGGATTTAATCAATCCTTTATCCAATACTGGTTCAGAAGATCCAATAAAAGTTGGACTGTGTTTTCTCATAAAATGTTCCACTATTATCATGTTCCTTTTTCGTATCTCTGGTTATTCTCTTTAATTTATACCACCACCATTTATTACCTATGTTAGATAAGCAATTACTATCAAAAACTGCTCAGTTATAATCCCTACCATTCTATGCTACAATGTCGGAAGGATATCATTTTGTCAGTGCCTCTCCACTTAAGATTCCCTATTTCTTCTGTGAAAAACCATTCTGAAAAAACATATCTTAGTTAAAGAAACATTGTAATATTTAACTTCTATATCATTTCAAATTAAATATTGAGTGAAAATAATATATGGTATTCTATTAACATCATCCTAACCCCTAAAGTTATCTAAACCATCATGTGATATCAACTATAAGGACACGACCATATTACATTACATAATCATAAATTTTAGTCAAGAACTCACTTCCTTTTATGTTGAGCATCTATTTATGTTTATAGTTTTATAGAATTGGGATATAATACATACATAACATTACACATTCATATAGAATAGATACCCTAAAAAATATACATTTCTTCTAAAATATAATACTTTTCAAATAAAACATGTTTTCTTTGACAAATATTCATAACATTTAACTTGACTTCCTTATTTGTCTTAAACATCCTTATAACATGTGGAAATAATTTAAAAACTTGGTATAAGAACAAAAAGCTCATCATGGGATAAAAAAATGAAACATTAGTCCATGAATACCTGTAACATATGAAATCATTTTGAAAAAGACATACTTTTCACCCATATAAACTTACTTTGTGAAACTTGAGATTTCCATGAGATTTCCACAAAACAAATATAACTTAAATAGAACCATAAGGGTATCTTGGGTCATTACTTAATTATATTTTAACCCTCATGGATACATTATAATTAGTAACCCTCATGGCTACCTTACAATCTATAACCCTCACAGTTACCTTATGGTGTAACCATCACAACTACACATGGAGTAACCATACGGCCGACCTCAAACATAAACATACCCAATGAATTGGATGGAGATATAGGTACCAACGTTCATAATAAAATATTCCATAGAACCCAAAAATAATCACAAAACATGAATAATTGTATAAAGACATTACTTTTGAATTTTGAAAAATAGAATTTTAGAAAGAGGATTTTAAAAGAAAAGACCCTTACTAATGTCATATAATTGATGTGATAATTAAATGAGTTGATGGAATATGTATGTACACTATAAATACACATTATTAAACATAATATAAACAAAATTTATCACAGAAATTTTTTTAATACCACATAAATAATGAAGAAAAAGGTTAACCTAAAAAATGGAAATTTGGTTAAGAATTCCCTTAACTCAAGTTTTTCTTACTAAAAACTTGTTTAAAACTAATGTATAATGCTTAAAATAGTGTTATTAATAAATTAGAGAAACATATTCATGTTTATAATACATTATATGATCATTTCATTACATCATTTCACCCTTTAATTGTTAGTATTTTCTTCCTTCCATTCTTTTCGGTTCGTTCTTTACATGATTTCCATGGCCAGTTTGTATTTGATATTCTTGTCATATGGAAATGAAATTCCTGAAGAGGAATGAAATGGTATTAATATGTTTCTAGAATATTTAATTATATGATAAATCATTAATTATCATATATTATGATGTATCATTAAATAAAACATTAATGATATTTGTTTAGATCATTTTTTTCGGTTCCTTGAAAATCATGAACATTGTTTCATTATATAAATTAATTTCATGCATAGAAGGTCATTTCAGAACATAAAATATGTCATAATATAATTTTTTTTCAACCATTAAAAGTGTTCTATAATCATCTTTTAAGGATGTAATGGAAATTGAAAACACATTGTCCATGATTTTGGTAAATCAACACATTGCGGACGATGTTTTTATTTTTTTGAATAAGAGGGAGAGGAGAAGAAGAAAGATGATGATTTTTTACATGAACATGATAACATATAGAATATACAATATTCTGGATATTTCATACCTCCTGGATTAGTGTAGGGGAAGAGAGTATAAGAAATGAATGGAATTGAAAAAGAAAACACATGAAAAATGAAGATGATTCTTACCTCTTGATCTCTTCTCCTTGAGATCCTCCTTAAGGCCTTTGGTTTTGGCCTTTTAATAAGACCAAAAGGTCTTGGTCATGGGGAAGATCTTTTGGGATGGGATTTGTTAGAACATAGAAATTGATCATGGATTTAGAGGTTTGAGAGGAAGAGGGGAATGAGGGTGGTATTTATAGTGGAGGAGAGGTGGGATTTTACATTATTTTAATATTTTTGCACAATACTATGAATAGTCTAGATTCATGTGACCCCAAATAGTAATAATTGAATATGTGTTCAAAACAAGTAGGCTTAAAACATCCTTTCATCACCTATGATGCAGTAAAACAAGTATATAACATTTATCGTAATTTATCGTATTCTACAATCCATAAAAAATTCAAGAATTTCAAAAAAATCCCAAAAATTCACCATAAACATTTTAAACATGTAGAACTAAAAAATGAACTCCATATTTTTTAGAATAATTTTCTAAATATTTTTAATATATTTTTTAAATAAAATCATAATTTCTTCAAAAATAACAATTTGAAATCTATAACTCATTTTTTAACACGATGTAAAATTAATCAACATCTCATTTTCTTATAAACATAATAAAATAAAATAATAATATGATTTAATATTCATAAGGTTCATATTAATATTCATATTACTATTCATAAGGGTATATTACTATTCACCCAAAAAACAAGTTGGTCTTATCAGACTCCAAATAACATACTCATCACAATTGTAGATAATCTTTTTTTGAAATTCAAATCATAGAAGTGACTATAATTTGTTTAAAGGATAGTTATAACTATTTACTTAAAAAATTATCATGCATTTCATTTTATTTTTAAAACCATGGGGTGTTACAGTAAAATCCATAGAAACATGTTCCAAGCACGAAGATGAAATTAAAATTTAATTTTATACATCATTAATTAATTCACGTGAATTTATATTAAACACAAAATGTTGAATATTCTAGGGTGGAACATGTTTTTCCTAACTACATGTTGTGAAACTAAAATACACTTTATTTACATTATGCACATTCATAGTGAAAACATGTAATCAATGACACACTATATATTAATACATGACACATGTGATAGGAAGCTATGAATATCCTAGGATACATGATGTGTAGTTTTCTTGTACAGTCCGCGTACATCATAAATGTTTATGGATGATGTACAATCCTAATCCATATGAATTAATTGCAGAAAGATGATGAAGTAATATTCATGATGTGTAGCTAGATTTTATATTCCATGTATCCTACCTTTTTATATAGAAAACTAAAATTAATAAATTACTCCATTAAACCTAACACACAAGAATCTGTGTATCATTTATTGATAGTAAATTTTATGTGAAAAGTTATATATATATATATATATATTAAATTCTAAATTAATATACATATAATATTCAAAAATACAATCCATGCATGGTCTTTACACATAGTGTTTTTTCAAGAATTAATGGAATTACACACTACTTAATTTACATGTTTTCAACTATCATTTATTTATATTACATTTTAGGAAACTACATAACACATCGTGCATGCTACATTCCATTTGAGTAAACTGTACAAGACAAGGACCATGTGAGGTATTTCATATAGGTATAATCCATGTTTCCTCTATATAAACACTATTTAGATGTTTAGTTTTAAATTAAATTCTGTTTTCTAATTTTTTTTGAAAATTAGAGTGGATGGGAATCTCATGGAATATTTAGATGGAAATTTGGATAAATTAATTGATTAATTAGTGAAAAAAAGTTATTTGGGAAAATTTTATCTTATAAAGAGCAATTGAATTGATAATTTTATTATTTACAAAACTTTAATTCATTTCATTCATGAATGATCATGAGATTTACCAACCTATTTATGTGTCGGATTTATTTTAATAAAATTATTTCTTAGATTTTAGAATTATTATTATTAAATTTAACTGATGGTATGTTTGTTTTCTCCTTCTTTTATTATATAAGGACTGGTGTTTTTTATTATTTTTATAAAATCCTTATAATCATTCTATTAGATCCCCTCAGATTTATGCACATAGAATAATATATGAGAGATCCCATAATATTTGAGGTTTTCCAAGACGGAGTTGAAGTGAAATCAACCGAGATCACACACATGTCCTTAGTGAAATGTTTTAACCATAGATAAGAATAAATAAATGAGTCCCTAACCATAGTGTTAAAGGTTTGTTTATTATCAAATGAATAAATAAAACACTATAAAAATTTCACATTCAATGCTCATATTTTATCTCCTCTTAGATATGGTTATTTATTCAATGAATATTTATCAGGATCAAATAGTTAAATGAATAAAATAACCAGCATGCACATATGGAATAATGTAAAATGATTATTCAAAAATATTTTATCAAAATAAGGTTAATCAATTTTCTAAAATATAAATAATATTAAGAAACATTTAAAAGGATAGAATAATAATAATTTATGTATAATAAATAAAATCCCTCAACCAAATATTATGTCAGATAATGCCTTCCATTATCTGTGTTAAGATGGACTTATTGTTAATGTATCGGTTCATGCCATTGTTGGGGACAATTTAAATTATCAATAATGTATAACCAAATATGGTGGATTGAATTGACCAGACCATTATTTGTTTTAAAAAAATTTCTATTCAATAAAAATATAGAGGCAATTGTTGATGAAATTCATGTCTAGATTTTTGTATTATGGTGTCTATTCAATGGATCAGGGAACTAAAAACTAGTAGTAAATAATAATTCATTCCTAAATACCTTATTATAATTTACATGTCTTTTTTCTAGATTATAATAAATGAAATATGGATCCTACCCACTAGAATGTTCATGATATAGTTTATTCATGGTCTAATGGTGAGGGTTATTATAACCTAATAAAATAGTGGGTAACTAATAATAAAATTTTTTTTCTTACATATTTTTATAATCATATAAATTACTTATTTATTATTTTATATTGTTATAGTGTAATTGATTGTTTATCAATCATATTATCCTTTTGATCAATTCTGATCAATGGTAATCTCTCAATTAAAAGTCACTTTCAGGAATGTTGCATGTTCTTGTGAATTGTATTACACTATAAATTGAAGCATTATGTGCCCGAATCTCCATTTCATTGACAGTATTCTAAAGATGGATTTGATAAATACGTAATTTTCTATAAAAAATACTTTGAAAATTTTCTAAGTATATAAGGTTTGATACTTTGATCCCAGTCTGATGAACCTAGAAAAACTCATGAGAGCATTGGTGTGTTTGGAATTGTCAACTATCTTCATGAGATTTATCAAGAGATATCTAGACATGAATAGTTTGAGATATCCTTTGTGCTCATCATAAGAAAATATTTAAAGGATGAACTATCTAGGCCTCATGTAGAAAAAAATAATTAGAAAAATGAGTGTCTAGATATTATAGGGTTTCCTCTGCCTAATGAATTTCACAGCAGTATCATTATTACATCATCCCCATTGAGTTTTCCTAATTCTATTATGTATTTTGACATGAAAAACATTGAGATATATCTCCAACAAATCCTTACTCTTCTTTTACAAAGAAATAAGGTAATGATCTTCCAGATTTTTTGTCATATTTAGTATAAGGAAAGGAAAGTCCAAAATATCTATGACTAAAACAAACTCTAAGGAATCTATGAAATAATGAACCATGAGATAGAGGATCATGGTTCATTCTAACGAAAAAAGTTTTTATTTGATTCACATGTTGTAAAAAAGTAAAATTGTAATAAAATGTATAATGAATTAAATATAATGTAATCAATAATATCTATATTATGTATATTCATCCTTATATGTAATACAATTTTGTTTCTACTTATTATTTGATAAATTTTAGGGTTTTATATTTTTATAAAAACATAGTAATCAAGTAAAAAAAAGATATTACGTGATGTTTGGTTGATTCATTATGAAGCTTAATATGGGTGATTCCATGATCAGTATAGATAAGTGTAAAACATAGAGACTACCTAATTAATTTATGTTAAACTATTTTATTATATTTATTATTACTAAATAACTTAACTCAGTATATAATTAAGAAACAAAAAGATAGGATGTCATGTTTGGAATAATTTTTTCTTATTTTATATCATATCTACTATATATAACAGTTATGGGATTCCATTTTCCACATGTCCTCCTACTATTCCTCCACATCTACTTTCACTTACTTACTCGTCCACCATATCTCCACATCACCCTTATGTGCGATATATCATCCTGTCATCATTTTCCATCTCCCTCTCTCGCTTAGGCTATTGGGGGTCGTGACCTAGGCTACCTTCAAACCCTCGTTTCCATCATCCTCCCTCTCCCCATCACCCATCAGTCCATAGATCTATGTTTCCAACGTCCTAATACTCCCGATTTCCACTCTACTGTCGGTATTTTTTCATCTCCCGGTTGTGGTCTAGATTCAGCTCTTCGCAACCTTGGGTTCCCACAAACTCCCAAAGTCATCGTCATCCTCCTCCCAGAATTTTTTTACTCTGTCATCATGTTACTTCATCTTTATCCTTCTCTGGTTCCTCTGGTAACAGATGCTCTACCACTAGGTCCTCCTGCTCCACCTTCACATATGTCTGCTCCTACTCAGCCTCCTCCTCTGTCTATGTGTGCTTCACGTTGTTCCTATACACCTGCTTTGTCTTCTTAGTCTTCGCCTCTAGATCCAATTCCACTAGATTCTCTACCTCTGGATCCCCCATTTCCCACTATACCTGTCTCCACAGGATTCCTTTAAGAATTCCTTGATTTCAAACGAAATCAATCCATCCCTTCAAAACAACTTTGGTACACAATATTTTTCACCTGTATCTAGGGTGAACCATCAATTACAGAATCGTAACCTCCTCAACGCTCCGCAAAATGAATTCAGGCTCATGAACCCCTTTACCATAACCAACATGATATTCAAAAATCCTATATATGTACATCTTTTAAATAGGTAAAACCGTCTAATTTTGAATAAATTTTCACACTTATGCTTCTTTTCATTCCCAGATTCATGTGCGACAACTTCATTGGCAATATTCCTTACTCTCTAGATGCATTCTATAGAAATTGTCCTTCATTTTCCCTCTTGTAACATGTCAATTTGTTACCATTTGATATCTATTAACCACAATCCAATTAAAATATCTATTTCAAAATTTTTGACAATATTTATTCACATATCTGTCTACAAATCTTGATTCTACAATAGTTATGTTCTCACATCCTTCCAAGTTGTTTCAGTATGAAAAAGTGATTCTTGGATTGTCTGTGTAGGTGTTCTTAGAATGTGACTTTTCTACTTCTCATGGTATGGGTGATATTCAGTAGTGGTATAATGTTTCGGTTCCTCAAATTACACTACTCATGGTGATGTTCTTATTTGTAATGGTTTCCATGGCTTAAATAGTTGTGTTTTTTATCATTGTTTCATGAACTTTTAACTGGTCCTTATTTCATTTCAGATACACCATTTGTAAAATGATGTTATTAATCAATAATTGCTTCACACTAACATTTATAAATACTGGAATCAAAGATTTAATAAATTAATATAATAATATCACACCTCTATTTTATAGTATTGCAGCCAACCCCGTCCACTGCAAAAAAAAAATATCATATATGTTAACATGTTGTCTATGTGTTGAACTTCAATTTTATTATGTATAATATGGTTATTCTGTAAAGGTATTCTTCGACAATGGTTTTTTTTATTCTCGTGTTATGGGAGAGATTCAGTGGAAGTATGATGTTTTTTTCCTCACATTACACTAGTCATTGTGATGTTCTTATGTGTGAAGGTTTTGATGGCTTAAACTGTTGTGTTTTGTTATCATTGTTTCATGAACTTTTAATTGGTCCTTATATCATTTCAAACAAACCAGTTTTACTACGATGTTAGTTATTAATAATTGTTTCATACTACTTTAGATCTATACTAGCATCAAAGATTTAAGAAATGAATATAATAAGATCACACATATGTTTTATAGTATTACAGTCAACCCCTTCACTGCAACATACAATTTTATCATATTTGTTAACATATTTTCTATGGGTTTCCCTTCAATTTTATTATGTATAACATGGATAGTCTGTGAAGGTCTTATTTAACATTGGTTTATCTACTTCTCATGGTATGAGTGATATCCAGTGGAAGTATGATGTTTTTGTTCCTCACATTGCATCACTCACAGTGATGTTCTTATTTGTGCAGGTTTTCATCAATTAAATTTTTATGTTTTGTTATCATTTTTGCATGCACTTTTAACTGGTCAATATTTCATTTCAGATACACTAGTTTTCCTATGATATTATTTATAAATAATTTTTTTCATAATTTCTTGGATCTATACTAGCATCACAGATTTAGGAAATAAATATAACAAGATCACACCAATGTTTTATAATACTGCAATCAACCCCCTCCATTGCACCCAAAAATTTTATATTATATGTTAACATGTTGCCCTTGTGTTCCCCATCAATTTTATTATATATAATATGTAGAAGGTATATTATTCATAAAAAATACTTTATAAATTTAAACTATTGTTTAAATAATGGTCAGGAATAAAAATAGATTTTCTTGTACTGACATTTTTATTTTGTATTTTTTTGTCAACTATACATCCAGGTTTTCTGCTTCAGGTTTCTGTCTGCACTAGGCCAAAAAATTTATAGCATGAGCAGGTCTTCCCCATTATGTAAATTTTCTGTTAATGGTTTTAAATTTGAAGTACATTTTATTTAATTTCAATAATCATTTGAAATTTTCCTCTGATGTTTTATTTTCCATTTTCATACTATATCTATTTAAATTAATTCATATTGAATTGTGTGATATCTTTCGTATTTTATTGGAACTCTCCCATTTGAGAGGGTTAAAATGTAGTAATTAGTGGGCCTATTAAGGTTCTTGAAGCTAATTTAATGCTCAAGGATGAAACTTATGTTTTTTTCAGTCCTTAAAAGTGGGTTTTTACCCAAGCATCAGGTCCTGTAAATTTTTATTAAAGTGTTTGGATACCAAAAAATGAAATAGAATTCATAAAAAAAATTCAAGGAATTAAATATGTCTATAATGGCCTTGAATGTTTACACCGATAGTTGTATAATGAAATTTTATTGTAAGAGGAAACTAGGGCAGTGTGAAATTGATCATGCACCAGTTTATGAGATTTTACAATAATTGGAAAGTAGTGTAATGAAACCTACTATAGTAACATATGATAAAATATATATATATATATATATATATATGTGTGTTCTTTATAATGTTAGAAATACTAAGCTTGCTTTAGGTCTAATTAGGGATGTGAGGTTTAGAGGCCTTCTTCTCAACTGTTAATGTTAAAATGATATTATTGACGGTCTTTGCCTCAGTAGTGATCAATCCCATGATTTTACTATTTTCGAAGAAATTAAAAGTTTTAGAATACCCCCAGATTCTGAAACCCACATAATTATTGATTGAAGGCATCTGTATCTCATCTGTTCATATATTTCCAAGATGTTTTTTTGATGTTCACATATTTTTTGTTCACAATTCATTCATATTGAATTTTGGGTTCTCTTTCCTATTTTATTAAAACTGCTCAATGGAAGAGGGGTCAAATGTTGTAATATATGATCCTATTAAGGTCCTCGAAAAAAATTTAATGATCAAGTATGCAACTAATGTGTTTTTCCAGGATATGAATGTAGGTTTTACCCAAGCATCAGGTCCTGTGACTTTTTATTAAAGTGTTTGGATACCAAAAATTAAATACAATTCATCAAATATATTTTTAAGGAGTTAGATATTTCATAACCGTTACTAAATTTTTACACATACATTGGTATTATGAACATTTATTATAGGATAAATCTAAGGTAGTGTGAAATTGATCATAACCATGATTTTGTGAATTTAAAATAATTGGAAAGCAGTGAAATGAAACCTATTATAGTAACATATGATATATATATATTTATGGGATTTACATTGCTTGACATATTGAACATTATTTGGGTCTTATTAGGTATTTGAGGTTTAGAGGACTTCCTGTAAACTATTAGTGTTTTAATAATGTTATTTATGGTCTGTATCAGTGGTGAATTATCCCATGATTTTACTATTTTTTATGAAATTAAATGTTATGGATTACCCCTGAATGACTATATCTACATAATTTTTTATTGAAGGAATCTCTATCACACCTATTCACATATTATCCAGATGTTTTCTTTATATGTTCACATGTGTTTTTTTCACATCAGTTCACATATGTTATTTTCAATTTAGATTAGTTTTCAATAGATAGAACAATTTCTTTTGACCATCATAGAAACATTTTTAAATTCTTTTACTCTTTCTATTTAATTTCATGAAATAATAGAATCCAATTTTTTTTAAAATTCATTTAACTACTTAGTTATTAGAACCTGAATTCACATGATATTTAGAAGTCAGTTGCGACACTGACAGATGATTTTTTACAACTATTAATTTTCATCCACTCAGGTATTATGATTTCTATCTTTATTGTCTTTTATTTTCAATACACCATTGGTGTAGACATTATGGATTTTTTTCTTGTTTCACTTACATTTAAGGTATCATTAAAACAAAATGCATTTCTCCTACTCCATTTAAATTGGTAAACATTATATTCCTTCTAACTATTGTGCATGTTCTTAGAGCTAATAACCACTATTTTTGTCTACTATTTTGGGATTTTGAAGCGACTCTGTAGTATTTATCTCTTGATTTTTCTTGTTTCAGATTATTCTCAATTTCTAAAATTATATCTTTTTTCTGTCTAGGAAACCAACGGACCACTATAAGGATTGGAATCAATTAGGTGAAAAAAATCATATGTTTTCCTGTTATGGGTATATTACAAGAAAATGTATCTATATCCATCTTTAAAAGACCCCATCAATTTCATGAAAACCAATACTTCTATGATTCAAAACATGATATCAAACCTGAATAGTTGCTGATGAAAATAATTGAAAATATTGATAAATATTATGAATTTGGCATCAAAAGAGTTACAAAATCATATTTGGGAGTTTTCTGAAAAGTTAACATAATAATATATTTGAAAAGAGTCATGATGAAAATAAAATGGTGAATTTTAAAAATGGGAGTGTTGTGGAAGAGGATGAAATTTAGGATTAAACCAGTTAGTTAGAATCTAAAAAAATTGAAAATTTCAATATAAAACTCTTTCAAATCATTCAAATGGTTTCATAGTCCCCCATTCTCCATGCTACTCCACTCAGGTATTAATATTTCTATATTCATTATATTTAATTTTCATTACATCATTAGAGTATACATTATTGATTATTTTCTAGTTTCATTCAAATTAACAATATCATTAAAATATACTGCATTTGATCTTCTCCTTTTACACAGTTAAAAATTATTTTACTACATTGATGATTACACTAGTCACTATTTTTTTCAACTTATTGATTTAAGTCATTTGTTGATGTTGAAAAAATGTTGATTGAGTTTGATGCTGATAATGTGGTCCAATGCAATGATACAAATTATAGAGACACTATAGAAACAAAAATCCAAGTCAAATATGTGCATTCCCATGTAAAGGAAAACAGAAACAAGAAAACTGAAAAAGGTGACTAATGTGATGTTGCAATATCAATGTAATAGAAAATCCTTTTTGAATCAGTTCTGTTGAAATTAACTTTTAACTCTATAGTTCAAAATTTGACTCTAATTTTATTAAAGTATACATAAAACCTATAGAAGTACACATAAGCCATACTTTTATCCTTTGTGATGATAAATTAATGTACAATGACTAGATTTTAATATTTATTTTCTATGAGCTATATTGAAGTGTTGCAGGAAACCACTATGATGCCAATCAACATCCACAAGTGATGGACCATTGCAGCCACAACGCTGGGAACTTCTTTTAGGCTATTAATAATAGGGACATCACTCACACTGTGTGACTATGAATTTTATATCACATACTCTAAAAACAATACCTATTGTTATAGTTTTCACCCATGTTTTTCCAAAGGTATCATTCTCTATAGACATGTTCTTATGTGTCCTTGGTTTAAATAAATCTGTAATAGGTTACTGTCGTAATTTCAAGTTGGGAGTTTCAATGTTAATTTTTAGTATTTATTATTAAAAAAATTTGATACATCATGTCATATGAGTTATATTTTGCGAAAATAATGTTTTTTCTTTATGATATATAATTATACGTTAGGTTTTTCTATATCTTATTTCATCATGTTATTTGATTTTCATTCCTTTTTATATATAATTTCTGATACATATTATTTTTCATTTAATTCATTATTATCTATCACTAAATCTGTAATTTAAATATATTTTTAACTACTTTTCAATATTAACTACTCAAAAAATTAATACACTCTTGAAAAATAGATTTGAATTATAGTTTCATGCGTTTGTAAGGGCAGGGTACTAGTTAATCTAATAGTTTGGTAATTTGGGAATCAAATATATTTTAAATAAGTAAATAGTGATGAATATAAATACATGACTTGGAATACCTTACTAGGGAATGGGATTTAATTTTCATGTAAAAATGATAGAAATTAAAGGATTTTATGAATAAGGGTACTCCAGTTTATTGTGGGCTAAGAAACTTAATACACTGAATAATTCACAATGATTATCTGAAAAATAATCCATTTGAAATAAAGGTACCCCACCAAGATACTATATTTAGGACTATATAAGAGAATGAACAACTATAGAGGACAATATTATAGTTAATCTCAAATTTTATATAATATTTGATTATGAAATGTTAAGAATGCATGATAAAAAAATGAATACTATTGGTAAAGGATAGAGGATCCACCTCACAAAAGTATTTGTCTATATCATAAAAAATTGTAAATAAGTAAATAACATTTGGATTGAATGAAATATTGAACTCGCATTAACATATACACCAATTTTATGATAGTAGTAAAAGTGTATGGAGGAAATTTCTTATATCAATTGGAAATCATCCATAATTGCATCCTACGAATATTTATAAAATTGAAACAAAATAATTAACTATGCATGATGCTTCATTTCCTAATAGATATCATATTAACTACAATAAGTTAATGAATCCATTATGTTTTTGTATCATATATGATTAGAACAATTTGTTAAAATATATACTTATCTTAAAATAATCATACATTAACTAATAATAGATTCCATTTAAATTATCATATGAACACTAAGGATATTACATTGTTAATCCAGAATGACAATATTTCTCTAAGAGGGAAATACATCTATTTTGAGATAATGGGAAGAGAATATAATTCAAAGAATTTAAGTCTCTATATACATTGAGTCATGATAAGATCATGTACTCCAGTAATATTAGTTAGATAAGTATTTCCAAACGCATATACTATGTCGGAAATTAAAAAACAAATGAAATGGTTTCCTTATATTCAATATAATGTATGATATATACATTATTAATTAAGATTAATGATTCCTCTAATAAAATAGTAAATGTAATATTTTTAAGATTGAAATTTATATATAAATTCAGTAATGGATTCCATGTACCAATATTTCGGGGCTTTGTATTATGGATGTTTCTAGAATTTTTACTTAAAGAAAGTATTCCAAATAAACCATATATGATTAGTAAAATTTAGCAAGAATAATGCATGATTGATAATAAAAAAAATTCGAAGACATTGTGTATGAAAAAATATTTACTCCAATTGTCATTTTATAATCCATTTGAATTATACCTATCATAAAATTAAATGATACTTATATTTTCTATTTTTATTTCAAGGATAGTTTCTTTAATAGATACTGTATGGAATATTTATATTTGACAAGAACAAAATGGGTTAGTGCAATAAGGTATGAAAAATGAATATGTTAATTTAGGGATAATTATAAGCATAATGATCATAGCGTATTAATTTGGAACCAAGGAGTGACACTTTTTTAGAAAATTATAGTGGGATAAATAATATTTTTCGGAAAAAAATATTGATAACATATGAAAATAGATAGCTAGTATTACAATATTTTTAGTATAAGAGAATAAATTTATCCAATATTGAATTAAAATAGAAAACGAGTTCTAGGAAACATGATCTATATATATGTATTTATAGTTTTGTTTCTTCTATTCATAGTAAATATGTTGATTATTAATTTAAAATACATAATTTAAAAAATTCTAAATTACCGACAAAGTCACATGGTATGAAGTTTCTCCAAGATTACAAGCATGTGTATAGGAGGAGATTATAAATAGAATTTAACATTATTAAATTCTAGTAAAATATCTATTATTCCATGTTATATTATTGTATTTTGTTTTACTTATCCATACTAGATGGAGTATAATTGTAAAAAACAATTTTAAATTATATAGACAAGTAGTTAAAACAAACTTAAAGTACTTGAGAATGTAGAATTATATGAGTTCCTGGTATAAGAAGAATAAGTAATTGTAGTGTTTTAGGAGACATAACACTATCATTACATAACATCATCTATGATATTAGATCACCAAAAAAGGATATGGTAATATATAGTTAAAAATTATTACAACATGTGGTTACCATATCTCTAATAACCAATTAAATTATGGACTCTGGTGTTTCTTAATAAAATATTTAGCAACAATTTTTTAAATTTTATGTTAAACCAATGTATTATGCTAATATTAATTGTCTTGATAACCATTGAAAATAATGTTATCTGTGATTTCATATTTATTAAATGGGAATAATAATAAGATAATTTTGGATATTACTAATTAAGTGATTTTCTTAAGGTAGTGATATCGTAGTAAGCATGTTTCTACATAGAAATGTGGTAATAGAAAATATTTCCTCAATAACATGGTATTCCTAACAGGAATATGCATACTTAGTAGAATTATTTTTATCATGTGGGAACTAAAACATAATTAATAGTTGGATCTAGTTAATGTGGGGTTTTTTTGGAGTTAATTATCTAGAACCAACTACTATATACATTAAATTACTTGTATATTAATAGAAGTGAGTATTAAAACATATCTTACAAAATTATTGTTATTTTAAATCTATTTATTATTATAATTACATATATTATATGTCACATTACAAAACATTATAAGTTCTTTTCTATGATGATAACCATGATATGCAATGATGGTATTCTTAAATAAATTGTAGTGGTCATGTGATTTAATATGATGGGTCATAGATGATGAAAAATGTAATGTTTCAGTCCTCGTAACTAGATGAGACTTGATATCAAGAAGTTGTCACATGGTAATTTCCAAGACCAGATATTATGAGGATGGACTTGGATATTGGAAGTCAACATGTTTTCATATCATTAGATATTCCGGTCTAACAATATGTGTGATGATCCTTATAAAGTAACATTACTATTAATTCATGTCATGAATCACATATTTAGATGTATTATAGTAAATGATGAAATGTCTTTAGTGTGAAGTAGGTTATGTTTTTTATGTTATTAATGTTATGGTTTTAATAAATAATTCACTGAAGGATTTCTCCCTTGCATCTTTATGGAAGTTGATACCATTTCCCAATAATTTAAATAAAACCATAAAACATAATTCTATATCAATTGTGTATGGATAGGTTTATTTGGGTATGTCAAATAGAGACCCATCATGAACATAGGTCGATGACATGAGTATGTAACCATCTTTATGGAATGTTAAGATAAATCGATTGTGTAATATAGTGACTATTTTTATGTGGTTGTATTTTTTCAACATTTATATCCTCCCATTTAGTTCTATTATTTATTGTTAGATTGTAATATTAAATATTATGTTCACTTGTCTAATTCCATTAATGAATAACCCTAGAGGATAAGACAATTATTATTTATATTTATCTCAGTTAAATTCTAATTGTTTTTAATAATTAAAGAAAATATTGTTCTACAATTCATGAAATAATTTTTTTTCAATATTTTATTATCATAAATATCCAATCAAAATATTTTAATGTCAATTAAATATTAAAATAAATATTTATTTTCTGGATAATGAATATAATAAAATTTTATTTTATTTATTTCATCAAGTGAATAATATTTATTATTCAACGTTTGGTAAATACATACAAGGAAATGAAAATCAAGTTATCAAGTATGATGGGAATGAAATATTTAATATCATTTGTTAAAATTTTAATGTTTTTATTAGGATAATTGATATTTATTTAATCCAAAATTTTAGATAATGTCAAAATAATAATAATAATTTTATTATTATTTTTATATTGGGTTTTCTAGGGATAAATAAAATAATAAAGGGAATATGTAAAATAATTTATTCTCTTTCCTATCTCTTCAAATACATAATTATATAATTTCCTAGGGTTAGATGTTGTTTTATAACACACACCCCTCTATATATTCTTTCAAACTTAGAGAAAAAATTCTCTAGAATTATATGAAGAACCAAGATAAAGAATCCCCTTTCCCCTCTAAATATTGATTGTGTAAGAGTCAATCCTTTAATCTACAAAGGTTTTTTATTTAATCGAAGGAATTATTACATGATGAATAGTACTACAATCCTAGCACATAGAGTTTTATTAGTGATGATTCACAATCTGAGGGGAATGTCTGGATCACTTCTAGAGGGACTCCTCCATGAATTATCTAACACAATGACAGGGATACTTAATATAATTCTGAATGATAAACATATTCTTTGAAGAAAAAAATCTCATGACTGATATATTTCTTTTTTTAATTAATTATAAATTTAATGTGAAAATACCCCCATCATTAATTTAATTTTCCCTCATTAATATTTTGTCCAAAAATTCACTGGTCACAATAAATGTATTCATGTAAATCATATATTATTAATTGAATATTATAAAATCCATGTTTGGCCCAACCCAAATAGGTACTTTTTATATTCTAAAAACCATCGTTATCTCCTTTATCATGTCTATATAATCATTATACTATATTATATTAGAAAAAAATCAATAAATATCTATATTAAATCATTCAATAATTTGGTTAAATAGACCTTACACACATATACACTAAGGAGTAAATATTAACCCATTTTTATTATAATACTCTTATTATAGGATCCTACTAATTATTATTCCCACAAAATAATTATCAAGGAGTGATATATGAAGTTGATTTAAAAAATTTAAAATATCATACTTATGCTTTAATGTTAAATCCTTCTTTAAGGATGGCATTTTAAACAAAAACCTAGGAAGTGATTCTTGCAACCAAAAACTCAAATATGTGTATAATGATAATAAAAGATGGAATAAGGGAAGAATAATGATAGGGAACTGATCATATATGTATGTAAAAGGGTAGAGGAAAT
Source organism: Viscum album (assembly GCA_963277665.1). NCBI lineage: Eukaryota > Viridiplantae > Streptophyta > Magnoliopsida > Santalales > Viscaceae > Viscum > Viscum album. Next base: position 1,497,052,599 of record OY728155.1, on the reverse strand, counting down.
TCCCTTTTATAAAAAACCTATTGTTTTTTGTAAATAAATATTCTTTATAAAATCACCAAAAATTGATTGCAATAAGACAATCAGGTACAGATTTTCTAACCTATCCATTTTTTCACATGATTTATTAGATTATAGAATAAATAACTGTGTTATTTTTAAAATATTTTTCCCATAAAATATAATTTATTATTTATTTTTATTATCATCTAGAAACATTCATTAAATTAGGCATTTTCATTTATATCATTATATCATTTTTAAGATAATAATTTTGACTTTTATTACCTTGCATAAGAACTAGGTAAGAAATTGGACAATTAATTTCTAATATAGTATTCAAATTGATAAATATAAATCAATAAAATTGTAAGGTAATTATATTTTTCCTTAAACGTATTCATAGTAATATCCTCTCTTAAATATAATCTCAATGGTACTAATTTTGATGTTTCCAATGTTGTATAAGAACTATATTTGTGCCGATAATTGTTTTCATATTATTCTTGAAATAAAAATAAATTTATATTAATTACATGATATTTATAGTATATTTATAGTAATGAAAAATATATTCCCTAGGTTTATATTTTTTATATAATTTTATAAAAAAATGTAGTATTGGGAAGTAAAATTTAACTTGAATTTAAACTTTTATTTTAAAAATGATTTAAATTAAAATTAATCACAAAACATATAACCACATTAAATTTAAGTATTTAATTTAAAAATAATACCATTATTTTTCTTTAAAATTACTTGAAATAAAAATATCATTTATATTATTTTAAAATAATTTTACTAAAAAATTGTTATTATACATCACATTACTATTTACTATGATATCATGTTTTATTATTAATTTTATGAAAATATATTCTACATAATTTTGATATGAAGATAAATAATATATTATTCAATATAATATAATAAATATATAATTATGAAAACAATTTGTATAAAATATTATTATATACTATAATGACATAATTTTTCAAAATAAAAATATTTATTTCAAAATTTATAACTTATTCTTCTTTCATGGCATGGTAAAATTATTTTATAATTTTCATGATAATAAATATGAATAAAAATTCATATAACTAACATATATATCAAAAATTTATAATACTAAAATAAATATGAATTCATGTTATGGAAATTTATATAAATTTATATTAAACATCACTTATGAGAAAAAGAAAACATAATGCTTTTAATTGTATAATTCATGTCGAATTTATTACATAATATATTTTATATAATTAATTAAAATATAGAAATTTTAATTCAAATATTTATTGAATAAGAATACATTTATAACTTCAATATTAATAAAAAATAGATTTTATTTATGAATAAAACTACCCGGGTCATCAAATCCTTCACATTATCTTTAACACAGCTCTATGTAAACACTATAGTGATTTTAAAAATTTTACTCCTAATATTCCATATAAAACCACGTTCTTTAGTTCCATATATTTTAATACCAAGAAACCTTCATGAGTATATATGTCTAAAACATCCACCTGTAACATCCTGTATATAATTATTTTCAACACATCCAATTTTATTATCATCCTTTATTATAAAAAACATCAAATAACCAACCTCATAGATAAAATATAATCCCTTAAAATTTAATTCAATCATAAATATGATATTTTTTTATATTTGATGAATACCCAATTAGAAAATTTTCACCATTTTTTAAGTTGAAAAAAATAAATATCGCTTAACTGGAAAGATTGTGAGCCCTAGGAAGATGAAATGTGTGCCTTCCATCTTTCACCAGTGCCAACCCAACCCTTATCCCGATATCTATTATGTCAAAACATGATTTGATACCATCTATTATTTTCCTCATGAATTTAGACACAATGAAATGATTCTCTCTCTATCTATATATCTTATACACACACACACACACACACACACACACACACACACATATTTGATTTAAGTAAAGAAACTTTATGAAAAATAAAAAATTCTAATACCAAAATTCAAGGAAAAATGTTTAATTTTTCCAACCCAATTTTATATGTTTTTAAATTAAAAATTAAAATAGATATAATATCACTTAATTTATCAAAATATTCATTACCTATTGATATATCATGTGTTTTATATTCTTCTATCCACCTATAAAATATTTTTCTAGATAGATATTTATGTTGTTAGTGAAAAAAACTATAATTTTTATGAAAAACTATCTTCTTTGAATGTTTCTAATTAATAGAGTGTGTAAAATATTTTTAAGTAGAAAACCCAAAAATTATATTAATGTTTATACTAAAAAATTTCCATGAGAATAAATTTTACTTATCATATTGAAAAATATGGATATAAATGTGAAAAACAAATTTCTATTAATATCGTACATCACAACACTTATATCCAATGCAAATTCAAATATTCAGTTAATGGAGGTATACAAATTTTAATATCATTAACAAGTTATTTTAGTCTTGAAATGATTAGAGAAAAAATAATATACTATCACTTCATATATAATTACAATAGAAAGTAATAATTTACCAACATAATTGGTCATGTACTCTAAGGACAACTTTTTAAATCAAAAGGATTCATGCAATATAAAGATAATTTTTTGGTGGTTTCCAGAATGATTTTTAATTTTACGATACCCATTGTATTTTTTCGTGTACTAAGGATAATCTTGTGAGTGAAAAATTTCCCCATCATAAATTATTTTTCAATGTTATATATATATTAACATATAGTATTCTCACTTCTATATAATCATCTAAAACATGGAACAATTTGAATATACCATAAGAATTTTTGAAGGATTTAATTCATCATTATTTTATTAATATTTAGCGAACATAGGGAAAGTTGATGTGATTCAAAATACTTGAGTAAAAATAAATAGTCATTTAAGTATGTATGTATTCTTTTATTGTTCCTATTGAACATTAAAATCATTTATTGTCATATGTTTGTCAAGAAATACCATTATCTTCTAGTAAAATATCACTAAAAAGAGAAAATAATTCTAAAATTCTAGTGGAAATACCTTCATATCAAGATTATATATTATATACATTTTGTATGAATGGTAATGTCATATATTTATTAAGAATATAATATAGTGGAATATTTGTGTAGTTCTTTAACTTCTCAAAAAACTTTTCAGAATCATGAAGGCCATCAGAAACTATCGTAGTAATTTCATCGGTATGATCTAAATAATGCATAGTTGTATAAATATAATATGATCATTTAATTCTACCATTATTATAACACCCTGATATTTTTTGAAATTTATTTTTGAAATTAATTTAAACATTTCGATGTTTTACTTTTCACATAACACAGTATATAGATTCTGTTATATGAAAGAACTAAGTTTAGATTGTGTTTCATGTAACACCAAGTTAATATTGTGATAAAATCACATTGATTACCTTTCAGTATATGTAACATAGTGTTTTTATTGTGTTAAACACAATTTCAAGTTACAATGATAGCTTACATTACACACAAGACCTAGTTTTACCAAACTAGAATATACTATTAATATTATTATAAAAATATTGTTATAATTTCCTTCTAGCCATTGTAATGGACGTTATGAATAAGATTAAGTAAATATGGAAATATGGTTTACACACATATATAATTATTATTATTTGGTTACCAATTAATTATAAATGAAATAAAACCCTTCTAAAAATATTTAAAATATTTTGTTGGAACCCGATATTCATGAAATTAAAAACATTTTACCTCAGTAAATTAATTAAATTTTTTTATTAAATTATTTTAATGAATATATATATATATATTCAATCAACTATTTAGCTATCATCCTTTGTGTTTTATAGTCAAGAGATTAGAATAAATCTATCATTACTCATAAAGATATATATATTCATTATAAAAGGTAATGTTACCACCTATTAATGGTTCACCAATATTAAATATAATATTGACAATTTTATAAATTTTATATGAAATAATAAACATAATTTTTGAAATAATAATATCAAATTTTACTTTTGATGAATTTTTAGTATTTTTCCGGGAAGTGTCATTTTTAATTAAAAGTAGAAAACACAGAATTGAATTAAAAACTTCATTTTCTTATAATTTATTTTTATAGATAAATTATTTTTTAAATTGGGTTTCATGCATATTTATATCAATTATAAATATATTTATAAAATTTTATTCATTTCAATCAATTTCACATTGAAATTGGATATCAAAACATTTCAGAAGTTTGAACATTTTCAATTTAAAAACGTGTAATCTCGTCCCTTGAGCAAAATTAAATTTAAATTAATTTATAACACTTATATGTATATAATTTTTAAAATTTGATTATATATTTGTAATGATCATATTATATAATATCTAGTAACTTCAAAATAGTTTTTTTAACCAAAATATTAATGAAGGTAATTAATATTAACTACTACAATTATGGTAAAATGAGTTTACTTAGTGATTAAACATTAACTTAAGTGATCAAATAACCTAGAAACATTTAAAAAAATTTATTAGATTTCATTATCTCGACCTTATCCTCTATTTTATCTAAATTTTATAATTATTGTAGGAAAATTGTTTAATGAAGACCTCCCAATAGTGTTTACCATTTTATATTTACATGAATTCCACTCCTACTCCACTATAAAGGGAACTCTAAACCACCTCACTTATTCACACCTCTCAAGAACTATTAATCATTAAAATACATCATAAATAATATCCAGAATTTACCTACTATCATCCATGAATCCTCACTTTTGGATATAAAGAAAACCACATTAGTCTTTTTGTGCTATCTAATATTATGTAATATGTCTTTACTGGATAAGGGTGATGAATTGATCTTATGAGGTTTCAAAAATAAAAATGGATAACAAGAATACTTGATGAGTCTAGATCTGGTAAGGCTGATAACTCTTGTTCTAGTATTCTTTTGCAGCTTATTTATGTTTTGTTAGTTCACAATAAACTAATTTTTCGGTTCTTGATTGTGTAGGTGGAGTCGTATGGAACAATGCATTCTGTCATGTGGTTCAAGTTGATGTGGGAATGTATGGTCATCCTGTTTCTTTATTCTGTTTTCATAGTGTTGTGATAACTTTATGGTTTGTAGTTCTATTAATGGAATCAAGTGATTTGTTATGATGCCTCTTTTCCTTATTTTTCTTCTTTTGATGTACCTGCATTGAATTTTTGATCTTGTTCATCTTGTTTGACCTCACTCATGTCATTTGATGAATTTTAGAATTATTTTTGTCTCCTAAAGACTTCAAATACCTACTTAAGAGGATTTTGTTACTTTTTGGAGTTACTACCTTTACAGATGATCTTGTTGTCTTACATTGATATGATAGAGATATGGGGACTAAAACACATTTATTTTCAAGCTTTAGGGTTGTGAGAAAATATGGTACGTCTCATTGTGGTAGCAGATCTATGATTTCAAGGGGTCTATGTGAGAATGGATAAGCTACCTGTTTGCGGTTTCTTTAAGGATGAGGAAACATGTTGTAGACAAGTTTGTTTTAATGTGTGATTTTAGATATTTTTATGTCTCTCAAGATTGTATTTACCTCAATTACATGATTGTGTGAGCTTTTCACACCTCACATTTACTATGGACTTTTTTATTTTAATAAATTCTATTAGGGAATGAATTGGGTAACCAGCTCATGTCTCAGTTTTCTATTAAAATAAAATGTTTTCATTTTAATCATTTGTTACAAACAAAAAGACACTTCTATAAATTGGGATACGCAATCATCATTTCTGTCTATGGTGGATGTACGCCTCATGAACCTAGGTCATTGATTTTTCAATTACATATTATGAAGGTTGGTAATAATGATAGAAATACATTTTTATATGATATGTATGATATTTGAGACATCTTTATGCATATGGAATTATTATCCAACACATATCCTCACGCCTTCCACTTAGTGGGAATACAAAGACATCAGTTTGTGGACAAGTGGACTACTACCTCCTCAATGCTATTTGATTCATTCACACTTTATAGTGAATGTATAAAGAATGGGTTTATTAAACATATAAGATATATATGAAAAATTAATTCTGATGTAATACTAATATATATATATATACATATATGTCATTTACTTTATTTTTTCCAATTCCACAAGAAAATGGAAATAATATTCATGTGTATGTATAACCTACCGTCTTCATGAAAGGTGTATTCCATTTCATTTACACACACACACACACAAATATATATATATATATATATATATATATATTATAAATAATTATATACTAAATATATATGATATCAATATCATTTTTTACTATCTGGGAAATATTAATTCATGCTCTATGTAATAGGATCAATAATAACATGTCACAAAATATACAAAAAACAAAGTGGTTATTACCAAAAATGTAACTTTAGCACTAAATTGTTAATAAATAGGTAACATAAAGTCCTAAAAAAATAATATGTGGTATTATATATAAGAATAGTTTTCGATATTAGATTTATATTTTACTTATATTTATTAAATCATAGGTTTGAATGTGTTCACAGAAATCAATGACATAAGGTATGGGTTTTCTCATCTCACTTTTATTTTGGTGAGATATATGTTATACTCACCACTTATTAGTGTTGCGAGATGAATATAAAAGATTATGAAATTTAATATAATAAATATAATTTATTTAATAATTTTAATTGTTTCAATAAATTTTATTATTTCATGGATCTCAGGATTCTAAAGTTACTCAAGTAGTTATAGGATTTCTAGTCTCTTATTAATTTATGCAAGACTTATACCTTATTGACCACTTATTTCTTTTCTATAGCGTATGTATTAACCACGAATGTATTACATAATTATTATCCTTAAATTTATGGGTATTTACATATCCATTTTTTGATCTCTATTTCATGGTATTAATAATTCAAAAGTTACCAAATCAGTAAAGTTATTTTGTTTCAATTTTCATTCTTTGAGACAAATGTTATGTTATACATCAATATTCTTTTACAAGGGGTATATAAATACCAATAATTTCATGTATTAAGAATATATTTATTCTAATTATTTTTTAATCTTCATGTAATGTTATTATTTCATGGGTATTTTGAATCAAATCTAACAAAGATGTAAGTGTTTATTGCTACGATCTCATCGTTTATCAGGAATGCTTATGATTATCCCTCGATTGATGAAATCTTATGACCCATATATTGTGAATTATCATAAATTTTCATTAGATATATTTATTCATGACATATTAATGTAATGGTACTATTTTCTCACTCTTTGGTACCTGATATACTTAAGAATATGTTTTTATTAAAATATTACCATATCTCTCTGTTCGGTCAAAACTTTGTGTTCATTCATAAAAATGTTTCATAAATATGTTTTTGAAAATATGTTTTTAAATAATATTTCAATCTAATTTTCTTTAAAACGGACTTTATAAATGTTTTATTATTTAAAAAGTGTGTAAAATGGTTTTCAAAGAACCCTTTATAGTTTTTCAAGGCCATTTTCAAAGAATAAGGTTTTCAAAAAGAATTGTGTTTTAAAAAAAAAAATTTCAATGTATAAAGAATATTTACATCAATAAATGTTTTGAATGAATTTTAAAAGATTTATTTATATGATTTTCATGAAATTTTCAATTAAATCAATTTTGAAAATTTTTTATAAATGTTATTTTAAATGAAAGGTTTTTCCTTTAAGAATTGTTCCAGGTGAACATTAAAAATATTTATCCATAAATAATGAAATACATTGTTATATATTAAGATATAATTAGGATATGACCCAAGGAAACCATAATTATTCTTTATTTTAATGTTTTAGGTTTAAGTTGACATGTTTTTAATGATACTTTTTTTCTCTTCTATGGGCTATATCATGATAAAATGCTTATGAAACCCTCTTCCTTTCAAAGATTCTTCTATGATGAAATGATTATAAAGACTCCATATTTTCCATAGGTTATGGTATGATGAAATTAATTTGATAAAAAAATAATTTCATGGGTTATTATAATATGTTTATGAAACCCATATCTTTTTGTAGTTCATGATATGATAAATTTTTTACTATCTTGTCAAACACATATGTATGATTTCATTATGTGACAGGTGGGACCTATATCTCCATAAAATGCATTCCGTAAATATTTTTATCTCATGTGATAGAAATGGATAGAAGTAGGAGTGAAATCTATTAAATTTTATATGGTTGGAATAAAGAGTGATCTTGGATTAGTGATATAGGGATATAATGATAAGTAAAGCTGTTTTAGTAATACAAGACTAGAATTGGATGTGATACTGGTTCAGAAATACATGATTCGAATGTGAACTGATCCTGATTCAGTAATACCAATATGGAATTGGAAGTAAACCTAGATAATTAATATAGTACAAGAACTATAAGTGAACCTGGTTCAGCAATATAGGTTTAGAATGGGGAGTGAACCTAGTTCGGTAATGGACTGTGTCCACTAAGATAGTCTTTGGAGTTAACCTTAACTATTAAGATATATTGGGGAGTGAATCCATTAAAATAATATAGCCTTATAGTTAATAATTTAATACTATAGAAATTATTTTTTATATTAATGCGTCTTCCGTAATTCCATGTCTTATTTATATGTTATACTTTCATGGATTATTCTTTTGATTCCCTTATGATTCATGTCTTATGAACTCACATTATTTATGCCATGACTCTATATTATGATCTTTGATATGTGGGTAATGAAATTATAATGTTATGATCATCTTCTAAAACCCTTATATGTTCATGTTATGAATACATATCTCCCTTGTTTACCCTTACTGAGCATCTGACATGACCACATTCTTATGATTCCATTCCCCAGGTTATAAAGAAAGGTTTTATATGGGATTATTAAAGGGTTATGTTTTTAAGGTAGCTATTGAAGATATTCCAACATGATAGAATATTAAGTTTCTATAATTCAAAATACATTAAACTGTTATGGTCCTTAGGAATGTAATTTTTTAATGTGCGGAAAATTTATAAAAAATGATATAATGTCATGTTATGATAAGCTCAGGTCTTCATATTTGGTATCAAGGTAAATAATTATTCAACCTTTTCAAAATAGGACAATAAAACACTACTGAGATCCCTAGGGATATTTCTAAGGATATGCATAAGGATTTCTCTGAGGATAAGCCTAAGGTGTCCTGTATTTAATATAAGGTGACATAATTTACACATCCTATAAATAATATTTCATTATTATGTGGTTTTATACATTGATAAGTGTTTCCAAACAATGATTTATGATTATATTCATTAGCAGAAACTAGAAGGAACAAATTTAGAATTGAATTTTTCAAATGTGGAAAGTTTGGGAATTATACAACTCGATGACCCAAGTGGATATCTCAATAAGATAATATGAATGGTGGTATGAGTATTGGTTATAACAATAAATATAAGGAGACCTCAAATGACATGTGAATAGTAGGGGATCTTCTAGTAGAATTATTTACATTAAATGGAAGAAGAATGGTTAAATTTATGTTAAATAACTGTATTAAATGATTCAAATTTCATATTATTAGAAAGGGGTATTAAGGAAGGTGATGATTCAACCTGGGTAATGGTTTAAGAAAAAAATTCAATAATTGTAGTGTATATAGTCTTTAATTCAATGATTATGTTATAAGAATCATTAAATATATTGGTATTGTTAGTATATTATTTTTATTAAATATTTAAAAGGATATGCAGAATGGTGATGTTGAAGTAGAAAAGTGATTTAATGGAAATTAAATATTTTGATTAAGGTAAGGTAACCCTTAATGTGCTATTAATATTTAGAAAATTGTGTTTAGCTTGGATAAAGATATGTTTGATAAGGATAATGTAAATTGGATAGTACTTATTATAATGAAAATGATAATTTATTTATTAAAAAATTGGTATATGTAATCATGGATAGAGTTTAAAACATTTTTTGATTTAAGTAATATATCTAATAAACATTGGAATATATAATATTTCATGTTTTCAGTAAGGATTTATGGTAATTTAGTTCATTATTGTGTCCCAAGAAAATACAAGATGAAGTTATTCACATGTTTGGAATGTGAAAACCATGATATATGTTATGATAAATTATGGATCAATGTTAAGATGATTTTAATAAATTTAGTAACCTTCCCCCTAAAGTTTTACATTTTTTTCTTTTTAAGGTTAAAAGTTTAACTATTTATAGAAAACTTTATGTCAAACTTCAGATGATGTATTATGGATTAAAGTATTATCTCACCACATGAGGATATATGAATATCAAAAAAGTTGTGATAAACTATTTTCTATGATGATAAATAAAGATATATGGAATTAATTATCATTACACATATGGATCTTGTGATATCTTAGTACTTCAAGCATAAAAAATTCACCTTTCTTTTTGGACTATGAGATGAAGTGAAACTTTTTTAGGACACGAACAATGGGTGATATAATTCAAATGAAATTTATTGAAATGAAGCAAGTATATCTTCTTATAAAAAATTAAAATTTTGGAAAATGTTCTTGAAATAAAATTCTGCCTCGTTATCATTATTTTTGATGATATAAATTATTTTTTTTCAATCATCTTTAGGTTATGGCTTTATGATCATTATATTTCTCCAAACCATGTTCTATATCCCTCTCTATCAGAACATCGTAGCTGTATTTCTATTTTATGCCCACGTTTTCACCTTACAGCAATGTTCTACTACGTGGAAACCTATTTATGAGTTACTTTGGTTAACGATTATTTTTCCAACATTCCGTTTTTAAATGAACATTTAGTATTTATTTTTACTATGAGGGTTTATATGATAGGAACTTTCAAGTATAAATCCTTTGATAACCTAGATGAATTTCAAGGGAAAAATTAATTTAAAGGGGGGTAGAATGAAACACCTTGATATTTTTGCAAAATATTATTATTCTCAATTAATTTACAGTTTTCAATATTGTCCATTTCACACAACATAGAATATAGCTTGTGTTATATGAAAGCACTTTGTTAAGGTTGTAATGAACAAAACACCAAGTTAATATTGTGTTGCAAGTAATAGATAAATTAGATTCTAGTACATGAAACTCAATTTTTGGATTGTGTTACACAAAATTTTGAGTTCATTTGATACATTGCATTACACACAAGACCTAATTTTTCCAAACTGCAATATGCTATTAATATTATTATCAAAATATTATTATAATTTTCATCTAGCTGTTGGAATAATGGTTATGAATATGATTAATTAAATTATGGAAATATTTTTATGCAAGTATATAAGAAGAAATATTTTGTGACCAATTAACTAGAAACTAAAATAAAACCCTTTTTAAAATATATGAAATCTTTTTCTGGAAGACTATATTTATGAAATTAAACATTTTTTACCTAATTAAACAAGTTTTCATAAATTTTATTCCAATTATATATATATATATATATTCATTCAAGTATTTAAGGATTATCATATATGTTTTCTAGATAATAGATAAAAATAAACCTAATTTTACACATAAATATATATATTCTTTCTAAAAGGTAATTTTACCTCCTTTTAATGGTGAACCTTTTTCAAATCTAACTATTTAAAATTATATAAAATTTATTTTGAAAAATAAGCTATATTTTTTATTTTGAAATATCAAAATTTACATTGGCTGTTTTTTTTGGTATTTTTCTGAGAAGATTCATTTTTTATGAATAATGAAAACCCTAAATTTTAACAGAAAATTGAATTTTCAACTATTTCATTTATAGAGTAAAATTATATTTTAAATTGGTTTAAACTATTTTTATACAAAATTTATTATATTAATATAACATATGTTACTTTAATCAATTTTATATTTAAATTGGGTATAAAAACATTTCTAACTTTTGAATATTTTTACTTTAAAAACTCATTGTCTCATCCCATATACAAGGTTAATTTTAAATTATTTTATTCTAATTACATGTTTATAATTTCAAAAAAAAGGATTAAATATTCAGAATCATCATTATTGTTAATGTCTACTAAGTTCAAAATATTTATTTTTACCAAAATGATTAGTGTAAGTAATTAAAATTAATTACAAATATTAAGGTAAAGACTTGTTTTTATAGTGGTTAGACATTAACTTTAGGTTAAAAAACATAGAAACATATACAAAAGTTATTATATGGTAATATATAGACCATATCCTCCATTTTACCTAAAATGGACTATTATTGGATGTAATTAAAGTAACCTATACCTCTCAACAATGTCTACCTTTTTATATTTACAAGAATGTTACTCCTTTACTGTAAAAGTAAAATAACCCCTATCACTTATTCACACCACTCAATAAATTTATCTCATCCAAAAACACTAAAAGTAACTCCAAAAATCCCTCTTATCATCCTATATTCCTTATGTTTGGAATAAAACAATCTAATTTGGTCTTTTGGTGCATACAAAAATGAATTACCCAATGAAGAGATAACATCCTTCAACAGAAACATTTGTTTAATATATTTCTCATTAACATCAATTAGTATTATTCTATGATTATATAAAAAAATTGGTGTTAAAAATATACTTATATGTTGTTATATTATTATTTTTATCTACACCTACTTATAATTACATCATATGGGATACACAATCACCATTCATGTGTACGGAGGACTTCCACCTCACAAACTAATGTCATTCATTTATCCATTACCACATATAAAGGTTGTGAATAATGATTTAATTAGTGTGATTATATGATATATATTATATTTTATATGTATTTATGATTCTAGAGTTATTATCTAACACATACCTTCATGTTTTCTTTTTTTTTTGGTAATACGATAACTTCATTTGTGGACGTGTGGACTACTGCCTCATCAAAGTGATTTGATTCATTCACACATTACATGAAATTTATTAAGGATTAATTTAGTAAATTTATATTTTATATATTAAACAATAAATATACAGTAGTGATATTATATATATTTCATTTACTTTATTTCTATCAATATGATTATAAAATTGAAACACCGTTCATGCGTATGTACGACTTACAATCTCCACGAATGCTGTATTCCATTTCATATTTTTATATTTTTCAGATGATTATAAATAATTATATAATGAATATATATATGATATTTATATAATTTTTACATTATAGATATAAGTAAATCATGATCTATTTAATATGATCAATAATAACAAGTCAAAACATATACGAAAAATAATGCAATTATTACCTAAAACACAAATTTAACATGAAATTATTAATAAATATATAATAATAATATATAATAAAATAATCCATGGTATGATATAAAATAATATAGTTATGTGGTATATTTAAAATTAACTTATATTTGTTATTCAATTTTTTTGAATTTTTACGATGAACGTTAAGACTTAAGGTAAGGGTTTTCTCATCTTAATTAAATTTTGGGAGATATATTCTATATTCATAACTTATTCTTTTTTTGGTGTATATACTACCACATGACATGTTATATAATGAATATATTTTAATTAATGATATTAAAAGTTATAATTATTTTTATTTGTTTATGAATCTCATGATTCAAAAGTTACTCAAGCAGTAAGAGGGTTTATAGTTTGATTTTTCTACAAGAAACATTCCTTATTCCCAACACATTTATTTTTTGTGGTGTATATACATCACATGAATATATTATATGATTATTATACTTAAAATTTGGTTATTTACATATGAATTTTATGATATATCTTTTATGGGGTTTATTGTTTGAAAGTTACCAAATCAGTAAAGTAATTTTTGTCTCAATATTCTTTCTTTGAGACACATTTTATGTTCTGCACCTATATTCTTTCATGAGGTGTACACACTTAAATTGACATATTTTATCATAAATATCATTATTTTAATGATATTTTAAGCTCTATTTAATGTTATTATTTCTTGGTAATTTGGATTCAATGTTACCAAAGTGGTAAGATTATAATACTACATTTTCATCATTTGTTATGATTATTTATGATTATTATTACATTAATGAAATATTATGGTTCATATCTTAATTATTTTCATGAGTTTTTCATCCTATATTTATTCATGATATATTCATGTAATTGTAACATTTTTAATAATTTGTTACTTAATATATTTAAGAATGTGTTTTTATGAAAATCTGACCTTATCTCCCTCTTCGATCAGAAATCTATGTTCTTTTAAAAAAATGTTTTATATTTTATTCAAAAAAATGTGATTAAATGATATTTCAATATAATTTTCAAGAAAATTTATTTTAATAATGTTTTATGATTTTAAAATGGTTTCAAATGGTTTCAAATCATTCTTTATATAGTTTCATGGTTATTTTCAAAGAATAATGTTTTCAAAATGTTTTCTTCTTTAAAAAGATTATTTAAAAAAAAGAATATTATACTAATGGATTGTTTTGAAATAATTTTCAAATATTTATTTATAAGTATTCAATTCTACTTTCAAGGAAAATAATTTTGGAAATTTTTTATGAAAGTGATTTTAAATGAAAAGTTATTTACTGTAATAAATGTTACAAGTTAGTTTTCAAAATACTTATATATATAATATGACATTGTTTGTTAAAAATTTTGATTCACTGGGGATATTATAAAATTAATCCACTCTTTTTATTTCCTTGAATTTGTTATGTTTAATATGATAATTTTTTTATGAAACCCATTTATATTCTATTTGTTTTTCTATGATAAAAATGTTATGAACCTTGGATCCCTTCACAGGTTATTATATGATCACATGATTATTAAACCAATATCTTTTACATAGGTTACGATATTATGAAATTTTTTTTATACCCGTATCATTTCTTGTGTTATGATATGATTTTTTATGAAATTAATCTCTTTTTATGGTTCATGATAAGATGAATGTTTTATTATCTCGTGGAACAAGAATAATTATATTATTCGATGGGTGGGAAATATATCTCCCAAAAATGAATTGGGTAAAGATGTATATATCATGAGAAATATAGTACTCTAATGAGGAATCAAATATGTTCAGTATGATGGGGATGGAATTAAGAGCTGACTCGGTTTAGTAATACATGGCTGGAAGTGGAAGTAAACCTGGTTCATTAATATAGGGATGGAATGGGAAGTGAACCCAATTTAATAATATAATCCTAGAATATAAATTCAGTCTGGTTTTGAAATATATATCTAGAATGGGAAGTTAACCAAGTTTAGTAATATAGGAATGGATCTGGACATGAACCCAGTTCCGTAATACATGGATGTAATGGGGAGTGAACCCAGTTCAGTAAAACGCTTTGTACACTAAGATAGTATTAGGAGTGAACCATGACTACTAAGATAGTTTGGGGAGTGAAATAATTACACTAAGATGTATTTGGAAGTAATACATCGCTGCTATGGAAATCATTTTATATGTTGATGTGTATACCACAATTCCATGTATTATTCTTATGTTATTATTTAATCTCTTATGCTCTTGATTCCATTATAATTCACATCTTATGATCCTCAGATCCTTATTGGATGACTCTTTATTAAGATCTTTCATATAGAGGGTATGATCTTTTAATGTTATGATCATATTCTTGCACCCTTATTTTCATGTTATGCTTATATATATCTTGTGTTTTCCCTTTCCGAGCATCTGAGCTAACCCCTTTCTAACGTTTCCTTTCCCCTAATTATAAACAATTGTTTTAAGTTGGGGTACTAAAGGGGAAGATATTTGTGGGAGATGTTGAAGATATTTCACCAAGATATAAGATTAAGATTCCATGTTTCCAAATAAACTAAACTATTATGGTCCTATGTAATTTACTTTTTTGATGTGATGAATGTTTATAAAATTTTTTATAATTTTCATGTATTTTAATCCTGGGTCTTTAGAATTATTATAGTAACCATCTATATCTATTCATTTCTCACGTTTTTTCCTTTATTTATATCTTAGATCTATTCTATGACAAATCAAGTGGTTTTCCCACCCACCTATTTAAATTCATCATGAATAACTACAACATAAATAAAAATAGAGAATTCTAGAAGGTTTATTTTCATGGTTTATTAAAAAAATTAAAAACTATTTAACCCCATCCATATGAACTTTTTCTATACCATTGGAATACATCTATTTCGGATTCATATATATTTTATATGTTTCAATGGTATTCATATTTCACATAAGTTGTGAATATATTGGGTCATTTTTACATACATAAATTATATAATGTTTTAAAAATGAAAATACATATAAATTTTAATACATACATATGTAAAGTGTAAAAAATAATATATAACATGTCTATATTTTATACATATATAAAGTATATAAAGAATATGTATGATGTATACATTTTATGATACATATTCATATATATAATAAAAATTTACTATATATACACATAAATATATCAATAAATTAAACAATTGTGTGTAAATATAAAATTGTGTACATATTTCAATAATCCCACAAATAAAAATATTTACACATAAAAATAGATTTAACACACGCACTATCACAGACACACATGTATGTGTATGTGTATAAAGTATAAAGTATAAATTTTAAGAATATGGTTATAAATTATAATAGATAAATGTAAGAACCCAGACCTTCTTTTCAGGGACGTTTCCTTTTCTGGTCATTATTTTGGGAAAAAGAGGATG
Organism: Viscum album; assembly: GCA_963277665.1. Lineage (NCBI taxonomy): Eukaryota > Viridiplantae > Streptophyta > Magnoliopsida > Santalales > Viscaceae > Viscum > Viscum album. The sequence continues at coordinate 1,497,035,852 of OY728155.1, read as the reverse complement.
TTCTGGAGGTTGTGATGGGGTGCACGGTTGGCGCACGGTTTGTCAAACGGTGTGGGAAAGTTTTGTGGGAAAGCCGTGTGAAGCCCCTAGATAAGACAGTGGACACCGCACGGGCTGCGCACGGTTTTTCAAACTGTGTGGGAAAGCTGTGCGAATTCCCTGGTGGAGACAGAGACAATCGTACGGTTGCCACACAGTTTGACAAACCGTGCGGGGTAACCATTCGACCACTTAATGTTAGGGTTTTTAAGTCCCGGGCCACTTGGGATTCCTCCTTTCTTCTCCAAACTCTCTCCCACTCGATCCTTACTTGGGTTTTTGGGTTCTCAAAGGTTGAAAGAGCTATCCCACTTGTTTTAGAGTAAAATCAAAGGGTTTTCTTGGTGGATCAAAGGCAATTATTCTCGGGTAAGTCCCCCTTCTTGGATTCTCCTTGGTGTTCCCTAGATCTACTTTTCCCTCTCTCTAGGTTTTCTAGTTCTACATCTGTTTCATGTAGATCTAGTGTTGGGGTTGCCTTGGGTGTTAATTATAAGGCTTGTGGATGATAGGGAAGGAGTTATAGAGCGGTTCTCATGAAGCGTTTCCATATTTTGGAGTGCGGTTGCTTGTGGATCGTTTTCATCGGAACCCTAATGGTATGTGGTTTGTGCATTTCTATTGAAATTCTTTTAGTATTTTGTGCAAATTTAACCAATACCCTTGAATAGGGTATTGCATGTTACCTATTTTTCCCTTTTTGATTTCCTTCTTTGCTTGTATGCCTGAGTAGAGGATATTGCTTGTGAATAGGGTAATTTACTGTGCTTTGGATGTTTTTCCCATGCATGTTTTTCCTGTTTATGACTGTTTGGTCAAGTTTTTCCTGTTAGGCTATTTCCAGTTTCGTGCCTTGTTATAGGATGGAGTGACTTTTTTTCTATTATGTTGATATGCTGTATAATGTTAGCCAAGTAGTTCATGAGGTTACTTTGGCTGTTACGCAATGCGATACTTGCTGACTTTACACAGGGCTACAGGAACCAAGTGTAGTAGACCATAGGGAGAATGGATGTAAGGCCTTCTCCAGAGTTTCTTTTAATACGATGCGAGACCACATGGGGAATTGATGTTAAGTACTTCCTCAGAGTGTCTATAGTTCCTCAACGCGGGCCATAGGAGGAATGAGACGCTGAGTGCTTCCCCAGAGCGCCTTTAGTATGATACGAGACTATAGAGGGAATCGAAGGTGAGTGTTTTCCCAGAGATTCTATTCTTTAGATGAACTAGAAAGGTGAGATTGTGTGTGCCTACCAGAGGGTATCTAGTACTTTTTGGTTGAACCATAGGGGTTAGGCTGTGAGGACTACCCAGAGGGTTACATGTTTGTTCTTTTTTCTTGAGTGACTGCTTGCTGGTTTTTAAATTATATGCGAGAAACTATGGATTGTTTACTACTTTTCTGTACTTTTACATTCCATATATTCCCTGACTGTTAGACATAGATCTACGGGTGATTTCCTACTAGGAAATTGTCTCACATCCTATTTGGGTCATGATTTTGGGCCCAAACAGATTATATTGTTGCAGGTATAGATAAGGACAAGCACCCTTCGGCTTCAGGTTCTTGATTGTTGTGGAGCTGGAGAGCATGGGACCAAGTTATGGCTTGTGATTATGAGGAGTTTATCTACTTTCTTTTAAACTTTGGTTTAGCACTGGTGTATTTCATCATTGTGACTTGTTTGGATGATTTTTTAGACATATATGTAACATGTATCATATATATATATATATTTTTCTTCAGTTGTTTCCTTATCAGTCTTCTGTTGTTTACTGTTGTTGGATACTTATTGCTTCCTCTATTGTGTGTTGTTTACTTACGTTGTGTACTCTGCCAATGAGGTCATAGTTTCCCCACTATCACACCCAAGGACCTCGCTACTAGTCGGTAGCCTCTGGCGTTTGTGGAAATGTGCTTGAGGCCATGTGACCAACCGGGTATGAAGCACCTATGGGTGGCTTCCGGAACCGGGATGTTACAAAGTGGTATCATATGATTTTCTTTTCTATTGATTTACTATTTGGAGACTTTGGCCAGGGATAGGAAGAAATAGGTACTTGGTATTAAGCTGTGCCTGGGAGTAGCTAACCCGTGTACATGGAAAATCCATTCTACCTCGTTGATGCAATTTTCTGGTATTGCAAGTTTAGGATTTCCTTGATTTTCATCGTTGGTGACTTACATGTATTGTAATGGTTATTACGTAAGTTATTGAGGTTATATCTCTATTGAAACCCAATGATATGAGGGTATGCCATCTCATGCATCATATAGGCACTTTCTAGGAATCACATGTCATGTATTCTTGCCATGCCATTTAGGGTGCATTAGCAATTTCACTTTGTTTTGAAAGGTGTTGGGTAGAATATGCATTCTGTTGTGATAGGTTCCTTGATAAAAATATCTTCTTCTTGTAAGATCATTTATTGTGTAAGGTTTTTTTGAATGAGCTCAAAATTATTTTTATTGAGGTGTTATGGGCCCTCAGGGACCAGAACATGGTGGTTCATTGACTTTTTTACCTTGTTTATAACTTGTGTAAGATGCCTAGATTTGATTCGTGGGGAGTATAGGCCCTCACGGATCGTTATTTGGCACTTTCTTTGTTGGTTGCAGTGTTTCTATGGGTTTCAGAGTAGTTTTTGAGGCTTCCTATCTGAAAAAAACCAGAATTAACACCGTGTAGTTTTGACTACACGACATGTGTTCTTTTGTTCGGGAAGAAATTTTTTTTTCTCTGTACACGCTGTGTAATCTTATGTTTAAGTCCCTGTTAATATTGATCTAAGGTGTGATTTTGACCTTGTAGAGTCATGGCACTGAGACGTCCTTCGGTTTTCCACCAGCTACAGGGCGATGATCAGACACCAGACATGGCTGATTAGGGACTTCCGGCAGTTCCTCCTGCTGTGCCAGTATTGGCACCAACAGTTATACTAGATGCAGGTGTTGATGCAGAGTTCAGGGTAGGCTTCATGAGGATGATGTAGACCTTCCAGGGAGCACCGCCTCCATCCTTGACTATGGCAGAATTGACGTGGGTTTTCCAGCAGCAGCATCCTCCCACCTCCTCAGGGGAAGGAGGACCCCAGGCTATAGAGTCAGGGCTAGAATCCATGCTAACGATCTTTGAGAATCTAAAGACTCCTCCAGAAAGGTGGGTCAATCTCACTATCTACATGCTACGAGACTCTGCCAAGAGGTGGTGGTACGTGATCTCACAGGAGGGTCATCAACAGGTTATGGCGTGGGAGTAGTTTCAGCGCGTCTTTTATGACTACTTTTATCTGGAGACTTTGATGGTCGAATGAGACTGGGAGTTCAAGATCCTAGAGCAAGATACTATTTCTGCCATGGAGTATTCCTCCCGTTTCACATAGCTTCATCATTTTGCACCCCTCCAGGGCGGAGATGGGTTGTTCTTGGTAAGGAAGTTTGAGGACAGTCTCAGATTGGAGATCCGGTCACATGTGAATATCTTCATGTTGACATCCATCGCTTCCATCATCAACCAGGTGCTGATTGTGGAGCGAAATATGAAAGATTCTGGATCTGAGAGCCAAGGCAGTTCCACTTATAGATTTAGTGCCTCACCATAATACAACATGAAGTGCCATAGGGAGTCTACACACGGTGATCTGAGGCAGCAAGACACGTCTTCAGGTAGCCAGGTAGTATGCTACTAGTGTGGAAGGGCTGGGAATATGAGGCTGTAGTGCTAGAAGGACCTAGTGGAGTGCCGATCTTGTGGAAAGATGGGTCACCTTCAGTGCTTCTGTCAGGTTTTCTCACCAGCAGCTGGTGACACGGGTTCTTCCATGACTCCTTATTTAGGAGTAGCACCACCAGTTTCTCACCAGTCTGGGAACTACAGTTCTTCCGGCTGTTCGGGCCTAGGTGGAGGTAGAGGTCGTGGTGTTCAGTCACTGGCCATTCAGTGACAGCAGGGTGGATTAGCTCAGAGTGTTCAGGTAGGGTCATAGGGCTGTGGAGTAGGCCGGACTTTTACTGTGGAGCAGACCCAGCAGGAGCAGGATCTTGGACCCCCTACAGTTCAAGGTACCTTTCTAGTTGCCTCAGTTTTATCTTCTACTCTTTTCGACACAGGGGCTTCCCATAGTTTTATCTCTATTACTGTTGTGGAAAGCCTTGGGCTCTGCATTTTTTTATATCGATACTTTGACTCTAGACACACCGTTGGGGACTAGGATGACTAGTGTACGTTAGTGCATGGAGTGCCCTCTAGAGGTGGCTGGGTATCGCTTTCTATGGGATCTCTACTTTCTGGAGATGACCTGCTATGATTTCATTCTTGAAATGGACTGGTTAGTTCCCCTCCATGAATTCATTTACTGCTACTGCCGAAGGGTGAGTTTTATATCACCAGAGGGTGGATCTTTTCTTCATAAGGGTGAGTGGGATGTCCAGGCGAGCAGAGCAGGACCAGAGCATCATGTGTTATGAGCAGTTACTGCCCATATTTCTAGTCTTTATCTGGATGACCAGGGGACTTCACAAATAGACTTTCTTCTAGTGGTGGATCGTTTCAGAGATGTCTATCCAGAGGACTTTTCAAGTTTTCCTCTGGAGCATGAGGTGGAATTTTCTATTGAGCTCATGCCAAGAGCGGCACTGGTGCCCATTACTCTTTATATGATGGCTACACCTGAGTTACAGGAGCTCAAGAATCAGTTGGAGGAGCTACAGGAAAAGGGTTTCATCTGACCTAGTACTTCTCCTTGGGGTTCGACTGTCCTGTTTGTGAAAAAGGCAGATGGTACTCTTAGGATTTGCGTGGATTATTGGAAGTTGAACCAGTTGACGGTCAAGAACCGATATCCCTTGCCCATGATTGATGACCTCTTTGATCAGCTTTGATGATCTCGGGTGTTCATGAAGATTTACTTGAGATCTAGTTAACATAAGTTTCACGTTAGACCATTTGATATACCTCTCACAGCTTTTCTGAGTAGGTATGGTCTATACAAGTATACGATTATACCATTCGGTCTCACGAATCTGCCTACGGTTTTCATGGCACTGATGAAATGAGTGTTCCATCCATACTTGGATTCCTTCGTGGTAGTTTTTGTGGATGACATCTTGGTTTACTCTCACACTCGACACAACCATGCTACCCATCTTGAGATCATTCTGAGTACACTGAGAGAGCATCAGTTATATGCTAAGCTCTCAAAATGCCACTTTTAGATGGATCAAATTCACTTATTAGGTAATGTTATCTCAGAGACAGGAGTATCAATAGAACCAGAGAAAGTGAAAGTTGTAGTTTCCTGGGAGTAGCATAAAAACATCTTTGAGGTATGAAATTTTCTAGGGCTGGCTGGAGACTACAGACGTTTCATACAAGACTTTTCACGCTTAGCAGCACTGATGACAGGTCTGACTAAGAAGGGTGTGAAGTTCTTATGGTCAGATTCTTGTGATTTAGCCTTTCAGGAGCTGAAAGAGAGATTGAATTCAGCACTGATACTAGTCTTTCCAGAGCCAGGAAAGAGCTACACTGTTTATTGTGATGCTTCAGGTATTGGGCTGGGAGCTGTTCTTATGCAGGGAGATGGAGTTGTTGCATACGAGTCTCGAAAGTTGAGGCCACATGAGAGGAATTACATGACACACGATCTGGAGTTGGCAGTTATTTTTCATGCCTTACACTGTTGGAGACATTATCTTCTGGGAGAGCATTTTGTGGTTTTCACTGACAACAAAAATCTCATGTACATCTTCACTCAGCGTGATCTGAATTTGAGACAACAAAGGTGGGTCAAGTATCTTCAGTCCTTTGACTTTGAGCTTGCCTATACACCTGGGAAAGGCAACGCAGTGGCTGATGCACTGAGTAGGAGAACTCAGATACATGCAGTTTAGGAGGCCAGCAGTGAGTGGCAGCTTATGGCTATGTTCTCTGAGATACATCTGGAGGTTCATGACATACACAGGTAGAATTTTCTATCTTCTGTAGTTTTTACCTCTACTCTTCTCGATCAGGTATGGATGAAAAAGCTATCAGATTCAGAAGGACTAGTCTTATGGGAGAGTGTGTCAGGAGAGGCCCCTCTTCCTGGATGGATAGTAGGAGAGGATGAGATCTTGCGTTTCTAGGGACGCGTATGGGTGCCAAAAAACATACGTGAAGAGATGATGCAGGATTTTCATTCCTCAGTTTGGGCAGTTCATCCTGGCATTAACAAGATATATCAAGATCTACACAGCTGGTATTGGTGGCCATGTATGAAGAGAGATGTTTCTGGTTTTATCATGAGGTGTTCCACATGTCAGCAGGTGAAAGCAGAGCACCAGTGTCCAGCAGGGCTTTTACAACAGCTACCCATTCCGTAGTGGAAGTAGAATGATGTCAAGAGGGATTTCGTGACCGGTTTTCCAAGGTCGCCTTGAGGAAATAATGCAGTTTGGGTTGTCATTGACAGACTTATGAAGGTTTCCCACTTCTTGCTGATCAAGGAGACCTTCAGTGTTGATGACCTAGGATAGTTGTATATCTGAGAGATTGTATGTCTACATGGGGTTCCCCACTCCATTGTCTCGGACAGGGATGCATGTTTTACTTCTCAAGTCTGGAAGGGGCTTCAGAAGGCGTTGGGTACACAGGTACTTTTGATTATAGCATACCATCCCCAGATAAATGGCCAGTCTGAGCATACGATTCAAATGCTTGAGGATATGCTCCGAGCTTGCATTCTGGATTTTAGAGGTTCTTGTGAGAAGAATATACCTCTTGTGGAGTTTTCCTACAATAATAGTTTTCAAGAAACTATTCAGATGTCACCTTATGAGGTTTGTATGGTAGGCCATTCCAATCACCCTTATGTTGGCTGGAGGTAGGAGAGGCTGCTTTGCTGGGACCTCATCTTGTTCAGGAGACCAAAGAGCAGATAGAGTTGATTCGGAAGAGTATGACTACTGCATAGTCTCGTCAGAAGTCTTATGCTGATCAACGAAGATGACCTCTGTAGTTCGAGGATAGGGATCAGATTTTTCTACATGTCACACCAAGTTTGGGACACAAGAGGATTAGGAGGCAGGGTAAGCTTTTACCAAGGTACGTCGGGGCATTTGAGGTGTTGTAGATAGTTGGGCCGGTTTCTTATTGGCTACAGTTACCTCAGAGGTACCGGGCTATACACGACGTTTTCCACATTTCTCAGCTCCGACATTACTTTTTAGGCCCATCTCATGCATTCCAAACCAAGGAAGTCAAGGTGGAGGTGGATGCATCTTTTGAGGAGCATCCTATCCGGATTTTCGATCACAGTACGAAGGTTCTCCGTGGCCGGTCTGTTCTTCTGGTACGAGTACAATGGTAGCACAGGTAAGTACAAGATGAGACTTGGGAGAGGGAGGCCGATGTATGAGCACAGTGGTCGGAGTTGTTTAGGGTTGCTTATTCTATGTCGTGCTAGGGAAATTCAGGGACAAATTTTTTTAGGGGAGAAGTTTGTAAAAACCCAGACCATCTTTTTAGGTACGTTTTTTTTTATGGTCATTTTTTTGGGAAAAAGAGGAAGTTCTGGAGGTTGTACATGGGCGCACAGTTAGCGCACAGTTTTTCAAACCCTGCGGGCAAGTCATGTGAAGCCCCTAGATGAGACAGTGGACACCGCATGGGCTACGCACGGTTTGTCAAACCATGCGGGAAATCCATGAAAAGTCTCTGGAGGAGACAGATACAACATCACAGTTGGCGCACAGTTTTCCAAACCGTGCGACCACTTAAAGTTATGGTTTTTAAGTCCCATACCACCTGGGATTCCTCTTTTCTTCTCCAAACTCTCTCCCACTTGAGCCTCACTCGTGTTTTTGGGTTCTCAAAGGTTGATGGAGCTCTCCCACCCGTTTTGTAGGAAAATCGAAGGGTTTTCTTGGTGGATCAAAGGTGATTATTCTCGGATAGGTCCCTCCTCTTGGTTTCACCTTTGTTTTCCCTAGATCTACTCTTCCCCCTCTATAGGTTTTCTAGATCTACATCCATTTAATGTAGATATAGTGTTGGGGTTGACTTGAGTGTTAATTTTATGGCCTGCGGATGATAGGGAATGAGTTATAGAGTAGTTCTGGTGAAGCATTGCTGGATTTTGGAGTGCGGTTGCTTGTGGATCGTTTTCATCGGAACCCTAAAGGTATGTGGTTTGTGCATTTCTGTAGAGAGTATTTGATTATTTTGTGCAAATTCCACCAATACCCTTGAACAGGGTATTGCGTGTTACCTTTTTTGACCTTGTCGATTGCCTTCTTTGATTATATGCCTGAGTAGAGGTTATTTCTTGTGAATAGGGTAATTTACTGGGCTTTGGATGTTTTCCCATGCATTTTTTGCCTGTTCATGACTGTTTGGTCAAGTTCGGCATGTATGGCTATTTTTAGTTCCATGCCTAGTTGTAGGATGGAGTGACTTTGTTTCTGTTATGCTGATATGCTGTAGAATTCTAGCCAAGTAGTTCTTTAGTTTAATTTGTCGGTTACGTGATGCGATACTTGCTGACTTTACATAGGGTTGCGAGAACCTAGTGTAGTAAGCCATATGGAGAATGGACGTACGAGCTTCTCCAGAGTGTCTTTTAATATGATGTGAGACCACATGTGGAATTGACGTTGAGTGCTTCCTTAGAGTGTCTGTAGTTACTCGACGCGGGCCCGCCTTTAGTATGATATGAGACTATAGGGGGAATTGACAGTGAGTGCTTCCACAGAGAGTCTATTCTTTAGTTAAAATAGAGGGCTGAGACTGTGTGTGCCTCCAAGACGGTTGCTAGTACTTATTGGTTGAACCATAGGGGTTAGGCTCTAAGGACTAGCAAGAGGATTACTTATTTATTATTTTTTCTTGAGTGACTGCTTGCTGGTTTGTAAATTATATGCTAGAAAGTATGGATTGTTTACTGTTTTTCTATACTTTTACCTGCCATATATCACTGACTATTAGGCACAGATATTCAGGTGATTACCTACTGGGAATTTGTCTCACACCCTTTTTGGGTCATTCTTTTGGGCCCAAACAGATTATATTGTTGCATGTATAGATAAGGGCAAGCGCCTTTTGACTTTAGGTTCTTGATTGTTGTGGAGCTGGAGAGCATTAGACCAAGCTATGGCTTGCGATGCTAAGGAGTTTATTTGAATTCTTTTACACATTGGTTTATCACTATTTTATTTTACCATTGTGACTTGTTTGGATGATTTCCTAGACATATATGTAACGTGCATCATTTATATATATATATATATATTTCTCTAGTTGTTTCCTTATCAGTCTTCCGTTGTTTACTGTTGTTGGATATTTACTGCTTCCGCTATTGTGTGTTATTTACTTCCACTGTGTACTCTGCCAATGAGGGCATAGTTTCCCTACTATCACACCCATGGCCCTCACTACTAGTTGGCAGTCTCTGGCATTCAGGGAAATGTGATTGCGTCCATGTGACCAACTGGGTACGGGGCACCTATGGGTGGCTTCCAGAACTGGGACGTTACAATAAATATATAATGTATATTAAATAATACATAATAAACTTATATATATATATATATATTTATAATATATATATATATATAATTAAACATTTATATTTAAATATATTATTATTGTGTGTGTGTGTGTTAATATATATATATATATATATATATATATATATATATTCACACACACAGATAAACACCTAATTATACATGTTTTTACATAATAACAAATATACATATATAAATATATACATACCTATACATATTTTTGAGTAAGAATATATTTATATATATAACTAAATATTATGACTATATGTATACAGATTTAGTTTTTAGTGTGTGTGTGTGTGCCTATACACATGCACACATTCACACAAAAATAACAAAGAATAATATAAACTAACATAAAAAATATATTATTAGTAAATAAATCCTCAAGGCTAATTTCAATGTATATAAAATATATTTTTTAAGTCAACCATATAATTGAGTATAAAAAAACTCCCTCTTTCTATGATTCATGTATAATTATTGGACACTATATGTCTATTTATAGGGTTGATCTAGTTTTTCCCAACATATTGTTACAAGGACATGACTTTCATCACTATCAAATAAGGAAAAAATAATGGGGTTATCCCATGTAATGATAATTAGAAAAAAGTTCTTGGTTGGGATTATATTATCCATGTTTCATATTATAGGAATATAAACCCCTCAAGAGAATAGACTGAGGATAATTATGATGGTTATTCTCAATGAGTGAGAGGAACTAATTATGAATAACCTCTTTAGAAGAATTAATGTACAGAGATAATTAATCATATAGATTCTATTTCACCTCCATATAAAATTGTGGTTGTTAATTTATCCCATATGTGATTTTATAAGCCCACAATGTCTTGGAATGAGATAGAAATAAGATTCATTTGGATCATGTTTTATTTTCCATTAAATGTGATTTGTCTAAGGGCATAGTGAATGATCATTATGGTGAGAGATATGATGACAGACAGTCAATAAAGAATATTTTATCATCGAATGAGGTGGATTTAAATCTATTATAGGAATAAATGACGGTTGTTTCCAAGAGTTGTAAAAGGGAAGGCTAGAATTGATGCAGCCCCCTCAATGAAATACATGGCTAAAATGAATTATATTTCTCCTATCTAGGAGAAATGAAAGTATTCCCTTTTTGGAAATGATAAGTATCTATCATGTCTAAGTCAGTAATTATCTTTCAAACCCATTTAATATTCCATGGGGTCTCAGGTAGAAACCTTGAATTAAACAAATCATCAATATTTTCTTCTCCTTCTGTTGATTTCCATTATAAGGGGGATGATTTAGTGAGAGGAAAAAACCCATATTTTTCTGTTTATAATTTAAATATAATGGAAAATTTCAAGAAATTAAATGGGAAACCCCATATATTTATTATTTTTAATTATTTAGGATTCAATATTATACTTGGGTTCGGGATAGAGTCTACTAAATAAAGAGAGAATACTCCTTACACTACTGAAATAAATTTAGATTCATGGTTTGGTGGTTCTAAAGGTTCCAAGAAAGATGATGTGGCTCCCTTTATGAATCATTATATGGTCTTATCTCATGACATTTTCTACATAATATCAGGGGCCCCAATTTTGGAGAACCTCATGTTAGATAAACCCAAGATTATGTATTCTCCAATGATCTCTATTCAAGTTCCTAATGTGAATGAAAAATTGAATATAAAGGAAACCATGAATAATTCAATTTACTTTCTTCCATCTGTAGGTTATAAAGGGGATGGAAAAGAATGTGATGGTGTGTTTGGGGTAGAATATATGAAGGGTATTATTAATGTTTGGACTCTAAATTATTGAGGAGGTACATGGCTACAGTTCAAGACATGTAGAACGGAACGATATCATCATTGTAGGGGTAGATGTGCCTCTCACTATAGTATGAGTACTCGATCTCTAGTCACTTGATTTTTTTTCTCTTTCCAGTTTTTTCTTATCTATGGATGTTTTATATCTTGAATGTTCCTCCCCTATATATTCTTCTTCTTTAATAATGGGTCCTCTGGTTCTCTACATATTTTTCTAAATCATCATTTACATGTTTTATAATTATATATATATATATTATTTATTACATTATAATTTATATATAAAATAGTAATAATTTAATTTAATGAATATAAATATTTAATTATATTTTATTAATTAATTACATTTTAATTATCTATTTTTATTAATTTAAAATGATTGAAATAGAATTTTAGAGTAATTAAAATTTATATGATTTATATCTATGATAATATGTTTTTCCATTTGGAAATTTAATTTTACTTTTTTTAAATTAATTATATAATCCTATATATACTCAAAATAATATATAAACATACTTTCATTTATATATACAATATTTTCAACTCAATATAATTTTAATTATTGATATTGATTATTCAATATTTCTATAATAATATAGTCATATATATATATATATTAGTGATAGATATATGGTGTATCATTACACAAGATACAGAAAAAATTATCTATAATAATATGTGTGTGTGGGTGTTTAAGATATATATTCATTAATTTATTATTCTTTAAGATAATATATTTATTAGAGCTAAAACTAGTGCATATAAAGGATGACTTTTATTAGTGATCTAACAAGTGATGATATAGGATGTTTTACATCAATGCCCAATTTTATCATGGATAAAGTTGACCTTTACTAGCGTATGCTGACAGCATTGATAAAAGCTCCTGAAATTTTTTCCTGAATTTTACTTTTTATATTAAACTAACCTTGAAAAGATGAAAATTATAAATGAACATATTTCTTATTAATGAATTATATAAATATCTTATTTAAAAATTTATAGAATTATATTTATAAAAAATGAAAATATATTTATATTAATATATTTAATAATATAAAAAGATATATATAAATATAAATATATAAATAAATATATAAAAACAAATAAAACAATACACACATAAACATGTCCATACACATATGTATGTACATGATTAACAAGAATAAGAATCACTATTAGTTTTGGAGGTTCTTCACAAGGTGTTGGATATGATAGAAATATAAACTAAAGTATAGGCATGATGTGGGTACATTAACCATGCTATGAAGTGTTCTTAATTAAACTAAGTCCCTTTTAAGATCACTACATCATGGTTCTGTGCAAGTTACTGGATGTATTATATTATAATTCATACCGATAGTCAGTTCTTTATCCTAATATACGATCACCAAATATATTATTATTTGATGATGTTTAAGGAGTTTCAGACATATATAACTATTTTTTAGACATATAAAAAATTTATGGAAGAATTAAACCACACATTATATAAATTCAATAATGATTATGAAACATTTCAATTCTGTTCAATAAATTTATAGATGTTTGGGATTCTAAAGATACTTCTATGAGGTTATATAAATTGTATAAAGACTTTTTTAATTTATTGAAAGTGAATTCTATTTCAAAGAAAGTGAAACTGCTTGATACATAACTCTTTTGTCTCTCTTTCTCTTTAATTAAAGAATATGGTAGACCAAAAGGTAGATAAAATCCTATAATAACATTAAGGGATTCATTCAACCTTTATTAAATATTAGAAATTTTGTGTATATCAATTATTTTTGAGGATATACATTAGTATCATATATTATATCTTAGAATTATTAGATTTATACAAAAACATAATGCTCTTTATATGTTACATTTAATTCTAATGAATGGTTGTATAGTATGTCTAAATTAGTTTTAGTGATTTTTTATCATTGTTTTTTAACAAGGGTTGATGTTACTAAACCCTTATATGACAAGGATTTAAATTCCATCCATTGTATTAATTTTTTTGGGGGGGAATGGTTCATGAATTAGAATGTGAGTGGGAAACATGGGTATTGGGATGGATTGGATGACAGAGCAAGAGTGGAAGGCTAGTCTGTGGTTGGATATGTGATAGGGGTAATGGATTGATGGTAACCAAGTTGGGATAGTCCCTCCATAAATATTTTAAAAAAATAAAAAAAATACATGAAATTGTTTTTATATTTAATATAATAAAATATAATTCACCGATAAATAATTAAAAACATAATTAAATGAACTACATTAAAATAAAAAAAATCCCTAAATTATTTTTCGATAATCATATAAAAAAATTAAAATCAATTACTAAATGAAAAAAATATCATTAAATTGTATTTTTCTGTATTGATATATATTGTACTAGAGTATATGATCACTTAATGGAGTTTTTCTTGAGTAATAGGTAAATAAATGGTGGTATTTTTAGCTGAAATAGGGAGCAACATTGAGTTAGAGAAACAATATTTATATGGGTGGTCCTTAATATACATCAAGGTTCCTAGTTTTAATGACCGTACTAACCTCCATATAAAATAGAAGACACAATAAAATATAACAATAAATATAAAACAGAATTAAAAACAAAACAATAAAATAAAAATAACTTTTAATAATGTTTATAATATTTAGTTAAAAAATGTATTAATGAATTTAAGTCTCCTTTGGTATCCAATGATAATGATAATCCCTAATGACTTAGTGGTATCATCTTCTTCTCCTAGTGATGTTAGTCAGTTTTCTAGAGATAATGACAAAAAATGCGATGATAAATACACTAAAGAGCCTCCCACATGAGGAAAAATTAAAAAATATATTACAAAAAAAAAATATTCAAGGGCAGTATACACCAACATTTTTTTTCTCTCTATAAAATGGATCCTAACACACTTTTTCTCTGTTACGTATAATGATAGAGACATTCAATATTATCCATGGAATCTAAATTATTAACTAACCAAATGAATTTTAATAAATGTCATAGAATAGTGATTTGGAGCATTAAATAGTTTGAAAAAGTTGAATAATTCCCAAACCATCTTCAAAGAACATTAAGGATCCTCTAATTTTTTTAAATATAAAAAAATCGATGATTAAAATATTACTTATGTTAGGATTATAAATTTTTACATTTAATGGTCCTTAGAAATCCATTACTTTAAGACAACATTGAAATCCAATTTAGGCCTTTTTGTTTCTTCAAGTATATGTTTCTATAATTTAAATAACTCATTATAAATATTATAATGAATATTTAATTTTTTTAATTAAATATTTAATATTTATAAAATAAAAATACTCTTTTTTATGTTAGACATAAACATTTTTACAGATAAAATAATCACATTATCCCAAAAATACATGTTACCGTTATCGAAGGATTGACACCATGGTAACCTTGTAATGTTCAAAAATAATTATGAATCCCATCCATAATCATAAACTAAGAGCATTATCTATAAAATTTCCATGTCTATCAAAATTAAAAATTTAACATCCTGACCCAGTAGTCACTAAATGGTTCCCCAAGCCATGGGGTCACATGGAATCAAGTGTACCTCCTCATATGACATAATATTACAATTAGCAATGAGGGTCCCAGGTTTATGCTGGGGAGACAATGCCCTCTTATCAGAGTAGCACAATGGAAATAAAAAATAAATAAAAATATTATAAGAATTATATAACTAACAATATAGGAGAAAAAATAATAGTAATCAATAGTGGAAGATAAAAATGAAAAAGTAATATTAATTAAAAGTTGCAAGCTATATCATAAACAGAAATATGTCATGGAATGCTAATATAAAAAAACGAGGATATGTGGAATAAATAGTACACTCATATATAACAAGTTATATAAAAAGTAAAAAAGAAAAAAAGATCGCCCCATTAACATCATGAGAATACACTCAGTCCTTTATTCCCATGATCCATTCTATAAGTATAACAGATCAAGAATCCATGATTGGGAACATGACCTTATCCACACCTGAAATTATAAAGTTTTCTTGGGTAACAAGGCTGACCCATGTAGGATGTGAGATAAGATCAGTATGCCAGCACCAATAGTGTCTAGAATAGTACAGTTAGAGTATATATCATATCAGTGTGCACGATAATGAATAATAAATAATACTAGAAAATAAATAATAGTCAGTTGAAGTTCTGGTAGGACACCTATCAGACTTTACCTACTTTGGCATCGGCTAAAATGAGTCTAATCGGTTTACCTTATATAAGTAATAGTGTATCTGTATTTAATATGTATAGATTTATATACACTCTATATGTATGAAATTTACAAGTATATACAAGGATACTAGGTGCTAACAAGACCCAAGACATAACTCATGCAGCTATGTCTAGTCTAATTAGATATAGGCTCTAATAATGGTACAATGCCTAGATCTCATATGAATGCAAGACGCCATTCTCTTCACTTGAGATAGTGGGTTGAGACTTCTTGCAAAAAACCTAATGTAGAGGAATATAGAACGTCATTCCCATCATACAATAATGTTAACTAGTGTGAGAAATCATTCTCGTAATACAATGTTAGGGAGTATGAAACACTATGATCAACAACTCCATTAACCATTTTCCAATGACCAATATCCATTGTCTAATATTAATAATGATGATGGATTACCAATAAAAATTTATAATCACATAACCCAATCTAACCCAAGGTTTCATGATTCGTACAATTTATATTTAAAATTATGCCATGCATGGCATGGCCTCTCCACCAACTTC
Source organism: Viscum album (assembly GCA_963277665.1). Classification (NCBI taxonomy): domain Eukaryota; kingdom Viridiplantae; phylum Streptophyta; class Magnoliopsida; order Santalales; family Viscaceae; genus Viscum; species Viscum album. The sequence goes on along the minus strand of OY728155.1, from coordinate 1,497,019,653 downwards.
TATTCAATTAAATGAAACCATTTAATTTATAAACCTTGGTAAATCCAAATCAAGGTCAATCCATCCCACTAAGGAGGAGTTTTTACAATTAAACATTTACATTAAAGAGCGATTTTAATTTAACACCCTAAAATGGGTGGAAAACAACAAGTTAGAAATCTTATAATGATTTAATAAGACCCAAAGATAGTATCAAAGAATGTGTTAATTAATTATAAAGTTACACTACAATTTAAAACAACTCACAAAAATGTTCGGCATGTGGCACAACAAAAAAACAGTAAAACAACTAAACTATTTTGGAAAATTGCATGACCACCTACCTTAGTCCCATATAAATCTCCTCATCTAGTATAGGCCTTTTAATTGATATAGAATGGAAGAAATTAGAATAATCTACCAATTCCATGAAAATATGCCTTATGGTCATGCACCAAAATCATGCAGGTGTTGGGAAGAAAAATGGAGAACATAATAAAGTAGACTAGTGTGATTACTATTGAGGATCCAATAAAGACAATGACAATGAAAATTAAGATCATATGGATAATTTCGATGAACCTAGCATAGGTTTGAATGAGATATCATAGGAGAAGAAAGGGTTTCACATCCATGGGAGAATAAGGAAAGAAGTTTTTATGGTTTAAAAAATTTCATGGGTAGGGCAATAAGTTCCACTTTATTTAAGGGGTTGCATGATTTGGATGCATGGTTGTCCAAATAGTGTTCTAACAATGATCCCAACAAAAGGACCCTCCTCTCACAATCTAGGAACACTATTTGACTTAATGTGTGAAATATATATTGAAATACTTTTTTAAAAATTATACATCACCTACATGGTTTTTCATCATTACCCAAATAGTCATGGAAAATTGTACATACACATTCTCTGAAATACGTTCCCCACACAGTTGAGTCACACAATTACTAATAATTTTGTGCTAGCCATGTGACTTATTATGCCTCTCCACTTTTTGGACCTCTAGGATCTGAATAATCTCATGACACTCCCAAGAATACCCTTAGGTTGTAGTGTAAATTTACCAAAATAAGAAAATAGATTTATGTCGAAAAACCACTATCCATACCCTCATAAAAAACTGGGTCATTATAACCTCCCCTCCTTAAAAAATCATCACTATTTTGTACATCTGAGGTTATTAAGGGTTCATTAAATAAAATCTCTATATGTTGAGTATGTACATTTTATTCTCACTTCCAATTATTTTCATGTACTTTTCCATACAATTATAACAATCACTCTAATATAATTAACCATATTTAGAGAGACTTCGTAATCCCATCCATGATACACACTAGGTACTCCTAAAAGGAAGCATCAATATCTAACTCAAACTCAGCAGGTTGTAAAATAATTGATGGGTCAAGATAATATCAATGATGTTGAGATACATTAAATACATTGTTCATAGACTTGTAACTATTATGAATTGCTATCTAATAACCCACCTATCTGATTCTTTTAATACCCTTAATGGGTCCAACAAATCAAGGTGAAAGCATACCTTACCTCATAATTTGTTGATGGCCCAACCAAGGAGAAACTCAAAAGAAAACCTAGTCCCCATCCTCAAACCAAAGATACAATCAATGAGTACTGGAATGTGACTTCTACTTAGACTAATCTATCAACAAACACTTTTTGATTAACTGAACCAGCTCTAAAGTCTCCTAAACAAGTTTTGTTCCAAGAATAACTACCTCCCATGCCTCTAACAAGCATAAAAGTGATTGTCATAACAATCCATATAATTCTTCATATAGATCCATATGGATGATATTCTAAATGTATTTTATTAAGTGAATTATACTTGGGTTATATGTTTTTTCCAATAACCACCCAAGTCAAGGAGACATGCATTGAACATGTACTCTAAAACCTAAATCATGTACATTAACTATTTGCCAATCTATGGGATATAGGCCATTATTATAATCATCTATGAAGCCAAGGCCTTCTGAAACCCTTTCCAAAACCAAGATGTGAAGTAAGTGACCCTATTAGATACAATGGAATATGGAGCTTCATGATGTCATACATCCAATTAACCATATATCCTCCCAAGATCATTAAGGAGATGGTCACTTGAATGGGTAATAAGTGAGTTACCTTCATTAAAACATCAATAGTGGCCTAGATTATATCTTTTCTTTATGGTGATCTTAGAAAAACTTTCATAATTTCTATGGATACATCTACCCATTACCAGAGTGTAATGGATAATGACTGTTAAATTCCAATAGGTCATTTATTTTCTAACTTCACCTATTTATAGGTGTAACATCAATTAATAAATATGAATATCTCTCATTTCATAATTGGCCACCAATATTGGCGATGTAAGTCTCAATATTTCTTGGTGAAAACATGATGTATTGAGCAAGATGATACACGAAACTCATGCATCAGTTATACTTAAATATATGATGAGAACCATACACAACCATATATGTGTAAGATCTCATCCTCATCCATGGTTCTACTTGGAGATGAGTCATCATATAATATTCTTTCTGTCATGTAAAGTCCCTCAAGATCTGAATTTTTCCTCATCTTTACCCATTCCAGAAGGGTAATGGTCACTGCTAAAGATGAGAGGTATTTCTGCCCATATACCTCTTAAACCTTAAATTCATCTTTGATAACAAGGTTATAAGAATAAATTCAACACTGGCCTCTTGAACTACCTATATCAAGGTCTTTCAGATCAAAGCAATGTCAACTAAATTTCTTTTTCTTAGAAAATATGAAGGATAAAAATCAAATGATTATAGGTATTCAACCATCTATGTTACTTGAGATTTAGACCAAGCTTCATAAATATATACGTGAGTATTTTGTTATCAGTGAATACCACAAAATTTTACACAAGAAAATAATATCCCCAATAGCATAAATAATGAACTAAAATTGCATACATGACATCGTGCATCGGGTAATTCTACTTGTGAGGCCTCAACTGATGACAATGGTATGCCACAAATCGATCTTCCTACATTAGATATAAGGCCCCAGACATAAGAATTATATAAAATTGAGTTAAGTTAATAATTTACATTCATTCATATTTAGGATATTTTCAAATTTAGATTGTTATATAATTATTCCATAACTATTACATAACATTTCAAATATTACAAAGTAGACAAGTCTACATGTCTTTCATTTTATCATAATCTAAAACATTTTAAAATAAAACATCAATTATTTTTCTTGATAAAATTATTCATAATATTATTGTTTTATTCATAATTTATATTAACCATCTATATACCATGTTAAAAACATTTCAAAAACCTGGTATGATAACAAAATGTATGACAAGGGATATAAATAAGGAATGAAATTGTCCATCCATGACTATTTTAAACTAATGAAAACATTTTCAAAAAATCATTCTTTTTACCCATAAAAAATAATTTATTCAACACACCTCTTCAAATCATAATATTCTTGAAAAACATCTTAGAAATAGTAAATAATAAAGGAAACTTGTGGCATCTGTATCATACTTACATTGTAGCATTCACAACTACATATGGTGTAACCTTCATGGTTATGTTTGGAATACCCATCACATTATATTCCCTAAATATAATAAGATAAACAATATCATTTTACTCTGTATCATTACCTAATGAATTGGGGAGCTATCACAGGATCATTGTCCCTCAATTTAGCATGGAACCACCCATATACGTAAGTAATTCCCAATAACAATAATATAATTATAACACATTAAAAATAATAAAGTAAATAAGACATTTTGACATTACAATCAGAAGAAATCATTTCAAGATATTGACATAATCAAACTTCCCATAAAACCATTTTCAATACCAAAATACATGTAAAGGGAATATGATATTTATTTTCATTTTAAAATCATTAAATCTTATAGAGGAATCCAGATATCAAATAATGGTCACAATGGTAGAAAAGTTGTTGTTTCTAAGTACGTTAAAAAAATAATTTTGTCATTTAGTAACATGTTACATATAAAATGATTCATTTGAATGAAATTAAAATTAAACGTTTTTAATTATACACCCTATAAAATAAGATGGTGTATAACATTAAATATGCCTCAATAAAAGGAGATTGATATTAAGTTCCTTACCTCAAGTCCGACTTGTCTTGTACATTTTTTATATCCCTTTTATTCATATGATAATCATTAATAACACCTTAAAACCCTTATAAAGGGTGTTATACCTAAACTAAGGCCTAAAAAGGTGAGGATGGATTATAAAAATGTTTTTTTGTAGATCTTGGGGGAATCAAATGGGTTTTGAAGTTTGAGTAATATTGAGGAATGAGATCCTTTTTATAGGAGAGGGGAGAGTCACCCTTGAATTTATTAAAATTATGAAATTAATATAAATTTAATTGAAATTCTAAATTGTCCCAAGTAGATTTAGATGGATGATAGGATTAGGAGGAGTAGAAATATAATCATCCAATGAGAATTATGCAAGTTTTGAATTTTTTTAATCCTTATCTTTTTGGTTTAAACTTTTTAAATCATACTATATTAACAAGTAATTTACCCTTTGAGAGTTAAAATAATTACCAAATCATTCTAGTAATGTTCCAAACCTCTGTGGTCCATTAATTTTTCAAATTCTAGTGTTTGGGGGGTTATGGGTGCAATAATGGTTTATTTAAAGAGTTTTCCAAATTTCCAGTTTTTTCATCGGTGAGTCATGTCAGTGAGTCAGGGCATTGGTAGGTTAGGGTGTAGGTAGGTCAAGGTGTCGGTGAGTCAGGGAATCGGTAGTTCAAGGCATCGATGAGTTGAGGCATCGGCGGGTCGGGTGTCAGTGGGTTAGGCATTGGTGAGTTGCATTGGTGACTCACTATCGGTGAGTAATATCATTGGCCCATCTTTAGTGGCCCATCCATTGGTGAGTTAGGCATCAGTGACTCACCCATTAGTGAGTCATTTCTATTTTCTCCCAATTTTTCTTGTTTTTCCCCTTTGAATATTCATTTGATGTTAAGTGAGTTAAATTCCACATTTAATGAGTTTTTAGGCCATTTAAAATGATATTTGTCTTCTAAAAACCTAAATATTCCTTTGACTCCTAAACCATGTGGTCCTGATCGTGATTTGACATTAATGGATTCGAAACAGTTTCCTCTATAGATTTAGGATATATCCTTTCTAAAGCCAAAATACTATCTTCCTTTCAACCCTTCATCTTTCTCTTGGTGCGCCAAGAACCACTCTTACCTAAGGAGTAATCCACCTATGTCATAGTAGTCTGTTCGGTTTTTCCCTGGAGTCATTCCTACTACTCACACGACCCTTTTTTTTAAAACAAGGAAGAATTATTAATTGCCTGTTGTTTCAAATAGGGATTTCCTTATTCTCTCTTTTAATTGTGTATCATGTGGGGAGGGTTTACTCAGGTAACCTTGTGGATATGGTTGGACCTTGATTTGAGGAAGACAACAAGAAGTAATAAATAAGGGGTTAGGAGTATGATGATGATGATCAGTTTTTTATATGTTATCCTTGATCCCTATCATGTTGTTTTGTTAGGATTGTTTGCCTTCTAAAAATCATTGTCATTGGTGGTCTCTATTTGTGCACTTGAATGTTATGTGAATCACTGATGTCAGTATTGGAATCTAGTTAATCATGTATAATCGGTTAAATATATGGATTTCCTGGGATCAAAGTTATTATGTGACCACCCTACTTTTATCATATTGAATTAAAGTACGAGTGTTGTTAAATATGAATAAACCTTACCTTGTTGGAGGGGTTGTGTGTTGTGTGTGGTTCTGTTCGGCTTAGCTCTATACTATTCAGGTAGTGTTGTGTCTAGGAGTGTGGTTGTGAGTATGGGGTGGTATGGGTGGTGTATTCATGTGGTGTTGTGGCTGGGAGTGTGGTTGTGAGTATGCGGTGCTATGGGTGGTGTATTGATATATCAGTCTGAGAGATTGATTGATTGTGAAATGGATGAACTTGTTATGTAGTGGGATTGCATTTGGGAAGTGGTTCACTAGTGAGGTTACAGGACTAGGTTGTGTCATGTTCATGTTTATGGGTGTGTTGGGAATAGAGTTGTTATACATTGAGGCTACCGATTGGGGTTTTTATGAGGTGTGTGGTGGGGTTAACCTATTGAGAGAATTGATAGGGAGGCATTACATTAAAGAATGATGGTGGTATTGATTGAATGGGCATCTAGGAAGGGGGTAGTGTGCAGTGGTACTTCCATCTAGTTATATTTGGTTCATTTTTATGAATGGGTGTTAAAGTGGATTCTTTTTCCTAGTAATTTCTTCCTTGTTTGGATTTTAGAGTGGTTGGTATAGTTGATTCACATTAAAATGGTTGTAGTGTTTGATATTTTCCCACCTAGTAATGGAATAAACAAATAAATTGATAATACCGAGTTAAAATTGGTTAAATGAATTGGTTGTGGAATGTTTCGAGTTGTGACATGTAGTGAAGTGGCATTCATTTATCAACATTCAAAAGTGACCGTCATTCATGGTGGTATGTGCATATAGGGTTGTCAGCAAGGGTAGTTTTAGTGTGGGATGGTTGTTGTTTTGAAAACCCATAGGTTGGGTTGAGTGTGTGGTACCAATATATATATATATATATATATATACTTATAGTTCCTTTTGATTTTGATATGCACCCCACTCTTGTTGAGAAATATGTTATAAACACACCCATTGTTATAAGGGAGGGTTTCCTTTCCCAACATCATGGTGGGAGGATGGATGGATGGTTATTGGTTCTCTTATGCTCTATCTTATAGGCATTTCTATCCCCATAATCTTTGGGAAGGTTGTGGTATGGTTGTGAGGCCCAGGTGTCTACATGCAAGGTGTGCTTCCTAGGTGTCTTCAGGATGAGTTGTGGGGTTATTCTTAGGTGTCTTTAGGATGGGGTTGTGGTTTTTGGCCTAAGTGTTTATGGGAGAGTTGTGATGTGGTATGTGGCCCTCATGTGTGCACTAAGGTCCTAGAAGTGGGGCTTGTGGAAGAGTGTGGTAGCGTTAGGACATTTTCCATTAGAGATGACCAGTTAACCAGTGGAAAGTGGTGCGGGGTACCCAAATATCTACATTCTTACTACTTTACTTTACATGAATTGCGTTATTTGGTGAGTGTGCCTTAGTGATGTTGGGTTGGATAGTATACCTTGTTAAGTGCTTTTGTGTTTTTTCTATTTTCTCATAGGGTCATTTGTATGATTCTCCCACTTGTGCATGGGTGACTCTGGTTTTTCCCTACTGAGTATACTTTTATTATCACCCTACATATATAAAAATATTTTTAGGTTTCCTTGGAGATTATGTGGACCAAGATGGACCATACTAGCTTGCACATTGGGGATGATTATTATGTCACTGTTTAGTTTTATTTTGGTACTTACCTTGGATTTTTTATTGTATTACTGGGATTTTTTACTTTAAACATGCATATGGGATGGATGTTCTATTTCTTGTATGTATGCATCAAGGATTTGTTTGAGGTTGATACATCTTATCTCCCAATATTGGTTACTATAAAAAGGTTAATACATACCATTTTTTTGAGATTTTTATACCCTTGGTGCTGGTCTCCACCCTAGGGCCTATTAGAGGTGGGACTCTGGGGTCATTATCTCTCCTTCATCTTGAGGAAATAAGGTATTTCCATATTGTTATCCCTTCCCTCATATTGAAGAAGGAGAGTAATGAAATAATGGTATCAGAGGTGATGGTTGAGATATATTATGGAGTTTGGAGTTTGGAAAAGTGAGGATTACATGGGTTTGTAGGGAAACATTGTTAGTTAATATTAGTATGTGATATAGGGCAAGAAATATCAACTAAGACATGGGATTTTAGGTCCAATCATGATCCAATGCAAGGAATCTGAGCTTACTGAATGACAAAGTGAGGCTACACTGATTGTAAGGTAGAGACCCTCAGAAAAGATCAGGAATCATGAGGACTTGTTTTCTTGTTTGTTTTTGGAATTTTTGTGAATTAAAATAAACAATGAGTTAAAATGAATCCTAAATAAATTCCATACTACTCAGGCTTAAGAATTTTTTTTACCTTTCAGCTATAGAACCTGGTCTTCATCCACTAGTGGTCAGGAAGTGGGGGATCTGTAGGCCAATCAGGATGATCAGTGGATGGTTGATCTAGAGGATAAGTACAATCAGTCACAAAAGATTCTTCATGCATTCCAGTAGAACAATCTAGGAAAGTGCGAGGGAAATATCTTAGAAATAGAGACAGGTAGTTTGATAGTGGATCTGGTGATCACATTCAGCTTTATGAAGGCTCCAAAATAGAACTGGGTTCCCTTGGAAGTGATCCATATGAGGGGATAAGTGCGTAAGTGGTGGATTATTTACCTCATGGAGACAATGAGACTAATGTTTTCATGGGATGACTTTGAGAAGGAGTTCTGAGTGGAGTTCCTCTCTTCAATGATGAAGTATAAGAAGTGACTTGAGCTACTATCCCTCCAACATGGGAGTATATAGTTTTCGGAAATTGGGATCAAGTTCAAGGATCTCATTTTCTTTTCTAGGGGTCTATTTCTAGATGAGGATTCTTGGATGAGACATTTATATGAGGCACTCCATCCTCCCCCCAATATACGGTTACTCCCTTTAACCTACCGACATACGTAGAGGTTCAGAAAAAGGATGAGGTCATGGAAAGGATGAAATCACAAGGAGGTTTACCATGAGAAGGGATCCAACATAGTTCTTCAAAGGGGATGTATTTTAGTAGTAGGTCTCTAGCCTTAGTAACTTCCAGGTTTCGATCGACCGAGAGCCGACCCCAGCAGTTTCAGTTCCGGCCTTGAGGTCCCCATCCTTTTTCCATAATCATAGTGCTGAGGTGTTTCTATTGTGGAGGACATAGGAACCTTTAGAGTTAGTTCCCATTATGATATTTGTAGGGTGGAGGTGGGAGGGTCCAGCGCCCGCCTCTAAAACAGTTTTTGACCATTACATTTCAGCAGTTGGGACAGTAGGCTCCTTCTCCACCGAGGGCCAAATGGTTTAGGAAGAGGCTGACTTCATATCATTCCACATGGACCTCGTTCTGAGCATGGTCAGGGAGGTGGCCGACATCAAAGGGGTATAGGAGTTTGGCATGGTCAGTTGTATGCCACAAAGGTATTAGTTCCAGTAGGGATGGAGAATGTTATAGGTACATTCAATTTTTTTAGTACACTTGTTTGTGCCTTGTTTGAATTAGGTGCATTATAATCCTTCATTACACAAAGTCTAGACCATAATCTAGGAATTGGAATAGAGAGAGTTTTCATTCCCCTTGTGTTGAGCTCACCATTTAGAGGCCAGAACTACTTTTTTGAAGTTTTCTAGGAATATAGATCATTGTTGGGGCTACATCAGTCTAGTGGTGATATCATTCAGCTATAGATTCTGTCATATGGTGTAATCCTTGGCATAGACTGGTTGTGATACATGCTTGCTGTTATCATCTTATTTCATAGATTATTATTGTTTTCTTATGTGGGCGGACAACATGTATCTTTTTTTTGGTGAGGGGAGTTTTCAAATGGGTAGTCGGCATACAGAACCTTTCCTTTTCTTAATATCCAAGTTGTCAGTGGAACAAGTGGATGAATAGATAGGGGGCTCCCATAGTTGTTGGAGATTTTTTGTGTATATTTTTTATAGGAGGTTATGATTCTACCCCCTCAATGTGTCATCAAGTTCGAGATAGACTTGTATCCCGGTGATTCCCTGATTTCGATGGATCCTTATCAGATTGCACCTTCTGTTCTATGAGAGTTGTGGATCCAGATTAATGATCTGATGAAGAAGGGATTTATCTGACTCATTGTGTCTCTATGGGGTGTTAAGGTCTTGTTTGTGAAGAAGGAATGTGGTGTTCTAAAGCTATGTATAGACTACTGAAGGTTGAATCAAGTAACAGTCAATAATCATTACCCTCTCCCAAGGATATGCGGTCTTTTCGACCATCTAAGGGGAACAAGTTGGTTCTCTAAGATCAAGTTGTGGTCTTGATATCACCAACTGAGGGTTAAAAAGGATGATATCCTGAAGAATTATTTTAGGTATAGGTATGGACACTTAATGTTCTTGGTTATGTCGTTCGGTGTTATGAACACACCGACCATGTTCATGGGGCTTATGAAATCTTTATTTCATGAGTTTTGGGACTGATTCATCTTCACATTCATCAATGAAATCCCGATCTACTCAAGGTTAGAGGATGAGTATACCGAGAATCTTAGGAATGTCCTAGAGGTCCTTTAGAACCACCATCCCTACATATATCTGTCCAAAAACATTTTTTGGACATGTGAGGTCCACTTACGTAGGAATTTAGTGTCTCAATAGGGTGTAGTTGTGGACCTGTTGAAGGTAGAGTAAGTCATTTCATGGAAAGCACCCAAGAATGTGGTAGAGGTTTGCAGTTTTCCTTGTCTGGAAGGTTACTACTAGAGATTAATTCATGGTTTCTCTCGAGTAGTAGCTTTTTTGAGGGTTATGACTAGAAAAGGTCAATATTTTGTGTAGAGAGATAAATTCTAGGTAGTGTTCATATATCTGAAGGGTATGTTGATCAGTTCCCCAGTTTTTAGGTTTCCAAATAATGGGGCGATGTTCGAGGTGTTTCGTGATGCTTCCTGTCTGGGCTTGGGGTCTGTGCTGATGAAAAAATGGGCAGTGATATATTATAGTTCTATGTAGATTCATCCCCATGAACATAACTATGCCACCTATGATCTAGAACTAGTGGAGTTCGTTTTTGTGCTAAAGTTGTGGCAACATTCACCTCATTGGGGAGTGATTTGTGGTATTTATTGGTAATAAGATTTTGAGGTACATATTTTCCCAACAATATCTAAATATGTGGTAGAATAAGTGGATGTAGTTTCTCCAGGATTAATATTTTGATATCTCTTACACCTCAAGAAAAGGAAATGTTGTTGCCAATAATTTGAGCAGGATGTCGTAGAAGGAAGTGGGTTGGGGGTCTGCGGATGCATGGAGAGAAAAGGAGGAGTTGTCTGCCTTTCACATAGATGTATTAATGGATGGTGATAGAGACCACATATTTCAGATGATAGTGAAGTCTTCTATGGTGTGGCAGGTGGAGGTGTGTCATTGGGGAGACTTGGAGGCCGAGGTGATGCAGGGTCACATTTACCCGGGTGATGCTTCAGAGGGATGGTTAGAATCAGATACTGTTCCATGGGAAGCTATTTATTATCATGGAGATGTGTAAGGGATTTCTCTATGAGTTTCATGTATCACCCCTAGTGGTACACACATGTATTTGAAATTCATACAGTGGTCGGAGGGAATAATTACGGTGGACCGGGATGAAGTGTGCAGTGGAGGAGTTTGTGGAAAATTGTTTTGTGTACCTATAAGTGAAGGATGAGAACCATTTTCCTGGTGATTTTTTGTATCCCTTAGATGTACCCAAGTGTATGTGGGATGTCATATTAATGTATTTCTTCTTAGGGAAACCCAGGGCTCCAGGAGTCTGCGATTCAATCTGGGTAGTAGTGGATCCAGTGAAAAAAATTGCTCACTTATTAGAAATAATGGAGTTAATCGCAGTAGATTCCTTAGCACAGAGGTATATAGATTAGGTGATGTAGATATATAGGGTTCCCATATCCATCATCTTATATCATGATATTTTTTTTATGTCACGATTCTGGAGGGGATTACAATATTATGTTGGCACTTAATTACACCTTAGCACTGCTTTCCACCACCAAATGGAGAGGAAAGTAGAGAGAACCATCCATAAAATGGAGGACATATTGTGGTCATGTGTTCTATACTTTATTGGGTCTTGGGAATGATGTTTTCTCTTGGTATATTTTTCATAAAATAATAGATATCACTCTTCATTTTTTATGTCTCCATTCAGAGCTCTATACGAAAGGTCGTGTCCTTCACACTTATGCTGAACAGAAGTTAGGGGGCTGCTGTTTTTAGTCTGAATGTGGTGAAGAGTATGAAAGAGAAGGTGAATCTTTTCTATGAGGGGATAAAGGAATCCCAGGACTAGTAGATGTCTCATGTTGATCACAATAGAAGTCCCTTAGAGAACGAGTTTTGGGACAATAGTTTCTTAAACGTTTCCCCTCGATGTGGGAAGCAGAATTTTGGGATAGGGAGTAAACTTTCTCCAAGGTTCATCAAACCTATAGAGGTTTTGAAATGATTTGATGATGTGGCATAGCAGTTATCATTTCCACTGAAATTGAGAAGGATCCATGACATCTTTCATGTCTCCCATCTTTGTCGTTATCTTCATGATAACTCCCATGTCGTTGACTGGGGAGAGTTGGGTATCGAGGATGACACAATATTCATGGAGTAGCTAGGGGGATCGAGGATAATCAGGAGAAGGTTTTGCATGGATGTAACATTCCCTTGGTTCAATTTTTATAGAGGAAAGGTGTCCTAGAGGATATTACATGGGAGAAAGAGATGCAAATGTGTTCCCAATGCCTAGAGTTTTTTTGAGATTTTCTTGTGTGTTTTATATGTGATGTAGTTACTAAACCTTGTTTGTTATAAGATGGGTTTATTCCATGTTATTTAGTTTGTGACAAAGTACTAACATTTTAAAAGGTGGATAATTGATTTATAATCAAGACACATTAATTGAGATGCAATTAAACCCATGCAAGAAAGTCAGTGCCATCTAGAGTGGATAATATTTTGAAATGGAGGAAGGAATTACATAATTTATGTGTCTAAAAAGTTGGTGTTTGTGTGGGGTATCTTGTGGATGTTTGGGTTAGAAGATTTGGGAGGAGTAATTCATGGATGTTGAGGTTTCCCTCCACCTTTCGAACAACACGTGGTGGTTTATCCTTGATAGGTATCTTACGGTGTGGTTTTTCAGACACCTCATTCTTCTGGGTTTGGTTTTGAATTAACAAGGGTGAGAATAGTTTTTTGAGGTATCTGATGTAATTTTTTGAACCTCTATTATCCATTACATGATCAAAATCCATTGTTTAAGATGTTCTGGGGGAAATAGTGGCCCATTTCATGAGTTTTTCAAATTTCTAGTTTTTCTATCGTTGAGTTACATCGATTACTCAGGGAATCAGTAGGTCAGGGTGTTAGTTGGTCTAGGATTTGGTGAGTCAGGGTGTCGGTAGGTCGAGATATTAGTGAGTCAAGGTGTTGGTAGGTCGAGGTATCAGTGAGTTGGGGCATCGGTATTTCGAGGTGTTGGTGAGTTGGGGCTTCAGTAGTTCAGTAGGTCGAGCGTTGGTTAGTCAGATATCGGTGAGTTACGTCTATAACTCACTGTTGGTGAGTCGCATCGGTTGCTCAACGTTGATGGCTCTTCTATTGGTGATCCAGGCATCTATAACTCAACCATCGGGGATTCATTTTCAGTTTTCAAATTATTTCTAATTTCACCCCTTTGACATTTCCTTTTTTGTTAAATGAGTTAAATTCCATATTTGATGTGTTTTTTGGGATATTTAAAATGGTATTTATCTTATAAAAAACATAAGCTTAGTTTGAATCCAAAACCATGTGGTATTTATCATGATCTATCTTTAATGGCTTTGAAGTAGTTTCCTCCATAGATTTAGGATCTGGCCTTTCTAAAGATGAAATCCTCTCTTCCTTTGAACCCTTTTACGTTCTATTGCTTCTTCAAGAACATATCTTCTCTGAGGAGTCATGAACCTATGGTGTAGTAGTCTATTCAGTTTTTCTATGGATTATTTCCTATTTCTCACGTGACAGCCTATTTTTGGGGTAATGATTAATTATTGATCGCCTATTATTCTAGGTAGGGATTTCCTTTGTATCTCTTTTAATTGTGTATCATGTGAGGTGGGTGTACTCATGTACCCTTATGAATATGGTTGGACCCATATTTAAAGAAGATAATAATAAGTAATAAATAAGGGTATGGGAGTATGGTTATGATGATCAGTTTGTTTTATATGTTATCCTTGATCGATGTTGTGTTGTTTTGTATAGGATGTATGCCTTCTGAAAATCATGTCTGTTGGTGGTCTATGTTTGTACACTTGTATAATTTGTGAATCACTGCTATAAAAACTGGAATCTAATTAATCACGTATAATAGGTTAATTATATGGATTCACCAAGATCAAAAATATTCTGTGATGACCCCTTTTTTATCAAGTGTAATTAATTCATGAGTGCTGCTAAATATGAAAAATCTATCCTTGTTGGTGAGGTTGTGTTCTATGTGTGGTTCTGTTCAGCTTGTGTCTATGCTGTTTATGTGGTGTTGTGGCTGGGAGTGTGGTTGTGAGTATTGGGTGGTATGGGTGGTGTAATTGTGTCTCGAGTTGAGATATTGATTGATTGTGGAATGGATGAACTTGTTATGTAGTGGGACTATATATGGATAGTGGTTGGGCAGTGGGGTTTCATGACTGGGTTGTGTCATGTTCAAGTATATGGGTGTGTTGGGCGTGGTGTTTTTGTATATTGGGGCTACTGATTGGGGTTGTGATGAAGTGTGTTGGGGGGTTTACTTATTGATAGGATGGACAGGGTGACATTACTTTGAAGAATGATGGTGGAAGTGGTTGAATTGGTGTCCAGGAAGGGGGAGTGTGCAGTGGGACTGCAAGCTGGTTGAGTTTTGTTTTTTTTATGAATGGGTGTTAGAATGGATTCTATTACCTTGGCCCTTATTCCTTTTTTGTCTTTGGTAGTGGTTGGTATGGTTTCTTCCTCTTAAAACATGTACAGTGTTTTGTAGTTTCCCAGGTAGGGATGGGATAAATTAATAAATTGACAATACATAGTGAAAACTAGTTAAATGAATTGGTTGGGGGTATATTTCAAGTTGTGAATTATATTTAATTGATGTTCATTTATCAAGTTATGGAAGTGATAGTAATTTGTGGTGGTACGTGCTTGTAGAGTTGGAATCAATGGTAATTTTGGTGTGGGCTGGTTGTTGTTTTGAAAACTCATAAGTTTGGCTGGGTGTTTGGTACCAATATATATACCTGTAGTTCCTTGTGATTTTATATGCACTACAACCATGTTGAACACTACATTCTGAACACCCCCATTGATATGGGGGAGGGTATCTATTACCAACAACCCGATGGGAGGATGGATGGCTGGTTATTGGCTCTTTTCTACTCCCTCATCTAGGAATTTCTAGCCCTAGACTCTCCGAGTAGGTTGTGGTGTGGTTGTAGGGCCTATGTGTCTGTGGGTGAGGTGTTCTTAATATTTGTCTTTGGGATGGTTTTTTTGGTGATTACCAGGTGTCTTTGGGATCGGTTTGTAGTTTGTTGTCCCAAGTGTTTTTGTGTGAGATGTGATGTGGTTTGTTGACCAGGTGTGTGCGGGTAGGTTCTAATAGTGGGACTTGTGGAAGAATGTGGTAGAATCTGAATGTTTTTCATTAGAGATGAGTAGTTAACTAGTGGGAAGTGGTAAGGGATACACAAATATCGATGTGATTACTAAAATACTTTACTTTAGTTGTGTTATTTAGTGAGCATGCCTTGGTGAGGTTGGGGTGGATAATATACATTCTTAGGTTATTTTTAATTTTTCGTGTTTTCTCAAAGGGTAATTAGTATTCTTCTCACACTTGTGTATGGGTTACTTTGTTTTTTCCCTACTGAGTATACTTGTATTCTCACCCTATGTATATAAAACTTTTATCAGGTTTTCAGGGTGATTAGGTGAACCGTGCTTGACCTTACTAGCTCATAAGTTGGGGAAGGTTGCGTTGTCACTACTTAGTTTTATTTTGGTACTTTTTAGATTTTCATAGATTTTAAGAAGTTTTACTTTAAACATGCACGTTGGATGGATTTTGGTTTCATTATATATATGTGTTGTGGAGTTGTTTGAGGTTGATACATCTGATCTTCTAATCTTGGTTAATATAAATAGGGTAATGCCTCCCAATTTTTTGAGATTTCTTTACCATTGGTGTTGGTTACCACCCTGGGGCCTATTAGAGGTGGGACTCCGGGGGGGGGTCATTATCTCTCCTTCATCTTAATGAAGGTCTCAACATCTTTCTATCCCTTCCCTCATCTTAAAGAAGGTGGGTCGTGACAATTCCAAATAACCAATGAACGAGTCATTAATGAAATTTATAGTTATATCAAATTTTTGTTCAAATCATGAATTTCTATATATTTATTATCATTTAATAAGATATCTAATAATTTAAGTTATTAATTATGTCAATTTTGAAACTATTCATTACCTGATTTTTTTAAAAAATATATCATAACAACTTGATTCCTTTGAACAAACTAAATTAACACAATCCAAACATGCCATATTCTTCTATAAAATTGGTAGATGACAACAAATATTTTAAATTATATTTATTTTAATATTATTAATATCATTTATTTGATTCTTTCGTTAATAAATCAATTATTTCATCATTACTGCGTCAATATATAATTTAGTTATTTATCTTTTAAAAATTATTAATAAATTACCATAATTTAGGTAATATTTTTAGATTTATAAGGACTATTAATAGTCAAATATATCACTTATATAACCCCATATTAATTTTTTTTTGTAAGGGGATACATATTTATGACATATTTGTATTTAATTTAAATTAAATGTTATAAATTCCATAATCGCACCTAAGTGGATTCCAATGGCCACAATACAGAACCAATAATGGTCATGTTGGATAATAACTCATCCAATATGATTATGAACAAGTTTTATGGTAGTTTTATAATATTATAATATTAATTTCACCTTTAATTACCCAATTTAACTTTAATCGTGGTAAATAAAATACAAAATTTACTATTCACTAGAAATAATTTTGATCATATTAGACAACATTTTTCTTACTAATTACAACCATGTATGTTTGTTTTTGAAAATTCAACTCACGGAATTGGTTTAATTAATTTAAATTTAATCCCATTGATGGATCAAGAAAACATGTTTTTTTAAGTACAACTTTAAAAAGTTCATATAGTTTTTCTAATTAATTTTAATTTGAAATTGCATCAAATTAACTACATTGAATGAACTGATAAAAAAATCATCTAATTATACCTTAAAATAATTTAAAATTATAATCTAACAATATAAATAAATTAGATTAAAAGACAATTTTGAATTAAAATAAAAATATTTTTCGCTATTCATTAAAATATAAATTTTATCAGAAAATACTAAAAAATCAACCAAAGTAAATTTTGATGTTCTAATTGAAAAGAATATTTTTATTTTTTCAAATGTAATATATAAAAGTGATAAAAACTTTATTTAAAAGGGGTTCACCATCAAAAGGTGGTAAACCTACCTTTTAAAAATATTAGACTATTTTATGCTTAAAATTGGATTTATTCTCATTTTATGCCTCTAAAATTTATTAGGAGAAAGTAAAAAATAGTTATTAAACATTTTTAAACATAATATTGTATGCTCTGTTCATTCCTACCAATATAATGGCTAGGCGATAACTACCATTTAAAATAATAATATTAAAAATATATTATTTCTTGTTATAACATAGTCTTCTCTGAAAAATAATATTTTAAGGAAACCCATTATTGCATTTCAGGTATGCTATTATACATATAATCCCCTTTAAGAAAAATTAATATATAATTTATAAATATTAATATATATGTGAAAAAATCCTATTCTATAATTACTTAGGATGTGACATCCTTTCCCTTTTGGGAAATTGTATCCCCACAATTTGATTTTCTTATCAAATAAGTGGGTTATTTCTCCCTTATTCTACAACATAATATCTTCGGGGTTATGAATCAGGACTGGCTATTCTTCATAAGAAATATTCTCTTCCAATTGAACTAGTTCTAGACTCAAAACATGATATGGATTTGGAATATACTTTTTGAACATTGAAACATGAAAAAAATTGTATACCTATGATAAAATCCGAGGTAAAGCCACTAGTTAGAAAACAGATCCAACCTTCTCTAGTATTTCATAGGGTCCAAGGAATTGTGGACTTAGATCCCCTTTCTTACCAAAATATATCACACTTTTTCCCTGGAGAATCTTTGAGAAAAACATGATCACCTACCTTGAATGAAAGATCTTACCTCTATTTATCTGCATAACTCTTCTTCCTGCTCTGATTTGTACTCATGTGTCTCGGAATCAAATAAAATTTTTATTTTATCTCTTCTACCAACTCTTATCCAATCAGCTTCATTTCTCTAACATCATCCTGAAATGATGGAGTTCAACACTTCTTTCCATTTAATACCTCAAATGGTTCTATATTTATACAAGAATATAAACTTTTATTATAAGAAAACTCTACCAAATAAAGAAGTTGATCTTAACATTCCTGGAAATCCATTAAACAAGCACGTAGAATATCCTCCATGTTTTGAATTAATCATTCTGTCTTCCCATCTGATTATGGATGCTAAGCTGTACTAAAATTCCATTCAGTACCCAATGTCTTCTAATAGACTTTCCAAAAGTTATAAGTGAACTTAGGACCATGATAAGATACGATGGAGTGAGTAACCCCATGTAACTAGACTATCTCTTTATGATTCAATCAGGAAAGTTGATTTTGAAATAGTGCATCTCAAATTAGAAGAAAATGGGAAGATTTAGATAGTCTATCAACAATAACCCAAATTGTGTTGTTACCCTGAGAAGTATTTGGAAATCCCACTATTAAATCCATGGATATATTTCCCAGTTTCCTCTCTGGTATGGATAAGGATGAAGCACCCCTGTTCACAATATCTTCTCTAATTTAACCTGGTGACAAGTCAAACACTTCATAGTAAAATCAGCAATATCTATATTCATTCTATCCCACCAGTAAAACTCTCAATGGTCTTTACACATCATACCACATACATGATTAATTGAATGCAGATAACTGTGAGCTTCACATAACAACTCTTTCTACAACTAAGAATCACAGGGAACACATAATATCTTCTCAAATATCAAAACATATTTTTATCAATGTCAAACTAAGGAAACTTACACTTTTTAACCAATTCAATATTTTTCTAAAATTTACAATCTTTTTTCTTTTCTACCTTAATTATGTATAATAGAGATGATTGTAGTGAAACCTACAAAAAACAGAAGAAATTTATGCACCAAAAACTTCCAAGACAAATTTCATCAAATCATTATAAAAATGATCAAGATCCAGACATAATATGGTTAATGTAGCATTACTTTTCCAACTCAAATCATCTTCCACCATATTTTATTTTCCAGGATAGTATTGAATCATGAAATCATAATCCCTAATTAGTTCTAACCATCATCTATGTCCCATGTTCAATTATTTATGAGTGAATATATACATCAATATTTTTTTGTCAGTATATATTTCACATTTTAATCCATACTGATGATGCCCTAAAATTTTTAAAGAAAAAAATAAGCAATTAATTCAAAATCATGTGTAAGGTGATTTAACTCATGAGGTTTCAACTAACGTGGAGAATAAGTAATTACCTAATCATTCTGTATCATTACTCAACCAAGTATTTTCAAAGAAGAATCACTATAGATAACCAATTAACAATTTTTATAAGTAAGGGATAGAACTTGATCATTCACCAATCTTCTTTTCAATTCCTTAAAACAATGATCACATTATTTTTTCTAGATGATATTAACAACCTTTCTAGTTAACTTAGTTAGTGGGATATATAGCCATGCAAAATTTTCAACAAACCTTCAGTAATAACCTAATAAACCCAAAAAGCATATAATCTCTGTTATATTTGTTGGTTATGGTCATTCTTCAACAACTTTTGTTTTAGTCCAATCAATAGTCATGCCATCTTTAGAACCAGTGCTTCCAAGAGAAGAAATATGTTGCAACAAAATTTCACTCTTGCGTAATTTCCCACATAATTTATTTTCTTTTAAGGTTTTCAAAATAACCCTTAGATAAATTTCATACCCCTATTTACTTTTAGAATATACCAAAATGTAATCAATAAACACAACCAAAAACATATCCAAGAACTCATGGAATATTCTAATTATATGATCTATGAATAGAATAGGTGCATTAGTTAAGTAAAATGGCATAAATAAAAATTCATAATGGTCATGTCTAGAACAAAACATCGTCTTTGTAATGTATGTCACGACCTGTCCTCGGGGCCCGTGTCGTGACTACCCCAAGCCGGCCTTCCATAGGCTAGGGGCTGGCGACTAGCACCAAAGGTGTAATTACTAATAACTGGGAAGACATTGCCTTTATAAAAGTAAACAAACACCATAGAGTACAAGCGGAAGTAATACACTAACTACAAAAGGAAGTGCTGAAAACTAAATGGTCCAGAATACAAACCCAATTGAAAGTACAGCTACAACTGAACAAAAGTACAAAAGAAAAGACAACAGTTGGGAGAAAGGTAGAAGCTCCTGGGTCGTCCTCCTCGGATCCAACCTGAAGGGTAGGTACAGATAGCACAGCTCCTGGATCGTCCACCACGAATCCTACCAGAAGGGTAGGTACAGATAGCGCAGCTCCTGGATCGTTCATCATGGATCCTACCTGAAGGGTAGGTACAGATAGCCTCCACAATGCTCTCTCCCGTCAACCTGCTCCGAGTATCGTCACATCATGAATTCCACCTCCGGATACTGACTCGTCATGAGATCCACCTCCGAGTACCATCCAGTCCTCAAACACTCAGCCTCTTTCAATGTTTCCCATCGTCTACAACCAACACAATGAGGTGCAGGCATAGCCCGTGTAGGGTTGAGTATAATGATACTCAGTAGGGACCCCGAGACCCTCAAGGCCTCACTAAATACAACAAGGATAACCACAAAGAAAGATCTCAACAGATAACCTCTACATAGGTATATACACATACATACACCTAAGTTATCAAGTAACCCATCTCAATCATAAAGAAACACAAATATTATGAAATCAATGGATAACCACTACCCAGGTATATGCCCATACATATACCTAAGTTATAAAGTGACCCATCTCAATCAAGAGGTAAATACAAGATCATATACTCAGATCAAACCTGGATTTTCATTATCGACACCGTAACTGCTGAAGAGCCCTGTCTCTAGAGTGTACAGTGGTCCTGTCACAACTCCGAGGTACTGATCACTAACCTAAGACTGCTGAGGTACTCCTCCTGTCGAGTACCGCGGGTCAGCCACCCAAACACAGTAGTGATTCCCACTGGGGTATGCCACCCAAACACAGTACTGCACACCCCCTAATAGCCTGTAGAGGTACTCTTCGGACAAGTACCACGGGTCTTCACTGTCACACAGTAGTGCTCCGTCCGCCATGGATCTTCACCCAAACAAAGTAGTGCTCCGTCCACTAGGCTAGTCGACTCACTCCAAGTCGAGTAGGTCAAGCAGTCGTCAGGTCTCAGCCGGCTACACGGTCTCCGTAATCCGTACGCTCATCTCCGGGAGGTTCCACTCCACGAGCTACAGGTCGATGCTCCAAGTTTCTCAAATTCCAATGAAGAAGTATCTCAAAGGACCGCCTCATCATAGGGGTCTCAACGCGACAGACGGCGCGTCAATCGGACGCACGGTCTGTGAGTTATTAGCCTTTTCGTCCGAGGGGCCCGGTTGGTTTCGTGTGTGAACCAACCCGGTCATATCTTAATTGTACCTTGAACTCTCATAGGGTATACTCATAGGGACTATTTCTCAACGTGATCACCAACGCCGCTGACAGTTCGTCAAATGGACGTCCGGTTTCAAAGTTATCAGCTTTTCCGTTCCAGGGGCCCGGTTGGATTTCGGGTAAAATCCAACCCGGCCACTATCCAACTGCTTCCAAATCTCAGGCTAAGTATGCCAAAAGTTCCTCTTCATCAAAAGGAATCCAACAAAGTCGAAGTCACATCAATCGGACGTCCGGAACTCAAAATATAATTGTTTCCACTCTGAGGGTCCGGTTGGTTTCGTGTTCGAACCAACCCGGCCGTACCCAAAGTTCTCTGAAACCCTGAGTGTAATATACCAAAACGACCATCTCGATCCAAGGATCGCATCACAGCTGACGGTACATCGATCAAAGGTTTATTTCCCAAGATACGGGCAAAAGATCATAAGAGGTCCGCGAATAGGGGTTTCGGGCCTGGACAGACCCGGCCCGAACCGGGTCGACCCGACCTGGGTCCGGGTCCGGCCCGCTTGGGTGGGGCCCGGCCCGGATGGCGTGACCCGGCCCGGCCTGGGCAGCTCTGCTCGGCGCGCTGGCGCCCTGGCACGCTGGCGGACCGCAGGCCAGCTCGGTTACACCGAGATGGGCGGTCGAAGGGTGGGGTGCGCTGCCCCCTGTCTCATTAAACATGGCCCCCATGTGGGGGTCGCTGTTGTCCAGTCAGCCGGGGGTTACAACCCCCGGCTTCTCCCCTGTCTGGCCGGCCCGCTCCGGCCAGCTGGCTGCTGCACCACGGGACCGGCGCGGGCCGGTCCCCCTGCTCCGACACCGGTGGCCGAAAACCGGCCACCATTCCCTACTCTGCCGCGGCCTATGGGCACAGTCTTCATCCGTCCGGCGCGGCGCGACGGCGCCGCGGCCCCACTCCGGCCGCGGTGCCTTCGGGGTTCTCCGGCGCGGTGCGACGGCACCGCGCACCCTTGTCGTATGATCCCGCACGGTGTCGTTGCACCGCGCCGCTTTCCTTCAAACCGCAACAACACAACATACAAGGGAGGAGGGTCGGTCATGTTTGTGCGGTCCGACCCCCTCCTGTTAATCGATAACAAATGGTCCAATTGAAATGAGGAACGACGACAGAAGAATTCACGAATAACAACAACAATAAAATCCCCTATAATTTCCCCTACAAATAAATATTCCCAACCCGCAAAAGAAATCATTCGCGGATCAACTTGAGAATGAGTTGAATTGATTTCTTTGTTTTAGAAGGGAAGAACCACGGGAATATAAACTTGCACAAATTTAACACCTACCTCGAAATTGACGTCGCACGTCGTCGAGCCGTGGAAAGAGGCTAGTGTCGTGATGATCGATCGTCGTAGAAGATCAGTGCTGATTCTGTTGTCATCAGAGGAAGAGTCATCGTCAATGGCGACGTTCCCCGCGGTGGTGTCTCCTCCCTTGACGCAGAGGAAGAAGAAGAGAAGGCACGTCGATCACTCCTTGTGGTGACGACGTTCTTCGTTGGGGTCTTGACGTTCTTCGCGTTTTCTAACGAAGAAGATAATGTTTCCTCTAGCTTTTGAGTATTCTCTCCCAATCCTTAACACCACAAAACTAACCCAAAAATAAAATAAGCTCCACATATTTTATTAAGTCATTCCAAGAGTTTAAAATTTAAAAACTCAATTCAATGAATTGAATTAAGGACTTGGCACATTAAATTTAAGGGGTGTCAAAAGGGGGGTTGGAGATAGTTATGGAAGATGAGAGGTCACCCACTTAATGGGGGAGTTAGAGGAGGTTTAAGGAATGTTAAGGGGTGGGGTTCATGTGGACCCCACCTCACATTTAACCTCACTTATGTAGTTAGGTTCACCCAACCTCTATCCTTAGGATTTAACCACTTTAAAGAAATAAAAATTAGTTGCACAAATTTTATTTCTCGGAAGTCTTTATCCTCAAAACTAAACAACTTGTCTTGAGCAAAAACAACTCTGGAAAAGGTCTTCTTAAGCAATTACCGGTGATGCGAGTTCATCGGTACCCTTGGATTTCAATTCTGAGCACCAGTTTTAAAGTTAGAAAAACCCACTCGTTCGTTCCCTGAACGTACCCGAGCCTAACTTCAGAAATTAATTTCGGGCACTCCGGGCCTCAGAATCAGGCGCTGTCAGAAACTGCGTTCTTGTAAAATCCAAAAGAAAATTAAAAAAAAAATTCCCTTGATTTTTATGTGTTTTACATTACTCCCACCTCAGGGCTTTACGTCCTCGTAAAGCTTTAACACAAACTAGGTATACAAAAGCGGTACTAAGCATGCATCTGAGCCTTTCGCTCCCATGTGCTCACCTGGAGGTTCCCTTACTGCCAGTGAAAGCGTACCCAAGGATCTGCTCTTGTTGATCCTCAACCTCTACTGGAACCCCGAAAAAGTCACCACATCGCCAAAGTCCAGTTCCCCATGGTCGATGACATGCGTCGGGTCAAGCACGTATCTCCTCAGTTGAGATAGGTGGAAGTCGTCGTGCACCCGGTTTAACTGAGGTGGATGGGTCAAGCGGTAAACCACCTCGCCTACCCAGCTGAGGACTTGGAAAGGTCCGCTGAACCTCGGATATTACTTCCCGCCTTGGCCACATCTTCGTAAACCTTGTTGAGGTGAGACCTGTATAAGGACGTGGTCATCATCCTTGAACTCTAGAGGCTTCCTGTCTGCTCTGTGCAGTCTCATCTGCCGTGATCCATAGGCGATCACTGCCCACTCCTACATCAGGACACACCTGAGTCCGGTCCCTAATGCATCGCATTGAACTATGTAACCAACGCCCAAAGGTTGGGCGCACCGGTCAACCCAGCTCCTAAAATCTCTGTTGGAAGTGGTACCGCAACTCTGGAGAATTCTGGCACAAAGCTAAGTTTATCCATCTTATGAGTGATCAAATGCACCCTCTTATGCATGATTCCATCATGTGCTGCCTGGGTTTTCCTTTTCGCCGACCAAGGGAAACCCCATCCCAATGTTGTAGATAAACCACAACCTTTTTGCCTAATACAGTCAATCTGTGTATGAACTGTGGATCCAATCCATACTCATACCAACATCATAAGGCCTTGACACTACCACCAAGAGATTCCAACCGAAACTCTCACCTTGTGGGTCAGATCACACTGTCAGCATAAGAGTGATTATTGAGTCTTCTTCTAAGGTATCTCCAGACGTGAGGGTCAAGTCTATGGCTTACCGGAAACTCTAGGTCTGGGACGAGATTCGTGGAAGGAACGAATGATTCATATCTACGTCTGTTACTACGGTAGCTAGTAGTGAACACAGACTTTCCCTTGAGTCATTCTTAGATCCATTGGGTCACACTCCTTGACCGCATGCAGCTACTCTCTTCCCCTGCCCTCCAGCTCCCTGATCCTAGCGAGGAATACAAAGGCGGGTGAGTGTAACATGTTAAAATGTACACCACATCTTGCTGCTCTCCTAGCTCTGCCTCCACGTCTGCTACTCTACAGATTTATCTATCCTTAACATTTCCTCTTTTTGAAACATTTGCACGCCCAAGTCTCTGAGACTGGCACCAGTTCACTGCATTCCAACTTCTATCATTATCTAGCTGTATTCGTTCATCCAAAGAACATTCAACCACAAGGTTCTCTCTAGCACCCTAACATGAGTAGAAATGAATAGAGGAAAAAGTGATGTCTCGAATATCCTTAAACACACCACGCTCAGAGGTCCGAGCTCTATAGCACTGATCGAATCATATTCATCGAGTACCCAGAATGTTCGGTATTCCTCGATGAATACTCAGCTACCGACTTGTCGTCCTGCCAAAGCTGTATAAGCTCTAGAAAACTTTCAGCCACCTCCTCAATCCAGTCCTCAGCCGCCTATGAGTCGGGATCGCCTCAGAACTTGAGGGTATCTTATGTTGGAACACGTGTAAGGAAGTAATCCTACATGTGTCACCTACCGGTACCTCTGGTTGTAACTGCAGACCAACAGGTAGTGATGTATAGCTGACACACTACCCGAAGTCACTATCTTAGGCATCGGTCCACGTACCGAAGCCTCATCACTATGCGGACCATCCTCATGGTCACTCACTGGAAAAAACTAGTATCCAAGTCCACCAACAACTCTATTGATGTCTTAGCGAGGCGGAAAACTCTAGCAATCGCCTCCAGCCAGTGCTTTGCTGTCTGAGAATCTGCCTCGCCTCGTAACATCGGAGGTCGATGCTGTTGGAACTCGTACAACGCGCTCTGCCAGTGTGCACAGTTCACTAGTAAGGCTGGTGGAATCTACTGCCCAACAGGTGGTGGTGCTACTGGTACACCACCCGTGGGTGCCAACATAGAAAAAGGGACCCGCACCAGAGCCTCGCCGCTAGGTGGGCCGTCATCAAGTACTCTCTTGGAACTCCAACTGACTGTCTGCATGGAGACATCCTGAACAGATGTGACACAGTCAACGATTTATACCTGATGAGCTGACCTAGTTTGAGCTGACTTTAAAACTTTTGGAAACACACGCGCAATCAGTGTTTTCGTGCACAAAGTCAGAAATCAGAAGTCAGGGTCCTAGTGTACGGATACGTCGGCCGCCGCACCAACACTGGACTCCCTGAACTGAAGACCACACTCGGTACCCTTAACACTATTGCTTCACAGAAAAAAAACATCAGAGTTATAAGTTCTATAGTATAACCGACTCCTCTGATACTAATTTATCATGACCCATCCTCGGGGCCCATGTCGTGACTACCCCAAGCCCGCCTTCCATAGGCAAGGGGCTGGTCACTAGCACCAAAGGCGTAATTCCCGATAACTAGGAAGGCATTGCCTTTATAAAATTAAACAAACACCATAGTGTACAAGTGGAAGTAATACACTAAGTACAAAAGGAAGTACTGAAAACTAAATGGTTCTGAATACAAACCCAATCGAAAGTACATCTACAACTGAACAAAAGTACATCAGAAAAGACAACAGTTGGGAGAAAGTTAGCAGCTCCTGGGTCATCCTTCTCGGATCCTACCTAAAAGGTAGGTACAGATAGCGCAGCTCCTAGATCATCCACCACGGATCCTACCTGAAGGGTAGGTACAGATAGCGCAGCTCCTGGATCTTCCACCACAGATCCTACCTGAAGGGTAGGTACAGATATCCTCCACAACACTCTAACCCGTCAACCTGCTCCGAGTATCGTCACGTCCGGAAGTCCACCTCCGGATACTGAATCGTCGTGAGATCCACCTCCAGGTACCATCCATTCCTCAAACACTCAGTCTCTATCAGTGATTCCCATCGTCTGCAAAAAACACAATGAGTTTCGGTCATAGCCCGTGCAAGGGTGAGTATAATGATACTCATTAGGGACCCTGAGACCCTCAATTTCTTACTAAATACAACAAGGATAACCACAAAGAAAGATCTCAACATATAACCTCTACTTAGGTATATACCCATACATATACCTAAGTTATCAAGTAACCCATCTCAATCATAAGTAAACACAAAGATTATGAAATCAACGGATAACCACTACACAGATATATTACCATACATATACCTAAGTTATCAAGTGACCCATCTCAATCATGAGGTAAATACAAGATCATAGAATCAACTCAAACCAGGATTTTCATTATCGAAACCATAACTGCTGAAGAGCCCCGTCTCTGGAGTGTACAGTGTTCATGTCACGACTTCAAGGTACTGCTCACTAACTTAAGACTACTGAGGTACTCCTCCTGTCGAGTATCGTGGGTCACCCACCCAGACACAGTAGTGCTTCTCGCCGGGGTATTCCACCCAAACACAGTAGTGCACACCCCCTAATAGCCTGCAGAGGTACTCTCCGGATGAGTACTGTGGGTCTGCACTGTCACACAGTATTGCTCCATCCTCCATGGGTCTGCACCCAAACAAAGTAGTGCTCTGTCCACTGGGCTAGTCGACTCACTCCAAGTCGAGTCAGTCAAGCAGTGGTCGGGTCTCAGCCGGCTACACGGTCTCAGTACTCCGTACGCTCATCTTCGGGAGGGTACGCTCCATGAGCTACAGTTCGATACTCCAAGTATCTCAAAGTCCCACTAAGAAGTATCTCAAAGGACTGCCTCGTCATAGGGGTCTCAAGGCGACAGACGGCGTGTCAATCGGACGCCCGGTCTGTGAGTTATTAGCATTTTCGTCCCAGGGGCCCGGTTGGTTTCGTGTGCGAACCAACCCAGCCAAATATCAACTTTAACCCGAACTCTGATAGGGTATACTCATAGGGACTGTTTCTCAACGTGATCACCAACGCCGTTGACGGTTCGTCAAACGGACGTCCGGTCTGAAAGTTATCAGTTTTTCCGTTCCAGGGGCTCGGTTGGATTTCGGGTACAATCCAACCCGGCCACTATCCAACTGCAACCAAATCTCCAAGGAAGTATGCCAAAAGTTCTGTCTCATCATGAGTAATCCAACAAAGTCGACGTCACGTCAATCGGATGTCCGGAGCTCCAGATATAAGTGTTTCTGCTCCGAGGGCCCGGTTGGTTCCGTGTTCGAACCAGCTCGGCCGTACCCAAAGTTCTTTGAAACCCTGAGTGTAATATACCAAAATGACCATCTCGATCCAAGTATCGCATCACAGCTGACGGTGCGTTGATCAGAGGTCCATAGCCCATGATATGGGCAACATATTATAATAGGTCCGCGAATAGGGGTTTCGGGCCCGGACCGACCTGGCCCGAGACCCCCTGGGTCGGCCTGAACTGGGTCGACCCGACCCGGGTCAGGGTCTAGCCTGCTTGGACGTAGCCCGAACCGGCTGGCGTGGCCCGGCCCGGCCTGGGCGTGGCCCGTCCCGGCATGGGCGGCCCGGCCAGGCGCACTGGCGCCCTGGCGCGCTGGCGGTCCGCTGGCCAGCTCGGTTACACGGAGCTGGGCGATCGAAGGGGGGGGGGGGTTACCCCCCTATCTCATTAAACATGGCCCCCATGTGGGGGCTGCTACTGTCTAGTCATCTGGGGGTTACGACCCCCGGCTTCTCCCCTGTCCGGCCGGCCCGCTCCGGCCGCCCGACAGCTACACCACGGGACCGGCGCGGGCCGGTCCCCCTGCTCTAACGTCGGTGGACGAAAACCGGCCGCCATTACCTGCTCTACTGTGGCCTATGGCCAAAGCCTTGATCCGTCTGGAGCGGCGTGATGGCGCCGCGCCCCTCCACCGCGGCCCCGCTCCGGCCGCGGTGCCTTCGGGGTTCTCCGGCGGGGCGCGACGGCGCCGCACACCCTTGTCGTATGATCTCACGCGGTGCTGTTGCACCACGCCGCTTTCCTTGGAACCACAAAAACACAACATACAAGGTAGGAGGTTCAACCGTGTGTGCGGTTCAGCCCCCTCCCGTTAATCGATAGCAAACGGTCCAATTGAAATGAGGAATGACGACTGAAGAATTCACGAATAACAACAATAATAAAATCCCCTACAATTTCCCCTGCAAATAAATATTCCCAACCCGCAAAAGAAATCATTCGCAGATCAACTTGAGAATGAGTTGAACCGAGTTCTTTGTTTTAGAAGGGAAGAACCACGGGAATATAAACTTACACAAATTTGACCCCTACCTCGAAATTGACGTCGCGCGTCGTTGAGCCGTGGAAAGAGGCTAGCATCGCGATGATCGATCATCGCGGAAGATCTATTCTGGTTTTGTTGTCATCGGAGGAAGAGTTGTCGTTGATGGTGACATTCCCCATGGTGGTGTCTCCTCCCTTGACACGGAGGAAGAAGTAGAGAAGGCACGTCGATCACTCCTTGCGGTGACGACGTTCTTCATCGGGGTCTTGGCGTTCTTCGCATTTTCCAACGAAGAAGATAAAGTTTCCTCTAGCTTTTGAGTATTCTCTCCCAATCCTTAACACCAAAAAACTAACCCAAAAATAAAATAAGCTCCACTTATCTTATTAAGTCATTCTAAGAGTTTAAAATTTAATAACTCAATTCAATGAATTGAATTAAGGACTTGGCACATTAAATTTAAGGGGTGTCAAAAGGGGGTTGGAGAGAGTAATGGAAGATGAGAGGTCACCCACTTAATGGGGGAGTTAGAGGAGGTTTAAGGAATGTGAAGGGGTGGGGATCATGTGGGAACCACCTCACATTTAACCTCACTTAGGTAGTTAGGTTCACCCAACCTCCTTCTTTAGGATTTAACCACTTTAAAGAAATAAAAATTAGTTGCACAAATTTTATTTCTCGGAAGTCTTTATCCACAAAACTAAACAAATCATCCCAAGAAAATGCAACTCTGGAAAAGGTATTCTTAAACAATTACTGGTGTTGCGATTTCATCGGTGCCCTCAGATTTCAATTCCGAGAACTGGTTTAAAAGTTAGGAAAACCCTCTCGTTCGTTCACTGAATGTACCCGAGCCTAACTTTGGAAATTAATTTCGGGAACTCTGGGCCTTGGAATCAGGTGCCGTCAGAAACTGCATTCTTGTAAAATCCCAAAGAAAATTAAGAAAAAATTTCCCTTGAATTTTATGGGTCTTTACAATGTATACTCCATTTATGCTCAACTGATGGTTCCTTGACATCAAGTCAACATTCGAAAAATATTTTTCTCCCTTGAATCGATCAAACAAATCATCGATATGAGGAAATAGATACTTTTTCTTAATTGTGATGTTATTCATGGATATATAATCAATGAAAAGTCTCATTGAACCATATTTCATTTTAATTAACAAGACAAGACACCCTATGGTGATGTACTAGGTCAAATGAATCCATTATCTAATAACTCCTGTAATTGCTTCTTCAAAAATAAAAGTTCAATTTGACCCATTAAATAAGAAAGTTTTGAAATTGGCCTAGCCACACAAACTATGATAATATTACATTTAACTTCTTGATCAGGTATAATACTAGGAAAATAAATAGGAAAATAATCAAGATACTCAATTACCACCATTACATCATTAATCTGAATAGTTCCTTTATTTTCAACAATATGTGAAATGTAACATTAATTTCCATATTTTAATAAATTTTTAGCTTCATGACATGTTATCAATAGGATGGTTTAATTCCTGTACACAAAATTAAATCCATTCTAAAAGGAAACGTATTTAGCAATATAATAAATCAAAGCATGGTAAACAGAATGTCAATCCATACCTAGAATAAAATCAAACTCTACTAGAGAAAACAACAAGGTTTGTAGTTATATTATTTAAAAATATAGGGATAGGAAGATTATTATAACTTATTTTTTTCCTCAAAATTTCTCCTAAAAGTATTTACCATAAGTTCTGGATTCATTTATTGAGGTGGAATTTCCAATTTTCCAAAAAAGTTATCAAAAATGAATGAATGTACAGACCCTGGATCAAAAAACACATTGGAATAATCTGAATAAATAAACAATGTACATGATATCATTTCATTGGATGGACCAACATCTACTGATGTATTTTCAAAGGATTTCACAAATCCTTTCTGCTTATAGTTTGACTGCTTCCCATAATTCAAGTTCTTCATTAGAAACACATTTTCAGAATGACCCATCACATTGCACTTAATTTTTTTTTACAAACTATCTATTAGATTTTTTTTATTACTACCTTGATCATATTTAGATTAGTTAAGAGACTTATGATCTATTTTACCACATCAAAGGCACTTACCAGAGTATAAAAGGCATTCCATAGTGTGCTTTTGTCTATAATTTTCACAAACTGTAAACTTAATTTTCATACCATCAGACTTTTTTGATGAATTATTATCTTTTCTTTCAACCTTGACCAATTATTCTACTATTTTTTAAATAATACATGATTATAGACAAACTCTATTCCCACCTACTCCACACATCTAAAAAAAATCATAACTTCTGAACTCATCAGAAGATAACACCCTTCAGTACATTGGGTTTAATCCTGAGTAAAAATGATAGATTTTAATATCAATATCCCAAATGAAATTTGGAGCATACCTTGCTAGTCGAGTGAATTTTTCTTTGTATGCCACCACTGAATCCTCATATTTCCTCAATTACAAGATTTTTTCTTCCATCTTAAGTCCAACCGCCTTCAAAAAATATTTCTCAAGAAATATATTTTTGAATTCAACTCACTCAAGAGCACCAATCTCCTCGTTATCCTTGATATTCTTAACCATCGACCACCACTAATCGGCTTCACCATCAAAACAGTTAACAATAAGACTAAACATTTTATTTTTTGAACACCCAATGAAATTGAAAATATTTTATAGGGATTTAATCCACCTTTCAGCTAGCATAGGGTCATATGACCCTCTTAATGATGGGGGTGTTGCCTCATGAAATTCTCAAATACTGATATGTTCCTATATGATTAATTTGGATAATCTAGTTGATGTATACCACCACCATTTATATCTTATTTCAAATGCTCCATCACCACAAAAAAAATTCAATTCCAATTCTAACCATCTTAGGTTTATAATTTGGATAGTTTTTTTATTCTTGAAGTCATCCTAGCATAGAGGCCCTATTTTCACTACAGAAAACCATTATGAACAAACATATCATAGATGAAGAAACATAGTAATCTATAAATACTATACAATTTCATTATTACAATAAATTGAAAATAATTTATAGATATTTTATTAAAAATATCCTAACCCTGAAAGTTATCTAACCCAACCTTTGATAAGAACTATAAGGCCACAGACATAAACATTACATAATCTTTATTTAATTAAATAATTTTCATTCATTCACATTGATGATATTTTTAGGTTTATAGTATTATATAATTATACCATACCTATTAAAAAACATTTCAAATTTTACAATGTAGACAAGTCTAGATGCTATCCATTTTTTCATAATCTAAAACATTATAATATAACATATGAATTATTTTTCTTGATATATTTTTTCATAACATTCATCTTGTAATCATTATTTATCATAACCATCCTTATACCCTATAGAAATCATTTCAAAAACTTTGGTTAAGAAAAAAATATCAGTAAGGGACATAAATAAGGAATGAAATTGTTAGTCTGTGAATATTTTAAACTCAAGAAAACACTTTTACAAAGTCGTAATTTTCACCCATAAAACATAACTTCTTTAACAAACACCATGAAATCATAAGAATCCTAAAAAAAATATTTGGATTCCTAAAACATAATGGAAACTTATGGAATTCATATCATTATTACATTGTAGCTTTCATAGGTACATATGAAGTAACCATCATGGTTACGTTTGGAATACCCATCATAGTATATTCCCTAAATCTCTTAGGAGAAACCTTATTGTTTAACTTTGTCTCATTACCCAATGCATTGGAGAGATATCAAGAGCTCACCTAACCTCATTTTACCATGGGATCACCCATATAAATAATCAATTTCCATGTACCATAACATAATCATAACACATTTACAAGCATAAAGGAAAAAATAACATTTCCACATTACAATTACAAGATATCATTTTGAGATACTGACATAATCAATCCCTCCTAAAAACCAATTTGAATACAAAATACATGAAAAGAGAATATTTTAATTATTTTTATTTTAAAACATTAACTATTATATATGAATATAAATATCAAATTATGGTAATGGCAGTAGAAAATTCATTGTCGCCGCATATGTTAAAAAAACATTCTTTTTGTCATTTTATAAAAGGCTTCATAGAATAAGATTCCATTGAATGAAATTAAAATTAAAAGGGGTTATTTATACACTGTAAAAAATATGGTGGTGTATAAAATCAAAATATGCCTTAATGAAAAGAGATTGAGATAAAGTCTCATACCTCGATTCTGACTTGTGTCGTACGTTCTTTATATTCATTTCTTTCAGATGATCAAATTTCTTAACACCTTAACACCTCTGAGAAGGGTGTTATGCCTAAAGTAAGTTCTCAATAATGTGGGGAGGGATTGTAGTAAGGGTTTTGGGAAGATTATGGACGATCATAATATTTTTTAAGTGTTAGTAATTGAGATGAATGTGTTTCTTTTTGTAGGAGATGAGAGGGGAACCCTTGGAATTATTAAAAGTATTATATTAATATAAATTCAATTTCGATTCCAAATGGGTCCAAGATGATTTATTTAGAATATATGATGATTAAGGGTATAAATATAAATTTACAATGAGAATTATACATGTTTCATATAATTTTTTATCCTTATTATTTTGTTTTAACCTTTTTAACTCTTACTGTTTTATCAAGTAAATTACAATTTGAGAGTTAAAATAATTACCAAATCTTACCAAAAAATCAATGAAAGAGTCATTGATGAAATTTTTAGAGGTATCAATTTTTTTTCTTAATGAATGGATTTCTGTAAATTTTATATCATTTAATTACATGTTTTAAAATTTAAGTTATGAATTACGTCAATTTTGACACTATTCACTACATGACTTCTTCAGAAAATCAAAACAACATGATTACATAAAAAAACTACATTAATTAAATCCTAAAATTTCATAGTCTTCTTAAAAATTCAAGGATGTAATAAAATATTTAAAATTATATTTATTTTACTATTATTTTTATAATATATTTTATTCAATCTTTAATAAATCAATTACTCCATCATCATTCCATCGCTATTTAATATAATTAATTATTTCATAAAATAAAATTACCATGATGTAGGGAATATTTTTATCTTTCTATAAAATATTCATAGTCTAATATATCACTTAAATAACCCCATATTAAAAAAATATTATGGAGATACATATTTATGACATATTCTCCTTTACTTTAAATTAAATGTTATAAATGTCATAATCACACCCAGGTGCCTCACAAAGGTCACAATTTCAGCCCAAAGATGGTTATAGTCGATAGTAACTCATTAAATAAGATTATGAAATGTGTTTGGGTAATTTTATAATATTATAATATTAATTATAACTTTTATTACCTTATTTAACTTTAATCGTGGTAAATAAAAAACTAAAGTTATTATCTATCAAAACTTATTTTGATCATAATAAACCACATTTTTCATACTAATTATAACCATGTATTTCCATGTTTGAAAATTAATTTCACCAAATCGGTTAAATTAATTTAATGTTAATCCTATTGAAAAATTGAGAAAATTGGGTTTTTTAAGTAAAACGTTCAAAAGTTCACATAGTTTTTCTATTGAATTTTTATTTGAAATTGCATCCAATGAACAAAATTGGATTAAATGAATAAAAATTCTTTAATTATGCATTTAAACCATGTAAATTATAATCGAAAAATATAAATAAATTACGATAAAAAGCATTTTTGAATTAAAATTCAATATTTTTCACTATTCATTAAAATGTGGATTTTATCAGTAAAATACCAAAAATCTAACCAAATTTAATTTTGATATCTTGATTCCCATGACATTTTTTTGTAATATAGAACATATAAAAGTGTAAGAACTATATTTTAAGATGTTTCTCCATCAAAAGTTGTTAAAACAACCTTTTAATAATATTAGAGTATTTTATGATTAAAATTGGAATTATTTTCAATTTAAGCCTCTAATATTTATTGGAAGAAAGTAAAATCATTTAATAAAAATGTTTAATATATTATATTTAGTTTTTTTCATTCTCAACAATATAAAGGATAGGTGATAAGTACCATTTAAAAGAATAATATTAATATTATATTATTTATTGGTATAACACATTGTTGTGTGCGACATAAGACATCGTAGAAACCCATTGTTGTGTGCCAAGTATGCTATCAGAAATATCATCTAATTTAAAGTAAGATTAATATCTAATAAATAAATATTATTAGATATGAAAATGTATTATTATATAATTATTTGGGATGTTACATCAGAACATCTCCTAACATAATACCTGATGCATCACAATAGACTATATTTCTCCAACCTTTATTTTGTAGAATTATGATTTTGATTAAAGTAAACCTTTTCTTCAATTAATAAAATTATCTTTTATATGCTTCTGACCATGAAAATTTAACACCCTTCGTAGTCAATCTTGTAAGAGCCACTTCTAGGCATGAGAAATCAGGGATGAAACATCTTTAATACTCGACATGCACTATGAAATATTTTATATGAAATATGTTCATGGGATTATATTAGGAAACTAGAACCTTAATTTTCTCTGAGTATACTTGTAACACCCTAAAATTTTGTGAAATATTTTTTTAAAATTAATTTATTCTTTTTGATATTTTTCATTTCACACAACACTGAAAATCATTTATTTTTATTAAATCTCTTTGTTTGGATTTTATTATATGAAACTCCAAGTTAATAAAGCACTATATACAACATAATGTCATGATTTCTCTACATGGAACACCGAGGTTAGCTTAAATTACACTAATTATTTTCTTTGCTCGATGGTTTGCAATACTGAGTTTTAACAAACAATAATATATTATAAAAATATTATTATTTATTATAATAAGATACAACCTAGTTATTAAATTTAATATAAAAGTTTTAAATAAATTATAAAAATATATAGTTCAATTCATTTGTTACCAGTTAATTAGAAATGAATAATGAAACCAAATGAACATAAAGGGAATGATTTTATAAAAAACTCTTTTCATGTGAAAAAACATGATTTATATTAATATGATAAATTAATTACTATTAGTGAATGATTTTAATTAAATTTTTATACTATATATTCAATATAATAATTTTTATATTTATCAAATTAATTTTATTGGCATAATATGAGAAAAGACCCAATATTAGACCTAAAACCACTATTTTTATAAAGAAAGTTTTACCGCCTTTTAATGGAGAAACTATTTTAAATATAGATTTTAGAATTTTGGTAAATTTTATATGTCACAATAATATTAATTTTTCAAATATAAACATAAAATTTTGGTTGAGTTGAATTGTTTTTATTTTTCTATGAAGTTTCATTATTAATGATTATCGAAAAATAATCAATTTTAATTCAAAACTAATTTTTTATATAAATTATTTTTAAGGATAAATTATGTTTTTAAATGGTTTAAAAGTTTAATTATATTATTTTATTATCAAATAATCCAATTTATTCCACTGTAATCAATTTCATTTTGAAATTTAATATAAAATGTTAGCAAACTTTTTAATGTTTAGAAATTAAAAACAAGCATTGTCATCACATCTACAAAATTACATTTAACGCAATTTATTGCACTTGTGTTATTAGAATTTAAAAAAATGGATTCCATATTTGGAAATAGAATAATTTATATGTCTAAAAAGGTCAACTTATTTTTTTACTAGAATAATTAATTAAGGTAATTATAATTAATTACATCAATTAAGGTAAAATTCAGATTACTAAGGGACTAAACCTAAAACATAAAGGCCAAAATAACCTATAATATTTAAATAAATCAATTAGATATCCATATTTAGACCCTATACTCCAATTATATAATTTTTACAACTATTGTATACACTTTACATGTTGAAATGGGGGTGGAATTCTTTTTCCAAAAATTTACAAGAGTGTTACTCCTCCTCTACTATTAAAAAGCACTCACCCATCCCACTTACTCACACTTATCAAGAAAATTTTGATCCATCATAATCCTCCCAAATAGATTCTTAAAATACCTACCCTAAACCTATAATCATTCCTTTTGGTATAATTCAATCAATGGAATCCCTTTAGTGCAAACCAAAAGGTGACATCTAAAGAAGAGGCAACATCCTTCCTCAAACTCCTTTCTTTTATTTAATTTATCCACCACTCCAACACTCCATTTTCCATTAATATATAATAAAACAATATATTAAATATACTAATATGTTTTTATATTTGTGGTTCTACCTACACTTATTCTCATATACATCTAATGGGTAACGAACGTAACATTTTTGCTTACGGCGAACTACCACCTCACGAAATGATTTTGTTCATTTTTCTTTTACCACCTATCATGGTAGGTAATTATGATGGAAAAACTATTTATATATTATATTAATGATATTTATTAAGTCTTTATGAATATTTAATTATTTTATATCACATATATTTATACATTTCATATTTTTAAAATATGATTGCATCATTTGTGGATGTGTGGACTATCGCCTCCTCAAAGTGATGTGATTCATTTATAATTTAAATGAAAATTATTAAGGATGGTTTTATTAAACATATATGATATTTATAACATAATAATTCTAATTTAATTATATTATATACATATATATATATATATGTATTTCATTTACTTATTATCATTTAACATGAAAAAAAAACAGAAACAATATTCATTCGTACGTATAGCATACTGTCTCTATGAACAATGCATTTCAATTCATAAGTATATATTGTATAGATTGTTATTAATAAATTTATACTGAATATAAATGATATTTAAATAATTTTTTACATTCATTAAATTAATATAAAAGCATTATAACAAAAAACATAACAATTTAAGACACATGAGAAAAACAAAGCTGATATTACCCAAAGCAAAATGTTAACTTGGAATAGTTAATAATAGGGTAATATAAAGTTATAATAAACCCATATATGGTATTATTTATAATAATATGTTTATATTAAAGATTTATAATAAACCTATATTTATTATACAAGAGGTTTTTATGAGTATAAAGAGAGTAAAGACATAAGGTAAGAGAAGTTTACTTCACTTTTTATTTTCGTGGGATACATGGCTTATTCACCTCTAATTTATTTTTTTTAGTGTATATAATACCCATTAATGAATTATAATACTCTTATACCTATATTTATGGTTATTTTACATATCCATTTTATTATATTTCTGTCATGGTGTTTATGTTTCAAAAGATACCAAATCGATAAAGTAATTTTGTCTCAATTTTCTTTCTTTGAGACACATACAATGTTATGTAACTATATTTTAATATGGGTTTTATATACTACCCTTGAAATTTTAAATAATTAACATCCTTACTTTTATGATATTTTAAGCTTCATGTAAAAATTTTTTTACATAGGGATTAGAGTTTAAAGTTATCTAGTGGTAAGTTTTTATTGAAACAATCTCATCGTTTATCGAGATTTTTTTATATCATGATTCCATTGGTAAAATATTATGAAAAATCTATCAAGAAAAATCATGAAGTTTCTTATACTCATTATATAAATGATATATTAATTTATTGTAACCATTTTACCACTCTTTCATACATAAGATGAATATTAAAGTGTTTTTAAGAATTTCTGACTTTACCGGTCTCTTCGGTCAGAAATCTGTGTTCATTGAAAACCATGTTTTTCAATAATATTTAAAAAAATGTTTTCATGAATTTATTTTATGATTTAAATTTACTTTCAATGAAATGGTTTTAATTTTTTCTCATCTTTATGTATAGGTTTTCATAATATTTACAAGGAAATTGTTATCAAAACATTTTCAAGAATTATTTATAAGTTTTCAATATTTATTCAAATAAATGGTTTTAAAAACGTTTTAAAAATACCCATATAAGTTTTAGAAATATTTTAAAAAAATGGTATTCAAATAAATTTAGGTTTTATTTATAGGTTTTTAAATTATTTACAATGAAATTTTTTTGAAAATGTTTTTCAGATTTCTTTATATGATTTGAAAGTATTTTTAAAGAAATGGTTTTAAAGAAAATTCAATATTTTATTATATATTTTCAATGTATTTTAAGAGAAATGGTTTTCAAAAAACATCATGATTTATTTATAATTTTTATAAGTGTTTTCAATTAATTTTTTTAAAACATTTTGAATATTGTTTAATAAATTTTCATGGAAAAAGTTTTTCAAAATGTTTTCAAGATTTATTTATATGTTTTTAAGGATAAAGGATTTCAAAATTATTTCACACCTTAAATATATGTTATTTATGTATTTTCAATGAAAATGGACTTCAAAAGGTTTTGTTTTTTTAAAATAAATTTTTAAATGAAGAAAGGATATTTTACTCAATAAATGTTTTTATAAGATATTTCAAACTTATTTCCCATATAATATAACATTTTTTGATATTATTCATGCCTTTCTGGTTAATTATCAAAAGGTTGCATTCATATTCTTTCTCTAAATAGTTTATTTTTGATGGCATGATTTTTATGAAAACTCATTTCTCATTCACGTGTTATATGTTTATGAAACCTTTTCCTATTACATGGGTTATATTTTTATCAAACATGTTTCTCTACAATGGGTTATAACATGATAAATGTTCATGAAACTCGTATCCTTTCTTGGGTTATTCTAGGATGAAATGATTTTGAAACCTATATATTTTCCATATGTTATGATATGATTAAATGTTATGATACCCATTTAATGTCATTGTTTATGATATTATTTTAATGACACCCATTTCATTTCATGGGTTATGATATTATTGTTTATGATTTTGTGGGAAATTAATGTATTATTTCATTATGATATTACTGAAACCTATATCTCCCTCATTAGGTAAAGATTTATATCTAATTAGATAGACTAATATGGTCATGGAAGTAAAAATTTATTACTAAGATGTCCATGGAAGTAAATTATGACTTCCAAGATGGTATGGAGAGTGAACTCATACTACTAATATGGACATGGGAGTGAACCATGACTTCTAAGATGGTATGCATAGTGAACTCTTACTAATAAGATGGCCATGGGAGAGAACCATGACTACCAAGATTGTATGGGGAGTGACCCCATCCTATTAATATGGTCTTGGATGTAATTCTTTAACTACTATGGAAATCATATTATATAACAATTTTTTTCCCACAATTCCATGTTTTTTTTTGTATATTATGATTTCATGGATCATTCTCTTGATTCCATTGTGATACATGTGTTATGAAACGATAACCATTATGACATGATTATAATTTATGATCTTTGATATGTAGGGTATGATCTTACAATATTATTATCACGTTATCATACCCTTATGATCATGTTTATGATTACATATCACCCTTGTTTACCCTGACTAAAAATATGAGCTCACCGCTTTTTATGTTTATTTCCAAACTTTATGAATATATATTCTTGGTATGATATTTATAAGAGGGTTCTGGTCTTGTATAACATAATGGGATATAATATAGCCCACTCATTTAGCAATGTCTTTGTTTCCAAGTTTCTTATGGCACTAAACTAATACAGTCTTTGGGTGTATTTTTTTTAATGTATTAAGTATTAAAAAAAGTGATGCAATGTCTACGTACATCAACACTGGGTTGTTACAGTTGATATTAGAGAAAAGGATTAGTCAACCTTTTGAATATAGTATGATAAAAAATAGTGATATCCATAGGAATGGTTATAAGGATATATATAAGGATGTCTTAAGGATAAGTTCAAGGATGTGGAAAAATATAGGAAAATGTATTGGAATCTTGGTAAAGGATATAGTGTGTAGTTTCATAGAAATTAATCACTGTTTGGATACTTTATGTGAATATGGATCTGGCACAGATGTACCTAGGGGAAACAACTCACA
The DNA here is from genome assembly GCA_963277665.1 of Viscum album. Taxonomy (NCBI): domain Eukaryota; kingdom Viridiplantae; phylum Streptophyta; class Magnoliopsida; order Santalales; family Viscaceae; genus Viscum; species Viscum album. The sequence continues at coordinate 1,496,978,442 of OY728155.1, read as the reverse complement.
TAAGTTACATCAGGACAAACTTGACATAACCTAGTACATGGAAATGTACATTGCCTCACACCTGGATCGACACTCTTATGAGAAATGCTTTGGGAACTCAAAAACTCTTTTTAAAGAATCATGAAAGATTTAAATAGAATATTTATATGAATAAACTAGTATTAAATTTTTTTTTAATAGATTAATGATGTATTTTTCATGATTTTGATATACGATAAGAGATATTTCATGATTATGTGGATTTTTGTTATAATAAGTGTTTCAGAAATTATGCTTTTTAGATTTAGTCAATGGATGGAACTACAAGGAACTAGTTTAACATTAAATGTTATAGGAAATTTTCTAATGATATGTAAAATGGTATATACATCAGAGATATAAATATTATGATTTTTCCAAATTAGCTATCCCAATATATAATTAACAATGTTAGCTTTGGTGATTTTCCTAACACACTGAATAAGAGGAATATTGACTTTTATAATTGTTCACGTGGTAATTAACATAAAGGAAATAAGATTGAGATTCATTAATGTCAATAATAATGGAAGAATAATCTTAAGTAATACCTGAAATGGTGGGGAAAATGTCATCTGTGTGGGAAAAAGAGTCATAGACTGATGAATTTTCATTGAGTTTACTATCATATCTATGGAGAACACAGGAATTACCCGAATCAAAACCCTAAACTAATAATTTACTTCTATACCAAGGAACTAAATATTCTAATACAATAATTAAAGAAAAAGGATTGAAGTGTTTATGTATTTGGATTCCAGAATTATGAATGGTAAACTATATTACGATTGTTAAGTTTACGTTTTTGCTAAGGATTTACGTGAATATGTTGAATGGTTATGATGAACTAGAAATTTTATTTCATGAAAGGTGGTATTTTTATTAAGGTAAGGTAACCATTAATTTATTACTAATATTGAGATAATTATTTTTGGATAAAGATATATTATACCTAAATAAGTAAATTTGAAGGTACTGATTACCTTAGAACTGATAAAGGTTTTGTTGAAAAAGTAATATATGGGGTTTAAACCTTCTTATATCAAAATAATATATCCATTAATATTTGAAATAAGTAATATTTCATGTTTTTAAAATAATTTATGGTAACTTAGGTTATTATGACATTTGAAGAGAATATAGGATAAGGGTATTCACATGTTTTGAATGTGACAACCAAGGGATACTTTGTGATATATGGGGGTTAATGTTAAAATTGTTTCATGAATTTATTTATAAATAATTGGATTTTCTTGATTCATAAGGGTTATAAGGTTACAAATATTTGAAAGGTTTTTGTTAAATTTTGGAGGAAGTATATATGTATTGAGGTTGTATTGAGAAACTTAGTTAAAAGTATATTTTTGTGATTATCCTTTTTTCAAGGATATCCATCGCATTTATTTTGGAAATTATATTGGCATGGTTTTATAATAGGAAAACCTATATGTCAGGTGAAAACTCCTAAAGTCTAGAAAGTTCAGGTGTCTTGAACCCATGGATTATGTATAATAAGGGTTTCACACATACCACTAGCCTACATGATGTCTGGGTGAATGTGTATTTTTTTAACAATTTGATGAATAAATATTAGTAATGAAACAATAGTGTTAATTTTTATGTTTCGATATTAATTTATTAAACATATTGATTTTTAATAATTTTTAGATATAAATAGTTAGACTTAACATTTTTTTATGAGCCTTAAGATCCATTAAAAATTTAATTTAGTACTTCAGGAATCAAAGTTAATTTGTGAATATCCATTTCTTGAAGTATTAAGTGAATTATAAATTTATCAAATCACAACCAATGAATGAAATTATTTTTGTATAAATATATCAAATCAATATATTTTCGTATATTATTGGTCAATAAATGAATTACTCAATGTTAGGAAAAGGAAAAAAAAGGTTGTCCTAATATCTTTTTTTAACCAATGGATTTATAAATCATCATAGATTTATGAATTTGAGGCCCTTAACATTTCATTGATAATTTATTTATTTATGATTTATGACCTCAATAACACCCTACTAACATTTATTAATTTCTTCTAAGTCTATGTTTTCACTTCCAAATTTTATTCTCATATGTGAGAATCCAGATATGAGTTGCATTTGGAAACCATTACAGTTCCATCATTCTTGTTTTAAAATAAATTTTAGTATTTATTTTTATAGTGTAAATTTTTATGAATGTAACTTTCATGTATTAAACCATTAATAACCTAGATAAATTTATAGGGTAATTTTTTTTTCATGGGGGTGGAATTTAACACCCTAAGATTTTGTGAAATATTTTTTTCAAATTAATTTAAACTTTTTGATATTTTTCATTTCAAGAAACATTAAAAATACTTTACTATTTTAAAAAAACTATGTATGGAATGTGTTATACACAAATAAAATTTAATCATATAGTACATGCAACATAATGTCTAGATTTATCTACACGGGACACTGAGGTTAGATTAAGTTTCACACAAGACTGAATTTCCTTAATGGTTTGTGTAATATGCAAGACCAATTTTACCAAATTGAAATATATTATTAAAATATAATTATTTATTATAATAAGAGATAACATATCCATTAAAATTAATATTGTACAATTAACTAACTTATAGAAATATACAGTTAAATTCATTGGTTACCTATTAATTAGAAATGAATATATAATCCAAATGAATATAATGGGAATTCTTGAATAAAAGAATAATTTCATGTGAAAATCTTGATTTATCATAATAAGTTAAATTAATTACTATTAGTGAATGATTTTAGGTTTATTTTTAATTTTTTATATTGAAAAAAATATTTTTGATATTCATCTTATTTTTTTACTACAATAAAATTATAATAGACTTAATATTACATATTAAAATTTATGTTATTTTAAAATCATTTTTACCAACTTTTAATGGAAAACATATCTTAAATATAAATGTTTTAATTTTTATAAATTTTATACGTAAAAATAAAAATAATTTTTGAAATAGAAGCATAAAAGTTAGGTCAAGGTGAATTTCTGGTATTTTGATGTGATATTTTTTAATCAATAATGAAAAATAATTATTTTTAATTCAAAACATCTTTTTCATCTAAATTATTTATAAGGTTAAATTATATTTATAAATGGTATCTTAGTATTATTACATTAATAAGTGATCAATTAAAAAAATTTAGGTCATTGGAATCAATTTTACTTTGAAATTGAATATAAAAAGTTATCAATGTTTTGAACGTTTTTACATATAAAATCTTCATTGGCATCCCGTATGCGGTATTAAATTTAAATAAATTTATACCACTGATATTATTAGAATTTGGAAAAATGGATTACATATTTTTAATAGTCATAATTTATTATGTTTAATAAGTTAAAATTAGTTTTTGGTGAAAAATATTAGTAAAAGTAATTAAAATTAAATACATTGATTAAGGTAAAATTAAGATTAACCGGGCACTAAAACTTAAACATGAGTGACAAAATGAATTATAGGATATTAAGAAAGACATTGTATGTAAATATATCAACCAAATAATACCATGATTATATTTGGACTATTATTGAATCCAATTGAATTGGAAAAAACATATGAGGAATTCCTTTTCCAAGAATTTACAAAAGTGGCACTCCACCTCCAGTATAAAAAGGCAATCACACCTCCCACTTACTCACAACTCTCAAGCCACTTTGTCTCAAACAAAATATACCCAAATAAATCCTAAATTACATTTACTCAACATAGAAAACTCCATTTTTTATTAATTCCATCAATTAAATCCCTTTGGTGCAAACCAAAAGGAGTTACCCAAAGAAGAGGTAACATCCTTTCTCATGCTATTTTTATTTTATTTATCCACTACCTCATATATCTATATTACATAATTATATAATTACACCAGTATACTAAGGATACTAATATATTTTTATATTATTGTATTGACCAACACTTACACACACTTCTATATAATGGTTAACGAATATACCGTTCTTCTGTACGGTGAACTACCGACTCACGAAACAATGTTGTTTATTTTTACTCTACCACCTTCCATGGTTGGGATTTATGATGGAAATGATGATTATATATGATATATATGATATTTATTATGTATTTATGATTATGTATTTATTTATAACACAAAACTCTATATTTTTCATCTGGTGTAAATATGATAACATGGTTTGTGGACATGTGGACTACCGACTCCTCAAAGCAACATGATTCATTCACACTTTACATGGAACATATTAAGGTTCATTTTAGTAAAAATATATGATATATATAACATAACAATAATACATTAATGATATTACATACATATATACATATATTTCATTTACTTTTTTCAGTTAATAAGAAAAGAAAATAGAAAGAACGTTCATGCGAACGTATGACCAACCATCTCACAGAACAGTGTATTCCATTTCATATTTATATATTATATAAATTATTATAAATAAATATATAATTATTATAAATTATATTTATATCATGTTTTACATTTTTTATATCTTTATATAAGAATGAGGACAAAAATATAACAAGTTAAGACACATGTAAAAAAAGAGTAGATATTACCTAAAGTGAAACAATAACATAGAATTGTTAATAAGAAGTTAATATAAAGTTATAATGAAACCATATATGGTAGAAGATATAACAGTATGTTTATATAAAATATTTATAATAGAATTTTATTTACTGTAAAGGAGGTTTGTAGGAGTACAAGGAGACTAAAGACATAAGGTAAGTGAATTTTATCTCACTTTTTATTTTCATGAGACACATGCCTTATTCACCAATAATTTCATTTTTTAGTTATAAATATTTCACATGAATGTATTATATGAATATTATACCATAAGATATGGTAATTTTACAAAACCACTTTATGATCTTTCTTCCATTGAGTTTATGTTTCGAAAGTAACCACATCGATAAAATAATTTTGTCTCAATATTCCTTCTTTGAGACATGTGTCATGTTATACACCTCTATTTTTATATATGTTTTATATAATATACCCTTGAGATTTGAAATAAATAATCTACTTATTTTAATAATTTTTTTAGTTCCATGTAATTTCATTTTCTTAGATGGGGAGTATAATTCAAATTTATCCAGTGGAGGGAATTTATTGAAACACTCTCATCGTTTATCGAGATTGTTTACAATTATGCTTCCATTGATGAACTATTATGATCCATCTCTAAAGATAACTCGTGAATTTTATTCTCTATTGTTTATTCATGATAACTTGATTTATAGGTTCTATTTTTTCACCCATTAAAACATATTATTATTATGAATTTTTTTAAGAGAGTTCAACTTTACCACTCTCTTTGGTTAGAAATATGTGGTCGTGCAAAACCAAGTTTTTTAACAAGGGTTTAAAATTATTTTCATGAATTATTTATTAGTTTTAAATATATTTTGAATTAATTTTTTTTCAAAAAAAATTATAAGATTTAATTATATGTTTTCAAAGATCATTCAATAATATGGGTTTAAAAATGTTTTTATGTTTTCTTTATAATTTTTCAATTTATTTTCAATGAAATGGTTTTCAAAAACGTTTTTAGTATTTTATTATAAGTTTTTAGAGTATTTTAAATGAATTGGTTTTCAAAACATTTCCAGGATTTCATTATAGTGTTTCAAATTATTTTCAACTAAATGGTTATAAATTTTTTTTGAATATTTTTATATAAGTGTTCAAATTATTTTCAAAGAAACAAGTTTTTAAAATGTTTTGAAGCTTATTTTATTTGTTTCAAGGAGAACGAGTTTAAAAAAATCCAGATTATATTATAAGTTTTAAAGGGGAAAGGTTTTCAAATTGATTTCACTCCTTCATTCTATGATTTCCAAGTATTTTTAATGGAAATGGATTTTAGTAGGTCTTAGGTTTTAAAAAGACCCTTTTCAAAGGAGAATGGGAATTTCCCTCAAGAAATGTTTCTAATTGATATTTCAAAATTATTTCTCATGTATGATAACATCTGTTGGAGTTACTAATTATCTTATGAGAAATTATCAAAAGGTTATATTCATATTATTTTTCTGAATGGTTTATATCTTGATGGAATGATTTTTATGAAAATTTGTTTCTCTTTCATGGGTTATATGTTTATGAAACTCATTCCTCTTCCACGGGTTATATGCTCATGAAACTTGTTAGTCTAAAACTTGTTATTCCATGATAAATCCATATGAAACCTTTTTAATTTCACAGGTTGTTCTAGGATGAAAGGATTACTAAACCTATATATTTTTCATAGGTTATTATTTTATTAAATATTATGATTCCCATTTATTTTCATAGGTTATTATATGATGTTTATGAACCCCATTTCATTTATTGGGTTATGAAATGATTGTTTATGATTTTGTTTCAAATTTATGTATAATTTTATTATGAGATGTGTGGGACCTATTTCTCCCTCTAATTAATTGGGTAATGATTTATATCTCATGAGATAGACTAATATGGTCTTGGGATTTAACCTTGACTATTAAGAATGAAGTGGGAGTGAACCATGACTACCAGGAATGTATGGGGAGTGAAATAATACTAATAAGATTGTAAAGGGAGTGAACCATTACTATCAAGATGGTATGGGGAATGACCTCAAACTACTAATATGTCTATGGGAGTGAACCATGACTACCGAGATAGTATGGGGTGTGAACTCATAATACTAATATGGCCTTGGAAATGATTCCTTTACTATTATGGAAATCAAATTATACACTTATGTTTTTTTCCAAAATTCCATGTTTTATTCTTACGTCATGATTTTATGTATTATTATCATTATTCACTTATGATTCGTGTCGTATGAACTGCTAATATTTATTACATGTTTCATGTTTATAATCATTGATATATCAGGTATAATATTTTAATGTTAAGATCACATTCTCATACCCTTATTCTCATGTTTATGCTCATATATCTCCCTTATTTACCCTTAATAAGAATTTAATCTCACCCATTTATATGTTTATTTCTCCAAAATATGAAGATATATTAGATACATGACATTTCTAAGAGAGTTATTGTCTTGGAGAACTAAATAAGAGATAATGTATCTCACTGATGTAACAATGTTTACATTTCCATGATTCTAAAGGAACTTAACTAATAAGGTATTTGGTCATCTAATTTTTATTGTATTTACTCTTCCAAAAAAGTGATATAATGCCTATGTACATCAGGACAGGGTTGTTAACCTACTGATACTAATGACTCCAAGATTATGTGTCCTTGGAAGTGAAATTTATCGATCCAAAAGTAGTATTTGGTGAATTTTTTATAAACTGGAATCTCCCCAAATTTATTCAACATGATATCAAGATTTTGGAAATATTAATTTCATGTTATAGAATACAGTAATATTTCTTCAATAGAGACTACCAAGAATTAGTATAGATATTGTTAGAACACCCAATTCATCATAGTAATGGAAACTATTGGTGTCTTCGTGACACTGAATGGAATTACTAGGTACTCATAAAGACCACACCTACTCCAAAAGTTGTGTGATGAATATCCAATGGCTTGACATGAATCAGATGGTAGACTACTCTAAAATAAATATTTGGAAACATACTCACTCCTCAAAGTTGGTCAAAGAGGTCATATATCCAAGGAAGTTGATATCGATTCTTTACCATGAACTGGTTAAACTAAAAATAATCCAAAAACACCTAAGGGTACTATCCTCCACTTTAGATAAAAAGACTCGTGAACCCCATATCAAGGTATCTGGTCAGATAAAACTTATAGATTCAAGGTCTTCTAACTACTTCTTGAGCTCGATAGGCTCCGTAGATTCCATATTATAATGAAGAATGGGCATTAGCCCCACTCATGGAACTAGCTTAATGGTATATTCATTCTCTCTCCCTAGAGGTATCCTATAGAAGTCATCTTGGAAGAAATATCTAAAAAAATCAACCAAAAGAGGGGAAGAATCATGTTGTAACCCTTGATATTTTAATAAAAGACCAATAATCTAGTTTTTCACTATGTCTAACCCCTGATTATTAGTTCCCGCTCGAGATTCATGAACATCCCATTCCCCCTTATGAATATGTATAATACCCTCTAGTGATGTGAACATCACCCACTAGTGATACAAATAAATATGGTAATGATAAGGAAATTTCAATTCCATACAAATAATTACATAAAACCCTTTCCTCTAGATTGTGAAAAGATTAAACATGAACAGATAACCACCTCTCTCAAAGGGAAAATCCTTATGTCAGTGAACACTATCTGATCAGATATTGAATAGGGAATTGAGTTTCATCATGCCACAAAAGTATTAAATCTCGAGGTCAAGACTCTCCTAAATTTCGATAGATATGAATGATTTAGAAACACCCATGTAAAATAAAATAGACACTAAAGTAGAGGCTACTACAATAATACCAGATAGTAGATGGTATGGAACTCTTCTCATCTAGGATATGATGAAATATATGTAAAAATTCTATAACATATCCCTAATTTGAAACCTGAATACCATGAGTATTCATGTTCTGCTTACATATTGAATAATGAGTCTGATTCCCTATTCCTTAACCACCTCCTCAGCCTAAGTAGTCGATGGTTTTCTAGTTTACTTCCTAGAAAGATACTACTGGCCTAGCTCTTGAACATGTGGTGGAATTAGATCCTCTATCATTAGAAACTAGTGGAATAGACTTGATAAAGCACTTTATATGCCCCATCATACTGCTACCTCAGCACTGAAGTGGAACTTTCATATAGTAGGGTTTTGTGGGCCTCATCTTCCTATATCATTGACATGTAAGGAATATATCATTATGAGTTTCTTAACTACTACTACCCCAATGAGAAAAATGAAAACACTTCTTCCTTCATCTAAAATAACCACCAGATTTTCTGGGTGATGAAACACCCTTTCTCGCAGTGTAATTATCCCTCAAATTCTACTCAATAATGAGAGTTGGTTGACTATCTCGTAAATAGTTGTTATCTAGAAAGATTTGACCTATAATCGGGAGGTTTATACCAACCCAACTTCAAATTTCCTCACTATAATGTGATAATTATAAAATAAAGTATCTTATAATCAATTCATCTTAGGGAAACTGGAAGAATAATCAATTAAAGATATATCACCTACTACATGTTCATGAACTCCCTACCATGGTCATCACTCAATGCATATTAATGCAAGTAATTATAGAAAACCATCTAAAAATCTCTCAAAATCATATCTCAATGTTAGTCTTCCAAGGTAATGAAACACAACAATTTCTTTGTAGAACCACATAGAATATAATATCTCAGATTGAACCTCATCTCTAGAGGCATCTTCAGATGCTCTAATATCGATAACATGGCCTCTAGCCATGATTCTGTAGCATATGGTCTTACATACCCCGTAAATGTTGGAAGATAATGCTACTAAAATTCATGATTCAACTCTTCCATTATCAGTGAATATTGAGAGACTCATTTCATAGATTATATCATATGAATAAAACCCTCTCAAAATTAGGCATGACTACCCAAATAAAGAAATAGAGGGTCATTCTATTGGTTGCACTATTAGAGGTAATACTGGGGCCTCCAATCCCACTACCTCTAAAGAATGGTCTTCAAAACCTTCATGGCATATGACTTGAGGCCTTTACTGTGGAATTTTTATGTATTTCCAAATAGATTCCTCAAAAAAATCAAAAGAAGAAAGGATCACATATTGTTAATTGGATAGGTACATGGACTTCCAATGAAAATGGTCTCACCATTATTCCTCCTCTAAAATCTAGGTCTAGTTGATAAGGGAGGACAATAACATGCCATAATACCATTAATATTCACCCCTTACTACCCACTACTATGGTCAAGTTTGGGTTTAGGATTGTATGATGCGATAGATTTAATTCTATATGGAGTGTTATTTGAATGGTATAGAGGGAAAAACCCTTTATATTTAAATTGGAATCCCATTTAGCAATAAAAATTTCATTTTAAAATTTTGTTTAATTACAATTCATACTATGATATATAAATATATATATATATATATTAAGGTCCAGTTAAATTTGATACCTTTCTCAATTAATAAATGCCTCACTCTTATAAATTTTAATTAGCACCTCATGTAATTATGACCTAGGCCTTACATCTAGTATCATGATATAATGGGTCACATGTAATGATTTTATTACATGAATCCCCATTTAGAAATTATAAAATTACTTTTTTCCTAAATTTCCATTAACATTAAAGTAATCCAATCAACTAATGTGGTTTTGGTCCATGGAACCAGTAGGTCCAAAACGAACCGTATGGTATAATTATCAAATTAAGGAGTGATCATAAATACCTATGGGAAACCCCACATTTATATTAATTTAGGTACCTTAATTATTCCAATTATTTCCTCATATAGAAGAATTATCACATATCTATATATAAAAATAAAGGAACCCAATATATTCAATAGGAAAATTCATGTAGAAAGTAAACATAACATGGACTAATGAATGAATTATATGTTTCAAAGTACCTATAATGACGCATGATATTCTAACTCATTATTATAAAAGTCCAAGTAAAATGATGTCCATAACAATAATTTCAAAAATAATATTCTCTCAAAACATGTGTTCAACCCAACGGTGAAATTAGTACAACTGTAATAAGAATAATCCAACAGTAACAATAACCCATTCCAGGTATGTTGGATTTCCCCTATAGGCGGGTTATCTAATCCAAATCACATGATGATTAATAAATTCCATTATATCCTAGTCTATAGTAAAATAGAAAAACATTAAGAAAAAAGTAAAAAAAATATCTAATAATTCATTGTAACATCTTGGCCTCAGATCCACTGAACGGTGCCCCAAGATGGTATGTCATTTTTTCCCAAGCGCACCTTCTAGTATGCCATTGGCTACATACTAATACGGAGGGTCCAAGGTGCTATGGTGTGGATACCATTCCGTCATATTATAGTACCACATAGGTAATAATAAATAAATTCAAATAGTAGAATCATGATAGAAATGGTAGCATGAATGAAATAAGAACATTAATAATCATTGGAAGATAAAAATTGAATTACTAAAAAAATCAAAAGCATACGCTGAGTCATATAAAAAATGACTTCATGGAATGCTGATATTCAGAAAAGGGGATATAGGGGGTTTAATGTGAATTCATATACAACAATCTATAAAAAAATATAAATGGAAAAAATACATTTCCACGAGCATCATGAGCATATGCTCAGTCATCTAATCCCATGCACCATGAAATAAGTAAAACAGATTAAGAATATGTGATAGTGTTATTGCCAATACCCACACATGCAATCATATGTTCTACTTAGGTACTAAGGATGTCCCAAGTAGGGTGTGTGATAAAATCATTAGGCTACCACCAATAGTGTCTAGAACAATCGAGTCACATTTTATAACATAGTAGTAGGTCTCATAATTAGTAATAAACAATGATGGAAAATAAATACTAGTCGGGTCTGGTTCTGATAGTAAACTTGATAGAAATTACCTACTTTGGCATTGTCTAGAACGAGTCTAATGATTGTACCTTATATAAGTAATCATGTATATATATTTAATTTTAAACATTTATATACACTCTATATCGATAAGGACATATAGAGACATATACATAGATAACAGGTGCTAGCTGGATCCAAGAGGTAACTTAGGTTTCCAGGACTAGTCCAATAAGCTATAAGATCCAATAAGGTCACTAGACATGAATATCATATAAATTTAATACATCATGTTTATCAATCAATACAGTGGGTGAGTCATCATGCCCATCATCCATTGTACAGGAACATCAAATGTGATGTCCATCATGAAAGTAAAGGTAAACAATGTGAGATATCATGTCCATCACCTAATGTAAGGGATCATGAAATTTCATGCTCAATAATTCCATTATTTATTGTCGAATAACCCATATCCATGGTCTAAAAATAACAAAAATCATGGATTACTTATAATAATTTATAATCACTTAACCAAATTTGACCATGGGTATCAATATTTATATAATTCACATATATAATTACTCCACATGTTTCATGGCCTCTACACCCATGTTCATTCAATTAAATATATCAATTTAATTTATTGGTAAAGGGAAATCAAAATCAAGTTCATTCAAACCCACATAGAAGTTGGTTGGACAATTTTACATCTACATTAAATAGGGAATATAATTTAGAAAACCCAAAGGGCTAGAAACCAAAGATGTTGACATCATCTAATGATTTAATAAGCCACAATGGGAATATCAAAGCCTGGTTTAATTAATTATAATGGTAAAACAAATTATAAGGCAATCCATGTAAATGTATGTAATGTGGAATAGTGTGAAAATTCTATAAATCACCTAAAAATTTTGGTAAAATTGTTATACCACCTACCTTTGGACCATAACATTCTCTTCATCTACTATTGGTCTTTGAATCGAGCTAGAATGGGATAAATCGTAAGAATTTTCCAATGACCTAAAAATAGGGAATAAGATCATACACCAAAATACTATAGGATATGGGAATAAAAATAAATAACATACTCATGATGACTAGAGATCATACCATTTTAGATCCAACACACCCACGGTGAAGAAAATAGATATTTTACCAAGAAGTTATTGAAAAATATAGAATATACTTGGGTGAGATTTCATTATAGAAGGACGGAAATAACATCTATAGGAGAAGAAGGAATTATGGTTTGAGGGTTGAAAATAATTTATGGGAATAACATTAAATTGTTGATTATTTAGCATGCCAAACTATTTGGTCACATGTTTGGCCAACTTTTCACTAATCGTGAACCCAACACTATAAAGTACCCTCCTCACATGGGCTCAGTGCACAGTTTGAATATCTGTGTAAAATCCATATGAAAATCCTATATTAAATTTTTTTAGTACCCTCATGGGTGTGGGTCCCAACCCAAATGTTTAGGGAAAACCGTGTGGCTTATGACTATGCAATAAGTTCGCCAAAAGGTTGGGTTTCTCAATTATCACTAACCATGATATACCTATGCAAATTTGTCTACCTCTCTAATTTCTAAATCTCTAGGATTTGAACAAGAAACAAAATATCCCAAAACCTTCCATAGCCCATAGGGAACATTTAATAATATAAAAATGTATTTAATTCTAACAACAGTTATCTTTACCTTCATTAAAAATTCAGGTTATTTCAAAAAAAGGGTTTGGAGTCATTTAATCCACCACATGTTCATTAGAAAAGTTCATTTTTCCTTGGCACTAAGATTAATCATCATATATGGATAATTTAAATAGTTTATATATTATATATTTTACTAGTTCCCAATATAACTAAATGTTATAAAATTACATCAACTATAATTATTTTTCATCGGAAATGTACACACGTAGTCAAAACTCAATTTAAGCTCTTAATGTAATAACATTTCATATGGGGTGACATGTCCAATATGGGTTAATCAATTCCATCAAATTGATTAATTTCATACCCAATAACATAATATTAATCCAAATTATCTAATGTCTTTGTATAGGTATACATCTACGAAACCTCACAAATGGGGATCATTTTTTATAACGAATGTTTTGGGTACAATGGATGTGCTGATATGGCCCATAACCAAAATTTATTTTCTATGATTCATAGAATAATCCATAATAACATGATGAATAATTATCCTGACTAATTAATATAACCTAGTAATCTTCAAACAAATGATATAACCATGAATATAATATTTTCCATGAAAAATGTATAATTAATTTAATTACAATAATTACCTTGATCTTGAGATTATTTCTATATTGAAGATATTGATCATTCTAACCCCATACTCTTGTGGTACCATAATTATTTAAAGAGTATCTAAATTATAATACCTCTATTAGTGATCCATATTTACTTCATGATCTCCAAAACATGTTGATGAAACTACGGGTGCTAACACATATGATTCAAACATCTTAAATTTCTCATCTTTATCACAACACAGTCCTTCCTTCATGAAATATTACCTCATTTAGTTCTCACATGTTAAACATGATTCATCTATGAATGTTTATACCTGATGGGACAACCAAAATATCCTATGTCAAGGGTTAGTATTTTTCACATCTTTTGAGAAAATATACTAACTATGACCTCACGAACATGATAAAACCCCAAAAGTTGTGATATCCCCATGTATCCACCTCTTATTTCCTTGTTATAAATATAACATTTTTGGATAATACTGTATTCAAAGTTTATCATAATAGTGAAAATACTGTTAATATTTTATTATAGCACAAAATTGAAAAATATATTACTACATTGCATATTATGTTGTATCAAATTCTATAATGTACTTAATTGTTATCAAAATGGAAACTATCGGTTGTAACATATCCTTTGCCTCATTGTGATACCTAATTAAATTTACATTTATGAATACTATTGTAATATCCATTGATAACTATTATTCTCATTTATCTATTTAATAAGATATCATTTAGTTATGATTTCTCGTGTACTCTCAGATAATTCTAACAAAAAATCTACAAAGTTGTCCTATTTCTATTTAATATTTACCCATTATTAATGAATAATAAGTGATTTTAAAATTTAGTCCATATCATGGTGTGTATAGTATAACTCTAGAATATAAACATATGTAATTATAGTCATAAATTTAATCCCCACCTATAGACATGCATGTTATCTAGAAGAGGATTCATACCATGTGACTTAAAAAATCAATCTTGAATTATTCTAATCTACATTTTTCAATACATGATCAAAAAAGATAGTCTGAATTAATTTATTCTCCCACAGATCCATGTCTATATATCTTGTTCCCTATAACTGTAGTTGATATTATAATTTTATTTTTTATATAAAAATTTATTCCTTAGTCATTGAAAACTTTTATAACAAGGAATCTATTTTAAAATGTTTTCAATATATCTATCTTGAAAACAAAATCTCTCTTAGTAACATATTGTATACACATGGAACTCCTTTGTTCCAAATGAACATTATATTATAACTATTCTTTATTCTATAATTAAAAATATATATGAAATTTGGATAATTTATTTACATTCATTGATTTCACTGAACATTCTTGTTATGTTATATACACAAGTTCCAGTAGTAATCCATTTAATGAAACTAGCCTTAATATCCAACCAAACGATATATCAATCACAAATTTTTTTATGATAGATATAATTATAATGGATTTTAGAATGATTATTTTTAAAAATGTTTCATCATAGACTATATGTAGACATTGGTGGAACCGTTTCAATAATCAATAATTATTTATTATTACTAACATTTACCAATAATGCATATTTTTTTCTTGAATACCCAAAATTAGTATCAAGTATAAAACATACAAAATAAAATTTCCCTAAATTTTTGTAAATATATCCATTAACTATTCATACCTTCTTTTTAGTCTTAATATATTTCCATTTTTTCTTCCATGTAGGAAAAATTTATAAAAAATAGTAAAATTTCCCCCATCTTGGTAAATATAAAACCCCCTATTTGATTCTGACTTCCTATATGTTTGTACTGTAGGAATAACCTATCTAAATGAGCTTAATGGTGTCTATGTTTCCATGTAAACTCATTTTCATAAGATTTCTAGAGTTTATTCATGTCCATCCTATTCCCACTATCACAAAATAGAAATGTTTCCATCTTTATAGTGATATAGTTTTCTTGACTAATATCTTTCTATCGTAGTGATATTAATAACATAAGTACCTATAGGATAATTAATAGATTTAAACCTAGAGTGTCATTACTATTATTTTATAGATAAATCCTAATTTTAAAAAAGGAATATATAAAAAAAAGTGTACTGTAACACCCGAGACTTTTATGTAACATAAATCATCAAAGGAATCTTTTTCTACCCACAACACTTGCTTGGATTTATTTACACGAAATCGCGACCTTCCTCGATAGCTTGCGTCGTACGCAATACTGAGTTTCACTAAACAATGACATGCTAATAAAATATTATTAAAACAAGCCGTTATGAATATTAATAACCACTTTTTGAAATTTTATAAATTTTATTTTTCAAAATGGACTTCATTTTTGGATTCGGAATATCAAAATTATCCTAGGGTGAAATTTTGGTGTTTTTCTGAAAACTTTCAATTTTTGATGAATAGTGAAACCACTAAGTGGTGGTTAAAAAAACTAAATTTTTCATAAAACTTAATTTTACCGCTTCTGTGAGTGGAATTTAAAAACTCCGAGAGACACGGTTGATGTCAGTAAGTAAAATGTGGTTCAATGAGATGAAAATAATTTTTGGTGAATAGTAACTTTTTACTTTTATTTACCACGGTTAAAAGTAAATAGGGTAATTAAGGGTAAAAATGATATTATTATTACCCTAACACATGTCCTAATTCTATTGGATAAGTTTAATTCGACCAAAAACAAACATAGGAATAAAATATGACCATTTAGGCCCACTTGGATTAGATTAGGACATTTTTTATTAATTTATTCAAAGAAGGGTTAAAATAGTTAAAATCAAAGTTTAATAAGTAAATAATTTTTAATATAAGGTTATACATAAGATAAATTCGACTATAGATATTAATTATAAATATAAAAAGATTTCCTACATAATTGTATTTTATTTTTAATTTTTAGACATTAAATAATTTAATTTATTTATGACACAAAGATGATACAGTAATTATCTTATTAATGAAATATTGACATAATTGATGTTATAAATACCACAATAAATGTAATTTGAGACTTTTTATGAATTAAAATAATTTTATAGGTTAATATGACATGTTAGTATTAATTTAATTAACTTTTTTGGAACTAATAATTCTTTTATGATTTTCAAAAAAATCAATTACTAAATAGTGTCAAAATTGACATAAAATAGATTTTTAAAAAAATATTATATTATTAATTGTTATTTTATTCCTAAAAATCTAAGGTTCGTCCAAATGACTTATATAAAGTTATATATATTAATAATAAACAACTTGGGGTTCGTTTGTTTTTTTATAGTAAGTTTATTAACCTTATAGTGTAAGAACACAAGAAGACACGGTAAAAGTAAAATTATTTAACATAATGTTAAATCTAAATGATAAGGTCAAAATAGGAACCTAAACTTGTATAACTTCTATTTTATGAGAGTATTTCGACCCATACCCACCTTAGCTTCTAAATAAATCAATTTGGAGCTATTTAAAACCGAATTTGGCTTTATAATAAAATAATATTTTTAGTTATTCCAAAGGTGCCCCTCTCCTCCCTTGTAAAAGGGCACCTCCTCCCTCTCTTCCTCACACCACATTGAGCCTTCAGGCTCAGCCAAACCCTACCACTTTCTCCTCTACACATCCCTAGTGACATCCTAGAGGTCCTGGTCTTCTTCAAAGACCAATTTTAGTGACCTAAAAGGAGGTCTCAAAGAAGCACTTCAAAGAAGAGGTAATGTCTGTTACCGATTCTTTCATCTTTATTTCTTCTTCCACTTATTCTTCTTTATTGTTTCATTATGAAGTAATAACATCAGTATCACTCATATACTGATATTTTATTATAAGTATGAAACAACCCTATTTCACCATCTATCCATCCTACGGAAAATGAAATCGCCGCGCGTGCGTACGTACGGAATACCGTCTCCACGCTGTGGTGTAATCTATTTTCCACCAACACCTTATTTGGATGGGTATAATGGTGTAAATAATGACTATATATGATTATTGTAAAGTGATATTGATTCTGAAATAGTATACATACACTCCAATACAATTCCATGATCATGGGAACGATATCATCGCTCGTGTGTACGTACGGAATATCGTCTCCACTATGTGATGCGACTCGCTCTACATGATCTTCATTGCATAATGATTATATAAATGAATTGAATGAATGAATATGATATATATTACACTAATAAAATTCTGGAAATGAGGTATCTATAACCTAAAGATAAGAATAAGAATTTATTCGACAAAACACGTATAAGAACAAAAAGTAATAAACACCCTAATAACAAGTTGTAATGAAATATTACTAATAAGAAGCTAAGAATATGAACATATATGATGAGTATGATTATGGAATAAGTCAATAACATTATTTAAATCATTATACAGGATGTTCGAATATGTACAAAGCATATCGGACCTAAGGTATGGGAAATGTCAGAATCTCATTTTTATCCGAGATTGTTTATAATTTGGTATTTACTGGGGTGTATTTTATCATCCACTTACATATTTCCTCAATATGTAATATTTATATCCATCTAAAATATTTTATATCCAATTTTACCCTTCGTTGAGTTTTTATTAAAAGATATGAAAGGAATCTTTTTTTCATTTCTCATACGAGGTACTTTTTGACTTTTCCGACAAAAGTACGAAGAATGTTTTTTTTAAAATTATACGGCATGAATGGATTTTTAAAACATTATTTCCAAGAAGCTCCCTTTACAAGTTTTAATGTTTATTTTTAATAAACTTCTTTTAGTTTAGAATTGTACGACATGTTATGAAAGGAAAAGTATTTTTGAACCAGAAAGGATATTTTCCTCAAAAATGGAGTCCAAGTGTTTTATCAAAATTATTTTCTATCTAAGATAATAAAGGGTTCTATTTCTATCCCTATTATTAAATTGATTTGATTATGTTGTTATGGAATTATATTTATGAATTCCTTTATCTTATATGAATTGTTTTATGATGTCACGATGTTTAAGATTCCCATTTTTATTACATGGGTTATGTTATGATGTATGGTTTATGATTTTGTGGCACACATAAGAATGGTATCATTAAGAGATGGGTGGGACCTATATCTCCCTCCAATTCATTGGGTAACGATTTTATATCTCATGAGATAGACATGGCTGGAACGGCAGGTGAAACTGGTTCAGTGAAACAGGACTGAAACGAGGAGTGAACTCTGTTCAGAAATGGACTTTGTCCACTAAGATAGTCTTGGCAATGAGTCTTGACTAACAAGAAATGATTCTCAATGATTATGTGTGTATGACACAAAGTTTCATGTTTTAAGTTATGATTATTGGGATTACATTTTACTACTATGATTTATCCCATGTTATGAAATTATGATTTCTTTTGCAGGTTAAGATTTCCAAAAGTTATGTTCTTATGTATATGATGTGATTGATATTTCTTTTGTTTACCCTTACTGAGTATTTGAGCTCACCCTTTTGTATGTTTTATTTCCCCAGGTCAGGAATAAGGTTATTAAGTAGGATAATCCAAAAAGGGACTCTAGATATGATGAAATAAATGGGAGGCAAAGTAGACGCTTTATGAACCAGTTTTTTATGTTTCCCAGTTTCTAAAGACACTATACCTATATGATCCATTCCTGGTTTTGTTATATGTTGTAATAAGTGTGCTTCAATTCTAAAGTAATAACAATGTATGTAAAGTACGGGTCGTTATAGTTGGTATCAGAGGAAAGGTATAGTCAACCTTTGGAAACTAGGATGTGAAAGACTTAGTAAGAACCCTAAGGATAATTATAAGCATAGAACATAATCTTAGTGTTTTAGAAATGAGCATGAATAACCTAGGATAAGACCTTAAGTGTGAAATTTTATTCTTGATTATGTGGTTTTCCTATTATAATTAGTGTTTCTCAAACTATTCTTCTTGGTTTTAGTCAATGGCTGGAACCCAAAGGAATCGTGTCAATGCGGAATGCGACGGGCAATACAATGATTTTCCCCCTGAGCAACCAAACATTATGGGAGCTGGAATGAAAAATCTTGTAGCCATGATCACACAACTTTCTCAAGCTATGAATCATGCAGGACTTCTAAACGAGTAAAGGAAGGAGCAACACTCTATTGAATCCTTCATGAGGCAGCGTCCACCTTCTTTCAGCGGGTCTACTGGTCCATTTGTTGCTGACCAATGGATTAGTACTACTAAAAAGATATTTTCAGTTCTTCAATGTTCTGAACATGATAAAGTCATCCTAGTAGTGTATCATTTGGAAGGAGATGCTGATCAATGGTGGAATCTTATTAAGAATACGAGGCAAAGGGATGAAATTGAGTCCATGGAATGGGACGAGTTCAAGAACTTATTTTTCAATAAGTACTTCCCTCGTATTCTCCGAACAAAGATGGAGAAAGAGTTTCTTGAACTGAAGCAAAAGGATGATGAATCTGTTGGTACTTATGAAGCAAATTTTACAAGACTTGCAAGGTATGCTTCTGGTATTATTATCCAACCTGAGAGTAAGATCGATCGATTCTTTAGTGGCTTAAAACCAAGTCTTCGAAGGGCGTTATCCATAAGGGACTTCAATAGCTACGAGGAAATCGTTCGACGTGCTCTCAAAGTCGAGATGGAGATTGGAGTAACCCATCAGTCATATGGGTTTGATAAGAAGAAGAAAATGGAATTCAAAGGAAAATATTAAGAGAACACTGAAAAGAAGATGAGATTTCCCTTATGCTCAAAGTGTGTAAAGAAACAAGGAGGGAGTTGTCTTAAAGGGACAAGTAAATGTTTCAAATGTGTAAAGGAAGGTGATCGGGAATTTGAATGCCGCAATGATGGGAAGAAGATGTCTAATGATGAAAACAAAGGAAGGGATACACAGAATGACCCTACTACACTTCAATGTTTCAAGTTCAAGGATATGGAGCATTATGCCAATCAATGCCCAAATCCAAGGGTTGATGATGATGGTCGACGTCAACAAACTCTTAAGGCTAAAGACAACGGATATTCACATGCAATTTCTATCATTGATGTGGAGTATGATAACGATGTGTTGAAAGGTACACTTACCATCCACTCTAAAGTAGCAAATGTTTTATTTGATTCTAGATCCACCCACTCCTTTATTTCTGAAGAATTTTCTAAGGATATCATCGTATTACCTCAATAGTTAGATGTTGAGTTAGCTGTGACAACCCCTAATGGCACAACAGTCGCATCAAAAAGTTTATAATTCTTCTCCGATTGAAGTTTTTGGGAAAGTGCTTCCTGTAAATCTTGTGATCCTTCCTATAGTGGAATTTTATGTGATTCTTGACATGGATTAGCTTTCTCTACATGGAGCTCATATCAATTGCCAAAGAAGGGAAGTCACATTTCATATTCTAGATCAATCTATAATTGCCTATCGATGCAAGGATGAACATAACCTTCCCGTGGAAATTTCTTCCATTTTATGGGTATTGATTCCACTAAATGAAGGTTATTTATCTCAAATGGTTGGTGAGAAACTCACCATTAAGAATATGCCCATTGTATGGGAGTTTGATGATGTATTTCTGGAGGAATTACCGGGTCTTCCACCGAATCGTGAAGTTGAGTTTTCAATAGAACTCGTACCAGATGCTTTTCATATTTCAAAGACACCTTATATAATGGCCCCAATTGAGTTGCAGGAATTGAAGAAGAAACTCCAAGAGAATCTTGATAAGGGGTTCATATGCCCAAGTGTGTCACCTTGGGGAGCACCTGTTCTGTTTGTTAAGAAGAAATATGGACCAATGAGACCTGAATTGATTATCGAGAACTTAATAGGATCACTATCAAGAACAAATATCCTCTCCCGCACATTGATGACCTATTTGACCAACTACGCGGAGCTCAATACTTTTCCAAGATTGATCTTCGTTCAGGGTATCATCAATTAAGGGTCAAAAGGGAGGATATACCAAAGATGGATTTCCATACAAGGTATGGACACTATGAATTTATAGTGATGCCATTTAGTCTTACTAATGCCCCTGCTATCTTCATGGATCTAATGAATAGAGTCTTTAGAGACTATCTTGATCAGTTTGTGGTAGTCTTTATAGATGATATTCTTGTCTATTCAAAGAGCAAGGAAGAACATGAAGATCACTTGAGAATTATATTAAAGACCCTGATAAAGGAGAAGCTTTATACCAAGTTTATCAAGTGTGAATTTTGGCTTCAAAAAGGTTCATTTTTGGGTCACATAATCTCAAAAGAGGGGATATCTGTGGATCCAGCAAAAACAAAGGTTATCGAAAGATGGTCGAGACCAACAATAGTAACTAAGATCCGAAGTTTTCTTGGTTTGGCTGGATATTATCGACATTTTGTGAAATATTTTTCATGATTATCTAATCCACTCACCAAGTTGACTTGGAAAGGTGTTAAGTTTGTTTGGACGGAGGAATGTGAAGAGAATTTCAAGGAGTTGAAAAGAAGGTTATCCAGTGCACCTGTGCTCACACTGCCATGTAGTGGAGAAAGGTTTGTGAACTACAGTGATGCATCCAAGAAGGGATTGGGGTGTGTTCTTATGCAAAATGATATGGTGATAGCTTATGCCTCACGATAGTTGAAAATACATGAGAAAAATTACCCAACTCATGATTTGGAGTTAGCTACGGTAATCATTGCATTAAATATTTTGAGGCATTACCTTTATAGTGAAAGGTGTGATATTTATACTGATCATAAAAGTTTAAAGTATATTTTCACACAAAAGGAACTGAATATGCGCCAAAGAAGATGGTCGGAGCTGATTAAGGATTATGACTGCTCAATTCATTACCACCCTGGAAAAGAAAACAAGGTGGCAGATGCATTAAGTCGACAAGACCATGCTAGTTTATCCATGATGAGGATCACAAAAGATCCAATATTTATGGATTTACAAAGGATAGATCATGGAATTATAATGAAAGGGGAAAATCGTATCTTTCTCATATGAATTTTCAACCATCTATACATGTCAAGATTAAAGAGGCACAGAAAGAAGATGTCGAGTTACAAAAGATGGTGAGAAATGTTCCTGAATTCAACCTTGATTGTGATGGGATAATAAAGTTCAGGAATCGGGTTTGTGTTCCTCCCATCCCCGAATTAAAGAAGGAGTTGTTGGATGAGGCTCATAGTTCTTCATTCTCTATTCATCCTGGAAGCACGAAGATGTATAGGGACCTGAAAGAGTACTTCTGGTGGGATGGCATGAAAAGAGATGTTGCTGAATATGTCTCTCGATGCTTGGTTTGTCAACAAGTTAAAGCTGAGAGACAGAAGTCTAAGGGGATGTTACAACCATTACCCATACCCGAATGGAAATGGAAAACATCACTATGGACTTTGTCACAAGTCTTCCTAAAACATCCAAATGCAATAATGATATCTGGGTCATAGTTGATCGTCTTATAAATTCTACACACTTCATTCCTATTAGAGAGGATTTCTCTCTGGATCATCTTCCCAGGATATATGTAAAGGAAGTGGTAAGATTGCATGGAGTACCAATTTCTATTATATCTGATTGGGATCCAAGATTTACCTCGAATTTCTGGCGAAGTCTTCAGCATACTCTGGATACAGAGTTGAGTTTCAGCACTGCTTATCATCCTCAGAAAGACGGTCAGTCTGAGAGAACAATTCAAACTCTAGAAGATATGTTGAGAGCTTGCTCTATGGATTTCAAAAGTGGTTGGGATCAACACCTACCTTTGGTGGAATTTTCTTATAATAATAGCATTCACTCCATTATTCAGATGGATCCTTATGAAGCTCTCTATGGAAATAAATGCAGGACTCCAACTTGCTGGGATGAAGTTGGGGAAAGAAAGCTACTAGGACCCGATCTCGTTGATGAAATGGCGGAAAAGGTCAGATCTATTCAACAACACATAAGAGCAGCTCAGAGTCGATAGAAAAGTTATGCCAACAACCGAAGAAAAGACCTAGAGTTTGAAGTGGGTGATAAAGTTTTCTTATGAATATCTCCCTGGAAGAGGGTCATGAGATTTGGAAAGAAGGGGAAGTTGAGCCCTAGATATATCGATCCTTTAGAAATACTGGATCGTGTTGGGAAGGTAGCTTATCGATTGGCGCTTCCACTGAATCTCTCTCAAGTTCATTATGTGTTCTATGTATCTCTCCTGAGAAAGTACATACCTCATCCTTCACATGTACTCGGCTTAGAAGTTGTACCGCTGGAGCAGGATATTTCTTATGAAGAACAGCCGATAGAGATTCTGGATCTTAGCGAAAAATTCCTACGAAACAAGACCACTCGATTGGTTAAAGTTTTATGGATGAACCACCAATTAGAAGAAGCTACATGGGAGCTTGAGGATATGATGAGAGAGAGGTATCCTCATCTATTTGTTAAAAAGTGACGAATTTCGAGGGAGAAATTCATTTTAAGGGGGGTAGAATGTAACACCCGAGACTTTTATATTATATAAATCATCAAAGGAATCATTTTCTATACACAACACTTTCTTGGCTTGCTTTACATGAAATCGCGACCTTCCTCGATAGCTTGCGTCGTACGCAATACAGAGTTTCACTAAACAATGATATGCTAATAAAATATTATTAAAACTAGCCGTTATGAATAGTAATAACCACTTTTTGAAATTTTATAAATTTTATTTTTCAAAATGGACTTCATTTTTGGATTCGGATTATCAAAATTATCCTAGGGTGAAATTTTGGTGTTTTTCTGAAAACTTTCAATTTTTGATGAATAGTGAAACCACTAAGTGGTAGTTAAAAAAACTGAATTTTTCATAAAACCTAATTTTACCGCTTCTGTGAGTGGAATTTCAAAAATCCGAGAGACACAGTTGATGTCAGTAAGTAAAATGTAGTTCAATGAGATGAAAATAATTTTTTGGTGAATAGTAACTTTTTACTTTTATTTACCACGGTTAAAAGTAAATAGGGTAATTAAGGGTAAAAAGGATATTATTATTACCCTAACACATGTCCTAATTCTATTGGATAAGTTTAATTCGACCAAAAACAAACTTAGGAATAAAATATGACCATTTATGCCCACTTGGATTAGATTAGGACATTTATTATTAATTTATTTAAAGAAGGGTTGAAATAGTTAAAATCAAAGTTTAATAAGTAAATGATTTTTAATATAAAGTTATAAATAAGATAAATTCGACTATAAATATTCATTAGAAAGAAAAAAATATTTCCAACATAATGGTATTTTATTTTTAATTTTTAGACATTAAATAATTTAATTTATTTATGAAACAATTATGATGCAGTAATTATCTTATTAATGAAATATTGACATAATTGATATTATAAATACCAAAATAAATGTAATTTGAGACTTTTTATGAATTCCACTAATTTTATAGGTTAATATGACATGTTATTTTAATTTAATTAACTTCTTTTGAACTAATAATTCTGTTATGATTTTCAAAAAAATCAATTACTAAATAGTGTCAAAATTGACATAAAATAGTTTTTAAAACAAATATTATATTATTAATTGCTATTTTATTCCTAAAAATCTAAGGTTCATCCAAATGACTTATATAAGGTTATATATACTAATAATAAACAATTTGGGTTTCTTTTGGATTGTTATAGTAAGTTTATTAACCTTATAGTGTAAGAACACACGAAGACACGGTAAAAGTAAAATTATTCAACTTAATGTTAAATCTAAATGATAAGGTCAAAATAGGAACCTAAACTTGTCTAAATTATATTGGATGAGAGGGGTTAGACCCATCCCCACCTTAGATTATAAATAAATCAATTTGGAGCTATTTAAAATTGAATTTGGAATTATAATAAAATAATATTTTTAGTTATTCCAAAGGTGCCCCTCTCCTCCCTTATAAAAGGGAACCTCCTCCCTCTCTTCCTCACACCACTTTGAGCCTTAAAGCTCATCCAACCCCTGACAATTTCTCCTCTCCACTTCCCTATAGATATCCTAGAGGTCCTGGTCTTCTTCAAAGACCAATTGTAGTGCCCTAAAAGGAGGTCTCAAAGAAGCACTTCAAAGAAGAGGTAATGTCCGTTACCGATTCTTTCATCTTTATATTATTCCACTTCTTCTTCTTTAGATTTTTCATTATGAAGTAATAACATCAGTATCACTCATATACTGATATGTTATTATAATTATGAAACAACTCTATTTCACCATCTATCCATCCTACGGAAAATGAAATCACCGCGCGTGCGTACGTACGGAATATCGTCTCCACGCCGTGGTGTAATCTATTTTCCACCACCACCTTACTTTGATGGGTATAATGGTGTAAATAATGACTATATATGATTATTGTAAAGTGATATTGATTCTGAAATAGTATACATACACTCCAATACAATTCCAGGATCATGGGAACGATATCATCCCTCGTGCGTACGTACGGAATACCGTCTCCACGATGTGATGCGACTCGTTCTACATGATCTTCGTTGAATAATGATTATATAAATGAATTGAATGAATTAATATGATATATATTACACTAATAACATTCTTTAAATGAGGTATCTATGACCTAAAGAGAATAATAAGAATTTATTCGACAAAACACGCATAAGAACAAAAAGTAATAAACACCCGAATAACAAGTTGTAATGAAACATTACTAATAAGAAGCTAAGAATATGACAATATATGATGAGTATGGTTATGTAATAAGACAATAACATTATTTAAATCATTATATAGTAGGTTTAGATATGTAGAAAGCATATCTGACCTAAGGTAAGGGAAATGTCACAGTCTCATTTTATCCGAGATTGTTTATACTTTGGTATTTACTGGGGTGTATTTTATCATCCACATCCATGTTTCCTCAATATGTAATATTTATATCCTTCTAAAATAGTTTATATCCAATTTTACCCTTCTTTGAGTTTTTATTAATGGATATGAATGGAATCTTTTTGTCATTTCTCATACGAGGTACTTTTTGACTTTTCCGACAAAAGTACGAAGAATGTTTTTTTTATCTTATACGACATGAATGGATTTTTAAAACATTATTTCCAAGAAGATTACTTTACAAGTTTTCAGGTTTATTATTAATAAACTTCTTTTAGTTTAGAATTGTGCGACATGTTAAGAAAGGAAAAGTGTTTTTGAAGCAGAAAGGATATTTTCCTCAAGAATGGAGTTCAAGTGTTTTATCAAAATTATTTTCCATCTAAGATAATAAAGGGTTCTGTTTCTATCCCTATTATTACATTGATTTTATTATGTTATGATGGAATTATATTTATGAATTCCTTTATCTTATATTAATTGTTTTATGATGTCACGATGTTTAAGATTCCCATTTTTATTACATGGGTTATGCTATGATGTATGGTTTATGATTTTGTGGAACACATAAGAATGGTATCATTAAGAGATGGGTGGGACCTATATCTCCCTCCAATGCATTGGGTAAAGATTTTATATCTCATGAGATAGACATGGCTGGAACGACAGGTGAAATCGGTATAGTGAAATAGAAATGAAACGAGGAGTGAATTCGGTTCAGAAATGGACTTTGTCCACTAAGATAGTCTTGGAAATGAGTCTTGACTAACAAGAAATGATTCTCAATGATTATGTGTGTATGCCACAAAGTTTCATGTTTTATGTTATGATTATTGGGATTACATTTCACTACTATGATTTATCCCATGTTTTGAAATTATGATTTCTTTTGCAGGTTAAGATTTCCAAAAGTTATGTTCTTATGTATATGATGTGATTGATATTTCTTTTGTTTACCCTTACTGAGCATTTGAGCTCACCCTTTTGTATGTTTTATGTCCCCAGGTCTGAAATAAGGTTATTAAGTAGGATAATCCAAAAAGGGACTCTAGATATGATGAAATAAATGGGAGGCAAAGTAGACGCTTTATGAACCAGTTTTTTATGTTTTCCAATTTCTAAAGACACTATACCTATACGGTCCGTTCCTGGTTTTGTTATATGTTGTAATAAGTGTGCTTCAATTCTGAAGTAATAACAATGTATGTAAAGTATGGGTCGTTATATGTACCTAATAGATACCTTAAAATATTACAAATAATATTATTTCCATTAGTCAATATAGTCTGCACATGGTTTTTATTTTTCAAATATTTGTGAAACATGAGTTGAAAGAAATTATGAAATATGTTTAATATAGATAATAAATTTTATTGAACTTTTTTTATACCATAAAAACATTAACGTATAAAGAAATGTGAGTTTGGAATTATTTTCACTCCATATATAAATAGTCGGTGAATACATTGTTAGGATATACTCTGAAAAGACTACTCGAATGACCTTATATCCTTTACCATGTGTATTCAATTCTTCTCAAAGAATGTAACATCCCAAGATTTTAAAAAGGAAACACAATTTGGTTCAATTAACTAATAAATACTATATGAATTTTTTAAATTAACTATTAAACACAATTTTTGTAGGATCTAAATATGATATAGATTCACAATATACAATAGGGGTGAATTGTATACTTTAAAAATTATTTTTGAACCATTAAAGTTGATATAAATATTTCTATTGTTTAACAGAGTTAAAAAATGTAAATTCACAAGACCTCTCAGTTCTAAAAACATTCTAGATTCTGGAAATATGGTTATGGAAATGAAACTTGAGAAATGTTTACAAGGAGAAAGATTCTAACATAAAGTGTATATAATCTTACTAATCAGAGTATACAAGTACAAGAAATTATAAGATAGTTATACTTTCCTTATTAATCAAAATGCAGTGGAAAAAAACATGAAACAATACAAGTAACAAGTATATAATCTTTTAACCCAAAGAGTAGGGTATCCAACAACCATGGATAAAGGTCCCTTGATTTATACTTTCAAGAAATTATTTCTTACCAACACCAAGGTAAGCTCTCAATAAGAATATCAGAGGCTGTATGGATATCCCTACAAGCCCTCGAACTTCAAGGTAGTCGGCACTTCTATCTTCCTTACTAAATAAGTCCTCAAACTTTAAGGTAGTCAGAACCTCTATCTTCTTTTCCACGTAAGCCCTCGATTGTACAAAGCAACAATCAGAGTCACATGAACCAATCTGAACAAGATATTCAGTATGCACAAAGCATGAGAGTCTCTCTCTCTAGAAATCACTTCAACATGTAATATCTAGATTTATATAACAATCTTTTTGGGCTTGTTCAAATGAGATTCTATTTATTGGCACATTTCCAACCATTGGCTCCCACCTCTAATAGTAATATTTTCCCTTGAATTTTAGAGGGACCTGTACATGTGTCACTCAAACAATGGTTTATTAGAAACAGAATTCACAACATCATTTTATAACTATATCAAGGGTAAAAATATGGTTGCTCTATCAAATATATTTTTCTGAGTCTAAGGAAAAAATAATGTTCGGAGTCTAAGAGGAAAACATTCGGAGTCTATATTACATGGATATTCAGATTCTATTTTCCAAGGAATTCAGAATCAAAATTCAATAGACTTTGGATTCTGAATACTAAGGAATTTGGAGTCTGACTTCTTTTGAATTTGGAGTCTGAATTCAAAAAAATTCCGAGTCTGAGTTATAAATAATTCAGGATCTGAATTCTAATAAATTAAGAGTTTGAATTATAAGGAATTTGTAGTCTAAATTATAAGGAATTCAGAGTCTGAATTCTAAGGACTTCAGAGTTGGAATTCTAAGGAATTAATAACCTGAATTCTAAGGAATTCGGAATCAGAATTCTAAGAAATTCAGAGTTTCAATTCTATGGAATTCGGAGTCTGAATTCTAATGAATTCAGAACCTGAATTCTAAGAAGATCAGAACCTAAATTCTAAGGAATTCGAAACACGAATTTTAAAAACTTCGGAGTCTAAATTTAAGATAATCCGGATTCTGAATTTTAGGTAATTTGGAGTCTGAATTTCAGATAATTTAGAGTATGAATTTCATAGAATTCGGAGTGTGAATTTCAATTAATTTGGATTCTGAAATTCAGAGAATTCCTAGTCAGAATTCAGATCCTGAAAACAGAATAAAATATATCTAAGTACTTATATAATTTTTAGGTTTTAGATGTGAAACCAAATTTTTCAAATAGGAATAAAAATAGTTATGAACAATGAAAAACTGGTAAGGATAAAATTTCCTTGAAGAAGGAAAAATTTCCTTATTAAGGAAAAACTTTATGGAAATAAAATTTTTCTTTAAGATAGAGTGTTTGTGATTTTCAAAACATAGAGGAATGAAAAAGTCATAAGGGAACATTATTGAATAAAAAATCTCCCCCTTTTTGGAAATCACAAACATCCTTACTAAAAGGAATATAAAGACTTTGAAATTTTTATGATCTTAACAAAACTTATCACCCATTACTTATGGATCATAATGAATACGATTAACTCCCCCTTAGGATTTGAAATCCCTATGGATCACATTCTTGATTTCCTAAAAGAGATTTTACATTTTCTCGTATAAAAAATCATCATTATAAATACTCCCCCTTGGATGAACTCCCCCTTTCTTAGGGAAATTTCTTCTTTACTTAGTATTTGTTTTGACTTTCCTTTCTCCCCCTTTGTGATTTTCAAAAAGGAATAAAGGGAATTGAAAAGAAAATATGGTACATGAAATATTAGTACTAAACAACCAAAAATATAAAGTGCAACAAGAATTTAATTAGGATTGATAGAATTTGTACAACAGAAAAATACAACAAAAGACTTGATTTGGAATGAAATTATTCCTCCATTTCTTTCGGCATCAGCTAATTCACAATAGTCTGAAGCTTCTTTAGTTCCTTGTGATCATCTTCCATGAACTTGAGTAGCTTTCTTGATCATCACTTTTCTTTTATAAGGATTTAACTTTTTCTTCCTGAGCCTTAAGCATATTAGTCTGAGTCATCACAACTTCTTCTTGTTTAGAATGTTTTTTCTCAAGCTCGATTCTAAGATCCCTTTCCCTCTTCCAACTCTGAGCAACTGAATACAATTTCACATTTAGATATTTTACTTCTAGCTTCTGAGTAGTTTCTTCAAGAGATAACTTTTATTCAAAAGACTTGGTGAGATCTTTGAACTTATCATCTTCAGTTTAAAAAGCATCCTTGAAATTATCTTGAAACTCATCGATAATTCTCATCTCTTTAACAGTTTTCCTTAACCAACTAGTCATCTTCTTGCAAGATCTTATATGGGATTCATAATTAATGAAAACAGTTTTGAAATTGGTCTCAAGTTTGACACACTTATTCATCACCATGGATACTGAATCTATTTTCTAATTTAAGGAATGCTAAATCATTTTACCTCTTGAATCTATGGTTGGAAATATCATAATAGTATCTACCAGCTTCTTCAAAGACTGAACAACAATGTCATAACCAAGAGAAGAATATTTTGAATTCGAATGATTTGTTGATGAGGATTCCATACCAAGAACATTAGCTTTCCTCTTTGATGAAGCACCTACATCTTTATTACTAACCAAATACTTATTAGGAGTATCAACCATCACCTTTTTACACTTATAATTTTTTGAAATTATCTGGTCATCTTTTGGTGATTCATGCTTGTGGTCTGATAGCTAAATTTTTTTATCTTCATCAGAGTTTTCTTTCTCAGCTTCTTCCTGAGGTTCTCCTTGATGAATAATATCATGATTACTACTTTCTTCCTAAAATTTCTTATTGACATCTTTCTGATCCTTGTCATCCTTTCTAGGTGTAGAAAGCTTAGAAGATTTGGATTTACAAGTTTGGATGGAAAACTTCTCAGAAGGACTTTCTTTCTCTTGATAATCTTCCACTTGTCGTATCATGTCATCAGTGTCACCACTTCCTTATTATTTTTCTTCATCCACTTGATGTTATACTTCTTCCTAAACATCCCCTTCCACTTCTATTTCTACTTCTTTTTATTCTTCTTGATTTTGTTCTGGAATCACCAAATTCTTTTCCAGAGTCTCTGATATTTATTCAACTAAAAATGATTTTGGTACCTAAATATTCTTGGAACCTTTTTTAGAAGCCTTAAGAAGATATTGAACGATTTTAGCTTCAGAAAAAATCTTTTTCTACTTCTTCTCTTTCTCTTGCTTCTAAAGCTCTTCAACAGGCTTTTCCTTTAACGCTTTTTCCTCAGCAGGTTCCAAGCCAAACTTAATCTCCACTTCTTTCTGGTTTTTCTTATCTTCTCTTCACTTAGCCACAACTTCATTAGGATAGGCCTTTTGTTTCTTTGGCTTTAGAGGTGCAGACTGAATTTCCTAGGAAACCGAAGCTTTTGTTATCTCTTTAATTTCCTTCACTTTCTTATACCTTCCACCTTTCTTGGAGGTTTTAGCTACAACAAGCTTCTTTGATAAAGTTCAACTTCTTCATTTGATAAATCATAAAACTCTCTGGATTGACCAAAAACTACAATTTTCATTTTCCTTAGAGTTTCATCGCTTAGAAAAATTACCCTGAAAATTCATGACTTCGATTTGCAAGAAATTTTCATTGATTTGAAACAAGAAACAATGATCTTTGATAGAATTTCCAGATACATGATAATTTGGGACTTCCGGTTCCCATTCTTGAAATTCTCTATAGTAACCAAAATATACTTAATCAGATTTAGATTCCAGAGGTTCACTAAAAAATCCAAAACATACATATCACTTTTCGTCAGAGTATCTTTATCTCCGTTCCTTGGAATGATAAAGCCTTGAACCCAATGTTCTAGAATCCACAAATTCGTAGAAAGATGAAGAATCTTCAAAGTCTTTACCTTAGAAAGACCAAAACAAGCTAGAGCCTTTTCCTTGTCAAATCTTCTTATATCATCACGTAACTTATGGGAAAACAATTCAGCTTTACCTTCGTAAGGTATTCCAATCAAAATGGCTACCTTTCAATAAGAAACAGAATAAGTCTTACCATTACTCTTGAAAGAAAATTTTTCTTTGCCTCCTTGATTGAAAAGAGATACAGATTCAGAAAACTCCATTAGAAACTCTAGAATCACCAGATCCTCTACCCTGGGTTTTGATACAAATATAATCTCCCATCCATTTAACATGATGTTCTTTGAGATGATTGAATAATACTTACTAAAGATGTCCAGATCTACCAAACTTTCACAATAAATCAGCCATTCTGAGATTTCCTTCACGATTGAGATTTATTTCTGAGGAGAGGCTTCTTTAGACATTCAGAACAAAAGAAGTCTTGAGAAATTCGGAACGGTCTTAAGTAGGAAGGGAAGAGCTTCAGCATGCAAGATCTTGGAGTTCGATGTGGGATAACCATTGGGGGTCCTTTATATAGTCAATTGAAGCGATGGTTTAGCTTCCTTAATTGATCCAATGGTTGAAAGCTTCTTGAGAAGATCTAATGGTTGATATGATATATGAAGAATGATTTTGATAGATTCTGATATTTTGAGTTTTTTAAGAAAAAAATTCAGATTTAATGAAAAGTGAATCCAAAAAATTTGAAACAAAAAGAAAATACCAACAAGTAAAAGAACATTACGAAAATTTAGGAAAGGAATCATACCTTTTGGATTGCTAGGAAGATTATTTGTATTGAGGAAACATTATTTTTGAGTAACCTTAGATTCTGAAATTTTTATTATGAAAAAAAAATTAGACTACGAAAATTTTAGATTATGAAAAATTGTAACTATGAAAAAAAATTGACTACAAAAAAATTAGGTAATGAAAAAATTTTATTATGAAAATTTAGATTACGAAGCTTTTTTACTATGAAAACTTTTGACTTAAAAAATTGAGTAATAAGAAAATTTACTCCCCCTATAGAGATGAGTTTCTTACTATAAGGATATAGGTTTCCACAATAAGTTAATATGAAACATTACATTACGGTTATCATTCCTTACTTCTGATTTATGTATTCAAATCTATCAGAGGGTAAAGATTTTGTGAAAATATCAGCAAGTTAATCTTGCATTCCGATAAATTAAATAATGATATATCCTTTTTGTGTGTGATCCCTAAGAAAATGATACCTGATATCTATGTTTTTTTCATGAGAGTGATGTGCAATTTTTTTACTTATGGTAATGGAACTAGTATTATCACAAAACATTTGTGTTTTGGTAAAAATCCAACCATAGTCTGTGAGTGTGTGTTGTATCCACAATACTTGAGTGAAACGACTTCCAGCTGCTACATATTCAACTTCAGTAGTGGATGGTGCTACTAAGTGTTGCTTTTTGCATGACCAAGAAACTAATAAATCTCCTAAGAAATGAAAAGTTCCAGTTGTACTTTTATTATCCATTATACACCCACCAAAGTCAGCATCTAAAAAACTTTTTAAAACTAAATTATTTCCAGAAGTATAAAAGATTCCTAGATCCATGGTTCCCCTTAAGTAGAAAAAAAATCCTTCTCACTGCCTTCAAATGAGATTCCTTAGGATTGGATTGATATTTTTCACATAAGCATACCGAAAACATTAAGTCTGGGTGACTAGCTGTCAAGTAAAGTAGACTTCCTATCATACCTCTAAAAGACATTTGATCTACTGGTTTCCCAGCTGCATCAAGATCAGGTGAATTTAAGGTACCAATGGGAGTACATATACTCTTATAGTTGTCATATCTATAATTTTTAAGAAGGTATTTAATATAATTATTTTTGGATATATAGATTCCTTCTAGTTTTTGAGAAATTTGAAAACCAAGGAAAAATGTTAACTCACCCATCATACTCATTTTGAACTCAGATTTCATTATATCCGCAAAGGAATCAGCTAAGAATTGTTGAGTTAAGCCAAATATAATGTCATACAACTAAATTTTAACAATAAAAACATTTTTCTTATCTTTCTTTATAAAAAGGGTTGGATCAGCAATTCCCTTAACATAATTGTTTTGAAGCAAAAATTATTTAAGTCTATCATATCAGGCTCTTGGGGCTTGTTTAGGTCCATATAAAGATTTGGTATGTTTAAAGACATGTTTAGGATGTTTTATATCATCAAAAATAGGTGGTTGTTCAACAAAAACTTCCTCTTGAACATAACCATTAATTAAAGCACATTTAACATCCGTTTGAAAAAGTTTGAAATTAAAGAATGCTGTAAAGGAAAGTAAAATATGAATAGATTCTAGTCTGGCTACTGAAGCATAGGTTTATTTATAGTCTATTCCTTCTTGTTTATTATAGCCTTTAGCAACAAATCTAGCTTTATTTTTTACTATGATCCCATTTTCATCACACTTATTTCTGAAGACCCATTTTACTCCAATAAGAGAAGTTTCCTTATTTATTTCAACCAATGTCTAGACTTTATTCCTTTCGAATTCATTTAGCTCATATTACATAGATATTCTCCAATCATCATCACCTAAAGAACCATCAGTTCTTTTTGGTTCTAATTGGGAAAGGAAATATAGATGTTCTACTTTATTTCTTAATGAACACCAAGTCCTTACAGGTTTATTTACATAACCAATTGTACTATCACTGGTATGATTCTTTAGAAACAACTAATTTGGGTTTTTTAAAACCTGTTCATCAACATAGGGTAGGAAATCATCTTAGGTCAATGCTTCATAAATAGTTTCTTGGACATTTTCCTTATCAGGAGGATCTTCTATCAAGGTTTGATAATCAGTTTTTGAAATCACATCTGAGGATGTAGGTTGAGGTTGTTTAAAAATAAAAGTACCAGTTTCATCAAATTTGACATGTACTATTTCTTCAACAGTGCAAGTATTTTTAATTAAAACTCTATAAGCCTTAGAAGTTGTAGAGTAGCCTAAGAAAATTCCTTCATCTGATTTTGGTGTGAATTTGGGTAGATTATATTTAGTAATCAAAATGAATACTTTGCAACCAAAAACCTTAAAGTGGGAAAGTCTAGGTTTTCTACCATTCCATAACTCAAAAAGAGTTTTATTAAGAAAATTCCTAATCAAAATAGGATTTATAGTATAGCAAGCAGTACTTACAGTTTTAGCCCAAAAATGTTTGGCTACCGAATATTCACTCAACATGGTTCTTGTTATCTCTTGAAGAATTTTATTTCTTCTTTAAACAACACCAATTTGTTGTTGTGTTCTTAGTGCTGAGAAGTTATGAGTAATTCCTTTTATACTAAAAAAAGTTTCAAAATCAGAATTTTTAAATTCTCCTCCTTGATCGCTATGGATATTTATCAATGGAAGTTTTTTCTAATTTTTAACTTGGGATCTAAAACTTTTGAAATAAGAAAAATCATCTTATTTTTTTTGCTAAAAAATATTCCCACGTAAATCTAGTTTAATCATCAACTAAAAAAAATACATAATATTTGCCTCTAATGCTTCCATTTTGTATTGGACCTAAAAGATCCATATGCACCAACTGTAATGCATCAGTAGTTGAGACTTCACCGACTGATTTAAAACTTGATTTATGTTTCTTTCCATATTAACAAGGATCACAAACTTTTGAAGAATCAAATCTAAACTTCGGTAGATCCTTAACTAGTATTTTATTAGAGAGTTTTCATAGGTTCCTAAGGTTACATTGTCTTAATATTCTATGACATAACCAAGAATGATCTTCCATTTCACTAAGACAAGGTAGATCTTGGCTCTTAAGTTCTTTTAAGTTTAGTGTGTAAAAATTTTCTTTCCTATAGATAGAAAGATTAAACTCTTCCTTGGAATTGAGTACTAAAAACTTTTAATTCCTAAAATTCACAAGGAAACCTTCATCACATAATTGACTTATGCTAATAAGGATGTGCCTAAGACCGTTAACTAATAAATCATTTTGAATCAAAGTTTTTTCAAGAAGAACAATGTTACATATACCAATCATTTCTCCTTAAGAATTATCTCTGAAAGTTACTTTTCCTCCTTTCATATTGATAATCATTTCAAAGAAGTTTTTATTACCAGTCAAGTGCCGAGAATATCCACTATACATGTACCATGTATTGCTATTGGTAATTTCTTTACTTTCCTGAAAACAATATTGTTAGACTTTTGAAACCCAAAATTTCTTAGATCCAGAAACTTCAGAAAGAAAAATTTTAGGAATCCACATTTTCTTTGAAAAATAATCTTTATGAAAACATAAAGACTGAGTTTTTTTAAGGAAGAATTTTTTGACCAATTCCCACCACACTGACACTTAGTGAAAAATGGATCACTTTGAGCTACAAAATAATTGTTTCTAAAAATAGTTTTTGAATGAGTATAACCAAAACAATAATTATTCCTTAGTGGTCGAATTTAGGAATACATCTTATAAAAGTTTTCCTTAACTAATGTAAAGTTTTAAAAACACTTCCTCAAGGAAAATATTTCTGACTTTAGTTTAATAACTATGATCTTATCATCAAAAACATTAGTTTTAGCACTAGAGTTAGTCTCAAATACATTTTTCTAAGAAATTACTTTTTCTAGATCCCTAGAAAGTTTATCCTTCTCAAAATTTACTTCCTAAATGGTTTTTGAAATAATTTTTAAATCATAAATTTTCTTATCATGATCTTTAGAAACATATTATATTTCTTTAGTAAGAATAGAAATTCTAGAATTTTCCTTATCAAGATTTTTATTGACATTTGAATTTTCATTCTCAAGGATCTTAGCAAACCTAGAAACTTCTTCATAAGTATGTAATGTATTATCTTCGTCAGGAGAAGATTATTCATCCAAAGATTCATAATATTTAATATCACTATAATTAGCATTCAAGGATACATTGGTTATGGATTCAGCATTGTGTACTTTAGCCATTAAACAATGATTTTCAATAGTTAGTCTGGCAAATAGACCAAGATTCTTCTATCCAGAAGATTTGTACTCTAAGGATTCTCTAGAAGAGTCACCACCGCTATCACTCCAGGTTTCATTGGCTTTCAAGACATTCTTAGATTTAGCCTTGTAGTACATCTTTCTATTCCTCCCAGAATGCTTTTCCTTTTTGTCTTTTCTATTAAGTAGAGGACAATCTGGACTTATATTCCATGTTCATTAGCAATCATAACAAGTAACTTCTAAGTCTTTCTTGTACTTTCTTTATTTTTTCTTGTATCTAGATTGAATTTTATTCTGTCCAACAATCTTGTTCATCCTTCGGGCAAGATTGGCTAACTTGTTTTCTGAAGATTCACTTCCACTAGATTCAGATTGAATAACAGCCCTCCTGGATTTGGATCTTGTAACTCTCTCTGGAGTCCTAGATTTCATATGATTTGAAGTAGTTGTAAAAGCAACACTTCCATTTCCATTCTTCTTCTTATTTAAATCAGCACCACTTTTTATTCTTGTCTCATGTTGAAGAAGAGTTCCAGAAATCTCTTCAAGAGTAATCTATGAGACTTTCCTATTCTCATCAATAGTTTTTCTCTTTGATTCCCACTAATTAGGAATAATATCTATAATCTTGTCCACAAGTTCCTCATCATGTATCCTTTCTCACCCATAGACTGTAATCTATTAACAATGATCATATACCTCTGTGGAACCTTGCACACTAGTTCACCATAAGGGAATAGAAATCCTTGATATTCTTCTCTAAGAATAGCTCTTCTAGTTTTGAAAACTATGGAATTTCTAAAATGTGTAACCTCCAATTTCATCCAAATAAAATTTTCATCTTCATAAGAATAAATCTGGCTATATATATTCTTGGTCATGGAATACAACAAATTATTGTGTACCTTGTAGTTTAGTTGATATTCTGACTTTTCTTGATTAGTAAAAATTTTGACTTCCTTATAAGGAATCTTGTAATATTCAGTAAGCATTACAAATTTTTCCAATCCATTGTTAATGAAAAATGTCTTCATATGATCTCTCTAATATTCATAATCATTCCCATCAAATATAGGTGGTCAGTTGGATTACGATTGTCAATCGAACAAACATTCATTCCTGGTATCTCAAAGAAAATATATTTCCATAGAATCTTATTAGTAATAAGTGTTTGTAAACAGGGATAAAAATCCAAAGCAAGGGAAAATAGAACAAAGAAAACTTGGGCAAGAAAACTTTTATGTGAATATAAGTATTTTAGAGACCTGCTCTGATACCTATTATAGGATTGAAAAATGATGTAGATTCTCAATATACAATGGGGGAGGTGAGTTGTATACTATAAATATTCCTTTGGAACCTTTAAAGTTGGTATAAAACTTTCTATTGTCTAACAAAGTTAAACAAGGTAAATTCACAAGACCTCTTAGTTTTACAAACTTGCTAGATTCTAGAAATATGGTTCCAGAAATGAAACTTGAGAAAAGTTTACAAGGAGAAATATTCTACCTTAAATCATATAGAATCTTACTAATTAGAGTATAGAAGTAAAAGAAAGTATAACATAGTTATACTTTCCTTATTAATAAAAATGCAGCAGAAAACAAATTTGAAACAATACAAGTAACAAGTATAGAATTTTTTATCCCAAAGTGTAGGTTATCCAACAACCTTGGATAAAGGTCCCTTGATTTATACTTTCAAGAAAGTCTATCTTACCCACACCAAGGTAAGCCCTTGATATGAATATCGAAGTATGTCTTGCTATACCTGTAAGCCCTCGAACATCAAGGTAGTTGGAACCTCTTTCTTCCTTATTAAGGAAGTCCTCGAACTTTAAGGTAGCTGGAACCTCTTTCTTCCTATCCATGGAAGCCCTCGATTGTACACATTAACAATGGGAGTCGCACGAAACAATCTAAACAAGATGTTCAGTACGAACAAAGCATAAGAGTCTCTCTCTTTAGAAATATCTTCATCAAGTAATCTCTATAGTTATAGAATGATATTTTTGGGATCATTCAAATGAGCTTCTGTTTATAGTCACACTTCCAATGGTCGGCTCCCTCCTCCAACCGTCATATTTTTCCTTTAATTTCAGATGGAACTATACACATGTCACTCAAACAATGGTTGGTTAGAAACAGAATGCACGATATCGTTTTATAATTATAACAAGGGTAAAAATATGGTTACTCTATCAAATCTATTTTTCATAATATAAGGAAAAAAATAAAGTCCAGAATCTATGAGGAAAACATTTGGAGTCTATATTATATAGATATTCTGATTGGGTTTTCCATGGAATTCGGAATCAAAATTCTGTAGACTTCAGAGTCTGAATTCTAAGGAATTCGGAGTCTGAATTCTGAGGAATTTGGAGTCTGAATTCTAAGTAATTCGGAATCTGAATTCTAAGGAATTCAAATTCTGAATTCCTAGGAATTCTAAGTCTGGATTCTAAGGATTTTGGAGTTTGAATTCGAAGGAATTCAGAGCCTGAATTCTAAGGAATTCAAAACCTGAATTCTAAGGAATTGGGAATCTTAATTCTAAGGAATTTGGAGTTTGAATTATAAGGAATTCGGAGTTGAGATCCTAAGGAATTCCGAACCAGAATTTTAAGGAATTCGGAAGCTGAATTCTAAGGAATTTGGATCCTGAATTTTAGAAAATTTTGAGTCTGAATTTCATAGAATTTGGAGTTTGAATTTCAGTGAATTTTGAGTCTGAATTTGGATCCTGAAAACACAATACGCTATATCCAATTACTTATAGAATTCTGAGGTTTTAGATATGAAACCGAAATTTTCACTTAGGAATAAAAAGAGTTATGAACAATGAAAAACAGGTAAGGATGAATTTTACTTGGAGAAGGAAATTTTTCCTTATTAAGGAAAAACATTAGGGAAATGAAATTTTCCTTAAGATAGAGTGTCTATGATTTTAAAAACGTAGAGGAATGGAAAAGTCATAAAGAAACCTTATTGACTCAAAAAAAATTCCACTTCTATGATTTGAATTTTAAAAATCTGACATACACGGTTGTGATCAGTAAGATGTTTGGAGTCCAATAGGAGAAACTTAATTTTTGGTGAATAGTAGCATACCCTTCTAAATAGTAACATACCCTTATGAATAGTAATATACACTTAGAAATGGTATTATGACCCTTATGATTAGTAAATCATCCAAATTTATATTAACCTCACACATTAATGTATAATAAAAAACACAACTTATAGTGACTATATGATCATTATATAAGTGTTGGTATTCACAAAAATTTAATTACAATTTTATGATTAATTAAATAATTTAAATGAAAATTTATTTTCATAAAATGTAATAATAAATTATTATTTTATTGTCTTGTGGGTATAAGTTAATTTTATGAGACATTGATTAGATTTTCAAGGTGTTATAAAATCAGATAAAGTTTTAAAATAAATATTTTTCGAATAAATTATAATTTAAATTAAAATTAAAATTTATCTTGTGAAGAAAATTATTCTGATAAAATAGAGTTAATATTTTATTTCTACATTTTTGAAAATGTTTGGGGTTAATTTTTGGAAATTTTCTAAAATACTTGATTTTTTGGTGAATAGTGAAATTTGATAATTTACAAAATATGCAAAATAAAGGTATTTCAACATAATTCTTGAGTCATGTATGTTTTAATTGTCCATTGGCTCAAACTCACATGAACTGATTAATATTTTTAGTTACAATAATCCTCACAGTTTTATATCTTGTGGAGAAATAATAAATTAATTAATTAAATGTTGACAAACCCCTCTCCCCTCCACTATAAATACCACCCTTCATAATTTCATTTCCTCACACCTATCAAGCCTTGTTACTACTATAAATTCTATTAAAATATCTTCCCAAGATCATCCACCATGTCCATCAGCCCTTGGTCTCATAAAAAGACCAAAACCTCTCCCCTAAAGAGGATCTCAAAGAAGATATATTCAAGTGGTAATTTCTCTATATTTTCTTTCAAATTCCATTCAAATTTCTTTTATTTTCTTCTTAAACTTATATTATGCAAATATCATGATAACTCCAAGATGATTTATATAATTGTATTATATATTTATAATGTAAGATTATTCATTATACTTCTCCCCCTCTGTCTCTCTTTTATAAAAATAAAATTGTTCCCCATGATGTGTTAATTTACCTACATCATGGGTGATGCACACCCTTTTTCCTTCAAATACTTTAAAGATTTCAACAAAACCATTAAATTGTTGAAAAAAATATTTTAATATGTATGTTTTAAACACTTTTATTTTCTAGAAACAACTTGTATATATAATACTAAATGAAAAACAAAACATGTTTGTTATGAT
Organism: Viscum album; assembly: GCA_963277665.1. Lineage (NCBI taxonomy): Eukaryota > Viridiplantae > Streptophyta > Magnoliopsida > Santalales > Viscaceae > Viscum > Viscum album. The sequence goes on along the minus strand of OY728155.1, from coordinate 1,496,936,423 downwards.
CCAAAAACCGCCCAAATTAACCTAAATCTATCATCATTAAATTTTAAATAATGATTCAACCACATAGTATATATCAAAATTCATTAAGAAATAATTAAATATCTTGGAATATCATTAATAATATTAAATAGAACTTTTTTACTATTATCTGTGTTCTATATGACTTCAATTCATTTGTACAATTGAACCGTTCTTGAAAACTAAGAAAAACAACACTCTCAAACAATGAATTTAAACTCTATAACTCATCCAAAGGACAATAAAATAACTTAATAAAACCATAATGAATATTTTTAATGTATAAAATTTTCTATAATTGTTAAACAATGAATATAATGTCCTTATAACGGACATTAATGGGAAGAAAGAGTTCAAACAAAAGGTGAGGGGAATTATTGAACCCCACTTTCATTCTTCATGTTTTCCGTATTTCACTCCATTTTCAATATGTTTATTCCATAAAAATTATTTCTTCATAATTATATTACCTTATTTGGGATATACATGTTTTACACTGGAGTTTATGACAAAAACAATCCAAAATAACTCTTCTTTCAAAAACACACCTTTTACTTCTCACTCAAGGTTGATGGTTCTTATATCCAGTTTGGTATTCCCTCTTTCATTTGGGAACCCAATGTTCATGAATGTATGCTTCATGAAGTAAAAAAAATTCCTTTCCATGGGTTGTTTTATGTTCAATATTGATATATGTTCCATGTGGCATTCATGATTATGTAAATGTTATGATGTGATGGGTGCACCCAAAATTATATAGTGTGATGTAAATGTTATGATGTGAGGGGTGTGACCAGAATTATATAGCACTGAAATGAATTGGGTAATGTAAATAACCGCATGATTAATGTGAAATATGAATGAACATGATGTTATCTTTGTTCACAACTATGTTTGTTAGTTGAACACTAAGACATGATGTTTCATTTTTTGGAATCACCGCGTTCTAAGTCTTCTATTAAAGATTCCGCTCATGATTATGATCATATGCCTATGTTATGATAATAATGATTATTATCATCTATTATTATATTCATTCATGTTATTATCTATCCTCTTATAGAGATTTTAGCTCACCTCTTTTTGATGTATACCATCAGGTGACAACTAGTACTAATGATAATTCAAGGGCCAATAAAAATCTAGAGAAGAAGGAATTAAGTAAATCTTTTTGTTTATGTTGAAGAAGTTATGTTTTATCCTAGTTTTCCCAAGACAATAAACCTTTGTATCATATTTTTGTAATGATTTTATGTTTTTTATCATTAAAATTATGTATAAGTAATGTAAGAAAATAAGGGTCTCTATATTTGGTATCATAGGAACAGTTTAGACAACTTTAGAGATTAAATGTTGTCATTTTTTGGAAACATATTAGCGATAATACTTAATTTTGTACTTATAGTTTATTATGTATAAAAAATAAAATAGTATTTCATAATTATCAATATGTATGTTTAGAATTATATGTACAATGAACAAATTGAGGGGGAAATTTGTATTTATGGGGGAGAATGTAGCATCCCAAAATTTTAAAAATGAAACACCATGTGTTTAAATGAACTACTAAATACTATATGAACTTTGTAAAGAAATAATTAAACACAGTTTTCCCAATTCTGTAATTTGAATTTTCAAAATCTGACATACACGGTTGTGATCAGAAAACTATTTGGAGTCTGATAGGATAAGCATAATTTTTGGTGAATAGTAACATACACTTATAAATAGTAACTTACACTTACGATACACACAATTATGAATAATATTATTACCCTTATGAAAAGTAAATCAACCCAATGTATCATACCCTCACCCATTAATGTATAATAAAAATGGCATCTTATAAGTGACAATATGATCATTATATAAGTGTTCGTATTTTTAAATATTTAATTACTATTTTTTGATTAATTAAATAATTTAAATGAAAAGTTTTATTAATAAAATGAATGCATAAATAATTATTTTTTTTATGGTTATAATAAAATTTTATGAGACCTTGATTATTTTTTCAAGGTGTTATAAAATTAGTTACTATTTTAAAAATTTTATTTTTCAAATAAAATATTATTTTAATTAAAAAATAAATTCTCATATTTAAAAAATTATTTTGATATAATAGATTTAATTTTTGAAATCTACAAATTAGAAAATGGTTGGGGTGAATTTTTTGGTTTTTTCTAAAATTCTTGAATTCTTTGTTAATAGTGAAATTTGATAATTTACAAAATGTGTGAAATAAATGAATTTCTACATCGGGCTTTAGTCATGGCTGATGTAAATTGAAATTGGTTCAAACTAACATGAACCTATATCTTTTTTAGTCACAATAATCCCCACTATTTCTTGTCTTGTGCAGAAATAATAAATTAATGAATTAAATATTGAGAAAACCCCTCTCCCCTCCACTATAAATACCTCCCCTCACAACCTCATTTATTCACACCTATCAAGCCTTATGCCTAATCAAACTTCTTCTAAAATATATTCAAAATATCCTCCCCCACGTCCATCAGCCCTTGTTCTCATAAAAAGACAAGAACCTCTCCCATAAGGAGGCTCTTAAAGAAGATATATTCCTCTGAATGGACCGAAGGACTTCTTTTTTTATTTTTATTATAGATAATACCCATTTTAAGGGATGAAGGGGAACCCGAACATGACACATAGGCCAAAGGCACAAGGCCCAACATGACCCGTCATACATGTCCCGAAGGCCCAGAGGCATACCATGCCCATAACATGACCTGTAGGCCCATCCCAATAGAACTGCCCCTCCTCAGCTTATGCATCATTGATAACCTTTAGCTCCCCACCTACATTGCTAATCAGCTAGCACTGCCCCATACAAAGTTGCAAGTGCCTGGTCCCGATGGCGGTTTCCATACCCTCTCATTCTTCCAATTCAGTTAGCTCGACATCTAGTGACTGCTACTGGTGCTCTGATCCTCTTTTGGGGCATGCTCTGTGTGAACTGGGCTACTTCATGGTTTTCAATGGCCCCAAGGCCCTGTGGCCTGAAGGACTTTGATGGCCCAAAGGCCCTCGAGACCCGTAGGCCCAAACTGGTGGCCTGAAAGTCCAAATAGGGTGAATAGTTTTGGCTACTACAATACCGAATAGTACCTGCTACAGTACAGCTACATTACTATTATAGTACCTGGAAATTTGTCTCCACCTAGTTTTAAACTAGGGTCTCTTGGTTGCCAAGCAGGAGTCCTTACCACTCGGGTACAGGGTCGTTGGCAAAACGTGTGTTGCTAACACTGACTCCCAGAGGGGGGCCCCCACCAGCCCAAGTGCGCGCCACATTCCCCAGCTAATAAATGGCTTTGAATCGCCCTGTTCATAATACAAATAGTGTTCGAGCCTGGTGGGACTCGATCATGTGCCAGTTCCCATATAGAGAGAGGGGTACAAAAAACGGGTACCACTCAGCTAACACCCCATGGGCCTTAAAGAAGTTATATTCAATAGGTAATTTCTCTCACTTTTCTTTCAAATTCCTTTAAAATTTCATTTCATTTATTCTATTATACTAAAATTATCTTATCCAAATGTCATGATAAATCTGTTTTTATTGATATAATGATATTATATCATTTTAATATAAGATTATTTATTATACTCTTCCCTCTATCACTTTGTTTATAAAAATGAAATTGTTGCCCATGATGTGTTAATTTCCCTACATCATGGACGATGGACATCCATTTTTCTTCAACTCATTCAAGGATATTAATAAAACCAAAAAATGGTTGAAAAAATATTGTAAAATTTATATTTTAACCCATTTTATTTTTTGGAAACAACTTTTATACATAATAATAAACAATAAAACAAAACATGTTTGTTGTGATCCAAAAGCCAACCAAATTATCCTAAAACGATCATCATTAAATTTTAACTAATGATTCATCCACATGGTGTATAAAATAATTCATTAAAAGATAATTTAAACTCCTAGAAGATCATTAATAAAATGAAATATAAATTCTAGATGTTTACCCATGTTCTACATGAACATCCATTACTGTGTACAAGTGAACCGTTCATAAAAACTAAGAAAAAGAACCCTCCCAAACAATGAATTTATACTATATAACACATAAAAAGACTAATAAAATAACTTAGTAAACCATAATGAATAATTTTTATATATAAAAGGTTCTGGAATTGTTAATTAATTAATCTAATGTCATTATACTTGAAATTAAAGTAAATAAAGTGTTCGGACATAAGGTTATTTGAATTATCAAACCCAAAATTCTTTCTTTAGATTTTCCCTCTTTCACTCTATTTTCAGTATGGTTATTCGAAAAAAATAATTTCTTTATCATTATATTACCTTTTTTGGGATATAAATATTTTCCATAGGAGTTTAGGACAAACACAAGGTTTTCCAAAATAACTCTTCTTTAAAAAACAAACCTTTTACTTATCACTCAGGGTTGATGGTTCTTGTATCAAGTATGTTATTCCCTATTTCATTTGGGAAACCATAGTTCATGAAAATATGATTTATAAAGTGAAATGTATTCCTTTCCAAGGGTTTTCTTATGTTCATGATTAATATATGTGACATCATGTCATTGACAGTCAGGGGGAATTCCCTGACGATGGAGCTTTCGTTGCTACTCAAGCGGGGTGGAATATCCCCTTCCCTTTAGCACTTCAATGAAAGTACCATGATTCCTTTTACATCTTCAAGGGTATCTTCTCAAGGTAATTGGGTTTGATGGAACCCATTAGTTCATGCCTCAAACTGAATGTCAACAACTCATATATGAATGATTGCATGAGGGATGGGGGGAATGGTTCACAATCAGTAGGGATATGTTGTATTGGCCTTCATCTGGTGGCTCATTCTAGGTGATTCCCTCATAGTTGAGGTGACTTATCTACTCAAAAGGATGGATTTGTGTTGCTCCCATAGATTTCTTATTCACCACGTAGAAATAGACACCATGACTCACCACATATCTATTCAAGGTATCTCAAACACTCCATGTGATGTCACTTACCTACATCGCAACTACAAGAGGATTCTTAATGATGACACTAGTCTTAATCACACATGGAGATAAGGAAATAAATTTGTTGAGTTCCTGGTTTCATGGGATTCTCCTTCCAACCCCCATATTATTTTTAGTATTTTTGGATCTCTCCCCCCTCAGTGAGTTAGCCTAGTTCGTGTTGATGCCTTAGGCTTGAATTATTTTAGATCTCTTAACTCATTTTGGGCCATGGACCCCTTTTATCTTTTAATAAAATTTCCAAATTTTGAATGGTAAATGTTATTTTTTGAATGGTGAATTCAGAATTATATAGTGTTATAATGCACTGGGTAATGTGATGAACCTAATTACTAAAGTAAAATATGAGTGAACATGATTCTATCTTTGTTCACAACTTTGTTTTGTAGTTGACAACTAATACATTATGTTTCATTTTTATGCATTGAAACATTCTAAGTCATTTCTTAATTTTTACTCTCATGATTATGATCTTATGCCTATGTTACTATCATAATGATTATTCTCATCCCTTGTTATATTGTTTCATGTTCTTATATATCCACTTATGGTGCTTTTAGATCACCCATTTTTTAGGTGTATCCTCTGGCGACTACGTGCACTAAGGGGAATTCAAGGGAAAATAAGAATATAAAAAATAATGAATAAATTAAATGTTTATGTTTATGTTGTAAAAGTTATGTTTTCTCATGGTTTTACCAAGAAAATAAACCTTTGTATCTTCTTTGTTTAATGATCTTATGTTTTATATCATTAAAAATGATGTAAAGATACTGTAAAAAAGCGGGGTTGCTATTAAAAATTCCTAAAATATATTAAAGGAATCCTATAAATAATATGAACATACCTCTTATCTTAATGGTGACAACATCCTTGTTGTATGGGTGGTCATTAATAAATTCTTAAACCCTATATATGACACTGTGGATAACCTAGGGGTTGATATCAATGAAGATTTGTCGAATCCCCTAGTGGTTTTCACAAAACACATTTTACTTTTTTATACATTTGAATATTGTAAATAAAAAAAGAATACACAATAATGAATTTCACAGAGGGGGTGATTGAAACAAGAATAGCATATACAAACTAGAAATTCACAAAAGGTGAAAAAATAAAAGGAATCTAGTAAGAACAAGCTTTAGTCCAAGTCGATCCTCTCAAAAACTACATTTCATAGATCTATAGATGTATAAGATAATTTCTCAACCTCAACCTATGAATTCTTGATCTCTATGGTCACACACTTATCTCACCAAAAATAATGAACATCGATTTAGAAAATTTGTTCAAGTAAAAAATATATACAAAAAAAATTAAGGATCACATAATCAGACCACTCAAACTAAAAATATATTCATGGAATAAGTGATCTAAATGAGATCATTAGTCAACCATCCACTCTAAAAAACACACTCATGTGATCTATGAGAATTATGGGACAAATATGATGTGTAAAATAGTAATGACCAGTCCTCTTTGGTGGTTTCAATTTCACATCAACACTTACACAATCAGAATCTAATAAGGGAAAATAAGAAGTGATAATTGAACTGAAGTACAGATCCCTAAAAGCATCATAGATTCAATATGGCCCTGGATCACAGGTTATATCTTCACCTCTAAATTTCATAGATCAAATCATATGATAAAAGAAGAATTAATAACAATATTGTATTTAAAAAATAGAAATAGAATCACACTCAAAGAAATAGTGGATGATAAAGAGTAATCATGCCTAGGGAATTATATTGGATTATTATTTTTTTTTTCCTTATTTAATTAACTTAATTAAAATAAATAAAATTGATTTGAAATATGGGAAATAAACTTATCGGTTATACAATATGTGATATGAAAAATCTTACAGTTCTTCCACTATGGAACTCCTTTAATATTAAAATGATTAAACCATAATTTCACTAATATAAATATTTTTATTAACCCTTATGTGATACTCTCATGAGATTGATATATTTTTCATTTGAATAAAAATATAGAATTATAATTTGAACTGAATTTTGATACATATTTTTTTCACTAATACTTGCTGTTTTATAAAATTTTCTATTTAAAAAGAAATGAGTTTATCATAAAATTAGATAGATTCATGAATAAAGTGAAAATGATTAACCAGAACAACTTATTCACCCATGTTATATTTTCAATGATCATTGTTTCATTGAAAAATATTCCCAAAAAGAAATACGAGAGTATTCATGAAAACAAGTAATGAGAAATAGGAAAAAAAGAAGAATCATTTCGATCTAGTAGCTTAAAATCCAACTTGATTACCCCTAGTGATCTCCATTTTCTATGATAAAAAGTATCTCAAATTATACTCCCCTATAACTGTGTATTCTAGATCTTGATGTTTTTTGCTATATCCTATATATCAATCTTCTTGTTTATCCCCTTTGGATGTTCTTGTAATGTCCCGGATCTGGGTGCCACACAACAGGTGCCCCGAGAACAGTTGGTCACATAACCTCAAGGACATTTTTCCAAATTCCAGAGGCTGCTGACTAGCAGCGAGGGCCTAGGTCTGATAGTGGGTAAACTATGCCCTAATTTGTCAAAGTGTACCACAGCGGAGAAAATACAAACATGCCAAAAGCAGAATCAGTAAACAATGCAAAGCTAAAATGAACAATAGTGATGAAGTAAAAGATGACCAACAGTCATATATATAATGATGTGATATGTCCCTAATTCTAAGAAAGTAGCCAAAACTAGATACACTGCAATCTAAATCAATATAGTACAAGGTACAAGTACAGAAAATCAAAACAAAATAGTGCAGTAGGAACTCAATAGAACCAAAAACCTAAGCTTGGTCTCATGCTCTCCTACTCCTATAAAACAATCAATTACCTGTATAGGAACTCTTTCCCTTAACAACACCTGCAGTATTATAATCTGTTTGGGCCCAAGACATGACCCAAATAGGGTGTGAGAAATAAATCCCAGTAGGCAACCACCAAAGGCTCATGCCCAACTGTCAGTGAAAATTTGCAGCAGCAGTATGCAATAAAGAAATTTAGTAAGCTATGAAGTACTCAAAAGCAGCTACTCCTACTAGGTATATTACCATTTAATTATTATTTAACAATTCAAAATAATTGAAATCACCAAGACTGTGATTTAGTTGGGCAGGTACATCATATGAAATCACCACAGTGAATATTCAAGTAAATAGTGCCCTCAGACATGCAAATCCTTACCCTCAGACAAACAGAAATGAAACCCTCAGGTGATTGCCCTCGGGCATAATGAATATTTCCCTCAGGAATACAAGATATTTCCCTCAGGCACGGAAGCTACTGCCCTCAGGCATAAGAAACGTTTCCCTTAGGCTAAACAAAACATTCCCTCAAGCTAAAAAAACACTACCCTCAGGCAAAAGAAACATTTCCCTCGGGCTAAACAGACCCCTTGCCCTAAGGCTAAATAGAACCTTGCCCTCGGGCTAATCAGAACCTTTCCCTCAGGATAAATAGAACAACAACAAGTAACCAGGCTGAGCCCAAAGTATATATAAGAATTTTACATATGTTTACTCTCAAGATAACTCAAATAATGTTATAATCACGGTATACCCTCGGGTATCCTGGCCAAATGGCTAAACATGGGAACTGCACCCTCGGGGTGGCCTTGGATCAAAGCAACGATCCCACACAGTAGTTTATACTTATTCATTAAATTACCTATGCAATTCTAGGTATCATAATAGTCAAGGCCTCAGCCCTACAACACCCAAAACATGGGTGCGTAGTACAACGGTACACAAAATCAACTCGACGGTTTAAAATAAACACCAGAACACCTACCTCGATCTCCTGTAATCGATATACATGACTGATGTATCCCGAATAAAATGATAATGACGTTGATCTGGGATAAAAAATTTCCAAGTCAAAACAAAATAACTCCCCTTAGGGAAATAATTAGAAGGAGAGGTTCAAGAAGAGAGAAGATTTCACCCGCACGGTTCAAACGAGATCGACGGCGAAGGAATCAGAGTCCCAGTGTGCGTTCAAGAGCTCCTCCAAGTTCTGGCCTTCTCTCCTATAGCTCCCATTGAGTTCTATGCCTCCACTTCTGAATGAGGAGGCTACTGCCTATTTTTAATGAAAAAACATAACTACACATCCTGTACTCTCTAGTACATGGCATGTACTTTCCATTTTTTAATTATTCCCCTAATGGATTCTTTCCACCACATTACTATTCATCATCCAACATGATTACATGGCGTGTTTTACTAAGTACACACCGTGTACCATTGTTCTACTGGCGGCTATTCCCACTGCCTTATTATTCACCTCCTGACTGATTACACGGTGTATATTAATAAGTACATGGTGTGTAGTTAGTTTTTACACACTTAATCACCGAAAATCTTACACACCCTGTATACTAATCCCTCACGGCCAAAGTACATGGCGTGTGGAAAAAGTACAAAGCATGTACCCCCTAAATTTTGGGATTTTTCCCCATTTCCCTTTTTTTCTCAAAAAGACTTAAGGAAAAAGGAAAAGAACAAACTCATACCTCAAGAATAAGAACTGGGTTCTTACAAACTCCCCTCGTAAATCAATTCGTCCACGAATTTCCCTTCCTAGGGTGGTGAAGTTAAAGTTGAGAACAACTTTGGCCACTGAGCACGTATGTCGGTCTCCCGCACCCAGGTTCCGTCTAGCACTTGGTCATCCTTCCATAGCACCCATATGAGAGGAACTGACCGGCCTTAGAGAACCTTTGTGCTCCTATCAAAAATACAAATCGGATGCTCCTAAAAGGATGTATCGACCTGAAGTTCAACCTCCTCGGGAAAAAAGATGTGAGATGATTTTGTGTGATAAAAGCGCAGCTGAGATACGTGGAAGGCGTCGTGCATGGCCCAATACCTCAGTGGTAACTACAACCGATAGGCAACTAGCATGACTCTCTTTAGAATCTCAAAAGGCCCTACATACCTTAGTGAAAGTTTACCCTATCTCATGATCCACCTGTGTCCCAACCTTGGTGAAACATGCAAGTAAACCTGATCCCTGAACACGAACTCCAAGGGTTGTTTGCGTTGATCAACATAAGATTTCTGACGAGACTGTGCAGTAGCCATCTGATTATGAATCAATTGGATCTGCTCTAAAGCCTCATACACAAGACAGGGTCCCAGTAAAGTTGTCTCACCTACCTCCAACCAGCACAGGGGTGATCCGCATGGCCTACCATATAAATCCTCGTAAGGTGCTATCTCAATAGTTTCCTGAAAACTATTATTGTAGGAAAACTCGACCAGGGGTATGTGATTCTTCCAAGATCCCCCAAAGTCCAAGATGCATGCACACAACATGTCTTTAAGCACCTATATCGTACGATCTAACTGGCCATCGGTCTGAGGGTGGTAAGTCGTGCTCCAAAACACTTGTGCACCCAGTGCCCTCTGAAAAATCTGCCAGAAACAAGATGTAAAACGGTTGTACCTATCTAAAGCAACAGAACGAGGGACCCCATGAAGGCGTACTACCTATTGGATATAAAACTTTCTGAGCTCGTCAACACTGAAGGTATCCTTGATCGGGAAAAAGTGAGCTACCTTTGTAAGTCTGTCCACAACAACCCATACTGCATCACTGCCTCGAGATGACCCCGTTAACTCGGTCACAAAGTCCATCGTGACATCATCCCATTTCCACTCCAGAATGGGTAACTGTTGTAACAGTCTGGCTGGCCTCTGATGCTCAGCCTTCACCTGCTGACCGGTGGAACATCTTGTAACAAAACCAGCTACCTCTCTTTTCATACCTGGCCACCAATGCTGACGTCTCATGTCACGGTAAATTTTGGTAACTCTAGGATGCACTACTCATGCTGAAGCATTAAACTCCCGCATAAACTCCTCGCGTATATCCCTTGGAACCCACACTCATCCATGGATAAGCAGTACCTCATCATCGCCTATCATCCAACCAGGAGGAGGGTCCTCACCTGCCACCGACTCCCGTTGAACTAGGCCTTATGAATCTAATAGTTGTCTCATACGCAATATATCCAAGAGGGTAGAATTAACAGCTAAGGGTAAAAGATAGGCTTGCCCATAACTATCATGCTCCTCCAAATGCATCTCAGAGAACAAGTCCATAAGTTTCCAGTCACCACTGGCCTCCTGCACTGCCTGTATCTGAGTCCTCGTACTCAGTGCATCAGTTATAGCATTACCCTTACCTGGTGTATAGGCAATCTCAAAGTCGAAGGATTGAAGGTATTCAACCCACCTTCGCTATCTCAGATTCAATTCATGTTGGGTAAAGATGTATTTTATGTTCTCCCAGGATATAGTTTCTCCAATAGCGTAACACATGAACAACTACAGCCAACTTGGGATCTTGTTTCGGGTAATTCCTCTCATGTGGCCTCAACTTCCAAGACCCATATGCAACTAATCGATCTCCCTACATCAACACTACTCACAGCCCAATAGTTGATGCATCACATTAAACTGTATAGCTCTTCCCTTGCTCTGGAAGTATCAGGACTGGTGCTGATGTCAACTTTCTCTTCAACTCCTGAAAGGGTGCCTCTCACCCTTCTGACCAAATGAACTTCACACCCTTCTTAGTCAAACTTATCAACAACATTGAAAATTAGGAGAAGTCCTATATAAAGTGCCTGTAATAACCAGCCATCCCCAAGAAACTCTGTATTTCAAACACGTTCTTAGGCTGATCCCAGGAAACTACTGATCTCACTTTCTATGGGTCTACCACAACTCATGCCTCTGAGATAATATGACCTAGGAAGTGTATCTGGCCCATCCAAAAGTGGAACTTTGAGAGCTTAGCATATAGATGATGCTCTCTCAGTGTACTCAGTACGATCTCAAGATGGGTAGCATGGTCGTGTCGATTATTAGAGTACACCAAGATATCATCCACAAAGACTACCACAAAAGAATCCTGATATAGGTTGAACACATGATTCATCAGAGTCCTAAAAACTTTTGGCACATTCGTGAGTCCGAATGGCATGAAAAAGTACTCGTATAGACCATATCTTCTCTGAAAGGTTGTAATCGATATGTCTAATGGTCTAACGCACACCTGATAATATCCAGACCTCAAGTCAATATTCGAGAACACTCGTTCTTCTCGAAGTTGATCAAAAATATCATCAATCCTTGGCAAGGGATATCGGTTCTTGACTGTAAACTGGTTCAGTTTCTGATAATCCACACATAGTATGACAGTACCGTCCGCCTTCTTCGTAAACAGGACAGGAGAACCTCAAAGAGAAGTACTGGGTCAGATGAAACCCTTTTCCTATAACTCCTCTAATTGTTTCTTGAGCTCATGCAACTTTGGTGTATCCATCTTATAAGGATGAATGGACACTGGTGCCTCTCCTAGCACAATCTCAATAGATAAATCCACTTCTCGCTCCGGAGGTAGACCTGAAAATTGGTTCGGGAAGTCACCCCTGATACGATCAACCACTAGAGGGAAATTTTTATTACAAGTTCCCTGGTTATCTAGATACCAACTCACAATCTGGGCTGTCACACCACCTCGCCCATGATGCTTGGGTCCAGCTCAGCTCCCCTGGATATTCCATTCTCCCTTGTATAAATAGTCTCTACCCTCTGGTGACATGAAACTCACCGTGTTGCAATAGAAATATACAAAGGCTCAAAAGGGTACCAACCAGTCCATCCTGAGAATGATGTCACATCTCTTCATCTCTAAGACATAAGGGTCCCATAGAAAGTGACACCCACCAACCTCTAGGGGGCACTCCTTGAACTAAAGCACACCTTCCGTTCTAATTGCCAAAGGATTGTCTAGCATCATAGTATCAGAAGAACAAGAAACACAGAGCCCAAGGCTCTCCACAATGGGCATAGATATAAAGCTATGTGTATCACTAGTATCGGAAAGTACTAAAGGCAAAACAGAAGCAACTAGAATAGTACCTTTGATAGTGGAAGGTCCAGGATCCTGCTTCTGTTGGGTCTGCTGCACTGCATATGTTTACCCAGTGTTGTGGCCTTGCGGCACAGCCTGTCTACCCTAAGCTGACCCGCCCTGTTGTCTCTGAGATCCTGGTGTCTGGCTACCATGACCATGACCACCTCTTCGGTCTAAACGTCCTGACATATTCCAATTCCTTGACTGGGAAGAAGCTGTTGGCCCTGCTCCTACACACGAAGTCTGCAAAAAACCCCTATCACTAGTCACTGGTGGAAACAACCTACAAAAATGATGTAGATGACCCATCTTGCAGCAAGCTCAGCACTCCACTAGGTCATGCGGACACTGAGGTCTCTTGTTCCCCTCTTTACCACACTGGTAGCACATCACTGGGCCACCTGAAGAACTCTTCTGGCTAATACTACCACCATGAGAGAAATTCATCTGCCTCTTCCTCTTGCCAGTAGAAATAGTACCAGAAACTGGTGCCGAACCACCCTGGCCTGCACCACTAGCTTCCCATAGGTTCCACTCAGTAATCAATGCCTAGTTCACAATAGCATGCACTGTAGGAAACTTGAAAAATTTCACTAGCACACAGATTTCATATCGAAGACCATACTCAAAGAGTATAGCCCTCAACATCTCATCACCCAATAGAATAGGTGAAAAACATTATAGCTCAGTGAAGCGAGCAGGATAATCAATCATTGACATCGCACCATGCTGCAGATTCATGAACTCTTGAGCTCGATCTTCCCCTAGTATCTCTAAAAAAAAGTCATAGATGACCACCTGAAAATCTTTCCACTCCATTTCTCTGTGATGCTCAGTCTAGGTGGTAACATCCCACCATCTCTTGGAGGAATCACACAACATGTAAGTAGCAAGCTTGACCCTCCTCCCAGGAGGTGTCTCCAGGTGGTCGAAGATAGACTTCAATGAATCCAGCCATGATGCCACAACCTGTGGTCCAGAATCCCCAGAGAATGTAGGTGGATGCTGCTACTAGAATATACATGTTATCTCTTCTATAGATGTGGCTGCTGGTGGTGCTCCCTGGATGTTCTGTATAAACTGCATGAAGCTTTCATGGAACTGTGCATCTGTGACTACGTCCGGTGTAATGGCTGGCACCACATCTGGCACTTCTTGAGGATCTATCCGTAGCATGTGGCCTACCATATCTAGAGTATAATCATTTCCTCTATCTTGGCGAACAACTCATGGTTGTCTCAGTGGCATGACTCTACAAGGTCAAACACACGCGTTAGATTAAGATCATCAAGGACCAAGAAGTTTAAATGTATGAAGGGAACAAGGAAAAGAAAATATCCATGGTTGACAAAACAAGACTAAAAAGTGTGTATAATAACTACATGGTGTGTTTCTTTAAGTATTTCACATGGGCGTGTACTCCTACCAAAACTGCTCGTATAACACCCCAAACACACAACGTGTTGTCAACACACACGGTGTGTTCTTGAATTTTCTTCCCCTTCCCGGGTCCTTCTACACAGCTTAGCCACATGGCTCTCCTTATAAAGAGACTACACGACATTTATAAGGTCTACATGGTGTGTACTAGATGAGATTCACCATAATGTGTTTTTCATGACACGGTCGGGTACACATCTCAAACTACACGGCATGTTCCAGATGGACACGATGTGTACGGCTTAGATTCCAACTTCCTGTATTGTTAGTGACATGGTCGACTACTTGGCTGACACTACACAAAGTGTTACACCCGCACACGAAGTGTACACCACCATGTTTCCCAAGCCACATGGCCAAGTCCACATGGTCCCTCACCGGTCAAGACTACACGGTGTGTACCAAAAGTAAATGGCATGTACTAGACAATCTTCGTTGACCCGTGTTGTTCGAGACACGGCTCACACAACACGGCGTGTTCCAGATGGACACAACGTGTACTAGAAAGGAAAACACCGACTCGTGTTGTTAATTACATGGCCGGATTCCCAGATTACACTACACGATGTGTTTAGAAGTTACATGGTGTGTTTAAGCGAAGATTTCTCCGTCTGTGTTGTTAATCACACGGCGGACACAGGGTCAACATGACACGGTGTGTACAAACGGTACACGGCATGTTCCTTATAGAGTTTTTCCAATCCTGTGTATCTACCTACATGGCCTATGACATGGTTAGAAACTACATGGCGTGTACATAAGGTACATGGCATGTACTTAAAAAAATTCATTTATTTCCGAATAGAAGAGTACATGGCATCTGTTCATAGAACCACATACCGTGTTGTCTGGGTTTCTGAACAGTAGACCTCATAAACTACTCTGGATCCACGTTTTATTAAATTTAAAGTGGAGGTATGCCAAATTTTGATATGTAGGGGCCCATACTCCCCACGAACTAATGTTTAGCACCCGACTTTTCCTATTATAGTATGAAATGCAACAAAAGGCTCGATCATGATCCGCTAAATTCCAGTCCAAGAGAGCTCATACTTCTCAGGAACCAAAGTTTAGTGACCATAAACCCAACCATAACTTTTACCAATACACTATCAACAGTAGGTGAATCTATCAAGGTACTTATCACAACAACATGCATTTTATAGCACATCATCTATCACAACAACATGCAATTTCTAATTCACCTACATGGCATGGAGACTATGCATGGCATGTGATTCTAAAATCTGCCTAAATGATGCATGAGATGGCATGCCATTATCTCATTGGGTTGAAACTAAATAGAACCCAAGTATTTAATATAAACAGCACACCACAAGTGCATCACCCAACTGTGAAAATCTATTCAACTGTAAAATTGAAAAACCAGAAAAATTGTAACACGCGGTAAATTGGTTTTCCCCTATACACGGGTTAGCTAATCCTGGGAACATCTTATTACCAAGTACCTATTTCATACTATCCCTAGCTAAAGGATCCAAACATTAAATCAAGAAGAAAAGAATCCTCTGATTCCACTTTGTAACATCCCAGATTCGGGTGCCACACAACGAGTGCCCCGAACCCATTTAGTCACATGAACCCAAGCATATTTCCCCAAACACCAGAGGCTGCCGAATAGCAGTGAGGGCCTAGGTATGATGGTGGGGAAACTATGCCCTCATTTGTCAAAGTGTAGTGCATTAGAGAAAATACAAACATACCAAAAATAGAAGCAGTAAACAATACCAAGCTGAAATGGACAACAGTACTAAAGTAAAATATAACCAACAGTCATATATATGATGATGAAATATGTCCCTAATTCTAAGAAAGCAGCCAAAACAGGATACACTGTGATCTAAATCAATACAGTACAAGGAAAAAGTACAAAAAATCAAAAAAAAAACAGTGCAACAAGAACTCAGTAGCATCAAAATCCTAATCTAGTCCCATGCTCTCCTACTCCTATTAAACAATAAAGTACCTATATTGGGACACTTTACCTTATCAGCACCTATAGAAATATAATCTCTTTAGGCCCAAGAAGTGACCCAAATAGGGTGTGAGAAATAAATCGTAGTAGACAACCACTAAAGGCCCGTTCCCAACTGTCAGTGAAAAGGTGTCGCAGCAGTATGCAATAAAGAAATGCAATAAGGTAGGAAGTACTCAAAATCCGCTACTCTTACTAGTTCCATTACCATTTAATTATTATTTAACAATTCATTATAATTAAAATCACCATGAATGTGCTTTATCTTGGTAGGTACAACATATGAAATCACCATAGTGAATATACAGGTAAACAGTGTTCTTAGACATGCAAATTCTTACCCTCAAGAAAACAGAAACGAAAACATTAGGTGATTTCTCTCAGGCATATGAGATAATGCCCTCAGGTACAGAAGCTACTTCCCTTAGGTATGAAAGCTACTACCCTCAGGCATAAAAAATTTTACCCTCAGGCTAAACAAAACCTAATCCTTAGGCTAAAAAAACATTGCACATAGGCGTAATAAACGTTGCCCTCAGTCTAAACAAAACCCTTGGCCTCAGGCTAAACAGAACCTTGCCCTCAGGGTAATCAGAACCTTTCCCTCGGGATAAAGAGAAAAAAATCAAGTAAACAGGCCGAACCCAAAGAATAATAAAGTACATCACATATTTTTCCTCTCAAGAAAACTCAAAGCATGTTATAATCATGGCATACACATGGGTATCATGGCCAAATGGCTAAACAGGGGAACCGCACCCTCGGGGTGGCCCTGGATCAAAGAAACAATCCAACACAGTAGCTTATACTTGTTTATTAAACTACCTATGCAATTATAGGTATCTTAGCAGTCAAGGCCTAAGCCCTACGACACCCCAAACATGGGCGTGTATCACAACGGTACACAAAATCAACACGACAGTTGGAAATAAACACCAGACCACCTACCTCGATCTCCTCTGATTAATATATGTGAACGATGCCTCCCAAATAAACTGAGAATGACATAGATCTGGGATAAAAAAATTACCCATTCGAACCTAAATAACTTCCATTAGGGAAACTATTGGAAGGAGAGGTTCAAGAGGAGAGAAGATCTCACCCGCGCGATTCAAACGAGATTGACGACGAAGGAATCAGAGTCCTAGTGTGCAGTCGGGAGCTCCTACAAGTTCCTCCCTTTTATCCCATGGATCCCATCTATTTCTATTCCTCCCCTCCCAAATGATGAGGCTACTTCCTATTTTTAATGAAAAAACATAACTACATAGCGTGTACTCTCAAGTACACGACGTGTACTTTCAATTTTTTTATTGTTCCCCTAACGGCTTCTTTCCACTGCATTACTGTTCATCAGCCGACTTGATTACACAACGTGTTTTACTATGTACATGGCATGTACCATCATTATGATGGCAGCTAATCCCACCACCTTACTGTTCACATGCCGACTGATTACATGGCATGTATTACTAAGTACACGGCGTGTAGTTAGTTTTTACACCCTTAATCACCGACAAGTTTACACTCCATGTGTACTCATCCCACATAGCCAAAGTACAAGGCATGTGAAAAAAGTACTTGGCGTGTACCCATAAATTTTGGGATTTTTCCCCATTTCCCTTGTTTTCTCAAAAACACTTAAGGAAAAAAGGAAAATAAGAAACTCGTACCTCAAGAATAAGAACTGGGCTCTTACAGTTCTTATAGTGTTGACACCACTTAAAAAATTTTCCTAGTGGGAAAGCTAATGTTTCTAATTGAATGATGAAACCAAAAATAGAGAAGATAATGTATATATATATAGGAAGTATTGAAAAAATAAATTGTATGAGACTATTGGGATTACAAGAATTATTATAGTACCCCCCATATTGATTTACCCTGATATACTATTTTTTGTAAATACTTGTCATCTTTTCATGGAATTGTATCGCATGTCCTTTCAGGCTATGAAGGCGTTGAAGTAAGACTTCAAGTATACTAGTGTGATGAGGATGTCTAATTTGTGTTTGTTGGATAAACCTAATAGGGAATCATGTGAAAATGATTATATTTAAAAAGAAGAAACAATGGCCTTTCATTTTCTAGAATTCCATATAGGGACATTGATGTTGGTTAAAGGGTATTGTTATTTGACTCCAAACTCAATAATTTCACTATAAAACATAAATCTATATAGTTTGGAAATTTTTTATATTTATAATTCTTATTAATTGATTTCTAGATATTTTTAGAGAGGGGAAAATAATTTATGGTCAGGGAATAAAATAATATTTTGGGGGAAAAACAGAAGGATTTGGCTTTCATATCATTGTTTAAATATTAAATGTGTCCTAGGTATAATTGAGTACTATAAAATTAGTGTTTAATGGGAACTAACCCATGAGTTTTGTCTTATTTATCTTTTTTACTTATCTTTTACAATAAAAACATCCCCTTATTTTGGTTAATCAGTATATATTCCATTGATATCTTTCCCAAAAAGAATATCTTAGTATTATAAAGTGGGATTTTCTCTCATTCTCATGGTATCATATGGGAATGACCCCAGAGAAATGGATAAATGAACTTAATTATTAGGAGAAAAGTACTTCAATAATACATTGGTTGAATTTTTTTAATGATTAAGTACTTCATTCTAATCTCAATAATTTTATCTTTATAGAAAATCAAAAGGATGAACCATATGACTTATTTTCGAGATACAAATGGGATAATTTTTAATGAACCTAAATTGTAGAATCTCCCACATTCGAGGAATTTTTAAACTAATATTGAATTTTTTTTATACTCAAAATTCATAACATACTATTGGGAAATAAGATTAGGGAAATTTAAATTGATTTTTTGAAAATTATGATCTTATTTCTCTAGAATGGGTTCTTAGTTTACTACATTATAATCATTGAAAAATAACTTTGAACAAAAGTTTCTAAACCTAGCTAGAAATATTAAAATGAATTTGGATTCAAAATGTTGTGATATATTACACCATTTTATACCATTCTTCTATTTTAGGTGAATGGAGAACTATTTTTTTTAATAAAAATAAAAATTAAGGACTTTTCAAAAGAATGTTTTAAAAACTGATTATGATATAAGAAAATTGTTATTTTTGAACTTCATGTTACCATTATACTATATTTTAAACTTCTAATATTTTAATTGTTATCATATAAAAATGGTCTCCTATTTTATGATTCGTCATTTGGGAATATATTGGATTTAAATTTTGTAGGAGGTGGTATTTCTCTTAGCCAAGCTATGTATTAATTATACACATGGAAATCTCCCAAAAATGTTCAAAACATTTCATAAATATAATCAAAATTGATCATAAACTAGGGGTATTTGGGCTTATATTTTTACTTTAATACTTTATATCATAGATTATAGTTTTATTCTAATGTTTAGGTTTGCACAAATTCTTTACAAGTAATATTTGAATTATTTTTATTGAGTTTTCCACAATTTTATGGAGAATATATTTATGGACTAAGGAAGGGTGTTAGACAGGATATATGTTTATAAAATAAAGATTATAAACTTAAGAAAATAGATGATTGAATTTCAATGTTGGTGAAACATGTTTTTGAAACCAAACACCACAAAGAGATAACTCAAATTATAATCATATAATCCCTTTGAATCTTGAGTAAAATGGGAAATTGGGATCAAATGGTTAATCTAGGAGACATTAGTCACTTAAAAAAAATCTACATGTACATTTAATAATTTCATCCCATAAAGTTACAATCATTATTCTCATAAAAAAGGGTACGTAACTGTCATAATTTAGTTTATTTATATGAGGGGAATATTGACCCCAAATAAGCACTGTGACAATTGACATATAAAAAAATCATTTGAGTAGTATCATTGATTTTAAAAATTAATGGTTTATTTCTGGAACCTAGGGGAGAGTGATAATTAAAGGTGCCTCTTTTTTGTTTTTAATTCCACTAAAATCTTACATCTGTACACTCCTAGTGCTCGAACATTAATTGGGGTTGAATAAACTCAATAAGAGAATTCATTAATGAGGCATCTAAATTTTAATGGTCAATGAATATGTGTTTTCCAAAAATCTAGGGTGTATTTATTGAATTATTTTATGACCCATTTTAAAGATTCTTTAAAAATCCTATCCCAGTTTAAAATTTGTTTCTTCATTAAAAAAATTTCTCAAAATTCATTCTTTTATTCTATTGAAATATTTTGTTTTTTGAAGGGAAAGGAATAGTTTTAATGAGGACAAATAAGAATTTATGTGTCAGGGAATTTGATGTGTCTTTTATTTTTACACTTTTCCTTGACTATTTTGGTGAAATTATTTACTATTTGATATGAATACAAGGTCAAAATCGGTAATTTTTGAATATTTTGAGATGTTGAATTAAAATTATTTTATTTGAAAATAATATCAAAAGTGTAGTTTATTTAGTTTTTATTTGATAAATAATCATCTCTTCAATATCATTATTTATTTTAAAATTAATTTTTTATTGTTTTTGTTTTGTAAATTCATTTTGTAATGAAATTACTTTACTTTATTTTTTATTATTTTTCAACAATTAAATATATAATGAAATAATTAAATGAAATTGATTTTTATTTCCATTTTTAATCATTATGTTTCACTCTAGGAATTTTAGTCCTTTTACCATAAATTTTCAACCACTCTACAATTTTCTACTCCTAACGAAAACCCCTATTACTATTGAGGGTATTCTACCATTGAGGGACTTCTTCCATTGAGCACTAGCTTCCATTAGTATTTTTACTACCATTCCCCCATCCCATACTTCTATTGAAAAATACCATCATACTAAGACCAAGATAACATTCTATGGTTATGTCTCATAATATGAAACTATGGAAATTAAAAAATAATGTTACAATCAGAATATTTTTTTACTTCCCTTACCATACCCTTCCCTTCTTCTACCATCCCCCTTTTTCCATCGTTAAACACCATGCCTCTAATAACCCCTAATTCAACTATCTCTCACCCCTAATTCTATTACTACCCATTATATATCTCCCATTATACTATTATCCCCCTCTAAAGTTCCACCAAACCAACCTAGATTTACTGGTTAGAAAAAGACATGGATTATATGTT
Source organism: Viscum album (assembly GCA_963277665.1). Lineage (NCBI taxonomy): Eukaryota > Viridiplantae > Streptophyta > Magnoliopsida > Santalales > Viscaceae > Viscum > Viscum album. Next base: position 1,496,914,832 of record OY728155.1, on the reverse strand, counting down.
AGAACCAATTGATGTTGATTCATGTGATGAGTCTATGAAAAAAAAGATCACACATGAATACAATATTGAATGAATACCAACATTGATCAAAAAGAAAATATGAGATGATGAAATTCATGAAAAAACATTAACAACCTAAATATAATAGATTATCTAGAAGGATAATTTCCATGATAATAGAAAAGAATCAATGAAAAAAAGATAATCTAATTCCTATAATGTGAAATAATTGAGGAATTCTTCTTGGGTAAATAAAAAACAAACAACCAAAATTGTGGCTCGACTTGTGCATTGTGAAGAAAAACCATCACATGGTCCAACCTTCCAAACAAGTCTATAAATTGGCATGTTTCATGTTTTTTGGAAAAATATAAAATTTTGATCTATTCATTTCCACACTAGTATATGAAAATGAGGGGTTTAAAATGAATATGTGTGAAGAAGTTTGTATTATGATCACTAGTGATCTTTGTTTATAAGATGAAAGATGATAATGGATCATATCTTATGAAATGTTTTGGTGGCTCAACCAACCATTCAAACACACCTTGTTTTTTATTCAATTCCTCCTATGAAATTTAAGAAATAGTAAATTCTTTTAAATATTATAAAATCAAATTATTGAATATTCAAATTTTTAAAGACATCAATCCAAACAGTGAAAAGAGTAGAGATTATGTTCTCACAATTATGAAATGATAAAATTATATGTAATGATAATATTTAAATTTGTGATTAAATAAGAGATGTTTAAGCCTTAATGAGTTTCTCAGATGAGGTGGATTAGTAAGGAAGAATGAAGATAAATTATTCTATAATGGTGTTTTAGGCTATAAAATTAATGAATCTAGTCCAAAAGGAATATTTTATAATTGTTCTCCATTCATTAAAACAATATATTTTTATCATTGACATCAAAAGACACATCATACAAGCATAGAATGAGAAAAAAACATAACTGATGATATGAATCCTTGAGGTTCCAATCTGACAAATAAGTTAGGTTAATACTAGTGAAGCTTGAAAAGGTGAACAATGTTTATTAAAATTCATGAAATATGATTCACCATGGTTGGATATGGTCCATTTATATTTATCTTAATTTGATGTACATTGAATATGATTTTGTCCGTTCAATGAAGAATTTTTTTTCCAATATTGGAATTTGAGTTAGAGATCTAACAAGTCAATGTTGACTAAATATTTGGAAGTTGTATCTAATGTGCGGACCATATTGTGATATTATTTCAGATATGAAAGTTCTAATTTCTATTAATCTAAGAACATAAATATAACCCGAAGACTGGTTAATGTCACTAAAATCTCTATAATTTTCCCAAAATGGTCGTGGAGATTTATCTGAGCTTTAAAATCATTCCTATATAAATTGTGGATCTAGTAAAACATGATCACTCAGGAGAGAACTCACTTTCAAGCATTTGGATTCCTTAACCTATAAGTAGATTAATGTATAGTGAATATTCCATATGGAGGATAGAGGGATCCTCTTATATCTATGAATTTGATCTCATGCTACATCTTCTCATAAATACCTTCATATTCAGGAAGAAGCATATGTAATGGAATAAAGGGAGATCTATAGGTGAATAGAAACCAGAGGATCTGTAGAAGAGTGGAGAATTTATAAAATAATTTAAATGAAAAACACATAGGATAGGATACACACTATAAAGGATAAGAAAATAGTTACCCACTACCAGGAACTGTATATTATTATAGCAATTAGAATAGGAGTTGGAGCTACTAGATAGCGTAGAATCATCTCTCTTTTCCTCTATTTCTTATTCCTTTTTTACAAGGATTATCTTGTATTAATTTTTTTATGTTATTATAATATTCAATTAATTACCAATTAGTGAATATATTGTTCCGATTTAGTACATTTACTCCATTCATGTATAGATCAATCCGGTTGTAACTCCTACTCTTATCCTTAAATATTAGTTTTTACAAAAGATCCTAAATCTATGAGAAAATGCCTTTATCTAATCTATGTCAAACTATTCTATAATATGTGGATTTAACTTAAAAATAAATCAAGATCATAAGATTATGACAGTATAACTAACTAAAATGTTGATATGAGGATATAACTAACTTTTAAAACAAGATCAACATTTGATATAATTACTCAAACATTTATCAATGTAATTTCTCCCATCTTATAGTAATTACATATTGTATAAATCACTTATATACCATAATAAAGTATTTATAAATGATTAATTAATTAAATAAGAATTATTTATAGAATATAAGGATCCAATACCGATGAAACTGTAACATGACCTTAGGAACAGTAATATGACCTTATAAATAGTAAACCAACTAAATGAATAATAGCCTCATCCATGAAAGTATAAATAAAATTTAGTCTTTTAAATGAATATATGGTATAATTATATCATATTCTAAGTAAATAAATGTTTTAGAAATTGTAAATTAAGTTTTGGGTTTTTTAATTCATAAATATTTAATTAAACTTTTATGATTAATTTAATAATTTAAAAGAAAAATGTATTTTCATAAAATGTATTCAAAAATTAATATTTTTATATCTTATGTTTTTGAGCTAATTTTATGATACCTTAAGTAATTTTTCAATGTGTTATAAAATCAGTTCTAATTTGAAATTTTGTATTTTTAAAATAAATTATGATTTTAATTAAAAATAAAATAAAAAATATTTATAAAATAATTATCATAAAATTGAGTTCATTTTTTTAATTCTACATGTCACCAAATGGTTTGGGTGATTTTTTTCGTAAATACATGAATTTTTTTGGATAGTAAAATATGGTAATTTACTGTATATATACATTATAAGTTTAATAAACTATTCATTGACTCATCGTTGATATAAAAAAACATAATTTCTAACTTACCTTCATTATTTTCATATATTTATATATAATTCTGAAGCTATTCATAGTCTTGATCCAAAATAATAAACTGGTGAATATAACAAAGAAAAAACACCACTCTCCTCCAATATAAATACCACCCTCGCCCCAACATCACTTTAAACCTCTCAAGATATGATCCTTTTCCAAATTCACCACAATAAACTTACCTATCCTATTCCCAAAATATTTTAGCTCTTGGTCTCATTATAAGACCAAAACATTTCCCTAAGAGGTTCTCATTGAGGATAAATCCAAGAGGTGAAATCCTCCCCTTTTTCTTTTAATTTCTTTTCAATTTCTTTTATTTTATTCTCTTATCATCACCACCTATTATAAAAAAGGAATGATAAACCTAGTGTGTTTGATGTACTATTATTTTATCTTGTTAATATAAGATCTATCCTTAAAATCCCCCCCCCTCTCTCTCTTTTATTCTAAAAATGAAATCACTGCCCGTGATGTGTCGATTTACCGACATCTTGGGCGATACACTTTCATTTTCCTTCAATGATTTCAAGGATTTGAATAATAACATTATAATGGTTGAAAAATATTTTAAATTTTATTTTATATTCATTTTTATGTTATATAAATATCTTAAACATGTAATACTAAATGATAAAACAAAAAAAGTTCATTGTGATCAAAAAACAGAAAAAATTAACCTAAAATGATCATCATTAACTTTTTTATAATGTTTCATACTCATACCATTTAAACAATATATTTATAAGTAAATTTAAACTTATGGAAGATAATTGATAATATATAATGACAATTCTTTATATTTATCTACATTTTACACAAACATCAATTCATGAATACAAGTGAACTGATCATGAAAACTAAGAAAATTAACACTCTCGAACGAAGAAATTAAACTCTATAACTCATCAAGATGACCATAAATTAACATAATGAATATATAATGAATAAAATCACTATATTAAATTTCATTATTTTTTAATTAATTAATCTAATGTGATTATATCAGATATTAAAGTGATGAACGCATTCAGACATAAGGTAAGGGTAATTCTCGAACCCAACTCTCTTTCTTTGGGGTTTCCCTCTTTCACCCCATTTTCAGAATAGATATTCCAAAAATATAATGTATTCATAATTATATTTTCTTTTCTAGGATATATATTTTTTCTACTTTATTTTATAATAAACAAAATGTTTTCCCAAAGAAATATTCCATAAAAACACCTTTTAAATCTCAATATTGTTTCTTCTTAACCCAAGGTTGATGGTTCTTATATCAAGTATGTTACTCCCATTTTCATTTGGGAACCCAAATTTTATTAATGTATTATTTAAAAAATTAAACCAATTCCTTTCCATGGGTAATTTTATTTTCAATATTGATATATTTTCTTTGTGGCATACATGATAATGTAAATGTTATGATGTGACACGTGCACCTATAATTATATAGAGAATTGTAAATGTTATGATGTGGGGGGTTCACATGGAATTATATAGAAATAAAATGAAGTGGGTAATGTGATGTATCTAATGATAAAAGTGAAATATACATGAACATGATGCTATCTTTTATCAAAACTATGTGTGATAGTTGACCACTAAGACATGATGTTTCATTTTTATGCATTGTCACATTCTAGGACTTTTCATAATGCCTCTTCTAAAAATTATTATTATTATTTAATGATTATTCTCACCCCATTTTATATTTTTTCATGTTCTTATATATCCCATTATGGGGAATTTATCTCATCCCTTTCTTTGATTTATATCATTAGGCGACTACTTTTACTAAGGATAATTCAATGGCCAATAAGAAGCTACACAGAAGGAATGAAATTGGGTTTTATTTTTTATATGTTATGCATGGTCCAAATTTTCCCAAAACATTATACCCTAGTATCATGGTCATTTAATTCTTTTATATTTTTTGTCATTAAAATGATGTAATTGTAATATAAGAATAATAAGGTTCATTATAGTCGGTATCAGAGAAAAGTTTAGTTAATTTTTGAATTAGGATCAAAGAACCTTGGTTGAAACCCATAGTATGAGTCTAATTATAAGTAATCACCCAAGAAGATTTTTTAGAAAATTTTGAACATAAGGATCGCACAATATATTCCTTTATAAATAATTTCACAAAGGAAGAAATTATTTATTTATGATTTTTTTACCTATATTTTTTTGTAACCTTTTTTGTTTTAGAAAATGGGGGGAACCAGTAGAAACCTGGAAAAACCCTATGTGAGGGGAAAATGCATCGATTTACTAAATGACATCCCTAATGAATTGGGATGTGGAGTTAAAAATTTCATATAGATCCTGACCCAATGATCTCCTTTTACGAACAATAAGATGAATAATGCGCAACATCTGTCATCGCCTAAGAGGGAGAAACTGGCTATCGAGACATTTATCGGGGAATGAGAACTGACATTTAGTAGATCTTCTGATCCACTAGTTGGGGAATAGTGGGTCAACTCAATGGAGAAGGAATTTTATGTGCTTCATTATTCTAATTTGGAGAAGGAGACTTTTTACATTTACCATTAAGATAGAGAAGTAGATCAATGGTGTAATTTGATTAATAACACCAATCCAAGGGATGAAATGGAAGGGATGGAGTGGAAATAGATTAATATAATGTTTCATAAAAATTATTTCCCTCTAACTCTTTGAAAAAATATAAAGAGATAATTTATATAGTTGAAGTAAATAGAAGTAGAATCAATCATGTCCTATAAATAAAATTTCACAAGTATGGAATGGAATGCATAGGGTTTTATTATCAATAATGAAATAAAAATAAATAGATTATTTAGTGGTTTAAAACCAAACCTTTGAAAGGTTATAGAAATTAGAGACTTTGGGAGTTATGAATAAGTTTTTTGATGTTCTCTCAAAGTGGAGATGGATTTTGGAGAATGGTCTCATGGATATGGTGATAAGAACTAAAAGATGGAGTTTCAAGCAAGAGGATCTAATAAGAAAGGACAAATAAAAACAAAACAACCCACATGTCAAAAATGTTGGAAGAATCATCTTGGGAATTGACACAAAGGGATGGGGAAATTCTTCAAGTGTTGGAGATAAGGACACCAATATCATGAATGTCAAAATGACAAGAGAAAGTTGGAAACTGTGGTGGATAAAAGGAGAGCATCTCCCATGGTATAAGGCTACAACTATAAGAAGAAAGGGAATTATACAAGCCGGTGCACTAAACCTCGATTCCTTGAGGGTAATTAGCATTAGAAACCACAAAATATAAAGAAGAAATGAAAGTCATATGCCATCACTACTACTGAAGTGAAGCAATAAAATGAACTCTTACAATGTAAAATTCTTATTCACTCAAGAATTGAAATGGTCATATTTGATTTTGATTCTACGTATTCCTTTACTTCTTTCATGTTTTATACAACTATTGAATTTGAATCCCTAATGCCTTAATATATAGATATCTGTTAAAACACCAAGTGGTGAAATCATAGAAACCCAAGTGTTTGACTCTTCTCCTATTTTCATATGTGGGATAATTACTCAATGAAATATCATGATATATCCCTTGGTGGAATTTGATGCTATACTTGGGATGGATTATATATTATTATATATAGCACACATCAAATATCATAAAAATGAAATATATTTTCGTATTCCAAATCATCCCATGCTCCTCTAAAAATGCATGGAAGATCAAGAGTCTCCTTTAGAAAATTATTCATCTGTGTGGGTATATATTCCATGTAAAGAAGTATACCTCACTCAAATGGTGTATTCCATGGAAGGTATAAAACTAGGAGAAATTTCTATTTTGATGGAATTAAGTGATGTATTTCCTAAAGAGTTGCTCAGAATTCCTCCAGATTGTGAGGTAGAGTTCTCAATAGAACTCATACCCAGAGATAACCCTATCTAAAGGTTTCCTTATATGATGGATCCTATAGAATTAGAGGAGTTAATGAAGAAGCTGCAAGGGAATGTGGAAAAAGGTTTCATACGCCCTAGTGCATATCTGTTGGGTGCACCAATGATCTTTTTAAAGAAGAAGGATAGATCAATGCAGTTATGTATCAATTATCGGTAACTCAACAGGATTACCATAAATAAAAAGTATCATCTTCCACGTATTGATGACTTGTTCGATTATTTTTGGGGAGATCTATACTACTCAATGGTGGATATTCATTCTGGATATCATCTGTTAAAGGTGAATAAAGAAGATATTCAGAAGACTACCTTCCGAACAAGGTATGGTCACTACGAGTTTTTATAAATTCCCTTCAAACTTACTAATTCCCTTTAAATCATCATGGATATGATTAATAGGGTATTTATAAATTTCCTAGAATTTTTTTATAGTGTTTATAGATGATATTCTCATATACTCCATGATAAAGGAGGAACATGAAGAACATATATGTCTTGTGTTAGCGACATTAAGGAAGGGGAAGTTGTATCCCAAGTTTAGGAAGTGTGACTTTTGGATGCAGCAAGTCACATTCTTGGGATAGGTGATCACAAGTGGGGGAATTTATATGGATCCATCAGAAATAAAGGAAATTTATGAGTGTACTAGAGCCTCTAGTTTCACAGAATCAATAATTTTATTACCTTAGAATGAAACTATGTATGTTTTTTGAGAAATTTCTCATGATTGTCAATCCTGTTAACTAAGTAAATAATTGAAGGGGAAAATTATATCTAGATGGATGAATGTGAGGAAATCATTAAGGAGATAATTAATAGGATGATCACTGCACCTGTACTAACATTACCAAAAAGTGGAGAATGTTTTCTGATTTACACTAATCCATAAAAGGACGGATTTGGTTGTGTACTTGTGAAAAATGATAACTTGATAGTCTAATATTCATGGTAGTTTACGATCCATGATAATAACGACCCTAATAATTCTCTGGAGTAATTAGTTGTGATTTTTCCTTAAAAATATTGTGACACTAGCTCTATGGTGAGAAGTGCGACATATATATCGATCACAAGAGACTAAAGAATATATTAACACAAAAAGATCTCGACATGCGAAAAGGGAGATGGTTAGATCTAATAAAATACTATTATTTCTCTCTTCAATATCATCCTGGTAAGGAAAATAAGTTAGTTGTAATTCCCCAACCTAAGTTACCGAGAGTTTGAGAATTATTACATAACATTGGAATGATCACAATAGATCAAGTCTCAAAATACCAATGAGATTAGTATCCTTGGAAGTACTAGAGATATACATAAGTTTTACATTATATCATGAAATAAAATAAAACAACATTGTGTCCCCTTTTAACACACTCATATCCTTTGGCCAATCCTTACAGGTTAATCATAATATACTTCTTCACATACTAGGAAAAATAAAACATAAGAATGAGGAGATCTCAGATGCTCAGCAGTTATAACAATATAGCAGAAATTATCATAAATATGCACAAACATTTAAGGCAATGTATAAGACTAAAACACAAAACTTTTAAACTTAAACTTGAGCATAATATGGAAAAGATAAATCAAATAATTTCTTATGATTATTCACATGGATATTCTTCTAGTCAAATAATCACATGTAATATCAATAGCTAATTTTATATTGATGGAATGCATAATATCGAACATCATAACCACATAGTCAAGGCCTTATTCCGAGAATACAAATTAGATTTTTTCAATTCCTTTTGCCAAGACACTAGTTTGTCTCATGATACATACTGATGCATCGAGGAGCTATAAAAGTCTCCACCTATCACTTACTTAGTCCAGTGCATTCCTCATATGAAAAGGTTGAAACATAACCTAAACATTTGTATTATAACTAGCATAATAAATGTTAATACTTTAACTAAAAACCATGAATGGAATAAAAATAGCACATCCACATTCAAACATATCATAACTCATTCAATAAAATATGTAAGATTTTATTATAGTAAATCACCCTCAATCTAGAATAATATCCAATAAAGGGTGTCGAAAAAGTTGAAAATAACCAATAAAACTCTTTGAGAGAAATACCCATTTTCAAGAAATCATTTAAAATTCACATAATTTATAAAGGAAGTAATTTAAAATTGATTTTTGAATCAATGAGTCCCATACCAATTTGAAACTTTTGAAATAAATTAACATTTTAAAACAATCGTTTCCATATAAATAAATCCTTAAAATCATTTTTATAACATGGATGTTAATTAAAATGATTTATAAAAATTAATCATTAAAACATTTAAAATATTGATCTTGATAAAGAGTCCCTTCCAAAAAACCTTAAAATATTTATTTTGCAAAGCATTTTCATGAAACATGGACATGGATGATAAGAATTTCCCAGTAAATACTTACACATAACCAATCTTGGATAATAATGAGATTGAAGAATTAACCCTTACCTCTTAAATTCCTTTGGTCGAGGGTACGTTTAACCTCCTATATAATGGACATAGTATGTTATTAAATTAAACCAAAACCATATTCATATTTATGAGATCATACTTTATTCATTTATGGATTTATAATTCCCATTTAATAATAATTTCTATGTTAAAATAATATTTGGGTTTATAATCGCTTTCTCTATCCTACATGTTTTAATTTGTTATTCTTGATTGTATCACTTATATAATGATTTAATTGTTTCCATAATATAAAAAATTATTTATGTATCATATATATTCATAATATAAATATGTATAATAGATATATATATGAAATGGAAAACACTATTTATGGAGACGGTTGGTCGTACGTACGTGTAAATAATATTTCTGTTTTCATATCGTATTGAACGGAAGTAAGTGAATGAGATATATGTAAATACATATATATATATATATATATATATATATATATATATCCAATAGAATTATTATGTCATATATTACATACTTATATATTTTTATAATCATCATTGAATGGTGAACATGGAAATGAATCCCATAGCGTTGTGAACATGGAAATAAATCATATAGATATGGGGATGAGTGTAAACATATGCCACATCACTTCGCCTTTAGACTAGTTCATTTGGTTTTTCTAAACAAACATTAGTAGCATTGGGACATACCTTTGTTTTTTGATTTATTATTCATCTAAAACAGATTAGTGAGTTTTCTATTATAGTATGAATCTTAGATCAAGAGAGAGAAGAACACTCTTCTAGTTATAAATTCATCATATACTATTAGTTTTTTATCTATAATTAATTTTTTGGATATAATTAGGTACTCTAAGACTAATATTTTTATTCATTATTAATTATCAATTTTTGATATTTATGATTCAATAATTATGTAACTGTTAATTAATTTTGAAGAAACATGAAAAAATTTCTTCCATACATGAAATAATATGACATTGATCCTAATTAGAAACTAATAAAATATTTTGGTAGTAATATATATAAATTAATCGTATAAATTTAATCCAAAAAGAAATTTTAAAATCATTCGCTTCATTATATTGAATTACGAATCACTATTATTCAAATTCTAAAATAATGAAACTTACTTCCTCTACTCCATATGTACATTATGTGTCCTAGTATCCAAATACATATATAGAGGACATTTTTTATTTTACTAGGTAATGAGTAAAATATAAGTATTACTTATAATGGTGACCACAACTAAAGTCTGTGTAACTAAAATATTCTTATTTAATTAATCATAGTTACTCTTTCAGGGTCCTTTCTTACCACAAAATAATAAAATATCTTCTTTTCCATTAATATCCTTTTAAATAATATTCCTCTTCAAAGTACATTATAAATGTTCTGTTTTCTTAACAAGTCTTGGTTTTTTCAATATGGTTCATTACACTGATATTCATATCGAATAGGGTACCATGTTTTAAAAAATCCTTATCAATCAGATGAAACATAATGAAAATAAATTCAAATAGCTTATTCATATGGTTCATCGAGTAATCTTTGAATAATGTAGAGAACCTATATAATTAGGATGATACAATGATATTAATGGAAAATTTATTAACCAAATGTAATCTAATATTTTCTAAATGATCAATTTACTTCATCATTTTCAAGACATGATCACTAGATATGTTTCTGCCTTCCTATTTTTGATGATATATTATAGTAAAAATATAATTTATATTAAACCTATACTTTTCAATTTAAAGATCACAGAAATGAGTATTCATTGGGTAAAAATTGTTGTCCTAATATTTCTTCATTAGTACTTTATACATAGATAATAACATGAATTAATATACATAAGAGGAATAGTTAGTGAATATATTATATTCATCATTTTCACCATCACTTGTTTAGTCGTAAGGTTAATTAGGTTTTTTGGATAGAAACACAATGATTTTTTACTTTATATTTGTTTAGTTTAAATGAAGGTACCACTTAGATAAATTTGTGTCCATGAGGACTTATCCTGGGTCATGGAATGATCTTAATTTTCATGTGGCCTCTCTTATCATTTTTATAAAATAGTCAATGAATATAATTAGAAATTTATTTTGATTACCAAAGCTGAGAGATGAAATAATTTCATTCATTTTATTACTCTCCAAATATTTAATCAAGTCTTAATAATACTCACCAATAGAATCATAATTTCCTATCACATGTACATTATAGTGGAAATGATCTATATTTCTCTTCTAATAACCTAGAAAATAGCCCAAAAAATTATTCAAATGTAATTAAGTTGGTGGTCTTGTGAGCTATTGACTCACAGATCCTTGACCAATTAAGTAAACTCTGTAATCATGAAATCTTCACTCATATATCCTCAACATGTTCCCCCATGTAACATCACATGTAGAAAGTGATACACCTCTTGATGTCAACTTGGTTAAGTCAACCCCAAAAAATCATTTGAACTCCATGACATATTTATTTATCTTCATAATGTCTAGACTAACACATAATTCTATGGTTCCATTCCAAATAAAATTATTGAAAACATTAAATTTTCTTGAGTTATCTTTCAGTATTTGTGGGTTAATTTCATTATTTTATTCTTTATATTTACAATTTATATTATGTGGACTTTTTATAATTAATTAATATTGTCCTTGATAAAAAAATGTATTCATAATCCATTTATTTTATTTTAACATGCATGTTTTTTGACATTATTTTTTCTAATCATGATTAAAATCATATAAAAATGAGTCCCATAGAAGAAAATTGCACAATTAGATAAAGTAAACTAATTAAAATTACTTTATCACAATCTTTATAATTGTTTATTTTTCTAGTAAACAAAAAATTAACCTATGAACACATGGGAAGAACTCATTGAGATGATATTTGCGATAATTATAACTTCCACTATCGCACATTATCTCTTATCAATTGCTATCACTTAAGATATGGTTCTGAACCACCTCCCCTTCTTTGTGAATTATCCTTTACATGTTTTTACTCAAACATAGGTGAGTTTAACTGGGGTATTTGATACATAAAATTGACCATGGACTCATAGGTCCTACATTATAAAGGTCGTACATATTATACCCATAAAATCATATATAATTTTTTATAACAATATAACATATAAAAACACATGAAAATAAACTAAATAGAAACCCACCTCATACATATCCCTTCAACCTCCTCATTAGACACATACATGAAATGACATCACATTCATACATGCTTGTATTCATTTCAAATATGATTATCAATTAAGATAATTTTTTTATGAATTAATAATGAATGATATTAGTAATACATTCTTTATCTTAATTATCAATCAACGATGTCCTGGATATATATAATATTCCAGTATTTTTTAATTTTAAAATATATTAAATAAATTTATTTTATTTAAAATACTAAAGTATAGTGCTTATATTAGACACCAAAAAGTGTGTGGAATTATATCTCTAGATAATGTCATTTCTGGTGATTGTCAATTATATGATGTGTACAACTACATAACTTGATGTTTATTGTATACTGTGCATACTTCTAATCAATTACTATGTTCTCACACAACAAGTATGTTTTCACAACATGTCACAATATACATGGATTATAGTTCATTGGGTCAAGTCTAGTAGTCAACATGATGCGATAGACCATACGACATGCCTGTACATTCATGGCGTGTACCTCTTTCAGTGAGTATAAAGTAAACGATGTGTATGGATAGTATACACAATGTGAACGTATATAATAACATGTATATTAACTAATAATTTAATTTTAACTCAATATGGATTGTAATACTTGACATGTCCCTTAGGATAATTAATACCCCTCACATATAGTGTACATTAGATACACACCATATAGTTTGAATTTAATTCTCAATTACAATCATTAATTCAATTGACCTGTCAGGAATTGCGAATCTCAATCCAGAGTTATAAGGGGTTACACGACATGTACACTAGCTATATGAAATGTAATTCTTTAAAAGGATATAAACACTACAAACCCAGGGACTCATCATGTGATCCTTAAAAAAATATGGTGTTACATGTTGTGCAGAACTAGCTCCAAGCCATGTAGACACCCCTAAATTATGATGCTCGACTAAAAATCTATAAGAATAATCAATATTAGTGTTTAATAAATTACATGTTGATCATATTGTTAACATATAATCAACATAGAAAATGGAATGGTGTTACATAACATGAAATAAAGCTACACATCATGTACCCCCTGTCAAATTTTGTTCCAACTAGTGGTCAATATGCAGTGTATTTACACATAATGTAATGAAACATCACATGAAATACCATGATTGGTGTAAAAGTTTCCTTATATAGTTGACCTAGACTACACAACAAGAAATTTTGGTTATGTTATATGTAATTGTGTCATATAACAATAATTTGAGACACTTTCAAAAAGAATATTCATTGGTTTTTAACCAATATTTGGCATATTATAGGTCATATGATAGTTGAAGAACCTGTTATATAAAATTTTTAAATTAAGATTGATAATTAAAAATAAAATATTCCAATAATATTTTTCAAATTGATCATGAAAATTAAATAATTATAAATATTAACATGATTACTTTGATGCCCCTTAAAGGATCTAAGAATAGTAGAACCATTGTTTGGGTCCATACCCAACAAGGATTTTTTCATATTTAGTGAATAATCCCAAGGACCGTGATGAAGAATAATCCTTAAAATGAGTACTCTGGAATAATATTAAAAAATAATTTTACAATCAAGAATAAATGAACTTTGATGTTAATTTTATAATTAATTTGATAATATAAATTACCTTGGTCTTGAGAATCTTTCTTTGATGAAGATGTTAATCATTTAAACCCCATATTCCTTGTGTACCATCATTGTGCTAAGAGGATCTAATGTAGAATCCCACTTAAGGTGATCCACACATTCTATATGATCTTTGACCTATGTTGATATTGCTTTGTGTATAGGAGAATATTATCTAAATATATTGCACTTCTTATCATTATCATAAAACTATCTTCCAAGAATGAAGGATTGCCTCTCTTGTTATCTAAATCATGAGAGGGAGGAAGGTGGTTGATAAATTCTTTCATTTTTAGGAGAAACCCTTGGAATATTCTTAATCAAGATAATTCTATAGGGAGGATGTGTGTTTTAAATAAAGAATGATTTCTTTAACTATCTAAAATGATATAAGTGTTTATAAATAGATCAATGGTTTAGTGTTGACAATATAATTAATGAAATTAATCAAATAATAATCCTACTATATTCCATATACCAATAATTATAATAATATTATTTTATAGTGGAACACATTGACGTACCCAAATAAATATCATTTATAAAATAAATCAATAATTATATATTAAAAATACATTTATGATTATTTTATTTCTATTAATGGGAAATTAATCAAGTAATTACACCTTTATCAACCATAAATGAACCTTGAATAATTAATATAATTAATTCAATAAATAAATAGATATTATATTCATAGGCTTGTTATAATAGCCCACAGATGTGACCATCCCATCCATGTGTCTTAAAGGAAATATTTCCTTATAATACATTTCAAAGGCTTTCTTAGTTTAGAGTTTTATAGAATTAAAACAAAAAAATTACTTATAAAACCTATTATATTTGTATCAATTATACATTTTTTCCATCATATAAAAAACTACTTAGTCTATAATGAGTCTTATGTATATCCCATAAATTCTACACATAAGAAACTCTTCTATAAATTTCATAACTTTACTATCTTTATAACCCAGTGACATGGAAATATTATAAATGGGTGGTCTAAAATGACCATAAAGGGTAAATATAAGCATTTATAATCACATATAATAAGTGATAATAAGTCAAGAATATGATAATAATGAGGATACATAATAAACTTATACAATAAAAATACATGGATTAAAAATCATGGCATATGGCTTAACCTAAAATAAGACATGAATCCCAATATTGTGGAAAATTGATTCAATAACCATATCCAATGAAATAATAACATATTCCTAGGGGAAATAATAAAACCCTATAACATCTTTCAAATATGGCACAACCATTATTATAGAGAAACATTACTATCATGAGATATGTAACGTCCTGACCCGGATCACCTCTAAGACGGTGGCCAGACTGGTGGGTTACATGACTTCAAGTTCATCTCCCTGAATGCCAAAGGCTGACGACTAGCAGCAAGGGCCTCTTTGTGTCTGAGTGGGAGACTATAACCTCATAGGTAATAGATATTATCAAATCAGAAGTAAACAATAATTAATAATAAATAGCGGAAGCATTATAATGAATAAACTGTAGCAGAAGCAATATAAATAATCCAACTAAATAATACTCAAGTGCGGAAGCTCACAAGACAATGTCACACCATGATGCATGTGTAAACTAAAAGTACAAAAAACAGAACCCAAGCATGATATCAACTAAAATAAAAAGAAACAAAGTGAAACAACTGCATTATGAGTAAGGCTCGGTCCTCTGCTTCAGTCTCCATCCTAAGCAGCAACAATCAATCAAGAATCGAAAGCAACACACTTTCCTTTGTCAATACCTGCAAACATATAATCTACTTGGGTGTCAATGACACTCGAGCAGGGTGTGAGATAAAATCCTAGTAGGCGAGTACCTGTGATGTCTAAACCATTCCATTTTGTGCAATAATAAAATGCAGTGTTCCATTATATAACAATTGTAGATAATTCATTAAGGGTAATGAAATAAATAACTCGGCCCAGGTTCCAAGCGGCACCCATGCAAAATCACCTACTTCGGCCTAAGCTAGAAGTATTAAAGGAATATTTGTAATTATAATACCCATATGCATATATATTAAGCCTAAAAGAGTAAGGTAAATAAGGAAGAGGCATACCCCCAAGCATGTGCTTTAACTTGGGGTCTAAGTTATGTGTCAACCAGGTGTGCTTCAACATACCAGAAAATATATCAAATCTCAAGAGAATAACAAAGACATTAATATAAAACTTCAGTGAAACATTATTAAAGGTTCAAGTTGAGATTTAGAGTCTGAGCCCCTCCCGATGGTATTGTAACAGAACATTCTTTAATTATCCAATACCACTGAGCCCGTCCAAGGCAATCTTTTGAAAGACCAATTATCGCTCATGGAATGGCTTTACCCTGAGTCTGTCCCAATCTCACAAAAATGGGTCGAGTGCCATCTAAGGCTGGCTTAACCACATTTCCAACGGATCCATCCCGGTGGGCTATTTTGGAACCGGTATCACTCAAAAGTATTAGAAATCCCGGGGAAGTCCGAGTCTGACAAAGCCAAGAACACCGCCCCCGGCACATAGAGGTAACCGTCAGGAATGAAGGGTCTAAGTGTGGCCCTTAATACGGTACCAACCTCTTTTCCCCGCCCTAAATTTAATTAATGTTTTCACAGCAGCAGATATGATATCAACATATGTAATTGCAGCTTAAAACCAAACAGGTACACACCTGAATCACACAGTGAAAATTAAACAATTCAGCAAAGAAATCTTAACAAGCCAAGGTACCACATCAATATAAGAAGACAAATGCACCTTAAAATAAATAAATAAATTGGACCAAACAACTACCAAGATCCAAAAATTCTGAATATCATAATTAATCTAAATTAATTATTTTAAATTAAACAAAACAAAATAGGTTTTTCAAAACATGGAAATAAAGAAACGTTTTAATAATAAATAAACTAACACAACTAACTACCAAATATTCATCAATTCAAAATTTACAATTAATCTAAATTAATTATTTAAATTGAACACAACAAAAATAGGTTGCGCAACGCATGAAATAAAATAAATTAAATGTTTGGGCTAACAGAAATTATACTGACCACGTTGGAACACCCCAAAGGTGTCCGACCTTGTTGCAAAAAATTTAAAAAATTAATTTATGATCAATACAAATGCAACAACTAGGTGAAACAAATTAATTAATGAATTTGGGTGAATTTGTATAAAGCTGGTAGGCACCGACTAACGACACAACGGTGTGTTTTTATAAATCACAACGAAATGGAGGGAAAGAGAGTTGACACCCTACCATATGGTCGTATATAATCCTATGATCTGTGGTAGGCTTTGATTTGACCAAAAACAGAAGAAAACGAAAGATTTTAGAAAAACCCCAAAATAGGTTAAAATCCTTCCACGACAAACTGCACAAAGGATTTGGAATGAGATCGCACGATTCTTGGTGCGTGGGATAAGCCTTACCGAGAGGTTCATAGTACACCAGACGGTAAAGAAAATGGATTACGAGAAGAGGCGCGACGATCTTACGAAAGGAGGAGAAGGTGGTGTGCACCACCTAGGGAGGAGAGGTGCGCCACACATAAGAGAGGATGAGGAGAGGAGGAGAGGAAAAAAAGAAATAAAAGGAAAGGAAAGAAAAGAAAATGGAAAATATAAATAAGAGATAAATAAATAAAATAATAAAAATAAAATGGTAGAAGAAATGAAATAAATAAATAAAATAGGTTTACCTGATTTTAATTATTTTTAATTTCTCTCCAACCGTATCTATGTTGTTATTTATTTTTATCCCCCTTTAAATTCCATTAATTTCCTTTTATCCTTTTTAATTATTTTTTACCTGAATGATGCGCTATGTCATGACATAATATT
Organism: Viscum album; assembly: GCA_963277665.1. NCBI lineage: Eukaryota > Viridiplantae > Streptophyta > Magnoliopsida > Santalales > Viscaceae > Viscum > Viscum album. The sequence goes on along the minus strand of OY728155.1, from coordinate 1,496,896,801 downwards.
TTACATAAAGCCTGACCAAACGTTTAATTAATTTTAACAGTTGTCTAGGACCAGCAATAGGGTGCACAAGCGCACGCCATGGGTCGTTTTAAAGATATGGACTAAAAACATAAACGATTTACACCTTGATTCAAGTTGAGACATTACATGCATTTATGTGGGTAATTAATAATATTTTATCTAATCCAATAATAAATATTCACCCCTGTATATACATGTTATATATATATACACACACGCGCGCGCACATGTATATTCATATAAATACACCTGCACATGTCTATATAACTATATATATATATATATATATTTAATCTCATATATATAGATATACCTCATATATATATATATACCTCAATGTTTTTGTCCCAATATACTAATAATAACAATAATTAAAATAATTATTATTATTTAATTCAACCCATCAATTACACCATTAATAAGTTAAAAACAATAACCATAAAAAAGGATAATGGTTATTAAATAAATATTGATTACACATTTGTATTTACTTTGAATGATTAATAATATTATATTTATTACATCACCCGGTTATTATTTACTCAGCCACAACTTTATTAATAATGGATGTGCATTTTAATTTATTATTTTCAAAATAAATAATAATATTAATAATAGAATTATTAATATATCTAATTGCTAATAAAATATTTAAAATCCAAATAAATTATCATCAGGTGAGATATGACCAAACATCCAATGCTCGCAATGGTTATACCCTTCTTAGGGTAAACCCCATGTCTCAGAACTATTGGTGTTGTCAGATTTCTCATTCAACGCACCGTTTGAGAGAAAATAATTATTTATTATTTAAAAATATGAATAATTAGTTAATTAAAAATAAATATTGTGTTATCAAGTGCGAGGGTTCCAAACACCCAATTCGAATCAAGGTTATACCCAACCTAGGGTAAACCCGACATTCCGAACCTAACGGTAGTCTCAGATTTTTCATACAATGCACCGTTTGAGAGAAAATATTTATTTATTAATAAAAATAAGAATATTTAATTAATAAAAAATAAATATATAATTATCATGTACGAGGGTGTGAAACACCCGATGTGAATCAAGGTTATACCCTACCTTGGGTAAACCCGACGTTCCAAACCTAATAGTGTTCTCAGATTCCTCGTACAACGCACCGTTTGATAGTTATTTCATTTTTTAAAAAGAAAAAAACATGTGTATCAATAAAATAATATTAATATTTTTATTCTATCAACACCATAATATCGAATATCGGAATCAAAAAGTTCTGATGCTCGGTTTTAAAACTGACCTGCGTAGTTAACAGAAAAATTTTATTTCCTACGTTTTTTCATCTTGTTCAAAACACAGAACATTACAACCTTCCCAAATTAGAACTTTTCAACCCTAAGAAATCTTCGGGAATAACGTAACCCTCACCTGATATACAGGGTCTTGTAGTCTCATAAAAAAGGTCATGTTGCATATCTAAACGCCCAATGCACACTCAAACATTGGTTATCCAAGAGGCACGTAAGCTATTAAGATCTAGGCAATAGTCATTTTTCAACTAAAACACTGAGATAGTACCTAACCAAACACATTCAGCTAGGGATATGACCATGTCGTTGTCTCATTAACTTCATACCAAATTTACCTTCGACCTTAGGTTTTAAAGATAGAAAGAGGCAAATTCTGGGTCATGACACCTTCCTCTATCGAAATTTCTCACAAGACACACCTTTAAGAATTATAGCGACGCTTCTCACTTGATTTCCGAAATGGATAAAATGGTTGATTCCCCATCACCCTTAATGGACAATTTGAGCCAAATTTTTATGAAAAGCCCCGGTCAACCCAAACCGCACATGTCTCACCAGATAACATGTCATAAAAGGTTCTTTCATTGGCCGCTTCATTGAGCAAGAGAGAGAGCTAGTCAAGCCACTCTGACGGACCATTTAAGAAGGTTGTTGGCTTAGATAGAAAGTGTTTATAGACTAAACTGTGATGTCTTCTTCCAAGGTAACTCTCATTTACCGAAAACACATCCACTGAAGTTCATACCTAACCTCCAATGACCTTATTTGATTTAGGCATCCCCGAGCCCAACAATAAGTCTAGGGTAACCTTGGATTTGCACAAAATGAGTGAAAGGAACTAACACAGGGTAGTCTATAATCCATGTTTACGAGTGAGACATTGGTACCAGGGAAAGATGACCATATCAAAACATTGACCGAAGCCAGAGTGGCATCATCCTGGCAGTCAATTTAGATGAAATGGTTTGAGTAGAAGAGTTTGTCCAAGGAATTCCTACATAGAAATCCCACATCGAAGGAGGAGGCACATGAAGCACCCCATTATAAGGTGTTGAGGATACCTATCCCATCATGAGGCCTTTTCTTAGGGGATTCCTGAGGGCTAGAGCCTAGGGAAAACAAAACTGTGTGGGACCTTTCCCATCACGAGGCCTTCTCATGGGGGATGCCTAAGGGCTAGAGCCTACATTTATGAGAAACTATGACATAATTTTTTATACATATCTCATGAGATCTTATCTTTTAACGAATGCATTAGACTGTGATGTCAGTTCCCACTCATCATTCATATTTTCTTACATGTTCCATAAGAAATCAATTATTCATCATATAAAAAAGAACACATGGGATAGAAATGGGTTTCATTAAAAACATAATAAATAACCGATGGAAAGAAAATGGGTTTAATTCACCACATCAAAATAAGCCATTGAAGAAAATGGATTTCATTTCCTTTTAAAATGGATTTAGATAAGGAATACATCAACATTATAAACCCATGGAAAATAAATTAGTATCAAAATATATTTACTAACATTCTTGGTAAACACCATTTAGTCAAGATAAATCATATGGTATATATACTATTTAGAAAAAGTGTATATGACTGGGTCAATAATTATCTCAGTAAATCTATGTATGGAATCTAGGTGAAAAACTTTCAATCAAAGGATAGAAATATAGAGCACCCACACCCCAAATGAATTTGATCAAAATTTATTTATATTCTTGATAGATGTTTGGAACGATATTGGTAGTGATAAATCCTATATTTGATTGAAAATAAAATTACATAATCCATACAAAGAAATAATGTTTATGGAAACCATGAAACACATATATTATTAAATAACATTACGTTTGATATCATATACAACAAGTAATACAAATATTAAATGAACCCCATTATAGTATTATTTAAATATAACCATTATAAACATACTGTTGAATTGGAAGGTATGAATAAGATTAAACACATTATGAGATAGATGTATATATAATCTAACTACTCAATATAAATGTTTTTTTAGTTATATGGAAATAGACACTAAATATTTAGTAAATACATTTTATTCTTCAAAATAATTTTATTAAAAAATATTTTATTACTTTTATGACAGAATATTATCAATAATTTCTATATTATCTAGATGGTTTATTTGATAAAATATATATTTTATTCAATAATAAATTATAAATTACCTTTGATTCATTTTTGGATATTGTTTTTTTGAAAAGTTTGATATTTTAGTGAATAGCAAAAAATACTATTTTTATTGAAAATTATATTTTTGTTTCAAGCATTTAAAAATGTAAATTTGTTTAAAAAGGTTTCAAAGCTAAAATAGTTCAATAATATAATAAATAATTAAATTATATTCATTCGAATTAGTTTTAATATTGTATCTTGTTATAGAAACATTTTTATAATTAAATGGAATTTTTTCTAAAAAATTGGTTTCCTTAGAAATTTTTTATCTTAAATTAATAATTTAAAAAATTTAGAAATTCAATATTTTAATGTTTCTTAAATATTTAAAATAAATATTTATCTATTTTTTAAATAGTTCCCTTTTATTTTTCATCATAATTAATAGTAACCATTGTAAATTTCTATCACCATGGTAATGTTAAAATGGGTCAAATTGGGTTAAAACCATGAGATAAGGTCTTAATATCAACCTAAAACTTGACTTTATCTAATTGTATGGGTATATATCATCAATTTACATTATTATATATTTTATATGTCTAATTTTCAATCGTATATAATTTATTGGGAGAAATATATTACTTTATGAAATCAATAAACACAAAATGTCTCTTTCTTGACATTAATAAGTCATCATTTTTTTAGAAGGATAAAAATTGGAAAATATATATTATAAATGATTATTTTAAATTTAAAATAATATTTTATATCATGGTAGTTTATTTCAATGTTTTAGTTATTAAATTACTACCTTAAATCCTTATGTAATGCTAATATAAAATTTAAACAATTAAAAGAAAAATTAAATAAATTATTTTAAATCTCTAAAAGTAATATTTTCTGAGTCAATTAAAGTGGCCCCAAAATTTTATGGATATATATTACGAATTATATCTTTGATAAAACTATATATTGAAAATTAAATATTTCCTATGATAGCTACAAAGACTAAGTAAATGAATACTCAAAAAATGGCATTGTTGTAATTTTAGGAAAAATAATATTTTATTAAATTACTTAAATATCAAAAAAAATTGAAGTGTATAATTAGGATAATATATGGGCTTAAATTTCATACGTTTTCTATTTAGGGAAAAATTATTACCCTATAAGTAAAATTATAATCCTTTAAGAGTGGAAAAGACATTACAATAAATAAGGTTAAAATAGGTTGACTAATGGGTTAAACCAAAAGAAAATTTTTAAAGACGACTTACACAGGTACACATTTTATTGGTTGAAATGATTTTAACCATATATTTTCTTATTTTCTAAAGTATTTCCACATTATTCCACCTCCACTTGAAAATTAATTTATTATATTTATATATTTTTATTGATTCCTTATGTGTCTTTTAGTTCACTATAAAATGGAATCAATTTTCCTCTTTATATACACCACCTAGAGCCTATTATAATGAAAAAAACATACCAAAACATATTATAAAAATAGGTACCCAATTTATAGATGAATTTGTCTTCCTAAATGACCATAATTATTTCCCTTAAGGTAAGATCCAAAGGAGTACTTTTGAAGAAGATGTAATAGTCCTTACCAGATCTTTCAAATTTCTTTCTTATTCAACATCCTATAAATATATTTTTATCATATTTAAATATTAAATATAATAAAAAAATTGATTATATTTTATTATTATTATTTTAATACCATTCTCCATATATTTTCTTTTCTATGAAAATTAAAAACATTGCTCGTGCGTACGTACGACTTACCTTCTCCAAGTTATGCTTTAATTCGTTATTCACCACCACAGTACATGGATGGTTATAAATATAAAACTAATAAATATGTATTATATTGATGACATAAATATTAATATTTAGTTATGATGTCATATATTTCTTGTTACTTTAAAATCCACTGGATAATGATGACGTCACTGGTTCGTATATGCAGACTACCACCTCCATGAAACGATGCGATTCATTATTCATTTACGCTTTACATGGGTGTTAATAAGTATATATTTAATTATTATATATGATATATATATATATATATATATACTTTTTATAACTATATAATGTTGAATAATTATTTAAATTTAGTTTTTTCCATTTTTCAAAAGGCGAAAACAATGTCCATGTGTACGTACATCCAATTGTCCCCATGAAGAATGTAATTCATTTTCTTATTTATACCTTCTATGTATGAATATACATGTGTATATAATTAATTTATAATATATTTATGTCATTATTAATATTTTTGATAATATTAAACAATTTTCAATGTACAATGACCAAAACCATTGAAACAAAACTTATAAGAAAAATGAAGCAATTGCCACTCGGGACAGTGATTTTAATAATGAATGGTTCACAAATGGTGGATAAATTAATTTATGTAAATAATATATGTTATGATATATATATGTGGTTCTTTAATATATTTTTAATAAATATATATTTATATTATAAGTGTTTTGAGAATATATGATAGAACTCATTCATCAGAAAAAGGTTTATTTAACAATATCATCATTATTCATGATTATTTATATTAGTGTCTCCACTGGGGGAATTATTTCATATTTCTATATTAAAACCAATATATTTTCTTATCCTCTATTTATTTTAGGAAATTATATGTTTTCATTTCATTTTACACTCATTAAAGACTCAAGATTGCGAAATCATATTTTTATGGAAAATAATCCTTGTTTTCATCTTGGTTGGGAATATTTTTCTTCCGTATCAATATTTTAATTTAAATGTTCTAAAGAATATTTTTAATATTCTCCAATAATTTAATTGACAAATTTTTATGGATGTGTTATGTTGATTTTATTAAAGGAATCCACCTTTTATTTTTCGAATGAGGTACTTTCTCACATTTCTTACATAACTACAAAATAAATGTTTTTAACTTATATGGAATGAATATAATTTCATTCCATCATAACCAATAAATGTTTTGAATAATACTTTACAATTTTACCAGGATATCTTTAAAGAAATATTTTCTAAAATATTTGGGAAATTTTTATATTTAAAAGAGGTTATTTCAAACTGAAAATGGGTATTTTATTAAATTGATATTCCAGTCAAACTTTTAACGTATTTTCATATCTGTCAACATAATTTGTTGAATATTATTCTTTTATAAGGTTATAAATCAATGATAAAATCCTCCATATTACTATGGATAGATTATGTTCATTTTTTCTAGGGAAATTACTAAAATTATTTATGTCAGTTCTTCTAATATTGATAGTTATTGATTTTTATGGAATATTGATTATGTTGTATGGTTTATTCATATAATGAATGAATTTTACATGTTAAGTGATGGGTGAGGATCATATATACATATCCATGCAATGAATTAGTAGTTCTAATGACAAAAACTAGATGGATAGACTTATTAAATTGGTTTTGGTGTATATCTACCCATAGTTTAAACTATCATGGATCAAGAACATGATAGTAAGATTCAGATTTATTATATTCCACATTCTATCATTATGAAATTAGTTGCTAATGAAAATGTGATAATTTTGAGTAATATCAATGGATAAATTTCAATATCATATGATTATATGTATGGTATAAATTAATTATCATTTATTATTGGCATATTATTCTTAATTATCAAGTTAATGATTAAATAAAATGTTATTTTAATAATTTACCTTCATATATTAATTATGCCTAATTTATTACATATATCTTCTACTGTGAATAACCCTTAAAATGAACCTAATCTCACCTGTTATTTCATTTCATTTCCCTAGGACACCAAGAGGTGTACTATATCTGATATGAACATATTTTCTAGAGGTAATAATGGTTTTCTCAAAGAAAATATTTTTTGTTTTTATTTTTTCAATTGTAAATGAGATTAATGTATTTATATAGTTTACCAAGACTATAAGACTATTCATCCCTTTGGGTCTGATTATGTGTATCTATTCCAATTAAAAAAATAACCATCGACTTTGGGTTACTATGTTTGGTGTTTTATAGTTGCTATTAGTGGAAGTTTAGTAGAAACAATGGAAAGTAGATTAAGGAAATCAAAGATTTGGGATCGAAAGGTTACGACTAACTTTAGGGATAACTTTATGTATAGGATAACATCCTATTGTTTTAGTAATAATAATATTATGTGGTTTCCTAGAAATAAATCCCTATCTAGATATTACACATGGAATTGGTTTTGGTAAAAATTTATCTAGGGGTAATAACAATGAAAAGAGTTGGTCGAGTATATCTTAGCAATAATTGTGGTGCATGGTTAGTGTTTCCAATATGTTACACATAGTATGAGACTCCAGCAGAATTTTTTGGGTTAATTTTCATTTTCCTTATGGACAATTATGAAGGATTTTAATTAATTATGACTATGAATGACCTCAGTCAAACCTTACCTATATTATATTGAAAATAATGTATCATAATATTTATATCCTATAAATTATTTTCCAGATTATATAGTTTCCCACAACGATTATTGTTTCACATACAATTTTTTTGGTTTCTATCAATGGATGGATATATAAGGAATTGTGTTAACATTGAATGTGATTTAAAATATGAATATTATGAGAAAAAAAATTGACGATGACTAGAGTGAAAGATAATTTGATTATGCCTAAATATTTATCATGATATATGATTAAAAAATTGCACATTAATCAATTATTAGACTCACCAAAGAATAGAAGGATATAGTTTTCTGAGAGCTTGTGTACTTTAGACCACGAAGGAAAGAAGGCCCAATTTTCAAATTTTCAATAATATGGAAAGAGATACCCCATGATTTTATCAAAGGAAGGGGAAGAAGTTCTCTACGTAGAAATGATTGTCATAGTGAAATGGATTACTGAGAATTTCATTGTCAATTTTTGGTGGAACATGGTAATTACCCAAATCAATTCCATAATTCAATTGTTAACTCCTAGACCAAGGATTTTTATATTCTATGTGAATCAGTAAAGTTAAAGGAAATAAGTTTTTATTATTTTAATTTTAGAATAATGTTTTAAAAGTGTTATAATAATGATATTTTGTTTATAAGATTCATGATACATCTAAGGACTATTTTGTAGTAGTTTTTTAATAATGATTTGAAATCATACATTGAATGGTAATGATCCCATAGAGAAATTATTTAATATTAAATTCTCATTATATAAAAAACACATGACTAAGTAGAACATTACCATTAATAAGTGTGTGAGGATGAGATACTAATATTATGTTCAGATAATGATATAATTGATACAAAGACAAAAAATAGGATAATATCAATGACTATGGAATTGATTAAATAATTTTTTATATATTTTCAAAATTTATATTTTCTTTGATGCTTTCATGATTTTATTAATGTTTTGTTGTGAATTAGTTTTTTACAGTGTTTTAGGAGAATATATGATCAAAGTATTAACATTTTTTATATGACATTAAAATATAGTTTATATTGTTATAGGAGTTAATGTTTAGATGATTTTGAATGTTTTGTGACTTTCTTTCTAAATTTTGGGATTTTTGGATGAGTTTTAAGGATAAATACTTATGAAATGGATTAAAATTAAATTTTTAAATTAATATTGACGTTTTATAGATTAATATATTATATTAGATAATAAGTGCTATCCATATTGGTTTTGTTAAATATTTAAAAGAAAATGGAATGACCTGTCATTATTTTATCAATCTTAGGGTCCATTAAATGTTAATTTCAATGCTTTAGGTATGAAAAATCATCTTGTAATTTTTTTAGTGTTATAAATCATGATAGAAAAACAATATATAAAATTTAGTAAAAGGATCATGAAATTTAAATGTATTACCTTTAAATTTATTTATGATTAATCAATGGAATTTTCACCCATCAGATATTTATGGATTTTTTTTTTCATTAACTTTCTCATGGACATGTTATCTATAACTATATATAATTAATTTCGAGATATATTTATCCTACATGAACATATTTTGACTTCCAAAAAATGTTATCTTATTTGGAAACCAATTTATTGTTATTATAGAAGACCTTCATATTTCCCCTTCATTATTTTTAAGAGGATGTTATATATTGACTCTTTTACTTTAATGGGTTTTCAAAAAATGAATTTTAAAATGTAAAACCCATAAATATTGTGAAAATTTTAAAATTGTGAGGGGTTTTTTTAAAGTTACGGATAATGTGGCACAATTATATTTTAAAAAAATTATATGTTTGATAGTGTATACAAGACACAACACCAATCTTAAATGAACTAGAAAATATTATTATTAAAAAATATCTTTTAAAACCTAATTGTTGAAATAGTGGCTACTAATAAGATTTACCAAACTATGATATATATATAAATAAATATATATATATATATATTTATATATTTATATATATAATTTAATTACTCAATACAATTATATTGGTTAATTATTTTTAAATAAGCACTCATTTTTTATAAAAATCATTTTAATCTTCAAAATTCAATTTATTCAAAAATGTTTTTATTTCTTTTTTTACAATCGAATATTATGATTATTTTCTAAAAATATGAAAACTATTTTGGAAAAAAATGATATCATTTTTTAAATAATCATTTAAAAATATATTTTTAGATATGTACATTCCCAAAATCATACAATAAAATGTGTATGGAAAAAAAGGATTTTCTCGATCGAAAAAATATAAGGTATGTTTCCTTACAACAAGTAAATAATGATCCATTGGGAAAAATGAAATACATAGAAGACATGTAAAACCAAAATAATGACTAGTGTAGAATAAAATGATACTGATTTTATTGTTAAAACTATAAAACTTCCTTAGATTAATTATATTTCAAATAGAATCTTTATTTGAAATTTAGATTATTGATCACACCCTCATGGTATAGGTAATGTATGAATCATTATAGATTGGAAGAAAGATAAGGAAATTGAACATAAAGTCTCATGATATGGAAGATATTTAATTCAAGAAATAAATATAGAATTTAATACACCCAAAATAAATATAGTACAAACCATCAAATATATCTCTTGGAATTGAAAATAGAGAAAAATATCATATACTAACATTTCAAATATTATGAAAAAACCCATGATCTAGTTGAAATATAATAGAAAATTTAAAATGATTAAATAAAATAAAATGATTATAAAATTTAAGGTGTGGAATTATTTTTTTCCTACAAAATAAAACATGGTGTATTATATAAACTTGTACCCATGAATTCAAATTTGACACATAGGACCCTTTTCTAAATTCTCTCATTGTGGGAAAGTTCCCTAATATCCTATATAAAAAATATATATCTTAATTTCCCATTTAGTAAAAATTTTTATAATAATCAATCCTTTATAAATTTATTTATAATTATTCTTTATATGTATATTAGTTTTTTATTATCAATTTTCTATATCAGGTGTGACTAATCATGATCATTTCGAACTAGTTCCCTAATAAAATTGTTATTATTCATTATTATACAAAATTTCAAAATTACCTTATAATGAAACGTATTTTAATTTATGTTTTTAAATTATTTAAAATGTTATACTTTTATTATAGGGTATCTTTCTTATGAAAATACAAAAAGATGAATTTTATTATGTGCATGCATTGATGATTTTCAAAAAACAGACATTGTTATCTTATCTAATGAGTTTAACATTAATGTTAAGATACCATAAAAAATAATTTTTTAATAATTTATATAATATATTAACATAAATTAAATTCCCATATTCATCAATGATATAAATTTATAGCATTGTTCTAGTAGGTTTTTAAACCAACCCAAACAAGAATATTCCCTAATTAATGGATGATTTTGAATTAGTTTAGGAATAATATCTTTATACCAAAAGTATAATGATCTTATTTAGTGTTTATTAGTGTGATATATTGTAATTTTAAATAATTATAATAATAATATATCCTATACAATTTTATTTCTTTGTATGATGAAATATTTTTTCTCTATTTATCTTCACTTTTGAATGATTGAATTTAAATCATTTTTTTACAGATCATATTTTTAATAGGTTATAAAATTTTTATTTACAACACCTTAATCATTTCATAAAAATTATATTTAAAAATTATACCAACTTTCATGACCATCCAGGTAAGGAAGTGATTTCATAAATATGATGAATATATATTAAAATATATAATGGTACCAACCATGTAAGGATATGAAGTAAAACGAAACATGTTGCGCCATGGAGGCGGTAGTCTATTCAACGCACAGATGACAGTTTAGTTTTTCTTAAAAGAATAATGAAAGGTGCTATATGATTTCACCTTAATAATAACAACATAAAATTATAATAATTATAATAATTTTATAATTTTAATTTGGTGTAATATAATTTTAGGTAGACTACTTTCAAATAATCTAATAGAAATTAGAAATGAGCAGTTAGAAATATATGCCTCACTACTTAGATTATCTCATTCGCAATGGCAACTAATACATTTAGGAATAGTATATTAAGAAGAAAAAAAACAACTTCAAGGTATCTAGTAATGTATTGGAGTGGATTTGGAAGGTGTTTTTGTTGAAATGTATTGGTTTTAGTTTGGAAGGAGGTGAGGAGAGGAGTTCCCCTTTTATAACGAAAAAGGGGTAGTATTTTTCTAAATACCCAAATATTTTTCATAATGTAAAGTTACACTCAAGAAAAGTGGATAAAATTAAGAAATAATGGACAGGGGAAGGAAATTGGTCAATTAAGTCTTCCACCACCCATTACCACAAATGTTTTAAACATGTTTGTTGTATTTCTCATTTTTAAAACCATTTCACTTGTTTTGATTTTTTGCCAAGGTAACTAGTTTTTATAGAAGTAATTTATCCTTTATCCAGGAAAATAAATTGGTCCATATTACATAATTAAGGAATAATTATTAAAAAAATTAAATCCATATTATTATATTAATCTCCTCCCATGGATAAAAAATAATTTTAAAATAATAAAATGTATAAATTAATAATTTTGTTTTTGAAAAATGTATGTTATGTTAAAAAATTCCAAATATGGGTTTGTAAATTTTATAAAACATTATTGAAATTTTATAGTAACTAAAAAATATATTTTATTCAATAGATATTTCATGAATTTATAATTTATACTTATATACTTATAATATCTTAAAATTCAACTTATTTTTATAAACGATATTTTGCAATATTTACCTAAAATCAATCTTTTTAGAAAAAAAATCTTCATAAAATAATATTGAAATTATAAATCCAAAAGTGAAGTCAATTTTATAAAATTAAATTTCAAGAATATTCTATTTTTAATTTTATATGAAATCATAAAATAAAATGAGAAGCTCTCTCTATAGGAAAATAGTTTCAAAATTATTAAAAATTATTATTATTATTTCATATCAATAAATAAAAACAACAGTGTTATTGTGGTATATATATATATATATAATTCAAATAACAAAATATTATATATTAATGTTCTTTAAATGAGACATGTAAAATATATCATCATGTTACATTTTTTCAAGTACATTTTTTCTCTTGGTATGATTCATCTTTAGGTTGATCTTATATTGGGGTGTTTTAGGTGATATTTGAAAACATATTGAGAATTTATGCATTGTTAATGGTTTTTGTATAGTTTTATTGAATTGTTCACACATCCAAGGGAATTCATGAGCCCAAATATTGGGGGTTCATGGTTAAGAAGACAATTTTTTTTACTGTGAAGCCCCTCCATAAAACTGTGCATGGGGGATTTTAACCCCCTAAAAATATTATTAAAAATCATGATACCCCTAAATTAACCACAAATTAAATCGACTATTGACCTAAATTAGTTTGAATAGAATTAAATTCTTTTAAAAAGTGGGTTTTCCCCTAACTGAATGGCCTAAAGGCCTTATATTTTTATTTTTATTTGATAATTCCCATGTTATGGGTTGAGGGGGAACCTAAGAGAGACACAAAACATGACCTAAAGGTATAAAATGAATTCATCAAAGACATAAATACTTAGAAATTCCCCTCCAAAATATTAATGTCATAGTGTCATCTCAACACATTCATATAACTGGTCAACATGTTTTCCAATGCAGAGATGCACAGACCTTGTACCGATGGAAGCTGTCATACCATCCTAGTCTTACAAATCCTATAAATCTAATTTGGTGGATGTTCCTACTCTAAATCCACACATGGAGATTTTTCCTTGTATATTATGTATAGTTACTTCAACACATCATGAGGCTCGAAGTCCAATCACTGAGAGAAGGGGGAAATGGCATTGGAGAGGCTGCAAGTGCATCGTGGAGGCAACTGGAGAAACTGAAACAAGAATCAAAAAGGTGACAGGAGAAAATGAAAAGAACATCATAGAGGAAACTAGAGAAACAAGTGACACACATCACAGAGGCCTCTAGAGAAACTATAAGGCACACCACAGATTCAAGAACCTCAACCACTAATGAAATAGAAACCCAACTAATTTGAAAATAGCATCTATCAACCTCAAACCACTTTGAACAACATCGGATAAGGAAACCCTCAAGGATGGGCCATTACCATTGCTAATCCAACATTCGTTTTGAATACCATCAATTGATTGATCTATGTTTTAGCATCATAAATTCAAAATGAAATAAAAACTGGAATGATAAGCATGAAGATTCAAATGGAAATGAAGTAGCCCAAAGTGCATCATAAAAAAAACTGGATCAACCGAAACACACATCATAGAGGTGACTATATCAGCTATATTGTGCATCATAGAGGAAACTATAGCAACTAGAGACGTTCATCACAAAGACCTCTAGATTAGTGAAAGAGTGCATCGTTGGGCCAAGAGCCTCAACCACCACTGGGTCTAAACCCCAATGAATCCATGAATACTGATAATACACCAACTGATAAGGACAATTAAAACCTTAGAAGGGAGAAAAAATGAACCCCAAACTTTCTCAATCTTCCCAGTTGTCATGAACTTCTCATATGTTTTAGTAGGATCATCAAAAAAGATGCAGGAAAATTGAAATACTTCAACTCAAAGAACTTCAAAAACAAAAACTCTCTCAAAACCATATTCATTGTCACTTATTCACCACCAATGATGGAAAATCGCTTGATCCACCATTGGTAGTAGAAATGCCACCATGCTGGAGAATAAAACTATGGTCGAAGCCACTACCGATGTCGTCACACCTCGCAAGATATCATATACAATGATATGCATGCCATCAAGCATGGATGAGATATTTTCTTCGCCCCACGACTGACTCCTACAAAACCTGTTCATAGAGAACCCTCGCCACCCCCATCAACCCTCGCCGCCCCATAGACCCTCAATGCTAGAGAACCCACTATCCTACTATCTATGTCGATCCTGCTGACTCGCCGTCTGCGCCAATCCATATGTGTCGAACCACTTTAGATCTACCATCCTCATAGAACCACCCATCTCTAGGGTGCTATCATGATAAGGGGTCCCCCAAGAGTGCCCATCACTCATTGTTTTGTCCCCTTAACACCCATATCTTTGAGTATCAAAGCACAGTTGATCTTATATCATCATCATTTGATAAGTGGATCATATCTCAAGTGATTTATTCCAATAACATGTTCTATTAAACTTAGAGATTAATATATAATCATTTTATTGATGTATCTGATATTTTTTTGATGGATCTCAATTATGAGATTGTTTGTTTGATCTCCTCCACCTTCATTCTTCATTGGTGTTCCCTAATGTGGGTGTTGTATTATTTTGAGCACTGATAAATGGTAGGTTATTCTATATTGATTTACCCTTAAATTAAATCCATAAAATAAATGATTAAATTGAAATGAATTTTTTAATTATTTAATAACCTGAATTTGAAATAATTGATGTTAAATTTTTAGATTGGCATGGAAATTTTGAAAACACTCTAATTTCAATAGGATTGAAATGAAGGGAGGATTTAATAAAAAAGATGTATTTATTTTGAAATTGATTTGATGAAACCAATTTAATTTTTATCCTTGATAAAATGGATTCTATTTAAGTATTATTTGAAAGTACATGAATTTATTCGAAACCATGATTTTGTTTTTGAAATGGAAAGGTCATGTTGAGAAATGAGATTTGGAAATTGAAATTTTAACAAATTTGAAATGAATCATTTTACCAAGAATGAATAGATGAATGATTGATTCATTAAAACACATGGGATAATGTTTAGTTGATAGATGTTTTGTATAATCACACTTGGATTTGACCCCCTAGAAAGTGATTGATAATGAAAATGCTAACTGAACCAATATAAGAATGATTGTGCATAATGGACTACCCAAATGGGGTGCAGTTTAATTTCACAGAATAGACTCACCTAATAGAGTGTGGACAAGAGTTATCAAACATATAATTTGTTCCATGATCACTAGTGATTAGTGTGAGGATCCTATAACAAGAAACCAACATACCAAAAGGTGTTTAACCATAGTTATTTTATTACATGATTTTGTTATACATGACATTGATTATGGATTTGTTTTATTCATGTCATATTATTTATATAAATATTTTATATAAAATGTGCAATTAAGCTATCTTTGAGATGCCCACCTTCTATTTTTTAAATCATGTTTTTCTTGAAAATATTAAATTGATTTTATATGTATTATTTTTTTTAAATTGAAAGAATTTTTGGTTTCATTGTGGCATATTTCATTATATAACACATGGTGGGACACTATTTAGTTATTTAGACCACATAATACTTTTTCATTTTGTATTTTTTACATTACCTTATTCGAGTTCCATGAAAAGGGAAATTTCCACTTAGATGTGGTAGATGTTATTGATATTTGGGACTCAAAGTCACGTGTCTAACTAGTAGTGAAGTCAAAAACGTGTTTAATGGGCTGTTTTGAGAATTATCTCTTTGAGTATTATAATGTTTTACTATTTTGGGTATTGCTTGACTTTTTTTTTCTAGTATTTACTATTTATTCCATGTTGAGTATACTTACTTGTATCATTATATTTTGGTGATTTGGTAAAATCATTCCTTGTCTATAATTTTATGGTTACAGGTTCTAGTAACCAGAAAATGAGGATCGGGAAATCATATCAGGCCATGATAGAGCTGACTCAGGTATAAAGGTACATGTGTATCTAATATTGTTCATGAAAAAATTTCATCAAAGGTTGTGAGGTTTTGAAACATTCCTTGATGCCAGTATGCATTTTATAATGACTTGGTGGATATGAGGTAGGATTTTTTGGACTTAAGAGGGAGTTGAGTGAAAGTCCCTAGCTAAATCACATCCTAACGATCCTTCAATCACTATCGGTGTTTGGGAAAATTGAATTTGTGGAATTTTTTAATCTGATTGTAGTCTTTTCCTTACCTTGGATTTCAGTTTGTTGAATAGATAATGTCACACCAGGTTTTTCATGTTTTGGTTAATTTTCCAATTTGATGGTAATCCCAATCTTTTCTCGTGTTTTAGGTGTGATGGATGTTGGGTTTTATAGTGTTATATTTTTCAAATATTTCCATATTAATTGGTATTTGGTTTGTATTGGGAGAAGTTTTCATGGGGGAGAGTTTGTGACACATATGGTGTCACTACATTGGGTTTAAATCATTAAAGGATCATTGGGTGGGTTTCCCCTAGTGTTTTGGGTGTCATTTGGGGGTTTTGTCCAATTTTTGGGGTTACATGGTTGGAGAAACATTTTCCCAAACAATGCAACATTAAACCTACATGTTTCATGATTTTTCCAGTATCCCTTCCATGCTTTTTGAACAGTTTACCAAACCGTGCAGTAAAATTGTACAACCGATTACAGATTTAAAAATTTTAATCCTAAAAGTCTGGTTAATGTTATTCTACCTCCCAAATGTATTCATAAATGTTGGCTATTGACTAGATGTGCCTACCTTTCTTTATCTGTCATTTCTGGTTAGTTTTTCGGTGATTTCTCACTAAAGGTTCACGATTCATCATCAATTCCATCCCTTTCCTCTTATCCTCTCCTCCATCTTCCTTATTCTTCCATTATTTCTTGATTTTATATTCCTCCATGGTCATGCATGACATAGGGTTCTTTTTTCCCATGATTTTTATTGGGGTTTTGTTCTTTTAGGGATGATTTTCATAGATCATGGGTTTTTGAACCCGTGGCGAGTGACTTCAGGTGTGTGTTTCCATTCCTTTATGGATTTGAGGTAGGTTTCCTATTGAATATGATATTATAATTTAAGTTTCATCATTTTATTTATTTTATAGCCTCATATAGATTCAAATTATTGTGGTTCAACCATTGGATAATTTATTTGGTGTGAAAATTGGTAGTCTAAGCCTTGTTTTTTTGAAAAATGGTGTTGGTTTGTTATAATTGTGCACACTGATTTTTAGTTAAATGTTTAGTTAGTTTTCACACCTATTTTTTGATTTTTTGAACATGTTTTATCAATTTAAATATGTTTATGGCATGAAAATTTGGTATTCTTCCTTGTTCAGTACAAAATGGGAATTGATTTGTTAAATAGTTGTTGTTTGTTGTGTGTTTAAGTTCTCAGTTGGATTTTTTGGGTTAAGTGTGATTTAAGATGATTATTTTGGTTATATAAATACATTTCTTGCATGAGAAATGGTATTTTGGGGTCCATCTGTGGATGTACAAAGTGTTTTCGGTTTTATAAACAAATGGGTGTTGGTTCTTAACATACTTTTTCATGGGTTTCCAAAAGAAGGCCCTTTTTGAATTTTTATAAAAATGGTTATCCATGGATGTGTAATCTGAATATTTTAAAGGATTTTTTCAATATTTTGATTTTAAAAATGGTGTGTTTACATCTCTTTATGAAAATTGGGATTTTTGGATTTTATAAACATTGATTTAGTAAAATTCTTAAAGGCTCTCTTGGCATCATAATTAAAAAAATGAAAAGTGTTTGTTATAAAAAACCCCATTATATGCTTTTCATTACTTGTCAACATGGAATGGTTGGGATGTACTCATTGTGGAATCCATGGGTTTCATTATATGGGTCCCTCATTTGGGACCCTTTGTGATCAATTAATCTTAAGGCATGAGAGTATTCCTTGGGGACACTTAGAGTGATTCCTATTGTGGATTATTATTACTTTTTATGTTGCGGTTGGAAACTCTAATGGCATCGGTTGGATAACCCCCATTAAATAATTGAGACATGGGAACTTGGAATGTTTATATAATGGTCTAATATTAATTGATGTACTGGTAGGTTATGGTACTGACCAATGGCCCATAGTAGGTGGATATATTGGGTTTATTGCTATAGGAGTTTCCCTCAGCCTTCCCTGAGAAAGGATGGCCGAGCATATTGAGCGTTTTGATTTAATCATGTGTTATATGTCAATAAGGATGAGGTCTCTTATATTGGTGTCTTCTGGATTGTTCTTTATCTCATAGGTTCACCCATGTCTATTAGATTTCCATTCCCTCCAGTGATGAATGTGATGCTTGTATGTATATATACATTGCCCTAATTGTGTTATTATTATTGTGTCATCGTATGTATTGTTTTTCTTGTAATGAGATTGGTTGTTTTTAGTATTTTTTTTGAAAATTATTTTCAAATTAAGTGTTTTACCCTTGTTGTGCAAGGTGAAAAATATAGACATCACTTTTCCCATGAAAATTCCAACAGAACACTAATGAAATGAATCAAGTTTTTGAAATGAATAAGGGAAATGGTATATACTTTTTTGTTAAGTAATATTTGTATGAAATCATACTTTTATATATTCTAGTACAAACTTTAAAATAGATGTTTCTTTTATTTTAAAGGATGTGCATTGGGAATAGATTATCAAGCTGTACTATAGTGTTTTAATACCCGCACCTATAGTTATTTTTCTTCTTTTATCCCTTATGCAAGTTCATCTTGAGATTGATTTCCTTGTTAAACATTGATGTTATTTTTTTAGGGTGACCTAGGGGTCACATGGAGATGGTGTAGTCTTATAGTCTAGTTCGTTGTTCAGTTTTATCTTTTAGTTGTTCTATAAATGATGTTTAGTTCAATTTTATATAGTTGTGTATTAGGCTGTCTATTTTTTTGTATTATTAAATTGTTTATTTTAGAAGAAAAATTCCTTTATCACTCTACTAATTACATCAATGATTTTATCCATCCTATTAAGATCAACAACGCTTCTCGGGACTTGTCATGGAGTGGCCCGAGTGATCAGTTCAAGGACGACTCAGACTGGTTCATGACAAAATAGTATCGATGGTTTTCGAAACATAGCAGAACTTTTATTTCGGAGTTCCCTTTATTATTTTGGGATGTCAAGGTAGATGGAGTAGGATTTCTGGGACTTGAGGGGTAGGTGAGGGAAGAGATTCATGAACTCTTTCTCATTCTGATTCACAAGTTTCCATTGGAAGTCCAATTTTCTTAGTTTCTTGGTCTTTAGTTATTGTTTGGTGATTGTGATATGACAAGGGGAGTTGGACTAATGGTCTATGTGATCTCAAAGGGCCTGACAAGACATGCTGAGATGGGGCATGGTTCTAAGAAGGCTCTTCATGTCGGCGGGGTGTTCGAAACATGGTCGCTAACCATATGGTCAAGTCACCCCCCAACACTAGTTCCCTTTTGTGGGTCTCTTGGACCTTTCTTGTATTCTAAATATTATTTTTGATATCCTTTTGTGAGAATTGTGAAAATGGGTTTTAAGGGAATGGTTGGATTTTGAAATGTGGGAAATGGTTTTTCAAAATTAGATATGTGAAATGTTTTGTAAATTTATGTTTTTCTATAAAAAATCATGGGGATAAAGTGAAAATTATTTAATGGGATTGGATTTTCCCTAATCTAAACTTGTGGTTTGTTGAAATAAAATGTTTGGAAATTATGTATTATTTTAACGTGATTCTGAAACATTTTTTCAAATGGGATATTTTTGGTTGTTAAAAAGTGATTAAATCAAATTAGTTGGTTTTGGAAATTGGTTTTTATATTTTGGTGTTTTCCTAAAAAGGGTCTTAGTCTCTAAGGCTATCAGATTATGAAAAGAGACCTTACTGAATTTTTGAAAAAAGGAAAGGGTTGTTTGGGAAAAAAATTGTTTTAGAAGTAGTATTAAATTAAATGAAATGGATTTTTAATAAAATGGTTTTTGATGAAGTGTGGGGTTTTTTTTTTGAAATCTGAAAATGGTTTTTGACTTGGTTGTTAGTGTGCCTTTGGAAGGTACATGATTTTTGGAATTAAGAAGTTTTGTTTTAGCATTTTTTTTCTCATGGGTTCTCACATGCATAATTTTATGGATATATGGATGGATGGATGGTATGGCATGGTGGTTGGGTGCCCGGGGTGGAACAAAATTTTTCATGTGAGTGAGACTTGATGAAACACCATTGGTGAATGGAAAAATCCACCATGTTAGTTCATTTTTCAAAAGTGTTTTGAGCAGAAAATTGTGCATTTTTATAAAACTAATGGTTATGTGGCAGGTTCTTCCTATGTCTTAAAAGTTTTTTTTATTTGGTATTCTTCCTTGTGATCTGGAAGTCATACTCTTATTGTGTCTTGAGTGAGGATCTAGTTAGTGGATTCGTTTTGCAGCAATGTTCTGTAGATTTATAATGTTTTTTTTGGATGTTGTGATATGTATATGGATGGTTTTCCATTGGCATGATTTCAACATGATTAGCCTTAGGATTCATTTCAAATGTTAAATTGACCTCTTCGGATGATACCTCAACTCATTTGTTGGAATAGAGAGATATTTGTGCTTGGTTAAAATTTCTTCTAGATCATGATAATTTTTTTGGATATAGCAGTGGTGTTCAGAGATTTTGATGTGATTCACTATATCCCTTTTCCATTCTGCTCCTCATTTGGAATTAGAGAGAATGGTTCCATGTATCTATGAGTTACTATTTATATGAAGGTGTATTGTTGAGAAAGTAATTTTTGTGGGGTCTTGTAATCCTTAGCTCTGTACTACAGCATGCCAAATGCTTCAAACATCAGGTCTCCAGCCATAGGACTTAGAGTGAATCTTTTCACAGAGTCAGGAAATCACTAGAGGTTTAGAGACCTCGACAAAGCTCCTACCTCCACCTTTTTGGTGGGGTAGTGTATATGTTTTATTATGATTTATCATCACTATGAATTTCCTATTGTCAAAAAGAGTGTGGTGGACTTACCCCTACAGTTGTGTCTATGGTTATGCCTTCTTGGATGAGGGTTTCTGACCAATGTCCATGTGTGCACCGCCTATGTGAATCAGGTAAGGTCTTGGTTTTACTTGTTCATAGGTGGAGAGTTTCAGGTACTTATGGTTTGTCATTTCAGTTGCCCAATGGTTGGGGACCTTCCATCTCTATCCTGAGTGGTGGGGGTTTTTAGGTCTTTGTGGAATGTGTTGGTCCAGTTCTTGTACCACCCAGTCGGGAGTGGGCGGGTTGAATGTTCAAGTTGTGTTCCTCTTAGCTTGGGTTGGTAGGTTGTTATGGGAGATTTTTGGTTTCCCTATGTGGAAATTTTTTAATGTTACCTCATATGGAATTCATTATTGGTCATTGTACATGTTTTCCAATGGTTGGGAGACCCACTGCGGGTCTCAACGAGATTTCTCTTGAGGATTCATCAAACGGTTGTTGTGTTCTAGTGGTGGGGAGTCCATTATGTCTTCCCCTAAAAATTTTGGCTTTATTGAGTTCTCTTTAGGTTCAGGGATCATTGGATTCATTATTAGAAGGACCAATAATTTGGTTATTGGCTTGGTTGTAGATATAATGGCTTGATCTTTTCTCCTGATCCATAGGATGTAGTTTTGAATTATTGTTTTGTTTCGAGCATGAGGTTCAAGTTACATTTTAAATGAGTGATGTATTATTGGTAAATAGGTTGTATTGTTTTGATATATAATCCTTGTTATTGATCAATCAGCTAGAATGTGTTATGGACTTTTAGGAGCAGAAAGCATTAATGGTGGGGAGAATTTTCAAATTCTGTTTTTCATGTTTTGGATTATGTTATAGTTTTATGGTAATCCTGGTATTTTCACATGTTTCTGGTGTGAAGGGTGTAGGTATTTTAAGTGTTTTCTATGTCTAATATTTCCCTATTGTTTAGACCTTTGTTCGTGTTGGAAGAAAGTTTCATGGGTGAGAGTTTGTGACACCTACGGTGTCACTAGATTGTGTTTAAATCCTTCAAGGATCACTACGTGGGTTTCCCCTAGTGTTTGGGGTGTCATTTTGGGGGTTCTGGACAACTTTTAGGGTCACATGGTTTGAGAATGATTTCCCTAAACCATGAAACATTAAACATGAATTTCTGAGAATTTCTTAAGTATCCCTCGCATGGTCTCCGTACGGTTTACAAAACCGTGAAGCAAAACCATGAATCCACTTATATGAATAATAAAATTTAACCTTAAAGTTCAATTAATATGATCACATCTCCCAAATAGAGCCATACCTGTTAGATATCGATCGTATTATCCTCCACCTTCTCTCTCTATCATTTTTTGGTCAATTATTGGGTGGTTTCTCACCAAAGGTGAGTGATTCTTCATCAATTCCTTCACTTTCCTCTTCTACTCTCTTCCATCTTAATTCTTCTTCCAATATTTCTTCGTTTTCTATTCTCTCCTATTAATTCTCAACCTAGGTTTCTATTTTACCATGGTTTTTATGGGGTTTTTTTCTTTTAGGGCTTGTATTCATAGATCTGTGGTTTTGGACCTCTAACGGGTGATTCTGGGTGTGTGTTTCCATTCCGCCATGGATTTAAGGAAGGGTTCCCATTGAAATTTTCTTTATAATTTGAGTTTCATCATTTTATTACTCTTATCACCTCATATATATGCAAATTATTATGGTTCAGCAATTGGATAATATATTTGGTGTGAAAATTGGTAGTGTAAGCCTTGTTTTGGGAGAAAATGGTGTTGTTTTGTTATAATTGTGCACATCGCATGTTTAATTGAATGTTTATGTTAGTTTTTTCACCCATTTTTGTTGTTTATAACCTATTTTATCAATTAAAATATGATTATGGCATAAAAATTTGGTTTTATACCTTATTGAGTACTAAATTTGATTTTTTTGTTAAATAGTGCATGCATGTTGTGTGTTTAAGTGTCTAGTTGTCGTTTAGATGTTAAGAGTTATTTAAAATTATTGGTTTGGTCTTATACCTACATTGGAAGTATGAGAATTGATATTTTGGGGTCCTTTGTGGCTTTCCAAAGTGGTTTTGGTTTTATAAACAATTGGGAGTTGGTTATTAACATGTTTTTTCATGGGTTGCCAAAAGAAGTCTTGTTTGGTATTTTTATAAAAATGTTTATCCTTTGAATGTGTAATGTGAATATTTTAAAGAAGTTTAAAAAAAATTTATTCTAAAATTTGTTTTTTACACATATTTATGAAATGTGGGATTTTTAGATTTGATAAACATTGGTTTTGTAAAAAAACTTAAAGGCCTATTTGACATCCTTATGTAAATGTGAAAAGTGTTTGTCATAAAACCCCTTTTGGATGTTTTCCATGACTTGTTGATATGAAACTTTTGTGATTTACTCATTTTTTAATCCCTAGGTTCCATTATATGGGTCCCTCGGTTGGGACCCTTTGTGATCTATTAATCTAAAGGCACGAGAGTAGTCCTTGGGGAGACTCGAGGAGAGACCTGTTGTGGATTATTGTTACTATATATGTTGTGATTGGATGCTCAACTGGAATCAGTTGTATCACCCCAATTAAATATTTGAGACATGGTAATATATAATATTGAGAGAATGTTTTAAGATTTATTATTGTAGAGGTTAGTTTTGGTACTGACCAGTGGCCCATAATCGATGGATATATTGGGTTTATTGCTATGGGATTTTCCCTCGGCCTGCCTTGAGAAAGGATGACCAACCATATTGAGAATTATAATTTTATCATGTGTGACATGTCAAGGGGGATGAGGTCTCTTTAATTGGTGTCTTCTCTATTATTCTTGATCTCCTGCATCCACTATGTCTATTCTATTTCAATTTCATGTAGTGATGAATGTGATTCTTGTATGTATATCTACATTTCCCTTGTTGTGTGATTACTATAGTTCCTTCATGTGTGTTGTTTTTCCTGGAAAGTGATAGGATGGTTATACTAAGGTTTATGAAAACTATTTTCATGTAATATTTTTTACCCTCACAGTGAAATCTAGAAAATATAAACATCACTTTCCCCTTGAAAATTCTAACAACACAGTAATGAAATGAATCTGGTTTTTGAAATTAATAAGGGAAATGGCTCATACTTTGTTTTTAAGTAATATGTTTATGAAACAATAATTTTATATATTTTAGTTCAAACGTGAAAATGGATGTTTCTTTAATTTTAAATGCAGGGAATTTGGAATAGATTATCAAGATATCCTATTGAGTTTTAATACTCACGCCTATAGTTCTTTTTTATTTTTAGCCCTTCTGTAGGTTCATCTAGAGTTTGATCGCCTTGGGAAATGTTGATCTTAGTTTTTTAGGGTGACATTTGGGTCACATGGAGATGGTGTAGTATTCTAGTTTGATTGGTTGTTCAATTGTATCTTCTATTTGTTTTATAAATGGCGTTCAATTCAATTTTATATATATGTATATTTGGTTGTCTGTTTCTTTCTGTTGTTTTTTTAATTTTTTTATATTTGGGACAAAAAATTCCCTTATCACTCTACCAATGCTCTCAGTGAGTTTCTTCATCCTAATAGGATCAACAAAGCCTCTTGGGACTTGTCGCAAATCGGCTTGGGTGATTGGTTCAGGGTTAATTTGAGCTGGTTCATGACAAAAAATCTTAATTTATTTTGTTGGAACTAATATTATTATATCCTTGATCATAATATCATTTTATTTGTAATCCTATTAATACTTTCATTTTTGTCTTTTCATGTTTTTTATCATCATAACAATAATAATATGTTTGAATAGTCCCTATGAGAAATTTGTTGGTGAACATCAGTGATCAAATACTGTAGTGGACCAAAATATGGTTGAGAAAGTGATGTGTTTCGTTTGAGCTCCTGGACATGCACCTACACCCATTCCCATTCATGATCAAGAGTATTTTAAAGAAGATCCACATACTTTCCAAGGGTCTAATGGTCCTCAAGAGGCTTATTATTGGTTGAAAAAGATTGTTCTCCTTTTAAAGTTCATGGAAACACCCAATTCAATAAGTTAAATTATACTAACTTCAAGATGTAATGGATAAGAAGGAGATAATGGAATTCTATATTGATAGAGAAGAACCATGAGGAATTGGAGTTGAAAGACATTATATTTTTTCACTATTATATTCTCTCTGGAGTTGATGGTCTTGGATAAGTATAAGGAGTTTCTTAACCTCCATCAGGGTGACAAGACCATGGAATAGTATACAAAACAATTAGATAATCTTTTATAGTTTTATTCTAAGGTTTCTAGTGAAGTGAAACTAAAGGATTGAATATTTGATATGGGTCTTCATGCTAACATCTTATCTCTTGGTTTATTTATTATGATCACACTTTATTATATTGAACTAGAAGGAGAGTCAATGGGAGATCTCAATCGGGATAGTATGTAAGGGTTTATGGGAGTTCCCTTTTCTTTAAGTGGTAGTTCATTGCGTTATTATAAGGGAAAGAGAATGTGTGATGATCTATGTGGTGGATCTAGATAAAAGTCATCTTCTAGACCTCGTATAGTGCCTGGTAGTGGCCCTATAACTTACATAATATATAGAAAGGTTAGGAATTCACAATAAGTTTTTATTGAGGCACCCAATATATTTAGTTCATGTGGAAATTCAAGCCACCTAAATATGTTTTTCTATATATTTTCATCTCCACAGTGGGGAACATTCTCATCACCACCTAAAGAAACTACAATGAATTTAGATGCTTCATGATATAAGGGGTTCCATTCATAGGCATCCAGAATGAAGCTTCATGAAATATTGAAACAATCTCTAGGGGAAGCAGATGAGGGTATATTGATAATGATAAGTACCTTAATTATAGTTTCATCATTACTGACTACTTTATTTGATAATTTTGTATCTAACTCATTTATATCGACACATATTTTGAACATTCTTAATCTTCTTATGGATATTTTATCTTATGTGAGGGATACAACTATACCCTATATAACAAAATGAGTATAGTATCTTCAGTGTTATTCTTGTGTTTTATCTTTATTGGGGGTTATGATTACGTAGGATTTTTAGGCTTTTAACATGAAAACTCATGACTTCATTCTCAGGATGGATTATATTATTGATAATAAGGAATTAATTTACTACTATCTCTAGTGGGTCTCATTTACCACACTTGATGGGATGTGTCATGTGGTTCAAGGTGAATGAAACTTGAGGTTGACTAGAGATGGACCTCTTTTTACATAGTTCAGAAGAGTAATATCATTTTTTTTATTTTGTTGATGAATATATCAGTTATGATCTCCCTCCAGTTGTTTTTGAGTTTTCCAATTCTTTTCCTTCTAATTTCAATTTCTTTCCACCGGTAAGATAGATGAAGTTTTCTCTTGATTTAGTACCTAGTACTCAACTAGTTGGCTTACCTTCTTACTAATTGTCATTAGCTAAGCTGAAAGATTTGAAATATAAGTTGAATGATTTTTTTGAGAAAGGTATCATGTGAACAAGCATGTCACCTTAGGAGGAACCTATTATATTAAAATAAAGATGATGGAATATTTCACCATTGTGTTAATTACAAATGAATCGAGCGTTATTTGTAAAGAGACATTATCTATTTACATGAAATGATGATTTTTTTACCACTTGAAAGGGGAAAATTGGTTCTCAGAGGTTACCACCATATTCCCTTTTTCGTATTTCATAAAAAAATCACTTTAATGATAAGTGCTAACCACACAGAACCATCCATGCAAAAATACATACAGAACCCCATAGAAAATTCCAAACCACATAATACAAATTTCAAAGTTCATAATACAAAAATCAAGTTATAAACAAAATCATCAATGCTATCATGTACCCCAAACCGATTGTGCACATTGATTTCAACATCAAACAAAGAACATAATACCTAAATCACCTCCCCAAGACACAAACCAATCACGTACCCTAATTTTAGATTTCAAAAGAGACTATCATTGTACTTGGGGCTATGTATTGTATCATGATAAGCACAATGAGATCGCCTGAACACGTTTTTAACACTAGATCTTCAATGAGAACCACCCATCAGAATCCAATATCATCACCAAAAACCATTGAACAACATCTTCACTTCCACCATATAGAGAATCCTAGAGGGGACCAAAGGATATAGACTAGGCCACCCCGAGGTGTGTCATAGAGATACTTGAACCAGTCGATCTTAACATCCCTAAACACCTTTAATACCACTATGCATGTCTGATTGGGATAAGAGCAGCGGAGTCCAAAAGTAAGAGAAGGGAATAAAGCGAAAAAAAGACTTGTTAGACGACAATCGCCATGCCCCTCAAACCCAATCGAAGGAACCACCAAAAACTGAATAGCAACCACATAAAGGGGAGAACCCACCAAATGTATAAGCCTGCCTTCCAAGAACTATGAATTCCACAATCCCAAATCAAACTGAAAATCCAACACACCCAACCATGATGGCGTTATGTGTGTTGGACCAGGACGGGCGAGTAGGGGTGAAAGAGGGTAAAATGATACCACTCTAGACATCCTAGATAGAAAAAACCAAATACAATGAAGCTTGTGAAAGTCCATGGATATCTGTTTGATATGAGATACTACCAATACATCCCAAAAATCCCTATTCACCATCGCACTTGACCATGAATAGGGTCATTTGTGGTGGGATAGACAGAAAGAGCCTAGGAAGCGAACCCATGGTAGTGAGAACCAGAACCAAGAATAAGAAAACCCCAGGAGCCAATAAAATCCATAAAGAAGGAGAAATAGAAATAAGGGAAGT
Source organism: Viscum album (assembly GCA_963277665.1). Taxonomy (NCBI): domain Eukaryota; kingdom Viridiplantae; phylum Streptophyta; class Magnoliopsida; order Santalales; family Viscaceae; genus Viscum; species Viscum album. The sequence goes on along the minus strand of OY728155.1, from coordinate 1,496,868,297 downwards.
TTAATAAGGAGAGGAGGAGGATAACTATCGCCGCTAAGGAGGGACAAAACCCGAGGCACAAAGAAGGAGAATCTGAGAGTGGTAGTATGAAAAGTGGGAGACATCGATCGACCAGGTGTTCTCAAAAGTTGATATTTGGTTAGGTTATCACCAGTTGAGAATTAAAGAATACTAAATTATAAATACCATTGTCAATAAGAGGTATGGTAATTTTTATTATCTTGTTTTTCCCTTTGTCTTGAACAATTCTCATGTAGTTTTTATGGAATTGGGCAACATGATATTCTAGGAGCATCTCAAGTTTTTTAGTATTTGTGGATGATATATTAGTTTACTACAAAATATAGTAAGACCATGTGTGACATATGAGATAATATTTATAAATATTGGGAAATCAATGAAATTAAAAAAATATTGGAATGTATAATTTATTTAAATGTGATGTGAATTTCTTAGGGAATATGTTCTTAGAACATGGTATTTGAGTTTATACATAGATGATAAAGGCTTCCATGACATGGGGAAACTATTTAATATTTTTAAGGAATGGATCCTTCTGTGTTTTGTAGGGTTTCACTATATATTTGTCAAATATTTCTCGAAGCTAGATTTACAGTTCCCTCTCTCACCCAGAAGGGAGTTTAGTTCTACTCGAATGAAAAATAATTGACATATTTTGATGAGTATAAATTTTTGTTTACTTTTTCACCAGTGTTGACTCTTCTCGAGGCTGAGTAGATCTATGTGGTCTTTTAGGATGTTTTTGGTTTTGGATTGTGTTTTTTTCTTAGGTATTATTATCATGTGATAATCTATGGTTCTAAACATCTTAGGCCATAATAAAATAATTACCCAACCCAGAATCTTAATCTCACAGTTGTGAGATATGATCTTAACTATTGGTGGAATTTTCTTTTTAGAGAAAGGACTACCAATTATTATAACTACAAAATATTGAGTTATATATTTTCTCAAAATAAATCCTCAGATAGAGACAATGGGAGGAGTGCTGACATAAATTTGATTTCGATATTTCCCTCACCCGAGTGAAGGGAATATTATTACTAATGATTTGAGTAGAAAAATTACAAATCTACCCATTAAAAAATAATTAAAATAATATAAAATGATGTATCCTTTTTCAAAGCATCACTTTGGAGTTTGGGAGAAAGATGATGAGTTCTTCTTGGATTGTGTTCATTTGACCTCCACCCTTATTGATAAGATTATTTTGAATTAGTATCATGATAATGAATTCTATAGAATAAGTGATTCTCTTTCTAGAGAGGAGATCTATGATGAGGGGATATTCTATTATGAGTGAATAATATATTTGTAAACATCTTTGTTTTTTCTTTTAAAATGAGAAAGGAAGTGATGGGGGATTTCCCTAATTTCTAGTGGGCGGTGCACCCTAGTACCCTAAAGATGTTCTATGATATGCAGCGATGATTATAGTTGCTATGTGATGAGACATTGATGACCTTGTTTCTCTATATAATATATTTCATAATGTCGAAGATGTGCACTAAATAACATGGGATTTTCTTCAGACACTTGAGGTACTTAATTTTATGTGGGGAGATATCTCTATGTACTTTGTGGTTGGGCTATCATGTACCACTTGGAGAAAATGTGATATATGATGTGATTGATATACATACCAAATTTTCTCATTTTATAACCATTTTAGATGTATCCAATTATGAGGACACTTTATTTATCATTGTGTAGGATATTTTTAGGTTTTAAGGAGTTCTATATGATATAGTATTTGATTGATATCCCCCTTTTACATCTCTCTTTGGATGAGGCCTCATGGAGGCACTATTATCCCATGTATGTTAGATCATGATATATCATCCATAGATGGATGGATAGACATAAAGAGCTAAAGATATTCTTGAAAAATGTTTTTTTCATGCATTCATGACTTTGGGGGAGTTTGGGAAATTCATTTGTGACTATTTGAATTTGGTTATAATGAAATTTACCAGGATTTAGTTCAGATAAATTATTTTATGGTCTTGAATGGTAGGTTATATAAATATAAATTTTACTATAAGGGTATTGGTGAAGCATCCATGAATGGACTGAGTTTGGTCAAATTTATGACAATAAAAATTTATTTGATTCATTAGATAATGGTAATAAAATAGAGCAAGTATAAATCCAATGATGATCATCCTCTATGGTCATTAGTGTTTATAGTTGGTGACTAGGTGTTCCTGTGAGTTTCACCTCAGTTGGGTCACTGGAGACTTGGGAAATTGGGAAAAATTACGTTGAGGTTTTTGGGTCCTTTTTGAGATTTTTGAGAAGGTGGGTAAAGTGACTTACCTTTCAGAACATCCACTTCATTTGAATTCAATCAAAAATGTGTTTCATGTGTCATAGTTCAGGTGGTATTTAGATAACCCTTCACGTATTCGGAGTTGGTAGGATCTTGATGTTCATCCTAATTTATCTATGACTCAGAATATATTTAGGATTTATGATTATGATACAAAGGTACTTGGTATAAGTATTATTACTTTGGTATGTGTGCTATCGAAGCATGGTTCTGATCTTCATAAGAAATTGGAGCTTTAGGAACTAATGAGAAAGAAGTGGCCTCATATCTTTATTATTTACCTTTCTTAATAGGAGTTCTTTGGATAAAAAGTTTTTATGGATGAGATCTTTTAAAATCTTATCATCTTCTTTCAAGTAATTTTTGAATATTTTTAGGATTATATGTTGTTTAGATCTTGTCTCAGGTGAAATTTGGATGTTTTTTGAGATATTATAATATGTTCATCGTTAGACCATGATTTTTAAAAATGTGTACCCATTGTGAAAACCCTGAAATCCAAATAGTATGGGATGCAAAGTTGGTGCACAGTATACTAAAATGAGTTCCCACCAAGTTCAAATTGTGCACCCCAAGTAATGGGATCACATGGTTAAGGCAAACATTCATGAAACCCCCTCTATTAAACTGTGTACATGGTATTTTAACTCCACTTAATAATTTCATTATAAATATCAAGACCCTAGTTTAATGACAAATCAACTCCCACTCAACCTAAGTCAATTTCCTTGTTCTTGAATCCTCCCAAGAATAATTTTTGGCTCCTCAAACCCCATCTCTTTGAGAATCAAAGTTTGATTGATCTCGTTTGATGACCTTCAATTATGTGGACCTTCTCCAATGTGTTTTGTTCTGATGTCTTATTCTCTCCTTCTTAGGGATTGATAGATCATCATGTTATTTATAGATCTTATCTATGTTTTGATGTATCATGATTCTAGGATTGTTTTCTTAATATTTTTCACCTTTTTTCTTTGTTGATTTCCTATTCTATAGGTGTTGTGTTATTTGTAGGGCTAATAAAAGGTAGGTGGTTCCATAAATGCTTACCCATCACTTGAAACCGTGAATAACCTGTTTAAATTTAAATCTGTTTTAGCAGAATGAACAACTTTTATTTAGAATGATTGGTGTTATATTTTAATATTTGAAAGTAATTTGTGAAAATAACCCCAATTTCATTTGGATTTAAATTGTTAGGTGGATTTTAGAAAAATGATGTCTTGATTTGAAAATTGATGTGATGAAATTGAAATTATGATGACCATTTAGAAAATTTCTTAAATCAGATGATTATTTTAAAGGATATGAATTTGATTAAAATCGATATTTGGTCTAATAAATGGAAAATGAATTTTGAAAATGAATATTTGAAAATTGTATTTTGAACTAATTTGAAATGAACCATTTTCTCGTGAGTGATTAAATATATGACTGTTTGATAAAAGCACATGGGATTCTAAGTAGTCAGTTGGTGGATGTGAAGAGTACCCTAGGATCTGACCCCTAAAGTTAGATTGATGATGAAAATGATAACTAAACAAACTTGGCAAGATTTCTCATAATGGGATCCCCTAATGGGTCGTAGTTTGATTTACCATAATGTGATCTCCTAATGGGATTTTAACATCAATTTTCACACATATACATTGATTTGTGATCACCGATGAGTAGTTTGGGGATCTTATAGAAAAAAACTAACATACTAAAAGGTGTAGGACAATGGTAACTTCTTTACATGATCTGATTATATTTGAAATTGATTATAGAACTATTTTATTCATGGGAACTTATTTTTATAAATATTTATTGTAAAAATTCATTTAATATTATATTAAGATGCCTTCGATCTATTTTTTTGAAATCATGTTGTTTTGAAAATTTGTAAATTATTTTTCATGCCTTGGTTTGATTAAATTGAAAGAATATTTGGTTTAATTGTTAAGTAATTTGTTATGGAACACTATTTGGTGTGGCCCCTAACTTTAATTTTTACCATGATCAATTATTATTCTAGGAACAATATGATGATGAAAGCTAGTCTCCATGGAATAGAATAAAAGATTTAGATAAAGGAAGAAGAGGTATGAAACCTTTAGAGGGGATATTTCACATCATGTTTATAATAAAATTAATGAATTTTATAATCAAAAGAATACCTAGATCTTTAGTACATTCTTTGTTGATTATGTTGATCGTACAGAATGACCCTTCTGGATTATCTCAATGCACTTGTAAGGATCCAAACTAGAATTCCTCTAGTGGTGATCTATACATTCTCTAATGGCCTTTGATTGACACCACACATTCTTTATGTGATATCACGATGAAGCGAGTGTCTTTTTTCATTCGTTCTTGATCTCTTGTTCTTCGGCCATGAAGAACGTCTCTCATTCTTTAGAAGGGTTTGAAGAGGATTCAAGAGAGAAATTTTTTCGATCAAAAATTCTCAATTCGTCAGGCATGCAGTTTGGTACATGTAACAATAAAGGTAAATGTTTATTTATTGGCATGGGTCTTTAGTTACACTATTTAATTGTGTAACAAAAATTAAATACATTCATAAACTTAGAAAAAACCCATTCTTTTAATAATAAAATCGCATCATTATTTATGGTGCGCTAACTTTCCCAAAAAGGAATTATAAATAAAATTCCATGTCACAAAATAATAGAAGCATTATTATTATTTTAACTTGTGATAACTTGTTAAATAATTAGTTACCATCTTTCAAATAATTATTTTACTACCAGATGAACCTTGGTCTGTTCAAACTCCACTTCCATTTATTTAACACCTGAATAAATAAATAAATAATTTATTCTCTTAAATAAATATTTTATTTACAAACTAGTATATAAATATTTATTATATGTTCAATAAAATAAATAAATATATTTTACTCACAATCCATTGAATAAATATTTATTTAATTTATGTGATCATTTTAACTTGAATAAGATTATTCCAAAATATTGAGAATAATATTTATTTCATCAATTAAATTCAAATATAATTTAATAAAGACCAACAAAAACACTTAGTTTTTGACCCTCTAGGATTATTTCTCGTTGGCATTAGGCAGGATTGACTAAAGTCCAAGAGTACTATCAAAAAACAGGTCAAAACACCTAAGATAAAGAACATAAAGTCACAATAATGGAATCCACATACGAACGCTCACTATATAATATAATCTCTACGTCTCAATATCCCATCAATCAAGTTTCATGATAGTGACATAAACCTCTATGATTGATATGTCATTCTTTGACTACCTGAAAAAAAAACTCATTGTTACACCATGTCCATGGAATTTCATGCGATGGTTCTATTTCAATCGAAGGGATCAGATTTAAACTTCTATAAATGGAAGGGACAAATCCTTCCTCAACTTATCCATTAATAGCATGCCACTTGTGACGCACCCAACCTACCCTACTTCCCACCAAATTTCTGCGTGACGATTTTTGTCAATTAATAAAAGTGTGAAAGTCATGACCTGTGTAAATGATAATCTTAAAGTCTAATGATCATTACACACACTTGCATATAGGAACATCTGATGACACCAAAACATGCAGAATTCCTACTCGCGGGTTTGTTATCATAATCTCATGTCTTAAAGATTACAAAGTATGAACTTCATGAGAGGAAGTCTCATCTTCTTACAAGTACTCGCTCCTGATGGTCTATATATTATGTGTCCCATTATTGTACAACATCCAACCACATATCTATATTTAAGATTATTGTAAAATCACATCAAGGTTCTCATCATAGCGGGGAGCTGCTATGACCTTGTCAATGCAACAAATACTCGAGGACATTATTACACTATAGTCATGAAGAACAATGAACAATATGTAATAAGATGTTTAATATTTAAATATATTAAATATTTATGTAACAAAAGTATAATGAGTTTGTTCTAGGACACAAACTCTTACAAACTCATACTTATACTAGAGCTAACTTCCTACGACTTTCATTCCATTTGACCTCACATAGTGATCATGTTTCTATTGAGTCAATGGTTTAGTCAAGGGTTCTTCCACAATGTCTTATATGGAAATACTACACACTGCAACATAACCTCTCTGAGAAAAATCCCCCAATAGATGATACTTCTAAAGTATGTTCTTCATCCGCTGATGCGACCTTGTCTCTTTTTGTGATAGCCACTGCTATAATATTATCAGAGTACAGTGTGATGGGATCTTTACTTCTAGGTATCACATCAAGATTTTGAATGAAGATTCAAATCTAAACTTCTTCTTCTGATTCCTCAGAAGGTCATATATACTCATTCTCTTATACAGAATATGTGACCACACTCTGCTTTGAGCTCTTCTAACTCACTTCACCTCCATTCAAAGTGAATTTGTTTCCCGTTTGTAACTTCATGTCATCTTGATCAATTTGGAAACTAGAATATGCATATCCTTTGATTACTAGTTACTCATCTCATCCATAAACCAAGAGAATATCTTTAGTATGCCACATATACTTTAGTATAATCTTGATTTCTATCCAATGGTGGTCACCTGGGTCAGCTTTATATCTTCCTACTACACTCAATAGATGGGTGAAATCTAGCCTAGTACATATCATGGAATACATGACTAACCCAATTGTTGATGCATATGGAGTCCTTACCATTATATTTCTTTCCTCATGTGTCCGAGGACACATTTTCATGGAAATATGAATTCCATTTGATGTTGGAAATAATCCCCTCTTTGATTGTTCTATACTGGATCACTTTAGTATCTTATCAATGTATATACTTTGACTTAGGACCAACTATCTTTTGGATCTATCAAGATGAATCTTGATCCCCAAAATATATGTTGCCTCGCCTAAGTCCTTCATAGTGATTCATTAATTCATCCATGCATTAACCAATTGTAAGACCGGTATATCATTTCCAGTAAGTAATATGTCATAAACATATACTATTAGGAGAATGGCTGCACTCCCACTAAACCATTTGTAGACACAAGGCTCACATTCATTCTTAATAAAACCCAATACTGTTATGGCTTCTTCAAAAAAATCCCAAGCCCTTGAGGATTTCTTTAATCAATAAATGGATTTATGCAACTTTCATACCTTATTGGAGTCATTTGAAGTTATAAACCCTTCAGGTTGTGTCATGTAGACATATTCCTAAAGGTTCTTGTTAAGGAAGGCTGTCTTGACTACTATTTTCTAAATCTCATAGTCAGGTTAATCAATAATAGACAATATCATTCTGATGGATTACAACACCACAACTAGTGAAAATGTTTCTTCGTAGTCAATGCGTTAACGCTGCTTGAACCCTTTTTCAACCAGTCATGCCTTATAGCTACTGACTTGTCCTTCCATGTCCAGTTTCTTCTTGAATACCCATTTATAACCAACAAGATTTATATCAACTAGATGTTCTACCAAAATCTAGACTTGGTTTTTGTACATGGAATCCATTTCATAATTAATGGCTTCTTGCCACTTGGAAACATCTATTCCACTTGCTACTTCCTTATTGGTTAAAGGATCATTATTATCAACTAATAAGGAGTCACCATCCTCAGTATCTAAAAAAATGTACCATTCCTATTATCTATCCTCTCTTGTACTCTTACATAGTTATTGTTTCTCTAGAATAGTTCTTCCTTCCATAGGGATTGGTGGAATCTATTCCTGTTCCAACTCTTATGTACCTTAAGCCTCGACTTCATAGAATTATATCTCTCTCTCAATATCAATTTAGGAGATGTTCTCCATCTCATGTAATATGGAATGTCTTTCCACTATAACATTTTTTTGATGGTTTGAATAGGTAATATCCCCTTGTTTCCTTGGGGTATCCTATAAAGGTACACTTTGTGCCTCCGGGTGAATGTTTTTTACCTGAAGAGGCCTTAGAAAATAAATCACTTCCCCACACATGTAAATTTGATAACATGGATTTATTTTCACTCTCGAACTCATATATAATACCATTTATAAATTTAGTTTGTACTTAATTGAGTATGTGTGTCTCTGTTTGTAGCTCATATCACTAAAAGGATAATGGACGACTCATATGACACATCAATGATCCCACTATGTCCAACAAGGTGTGGTTCCTCCATTCACTCACACCATTCCAATGGGGTGTGTAAGGATGAGTGAGTTGGTATAGGATCCCAAAAACTGTAAGTAATCAACGAAGTCTTGATTAAGATATTCTCCACCTCATTCTGAGAGGATTTTCTTAATATTATTACCAAGATGGTTTTGGATATCATTATTTAATTCATTGAACTTATCAAAAGAATATAACTTATGCCTCATTAAGTAGATATATCCTTATCTACTAAAATAATTTCCAAAAGTTATGAAGTATGAGTAATCTCCTCTTGCTTCAACTACAAATGGTCCACACACATCGGAATGAACCAATTCAAGAATCTCTTTATCCATTTCAATAGTCCCACTAAATTAGGCTTTGTTCATATTACCTTGTAAACATGCATGAAATTTTCAAAGTGGTTTTAGTTCAAATGAATCTAAATATCCATCTTGATGTAACTTTATCAAGAGTTTCATGTTTACATGACCTAGCTGGTGATTCCAAAGTTGGGTGTGGTATGAGTCATGTGAAGTATCTTTATTATCAATTTCGATTTCTAGGTTTGTGAAATCCAACACGTAAATACCTTTTTATAAATGTTCCCCACCAAAACAAATGATATCATTCTAAAAGAAGAAACATTTATTTCCAAACACGAAAAAAATACATTAGTATATAATATTGATACAGAATTAATGTTTTTAGTAATAGAAGGAACATAATCAGAACCCTTTAACACCATGATCATCTCAGTTGGCTACATGATGTGGTAATCCCCAATAGCTACAACAACAAGTCTGGCTCCATCGACTACTTGTAGATCTACCCCTTGGTCAGTCTTCTTGAATCTACTTCGTTCCTGTATTTGGATATATATAATAGAACCACAAGATGTATCTAATAACCAATTTGTAGAAATAGATAGATTACATTTAATAAATAACACACCTGAATCTTCCCCTTGCTTCTTAGGCTGGGTGAAGTTCTTCTTATAGTGTCCCTTGTTACTACAAGAGAAACAAATAGCTTCTTGTTCCCTTGCCTCCCTATTGATCTTTATTTTATTGTAAGGGCGTGAAGAATATTTGGGATTGAATCTCTTCTCCTTCCCTTTCCTCTTATTCACCATAAGGATAGGATGCCTTTCTCACTTCAAATCATTGCCCACTTGGTGAATGAGAATAAGAATATCAGATAGAGACTTCTCAATGTTGTTCATATTGAAATTAACAACAAATCTGGAGAAGTTATGAAGGAGTGATGCAAGAATGAGATTGATACCCAGTTCTTTGGGGAGTCACTACTACAAATACCCCTTTTATCAGTGCTAAAAATATCCTTTAATAGTGCTAGAGAAGCACTATTAAATCTAGTGTAGATAAAGGGGGGTTCCCTTTATCAGCGCTCCAAAAAGAGCTGATAAAGACAACTTTTATCAGCGCTAAAAAAACACTGATAAAAGGTTCCTTTATCAATGATTTATTTTTAGCACTGATAAAAGACCCCTTTTATCAGAATGTTTTTTAGCGCTGATAAAAGTTAAAAAAAATAAAAAAAATATACAAAAAATTCTGGCAATCTCGGGGGGGGGCTTTTTACACCACTTGAACCCCCTTTATCAGTGCTTTCCCACACCCTCCAGCACCCGCACACACCCCCTCCACCCTTTATCAGCGCTATACCCCACCTTAATCAATGGTAGCCCCTTAAATTCACCCATATGTGCATGCCCCTGCCTCCACCCGGACTTGATCTCGAGACCTCCCCCCTGCGCACCTGAATCCTTTGCCACTCCCCTATATTGATTTGTTCTCATATTTATGATATATCTATTTATTTATATATATATTTAGTTATATTTATTCGTATAGTAATATATATTTATATTAATATATATATAGTTATAGTAATATATATATAGTTATATTAATATATATATAGTTAAATTAATATATATAGTTAGATTAATATATAGTTATATAAATATTCATATATCAGTATTTTAAATAAAATGGATTTTAGTTATTATTTAGAAAAAGATAATATATTTTATATGTAAATATGTTTAATTATTTATTTAAAAAATTAAATTTTTAGGTGTGAATATATAAAAAATATGTACATATAGTTATATATTTGATTATAAATAGCAATGAATTATAAAAAACGATAAAATTTCAAAGAAATAATATCAATATGAATGTAATCCCATGGAATAAATTTATTCACCTCCAAAAAAAAAGGAAATAATACCCCCTTAAATGAGGCCGAAAATCCACAAACTATTAAAAAATCGGGGTCTCCCGACTAAAAACTCAGTTTTGAAGGCCTTATGGGCCTTTTTGGCCTCTAAAAACCCTTTACTACAGTCCTCCTGAGTCACAAGGGTGTAGAGCTCGTCGCAGGCTTCTATTTGATATGTGGTAGAGCACAAACAGACACCTGAATCAAACGTTATGGTCGTTTGAAGTCCAAGTTGCGTTTTCAACATATTTCAGATCTTTTTTTAATTTTTTTAGTCTTCAAATTGTTATTAAATGACTATTACTATATAATAATTAGAAAAATATTAATTAAAAACATTTTTTAAATTTTTTTATAAGCCATTTTCAATAAATATCTTATATATTAAGTGTAACTGTATATTTATACTTATCAAAAATATATTTAAAATTATATTTAGAAAATATATATTATATTTATATAAATATAACTATATTTATATATTTAAATATTAATATATTTTTTTTACTGAAATTTGTTTTTGGAAGTAGACCATTTATCAGTGCTTTTTAAAAAACGCTGATAAAGTCCCCCTTTATCAGTGCCACTAAAAAAGCGCTGATAAAGGGTCACCCTTTAACAGCGCTAAAAATAAGCGCTATTAAAGGGGGTACCTTTATCAGTGCTTTTTTAGCACTGATAAAGGTACCCCCTTTATGAGCACTTTTCTGTTAGCACTGATAAAGGGTGGTGCTGGCCTTGCCCCGTTTTGTGGTAGTGATTTTAAATCCGAAAACCTCCAAGCGCTCAATGTAGCCAATGAGATCGACTACGTGAGGCCCAACTAGGTAACCTTGTCCAATATTACTCTAAAAAGTGTGACTTAGAGATCTCAAATCGTTTGTGTCATTCTCTCTCCTGGTAAAGACCATTGAGGTGGTCAAGCATGCTATAGGCATCCATGTTTTCATGAGACTTCATGAGCTCTATAGAAATTTTTTATAGCTTCAATCATTGAACATCAACCACGTCGTTCATATGTTTCTCATAGACCAATAACTTTTCATCACTCACCTCTTAGGTAGGCGGATCAGGTAACATAGACTCCAGCATTTAAGACTTCAATTCATGGAGTAGAATAACCCAAAGGTCTCTAAACCATTCCTGGAAGTTACTACCAGTGAGGATGTAGTCTTTATCTTGAATTGATCATAGAGATAGTGTGGTTGTAGTGTTTTTCATTTTATTCTATAATAAAAAGATCCTATCATTAGTACCTTCTTGATTACATTTTATGAGAAATAATAAATTAATTTTATTAAGTCTCTCACGATTTTATCAATTCCCAATGGACCTCACCATTGAACACATAATACCCAGTTTCCATGACATTCTAGTGTCAAGGATCCATATTCCCCTTTTCATAACCCCAAAAATAGTTGGTCAAGCTATTTGAAGTTATTTATGTAGGTAGGTCTTTGAATACTGTGGCCTTACAGCTCCTTGATCTGTTTAGTGGACTCCCCAATACTGAAATCCTGAAATTTTATTTCCACAACTCTTACCTCTAATATTACACTAGGCCTAGCGAGGTTTAATCCTCTTTAAGTAATATGGTTAAGTCAACCTGAAACTTTTCATAAGGGATTTCTGTATGAAAGTAAGTTTCCCAATAAGGGTTGTTCAAACAAATTGTTTTATTGTGTTTCTCTCTTAATCACGTAATGGCTGGCTTGGTCTGATTTAATATTTTATTTGAGAGATTTTTATCTCTTATGCATAAATTTATTATTATCATTATCATATGCTTGTTAATATTAAGTGGAAATTATTTAAGTGATTAACAATGTCTTGATAATATTTACACATAAGACTGGTTTATTTTAGTTCTATCTTTCATGCTTGTTTAATTCATAAATTATGTGATCGTAACAACACAACCATAATGATAAACCATGAAACTGAAAGAAATAAAATAAATAAAGGGTCATGATCATGATCTTTTCTAATGGTTAGTTTATCTATCAGTTGATAAACTAACCCTGACCTAGCAGAGAAACACCTTGAACCTTTTGGGTTCAATTTTTCAACGTTCCACCTATCCACCTCTATATCTCTTGGGATTGGTTTTGTCTCATCTCTATCTTGAACCGCCTCCACTAGCATAGGATTTCCATCCATTACGTATTCTTTAACTCGCATGTAGGTGAGGGGTAAAAAGTGGGGTTTATATAAAAGAATCCATGGGAACACATGACCTATATATATTAATAAGGAGAGATAACTCACATGCCAACAATAAATTTAATAAACAAATTAAATGGAAACTAATCAAATAAAAATGTCCTGGTCTATCTCATAATCAACCACATACATGAAATGAGTTATATATTTAATAAAATTAAAATTCAATTATATAATCATTCTTGTTTAAGATAAATCACGCTCAAATCAATTACTTATCATCTTTAATTAATCAATCCTTTTATCTTAAACCCATTTTCTGAATTTTCTTGAGATTATCATTAATCATAATTTTAAACAAATAAATTCATTTAAATTTATCTTTGTATGTAACTTGTACCTTCGAGTAAACTTGGTTAATTCTTGTTCATAACTACCCAATGATTAAGAATGAAAATTTTGAAGATGTTAAATTAAACAAACATATTTATAAAACCCATATAACGTGTTGTTCCCCAGATTTACACCTGTACCATCATACACATCTCAAGTTTTTTTATAATATAATAATAAATTATAATCAATATGAATAATTTAGATGAGTACACGGTGTGTAGTTTTTACTACAAGGTGTGTACTGTCATTCACCATCCATCTTAAGTATGCACACAAGGATACAATTTTTATATGTAGTTTGGAAATCCTCAGAGTATAAAGCATGTCCAATGGGCCACATTCCATGTAGTAGCTGCATTACACGATCTCCATCTGGGAAAGCCATGTACGTGGTACACGGTCAAACCCTAACCCGAAGGGACTACACATCGTGTCTACTAGGCCACATGGTGTGTAATCCGTAAACCTTATTCCACATGTTCCTGTTCAACACACCGAGTCTTTAAGACTTAGACAAACTCCAATGACATAGATTAGTTTGGAGGACCAGTACCGATGCATTGAGCCCGGATACATGACATATGAATCCAATTACACGTTGTGTATTCTGGTGTTGTATGACAGGGAGACTTTGTAACCTCCAGATGAGATCCTCTATTTTGTTTTAATTAAAATTTCAAAAAAAAATCTATAAAGTGAATGCAAAACAAAATAAGAGGAACAAATGTCGAGATTCAAATTTGTAGAATGATTAAGTTGAATTGAAACAACTAAATTATTAAATGCATAAATCATCAAATAATTATTTAAATAATTATAAACTATGATTTAACCCCTCTGACACCACTTGAAGGTTCTAAGAACAGTGGAAGCGTGGTTGGTGCGGCACCCGACATTAATTTTTTTACCATGATCAATGATTATTCTAAGATCAATATAACAATTAATTCCAATCTCCACGAAATAGAATAAAAAATTTAGATAAAGAAGAAAGACTCTATAAACCTTTAGATAGGATCTTAAACATCATATTTTTAATTAATTTAATTAATTTCATAATGAAAAGAATACTTGGGTCTTTGTTAATTTATTTTTTGGTGATGTTGATCATCCAAAATGACCCTTATAGAATATCTCATTACGCTTGTGAGGATCCAAACTAGAATCCCTCTAGTGGTCATCGACACGTTCTCTAATGGTTTCTGATCGACACCACAAATTATTTGGGTGCAAGGGTGGTGAAGAAAGTGTCTTGTGTAGGTCATTCTGGATCACTTGTTCTTTATCCTTGAATAACATCTCTCATTATTAAGAGGGGTGGTAAGAGGATTCAAGAGAGAAATTGTTTAGCTAAACAATTCTCAATTCACCAGGCGTGAGGTTTGGTACATGGAACAGTAGACCTACACATCCATTTATTGACATTGGGCTTTGGTTAAAATATGTAATTGCATAACATCAATTAAATACATTCATAGCCTTAGAGAAAACCCATTATTTTAATAATAACATTGTATCATTATTTATGGTTCACCAACTTGTGAAAAAATTAATTATAAATAAAAAATTTCATCACAAAATAATAGTAGTAGTATTATTATTTTAACTTTTGACAACTACTTAAATAATTATTTGATGTCTTGCAAGTAATTATTTTTACTACCCAACCAACCTTGGTCTACTCAAACTTTACTTCCATTTATTGAACACCTGAATAAATAAATAAATAAATTATTATCTTAAATAAATATTTTATTTACAAACTCGTAAATAAATATTTATTAAATTTTCAATAAAATAAATAATGATATTTTACTCACAATCCGGTGAATAAATATTAATTTAATTAATGCGATCATTTTAAATTGAATAAAGTTATTCCATTTACTTGAGAATAATATTTATTTCATCAATTAAATTCAAATATAATTTAACTGAGACCATGAAAAACTTTTAGTGTGTTACCCTCTAGTATTTTTTCTCATTGGAATTAGGCGAGCTTTCTTATAGTCCAAGAGTACTGTCTAGTAACGGGTCAAGGAACCCAAGAGGAAGAACTTAAATTCACAAAAATGACATCCGCATACGAATGATCACTATGTAATATATTCCCTTTGTCTTAATATCTCATTAAGAAGGTTTCATGATAGTGTCATTAACATTTTTTCTTGATACATTATTCTTTGAATACCTAAAATAAACTAGCCATTACACCATGGACATGTAATTTCGTGTGACGGTTCTATTTCAATAAAAGGTCCAAGATATCCACTTTAATAAATGGAAGGGACAAATCCTTCATCGAATTATCCATTAATAACATGTCACTCATGATGCAACCAACATACTCTAGTTCTCACCAACTGTTTGCGTGACAATTTTAGTTAGTAAATCAAAGTGTACAAGCAGTTACACATCTTAATGATAATCTTAAAGTCTAAGAATCACTACATAAGCTTGTAAATAGAAATATCTGATGACACCAAAACATGCAGAATTCCTACTAGCAGGTATGTTATCATAATCTCTTATCTTGGAGATTACCAAGTAAATACTTCATGAGAGGAAGTATCATCTACTTATGAGTACTTGAACTTGACAGTCTATATAATATGTATGCTTTTATAGCATGTCATCCAACCATAGAAATATATTTAATAATATTTTCATAACACTTTAAGGTTCTCATCATACTGAAGAACTGTTATGACCTTATCAATGTGACAAATACTCCCGGACATTATTTCACTATAGTCATACAAAAAAATGAAAAATATGTAATATGATGTTTAATATTTAAATATATTAAATATTCTTGAAATCAAAGTACAACCATTATGTTCTAGGACACCAACTCTTAAAATTTTTAGGTTTCAAGGAGTTCTATCTGCTATAGTAATTGATTGAGATCCCCGTTTTACTTCTCTCTTTTGAAGAGGCCTCCTGGAGGCATTGTGATATCATGTATTTTAAAGCATGATATATCATCCATAGATGGATGGATAGACATAATGAGATATATAGATTCTTGATAAAAAAAATCATGAATTCATGACTTTGGGGGAGTTTGGGGAATTTGTTTGGGACTAGTTAAATTTGATTATAATAACATTTACCAATCTGAAATTTAAGTAAATTATTTTAAGGTATTGAATGGTAGGTCATGTAAATATCTATTTTAGTGTATGATATTGGTGAAGCATCCATGAGTTGACTGAGTTTGGTCTAATATATAAAAATAAATATTTAGTTGATTCATTAGAGAATGGTCACAAAATAGAGCAAGTGTAAATCCTATGTTGATCATCATTGATGTGCGTTAGTGTTTTTAGTTGGTGACTAGGTGTTCTTGTGAGTTTCACCTGAGTAGGGTCACAGGAGACTTGGGAAATTGGGAAAAAGTGTGTTGAGGTTTTTGGGTCCTTTTTGGGATTCTTGAGAGGGTTGGTAAAGTGACTTACCTTTCAGAACATCCACTGCATTTGACATCAATGGAAAACGTGTTTCATGTGTCATAGTTTATGAGGTATCTAACTCACCCTTCACATATTCTGAGTTGGGAGGATCTTGATGTTCAGACTAATTTATCTATGACTTAGAATATATTTAGGATTGATGATTATGATACAAAGGTACTTTGTGGGAGGAAAATTCCTTTGGTATGTGTTCTATGACAGCATGGTTCTGATCAGCATAAGAATTTGGAGCATGGGGAACTAATGAGAGGGAAGTGGTCTCATATCTTTGTTTTAGAACATTCTTCATAAGAGTTATTTGGATAAGATGTTTTTATGGAGGAGAGATTTAAAAATCCTGTCATCTTATTTCAAGTAAATTTTGAATATTTTTAGGATTAAACTTTGGTTGGATATTGTCTTGGGTGAAATTTGGAAGGTTTTTGAGACATTATGGGATGTTTATAGATGGAACATGATTTTCCAAACTATGTAAACCTAAAGAAAATGTTGAACTCCAAATAGTATGGGTTGCATGGTTGGTGCACATTTTACTAAACTAAGTTTCCACCAACGTAAAATTGTGCACCCCAAGTAGAGGGGGCACATGGTTAAGGAAAACATTCAAGAACCCCACACTAGTAAACTGTGTATGTGGGATTTTAAATCCACATAAAAAATTCATTAAAAATATTAGGACCCTAGTTTAACCCCAAATCGAATCTGACTCAACCTATGTCAATTTCCTTGATCTTTAAGTCTCCTAAGAATTAGTTTTGGCTCCTCAAACCCCGTCTCTTGGAGAATCGAAGAATGGTTGATCATGTCTAATCACCTTTAGTTAAGTGGATCTTCTCCCATGTGTGTTTTTCTAATATCATATTCAATCATTCTTAGGGATTGATAGATCATCATGTTATTTATGGATCTTATCTATGTCTTGATATATCATGATTCTGGGATTGTTTCCATAATGGTTTTCAAATTTTTTCTTCATTCATATCCCATGCTATAAGTGTTGTGTTATTTTGAGGGATAATAAATGGTAAGTGGTTCCCTAAATACTTACACATTAGTTTAATCCTTGAACAACTTGATTAAATTTAAATATATTTTAACTCATTTAACAACTTTTATTTAGAATGATTGATGTAATATATTAATATTAGAAAGTAATTTGTGAAAATAACCCCAATTTCAATTGGATTTAAATTATTGGGTGGATTTTTGAAAAATGATGGCTTGATTTGAAAATTGATTTGATGAAATTGACATTATGTTGATCCTTTAGAAAATTTATTAAATTGAAAGATTATTTTAAAATATTTGAATTTGATAAAATTGTGATTTGGTCTAGGAAATGGGAATGGCATTTTGAAAATGATGATTTGAAAATGGTATTTTGCACTAATTTGAAATGAACAATTTTCTTATGATTGATTAAAATAACGACTGATTGATTAAAGCACATGGGATTCTATGTAGTCAGTTGGTGGATATGAAAAGTACCAAAGGATCTGACCCTTAGAAATTAATTGATGGTGACAACGATAACTAAACCAAACATGGCATGATTTACCATAATGGGCTCCCTTAATGGGTTGTAGTTTGATTTACCCTAATGGGATCCCATAATGGGGTTTTGACATCAATTCTCAGACATATACATTGAGTTGTGATCAACGATGCGTAGTGTGAGGATCCTATATAGCCAGAAACTAACATGCAGAAAGGATTAGGACCTTGGTGCTTGTATTACATGATTTGATTGTATTTGAAATTGATTATAGAACTATTTTACTCATGCTATATGATTTATATAAATATTTATTGTAAAATATTCATTTAAGCCTATATTGCGATGCCTCCAATCTATTTTTTAAATTGTTTTTTTATTTGTAAATTATTTTTCATGCCTTGTTTTGATAAAATTGAAATAATATTTGGTATAATTGTTAAGTAATTTTTTATGGAACACATTTTGAGACCCTACTAGGATGTGTATCTCCCACAAAAATTTTTCCATTAGGAAGTTTTAGATTATATTATTCTAGGACTAAGAAAAGGTAAAAACCCACTTATAGGTGGAAGATGTTATTCATCTTTGGGAAATGGATTCATGCAGGTGACTGGTGGAGATGTTATCTACATTTTCCATGTGTTGTTTTGATCTTTATCATCACAATTGCTTAGTAAATTAAAGTTTTACTATTTTGGGGGTATTTCCTCGTTTTATTATAATTTCCCTTTGTTGATTGTTAATAATACCAACTTGAATCATTATATTCTAATATTTATGGAAAAAATAATACCATGTTTAATCTTGAATGGTCCTAGGTGCTAGTCTCCAACTAGTGGGGATGAGGAAGTCCCTTTGGGCCATGTCAAAGTCAGATATGGTATTAGGGTACCAGGGTATCCAGATTGGTTCATGATTTAAAATTTAATTTTTTCGAAAAAATATTTAAGAACAAAATAACCTCATTAATATAAATAATGAATTTATAAATAAAAAATCATTTATTTATAATTAAAATTGAAAAATATATTAATTAAATGTGATACATAACTTATTATATTGATGATTATAGAATTATTTTATGCATATTTCTAGTTACAATTGTCCTTAAGATATTTTCATAAGAATTTAACATAAGGTATGATCAGGTGGCATGTGATGTTGGGGATTACGCAAGAATATATCTCATATAAATTTATATAAGAGTGAATTTTACATGCATAAAAGTTCATTCATAAAATAATATTTTGAGTTATACATGGGATTGGTCTAGGAAAAACCCTTGTGAAGCTACATCCTTCCTAAGATTGGATAAATGAGATTCCATTGAGATAATTTTGATACACGATGCCATTTCATTCTTTCATATATTTAATAATATGATTAAATTGTTGTATCCCCCCAAATTTAATAGATATATTATAAAGGTTAAATTACATTTAAACATATCACCATTTCATGTAATTTTATTTTTTCATGTTGAGTATGGTATTATCATAATATCTATTTATGGAAAATTAATTGTGAAATCTTAGGTCATTAAATTCTATTCCCATTGAATAAATTTTAGCCTCATAATTTTAATCATTTCTCACATAAATTTTAAGGTCTTCTAGGAAACAAGATTTAATTTTCTATGTGGTTTCATCCTAACTATACAATATTTTACTAGTGAACACATATTTTCCCTCATATGTGGAATATAACTAATGTGGTGTTTTTTCCATTTGTGATAAATACCCCAATATAACGAGGTAAACAATTTTCAAACAAATTTTATAGTAATCCTTGTATTAATAAGTGATCACAGTTGTACATTAATATTTGATTTTCCAAAAAATTCATTTATCATTGTCAAGAGTGCCAATCCATGTCAAATATCATATCAAATTTGATTAAAAGAAGAATATTATGATTTTATAGGAATCACGCTCCTATAAAAATGTATTAGATTGGAGTTATATACTTTGAATAAAAAGTATCATATTAGTATTTCAACATCTAAACATCATGGTAGTGATTTGATACCCTTATCAAAGAAATCCATGTACAAATTTATGGGTTGAATACAATACAAATATATAACTAAAATTTATTGAGTGGATGTTCAGTGTTATTCACTCCACATTATCTTTAGAAAACACATCCCTGGCAGTGGTTTCATATGAATTCTATTCAATTGGATGTTTTTAGTGACTATAATCATTGTTTTCCATTGGATTAGGGAATTTACAAGGATAATATCCATGTTTCCATCATTTGTGATAGTGAACTATCACTAATACATTACACAAACTCATTTTCCTTTCATTGTGTCCATTGAGATCTTTCCTTTTCCTAAGACTTTTATTTCTCTATATCCTCATTTTCCATATATAAAACACCTCCTATACCATTTAATACATTCTTCTTGGGGATTTTTACCACTTTTTTGACAAAACAAATTGAAACATTCTCTCATTCATCATATTCATCACTCGACATTCCATGATACTATATCATTATATTATTTGGTGTGTTTGGAGTCTCTACTAAGTTTACGTTTTTAACAAAAAATCTTGATAGTTGGTTTGGAATAATCACATGGTTTCTCAGTTAGGATCTTATTATTTTATGTTTCTCATTAGTACATTCTCTTCATGATCTATAAAATCTAATATTAACATGGTTCCTTCAGGCTTTATCTATTTGTTAAACAAAAATGATTTAATTGAGAGTGAACAATAAATAACACCAAAATAGAACTATTACAAGATAATTAGATGAAAAATAAAACTTAAAAATATCTTATATTTCAAAATTACTACAACATCTTGTAATTCAACATAATCACTATTAGTATAATCTAGTTTTCCTTAGGATGGTCTCCCTAATACTAAATATAATAACTCCATAAAATAAAAAACACCTACTAATGAATTATAATAAGAATATGGTTAACCAAAACATATCCACCCAGAGTGTCAAACAAAGTGTGTACCAAGTCCTATTTATCATGCATTAGGTTATGATTGAGTTAAAACACAATAATCCATTTTTAGAGTAACTACCCATATGTACATATATTTTAGAGAATGCATTAACTTGTACTATATATAAAGGGATTTTCTTTTCTGCAAAACCACTAAATATGCACCTTAATAAAGTTTCAGGACATTATCCAATTTTTATATCCCTATGTTTCTGACTAATGTTCTTTTATCTTAACCCTTATAATATTACTACAACCCAACTAAAGGGTTATATATACCATTGAAATTCTAATCAACGTTAACTTATCAACCACTAGGGACATTTATAATATTAAAAACCCAGTAAATGTTAATAATTAGTTTCATTTTTTTAGTAGAATTCATGAATTATATATCTATTTTCATTATAAGAATATTATGTAATTTTTAAATAAAAAAGGATATAGTTTTATTCTTTTTAAACACTTTTTCTTATAGGGATTAATAAGGAGTTTATTACTAAATATTTTAATTTTAATTAAAACATAAATTTTTTAATTTTTTAAATCTTCATATCAAAATTATCTTAGAGTGAAATTTTTTGATTTCTTTGAAAGGATTATTTTCTAGTGAATAGTGAAAAATATATATTTTTGTAAAACAATCATTTGTTTTCATAATATAAATTTATTTAAAATAATAATTGTGATTTGAATTTTATTTTAATTTTAAATAAGTATCATTTAGTAATATATAATCTAGTTAAATAAAATTGAATCATCATTATACCCGACATTGGTATAAGTATATTTTTGGGTTTAAAAATGCATTTTTTTTAAAAGATCATTATATTTTTCACTTTAATTCTCAATTTAATTTAGGCACCTTATAGAAATAGAATATTGAAAAAAATATTTGATATTTGGAACCATGAGGCCAAAATTTGGTATATATGTACATTTTATTTTTGGTCAATATGAATAGTATCAGTTGTAAATATTTTTCACCTTAGTGAGGGTAAATTGAGTAAGTAATATTAAAAATAATTTTATAACGACTAAAAAACCCCGAAAACATAAATTTATTATTTTTTATTTGTTGGTTTTGACCATTCTTATTCATGATTATAATATATTCAAAATTTGTTTCATTTTTCATTAAAACTAACTTATATATTATTTTTATGTAAATATAATGTCAGAAATGTTAGTCTCTTGATTTTAGTATCTATAAATCTTTTTGACAAGGATAAAAAACTTATGTTAAAGATAAATTATTTTTTTATCAGTGTAATTTTTTTAATTTAATGTGATGAAATAATCACAATAAAGGCTTATGCAATGCCAACACAGGGCATGCACATGCAATAGTAAAATGACATAAATAATATTAAAAAAGCTAAAAGTAATATTCTTTTATTGATTTATTGTGTATAGTGAATTTTAAATGTTTATATATAATATAAGGGATGTATTAACGAATTTTATTGAGGTTTCGAGACTCCTGAGACGGTTGATGGATGGGTGAGACATTTTCTCTCCTCTTTCCGTCGCAGATTAGGGTTTTAGGGCGCGTGTGATTGATCTCCCTCGTGGATGATTTGATGGTTACCGATATGGCATAAGTAGGGATTTTTATTCTTGTAGGGTGACCGAAATGGTGTTGCCCGGATCAAATGCGGATCATAGATCCACGGCAGTGGAGACCGGTGTGGACGGAAGATATGTGACGGTGATGTCTGGTGTGATTGTGAAGTCAGTGACCTATGCTGGTGGAGCTACAGTGGCGATCATTGATGGGACGAGCAGGATGGTGTTGACCGATGTGGACGGAGCGAGTTGTGCGGGCAGACTCCTGCCGGCTGATACTGGTGTGGGCGGCGCAAGCAGAGCGAGCCAAGCGAGAAGATCTATGGTGTTTAAGGCTGATGCGGGCGTCGCAGGTGGTGTGACCTGTGCTACTGCGGTGGCTGAGATGCTTAGGGGATTGGTTCAATCTCCTTAAAACCAGGTATGATATGCATTCAGGAGTGGGATTTTCAATTTATTACTTTTACCATAAAAATACTAGGGTTAAAGTCTGGATCAAACTTATTGCCCTTAATTGGATTTTGTGGCATCCAAAGATCTTATTTGATATTGACTCTACTATGGAAATTCTGATAAAAAAGGATAGGAATACCACTACAAGAAAGCCGCCCTTAAGCGACGGTTATTTTTGCATTTAGCGGCAGCTTAAACCGCCGCTACATCATTTGGTGGCGGTTTACAGAAACCACCCATAAACTTGGCGTCGGCAAACTATTAGCGGTGGTTTTTTCCATTTAGCGGTGGTTTAAGAAATGTATCGTAGATGCCTCATTTCGCAGCGGTTCTCATCACATTAGCGGCAGTTTTTAAGAGGCCGAGATTTTTTTTATTAGTGGCGGTTATAACCGCTGCTTATAAAATAAAATCCAGCAGTTGTAAAATTGCCGCTAAATTCACGAGAACCGCCGCGGAATCCACACGGGTGATGCGTCTTTCTAGCGACGATTAAAATCGCCACGAAAAGCCAACCAGAAAAAAAAAATATAAATTTTCTACTTCTACTACACCACTGCCCTGAAAAACAAATCAAAGCAGACACAATCTCATAAAATAACATCAACTCAATGATGTGTTGGACCTTTCAAGGATGTTTTTGGATATATTGATGAAGAGTGGACTGGGTTTATGGCCACCCATGGGGTGTGCCAATCCCTTGAACATGTGAATTTAGTTATTAAATGATAAATTGAAGGGTTTATGAGATTAAACAAATTAGAGATATTTTTAGCATGTCAAAATGGAATAAGTGGTTTATCATAACTTTTATGGTTAAATGGGTTGTGAGATAACTAAGGGGATAAATAATGGGTGGAAAATGTGGGAATATCCACGTATACCAACAATGGGATTAAATCATAGTCATCCAAAATCTTGACTACCAATTCAAACATAGGCCTAACTGGAATGATGTATACCACAATCGAGAAATCAAGACCTAAAAGAAAACATCAGAAATCAATAAAACACATAAAAGGAAACATGAGAAATCAAGAAATTGTTAGGACATGAAAATGTTTGGTGGCAACTATGTACCACACATGGTACATATACAAACCAATTGTTCCCATATTTGTTCAACACATCAACAATACAAATTCTCACTGTCCGATGATGCATCGTCACCCTCTCCACCATCGTCACTGTCTCCACCTCCATCTCTACTTTCTATTGTCACCTGTAAGAACATTATATTGAAAATTAAATATTGTTGCATATTTATATTAAAACTTAAAACCAATGAAAGTTTGCAAACTAAATGATTTTTATTTTTTGTGATTTACCTGCTGACCACCAGTCGATGCACTACCAATGGGGGCATATC
This sequence comes from Viscum album, assembly GCA_963277665.1. Classification (NCBI taxonomy): domain Eukaryota; kingdom Viridiplantae; phylum Streptophyta; class Magnoliopsida; order Santalales; family Viscaceae; genus Viscum; species Viscum album. Next base: position 1,496,843,702 of record OY728155.1, on the reverse strand, counting down.
TGCTTATCTGTTGATGTATATCAATCATTGCTTTCTGCAAAGCGGATATCTGAGCCCCCTGATCTTGAAATGTGGTTCGTAGAGAAGCAATCTCCCTCTGAGCATATTCGGGTATGGACTGAATATAACCAGAAGTAGATGCAGCTGGAATCCCTGGTGGCATGCCAAAGACCTCAGATGGTATGGGTCCGAAACCCATCCCGCACACTCTACCAGGATGCTCCTTCCCAAGGACTTTAGCAACTGGGTCATCTTAGGAGAATGAGTAGGACTGCCCAGGATTGACATCCATTAGTTCTTTAATTTTTACCTATAAATCAAATATCAATATATATTAACACAGTAAAAACTGATAATAAGTTACTATAATAAAAAATTGACTTCATACCCCAACTTCTTTGGCAGACTCATTAACAAAACTTCCATCTTATTTTTTGTGAACATCCAACCACAGTTCAGTTCGAGATGCTTCATGGCCTAAACTCTGTGACTTCATTAAGCAAAGATAAATAAACAATTCAAAATATTAAATAGATAATATTTTCTTATAAATATTTAAAATAATTAAAACATTACCAATGTCGTTCGGCTTCTAGAAAAGCATTTGGAGCCCGCAGTGTGAGGGATGACTTGCTTAGCCCGGTTTGATGCATTCTATATTGAGCGATCCTGAAATAAATAAAATTCAATTTAACAGTAATGTATTCAATGTCATATCCTCTTCATATACATGTATAAATAAAAAATGAGGATCCTATAATAGTATATATTTCAATACCATCTGCTTCTCATCATGATGTCTGTCAACAAAAACCTTCTACTGTTCTTTCGGTTCCACACTGGGTAGCTTCTCATACATTTGTTGCACAGTCAACGAAGTATCATTGATATCACACCACAATCTCCATTTGAAATCTTTCCATTTCTTACCAAGATTTTTCAACGCCCATTTCTGTGCTATCACATCAGCAACTATAAAGTGGAAGAACATCTGTATACAGAAATTCATTTTGAACATATTAGTAACATGACCTTGAATTAAACCATAATGTAATAAAATTACCTTTATTTGGGAACCAAAAGGTTCATTTTTCCAGCTAGGAGGCATATGTCTCCAATCATCATAAGAAATAGGTAGGGAAATGGGCTCCACTGCCAGCTAGCCTAGAATCTGGCCAAGTAACCCCGCAGCGTCATCCGTAGGGACCCTACAAGAATCAAATGACATGACTATCTTTTCTCCATTCATATTCCAAACATCTGAAATTTTTATGTTTTTCTCCACGGTTTCATTTTTTTCATCTTCAATGAGCAAAAAACTAGCATAAACAAAATGCAATAAATTTATTTTACTAAAATTTTACCTATGACAGTGACACTCCAGTATGTTCGAGATGAATAGGAAGTAGCGTGTCGTCGCCCCACTGTTGAGGCTTCTGAAGGGGGAGTCGACGACTCAACCTCTAATGGGACACCCATAGATGGTGTAAGAGATGGTGCATGGGGAGATGGTGCAGGGGTGTAGGCAGCTGGTGCCTCAGATGCCGTGGGGAGGGAGCCGGATGGATCATCATCTGTCGCAGAACTAGATGAAATAGTGTACCACTTTTTTCCTTGGAATTCCTTTCATTTAATCAAATAAAATTTAGTTCAGAATATATATTTCAAAAAAAATTATGCAAAAAAAAATTAAAAATGATAATAGATGCCTAGTACTAACAGACAAAATATATATAACAATGATAATGAATGACTGCAGAAATGAAACAAGTGGTTGCTGAATGAATAAATAATTGTACATACAATCATTTTCCCCTTCAATAATGTCGGTTTCCGGATCCATTGCTTCATCCACATCATTCATCCTTCCTAGAATAATATTTTCAATATCATGATGGAAAAATAATTATGCTTCTTGTTGTTGATGAAATTCAATTTTAGATGTCAAATCTTCCACTTCATCGCCAATATCATACAAATCTCTTTGTATTACGTGAACAACTACACTCCACCCTTCATCCACAACATCATTCACATAATATACCATTTTTTCTTGTGATGCTAAGATATATGGATCATGCAGTTCACGATCACCAGCATCCATCAAGCGAGAGAAGTTCACAGAAGTAAATTGCAAGGAATCTTTTTTAACACCTTTGATAATATCGACCCATTTGCATTTGAATAAAAAAACAAAAAAATGTCCGTGGTAGTTTAATTCAATAATATCATGAAACTTTTCATAGTATCCCACTTCAGCAAATGTAAATATACCACTATTCTGTATTTTCAAACCCACTTCTTGATCGACTGTACGAAATCTAAAACCATTCACATTATAAGCATCGAACTTTCTAACTTTTTTTATAGGACCTCTAGCAAGAAACTTCAAATCTTCTAACAAGTCTGCTCGAGTATCAGTATTCATGATCCGAAAAAAGAAATATAATCTAATAGATTTACAAAATGTATGTGTCAAACTAATATTCGTATTTATTGCAATATTTATGAACTTACACGTCGTGCAAACCATTCTAAAATCTCTTTATTCACATCTTTCGTTATATCTTTCTCATTTCGTGTCCGGCCTCTCATTCGTCTCTTTTTTTGTATCCTCAACTCTTCAATAAATGGATCTGCAATTTCACTATTCAGCAGCACATATCTATGTGCCTGTAATAATTCCAATACTGTCAGTGTCACATTTGAGGCCCTCCCAACTGATTGGACAATAGCAGGAAATATTTTTTATTTCTGATGCATTTGAGATTGATTTGATGTGTCGTCAACATGTACAACTCGATTAAATCTTGTCTCAATATCATCCAAATATCTAGAACAAAAGGTGAGACACTCCTCAGCCAAATAGCCTTCAACAATAGAGCCTTCTGGTTGAGCTTTATTTCTCACGTATGCTTTCAAATGCCCAAGATATCTATGAAATAAAATAATAATATTATGCATTTATTTAAATGACAAAATTTGTTTACTTACAAGAAAAACATATAAATAAAATACCTCTCAATTGGATACATCCATCGATAATGAATAGGGCCTCCTAATTTATCTTCCTCAACTAAATGTACACTTAAATACATCATGACAGTAAAAAATGATGGAGGAAAGATAATCTCCATTGCACAAAGGGTCAATACAAACCTCTCCTGGAGGTTGTCAATCTGAAATGGATGTAGAGATTTCTCACATAATTGCCTAAAAAATGTGCAGAATTGGAGTACAACAGCAGTAACGTTTTCAGGTAATAATGTACGCAATGTCAATGGTAGTAACTTTTGTAACAAAATATGTGAATTGTGACTTTTCAATCCATGTAACTTATGATTCTTCAAGTCAACACACCTTGAGATATTACTCGAATACCCATCAGATACCTTCACATTATTTAAAATTCGAAAGAATATATCTTTATCCCTATTTTTTATTGCAAAAATGGCGGGAGCATACTTTTCATTCCCATCTGGCCAGAGATCACGTTTAATGTTCATTACTTGTAAGTCTTTGCGAGCATTGAGATGATCCGTCGACTTTCCATGCTCATTAAGTAATGTGAAAATCAAATTATCAAAGACATTATTCTCAATATGCATCACATCAAGATTGTGCCACAACAAATTAAATTCCCAATACGAGAGTTTGAATAATATACTTTTTTTCTTCCATTGTTGCGTACTGATTTCACCTGGCGATGCACTTCAGACCCGTTTTCCGCTATCATTCAAATGATGAACCTTCCCAAATTCTGTTTCCACATTTTGAAGTTGTGTTAATATTTCAGAACCAGTTAACAACTTTGGAGGTGGTCTACGATCAATGGAACCATTAAATTTTGATCTGTTTAGCTGAAATCTATGAGATGCATCGAGAAATCATCGACGGCACAAGAAGCACCATTTTCTACTGTGAGGTAGCCGTTTGGGCTCAAAATCAAAGTTACAAACGGGACAAGACAAACCCGTGTAAGTATTCCAACTAGATAAATTCCCAAGCCCAGAGAAGTCACTAATGGTCAACATTAAAGCAGCATGCATTTTGAACATGGTTTTAGAAGAAGCATCAAATGTCTCAACACCGTTACTCCATAACTCCTGCAATTCGTCAATCAAAGGCTACAAGTATACATCAATATCATTTTCAGGCATTTGTTTTCCAGGAAAAATCATCGAAATGATAAAATATGCTTGTTTCATACACATCCACGGATGCAGATTATAAGGGATCAAAATAACTGACCAAATGCTATAACTGGTACTCAAAGTCCCAAATGGGTTGAATCCATCAACATCCAATCCCAATCGAAAATTCCTAGGATCAGTTGAGATATCTAGATGTAATGAATCAAATTTCTTCCACGATTGGGAATCTCATGGATGTCTCATTGACACATTATTGTTTTTATCTATAGAATTCCACTTCATGTGTTCGGCAGTTTTCGATGACATGAATAATCTTTGCAATCGAGGCTTCAAGGGAAAGTAAAAAAAAACTTTTTAAGTGTGTTCCTTTTCTTCTTCTCTATGAAATTATGTTCACTCAGACTTCCAACATCACCCTTTGACTGCCATCTAGAAGAAGAAAATTTCTTGCAATTCTGCCTACTTGAATCCTCTCCCCAATAAATCATACAATCATTGGGACACACATGTATTTTTGTATAATTCAGACCAAGCTTCTTAACATATTTTTTCATATCATAAAAAGATTCTGGGATTTTTTATTCTGGAAATGAATCACGAATCAATTCCAATATCATGGAAATGGACTTATTTGTAATTCCACATAGACATTTGATATGGTAAAACTTCAGTATAAATGAAAGCTTTGAATATTTCAAACACCCACTATACAACTCTTGATTTCCATCGTCAACTAAATCATGAAACGAATTTTTCTTAGTGAAGTTTTATCATACATTTGGCTCCACAGAATCAAGAGGAGGATCCAATTATATGTTACAATCTTGATCTACTTGTGTTACAGTCTCAAAAACATCACTTGCCACGTTGCAATTTGTAGCACCCTCTTTTGGTTGTTCTGATATGTTTTGATGTTGATAGTGGTGTCTTGCAGTGCCGAATGCATCATTTATGAGGTTTTTCATTTCATTTTCCATTGTCAATGAACTTGTGACCTCATTCTGTGGATTAACATTAGCACTCAATCTTTCTGTAACGTTCGATTCTCCATGCCAAACCCAACACAAATATTGACCAGAGAATTGCTTCAATATTAAATGTTTATAAACTTCATCTCTCTTCAACCATGTTCTAAATTTACATTTAGTACATGAACATCTTATTCTCACTTCAATGGATCGATTAGAAATTGAAAAATCTAAAAACTCATTCAAACCCTTAACATAATGAGGTGTGTTCCTCGGTAATGTGATCCAACTTTTATCCATGTATATCACAATGTGCCTACATAATAATAAAAAAATTAAAATAAATAGTTACTACTAAATAGAGAAAGAGATTCATATATACGATAGTGTAAGATTACAGAAACATAATATTCAATGAAAGTGATTACTTTTATCCAAGAATATACATATTAATGAAAAATCATCTAGTTTGGAAAATATATAGAGAAAGAAAATAAAAATAAAATTTAAATACAAAATAAAACTAGTTGAACTATCTCACAATAAAATTTCCCATAAAAAGTCACAACCATATTCATAACTCAAAACATATCCATGTGATCCCCAAAAAGTCACAACATTCCAATGTCCATTAATGGAACAAGAGGAAACAAATAACTAGAAATCAAAATCTTGGAATTATAATGAAAAGATAGAAGTTACACACACACATGAATGTGTATGAAAAGTGTGATATAAATAGTTCTAGAAATACTTTGCAACTCATTTTATAAAAAATATTCAAAAATACTTATTTTAAATATAGTTCTAGAGTTTATTATTCACATATAGAAGTTTTAAAATACATAAATCACATGATTTATCCATTTTAGTAAAAAATCTACAATTCCTATATAAAACATGGGTAGATTTAACACATTATATAGTAAACATTAAACCCAAAAAATAACTAAAACAAGAAATGAACATAAATAAGCACCAAGATATTACTAAATAACTATATAAACATCAACCAAGAAATGGTTCCGAATTAAAAAAGCAAGGTCTATGGGTTCAATATAGGTAGGAAATGGGATACACTAAGTAATAATCAATAGGAACCAAGAATTATGTGCAACTCACTGTGTTATAACATGAAGGATATTGGAAGACACATATGGTCACCAAAAATTTTATCGGCCAACCCTATTTGAACTAAACTCTAATTTCATATGTCCAAGAGCTCTAATCCCTTATATATAATCCCACCTAAAGTCACCTAGTCAACTACATCATACCAAGCACCTTGTGTGTAACTATGCATCTCATCTTTCCCAAAGACACCTGGGAAGCTGCATCATATCCGCACCGACATTCCATTTTCTTCACAACCTCCACCACTTGGGATTTCCCATGCTCAATTAGTGCTACAAAGTACGCAAGTTTCCTCCAAGAATTTACATCTCATTTATGGTAGATATTGGTGCCAGTTCAACTTACCGTACTGGTAACATTCTTATTACTTTCAAACAAACATTCCAAATTAAATTATAAATGCACTTATGGTCGCGAGGTCGCTGGGGTCGCGGGGTCGCCGGGGTCGTGGGGTCGCCGGGGTCTCGGGGGAAGCCGGAGGCCGGGGGAAGCGGGGGAAGCAGGGTGAGATATTTTGATGTATAAATGCACTCATGGTCACAAAAAAATACTATCATTCTTTGGAATTCACTTCTCAATCATAGTACACCATTTTTTCTAAGAAATACTTTTATAATCACATTCTAAAGATTCCACGTCACATCCATTTTGTAATTAATATAAATCCTTATTTTTTTATTTCTCCCTTTCTTCTCCTACCCCCTCTCTTTACTTCTCTAAAACAATCAACCATTTTATGTTGTACACAATATGCACAATAAAAATATTCATTTTCTATTATTTAATTTCCAATTTCAAATTCAGAGTTAAATAAAAACATCAATTCTCATATTATTTTGATTAAAATAGTGACATTAGATTAATCCCAAACATCTTGTCACCCTTGATATGTTTTGGGAATGATAGTATTTGAGTTGGAGTAGCCATTGAGTCATTTACAAAGGTACATAATCAAAATCACCCAATAATGGACTTTACCACTAACCATCGCACGATGAGGCACATCATGGTGTAACACATGTAGTTTATAAAATGTGTTATCCAAATAAATAAACATCCATTGAAATTGTGGAATGGATCATATCAATAGGGTGATACCTCTGAAACAATTAAAAACCAAAGAAATTCCAGTTTTCTAAAGAATCTAAATTATTCCATAACATGAGAATTCATAGTGAAACCACATTTATCATAGTAAAATCATATTACATATTCCAAATTTAATATCCTCACATAATGATATCCTTATCCATTGTGATGTGATAATTGACTTCACGGTGTAACCATATTCTTTATGATTTTTTTTATCATTATGCAATATCTAGATTAAAAAAACATGCCATGCATATTATGGTTTGATCACTATGTATTAAAAGACTAGCACATGAATTAATTAATTTATAATCCAAATCATATCATAAAACCAACCACTATGGAATGATTTTTTTCTCACCAAATTTTCGCCTTTTGAAATCTCATCATGGTGTAACAACTTTATGTTATGGTGCATTTTTTTCTTTATTATCTCAATCACCTCAAAAATTCACCCTCCAACTACAAATATATTATAAATACCTAAAACCTTCAAATTTATCTTAATTTCATCTAAATAATAATAAATTAATTTAGGTTTGAATAATATTCATGTGTTGAAATAATTTTGAAAAAATACCCCCCAAAAAAAGACAACGTTGGTATCACACTTCACATCAACAATGCTTCTCTTCAACCAACACCCCCTAATGAAATAGCCGCCACATAGGGTACCATCAATCTCTAATTTATTACTAGACTCTAGAATTCCCTCTTTTAATTTATTACCATCCATTTAATATAAAATAATATAAAACTTATAAATGAATAACTATTCAAATATTATATAACTACACGAGTGAAATAAATATAAGAACAAGAATAATGAAAAACAATATCTAATCTGTCTAAAATATTGATTTAAACTCAATAATAAATATATACCTAGAATTATTTTCTAAATTAATCATATTAAAATGAATCCTATAAATGTTCTAAAAAATAATGTTTCCAATCGTGATGAAGAATCATAGAAATAGAAGGATGTAACCCTTAATTGGTCCTGATTGTGTGACTCTAAATCACAAATCAAATGGTATGGATAAGAGTATATATGTTTCATTAATTGAACCCAATTGTTCCCAAGCCATAAAAGCATTGGAGAAGAAACTCCACTTTATCAATATTCTTCTCTATCCCCATGATGATAGAAAAAAATTGTCACCAAACACGTATTATTACAGCTTAGTTTTTTAAAGTGATGTTGGGATCCAAATACTATTTACTTGATTCTATAATTAGGAATCTAACGATACTGTAGAAGCCTTCCTGTTTTATCCCCTGATGAAGCCATTGTAACCAAAAGATAGAGAAACAAAGAATGTAGATTCTTCAGGACAACAACTAAACTATGATATTTTTCAGAGTATAGAACATGATTTTGTGGAAGTTGTTAAGGGGCCTGTAAATGTGGAACTTCTTTAGGTAAATCATTTAATAGAACTTCTAAAATAGAATCCAATAAAATTTCAAGGTTATTTTAGACCTAATAAATCAGATGTGTTTTCTTATAGGAGGTCTAGTTTTTTAACATTTATGGGAAACCAGATGAGATAAACGTCAAAGTTGGAATGAATATTCTTGAGTACTCGATGCTAGAATGATTAGACATAGTTGTTTTGGATATATTGTTTCAATACCTCACTTGGAAAGGATTTGTATACTTGTAATGGAAAATAATTATTCTTGAAAACCACTGGGGTAATAAATGTAGAATAATTTTTTAAATTTTAACTTGTATGTGTATAAGAGATTAAATATAATTAAAAATTCACTCACCTTGTTCACTGTTCATGAGAGGCAACACATAGAAAAGGACTGAATGAATAGATCATTATTTAAGGTATCCAAACTAAGGATCTATCAATATTTTTAATGTTCTATATTACATGCCACCTAGAAATAGATAATAAGGAGTTGGTTGGAGGAAGAGACTTTGGATGGAATATTAGTGTAGGAGACACCATTGTTCAGCTATGTGAAACTAGGAGCATCAACATGGGATTTAAACACAAAATGTAGATTCAGTCCTATGATAGTAATGTAAGAGAAAATCAATCAATGGGATGAGTTTCTTATAATCCATATCACATAAATTGACCAGGTTTTTTATTGTACATCTTGAATTTACACATGAATAATTAATTCATATCACCACTATAGAATTTACACCATTATTCCATTAATGGGAACATTAAAAAATATTTTCATAAAATTCTATGACCAGTTGGTGCAACAAGATCAAATCTACCTCTGGTTTTGTATGCTCAGATGGAATAGTCCTATTAGACTAATTCTTAACAAAAGACTTAGGAAAACTAAGAGGCATCTAGGAATAATTAATTTTATTAGGATGGGCCTCATTAGAGAAGCAATAACTATCTTATAACATTTGAGAAGTAGTTTTATACATAAGTGAAGGATATCATGAACAAGGAACATAATTCCTATATGGTTTAGGTAACATTTGTCTAAATATGGAAATTATGGAGATCATATATGATATTTTTGTATTGGATGCATCCATCATTCTTCTATTGTTAATCAACATGTGTAAACTATTCCTCATACCATCAGTGTCAACAAACCTCATAGATAGTGGTAGTGAGGAGGATTGAAATGGATAAAATTCTACATGACTATTATTGTAGTATAATTTATCTAGTTTATTTAGATCATATACATGTATTTCATTGATTTAATCTTTTGTATGAACTACATGGTGGGATTTAAAGCTGGTAAAGTCCACCAAGATTATTAGGTAGTTTTTACATCTCTATACAGAGATCTTCATGAATTCACTTGGGATTTATTTCTAAATATAGTTAGAATTAAAGATATACTAACTGTGGTTGGAAAAATCAAGGACTAGTTAGTGTTAAAAAATGTGATAGCTGCCAATGAAACATGAAATTTAACTCTTCCTATCATAATGGATTGACACACCTTCTAAATGATTTCTCTAGGTTACCATCCAAGAGTGAAATAATATATTATATCAATCTACATCAATGATCATTCCCATAACTGACTATTTATATCCCATTTATAACGAATAACCCATTAACATATATTCCATTTACAATCGCAACTCATTTATCACATATATCAATTCCATACCTTAACCCATTTAACACAATCACATTATACCAAATGACCCTTATGTTATGTCATCAAAAAAACACATTTATCACTTATTTTATTTAATAAAACAAGTTAACATGCCAACCTAATTGTCGGGGGTTCTATCTCACAAACCCATATGTCATTAAAATGACCATGTTCTCAACATATCTTTAAAATCAAATCATGGAATAAAACACAATTCTAGATACTCAATTAAAATTATCTTGAATCCACCCATCAAAAAATGAGTCTTCCTATTTTAAAAACTCAACATGTCCCATGAATTTCATTCCTATCTACAACCATAAAATGAGATTTTAAATCATTTTCAAAAAAGGGGAACCACACCCTCATTTCTAATCACCATTTGAAATATATTAAGATAACCCCTTTTTTCCTATAACATTGAGGTCAACACCTCTTTTTCAAAACAATACCCACTTTCAAAACATTTTTGTCCTTCATGGAAAGCCATAACCAAATCAAAGTGAAAAATTCTTATTTTAATCCATTTCAGAATCCGACTAGGCATTTCAAAAAATTACCAATTCCATATTTCAAATATCCCATTATCCTTGACTACATACCAACTTACAATTCTTTACCCATTCAATTTAATAATTATATTATTGCAACATTTTAAAAAATATTTCACCAACCTTAAGGAGTTTTCATAACCTAAGGGTAGACCTAGGTACGATATCAAACATCAATGGACCCAACAGAGTCCTTAGAGGGTTTCATACATCAATCTAAGTCTTAATCTCACTTTTCTTACTCAGGAACAAAAATCATAGTAAATAAGTAAATTGGAACAACCACATATGCTTATAATACATAAATTTTAGGTGAAAAATCTTCAATACCACCTGGGGTCGCCGGGAGCCAGGGTCTCTGGGGTCGCGGGGTCGCCAGAGTCGTGGGGTCGCCAGGGTCGGGGGGTCCGGGGGTCGCCGGGGTCGCAGGGTCTCCAGTGTCGCGGGGTGGCAGAGGTCACGGGGGGCCGGGGTCGCAGGGTCGAGGGGGAAGTGGGGAGAAGCGGGGTTGGGGTGGGGGGGAGGTTTGGCAGCATTAAGAAAATGTTTCATGAAGGTTTATAATAAACTGGCGCGAAACCATTTAAAAAAAATGTTTAGCGGCGGTTACCAAAACCGCCGCAAAAATTCCGCCGCTAAAACCAATTTCTGTTGTAGTGTACTGAAATTGAAAAATTTGTTCATTATTCTAGGATACTGGTGGAGGTTCATTTGAGCTCTATCTTGATCAATAATGTTGTTTTGTCTACACTAGATGATGAAATTCCTTTAAAAGTGGAGTGTGAAAGGCTTCCTGACTTTTTTCCAGACTGTCAATCTATTGGTCATGTTAAAGATAAATGTTACCGGAATATGATTTTCTCCTTTTGTTCTTTAAAAGGGAACCACAAAGATTCTTGTAGAAATAAAATGAGGAATAATACTACACAAAACAATGTAGTCTCATCTGGTGATGGACCACCCACTCTTGACTAAGGAAATGTGACTGTTAGAGCCATTTAATCAGTTTTGGATAAGGAATTTTCCCAGGAGATCCATGGGTCAGGGGACATGACCCTTATGTTAGTGCCAGAAGCGACTGAGGGTGACCTTAGATCAGGATCTTCTATAACATTTGAGGGCCAACAAAATCTGAGTGATATTGGGAATTATTCAATGATTTTAGAGGAAATCAATAAATTAAGGGAAAAATAGGGAATTCATGGAAGATGGAATGATATTGAGGATGGTTCCCCCCAAAAATCATCCTATAGTCATGTATTGTACAAAGGCCAAAATTTTGTTGTGTATGATGCAGGTTTTCAACCCGTTCTTCTTAAGAAATTGGGACGTAGGAAAGATTACACCTACCTAATGCCGACTATAATTACCAGGTCTCACGGTCTTGTTGAATTTGACTTCGACTAGTAAGGTTACTATGATGATTCGTATCAGCATGCGTATGATTTTTTATTTACTTTTTTTCTCCTGGCATGAGGGCATGAATGCTTGTATGACTCTATCCCTCTACTTTAGGTATTTTCTTTTTTCCTAAATAAAAGTGCTCTTCCCTAAACATTATTTTATTAATGGATTTTATTTGAATTCCATTACATTCATTTAATTTTTAATGTCAAATTATTTTAATAGTCCCAAAAATGATATTAATGATATATTTTAATAAATAATGATTTAATGAATATTTAAAATTTTATAAAATCTTATAATAAACCAATTTAATAAGATATGGTATATAATATCATAAATGCATTATTTATTAATCACTTTTCATTATATAGTATCTTTAACAACTCATTTAATGTAAAAAAACATTGATACCATGGTGAAAGTAAAATGGGTTAAAGGTGGTTCAAAACCAAAATATAAGGGTGAAAACATCACCTAAAAATGTCCAACTTTTATTTGATAGAAATAGTTAAAATAATAATGAGACTATATTCAAATTATATCTATTTGGATCCATTATTCATTTGTAATTAAATTATATTAATTTTATATTTTTAGAGATTCCATGAATTCCCCTCTCCTCTCTTATAATAAGAAATATTCACTCATCTCTCACATATACCTTTATATAACTCTATCTTTGCCAATAATTAAAAAAATACCATCCTTAAATTCCTCTAAACATTGTAGAGGTCTTGATTTGATCATCAACACATCCTAGTATGGATTTATGTATAAACCTAAAGAGGTTTTCCAAAGAAGAGGTGTTGTTCAAAACCAATCATTTTCATTTGATTTTTTCTTATACCTACTTTAAATATTCTTAAAACATTTTAAAATAATAAAATAAGTTTCTTAAATATAATAATATGTTATTATGTAAATTTAATCAACTATATCCTTACCCTATTCCATAAAATGGGAAATATAAAATGTGTTTGTGTGTACGATAGAGTACTTCGTAGAGAACTGGTGAAATTTGGTTTCCATCACAGCCTCCATGGAATGATTATAATGATTGATTTAATGATTATATATCTGATATTAATTATGTATTTATGATTATATAAAGATATTATATCATATACTTTCTTACCTTTCCATCCATTGAAAAATGATAATGTTATTCATGGGTACTCGTGGACTACCACCTCCAATAATAGATATGATTTGTTTTCCATCACCAAATTATATAGATTATTGGGACTAGTGTTGAATGTGTTTTCAAAGATGTTTCAATATTTTTTTGGTGATTATGAATGTTTTAGTGATTTAGGAAGAATTTTAATGGATTCATATTCTATCATTGAACGTGACACTTGGACAATTCTCCTTCGATAAATATGATGATTATTTGTATTGATCTTTAATTATTAGAGATATGTGCCAAGTAGTGAGAAAAATGGATAAAGAAATTGATTTACATCAAAAAAGTATTTTAAAAAAGATGAAGTTATAAAGGCCATGAAATTGAAGAATTATTTCATGATGATTTGAACATGGTCTTAATTAAGATTTGGACACCATGTAAAATGTAATTAAATTTAACATGAGGAATGGTTGAATATATTTTTAATAATTGGATTGCTATTATATCATTTAATTAGGGATTTTATAAGTAATATAATGGTGGCCTTACTAAAAATTAAATCCAACCCACATGGAAGCCAAAGCCAGCTTAACCAAAGGCTCTTGTGGGACCCATAGGTCAACCATTCCCTAGGGAATGATCCCAAGCTAGAAAGTGGGTGATAGGTTTTTGAGAGGAGTTCATGTATAATCCACCCATAATGCACCTATAGGATTGAGTTTCATCCCATGTATAAGGCTCATTAGAGGCCATCTCTACCAGTGGGCCAAATTCCATATGGTGTGTGATAGTGGAGTGTGAGTGTTGATCCCCATCAGCCAACTCGAACGAGCTTCAACACACTCTAGCTAAAAAAGGTGGTCCCAAAAAAGGAAAACTAAATGTGGGACAATTTGAACATGATTACCATTCCCACATCATTAAAATTATATATTTATCATAGTCTATATATTTGAATTAATTGGAGTTATTCGGTGATTTTGGGATGTCTCCTTCATCCTCCAGTAGCGCCTGAAGGTTTATTCTCACCATAATTTTGGCCAAATAACCATTGATACTTTATGGACATATTTGAGTTTTATTCTCAAGGAATGAGGTAATCAGGATGGAACTAAATTCATGCATTCAAACTAATGACATTCATGCATGTGAAGATATTGGGGAAATAGGTACGACCGACAGCAAATGATGTTATAGATGAAATTTGAGTAACATATGCCTTATATATTTCAGTTAAATGGTATTCATGAATTCTACATCATATAAAATTGAGGATATCACCAAAAGAAAGATACATGAAGACACCAAAATTCTTGGTGAATACTTGAGTTAAACCCAAAAATATTGTGTTCTTAAACAAGATGTGGTATAAGATTATTCCTGGATCTTGAAGGAGTATTGGATCTGGAATGAAAACATGATCATAAGTGGAGAAATTGAAGCTGATACTTGAAAATAAATAAAGGTAAATTGAATCCAATATGGGTGTGGAAGATTTTTATTCATTGAGAGTGATATTATTTTACTGTGTAAATAGAGTATATGTCAACCCCTATGGTTCATATAAGGAAGTGATATCCATGTAACTCTATTTTCACAAAGTAGAATATTTATGTGAGCATTCAAATTGGTAAAATATCTCTTGAATTGATTCATGAGGAATTTTTTTTCACAAATCAACAAAGATAGAATAATAACATATCTCCCTAGATTTCACAAATATGATTGATAAATTGTGCATATTTATACTTATTTGATCCCCTTTTTATATAGCATTAATCGCATTTATGAAGATGTAAAACCCTTGTGTTAAGACTATTCATCTTATAACAAACACAATTGGTTTTTTTAAGAAGTGATATCATGATTTTCTGAAGTAGTGCACATACATTGTTAAACAAAGACAGTGAAAACTCATTTTTCATGATACAGTTAGAGAATGAATAATTCTATGTCTGTGCGCACATAAAGAAAAATTAATACAATACATGTGTGTGAAAATAACTCAGTGTCTATCCACACCCACCATTTCACGAAGTAAAATACATTATTCATTAAGGGTGCATGAGTTTGACAACACATGCAAGAATTCATGCATGATATTGAACATGGGAATATTATTGAGATACTCAAAATAAGACTTTTTCATTACATGAAATTGATGAAATAAGTGTAATTGAATAGATATTTCAAGAAGAACATGAATTCTTTTGTGCAATATATTTCATGCTTATAATATTATTGAATAATTTATGTGAACAAATTTCACTTAATAATTAAGGTAAGAAAATCATAATTAGATGAATTCATAGCAAGAGAATTTATTTTACTGATGTAACTGATCTGTTACAGGTGATCAAAATAAATTGGGAAAGAATAATATAAATTTTCAAGTCTTTTGAAGATACTTGAAGAGTAAATAAGCAAGTTAGATCCTACAATCTTGTAGAGGAAGATCATAAAATCATCCTATAGTGGATCCATCCATGAATAAGGGTGATTTCATTTGGTTGGTTTCAAGAGTAGGTGAATTATTCTGGTTAGATCCATGAGAAAATAGATTCTCTCAGTTGGATCGAGAAAAAGAATTATTTTGGTTGGATCGAAAATGAAATAGAGTCTCACAGTTGGAGGTAAAGTACAATAATTTTAGTTAGAGTTGAAATAAATTATATTCACTTGTTTACCTGTGGATAATATTTAACTAGGGTAAATAACTTATTGTATCTTGGATTGTGATTTATACAAAACCTTATAAATATTGTGTAATACACTCTCTTTTATTAATAATACACACAAGTTGAGATTTATCGATATAATTGGGTGGATTATAAATTGAAAATGTTATAGAGATTCAATTTTAAATAAATGGAATTCATAAAAATAAACCACTAAATGGACCCTCCATTTTTAGTGGTCAATACATCCAGGGGAACTACATGTAGTATTTGATGGATAACATACCTCTAAATACCAAAAAAGTCATTATGAAAGATGTATAATCATAATTAATTCAATAGATGTGTTGTTCCACATTAGATGGGATGAATTATAATAGATAGATTAATAGGATGCTACCCTATCTACTATCACTCTGACTGGAAGTGAGGGATATTGTAAAATATGGATTCCCACCCATTGCTGATGATGCTTCCATAAAAAAAATATGAGAAGTAAAATAATGTTTTAGATGGAAAGGCTCAAAATTTCATCTTGATGTCTCTTACAAAAATAGCCTGTACAAAGGTCATGGGTCTCCAAACTTTTAAAGAGATATGGGATAAAATTAGGAAAATATATGAAGGAAATATCAATGTTAAGGAATCCAAACATCATATTTTGAGTATAAGATTTAAAGATATAAATATAGGTGACTATGATACTACTGATAAATATTTTAAGATGGAAAATGAGATTGTGTTCAATATATGGGGATTTGGTGAGATTATATATGACACCATCATTGTGAAAAAATTGATGTGTAATTTTCAAGATCATCTTGAATAAAAAAATTTGACCATGAAAGATAGAAAATACTTATCTCTTGATAAAATACCCATCATTATTAGATCTTATGATATGAGGAAAATTACATATTTCAAGATGAACTAGAAAGCACATGAGCCTTAGACCAGTTGGTAAGGACTCCGTAAGTGCATCCAAGTGACCAGGGATCAAATCCAAGTGAAGGCAGAATTTCCGGGGTACTGTAGCAGTATTGTAGCAGGTACTGTAGAGGGAACTGTATCAGACACTGTTTGGCACTGTAGCAGCCAAGAATATGCCTCAGTTTGGGCCTTCGGGCCACCGATTTGGTCCCTGAGTCCTGTAAGGCCTTTGGGCCACCCAGGCCTTCGGGTCAGTAAGGCCTTTGGGCCACCTCAAGGCCTTCAGGCCACCTTAAGTGTAGATGCAAACTAGACAACCTACAAGGAACAAGCTCTACAAGGAGGATGAGCAAGGAGCTTTCAACACTGCAGAAGCTAAACAGATTGCAAGAATGGGAGGGTTTGGAACCTGCCATTGGGACAAGCCTGTGCATGAACGGGAATGCCTAGCCGAACAGCCATGCGAAGGTGTAGAGCTTATTTCACGATGAAGATGCTGGGGAGGAGCAGTTCCAAGTAGTTACTTTGGGTTGTATATAATGTTTGAATCCTACAGGCATTGAATTACTCTAAGGCCTACATTCCATGTAATACTTACTCCTATGGTCCTTGTAAGGGTTCCACCTCACCCCTTGAAAGATGGATTATCAAAAATAAATAAAAAATGAAGGCCTTCGGGCCATTAGAAGAAGATTAACTAGAAAATTAAAATGGAATTTGAATTAATAGATAGGGAATAGTAAGAGAATAAGTGGATAAAGAATTTTAAGATTTAGATGGTTATTAGGATGAATATGACGTCAATCAAATTGTTCCTCTTATATCAAAATGGTCCAAGAAGGGAAAATGGCAGCATAATAATAACTAACCCCTAAAATGATACAACTGTGGTATCTCTAGTCATTTTCCATGATGTTTCCAAATAATATTATTGAAGGACCATAATCAAAATCTGAATTAGATGAAGAAAGATCTAATAAAAAATGTGATAAGAATACGAATAAAAACTATAAAAACAAAATAAAAAATATTATGATATCTCATAAGAAAGATACCTCATTATGTTTCTCTACAGATAACAAAGTGGGATAATTTTCCCATGAAAATAGAAGAATTGATTCATCATGTTGTGGTGAGGATGAATAAGAAATAATAGACCCAAAGTGGAATCTAAAATAAAAATTATAATTTTTCTTCGAAATCATAAAATATCTCAAGAAAGAAATGAATAATCATGAGAAAAAAATAATAATTAAACTATTGACAAGAATAAGGAATAAATGTTTACTGTTGATAGGTAAAATGATGAGATGGTCAAGAAATAATTATTTTTTTTCATTTAGATCAAGATGATCAAATTAAAAATTACTAAATAATATAAGTTAACATATGTTATTGTAGAGAAGATTACTTCTAGATAAGAAGTATTATTTGAAACAAAATAAATAGGTGTAATTGTTCAACATTAGTTGAATAAAATTCAAGATGTTTTCAATAAATCTTTTGAGCTCAAGGGATAATCTTCCCAATATTGAGAAAATGATGGTAAATTTGAATTAAATCATTCAGTTGGAACTATTATTTCTAATAGTATAGTTGTGATAACTAAAACTTAGGAGATTTAAGCAAAGAAGAATGAGAATCAATCTTCCACATTAAGAAAAGGTAATAATATATCTTAAATATCATAACACCCAAGAAAAGTGAGGTTGGGTTTGGAAGAGGATGGGAATAACATGGATTAAAATTCATCTAGAATCAATCTAGGAGAATAAAGATTAAATAATTATGTTAGTGGTTTGGTAATCATGGTAAAAAATCCTACTCTTACTCATTAAACATGTCTTTACTAGTAAGGAGACAATAATAAAGGTGTATTTTTTATGATCATCTAAGGATAATAATTTATAGAAAAAAACATGTGAACAGTTCTACACTACAACTATCTACATGAAACAAATTTTAAGTTCTGAAATAAGTTTGTTGTACATTTATTATATAAGGTCACAAGTCTAAGGTTTTCATGGAAAGACTTAAAGTATAGTTTCCCTATTTTTTGAAAGGGAAGTATTTTCAAATGAAAAGTACCAGATAGTAATGTGAATTTGTTGAGAATTCTATGAATGAAAAAAAATATTTCCTAGTAATTTATCCAAATCAATTTAATTTTTGTAAACCATTAAATCTGGCTAAGAATAATTTTAAAGATATTGGAAATGAAGTTGCCTAAAAAATTTAAGAGAATTATGATGGGAAGTTATCTAAAATTGGGAACCTATAGATTTAGATGATTGATGTGGGTAAAGATATTCCATACAAAGAACAAGTTCAAGGGAATAAATAAGATATCCAAATAGATGAGGCTAAAAAATGAAGAGTTTAAATGAATCTTATCATGTTGAGAATAATATGAATGAATAACATAGATTGAGAGGGATATTTCAGTGTAAATATTACATCTAAGAAATCAATATTTCCCTCCTTATTCACTATTTTTAGGTGTTCTTGTACTTAAAATGTAGGGAATTGGTGAAGATATTTTAGGCTATCACTTTTGGACATTATGATGATATTTTACTTCATAGATTCTACTGTATTCCATGAAAGGGAAGAAAATTATTCATCTCTTAAGGGAGTGAAACCTTGAGAATAAATATTAAAACCTTTGGAAAGATTCAAAATTAAAAGTCAAGGTATTATAATCATAGTTTCATCCCATATTATTTATTGTATTATCTTATCAACTAATCAAGAGGGATTTTTTGATTAGAAAATAAGAAAAATTGGAAGATATATATTTTTCAACTAAACATTATGCTGTATTTTTTTAATTTGTGAAGGATTTATCATTTAATTGATAAATCATATTATTTCCAACCGCATGGATGTGAAGTGGGACTTTATGAGCATGATTTTACATACATTATATGTTATGGACATCCTATACATCCATGGTTGTATCTCTCTTTCATTATACATGGGGTTACTCTACATAGACTTTGAGTTGATTGACTAAAGGTTCTTGGCTAAGAGAACCATGTGAGATCATATCACTTAGAAATAAAACATAAATTTTTATATAATGTAGATGATCATGATTTTGAGAAGAAATATTAGTTGAGACGAACCTACTTATCCTATGTGTTTTATTTTAAAATGGGGATAATGTTTTTGAGGACACATATTGACTTTTGAATATGTGAAAATGGAATTAACAATAAAATAAGAAGGGGGATAATATTGGTACTAGTGTTTCATTTGTTTTCAAGGGTGTGTCAATATTTGTTTGGTGAGTTTGGATAAAGTGGTGATTTAGGGAGAATTATTATGGATTCTTATAATTTTATTAGATTACACGCTTGGAAAATTCTCCTTGGATAGATATTATGGTTGTTTATAATGATTATTAATGATTAATGACATGTGGTAAGGATTGTGTACATTGAATATAACAACTAAATCCCGTGAAAATTTTGATTTTCATGAAGAATAAGTTATTAAGGCTATGCAATTGAAAAATTATTTCATGATGATTAGAATATGGTGTTAAATAATATTTAAAGGTCGTTTAAAAAATATTTCTATTTTAAATGAGGAATGGATGAAGGTAAGCTTGAGAATTTTCACGGGATTCTATTTATTACTTAGGGATTTTCTATATAAAATAATGGTAGCCTTATTGAAAATATAGGTTATACCAAGTGGAAGACAAGGCCAACTCAACCAAGGAATATTGTGGGACCCGGATATCAACCATTCCTAAGGGAACCATCCCTGACCAACAATTGGGAGGCCAATTTATGAGAGGTTTTCTATTTATAATCCCACCATATTGTTCCTAGAGGCACATTCATGGGAGAATGTATAAGGCCTAGAAGAGTCCGACTTTACTAGTGGGCCAAAGAACATGTGGTGTGTGATAGTGGAGTGATGGTGATGATCCCCCATGGTAGGATCAAACAATCTTCAACCCATTCTGGCTAATAAACATTGGTCCTGACCAAAGGCAAAATCAACGATGGATTACACATGCGTAATTACTGTTACTACATCATTAAATTGAAGAATATTATTGTGGGACATTTTCTCATGTTGATATGATTAGTATGGTAATTTAGGGTATGTTTCGACATCCTCTTATGTCATCTAAAGGTTTCCTATCACTAGTGTTTAGGTCGAACCACCATTGATAGATTCTAACCATCATTGAAGATTTGGATGAAAGGATAAGTTATTCTGGATTGAAAAAAATTCATTCATGTAATCTAATATCTTTTATGGATGTGAACGGATAATGGAAGGAGTTATGAAAAATTTAAAATAATTTTTCATATGGTATTTGAGTAATTAAAAAGTTCAATCTTTCAAGAAAATAGGAATCATGTGATCCTTATCGCATGAACATGAGGATATCATAGACAGGTAGATATGTGAAAAAACCATGTTTCTCACAGTAATCTTGAGTTATGCCCAAACATATCTAAAATTTGAATAATTCATGGTATAAAATTAACCTCAGGTCTTTGAGTGAGTCTTTTCCATGGCATGAAAACCAGATATTATATTGGGCATAGGAATAGAGAGTCCTACCTAAAAATAAAGATATATTGAAGAATTTAAGGATTATTTTAATCATAATTCATTGATATTTCTCTTTTTTTTTTCTACAGAAAATAGAGTATCTATGAATCCCACTATTTCAGGAAAGGAGGATACACCCATACAAGTTTGTTTACATGAAAGGTAAGAATTTTGATAGCATTCAACTTATGAATAGAACTTTTTAATAACTTTATGAAGAAACATGTTTTAGTTAATAAATTATAATAGTGTAATAATGAATCCACATGGATTTCATAAATATCACTAAGAACTTATTCATGTTTATACTTATATAAACCCCTTTATATATAGCGTAAATCTCATGCATGAAAGTGTAAAAACTGTACCTAAAAGTTGTTCATATAATAATTAACGTACTTTGTTTTCTTAAAGAACTGATAGTGTGATTATTTTAGGAGAACACAAACACTATTAAGAAAATACAATGAACACTCAATTTTCACAATATAGTCGTTACCTGAATAAATTATTTCTCATGCACATGTGAAGAAAAATTGAGGTAGGCCATGAATTTGAAACAATTAAGTGTCTTTTCACACCCAACTTTGCATGAAGTGAAGGCCCTGATTCATTGGTCATACCTGAGGCAGACAATACATGTAGGAATTATTACATGATCAGACATAGATGATGTTTTTTGAGATACCCTAAATATGGATTTCATATTCCTTTCAATCCTTGTATGATGTGTAATTGAATTTAAATTACATGAAAAAATTGGCTTGATATGTTTAAGATATTTCTAATTTGTAATAATCTTGAATAAGTAGTGTTCATAACATATAGATAAACATTGATGCCAGTACATAATCATCAAAAGGAATCATAACCTAAGCATTTGTTTCAATAATGTAACTTGTCAATTACAAGAGATCAAAACAGTTTGAGTAAGACCAACAGACATTTTATAGGCTATTGAATCTACTTGAAGAGTATAGGAGAAATTCAAATCCTATAATATTATGGAGTAATATGAGAGAATCATCATATAGTTTATGAATACTCTAAAAGATGAGAAGTATTCTATTTAGATCTAGAAGTCGTTGAAGTGTTTTGGTTAGAGTCAGGAGAAAACAGAGTCTCTTGGTTAGATCTGGAGAAAGAAGACATTTTCTTGGAGCTAAAATAAAATAAATTCTCTCATACGGATCCAATGGAAAGGTATTTTAGTTAGTGAAGAAAAAAATTTTACTCACATGATAGATAATGGAGAATCTGTAATAGGGGGAATAACTGGTTGTAGAATGGAGTAGGCTTTCTGATGAACCTTATAAAAAATATTTCCTACCCACTCTCTGTTATTACTACTACACATGAGGTGATATTAAGAGATATTTTTGATTGTATTAAGGACCTTAATAAGACAGAGAGGTTTACTTTGAAAGAAAAAAGAATTTATAAAAAGAAAACACTAATTCACCCCACCCCTATCAGTTTTTATTGGGAACTAGGGTACTATATATATAAATTTATTCAAAGATTTAATATTATATCTACGATATAATATAAATTATATGAACATAATATTTCTTTTTCTTTATTTCCATCATGCCTTTTAAAAAATGGAAATTTTACTCAAATGTATGTACAACCTATAGTCATGGTGATTGTAACATAGTTCATTTTTTGTAAGAATATTTCATGGTTAGTCATATAAATATAATTTATATATAAAAATAATAATTATTTCATTATTATTATTCTTTATATGATGGAATAATGAGTTCTTTGACCATAGTGAACCTTCTAAAGTCAGTTCGGAGATATGAACTGAATATCAACAAAACACACATCATGAATTTAAATTATTATGTGATTGAATATAACATGGTTGAAAATAAATTAAAAGGAAAAATAAACTTGAAAATAGTTCATAATCATAACACCCTAAGATTTTGTTATTTTTTTCCAATTAATTTAACATTTTTGATATTTTGGATTTCACGTAACACTAAAGATAGTTTATTTTATATTAATGTACTACGATTTGTTTGTGTTATATGCAAAACCATGTTAATCGTGCACTACAAACAACATAAATTTTATCTTTCTCTATGAGTAACACCGAGGTTACCTTGCATCATATATAAAAATTACTTTCCCCGATGGTTTGTGTAACATGCAAGACTAAGGTTTATCGAACAATAATATGTTACTAAAATATGATTATTTTATAAAATAAGATATAACCTAGACATTAAACTATCGATTATGAATATTTTTAACTAATTTATAAAAATATATGGTTTACGCAAAATAATATTAATTCATAGGTTATAAATTAATTATAAATTAATAAGAAAACCAATTGAATGTAAAAAGGAATATTATTATTTTTATGGACACGATGATGTTTTACACTAAAAAATAAAATTAAATAAAATTATTTAGTGATATTAATGTAATATATATGTTTTATATTAAATCAAATATTTTTTACATTCATTCTATTTATTTTATAGACATAAGATAATAACAAAACCAATTTTATGCATAAAAACATATATTTTTTTATAAATGTAGTTTTACATCCTTTTAATAGAGAACCCTTTTTAAATAGAAATTTTGGCACTTTTATAGACATAATTTGTAAAAATAAACTTAATATTTTAAATAGAAACATAAAAATGGGTAATCATATTTTTTTTATTTTTCAATAAGGTTTCATTTTTTAATTAATTGTCGATAATATGAAATTTTAGTTTAAAAATGATTTTACATAAAATTTATATATAAGGTTAAATTATATTTTAAATTGGTTTCAAAGTATAATTAAATATTATTTTTTAACAATGAATATAATTTATGTCATTGAGATCAATTTCTCATTGAAATTTGATATAAAAACATAACAAACTTTTGAATGTTTTTACATTAAAAACTCACAGTGTCGTCCCATCAGTGGGCTTAAATTTAGTTTAATTTCTGCCACTTATGTAACTATAATTTGGAAAAATTGTTTCCATATTTGGAATAAAAATAATTTATAATTTTTAATAAGTTTATCTTAGTTTTTGACCAAAAACATTAGTGAAGTTAATTAAAATTAATTGCATTTCTTAAGGTAAAATTAAGATTAAGTAAGAACTAAACCTTAAATTTAATACTCAAAACGACCTATAAACTTATTCTAAACTAATTTTATAAAAAATAATCCTTTATAAACCTTTAATTATTGATTTTTTGGGTTTGGTATAACATTCATTAGGTAAAACTGTGGGTACACCTAACTTGTTTTCAAAAATACCAATTGAGTCATTTCCCATCACAATAAAAGGCCACCACCACCACCTCTTTTTCACAGATACAAAACCACTTAGGATTGGCCATGATCTACCCAATACACTTACCAAACCACTAAATTCCTCCTTGAATCCTCTCTTTGTACAGAATTTCTTCCAAGGAATCCTTTTAGTAGAAATCAAAAGGAGTTACCCAATTAAGAGGTAATGCCTTCTCTCAAGTTGCTTTCTTTTATTTTCCTTCTCCACCCACTCCACAATATTTATTCCATTCTATTAAAAAACTATAGTATAATAAATATACTAGTATATTTTTTAATCTAATGGTTAAACCTAAAATTAATCATAGCTCCATCTAATGGGTAACAAACATACAGTTTACATGTATGAAGAACTACCGTCTCACTGAACGATGACTGTTCATTTTTCATCTACCAACTCTCATAGTGGAAATTATGATTGAAAATATATTTATACATGTTATAAATTATATATATTATTTATTTAAGACTTATTAATTATTTTCAAAGATATATCTTTAATCATTCCATTTTGTTTTTGTATGATAATTTCGTTTCAGGAACTGTGGACTAATGTGCCCTCAAAGTGATGTGATTCATTCATACACTACATGGAACATATTAAGTATGGGATTAGTGAATTTATATGATATATATAACATTATTATTATAATTTATTGATATTATATACATATATTTGTATCTTTCATATTCTTTCTTTAATTCAACCCAACAATAAAAATAGAAACAACATTCAGACATACGTATAGATTATTGTCTCCATGATCGGTGTATTCCATTTCATACCTATATA
Organism: Viscum album; assembly: GCA_963277665.1. NCBI lineage: Eukaryota > Viridiplantae > Streptophyta > Magnoliopsida > Santalales > Viscaceae > Viscum > Viscum album. The sequence continues at coordinate 1,496,817,849 of OY728155.1, read as the reverse complement.
TTTTATTGATTATTATAATACACATATAATGAATATAAATCATATATAAATCATTTTTACATTATGTAGTCATGATATAACTATAAAGAACAATTATATAACAAATTAATACACATGCGAAGTACAATGTAAATATTACATGAAGTGAAACCTCAACATAGGATTACTAGAAATAGGGTAATATATGGTCTTGATAAAACCATATATTGTATTATATATAATAATAATTGTCTGTAAAATATGTGCAATAAATTTATATTTATTACACATGAGGTTTTTAGGAGTAAAAAGAGTGTCAAGACATAAGGTAAGAGGATTTCATCTCACTTTTTATTTCCAAGAGATATAAATTTTATTCACTACCCATTATTTTTGTGTGGGGTGTATATTTACCATGGATTTATTTAATGTTTATTATATTTAAATTTATGGGTATTTAAATATTCATACAATGACCTTCAATTCATGGGGTTTAATTTTCTAACGTTACTAAATTTCTAAAATAGTTTTTTTCCCAATTTCTTTATTTGAGACTTACGTTTTGTTATGTGCCTAAATTCATTTGAGAGGTATATAATTCCATTTTACATGATATATCACTAATATAATTATTTTAAAGATATTATAATCTCTTTTTAATTTTATTTTCTCACATAGAGAGTATGATTCCATGTTACCAAGCGATAATATTTTATTCAAACAATCTTATGTCATTTCAAGATTGTTTATGTTTATCTTTATGCTTCCATTGATGAAATTATATAACCCATATCTCAAGAAAATTAATCAATTTTATTCTCCTATGGTTGTTAATATTCAATTATTTGTACCATTTTTCCATTATTTGGTACAAAATATAGTTATTAAAGTGTTTTTAAGAATCCCAAACTCTACCCTATCATCTGTCAGAAATATATTTTCATTCGAAACCATGTTTTATAAAAAGGGTTTCTCTAAATATTGTAACATTGTCCTATAATATTTAAATTAATTTTTTACAATTATTTTCCAATATATTCAAAGAAATATTCTTGTCTATTTCTGATAAATTCATTTTTTGACCATTTTACCAGTCAAATAGAATGTTGTTTTTACCTTGTACGAAATGTACAAATTTATTTGCCATCATTTTTTGAAGATCCCATTTCATTTTTGAATGGATAATTTATATGAAAATGTTTTTAAATGTAATTTTCAAGGGAATTTGTTTTCAGAATTTTTTTAATCCTTATTTTATGTTTTCAATGTATTCCATAAGATATGGGTCTAAAAATATTTGCAATATTTTTTCTTATGTTTTAAAGTAAATAGGTTTTGAAAACATTTTTAGACTTTATTTATAAATTTTTAAGTGTATTCAAAGATAATGGTTTCTAAATTATTTTAAATATTATTTTATATTTTTTCAAGGAAAATGGTTTTCAAAATGATTTCAAGTGTTCTTTATTAGTTTTCAAGGTATTTCTTAAGAAAATGATTTTCAAATGGTTTTATGTATTAAAAATCATTTTCAAACAAGAAAGGATATTTTCCTCAAGAATCATTTTGGAATGATATCACAAAATTATTTTCCTTATAAGATTAAGTCTGTTGATATTACTCATTCCCTTCTAAGAAATGAACAAAAGGTTCTATTCAAATGATTTATATGATTGGGTTATGCTTAATGTCATGGTATTTATGAAACCAATTTCTCTTTCAGGGGTTATATGTTTATAAATTTTATTTCTCTTTCATGGGTTATATGTTTATGAAATTGTTTCCTCTACCATGGGTTATATCTTTATAATTTTTTTTTCTATTTCACGGGTTATATGTTTATGAAATCCATTCCTCTTCCACGGGCTATATTTTTATAAAATCATTTTCTCTTTTAGGGGTTATATGTTTGTGAAATATGTTTCTCTTTAACAGGTTATATGTTTATAAATTTTTTTCTATTTCATAGGTTATATGTTTATGAAATCTATTTCTATTTTACAGGTTGTTCTTGTGATTAAATGATTATCAAACCTATAACTTTTTCTACATGTTATGATATGTTTATCTGTTTATGATACCCCTTCCATTTCATTGTTTAAGATATGATTTTTTATTATTTTGTTGAACATGTATGTATGATTTTAATATGAGATGAGTGGGACCTATATCTCCCTAAAATTCATTGGGTAAAAGATTTATATATCAATATTTTTACATATATAGAATGAGAAATGAACTCATTTCAGTATTACATGGCTGGAATGAGAAATTAAATCGATTCAGTAATATAGGGCTGGAACGAGAAATGAAGTTAGTTCAATATTACATCACTCTAATGGGAAATGAACTCGGTTTAGTAATACATGTCTAGAATGGGGTGTGAACTTGGTTTAGTAAAGGACATTGTCCACTAATATGGTCTCGATAGAAATTCATTTACTACTACAGAAATCATTGTATATACTTATGTGTCTACTATAATTCCATGTTTTATACCTATGTTATGATATCGTGGATTATGTTTTTTATTTCCTTATGATTCATGTCTTATGAACTACCATGATTTATTCCATGATTCTGGTATATGATATTTTATATACAGGGTATGATCTTCTATTTTTATGATCTTGTTGTCACACCCGTATGCTCATGATTATGCTTACATATCTCCCATGTTTACCCTTACTGAGAATATGAGATCACCCCTTTTTATGTTTCCTTCCCTCAGTTATGAATATATCTATTATGTTTTTCTGTGTCTAAGAAGGGTGATAGTCAAGAAGAACCTAGTGGGGGATAATATATCTCAATTATATACCGCTATTTATGTTTCCATGTTTCCAAAAGCACTATACTAGTGCAGTCTTTAGGTGTCTATTTGTATAATGTTTTAATTATTACAAAAAAAGTTATGTAATGTTAATATGTGTAAATAAGGGTCTCAATATTAGGTATGAGAGTAAATTTTTAGTTAACATTTGGAAGCAAGGATGAAAAAACAATAGTGAAAACCCTAAGGACATGTCTAAGGACAAGTATAAGGATGGTTCAAGGTTTAGAAAAATGTCATGGATTTTTGGTAAAGTATATTGTGAGTGGATTCCTAGAAATATATAATTTTCAGTATAATACAAGTGTATGTTGATCTGGAAAATGTGTACCTAGGGGTAATAACTTCGATAATATATTTTGAGCTCGACTCGGGGTAATATGGTACAGAAAAATGGGTCTTGTTGCACACCTGGTTTGTCACTCCCAGGGGATATACATTGGGAATTCACAAACATATCATGAGCCATCTGGAAGGATTGAAATATATATTGGCTATGAATAACCTAGGATGAACCTAGGGTGTTATATATTAATAATGTTTTCATGACTTATACATGATATAAGTATTTATTTTTAGTACTACGCTGTTTTCTTATATGATACATAATGCTCAAACTATGCTTTTAGTTTTATTAAATGGTGGGAACTAGAAGGAACTGGATTAATTTTGAATGTAACGGAGGATTTTCTTGATGGGAAGTAAAGTGTCATGATCATTGGAGTGAAAGATGTTGTGATAATGCCTAATCTGTTTTCACAGAACATGATTAACAATGTGTACCTTAACCAACTCTCAGACTCACCAAGGATGAGAATGAAAGAGTTCATCGAGTGTTTGGGTAATAGAAACTATAGAAGAAATGATATTATGTTTCCTTTCTGTCAAGAATGGGGAAAGAATATCCTAAGTGAATGTATTAAAGAATAATAAGATATTTTAATAGTGGAAAATAAGGACACAAAGAAAGTGACTGCAAGGGAAAAATGATGAGTTATGTTAATGAAATGGATGAGAATATTGGCCTCCCTAAGACATAATTTAAGGATAAGTGTTTTTAGTGGGGAATAAATGGTCATTATGCAACCAAATTACCCAAGAGTAAATCTTCTGAATTGGGTCAATAATGTGGTACAAGTAGTGGTTACATTACTGATGATGAAGAGACTATAGATGAAACATGAAAGGAAATAGGTAATGTGTAATAGGATGTGGTTTCCTTGATAATGGAATAAGTATTAAGTGAAACAATAAAAGTTTTTATGTATTTTGATTCAATAATTATGTTATATGAATAGTGAAATATATAAGGATTGTCCAGTTAATGTTTTTCACAACATATTGACAAGAACACATTGAATGGTTCTGATGGAATATAATAGTGATATTATGGCAAGGTGATATCCATGGAAAACAAATTATTAAGGGAAATATAGTCATTAATATATTAATTATGTTATGATAATGTTATTTGGTTAAAGATATGTGGTATATGAATATGTAAATTAGACTATACTGATTATCTTGGAACTAATTACGGAGCTGTTAACATGTAGTTTATATTATCATTGATGATGTTTAAAACTTCATGGATTTAAATAATATACCTAGTAACCTTTTTAATATGGAAGAATTCATGTTTTCCATAAGTATTTATGGTAATTTAGGTTGTTACCATGTTTCAGGAGAATTTACCATGAGATTATTTACATGCTTGGAAAGTGACAACCAGGAGATACATCTTGATAAATGTTCGATTCAATGTTATGCTTATTTCATGAATTTTTTTCAATGTTTATGGATTTTCATATTTTATATGGGTTATAAGTTTAAAAATTCATGAAAATTATATGTTAAACGTTAGAGGAAGCATTTATGCACTGTGTTTGTACTGAAAACCCTAGTTAAAAGGCTATTTAGTGATTAACCTTATTTCAAGTATTTACATCTTATTTATTTTGGATATTATATTAGTTTGGTTTTTGAAATAGACATCATGTATGTAGGGTTAAAACCAATCATTTACAGTAAGGTTGTGGGTCCTAATCCAATGACCAAAGGATGATAAGGGTTTCACCCCAACCATTCCCCAACATAATGTCATGGTTAATGTATAATTATTTTTGATGAATTCATATTATTGATAAATCTTTATTGTTAATTTTTGGGTTTTTAGATTAAGGGATACTGATTTTTTATTGAAAAATAGTTATACATTTCATTCATTTATGGGCCTTAAGATATAATAAAATTATATTTTAGTACTTCTAGCATCGATGTTAATTTCAGAACATCCATTTATTGATGTAATTGATAAATTAGAAACTGATAAAAGCAAAACAAAAAGAATGAAATTTTATAAATATATCATGTAAGTATATTTTCATATATTCTTGGCCAATAAAATAATTACTCAACATTAGGATAAGGATTAAAAGAAAATGTTTTTCCCGAATACCATAATTTTATTCAAACTAGTGCATTTTATATAATCAATGATTTATGATTTTGAGGCACTCAAATTTTCATTGATCATTCAGTTGTTTGTGATTGATAGCCTCAATAAATTATTGTAAATATTTACACTTTTCCTATAAGTCCAATATTCACTCCCAACCTATACTCTCCTATGTGGAAACCCAGTTATATGTTATTCTGGGTAACTGTTATGGTTCCCAGATTCTTTTTCAAGGGAACTTTTAGTATTAATTTTTATGTTGTATTTTTCTATGAATGAAACTTTCATGTATTAATCCCTTCATAACCGAGACGAATTTTAAGGGATAAATTCATTTTCGTGGGGGGGGGGGATATAATGTAAAACCCCTATGTTTTTTGTTTTTTTTAAATGAATTTTCCTTTTTGATATTTTACATTTCACGTAACATTGGAGATTATTTATTTTATATTAAATTACTACGTTTGTCTTGAATTATACACAAATTTTTTTATCATGCACAAAATGTGACATAAAAATCATGCTCTGTGTGTAACATCGAAGTTAGATTGTGTTATATGCAATGATGACTTTCCTCGATGACTTGTGTAAAATACAAGACCGAGGTTTATCAAACAATAATATATTTATAAAATATTATTATTTAATAAAAAAAGATATAACCTAGATGTTAAATTATTGTTAATGAATTGTAATAACTAATTTATGAAAATATATAGTTTGCAAAACATAATATTAATTCATATGTTACAAATTAATTATAAATTAATATGGAAACTGATTGAATATAAAAGGAAAATTTATTATTTTAATGTTCAAAAAGATGTTTTACCCTAATAAAAAATTAAATACAATAATTGAGTGATGTTAATTTAATATATTCAGTAAAAAAAATTATATCCATTAAATAGATTTTATAGACATAATATAATAACAAACAAAATTTTATTCTTACAAACATATATTTTTATAAATGTAGTTTGACCGCCTTTTAATGAAGAACCCATTTTAGATACAAATTTTTTCACTTTTATTGAATTAATTTTTCTAAATAACCTTCATATTTGAAATATAAACTTAAAAATTTTGTAATAATTTTTGTTTGGTATTTTTTCTGTAAAGTTTCATTTTTATGAATAATTAACAGTACAGAATTTTAGTTCAACATGACTATTTCATATAATTTAATTATAAAGATAAATTATATTTTAAATTGGTTTCACATTTTAATTAGATAATATTTTATAAATTAATATAATTATGTTCATTGAGATCAATTTCACATTGAAATTGTATATAAAAACTTAGAAATCTTTTGAATGTTTTTACATTAAAAACATGTAGTGTCGTCCTGTCAACGGTACTAAATTTAAATTAATTTTTTCAACTTCTATGATTGGAATTTTTAAAACTAGATTAAATAATTATAATAATTAGGATTTATAATATCTAATAATGTAAAAGTTGTTTTTGACCAAAAATATTAGTGATGGTAATTAAAATTAATTGCAACACTTAAGGTAAAATGAATCTTAACTAAGGACTGCACCTTAAATTTAAGACTCAAAATGACCTATACAATTTTTCAACACCAATTTTATGGCCATTAATCTTCAATGAAACTTAATTTATTTAGTTTTATTGGGTTTTTATGACTTTTTTAGGTAAAAACATGGGCACACATAAGTTGTTTTCAAAAATACAAAGTGATTCTTTTCCCTTCCCTATAAAAGGATGCCACCTCTCTCTCTTATTCTCACCACTAAAAACTCTTCGGTTAGATGAATATCTACCCAATACACTTCCATACATTCCTAAATTACTCCTTTAATCCTCTCATTGGGAATAAAGTCTTCAAATTATTCCTTAAGGCATAAACCAAAAGGAGTTTCCCGATTAAGAGGTGACACCATCTATCAAGATCCTTTCTTTAATTTTCATTCTATACCCCTCAAATTTATTTATTCCATAATTATATAAAAACATTATCATAAAAATACCAGGATTTATTTATTATAAGGTTTCAACCTACAATTACACACACCTCCATCTAACGGGTAACAAACATATTGTTTACGTGCATGGCGAACTACCACACCACTAAATAATGATTATTTATTTTTTACTTTACCGTCTCTCATGGAGAATATTATGATATAAAATATATTTATATATGTAAATATTATATATTTATTATATATTTATGATTATATAATTTATTTAAAACATATGTCTTTATATGTTTCATTTTGTGTTAGTACGATAATTTCGTTTGAGGAAGTATGTACAACCACCCCTCGAAGCAATGCGATTCATTCAACCACTACATAGAATGTATTAAGGATGGGATTAGTGAAATTATATTATTTATATATAAGTATATTATAATTTAATTATATAATATACATGTATATATATATATGTAATTGTTTTTCTTTCTTTCAATATGATAATAAAAACAGAAACAACTATAATGCATACATACAACTTATTGTCTCCATGAACGGTGTGTTCTATTTCATAATTCTATATTATATAGATTAATATAATAGGAATATAATTAATATATATGATAGTTATATCATGGTTTAAATTATGGAATCATGATATATGGATAAGGAAAAAATATGCAACAAATTAAGATACATGCAAAATACAAAGCGAATATTACCTAAAGTGAAACCATAATGTAGGATTGTTAATAGGAGGGTAATATATGGTCATGATAAAACCATATATGTTATTAGATATAAAATTATTTTCACATAAAATATTTATAATAGAATTGTATTTATCACATATGGGTTTTTTATGACTACAAAGAGAGTCAAGACACATGGTAAGGGGATCTCATCTAACTTTATATTTCTATGAGATTCATGATTTATTTACCACCCATTCCTTTTGTGTGTTGTGTATATTGTACGTGGATGTATTAAATGTTTATTATATTTAAATTTATGGGTATTTACATATCCAACCAATTACTTTTATTACATGGGGTTTATGTTTCAAAAGGTATCAAATCGATAAAATAGTTTTGTCTCGATTTTCCTTCTTTGAGACTCACATTTTGTTATGTTCCTAAATTTATTTTAGTTGTATATAATTCCATTTTACATGATATATCATCAATATTATTAATTTCATGGTATTATAAGTTTTATTTAATTTCATTTTCTCATATAGAGAGTATGATCCCAAGTTACCGAGTGATAATAGTTTATTGAAAAAATCTCATCACTTTTCAAGATTTGTTATGTTTATGATTACTTTGATGAAATATTATAACCCATATTTCAATAAAAATCTTTTATTTTGTTATCCTAGGGTTATTCAAGATAAATTCATGTATTGTTAACTTTTTTATACTATTTGGTACATAAGATAGTTAAGAATGAATTTTTATAAAATCAAAACTTTACCCTCTATTTGGTTAGAAATATAAGTTCTTTAAAAACCATGTTTTCTAAAAAGGGTTTCTAAAAAAATGGTAAAATTATCCTATAATATTTAAAATATATTTTTAACTTTTTTTGTTTACCAATATCATCAAATTAATTTTCTTGTCACCTTCTGAATAAAGAATTTTTTTAACCTTTTTACCATGGAAAATGAATGTTCTTTTTTACCTTATTTGACATGTAAGAATTTACCCACTGTCATTTCATTGAAGATTATTTTTCATTTTTAAATGAATAGTTTCTTAATAATTTTTTTTTTAAATTAATTTTTAAGGAAATTTTTTTCAATGGGTTTTCTATTATTATTTATATGTTTTCAAAGCATTTTAAAAGAAAAAGTTTTCAAAATATTTTCAACAGTATTTCATATTTTTTCATTAAAAAGGTTTTAAAATCATTTTTAATATTTATTTATATGTTTTCAATATTTATTAATGTTAAAAAAATTTAAATTATTTTATTCTTATTTAATTAGTTTTCATGGAAAAAGGATTTCAAAAGGATTTGAATTGTTCTTTAAAGATTTCAAATCATTTCCAAGGAAAATGATTTTTCAGATGGGTTTTTTGTATTAAAAATAAATTTTCAATGAAGAAAATATATTTTCCTCAAGAATTTTTTTTAAAGATACTCCAAAATTATTTTCAATCTAAAATGATATCTGTTGTTGTTACTTATTCCCTTCATTAAAATGATTTAATGATTACATTTATATTATTTCTATGAATGGGATATGCTTAATGTCAAAGTATTTATGAAACCCATTTCTCTCTCAAAGGTTATATGTTTACAAAATATATTCCTCTTTAATGGCTTATATGTTTATAAAATATATTTATCTTTCATGGTTTCTATTTTTATAAAATCTATTTCTCCTTCACCGGTTATAATTTTAGGAAATATGTTTCTTGTTTACGGGTTATATATTTATAAATTGCATTTACCTTTCATAAGTTATATGTTTATGAAATCTGTTTCTCTTTAAAATGTTATATGTTTATAAAATTCATTTTTATTTCATAGTTTATATATTTATTAAATATGTTTCTCTTTCAAAGGTTATGATTTTGATGAAATTATTCTGAAACATTTAACTTTTTCAATGGGTTATGATATGTTTATATGTTTAAGATACCCATTTAATTTCATGTGTAAATATAGTATTGTTTATGATTTTATGGAAAATGTATCTATGATCTCACTATGAGATAGGTGGGACCAATTTATCCCTCCATTTCATTGGGTAAATATTTATATCTCATGAGATAGACATGTCTTGAATGAGAAATGAACATGATTCAGTATTACATGGATGAAACGAGAAATGATCTTGGTTTAGTAATATAGGGTAGGAATGAGAAATGAACTTGGTTCAATATTACATGACTAGAATAGGAAATGAACTTAGTTCAGTAATATTGGGATGTGATGGGGTGTGAACCAGGTTTAATAAAGGAATTTTTCCAATAATATAGTCTTGTAGTAATGCCTTGAGTGCTATGGAAGTCATTATATGTGCTTATGTGTCTTCCATAATTCCTTATTTTATTACTATATTATGCTTTCATTTATTATGTTCCATATTTCCTTATGATCCATGTCTTATAAAATACTAGGATTTATACCATGATTCATGTATATGATCTTTTATATACATAGTATGATCTTTTATTTTCAAGAACATGTTCTCATACCCTTATGCTCTTGATTATGCTTACATATCTTCCTTACTTACCCTTACTGGTCATTTTATATCATCCATTTTTATGTGTAATTCCCCAAGTTAGGAATATATGTGTTATGTTTTATGTGTCTAAGAATGGTAATAGTCACCAAGAACCTAGTTGGAGATAATGTATCTCATTTTTTAACATGTTTTTATGTTTCCATGTTTCCGAAGGCACTAGACTAGTTTGGTATTTAGGCATATTTTTGTATAATGATTTTAGAATTCCCCAAAATTTATATAATGTTAATGAATTTAATGTAAGGGTTTTTATAATAATAAAGTAAATATTTAATATTATATTATTATTAAGTATCATAAAGAACATAAATGATGATTCATACTCGAGGTGATGGACACTTTTACTTAAAAATTCATCTTAAATGACTTAAAATTTTACTTTATAAATATTTTTCTTCTATGTCCATATTCTTAGAATTATATTATATATGTATTTATATAGACATAAATGAATTATAATTTAAATTATATTTATATTTTAAAATTCTTATAAATATATTCTATAAGAATTTTTTCACATATTTTATGTGGAATGTTATTAATTTACTTCAAAAAGGAAAATAAAATATTTTATTTTAACTTATATTTCATCAATAAGTTTTTCCACTGAAAAAACATTATCTGAGTTTTTATTACTTTAAAATTATTCATGTTTTCTTTAAAAAAATTGTATTCCCTTTTTTGGGTATTTTAGTAGTAAAAATGGGCTTTTAAAAAAGGTATTTCAATAATCGAAATGACTTTGATATAGGTTCATAAGTGTTTTAGGGGGTTTGGTGATGGAAAGATATTATCTAAATTTTTTTTATTCATGATATATTAATTATGAATAATATATAACGATGTGTATTTCTGATATATTTTAATTTTTTTATTCTGATACAGCTTATATGACCAGTGAGCCTGATATAGCTCTCTAACATATTGGGAATGTTTCCTATCTTCATAGGAAATAAGTATGGTGTTAACAAGGATGGTTTCTCCAATGTATTTTAATTATATCTTTTTATTTCAAACATGATTTTAACATGTGTTATGAATATAATGTTCTATTTTTTCTAAAATGGTTCATATTTTCTTCCTATGATTTTTAATGGTATTAATGAAAAAAAGTGTGATTTTCTTTATGAATATGATTTTATACCCTCATATAATATTATGATAACTATGAAAATTTCATGGGTTTTTATTTTTTTACTAGATTATAGATTTCTTCTTTTTTATGTCACTTAATGAGCTTTTTACACTCAGAAAATCATTTTAAATTAATTTTATAGGGTTTACAGAATTGTAAGAAAAATTAAGAAGTCATGTTCAAAGTCATGAATATTTTTCATGTAAAGAAAACTTGTTTCATTATAAAAGTTTTATACTATGATAAAAAAGAATATTTTGAATAAGTTTACAGTTTATAATATATTGGGTTGATAGGTAAGAGTTTTAACCTAATTTTATAAAAAAATAAACTGTAATGATCCATGAAATGTAAGAATGAATATTCTAATTTAAAGACACTAGATTATGTAATGTTTAAGGTAGGTTCATTTTAAATGTTATCAGATTTATAGTTTAAATAACTCTATAAGAAAATATAATTTTAATAGAATACCCATGATATATTATACTTTATGGTTAAAATGAAATGCTACTAAATTTCATGATTATGATGTTTCTTCATCTAATAAATGTCTATTTAGAATGGTTCTCTATATTGGATAAAAATAAGTTTAAATAGAAAGGTATCAAGAGTAATATATACTTATAAATCATCATCTTGAAAAGGTTGTAATTTAAACTAAGCAACATATTACATTGAATGCTTAGTTGACTCATGATATAAATGGTTTTGATATCCTTGTCATAGAGAAACCTGATTTACCATTGAGGAACATGTTAATCATTTAGAATTTTAATAAATAGTGCCTTAGGATTTTAATTTAACTTTGGATCCATTAGTAGATAAAGGTTTGATAAATTATTTGGAAAATATATTTGATATCAGGGGATGCTCAAAACATCAAATGGTAACTCTCCCCATTTACCATTTCAATGTTGAAGCTAATTGATGGTGGGATTTGGTTAAGAGTTTATGATAGAGGAAAATTATTGAGGCTATGAAATGAGATACATATATGAATATTTTAATAGAGGAATGTTTATTTATGGTTGTTAAAATAATTATGTTGAAAAAATTCTGAGAAATAAATCACTGAGATAACAATTTATTTTCTATGTGTGGATAAAATATTACAAAATTTTTAAGGTACATAAAAGATTTTATTTGGGACACTAATATTAAAATTAAGTGATTTTACTAAGTATTTAAACTAAGATTACAAAGATAATTAGACACGTGATAATTTAAATATTATGAGAATGATGTTTATTGTGATAAAATATTAGGATGGATTTTTCTAACAGTTATGTTCCTATGGATGACAAGATTTTGAAACGGTTAAGGTAGAAATAAATAAATAATATATGTACTAATAAACTTTAGGTATTCCCCCAAAATGTTCCATGTGTTGTAAAATACCTTCCAAGGAATATATGACAGGATATGGAAAGTGATAAAATTTCATTACGTTTGGCAATATGTCTTATGACTATAAAGATAAGAGTTCTAAAAAATACAAAAATTGGGTAATAGATAACCATCCAATAGTGGTATGTTTTAGTTTTAATAAGATAGGGAATTATGCTAGTGTTTGTTTGAAGTTAGTTAATTAGAGTGTAAAACATCACCAAAAAAGAATAATGGCGTGAAAAACAATTTTATACTACTATGATCGATGGTGGGGCATCAAATGAAGTGGTGATAAGTATGCGACTTGTTTAGTAATATTATGATAATGCCCTATCTAGATCTTTATATTTTAATTCATTCATTTCTATGAAATTTGAAAGTAAAATTAGAATATCACCTCTTGAATTTTTTTTAGAAATTTTAGTGAAAAACTTGGTGGATTTATTAAATAAATAAAGATTTATATAGATCTTCCAATTGTTATCAATTGGATGGTCTTTGTGGAAAATCATATGGAACTTCATATTCTAGAGTTTGATGTTTTTTTGTTATAGATTATATTTTAGTTTATCATGAAATGATATATTATATATCTATTAATGATGTATCTAATGATTTCATACCTTTAATAATATATCATGAAACAAAAAATTTATTAGATATAGAAGTGAAATTTACCTATCTCATGTTTTTTAAATGAAGGAAACTATTAAAATTAGTGAGGTGATATTATTAAATGAATATATGGATGTTTTTATTGATGATTTTTTCTTGTGTTATTCCAAATTAGGAGGTTGGGTTTACTATTGACGTAATAACTATTGCTATGATAATTTCAAAAACCCCTTATCAAATCGATCAATTCAAACATCTGAAAATGAAAAAGAAGTTGTTGTAGTTACCCAATAGTGGATTAATTCATCTATGCACTTCACCTTTGGGTGACCATATTTTATTTATTAAAAATTAATATGGTTTAATGAGGGTTTTCATTGATTATAGATCCCTGAATAAAATCAACATTACAAATAAGTATAATTTGTCTCAGATAAATGATTTATTTGGTTTTCTCTAGGTTGAATGTTATTTTTCGATGATTGGCCTCATTTTAGGGTTCCATTAGTTAAAGGAGGAGTAATATGTTTTGAATACAATTATTTAGACTAGATATAGGAATTATAGGTTTTGGTTATGTTCTTTGGGTTGTTAAATACATTAGTTGTATCACTGGAACATATGAATGGAGTTTTCAATGACTATTTGTATATGTTTTTGGTTCTTTTTACTGATGATATATTTATATATTCTAAAATTTATGAGAATCCTGAAAGAAATATAAGTATTGTTTTTCAACTATTGAATGAAAAAAAATATAACATGGAAAATTTAGTAATAGTGAAATTTAGTTGTAATATGTTTCTTTCCTTAGACATAATGCTTCAAAATATTGCATAACTTTTGAAATCGCTAAAACTAATGTTGTTGAAGAATATACACTAACTAAAAATGCACATATATTCATATATTTATTTGATTAATAGGTTAGTAAATTTCATTTGGTTTAAACATTTCTTGGTTATTTATCCCTCCCGCTATGTTAACATGAAAAGTAGTTAAATTCATCTAGATAAAAGAGTGTGATGAATGTTTTCGGAACTAAACAAAAGAATGGAGTATTATCTAATTTTAGACTGCCCCTATAGAAATGGTGTATTTTTCATGAACAACAATTCTCCATTAAAGAACTTGGTTGTTCTCTTAGTTATAATGATAATGTAACATCTTTTTATTCATTTAAAATGAATCCTCATGAGTCATATGATCCTACATAAGATCTGGAACTCGCTATTGTGGTTTTTTATTTTATACTATTAAGGAAACAATTATATTGAGTAAAGTGTGAAATATATCACAATAAAAAAAGTTTGAGGTATATATTCACTCATAAAGAGTTTAATATGAGGAAAAGGTGATGGTTTTAACTGATTAATATTATAGCAGAATGATTCGTTACCATCCTTGAAACGTAAAAAAAGTTGTTGATTCTATCACTCTCAAAGATAATGTATTATTAACCATGTTATATTTAAAACATGATCATTTGGAAAATGATTAATAAAATAATGGAATATACATTTTTCATATGGGGATTTATTATATTTTGTTTCAACTTTCAATGATGCTGACATTTTCAGACAAAATTAAGTATTTTTGAAGGATGCATATGATTTGAAAGGAAATATGGAATGAGTAGAGAAAGGTATGTTATTTGAATTTAACATTGATAATTAATGTGTTTTGGGATTTGGAAAAAGGTTTTGTTTTCCCAAAATATTTGATTTGAAAAATAAATTATTTAGAAATGATCAGAGATCTCCCTTTTATATTAATACCAATAGTACTAAAATGTATAATGAATTATGAGATTATTATTGGGGGGATGGAAAAAACGTTTTTTTAGAGTTTACCATGAAATTTTTGAATTTTCCATAGGTTAAATATTATTGATAATTTCTAAAAGAAATTATTCAACCCATTCCTATTCTAGAGTATAAATGTGAATATATATCCATTGATTAAATGGTAGGATTACCAATGACATATCTTGGTAATAATGAAATTTGGGTTATTGTTGATCAAATAATAGAATTTGTAAATTTCTTTACTATTTGAGATACTAGGGATTTAGATAAAAATTATCAAAAATATATCAAAGAGACAATAATGTTACAAATATTTACTCTATCTATTATACATGAACATGATCCTGGGATCACTTATATTTTTTTTGGTAAGGCCTTTAGAATTTGTTTGGTGCTGAATTAAATTTGAATACACATTTTCATTGTCAACCTAATTGATAGTCTAAATGAATGATTCAGAGTATGAAAGAGATGATTCATTATTCTTAAATAGATTATTAGGGAATTTTGGAATAATATATTTTATTTGCTTTCGTTCTTAAATTCAACGACATGAACAAGGACAGTGAGGAGACGAAACCCACTGGCCCTATAAACAATAAAGACAATAGAGAAAACTGAGTAAAAAAACAAAAAAGGTCAAAGGGGCCTGAAGAAGTGAAGCCCAAGAGCATTCTTAATAGCGACGTCCACACCGGCCAGAGGAAGAGACCCAAGGGAGTTGAACACCAAAAGAGGGTGGTCGTGGGATGCCATAGAGGCCAAAGCGTCAGCCAAACAATTACCCTCCCACCACGTTTGAAGGACATCAATGTCACTAGAAAGCATCGCTCTGCATTTTCAAATGATGTAGGTGATCTGCCATGGATGGTGGGGGGGAATATCACCCTTGAGGGAATCCAAAATGATTTTAGAGTCTATTTCTGTTGAAGTCAAGGGAATATCTTTTTAAAGGAAAATTTCAAGGCCACTGTGCATCGTCTTGGCTTCTGCCACCAGGGAGTCTCATTCTCTGTAGAAAGTAGTGAAAACCAGAATAACTAATCCTAAGGGGTCCCGAACAGCCCCGCCTCCCTTTATTTACCCCTTTCTATAGGCCCCATCAGTGCTAAATTTGAGCCCATAAGAGGGCGGGCACCATCTCACCCAGGCGCCATGCTTCAGAGGTGTAGAAAAGTCTAGAAGACCCGCTCTGTTAATGTAGAGATGGAGGGAGGGAGAGGCTTCATGGTGCTTATGAAGGGGGTCCAGTTTAGCGATGAGAAATCTAGTTTGGAGAAGCAAACCAGGGTGGGAGCGGTGAGACCCAAGGTGACACACCTGGTTGCGCGCCTGCCAGAGACTCCAGACACCCATGACAAGGAGAATTGCTCTACCATCTTCCTCATGCTTGGTGGAGGCCCCATGGAACCAGTGCTGAAAGAACTCCTCCTGCAAAGAGACCATCCTTGATGTATCCATAAATTCCCTCAGCCCATTCCACAGATTTCCCTCCCAGTCACTTTGCAAGAAGAGGTGGAAGGATGACTTCTCTTTAGGGGTGGCGCAATAGAAAAATTTCGAGGCCATGGGAATACCTTTGGATTTAATGTCCATCTCCGTTGGAATGGAACTGGAGCGTGCTCTCTATATAAGGAAACTAAATTTGGTAGGGATGTACTTGCACCAGAGGATTCTACCCCAGGGGTCGCTGGCCGGCTACCTAGGACTGGTTTTTCTATAGTCCTTTGTCGCGAATCATCATGAAAGGGAGGCATGGAACAAACACCTGTCCATGGATCCATAAAATCTAATCTCATGGAAAACAGCCTCCTGGGATGGGTTGAGGACGACCTTGAGGAAGGAGGGGATAAGGGAAGCTTCTTTGATTGAGAGGTCCGGAGTCGGGCAGCCTGGGAATCCCAAAATCCCATTGCCCCAGTTGCATTCCCAAAAGATAGCCTCCCCCTACCTGATGATCCAAAGAGAGTGCTATCGAAGGGAGGAAACCTGGATACGAAGAGAGATCGATAGACAAGAGGGTTTCTTACCATTCTACCTTAAACCGAACCCGTATTTGCCTCTGATAAAAAGGCTCCACAGTGTCTGTCCCTTGATAACTTCCCAAGCCAAATTACCTTGAAAGACAATCATAGACTCCCTCATGCTTCGCACGTTAATACCACCAAGATCCAAAGGCCTCACCAGTTTTCCCCAAGAGGCCCATATGCACCTCCCCTCACCATGGGAATCCCATAAGAAACTATTCAAAACAGATTCTAGTCAGACGATGATGGACTTGGGAACCTTCAGGATAGAGAGAATATGCATAAGAATATAAGACATCACACTATTAATGAGGGTGATCCTCCCTTTAAAAGATAGGAATCGGGTTTTCCAGTTATTACTACGGTTCATGACCCTATTAAATAGATCATCAAAATATTACACTTGAATCCTCCTAGGATAGGTAGAAACCCCAAGATAGGTCATATGAAACTTCTTCTCAGGAATACCAAGAATTATTTCAATGGAAACTATGCTGAATCTTGGGCATCTCGAAGGAAAAAAGACGCCGCTCTTCTCCCGGTTAATCACTTGACCACTCCATTTAGTATACTCATCCATTATCAAAACAAAACTTCTGATGTAGGGGCTTCGACCATTGAGGAAAAACAATAAGTCATCCCCAAATAGGAGGTAGAAGATAATTAGGACCTGGGATCCATAATGGAAGGGCCAAACTGTACCACGTTGCATGACCAAAGAAAAGTATCTACTAAGGGTGTCCTGGGCCAGGATAAAAAGTATCAGGGATAGGGGGTCCCCTTGCTGTAAGCCTTGGACAGACTTGATGAAACCACAATGCTTTCTGGCCAACATGATTTTGAACCACAGAGAGCTGTAGCAGTGATAGAAAATGTCAATGGCGGCCTTAGAGAAACCCATTCATCTCATAGTGTGAATGATGAAGTTCCACTCAAGGAGATCATAAGCCTTATCCATGTCTAGTTTGACTACCACGTTCGAGCCCACTACTTTCCTGTTAATATCCAAAACCATCTCTTGAGCCAACCCAACGACCCCTTGGATGGAGCGACCACGGATAAAAGCGTGCTGCTCATCTGAAATCCACTGGTGGGTGAATCCAGTGAGCCTACTATTGATGATGGTAGCCAGCAATTTGTATGTGAAATTACATAGGCTAATGGGATGATAGTGAGAGATCACGAAGGGGGAACTGACCTTTGGAATCAAGACCATGGTAGTTGCACTAGCCATGTGAGGGAGAGAGCAGCCTTAGAATAAATCTTGGATAGTTTCACAAAGATCCAATATGATAATATTCCAAGTAGTGATGAAGAAAGAGCTCGTGAACCCGTCTGGGCCAGGCGCGCTGTCCGGGTTGAGATTATGCACTGCCTCCCAGATTTCCTTCTCTTTAGGAACACAACTAAGTAATTCATTAACATGGGAGGGAACATTGTATGGGATCAAATCCAAAAGATCCGCCTAGCCAGAGGGGTAGCCATCTTGGAAGCAAGGATTAGGGTTGTATAGAAAAGCTTTAAAGTGGGTGCTAACCATACTTCCAAGCAGTTCCAAATCATTAGAGAAAGACCCATCCGCATGAATGTTGAATAGGTACGAAGATAAAAAGAGGAAAGGTATTTCTTTAGGTTTGTGATCATGTTTTTCTAAAAATACATCCCTGGTAAAGTATTCTGAATATTGGTAAGAATAGGATGTTAAGTCCATGTTTCATTTGAATATATGAAATAATAGATAATTTCATATTAGTTTCCTTGGGATTTGATTTTCCTTGTATTTTAGCTCAAGTATATGATGTATGTCATGTTTTGTTTCTATGAAAATATGTGTTGAATGCATCTCATATCTTGAGTACAAATGTAGTTTAGATAGGAGAAAATATTTCATATAAAAATCCAACAATAAATATTTTTAACTTTAAATATACAGTGTTATAGAATATGGAAATTCATAAAGTTAAGGTTTTGTGAAAAAATTATATGGTTGATGATTCAACACAAGAATCTGAAAATCCTATAAGGGAAAGTTATCCCAACTTGTTTAAGAAATGATTAAATTTTTGGGGAAGTAGTTTCTAAGAGGGGGAAGGATATAAAACCCATGTAAAGATAATAATAAATTTCAATCCTTCTTATTATTATTTAGTAATTATATAGTTATATTAAATATAATAATATTATGTTATGTTTAAATAAAAAATGAAATAGTTATATTCTTATTAATCTTCTGTTATTGTATGGTTTTGTTTAAACATTTAATTCCCAAATTATATAATTTTAAATTGAAATAAATAACTTCTTTTTTGAAATCATTTTATAAAAATTATCTTATAAATAAATTTTTTCTTAATTAAAAAAGTTTTATTTTTTAGTGAATAGTTGAAAATAATTATTTTTTGTTAAATATCATTTCACTTCATTAAAAAAATAATTTAAAAATACCATATATCCTTGAATATTATAGATAATTAAAATAGGTATTATTATGTTATATATAGTCTAATTAATTAAATTTTTATCATCATTATACCCAATTTTGTTATGAGTATATTTTTTTGCTTAAAAATCATTGAAAAAACTATTTTTTTATTTTTTATTTTAATTATAAAATTACTTCCTACCACATTTAGGAATTGGATCCTGAAAAATTGATTCCAAACATGGATTCATGTGGTCAATTTTTTTTAAATAGGACCCTTTTATTTTTGGACAATATGAATTGTAATCGTAGTAAATATTTTTCACCTCTATAAGAGCAAATATATAATTAAGGTTAAAAATAAATATAAGGACTATAAATAACATATTAAAATAATTTTAATCTATTGGATGAGTTAGGTTTGGCCGTACACATATAATTTACATATTTGTGTAAATTTTGTTCCACTTTTCTTAGAAAATGACCTGTAAATATAACATTAAAAAATGACACTCACATATTTTTAATATCTGTTATATTTTTTGAGAGGGATAAAAAAGTATGTTTAGTTATAAATGATTATTTGAAAGGTAAATTTTTTCCTATCATGGTAATTTATTTTTAATTTTTACTAATTAATTAATTACCTTAAATGCTTATGAAATTCGAATATAGTGCTTGTTCAAATAGTACAAAATATCAAGTAAATAATTTTAAAAACATTAAAAGTAATTTTTTTGGGTGAGTTATAGTTTCAAATGGGTTATATATATATATATTATTAGGTATGTGTTAATTCATTAGATTCTAATTTCATTATTGTGATGTTATATTGAAAGTCTAATAAATGAATAGTTCAAAAAATGATATTAATTGTATTTTATAATATATAATGATTTATTAAATGATTTTAAATTCCTAAAAATTTATCTTCAAAAACATAATTTTATTTGATTTTTACTATCAACAATGGTCCATTTATGCATCATTTTTCCTAACATAGTAATATTTCTAACCCTTTTAGTGTAGAAAACATTGATACCTTGGTAGAAAAGGGTTAATACGGGTAAAAAGCAAAATAAAAGGATAAAATATTCATCAAACTTTTCAAATTTCCATTTTATGAAAATATGTTGACTCATAATATTCTTATATTATAATTATATCAATTTAAATCAATATTTTATTGATAATTAATTTATATAAATTTATTATTGATAAAAAAATCCATGAATGTCCCTCTACTCACTTATAAAAGGGCACATCACCTCCTATATTATGCACACATTTTGAGTAATCTACCTCATCCAGTACTAGAAAAAAAACCTTACATGTATCCCTAACCATGTATTATAGTATTCGGTAAGATTATAAAACCAACCTAGAAAGGTTTTACTTATAAATAAATAGTGGTTGTCTGGAGAAGTGTATAGTTCTTAACCAAGTATTTTCATTTTATTTCTTCTTTAACATCCTAAAAATATTATTCAAAAAAAAATGAAATAATAAAATAGTTATATTTTTTTATAATTATATATTATTAAATAAATTTAGTCACCTATATCTATCATTTCTTCCAAAAAATGGTAAACGTAACAGTCGTTCATGTGTACGGTGGATTATCACCTTAAAAACTGATATACTTTGTTTTATTATCACAACCACAGACAAATATTTGTATGGATGGATTATATATATATATATAATAAGTTAAATATTTATCATTATTTAAAGGTAATATATTTTCTACATTTTTACATTTCTATCCATGAAAAAATGATAGTGCCATCCGTGCGTACGTGTGGACTGCAACTTCAATGCAGCGATGTGATTCATTTTTCATTGCTGCTTCATATGAATGATATATATAAATATTATTTTATTTAATGAGATAATATGATATTTATGACATAATAATTACTCTATAAATATATAATAACACTTACCTTCTTTCCATAATGGCCTTTGAAAAATAGAAATATTACTCATGTGTATGTATGGTCTACCTTCTCTATGATTGTAACATAGTTCATTTTTCATAACCATAATTAATGGATGGTTTTAAAAGTATAATTGATGAAATAAAATGATAAAATTTTCATTATTATTATTATGGATTTTATTTAAAAAAATCTCTTTGACCATAGTCAATAAACCTATGTCCTCTTGTTTTTATGAACTGAATATCGTCAAAATATCTGACATGATTTTAAATTATTAATTAATTTAATATAACATGATAGTAAATAAAATTAATGGAATGATAAACATAAAAAATATCTTAATAAAGATAATAATTTACATATATTTATTTTTCTGGATGAAAAATAATATAAGTAGTGATTCAGATATGAGTTACATTACACATTAACTTAAAATCTCATCTAAAATGTTTTCATGATTTATTTTAGAAATATGTTTCATCCAAGTCAACATTCATAAAATTATTTTACGGATGTTTTTATATGAATATAATTGATTTATAATGAATAATTTAATGATATTTTTAATTTATTATAAATATTTCTCAAAAAGAAATCTTTTTTATGTATTTTTTACATATCATTTTGGCTTTCTTTGTATAAGAAAAAAATGATTATTTTATTTTAACATGTACAATATCAAAATAATTTCCCACTACCTCAATTGTCATTTGATTTCTTATTCCTTTAAATTTTTTAATTTTATATTCTAATAAAAACCCTTCTTATGAAACCCTGATACTTTTTAATATATTTTATTTTTCAAAAATGTAATCTCTTCGATATCATGTGATTCACGCAACACCAGTTTAAAATGAAAAATGATACATTATTATTTAAACACGAGCATGGAAAACTTGGTGTTATGTTTATGGGTATGAATAGGGATAAGGTAATTATAAAATATTATATGGTTCAAAATTTTATAAAATAAAATCATTGTCTATATATTTGATTTGAAAGAAAAGAAAAACCATTTTAAATAAAAATGAATGGATTCTAAAAAAATAGTATTTTTCTAAAGGGAAATATATTTTAGATTTGAACACATAATTTAAAATTAATTTTTAATAATTTTAGAAAATTACTTTTAATAAATAAAATTAATTTTTGAAATATTCGTATCAAAATTATCTTTGGGTGAATTATTTTGTTTTTTTCTAAAATGTTTCATTTCTTGATGAATATTGAAAATGATTGCTTTCCATTTAAACCTGATTTTTCTTATTAAAGAATTTATAAGGAAAATTTTATTTTAATGTGGTTTTAAAAGTAAAATTAGTTCAAATATATATTAATTAATACAAATTATGTTATTTAAATAATTTTCATATTGACTTTTATTATAATTTTTTTTACTTTTTTACTTTTTCCTCCAGAAAACCATTTTTACGACTCGTATGTGGGTTTAATTTCAAATTATCTTCTAAAAAATCTCTAATTTGAAATTGAAAAAAATTCATTCCATATTTTGAATCATCATAATCTATTTATTATAATACGGTTGAATTTATTTTTTACCATAATTAATAATGAAAGCAATAAATTTTTTTTATCATGATTAAGGTAAAAATTGGCTTATTGAGGGGGTTAAGATAAAATTATAAGTGATAAAAGGGACCCAACATTTTTATATTTCCTATTTGAAATTAATATTTAGGCCTTATGTATTATAAGTTTAAAATATGTTCCATTTTTTTTATTTTTCTTGATGAAAACATTGATTGAATTCTTTCTTGCCAAAAAATTCTAGTGTGTCCTATCCATAAATTATTGAAGATCATTGACTCTCATCTACATTAAACAAATTCAATACCCATGTTTTTGGAAAATAATTCTAAAAAAACTTACCTAATTTCCTATAGTCATCTTAGAAGCCCCGGTTTTTTTATAAATTTATCCTAGAATGGATTTTGGTGAAAACTAAAATAATTTGTTTGAAGAAGAGGCGTTGTCCTTAACCTAGTTTTTATTTTATTTATTCCTCCACCTCGATAATATATTATTAAAACATATTGATATAATTAAATTATTATCATAAATATAATGATATTTTTTTATGTTAATTTAATTACCCACAACCATATATTCCACTCTTAAATAGGAAAGGAAATTGTTTATTATGTGTATGATAGACTACCGCCTCAGTAACTGAAAAAATTCATTTCCCATCCCCAATTATCATGATTGGATATAATGAAATATATAATGTCTATATATATGTTTTTTAATGTTATAATTATGCTTTTATAATTATAATATCATATATAACTTCTAGCTTTATATTATTTAGACAATGTGATAATGTCGCTCATATCTATGGTGGACTACCACCTCGTGAAGTGATGTTATTTTTTCACATATGATTTGCATTAAAGTAAATAAATATTAATTTTATTTTTATATATTCAATTCAATAAATATTAATCATTTTGGAAAATAAATATATTTTATAATTTCTTACCATATCATTCATGTGTAAGACATACTACTGCTTCAGGATGCGATGTGACATTTTACTACCCTATAACATGAATGGTATGGGAAAGGGTATTTAAAAATAATATGAAATTTATTATATAATTAAAATATTTTTAATATAAAATAACACTTAAATTATTTCCATCATGATCTTCAAAAAATGGAAATGTTAATCATGCATAAGTAGGACCCCCCGTGTCCATGATTGTGGCATAGTTCATTTTTCATAACCATTATTCATGGATGGTTTAAAAATTATTATTTATGTATCGAAATTATATGTTTTTATTAGTTACCATTATTTATATGATAAATTCATAATATATTTGACCATATTGAACTTACCTAAGTGATTTTAAATATATGAGGCATTTATCGTTAAAAAGTCTGACATGTAATCAATTGATTGTGTAATTGATTATGACAAAGTAAAAAATAAAATAAAAGAATATTAAAATTTAAAAAGGTTCTCAAGTATTTAATGAATTATCATATGTTTATTATTCAGAGAGTTATAGGATGCACATGAAAAACTGAGCTTAAGGTAAGATATAATTATAATCCACCCATTTCTTCAGGTTATGGTCGTTATCTTTCTAACCAAAATTATCTATCTTTAAAATTGTGTATTTCTTCAAAAATATTTATATATGTATCTCACATGTATACCTAACTTATTCTCCATTAAATTGATAGGTTAATACACTCCTTTTTATTATCTTTCAAATTCCATCATTAGGTAACCTATTTGAATGTTGTTATAAGGCAAGACCATGAAGGCCACTTATTTCTATGGTAAATTCTTATGTTTATACCTTGTGACTAATATAATTATTTAGAATGAATATTAATGTAAATGAAATGAATATATTGGATGGTCTCAGAATTATATATCACTCAAATTCATTGGGTAACTTTTTAGCCTCACAAGATGTCATGCATGGGATTAGGTAATAAACCTAATTCATTATGAGACTTTATCCACTATGTGATGTTTTATAGGATGTTTTCCTTGACACATGTTTATATTATGTCTTATATCATTTTCACATTCCCATAATTCCAAGATCATATGATACCAATATCCTTATTTTTTTCTTCCATCGATTTCCTAATAGCCTTTTATTTTATGTTATAATGTTATACGATTAGTGAAATCGATATAGGTTATTCAACAGGTGACCATGATATTGCTTATAATATGGGTGAGCCTAATAGATCCCTTTAATGAATTGAGTAATATTCATTTTATTCATAGGAAATAATGAATTTAACAAAAGAGGTTTATCCTATAGATTTAACTAGGATATTATTATTTCAAACATAAGTTTAATAGGGGTTATGAATAAAATGATCTATATTGCCTAATAGGTTTTCTATTTTCATAATATGGGATTAAATTTTTTTCTTAAAAATAATTCTATTTATAATGTGGATATGATTTATTTAATATGCTTAGAAAATATTGTGATAATGTTAAGAATTATATGGGTTTTTATGTCCTTCATTATACTAATGAATTTATTTGATTTATGTCTCTGAATATGCTTGTTTAAAAAAATTAGTAGAGTTTAATTATATTTACAAAATAAAAAATTCAAGATCAAATTCAAAAATATTTATCATGAAAGTAAAATCGGTTTCATTTTAAAGGTTTTACATTTTGGAAAAAATGGATAGTGAGAAAAACCATCCAATTTATAATATATGGGTTTGAAATGTAGGAGTTCTGACCTAATTCTATAATTATCTAAACTTTAATGATACTCTAATTTTAAGAATGTGAATTCTAGTATAAAGATACTATATAATGTAATGTTTAAGTCTCGATCCTTATAATAAATTCAATGTTATTTTTAATTGATATCACTCTAATCTCTAAGGTTATCTAATCCCTACTCTGATGACAACTATAGAATCCTGTAGAGGGGAACATATTATCCATAGGAAATAATATAAATATTTTATTACAATACATTCCCATTATATTTTATATTTAGAGTTTTATAAAATTGGGGAAAACCATTAATTAAAAAAACCCATTTTCTTTGTATCAATTGGACATTTATACATTATATATGAAATTACTTAATTCGTAATGAGTTTGTAACATATCCTAAAAAATATTCACATAAGATACTATCCAATACTTTTCATGCATTTCACAACTTTATAACATGGGTTAATATAATAATAAGAATCAAGTGACACTAGATTCTCAATATAGGGTAACATAAGAATCAACAATCATATTTTATTAGTGATTATAATATGAGAAAATGGTTTTAATAAGGATATATAAAAAACATGTACATAAAAATTATTTAATAAGGACAATATAAACAAGATAATTAATCAAAATAGCGATAAATCATGAGTTAATAAACATAATCCACGAGAAAAAAATAGTCATTAGATTATGTATAAAAATGTAAAACATATTTCAAATATGGAACAACCATTAGTATAGAGAAATATTACATTAATAATACATAAAATTAGTGCCCATGCTTATGTGCCTCTAAATAGTACTTGAATATACTTATCTCATGAGATATAATCTTTTAAAAAATTAATTGGAGGGTGATATAGGAACCTACCCTTCATTCATCCGCACTTAAATAGATATAAAAAATAAATTAATCTTCTTGAAAAAAGATAGCATGGGACAGAAATGGGGTTCATTCAACATATCATAAATAAAATTTAGAATCAAAATGGGATTTATTCATCACATTAAATGTACACATTGATGAAAATGGGGTTCATATCATTTTGAAATTGATTCACATATGAAAAAACAAAATGATAAACCCATGGAAAATAAATTGGTATCCAAAGATATTCCATAATTTTCTTGGTAAATATTGTTCACTAATTTTAATTAATATGTTATTTACATAGTATAGATGACAGGTAAAGAGTTAAGAAAATAATTTCCCCAATCACTCATTGTATGGAATATAAGGGAATATAATTGAATTAAGGGAAGGAAATATGTATTCATATAATGAAAAGGCACTAGATGAAATTTTTTTCACATTCATGGTAGATAGTTCGTAAAAAAAGGAATTGATGGATCAAATATTTGATATAAATGAGAATTATATAATAAATCCAAATAGAGAAGATGGATACTACCATTTTAATAGTATGCTCAATCTAACATAGGATTTTTTAGAAGATAATGAATTAGATGAAAACCTATTTTTTAGAGTATTAGTAAAATCTGTTCGGAAAAAAGAAATATAATTAATCTATTGAAATAATTTGGAAATAAATATTCTTTTAAACTAGGAGGAAAAAATAATTTTTAAATAAACTAAAAAGAGTAAATTTTCTCATAAAACAAAAATGGTTACAAAAAGATGTGTTCACATAAAAAAACATTAAAAAGAGTTTTATTTCATTCTTTTTTGAAAATGAACCATACAAAAAATGTTAATAATTTATTTAATACATTGAGGATGTTAAATTAGTATAAAAATTCATTAATAAATTATTTATTCATATTTATAGATATTTGAAAAATAATCTAGTGAATATGGACATGAAAAAGGTAGGTTCCTAACAAAAAATTATAGGTAGGGAATGATTCATTACATTGGGTAAATAAAGATACACAAGGAAAAATTAAATAGGTATAAGTGAAGTAAAATAAAATAAATTACCATAGGAGAATACAATTGTTAGTTTTTTAAAGATAAATCTATTGAAATTCCTCATATGGATTATCTTTCAAATGTAATCTCTTTTTGGAAATGAGATTGGCGATGAAACCCTCATGGTATATGTAATGTGAGAATCAAAGGAATATTAAAGGAAGATCATGAAATGTAAATTAAAATCAAATGAAATGGATTATATTTAAAACATGAAAGTAATATAAGAAATAATACACCGTATAAAATAAAATATTGTGTGAAATAACAAACATGTCTTATGGAATTTAAAATGCAGAAAAAACCCCTTATAACTTTTATTGTTTTAGAGTAAAAACACCATTATAGATTGAAAAATATAATAACACATTTAAAATAATTAAATGTAATGTAATAATGTTAAAAAACCAAATTGGGTAGCATTCTCACAATTAAATGGAAAGCATGGTGTATAACATGAACATGTCTCAAGGAATTAAAATTTTAGACAAAGAACCCTAACCTCAATTCCATCTTTGTAAAAATGTGATATAATCTATTTTATAAAAAAATTAACTATCTGAATAACCCATTTATGAAATTTATTTCATATCTATGAACCTTTATAATATTCATTTCCAATTATTCCATAGATTTATATTAGTTTGTTATTATCTATTTTGATATCATGTGTGAGTAATGTAGAATATTTTGAACTATTTTCATTATAGTAGTGTTGTTCGTCATTATTATCCAAAATTTCAACACTATAACATCTTAAAAGAAATTATATTTGATATTTTTATAATTATTTATTATTTCTTAATTTCGTTTTATGATATGTTTGGTCATGATTTATTAGGATGAATTCAACTATGTGCTTGTTTTGATGATTTTTAGGAAAGAGACGTTGGAATTGTAACTAATTATTTAAAAATTAATGTTATCATACCTAAACTAAAATAAAATAACTATTTATTTATATTATATTATATATTTTTAGAAATTAAATTACTATTTTTATACATGATATAAATTTATAGAATTGTTTACATAGGTTGTTAAACTAGCCCAAACAAAAACAATCCATAACTAATAAATGATTATGAAGTGATTTAATGGTAATATAATTATAATTGAATCATAATGATATTATTTAATTTTTACGAGTGTTACATATAATAATTGTAAATAACTATAGAAATAATATATCATAAAATAACTTCTTTAATATTATGAATAAATCATTTTTTATCTCTAAGAATGATCTTTTGGATGGTTAAATTTACCACAGTTGTCTATTGCTCATATTTTTTAATAATCTGACTAATATGTAGCTAAATATCCTTAATAAAGTTATAAAAACCGTTTTTTTAATTAAAAACAATCTCCTAAACATACCTATAAGGTGGCGATGAAAATAAAAATAGAAATAAATTATTCCGTATATGGAGTGGTACAAACATATGCATGTATAATGACTTCATTTTCCATATAATGGGGAAATGAGTAATATGGTTTAAAATTTCTATTTCTTTAATATTTCATAAATATCATTTTGGTATATTCAATTCCCTATTAGTAATATCCTAGTAAGGTGATTAAGTAAAATGAAACATGTTGCGTTGTGGAGGTGGTAGTCTGCACAATACACAATTTATAGTTTTATTTTTCATGATATAAAATTGCATGGTGTCTAATTCTTTTACCATCAGTATGATATCACACCATTATAAAAATTATAATAAATTTATCATTCCAAGATTTTGTAAAAGATTTTTATAAAAAATAATTTCTTATAAATATTTTGAAATGAGAAAAGAGCATATTGAAATTTATACCTCATATAATGGATTATTTTCATTGTAAATATAGTTAAAAATTCTAGGGATGGAATTTTTATATTAACATAACCTCTTGATGGCGGATATTAATTTTTAGGAGACATTTGGGTAAAATTCTTGTAATAAACTATTTTTTACAAGGTGTGTCAATTTATGTTTTGGCATATCATAAGTGGGGTTTTTGAGCAATGAGATGGTTAAACTTGGATCTAGGTTCGGTTTTTTAATACCTTAAATAAATATTTTGGATATTTAAGGTACACCATATATAGGACCACACCATGGTATAGGTCATTTTTTGTTTGGAGGCTTCCTATGTGAAATAGGATGGTTGAAATTCCCAGAGCTGGGCAAGGTCTCTAATATGTAACACTATAAGTAATCTTGGTGAATATGAATATATTTGTCTTAATATTCCATGGGGGAGGAAATGGTGATTCCAAAATGGTCATGGTTATAGAACCATGTCCTATGGGTTTCCATTTCAGGCCACCTGGTTTGGGTGTGTTTGAGGAAACCATGACCATAGTGGGTATCACCATGCCTTGGTGACAGTTGTATCAGAATTTAGAATGGTTGTAACAACCATCGAGATTCATTGCATCTAATCATTTTAATGGGGAAATGTGTGTTATATTCAGTTAATGATGTTTAATTACCTTTTTAATTAGTACTTCCTACAATTAATTGATTCACTTCCCTATCTTTTTTGTTCACCGATCTAGAATAATCTAGGGTGAGATATGGATGACCATTGTCACATTCAAACATCTTTCTTCTCATCCTCATCCTTGCTCGACCATGCTGTAAGATCAGACCTTAGGAAACAGGGGCATTTTATTGATTTAGAATCATTTGAATCTTAGGACCTCTTATCAAGTCATGCTTATTATAGTGATGGGTTCTCTTTCTTCGACCAAACTGATATCAACCATTGACTACTTATCGTTGGTGACCATTAGTGTGTGATTATGATTCCACTAGTGCATAATAATTTTTTGAGAAATGAATCTTGGAAAATATTTACATTGATTTCAACACTCATGAGGATGTATATTCATTACCATATAAGGCCATTGCATACAATTATTTTCATTAATTGATTATGTATTTTTGTATAGCCTAGTTAATTGTCTTGTGGTATGACATGCTTGGCACGCGTCTGTAACCCGTAAGACCTCTAATTTATTAATATTCATATGGGTGCAAGTTTTTTTACTGAGAATATTTACATGATTCATTGTCTAGATGATTTTATTTTATATTCCATATTTTGGATGTTTTATAGTTGGTGGAAACATTTTTACTCAAATCAAGTTAACAGGTTTCTCAATGGTTACTAGTTGACTCTTAAAGGGGAGCTTGGTTATAGGAAAACATACTGAAGACTCTCATATGTCATGATTTTATGTGTTGGGAAATATACCAAATTTTTTATGATGATTGTATATTCAAATAGGTAGAGTTCTATGACTCCTAATGTGATTTAGATTGAGCCAATGGTACGAGTAAGGGTGCAATGATCTTTGAGATGGTGGTACAGGTTAGGGTGTGATGTATATTGTGTCGATGGTAAAAGTTAGATATGTACACATTGAGATTATGGGAAATTGAAACTTCCACATTGAGATTTTTTTTAATATTTTATATGTTCTTATTGGATGTATCGCCATTCTAAGATGTCAAATATGTAACTATTCCAGGTTAGCTAATCCAGGCCACTACTTCTTGTAGGGGGATCATGAATTACCCATAAAGGTTGGTGAAAATTAGTACTTAATGGTGATATAAATAATATGGTTGGGATTCTTAAAGAGATGAGACCTAACTAAAATCTTTCCATGATCTGATTCTTGTGACTACTATTTGTGACTACTCTTACAACACGGTTTTGAAGCAAGTATGACTGTGGTTTGTGGAGACATGGATAGTTCACTATCACTCAATATATTATAGACTATTTTTCTTGCATATTTATTTATAATCATTTCATACACCTCTTATTAATATGAAATTATAATAAGGATGGATTTGAGGTGTCTTATTGGTTTATACTCACACCCTGCACGGGAATATAAATTTATGTACAAACAACATGATTAGGGAACAATGAATGGGAAAGGGCACAACATTATGTTGTTTAATAGAAAGAGCGTTGTGATATAAATAGAAACAGGATAATATATATATATATATATATATATATATATATATATATATATTGTAACACCCCAGGTAAATAAAGAATATGACATTTTTATATTTATCCATATTTGTGAATAAAATATTAATATTACTTTAAAAGGGACACTATGCTCTATGGCATACCCAATACACAACAACGAGTTTCTTGGGAATCTTACGTTGCACTCTAATAACAAAATAGTATTACTTTAAATGGTAGTTAACACCTAGCCGTTGTAATGGAGGGAATGAACAGAACTAACTAAAAAATGATTATATATGTTTTTCAAATATTTTTACTTTTTACAATAAATTTTAGAGGATTAAAAATGCGAATGAATCCAATTTTAAGCGTAAACATTCTAATATTCTTTAAAAGGTTTATTAACTGCCTTTTGATGGAAAACCTCTTTTAAATCTACTTTTTGACATTTTTATGTGTTATATTTGACAAAATAAAATTCTTCTTTAGAATCGGGACCTCAAAATTTAATTTGTGTTAATTTTTGGTATTTTTCCGATAAAATTCATTTTTAATGAATAGTGAAAAATGTTGTATTTTAATTCAAAACCTATTTTAAATCTAATTTATTTATACGATAAGATTATCTTTTGAATTGTTTTTAAAGTGAAATTAGAATATATTTTTACCATTTAATCCAATAGTGGTCATTAGAATTAATTTCACTTTGAAATTGGACTTAAACTAGTGTCAATCTTTTAATGGATATTGTTTCTTAAGAACACGCTATTTGTTTTGAC
This sequence comes from Viscum album, assembly GCA_963277665.1. Classification (NCBI taxonomy): domain Eukaryota; kingdom Viridiplantae; phylum Streptophyta; class Magnoliopsida; order Santalales; family Viscaceae; genus Viscum; species Viscum album. Next base: position 1,496,785,075 of record OY728155.1, on the reverse strand, counting down.
AATGACAATTAATTATTAAATTAATTAATGCAAATTATATGTTTTGAATTTTTTAAAATAGACATAATTTTTGAATTCGGAATATCAAATATAGCTTACGGTGAAATTTTGGTATTTTTATGAAAAACTTCAATTTTTGATGAATAGTGAAACCACTAAGTGGTAGTTTAAAAACTGATTTTTCATTTAAATGAAACTTCACCACTTCTGTGATTTTAATTTCAAAAATCCGAAATACATGGTTTTCATTAAGATGTAAAATGTGGTTCAATGGGATTAAAATAATTTTTTGGTGAATAGTAACTTTTAAGTTTTTAATCGTGATTAGAGGTACTTAGTGTAATTTAAGGTAAAAATAATGTTTTAATAATATGAAATGACCTAGACACATGTCCTACCCTCATTGGATGTGTCATGGACGACCAAGAAAATCCATGGGTCAACTTGGGGACCCCATGGAGCCACTTTGGTTGGAAAATGACATAAATAACTTTTTATTTAATGTTAGAATAAAAATGTCACAAGCATGAGTTGTTTTACTAAAACAATTTTTAAATAGGGTTATAAAAGTCATATTTTTGACTATAAATATTAATTAAAAAGATAAAAAGATTTCCTACATCATGATATTTTTCTTATAATTTTTATACATTAAATAAATTAAATTATTTATGACATCACGATGATGCAGCGATTACCTCATTAATAAAAGATTTAAATAAAATTAAACGATAATGTTAAAACTATAACATACACTTTTGAAAAAACTATTGGATGAGTATATTTCGAACCTTTACCACCTTATCCTAGAAATACATCAATATGGGACCTTTAAAATCTGAAACTCATTTGAAAATAAAGTAACATTTTGTAACTTTCCAAGAGTGCCCCTCCTCTCCTCTTATAAAAAGCCCCCACCTCTACCACCTTAACCACACCTCTCAAGCCTTCGGCTCTGCAAAAACCTGCTCATTTTGTCTCTACACATCCCTCTATTACTCCTAGACGCCTCACTTTGGGAAGAAGTCTTCCCAAGGAAGCCTTTGAGCTCAAATCAATGAGAGATACCCGATTTTAAGGTAATGTCTTCACTTCTGTTATTTTGTTTTATTTTTCTTCTCCAACACCATAAACTGTTTTTATTCACTTCTTTTGTAACAAATCCAGTATCTTAAATATACTAGGATGTTTTTATAATAATTATTCGAGCTAAACTTACACACACCTACATCTAATTGTTAAAGAACATACTTTTTCTGTGGATGGTGAATTTCTGCCTCACGAAACGATGATTGTTCAATATTCTTTTAACACCCTCAAAGGTGGCCATTAAGATGTCACTATATTTACATATGATATATAATATGTTTATGGTTTACTTAAGCTTATGTATTTTTTCATTTCTGGCATACCTTTATGGTTTCCATTGTGGTTAAACGCGATATCTTTATTTTAGGAAGTGCGGACTACCGCCCCCTCAAAGTGATTTGATTCGTTAATACCATATGTGGTACGTATAAAGGATAGAATTAATGATATTATATATTATACCATACTGGAATTATAATACTATTATGTATCATTATGTTTTAATTCCATTAAATAAGAAATAGAAATGGAAGTAGCGTTCATGCGTACGTACGGCTTACCGTCTCCATGAACGGTGCAGTTCATTTCTTACCTCTAAATATTATGTAATATTATAAATGCATGTATATAATGGATATATATGATATATATTATATCTACATAATTAATATAATTCGGGATATAATATATATTTTACCACATGAACAACTTGTAATTATAAAGAGTTTATTTTTGACTCAAGTAGCAATGATCTACAAAACAACCATTATTAACTTAAATAATTGCATAGTGTTCATAGCATGGTAGTAAGTGATATAAAAGGGATAATGAAATTGAAAATTTTTCTTAAGAAAGTATAAATTAGCTCAAGTTTATTATTCAGGGGGTTAAAGAACGATCGAGTCAAGTCGAACCCAAGGTAAGGGAACCTACCCCTCTCTTTCTTTTTAAGTACACTCTTTTTATGTCATTACTTTTATGCTCATATTTCTTATGATTGGGATGTTATTTTATATTACTCTTGTTGTAAATTTTATGTTAATATGATTAGAGACCCTATTTGACCCCATCAATCCATTTTTGGAAGTTTTAAGTGGCGCTGTTCGACTGCCGAGTTTTTGTAAGGGATTTTTCATCTCACTTTTATTCTTGTGAGATTTATGCTACTTTTACCACCATTTCCTTTGAGTGGTATATGTACTACCCATTATTATACTATTTGTGTAATATACTTTCATTTATGAGTATTTAAATCAATGTTGTATTGTTCTTCTTTCATGGGGTGTATGCTTTAAAAGATACCCAAGTCGGTAAGGGAACTTTTCACCCTCCTCTTTTTAAAAGACTTTTTTTTGTTGGGTCTTTTAATTTACATATTTTAATATTGGGATATGTTATTATATATCCTTATTGAAGTAAATTTTATGTCCAAGTGATGAGATACCCTTTTTATCTCTCATCAAATCATTTTCTGAATTTTAAAGTGACACCATTAGGCTGTCGAATTTTACCAAGGGAACTTCTTAACCCAATTTCGATTTCTTTGGGTTCAACATGTAGTTATTGAATATGTCCTCCTTTAAATATGTGTGAATTAACTTTGATTGTTTTACACTTAATATCCACTTATATTGGGTGTATTTATATTTGTCACACATAATTATGAGATTGATTTATCCTTAATTTGAGGGTACCTTCTTTACAGGGGATTTCATCTCATTTTACATTTCTATTGAGTCTTCATTGTTGTTATGCACCAATTCACTAATATATGGTGTATATACTGTCCCTTGGAATATTATATCATGAATCCATTTATTCTCATGATATTATAAAGTTTTGATTAAATGTTATTCCTCAATTATGGTATTCAAGTGTCTCTCATTTTGTTAAAAACCCTTTAACTAAAATATCATTTTAAATGTTTTAATGATTTATTCTTATAAATATTTCTCATTAATATACATGTTTTAAAAATGGTTTTAAGGATTTAATTATATGGATATTAATGGTTTAAAATGTTAAAAACATCAAAGTGGTATGGGACACTTTGATTCAAAAATCTCATTATTAAATGTTTAAAATGGTTTTGAAAATGGTTTTTTAGAATGGATTCATTATCTTAAAATGTTATATTGTTATTGAAATGTGTGAATGTTATCTTTACTTTATTATTAAGTTATTTTCTATGATTATGTTATGGTTCTTGGGCATTGTTTATGAAGACGGGTGGTTCCGTGACAAAATAAGGGCGGGTGTGCCCGATATAACTCTCCAATGCATTGGGTAACGCGAAGGAGTTAAACGTTAAGGTTTCTCCGAAGAGATTTAGGGAGTATACTGTGATGGGTATTCCAAACATAACCAAGTGGGTTACTCCCTACGTAAGAATGTTATGAATTCCTCAAGTTACCTTTATGCCTTATGATTTCTATGATTTATTCATGATTAATGAGGTATGTTAAAATGCTTATGTTTTATGAGTAAAGTATGATTTCATAGATGGACTAATGTTTTCTTTTCGTACTTTTATATCCCTTACTGAGCTTTTTATGCTCATCCCAAGTTTTTGAAATGTTTTTCACAGGTCAAGGGAAAGGTACATGTTTTGATGATAGTGTCAAGGAAGTGTCAAGAAAGAATCCATGTTTTATTTTAAATATGTTTCCGTTGATGGGGAAAAACGAATACTATCTTTTATGTAACCACTTTTTTTAAATGTGGAATATAATTCATGATTTATGATCTAATTTTATAAAACTCTAAACCTGAAAATATCATCAATGTGAATTATTCATTTAATTAAATATTAATTAAGGTTTAAGGCTGGGGCCTTATAGTTGGTACCAGAGGTCAGTTTAGATAACTTTAGAGGTTACAATGTTGTTTAAGAAAAAGTGACAAGTTGTGTATAACCACAATGGTTAGTATGATAGATGGAGTCATCGTTTTTTTGAAAGTTAGAATGAGTTTGAGATAACTTGGATAAGTATATCTTGGTGTTTATCTTCCTCTTTTTTATTTGATGATTTTACTAATATACTCACACTGACCTTTTTGGTTTTAGTAAATGGCTGGATCTAGCAGGCACCAAAGTAACAGTGGATTTTAAGAAAAATGTGAAGGTTTTATGAAAGAACAACTGAATGATATGGGAGCTGCAATGAGAAATCTTGTGGTTATCCTCAACCAACTATTTGGAGTCATGATTGACAACCTGAACCTTAGTGATTTTTATAAGGCATCGTATATGCGAGAAACAAATCCCTACGGAAGTTCAGGTAATAATCATAAAGGTAAGCATGTTCAAAAACCTATGTGTCAAATATGTGGAAAGAAACACATAGTAAAATGTTTCAAAGGGATAGAAAGATGATATGGATGTGGAAATGAAGGTCATAAAGCAAGAACCTTCTAGGAAAAAAGGAAACATCTAGTTGACTCTAGGAAATGGAAAGAAGTTCTTTCTGAAGGATCAATTGAATGTTTTAAATGTGGTGTTCATGTTCATTATGAAAACACATGTCCTACGAAGAAGTTTTGGGAATGGGGTCACCAAGATCGTACAAATATTCATTTACCAATACCTAATGCCATTCTGATTGAGGATGAAGAAACTGACAATGAAGAATGAAAGGTATGGATTATTTCTTAGCATATGATTTCCTATTATTGGAATCTTAGTATATGATTCATGATTTTTTTGTAGGAAAGAAGTATTTAAGAATAAGTTGAAAAAGAATGGATAATGGATCATGAAGAATGTTGAATGAGTAAGAAGTCATCATATAAGGGATTCAAGAGTTATGGTAGATTCTAGGATGGTGAAATTATTAGATGTATTAAGTCTCTTTTGATGATGGGGTTACATTAGAAGACTTTTTATAGTAACCCTGATGTTTGATATATGAAAATTTTATTCAAGGAATAATTATCCTTTATTTTGTGGTTATAGTTATAAAGAACCATTTGGGTCTATATGATCCTTGAATTTGAGGCAATTACTGGTTAATACATTTTGGGTTGCAAAATGGAAGTTATCAGATAACCTTTGTGGTTAAAATATGTTATTGTTATTTTTGATGAATTTATCTCTTTTTTAGGAATGTTATAAAATTATATAGTTTTTGAAAAGGGACAACACGCAGACCATGTGACAACCCGTCACGTCGGACGAAGCTGCAGGAATCAAACCCACAACCAAAGTGCAACTGGTATTTATCGCCTACCACTGGACTACGTGAAGTCCCTGGTTAGTTTGAATGATTCTTTTTAGTTAGATGATTTTATTAATTAAGAGTAAGTTGATTTTTGGTTATCAATGGAAATTATTAGCCTATCATGGAGGATATGTGATTAGGTTAATTACTTTTTAGTATGAGACTGTAAGAGTAACTGATGTTATTTTGGAGAAAAATGTTAAAATTTATCTTAGGAGACTATGTGATTAAATCCTTCAGAGAATTGGGTTTCAATATTATTTTGGATTAATTTTTAGAATTTTATAGATAGATGTTTATTGAATGTACTTTGTTGAACTTTGGGTTTTGTTTGACAAATTTTGGAGATTAAGAATAGATTTTTTTATAAAGGATTATCCTTTTTGGGTATTATCTGATCTCATACTAACCTTATTGGTTTTATTTTTGGTTAAGGTATAAAGACATGGGAAGTTTATAGTTCTCTTTTTTGGATTAGGTGATTCTTTAGAAGTTGATTATAACTCTCTTAATGTGAACAAGTCATCCCAAATACTCATCTTTTAGAGAAAATATGAGTTCGTGTAAGAAATCTAGTAAAAGTTGAAAGTCAACATGAAAATTAAGTATGCTTCCTTATGTTTTAGTTAAGATCACAAATAAATTCCTCAATGAAATGTAACATAAAACAAAAATGTTGTCTGTTAATTTTTCCTACTGGGGAATCAAATACCGTTTAACCCATCAAAAGTTTGCGATTTTCTTATTGTTAACTTTCTCCTAGACATGTTTACTATCACTCTCCATCAGAACATGACCCTTTGTTTTTTTCCTCCATATCCATATTTTCATACTTGGAATCCTAGTATGGGTTAACTCGGGTGACATTTGTACTTCTCTACCATTCTTTTAAAGTGATAGTTTTACTGACTCTTGTTCCGATGAGGGATTTTTAATAAAGCTTCCAAGCCCAATTTTAAAATTGCGAGGACGCAATTCCTAAAATGGGGGAAGGATGTAACACCCCAGGTAAATAAAGAATATGAAATTTTCATATTTATCCATATTTGTGAATAAAATATTAATATTACTTTAAAGGGGATGCTATGCTCGATGGCGTACCCAATACGCAACAACGAGTTTCTTGGGAATCTTACGTTGCACTCTAATAACAAAATAATATTATTTTAAATGGTAGTTAACGCCTAGCCATTGTAATGGAGGGAATGAACAGAACTAACTACAAAATGATTATATATGTTTTCAAATATTTTTACTTTTTACAATAAATTTTAGAGGATTAAAAATGAGAATTAATCCAATTTTAAGCGTAAACATTCTAATATTCTTTAAAAGGTTGATTAACCTCCCTTTGATGGGGAACCTCTTTTAAATCCACTTTTTGACAATTTTATGTATTATATTTGAAAAAATAAAATTATTCTTTATAATTGGGACCACAAAATTTACTTTGTGTAAATTTTTGGTATTTTTCCGATAAAGTTCATTTTTTAATGAATAGTGAAAAATGTTGTATTTTAATTCAAAACCTCGTTTTAATCTAATTTATTTATTTTAGTAGATTATCTTTTGAATTGTTTTTAAAATGAAATTAGAATATATTTTTTCTATTTAATCCAATAGTGGTCATTGGAATTAATTTCACTTTGAAATTGGACTTAAACTAGTGTCAATCTTTTAATAGATATTGTTTCTTAAAAACACGCTATTTGTTTTGACAGCGGGAATTAATTATTAAATTAATTAATTCAACTTATATGTTTTTAATTCTGTAAAATATACATCATTTTTGAATTTGGAATATCAAATATAGCTTAGGGTGAATTTTTGGTATTTTTATGAAAAACTTCAATTTTTGATGAATAGTGAAACCACTAAATGGTAGTTTAAAAACTGATTTTTCGTTTAAATGAAACTTCACCACTTCTGTGATTTTAATTTCAAAAATCCGACAGACATGGTTGTCATTAGGATGTAAAATGTGGTTCAATGGGATTAAAATAATTTTTTTGGTGAATAGTAACTTTTATGTTTTTAATAGCGATTAGAGGTAATTAGTGTAATTTAAGGTAAAAATAATGTTTTAATAATATGAAATGAACTAGAAACATGTCCTAACCTCATTGGATGTGTCATGGCCGACCAAGAAAATCCACGGGTCAACTTGGGGATCCCATGGATCCACTTTGGTTGGAAAATGACATAAATAACTTTTTATTTAAAGTTAGAATAAAAATGTCACAAGCATGAGTTGTTTTAGTAAATTAATTTTTAAATAGGGTTATAAAAGTCATATTTTTGACTATAAATATTCATTAGGAATCTATAGAGATTTACTACATCATGATATTTGTTTTATAAATTTTAGACATTAAATAAATTAAATTAGTTATGACATAATGATGATGCAGCGATTACCTCATTAATAAAGGATTTAAATAAAATGAAAAGATAATGTTAAAACTATAACTTACACTTGTCAAAAACCTATTGTATGAGTATCTTTCGAACCCTTACCACCTTATCCCCGAAATACATCAATGTGGGACCTTTAAAATCCGATACTCATTTGAAAATAAAGTAACATTTTGTAACTTCCCATGAGTGCCCCTCCTCTCCTCTTATAAAAGGACCCCACCTCTACCACCTTCCCCACACCTCTCAAGACTTTGTCTTAGCCAACCCCTGCTCATTTTGTCTCTCCACATCCCTATCTTACTCCTAGAAGCCTCACTTTGGGCAGAAGTCTTCCCAAGGAAGCTTTTGAGCTCAAATCAATGAGAGATACCCGATTTTAAGGTAACGTTTTCACTTGTGTTCTTTTGTATTATTTTGCTTCTCCAACCCCCTAAACTATTTTTATTCATTTCTTTTGTAACAAATAAAGTATATTCAATATACTAGAATGTTTTTATAAGAAGTATTAGAGCTACACTTACACACACCTACATTTATGGTTAAAGAACATACCGTTTCTGTGGATGGTGAATTTCTGCCTCACGAAACGATGATTGTTCAATATTCTTTTAACACCCTCAAATGTGGCCATTAAGATGTCACTATATTTATATATGATATATAATATGTTTATTTTTTACTTAAGTTTCGGTATTTTTCATTTATGGAATACCTTTATGGTTTCCATTATGGTTAAACGCGATATCTTCATTTTAGGAAGTGCGGACTACCGCCCCCTCAAAGTTATTTGATTTGTTAGCACCATATGTGGTATGTATAAAGGATATATTTAATGATATTATATATGATACCATACTGTAATTATAATACTATTATGTATCATTATGTTTTAATTCCATTAAATAAGAAATAGAAATGGAAGTAACGTTCATGCGTACGTACGACTTACCGTCTCTATGAACGATGCATTTCATTTTTTACCTCTAAATGTTATGTAATATTATAAATGTATGTATATAATAGATATATATGATATATATGATATCTAAATAATAAATATAATTCTGGATATAATATATATTTTACCACATGAACAACTTGTAATTATAAAGAGTTTATTTTTGACTCAAGTAGCAATGATCTACAAAACGACCATTATTAACTTAAATAATTGAATAGTGTTCATAGCATGGTATTAAGTGATATAAAAGGAATAATGAACTTGAAAAAGGTTCTTAAGCAAGTAGAAATTAACTCAAGTTTATTATTCAGGAGGTTAAAGAACGATCGAGTCAAGTCGGACCCGAGGAAAGGGAACCTACCCCTCTCTTTATTTTTAAGTACACTCTTTTATGTCATTACTTTTAAGATCATCTTTCTTATGATTGTGATGTTCTTTTATATTCCTCTTGCTGTAAATTTTATGTTAATATGATGAGATACCCTATTTTATCTCATAAATCCATTTTTGGATGTTTTAAGTGGCTCCGTTCGGCTGCTGAGTTTTTGTAAGGGATTTTTCATCTCACTTTTATTCCAATGAGATTTATGCTACTTTTACCACCATTTCCTTTGAGTGGTATATGTACTGCCCATTATTATAATCTTTGTGAAATATAATTTCATTTATGAGTATTTACATCAATTTTGTATTGTCCTTCTTTCATGGGGTGTATGCTTCGAAAGATACCCAAGTCGGTAAGGGAACTTTTCACCCTCCTCTTTTTAAAAGACTTATTTTGTTGGGTCTTTTAATTTAAATATTGTAATGTTGGGATATGTTATTATATATCCTTATTGATGTAAATTTTATGTCCAAGTGATGATATACCCTTTTTATCTCTCATCAACTCATTTTCTGAATTTTAAAGTGACGCCGTTAGGCTATCGAATTTTACTAAGGGAACTTCTTAACCCAATTTTGATTTCTTTGGGTTCAACATGTAGTTATTGAATATGTCATCCTTTGAATATTTGTGAATGAAATTTGATTTTTTTACACTTAACATCCACTTATATTTGGTGTTTTTATATTTTTCACACATAATTATGAGATTGATTTATCCTTAATTTAAGGGTACCTTCTTTACAGGGGATTTCATCTCATTTTACATTTCTATTGAGACTTCATTGTTGTTAGGCACCAATTCACTCATATATGGTGTATATACTGTCCCTTGGAATATTATATCATGAATCCATTTATTCTCATGATATTATAAAGTTTTGATTAAATTTTATTCCTCAATTATAGTATTCGAGTGTCTCTCATTTTGTTAAAAACCCTTTAACTAAAATATCATTTTAAATGTTTTAATGATTTATTCTTATAAATATTTATCATTAATATCCATGTTTTACAAATGGTTTTAAGGATTTATTTATATGGATATTAATGGTTTAAAATGTTAAAAACTTCAAATTGGTATGGGAAACTTTGATTCAAAAATCTCTTTATTAAATGTTTTAAATGGTTTTGAAAATAGTTTTTTAGAATGGATTCATTATCTAAAAATGGTATATTGTTGTTGAAATGTGTGAATGTTATACTTACTTTATTTTTAAGTTATGTTCTATGATTATTTTATGGTTCTTGAGCATTGTTTATGAAGATGGGTGGTTCCGTGATAAACTAAGGGCGGGTGAGCCCGATATAGCTCTCCAATGCATTGGGTAACGCGAAGGAGTTAAATGTTAAAGTTTCTTCAAAGAGATTTAGGGAGTATACTGTGATGGGTATTTCAAACTTAACCAAGAGGGTTAATCCCTACGTAAGAATGTTATGAATCCCTCAAGTTACCTTTATGCCTTATGATTTCTATGATTTATTCATGATTTGACGAGGTATGTTAAAATGCTTATGTTTTATGAGTAAAGTATGATTTCATACATGGACTAATGTTTTCTTTTCTTACTTTTATATCCCTTACTGAGCTTTTTATGATCATCCCAAGTTTTTGAAATGTTTTTCAGAGGTCAAGGGAAAGGTACATGTTATGATGATAGTGTCAAGGAAGTGTCAAGAAAGAATCCATGTTTTATTTTAAATATGTTTCCGTTGATGGGGAGAAACGAATACTATCTTTTATGTAACCACTTAATTTTAAATGTGGAATGTAATTCATGATTTATGATCTAATTCTCTAAAACTCTAAACCTGAAAAGATCCTCAATGTGAATTATTAATTTAATTCAATATTATGTAAGGTTTAAGGCTGGGGACTTATAGTTGGTATCAGAGGTCGGTTTAGATAACTTTAGAGGTTAGAGTGTTGTTTAAGAAAAAGTGACAAGTTGTGTATAACCAAAATGGTTAGTATGTTAGAAAGAGTCATCATTTTTTTTGAAAGTTATAATGAGTTTGATATAACTTGGATAAGTATATCTTGGTGTTTATCTTCCTCTTTTTTATTTGATGATTTTACTGATATAATCACACTGACCTTTTTGGTTTTAGTAAATGGCTTGATCTAGCAGGAACCATAGTAATAGTGGATTTGAAGAAAACTGTGACGGTTTTATGAAAGAAAAACTGAATGATATGAGATCTACAATGAGAAATCTTGTGGTTATCCTAAACCAACTATCTGGAGTCATGATTGACCACCTGAACCTTAGTGATTTTTATAAGGCATCGTATATGCGAGAAACAAATCCCTACAGAAGTTTAGGTAATAATCATAAAGTTAAGTATGTTCAAAAACCTATGTGTCAAATATGTGGAAAGAAACACATAGTAAAATGTTTCAAAGGGACAGAAAGATGCTATAGATGTGGAAATGAAGGTCATAAAACAAGAACCTGCCATGGAAAAAGGAAGCATCTAGTTGACTCTATGAAAGGGAAAGAAGTTCTTTCTGAAGGATCAATTGAATGATTTAAATGTGGTGTGCATGGTCATTATGAAAACACTTGTCCTACGAAGAAGTTTCGGGAATGGGGTCACCAAGATCATACAAATATTCATTTACCAATACCTAATGCCATTCTGATTGAGGATGAAGAAACTGACAATGAAGAATGAAAGGTATGGATTATTTCTTAACATATGTTTTCCTATTATTAGAATCTTAGGATTTGATTCATGATTTTGTTTATAAGAAAGAAGTATTTCAGAATAAGTTGAAAAGGAATGGAAAATGTATCATGAATAATGTTGAATGTGTAAGAAGTCATCATATAAGGGATTCAAGAGTTGTGGTAGATTTTAGGATGGTGAAATTTTTAGATGTATTAAGTCTCTTTTGATGATGGGGTTACATTAGAAGACTTTTTATAGTAACCCTGATGTTTGATATACAAAAATTTTATTCAAGGAATAATTATCCTTTCTTTTGTGGATATAGTTATAGAGAACCATTTGGGTTTATATGATCCTTGAATTTGAGGCAATTACTGGTTAATACATTTTGGGTTGCAAAATGGAAGTTATCAGATAACCTTTGTGGTTAAAATATGTTATTGTTATTTTTGATGAATTTATCTCTTTTTGAGGAATGTTATAAAATTATATTTTTTTTGAAAAGGGAAAACACGCAGATCGTGTGACAACCCGTCGCGTCGGACGAAGCTGCGAGAATCGAACCCACAACCAAAGTGAAACTGGTATTTATCGCCTACCACTGGACTATGTGAAGTCCCTGGTTAGTTTGAATGATTCTTTTTAGTTAGATGATTTTATGAATTAAGAGTAAGTTGATGTTTGGTTATCAATGGAAATTATTAGCCTATCATGGAGGATATTTGATTAGGTTAATTACTTTTTAGTATGAGACTGTAAGAGTAACTTATGTTATTTTGGAGAAAAATGTTAAAATTTATCTTAGGAGACTATGTGATTAAATCCTTCAGAGAATTGGGTTTCAATATTAGTTTGGTTTACTTTGTATAATTTTATGGATAGATGTTTATTAAATGGACTTTGTTGAACTTTGGGTTTTGTTTGACAAATTTTGGAGATTAAGAATAGATTTTTTTATAAAGGATTATCCTTTTTGGGTATTATCTGATCTCATACTAAACTTTTTGGTTTTAGTTTTTGTTAAGGTCTAAAGACATGGGAAGTTTATAGTTCTCTTTTGTGGATTAGGTGATTCTCTAGAAGATGATTATAGCTCTCTTAATGGGAACAAGTCATCCCAAATACTCATCTTTTGGAGAAAATATGAGTTCATGTAAGAAATCTAGTAAAAGTTGAAAGTCAACATGACAATTAAGTATGATTCCTTATGTTTTAGTTAAGCTCATAAATAAATTCCTCAATGAAAAGTAACATAAAACAAAAAATTTGTCTGTTAATTTTTCCTACTGGGGAATCAAATACCGTTTAACCCACCACAAGTTTGTGATTTTCTTGTTGTTAACTTTTTCCTAGACATGTTTACTATCACTCTGCATCAGAACATGACCCTTTGTTTTTTTTCTCCGTATCCATATTTTCATACTTGGAATCCTAGTATGGGTTAACTTGGGTGACATTTTTACTTCTCTCCCATTCTTTTAAAGTGATAGTCTTACTGACTCTTATTCTGATGTGGGATTTTCAATGAAGCTTCCAAGCCCAATTTTAAAATTGCGAGGACGCAATTTCCAAAAAGGGGGAAGGATGTAACACCCCAGGTAAATAAAGAATATGAAATTTTCATATTTATCCATATTTTTGAATAAAATATTAATATTTCTTTAAAGGTGACGCTATTCTCGATGACGTACCCAATACACAACAACGAGTTTCTTGGGAATCTTACGTTTCACTCTAATAACAAAATAATATTATTTTAAATGGTAGTTAACACCTAGACGTTGTAATGGAGGGAATGAACAGAACTAACTAAAAAATGATTATATATGTTTGTCAAATATTTTTACTTTTTACAATAAATGTTAGAGGATTAAAAATGCGAATGAATCCAATTTTAAGCGTAAACATTCTAATATTCTTTAAATGGTTGATTAACCGCCTTTTGATGGAGAACCTCTTTTAAATCCACTTTTTGAAAATTTTATGTGTTATATTTGACAAAATAAAATTCTTCTTTAGAATCGGGACCTCAAAATTTATTTTGTGTAAATTTTTGGTATTTTTCCGATAAAGTTCATTTTTAATGAATAGTGAAAAATGTTGTATTTTAATTCAAAACCTCTTTTTAATATAATTTATTTATATGATTAAATTATCTTTTGAATTGTTTTTAAAGTGAAATTAGAATATATTTTTACCATTTAATCCAATAGTAGTCATTGGAATTAATTTCACTTTGAAATTGGACTAAAACTAGTGTCAATATTTTAATAGATATTGTTTCTTAAAAACACGCTATTTGTTTTGACAGTGGGAATTAATTATTAAATTAAATAATGAAACTTATATGTTTTTAATTTTTTAAAATAGATATCATTTTTGAATTCGTAATATCAAATATAGCTTAGGGTGAATTTTTGGTATTTTTCTAAAAAACTTCAATTTTTGATGAATAGTGAAACCACTAAGTTGAAGTTTAAAAACTGATTTTTCGTTTAAATGTAACTTCACCACTTCTGTGATTTTAATTTCAAAAATCCGACATACATGGTTGTCATTAATATGTAAAATGTAGTTCAATGGGATTAAAATAATTTTTTTGGTGAATAGTAACTTTTAAGTTTTTAATCGCGATTAGAGGTAATTAGTGTAATTTAAGGTAAAAATAATGTTTTAATAATATGAAATGACCTAGACACATGTGCTACCATAATTGGATGTGTCATGGCCGACCCAGACAATCCATGGGTCAACTTGGGGACCCCAAGGAGCCACTTTGGTTGGAAAATTACATAAATAACTTTTTATTTAAGGTTAGAATAAAAATGTCACAAACATGAGTTGTTTTACTAAAACAATTTTTAAATAGGGTTATAAATGTCATATATTTGACTATAAATATTCATTAGAAATCTAAAAATATTTCCTACATCATCATATTAGTTTTATAATTTTTAGACATTAAATAAATTAAATTATTTATGACATCATGATGATGCAGCGATTACCTCATTAATAAAGGATTTAAATAAAATGAAAAGATAATGTTAACACTATAACTTACACTTGTAAAAAACCTATTGGATGAGTATATTTCGAACCCTTACCACCTTATACTCAAAATACATCAATGTGGGACCTTTAATATCCGAAACTCATTTGAAAATTAAGTAACATTTTGTAACTTTCCAAGAGTGCCCCTACTCTCCTCTTATAAAAGGCCCCCCACCTCTGCCACCTTACCCACACCTCTAAAACCTTTGGCTCGGACAAACCCTGATCCTGTTGTCTCTCAACATCCCTATATTACTTCTATAAGCATAACATTGGGTATAAGTCTTCCCAAGAAAGCCTTTAAGCTCAAATCAATGAGAGATACCCGATTTTAAGGTAATGTCTTCACTTGTGTTCTTTTGTATTATTATGATTATCCAACCCCCTAAACTCTTTTTATTCATTTTTTTTGTAACAACTCCAGTATCTTAAATATACTAGGATGTTTTTATAAGAATTATTCTAGATACACTTACACAAACCTACATATAATGGTTAAATAACATACTGTTTCTGTGGATGGTGAATTTCTGCCTCACGAAACGATGATTGTTCAATATTCTTTTAACACCCTAAAAGGAGGCCATTAAGATGTAAATATATTTATATATTATATATAATATGTTTATGTTTTACTTAAGCTTCTTTATTTTTCATTTATGGCATACCTTTATGGTTTCCATTCTTGTTAAACACGATATCGTCATTTTAGGAAGTGCGGACTACCGCCCCCTCAAAGTTATTTGATTCGTTAATACCACATGTGGTATGTATAAAGGATAGATTTAATGATATTATATATGATAACATACTTTAATTATAATACTATTATGTATCATTATGTTTTAAATCCCATTAAATAAGAAATAGAAATGGAAGTAGCGTTCATGCATACGTACGGCTTACCGTCTCCATGAACGGTGCATTTAATTTCTTACCTCTAAATGTTATGTAATATTATAAATTCATGTATATAATGGATATATATTATATATATGATATCTAAATAATGAATATAATTCTGGATATAATATATATTTTACCACATGAACAACTTGTAATTATAAAGAGTTTATTTTTGACTCAAGTAGCAATGATCTACAAAACGACCATTATTAACTTAAATAATTGCATAGTGTTCATAGCATGGTAGTAAGTGATATAAAAGGAATAATTAAATTGAAAAAGGTTCTTAAGAAAGTAGAAATTAACTAAAGTTTATTATTCAGGAGGTTAAATAATGGTCGAGTCAAGTCGGACCCGAGGTAAGGGAACCTACCCCTCTCTTTCTTTTTAAGTACACTCTTTTATGTCATTCCTTTTAAGCTCATCTTTCTTATGATTGGGATGTTCTTTTATATTACTATTGATGTAAATTTTATGTTAATATCATGAGAGACTATATTTGATCTCATCAATCCATTTTTGGAAGTTTTAAGTGGCGCCGTTCGGCTGCCGAGTTTTTGTAAGGGATTTTTCATCTCACTTTTATTCCCGTGAGATTTATGCTACTTTTACCACCATTTCCTTTGAGTGGAATATGTACTGCCCATTATTCTAATATTTTTGTAATATACTTTCTTTTATGAGTATTTACATCAATTTTTTATTGTCCTTCTTTCATGGGGTGTATGCTTCGAAAGATACCCAAGTCGGTAAGGGAACTTTTTACCCTCCTCTTTTTAAAAGACTTATTTTGTTGGGTCTTTTAATTTACATATTGTAATGTTGGGATATGTTCTTATATATCTTTATTGATGTAAATTTTATTTCCAAGTGATGAGATACCCTTTTTATCTCTCATCAACTCATTTTATGAATTTTAAAGTGACGCCGTTAGGCTGTCAAATTTTACCAAGGTAACTTCTTAACCCAATTTAGATTTCTTTGGGTTCAACATGTAGTTATTGAATATGTCCTCCTTTGAATATGTGTGAATGAACTTTTATTGTTTTACACTTAATATCCAATTATATTTGGTGTATTTATATTTTTCACACATAATTATGAGATTGATTTATCCTTAATTTAAGTGTACCTTCTTTACAGGTGATTTCATCTCATTTTACATTTCTATTGAGACTTCATTGTTGTTTTGCACCAATTCACTCATATATGGTGTATATACTGTCCCTTGGAATATTATATCATGAATCCATTTATTCTCATGATATTATAAAGTTTTAATTAAATGTTATTCCTCAATTATGGTATTCAAGTGTCTATCATTTTGTTAAAAACCCTTTAACTAAAATATCATTTTAAATGTTTTAATAATCTATTCTTATAAATATTTCTCATTAATATCCATTTTCTAAAAATGGTTTTAAGGATTTAATTATATGGATATTAATGGACTAAAATGTTAAAAACTTCAAAGTGGTATGGGAAACTTTGATTCAAAAATCTCTTTATTAAATGTTTTAAATGGTTTTGAGAATGGGTTTTTAGAATGGATTCATTATCTTAAAATGTTATATTGTTATTGCAATGTGTGAATGTTATCTTTACTTTATGCTTAAGTTATGTGCTATTATTATGTTATGGTTCTTGGGAATTTTTTATGAATACGGGTGGTTTCGTGATAAACTAAGGGCGGGTGAGCCCGATATAGCTCTCCAATGCATTGGGTAACATGAAGGAGTTAAACGTTAAGGTTTCTCCGAGGTGATTTAGGGAGTATACTGTGATGGGTATTCCAAACGTAACCAAGAGGGTTACTCCCTACGTAAGAATGTTATGAATGCCTCAAGTTACTTTTATGCCTTATGATTTCTATGATTTATTCATGATTTGATGAGGTATGTTAAAATGCTTATATTTTATGAGTAAAGTATGATTTCATACATGGACTAATGTTTTATTTTCATACTTTTATATCCCTTACTGAGCTTTTCATGCTCATCCCAAGTTTTTGAAATGTTTTTCATAGGTCAAGGGAAAGGTACATGTTATTATGATAGTGTCATGGAAGTGTCAAGAAATAATCCATGTTTTATTTTAAATATGTTTCCGTTGACGGTGAAAAACGAATAATATATTTTATGTAACCACTTTGTTTAAATGTGTAATGTAATTCATGATTCATGATCTAATTCTCTAAAATTCTAAACCTGAAAAGATCCTCAATATGAATTATTCATTTAATTCAATATTAAGTAAGGTTTAAGGCCGGGGCCTTATAGTTGGTATCAGAGGTCAGTTTAGATAACTTTAGAGGTTAGAGTGTTGTTGAAGAAAAAGTGAAAAGTTGTTTATAACCACAATGGTTAGTATGTTAGATGGAGTCATAGTATTTTTTTAAAGTTAGAATGAGTTTGAGATAACTTGGATAAGTATATCGTGGTGTTTATCTTCCTCTTTTTTATTTGATGATTTTACTGATATACTCACACTAACCTTTTTGGTTTTAGTAAATGGCTGGATCTATCAGGCACCAAAGTAACAGTGGATTTGAAGAAGACTGTGACGGTTTTATGTAATAAAAAATGAATTATATGGTAGCTGCAATGAGAACTCTTGTGGTTATCCTCAACCAACTATCTGGACTCATGATTGACCACCTGAACCTTAGTGATTTTTATAAGGCATCGTATATGCGAGAAACAAATCCCTACGGAAGTTCAGGTAATAATCATAAAGTTAAGTATGTTCAAAAACCTATGTGTCAAATATGTGGAAAGAAACACATAGGAAAATGTTTCAAAGGGACAGAAAGATGCTATAGATGTTGAAATGAAGGTCATAAAGCAAGAACCTACCATGGAAAAATGAAGCATCTAGTTGACTCTAGGAAAGGGAAAGAAGTTATTTCTGAAGGATCAATTGAATGTTTTAAATGTGGTGTGCATGGTCATTATGAAAACACATGTCCTACGAAGAATTTTTGAGAATGGGGTCACCAAGATCGTACAAATATTCATTTACCAATACCTAATGCCATTCCGATTGAGGATGAAGAAACTGACAATGAAGAATGAAAGGTTTGGATTATTTCTTAACATATGTTTTCCTATTATTGGAATCTTAGGATATGATTCGTGATTTTGTTTATAGGAAAGAAGTATTTCAGAATAAGTTGAAAAGGAATGGCTAACGGATCATGAAGAATGTTGAATGAGTAAGAAGTCATCATATAAGGGATTCAAGAGTTGTGGTAGATTTTAGGATGGTGAAATTCTTAGATGTAGTAAGTCTCTTTTGATGATGGGGTTACATTAGAAGACTTTTTATAGTAACCCTGATGTTTGATATATGGAAATTTTATTCAAGGAATAATTATCCTTTCTTTTTTGGATATAGTTATAAAGAACCATTTGGGTTTATATGATCCTTGAATTTGAGGAAATTACTGGTTAATACATTTTGGGTTGCAAAATGAGAGTTATTAGATAACCTTTGTGGTTAAAATATGTTATTGTTATTTTTGATGAATTTATATCTTTTTTAGGAATGTTATAAAATTATATAGTTTTTTAAAAGGGACAACACGTAGACCGTGTGATAACCCATCGCGTCGGACACAGCTGCGGGAATCAAACCCACAACCAAAGTGCAACTTATATTTATCGCCTACCACTGGACTACATGAAGTCCCTAGTTAGTTTGAATGATTCTTTTTAGTTAGATGATTTTATGAATTAAGAGTAAGTTGATTTTTGGTTATCAATGGAAATGATTAGCCTATCATGGAGGATATGTGATTAGGTTAATTACTTTTTAGTATGAGACTGTAAGAGTAACTGATGATATTTTGGAGAAAAATGTTAAAATTTATCTTAGGAGACTATGTGATTAAATCCTTTAGAGAATTGGGTTTCAATATTAGTTTGGTTTACTTTGTAGAATTTTATGGATAGATGTTTATTGAATGGACTTTGTTGAACTTTGGGTTTTTTTTGACAAATTTTGGAGATTAAGAATAGATTTTTTTATACAGGATTATCCTTTTTGGGTATTATCTGATCTCATACTAACCTTTTTTGTTTTAGTTTTGGTTAAGGCTTAAAGACATGGGAAGTTTATAGTTCTCTTTTGTGGATTAGGTGATTCTCTAGAAGTTGATTATTGCTCTCTTAATGTGAACAAGTCATCCCAAATACTCGTCTTTTGGAGAAAATATGAGTTCGTGTAAGAAATCTAGTAAAAGTTGAAAGTCAACATGATAATTAAGTTTTCTTTCTTATGTTTTATTTAAGCTCATAAATAAATTCCTCAATGAAAAGTAACATAAAACAAAAATGTTTTCCGTTAATTTTTCCTACTGGGGAATCAAATACCATTTAACCTATGACAAGTTTGTGATTTTCTTGTTGTTAACTTTCTCCTAGACATGTTTACTATCACTCTCCATCAGAACATGACACTTTATTTTTTTCCTCCATATCCATATTTTCATACTTTTAATCCTAGTATGGGTTAACTCGGGTGACATTTGTACTTCTCTCGCATTCTTTTAAAGTGACAGTTTTACTGACTCTTGTTCCGATGTGGGATTTTCAATGAAGCTTCCAAGCCCAATTTTAAAATTGCGAGGATGCAATTCCCAAAAGTGGGGAAGGATGTAACACCCCAGGTAAATAAAGAATATGAAATTTTCATATTTATCCATATTTGTTAATAAAATATTAATATTACTTTAAATGTGACGCTATGCTCGATGGCGTACCCAATACGCAACAATGAGTTTCTTGGGAATCTTACGTTGCACTCTAATAACAAAATAATATTATTTTAAATGGTAGTTAACGACTAGACATTGTAATGGAGGGAATGAACATAACTAACTACAAAATGATTATATATTTTTGTCAAATATTTTTACTTTTTATAATAAATGTTAGAGGATTAAAAATGCGAATGAATCCAATTTTAAGCGTAAACATTCTAATATTCTTTAAATGGTTGATTAACCGCCTTTTGATGGTGAACCTCTTTTAAATCCACTTTCAGACAATTTTATGTGTTCTATTTGAAAAAATAAAATTCTTCTTTAGAATCGGGACCTTAAAATTTACTTTGTGTAAATTTTTGGTATTTTTCCGATAAAGTTCATTTTTTAATGAATAGTGAAAAATGTTGTATTTTAATTCAAAACATATTTTTAATCTAATTTATTTATATGATTAGATTATCTTTTTAATTGTTTTTAAAGTGAAATTAGAATATATTTTTACCATTTATTCTAATAGTGGTCATTGGAATTAATTTGACTTTGAAATTGGACTTAAACTAGTGTCAATATTTTAATAGATATTGTTTCTTAAAAACACGCTATTTGTTTTGACAGCAGGAATTAATTATTAAATTAATTAATGAATCTTATATGTTTTTAATTTTGTAAAATAGACATCATTTTTGAATTCTGAATATCAAATATAGCTTAGGGTGAATTTTTAGTATTTTTCTGAAAAACATCAATTTTTGATGAATAGTGAAACCACTAAGTGATTGTTTAAAAACTGATTTTTTGTTTAAATGAAAATTCACTAATACTGTGATTTTAATTTCAAAAATCCGACATACAAGGTTGTCATTAGTATTGAAAATGCTGTTCAATGGGATTAAAATAATTTTTTGGTGAATAGTAACTTTTAAGTTTTTAATCGTGATTAGAGGTAATTAGTGTAATTTAAGGTAAAAATAATGTTTTAATAATATTAAATGACATATACACATGTCCTAACCTCATTGGATGTGTAATTTCCGACCAAGACAATCCATGGGTCAACTTGGGGACCCCATGGAGCCACTTTGGTTGGAAAATGACAAAAATAACTTTTTATTTAAAGTGAGAATAAAAATGTCATAAGCAAGAGTTGTTTTACTAAAACAATTTTTAAATAGGGTTATACAAGTGATATTTTTGACTATAAATATTAATTAGAAATCTAAAACGATTTCCTAAATCATGAATTTTTTTTTATAATTTTTAGACATTAAATAAATTAAATTATTTATGACATCATGATCAAGCAACGATTACCTCATTCATAAAGGATTTAAATAAAATGAGAAAATAATGTTAAAAGTATAACTTAAACTTATCAAAAACCTATTGTATGAGTATATTTCGATCCCTTACCACCTTATCCTCTAAATACATCAATGTGGGACCTTTAAAATCCGAAACTCATTTGAAAATAATGTAACATTTTGTAACTTTCCAAGAGTGCCCCTCCTCTCCTCTTATAAAAGGCCCCCACCTCTACCACCTTACCCACACCTCTCAAGATGTTGTCTCAGCCAAAAACAACTCATTTTGTCTCTCCAAATCCCTCTCTTACTCCTAGAATCCTTACTTTGGGCAGAAGTCTTCCCAATGAATCCTTTGAGCTCAAATCAATGAGAGATATCCTATTTTAAGGTAATGTCTTCACTTGTGTTCTTTTGTTTTATTTCACTTCTCCAACACCCTAAACTCATTTTATTCATTTCTTTTATAACAAATCCAGTATCTTCAATATACTAGGATGTTTCTATAAGAATTATTCGAGCTACACTTATACACACCTACATCTAATGGTAAAAGAACATACTGTTTCTGTGGATGGTGAATTTCTGCCTCACGAAACGATGGTTGTTCAATATTATTTTAACACCCTCAAAGGTGGCCATTAAGATGTCACTATATTTATATATGATATATAATATGTTTATGTTTTACTTAAGCTTCTGTATTTTTAATTTATGGCATACCTTTATGGTTTCCATTATGGTTAAACGCAATATCTTCATTTTAGGAAGTGCGGACTACCGCCCCCTCAAAGTGATTTGATTCGTTAATACCATATGTGGTACGTATAAAGGATAGATTTAATGATATTATATATGATACCATACTGGAATTATAATACTATTATTTATCATTATGTTTTAATTCCATTAAATAATAAATAGAAATGGAAGTAGCGTTCATGCGTACGTACGGCTTACCGTCTCCATGAACAGTGCATTTCATTTCTTACCTATAAATGTTATATAATATTATAAGTTCATGTATATAATGGATATATATGATATATATGATATCTAAATAATGAATATAATTCTGTATATAATATATATTTTACCACTTGAACAACTTGTAATTATAAAGAGTTTATTTTTGACTCAAGTAACAATGATCTACAAAACGACCATTATTAACTTAAATAATTGCAAAGTGTTCATATCATGGTAGTAAGTGGTATAAAAGGAATAATGAACTTTAAAAAGGTTATGAAGAAATTAGAAATTAACTCAAGTTTATTATTCAGTAGGTTAAAGAACGATCTAGTCAAGTCGGACCCGAGGTAAGGGAACCTACCCCTCTCTTTCTTGTTAAGTACACTCTTTTATGTCATTCCTTTTAAGCTCATATTTATTATGATTGGGATGTTATTTTATATTCCTATTTCTGTAAATTTTATGTTAATATTATGAGAGACCCTATTTGATCTCATCAATCCATTTTTGGAAGTTTTAAGTGGCACCATTCGACTGCCGAGTTTTTGTAAGGGATTTTTCATCTCACTTTTACTCCTGTGAGATTTATGCTACTTTTACCACCATTTCCTTTGAGTGGTATATGTACTGCACATTATTCTAATATTTGTGTAATATAATTTATTTTATGAGTATTTACATCAATGTTTTATTGTCTTTCTTTCATGGGGTGTATGCTTCGAAAGATACCCAAGTCGGTAAGGGAACTTTTCACCCTCCTCTTTTTAAAAGACTTATTTTGTTGGGTCTTTTAATTTACATATTTTAATGTTGGGATATGTTCTTCTATATCCTTATTGATGTAAATTTTATTTCCAAGTGATGATATAACCTTTTTATCTCTCATAAACTCATTTTCTGAATTTTAAAGTGACGCCGTTAGGCTGTCGAATTTTACCAAGGGAACTTCTTAACCCAATTTCGATTTCTTTGGGTTCAACATGTAGTTATTGAATATGAACTCCTTTGAATATGTGTGAATGACCTTTGATTGTTTTACACATAATATCCACTTATATTGGGTTTATTTTTATTTGTCACACATAATTATGAGATTGAATTATTTTTAATTTAAGGGTACCTTCTTTACAGGGGATTTCATCTTATTTTACATTTCTATTGAGACTTCATTGTTTTTATGCACCAATTCAATCATATATGGTGTATATAATGTCCCTTGGAATATTATATCATGAATCCATTTATTCTCATTATATTATAAAGTTTTTATTAAATGCTATTCCTCAATTATGGTATTCATGTGTCTCTCATTTTATTAAAAACCCTTTAACTAAAATATCATTTTAAATGTTTTAATTATTTATTCTTATAAATATTTCACATTAATATCCATGTTTTAAAAATGGTTTTAAGGATTTAATTATATGGATATTAATGGTTTAAAATGTTAAAAACTTCAAAGTGTTATGGGACACTTTGATTCAAAAATCTCTTTATTAAATGTTTTAAATGGTTTTGAAAATGGTTTTTTTAGAATGGATTAATTATATTAAAATGTTATATTGTTATTGCAATGTGTGAATGTTATCTTTAATTTATGATTAAGTTATGTGCTATGATTATGTTATGGTTCTTGGGCATTGTTTATGAAGATGGGTGGTTCTGTGATAAACTAAGGGCGGGTGAGCCCGATATAGCTCTCCAATGCATTGGGTAACGCGAAAGAGTTAAACGTTAAGGTTTCTCCGAAGAGATTTAGGGAGTATACTATGATGGGTATTCCAAAAGTAACCAAGAGGGTTACTCCCTATGTAAGAATGTTATGAATGACTCAATTTACCTTCATGCCTTATGATTTCTAAGATTTATTCATGATTTGATGAGGTATATTAAAATGCTTATGTTTTATGAGTAAAGTACGATTTTATACATGGACTAATGTTTTCTTTTCGTAATTTTATATCCCTTATTGAGCTTTTTATACTCATCCCAAGTTTTTGAAATGTTTTTCACTGGTCAAGGGAAAGGTAAATGTTATGATGATAGTGTCAAGGAAGTGTCAAGAAAGAATCCATGTTTTATTTTAAATATGTTTCTGTTGACGGGGAAAAATGAATACTATCTTTTATGTAACCACTTTGTTTAAATGTGGAATGTAATTCATGATTTATGATCTAATTCTCTAAAACTCTAAACCTGAAAAGATCCTCAATGTGAATTATTCATTTAATTCAATATTAAGTAAGGTTTAAGGTCGTGGCCTTATATATATATTCCACAAATTCATACTTACTTTCATTGTATTTTTATACACTATTTTACCTACCACATTGGTGTTTCTTGGTTCATTTTCTTTTATGTGTCTATGATACCTGTAATTCCATCTATTATAGAATTTATTATTATTTATTTTTTCTATGTAATTTATTGGATGTTTTTAATACATTTCTATGTTTTAGTGTATTCATATTAATATTGAGGTTAAAATTTTCCCACAATATCATGCATACCCTTGATATTAGTTGGCATCATCTTTCATATGAGGAGGCACACATGAGGTCATGTGGAATTTTGACTAGGATTGGGTGATTCTAGATAATGTGTTACAAATTGGTATAATATGGTTTTTTATTTTAATTATTTTTTAATATATTTGGGGAAAGTTACAAAGGAGATAATCTATGTGGAACTTGTGTAAGGGTGTCCCATAACTTCCTAAAAATATCTTATGTGATGGACCTCTAAGTTATCGGTGATGAGACCTCTATTACAGTCATGGATTTGTAGTTTCTTGTTGATCTTGAGTATATTAATCTATTTTTTTTTTGGTTGGGTTCATGCAACATTTCTATTCATGTAGGATCAGTTTTCATATACATTCATGTTGATTTCTATCCACTCCAATGGTCTGAAGGCCTTCCTTTTTTATTGATTTTTGATAATATACCTTTCAAGGGGTGAGGTAGAACCCTTACAAGGCCCATAGGCATAAGTATTACATGTCCCATACTCTTTAGAGTAATTTATTTCCCATAGGATTTAAACATTACATAAAACCTAGACTAACTACTTGGAAATGCT
The DNA here is from genome assembly GCA_963277665.1 of Viscum album. Lineage (NCBI taxonomy): Eukaryota > Viridiplantae > Streptophyta > Magnoliopsida > Santalales > Viscaceae > Viscum > Viscum album. Next base: position 1,496,759,245 of record OY728155.1, on the reverse strand, counting down.
CCTCCCCAGCATCTTCATCGTGAAATTAGCTCTCCACCTTCGTATGGTTGTTCGGCTAGGAATTCCTGTGCATGCACGAGCTTATCCTGATGACAGGTTCCATACCCTCTCATTCTTGAAAACTAATATAGGAATTATAAACATATGTTTGGATTTATATACAGTTAATATTAGAAGAAAAATTGATGGGAATATGAGTGGACGTAGTTTAGAATGATCCTACTTTGGAAGATATTCATTTACCCTCCCCATTAGTGTAGACTGTGGACCTGATGAAACCACAAGTTTTTCAATTATTGAAGGTTTAAGGAGGAGTTCCAAGGATAATGGTCATATATTTCTAGAAATTTTTGTATTATAATCATACAACCTTCAATGACTTGGGATTCCCTTAAGATACTAAGGATTATATTGAAATGATCAAGGGGATATTTGATCTAGTAGGGAACCCAAAGAATCGATGAGTAATCTTGGATGCATTCTTGCTTTGGGGACCCACTAGGATGAGGTAGGGTGTAATAAACCTGAAAGTTAGACATGAGGGTCCTACATGGATGAAATTCAAGAATCAATTCTTGGATAATTTGTTTTGAGATAAATTGAAGATAGACTGTGATCAAAAGTTTATAGTTCCTCAGAAGTGATTGATGTCAGTATCTGCTAACTCTACACATTTTATAGAGATGCTTCTATTTTATCCTTCTTTTTCACCTAAAAAAGGTTCAAAATTCATAAAAAGTTGTGATATTCTATCAAATGGATTTTAGTAGTAATTTCATGTGTTTTAATTGGATACATATTCTATGTTGCTATAGAAGGACCTAACAATTGAGAAAGATCGTCAGGTGGAAAAGGCTAAAATAATTCCGTCATCCATTACTAGGATAGGGAGTGGGACCTCATGTGATGTTTTAAGAGACTATTTTATTCGGTAGGTGGGGAAGTATGAGGAGATTCACCTGGGTGGTTGTATGAAATTAGTTCAGTGTAGGGTATCAATTATTCCCTATGTGTAAGGGAATTCTAAGATATTGTAACTATGGGGAAAAGTGAAACATTAGTAGATATTATGGGAAGATGGAAAGGGAGTGTGATGGTGTGTAATTATGATTAATTTTTATCATTAAAAATATAAATTAGTTTTTTCAGACTGTATGTGTATAGGCTAGGGTACACGTTGTGGTCCTCAGTTGTAAATTCCAAATTCAACGAACTCAGTGACCCAGGAAAGTCACATACCATTAAGGTAGACCTGTAGAAGTTAAAGTGTAAAATTTTATGCATTAGAACAGGTTCAAAAAATATTGTATTGGTAACATGTACTATTTTAGGTTCGTTCATGATTACATGTATTATTTCTTTTGATTTTTTTGGATTTAATATAATCCCATTCATTTATATCTTCGCAAGTTGTTGATGTCCTTGATTTACCAGTTAAGTTATCCTCTCAGTTTATCTATCATAATATTATATTGGGTTTTAATATGGATCTTCTATATATATATCTAAAATTTAATGTTACGTTTTCTATCTATAAAATATATGGGATTTTAAGATTCAAGGGATAACTATATATGACGTGATCTTTGGAATATATTGGCTGGTTGGTTATCAGTTGCACATTGATTGCTATCGTACATGTGTATCATTAATTATTCATATGGGGGAGATATTTCAAATGACTAGTGGGTGGGATATTGGAATAGGCAAGATTTTATTAGACATGAGCAAGACAATACATATTATGTTGTAGGTAGTAGGCTTAGATCTTTTGCTGGAAGAAACATTAGATTTCTCTCACATTGCTCATATCATGGATCTTTATAAGGACTTATATCCAAATGATTTCTCAGGAATCTATCATGATATAAGGATTTACACTAAGGTTGAACTCATTTTATGATTCATCATATATTGTCTCTTCTATATCATATGACAATGATCATATTGAGGGAACATAAGTTGTAGCTTAGGGACATTGAGACAAACAGTTTTATCAAACTGAGAAAATCTCCCTATGGTTCCCCAGTGTCATTTAAAATGAAGGGATATGAAAGTATTTTATTTTTTGTAATCTATAAGATGATGAACTAGGTGACTATGAAAAATTGATACCCATTGTTAAGGATTGTTGACATTTTTGATTAGATATGGGGATCTAAGTGGTTCTCCAAGATTTACCATATCATGCTACCACCAGTATTGGTATAGGGAGGAGGGTATTCCTTGGACAGCATTAGAAAATACATCTAAGTTATATGAGTAACGTTTAATTCTCTATAGATTGAATAATTCACCATACGTGTTCATGTATTTCATTAACACAATCCTCCAAATGTATCATGATGCATTATATATGTTTTGTATTTATGGTATCAACATATACTTACAGACCTAAGAGATGTATGATAGGCATCTATAGAGCATGTTAAGTGAACATCAAGAACATAAACTATATTATGTGATCCCAAAATCATACTTCTAGATCCATTAGGTACCTTTCATTGGGAACATGGTCTATAAGGTGGTAATTTTGGTAGACCAAGAGAAGGTAGAGGCTGTGATGTATTAAGAAATATTAAAAAAGTGATTTACATCAGGTGCCTTATATTATTAACTGTGTATTATTCATAGTTCATATAAGACTTATCCTATTTCATATAACATGATATTGGTATTACTGAGAAGACAGTAATGATTTAATGGAAATACCAGTGTGAAAAATTATTTCCAATTGTCGAAGAGGATATTCAAATCAACTTCGATTTAAACCATATTTTATGATGGGAATAGATATGTGGTTTAATCTTATGAAATGGGTATTGTATTAGGATATTTTATAATGTTGATGGTTTGGGTTGTATTCTATGGGTCTTGTTTGCTATGACCTCATGGGAGGATTTACCAAATGTATGACTTGGAGTTGGAAGTTGTGGTCTATGACCTCGAGTGTTAGTATCATTACCTCTTTAGTGAGATATTTTTCATATACAATGATCCCAATGTAAATTTTTTAGATATTTTATAAACAATACTTTAATCTATTATAGAGGAATTGGTTGGAGTATCTACATAAATTTTAAATTATATGTGGCTATGATTGTAGGAGAGGTAATTTTTTTGCATATTCTCTTTGTAAGAAAACATGGGAGCCTTGAGAAAAACCTTGATTGGAAGAATTATATATGATGAGATTGTGGGATAATAGGTTGGTGGTTGTATAAGAGGACTGATGGGAAATTATTTGTTCCCCCACCGCTATCACATCGATGTTAGTGTATCAGGTAAATACTATCTAGGAGTCATATTCAAAATATTTATTACTATAGGAACAATTTTCTATAAGTGACCCAGTTCTGAGTAAGTATTTGGACTATGAGGACATGATCTATATCCATTAAAAAGTTTATTTCTGGTATTCCATGAGTGAGGAATCTATGAGGGACTCTCATATATCATTGTGGGAACTATAGCGTTGTTTGATGTAGATGTATAGAGATATCAGGAACCACTTTTAGTGACAATGAATGAAGATATATTTTTTGATATTTTCTCTAATTACATAGCTTAATAGAGGTTCAAAAAATATAATTCAATACTATGAGGCATACATCATGCACTTCTTATGCCTATGTTGAAGTGTTATTTTGTGATGATAGACTTTGTTGTGGAGTTACCTAGGAACCTAAGAAGTCTCTATGCTATTTGGGTGATACTGTTTTTATTGATAAATATGAAAAACTTGATTCCAATTAAAGATATTCACTATATTGATGTGCTTTGAAAGATTTATTTTAAGGAGATTTTATGACTACATGGAGTACCTTATATGATCATATTATATAGGGACATTAATTTGATGTTGTGTTTTTTTTTGGAAATGATTACATGAGTATTTGGGGACTTATATAAAACTAAGAACATCATATCATCAATATACAGATGGATTATACAAGAGAATTATTTATAACTTAGATTATATGCTTTGGGAATGAATTATATACATTATTGAATTCTAGGATGATCATCTAGGATTGGTGATGTTTTCACAAATAAAATTACTAGGCTTTGATCTGGATGACACCTTTTGAGTCTTCTTATGATCATATCTACATATCAATACTTTGTTGGAATGATGTTGGTGAAGAAGTATTTATTTATATAAGAATAGTTCAAGAGTCCTCTATGAGGGTTTAGATTACTTTGAATAAGTTGTTTATTACTTAAAGTGAACAATTATATTATACCCACAAGAGGAGATGAAAATATGATTTCTCAATGAGAAGTTCATTTTTATTGGTTTTTCCATTGTCATAACATCCCCGTCTATGGATGTAAATAAATCTATCATCATTTTTTGTGAAATATTTTGAGATTAGTGAGGATAGTAGAGAAATTTATTAATTATTATACCTTTCTCCATGATATCAATGTGTGAAAAATGAGTGTCATGTATCTCATTATAGGATGTATGCCGCTGATCCTATGTATGTGATCAATTTTGGAGAATATTAGTTGTAACTAGATGAATAATTTGTGGAAAGACCAATATAGATTGTAGACTAAAGTAAGAATGTGGTAAGGTAGAAGGTAGTATAACTTATTTATGACTTATGATAGCATGTATGGATTTAATAGGAGACATAAGAGTGAGTTTCTGATGTATGATTTTAATGTATTGAGTCATTCAAGATGGGCCTCTAGAGGCACATCACAAGAATCATATGTCATTAGAGGGGGAGATTTTTAAGGCCCTCATTTTTACAAGGTATGTTAATTTTTGTTTTGAATTTTCTTAAATGGTGTTTTTATGACTTAAGATTGTTAAAAATGGATCCATGTTGAGTTGGATTCTCATTTTGTTGATTAAATTTGTATTTTGGATGTTTTAGGGTATACCATGAGCTAGAACACATCATGATGTAGGCCGTTTTATGTTTGGATGTGGAATATATAAAACGTGTGGATAAAACGTACCACTACTAGGCATAGTCTCACGAATGTAGAACTGTGAGTCCAACTATAGATTATATAAAAATTGGTATCAACACACCATGTTGGAGGGAATGGTGAGTCTAAAATTTCCATGTTTCTAGAACCACATCATGGGGTGTGGTCACGTAAGGATTCTTGGGAAAGGTGTTTTTTCAAGACACCACAACTATGATGGGAATCACCACCTCAGAGAGATATATCTTTTAGAATTTATACTAGCAGAAAAGGCCACAACATTTCATGGGATACAAGTATTAAAAAAGATAATACATTTGATATTAAATGAAAGAGTTTAATTCCCATTTTACTTTGTTCTTCCCTTTATTAATAAATTCCCATACTTCTGATAATCATTCTCTAATTAGGCCAAATTTAGGGTGAGATCAGAGAAAACCTTCTCATATTAAAACATTGTTATTCTAATCCCCATTGACATATAAAATTTCTAAAAGATCTAACATTGGGATATATAGTATTTTTCATATTGATCTGGACTCATGGGGATCCCATGGTCTCTTATCTAGTTGTTTTTCTAGGAGATATGGTTTTTCTTCCATCAACTATAACTATATCAATTGTTGATGGTTGTTGTCATTTAGGACCCTTGGGGTGAATGTTTGATGTAGATAGTGCATGATCATATTTTGATACATGTCACCAGGTGAATTTTAATGTTAATTGTGATACTCTTTCAGTAGAAAGTTATTAACCCCATAGGTTCATTTCATATTAGTTTTTCAAAATTATATTTTGTATATTTTTTTATCCTATATGAACTACTGTGTGGTATAATATTCTTAGATTTTGTGTGTCTACCTCGTGATACCTCTTCTTGGTTGATGTTTATATGTGTTCATGTGTTGTAGTTATAGTCATTACATGATACATTGTTCTCATGATTTTCTATGTAGATCCTTATTTTAGATGTTTCATTGATGGTGGAAACATTTATAATGGTATCAAGATTATAGGTTTCTCAAAGGATATTTTTTTACTCTTATAGGGGTGGAATGGGTATGGGATTGCAGATCAATGACCCTCAAATGGAATGATGTTAATTTTTTTGTATGGAGAAACTTTTCATTAGTGATTGTACAAGCATAGAGGTAATGGTCCATGAGTTAGAATGTGATTCACACTAATTTGATATTATGTGTTGGGGTTTCATAATATTTGATCCAATAATATAAGTTATAAGAGATGTATATTGTGTATAGGGAGTGAATTAGAACTATAAATGTTGAGCCGATGTGTAATTGAAAATGTTTTGTTGATATGGTCCTTACAATTGTAAAAGTTACAAGTAGAAATACTACCACATGAAGATTACAATCATGTAGTTTTAGAAGGTTAATTGAGAAAGGTGACTACTCCTTAGAGGTAGATAATTTCTATCCCTTAAAGGTGGTAAACAAATTATTCAGTAAAGGTGTAATAAGTACTACATACTGGAAACATTGTGATATTATCGGTATATGAAATCATGGAATGATATGATTCACGCAACTACCATTTGTGACAGCTCTTCTATCATGGTTCAGATGAAATTACAGTCGAATTTCATGGATTCTTAATTAGATAACAATATATCAGTACCTTAGTTACTATCATTGTTAAATAATTAAATTATTTTTCTAGAAAAAAACTCTTATGCATGTTCACATAGGATATGTATTCATTGGTGGTACCCTACTTGGTTATACTCACACCATGAACTACCAATTCAATGTGGATGAAAACATCATGTTTAATGATATACGAAATGGAATGGTCACAAAAATAGGTTTTTGAGTAGATAACGCATGAAAATAGATAGAGTAGTAGGACAGACTACAGAGAGATTCTATAGTGTATTTATTATTTTCCTATTCCTTTCTTAAATAGTAGTTGACCTACAATATTGGGGGTTAATTGTTCATTTTCTTGTGTGAATATATGATACATAGAATTCAATATATTATATATATTTTTATATGTATTTTATATATGGTATTTATGGGATATTTTATATACAATTATATGTTTTTGGTGTATGGATATTGATACTAAGGGTATAGTCTTACCTCTACTTCACCCAGACCCTCACTGCTAGTCAAAAACCTTTTTCCTATGAGGATACACATATGACGTCATGTAATACTCTATCATAGATTATGTGATTTATGTTGAGTAATTATATTTTTGTTAGAAAAAATTGGTTTGTGGTGTGACGGTATGTGAGTAGAGGAATAATCCTTTAAATGTGAAATGGGGTGGAATTTTTGTAAATACCAAAAAAAATAATTATCGGAAGGAAGTCTCAAGTATTTTTTTCAAAATTTGGAAATAATGAAGCGGGGAAGGGATAAAGACAGTAAATTTCTAAAAAATTGTTTTGAATTTTTTTTTAAAATAATTTTGTGTTCATTCCCTCATGGTTAAACCCTTTTCATACATTTTTATTATTACTATAGTAACTAGTTTTTACCAAAATAATTTATCCTTTATGCTTGAAAATAAAAATGGTACTTATGAAATAATTTTTCCTAATGATTTCAAATTTTAAATCCAATTTATTATGTTAATTTTATACCATTGATTAAAATTAAATTTAAAAACTATATGTATAATGCATTAAGAACAATTTTTTTCTGAAAAATACAACATAGGTTCTAAAATATCATATATGGGATTGTAAATTAAAAAATCATTTTTAAAATTATAAATATTATTAAAATGTATATATTTGGTCTTAAAAAAATGGTTTCATAAATTTATAATTCATACTTATATATTACTAATGACTTAAACGTGAAGTTATTTGTAAAAAGGGTATTTTCCGATATTAAAATATAAATAATTCTTTTAAGAATATTCCAAAAAATAATCTTATTTTAACATTTTCATTCTAAACAAAAAATTGAAGTTAGTTTTTTAAAATTGAAATTATTGAATTTTCCATTTTATCCTTTTAGTAAATTCATAAACTATAATGTAAAACTCTATGTAAAGAGAAATAAATTTTTAAATAACTAAAAAATATTATTCTTATTTACTATTAATTATTAATAAAATAAATTTTATTCTATTATATATTTATTATTCTTATCAAATAAAATATTTAAAATGTTTAGATACATTAAAAAGTCACATTAAATTAAATTTTTAAACAAATTTATTATAAATAAAATGATCCTGGTAATTTTTTCAATGATTTAGTAAATAAATATCATTTTTCATTATAAAGTAAACATAAAAAATATGTAAAATTGATGTGATAAATGATGTATTTAATTAATAATTAACTAATTATATCATCATATTTTTTATTCATGTATCCCCAAAATATCTTAGTTTAATATCTAAGCATAAGGTATGCTCTATTGGAAATTAAGGGTGGTGATTCAGATAAAATAAATATTGTATAAATATCCAAGATATTTAATTTCAAGCACATATGATTTCATTCATACATTATTTATTCGATTTCATATTGGTATTGGTCAATGAAAGACCATAGTGAAGCTTCCTTCCACCCAAGTTTTGTTAAATGAGCTTCATAAGGGATACTTCTGTGACTCAATGTCATTTCATTCATTTATAAATTTGGTCATAGTTTTTGTTTGTTTAATAATATCTAATTTAATGGCTATATTTTAATGGCCAAATATTATTATAACATAATGAGATATCATTTTTCTACGTTTTTTCTTATAGAATATGCTACTAAATGAATATTTATTTATGGAAAATAAATAGTCAAATCTCATATCCTTTCACTTTTTAATGAATATTTATTTTGAATATTCATGTAAATAAATAAATACATTTTTATTTATAATATTTTTTGTTTCCTAATTAATAATATAAAAGATAAATAAATATTCTATTGGATGGTATTATGAATAAATATTTAATTAGTATTCAACTTGAACAAATATTCCAACTTGAGTTTATTTAGTGTATGAATAATTACAATTTTAAAATATGGAATAAAACTTATTCCTTGTTACAAATAATGAAAGTTATTACAATTATTATACTATAAATTAATTTAACATTGATCGATGAATGAACTAATTGTGTGAATTTCTTGACCTCTTACATAGTGAAATTAGGTGGTCCTGTCGAAACTCCAAGACCAGCATCTAACAACACATAAAGGCACCCATAGAGGATTTAGTTAACAACCCAATGAAAAAAAACATGATAAAAATTATCAAAGTAAATACAATAACTTTATTACCATATATTAAATCAGGAATGTTTTACACTCATGTCATGAACACATGTTCTTGATATATATTTCCCTAATTATATGATGTGACACATTAATCAAAATGGCCATGGAATTTTAGTTTTACAGTTCCATTATAATAAATAGTCCTTGTATATCATCATCCTAAAAAGTAATAGAAAAATTAAATATTGAATTATTTATTAATGTTATATCACTCATGAAACAACTGTCATATCTTACTTCACTATGAGCATTGGTTATCATAGTTTTAAGGAAAATATCAAATTTTATAACTCGTGGATGGAATTAATAATAATATTGTGTAAAAGAATCAATATAAAAATTTATATATTGAAATATATAATGAAATGTGAGAATATATAATTCCTACTTACAAGTATGTCCTTATAATGCCTTTTCAAATAGATTTCAAAGTGATAACATCATGAGATAAAAGTCTACTTATCATCAGGCAATTGAAGTCAATCATACCATGTGTCTCATCATATAATGTTATTTTGACCATAAAAAATATATTTAAGATTACCATCATAACACTTATAGGTTCTCATCTCAATAGATATATGCTATGACCTTCCAACATGATAGTTATTTTACATCATTAACATATTAATGATATGTATAATAAAAAATAAATGATAATTCATTTATTAATATTCATGACATTGAAAGTAATGGTAATTTAAAGTAAAAAGTAATTTGTTGTGGGGAACCAAATACAAAACTTAAATTAGAGAAAATGTACATGAATTTGTAATCAAATATTACACATGCTTCCTATGATAGTGGTTATAGTCATAAGGCCTTACAAATTATCTCATGGTTTGGGTGGTCATTTTTACATGTATTTGTGGAAATTATTCATAGTGATAACTCACTACCTTAATAAAATCCCTCATGTAGTGATAAACCTAAGTATCTACCTCTTTTGTCTTTATACTAAATATAAAATAATTGTATAATTCTATATCCAAAGTGTATCAAAATAATGACAATATTCTTACATGTTTTTTAATACAAAAAATTGATTAAGTCAATACTAGACTGCTTCATAAGTAATATTAGAAGATGCAATATACTTAGTGATTCAAGAAATGGAGTCACTAGATATAAAACATTAACTTTGACTCATTTTGATTCAATATCTAATTGATCTTAATGAAAATTGAGTAATATCTCCTTTGATAACTAGAATTCACATTTCTCTATTTACTAAAAACATATTTAGTTATACTTTCTCAAGCACATTCAGATGGTTCAATAGAAAATATGTGTGATTCTAATAATTCTATTTGATATTTACCTACTATACATGAAACATAACTGATATAAAACTCTAGTACATATCATGGAAAATGATATATATTTCCAATATATATGTAAATACAATTTTATTGAAAATTTTGATCTCCTTAAATGATTAAGCATGTTATTTTTTTATAGGTTTCATAGAATTTTATGTAGACAAAAATTCAATATTGAATTACTCTATAATGTTTTCCCAATTACAGAGTAAACATATATTATAAGTAATAAACTTTAAAAACCACATAATCTAGTGTCTATAGTCTAAAATTCACTACCTTTAATTCCCAATGATCCTTTAGGTTTATAGTTTTATAAAATTAGGTCATAATTCCAACCCTGTAAAACCATATTTCACAAAGTGGAAACTTATTACTAGTTTCATAATACAAACCATATAATATAAAATATTATATCTTTTCATGATAAATCTTCATTTCTTACAAAATGAATTATTTCTCTCCCTTGCCCATTCTTAAACCCTTAGAAAAAAAGAAAATTTGCGATGAGCAAAAAAACTCACTAAGAGACATATGAAGAAATAAATAAGTTAATCTACTGAAAAACATGAAAACCAAGAAATTTTATCATTTATCTCAATGTCATTTGATGAAATTAGAGATCTCATTTCAACAGGAAAATCACACACACTTTATACTCTATGAAAAAAATACCATAGAAAGAAAACAAAACTACATTACAGAAACTTATAGAATCATATACTGAACCTATGTTAACAATTACAATATCCTAGTTAATTACATAGGATAAACCCTATGGTGAATCCTTCATTATTTTCTATAAATATATGGAACATTAAACAATGCATTGGGGAACTATCTGGGAACACCCATTGTATAAGTCATATAAGGATCACCTTGTGCTATCTATGTGAGAACATCATATAAGCTATATCAGGCTCACCCATTCGACATATATAATACTCAAGTACCATAACATGGGTAAAACTATTCTTTCTAGAATCTATTAATCGTAAAACCTTTCTAAAACTCTTTTAAAACTGTATGCAAAACACTTTCAGATATCAAAATGTCATTTTATTTTAAAAACCAATTTTTAATACCAAACTGAACCGAAAAAGGGAAAATGGGTTTTTATTTGAAGAAAAAAATGAAATCTAGTAATGTAATCAAAACATCACATAATGGTTATAGTAATTTTAAATGATTTTTTACATATATGTTAAAATAAAATATTCCTTTGTGTCATTTCTAATGAAATTTAAAATATCTAGTAAAATGATTACTTTTTAAAACCATTGAATGTATGTAAAAATAGACATAAATTTTATTTTAAAATTAACTTCAATGTATATAATAACAACCACTAAATAATTTTTATGTGATATTGACTTGGAAGAAAAAGTTAATTTTAAGGGAAACAATAAAATAATATTTTTAAAGAATTTTCCTTACCATGAGTCTGAATCATCTTGTATGTTCATTGTATTCCTGAATAAAAAACATTTCTAAAGTATTACATTTATTAATAAAAATTTCCATGTGCATTACTAATTTTATTTTTTTATATCATGATATATACTATTACTTACTCATTAAATTTCACCTCATAAGTTTTAACAACACTTGGTTCATTACTCCAAAATGACATTGGTAGGTTGACATTGGTCAAAGTGGTCATCATTAAATCATATCTAGAATAATAATCATGACATAATTATAATTTTGATATGTTAATTTTACTTTTAAAATTAATCGTGAAATATGATTAAAAATGAACTATGTTATGATCATATATACAGTAGGTCACACATACACTTGAGTAATAAATCCATTTATCAATGATCATTATAGAAGGAATGTGAGTATTAATTTATCAATAAATAATGATAATAATTTCATAAATACCATATTATTTCTTCATATATAATTATATATATCATCCATTTGTTTTTGAGATAAAAAACATACCCCATCACCTTATGGTGGTTGTAGTTCATACATACGCACGAATGACATCATCATTTTTTAGTAAAAGGAAAGGTAAGAAATAAAGTGATATACTACCCTTTAATAATGATTAATATGTCAGGAATAATATATATATATATATATATATATATATATATATATATATATTGAATTTTTCATTATACCCAGTCTAGATAGGTGTTGATGGAAAACGAAATACATCGGTTCCTGAGGTGGTTGTCCATTGTACACATGAATGATGGATTTCATTCCCATTTGAATGAAGATGGATCTGGATATAGTTTATTCCATTAACAGAATAAAATATTATTATATGCATGATACTGATGTTATAATAGTGATAAAATAAAAAACTAGATGTCATATCTTTCATAAGATTATGTTACATGTTACATGTTCTAGGAAAATAGTCAAAATAGGTTGCAGTCCAATAATATGTGATATAGGTACCAAAAGTACAAAAAGGAAAAAAGAAACTCGGAATAATTAGAAACCTTGGCCTGATCCCATGATCTCCTACTCCTAAAAAAATACCATGTACCTATAGAATGGTTAATTCCCTTATCGACACCAACAATAATATAATCTGTTTGGGTCCAAAATCATTACAGAAACCGGGTGTGAGACTAAATCACAGTAGGGAGCCATACAAGGTCTGTTCCAATCTGTTAGTGAATATATATAACATGAAGTGTACAATAATGAAAGTAGTAAGTTAGGAATTACTCAAATTTAAACAATCCTATAAGCCCTGGTTTTTATTCTCATTCATTTTATATTCATTAACAATTCAGTTACACTGAATTATATAATTCTCGAGATCTAGCATAAACCTGAAATCCCCCATATAAAAGTAAGCACAACAGATACATCAGAAGGCTATCTAAATTAGTGTACATGAAGACTATACCATGATTTTAATTTTTACTATAAAATGATTCATAATACATTCCATTTAAATATTTAAATTATAACCCAAGCCTATAATTTACATTCCTATGTTGGAAATCAAGTATCACTCATGGTGAAATTCCACCTACATCCTATAAGCTCATCCCAACGATCCTCCCATGAACCCCACATCACTCTATGTGTGGTTTGAGTATATGTCAATTGAGACCATCCTTGGATCCTATAAATAAGCCACAAGTATTACCCATAAAATATAAATAGTGCCTATAAAACTCATCCATGGTATCCCTCCATGGAACCATGTTTCTTTCAGAATTTAAATAAAGTCTCCATGGACCCGTCCACTACATCCATGGTTTGATCGTGACATAAACATATAACCCCCTTTTTAGGTCTGTCCATGGAATCCCTCAATGGATCCATGGGTCACCCGAGGTATAAGGTGCAATAGTCATATGGACTTGTCCATGGAACTCAAATCTAAATCCATAGTTCACCCAAAGTTATTTACCCTTTTATCATATATGATTTAATTAAACATTTCATCGGGCATGAAAAGGTCAAAACCAAAAGCATCCAATATAATATCATGCACAGACTAACCTCATAAGGCTGGACCTTTCAATTACTCACATTGGAACAATTCTCATAACAATAATCCCATGTAAATTAAACTATTATATGGCTTTAACATTAATAATATCATATGGGAAATCCATATAACAAGAATATCATGTAATTTAAACTATCACAAGGCTTAACCATCAGTTATATCACATGGGAAATTCATTTAAATAACCAATTTCATTTTAAACAACCCAATAATGGAAATTAAGGCATCCCTTATAGGTATCCTAGGACAAATAGCCATATACAGTCATCCAAGGAAACTCACTCATAAGGTGGCCATCAATCAAGGTATACAATCTAAAATATGTTTTAAAACACTAATTAAATTACCTAAACATCAATAGGAAAACACAAGGATCTATTATAAGTTAAGGTGACCCCCCAAAATGGGCGTGCATCACTCCGACATATATACACATCTTAGAAATTAGAAAAAGGCATGAGACCACCTACCATGTACTCGTACGACTCTCTTCATCTAGTGTTGGCATCTAATTCGACCTAGAATGGAGTAGATATAAAAAATCATCATAAATACCCAAACATCAATAATTAGGATGATATGATAGGATATGAAGAACAACTCAATAGGAATTGAGAATAAACTGAAGGGGTTCCAATGTGACAAACGATGATCGAAACAGAGTTCAAATGAAGAATCGAGAGGCAGAACTACCCTTGGTTGACTTGGGAAGTACTTTTCATGAACCAGGGGTGAAGATTTTGTCTATCTAAACAAAATGAGGCTACTATATATTTTTATAAAAAAAATACACGATGTGTACTTTCAAATACACTCCATGTATATTCATGTTCCTCCTTTTTCTGCAAACACATCTTACATGTCATAAACAGTTCTTGGACATACCATTAAATGGAGTGTACTAGGATTACATGATGTGTAAACCCCAGTAATATCGTGTAATTGGCCTATATCCTAGAACTCAACCTATTTTAACCCTCTTTATTAAGTATAATTGATAAATAAAATATTTGTACCTGAAAGGAAGAAATAGGTTCTTACAGTGTAAAATATGATAGAGGTCTTAATAACATCTGAATGGACAAAATAGGACACATAACTAATTTTTGGATGAATTAAGATGAAATTTGATTATAAAATATAATTAAAGTGAGTGTAAGGGTCATTTTATAGTCTCTATCATTTTATTTTTAACGTTAATTACCCTATTTACCCTTTACTGTGGTAAAACAAATTTCTAAAGTTATTATTAATAATGTACAAAAATAAAAGTACACTATTTAATAAATTTTTAAATCATGATTCCAAAAATGGATTATTTTTTTTAATTGTTAAAAAAAACATAACACGGATA
This sequence comes from Viscum album, assembly GCA_963277665.1. NCBI lineage: Eukaryota > Viridiplantae > Streptophyta > Magnoliopsida > Santalales > Viscaceae > Viscum > Viscum album. The sequence goes on along the minus strand of OY728155.1, from coordinate 1,496,743,853 downwards.
ATTTAATTTAAAATTAAAATGGAAAACAGGACAAAAGGCGTTTTTTCTAGAAAATTCCCTTTTAAAAGCAATAATATTTTTATACTAAATTAAGGTATAAAATTCATTTAAAACCCCATATTCAAATTATTTTATATATAGAGGAACTAATTAAAATTTAAAACTAAAAAAATATTTAATTTTAATCTAATAATAATCAAAAATAAAATAAAATTTTATAAAAAATAGTATTTTCTCTATTTATTGAAAAAATAATATTTTTTGAAAATTAAAAAAGTTTCTCTTAATATAATTTTGAAATTTGGAATTAATAAATTATTTTCATTTTAAAAATTTAATTTTTTATAATTTGGAAATATTGATTTTAAATAATACCATATATTTTAAAATACCCAATATTATTAGAAATAAATCTATTACATTTTTACCGAAAAATTTCCTAATATTTTTATAATTCGTATAACAAAATAATATTTAACTAATGAATATATGAAAATGTTTTATATCAACACTACTAGGGTTGTTACATATATGCTATGAGTAAATTTATCATCCCATATCTCCTTATATATATATGTTTTCTCCTACTCCTCTTCTTGATATTTTATGTCATTGTTGGAGGAATTCATTCCTAAGTCTTAACAAACTATTAGGACAAAGAATATATTCTCAATTTCTATAAATATATCTATATAAAATGAAATAACACAACCACTAACCTCTCATATGCACCTGAATATCCTTCATTCTAAATGAATATTCTATGATAACTATTCTTGATTCAATATTCTAATAGTTGTGTGTAGTTTTCATATTTTATTTAAATTTATGGATATCACAAAACAATATAGTTTATTCCTATAGATATGTTCCTTAGAGCGCCTTTTTAATGAAAATGTCCTTTAAAATAAACAACCCAATATAATGATCAAAGATGTTTTCTTTGAAAACTATAATTCTAGTGGATTTTAGTATGATGAATGGTATAAATGTTTCACTATAGATTAAACCAAGATATTGATTGAATATTTATAATATTTCATCATGATTTATTATTTCTATTTATTAACATCCATGCACTATATCTATTTAATAATCACTAAAATTATAAAGCTTAAAACATCCTAAATATAGTGCCCCCAAATTTTAGTACAGGGAATCTATTAATTAATTCATACATGCATGTCAATGATATAGTGTTTTCATTTATTACTCCCTCTTAGAAATAATTACTCATAATAAATAATATAAAACCAAATTAGTTTGTATAAAACCACATCTTTGGTTTTAAAATCTTGTAAAATAAATGCTTTTGGAATTACCACATCCACTGATCTTAGTGGTTCTTGTGTTTCTATTCCAACTCGTGTTCATCCATAGCCTATAGTTTATTAATTTCTAGCCCTCTCAAACTATCTCAGAAGAGATATATTTTAGTATTTATCGAAATATAGAATGTATAATATAGTATATTTCTATATTTGGGATGTTAGTATCCTCAGTAGTTATAGGATAAGTAACAAAGATTCACTCAATGTTTCATTGATGTTCTTTTATAACTAAATCCATCACTGAACAAACTTCCCTCATCAAACAATGTTAGTTCAACCTAATGGATATGTCATAACATTTAAATTAATATGATATCCATTAGTTAATATATTTATCACTCAATTAGTTATTGTGCATCTATTTATTATACATACCGTAGATGAAATAATGGATGATTTTCAATACATATAATAATTTTTTTATTCTTATAATACTATCAAAACATTTATGAATATGGTAAATTGAATTTAGGATTACCTTCACTCAACATGTTAATGATCTATGAATAATTGGTTATGATAACTCTGATAGGTCTTCCTAGAGAACCTTGTATCCTTTACCAAATATATTCAATTCTTAAATTCATGTTAATAAAATATCTTAATGGAATATTATGTAGTATATGAATTTACCTCAAAACTTCACCATTAGAATAGGTATTTCGGTCATATTTCACTAAAACCTTTAGTTATATGGATTGCCATTATTTTCTAATAGTTTATTTATATAAAAAATGTTATTGATATTTTTAGTATACCTGGGTCTTATCTCATAAGAGAATAAAACTCCCTTTTATATATAAAATATTCAACTATTATTAGTTTTTCTTGAAAAATAAATTTCTTTCCATAGTGGAAAACTGGTAAAAACATCCAACATGGGATATATTCGTCAAAATTATCACATTAATGTATACTCATTATGTGATAATACATTTATTAATATTACTCATAAAGAATACATAGTTAATATATTGTAATAATTAGTTGGTTAGAGGTCTCCAAATCTAATAGATGAACTAAAGTTAGAATATTGATAACTAATGTTATATTTGGTGACACTAAAGACATATACCTGAAAATCCATGTGATGTAATTTAATATTGCCAATACTAATAAAAGGCCACCAAATTATATCCTAAAAGTGATAAATTTTATTAGAATACAAATTAGTCTTTCCATACCTATCTTACCATATCATCACAACCTTGTATGATCATTATTGGTTGGGGATAACTTGGTAATACATATATTCCATGGGTTGTTATCATTAATATTCAATGTTATATACAATAAATATAAATGAATTATAATTTATTGAAATTTATATACATTACATGATACATAACGTCCCTAAACCAAGAACACTTGACTAATATTAACACACTAACACAAACACAATATTCCCTCAAATTTAATTAATTATAAGTATAATTTTTTATAAAAATATTTTATATTGTAATATTATATAATTATTTTCCATAGTCAATGAATTTAATTTAATATAACTTTTTATAATATCTGATGATAAAGTGAGTAAAAGAGCGGACCCAAATGGTCATTATCTCGTATTTTCACTATTTATTATTCCCACTCTTGATTTAAAACCGTTGGATCGATTTGAGGGTGAGGGATTTACTTATTCTATGAATTCAATGTTCTTTGGGATTGATCTATTCCTTATAAATCATACAAAAAATTTAATTATATTTGATGAATTATTGAATCCTCTCATTTTTTATATATCTCGATCATGATAATAGTTAATTAGAGAATGGATATGAATATAGGAATGGGGGTGGGGCCTAGAACAATCGGTCAATAAAAATAATGAAGTTTACAATCAGCTATTTATCTTTATTTCATATACTAAAACAATTCTTTTATAATACATTTTTATTAGATAATTTTATGTGAGTGTGTCTTTGTGTATTATTTATATAAAATATTAAATATAAAAATTTTTATTATAATTTTGATCACAAAAAAATTTCTTTATTTTTATAATGGAAAGTAGTAATTATTAATTACAAAATTCATATAAATAATTACTGAATTTATCAATATACCATTACTTTTTTATAAATAATTATTTAATATTTTTTATATTTTCAAAACTAAATATTTAGTGAAAATATTTATTAATTGAATTGTTTTATTTTTTTTATTTTTTTATTTATTAAAATATTTATTTTGATGATGATGAAGATCATTATTTAATGTGAATTTGTACCCATGATGTTTTAATTTAATTATTTTCAATTATTTTTCATTTTATTGTTTTTTTATATAAATTTGTGAAGCCAGTGGGGGATAAGTTGTTCAGACTCTTAATTTACATGACATAAAATATAAAATTCTTTATAGTTAAATTACATAATAGTTTATTAAAATAAAAACATCATATAATGGTTCAGGTAAGATATTTAGATAGTAGGATATGATTTTAATAAAATAAAATATCATATATAAAGTAAGAAAACCCTATATGTTTATCACAAATAATATCTTAGGAAGATTTTTTTATAATAAAATAAAACCTTCCGTCTCAAAACAAATTAACTTTCATTATAAACTTTATACTATTTACACCCATAATACAATATTAATGAAATATGAGAGTAATAAAAGAATAGGTCTAAAAATGGAATACATGAAGGGTAGTTTCATAGAAAGGGTAAATCACAATAATATAATAAAATTTTCATTTAATATAAATGAAAAACATTGTTTTCATATTAGTAGTGATGTTTCATAAATTTATTACCAAGATATATGTTAATGTTCAAGTAATGTTCTCTTTAGTGTTCTTTTACCATTGCATTGAAATATTAAATAATGATAGGTTTGGTAGTAAATATATACAATTTCTATTAACATGTTCATACAAAAAATAACATATAAGTTTTTATAAAACAAAGACTATTAGGATTAAAATAAATTTAAAAAAACAAAAGCGATAGAGAGTTTTTCATAAAAATATATATAGCATTAACAGTTACTATTATATACTTGTTATCAATGGAAATTCAGAGGAAATTACACATATATTTTTTAGAATTATTTCATTATATTATTATTCTATAATCAATATATTTTTCACATTACACTATGTTTAGATGATTTAATAATAATTTTGAATAACACTTCAATTTAGATAATATTTAAATATTTTTTTATAAAATATTATTATTTTATATTTTATGAAGTTAAAGTGAAATTGAAATATTTTAATTTTTAAAATCTCATCATTATGGGAATTAATCTACCATATGGGTTAAATTTTTTAAATATCACATACACACATGCCCAAAATCAAATATATATCTCATTCTAATAGTCTAAACTAGTTATTTTTTAGATATAAAAATAGAATCATTATTTATTATAAAGTTCAATTTTTCAATTCAAATTTTCCTTTGATTATTCATTAAATTTAATTTTATAATAATAAATATTCAAATATAAAATCAAACCTAAATGATAAATATTTTTAATGTTGTAATAGTTTGTTAATGATTTTGGTATTTCACTGTTTTGGTGATAAAAACCTCAAGAAATTGTATTCATTCATTAAAACAATCTCAAATATAAAATATAATTTCAAAAATGATAATACATTAATGAAAATAACCATGGGATTATGTTTTACATTTTTTATCATTTGGTTTTATCTTAAGGGATATTTGTGATCTCTATATGGGTCGTGTTTATGAAAACCCATGGTCTTTTTGAGGAGTTCATGTTCTTGAATCCCCTTGTAATTTTTTTATGGTTTCATTAGAATATAAATAAAAAAATTATGTTATTTTGATTTTTTTTGTTTCGATACAAATAATATACTCAAATTACATTGAAAACATTAAGAATATTTTTTCTAAAAAATGGAATTGTTGAAGTCACTATAGAATATTCATTTTTTCACAAATGACCTTTAAATATTATTCTAAACAATTTAAAGTGCACAATATTTTTTAAAATTATCTAATAACACTTTATTCATGATCTAAATAATAATTGGATAATTTTAGTGAATGCTATGAAATATATTAAAGTGTTGTGTCAAAGTGTGTTTATAAAAGAATTGAAGATAAATTTATGAATGAGATTAAAAAATTATCCTTAAGAAGAATGAAATTTGAATCATTTATTTAAAAAAAATAGAAGGAATACATTTAACTAAATACATGATACAAAATAGGTTCAATAGGTAGAGAAACATCTAAAATATATATAAATAAAAAAGAATAATAAATTATTATTATAATTAAATGATATTTTTGCGATAATATGAATTATGAAATCATAATAAGAAAAATAAATATCATAATCATTTAAGATAGTAATGAATAAAACAAAAGAATTAATATTTATATATTATATTGAATGACTATATTAATAATAAATAAAATCTATAAAATGATAAAATTTTGTTTTAGTAAAATCAAATATTTGAAAAAATAAAAGGAAAAACCAATAAAAATAATAATTATAAATTATAAATCATGGTATTCTTTGAATGAAATTATAGTTAATCAATAATAATAATTTAATATATCATCAAGATAATAAAAAATTCAATTAAAAATTAAAAATTAGTTGATGAAGGTTTTCAAAAAGAAATAATGATTACAGTTAAGGTGAAAAATTAATTTATGATCAACTCTCTACATCAATTAATCTAGTTCAAAAAAGTTAGAGAATCATTATTGATAATAAAAAACATTTTAATGTTATTTTGAATAACACTAAGTTGGTGTAGATTAATCATTTTGTAAAAATAAGCAATGTGTATAAGATAAAAAAAATAAACCAATGTTTTAAAATTATATCAGAAGAAATTTATTCTGTCAAATCAAATAAGGTTTTTAGAAATAGTATAAAATAAAAATATTAGATTATATGATATCCCATGTGTCATACCATGTGATATACATGTGATTTATATTTGAAATTATCATATCATTTTATCGTAAAGGGAATGAGATGCCTCAATTATAACATGAAATATAATTACTATATGGTTATTGAGTGCATTGCCACTGATTCATTTATCACATAATTTCACTTTGTTATAAATGAATGGGTTTATTCATTTATGGATACAAATACATCTAGTAATCATTTAAAATTTTGAAATTATTATGATGCATTGAATGGTTGTACATTATCGTAACAAATTTTAGTTTCATTGTAATGATATCTAAATCGCTAAACCCTTTATTAAAACAATGGAGACTATATAACATGATATGATTACCAAAAATATATAATTCAGGAAATTATTAATCTATATTTTATAGTATATTTTCCCATGTTTTTCTTTTTTATTCAAGAATAAAGTTATCAAATAAAATCAGAGTTTTTTGGGTCCCCTCATTATGGTTGAGAATTATAGTGGTTTATGGAATCCTTATTATAACAAACCTACCTTGGTTAACTAGAGAATACACCTAATAATGTCTTCTACATGGTGATGTGCAATAAAGGAAATTTTTTCTCATGTGTAACTTAAGAAAAAAAAGAGTACAAAATGGAAGAAAGATTACATATCCATGAGACATGAAATTTAAATATAAATGGTTGAGACTAAAGTGAAACAGGTCAATAAAAATACCAAAGCTCTATGAGGCCATCTGTCACCACCAAACTGACCCACATCAAAGGCATCAATGATTAGAATAAACTTAAAAAATAAAATACTCCATTTTCATTACCTGATTCATGAAAACCCTTATCTATAAATCGATAATGGAAAAATTATGGTGTTAACACAAAACCTAGTTTGATTTTACCAAATAATATATACAAAGTATAATATAATGATAACTACTCTATATAGCTTTAAAACAAAAAACTTTTTATAAATCATTTATAGAAGATAAAATATTTAGTAAAAATCATTTAGTTTTTCAAAAAATAGTTCCATTTACTCAAAAACCAATAATATTACATGTACATGAAAGAAACTAGGTACACATAATAAAAATAATTCATATATACTCCATAAGATAAAAATGTGAGAAACCAACCGTTAAATAGACCATCATATGGAAAACCAAGCATAAATGAAAATAGATATATTGGACTTCATCCTATGGGATTACATACTATAAATAAAAAAAATCTAAAACCAATAATAGCATGGATCTAACTTGATATTGAGTCCCATAACTGTCTTTAAATATTATAAAACCTCTAATGTAATTAAATACAAAAAAGTGACATGTTCATTTCCTAGTACACCAAAGGTTACCGATATTGTAAGATCTCGGTTTTTGGAAAGGTATGTTTTTGTTGTGTTTTGGGTTGAACCCTTTTCTTTTTGGACTTCAAAAAGTTTCTTGAATGTGTGAGAGGCCTTGGGGGTGTTCCGGGGGTTTAGGGCATAGAAGAAGGGAATTCTGGGCAAAGAAGACCAAGGCGCACGGCCTGCGCATGGTTAGCCAAACCGTGCGGCCTTCCCAGACTAAGCCGTGTGAACCTCCCTCCTCTGGACTGAAGTGAGTGCACGATTTTTTCATGGGTTGCCAAACCGTTCGGCTAAATCGTGCGACTCTCCGTCCTCCGGGTAGTGGCATGCGCACGGTTTGCGCACGGTTTTTCAAACCATGCGGTTAAACCTTGCAGACACTTAAGTTTGAAAAAATTAAAAGTTTGCCACTTTGGGCTTTAAAACCCCACTCATGGTTTTTCTCCTCTCCTCTCTCAACCATAGCAATGAACTTGTCCAACCCAAGCTTCCCAAGGGTGGCTCTCCTTCGATTCTTAGCCATTTAGAGCACTGTTGGTTGCGGATTGAAGCTTCGGGTAAGGCTAATCTCCTCATTGGTTCTTTTCTTGGTTTAGGGTTTGTTTCTTCTCTCCCTCTTGTTCTGAAACCCTAAAACCCTATCTTTTTTATGAGTTCTAGGTTGAAGCTCCAAGGGTTGGTCGAATCGAGGTCTAATGACTCGATTGAGAGTGCGTTCAACCGTGGATTCAAAGTAGGTGGTCTACAAGTTATATCCCATTGTTATTTAGGGTTTTGTGCATGTTTACATGTGTTCTTGTTTTCCCTTTGTTATGTTTTGAATAACCTAGGCATGATGGTGCTTAAAATGGTAAATGGTAACCCTCACGATCTCCATGGGATGTGTTGGGATTGACTTGACCTAAATAAGGGCCATCCATGGGATGTGCCGGCTTTTTCCTGGGTATTTGGGGATTAATATTGAACAAGTGAATTTGTTGAAATGAAATGTGTAGCCCTTGATAAACATGTTTTCATGATTGGTTAAACATGGAATAGAAGTTCGGTGATGCACCTAGACTTGGAAATAACCAAATGGTTAATTGAAATGGGTTAAATGGTTGATTCAAGAGAATGATGAACAGGTTAGATGGGTTAATGTGTAAACTGATTTAATGACCATAATGGGGTGGATTATGGGTCTAGTGTTGAATGCTTAGTGATATAGGCATAACACATGGGAATTGGTTAAATGGTCAAATGATGTGACATGGTAATGTGTTAATGGGTTAAGGCATGATGTGGTTTCCCATGTGGGTTGTTGTGAATAATGTTTGCCGATGGGCAATGGTTTGGATGGTTGATGGTTACTCATATATAAGCATGTGCACATGGATTTGTAGAGTGGGGTATGACATGAGGATATACGCCCACGGGTTGAGTGAAGACTGAGGCTCTAAACTCCACCCTAAAGGCACGGGTTAGGACATGGGACTGAGGGTATATTCTCCTAACGGTTGTATCCACCCAGACTGAGGCTTTGAGGTGAGGATATGGTTGCTATGAGGGAGTTAGTCCTAGTGAGATAGGATAACGATGTGTTTACCCTATTGCATGTGATTTTTGGCCTTAGACCCATGTAACATGATGAATGTTATTATCCCATGGAAATGTGATGAAATGGTAAGTGATGGTAATGGTTGGGAAATGAATGGTAATGAATGTGGTAATGTCTGGGCTTCGAACTAGATAATGGAACCTTAATTAATTAATTACTTGGCATTATCATTCCTATTTCTTTTGCATGCACTATCTGCTCTTTCTGGATATTTTGTAGACACCATTCGTGGTGGCCTACTGAGTTGTACTCACACCCTGCTCGGGCCGCCGTTGGGTACCCGAGAAGACTTCATGTTTGCAGGTTAGGAGAAGGGCAAGGTTCCTTGCTAGTTAGTGAGTGGTCATGGGTAGCACTTGGTGGAGGATCTGAACTTGGAGTTGGGACCACTTTGTGGATTTGGCTGTTGTCTTTATTTTTTCTTTGTTCACTTTTCACTTGTAGTATGACATGATATATTTACTATTGGAAATGGTTTCTATACATGTTCCTTGTTTTTTTGTTATTTTTTCCGCTATCTGGTTATTCTGTTGTGGCTTACTCTGATAAAAGGGGGTATAGTCTCCCCACTTGACCCCATAGACCCCCGCTACTAGTCGGCAGCCTTTGGCGTATGGGGAGGCGCGCTTAAGGTCATGTAACCACCCAGCTCAGAGAACCGGTTTAGTGGCTTCCAGGTTGGGGAAGTTACAAAGTGGTATCAGAGGAGGTATTTCTTCTCCTTCTCTGAGGTCTTGTTATTAGGGATTGATATCCAAGGGTTAGGATGCATCGGGCCTTGGTAATGAGCTCATTCTTGGGAGTAGCTAACCTAGGTATGGGGGAAAATCCAAGTCACCCGGGGTGGGAAATGATGTTCTTGGTTGTGTGTTGTTACAGTTGATGATATTTCACCATTGGGTGATTCACATGTGGTTTGATGTGATTGTTTTAGGATATTTGGCTCATGACCTTAACAACACAAGGATTGGAATTCATGCATCATTATAGGCACCTAGGGAGATATGTGACATGAATTGTATGATACACACGCACGGGGTGGGTGTGTGAGGCAGGAAAGTAGGATGCATTATGCATTTCATGAAACCAAGAAATCATGAGAAAAATGAACTAAAACAAGTGGGTAAAGGATATTTAATGAAACTTAAAGGTTTGAAATGAAGTGGAAAATGATGTGTAAAACGTTGTGTGAGTTTGGTGGTAGTTCATGGTTGTTCACCCCATATGGACCATGGCTGTGATAGGGATGGCTGGGGTAGTTGTAGCTAGTGAAGAGCTTTTGTTGCATTTGTGAGGTTTTATGGTTCACGTTCTAAATATCGTGCTTGGCATTGTAGAGAGATGCCACCATGACGTCGATTTCCAGTTGGGAAACGAGAGGATGTTGCTGAGAACACTCCTCCAGTAGAGGGGTAAGAAAATGTGGTAATCAATGAAGGTAGAGAAGACCGGTTCTGAGAGAACTTGGCTCACCTTATGTAGATGATGGTTCGGGACCCAGGGAGGGGTGCACCGAGTATGTTTGAGCTGACCAGGGAATTCCAGATGCAGCACCCTCTGACTTTCACCGGAGAGGGTGGGCTAGAGGAAGCAGAGTTCTGGTTAGAGTCTATCCAAGCTATACTGGATCATCTAGAGACCCCTGTCGAGAAGAGGGTAAATCTAGCTGCTTATATGTTGCAAGGTCAGGATAGGTGTTGGTGGGACATTCATGCTCAAATAGAGAAGTCTGAGGGAATGTCGTGGAAGGTTTTTCAGGAACAGTTTCTGGAGCATTTCTATCCAGAGACTTTGAGGCAGGAGCGGGCTGCAGAGTTTATGAGCCTGACTCAGGGATCGCTATCGGTGATGGACTATGCTAGTCACTTAACTGATTTGAAATGCTTTGTTCCAGTGTTAGAAGGGGATGAGTATGTGGTGGAAAGGTGATTCCAGGATGGGTTGAGACATGAGATTAGGTCTCAAGTAAATATCTTACACCTGAAGAGGTTCGCAGAGGTATTAGATCAGACACTGATCTCGAAAGGAAACCTGAAGTGAGCTTCGGGTAGCGGGATTTTGGTGCCGGTGGGGCAGACGAGTGGTGTAGCTACTAAGGTTCAGAAGCGACTCCATGGGAGTTCACAGCATGAAGGTAGTGTGAAAAGTGGCTGGAAGAGAGGGTCAACCTCTCAGAGTGGGAATCAGGTGTTCTGCTATCAGTGCAGTAGGCTGGGGCATATGCGTGGTCAGTGTCCTCGACCACCAGTTGAGTGCCGTTTGTGCGGCAGGATAGGACATGTGCCGAGGTTCTGTAGGAATCCTCGGCAGGCAGGTGAGCATGATGGTGAAAGGCAGGTACTGGAGATGGTAAGGGGATAATTTTCCCCGTATCAGGCAGGCACTTGGAGCTCCACGGGCCGTACTAGCAGGGGTGCTGGACGTGGAACTCCAGGGTAATATCGCTCATGCCAGCAGGGCAGTGTAGCACAGATTATTCCGGATGGATCCCAGTGCAGAGGGGCAGGTCAGATTCAGGAAGTTCAGTTTGTGTCTGGTGACAGCGAGGCTGGACCATCGACTGTTCGAGGTACTATCCTTGTAGCTTCTACATTTTCTAGTGCGTTGTTTGAAACGGGTGACACACACTCTTTTATCTATGCTCAAATTGTGGTAGTGTTGGGTTTACCTGTGGAGGGGTGTGTGGAGTTACGTCAATTGACACTCCGTTGGTGGTGCATGTTGAGGATATCAAGTAGTGCAAGGGATGTGCCTTGGAAGTTGGTGGGTATTGTTTTCTGTGGGACTTGTTCATCCTCAAGATGTCTGGGTTCGATATAATCTTTGGAATGGATTGGTTGGTGTTGTATCAGGCACACATAGACTGTTATTGTCGTAGAGTATCGTTTAGGTCGCTTAAGGGTGATGCTTATGTCCACCGTGGCGAGTGGGATGTTCGAGTAGGTCGTGCAGGACCGTTGGATCAACGGATGAGTGAACTCATGGCTCAAATGTCATGTCTCATGCTTGGTGATGATGAAAGAGGGGAACACATAGTTTTTTCTCCTATGTTGGATCTGTTTCAGTACGTGTTTCCTGAGGATTTATTGGGGTTACCACCCAAGAGGGATGTTGAGTTCATGATCGAGTTGCTGCCAGGAGCGGAGCCACTTTCTATTCCGCCATACCGAATGGCACCAGCAGAACTCCAGGAACTAAATGTACATCTTGAGGAGTTAGAGTGTAAGGGGTTTATCCATCCTAGTATGTATCCTTGGGGATCTCCTGTGATTTTTGTGAAAAAGGCCGATGGGTCGTTGAGGCTATGCATGGACTATCGAAAGTTGAATCAGATGACAGTGAAGAATTGGTACCCTATTCCTAGAATTGATGACTTGTTTGATCAATTGAGCGATGCATCGGTGTTTTCTAAGATTGATCTGAGGTCGGGTTACCACTAGTTTAGGGTGAGGCCTTCTAACATACCGCAAACAGCTTTCCGGAGTCGGTATGGGTTGTTTGAGTTTGTGGTAATGCCTTTCGGCTTGACCAATGCACCGGAAGTGTTTATGGATTTGATGAAACAAATCTTTCTCCCTATCTAGATTAGTTTTTGGTTGTCTTTGTTAACGATATCTTAGTGTACTCGAAAACTCACAATAATCATGCCCAACATCTTAACATCGTCTTGGGTACGCTAAGAGATAATCATCTTTATGCCAAGCTATCAAAGTGTCAATTATGGATAAGTGAAGTTCATTTTATAGGTCACATCATCTCGGAGGTAGGCGTGTCAGTTGATCCAATGAAGGTGAAGGCAGTTGTATCTTGGGAGCAGCCCAGAAATGTTTCTCATGTTCGGATTTTTCTGGGTTTGTCCGGGTATTACCGAAGGTTCATTCAGGATTTATCTCACGTGGAATCACCAGTTTCGGGATTGAACAAGAATGGAATCAGGTTCAAGTGGTCTGAGGCTTGTGAGAATTCCTTTCAAGAGTTGAATAAGCGGTTGACGACCATACCTATCTTGATCTTACCTGAGCCGGGTAAGAAGTATATCGTGTTTTGTGATGCGTCCAGAATCATACTTGGGGCTCTGTTGATACAGGACAAGGGGGTTGTGGCTTATGGGTCAAGGTAGTTGAGACCCCATGAGCGGAACTATCCCACTCATGATCTTGAGTTGGCTGTAGTGGTGTACGCTTTGAAGTGCTGGACTCACTATCTGTTGGGAGAACGGTTTACCGTGATTACTGACCATACGAGTTTAAATTACATCTTCTCATAGCGGGATCTGTATCTTCGGCAGTGAATATGGGTTGAATATCTCCAGTCTTTCGACATTGAGTTGGTGTACATGCCCGTAAAGGGAAACAATGTTGCTGATGCTATGAGCAAGAAGGTTCAGAATCAGGCGGTTCAGGAGTCCAGCACCAAGTGGAAGGTGATGGCCTTGTTTGCAGAGATTCACTGGGAGGTGCAATAGGAGAATGGTCAGGTCACTCTAGCTTCCTTAATGATGGATTAAATGCTCTTGAGTCGAGTTAAGAAAAAGTCAGCTTGATGATCCTGAGTGTTTGAGCATGAAGGAAAAGATTAAAGGTGGAGAGCTACCTTTGAGTTGGGTCATTGGCATGGACTGTGTTGTTTGTGTTCGTGATCATGTGGTTGTGCCAAAGTGTGTGTGAGAAGAGTTGATGCATGAGCACCATGCATCAAAGTGGGTAGTGCATCCTATTTTGACCAAGATGTACCATGATCTCTGAAGGTAGTTTTAGTGGCCTGGAATGAAGAAGGAAGTTGCGGGCTTTGTGGCACGGTGCCTTACCTGTCAGCAGGTGAAGGCTGAGCATCAGTGCCCAGATGGTTTGTTTCATCCATTTCCCATTCTGGAGTGGATGTGGGATGATGTAACAATGTATTTTGTTGTGGGTATTCCAAGGACGCCGCAGAAGAATAATACAATTTGTGTGGTTGTGGATCAGTTAACGAAAGTGGATCATTTCTTACTGATTCAAGAGACCTTTACAGTCAACCAGTTGGGTGAGCTGTATGTTCGGGAAATAGTGCGGTTGCATGGGGTGCCACATACCATAGTTTCAGACTCAGATCCGTGTTTCACGTCGCGTTTCTGGTAAGGGTTACAGAAGGAACTGGGTACGTAGGTGTTTTTGAGTACGGCTTTCCACCCACAGAAGGACGGGCAGTCGGAGCGTATGATCCAAGTGTTGGAAGACATGTTAAGAGCTTGTGTCTTGGACTTCGGTGGTTCTTGGGAGAGGCACCTATCGTTGGTTGAGTTTTCCTACAACAACATTTTTCAGGCTATGATTCAGATGGAACTGTTTGAGGCGCTTTATGAGAGACCATGTAGATCTCCGTTGTGTTGGATAGAGGCCAGTGAATCTGAGTTGTTGGGGCCGAGTCTCATGCAGGAGACATCGAAGAGAGTTCAATTAATCAGGAAGCGAATGGCTACGGCTCAGAGTAGGCCGAAGTCCTATGCAGATCGGAGGCATATTCCTCCTGATTTTGATGTAGGTGATAAAATGTTCTTCGGGTGTCGCCAAGGTTGGGTCACCGACGGATTTGGAAGCAGCATAAGTTGGCGCCCAGGTATGTGAGACCTTTTGAGATTATGGAGAGGATCGGACCAGTGGCTTACTGATTGGATCTTACACAATGGTATGGGGGTATGCGTGTTGTGTTTCATGTGTCGTATCTTCGACGGTATCACCATGACCCATCCCATGTTGTTGATGTTGAGGATGTGGAGCTTGGGGTTGATGCGTCCTTTGAGGAGCATCTGGTTCATGTGGTGGATTGTAGTGAAAAGGTCTTGCAAGGCAAGGTAGTGCCATTAGTGCGAGTACTATTACATCATGGGAATGTTCAAAAAGGAACATGGTTTATGGTTTGTGTCTTCTCTCCCTTTTATTCTGAAACCCTAAAACAATATCTTTTGGGTGAGTTCTAGGTTGAATCTCCAAGGGTTGGTCAAATCGAGGTCTAAAGACTCGATTGAGAGTGCGTTCAACCGCGGATTCAAGGTAGGTGGTCTACAAGTTATATCCCATGGTTATTTAGTTTTTTGTGCATGTTTACTTGTGTTCTTGTTTTCCCTTGGTTCTGTTTTGAATAAACTAGGCATTATGGTGCTTAAAATGGTAAATGGGAACCCTCACGATCCCAGTGGGATCTGTTGGGATTGACTTGACCTAAATTAGGGCCATCCATGGGATGTGCCGGCTTTTTCCCGGGTATTTGGGGATTGATATTGAGAAAGTGACTTTGTTGAAAATAAATGTGTATCCCTTGATAAACATGTTGGAATGATTGGTTGAACGTGGAAAAGAAGTTAGGTGATTCACCTAGACTTGGTAATAACCAAAGGGTTAATTGAAATGGGTTAAATGGTTGATTCATGAAAATGATGAACATGTTAGATGGGTTTATGTGCAAACTGATTTAATGACCAAAATGGGATAGATTATGGGTCTAGTGTTGAATGCTTACTGAGATAGGCATAACACATGGGAATTGGGTAAATGGTTAAATGATGTGACATGGTAATGTGTTAATGGGTTAAGGCATGATGTGGTTTCCCATGTGGGTTTTTGTGAGTAATGTTTTCTGATTGGAAATGGTTTGGAAGGTTGATGGTTACTCATATATAAGCATGTGCACATGGCTTCGTCGAGTGGGGTATGACCTGAGGATCTAAACCTACGAGTCGAGTGAAGACTAAGGCTATAAACTCCACCCTAAATGCACGGGTTCGGAAAGGGGACTGAGGGTCTATTCTTCTAACGGTTGCATCTACCTGGACTGAGGAATCAAGGTGAGGATATGGTTTCTATGAGGGAGTTAGTTCCAGTGAGATTGGATAATGATGTGTTTACCCTCTTGAATGTGATTTTTGGCCTTAGACCCATGTAACATGATGAATGTGATTAACCCATGGAAATGTGATGAAATGGTAAGTGATGGTAATGGTTGGGAAATGAATTGTAATGAATGTGGTAATGGCTGGGATTTGAACTAGATAATGTCTCCTTAATTAATTAATTACTTGGCATTATCATTCCTATTTTTTTTCATGCACTATCTACTCTTGCTGGATATTTTTTAGACACTGCCGGTGGTTGCCTACTGAGTTGTACTCACACCCTGCTCGGGCCGCCATTGGGTACCCGAGCAGACTTCATGTTTGTAGTTCAGGAGAAGGGCAAGGGTCCTTTCTAGTTAGTGAGTGGACATGGGTAGCACTTGGTGGAGGATCTGGACTTGGATTCAGGACCACTTGGGGGATTTGGTCATTGTCTTTATTTTGTCTTTGTTCACTTTTCACTTGTAGTATGATATGGTATATTTACTGTTGGAAATGGTTGCTATATATGTTCCTTGTTTATTTGTTATTTTTTCTGCTATCTGGTTATTCTGTCGTGTCTTACTCTGATAAAAATGGGGGTATAGTCTCCCCACATGACCCCATAAACCCCCACTTCTAGTCGGCAGCCTTTGGAGTACGGGGAGGCGTGCTTAAGTTCATGTAACCACCCGTCTTGGAGCACCAGTTTAGTGGCTTCCGGGTCGGGGACGTTACAAATATTCCATGCTTTCCATAAATAATTTTAATTATTTTTTCACAATTTTTAGAACATTTTTACAATCAATCATGTCCACTTCCATGATTGAAACCCCATTTTAGAACCAAACCCACCTTAAATGCATTTCAAAACACAACTGGTGTCAAAAATCATATTTTAAAGAAGATCCATTAAAACAATTATTACACAAATCCAAACCACTTTGATATCTAATACAACATTTTCATAACATTAATAATAAATTAAACAATAACATCATTTTATTCAAGAGTAAAAACCTTTTTATAAGGAATTCTACCTCAAAAAAGATGAAAACTAGTAACATTCAAAAACAGAGGTTGTGAACAAGTATATTAGTTTCTCACATTCATTTATCCATATGAAACAACATCAGTCATCTAATTATTCCCTTAAATATGGAAACCATATACCAATAAGTTTCCAATGAGACATGATGAGAAAATATCTAGTGATAATCTCTGAATAAGTGGGAATACCATATCAAAAAAGAACATACATTGAATAGATTCATAAAAAATGATAGAAAATCACCAAGAATAAATCTCCAAAAACTAGGGTTGATTCCACTCAATAAGGGATTCATAGGCCTCCAATTATCTATCTCGGGTGACTATGTATTGAGAGAGGAAGTTAGAGGGAGGGCCAGTTCAGAGGGATGCATAAGTATTTATAGATAATCTATAAAATAGAATACTATGAAAAAGCCTATTAGACCATGCCACATCCTACCAAACTATAGGGAAATCATCCTCCACCTTGATACAAGATAGTTGATTTGGGCACGGAATACAAAACATGTCATATGACCACACCACAACCCTTCCATTCAAAATTGCATCTGAATTCCATGGCCACATATCCTATTTTCTTTGGGAGGTACCACGATGAAACTAAGTAAATTATGTCGTAAATCCCCCAATATATCGAAAACTAAATACCATGGAAATCCTATCCCATTATTTAGCAGAACCACCTAAACCCCTCCACATGATTGTTACACTAAAACCACCACCTCTATATCATAGTGGTCACCTGCATTGAGGGGCTGCATTGTTTCCCCTACTCCACATCACAATCATGCTAACACTACTGAAAAAATACCCTATACCAATGGTTTGGAACCGTTGGTATAAGCCTCAAAACTGTTGGTATAGAATATACCAACAGTTTGGAGAACCGTTGGTATAGAATATACCAACAGTTTGGAGAACCGTTGGTATAACATATACCAACTAATCCATGGTATATTTCCTTTTGATGAAAATTCATGTGGATCTATGGTGAGATTATCCTTTATGGTTATGACTATCGAATCCCTCTATTAGGGGATTTGTAATGACCATGTTAAGTCGATATATGCATTGTATTATTTAAATATGCACTCTTTATGGGTTGTTATTATATAGGGTTGGTTATTTTAACCGAAAACCCAACATATAAGGCTTTTTACCATATAAAATCTTTGTGGAATTTGATGTTACCAAACCATGAAACTATGGTATAGAAAACACATATCATGGTAGGTTTATTCCATTATATACACATGTGATGGTCGATGAGAAAGTGAACCTCAAGGGGGTGGATCTCAAATATAGAGGCCTAGTGAGAGTTAGTTTGAGATTATGATTCTTGAGAGAGAATTACTATATGGAGATGATTGGTGAGAATAAATTCCCAATTAGACTAAGTAAATGGATTTTCATACCTCGTATGGTTATGTGAGAACCCTATGTGGGAGTGTTTTCATGTGAGTTGTCGGGTGATTTTTGAGATGGGAACATATAGGTGTTTTCTGTGAGATGTGATCTATATGAGATTTGAACTACGAGTTAGGTGGGAGAAACTATTGAATTGTAAGAGTATATAAGGATATTGGTGATATAGATTTTTTTGGGTGAGATGCTATGTGATATGTGACGGTAATTTGAGAGAGCAGGTTTAGCCCATGTTTGTGATTTACTTATAGGCGAGAAACATAATAAGGTACTTTGAGTTGTGATATTCATGCACGATACATGCTACCAAATCTGGGAAATAAGAATAGAAACACCTTAGATAATGTGAATTTTGAATGAATGGTTCGGTACCTTCCCTTGGGATTAGTGAATAGGAGGTTCTATTCTATATGACATAGGAAAGATTGTGACATGGATTTTTATGAGAAAAAAATTGTGTGCTTGTTCTTGATCACCAAGGATTGGTTTGTAGGGAATGAATGGTATAGTTCATTAAACTTATATTTAATTATATTATTTAAGGAGAGTGATGAGAGTTTGTGTATACACTATTGACTTTGAAACATTATTGGTTAGTAAGAAATTTTTTGATATACTTTGGGATACAAAAAATGTCATACTTAAAAGAGGATCTCCAAGGGTGTTTCTAGGATGATGAGGTTGGCATATATTGGGGAGTGTTATATGATTTAGTTACATGGTCTAAGGTATGATGATATGTGGCTCAATATATATTGAGTTAGGTTATTTTATTGTTTTTTATGATAGCATGTACCCAAAACTTATGAATGAGATCATGCTATCACATGGTAGTTATGTATAGTGCTTATTAAATTATGTCTTAGTGAGTGTCGATGTATTAGACAAGGATTGATGTGTTCAATGGTACACATTCATTCATTTAATCTTGGGGTTTAGATAAAAATGGGCGGCGTTTCCTTTTTTACAGGAAATGTTATAAAATTTGGATCATGAAACTGTGGTTTAGTTGGCCAAATATTTTTCGTTGACCTGGAAAATTAGAGTGGTGTGGTGTGTCATTGACATTGAGGAACATGTCTTAAGATTGGTGTAATGTGCATGAGAATGAATCCTAATGAGGTTGTTCTCAAGAAGTATTATAGGGGAATCTATATATCAAGGAGTCCACCATAGGTTATTTGAGGGTGTGAACCCCACTTTGAGTGAAATTCAATGAGTGTCATGTATGACATTCCCATTATCCTAGAATGGGAAGGGGTTTATGTTTTTTTTGGAACATTGGTGTGAGTGGTCTTTTTATTCTATTGATAGACACTACCCTTGTGTTTTAAGGGTTGTGGGTGTAGTAGGATTGGTTGATGAATTTTAAAAGATGGATTTTGGATTCCAATGAGAATGTGAATCCCAATATATATATAAATAAATATATATATATGTGTGTGTGTATAAATATCCATATGTTAAATAAAATATTTTGGATTTAGAAGATATTTTTGATGGATTATGTGGGTGGGTGTCTGGATTAGGATTTGTTTTCTTTTTATCAATACATGAATCTGATTGTGGATCTGCCAATGATCGAGGTAAACATATAGACAAAAATTTCATTGGTTGAGGTTCCAACCATGTAGTTACACAAAAATTCATGTTTCGATCTTTTTGTGGGATGTTTAGATGATCGTGCGATTCACTTAAAATTTAAGGCATCTGGATCAGGTGATGTGATAGCGTGTTGGTGGATGCATCCAATCAATTTTAGATGCAGTCAACTATATGAGGTCTAACTTTTTTTCCTTTATTAATGGATTTAAGGAGATAGATACTATTTTTTCAATTTTTTTTAAAAAGGCACAATTTATTTAATAGAGAAAATAAAGGAGGAATACTTGAGTCTAAAAGATGGGATCATATTACAATATTTTTCATTAAAAGAGAGCAATTCCCTAGAAAAATAATCCCACCATGTAATGCCCTAGTTGATTCCCTTATTGGAAAGACCATCAGATACCATATTTGCTTCATGAAAAGCATGCGTTATAATGTAGTTGGTTTCAGAAAGCATAGTAAGGCAACTCATCCAACGAGAGGTAAGTAGCCAGGAAATATGAACCATATCCTTCCAGATAGCTTTGAAAATAGTGGTTGAGTCGCTTTCAATCCAAATGTTGTTCCAGCCTTTTTCTTTATCAAAACCAACAACATAGATAACCCCCATTATTTCTGCTACTAGAGATGAAGTCGTACCACATCCGCTAAAGAAACATCCATGATAATGTCCAAGATGATCTCTTAAGATAGCACCCCATCATGAAGGTCTCGGGTTTCCTTTAAAGGAACCTTCAACATTCGCTTTGATCTATTCCAGAAATAGGGCTTTCTAGAATACATCAAAGGTGCATCTAGGTGGCCTATAAAGACAAGAAATCTAGAGTCAATGCAGAATTTCAAAGTCTTCGAATTTTTTTTCATAAAGTTCTTTCTGAATCGAGGCAGAATTATGAATGGAAGTGATAATATGTGCCTTACCTGCATTAAGATTAAATGAGTAATTATTATGAATAATGTTATTTCTATCATACCAGATCACATGTAGTAGCTCAACAATAGTGGTTAAAAAGAGTTTTTTAATTTGCTGAGAATATTCAAAAACAACACAACGTTGTAGCTGGGAGTTGATAGAATTTAGGAGTAACCATCTACATCCAAAGATATCAAAGATAAAATTCCAGAGATCTGAAGAAATAACACAGGACAGAAAAAGGTTAATATATTTTCTATGTTACTTGCACATGTGACATTTAGAGCAAAGTTGGATCCCAAAATATTGCAGGAAAAAATCAGTGTGGACTTTGTTATGTGCAATTCACCAAACAGGAGTAAGCCTCGAGGGCTTAATACAAGGTTTGTTAGAGGATTTAAACCAACATAATCTAGAGTCCGAATCAATGAAGTTGTGATTATAAAAATCTTTGGAGTCAAGAATACCATTACAGGTGGGTTCCCAGATGAGGAAATCATCAGAGTTAGAATATGGATAGTTATCAATGAAACTTATGATGGTGTCAGGAAGAGGTATGATATTCCCATTTAGAATGTTCCTTATAGTGGAATTAATGTTTTTAGGAAATGAATTGGGAAGAATTATGGAAACTAAAGGAATTCCCATCTAGTTGACAAACCAAAAATTCTAGTATGAATCAGAGCTTACCATCTATCTAGAATTTTCTATAATGTTGGTGAAGGATTTTCTAATGGATGGCCAAATGGAAAAATTTATGCAATTCAAATTTCCACTCTTTAGTTTAGCACTGAATCTTTTTTTGAGGAAATCGATACGGTCATAATTGTTGTTAAGGAGCCTCTATGTGAGTCTCGCTTGAGGAGTATTATTGAAGAGATTCATATTTTTGATGCCAATAACACATTTTTCTAAAGGTTTACAACAGGAGGCCCAGGGTATGGTCATAAGATTCCTTTCAAGCGTGCTTCCTGTCCAAATAAAATTTTTAATGGAAACATTTTTTTAAAGACCAGAAGGGAATTTTTAAACCATCATCAAGTAGACTATTTTGGAGACAATAGTAGATTTGTAAAGGAAAATTCTTCCAGCCATAAAGAGGGATTTACCCTTCCACAAAGAGAGTTGATTTATAATTTGGTCTACAAAGGTGGAGATGTAGCTGGAATTAGGTCTTCCCTAAAACATTAGCACTCCCAGATAGGTGTAAGGGAGAGAGACTTCCTTGATTCCTAAATAGATAATGATATTACCTTTTCTAGTAGAAGAAATTTTTTTCCCAAAGAACACAATGGATTTATCCCAGCTTATAGTTTGACCAAAAATTTCTTCATTATGAGATAGAGCATTCTTGAGACTTTGAATGTTTCTTTTATCCCCTTTCAAGAAAAGGATGATGTCATCATCATATAAAAGATGTGTGGGAACATTTAAGTTTATGGCAACCTGAATATGTTTAATTTTGTTTTGATCCACAAGGCAAGTGAGGAGTCCGCTTAAATAATCTTCCCTAATCACAAAAAGAATGGCAGAAAGAGGGTCCCCTTGTCTTACCCCCTTGGTGCATTTAAAGAAACCCTTGGGTGCACCGTTGACCAGGACAGAGATGAAATCCGAGCTGAATAAATATGTTATCATACTAATGAAAGAGTCATTAAAGCTTAAACTTTTGAGTACATTGAAGACAAAACTCCAATTAATGGTATCAAAATCTTTCCTGATATCTATTTTAATAGTAAAATTACCACCTCTTGTAGTTTTGTTTAGGATATTGGTACATTAATAAGTGAGATAGATACAATCTTGAATAGACATACCATTGATAAAACCAAATTGATTCCATGATACAATTCTATTGCATATGTTATTATGTCTATTAGAAAGAAGTTTTGAAATAATTTTATAAATATTGTTAATCATAGTAATAGAATGAAAAAGTTTAATCTCAGAGGCATTTTCCAATTTAGTAATTAAAGTAAGAAATTGAGAATTTAAGCCATAACTGAGAACACCATTGGAAATGAATGATTTCACAAGATTGAAAACATCTTTATGAATAATCTCCCAATAGAGCTGGAAAATTCCATTATTGAATCAATCAGGACCCAGGGCACTATCAGATTTAAGACTAAAAACTGTATCTTTAATTTCACGATCAAGAGGGTTGCTTAATAGAAAATTACTATCCTCCTCAGTCACTAAAGTCAGAATGATATCAGTAGTGAGATCTTTGTTGACATCCGTAGCATTAAACAAATTTTGAAAGTAATCCACCACATGATTTGCAATAGCTTCCTCAACATCCATGAGATTTTTTTTCATCTCTAAGAAGAGAAAGTAGTCTATAGGCTTTTTTAAATCTTTGAAGAGAATTATAGAAATTTGTATTTCCATCACCATAGGCAATCCATTTATCTTTGAATATTTTTTTCTCATGTTATCCTTAAGGAAAAGTAGAGAGTTAAGCTTAATGCAGGTATCGATTTCAAGTTGTGTGTCAAAAGTGAAATCAAAGCTAGTGTTGGAGCTTTGGATTTGATTAAGCTCCCTCTCAAGAGATGAGATATCTGTGTCAAGTTTCTTAGATTTGGATAGACACCAAATTTTAAGACACTGTTTTGGGTACTTTAATTTATGAACACAAGAAAATTCATCATTGTGATGCTTCATGCTTTCCCAAGAGTCTTTTATGAAGCTAATACAATTAGGATCCACTGGCCAAGAATTATTAAATTTTAAGGGAAGAGCGGATTTGGTACCCTTAGTTAAGATATTGAAAAGAATAGGATGATGATTTAAGTAAAGTCAGGTTAAAGTGATTCTAGAAATGGTGTCCCACTTATCTAGAGCAAGGATATTAGTGAAATCTTTGTCTAGTTTGTTAAAAACTACTTTGTTGTAGTGTCGTCTATACCAGGTGTACTTAGAACTGGTCAGATTAACTTCAATAAGATTACAATCCTCCATGGAAGATCTAAATTCTATCGAGGAGATGGAAGAGTGTGAGGGTCAAATTTTTTCACTTGATGTTAGAATCTCATTAAAATCCCCAATCACAACCCAAGGCCTATGAATATTATTAGATAAAGCATAAAGGTCTTGCCAAAGGGATCTTCATTCTTGGTATCGATTCTTAGCATAAATCATAGTGAAAAAAATGTGTAAACCATCAAGGGTAAAATCACATGTAAACATATGTTCAGTAATTTTGAAAGCATTGATAGACTGCAATGATGAGTGATAGAAAATCCAAAGAGACTCAACAACGTTACTAGTTTTTCAAGCACCTAAAAAATTATAACCATAACCACAAAGATGCATATTTTTTGAGTAAAATTTGATATTAGGCTCAGCAATAGCAAAAAAATTTTGTTTATGAGTCATAAGGAATATTTTAAAAATAGTATAGGTTTCAGGGTTATCAATCCCTTAATAATTCCAAAATAATAAATTCATTTCAATCTGTGCTTGGAGGTAGAACCCCCTTTCGTTGGGCTACCCAAGTCTTTCCCCCTCTTTGATCTTCTAATATCTTTAGGAGAGGTTGGACTAGTTTTCCTTCCTGGTTTTCACATAGAGGAGACAATAGTTTTATTAGCAGTACCATTTTCCTTAGTACCTTGATCTTTTTCAGAAACAATGGAAATCAATGATGTCTCCATTGAGATGTCCTTTAAGGGGTTTTGTTTATTTTCCTGTGAGCTAGGCAAGCGGTTAGAGGAATTTATAGGGGTAGTGTTCTAAGTATCCACTGCCTCTTATTTTTCACATATAGCAGTTTGAGTTATTTTAGAAGCATCAACATTTAAAGGTGTGACCATTGGGTTATTTTTTGAAGTCTAAAATTGTTTTTATCATGTATGTTATGTGAGAAATTAGACATAGTAACATGTGAAGTGATCCGAGTGTCCATTACCTTCAGTTTATCAGCATTGAGTGTGTTCGTGTGAGCAACTAGTGTCATACCTGCAGTGTCTAATTGTGTGCTTTTATCCAGATCTGCCTTGCTATACAATATTTCAGTTTTTTTTCAGATATAACATGGGATGCTATTGCATTCTATTTGTGAGTATCAATCTGATCGGTCCTGTCTGCATCCGAAGCAGGATGGAATTTTCCATATGCGTCTAGAACAAACTTTCCAATATCATCTAAAATGTCTTGTTCCATATTTTCATTTTATTCTTCTTCATCCATCTCCACCCAGCTCTTACCCGAGGTGTCACCCAGGAGATGGGATTTCTTTATCCGGAATTCATGTTTCTTCATCGGTGCTTCAGGATTCTCATAGTCATTCATCATGTATTTTTTCTTCTTTTCATCCATCATCCATTCATCAACCCTCATTTGTTCTACATGATTTTTCATCACCCAACAATTCAATAGGGAATGTCCAACAATCTTACAGAGCTCTCAAAATGGAGGTTTGCGCTTGTATTCAATCTAAACCTCTTCTTTATACTCATTCGCATTGAAGGCAACAAAAACTGGTAGCTTTGATTCTTGGTTGACCTCTACCATAACCCATGCAAAAATCCCAAGTTCCTCATGTAAAGTCTGATGATAAATCTTTAGAGGTGTACCGATGTAGGAAGCGATGTTGTTTAAGATCCTGGGGTTCCAAAATTTCCAGTTCACCTTG
This sequence comes from Viscum album, assembly GCA_963277665.1. Taxonomy (NCBI): domain Eukaryota; kingdom Viridiplantae; phylum Streptophyta; class Magnoliopsida; order Santalales; family Viscaceae; genus Viscum; species Viscum album. The sequence continues at coordinate 1,496,718,184 of OY728155.1, read as the reverse complement.
TGTAACCACACCCATACTTGTGCCATAGAATTCCTAACAGTGTGGGGGTTGAAAGAAAAATCTCATTCGGATAATATAAGCAAACTAGGTTTGAGTTGAAAGTTGCCCAGTTTCCAAACCCGATCAATCTCTTCCTGCGATCTAAGTATGACGTGGAAATATACTCTAACAATAGGGATCGTCTTCCAATCTTTGAATCCCTAGAAGTGAGCGATCCAAAATTTATGATCCAGGGTCGACCATGGCCTGTTGCCATTGAGATAAGAAATACAACACATAATCGAGTTCTTAAACATTTGCGCTTGTTGATGTAGTGCTTCAGGATCAGCCTCAACTACCAAATCATCCATCCTTTAATTTCTTGCAGCATGAAGGCTTCATCGATTTTGGATTTTGTAGGTATGGGCCCCTGAGATATTTGATAAAGGAAATATTTTTGGGTTTTTTAGCAATTGGTGATTGATCTTTGTGCTCTATGATTGCACATCCTTCAAATGATTTTTCCTATTCGGGATCAAAACACACCTTTCTACAACCGGTTTATAGCATTTTAGACTGTTCATCACAAGCATTGAGGGAAACCCCTAAGAATCATGAGGTAGAATATTAGATCTCCCGAGTCACCATCATATATCGAGAAACGTGTTGTTGTGTAACGAGGTATTGGGGTGCCTCCCCACCTGTGCACCACATGTCCCCAGCGAGGCCCAAGGTTGTTGACCCTTGGGCTTAGGCTAGTTCTAAAGAGGGAAGAGGGGCCCACAAGAGGTTTTCTAGCATATAGTGCGTGTTTCCTTGTGAGGACTGGAACCTGGAACCTTGGGGTCAGGATTCCACATCCTTTAACTAACTCACTCGTGCCTCGTGGAAAAAACGTTTTGTAGGGTAACAAGGTATTTGGGTGGCCTCCCCACCTATATGCCGCATGTCCCCAGAGAGCCAATATTTTTGGTTAAATGGTTGGTGAGGCTTCTCAGGGATGAGAAGTGTTATAGTGAGTAAATTATAATACCCTATGTTTGGTCATGTGCATAATTTTAATGGATTTTGAATTTTTGGCTTTACAGAACACTCATTTTGAGAATTGGGACATGGATTGAGGTTTCAGGATTTTTAAGCATCCTAAAATGATTTCTTTGGAAGTTGTTTGAGGATTAATGGATGCGTCTAGTTTTTGGAATCATGTTAGATATTTTTGCTGGAGTTTGGGAATCTAAACAATACTAGTAGAAGGATATCCATGGTGTGAATTCTTATTCACACCATGGATGACGTTTTGTGGAGTTTAATTAGATCATGAGTGGGTTGGATAGGTGATGGATATCCATGTTTAAAAATTTCATACCATGAACCAATGGTTAATTCTGTAATGTTTCAGGATGATCTTATTTACCACACTACCATGAATAGTTTATGGAATAAACCAACGGTTCATGCTATGAATAACATCCTAAGAGTTTCCCTAATGACCCAAACTTTCATTAATGAAAAATCCTCTTGAACTAATTAAATGTTTTATTATGCTTATATAAAATTTTATCTTCATTGGTTTTATGTTTCTGGATTTTAAAATACTGTTAATAATTGTGACCATTTCTAATATAGTCATTGAATAGTGATCACATTTTTAATATAAATATAGGGCTTTAAAAAATCCAATTTACTCAGACGAAGGATGTGATGGCCTCATCCATTAGACACTACCCATTCAAATCCTATTTTTCGGAGCTCAGAAAGGAGGTGGCATCATTGGGTTTTTCTCTTGACCAAGCCCAAGCCGATATTGAACACGTTAAGCTTGAGCGAAAATGACTACGAGAGAAGTGGAAGTTAATAGAGATTACCATCCAAGCGATGTTATCCGAGCCACCCTAAGAGTCTTTCACCATCAAACACCTTATCGTTCGATCTTATGCGGGTGTTATAAAGGGTAATGTAACAATACCGTATCACTATGAGTGTGTACATTATTTTTGTATAAAGAATGTGCATTCATTTTATTATTGTTACTTTGTAAATAGTTTTTTAAAACACAAATAGTATTTTAGTTAATATTCAACTAAGAAATATATTTTGATGAATTAATGGATTTTTAATTAAATAATATTTTAATAAATTATTTTTATTATTAAATTAATTTTTATTAAATATAAATTATCATATAATTTTATGAATGCAATTGTAATTTTTATTAAGGTTTGAAAGTTGTTTTTTTCAAAACCCAAGAATTTTCGATAAATGTTGGTTTTTATTTTAAAAGTAAAAATTCAAATATTTGTAAAGTTATTTAGATAAAATTAATATTATTTTTAGAATCAGGACATTGAAATTATCCAATGGTAAATTTTTCATAATTTTATGAGACAGTTGAATTTTGGGGTAAAAATTAAATACCATTTAAATATATAATGTGTTTTATGAAATTATAATGACCCAATAGTGATGTAATAAAATAATATAAACATTATTTTCGTACAATATATTTTTTTCCATTAAAACAATGTTATTTTGGGTTTTTTTTATTTATTTTACAAACCTTTAGTGGACCCTTCAAGGCTTATATAAAACATTTTTTAATTTTAAATTGTTTTCCATGGGAGTGTGACTCACCTCCAAATAAGCAACCCTATTATTTTAAGATATTCATAATTCGAATTATAAAATATTTTTTTCCACTCCTCTTTGGAAAAAACCATGGGAAGTTTTGTGGTTTGGATTATTTTAATGTGAGGTGTCCCAGACGTAAATAATAAAGAATTCCCTCTCCTTTCCTATATAAACCAACCCAAGATCCAACATCCTCTTCACTCAAATCCTTTAGAGTCTAACCAAACCCAGCCCTCCTCTCTCTAGAATCCTCTTAATGTGCCCCAATCTCCCAATAAGCCTCTCTCAAGCCTCTCCCAAGACTTTTAGATCACACATCCAAGTAAGGGATTCCTTTATCATTTTATCCCAGTTTTTTAATATTTTATGCCCTTTTATTTTCAATTATAAATTTTGGGGTATGATTTACCACCACCCCTATAATTTCCTCTTTAAGTTTTAATGATGAGATACCCCTTTATTTCTCATAGGTGCCTTCCATATATACCCATTACCATGCTAAAATTCCGTAAGGAATTTATCTCTCCTCATTTACATTCAAGCAATTCTTTTGTATTATGAATCTAAATTCCATTACATATGTTGGGAAATGTATTCATATGAACCCCTTACTTTCCATTTTGTGTAAAAATGATGAGACACCCCTTTTTCTCTCATCAACCATTTTTATGAATTCTTACGTCACACCGTTACGCTGCTAAAATTACATCGATTTTCCAAGACAATGTCATTGTGTAGTGAATACAACGCCCATTTCTCTATCAAGGGTATTCATATTTATGCACATTTACTTATTGATTATAAAGTTTCATGTATTTATTCGACATCCCTTTATCGTGGAATAAATTATGATGATTTATCCATGTTTTATGATTCATGTGGCATACTTATGCATGAAATGAAATGTTTAAGAATCGTAGACCCTGATAGTGCTCCAATGGATGGGGAAAAGATTAGTATCATGATACATCAAGTGCAATGAGGGTTTAATCATGATAATTCAAGTTCAATTAAGATTTACTCATGATCCATGTGCAATGATCCTTGTCTCAGGCTAAAATCATGTTAATGTTGTTGCCACATTTCCATGTTATGATTATCATACTTTATCATGCCTTTACATTCATATTTCACTTGTAATCCATTGATATACCTATTGTATAACATGTATTGTATTCCTCATTTTATTCCATGTTTATTTCCATACTGGGCTTTATAGCTCACCCTTTTCTTATCCATGCCCTCAGGTTATCCCATGCAATGCTAAGTACGAGGGAATATAGTTGTCATGTAAAGGAAGTTTTCAATAAGATGTTGGGCTCTATGTTTTAAGTTGGTCTGTAATGTTCCTAATCCCCAAATACACTAGACCTATCGATCTTCCATGTTTTATCAATTGAAGAGTTTATTTAATAAATCATGTCTAAGTGTGTAATAAAATGAAGGGTTGTTAAAGATTTCTATCATGAGAAGACTATAAATTTTGAGATGTTCCCCCTTTTAACATAGTTCTAACTAGGAGTGTAGAGATTGATTTTTTTATAATGATTCCCTCTTCAATTCATATTCTTCTTTTTCCTCTTCAGATGAGTGATTTTATTAAAAAATCTATTGTTGTTCAAGGTATTTTTCTGTTATTTATTATGTGTCCATTATCTAACTATTTGTTTTCTTATTGTGGCATGATTCTCGCTATGATCTTACTATGATTTCCACTATATCGTGGGGAATATCATCTTTATTAAGTGTAATTTTTCTTAGTTTACCTAAAAGAAAACTCTAGATGGTGGTTTCATGTTTCTTCATGTACTATTGGTGTAGTTATGTCACCGAATAAAATTTTCAAGGGTTTTTTCAAAACATAAAATATTTTTCATTATCAAATGGTTATAGTAGTAAGGGGTTTTAACTATTTGGTATTGAAGTGACATAAAAGACATTCTATATCATGTCGTTCGTCATTTCAGTGTAATGATGTCACTTGGTGAGATTTTAGGCATTATACATATTTACATTTTGTCAAAAAAATATAAAATGTTATAAATATTTATTTGGGGATGATTGGAATGAGATCAATCCTTGAGTAGATAAGTGATCATAGGTTTATTTTAGATAGTATTGTAAATTTTTTCTAGGATGAGAATTGAAATGTATTATCATTATTATTATGGTAGGTTATCCCCTGGGAATTTTCCTTTTATTTATTCATTTTTTATGGAATGGGATATATGAGGTCTCTCCATTAAATGTGACTGGCCGATTTATTTTATATAAACTATTTAATTGAAATTAAATAATTATTATTAAAACTCAAAAGGTTCCAAGGGACACAATGGTTCCTTGTTCACTAGCTTGACTTCCTCAACCATTGATGGTTGTAGACTAGATTATATGTGACTTATCTATGATGCTTAGACCCTATGGGTTGTGATTTAAATGAATTATGTGAATTAGATGTAGATACCATAGTGTTAGACTCCCTAAGTGGCCTCTAGGTTTATGGATGTGATGAGAAGAAATATAAATGGACCTTCTAGGACTTAGTGGAAAATTGAGATTCCTTATATCCTTTACACTAGTAGAGATGATAATGAGGTGAATGTTCCTCCTCCATTGAGATAGTGAATACATTTTTTGGTAGACCATAAGGATGTTGATGGATAGTTTGGTTGTAGAATTTAATTAGGGTGAATTGGGAAGGTAATAGGATTGAGGTGGCACATACTTTTGGAATCCAGGGAGTCCATATGATTATTATGATAGTATTGAGAAATTTATTTCCCCTATGTGATTGGTGTTGACTCAAGAGATAATTATGAAATAGAGGAATCCATGTAAGGGTGATTGTATTATGGTGTAACCAAGGGGACCTTGAGGTATGTTCTCTAATGAACTATTGATCCATATAGGGTAGTTTATGAAATAGGAAGTGATGGTTGTGGTTGTTACCTTAAAATTGAAATTTTTTATATGATCCTAGTGATATGGTAGTGTCAAGTGCAATTTTTCATACTAAGAGGTTAGCCTTGGTTATGTGATATGGGTTTTATTAGATGGAAACCAATATTTTAGCTTTGGAGGTTCCATTATGGTGTACCCATAATGTATATTGATGTTATTTGTTTCACTTGTAATTTTTTATTTTCATGGGGTTTTAGGTAGATGTGTTAAGAGTAGGATATGCCCCCAGGAATTGAGGGCCTAATACCTGGTTCTATGTATAAGATGTGACCCCCAAAATTATATTCTTAAATGTTTAAGGTATGGGTATATTTCCCATTGTATATTAATTACGTTCCAATGATAATTATATTCCCCTTGAGTGGTTTCTTATGTTATATGGATTGGTATATTTCTATCGAGTGGTTTCATAAGTTTTAGGATCGATATATTTCCTAGGGTGGATTATTATTCTATGGAATGAGAATATTTACTTTTGTAGAGTCTCATGTTTCTTAGATGTGTATATTTTCCCTACATGGATACATATATTCAAAGACACTCTAGTACTTGGAAAAGATATTACAATTGATATTGGGTGTCATGTTCAGATATGAGCAACGATGATGCTTATTTATATACACATATATGGTGTATTTTATTACATAGATGAGAATATCACATGTATGCACTACTTTTAAATGTTTTTTAGGGGACTATAATGGTGGTTCCCTACTAATTTGTACTCACAACCTGCTCAAAGAGGTATGTCACTTGGTTCACCAAGTAGACTTCAATGTTTACAAGTTAATATTGGGTAGATTCTTGAGGCAAATGGATAGAGTGGGATAACTCAAAAGGTTATATATATTAATTGAGGTTTGGATATGGGGTTTTAGTAGAGAATCCTATATTATTTTTGTTCACTTATATTTTATATTTAACCAAACTATTTGTTGGTCATATTTTGATTATATATGAATTCCTATTTCATTTCATTTATTATTAATGGTTGTTGTAATTTCCATGTCCCAGTTCTCTCTCATGTTACTATGATGAGTCACCAAAAGGCCTCAAGTGTGCCTCTCAAAATTCCAAATTCTAACAATTATTAGTGAAGTTATAATAAATATAGTGTGGATACTATTCCCTTCGATATAAAATAAAAAATCAATAGATGCATGATAAACAAATCAATAAAATGAGCTCCAGAAAAAATAAGAAATTTCCAAAATTAATAAAATATACTTAATCCATCAATTTTTATAATGAAGTTCATACTATATCCAATCATGAATCCAATTAAAATAATGATTAAAATAAATACACAAAATCCAATCCTTACCCAAATTCTTGATTCAATCTAAATTCTCTAGTCTAAGTTACCAAATCAATCAATCAAGCACAATGACCTTTTCCATTGTCCAGACCTCCACCAATGATTTCTGCATGGGTACCAAAAAACAGCCTATACTGGGATTGAATTAAACTTATTAGGAAAATACCATTAATCTCTAAACACATTTATCATGATTAATAGTGCATACAATAGTATGATGAACAAATTCATTAATTACAAAAAAATACGAAATACAAAAATAACCCTGCTGACCCTCAAGCTATACGATGACATGCTAGATCAGCCACATATACTCTGACATGATGTTGAATATATCTAGTGATACCCATAAATGGGTTTAGTACTAATATCTATAATATTAATATATAATAACAAAATTCACAACATAAACATGATGGATTTCCAAGTAAATGGTATATTATTACTCTATTAACAATGAGCCCAAGGTAGATTACCATACTTGGGGTTAATTACATACTCATATCATAAAGAAAACAAGGTGAATTACCATTATTGGGGAAATTATATATTCCATGTATCAATTGAAATAAAGAGCCAATGCATACCAATTTATCCAAACATGACAAACATGTAAACTATAAGTCACATTATTAATTCATGATAAGTTAAAATTAAAAAATAATGTCATCAATTAAAAAATAAATTATTACTAATTACTAATTCACACTTAATTAATTTCCTATTACTAATTCAGATTTCATTAATACCCAATAAAAATTTCACATGTCATTAATTCCCAATTACCAATTCACATGTCGAGCCATGTATAGATTAAAAAATTATAAACTCCCAAAGAGAAAATGGTTTAAAAGGTTAGATATATATATTAAAAAATAGATCCACATTTAGTGTCAGATAAATAGGATCATATATTCTTTATTCTAACCTAGGTTCAAATCTAATCATAACTCATTATGGCTACAAATCCATGGTTTCAATCACCAATATACCTAACATGAACTATGAGAGGTATAAGTAAAAGTATTGAAGCAAGATTCATGGATTCAAATTAGAACAGTTCATAGAAATATAGTTGCATTTGTATCATAGATATTACATAAAATGGAAACCAAAATCTCTCCATGTGTTGACGCCTTAGACCACCTACCTCAAAAGTATGAAAGATAATTACAACGATAAAGAGTCCATATTATCCCATGAAACCAAAATTTTCTAATTAAATTTATATATACACTACATAAATACTATAATAAGATGAATCATGGAGGAAAAAATTGGAACTCGTCAATTTTGAGAAATACACATCTAGTCTTGAATTGCTGATCAAAAATCGGTTCAATGGATCGAAGGAAGGAAATATAGAATTCATATAATCATTATAGAAACCATTATGTTTTTTATTCATTTATTATTGTAGAAATAGAGTTATGAGAAATATAAATGAAACTAGACCAGGGTTTTGGTGATTGAACCAACATAGAATCACCGATGGGAACCATCAACTAGCTATTGTGATCTAGCCTGGTGGCAAGTTCGGAAGCACCAGATAGTAAGGGAATTCCTATAGAATTAATATACCACTTCCTAGTCCACCAACTAGGTGGTGGAACTACAAAAGTCTTTATTCTTCATTTTACTACTATAAAATTCTAGTATGGATCCTCTATGCCCATCAAAATAACTAGAATATCCTTTTAACCAAAGAAGATGATAATTTACTGAATTTAAAAGGGATTGGTCAAAAATTAAAATTGAGAATTTCCTAAATGAAGGATGGGGTCTTAAATCCTCCCAGCTATATAATACATCATCACTAATTTTTTATCTCATGCATCCCTAAGAGATATCAGGGAAAAAATATAGGCCCATATTCCCACATGTCTAACTCCCTCTCCTAAGTCTCCTCATGAACACACCCATTTTCCGCTACACTCTCACAAGAGGAATGATATTTCAAAATAGAATAGTATCAATATAGTATATGATATATATAATATTCTCCATAATATATGTGTCATCATTGTAACACCCCAAGCTTCTACGGTACGCTTCTCTTTGAATAATACAATGGTGTGTGTTGTATGCAACTTCAAGTTCTAACACACACCACAACCAATAAAAATAGTCGTTATAAATAGTAATACCAACTTTTTGAAATTTTATACATTTTATCATTCAAAATGGAATTTATTTTTAGATTCAGAATATCAAAATTAGCTTAGGATGAAATTTTGGTGTCTTTATGAAAACATTCAATTTTTGATGAGTAGTGAAAAACACTGAGTTATAGTTTAAAACTAAATTTTTATTTAAATAATTATTTATTTTATTTAAATTTATTTAAGGTCAAAATAGATACATAATACCTATATTTTTCAATTTAATTCATTGGAGTTAGTTTATAATATTTTTAGATATATAAAAATTTTATTGAACTTTCCCCGTATTTTACCCACCTCCTAAAACAATTTTCAAATTCACATAAAACTTAATTTTACCGCTTCTGTGAGTGTAATTTAAAAAATCCAAGAGACACTATTAATATCAAGGATTAAAATGTGGTTCAATAAGATGAAAATAATTTTTGGTGGATAGTAACTTCTTACTTTTATTTACCACAGTTAAAAGTAAATCGGGTAATTAAGGGTGAAAATGATATTAATATTACCATAACACATGTACTAATTCTATTGGAAAAGTGTATCTCGACCAAAACAAACCTTAGGAATAAAATATTATCATTTAGGTCCACTTGGATTAGATTAGGACATTTATTATTATTTAATTCAAAGAAGAGCTAAAAGAGTTAACATCAAAGTTTAATAACTAAGACATTTTTATTATAGGGTTATACATAAGATAAATTCGATTATAAATATTCATTATAAAGATAAAAGAATTTCATATATAGAGGTATTTTATTTATAATTTTTAGACATTGAATAATTAAATTTATTTATGACACAATATTGATGCAGTATTTTCCTAAACAATAAAAGAATCAAATAATTGGTATTATAAAAGTTAAAATAAATATAATTTGAAAGTTTTTATGAAATCCACGACTTTTATTGGTTAATATTACATGTTATGATTTCTTTTATGAATTTTACTATAATTAATAAAGTTGTTAAGACTTTAAAAAAATTAAATTAATAAATAGTTTCAAAATTGATATAAATGAGTTTTTAAAACAAATATTATATTACTAATTGATATTCTATTCCTAAAAATATAAGGATCGGCCAAAGGACTTATATAATGATAGGTGTATTATTAATGGACCACTTGGAGGTCTCATGGATGTATATAGTAAGTATATTAACTATATAATATAAAAATACAAAGCGACATGGTAAGTGTCAAACTAATTAACTAAGAGTTATAACTAAAAGATAAGGTTAATATAATGACACAAACCTATCAAAAATATATTGATTGAAATGATTTCGACCCATAATCACCTTATACTTTGAATAATCCATTTTGGGGCCATTATAAATCGAATATGAATTTAATATAAAATAATACTTTAAGTTTTTTCTAAAGTGCCCCTCCTCCCCCTTATAAAAGGACACCACTTTTAACCAATTCTTCTCACCTTAAAAGTATTTTGGATCGTCCAAACCATACCCAAATATTCTATCAACTTACCTAAAATGAACCTAGAGGCATTAGTTTTATCATAAAGACAACCTAAGGAGCCCTTTTGATCAAATCAAAAGGAAGAACCCGAAGAAGAGGTAATGTTTTCACCACCCTCTTTCAACTTCCTTTCTTCATAAACTTCTTATTTCATTGTTATTTTCATTATAAAATAATAAATCTAGTATCTTCTATATACTTTGATGTTATTATAAATATGGTACAACCATATTCAGTATTATATCCATCCTTTGAATGACATGTCACCATAAGTGCGTACGAACGGCTTACCATCTCCACGTCGTGGTGTAATTGTTATTCAAAACATTATTATTTGGATGGGTATGATAATGAAGTGTAATTGATGTAAATAATAAATATAACATGATAATTATTCTTTATATATGTTATAACATCCAATTATATATTATTTTAATATCAAAAGAATGATATTGTTGCTCGTGCATATGTACAGACTACCATCTCCACGAAACGCGATGAGATTCATTCCCCATCGTATCCATGCAAGTCAAATTATCATTTGATGTTTAAAAATAATGTTTAAGGAATTGATATAATTTTGGATATGAATAAGATACATCCTATCCATAACAAACACGGCTTATTTAACAAAATATATAAAAGAAAATGAGTATGTTAACACCTGAAACGACGATAATACTAAGATATTATTAACAAAGCAATGTTAAAAGATCATATATGATATCATATTAATTTATATGATTATTTTATAATTTAATAACAATTATTTAACCATTATACAGGAGGTTAACCTACCCTTAAGCAAGGAAAAGTACAAGGTAAGGGTTTATTTCACAATCTCTTCATTATCCGAGGTTGTTTATATGTAATTATCTACTAGGATCTATTTATCATCCACATTCATGTTTCTTAAAAATGTATTTCAAATCATTATTACTATTTTATAGACTATGGGTTAAATTCATTTATACCCTTTTTTACTTCTTATAAGATTCTTATAAAGGAATCTTTCTGTCGTTTTCCAAACAAGGTCATTTTTAACCTTTTCGACAGAATTAAGGTAAGAATGTATTTTTTTAATTTATATGGTGGGTGCGGCTATTTTCCACCATTATAAAATCAAAAAAGCTTCCCTTAAAAGCTTATAAAAATATTTTCAAAGTAAATGTTTTAATTATGTGGCTTTTAAATGATTTCAAATATGTGATATTTCTATAAAATAGTTTTGATTTCATCTATGTCAACATCCTTTGGTAGATTTTATGCTTATTTGAAGTTGATTTAATATGATACAAAACGTCCATATTTTATTGAAGGTTTTGTGATATGTTTGACTGTGGATATGTTATTTCTATACCATTCATGGTTTATGAAGAAAGTATTGACATTTTGTATGCTAGTTTTAATACGAATGTTTATGTTATGTTTAAACCTATTCATATGAGGAATGAATTGGGATTAATACGTGACAGGTGGAGACCGCTATAGCTCCTCGATGCATTGGTAGGTATCATGATAAAAACTAGTGTCTTGGAATAAATCCTTGACAAAATCTTATTTGTATTCTTGGAACAGGGCCTTGACTATGTGGTTATGATAGTCTGGAATTATGCATTCCATCATTATGGAAGTGGTTATTGATATTGCATGTGATTATTCGACTAGTAAAATATCTATGTGAATATGTAAATGGAATTATTTCATTTTATTTTTTCCCTATTATGCTGAAGTTCAAGTTTAAAAGGCTTTTTTTAGTTATACATTGCCTTAAATGTTTATTCTTATTTATGAAAGTTTCTGCTATATTGTTATCCTAACTGAGTATTTGAGCTCACCCCTTTCTATGTTTTATTTTTCATAGGATGTGAAGAAGTATTTTATGAATGACCTATAGGGATAGTATGAGGGGTTATGAGTGTGGACTATGGAGACTATGTTGTTGTAGTTTTCATTTTATGATGTAATGTAAACTTTAGGAATGTATCTAGTAATTCCAAGGCTACTAAACTAATTGGTCTTTCGAGACTTGATCTTTTGTGATCATGCCAATGTTATGTAATAATGCACCGACTCTAGGTAACTAGGGAAGAGGCGTTACAATAATCATTTAAAATTTAATCAACATCAAGACATAATAAATATTTTTGTGATATATCTAACGCTAAAGGACAATAAAGATGTAAATATTTTCACTATAGCACTATAAAAGAGACAATCAGTATGCCACTTGTTGGTTAGAGTAGAGTAATCTAGAGGGGGGGTTAATTGGGTATCTATAATAATTTCTATTTTAAAAGTTTTATTGAAAGGTTCCCCAATAAAAATAAATACAACCCAATTAATCAAAGTAATACAGTTATGAAAGATTGATTGTTTAAATGACTTCTCAGAAGATTGATTAATTATCATCAATCTTAATACCAGTTATTAATATTACTTTTTAATATATTCTAATAAAGAAAAACAATTATAACTTCATTCCAAGACTAACTATCAAAGTAAATATAGTGGTTTCTTAATTATCTAGTAAAATAGAGAAAACTAAATTAAACAACACAGCGGATATAAAACAAGTGGTTTAGTCTCAAGTCAAGACTTAATCCACTCCACATGGTGATCAACTTCCACCAAGTGGTGTATATTGAAAAACTTGATCCACACCCTGGATCAGGGTAAATAACAGTTCACAAGAGTTTCCAGGTCACACAACCTCTTCCATAGTTTTTTGTGGGTATAAACTAACAGGTCACACATGGACCTATTCCACACTTATCTGTGGGAGTAAACAAGTGTAAAAAAGTTATGATAAGAATGATATCTTGTATCCTTTAGTTTAGTGCTAGAGACAGTGCGTGTTTTTATACAGACACACACACACTTCTCGAAAGCTAAGAATAGTACGCAACAAAGAAATGATGATGAGATAAAGTTAGAAGTGCTCCAAGTGTTATTCTATGTAGCTATTGACTTCTCAGATGAAACAGATTAATGAATCGAGTCCTCTTGCGAGAAAATGTGTATTGTAAGTCTAACGCTCGAGTTTCTAGTTAGATCTGGATTGTGTTCTTCGTGGAGTTGGTATTGTGAAGATGTTATTTAATCTGATCTATGGTATCCTCTATTTTGGATTTTTGAATGCTTCATGAGTTCTTCTGATGTATCTTGTATCATGTGTCAGCTCTTTTCACAAGAATGCTTGCACTTCTACTGCTCTACAACGTTTTTTAGGGGTACAATTTTCTTTTTATTCCTGGAGTACATGTGTTGGAGCCACAAGGATGCATGTATTATACACCTCATACCTCATACTATCAGGTGACATGTCCACAAAGAAATTTTCATTATGTTAGTGCATTTATAGGACTCAAATATGACATTTATAAATTAAATTGAAAACAACAAAAATGATTAAAGAATGGTGCACAGTTGGTCTGGAAACAGTGTCACTTGGAAACGGTGTCACCATGAAATGGTGTCTCCTTCTCTGCCTTTGAGTGGTGATACCGTTATGATGGCGTGGTTGTATAGAGATCAAGAACTGGTAGCACATATGCGGTGTTAGGATCACCGTGTCTGGGTCACGTTGTCTGGGTCACGGTGTCTGGGTCATGGTGTCTGGTCACGATGTATGGGTCAAAGTATCTAGTCATGGTGTCTGAGTTATGGTTTCTGGGTCATAGTGTTTGGTCATGTTTTTGGGTCCTTTTCTAGAAAAACAAAACCGGTGGCAGACTCACGGTTTCTCAGACTTTGCCTAATATCTGTATATAGACTTGAGCAGTAATATTCACAGATTTAATTAGACTTAACCATTAATAAAAGAAATCATTATAGACCAAAGTTAAATAAAGTTTACAATAATAAAACATAGCACATAAGATCTTGGATAGGTTTATTTTAAGAATAATTAAACCAACCATCTGTACACATGATTTGACATAGATTAAGCATCATTATCAACCTTTATAGAATGTATTGGATTTTTCACTATAGTAAAATATACTATTAGTGGCGGTTTTAGAAAACTGCTGCTAAATTGCATGTCAGGAAAATATTAGCGGTGGTTATATCTGTTTTGCAGTAGTTTAAATGAATCGTCATAGTTTCCTCATTTCACGGCGGCTCTGGTTTTTTTAGCAGCGGTTTTACGACCAGTGGATCTCTTTTAATTGTGGCGGTTATAATCGCTGCGAATAAAAAACACCCCCACATCAGAAAAGTGCCGCTAAAATAATCAAAACCGTTGAGGAATACACGTCAATGGTGGGACACTATAGAGAGATTTTAACCACCACTAGGAGAAATATATATATATTTAGAGGCGGTTAAAACCGCCGCTATAATTTTACCAGTTTCATTTAGTGGCAGTTTTAACCACCGCTAAAATCTGATCTGGGAAACAAATAGCAGCTCTACATCCCCTGCACCAGTGCCCTAAAAAACAAACCATTCCAGGAATATGAATAGTCTAACATAATACATACTAGTCAATATGAAAAGAGATTCTTAACTAATCACAATCAAATGCATCTTTCAGTAAAGGAATTAAGATAAACATATCACATGGACATTAGACCTTTAAACACAATTATAAACAAGCATGTCTGTCATATTTCATGAAAACAATGCTAATCCTTGGTTCAACCAATTCCATCAATACCAGTTCTAACCCTGACATAACAATTCATATCAACATACATCCCACTTGTAATATAAGATAAATTGTGTATGATATTCATAATTTATGGTCATTCTCTCATATAATTATTCTTATCTTATGCTTTCATATTATTATCAATTGATATCTCTCACTTTTACCCTTAATGGGAATATGATTTGACAGATTATTTTTTCCCTAACCACTAGGTTATAAAGAACTACTACCCAACCCATGAATTAGCATGACATGATCAATCAATTACACGTTCACATAAAAATAATTTGAATTTTTTCTAAAATTAATTCTTTGAAAATAATTTCATAAAATAATGGACTTATATTCTATAAAAGTGAGTACTAGTAATGAATATTGGAAAAACAGGGCATACAGTAGTCATGTCACCATTATATTCTATATAAGTGAAAACTAGTAATGTATACTATAAAATAAGAACATATATAAATAATTATATTGGAAAAAATAAAATTAGTAATATATATAGAGAATAATATGAGATTCTATGTATAATAAGAAAGCACATCCTTTAGTAATATAAATCAAAAACTCACAAAGATAAAATAAAAACATAAACTCATCTATGCACTTATGTTACCAAGTTAATTTTGTGTGATTGTATCATCATTAATTATTAAACATCATCTTTGATCTAACTTTATTATGAGAACATTGGAAATGAATTATTTGGTAACTCTAAAACAGGGACTCCCATGACCATGTTTAGATTCTATGAACCTTGTTGGCATGTATCTTTTTCCAATGCCTTCATTATGCTCTATATATAATCAAGTAATTCAGTCTATCATCACACCCAACCCATGATACTCGAGTCCATATCATCTTTCGAGTACATCCTACTCACCCTTGTGAATAAAAAACCCACCCTATGGTGATATGAATGACACCCTTTGGCGATAACAATCAATGTAAGCATAGTAGGGGAAAAACCATTTCATCCCAATAATGATGTTAAAACGATCATCTTGAGGAAAACGAGGTCCCATACGAGGTGACACCCACTTATATCAAGTTCCACTCCCTACACTAACATAAATTATCTAATCAAATCCCCTACAAAGTTTTGAGTGTCATCACTTGATAGGAAAACTCAATGTCAAGCCCAAGGATCCCCACAACATGTACAAATATGATGGACTGAGAAGCACATATATCAAAAAAATTAGTTACTAAAGTGGAAGCTACCAAAATTGTACCTCCCACTATAGAAGGTCTAACACTATGTTCCTCATATATTGGTTTCACTTTATACAATTATCCTGATCTGTGGCCCTAATATATATCCTAGATACCTTGAGCAGGTCCTCTATGCTAGTGATGTAAGTCTTGTGTCTCGATGCTTTGACCATGAACACCGATTCAGACTGATCGATTGGCCAAACAAAATCTCCCTTCCTAACATGAAGATGATTTCACCACTCCTAAATGTGGAATTATTTTAGACACTCATTCACTATATACTATAGGAAAAGATCTACAAAAATCTTGTAGATGGCTCATCCTGCTACAATCTCGACACTCAACTTGATTAATATCACACAGTCTCCCCATATATCCCTGCCTCCCACACCAATTATAGAAAATATAATTACCAACAACAATGCTCTAGAAATTATTCCCTTAATGATAGCTCACAAAGTGTCACTTCCTTCCACCAAACACTTTTATATTGGTTCAAAAAACTGAACTACCCTTCTTTATTCCCAAACCTTACCTCGAGTTATGTTATATAATAAGAACCTGATTTATTTTTGATATGGTGGACAACCAAAATACATTCAACTTTGATCACACAACATGATTGTGCCCGAACGCGAAACATATCACCCTATATGGATAATCTATAATACAAATATACACATAACATAAAAGCACATAAAGTGAGTCAAACACTCTATAATAAACATAGAACCATACTCTAAATGCATAAAATCTTTGGCCCTTTCAGTCCTAAAATTATATGGAAAAAAACTCATAAAAAATAAATCACAAAAAATGAATCATCACAATAAATAATCGAAATATATGGTGCATACCACACTCGAGAAATTAAGACATGAAATGAAACATTAGAAATCAATAAAATGCATAAAAAGAAACATGAGATATCAAGAAAATTTTAGGTCAAGAAAATGTTTGGTGGAAACTATGTGCCACGCATGATACATATACAAACCAACTATTACCATATTTTTCCAACACATCAACAATACAACTACTCCCAGTCTGATGATGAACACATATCGTCACCCTCTCTACCTCTATCTTCACTTCCTGTTGTCACCTATAAGAACATTATATTGAAAATTAAATACTATTGCATATTTATATTTAAACTTAAAACCAATAAACGCTTGAAAACTAAATGATTTTGATTTTTTATGATTTACCTGCTTACCACCAGTCGATGCACTACCACCGGGGGAATATCTGGTCATCTGTTGATATATATTAGTCATTTCTTTCTGCAAAGGGGATATCTGAGCCCCCTGGTCTTGAACTGTGGTTCATAGAGAAGCAATCTCCCACTGAGCATCTTCAGGTATGGACTGACTATAAGTAAGAGTAGATGCAGCTAGAATCCCTGGTGGCCTACCAAATACCTTAGATGGTTTGTGTCCGAAACCCATCCCGTGCACTCAACCAAGATGCTCCTTCCCAAGGACTTTAGCAACTGGGTCATCCTGGGAGATTGAGTAAGACTACCTAGGATTGAAATCTCATAGTTCTTTAATTTTTACCTATAAATCAAATATCAATATATATTAACACTATAAAAACTGATAATAAGTTTTTATAAAAAAAATTGACTGCATACCCCAACTTCTTTTGCAGTCTCATTAACAAAACTTGCATATGATTTTTTGTGAACATCCAACCGAACTTCAGTTCGGGATGCTTCGTGCCCTAAACTCTATGACTGCATTAAAAAAAGTTAAATAAATAATTTAATATATTAAATAGATAATATTGTCTTATAAATATTTAAACTAATGAAAAGATTACTAGAGTCGTTCGACTTCTAGAAAATCTTTTTGACCCCGCAGTGTGAGGGATGGGTTTCTTAGCCCGGTTTGATGCATTCTGTATTGAGAGATCATAAAATAAATAAAATGAAATTTAACAGTAATGTATTCAATTTCATATCCTCTTCATATACATGTATAAATGTAAAATGTGGATAATATAATAATATATATTTCAATACCATCTGCTTCTCATCACGATGTCTGTAAAAAAAACATTCCAATGTTCTTTCAGTACCCCACTGGGTAGCTTCTCATACATTTGTTGCACGGTCAACGAAGTATCGTTGAAATCACACCACAATCTCAATTTTAAGTCTTTACATTTCTTACCAATATTTTTCAACGCCTACTTTCATGATATCACATCAGCAACTTTAAAGTGGAATAACATCTGTATACAGAAATTCATTTTGAACATATTAGTAATATAAAATATGATTAAACCATAATGTATTAAAATTACCTTTATTTGGGAATCAAAAAGTATATTTTTTCAACTTGGAGGCATATGTCTCCAATCATCATAAGAAATATGCAGGGAAATGGGCTCCGCTGCTAGTTGTCCTAGAATCTGGCCAAGTTACCCTGTGGCGTCATCCATAGGGACCCCAAATGAATCGAATGACATAACTATCTTCTCGCCATTCATATTACAAACATCTGAACTTTTTAGTTTTTTCTCCATGGTTGAATTTTTTTCATCTTAAATGAGAAAAATATTAGTATAAACAAAATGAAATATATTTATTTATATTAAAATTTGTACCTATGATTGTGACCCTCCAGTATTCCCGTGATGAACTGGAAGGGGCATGCTATCGCCCCACTACAGAGGCTCCTGATGGGAGATTCAATGACTCAGCCTCTATTGGGACACCCATAGAGGGTGTGATAGATGGTGCAGGGGGAGATAGTGTGGGGGTGTAGGCAGATAGTGCCTCAGATACCGTGGGGAGGGAGACAGATGGATCGTCACCTATCACAGTAGTACATGAAATAGTGTACCGCTTCTTCCTTGGAATTCCTATCATTTAATAAAATAAAATTAAATTCAGGATATATATTTCAAAAAAATTATGCAGATTTTTTTTTAAAATGATAATAGATGACCGGTACTAATAGAAAAAATATATATAACAATGATAATGAATGACTGCACAAATGAAATAAGTGGCTGCTGAATGAATATATAATTGTACATACAATCAGTTTCCCCTTTAATCATGTCGGTTTCCTACTCCATTACATCATCCACTTCATTAATCCTTGCTAGACTAATATTTTCAATATCATGATGGACAAATAATTCTACTTCTTGTTGTTGATGAGATTCATTTTTAGAGGTCAAATCTTCCACTTCATCACCCATATCATACAAATCTCTTTGTATTACGTGAGCAACTACACTCCACCCTTCATTCACAACATCATTCACATAATATACCATTTTAGATTGCGATGATAAGATCTATGGATCATGTAGTTCACGATCACCAATATCCATCAACCGAGAGAAGTTCACAGAAGTAAATTTCATGGAATCTCTTTTAACACCTCTGATAATATCGACCCAATTGCATTTGAATAAAACAACAGAAAAATACCCGTGGTAGTTTAATTCAACAATATCAAGCTTATTTACATAGTATCCCACTTCAAAAAATATAAATATACCACTATTATATGTTTTCAAACCCACTTCTTGATCAACATTATGAAATCTAAAGCCATTAATATTGTAAGCGTCGAACATTATAACTTGTTTTATAGGACCTCTAGCGGGAAACATCACATCTTCTAACAACTCTTCTTGAGTATCAGTATTCACGATCTAAAAAAATATAATTTATTAGATTTACAAAATGTATGTGTCAAACTAATATTCGTATTTATTGCAATATTTATGAGCTTACACATCATACAAACCATTCTACAAGATCTTTATTCACAACTTTCATTTTATCTTTCTCATTTCATGTTCAGCCTCTTATTCGTCTCTTTGTTTGTATGCTCAACTCTTCAATAAATGGATCTGAAAATTTACTATTCAACAGCAGATATCTATGTGTCTGTAATAATTCCAATTCAGTCGGTGTCACATTTGAGGTCCTTCCAACTGATCAGCCAATAGTAGGAAATATTTTTAATTTATGATGTATTTGAGATTGATTTGATGTGTCATCAACATGTCCAACTCAATTAAATCTTGTCTGAATATCATTCAAGTATCTAGAACAAAAAGTAAGACACTCCACAGCCAAATAGCCTTCAACAATAGAGCCTTATGGTTGAGATTTATTTCTCACGTATGCTTTCAAATGCCCAAGATATCTGTGAAATAAAATAAACATAATTATGAATTTATTTAAATGCCAAAATTTGTTTACCTAATGGAAAAACATATAAATAAAATACCTCTCAATTGGATACATCCATCAATAATGAATGGGGCCTCCTAATTTATCTTACTCAACCAAATGCACAGGTAAATGCATCATGAAAGTAAAAACGATGGAGGAAAGATCATATCCATTGCACAAAGGGTCAATAAAAACCTCTCCTGGAGGTTGTTAAACTGAAGTGGATGTAGATATTTGTCACATAATTCTCTAAAAAATGTGCATAATTTGATTACAATAGAAGCAACTTTTTCAGGTAATAATGTACGCAATGCCAATGGTAGTAACTGTTGTAAAAAAATATGTGAATCATGACTTATCAATCCATGTAACATATGATTATTCAAGTCTACACACCTCGATATGTTACTCGAATACCCATCAGATACCTTCAAATTCTTTAAAATTTGAAGTAATGTATCTTTATCCCTATTTTTCATTGCAAAAATTACCGGAGCATAATTTCATTCTCATATGGCCAGTGATCATGTTTTATGTTCATTACTTGTAAGTATTTGCAAGCTTTGAGATGATCCTTCGACTTTCCATGCTCATTAAGTAATGTGAAAATAAAATTGTCACAGACATTATTATCAATATTCATCACATCAAGATTATGCTGTAACAAATTAAATTCCCAATACAGAAGTTTGAAGAATATACTTTTTTTCTTCCATTGTTGCGTTCTGATTTCACTTGATGATGCACTTTGGACCTGTTTTCCACTATCATTCAAATGATGAACCTTACCAAATTTTGATTCAATATTTTCAAGTTGTGTCAATATTTTTGAACCAGTTAACAACTTTGTAGGTGTTCTATGATCAATGAAACCATTAAATTTTGATTTGTTCAGCCGAAATCAATGAGATGCATCATGAAATATTTGATGGCACAAGAAGCACCATTTTCTACTATGAGGTAGCCATTTGGGATCAAAATCAAAATTACAAATGGGACAATACAAAAACATGTAAGTGTTCCAACCATATAAATTCCCAAGCCCAGGGATGTCACTAATGGTCCACATTAAAGAAACATGCATTTTGAACATTGTTTTAGAAGAAGCATCAAATGTCTCTACACTGTTGCCCCATAAATCCTGTAATTCGTCAATCAAAGGCTGCAAGTATACATCAATATCATTTACATGCATTTTCTTTCAAGAATAATCATTGAAATGATAAAATATGTATGTTGCATACACATCCACAAAGAAGATAGTAAGGGATCAAAACAACTGTCCAAATGCTATAACTGGTACTCAAAGTCCCAAATGGGATGAATCCATCGGCAACCAATCCCAATCGAACATTCCTAGGATCAGCTAAGAAATCTGGATGTAATGAATCAAATGTCTTCCACGATTTTGAATATCATGGATGTCTCATTAACCCATCATTGTTATTATCTACATAATGACAATTCATGTGTTCGGCGGTTTTTGATGACATGAATAATCTTTGAAATTGAGGATTCAAAGGAAAGTAACGCAAAACCTTTGTAGGTGTGTTCCTTTTCTTCATCTCCATGAAATTATGTTGATTCAGACTTCCATCATCACCCTTTGATTGCCATCTAGAAGAAGAACATTTTTTTTCAATTCTGTCTACTTGAATCCTCTTCCCAATAAATCATAAAATCATTGGGACACGCATGTATTTTTGTAACACCTCAAGCTTCCACAGTATGCTTTCCTTTGAATAATACAGCAGCGTGTGTTGAACACAACTTCGAGTTCTAACACACACCACGACCAATCAAAGTAGCCGTTATGAATAATAATACCCACCTTTTGAAATTTTATAAATTTTATCTCTCAAAATGGACTTCATTTTTGGATTCTTAATATCTAAATTATCCAAGGGTAAAATATTGGTACTTTTTCGGATAACTTTCATATTTTGATGAATATTGAAAATTACCAAATTTTAATTAAAAACATATTTTTTAATTGAAATAATTAATAGTGATAAATAATGAATTTGAGTGGTTTTAAATTATATTTAGAATATATTTTTACCATTTAATCCAATGTTGGTCATTGGACATAATTTCACATTTAAACCGAACATAAACAAATGTCAATCTTTTGATAGTTATTGTTTATTAAAAACACGCATTTTGTTTTAAGAGCAGGAATTAATTTTAAATTAATAAATGAAACTTCTATGTTTTGAATTTGGTAAAATAGACTTCATTATTGAATTTTTAATATCAAAATTATCTTAGGGTAAATTTTTGGTATTTTTCTGAAAACTTTCAATTTTTGATGAATAGTGAAAACACTGAGATACTGTTTAAAATCAGAGTTTTATTTAAATAATTATTTATATTATTTAAATTTATTTTAGGTCAAAATAGATACATAATTCTCCTTGTTCTTAAAAAACTGCACTAGACATGAAGCTTCTCTACAAATCAAGAATCTGTTTCTTGCGGCAGTGGCGGAACTTCTGCATGAGCTTTGGTATGTTAGAAATGATCTTATTTACAATAATCACTCTCTCAATCTTAATGAAGGAAAATCTAGGATTCTTCTTGCGATTCATGAAGCTGCCTCAATTCAAAAAGACTGATGTGACAACTCGGTTGGTGATTTTGAGATTCTTCGTCATCTCCATATTCCTAGAATCTTTCCAAAGCCTAAACATTCCTTTGAAGTGTTCTGGAAATCTCCATTGCCAGGATGGATCAAAGTGAACGTGGATGGAGCTTCCAAAGGAAACCCAGGCCCTTCCAGTTACGGTGCTATTTTCAAAGACTCGGCTAGCCAGTGCCAAGGATGCTTCTATGTTGGATGTGGTTACTCTTCATCTCTAGAGGCAGAAATGCTTGGGGTCATTCATGCTGTTGATATCACGCTTCAAAGAGGTTGGAGAAATCTATGGATTGAAAGTGATTCAACCACTATCATCCATGCCATCTGGAATGGAAACATCCATCTAGCCTGGTCTCTTACAGCTCGTTGGATGAACTGCCTCAACTTGCTCCATGGGATTGATTATATAGCGACTCATGCCTACCGTGAAGCAAATGCAGTTGTTGACTCTCTTTCCAACAAAGGTCTTCATCAGACCATGAATTGGATGGACTCTATTCCTTCTAACTTATTTTATCTCTTTGATAGAGATTGTAAAAAATCCCTTCCTTTCGCCTCTTGTAATCCTTTTTGACTTTCAATAAACTGTGCTTTGGTCTTTGGCCAAAGCTTCACCTTTAAAAAAATAGATATATAATACCTATATAAATTCAATTTAATTCATTAGAATAAGTTTACAATAATTTTAGATATATAAAAAATATATTGAACTTTTTCACCGTCTTTTACCCACCTCCTAGGAGAATTTGTAAATTCACATAAAACTTAATTTTACCGCTCCTGTGAGTGGAATTTTGAAAATCCGAGATACATGGTTAATATCAAGGATTAAAATGTGGTTTAATGAGATGAAAATAATATTTGGTGAAAGTAAATTTTTTCTTTTATTTACCACGATTTAAAGTAAATAGGGTAATTAAGGGTAAAAATGATATTAATATTATCCTAAAACATGTCCTAATTCTATTGGAAAAGTGTATCTCGACCAAAAAAACCTTAGGAATAAAATATTATTATTTAGGTCCACTTGGATTAGATTAGGACATTTATTATTATTTAATTCAAAGAAGAGTTAAAAGAGTTAAAATCAAAGTTTATTTACTAAAGAATTTTTAATATAGGGTTATATATATGATAAATTCTATTTAAAATATTAATTAGAAAGATAAAAATATTTCTTACATAATGGTATTTTATTTATAATTTTTTAGACATTAAATAATTTAATTTATTTATGACACAATGGTGATGCAGTAATTACCTAATTAATGCAGTATTAAAATAATTTATATTATAAATATCAAAATAAATGTAATTTGAGACTTTTTATGAATTCCACTAATTTTCTAGGTCAATATGACATATTAAGATTGATTATATAAATTGTTTTTTAAGTAATAATGATGTTATAAATTTATCAAAATCAAAATACCCAATAGTGTCAAAATTGACATAAAAGAGTTTTTAAAACAAATATTATATTATTAATTTATATTCAATTCCTAAAAATATAAGGTTCATCCAAGAGATTTATATCATGATAGTTGTATCATTAATGGACCACTTGGGGGTATCTTGGAGGTATATAGTAAGTTTATTAACTATAAAATATAAAAATACAAAGTGACATGGTAAGTGTCAAACTAATTAACTAATAGTTAAAACTAAAAGATAAGGATAATATAATAACCCAAACCTGTCTAAATTCTATTGGTTGAGTGGTTTTAGACCCATCCCCACCTTAAACTTTAAATAATACACTTTGGAGCCATTAGAAACCTAATATGAATTTATTATAAAATAATATTTCTAGATTTTCCAAAGGTGCCCCTCACCCCTCTTATAAAAGGGTACACACCCTTATCAACAATTCACACATTAAAAGCCTTTGGGCTCGGCCAACCCTACCCAAATACCCTCACAACATCCCTAAATTCTACCTAGAGGCCTTAGTTTGATCAGAAATCCAACCTATGGAGCCCTTTTGACCAAATCAAAAGGAAGAACCCGAAGAAGAGGTAATGTTTTCACCACCCTCTTTCAAGTTCCTTTCTTCTTCAACTTCTTCTTTCTTTGTTATTCCCATTATAAAATAATAACTATAGTATCTTATATATAATGTGATTTTATTATAAATATGGTACAACCATATTCAGTATTCTATCCATCCTTTGAATGACATGTTACCATACGTGCGTACGTACGGCTTACCGTCTCCACGTCATGGTGTAATTGTTATTCAATAAATTATTATTTGGATGGGTATAATAATGATGTGTAATTCATGTAAATAATAAATATAACACGATAATTATTCTTTATATATGATATACCATCCAATTATATATTATTTTAATATAAAAAGAATGATATTTTCGCTCGTGTTTACGTACGGATTACCGTCTCCACGACGCGATGAGATTCATTTCCAAGTTCACCATTCTTCGACGATTATAAAAATATATATTACTAATAAGTATGTAATACATGCCATAATAATGCTACTAGAGATATATATATTTATATATATAAGTATTTATGTACTTACATATATCTTATTCACTTACTTCCGTTCAATACTATATGAAAACAGAAACATCGTTTATGCGTACGTACGGACTACCGTCTCCATAAACGGTATTTTCCATTTCATATATATATGTCTATTATAAATATATATATTCTAAATATATATGATATATTTATCATGTTTTATATTTTGGAAGTATTTAAATCATGATCTAAGTGATACAACCAAGAGTGACAAGTTAAAACACGTACGATAAAGAAAGCGATTATTACCCGAAATGTTAATTTAACATAAAAATTATTATTAAATGGGTAATATAAAGTCATAAATGAATCATGTATAATATAATAAATATTAATATGGTTCTGGTATAATTTAATAACATACTACGATCTTCGTACAAGAGGTTAAACGTACCCTCGACTAAAGTAAAGTGCAAGGTAAGGGGTTTCTTATCTAACTTTTAATTTCGTGAGATTTCCATTGTTCACCACTTATTTGTTGCATGTGGTGTATTGTGTACTGTGATTTGATATGTATTATCATGATCCTCTTTATATTCATTATATTATATGATTCATTTGGTTGTTATTGACTATTGTTCATACGACTCGATTGATTACAATGAGGTAAGGGGTTTTCATCTCACTCCTTATTCCCGTGAGATTCATGCCATATTGCCACTATTCCTTTTGTGTGGTGTATGTACTTCCCATAATTGTATTCTTTGTGCAATACAATTTAATTTATGTGTATTTACATATTCATTGTATGATACCTCTTTCATGGCTTGTATGTTTCGTAAGTTACCAAATTGGTAAGGGTTAATTCCTCAATCTCATTATTATCCGAGATTGTTTATGTGTAAGTATTTACTGGGACATTTTTATCATCCATGTCCATTTTTCATAAAAATGATTTCAAAATGAATATTTTAAGGATTTTGAAAGGTACTCTTTATCAAGATTATAATTTCAAATGTTTTAAAGATTTAGCTTTCTAAATCTAGTTAATTAAAGTCTATGATTTCAAAATGATTTTAAGGATTTATTTATATGGACATGAATGTTTTGAAATGATAATTATTTCCAAAAGATTCAAAGTGGTATGGGACACTTTGATTCAAAAATCTCTTTTAAATTAATTCCTTTATAAATGTATGACTTTTAAATGATTTAAAAAAAATGATATTTCTCTAAAAAAGTTTTACTCATAATTTTCATCTATGTCAACATCCTTTGATGGATTTTAAGCTCATTTGAAGTTGATTTATTATAAAAAACTTCCATTGAAGGTTTTGTGATATGTATGACTATGGATGTGTTATTTTTATACCATTCATGGTTTATGGAGAATGTATTGACATTTCGTATGCTAGTTTTAACACGAATGTTTATGTTATGTTTAAACCTATTCATATGAGGAATGCATTGGACTTAATAAGTGACGAGTGGAGCCCGCTATAGCTCCTCGATGAATCGGTAGGTCTCATGAGACAAACTAGTGTCTTGGAACTAGTCCTTGGAAAAATCTTATTTGTAGCCTTAGCACAAGGCTTTGGCTACATGGTTATGATAGTCTGGCATTATGCATTCCATCATTATGAAAGTGGTTAGTGATATTGCATGTGATTATTCGACTAGTAGAATATCCATGTGAATAAGTAAATGGAATTATTTCATTTTATTTTTTCCATATTATGCTGATGTCCAAGTTTAAAAGGCTTTTGATTTATTTATACATTGCCTTAAATGTTTAAGATTATTTATGAAAGTTTCCGCTATATTGATTACCCTTACTGAGCATTTGAGCTCACCCCTTTTTATGTTTTATTTTTCCCAGGATTCAAAGAAGTGTATTTTGATTGATATACTGGGTTAAGCCAAGGGAATAATGGCGTTCATAAAGAATATTTATGATGTTTTTTATGTCTTAAAGTACAATGTAACATTCATGTATGTAATCTATTTTCCAAGACTGCTAAACTGATCGGTCCTTCGGGACTTGATTCCTTATAATCATGCCAATGTATTAAAATAATGCACTGACCCTTGGTAACTAGGGTTAGGGTGTTACAGTTGGTATCAGAGGATGTTTAGCAATA
Source organism: Viscum album (assembly GCA_963277665.1). NCBI lineage: Eukaryota > Viridiplantae > Streptophyta > Magnoliopsida > Santalales > Viscaceae > Viscum > Viscum album. The sequence continues at coordinate 1,496,690,287 of OY728155.1, read as the reverse complement.
ACCTTGGAAACTAGATTTAGATAAACTCTGATTAGAGAACATCGCCCTAAGATAGACTTTGAGGATTAGTATAGAAGAACTTCCTAGAATTTTGGTATTGTAGTGATTTTGGGAGTTTCCAAGCAATACATCCCTATCTGGATACGAGCAGGTAGAGGCCGCTCTGGCAGAGATATACCTAGGGGTAAAATACGAAAACACCATTATGAGCTAGACTCGAACGAGAACTGGTGCACAACAACGTGCCTTGCTGCACTCTTGGTTACGAAACTCCTGGGGGATATGCTTAGGATAATTCTCATTTTCTTTACAAACCATTATGAAGGGATTAGAGTATATACTTACTGAAAGAAAAAGTTTTTATGATTATGGATTATATCCATAAACTGTTTAATTTATGTTGAGTGTTTTACATGTTCGGTATTAGGTATTTCTATTTATAAACTAATCTAGTGTATGCCATTGTATAGAAATTGTGCCCAGTAGAAGGAATGTGAACTCCAGTAATACATATGATCCAAATAGTAAGAAGGATCACATATTCCATGGTATTAAGCCAGAATTTAGAAGGGAAATAGTCTCCCACATATTATCATCATATGAAGGAATAATATCATGTGTTGATAAGATATGTAAAGAATTCTTGGATTCCTATGGCTTTGAAGGGAAGCCATAGAAGAAATGGATGGTAGAGAGAAGGACAGATAAAGGGAAGAAGGTAAAGAAGGACTTTCCCATATGTTATAACTGTCGAAAGAATCTTCTTGGAAAATTCTTGAAGGGAATGAGAGTATGTTATAAGTGTGGAGAAAAAGGACACCATGTACATGACTACAAGAGTAAGAAAAAGGTTTCAAATGTACAATGCTTCATCTGCAACGAGTTTGGACACTATGTGATACAATTTCCCAGTCATCAGACTATGTCTCAAATGATGCTATTGGATAATAATCGAGTTATGTTACTACCAAAAATTAAGAGGAATGACTAGTGTTATTATGTTGTTATTTGGAATTATTTCATTTAAGTGCTGTATCAATGATGTTATGGAAATAAATAAGGATTGTACTGCAGTACTATTTCATTGAGAATTTGAGATTTTATGGTACTAAGAAAATTGACTCTGCAGCGAGTTAAACTTTTTGGAAATTACATGGTTGAAGGAAAGATAAACCTTAATATGGTCCTAATATTGAGGTACTGATTTTGGAATAAGATATGGTTGATTTGGGTAAATTATATTGGAGATTCTTGATTTCCTTGAAAGTGATTAAATATTTGTATATTCCATCATTATTGGAGTCTACAACATTTTTGGATGGATGAAGTATATTCAGTATTCTATAAGGAATAAGGGAGCATGAATGTAATAAATAAGGTTTTATGGTAATTCAGGATGTTTCAGTGTTTTAAAAGAATACATGATGAAGGTATTCAAATGCTATTACGGGGTAAAAAGGATCTATATTTTGTTTACCATTCATATAAATTTTGGACTGAGAGTTTACATAAGTATTTTGGATAAGTCTAAAGGTTGGAAGCGATTATGTTTGAAAGGTTATTTTTGGATTTTTATAAAAGGACAACATGAAGACCGTGTGACGACCCGTCGCATCGGACAAAACTGTGGGAATTGAACCCACAACCACAGTGCAATTGGGATTTATCACCTACCACTAGAATACGTGAAGTTCCCGGATGGTATAATGTAGTTTCTTTTTTTAAAAGGTCTGATAAGTGAATTATAAATTCATTATATTTGGAACCCTATACGATTAGGATAAATAGAGTATTTTTGAGTTGTATTATGTTTTGGGGTGAAAGATGAGTTTGTGGCAGAAATTTATTAATGGATAAAACTCTAATTATAAAGTAAGTATATCTCTTTATGATCTTATCCAATCTCATAAATAAATTCCTCAACATTAAGAAAAGGATCTTAGAACAAAAATGTTGTCCTAGATGGTACCTTAGATCATCAAATATTTATGGCTTTGGGATTGTTGTCCTTTTCATAACCACGTTCTATACCACTCTCCATCAGATATTGATGGTTATATTTCTCTTCCATATACATATTTTACTATATGGAACCCTAGTATGTGTTATTTTTGGTAACCTTCATACTTACCACTCTTTATTTTCAATAGAGGCCTCATTAATCCATTTTTCGATGTGGGATTTCAACTAAGATATTTTGAAATGTCAACCCCTAGTCTCCAATACCGAGTATAAATTGATAGGACAAAATTTATTGTAAGAGGGGAGAATGTAACACCCCAAACTTCCACGATATGTTTTCCTTTGAATAATACAGTAGCGTGTGTTGAACGCAACTTCGAGTTCTGACACACACCACGACCAATCAAAGTAGCCGTTATGAATAATAATACCCACCTCTTGAAATTTTATAAATCTTATCTCTCAAAATTGACTTCATTTTTGGATTCGGAATATCGAAATTAGCCAACGGTGAAATTTTGGTACTTTTTCGGATAAATTTCATATTTTGATGAATAGTGAAAATTACTAAATTTTAATTAAAAACAAATTTTTTAATTGAAATAATTAATAGTGATAAATAATGAATTTGATTGGTTTTAAATTATATTTAGAATATATTTTTACCATTTAATCCAATGTTGGTCATTGGACATAATTTCACCTTTAAACTGAACATAAACAAGTGTCAATCTTTTGATTGTTATTGTTTCTTAAAAACACACATTTTGTTTTAACAATGAGAATTAATTTTAAATTAATAAATGAAACTTCTATGTTTTTTATTTGGTAAAATATACTTCATTATTGAATTTTTAATATCAAAATTATCATAGGGTAAATTTTTGGTATTTTTCTGAAAACTTTCAATTTTTGATGAATAGTGAAAAACACTGAGTTACTGTTTAAAACCAGCTTTTTATTTAAATAATTATTTATATTGTTTAAATTTATTTTATTTCAAAATAGATACATAATACCTATATAAATTCAATTTATTTCATTGGAATATGTTTATAATAATTTTAGATATATAAAAAATTTACTGATCTTTTTCACCGTCTTTTACCCACCTCCTAGGAGAATTTGTAAGTTCAAATAAAAATTAATTTTACCACTCCTGTAAGTGGAATTTAGAAAATCTTAGAGACACAGTTAATATCAAGGAGTAAAATGTGGTTCAATGAGATGAAAATGAATTGGTGAATAGTAACTGTTTTCTTTTATTTACCACGGTTAAAAGTAAATAGGGTAATTAAGGGTAAAAATGATATTAATATTATCCTAACATATGTAATAATTCTATTGGACAAGTGTATCTTGACCAAAAACAACCTTAGGAATAAAATATTATCATTTAGGTCCTGTTGGATTAGATTAGGACATTTAGTATTATTTAATTCAAAGAAGAGTTAAAAGAGTTAAAATCAATGTTTATTTACTAAAACATTTTTCATATAGGGTTATACATAAGATAAATTAGATTGTAAATAATCATTAGAAATATAAAAATATTTCCTACATAATGGTATTTTATTTATAATTTTTATACATTAAATAATTTAATTTATTTATGACACAATGGTGATGCAATAATTACCTAATTAATGATGTATTAAAATAATTGATATTATAAATATCAAAATAAATGTAATTTGAGAATTTTTATGAATTCCACTAATTTTATAGGTTAATATGACATATTAGGATTGATTATATAATTTTTTTTCGAAGTAATAATGCTGTTATGAATTTATCCAAAACAAAATACCCAATAGTGTCAAAATTGACATAAAAGAGTTTTTAAAACAAATATTATATTATTAATTTATATTCAATTACTAAAAATCTAAGGTTCAGCCAAGAGACTTATATCATGATATAGGTGTATAATTAATGGACCACTTGGGGGTCACTTGGAGGTATATAGTAAGTTTATTAACTATATAATATAAAAATACAAAGTGACATAGTAAGTGTCAAACTAATTAACTTAGAGTTAAAAATAAAAGATAAGGCTAATATAATGACCCAAACCTGTCTAAATTAAATTGGTCGAGTGGTTTCCGACCCATCCCCACCTTAAACTTTAAATAATCCAATTTGGAGCCATTATAAACCGAATATGAATTTATTATAAAATAATATTTCTAGCTTTTCCAAAGGTGTCCCTCACCCCTCTTATAAAAGGGCACACCCCATTCTCAATAATTCACACATTCAAAGCCTTTTGGATCGGCTAAACCCTGCCCAAATACTCTCTAAAATTCCCTCACTTCAACCTAGAGGCCTTATTTTGATCAGAAAGCCAACCTAAGGAGCCCTTTTGATCAAATCAAAAGGAAGAACCCGAAGAAGATGTAATGTTTTCACCACCCTCTTTCAAATTCCTTTCTTCTTCAACTTATTCTTTATTTTTATTCCCATTATAAAGTAATAACTCCAGTATCTTATATATACTGTTATGTTATTATAAATATGGTACAACCATATTCATTATTCTATCCATCCTTTGAATGACATGTCACCATACGTGCGTACGTACGGCCTGCCATCTCCACGTCGTGGTGTAATTGTTATTCAATAAATTATTATTTGGATGGGTATAATAATGATGTGTAATTCGTGTAAATAATAAATATAACATGATAATTATTATGTATATATGATATACCATCCAATTATATAATATTTTAATATCAAAAGAATGATACTTTCACTCGGGCGTATGTACAGATTACCGTCTCCACGACGCGTTGAGATTCATTTCCAAGTTCACAATTTATCGACGAATATAAAAATATATATTACTAATAAGTATGTAATATATGACATAATAATGCTACTGGAGACATATATATTTATATATATAAGTATTTATGTACTTACATATATCTTATTCACTTACATCCCTTCAATACTATATGAAAACAGAAACAACGTTTTTGAGTACGTACGGACTACCATCTCCATAAACGTTGTTTTCCATTTCATATATATATGTCTATTATACATATTTATATTATAAATATATATGATATATTTATCATGTTTTATATTCTGGAAGTATTTAAATCATGATCTAAGTGATACAACCAAGAGTAACAAGTTAAAACACATACGATAAAGAAAGCGATTATTACTCGAAATGTTAATTTAACATGGAAATTATTATTAAATGGGTAATATAAATTCGTAAATGAATCATGTATGATATCATAAATATTAATATGGTTCTAGTATAATTTAATAACATACTAGGATCTACGTACAGAAGGTTAAACGTACCCTCGACTAAAGGAAACTGCAAGGTAAGGGGTTTCTTATCTCACTTTTAATTCCATGATATTTCCATTGTTCACCACTTATTTGTTGCATGTGGTGTATTGTGTACTGCCATTTGATATGTATTATCATAATCCTCTTTATATTCATGATATTATATGATTCATTTGGTTGTTATTGACTATTTTTCATACGACTCGATTGATTACAATGAGGTAAGGGGTTTTCATCTCACTCCTTATTCCCATGAGATTCATGCCATATTGCCACTATTACCTTTTGTGTGGTGTATGTACTGCCCATAATTTTATTCTTTGTGTAATACACTTTAATTTATGTTTATTTACATATTCATTGTATGATACCTCTTTCATGGGTTGTATGTTTCGTAAGTTACCAAATTGGTAAGGGTTAATTCCTCAATCTCATTATTATCCGAGATTGTTTATGTGTAAGTATTTACTGGGACATTTTTATCATCCATGTCAATTTTTCATAAAAATGATTTGCAAATGAAGATTTTAAGGTTTTTGAAAGGTAACCTTTTTCATGATTACTATTTCAAATGTTTTAAAGATTTATCTTTCTAAATCTTTTTAATTAATGTCCATGTTGTCAAAATGATTTTTAGGGTTTATTTATATGGACACGAATGTTTGGAAATTATAATTCTTTTCAAAAGTTTCAAAGTGGTATGGGACACTTTGATTCAAAAATCTCTTTTAAATTACTTCCTTTATAAATTTTTTACTTTTAAATGATTTTACAAAAATGATATTTCTCTAAAAATGTTTTACTCATCATTTTCATATATGTCAACATCCTTTGATGGATTTTAAGCTCATTTGAAGTTGATTTATTATACAAGACTTCCATTGAAGGTTTTGTGATATATCTGACTGTGGATGTGTTATTTTTATACCATTCATGGTTTATGGAGAAAGTCTTGACAATTCGTATGCTAGTTTTAATACGAATATTTATGTTATGTTTAAACCTATTCATATGAGGAATGAATTGGAATTAATAAGTGACGGGTGGAACCCACTATAGCTCCTCGATGCATCGGTAGGTCTCATGATACAAACAACTATCTTGGCATGAGGCCTTGACAAAATCTTATTTTTAGCCTTGGCAGGAGGCCTTGGCTACGTGGTTATGATAGTCCGGCATTATGCATTCCATCATTATGAAAGTGGTTAGTGATGTTGCATGTGATTATTCGACTAGTAGAATATCCATGTGAATAAGAAAATGACATTATTTCATTTTATTTTTGCCATATTATGCTGAATTTCAAGTTTAAAAGGCTTTTGTTTTAGTTATACATTGCCTTAAATGTTTGTGCTTATTTATAAAAGTTTCCACTGTATTTATTACCCTTACTGAGTGTTTGAGCTCACCCCTTTATATGTTTTATTTTCCCCAGGATTCCAAGAAGTGTATTGTGATTGATATGCAGGTTTATTCTAAGGAAATAATGGAGTTCATAAAGAATATTTATAATGTTTTGTATGTCTTAAAGTACAATGTAACATTCATGTATGTAATATATTTTCCAAGACTGCTAAACTGATCGGTCTATCGGGACTTGATTCCTTATAATCATGCCAATGTATTAAAATAATTCACCGACCCTGGGTAACTGGGGTTAGGGCGTTACAGTTGGTATCAAAGGAAGTTTATCAATAACCTTGGAAACTAGATTTAGATAAACTCTGATTAGAGAACATCACCCTAAGATAGACTTTGAGGATTAGTACTGAAGAACTTCCTAGAATTTTGGTATTGTAGAGATTTTGTGTGTTTTCAAAGAAATACATCTCTGTCTGGATACTAGTAGGTAGAGGCGGCTCTGGCACAGATGTACCTAGGGGTAAAACCTGAAAACATCGCTTTGATCTAGACTCGAACAGGAACTGGTGCACGACAACGGGCCTTGCTGCACTATTGGTTACGACACTCCTAGGGGATATGCTTAGGATAATTCTCATTTTCTTTACAAACCATTATGAATGGATTATGAGTATATACTTACTCAAAGAAAACATTTTTATGATTATGGATTATATCCATAAACTTTTTAATTTATGTTGAGTGTTTTACATGTTCGGGATTAGGTATTTCTATTGATAAACTAATCTAGTGTATGCCATTGTATAGAAATTATGCCCAGTAGAAGGAATGTGAACTCCAGAAATACATATGATCCAAAGAGTAAGAAAGATCATATCTTCCACGGTATTAAGACAGAATTTATAAGGGAAATATTCTCCCACGTATTATCATCATATGAAGGAATAGTATCATATGTTGATAAGATAAGTAAAGAATTATCGGAGTCCTATGGCTTTGAAGGGAAGCCAGAGAAGAAAAGGATGGTAGAGAGAAGGACAGATAAAGGGAAGAAGGTAAAGAAGGATTTCCCCATATGATATAACTGTGGAAAGAATCACCATGGAAAATTCTTGAAGGGAATGTGAGTATGTTATAAGTTTGGAGAAGAAGGACACCATGTACGTGACTACATGAGTAATAAAAAGGTTTCAAATGTACAATGCTTCATCTGCAAGGAGTTTGGACACTTTGTGAACCAATGTCCCAGTCATCAGACTATGCCACAAATGATGCTATTGGATAATAATCGAGTTATGTTACTACCACAAATGAAGAGGAATCACTAGGGTTCTTATGTTGTTATTTTTGAATTATTTCATTTAAGTGTTGTGTCAATGATGTTCTGGAAATAAATAAGGATTGTACTACAGTACTATTTCATTGAGAATTTGAGATTTTATGGTACTAAAAATAGTTACTCTACAACAAGTTAATCTTTTTTGAAATTACATGGTTTAAGGAAAGATAAACCTTAATATGGTCCTAATATTGAGGTACTGATTTTGGAATAAGATATGGTTGATTTGGGTAAATTATATTGGATATTCTTGACTTCCTTGAAACTGATTAAAGATTTGTATATTCCAACATTGTTGGAGTCTACAACATTTTTGGATGGATAAAGTATATCTAGTATTATATAATGAATAAGGGAGCATTAATGTAATCAATAAAGTTTTATGGTAATTCAGGATGTTTCAGTGTTTTAAAAGAATACATGATGAAGGTATTCACATGCTATTATGGGATAAAAAGGATCTACATTTTTTTACCATTCATATAAATTTTGGACTGAGAGCTTACATAAATATTTTGGATAAGTCTAAATGTTGGAAGGGATTATGTTTGAAAGGTTATTTTTGGATTTTTATAAAAGGACACCACGAAGACCATGTGACGAACCGTCACGCCAGACAAAGCTGCGGGAATCGAACCCACAACCATAGTGCAACTGGGATTTATCGCCTACCACTAGACTACGTGAAGTTCCTGGATGGTATAATGTATTTTCTTTTTTTAAAAGTTCTGATAAGTGAATTATAAATTAATTATATTTGGAACCCTATACGATTAGGATAAATAGAGTATTTTTGAGTTGTATTATGTTTTGGGGTGAAAGATAAGTTTGTGGAAGAAATTTATTAATGGATAAAACTCTAATTATAAAGTAAGTATATCTCCTTATGATCTTATACAATCTCATAAATAAATTCCTCAACATTAAGAAAAGGATCTTAGAACAAAAATGTTGTCCTATATGGTACCTTAAATCATCACAAATTTATGGCTTTGGGATTGTTGTCCTTTTCATAACCACGTTCTATACCACTCTCCATCAGATATTTATGGTTAGATTTCTATTCCATATCCATATTTTCCTACATGGAACCCTAGTATGTGTTATTTTCGGTAACCTTCATACTTACCACTCTTTATTTTCAATAGAGGCCTCATTAATCCATTTTTCAATGTGGGATTTCAACTAAGATATTTTGAAATGTCAACCCCAAGTTTCTAATACCGAGTATAAATTGAGAGGATGAAATTTATTGCAGAAGAGGATAATGTAACACCCCAATCTTCCATGGTATGCTTTCCTTTGAATAATACAATAGCGTGTGTTGAACGCAACTTCGAGTTCTGACACACACCACGACCAATCAAAGTAGCCGTTATGAATAATAATACCCACCTTTTGAAATTTTATAAATCTTATCCCTCAAAATGGACTTCATTTTTGGATTCGTAATATCGAAATTATCCAAGGGTGAAATTTTGGTACTTTTTCGGATAACTTTCATATTTTAATGAATACTGAAAATTACTAAATTTTAATTAAAAACAACTTTTTAATTGAAATAATTAATAGTGATAAGTAATGAATTTGAGTGGATTTAATTTATATTTAAAATATATTTTTACCATTTAATTCAATGTTGGTCATTGGGCATTATTTCAAATTTAAACCAAACATAAACAAGTGTCAATCTTTTGATAGTTATTGTTTCTTAAAAACACGCATTTTGTTTTTACAATGAGAATTAATTTTAAATTAATAAATGAAAATTTTATGTTTTGAATTTGGTGAAATAGACTTCATTATTGAATTCTTAATATCAAAATTATCTTAGGGTAAATTTTTGGTATTTTTCTGAAAACTTTCAATTTTGGATGAATAGTGAAAAACACTGAGTTACTGTTTAAAACCGGCTTTTTATTTAAATAATTATTTATATTATTTAAATTTATTTTAGGTCAAAATAGATACATAATAACTATATAAATTCATTTTAATTCATTGGAATCAGTTTATAATAATTTTAGAAATATAAAAAATTTATTGAACTTTTTCACCGTCTTTTACCCACCTCCTAGGAGAATATGTAAATTCACATAAAACTTAATTTTACCTCTCCTGTGAGTGAGATTTCGAAAATCCGAGATACACGGTAAATATCAAATAGTAAAATGTGGTTCAATGAGATGAAAATAATTTTTGGTGAATAGTAACCTTTTACTTTTATTTACCACAGTTAACAGTAAATAGGGTAATTAAGGGTCAAATGATATTAATATTCACCTAAAACATGTCCTAATTCTATTTTACAAGTGTATATCAACCAAAAACAACCTTAGGAATAAAATATTATCATTTAGGTCCACTTGGATTAGATTAGGATGTTTATTATTATTTAATTCAAAGAAGAGTTACAAGAGTTAAAATCAAAGTTTTTTTACTAAAACATTTGTAATATAGGGTTATACATAATATAAATTTGATTGTAAATATTAATTAGAAATATAAAAATATTTCCTACATTATGGTATTTTATTTATAAATTTTAGACATTAAATAATTTAATTTATTTATGGCACAATGGTGATGTAGTAATTACCTAATTAATGAAGTATTAAAATAATTGACATTATAAATACCAAAATAAATGTAATTTGAGACTTTTTATGAATTAAACTAATTTTATAGGTTAATATGACATATAAGGATTGATTATATAAATTTTTTTCTAAGTAATAGTGCTGTTATGAATTTATCAAAAACAAAATACCTAATAGTGTCAAAATTGACATAAAAGAGTTTTTAAAACAAATATTATAATATTAATTTATATTCAATTTCTAAAAATCTATGGTTCGGCCAAGAGACTTATATCATGATATTTTTATCATTAATGGACCACTTGGGGGTCTCCTGGAGGTATATAGTATGTTTATTAACAATATAATATAAAAATACAAAGTGACATGGTAAGTGTCAAACTAATTATCTAAGAGTTAAAACTACAAGATAAGGTTAATATAATCACCCAAACCTGTCTAATTTATATTGGTTGAGTGGTTTTTGACCCATCCCTACCTTAAAATTTAAATAATCCACTTTGGATCCATTAGAAACTGAATATTAATTTATTATAAAATACTATTTCTAGCTTTTCCAAAGGTGCCCCTCACCCCTCTTATAAAAGGGCACACCACCTTCTCAATAATTCACACATTAAAAGCCTTTTGGATTGGCCAACCCCTGCAAAAATACTCTCTAAACATCCCTCACTTAAACATAGAGGAATTATTTTGATCAGAAATCCAACCTATGGAGCGCTTTTGATCAAATCAAAAGGAAAAACCAGAAGAAAAGGTAATGTTTTTACCACCCTTTTTCAAATTCCTTTCTTCTTCAACTTCTTCTTTATTTGTTATTCCCATTCTAAAATAATAAATCCAGTATCTTATATATACGGTGATGTTATTATAAATATGTTACAACCATATTCATTATTCTATCCATCCTTTGAATGACATGTCACCATACGTGCGTACGTACAGCTTACCGTCTCCACGTCGTGGTGTAATTGTTATTCAATAAATTATTATTTGGATGGGTATAATAATGATGTGTAATTCATGTAAATAATAAATATAACATGAAAATTATTATGTATATATGATATACCATCCAATTATATATTATTTTCATATCAAAAGAATGATATTTTCACTCGTGCGTACGTACGGATTACTGTCTCCACGACGCGATGAGATTCATTTCCAAGTTCACCATTCATCGACGATTATAAAAATATATATTACTAATAAGTATGTAATATATGAAATAATAATGCTACTGGAGATATATATATTTATATATATAAGGATTTATGTACTTACATATATCTTATTCACTTACTTCCATTCAGTACTATATGAAAACAGAAACAACGTTTATGCGTATGTACAGACTACCGTCTCCATAAACGGTGTTTTCCATTTAATATATATATCTCTATTATACATATTTATATTCTAAATATATATGATATATTTATCATTTTTTATATTTTGGATGATTTTGAATCATGATCTAAGTGATACAACCAAGAGTAACAAGTTAAAACATGTACGATAAAGAAAGAGATTATTACCCGAAATGTTAATTTAACATGTAAATTATTATTAAATGGGTAATATAAAGTCACAAATGAATCATGTATGATATCATAAATTTTAATATGGTTTTGGTATAATTTAATAAAATACTACGATCTTCGTACATGAGGTTAAATGTACCCTCGACTAAAGGAAAGTGCAAGGTAAGGGGTTTCTTATCTCACTTTTAATTCCGTGAGATTTCCATTGTTCACCACTTATTTGTTGCATGTGGTGTATTTTGTACTGCCATTTGATATGTATTATCATGATCCTCTTTGTATTCATGATATTATATGATTCATTTGGTTTTTATTGACTATTGTTCATACGACTCGATTGATTACGATGAGGTAAGGGGTTTTCATCCCACTACTTATTCCCATGAGATTCATGCCATATTGCAACTATTACCTTTTTTGTGGTGTATGTACTGCCCATAATTGTATTCTTTGTGTAATAAACTTTAATTTATGTGTATTTACATATTCATTGTATGATACCTCTTTCATGGGTTGTATGTTTCGTAAGTTACCAAATTGGTAAGGGTTAATTCCTCAATCTCATTATTATCCGAGATTGTTTATGTTTAAGTATTTACTGGGACATTTTTATCATCCATGTCCATTTTTCATAAAAATGATTTCAAAATGAAGATTTTAATGATTTTTAAAGGTACTCTTTATCAAGATTAGAATTTCAAATGTTTTAAAGATTTATCTTTCTAAATAATTTTAATTAATGTCTATGTTTTCAAAATGATTTTATGGATTTATTTATATGGACATGAATGTTTTGAAATGATGATTCTTTTCAAAAGTTTCAAAGTGGTATGGGACACTTTGATTCAAAAATCTTTTTTAAATTACTTCCTTTATAAATTTGTGACTTTTAAATGATTTTAAAAAAATGATATTTCTCTCAAAAAGTTTTAATCATCATTTTCATCTATGTCAACATACTTTGATGGATTTTAAGCTCATTTAAAGTTGATTTATTATACAAAACTTTCATTGAAGGTTTTGTGATATGATTGACTGTGGATGTGTTATTTTTATACCATTCATGGTTTATGGATAAAGTATTGACATTTTTTATGCTAGTTTTAATACGAATGTTTATCTTATGTTTAAACCTATTCATATGAGGAATGCATTGGACTTAATAAGTGACGGGTGGAGCCCGCTATAGCTCCTTGATGCATCGGTAGGTCTCATGAGACAAAATAGTGTCTTGGCATGAGGCCTTGACAAAATCTTATTTGTAGCCTTGGCATGAGGCCTTGGCTACATGGTTATGATAGTCTGGCATTATGAATTCCATCATTATGAAAGTGGTTAGTGATATTGCATGTGATTATTCAACTAGTAGAATATCTATGTGAATAAGTAAATGGAATTATTTCATTTTACTTTTTCCATATTATGTTGAAGTTCAAGTTTAAAAGGGTTTTGTTTTAGTTAAACATTGCCTTAAGTGTTTATGCTTATTTATGAAAGTTTCTTTTGTATTTCTTACCCTTACTGAGTGTTTGAGCTCACCCCTTTCTATGTTTTATTTTTCCCAGGATTTCAAGAAGTGTATTGTGATTGATATGAAGGGTTAATCCAAGGGAATAATTGCATTTATAAAGATTATTTATGATTTTTTGTATGTCTTAAAGTACAATGTAACATTCATGTGTGTAATTTGTTTTCCAAGACTTCTAAAATGATCATTCCTTCAGGACATGATTCCTTGTAATCATGCCAATGTATTAAAATAATTCACTAACCCTGGTTAACTGGGGTCGGGGTGTTACAATTTTTGTATAATTTAGACCAAGCATGTTAACAACTTTTTTCATATCATAAAAAGACTCGGGGATTTTTTATTTAGGAAATGCATAATGAATCAGTTCCAATTTCATTAACATTGCCTTATTTTTAATTCCACATAGACATTTGATATGGTACAACTTCAGTAGAAAAGAAAGCTTTGAATATTTAAAACACCCACTATACAAATCTTGATTTCTGTCATTAACTAAATCATGAAACACATTTTCCTTAGTGGTGTTTTCTCTTACATTTGGATCCACAGAATCAAGAGGAGGATCCAATGATATATTACAATCTTTATCTAGTAGTGTTACAGTATCAAAACATCACTTGTCACGTAGCAATTTGTAGCACCCTCATCTGGTTGTTTTTTTATGTTTTGAGGTTGGTAGTGGTGTCTTGCAGTTCCGAGTGCATCATTTATGAGGTTTTTCATTTCATTTTCCATTGTTGATGTAGTTGGGACCTCATTTTGTGGATTAACATCACTGCTAAATCATTCTATAACATTAGATTCTCCATGCCAAATCCAACACAAATATTGATCAGGGAATTTCTTCATTATTAATTGTTCATAAACTTAATCTCTCTTCAACCATCTTCTAAATTTACATTTAGGACATGGGCATATTATTCTCCCTTCAACGGATCGATTAGAAATTTCAAAATCTAAAAACTCCTTCAAACCCATAACATACTGTGGTGCGTTCCTTGGTAATGTGATCTAGGTTTTATCTATGTATATCACAATGTGCCTACACAATATTAAAAAAAATTAAAACACATAGTTACTACTAAATAGAGAAATAGATTCATATATACGATAGTGTAAGATTACAGAAACATAATATAATAAAGATAATACATTGATCATAAAGTAGGCATAATATAATTGTACTTATTTGAGGAGAATATTCTCAAGTTTATGTGCTATGGTGTAGTGAAATCCATACTATTTTTGATGTGCTCACACGAGTAACTGCACATTATGGAGCTATATTAGATCTTATATTCTTGGTCTTTAGTATAGTAAGGTCATTATTTGGCCTATAATGTTTGACATGCGCTTCCAAACTAGGCTTGGTGTGAATTTTATTCTAGTAGAGTAGGCCTGGCATGAACTCAAGTTTTCATGGATGTAATTTTGTGTTTCCTATGCACTTTTTATTGAGGTTTCTTGGTATCCATTTAATTTTTTACTACACTAGTAGAGAGTAGATTCAATGCATGAACATAAGTATCATGATTCATCACCATTAGAAATTTTGACATAGTAAAGATATATTACTATCCACTCATTTTTTAAATTCAATAAAAATTCTTATTTAATCAATTTAGTTTATTAGATCCAGCTAGATTTATTATTTTCCTTTACAATTCTTAGATTTCCATCAAATGCTCCTCTGAGCATTAATCTAATCATCCCATAGTTTCCATTATCCCATAAACCCACATCAATAATCATCCTATGAGTTCAATGTCAATTACATTATCAATTTCATAATCATGGTATTCAATGATCAATCATAAGCTACCACAATGTGATACACTCAATAGGGCATATAGAAACTAAAACAAGTAGTTGGGAACCAAAAAAATCATCCATTTGATAACAATAAAACAAATAATTCGACAATGAATAAGAAAAATAGGAATATCCATATCTAAATTGAAACATAAACATCCCATTAAAAAGCTTCACACAATAACTCAAAAAACATGATAACACAACTCTCAACCTAAGGTATCTATTCCTATTAACCATATGACAATAAATAGAAAAAAGAGATCCCCTCTCTTAACAAACATCATCCTCCACTTTTTTCCACCAAAACCACAAACTTAAATCTTAAAATACCTCTACCACCATAGAGCACACATATATAGAATCAAAAGTATTTTTATCATCAGAAACACAAGGAAAAAATACGTACATAAAAAAATTGATAAAATCCTTTAGAAACCAATAATAGACTCACCTAGCCCCAAATAATTATTTCCATAACCAACCTGATCATTACCGACTTGAATTAATAGATTCATTATGAATAGGTTTCATATTACTTATTTTAAGAAGTTTTATATTCCTATGTGAAATTTATATTATAATGTTTATGTTTCTTAATTTTTTTAAAAAATTTAATCAGATTATTTGTAAGTATGTTTTGTAACTCTGATTTATTGGATGACTTATATGTATGATACCCATAATCTAATCATTAGACAATCTCTGACTCTGATTACTTTAACAAATGTGGTTTTGGATTTATGTTAGTTTAGTTTTTCAAATAGCAATTCACCCTCAAACTCTTGTTTCTATCATATAATCTTACAATAAAATGTTTTCTACATCGATTAGATTTAAAATTATTGAAATATATTTTAATTAAACCATATTGAAAGGAACCAAATCTAAATGAACAAAATAATATAGAACTGAAGACATGCAAGACTCATTTAATATATCTAAATAATACAAGACTGCATAAAAATAGATGCAAAAGAAATGAATCGAACCATATTTAACATTCTAAATCCAACATAATTAGAATTGAACAAAAATAAAATATAATTTAATTTAATGGAAGTGAACACAATCTACCCATACAATCCTAAACCTAACAAAACTAAATCAAAATTAATTTAGTCAAAATGAAACACAAAAACCTAGAATGACATGTATTAATCTAAAACAATAGATCTAAATCTATGTATTCAATATTCGGTGTCCCCTCAGACCTATTTTACCAAACTAAAATACAATGACATGTCCAGAAATAGGAAATAAATATGAAATATTTGTAATAAATTGATCTAAAAAATATTAAAACCAACCAACCATAACCTTTAAACAATTTCTAAAAAAACTATTTATAACATGTACACATTTATTTCAAACCATTTCAAATAAAAAATTTAGAAACCCATTGCATGTAAGATCATTTAATGGTCTAACCAATCAATTACAAGGTTATTTACTAAAACAAAAAATTTTAAGACCATTAATGCTCCACTCATATACACTAATTGCATAAATTCATTCCAATGAGTTAAAATTTCAAAAATCATTTTATACTAAAAAATATTTAATTGGATGAGTTTAACCTAAATCATTACACTTGAATCATTCAATTTTAAAAAATAAACCCTCGTATTAAATTAACAAAACCATTATGAAACATTTAAATTGTCTAATATTATATCTTATAAATATTCATTTTGACAACCACAACTTTAAAATGTATCACTATTTTTCAAATTAAAGAAAATGTGATCAAAGAAACCATAAAAATTATGAACCAACCTATCGAGAGTAAAATTAAATTGAAACAAATAGAATACAATCAAAATTTAAATGAATTAAAGTGTAACAATAGTTATGAAAATAATATAAATCTTATTTTATTTCATTTAACAACACAAAATTCAACTGAATAAAATGAAAAAATGTATAAATTTCAATTGAAATGAACCAAATCATATATATTCAATATTTCCAAACACTACTTTACATAAAAAATACTAAATAAATATAAATTGAAAAAAAAGTCCAATCCAAATTGATCTGAGCAAAACAAGATTGAACTAAACTAAACGATATTTACCAAAGATAAACTAAACTGATATGTTTTATTCATAAAATAACAAAAAAATATGGATTCAATGTAAACATGAAAATTATCCTAAATAATACTTTCTCATAGTAAACTCACCAGGAGAAGGGGGGTCGCGGGGTTGCCGGGAGAAGGGGGTCGTGGGGTCACGTGGTCATAGGGGGTCACAGGGTCTTCGGGTCGTAGGGGATCGTAGGGGGGGTCACCGGGAGAAGGGGGTTGCCGGGAGAAGGGGGTCGCTGGGGTTAACCGGGGGGGGTCACTGGGGGGTCACTGGGGGGGGTCACTGCGAGAAGGTGAGTTGCAGGGGGTCACTGAGAGAAGGGGGTCACGAGGTCATGGGGGGTCCGGGGGAGAATTGGGGTCTGGGTCCGAAGGGAAGGTTCGGGAGTGTAAAAAAGATATGGTTTCAGGGCGGTTTATTATAAACCGCCGTGAAACCATTTTTAAAAAAGGTTTAGCAGCGGTTTTGTGAACCACCGCTACAAAACCGCCGCTAAAGTCAGTTTATGTTGTAGTGTGTGATCATTAAAACATGATTAAAACATTAGGAGTCCAACAATATCCCCATTTTTATGATCACAAATCTTGTGAGTGAGATATCTTTTCTTAGTGGATGTGTCTCTCCCTTAGTGTGCATTTAGAGTGCATGAGTGTCTGTCTCTCCCCTTTTGGGATTATCAAAAAGAGTACAAAAGTAAAATAAATAGTCAAGTTGAGTTTACAATGCATTAGATGGAGAAATATTTTTCATTACAATTAGTAGACAATAAAATACAGAAATATCCCCATCAAAAAATAGTGTTCAGTTTTCTTCCGCACTGGATGTCTTTTCTTTTCCCTTGGCAGCAATATCAGGAGAATCCATAAGAGAAGAGGTAGAATTTGAAGAAGGTAGTGTACCAACAGGCAGAGAAGGAAGTGGGATAACTTCAAAAATAAAGGGGGTCAAGGTAGGTTTGGTAGAAGACAGAGGCAATTGTTGGTCGAGGATAACAAGTATGATCTGACTCAGAGCCTGAGAGAAAAACATAGAGGTAGAGGCAAAGGATGTCAATGAAGAAGGAGGCAAACTAGGCCATAAGAGTGCAGCTACATTAGCCACAATAGCAATGCTATGCACATGAAGATGAGGCCTCAATAGATTGATGAAGTCAATAATAATCTCACCACCATTCTGCATCCCTTTCTCAAAGTAATATTTGTTCTCCATGAAATTTTCCACAATTGAGTAAAATCATTAATCTTTTGAAATTGAGTTTTGAAAGCTTGAGTTACAAGAGGGACTTTCAGTTTCTCTACAAGGTCATTGAAATGGTTTGTTTTATCATGCTTATAGAAAATCCAATTAAAGTATAAAAACACCTTCTCAGTAATTTCTTCCTGAGAATCATTGGAAATCTTGGAATTAATTATTACTAGATCAAGAAATCTGTCACTTTACTTAACAACCACAGATAGAGACTGTTTGTCAAATCCACTGAGAACTGATTGATGTTCTTCCTTAACAACTGTTCTGAATAGATCACTGTCCAAGGATGGTTGAGTAGAATTTACAGAGGTACTAGAAGTTGTAACAGTTGAGTTAAAGGAATTTACTTTATTTATAACTTTTTGGAGACATCCCTTATACCCATATATTAATTTGTCGAGACCAATAACAAGTTGACATATTTATTTAACTATTTTCTTGTTTCTTTCAGACACCTTGTCCGCTAGTGAAGTTAGGAAAGGTTGAATCAGGGAGGCAACTTCCTATGGAATTTGACAACTAACATCCTCAACATGATGAGAAATAGGTTTTAGTGTTGATTTCAACACTCTCTGCATATCTTCAACTACAGCTCTCAGATACTCCACTTCATCACATAACTGTTTGTTCTCAACTCTGACCTCTTGAATTTCATGAAGCATTTTTTAATGAATCTGTCATATGATCTTTTCTAACAAGAGGGTAGCATATCATTCACTCAAGTTGGTTATAGGAGTAGTTTGAGTGTCTATGAACTTTTGAACTCTCGCCAATAAGGTAGTTCCAAAGGATATCAAATCATCCTTACTCACTAAGGTAGAAGGTTCTTATAAATTTTCAAGGATAGAATCTGAGACATGCTTAGGTTCCTTTGTAGAGATAATTTCAGGACCAGATATTAGTTTCAATTGAAACACAATCAAAAGATCTAAGCATTTAACTGAGGCTTCCTGGGAATCATTTCAATTAAAATAACTAGAAAATCTATACCATATATCCACAGAGCGTGGATAAATTGTATTATTCACATCAACACTTTCCAGATTGGGGTGCTTCAACCCCTCAATAGGTCAACATTTTACAGGACTAAGAGATATAGATATTTGACCTATTTCCAAAATTTCATCCCCAAAAGATTCACCCATTTCTTTTCTAACCAATTGAAAGTCTTGATATATTCTTTCTTAAGCATATGGGATATTCTCAGGAACAAATTATTCCTCTAAGTGTTCCTTAGATGCAGCTTCATACTCAAAAGAAAGTTCTTCTTCCAGATCAACCATTTATTTAGGAACATGTACTTCCTTCACAGTTAAGACTTGAGGAATAGGTTTACTACCTTCCTTATATAAGACAGTTTCCTATGTAGGTGCAAAAACCTCTTCTTCTTTTTCCCGAATAGGATTTTTAGCAATCTCATCTAGTTCCAGACTGGATCAGAAATTTCCTTAGGTCTTGAAGAATTCTCAACTAGGTTGAAATTTTCATAAACCTATCATTATCCTCTACCCATTCTTTTCTCCATGGATTCCAACTAATTTTCATTCTTTTGACTATAACCTTTAATATGAAAAATTCATAGTCCTTAATGACTTCTTCATTTGGTCTAAGAAACCCTTTATCATGAAGCATAGCAGAGATTAACCTTCAGTAGAATAGGGAGGTTGACTTAGAGGTTTTATTTATCAAATCACACATATGAAGTATAACATACTTTCATAGGTTAATCATGTGTCCATTCAATAGTAATATGTATCAAAAATACATCCCGATTATTTAGTGGGGCAGAATCTCATTTTCTTGGACTAATTAGATTCTGAACAGACATAAAAAAGTCTAGTTTCACCATATAGCTCAGCAGAAATATATCTTCTCTTTTTTTCATTCCTAATCAAGATTCCCAAGGCTTCATCTAAAATAAAGATATCACTTAGAGGAGGAGGACCTCTCTGGTAGTCCTAAAAAATTCCCTCATGAGGTATCCTTTGGCACACTACCCATAACCATGAAGAAAAAAATGCATATTTGACTATTGATCCTACTTCTCACAACAAAACCATCATCTGTATCAAAAGACAATTGAACAAAATGATAAAACTAAGTGAATATATTTCGATAAATCAATCTTTCCTCTTTTTTGAACAA
The DNA here is from genome assembly GCA_963277665.1 of Viscum album. NCBI lineage: Eukaryota > Viridiplantae > Streptophyta > Magnoliopsida > Santalales > Viscaceae > Viscum > Viscum album. The sequence continues at coordinate 1,496,669,330 of OY728155.1, read as the reverse complement.
ATCCATCCATCCTCGATCTTGTAGGACAATAAATACTAAAGACTTTCCATCAACCACTTGGGGAAGATTTTATTTTCCGGTACCACTATTATGTTCACTAGGTTTATATTTAAAGGACCTTCGGGCACTATCTTTGGTGCTATTTTCATCCTCTTCTTTGATCTTTTCTTCTCAAGAGTTGATGAGAACAGGTGTTTCATTATGGGTATTCAACAAAAGTTCAAGAGAGAGAGAGAGAGAGAGGTTTAGGTTTTGATAAAATAAGGCTCGAGTGAAGTAAGAAGTGAATATTATTTTGTTTTTATTATTTAGGGATATCAAGTTTCACAAATTCAATAGTGTGGAAAAGTAAAAGAATAAAATAATTAAGTACAACGATATGGGTTATAAAATGACAAAGTGTCTTTATGTTGAGACCTGGATAGACTTTCACGGTGAGACTGTAAGAGATTTTCAAGGTGAGACCGTAACAGGTTTTCATGGTGATACTGTAATAGATTTTCACGGTGAGACCATAAGAGGTTTTTAGGGTGATACCCTAAAAGGTTTTAACGATGAGACCGTAACAGGTTTTCACCGTGAGTCCATGACAAGTTTTCACGGTGAGACCGTAATAGGTTTTTACTGTGAGATCTCCACTGTGTGACTTCTAAATGGTGAAACCTTATTTTTTGATACAGTGTGTTCCAGACTGTAACCGATTGATAGTAACTATGAGACTATAAACATGAAACAACAAATTTTAAGATAGTAAACTATAGAACTATAAGAGTTAGAAATCAATATTAAGAGAGAGACTTGTGAAACCGTAAACTATGAAATAGTAAGTTGTGAAATAGTAACTTATTACTTAAGATTTATCATTCCCATTTCATGTATGATGCATTCTATTCTTTCAAAATTTAGTAGTTTGGTGAATATATCAGCTAGATGATATTCAGTTCCAATGAATTCCAAAGTGATTTCACTTTTTTGATAATGGTTTCTCAAAAAGTGATTTCTTACATCAATATGTTTTTCCCGAGAGTGTGAAACATGATTTTTTGAGATTTTAATGGAACTTTTATTGTCACAATTTATAGTTACACGCATCAATTGATATCCATAATCTAGTAATACGTGTCTCTTCTACAAAATTTTTGCACAATAACTACCAACATCTATGTAATCATCTTTAGCAGTATATAATGAAACCGAGTTTTGTTTCTTACGACACCATGATACTAGTGACTTGCCTAAAAAGTGACATGTTCTAGAGGTGATTTTTCTATCTAACTTACAACCACGAAAATAAGAATTATAATAACTAACTAAATCAAACGATTGTCTTTTGGGATAGAACAGTCCTAGATTGGGTGTATGCTTGAGGTATTTGAAAATTCTCTTAATATAATTTAAATGAGATTCCTTAGGGTTTTCATAAAAACGAGCACACATACATGAAATAACCATAATGTTAGTTTGTCTAGAAGTTAAGTAGAGTTAGATTCCAATCATTCCTCTATAATTGGTTTGATCAACAGATTTTCAATCTTCATCAAGATTCAACTTACAAGTAGTACTCATTGGAGTGTCACTACATTTAGTGCTATCTAATCCAAAACGTTTTATAAGATATCTAGTATTTTTTTGATTAAAGATAATACCATAATTATTTTGAATGATTTGAAATCTAAGAAAAAATTTTAGTTCACCCATTAAATTCATCTCAAATTCATTTTGCATCATTTTAGAAAACTCAATACATAAATAATTTTTTGAATATGCAAAGATAATATCATCTACATAAATTTAATCTACTAAAACATCATTGGAAAATCATTTTATAAAAAGGGTAGGGTCAACTATTACTTTTGTAAAACCTTTGTAAATAAGAAAAGTACTTAATCTATCATACCAATCTCTTAGAGCTTGTTTTAAATAATATAAATATTTTGATAATTTAAAACAATGATTTGGAAAATGAGGATTTGTAAAACCAAGGGGCTTCTCAACAAATAAATCATCTACTATATACCCAATTAGGAATGAAATTATAAGATCCATTTGATATATTTTGAAATTTAGAAGTGTTGTATATGCAAGTAGAATTACAATGGCTTCAAGTATAGCTACAAGTGAAAAGGTTTCCTCATAGTCAATTCCTTATTCTTGACTATACCCCTGTGCAACCAATATAGCCTTGTTTCTAACTATTCTACTAGATTTATCTACTTTATTTCGAAACACCCACTTAGTGCCTATGGTTAATGTGTCTTTAGGTATGTCAACAAGTTTAAAAACATTATTCCTTTCAAACTAATTATGTTCTTCTTGTATATCCATCACTAAAAATTCAACATTTGTAGAATCATTAATGTTTTAAGGTTCAGGTTGTGACAAGAAGACTTGCTGTTCAACCTGATTTCTAAGACTAGCTCTAGTTTGAGTTCCTTTATCTAAATCTCTTACAACTACATCTAAAGGATGGTTCTTAAGAGTTCTAACAGCTCTATAAAAAGAAGGACAAGTGATTTTAGGTTCTTCAATAGGTTCGGGTTCATTATGGCATAAATCTGAGGAATTTTGAGAACTAGATGTTTTCACAGATTTCTTTACAGGATTTTTAGTGGATTTTGAATTGATTTCCTAATTTAACACATCATTATACAGGTTCTCTGGAGTGGTCTAAGGCTCATGTGGATCTATTTCATCAAATTTGACATGGAAAGATTCGTCCACACATTTAGTTCTTTTATTAAACACTCTATAGGCTTTACTAGAGATTGAATATCCTAGAAAGATTCCATAATCACTCTTGGATGAAAATTTATCAATATTGTCCTTAGTATTAAAGATATCGACATTGCAACCAAAAACTTTGAAGTAGCTTACTTTGGGTTTTCTATTATTCCATAACTCAGATTGTGTTCATTTGATAATGGTTCTAATCAACACTATATTAATAATATAGCATGCTATATTAACAGCTTCGACCCAAAAATAAATAGGTATGTCATAATCACTAAGCATGGTTCAAGCAATATCTTGCAAGGTTCTATTTATTCTTTCTACAACTCCATTCTATTGAGGTATTATAGGGGAAGAGAAATTATGACTATAGCCATTTTGTGAACAAAAGGATTCAAAATCATGATTTTCAAACTCATGACCATGATCACTTCTTAAATATTTAATTCTAAGTCCACTAAAATTTTCTACAGTTTTAGCATATTTGGTGGAGTGAGAGTAGGATTATCTTTTGTGAGCCAAAAAGAAAGTACAAGTATATCTAGAAAAGTCATCTACAAGAACATAAACATAGTAATTATCATTTAAACTAGAAACTCTAAATGTTAAAAAAATCCATGTGAACCGGTTCGAGAGGTTGAGAAGTTGACAATTAATTCTTTAGTTTGAATGAAATTTTTTGTTGATTTTCCTTTTAACAAGGATTACACACTTTATCATTTGGAAAATATGTTTTGGGTAGGTCTTTGACTATGTTTTTTCTAGTTATCTTTCTAAGGAGTTAATATTACAGTGTCCTAGTATCTTATGCCAATGCCAAGACTCTTTGGGAAATACACTTAAACATGAAGCATTTTTAGAAACTAATGAATCTATTTTTACAGTGTATAAATTTTCATTTCTCATTACCGAAAAAATAATTCATTTTTAGAATTAAAAACATTGCCGACATCATTTTCAAATTTAACATGAAATCCATCATCACATAGTTGTGAAATACTAATAAGATTATATTTTAATCCATCAATAAATGGTTCTTTGTAAATTAAAACTAAATTAGAGTTATCTATTTGGCCAGGGCTAATGATTTTTCTTTAAGCATTGTCACCAAAGGTGACATGTCCACCACTAATTTTAATTAAGTTCTTGAAGCATGAATAATTCCCGATCATGTGTCTTGAACACCCACTTCCAAGTACCATAAGCTTTTATAGGAGATCTTTAAAAAACTTTCCTACAAAGTAGTCAAATAAAAACAGACTTTGGTACCCATATTTGTTTGGGTCTAGTAATATTAGTGACCAGTGCTTTAGGAACCCACATATTCCTTATAGGTTTACTATAAGAATTATGTAATGTTCTTGAAAAACAAACTATATTTGGTCCAGAAAATGTTGAGACATTAGAGAGTGAAATATAATTTGAACTAGTGAATGTTTTCCAAAACTATGAGTAAAGTTGTGTGTCGAAGATTTAGAAACAAAAATAGTTCTTCCATAATTTCATTTACCATGTTGGTATCCAATACCATTAGTATATTTAGGAGCAATCTGTTTACCTAGAATTTGTACAAAAGTATATTTACCATTAGTAAACCTTTTAAGTTACTTTTTCAATTATTCATTATATATCATTAGTGCATTGTTTTCTTTGAGTAATTGAACATTTTTCTCCCTTTCTACAATATGTTTAGATTTAGCAGTTGAGTTAATAGAATACTATTTCTTTAAAGACTTGTATTTATATTTTAGTTCATTACATGTCTCTTCAAGTATATTACAATACTCAAAAATTTATTCATTAGAAACATTCTCAGAATCACTTTCATCTCCAGAATAATAAGAATTGTGTACAGGAGATTCTAGTGTTACCTCAGATGTGTTTGTCAAAAAACACATATTGGATTTGTTATTCTATTCATCATGTGAAGATTCTGAGTCACTTGAACTACCCTCAGAAGCACTCCATGTTTCTTTCATTGCCTTTTTATAATTTCTATCTTTGTCCTCATATTTCTTTTTTTAATTAAGCTTGAGACAATCATCCTTTACATGTCCCTTTCGATTACATTCATAGAATACTATTTCATCATACTTGTCACTTCTTTTACAATCTTTCTTTCAGATTCCTTTTTGATCATATCTTCCTTTGAAGTTAGGATTTATAAAAAATTTATTCTTGTTGTAAAATATCTTAAATCTTCTGGATAATTGAACCATATCCTCATCACTGTCTGGTGATTTTTGTTCAATACTGGAACTTTCTACAGATGCTTCCAATTTCCCTTTTTCTTTGTGTTTAGAGGTGGTGGTCTTAAATGAAACAGATTTTCTTTTGATTTCATCATCCTTTTACTTGTTGACTTTTAACTCCACTTCATACATCATTAGTTTTCCAATGATTTTATTTATAGGCTAATTTCTAATGTTGCATGATTCTATAATAGAGATAGAGGTTCCTCTCGATCTATTAGGCAGGCATCTGAAAATCCTCATGATTTTTTTCTTTTGAAGTCACTTCTCTTCCAAGAGAAATCATTGTGTTGAAAATTTCTTTGAACCTGAGATACATGTCAGAAAATAGGCTCATATGGTTTCATTTTAAAGTTATAATATTTAATAGTATAAGTATTAAGTCTTCTTTCTTTCACACTAGACGTTCCTTCATGTGAAACAGACAAAGAATCCCAAATTTCAGGGGTAATTTTACATGCATAAATTCTGTTAAATTCCTCATCTCCTAAGGAGAAATATAAAGTATTCATGGATTTGAAATTTTTATTGTAGGCAGTCTTGGTTGGATCATCCCAAGTGATTCTACCATTAGAAGTAATCTTATACTCATTTATAATTGAAGACAAAATTTCAAAACCCATACTTTCTAAATGCATTTTCATTTTAATTTTCCATTGGGCACAATTGGCTCCATTAAAGAGTGGTGGTATATTTGTTTCAGTACCATACAGTATATTATCCATAATAAATAAATAATTTGAAAGAGCTATAAATTTATAATTAACAGAAATTTATAGATCTTTAAAGTGAAACTAAAATCAAAGTTGAATAGTTTCAAAAGCATAGGATTAATAAGAATAATGATCTTCCTTTGATACCAAATGTTGGTCGAAGTAGAGTTCTAAAGGGGGGGGGGGTGAATTGAGTATCTATAAAAAAATTATGTTTGAAAATATCTCTTTAAAAGGTTCCCCAATAAAAATAAATACAGCCCAGTTAATCAAATTAATACGGTTATGAAAGTTTGACTATTTAAATAACTTATCAGAAGACTGATTAATTATTAGTAATATTAATATCATTTATTAATATTACTTTTGATGTTATTATAATAATGAAAAACAATTATAACTTATTTCCATGATTAAATATCAATGTAAATCTAGTGATTTATGAATTATCCAGTAAAATAGAGAAAACTAAATTAAACAACACAGCAGATATAAAACATGTGGTTCAGTCTCAAGCAAGAATTCATGGATTTGTAATTGTTATTGTAGGCAGTCTTGGTTGGATCATCCCAAGTGATTCTATCAGTAGAAATAATTGTATACTCATCTATAATTGAAGACCAAATTTCAAAACCCATACTTTCTAAATGCATTTTCATTTTAATTTTCCATTGGGAATAGTTGGTTCCATTACAGAATAGTGGTCTGTTTGTTGCAGCACCTTCCAGTCTATTATCCATAATAAATAAATACATTTAAATATATATAAATTTAGAAATAAAATTTTTTTAATGATCTTTAAAGTTTAACTAAAATCACAGTTGAATAGTTTCAAAAATAAAGTCTTAACAAGAATACAAAATCTTCCTCTGATACCAAATGTTGGTTGCAGTATAGTACTCAATAGGGTGGATGAATTGAGTAAATTTTAAAAAATTTGTTTGAAAAATTTTCTTGAATGTTTCCCCAATAAAAATAAATACACCCTAGTTAATTAAAGTAATACAGTTATAAAAGTTTGACTGTTTAAATAATTTCTCAGAAGATTGGTAAATTATCAGAAATCTTAATATCGGTTATTAATATTAATTTTGAAGCTATTCTAATAAGGCAAAAAATTATAACTACTTTCCAAGATTAACTATCAAAGTAAATATAGTTATTTATGAATTATCTTATAAAACAGAGAAAACTAAATTAAACAACACATAGGATATAAAAAAAGTGGTTCAGTCTCATGTCAAGACCTAATCCACTCTACTTGGGGATCACCTACCACCAAGAAGTGCATATTAATAAACCTGATCCACACCCTGGATCGGGGTAAACAACATTGAACATGACTTTCCAGGTCACACGATCACTTCTATAGTTTTTTGTGGGTATAAACAAACAGGTCACACAAGGAACTCTTCCACACTTATCTGTGGGAGTAAACAAGTGTAAAAATTTATGAGAGGAATGATTTCTTGTATCCTTTATTTTAGTATAGGAGATAGTTCATGTTTTTATAAAAACACACACACACTGCTCAAAAGCTAAAAATATTACATAATAGAGAAAAGATGATGAGATAAGGTAAGAAGTTCTTTGAGAGTTATTCTATGCAACCCAGTACATCTCATATGAAATAGATGCAAGAATAGTGTCCTCTTATAAGAAATATAGTATCACAAGTCTGATGCTCTGGTTTCTAGTTAGATATGGCTCGTTTTCTTCATGGAGTTGGTATTGAGAAGATGTTCTTGACTCTGATCTATGTTATCCCAGCTTTTGGATTCGGTAATGCTTCGTGTGTTATTCAGATGTATCTTGTTTCATGTGTCAGTTCTTTTTGCGAGAATGCTCTCACTTATGCTACTCTACCATGTTTTTTTTGTTTCAGGACTATGATTTTCATTTTATTCTTAGAGTTCATGTGTCGGAGCCGACATGATTCATGTATTCGGCCCCTCGTACCTCATACTATCGGGTGACAAGTCTACAAAGAAATATTAATTACGTCAGTGCATTTAAAAGACTCAAATATGACTGTTTGAAATTAAATTGAAAATGAAAAAGGAGATTAAAGAATGGTGTCACAGTCTATCTAGAAATGGTGTCACTTAGAAACGGTGTCACCAAGAAATAGTGTCTCCTTATTTTTCTTTGAGCGGTGAGACAGTTATGATGGCATGGTTGTATAGAGACAAAGAACTGGTAGCACAGATGTGGTGTTAGGATTGCGGTTTCTGGTCATGGTGTCTGGGTCACAGTGTCTGGGTATCGGTTTCTGGGTCACAATGTATGGTCACGGTGTCTGGGTCATGGTGTCTGGGTCTTGGTGTCTTGGTCATGGTGTTTGGTCACAGTTCTGGGTCCTTTTCTATAAAAATAGAACTGGTGGAAGACTCACGGTTTCCCAGACTTATCCAAATATCTGTATATAGACTTGAGTAGTAATATTCATAGAGGTAATTAGAATTAATCATTCATAAATGAAATAATTATAGACCAAAGATAAATAGTGTTTACAATAATCAAACATATAACTTAAGATATTTGATAGGTTTATCTAAAGTATAAAGAAACCAACCATCCATACAAATGTTTTGAGATATATTAAGCAGTATTAATAAGCTTTATAGAATTTATAAGATTTGTGATCATTAAAACAAGATTAAAACATTAGGATTCCAACAACACTATATTGGTCCTCTCCAAAATCCTAAATAGACAAAAAAACATGGGCCCTATCTTCCCCTGCCTCTCGATATAACATTTCCCAAACTTATAATACACTTGAAAATAACCTGGTGACCAACCTTGAATTCCATTGGTCATCTCTAATGGTCATTATCTGATTTTTACCTACTCTTCATGGTTTCCAACCACATTTTATCAATTAAATATATGAAAAATCATCCATCACAAGACTTTCTAATGAGCACTGGCTCACCTCCCTCTAACTAGTATAGAGGTGAATGACATGAACTTCTATATGAATTATAAAAAATATTCATTTGGATTGTTGATAAAAAATTATTATTATAGATAAAATCCATTATAGGATGATGCTACTCCCAATAACCATTGAATTTCAAAACAAAATCTCACAATAATTCTTACAGAATATGAATCATATATTTATATTGGATGTTAGTTAGGGGTGATAGGCTATGATTAGAAGAACCTATGATTTCAATGCATTTTGAAGGACTTGTCAAAAAAACAAGGAAATTTTGTTATCTCAAACTAAAAAAATTTCATATAAAACAACATGAAACTAGAACATCACTTGGAAATAGAAGTTACCAATGTCTTTAATGGTGAATATATCCTGGTTAGGAAAGAAATAAGCTACCTTCATTAGTCTATACATGATCTTGACACACAACATCATTATCCTGAGGTTTCCTATGTAATATTTTCATGAATAACATGGTGATATAATTCCATTTCTATTTAAAGATGTGTAAACTCTATAATAACCCATCACTACACTGATTATCAACCTTCACATACTAGATGGTGTAACATTACACCAAAAATCTTATTATCTCTTTCTTCATCTTTGGACACCAATTCTTTCTATATATGTCACAATAAATCATTGTAAAACTAGGATATAATTCTTATTTCAAATCATGGGATGACCATATCAACTGATCATGATTTCCCATTGAAAACCATACAAAACAAATGGAAAAAATGAACCTCATCATCATCCATGAAAATTATAGCTAGTGGCTTCCCACCATATATATTTTTTGTTAGATTTAGACCCCCTAGGATCCAACACTAACTCCCCTTGATCTAATTATAAAGCGAGGGTACTATAGAGGTTGATTTCATAGTTTTTAACCCTTAATATTTGTATATATATATCCATAAAAAGTTACATTCATTTATCGTATGTCAAAATATTCCCACAATTCCATTGTTTGTGTCTTACTAATCAAGTCATTGATATTTAAATTTACTTTTACAGGAGAATATTCTCAATCAATGTATAAATACTGTAGATACTTGACCCACCTCCTCAGTTAATGGTTCAGGTCCCACTATGAAATGATGTTCTCTATGATCTTTTGATTTGCATACACAAAATATCTCTCTTGAAATAGAAAATTTCACCATTATCGTGTTGTGTGTACCATTATATGTAACTTCATGTCATGGTAGAATAATTCATCTCGATTGATCTAGAATTTCTAGATCCATAGGAATCCACTTACCCCCCCACATCAAAAAGTACTCTTGGACTATATCTGAATGTGTTGTAAAATAATGTATACCACATACCCCTATCACAATGTTCAGGATCAGTGATAAGGTTATCCTGGTCATCCTTTCATGGAAATCCTCCTTGCAAGAATCTATCAAAAATGAACTCACCCCTTTTATTGTCAGACTAGACATTGGCAATGTCATATGGGAGAATCCCAATATGAATAAATGATAATAGCCTTCCAAACCCATAAATCTACTAATATTGAAGTAATATTTTTTTCACTCCCATGATACCATTGTAGAAACCATTTTCAGGTCCATTTAAACTCCATACACTGAGATAATCTGGCCTAAGGTTTTTGGTCAATATATAAAAGACATTTATCAATCTTGATGTATAGTTTATTATCCCTCAGTGCACTTAATTTTATTTAAATATATTGGGAATGATAATCCCTTGATTAGGAGTACACTAAGATTTCATCAAATAATACAACCATAAATAGATCCGGATATGATTGGAAGTTCATATTCATTATATCCATGAATACCATTAGTTTCTTTTTCATACAAAACTAATTTATTAGGAAGTTAAAAAATTCATACCTTCTCCTAAATGCAGTCTGTGGAATATTAGATGAACTTAACCTCAACTGTTGGTACCCTGAACATAACAAGACCTTCGATAATATACAAGGACCTCTATAATGATATAAGATATCATTGATTTTTATAAGGGTATACTAGTTATTTACTTTCATCTTGTTCAAAAATTGGTAATATGAATATAATTGAATTTTTTTATATGCATTATTGGATAATAACACAGTAGAACCCCTTATTAATTTACTAAGCCATATAAATCCCTTATATTCCAGTTCCTCAAACTAAAATATCAAATATGTAATCACTATTGGATCCTTTCTGTAGTTTGAGATAGAAATAACTTCAAATCAAAGAACAAACTTGATAGTGAACTTAATCTCCCACTCAAGTGGTAAGCTATAAAACTATTCATGAAATACATTCTAGTTGAAGCCCAACACTGGAGGAAATATATTCTTATATGACTCACCATCATCTAAAATTAGGCATACTACCTTTGTCATGATCCAATCTAGTTTTCATTGAATTGGTCTTGCATCCCATGAATGAAGATCACATTGACCATTATAGAAATAGATTCCCCCTTACTAAGATAGAAATGTAAATATCCTCCAATAATAGTTAATATGATCCTATATATGAAAAATCAAATCAAATAAAACCATTTAATTATAAACATGTCCTATAGAAAATGATAGACACCAACTTCAAGAGAAAGTTTCTTGAAGCACCAGATACCATCAAATTATACCCCTTACAAAGTATTAATGGTAAAAACACCCATCCATAATTTCCATATCCAAACCCAATCCATTCATTAATTAATTAGATACAAGGAAATGTGATTATCCCATTTCAAACAAAACTCATCTAATGGTAGATACCATAAGAATTATACCTATAACAATGGAAGGGAATGTTTCCAGGCTCATATGAGTATACTATATAGCATGTAATTTATCCTCCAATCTTCCCTAGGATCCTTCTTGAAACCTATGGGGTGCTCTTTCCTACTGATAGTACTGCTTCAGCATCGGGGTACCATGACCCATACCCCTCTCCTAGTGAATAGAGGAACACTGGTTACCAATAAATTGAGGGGTAGATAGGTTTCTATGAGATTCTACTGTATGTATTCATCCTATGCCTAAAAAAATATGAGTTCCACTATTTTTTTGTATATTTTTCCACAGACCACAATATTGGGAGTCTTTTAATATGAACATACACTTCCAGTTCCAATTTCCTGTCTTTCCAAACTGATATCACTACACATAGATGTGGTCATGAGAAGGGGGCCGACTCACATAACTACTTTGAAAACAAATACCTTGAAAGAAATTATAAAAATTGATATTATTGATGCCTAAAAAGGAACCCTTTAATCATCCTAATAGAACTTCATTCCCACCACTTAGGGCCTCCATGCAGTTCCCTTTAGTGGTTAGAGATTGATTCACCACATTAAAGAAGTTTTTTTGTTGGAATACATTCACCTACAACATGATTTCATTCCAAATACTATCATGGAATAAAATATAACTGAATATATAATTTCTTTACAATCATTATGGGGCACATTGTAGGCCAATAAAGTTAAATTCTTAGTTAATCACATCCATTCTATTCTATGTCTGGTGTATGAACATCAAAGTCGTTTGGCCCCTCAACATTTCTAGGTATAAGTGACAAGGGAATTTGTCCTTAAAGAATTTATAGGTTATCTTTTCATGTTTTCCATATTGAAATATAATCTATCATCAGTCATTAGCATATCCACATTGAATATAGATAGCAAGTATCACATTCTTCTTAATGGGTGAATCATGGTTGATAAAGATCATCTAGATGTACTTGATTCATAACTTCTAGATATGAGTTCATCCCTCCCTAATGAATGTGTGTGGGTTCTATAGCTATAACTCCTCCATAAAAGCATGCATACAAGTGATGATGCAATTATTTTCCCTCACCATGTAGCTCATGACCTATAGGAAACTATCACATAGCTAATCATTTATCTGATTCCTCACTGTCACAAGAAGTTCTAATTCTTATAAGTGATATTTATGCTTATTAGAACTCTACTAATAACAAATTGGAAGACAACACATAGGAATTTATCTAAAAGATTCGACAGACTTATTAGATAAATGGGATTAGAACATGATCAAAATAAGAATAAAAAAGATACAATTGATCACCATATATACAGGGTCACATCAAATCATGGATTAATAACTAAATTAATCAGTTTGGGTGAATTATTTTTATTACATTTATTAGACATATCCTATAATTTAGAAAAAAATTACATATGTATATTCATATATAGAGAATAAATCCCTATAATGAACATTGAATGATAACATATATCCCCACATTCCTATTATGATGAAGTCATATACAACTCATGACATACCCACCCCTTAGTAATATATCATAAATAAAGAAAATTAAACAACAAATGTATCACAAAAGGAGAAATAACATCACAATTGTAATAATAGAAATTTAAGAATAACAATCACATCCCAAGAAACATGGATTTCCCCCCACACATGTATTTTCTACTCCCATGCATGAGCTCATTACAATGACCTGACACATCCTATTTTATAATATAACATGGACAAATAAAAAAAGAAAAATAAAATTCCTCCTTTAATTCTAATTTTTCAAATCATAGTCTTGGTTCTCCCTTACATTACTGATATGGGTCTCCTAGTAACCTCAAGTGTACTTTCCCATACACCTAAGGCTTCTGAATAATAGTTAGAGTCTATTAAATATAATTCCGACGCTATATACTATGGTACAAAATTCAAATCACAACATAAACATGGTAAAAAATAAATACAATAAACATTAATTGATAAATAAGAAATTTCTGTAATAAAAATATCCTACTATATAAAACGTCATACTGAACTTCATAAAAGAATTATAAAAGAAACCAACTAAAAGGAATACTGAAATTAGGACTCTAAAAACTAGTCATGAACCCCATTCTCAGTTTCATCTAAAAGATCAAGTCCCTGTTGGAAAATTAATCAATCAAGAACAGGGACCCTATTCCTTTTCCAAAGCTACATTCATGATGTATTATCAAGTAACAAATGAAATCCTGAAAAATGCGTTAGTAAAACATAGCATTCCACCACCAATAGTGTACAAAAAATCTTTTTTGAGTAATAGTTCTTTCTATAGTATGATAAAAAGTCATTAATTAAAAATTAAATCAGTAAAATCTAAATAACCTCATTAAAGCACCAGCTCTTGGCTGATACATGGGAAAATCCATTTCTTCTATGACATGGTACTTGATGTCTCTATCCATAACAATAAATATCTCAAGTACTAGTATCCATATTATCTATATATGATATTATAATGCACAACTGACCCATGGAAGATTCCCATTCTAGGGGTAAATTAAATACTCAATTCATAATTAAATTAAGGAGGATTCTTATGGTAGAGGTGAATTAAATAATCTATTTATAGTGTACCCAATGGAAATTCCACTTCTAGGGAAATTTATATATTCCATATATTTAGTGATAGTAAGAGTCAATTAATACCATTTTAACAAAACATTCCAAACATGTTAACTACATTCCACTTAACCCCATTCATGCTAATTTCTAATTTAAAAAACATGTTATCAATTTACAAACAATGATTCCCACTTTTCAATTAACATGTCACTTATAACCAATTTCTAATTCACATTCCATTAACTCACAATTACTAATTCCCATGTCATTAATGACCAATTACCAATTTAAATATCATTAATACCCAATTACCAATTCATTTATCAAATCATGTATAGATTTTACAGTTTCAAACCCCTAGTGTTATAACAATTTATAAGGTTAGATTCAAGGAACAACCAATGGTAACAAACTAATGGGTTCATATACTCGATATTCAAACCTAGGTTCAAATATATAAACACCCCATGGTGGCCATAATTCTAATGTTTCAATCACCAAATACCTAATGGTATCCATAAGAGGTCTATGTAAGAGGATTCAATAATTTTTTTAGTTTCAAATTAGAATAACTTTCATGAAAAATGTTCACGTGTGATCAAAAATGTTATTTATACTATAAAATTAATTAAATACATTAGGTAAGGCTTTAAAACTCCAACCACAAAATAAGATAAAGGAATTCCAAGGCTCAAGAATTTGAATCAACATTCAACATAAGAATTCCAAAATGACACCAACATATCCACCACACCAAGGTAGGAGGAAAAATATTCATGGAGATAATGATAGTAATTACTCAATTCTATGAAAGAGTCACTATATCTATATGTATAGACTAAATTTTTTTTCAAACGATTGAAATAATATATTAGAGAAGTCACTGAAGCCTTAGATAACCCTTCCAGTTCTTTAATCATGAAATAATTATGAAAGCGAAGATGAAGATACATAAAAAAGTCAATGTCGAGTTGTATCAATGTTTCACCACTTAAAATACATAAAGGAAACCACTGTCAAGCCATTTCAATCTCACTGGTTGGTCGGTGATGATGTATCGTCCAGTTGGGGCATTCATGTAGCCTTACTGGGCTACATTCTAGTCTATTTTATAGGAGGTAGCACTGCAAAAAAACCTCCATTGAATGAAAATATTATTTCTGAGCACTTTGGCTCATCAGAGACCTCAATCAAATCCAGAACATCCTTTTTACTATGTATGATACTAATTTATAGATTTTAAAATGGTTGAACCAAAAATTAAGAGGGAATTACATGGATGATGGATAATTAATTATAGTTGTATTATTTATTTCTTTAGTGAATATGATTATTTAGTTTTCATGGATGATTTTTTTTTTACAAATATTTCAAAGTCTAATATAGTGGTATACTCTCCAAATGGTTCTACATTAGTCCTACACAATTTTTTAGAAGCCACTCGCATATGAGGAGGCATGTCAATGTTCCCAGTCACCTCTGACCTGACTACTATAGGGTGAGTCAAGATGGTGAATTATATATGGATTATCATAATAATTTAATAATGGATAATTTGATAATTTTTAAACCCTATCATTATAACAGATGTCTAAATTACCATTTAGTGGAAAATTTAAAATGGATAGTGGTCCATTGGATGTTATAGCTTATGATTTATGTGAATGAATGACTACATAAGAATTTGGTGGGTTTTGGTACTTTGTAAATTTTAACAATGATTTTAGTCTGTATGGTTATGTTTTTCTCATAATAAATAAGTATGTAAATCATGAAAAAGATATAGAGTTTCAGACTGAATAAATGTATCAATTTTATAAAATAATTGACATTAAATTTTTAGATCATGTTGGTGAGAAAATCATTGATTATCTAAGAGATTTTGGAACTATTTTATGACTCACTCATATAAGAACACCATATTGGAATGGTCTACCTGAGAGTAGGAATCATACCATTTCATACATGGTTCAATTGATGATGTATTATTGTGATCTTTTTGATGCTCTGATTAATTGAATATTTTCTACTAAATTGTTTTTGTAAAATATTTTCATGATTGTTTTGTGTCTGGTAAATTCCAAAAGGGTTCCCACTTAACCTTTAGTCCACTTTATAACAAAAATATTTTATTGGGATTTACTATGACCTTCCTATTTCATTCTATGGATATGATTTTGAAATTTACTCATTTATAATTAATTGTATTCTATCTAAGGTATTCATAATGACACCATATAGGATTTGGAAAGTTAAATGTCCAAATATGTCATTTGTAAGTATTTGGGGTTGTAAAGCATATACACAAAATTTGGAGTCTGAAAAAGTTTTCCCCAAAATAAGTAAATTATTATTATTTAGTTGTCATAAAGAGACTGTAGGATATTACTTTTATAATTTCAGTGAACAAAAAGTGATTGTGACCCGATGTTGTGTCTTCCCTGAGATAGAAAAAAAATTAGAGGGATACATGGTATGATTATTTAACATGTACAAGTTCAAAGACAATAAATATGAATTTTTACGAAGAGAAAAGTTAATCCAGTTCCACATGGAGTTATAGAATAATAACTAACTTAGGTTATATAAGAACTTAGAAGGTAAGGTAGGATTCATTTTTAATCCAGGAGATATGTAATTCATGTGTAAAATTAAGACTAAGTAATATCAATTGGTTATGATCATAGTACCTACCAAGAGGGAATTGTATGTTTCAATTCAAGGAAATGGATTAGTGGCATTGAATGTGACATGAAATACATGTACTCTTACCAATTTTGGAAGTTAGTACGTGAACATTTAGGGGTGAGACACATAGTGTGAAATTTTGTTTTAGATAAGAATCCTGAAATGGATATCATCGTTTCTACCGAAAAAGAATTCTTGGTGGAAAAGGGTTACATAGAAAGGCATGGAATTTTCTATAAAAATGCATTTTCACTATGCGTGATGATAAAATCCATATAGATATTTATTTCTTTAATATATCATTTTTATTACATAATAAATAAATTATATGTCATAAAAACTATCCTTATTGAGAATTTAGGAGAGGGATTGTTTACAATGTAGATCGACTATTTTGATGTTCCAAATGAGTCTAATATGTTTTTCTTGTTTCAATGGTATATTTATTGATTGAAGAAATATTATTTGATTTTGAATATCTAGTTTGATAAAAAAAATTGATTCTAGAAAAAATGAAGTTGATTCTTATGTATATTATAAGAATAATGGTATTGTGATGTTGTTTCTTATATTGTATCTAGATGATATACCTATTATAAGAGATGTTGTACCAACATTTCAATATATAAATATAGGGTACATAAAATACTTCTCAATGAAATACATGGGTGAAGTATGATAGATAATAGGTATGATGTTCAATAGAGATAAATCTAATACATTTAATATACTGATTCAAAACTTATATATTAGTTAATTGATAAAGTAGATTATTATAGATAATTATAAAATGAGGTCATTACTAGTTTTTCATGGAATAAATATTAGGAAGATTTAAAATCCTTATAAAGATATAGAAAGTATGGATAGATTTATTTATGAGTCTTTCAAGGGATCTAATTTGTATTCTATGATATTTACTTGAAATGATGTCACTTATTGTTTGAGTATGATAATTTGATACCCATCTAATCCTAGTGAGATTCTCTAGATTGTTATAAATAAAATTCATATCTAATTATGAATAAGTAACGGTATATTATAGGACATTTGAGGTAGATTTGATCTCATTTTATGGGGTTACAATTATACTGTTATCCATTATGAAAAATATGATACATGATCTCAATATAGTTTTTTATTTTACTTAAATAATGGATATATAAATTTCAAGAGTTCCAAACATTCCACCATAGTAGACTCTATAATAGTATTTCAGTAAACAATTGCATCAAATATTATTAAAGAATATATTTGGATTATTAAGTTCATCTAAGATCATGGGGTCATTCTATGAATGGATGGAGTAATCGAGCATTACTTTGACAGTAATGGAACAATTGGCCAGGCTAAGGAGTCTGAGTCTCACCAAAAGGAAAAAGCATGACCTTTGAATGTTTTATGTCATTCCAGATCTCATTGAGAGGATTACTGAAAATATCTAAAAGGTGGATACATAATAGAATGTATAAAATCAATTGAAAAAATCATCAATATATTAAAATAATCAAGTTCATGTATTATCTCTTGTTATAAGATATATAAGAAATTGGTTGAAATATTTATAGAATGATACGTTATTTTATAAGAAATGAAATATTTTTTATCATTAAATCATGAGCACAAAATTTTTTATTACAATAATTGTTAAATTATAATATCCCCATAAAGTGTGACATTAGGAATTTTCTAATCGATGATCATTGTAGAGAATTATATATAGCGATGATATCTAAATATTAGTATGATTCATTAAAAAAATGAATTTAAACACTTTTATTTTTGAGTTTATCCATATTTATAGACATAAAGAAATTTATTACCCACATTTCATAAAAAAATGTTAAATTAGGTGTGTTTAATTTACTAGTTTTAACCTAATATACCCTTGTTTCTAATAAATAATGGTAAAATACAACAAGAAATACACCCATTTTTTTAGTAAATGTGGGAAAATATTTTTCATTGATTATTTTTTTAAATTGGTCACACACATGTTAGATTTATCAAATCCACATGACCTCTCACATTCTCATAGGTCTTCCTAATATTACATGTTTCACATGACTCCCCACACCCCCTCTAGTCCAACCCCCTGGGTAAACTATAAGACCCTAACCCTAATTTTCTAGTATATCCTAGAGCAATATATTAACTCATATTCTCCACCTCTTACACATGAGGTTTCTTACTAGTAGCGATGGTATGGTTTTCATTCTGGGAATACTATACCTACGGTAGTATATAAACAACAATCATAACTCTAGAAAAAAATAAGTCATTAAAAAATAATGTAGTCCATTATAATGTGGAAGTATAAAATAGAAAACAATATTTGTGTTATCACATGATCCCAACATGTGGTTGATCAATGTAATATAATAACCAAATTATAAGAAAAATAAAATGATTCATAACAATTATTTATCTTGAAGCCTATATTGGCATTGCCTCAGTCAACCATGTTCCTCCTTCTTTATTTCCCATCATGAGGCCCTTTCCCTATACTAGATTCTAAATCATAAAGTCTACAAGTTCACTAAGATTCATGTACAGATCAAGAGTATATAACCAGTAGGAAACCAACAACACATTTTTGACATAACTACATACTGTCTACGTATAAACATATGAAATGAATGAAATATGTTACAAAAACATAAAATATATTATGTCATTGTGTACTAAATATGATTCCATGTGTCACACCCTAAAATTTAATTCTTTTTTATTTATTTAATTCTTGGCCTTGATTTCTCTCTCCAAGGTCTGAGCAGGGTCCCGAGTCAAATTTTTTGGCATTTAATGTTTGCAGTGGGGTTCGGACTTGTGCGCGGTCACCGCAAGGTTGGCGGTAGCCACGCAGCTGGCCCAAGTGTCGTGAAATTTCTCATTATTTTATTACTATTATTTTTATTGTTTTTTAAAATGATTAAATTTATTATCATTATAAATACTAGTGTATTAAAGCTATTATAATTAATTTCTTATTATCATTGTTATTTTATTATTAATGAAATAATTATTATTTTTATTATAGATAATTTTAATTATTATTATCTTTGTTATTGTTAATTTTATTATTATTATCATTATTATTTGTGTTATTGTTATTATTATTATTATTATTATTATTCGTTTTATTATTATTATTGTTATTTTATTAAAATGAAAAAAACAAACCAAACCCTAATCTGCCCGTGTCGCCCCCCATCCCCCTTGATTTCTGCGCAGTTGCGCAGCACCCCATTCCCAATGCCCTTCACCCTTCGCCCCTAGTTTTCCTGCGTAGTTCCACCCTCACGCTCCCTCGTCCCCAAGCCTCTACCTATCTCCGGCCACCATAGCCTCGCACCGCCAGCACCCGCGTTCTCCCCAGCACCCGGTCTCACCTGCTGACTCCCCACCTACACCGCGCCTCTATCCAGCAGCCTCGCCCGACCGCGATCTGGCCCCAGCTGCTCGCCCTTCACCCCGCCTGCCTCAACCTTCCCTATTCAGCTCCAGTGGATCTCTCCCATCACCCTCACCCCTCGTTTCACCCTCGGTATGCCCCGAAAACATCCCCTATTGCCTCTGGCCCCCCTCCGCAGCGGGTCCCTTCTGCTAGCGCACCAACCCATCGTCCAGCCAGTAGCAGCGAACCTCTTCCCTTGTCCGGTTGTTTTTTCCATCTCCGGATACCTCCAACACAACCCACAACCCCCAAAATATCCAGTTTAGAGTGCACTGTCCCTGACCTGTGACCACCGGCGAGCTGCTCTTTTCCTGCGTCACCCTTCACCGGCGTCGCCCCCCCCTTATCGGTGCCCTCCCCCTCTGGCGACGGCCTACCCCTTCGGCAAGGGTTCATGAAAATTATGTTATTTGAAGAGGGTTTAATTTCTTTTTTTTGCTAATGTCCAATGTATTGGGGTTCAATATTGATTGTGCAGGGTTTATTTATGCTTCTATAGCATACCTTTGAGGTGAAAATGTGATCGCGCACCAGTCTCAGGCGTGCATTTTTATTCTGCCAGGGGGTTGACGTTGGATTTCATTCTATTGCCCTTTAAATTTAGAATACATTGATTCCTTTAATTTTGCGCATTTCATAATAATTAAATAGTTGACCATGATGTTGTTTAATAATTTTAGCATGCTTTTCTTTCTTCTTCTTTACATGTTGTGGGTTGGTTATATAGTGCGAATTGTGTTTTTAAAGCATGTCGAGGTGGTGTTTGCACTGTTTGTTCGTTGGATTTTTTTGGAGTCTGTGTTTATGGGTTTTTAGTTGTTTGTGTGGTTGTTGCAGCGTGTCGGTGAGGAAAACCGCAATACTATGATCATTGGCTTGTGCATGCTTGCACGCCTTTGCGGGGCGTGTCGCATCGTCGTGTTAGAGCTGCAAATTGAGGTAGGTCTTGCACTGCACTCACCTTTAAATTTAGAATTTATTAATTGATTGATGTTTTATTAATCTTAATAAATGAGAAATAATATAAGATAATTAATTTTTAAATGATTATTTGGTGTAAAAAGAGCTGTTTATTTTATACACGACACTTGGAACATTTTCTTGACTAGCGGATACCCATTATTGAAAGACTTCCCATTTAGACTTTAAGCATAATTCACATAATTTCAAATATAGTTCTAGTTTTAAAGATAAATGATTTCTTCTGAATAAGTGTGTTGGGTTTTCTTGAGAAATGGGGGTTTTCATTAAAATTGGTGAATGCCCGTTTGGCACTTTAATAAGGTAAATTATTTTGGTAAACCCACTCAGGGGTGATATTTGGTGTGCGTTGATTTCGTGAGCTATATGTGATGTTTGTGCACCATGACTGATTGATTTAAATTGTGGACGCACCACTTTTTATTGCTTGTGTTGACATGGGAACCTGACATAGTGAGTGAATCTTTTGAGAACGATTGTCGTACTAGTTTAGATTACACACTGGCTAGTGGCCCCATAGCTGGAGAATATTCAGTTATTGCTACTATGGGGATTGGGCCCCTCGGTTAGGCCATGTAGGGCGATACCGAGTGTTATGGCGTTATGAAGTCATCGAGTTAGGGCATTCTTTCAAGATGAGTCACATGTATGGTATGTTCTGGATTATTCACGAGCTCTTAGGTTCGGCCCATGTTTTCTTTAGTGTTTTTTTATGAGGTGGATGATAGAGAGGTCTAGTTCGGTTGCTGGCCCCTATGTGCCACTTATTTTCCATTACCCTTAGTGTGTGTGGTGTGTTGTGTGTGGTATTCCCTTTGACCAACAACTAAAATTTGAATTTCTAAATTGCTCGAAGAAATGTTTTAAAATGCAATACACATGTTCCTTTCAAACATTAAACTTGTTTTAAATTAAAAAGGGTAATGGACTGTTACTTGTCTTAGAAATGGAAGTGTGTGTGTGAGAACCCATATTTTTTATAACTTTGTTCAAACCTGGAGTTAGTAAAATTGTTTATTTAAAGGTAGTGCATTGGGAATAGTTTGTTGGGCATTCCTACTGAGTTTTAATACTCACGCCTATAGTGTTTTCCTATTTTTATTTTCTATTGTAGGTTTGACTCAAGCTTGCTCGCCATGGGAAAGAGTTGGTTGTGGACTGGTGAGTGACTCTCGAAGTCGCGATGGGTTTTGGTCGTGGTCAGGTCAGTTGGTTTTTATTGATCGTTCTTTATTTTCAGTGTCATTTATTTACTTTGTGTTGTTCTACTTTTCTGATACTTTATTTATTTTCACTGGGTGAAATCATTCCCTCTATTTTAGTTTTATGCCCGACACTAGTTTCCAGCCCGTGGGTATCGGGAACGCCCCTCGGGCCATGTCGAGGGCCGGCTCGGGTGACCGGTTCAGGGTCTAACTGGGTTGGTTCATGAAAAAATGGCATCAGAGGAAGTTTCTGGTTGTTTAGGTTGTCTGGTAGATGGAGATTAGGATTGTCAGGAATCGAGAGGTAGATACGGGTATGACGTCATGAACCCTCTCCCGTTCCGCACCTCGAATCTCTAGGGGTAGTCTGGGAATTTAGTCTGTGTTTCGTTCTGGTTTGTTTTGGATTGAGGGATGACAACAAAGGAAAACCAATGTTACATTGTGATCTCACATGGAGTAGTGACCCATGTGGAGTCCAGGTACACGGTTTGAATTCCTCCCAGTTGTTGATGCTTACTTGGGGCATGTCCCACTACCATGTCTCCTGGTTAAGTGTGACCGCTAGTCTCTCACTCCGGTGGTTTGATGCAAGTTGAGTGTCGTTTTCATTCTGGTTTGTGTAAGTGCGTTTTTGGAAATGAAAAAAAGGGTTTTTGAAAATGGGACAGATTTCCTTTAAATGATTTTAAATTTATGAAATGGGTTTTAAAATTAAAAGACTTTGGTTTGGAAAACTAGTGTTTGTTTGGAAATTGGTCGAGAATGGTTTGTTGTGAAACCTCAGGTACTTCTTATGAACGTTTGCACATGTGAGAGGATGCGTGGAAAGTGTGTGTTGGTGCGTATGAATGAAAGTGGATGAAGACATGTGCAACAGTTCATGGGATTACCTGGGTGTGTTTGAAATTAAAGGAATTAACTTGTTTTCTAAATTGTCTTTTAAAGTGGAAAATGGTTTTGGAAATTGGTTTTGGTTTGAAAAGTGGATTTGGTATTTGGAAGGTGGTCTTGAAAGAAAGCGGTTTTGAATTAAAAAAATGGTTTTGGAATCTAAAATGGAACGAGAATTTTGGATCGGGAATTTTTGGGTTGTGTTTGTGGTTGTTTGGTTTTTTTTGGAGATGTTTTTTTTTGGATAAGGGTGATTTATTGATGTTGCTTCGATTGATATTGGTTTTTTCTTGGTGTTATATATGTTGTTCAGAAATGCTGCTCAGAAAGGTCCCCATATTTTTGATGAGTCATGCCCATCTTTTGGTCTTTCTTGGATGTTTCCTATCCTTCATGGTGATTGGAGTCTGTTAGAGACAGTGGAGTGGCTTGAAGATTTCGAGCGTGTCTTTTGGGTATTGGGAACTCTTGAAACTGTTAGAGTGCATGCATTTTTGGGTCTGTTCGAAGGTCCAGCTTTGGACGAGTGGGAATTGTTCGCCCCACCATTACAGTAAGTTGGGATGATGTGGTATGTCTTTAAATCCATCTTCGTTCGATGGTTTATACTTGTGGAGGTGAATACGAAGAAAATGGAAGAGCTCATACATGTTCAATATGGCTAGCAGACGATGAAATCATATGCTGACCATTTCAAGGAACCTGTGTCCTTTTCTCTGGAGGTAGTGTCAAAGAATTTGATGAAGAATTATCTCTTTATCGGGGGGGTCTTCATCCAGAGGTCAAGAAGCATCCCCCCTTTGAAGGGTCATTGTTTCAAGAAACTGGTAGATGAGGCGTTCTTAGCTGAGTGTGTATTCGAAGTGCAGATTGTCAGAAACCCAGTGTATCCGATAGCTTGCAAAGGTTACCATCTGGTGAGTAGGGTGTGCCAGAGGAACCAGTTGCTAAAGAGTCCTCTGAAGTGGTTTTGGCTTCCTGTTCATGGGACCGTTCAGTGTTATGCCATGAGTGTTGCCGGTTCGGTAACGTGAAGCCATCATGTCACATCCCTCCGAAGATGTGACGTCATTGCAGCTGTCTGGGTCACTTGGAGAAGTTTTGTAGGAAGCGTCTCCTGAAGAAGACATTGTTGCTGAAGGATTACCATACCTGACTGTGAGGAAGGAGATGCTTTAACAATTAGAGCCCCATCCACGGGTCTTGGGGTGAACCTCGCGCATAGTCAGGAGTTGTCGGAGGTGTGAAGCCTCAGTTCAGGTTTCGTGTTCCGTATTGGTGGTGTAAAATTTAAAGAATTTTTTTTCTTGTTTTCTACTGATAAAGTATTGACGTCATTGTAAGTTCACTTCTTCATC
Organism: Viscum album; assembly: GCA_963277665.1. Lineage (NCBI taxonomy): Eukaryota > Viridiplantae > Streptophyta > Magnoliopsida > Santalales > Viscaceae > Viscum > Viscum album. Next base: position 1,496,644,734 of record OY728155.1, on the reverse strand, counting down.
ATTAAGTTATAATAGACATGTTCTGTTATAAGCCAACCGTTTTGTTTGTCGGATTATGGGTTCTGAATCATGTGTTTTCTCAAAAGTGTGTTTGACCCTTGTATATGTTGGTCTTGCTTTGGCGGCATTTGTTTGGAGATGTAAGTGTCTGTGAAGGAGTTAAGGTTTGTGGTTATACTCAGGTTCACTGTTTGAGTTAAGTTCTTATTAGGTGTTTTTCTCCAGTGTTCGGGGTTATTGTTATGGGTCTAGAGTTCCAAGTTTCATTAGAGGTGTTGTTTCACTCGTGCTATAGAAGACAACTTGGATCGATTGGGAGTTCCCGCGTCAACCCCCCATCCCGGGGTGATATGTTTGGGTGTTAAAATTTGCGCATTAGTTGAGCTCTTGTGGTGGGGAGAACCCTCTCGTTTTCTTCTGTTCTCTCATATTGTGGTTTCTTTTGGTCTCAGTCAGGCATGGACACTTTTTTGTTTTTTTTCGGCCAGGTGACTTTCTCGTGGAAGAAAGTGTCTGTGGTGGGGAGAATTATCACACCCCGACATTTAATTCCTTTTTATTTATTTAATTCTTGGCCTTGAGTTCTCTCACCAAGGTCCGAGCGAGGTCCCAGGTCTAAATTGTTGGCGTTTAATGTTTGCAGTGGGGTTCGGACCCATGCTCGGTCACCACATGGTTGGCAGTAGCCACGCAGCTGACCCAAGTGTCGTGAAATTGCTCATTATTTTATTACTATTATTTTTATTGTTTTTTAAATGATTAAAATTATTATCATTATAATTACTATTGTATTAAAGCTATTATAATTAATTTCTCATCGTCATTGTTATTTTATTATTATTGAAATAATTATTGTTTTTATTGAAGGTAATTTTAATTATTATTTTCTTTCTTATTTTTAATTTTATTATTATTATCATTATTATTTGTGTTATTTTTACTATTATTATTTGTTTTATTATTATTATTGTTATTTTATTAAAATGAAAAAAAAAACAAACCAAACCCTAATCTACCCGTGTCACACCCCACCCCCCTTGATTTGTGCACAACTACGCTGCACCCCTTTCCCAATGCCTTTCACCCTTCGCCGCTGGTTTTCCTACGCAGCGCCACCCTCACGCACCCTCATCCCCAAGACTCCACCTATCACCAGCCACCATAGCCTCGTGCAGCCAGCCCCCATGTTCTCCCCAGCACCCGGTCTCACCTGCTGACTCCCCACCCGTGCTGCGCCTCTATCCGGCAGCCTCGCCCGACCGCGATCTAGCCCTAGCTGCTCACCCTTTACCCCTCCTTCCTCTCCCTTACCTGTTCAGCTCCAATGGATCTCACCCTACCCTCTCTCCCCTTGTTGCGCCCTCGGCATGCCCCGACAGCGGCCCCCATCGCCTCTGGCCCCCCTCCGCAGCGGGTCCCTCCTGCCGGCGCACCAACCCTCTGTCCAGCCAGTGGCATCAAACACCCTGCCTTGTCCGGTTGTTTTTTCACTCTTCGTCTACCTATGACACAACCCGAAACCCCTGGCGTATCCAGTTTAGAGTACACCGTCCCTGACCTATGACCTCCAGCGAGCTGCTCTTTGCCGGTGTTACCCTTCACCAGCGTCGCCCCCCCTTGACTGTGCCCTCCCCCTCCGGCGATGGCCTGCCCCTTGGGTAAGGGTTCATGGAAAGTATGTTATTTGAATAGGGTTTAATTATTAATATTTTGCTAATGTACTATGTATTGGGGTTCAATGTTAATTTTCCAGGGTTTAGTTATGCTTCTAGAGCATACCTTTGAGGTGAAAATGTGATCGTGCACCGGTCTAGAGCATGCGTTTTCATTCGGCCTGGGGGTTGAGGTTGGATTTATTTTTGTTTCCCATTAAATTTAGAATACTTTGTTTCCTTGAATTTTTCACATTTCTTATTAATTAAATAGTTGACCATGATGTTGTTTAATAATTTTAGCATGCTTGTCTTTCTTCTTGTTTACATGCTGTGGGTTGGCTATGTGGTGTGAGTTGTGTTTTGAAAGCGTGTCTAGGTGGTGATTGGGCTGTTTGTTCATTGGATTTGTTTTGAGTCCATGTTTATGTGTTTTTAGTTCTTTGTGTGGTTGTTGCAGCATGTCGGTGAGGAAAACCACAATACTACGATCATCGGCTTGTGCATGCTTGAACGCCTTTGTAGGGTGTGTCACGTCGTCGTGTTCGAGCTGAAAATTGAGGTAGGTCCCCCACTACAGTCACCTTTAAATTTAGAATTTATTAATTGTTTGATGTTTTATTAATTTTAATAAATGAGAAATAATATAAGATAATTAATTTTTAAATGATTATTTGGTGTAAAAAGAGCCATTTATTTTATACACGACACTTGGAACATTTTCTAGACGAGCGAATACCCAGTATTTAAAGAATGACCGTTTGGCCTTTAAACATAATTCACAGAATTTCAAATGTAGATCTAGTATTTATGATAAATTATTTCTTCTGAAAAAGTGTTTTGGGCTTTCTCAAGAAATGAGGGTTTTCTTTAAAATTGGTGAAGGCCCGTTTTTCACATTAATAAAGTAAATTATTTTTGAAAACCCACTTAGGGGTGATCTTTGGTGTGTTTTTATTTTTTTGAGTTGTATGTGATGTTTGTGCATCGTGACTGATTGATTTACATTGTGGACACACTCCATTTTATTGCTTGTGTTGTCATGGGAACCTGGCATAGTAAGTGAATCTTCTGAGAATGATTGTCGCACTAGTTTAGATTACGCACTGGCTAGTGTCCCCATAGCAGGGGAATACTGAGTTATTGATGCTATGGGTTTTGGGCCCCTCGGTTAGGCCATGTAGGGCTATACCGAGCATTAGGGTGTTATGACGTCATCGAGTTAGAGCATGCTTTCAGGAAGAGTCACATGTATGGTATGTTCTAGATTGTTCACGAGCTCCTAGGTTCGACCCATGTTTTCTTTAGTGTTTTTTATGTGGTGAATAATAGAGAGGTCTAGTTCGGTTGCTCACCCCTATGTGCCACTTCTTTTCGGTTGCCCATAGTGTGTGTGGTGTGTTGTGTGTGGTATTCCCTTTGACTAGCAACTTAAATTTGAATTTCTAAATTGCTTGCAGAAATGTTTTAAAATGGAATACACATGTTCCTTTCAAACATTAAACTTGTTTTAAATTTAAAAGGGCAATGGACTGTTACTTGTCTTAGAAATGGAAATGTGTGTGCAAAAACCCATATTTTGTATAACATAGTTCAAACCTGGAGTTAGTAAATTTCTTTATTTAAAGGTAGTGCATTGGGAATAGTTTTTTGGGCACGCCTACTAAGTTTTAATACTCACGCCTATAGTGTTTTCCTGTTTTTAGTTTCTATTGCAGGTTTGACTCGAGCTTGCTCGTTGTGGGTGAGAGTTGGTTGTGGATTGATGAGCGACTCTCGGAGTCGCGGGGGTTTTGGTCGTGGTCAGGTTAGTTGGTTGTTGCTGATCATTATTTCTTTTCATTTTCATTTATTTACTTTGTGTGGTTCTAATTTTCCACTTCTTTATTTATTTTCACTTGGAGAAATTGTTCCCTCTGGTTTATTTTTGATGCCCGACACTAGTTGCCACCCTGTGGGGATTGGGAACGCCCCTCGGGCCATGTCGCGGGCCGGCTCGGGTGACCGGTTCAGGGTCGACCCAGGTTGGTTCGTGACACCATAAACCCTAGTACAAATTATTTCAGCTCCATGTCAAAATATATTTCATATCAAGGCAGTCACATAATTTTAACAAGGTAGCATAGTTCATCTAGTGAATCAACCATCTCATATATAGATAACCACATATAATAAAACTTGGTCACACATATCTTCCAATGGATCAAGCTTATCATCGATGGATAACCAAATTATTATAAAAAAATTGGTACAATTCATTCTATAAATCAGCCATCTCACTGGAGGATAACTGAAAATAATCCGAACACGTAGTTATTTCATCATACTATCCAAATGTAAAGTGCTCATTTGATACATACACACCCACATTCTAATCTATAACAAATTAGATTTCTCATTCTCTACAAATTCACCCACATGAATGTAAAGTCATACATCACTATATAAAATATATAACATGGTAAGGACATCCGACCTAGCATAACAAAGTCCAATTTCTATTATAGAACACTCAAAACAAGACCCATGCACAAAAATATTTTTCTGTCTAAAAATTAATCACACCATCACCCCCATGATGTGAAATCAAGGAGAATAATCAATTTATGGATATGATAGGATTATCCTAGAAAAGTGAAACCAACCATAATTAGTGGATCTTGAATTAGCTAATAGATATGAAAAAGAGATCCAAAACCATCGAGAGGAGAATATCCCATCACCTGGGTCATGATTAGTTTGAAGGGAATGAAACAGAAAATCAAATAGGGTTTCCATGGGATGTTTCAAATTAAGTGTTAATTAATATTCCACATTCAATCCTTTCATAGTGACAATATAGTGTTCATGGTGTGACCCTATGGGTCACACCATAAATATTTGTGTAGTCCCGAGGTGGCCCAATATTAATATTACACATTGTGACCTAAGACGTCTTTCCCTGAACACCCACCTCCAACAGTATATTGTTGTAGGATGGAACTCTTGTGCTAAAATGGGAAATCTAACATATCTTGATCATACTAAAGTAAACATTCCTTGAAAGATACATAAAATTAATTAGAAACAAACCCATCCCATGCCATTAAATGATTTAAGGGGAGTTACAAACTCCCACTCTAAGGGCTTCTCATCCCTAAGAAGCATCCATATAACATTAAAACTCTACCACTAAGAGTTTATCATCCTAGAGATGTGTCTCTTGGGTTTTTAATCGAATAGATATATATACTAAACATGTACATCTAAATATCACTCAAAAGTTCCTTCTTGGATACACCCATACCTCCAAAAAAATATGAATGAGAGGCACCATCCTTCATCATACCCCATTCCCACTCTTTTAAAAAAATCATCATTATACTTTCTTCAAATGATATGTCTTCCACTAACCAAACATCCTTAATTTCAATAACATGTATATGATCTAGTTCGTACATGTGGTGTTATGATACATGAAACAAATCATGCATAACATAATGACATCAAGAAAGATGAAACCAGCAATCCACCGTTTTAATTCTTTCTACGATCTCAACTAGGCCATAAAACTAAGGTTTAAAATTTACTTTTCTCATCAACCCTCAATTCTCCAATTTTTGTGAAACCCATAAGAACACATATTCACAATATAATAACTCCAAGGGACATTTAGTTTAATTATAATATGAAAATTTCCAACTCTAAGTGGAGAAAAACCATTTTCAAACCGTATGTACACACACAACTGTTTCCTACACCAAAATCAGTTCAGTCACCACAAAAAAAATTGCTTGCATCCAACAAAGTGGTGAACAAAATTTCTGACAGTTAATATACAATAAGTAATCATTTTAAATTTATTTCTAAAAACTTTAATTATATATAAGCTTTTTCAAGACCATATGGTCATCCCATTCTACAAAATAATCTATAAAAAATTCTCTAATAACATCCCTCTGAATTTTTACCATCCTCTCAAATTTTTTACCATTATATGGATGATACATCATACTCATTAGTAGATTAGTCATTATCACCAAATGTAGGCCTTTATGAAATCATGATCTGAAATGTAAATCATTATTTGAAAAATACTCACGGGAAAACCATGAAACCATACAATCTGCATATCATGTGATCTACATAATTCATCAACTGATTGGTTCTCACAAATAGAAATGAAGTGTGAATAAGTCACCAATTTTTCAACCCCAACACACACTGTGTGTTAACCCCGTATGGTCCAAGGTAACCTTGTAATTAAATCTATATTCAAAACATCCCACTTATATACCAGCACTATATTATGTTAATGTATCCAACTAAGTCGTCGGTGTGAGGCCTTTATCCTCTGAGAGGTAAGGTAGAGTGTGACGAACCCTCCAACAACTATTTTCATACACAATCACCAAAATTGATTCCTGATTTCATGATACATTTTTGATTATCCCAGATTCACTTCCCATTCCAAGTCATGGGAGTACCTTGTCAATTTCACCCTTATAGAAGTGGGAACTACCTTCTTACAATGGATATGAATCATGTTGTTAACTTCCAAGTACCATCCTAGAATAATTGTTTCTCCAATAAACATTCCCCACATCACATAAGAGCCAAAATTAGATTATAGTCTATATTTCACTCAGTCTACCAATAAGGGAGTGATAAACAAGGGAGAAAATTTTACCATCCCTTGATCCACATATGTACCCACTTGGAATTCCACTAGAAATATTATCATCTTTAAAGCCTCTTATAATTTTTTGTGTACCCTATTCCTACTCCTTTATAAAAATTGTATCTTTAAAAAAATTAATTTTCCCAGGTAATAAGTCATCTCAAAGTCAAACACCAACAAATACTCAACCTAACACCTCTTTTAAACATTCAAGTATCACTATTTAAATATATACTATAAGATTTTGTGGTATAATTAGATTAAAATCACTCACTAAAAATATGATTATACAACAACTTTATGGAATTAACTAAAACTACTAACTCTAGGTCATGAATTGGGTAGTTCCATTCTTTGGGTTGTAGCTGATGTGATCCACATGTGAATACATGATCTACAATGATTAAGATAACCCCCAAACCAACTATTGGATCGTTATAGTATACTCTATATCTAATCCTTAGGGTGGGAAGGATCGAAATAGGAGTAGATGGAAACCTATTGTTTAGTTCCTATAAGGATTGTCCAAAAATATTTGTTCATATAAACTTTATAATGATTTATATCCCTTCTTCAATGATAAAAAACTTGAGAAGAAATTATTCTTGGATCCAATAATGATAATTTTATAACTCTACATAGAGTTGATTTGCTTGATGTGCACTCAAAATTGTCACCAAAAGTTTATCATGAAACTATTTAGTATGTGAGTATACCAAGATGTATTTGACAACAACATTAATAAAAGATCCCAAGTATGGATGTAAAATATGGTTCATGAGATCCATGAACACAATTGTGGAATTAATCAAATCAAATGGAATCATGAGATATTCATATAATCCATAATGGATTATAAACTCTATTTCTGGTATGGTCGAATCCCTAACCCAAATCTGATTTTATTAAAATTGAAATTCAATCTTATTGAACCAATGAGATCTCCTAAACTAATCAAATGGATCATTTATCCTTATATGTGGATAAATGTTTTCCCCTTGACTAGATTCTGATTCTAGTAATCCATATCCAACAAAAAAATAACATCCCTATTCTTAGATAATAGGATTGTATCACCCTATGGAGAATTTATTAGTCGAATAAACCCCTTCACCTCTATTTCCTCAATATACACATTCATCTACATAAACTCAGTAGGTTTCCATTGATAGGGATGTACTCATATCATCTATGCACCTGGAATGAGTTCGATATCAATTTCAATACCTTTCTCAAGAGTAATTTCAATAAAAGACTCTAGTAAAATTTCTTTGTAATGTTCTACCATGGAAGGAAGATTGGATGAAATAGTTACATGAAACTCTATAAGAGACATGATTTTCATATTCATTGTAATATTACCAATTTATCTAACATATGATCATATTATTTATGCTGATATGTCCCATTATCTTTTTAAAATACACTCTTTCCCTTACAGGGAAGAAAGAGACACTCACTTATGATTGTAATCGATGTGATATTGAAAAAAAATGTTTTCCTCTTCATGTTGAAGATTACGTGAAAACGTTTCAACTACCAAATAAAAAATCTCAATGATGTCTATATCTCATCACAATTATAAGACATTGTAGGTTGTTCCAGATTCAATTTATCTCATTCCCAAGAGGAGTGTCAGGGGTTAGCAATCATGTGGAGAACTTCATTGAGAACACTAAAAAACAAATTAATTGAGAAAACACAAATGAGTAAGAAGATAATATATAAATAAGGGGAGTGTAAACCTTAAAATTAATCATTATTGTACCTCACAAAAGTGAATTTCTCTCATCTATATCATTAGAAACCTAATATATCATATAAGATCCACTTTATTGGACCTATGAAATTACCCTTTCATCTCATGGATCACAAGGGCCACTAAATCCTTCTTTTTTTTCTATAACTAGCATTGATATTCATAGATCACATCACAACTCAACCATCCTTCAATATCCTAGATGTTAGTATGAGGTGTCTCTAATGAACCCATAAATAACTACAACATCCCACTATCCCATCCTGAACCCCTCTATGAAACCCTTGAACAAAAGCATTGGAGGTGTCCCGTATTACAACATTGGTGGAACTCCCTCAATGGTTTACTAAAAAATATATAATGATCCCCCCTTCCTACATTGGAAAAACTGAGGAGGAATACTCAATTAAAAGGAATTGATGAACACTTACTAATATTTTGGAACCAACCATTAACCCGAAACACACCCTTATATCTTCTTTTCCTACCACACGAGTATTCCCCCAAAACACCAATAGAAATACCATTCATTAGTTTTATAAAAATGGGAAGAAATCATACTTCCATACCTTCCTCATATCCCTTGTCAAGCCTATGATCCTTATGAATAATTTATAGATATGATTTTAGGTTCAAGTTGTCACATGATGCCTTACCTCATGTTATAATACAATTTCAAACATTCATGCCTTTTGGGCCTTGTTCCGTGCTTGGAAAAATTAAAAAACAAGGCCACGAAATGTCCTACATAACTTTCAACATAGGTAATTACCTATTTAATATCTAATAACTCAAGGGATAAATATAAATTTATTATATTTATAATTAACTACTTGAAAAATAGGTCCTTAATGGATTCCCATGTTAGACCCATGTGTCTCTTATTCTTTCTAATTGTGCCCCACAACCTCCAAGTTGGTCCCTTAAGAATATAAGTGGATAAATAAACCCTCTGGTCATCATGAGTTTCAACCAAGTAAAAGATCCCTTCATTGATCTCTACCCAAACCTATGTTCCCTATGAAACTCCCATAACGTAAAATTCTAGATGTTGTTTTAACTTGATGTCCTGTGAAAAAATACACCATCATCAGACTAACCCTTTGTGATCCTCCGCACTGAATCAATAAAAAAACTCATGGTAGGAACAATACCACTACTTATTTTTTTGGGTATTTATTGAATCATTTCTCATTACACCCTCACGTATATTTGAAAGAATTACATGAGTATCTACAACCATAGTAACCTCCCGACCTAGGCCCCGAAGTCCTACAACAAGAAATTGTCAAGGTTCTATCTATGAAATACTAGAAGAAAACTCACAATCAAGATTAAATTCTTAAACCAACCAATATTTAAGAAAATATATGGAACATTAGGAAACAAAGAAAAAACTCTAGGAGTATACCATGATCACTATGCATATTTTTCCTTAACTAAATGAGTCATATGGCCATCATGGTACCTATATGATAGAAAAAATCACATATATAATTGTTTATAACATGCTTAGTTTATACCAACAAGGAGAAAAAACACAAGAATATTGAACCTACATACCTATCAATGATGCATGAACTCAACCACTCTTAAATATTAGGAAAATAGAAAATACAATTAAATATAACAACATGATAATACCCAAGGAACATCATGAAACTATAATCACACAACTGGTAAAATAAATCAACTTCCTAGGAAACTCATATTTCCATTATTTCAGTACTGAAAAAACACTAGCATAATTACCCTAACCAAGATCCAACCATCCTTTCTATGTTTTACCAAGCCCTATATAATAAAAAAAAATAAGAAATAAGTTCTGATAAAATTTTATAACACCCCAACCGGAATAACCTAACATGGGATAAAAAGTTACATGGCATCATGAATGCGTCCTCATACAAAATAGGTTACCGACTAGTAGTGAAGGCATGTATAGGATCATGGGGAGACTATGCCCTCATTGGAAGATAAAAAAGTATCATAAGTACAATGGTTGAAAATAATATATGAAATAAAATATAATAAATAATTAAAAGATAAAATCAAAATAAGAACAACATTAATGATATAATAGGATCCCCACATGTAGTGGATCAATGTACCAAAATAACTAAAAGAAAATTAAAATTAAAATGAGTCATTAATGCTAAAGAACCCAGAGTTTATCCCAGTATCACCTCGGTCCACCGTGTTCATCTTGATCATCTTCATTCCATAGGTCACATTCCCATCACAAGATCTTTTATTATAAAGTCTACATATTCACTGATATCCTGATTAAGTGTTTGAGTATAAATCCTTTATGTCACCACCAATGCAACCATAACATAAGTGCAACATATGTATATAAATATGTATGAAATGTTTCAGAAAAACTATGAAAAACATATAATCTTCCATGTCATTGTGCTCTAACTAGTCTTCCTAAAACCCTAGTCATACCTACTATAGAACTATGCCCAATGATATTTCACATGAAGGAAGTCACGTTATTTGAACAAGGTTTTACAATTCATATGATGACTCAACCATATCATTGATGGATAACCGACTAAAACTAGAAAAATGAAACATATTTCATCTCATGACTCAACCATCTCACAAATGGATAACCACACTATAATTTGAACATGTAACACATATCATTCCATTACTCTACCATCACACCGATGGATAGAAACATACAATCAAAACAAGTACTGCATATCTTCATTTCACATAAAATTATTGTTCTCATAGGAAAAACATGCATCCATGAGAAAATTAATTACAAAATAGGGTTATCACAGTCTACACATGCACCCACATGCATGTCAAGTCATACAACATTATATAAAAGTCATAACATTGTAAATACATCCTGCCATTTGAGTAAAAGAGTCCAATTACCAATAATCACCCCTTAAAATGAGTCCTGTGTAGAAAACCCCCAATGGTTATTCTCAAAATTCATCACACCATCATCCTAGAATGATAAATGAAGGAGGAAAATAATTTTTGGTCTTGGATAGTCTTGGAATCACATGAAGAGAACCATCATAAAGATCAAATATTGAATTGGTGAAGAGATGAAAAAAGGGAACGAAAACCTATAAGACGAGTATCTACCATAACCAAGGTTGTGATTGGGTCAAATGGACTAAAATAGAAAGTTGAATTTTTTTTATTGATTTTATGAAGTAATTCATAAATATATTTCATCATTCAGGCCTTTTAAAGTGTCAATATTGTGTTTAGAGAATGAAAACCTTTTATAAGAGGTTATGTTCCTCCCCCATGGATCCATTTATGTTATTCCCCCACTATTCAATTTGTGATACTATAAATTTCTGTATGAATATTTTTAAAATATTCAAGTATCCTTTTCCCAAAATTTTGTGATGTGAGAAAAGGTGACATGCTGTGAACACCCACATTTAGTAATAGGTTACAATAAACCTGTCCTCTTTTCTCAAAACGTCACCTCTAATAACTCATGATTGGCCTAAAACTATAAATAACCAAAGGATACATATAAATAAATAGAAACCAAACCATTACATACCTTTAAAATGTCTATGAGGTGGTACATAAACCTTGACCCCTTACACCAACACACCGACACAAACTACCTGCCTCACTTCCCCAGTCCCCACCCCCACTTCAATGTTAATGTTTATTGGGTGCATCATGGGGATTGAAACCATCATATGATGGGAATTTATCAATGATTCAACCACTCATCCAGGGGTTTTTCTATATATATTCATACTATATTATATTTATATATTTGTTATTATAGTTATAAATTTATTTGTTAATTAATATTCTAATACACACACATATTAAAGTATAAATTAATATATTTAAATTTTTAAGTATATTTATATTAATTTATATATATTTGTATAAATTAATATATTTATAAAAAAATATTATATAAATTCAACTATTTTTATTTTTATATATATTATTATATATATATTTATATAAATATACTTATAAATTAATATATTTACATAACAATGATCCTTAATTTTATTATTGCGATTTTTTTAAAAATTTTATTCTAACTATTATATCAGTGTTTGTATATATGTACAGGTATGTGTGTATCTATGTTTGTATGTTTATTTATATATTATATCATTTTAAAATTTATTATCATACTATTATGTTTGTAATATTATCTATTTGATTATATATTTTTATTTATTTATTAATATATAAATTGAAATATATATAATTAAAATTATAAATATATATAAATATATTAATTTATATATTAATTCTCATTTATTCAGTTATTATTAATTAAATATAAATATGATTTTACTTTTAAATTTGTGTGTTTATATGGATATATGTGCGTGTCTATTGATTTTATATAAATAACATTTATTTTTATTTATATATAATACAATAATATCTGTAATATTATTAATATGTTTATATATATATACTAATTTAAATATACTTATAAATATATATATATACATATATATATATATATCATAATTATCATTTAACTAGTTAATATTAATTAATTATATTTTGTTTTTAACATATGTGTATTTTTATATGATTGTATTCAAGTATCTATACATGTGTGTGTGTGTGCACGAACGTGTGTATATAAATATATATTAAATAATGAACATTTAATTTAATATTTAATGTATTCATTACTTGAAAACATGATTACATGTAAATTAGTGATGCTTTAAAATTAGGATTAATTTTCCATGTTCTTATGACAAATTGGATAAATTAAAAAAATTTAACATTTTTAGGAAAATACATTTTAAAAAATTTCCCCATTTTAGGGGAACAAGATTTTTTTTGGCTAATTGCATATTTTTATAGTGATTAGAATATTTTAATTTGATATAAAGAGTTGTATATGATATACAGAAAATCGATTCATGAGAAAATAATTGGATACTTATTATTTGGATTGACCTACCAAAATATTTCCCATAGAATTTCATACAATAATTGATATACTTAGGGTTGTGTGATTATAATTAATCATCGTTACCCAAAATTAGAAAGATACATAACTTGAGAATCTTAATATTTTTAGACCTTTATTATCCCAGGCTCGAAGCTTAGAAATATAGGGGTGGCTAGGTATGTTTTTGATCATGTCATTTGTAGAAGTACAACCAAGATGTGATGTTTCCAATTAGAATATGAGAAAATGAAATTAGATCATTTATTAAATTAGATTACATAAATTCAATTTCATACTATGTTGAGTGAAATGTGATGATCTTGGCTGTAGAGATGAGGTATATGTGATGTTTCCATCTTCCAAATTAGTTTCATGTGATGTATTCATCATCTTAATCGGTATGTTTTGACGAATCATGAATGTATTGTATAGAATACACTAGATCGACATGTTCTATGTCATGTGGTGATCAATAACATGGAAAAGGGTTTATATATGTATTCATATGATGTATATGATACATCATATAGTGTACAAGTTCATATGACTATATGAGCATGTTTGATTGAGATAACACTAGATCCATTTGTAACATGGGTATTGTTGATGATTTTCAAAAGGTAGAACTTTTCTTAAATTTATAAAATAAAGATTTTATCTTTGTTATAAACCCTTCAATGTCTTATCAAGTTATATAGTTTGTCCTAATATTAGGCATTAGATTTTTAACAATGTCTTCATTCATAAATTAATATTGTTTATGAAAACATATTAGAAAGGTTTTGAGTAGATTCACAATGATTTTTGATGTTTTTGTATAATGTGATTGTGGGATTTTTTACAAGTGGGGGATTGTTGGAAATTCTAAAAAATAATGATATTATCAGGTATAATTTCACATGTTCCATAGGTTTTGATATGCATATGATACATTTAAAAAATTTTATATATGCATATCTTATAAGACACGAGATTCCTCTATTATGAAATACAATAGGACTATTATATGGGCATCAAGTGCATTGATAATAGGATATCTACTATATAGTTTACTTAATCTATGAATCAATGGGTTGATTCATTTATGTCTACATGAACATGTAACAATCGTTTGAAATAGTGAAATAATAATGAAGAACCAATAGTCTATATTCTATTATAACACATGTCATCTTCCATGAAAAGGAAACCAATTATCAACTACCTTCATTAAGATAAGGTAGACAATTAAAAATGTTGTGAATCCACTGTTGAATATTTCATGGTAATGTTAATCCATAGATGATACTCTCTTCCTATAATTTATCCTTTTATGTTTTTATAGAATTAACATTACCATTATATATAATTGCAGGTACATATTTTTATTAAAGAGGATACTAGTGGCTGGTGTCATACCTATAGTGGTGAGAGTCCCTTAGTTGTTGCTAAGGGGTTCTGATTAAGAAAACCCTCCATGTTTTATAAAGATCTAACTTTCTACTTTATTATTATGCCTTTTTATATTATTATTTTCTTCACTATATGTTGTTTTCTAAAAAATATATTGATCATTTATATATGGGTTAATTCCACTATTTTAATTACTAGATGACCTAACTAAACCAGTCACTAGTATATATACATCTATGTGTTTCAGTCTATAAATAATGATGACAAAAAATTACTAATGAAATATTAAATTGATTATATGGTAATTATAATTTATTAAAAATGTGTTTTAAAATAAAAAAATAATTTTAAATTAAATTTAACACTAAAATAAAACATTATGCACTTAAAATGCATTGAAAATTTTAATTAACCAGGTCATTTTGTGTTGATTGGATCAAGAGATTTTTAGATATTATAGAATTTCAATTTGAGTAAAATTGATTTTTTGGAACATGGACTGGATGAATGAGAAATTTATTTTGTTTCATGTGGAAACAAGGCTCTCATATGTTTTAAATAAATTTAATATTTCCTAAGATAAAATTTTTAGGGGATGAAAAGTGGTCCATCTTAGATCGATATATTTGTTTCCACCATACTCTCAATAGAATTATAATAGATCTTCAATCCGTAGGGTCTATTTAGAACCTGATGGTGGTCCATCAGGATCCCTATATCCAACCATACTTCCTATGGTGGCCTACTAATATTATGATGGTAATACTAATAAACTACATCCATGAGGGCATTTTCTTTCATTTTTGGAGTTTTTCTTTAAATCCCATTTAGGGGATTCATTTTACAATAAGAATAATATAGCATATGTAACATCCCATTACCATATTTTAGAAACTTCCAATATCTTTAATTTTTTCCCTCATTATTTGGGTGTGTCTTGAGACTTATGAGGATGGAGAGAATATTTAGGGAACATGATTTAATGTTCATAGATGTATATTTTATTTATTTGAAGGAGTCTAAAAGTGAATGAGTTAATGGATTAGTGGGGTTATCTCTGAGGTTAAATAACTTTCAAAGTTGTTTGGTTTTTTGTGTATTAATCTGAAATTTTTGAAGTACTCTGGGGGATTACACACTGTGTAACATATTTACATGAAGTGTATTTGATCACCAGGCTCAAGTTGTGAGGAGAGTACACAACATGAATGGTTACACACAGTGTAAAGATTATATTTTTTGTAACGGTGAAAATTAGGTTTTTAATAAAAAGGTGATAGGTTCTTCAGTGTACTTGAGTGTCGTGGAACACATGACGTGTAAAAGGACTACACGCCATATAAGTCTCGTGAGATGTGGATTTATGGTGTTTCATGGATCATTCTTATCTAATTATTCCATGCCCCTCTTCCCTGTTTTCCTATAAGTAATCTCTAGTTATTATGGGGACATCCACTATGTCGAAATCAGTTCATTTGACATTTTATCTCCACTATCGTTGGGTTTCATCTCTTCTTGTGAGTAGTCATTTATTATTCTTAATCACCTTCAATTGAAATATCACCATTGTTTTTCATTATAAAATCTGTTGTTTTTATGGTAATTTTCTTATTTTCTTCTAGAACCATTGTTTGATCTTGTTCCTGGGGCCGATCGTATGTTGTTTCCATTGTGGCGGGTTCAAGTTGTTGAAATATGTGATGATATTTCCCCTTTTCCAAACCTTTTGTTAAATTAAATCAATTCTATGATATGTATATTAATTATAGTGTATCATTCATCATTTTTGTGTTCTTCTTGTTGGTAAATCCTGTTGCAGTCTTCTGAAACCCTGAGTTTATAGTATGAGGTTCTATCTCTAGCATATATTTGTTGAAATACATTAATTTGTGTTTTATAATTTTTTTATAAATGAAATGGAATAATTTAATGATTTTATGTGTGTGTGTGGAAATGGGTTTTTGATAAAATATGGTTTCCCCTAGTATTGGTAAAAGAAAATGTGTTTTAAAAGAATTTGGAAATGGTTTTGTGAAATGGTTTTCAAAACATGGTTTCATGAAATGGTATTGAAAATAGTACATAGGGGGAGCATTGTGTACTTTTGTGTAAGGTGTATTAATAGGCCTCTTCAACTATTAGGGGGTTCAATCATGGTTTTTTCCTCTACTCTCTATGATTTCTATTAGAGTGACATGTTATACCCACTTTAGGTTCACTGTATATGGTGTTCTTATGCCCTCTAGATTCAAAGCATATCTCTAGTGACTTGATGCACGTGATTGACTATTTTAGGTATGAGTGTCTTATATATCCTGACCAAGTGTGAACCTTGGCATCGTATTACATGTGACTTGGATTTTATGTTTTTTTTACTATAATTTATTTGATATTATATGTAATAACTAATTTTTTTTATATGAATTCTTTTCTATGTATGAAAATCTTTAAACACGTTTAGATTCTTTATTTTGAAATGTGGAAAAGGGGGAAAATTATTGTGTTTCCATTCCATTGATAAAAAAGTTTTAAAAAATTTATCATGCCCAATTTTCATTAATTTTTATCATGTTTGGATTATTTTATAGATACAAGATAAGAAACACTAGGGTGTGATCCTAAAAATCATGTTAGGTCACACCCTACACACCTCTTCATCTGTGTGTAGAAATTGTTATGCCTTTCAATTTAGGGAATGGAATGGGGACACCGAGAAGTAGAATGGTTTTATATCAACTGGGTTTTGGGTATCTAGTGGTGATATGGTGGGAGTGTCCCATAATTTCACATAGAGACTATTGGATTAGCTATTTTTGTTCTATTAACCTTTTGATTTGGACTTGTCTCTTGGAGATTATTTTATTACCTATTTAGATGTATCTCTTCTGTTGTTATCTATCTTTTATGACAAGTATATCCATGTTTTCTTTTGTTTTTTATTTATTTTTATTTATATATTTCATGTTTTTTGGTTCATGTTGGTCAAAACCATTCCCTCTATTTTTGTTGACTCCCAGTTGCTAGACACCAGCTATTGAGTACTGGGAACATCCATTGTTATGTGATGACTCAGGTCGGGTACCAGTCAGAGAGGGCATCCGAGTTTAGTTTTCCACAGAGTGGAATAAAAACTAGATATGTCCTCAATATTATTTTTCTCAAGACATTTTGTAGATAGAGATAGGGTATTCGGAACATGAGTTTTAGGTTTTTTTGTGTTCTTGGCCAAATCTTATCACGATGATACTCAAGTTACCATAGGATGTTAGGATGTGTGTCTCCTATTGTGAGTTCAAGAATATAATCTATTGTTTTACTGGATTGTTTTATTTACCTCATATTTTTCTATATAAGATCATGTCCTTTGTTTCAATGTGCAGTAGTATACCACTGAGACATCTTCCATGGGTTCAAAAAGAGGGTGTAACTAATACTCCTCATAAAAATCCTCCCCTAGATCAGAATTCTATCAAGTAAATCATGAAGGCAATTCTTATTGTTGACCGAAATGTACCACATGTCTAGAATGTATTCGTTGATGTATATCCAAGAGATTTAGGAGACATAGATTGATCACTAGAGTTCATTTATGAGAAACCGCGATCCTTTAAGGGTATGAATAAATCCCAATAGGTGTAGAAATATCCTTCCAAGATCAATCAAATCATCAAATTCCTAGATACATTTAATAGTATCAAGGTGAATTGTGAATTTTTTAGACATGAGGTCTCCCAAAATCATCGGAGATATTCCACAGAAAAAAGAAGATATGCATGTGGTCATTAACTCGAAGGGTTTTAACACTCTCTTTTTCTATAAAATCTTACTAGAGTTTTTTATGATAGTGATATATATGGAGTTCCTCTCTTTTTAACAAGGAGAGTATTTAGGGTCAGCTTACATCAATAGGTTTGAAGAGATAGTACATTTTGAAACAGGAGATGTGAGGAATGACTAGATAAAATATCAAAGGTGAATATAGGGTTTGTGACCAAATATTAGATCATACGTATTTATACTGAATCTTTCAACCTATGTAGAGATGGTAGGCAAATCTATTATTGAAAAGAAGAATATGGAAGGAAATTTGGAATATTATTCATCTTCTCATCCACCTAGTGGTACCTTTAGTGGAAAAAATAGGAAGAAGAGGATGTGGAAAGATCCTCATAGGGTTATCTGAGGTGGTTCTCATTAGTATGTAACTTAGGAACCTCCATTTTATGATTTACTACATCCTATGACTTACTACTATTGTGGAAAGGTCAGACACACATAACATTCTTGTCCTTCTCCTTCGATGTTGTGGAATAATTCTGGATGTTATGGTTATCTATAGAATTTCTATCAGAATATGTATACGCCTCGTTATGGTTAGGGATCATCACTTTTAATGGATACTATGACATAGTAAGATGATTTAAAGACAACATGACTCTTGAAACAATCCCCATAAGTGAATAACCTTCATGTATTAAATGATTTTATGATAGAGGTAGATGCAGGTATAATGATATTGAGAGATACACTATTTACTGTATCTTTAGTAGTGGTAACATTTTTTGATTATGTTACTTCCCACTCAATTAAATCTATATGTTTTATTGATATTCTAAAACATCCATCGAAGATCATGTACTTTATTATGGATTTAGATACATTCCTTGGGAAGATGAAAGAACAGGGGTTTCTATGTCCTTTTTCTGTGCTATCGATATCTAATGTATGGTTTTTATAGATTTTTCATATTCTCAATCTCTATCTATATGACGTCATATTCATGATTTATTTCCTTATTTCCCATAATTCTAAGGTTGATTTCTATCATCAGTGTGTCTCATTTCATGCACATGATGAGATCTCATGAGTGTTTCAAGGAAAGTGGGTTCAGATTTCTGGTCATGTAGGATCTTCATTCCCAGAACATATAAGATTTGTGTCTACAGTTGTAGTTATTTCAAATAAATTTCCTTATGTTGTTGATATAACCACTATTTTTTTTGGGATTTTCCAGACATTTTCCCAAGAAATTTATCTGGCCTTCCTCCTGAGAGGGAGGTGGAGTTTATGGTTGATCTGGTTCTAGGTACACAACCAATATTGATACCTTCTTATCATATAGAAACAGAAGAGCATAAAGTAATCAATATCCAGTTAGAAGAACTAGTTTAAACGGGTTTTGTTCACCATAGTATTTCTCCTTGTGGAGCCCTAGTGCTCTTTGAAAAGATGGTGGATGGTTAAATTTGAATGTGTGTAGAATATCAGAAGTTGAACCGGGTAGTGATTAAGAAAATGTATCATTTACCTAATGTGGATGATTTTTTTGATTAGTTAAAGGGGGAAAAGTGGGTTTTCAAATATCAATCTTAAGTCGGGTTATCATCAGATTTGCATTCAAGAGTGTGATATACTAAAATGGATTTCAAGAGTAGGTATAGCCCTTATAAATATGTTGTGATCCAATTTGATCAAAGAAATGATTCTAAAGTTTTTATGTCTTTGAGGAATTGGATATTCCATCAGTATCTCAACACATTTTTGGTAGTGTTTATTGATTATATTTTGGTTTATTTGATATCCCAAGACAAGAATATGCAACACATGTGTTTTTTCCTTTAAATCCCGAGGAATCAACATTTATATTGAAATATTTCAAAATGTCACTTATGGATCCAAGAAGTTAAGTTCTTAGGGAATGTGATTTCCAAGCATGGCTTATCAGTTGATCTTGAAGAGTTGAAGACATTTTTACATGTGAAGAACCATGGAATGTTTTTTATATTTATAGAATCTTTGGCCTTCATGGATATTATCGATGTTTCTTGAAGGATTTATCATAGTTGGAGTCACATTTAACTTCTTTTACCAGGAAGGGGGTGAAATTCACATGGGATACAAAGTACTAGTCATCTTTTGATGAGTCAAAAAGACTTATAACATAATTTCATTTTATGATATTACTTGAGCCTGGTAAATGGTATATGATATTTAGTGATTCTTCTATCACTATTTTATGTTGTGCACCCATAAAGGATGATCATAGGGTAGCTTATAAATCTCATCGTATTCTACCACATGAGAATAATTACCTCTAATAATGATTTATATCATTCCATAATTATTCATATTCTTAACTATTAATTGAATTATCTTCTTAGGGATAGAATCACAGCCTTCTATGACCATAAGAGAATAATTTATATCTTTTATTAAATATACATGAATCTCAGACATAAGCGTTGGGTGGAATGACTTTAGACATTCGATATCGACATCACCTACACCACATGGAAGGTGAGTGTTTTCGAGAAGTTTCTTAGTAGGAAAGTTTCCTAAAAGGATATTCTGGAGTTGAAATAAGATTATAACCTTTTGTGACTCTTTACTCAATTGAATATAGATGAATTAGAGGATGTTTTAGGTTTTGTTATAACTAGTGTTTAGTTAGCATCATCTCTTATTGAGTCTATTCTGTAGGGTCAGTAGTAGGATGATGAATTATAAAAAATTAGATAAACCCTATATGGTGGGGAGACTGTTTTTTGTCGGTCCCTATCTCCATATGATATTCTTAGTTTTGAATATCCGTTTTTCATCCCATAATCTGTGAGGAGATTAGTTTTATTTGTAATTTTTTGTGGGAAATTAAACCAAGAATTAAATATATGTATTAGAAAATGAGCTGGTGATTTTGGTGGCCATGTTTGAAGCGTGACATTACTAAATATGTGTTCACCTATTACACATTCCAATAGATAAAAGCTATGCATTTGAAACCTTTTTGTTTTCTTCATACTCTTCTGATTATATCATGGAAATGGGATTAGGTATCCCTATATTTTGTTGGTGTATTACCATAAAATTCTCAATTAAAGAATGATATATGGGTGTGGATTGATCAGTTTCAAATGTTAGATCATTTTATTCTTACAAAATACACTAGAAAAGTTGAAGATCTTGGTAAGATATATGTGCAGAATATTTTGATATTACATGGAGTTAATTCTATTATTGTTTCATATAGGGATCCTAGTTTTACTTCATGGTTCTAGATAAGTCTCTACAAGGTAATGAAACTTAATTTAGATTGAGTGAATCTTTTTAGTTACTCATATTTCCCATTTATTGTTTTTGGATATTTTATGGACTATTTTTCAAATTAGGATTTGAGAAGAAATGAAATTCTGAGGCATGATGTTCCCAAAATAAATGTTTCAAATATATTAAATATATTAAATATGATACATATAATGTTTTTTCTGAAAAAGTGTATTTACATCTAAATGGATGCTTAGAACAAAATAATGAGGTAACCATTGAGTTTGGAATGTGCATTTTACCCTAGGTGAAACATAACCTTGTTCAATATGTGATGTTTGTGGAAAATCCATCATAAATGTGGAATGAATAAAATAATTAGTTATATTATATTATTATGATTTCATTAATGAAGCAACTAAAAAGTCTTTAAGTAAAAAATAATGATGAAATACCATGGTTAACTATATAATCTGAGTTCTATTAGAGAGTTATTAGAGATAGAGAGTTAGTCGATCTCTCTTAGAAGAATAGTGACTAGATCGTGTATTGATGATCAACACACAATGGAATCAAAGAATCTCACAAATGATCATATCAGAGCTCTATTATTTTCTTCAATTAATCTAAATCAAGGTAGAATTATTTTTTATTTGGTTTTATTCACCATTCTTAATTTCCCAGATGAATGAAAAGTCAATCAATAAGCATATAGAATTGTAGATCATGTGTATTATAGGATGGGTTTATTTTTGGGGAATAGATTGGAATAAAATATGCATTATTTATGATTCATCATTTTTATTCCCATGGAAATGGATTAAAGTTGACACCAACATTGATTGGGGATCATTACTCTTTTTTTTATTTTCTCCCATGGTTCTTCTTTCATCGTGGGTGTTCTACATTTATCCTGCGGTTCAGCATCCAATGATGAATTCAATAATTTCACACAAAATTCTTAGATAAAAAATTTGATATTTTTTATTTTGGATCAGAATGACTTGAAGGTATTGTGATGATGGAATCAATGGAGAATAAGATGGTTTTGGATGCCCGATTTCATGATCTTAAGCATTCCATAACAAAAAACGAACAATTTATTTTTCTGAATGAATTGAAGGAATAGATCTTCTTATCTAGTGATGCAATACTCGTTGAGGCATGATCTATGATTTTGTGAAAAAATGGATATCAATTTCGAGTTTATAGTAACGACCACAATGTTTGGAAATAGATCTTCAGTTTTGGAATATTCTATACAACACAACTTCTAATGTGGATCCACACGCCATGAGGCCCCTTGTGTGGCTACCAGGGGTTCAGAGGAAGTGCAGTATAACATGGAGTTTGGCCCTAGTCACACGGCACATGGTATCCCCCATGAGGCTCGACGTGTACATCATAGGGTACACAAACACTGGTTGGAGTACACAGTTTGGACAATGTTGTGTAATACCCTACTCATACACAGCCTGGACAGGCATAGGTTTCATGTCATGTACTATCATAGGGGTATAGTACATGGGATATTGAAACACCATGTACTACTACATAGACACATACACAAGAAAATACATGTTTTGTTTACATGTTCAAGGCCTAAGGTCAAGGGAAAAAGTGTGTAACCCTACTTCACATTCTGTACTTCTCAAATTTTTTCATGGATCTCTTTTCCTCTGTATCATGGAAATGTTTAGTTATGATTCATTCCCCTAATCCATTCCATGATGGTTGTTATGGAATCTCCTCTTACTCGTAAGAAAGTGATCCCTTTTTAAGACTTCGTGGATAATTTGTTGGAATCCTTAAATGAGGCCCAGAGTAATATCGACTACTAATATTTGTTCCTTAGGCGGATTTCTTGGTATTTTCATGACCAACACTATATGGGAACCGATCCTCTATATAGAAGGTTATTCTTGGTTAAGTTTTTGGTATACTCATTGGTGTTGGGTGTGATTATCATTTGTGCATCCTATATCTTCTGACCATTAGAATGTACATATAATGTAAAGGCCCAATAGGAATTATCTCTTGGAAGGATGTCATGTGTGTTATTAGACTCAAGATTGTATTTTCTAGGATGAGTGATATGTAGAACCGTTGATCTGAAATCCTAGGCAAGATATTACAGTTTTGTATTTACCTTAAGAATCCATGTCTTTGTTGAGTATATCTAGATATTATTATTGTATGTACTATAAACATATACCTATGTAGATATAAATGTATTTTATTTTTTTTATTTGTGGTTTCAGGGTGTCCTACTAAGTATAGTTATACTCACCCATACATGGATTTTCCATCATGTGTCATGTCTTTCACATATGATCAATATTTTGAAAGTGTCCTTAATATATGAGTACAAGAAGGTGTTTATTAAGAGTAGATGGACTGAGGTGTGTTCCTGTTTCATTCTGACAATAATACCAGTTTCACTTCAAGGTTGGAATCTTGTTTCATACTCATTATGGTTGTATTGTATTTGTTCATGTTTACTTTATTTCACTTCCTTTCATACTCTAGATAAGGTTATTAGATGTATACATGAATGGTTGTTCAGTTTTTTTACATTTCAGAATGGTATAGGCTTAGATGTGTGTGTGTGTGTGTGTGCGGGTACATAGTCTAAGGCCTACCAGGTAAGTTATATTCCTACTCGACACCAGTCTCCATCTCTTGGCCTACTAGAGGTGGGATTGGGGTGCCATGACATGGTCTCTGCTATTATAGGTCATGATAGAGTGGTATTAGAGTAGTTAGTTCTACCATTGGAACGAGATTCTATGAGATAGGTTTAGGGAAACCGTGTGAAGAGTTTCGAGATCAGATTTTAGTCTAGGGAATCTAGTGTTGGTGTGGTGGCTGATGTATCTATACACTAGGACTCTGATCAACTACTCTTGGACTCTGTATATGAGAACATTTTTTACAATGAAAATAGGGTACATGCATCATACAATAACTGTTTTTTTGCATGTCCTTATTGGGTCAGCTATCTAGATATACTCATTAACAATGGTACATCACGTTTACTTTTTGGATACCTCTACGATGTATTCTATCTAGGATTCAACATCATTATCTAAAGAATGATCACCTCAGTGATGAGATATTTATTCAGGGACCCGTTCCAAAGATGTTACCTCAAGGTGGTACACAAACTATACAACTACATGTAGATCATCACATGGCACATATTGTACTAGTAGATGGGGTGAGCTAAATGAGATCAATTCATGAGTGTTAGTGATAGTTAACCATATGTTTCAATTAAAGTAAGAACTTTAGGTGGTTCATGACTTGATTAAGGTGGTGACCCAAGTTTTCCCTTTGGTTAGGACACCAGTATATCAAATTGTGGTCCTTACAATGATCCTACTTCAAGGATTAGCAGGGTGATGGTGCAGTTTAGTGACCCGGTCATATAAAAAGGACACTCAAGGGTGATTAGATATGAGAAAATGTTTAGAGAAGAGATCTTTCCATCAATTCTAAGCACTGTACATATAAAAATGCTTATACAGCTCCACTAGTGTACCACAATAGTATATGAGTATTCATTAAGAATTTCCAACCGCTTTAGTTACTCGATGGATATGATTTGTGAATAGTTCTTCTAGGATCATACCTTTGAGTGTGGGATTCCTAGAGAAATATGATCCATTTTTATCCCTCTATGAATTCCTTCCTATACTGGGTAACTATATTGAGCTTTAGTTGTTGATAGTTTTTTAATTGAGAAGACACAGTCAATGGTTTATGGTAGCGGGAATACATGAATGGAGAACAAGAAAGCAGGGAGATGATGTCCATCCCAGGGACCTATACATGGGAGATGTTTTTGGAGGATGTACCAAGATAGAGGGTTGTGGTTCAAGGATTATAGTATTTGTCCAATAAGCTGTAGGACCCCGGGGAACCCTAAGAGGGGAGGGGTGAATCAGGGTGACAACATTTTCTTTCAAACTAAGGATCATGTTCCCACGTTGGTAGGAACTAGTAAAAACTGTATGAAGAATATGATCTATAATGAAACATTCACATGAAAAGAGATGACACAAAAAAATTTACTTGGTTCACCACAAAGGTCTACGTCCAAGGAGCATACACGGAAAAGTTGTCGGGCATACCAAATTCCACTATTCTTCACAAGTTGTGGATTACAAAGGTTCATGCACAGTCACTCTGTCCCAGGCTCACTGCCTTTACAATTGTTTAGGGATAGCTCACTGCGTCCCTTGGGTTACTCCCGTTGACTCCCCTTGGCTCACTGCCATTGGTGAAGTCCCACTCAGTTTATAGACGTGAAGGTTTCTTCAATAGATTTTCATTGAAGTCTATGTCTCCTATTTATCATGATACAATGCTTGCATCAGATTACTGTGTTGATGCTCTTTGTATTCCAACTTTCTTCCGTAACCTGATCTCCCTTTCCATTGAAGGTAACATGCAATTTTCCAGCTTTCGTGCAGCTCCAAGATGACCAGAAGGCTTCAACAATACCTGTCGCACAGGTCCAAGCCCTACGCGCAAGTTTCAAGAATGGCGCGAAAGTCACTTACGTGATACAAATTCGGCGCGTAGGTGACACCAAACCACTTGCGCGACACTGCCTCTTTCAACTCCAAACTTGCGTGACGTTGCACCTTTAACTCCCAAACCGCGTTGGTCGCGCAACCAACAATCGGCGCACAACCTCTACTTGCGCGACCCAACAACTACTTGCGCGACTCAACCACTTGCGCGACGAGATCTTGAAAAATCTCTAAGTCTTGAACTTCGTACTGAATGAGGAGGGGTGGTCCTCTATTTATAGTCAAACTGGACCCCCTGCGCGGTGGCGCACAAGTCTTCCCTCGGTGCGCATGTCCCGGCGTGCAGCTCATCTCCCCTAGCCTCTATCGCGCAAATCACTTGCATGACCCAACCAATACTTGTGTGACCTACTTTCCTTTTCCATATTTTGATGTTCTGATCCTGAAGAACAACCGGCGCAAAGGTTTCCAAATATCCCAGGCATAGGCACGCAAGTCCCTTCACGGCGCGCAGGTCACTTGGTCGACCAACCTAAAACTTGCGCGAACCTCTTTCCTTTTCCATTTTTACATGTTCTGATCATGAAAATCATATGGATCACAAGTTTCCTATCCTTCAAGTACGCAGCTCGCAAGTCTCTTTTCTAGAAACACTTTTCTCCATTTGTCGATTTTCAGGCCCAAAAATTTGGCAAACACTGGGAAATGGCACCACCTTTAATACTGTTGTCTTCTTGAACTGTATGATCACTTTGCTGGTGTGTAGACGCCGGAAAAGTCCGTTGTTCCCAAACAAAGCTCCGGATGCGGAAAGCGAAGTGATATTTGGAGTAAGAAGCCTGTTCCGGAGGGCCCGGAGGGCTTGCGCAGAATTTTAGAGGTCCGCGCGCAAAGTTGAGTCGCGGCGCGCAATCCTCCCGGGATGCGCGCAATCTGCAGGGCCGGCGCGCAATTTTGCGCGCCCCCGAGCTCCCGCGACTCCCTTGCGCGCCGGGTCCGGATTCTGCGCCCGCGAAGGGAATTCCGCACCCGCGAAGCGAATTTTGCGCCTGAGGCCGGGATTCTGCGCCCGGGGTTGCCTATAAATATAAGGCGACCCCCGACGTTTTGAAGGTTGCCAGAATTCGAAGGGTCTCTCGTGCGCGCAATCCAACCCCTTCGCGCGCAATCCCTTGAGCCCCCTTCCTTTGAATAATTCTTCACCCTAAGGCCTTCGCGCGCAAAAGAAGCCTCTTGCGCGCAATTGCCCCCGGGGTGCGCGCAATCCGGTCCGATTGCGCGCACCCCCCCTTTTTTCAAAGTGGCCATTCGATTTAAGAATGAGCCGTTGCCCCCTCGAGCTATCTGAAGCCCGGTGTGCACAATCTTTACCTTCCGCGCGCAAAGCGCTGGCCCAATTGCGCGCCAGCCCGTCCGTTTGCGCGCCGACCCGCGGTATTGCGCGCAAAGCTCCTCTTTTGCGCGCAAACCGCCAGGGTCGCCCCCTTTGACCCCCTTTGGGTACCCGCCTGTGTGGCGCCCGATGATCTTCATCGCAGGTGCCCGCACCGTACGTTGTCTTCCCATGCAGCCTTCCAGGCTCGCGCGAAGTGACACGGACCTATCGGCAGCTTCAACGTCCTGCACGACGCTAAACTGCACTACGTCCTGCACGACGTTAAACTGCATACGTCCCGCACGACGTTAAACTGCATTCGTCCAAGCTACAAAGACGTTAAACTGTACAGCATTCGTCTCGCAAGACGTTAAACTGCACATTCGTCCTGCATGACGCTAAACTGCACCACGTCCGCGCTGCAAGACGTTAAACTGCCAAGCATCTTCGTCCTCAACACACGACGTTAAACTGTACTTCGTCCGGCAAGACGTTAAACCGACCGCTTCGTCCTCAACACACGACGTTAAACTGTACTTCGTCCGGCAAGACGTTAAACCGTCCGCCTCTCCCGATCCCGTGCCTCGCACGCAGGGTCCCCCCCGGTTTGGATGTGGCCCCCACCCGCTCGTCTCTGCAGGGATGTCGGGATTGGAGTGGTCTTTCCCCACGGGGGTAGGGTATTACAAACCCCTAGTTTCTTGTGGGGGGCTGCACATGTGTATCTCCATTGCGCTTCCCCACTGCCGAAGCCAGTAGAGGGTGTGACTGGGATCGAGGTGTCTCCTACTTTCGGCCCAAGTCCCTCTCCAACTGAGTTTTGCCGCATCCGGGCTGCCTCAGTGCGTAAGTCCTGACAGAACAAACTACGTGGACTTTGATCCCTGTCTTCTAAACAGGGTACGTAGGAAGCCTCTCCGAGGTTCAAGCCCGCCACCTGGTCGTCCCGGTCGTATTTACGTCGGTTCTTCCGTCAGTGGATCCCTCCTGGGTTCACACTTGCGTCGATTCACCTATGAATCCGCCATTGTGGGGGACTGTACATGTGTATCTCCATTGCACTTCCCCACTGCCTTTTCCTATTCCTCCCTTCTTCTGGCGGCCTCGATCTCCTTGTGAGTCGGCTTGCCAACGTCCAGCATGACGTAAAACTGTGATCCACCCGGCCGTTCCATCCCCCTCTGTGCGAGGTGGTTCGGTTCAATCCTCCGCCCGGCGGCCTCGATCTCTCTGTGAGTCGGCTTGCCGACGTCCAGCATGACGTTAAACTGTATATCCGAACTACGCTGACTTTGATCCGCGCTAACGCGCGGTACGTAGGAAGCCCCTATGGGGTCCAAGCTCTTCACTCCATCATCCACCCTGATCCTTACCCGGGCCGCCACATCCCGGTGGGGTCATGCCATTTCATTCCACTCCACTTCACTCGGGAAGCCGCCCATGTGCTGGCCCCAGCGTCGGAGGTTCCCCGCAAGGGGTTCTGTCATCTGATCCACTCCTCGTGTTGATCAGTCCGATGCCGTCCCCGCTGGACGTTAAACTCGCGGCATACCCCGTGTCAAACATGGGAAGCTGAGGAAAACCTCAGGTAACACAGTCCCCCGTACCCAGTGCGGGATGCCTCAGGCCATCACGCCTTCGAGAAACCCTATTAGGGACGGAAGACAGACATGCAGAGTCGCAGTGTCAAGACACGCCCCCGACACCCAGAGCCACCCGGTCTCCTCACCGCAGGTTGCTGCCCCGACCAGACTCTTTGGAGCGTCCGGGCGGAAGCAGCGTAATTAACCGGTGTCCATGAAGATATGGCGCCGAGAACGAGATTCACGAACATTCTTAAATCTATGAGGGAGACCCGGATTAGGCGACGAGTTCCAAGGAGACGTCCACGGGAGGAGGAGCCGACATCCCATCATCCCGGTTTCGATCAAGGAGCAGACGCCCCTGAATAAGGGACGGATGCCGCCCGCCCTTGGAAAGCGGGACTGCGGGACCACAAGCCGCGCGCCCATCCCCTCGGGTCGACGGGTGCACGCGCGAACGCGTCCTGGAGGAACAGCGTAACCCGACGCACATCCGCACCGAAACAGAAAAATGGTGAACCCGACGTGAATCTCTTCTCCTCGATACGAAGACCGATGGCTTTCAGAGGTGTTGGAAGACCAGCATGCTGCTCGACCGAGCATTCAGTTTTACCCGCCAGGGGCTGGGGAAGGGAACTCGGGCACTCCGTCTCGTGACGTCGAGGGCCTGGGTCCCCCCCCACGAAAGGCGTCGTGGCACTAATGGTTGGTTGTCGATTCCTTTTCCTGTCAGTGTTAATGGGTCCTTCTCCCTGCTTTCAGAAATCAGGTCGCCCAATCCAGTGCCCGATCGCCACCCGCCCACTGGCGCAGGGGTAGGGGAAACACCGACGCGGCTACTCCGCGCGGTCCCGCCCGTTCCACAGCCGTCCCAGCAGCCGCAGCTACGGGGCAACCACGCCCTCTCTCCCCCTCGGAGGTCATCCAAAGAAGGGTGATCAACAACTTGGTGCGGAGATATGAGGAAGAGGGAGTCATCCCCACCAGGGACATGGCTCGCCTAGACCTCGAGGAGGCTGCACCTCGCCGCCAACGCCGCCCCCGAGGGCCGCGCAGGGAGGCACCGCTGCCTACCTCGATGTCCAACCGCTTTGGGAGCTTATCCCCGGAGCGCTCCGACAACTCCTTCCCCTATGCGGATGAAGTGGAAGATGCCCGGGACTACCCTATCCGAGGTCCGCTCCAGGGATCCACGATGAGGGCTCCCGCCAGGCCACGGCGACACCGCCGCCAGGCCCCCCAAGTCGAGGAACAGGCTCTCCACCTGCCCGCGCCGCTCATCCCGACTCGTCTGTCTCGACGCCAACGTCGGGCACGAGCGGAAGAGGATGCCCACCTTGGGGCCCTAGCAACAGCGGCCGCGTTGGCTCAAGCCACTGCTGGCCCCAGTTACCGGGCCCCTGCGCATCCTGAGCAGGGGCACTTCTATGCCCGACCCGGATCGAGGCCCCGACCGCCCCAAAGGCAGGTTGGGTTGACTCTCCCGGTTGCTGGTACAGACAATAGCCACCGCGGACCACCTCGCGGCAGCGCTATTCGCCAACAGGGGCTACTCCGTGTGGCCGATCCAAGAGGCATGGGTCATCCCACCTTCCGATCTCGGCCCGGAGGCCCGCCCGGAATCATCTCTCCCCGCGTCCCCTTTGATATCTGTCCCGGTGCTCCTCGCACCTTGATTTCCAGTCCTCTTGGCCCCAGCACCAGTGCGGCCGGAGGACGCCAGGATAGAGATCAGCCGTGCCCCGAAGAACCACCCAGGGGCAGGAGGGCGAGGCGTCGACGCCGAGGGAAGAATGTTACGGAATTCCGGACAGAGATCCGACCGGTTCGTTTCTCTGATACAGAGGCGGAGTATGATTCGGCGACAGATCCCTCCCCCCAATCCCGCCAGTCAGGGGCAGGGGTAGGAATGCGGCACGTCAGCCTCGTACTTCCCGAGAGCGAGATCGACACGCTCCCCGCTTCTCTCCGAAGGTATATCCGGAGTAGCGAGGGCCTGGTAGACCCCCAAGGATCAAACTTGCGGTTGGTACCGGCCCCTCTGGATGCGCCTTCTGCCTCGATCGGAGAACCCGGAGACTTTTTCTGGGGACCGACGGTCGAACCACGATCTAGTGCACCCCCGGCGAGCACCGACGCTACGACAGGATGTTCACTCGCCGGCCCGTCCTATCGTGATGTGGTAGCCGGGGCACCACCACCCTCAGAGGGCGGCCCGGGATATGGAGGCCAATCGGCCTGCTCGCCGTATTCACCGCCAGCCAGCCCGTCGGCCCGGCGGCCCGCCTCGGCACCACTGCCGGTTCCCCGTCCATTCCCAGTCATTGAAGAGGACCAAGGAGACCTGGGTCCCGAGCTTGAGTCGTGGAGCTTCTGGACCGTCCTTGCAGAGGGCCACTTCCCTGAGAAGTTTTGGCCAGTCGCAAGACCGGACTTTGATGCACCCGAATCGCTCACCCCGGATGAGTTCGAATGCTTCCGCCGAACTCTCCGGGAGACTCACTCCCGTCTTCACCGCTTACAAATGCCATACCACGGGAGTCAAGTACACCTGGAGGATATTGGTGAGCAGTGCCGTCAAATTGACCTGGCCACGCTCCCCGCGGTTCGGCACCCCGGGTCATTTGGGCACCACGAGGCCCTCCAACAACGATGCGTTGAGTGTTTTCAAGTACTCCGCAAAGTTATCGAGGAAGCCACTTCCCACGTGTATATCCGTGGATGGGGGCAGTACGCTGCCCTACGCTTCAGTGCGGTTCGCCGACAGCCCGATTCACTGGGTGGCCCTGAGGGTATATCCCCAGGGACGGAAACAGTCAATATGGCTGACCTGTCAGGAGAGGGGAATGACTTGAAACTTCTCGACGAGGGCTCTTCCCCCGAAGACAAGCCGTCGTTGGATCCATCGGTGAGAGTTACTCGTCATCAGAGGAACCTCCTGGGGCTCCCCACACCCACTGAAGCACTGCCGTTGAGCCGAAACGTCAGCAAAGGTAAGGAGCACGGCGAGGCTATAAAGCCCGCCGACCCGTCTGCCTCCACGCAGAGGGCAGATGAGGATCCCGAGAAGGCTACGCTACGTCAACAGCTCGCCGAGCAGAAGAAGCTGGTTGACCAGCTCCTTGCCGAGCGCGCTGCAGAGCAGCGGCCTGACTACGGTGATCCTAGGCCAGGACAGCAGGGATAGGAACAACCACCCCTCGACGAGGCTCTCCCGGGCAACCGTGATCATGCCGTGTTCGCCGACAGGAGAGAGGCCATCGCCTATGGCAAGAGGGCGCGGTATGTTTCACCACACCCTCCCGAGCGGCGTGACTACCTGAGAGACCCCGCTCGGATTCCTCCCGCTGCCCCAAGGGCCGCTCCGCCCGCCATCCCACGAGCTGCCGAGTTCGACGACCCAGTCGACGACCCGATTGAAGGGCCATGCAATGCGCTCGTGGTTAGAGATCCTCGCCAGGACTGGAACCCATGTCCGGATGATCTGATGGCGGCACTCATTGCCCGCTTGGAAGCCTTGGAGACTCGGCAAGTGGCAATCCCACCGGACGGCAAGCCATACCCAGCATGGGTGGATGACATGCCGGCGCCTCCGGGATTCGGGAATCCCACTTTGGCCCCCTTAAACGGGACTGGAGATCCGCCACAGCATTTGGCCCATTTCAACTCGAGGTGCGGGCCTATGTTGGGGACTCCGGCGCAGCAAGAGGCCGCTAAGCTTCGCTGCTTTGTCCAGACACTGGAAGGGCCAGCATTTGTCTGGTACAGCCAGCTCCCCGTCGGGTCGATAACTAGCTGGGAGGACCTTCGTAGACAATTCCTCTACCAGTTCAGTTCTACGACCTGGAAGACGAGTATCGCAGACCTCTTCAAGTGCAAGCAGAGGCCTGATGAGCGAGTCACGGACTTCGTCGCCCGATGGAAGGGTCTCACGTATTCCCTCGACATGCCATTGACTCAGGAGCAGTTGCTGACAATGTGCGTCGGGAACGTCAAGACCGAGCTGGTCCCTTCCTTGATCACTCAGAATTACCCCGGAGGGTTCAGGGACTTCTCAGACAAAGCTCAACGTCTTGAGGAAGCCCTGCAACAGGCCAGCCAGGCACACCCGCTGCCTCCTATGATCCCTACAAGGAGAGCCAGCAGGGCTGAGCCCGCTGCTGTCGCCCAGATAGAGGCCCCCAGGCCGTTGGAGCTGCTGCCGGCGAGACCAGCTCCACAGCCTCACAGGAACCCGCCTCCACGGGCTCAGATCCCGGCCCAGCAGCGGCAGCCTCAGAACCGGCCGGCCCCTCCGCGTAATGTACCGCCACAACCCAGGCGAGATAATCAGGGTCCACCTCCTCGGCAGGCCCCTCCAGCCCCTCGTCAAGACCACGCTCCCAGGGGCCCGCGATACCTGACCTACTCATTTCACGAGGATCAGGTCCCCGGTTATTTCCGGAGCGCCCTGGAGCAGAGGATTGTGCGACTGCCTGAGTGTTGGAGGCCAGAGGAGGCACATCTCACGGATAACCCCCACTACTGCCCCTACCATCGGGCCCTGGGACACACCATCCAGCGGTGCTATGTGTTTAAGGATTGGCTCCAAGACCAGATTAACAACAATGTAATCAGGTTGGGCCCAGCTCCAGCACAAGTGGCGGGCGTGTTCGTGGGATCAGATGACGATAGCGGCGATGAGGACGAATGGCAGCTGGTCTCCGACCGCGGGTCCCAGAAGTATAAAAACTGGATGGCCCGCAAGACGATCATTCGCGCCAATGGAATCATCCGTACGCGCTTGAATCAGCCTGAGCCCCCAGAAGCTGCGGGTGCTGCTTCGGCATCGTCGTCCCAGCCTGCCTCTTCCAAGAAGAGCAAACGGCGGCGGCGCAAGAAGGAAGAGCGCGCCCCGCCAGTTCTGCCACTATCCCGCACTCTCGGTGATTTCATGCCCCCGGAGATGGGGATCCCTCCTCGGATCCGCCCCGTGGTGAATGATTCGTCTGATGACAGTAATGGGTACGCTTCGGTTAATACCGTCGAGCTGGTAAATCCCTTCTCGGTTCCCGACGTTGAAGAACACCAGGTGGACCTCCCTAGCGTCCCCGGTCGTCGCCACCGTCGGAGGAGCCGAAACAACAGGAGTCGCCGGGGCACAGCAGTTGGTACCTCCAGCCAGGCCGTGCACGCCACCGAGACTAGGCAGCAGGCTCAAGATCGAGCTCAGCGTGCGCAGGCCCCCCATCCGGGGATGACGGATTCGCCTCCGCCACTGTTTGTGGTGTGGGACCAGGCAAAACCGCCTCAGCCGCGTCGCAATCAGCTCCGCCCTGCCACGAGTCCATCCCGGCCTCCTGACCCCAGTACGGTGACCATTTCCCGGGCTTCAACCAATGAACAGCGAGATGCGCCAAGCACCAGTCGGCCGCCGGCTCAACCGGCAAGGCCCGTCATGCTTCCAACCGCAGAGCAACCTCCTGCAACCAGGGGTTCGCGCTTGGCCAAAAAGTATGATGTCCTGAAGCACTTGGCCGACATCCCAGCGAGACTCTCCATCCTTGAGGCTCTGCGCATGTCATCTGAGATGCGCGAGGCACTCGCTGAAGCCCTGAAGAGCCCCCTCCAGTTTGAGACAGAGGTTGCGGCTGCAGAGGCCTTTCACGCCGAAACGATCGAGGACGCCGAATGCCAGGCAGTTATCTCGTTCTCTGGTAAGGATGAAGACCCTCCTATACAGGGGCACATTCGTCCGCTGTATGTTACCGGCCAGTTCAATGGCCTTGAAGTCCGACGCTGTCTTGTCGACACGGGGTCCGGGATTAACCTGATTCCAACTCGGACGCTCCGGAGATTGGGGTTGTCTGAGGATGACTTGATCCCCTCCGACCTTAGGATCCAGGGGTACGACCGCACCGAGCAAACTCCGGTCGGCAAGATACGTTTGAAGACCCAGTTCGGTGACTTGGTTGCCAACACCGAATTCATGGTGGTCTCTCAGGACACTGCGTATAACGCATTGATGGGCAGGCCATGGCTCCACCTTCATGCGGCGGTTCCCTCATCATACCACCAATGCCTCAAATACTCCCTTAGCGGTCGAGTAGGCGTGCTTCAAGGAGATGCCTCTCCTTTTGCCTCATGTGAAGCCCGCTATCTGGACGCGGACTATTACAAGAGCAAGGATAAGCAGATCCTGGCAGGTGAGGTCGAGCCTGTCGCTGTTGCAAGTGATCCCTGGGCAAGTTTGGACGATGCTTACGTCCTCCCGATTCAACGGTTGGACGTAGCCATGGTCTCGACGGCTTGTGAGTCTCCTGATGAGATGACCGCGACCGCCCATGCCAGCACCAGCGGCCCAGCAGGATCTGGTAGCCCCAATGCAGTTGCCAACGCAGTCTCTCCCGTGGACGATCCCTCCCCGAGTGGAGAGGACGTGGAAGATGCACCCCCAGCCTTTGAGGAGGGCGTCCCCGCCACGGTCGATGAGTTAGTACAAGTGAACCTTGGAACCGAAGCAGATCCAAGACCCACATTGGTCAGTGCCGCCATGCCCTCTGAAGAGCGGCAGCAGTACGTGGACTTTCTCAGGCTGCACCGTGATGTGTTCGCTTGGGGCTATGACGAGATGCCGAGGCTAGATCCTCAGGTAGCCGTCCACCGCCTTGGTCTCCCGGCGAACCATCGCGGGTTCAAGCAATCTCCCAGGAAGATGCACCCATTTCACGGTGCCATGGTTGAGGCCGAAGTTGACAAGCTTATCAAAGCCAACTTCGTGAGGGAAGTCCAGTACCCCAAATGGCTGGCCAACATTGTGCCGGTCAGGAAGAAGAACGGGCAGATCAGAGTCTGCATCGACTTCCGCGATCTCAACCGCCACTGTCCGAAGGATGATTTTCCCCTTCCAGTGACAGAGCTGTTGATTGATGCCACGGCAGGGTTCCAAGCCCTCTCCTTCATGGATGGATACTCCGGATACAACCAAATCTGGATGGCCCCTGAGGATGAGGAGTTCACTGCCTTTAGGGCCCCCCAAGGTACCTTCTGTTACCGGGTCATGCCTTTCGGCCTGAAGAATGCAGGTTCCACCTATAAACGGGCGATGAAACGCATATTCAAACCAATCCTCGGCACACTGGTGGAATGCTACGTCGACGACTTGGTAGTCAAATCGCGCCAGCGTCAGGACCATCTCAAAGATCTTGAGAAAGTGTTCAGCTTCCTCCGGTCTCGTTGCCTGAAGATGAACCCGTTGAAGTGTGCCTTCGGGGTCACCTCCGGAAAGTTCCTTGGATTTGTGGTAAGATACCGGGGTATTGAGATCGACCCAGAGAAGATCAGGGCGATTAGCCAGATGCCTCCCCCAGGTAACGTCCGGGAACTACAAGGGTTCCAAGGCCACTTAGCCTATATACGCCGATTCATCGCGAATCTGGCCGGCAAGTGTAAGCCCTTTTCTCGGCTCATGAAGAAAGTTGCCACTTATGTATGGGATAAAGAGTGTCAGACCGCTTTCGAGGAAATCAAGCAGTACCTGCTGCAACCTCCGGTTCTGATGCCGCCTGTATCCGGAAAGCCGCTGGTCCTCTATGTGACCGCCCTAGAACGGTCCCTTGGCGCCCTTCTCGCCCAGAATAACAACGAGGGAACAAAGAATAGCCTCTATTACCTCAGTCGCATGCTCCTCGATGCGGAAGTCAGATATTCCCCCATTGAGAAGAGCTGCCTGGCGCTCGTATTTGCCGTACAGAAATTACGGCACTACTTGCAGCACCATGAGGTACAGTTGGTTTCAAAGGGTAGACCCGTTGAAATATATCCTGAGCCGGCCTATGTTGACTAGCCGTCTAGCACGGTGGGCTGTGATTCTCCAGCAGTTCGACATCAGGTATGTGTCTCAGAAGGCCATCAAAGGGCAAGCATTGGCAGACTTTCTGGCTGCTCACCCAACCTCCGCGGATCAGCCGCTGGATCTAGGCTTTCCTGATGAGGCCATCCTCTCGGTCGATCGAGCCGGTCCATGCTGGCAGATGCACTTTGACGGTGCCTCCCGGAGCCCCACCGGTAGAAGGCTCGATAATCCTAATCTCAACAGAGTGGGCTTGGGTATCGTCTTCATCACCCCGGAGCAAGCCGTGCTGCCATACTCTTTCCTGTTGTCAGAGGGCTGTACCAACAATGAGGCAGAATACCATGCCCTCATCACCGGCCTTGAGTTAGCTCTCGAGATCGACGTACCCCATCTGTGTGTGAAAGGGGACTCCGAGCTGGTTGTTAAGCAGATCAATGGCGACTATGTTGTCAGGAAGCCGGAACTTGTGCCGTTGCTGGAGTGCACCCTCCTTCTGATGGCCCGGTTCCCTTCTCGGCCAGAAATTGTCCATATTCCCCGGTCGCAGAACGGTCGAGCAGATGCTTTGGCCAGCCTGGCTGCGTCACTTGCATAACCTGAACAGGATAACCTGATCGTCCGCGTGACGCACCGCAGGCTCATCGCTCCCGTTATCCCGGAGGGAGATCGCGGCCCGTCGGTAAGTAATCTCACCGCAGTTGCCCCTGTGCCCGGGGCCCCGAGTACCCCAGATATGGCAGTCGAATCAGCCCCTGATTGGAGGGCGCCTTTGGTTGAGTACCTCCAACATGGCATTCTCCCATCGGATCGGGCCGATCGCGAGCGAGTTAGATGCCGCGCATCGCAGTTTGTCCTCCAGAGCAGTCCCGGCCTGGAGCAGATCCTCTACAGATGCGGATTTGATGGTGTTCTCCTCCGTTGCCTTCAGGGAGTTGAGATCCCGCGAGTCATGCAAGAGGTTCATGCTGGTTCATGCGGTGCCCATCAGACCGGGCCGAAGCTGTCCCACCAGATTCAGAGGTTGGGATACTTCTGGCCCTCCATGATCCACGACTGCATCGAGTATGCCAGGAGGTGCCATGCGTGCCAGGTTCATGCGAACTTTGTGCATCGGCCGCCGGAGCCTCTCCATACCACCAGGTATTCTTGGCCCTTTGCAGTCTGGGGGATGGACGTTGTGGGACCCTACCCGCCGGCGACGGCTCGCCAGTGCCGGTTCATTCTGACCGCCACAGACTTCTTCTCCAAATGGGCAGAGGCGATTCCACTCAGAGAGGTCAAATCCTGTTCGATCGCTGACTTCGTGACCTCCAACATCATTCATCGATTTGGGGTGCCTCACGCTATCCTCACGGATAACGGAACCAATTTCCGAGCAGCTGAGTTGAAGAAGTTGTACGCCAAGTACAACATTCGCTCGAACCATACATCTCGCTATCATGCGCAGGCGAATGGATAGATCAAGGCGTTTAACAAAACCCTCTCTAACATTCTTCAAAAAATGGTTGGTCAGAACAAGAAGAGTTGGCCGGACAAGCTCCCCAACGCCCTCTGGGCTTATCGGACGACGACTCGCAATTCCACCCAGATGACCCCTTATTCCCTGGTGTATGGAGCTGAGGCCGTCCTGCCCATCGAGATCCAGTTACCGTCCTTGCGCACTGCGGTCTACGACCAGCAAGCGCCGGACAGAGCTGCTGAAGCCCGTCTAGTCGAGTTGGAAGCACTGGATGAGAATAGACTTCGCGCCTTGCACAACTTGGAGAGGCATCAAAGAAGGATGGCTCGAGCTTTCAATAAGAAGGTTCGCCTCCGCTCCTTCCTGCAGGGTGACCTAGTGCTAGCCCTAAGAGCGCCAATGATCCACGGCAGGAAGCCGCCCAAGTTGGAGCCCAAGTGGGAGGGACCTCTTGTCGTCCACAAAGTTTATCCCAATGGCGCGTACTCCCTAGCGACTATGGATGGTGAGCGTGTCACTCCTCCCACCAACGCTAGGTTCCTCAAGCAGTATTTTGCCTGAGTGTACATTCGTCCTGCATGACGCTAAACTGCACCATGTCCTGCACGACGTTAAACTGCATACGTCCGCGCAGCAAGACGTTAAACTGCCAAGCATCATTCGTCCAAGCTACAAGACGTTAAACTGTTCAGCATTCGTCCAACACGACGTTAAACTGTACCACGTCCGAGCTACAAGACGTTAAACTGTTCAGCGTTCGTCCTGCATGACGTTAAACTGCCTCTCAAGAACTACGTACGGCTTGATTCCCATCCTCATGGGATACGTAGGACCGCCTGAACATTCATGTCTCAGGCCCAGCCCCATCCTTCGGGAATTTCCATCCCCCCTCGGGCCCTTGGCCCAGTTGCCTCTGGATATGTGGCGTATGGTGTGGACGCGGGGCTACACCCTCATTCACGTCGGTTTGCTCGCCACGCTGTACGCCCCCACGTTCGGGGATGCCTTCTGCTCCCCCCTTTTTTCTTTCTCTTTTCGTCCTGCATGACGTTAAACTGCACTTCAAGAACTACGTACGGCTTGATTCCCATCCTTATGGGATACATAGGACCGCCTGGACGCTTGTGTCCCAGGTCCAGCCCCGTCTCTTGGTTGATCACGGGGATCTGCTGTCTTTTGGTTGCTCTCAGGGTGAGTCCTCCGACCCTTTCCGGTGATCTGTTAACATGTTTTGGGTACCTTGGTCTATGACCCGTGGTGTCGGATTCAATCCCGACAAGTCCTGTGTTGCTTTTCGGTTCTCGCGCTTCCTCTTGTTTGAGCCTTCACTCAAAGGGATCCTCGTTAGCGGTTTGGGTACGATGCCTCAGTGCTCTCCTACCGCTCCGGGTCGATTTACCGGCGGGTCCTGGGCTGCAAATCGATATGAATCCTGCGATTGAGCGGTTGATGCTCGTTTGCTTGCCCCGTTCTAGGCTGACGCGATCGGATGTTGTGTTGCGAATATGGTCAGCGACATCCTTGATCGCCATGTCGGCTCTTTTAGGCTCCGAACATTGGTTGCGCGGTCCTCATCACACTCCGCCTTTGTGCGTTGTAGTGGAATCTCGACACTCTCTTCATACTAACCTTCAGTACACCTTTACACGTTAGGCAGGCCAACCAGGGTAATGGTGTCTGTCGAGGCTCCCACGATCTGAGCGCCAAGGATATACGCTGATGTCCTCCCTAAGGGCCATGTGTAGCTGGACCCTCGTCCCCATAAGGAGGAAGGAGTCGCCCGAACAATCGAGTTCTGGGCCCAGTATATCTGGAGGCTAGCATCTCTGCCCCTCGGGTGATGGACATACGCAGGCCCCTATCCCAGGATCCTTCTCCTGGAATCGTGCGTGACCGCAGGGCTGGGTATGTTCCCGCCTCCGCTGAGTCCGCCGTATCGCGGTAAGCGGATTCCTCCATGGTCCGAACCACACGACCTTAAACTGTGTTGTCTGGTCCTACCACACGACCGTAAACTGTGATCGTCTTGGCCGCCCGACGAGAAACGACACTGCATCGTGATGTTCTCCTCAGGGGACACTCACGTTGGGCGCTGGTTAATAACCACGCCATTCATCAATGCCTTTCATGGCTTGATTATTGTGGCGATGCCAGTGATTCCTTAATCACAGGCATGTTGCTGCACAAAGAAAACCCATCCATCTTTAAGGACAAACAAGAAATATCAAATACCGCTTCTTCTGTGTGCGAGGGTCAGACCCGCACCCTTCCCCGCGCTGGTGCCCGATTGTGTTGCGCCGCGCTTCAAGAACTACGTGTGGCTTGATTCCCATCCTTATGGGATACGTAGGAACGTCTGGATGTTTGAAACTCCGGGTCCAGCCCCCCACCTCTTAAAGATTCCCCCCTTCTCTGGGGAATCCTCCGCCTTCAGGCCACCCTCAAGGCGTGTCCCTCGACCCCTTGCAGTGGTCCACTGGTGTCAAGAGTACTCTGGTTTATTGCCAGGAGGGTCAGGTTCAGCTTGGTCAGGTTCTTTCCATTTTCAGGCTTCATGCTCCCTTTCATTCGGACCCATCGCTACGCCCTGGGTGGAGCCCCCGTGAACGGTTTGGACACAATGCCTCAGTACTCTCCCACCGACTCGGGCTGGTGCCCCCAATGGCCTCGGTCAGCAAATCGATATGAATCCTGCGATTGAGCGGTCGATGCTCGTTTGCTGCCTCATTCCATCAACGGTTAGTGCGATATTGATGCTGCTTTTCCGCCACGGTCGGCAGTACTCCCATATCGTTACGCCGGTGCCCCCAGTCCTTGAGTGAATGGCCGCATGATTCACATTTTTCCACCCCCCATTCTGACCAGGCAGAATCTCGACACTCTTGACACTATCCCTCAGTGCATCTTCGCATATCCAGGGGATAGGACCACGATGCGGCGTACTTTGAGGTTCTTATGGTCCGAGCTCTAAGACCTTAAACTAAGATCTACCTCTATGGTCCGAGCTCTAAGACCTTAAACTAAGATCTACCCTTATGGTCCGAGCTCTAAGACCTTAAACTAAGATCTCCCCTTATGGTCCGAGCTCTAAGACCTTAAACTAAGATCTAGCCCTATGGTCCGAGCTCTAAGACCTTAAACTAAGATCTACCCTTATGGTCCAAGCTCTAAGACCTTAAACTAAGATCTACCGCTATGGTCCGAGCTCTAAGACCTTAAACTAAGATCTCCCCAAATGGGATTCTACGTCCTGCATGACGTTAAACTGCACTCTCAGAACTACGTGTGGCTTGATCTCCAGCCTGATGGAGTACATAGGAACGCCCGGGCATTCCGACTCGGGTCCAGCCTCAGGGATCGCTAAGTCCCGCCCCTCCTCGTCGCCGGCCGTCTGGCCTGACTTCGGGTAGAGTGGTGCAGTTGTGATATTCTCCCCGATTCAGCTCGGGATGCCCCATCGTAATGATGGGAAGCGACAGTTTCCTCGTCAAAGAGGGTCTGTCTGAGAATTGGGGTGATTCACGGCCAGATTAGTGCATCCGCCTAATACGCTTTCCCCACGGTGGCACAATTTTGAGAGCGTTGGATTCTATCCGAACAAATCGTCACTTCGCCCCACGCTTCGCGTGCCCTGTTGATCTGGATTTCCACCCTTGTGCCTGAAGGAACCCCAAAGCGGCATTGATGATGACATGTGGTCCGCCTCCTGCAATATGGATGATGACCTTTGGTCCGTCTATCGCAGTAGTATGGTCGATTGATCCATTGTCCGCTTGCCGTCTTGGGTATTTCCTGGAAGGCCAACCGTTGTGGATTTCTGAATTCGGGACACGCGATTCACCCTTTCTCATTTCCCTATGTTCGAATAAAATCTTAACGCCCCTAGCGTTGTCCCGCTCGTGTGTCGGAACAAGTTGGGGGGATGATACATTGATTAGGCTTGAGGTCTCCTTTTTTAGGAATGACCTCCCTCTTTTCTCTAGAAATCCAGGCCCAATTGCGGATGCCTGAAGCTTGGTTAACGCTCCCGCGAGACAATTTGTGGTTGAGCATGTTAAGCCAAAAGATGCAGATAAATATATTGGTTCATACAAATGGATCGAAATATTGAGTAGCAGAAGCAAATGTTTTGGAAGTGGCAAAAACAAAGCCCCTAAGGATTAGCGTGCTGGATAAGCCTTTCTAACGCCGCTACCCTTTGGCTGGCGGCCTCCAGAGCTGCTTCTCGCTCTCTGCGTGCCCTCTCCTCGTCGGCGGTCGCAGCACGCAGTTCGTCGATTCTGGCCTGTGCACGCTCCCGCTCGACTTGAATTGTGACCATTTGTTGGCCCGCCTCCGTCAGCTGTACTTGGGCGTCAACCAGCTGGGCTGCTAGTTGCTCCACAAGCTCGGTGCACGTTGCGACGGAGGCCTCCTTCTCTGCCGCCTACCCTTCGAGACGCCGGACTTCCTGCTCCGCCGCGAGGAGCGCCCGCGTGTTCTCTGACATGTCCCGACATTGTGCGACGTCGGCACGCTGGCGGCTCTCGCGCATCTTTTCGGCCATGAAATCACGGACCGTCAGATGGAGGCGTTGAGCATCAGCTCCCCCGGCACACAGGAAGCGCAGCCAGGTTTGGAGTGACCCCATGCGCCCCAGCCACTCCGATGGGTCTCGCTTGAGGAAGCGCTGGATGCACTTCCACCCCCTTCGGCGCGCTATCCGGCTCTCCTCGACCGCCTCCGCGTCCGAGTCATCCATCTCCTCGGGGTCGGCAGGCCGGTAGGCAGGGAAGGCAGCCAGCAGGTCTGCTGCAGGGTCCGCCCCTGGGATGTCCTCATGGGGGATAGGTTCCCCAACACCTGGGCGACCTTCTTCTCCCGCCCCAGCGGCGTTGACACCCTCGTCAGCCCCCGACCTCTCTCCGACGGCAGCACCACCGACGTCCGTAGCCCCCTGATCAGCAGTTGGTGGGGCCGGCTCGGTATGGGAAGTCTGTTCCGGAGCAGGCGGCATGTCTGCCACTGGTCCACTCGTAGATGGCCCGGGTTCGGTAGCCCGACGAGCCTCCAGTCCTGAGATCACTGCGCAAGGCATGCCGTGGTTAGTCACGAATCGTCAATGGCAAGCACCAGCAGTAAAGTAAGGAGACTTACGGGGGTTCAAAGCGTCATCTTCCGCTGCCCCGGCCGCCGTAGGAGCAACTGCAGCAGGGGACCCCTCAGCGCTTGTCAGTTCAATGATGGGTGTCTGACCCCCGCCTTGTCCTGCTGGCGCCTCTCTTACTCCCGCTGAGGACGCCTGACCAGCATCCGTGTGCTCTTGAGAAAGGTGGAGAAATGGGTTAGAAGCTGCATAAGAGAATGGATGAAGCAGGTTGAGTAGGGATAGAAGCGGACCCCGAGGAGCTCAGTGACATCAACATTGTCAGAGCCGGCCACCTCGCCGCTCTCCCGCG
Source organism: Viscum album (assembly GCA_963277665.1). Taxonomy (NCBI): domain Eukaryota; kingdom Viridiplantae; phylum Streptophyta; class Magnoliopsida; order Santalales; family Viscaceae; genus Viscum; species Viscum album. Next base: position 1,496,601,055 of record OY728155.1, on the reverse strand, counting down.
GGATCCCCCGATGGGACCTTCCCTCGGAGCCTTCATCCTCCCCCGTCTCCTCCTCCTCCTCGGAGTCGTTACTGTCATCTTCTCCCGGCAGCATTTGTTCCGGAGCGGGTTCGAGACCGAGCATCACCTTCACCAGAAGGGATGGCTCCGCACGCTGACCACGTTGGCGCGCGTACTCGTCCATGGCCGTCAGATATGCATACTGCCGGTTGAAGTCCACCCTGTCGGCGATCTGGAGGCGCCCGACCTCTGGCAGATAGATTCCTTCTCTGAGTATCTTTCGCCAGATGACATCGGTCCCCAGTGACTGCCGCAGGGTCATCCAGGCCGACCACAGCGCCGGGAAGACTGCATCGTGGGAGGGTTCGAGCAGACGCCTTACCTGCTTCCCGGGCCGCTCTTCGACCACCGCACGCGCCCCCTCTCTGGGCGCCGAGGTCATAGCGGCAGCCTGCGATGTACCCGCCGCCGAAGTCCCTGCTCGCGCCGGCTCCGCTGCTTGGCGCGCCTCCGTTCTCCCCCGTGTGGCGGCGCCTCGCCTCCTTCCTTGACGCCCGGTCTCCGCACGGGTGACCTCGAGCCGCCGAACTGGCTTCCGTAGAAGCCCCTCGGGGTACGCGATGGCCCAGTGTTCGGCGTACTCGGTTGCCAAGCCTGCGTCAACCCCGGTAGGAGGGAGAGTGATGACGTCGCCAGAGCCGAAAGCGGCAAACATCAGCCACATCTGACGAAAGACGCCAGGGTTCGTTTCCTCCCGGACAACAGTGAATACCCTCTTCGGCATCCGTTGAAGGCACCCGAACTGCCTGGCGAACCGGGTTGGCACGTAAGGCTCGCAGATCACCTTCCCGTCGATCCGAGCCATGAGCACCCCGCCCCGCATGTTCAGGAAGTACTCATGCTGCTCCAGCAGACCCTGCCCGTTGTCGATCATTTGGCCAACGGGAGTGGGGAACGGACTGAAGTTGAAATTGGCATGATTGCCAATCCGGATCCTCACGCCCTCCTCACTTAGGGTCATCGGAGCGACCCCCGCAATGTTCAGCAGGGAGGGTCGCAGGCCGTTGCCCGGAGGAATGATGGCGTTCGGAAACGTGTACCCACCAAGGTGAGCAGCCACCCAGCCGTGGAAGAATTGGAAGGGCCCACAGATCCTTCGTGGCGACCCCCCTCGTGAGATGCGTCCCAGGATGGCATACAGCTTCGCCAACACCGGGACCCCGAGGTTGTATCTCTTGTTGGCGGCCATAGCGCCCGCCATCGCCAGTGTCGCCGGGCGAACGCCCATTCTCGCGTCCCGCACCGGCAGGAGCCACCCACTCAGAAAGGCGGCCAGGAACGCCGCGTACCGGACATTTGGGTCCCGGGCCTCGATGACGCGGTACCCCCATGAGCGGTAGTCGCCCGTCTCCAGGACCCGCCAGTACGACCCGTTCCGGCTCCTCTGAGCCGCGGTCGGGCACCGCTTCCCCCTGCCTGGCATCTTGACCGCCGGGTCATGCTCCAAGAACTGGCCGAACCACTCCTTGTAGGCTATGTCCTTCTGGAAGTCCTTGATCCCGAGCCGCTGCGTAGCCAGGTCAAGCAGATGCCAGGTCAGAATGGGAGTCCGTGACCTGTCTTCCCAGGTGTTCTTCGGTGGCAGGAACTCATCGTACTAGTAACCCTCCAGCGGGATACCTCCGATGCAGTGGATGTCCCAGAGACCGATACCGACCTCCCCATGGTGAAGGTGGAAGGTGTTGGTATCCGGGGACCAGCGGGTGAACAGCTCCGGCCCGAGCTCGGACTGCTGGTAGAAGTGGAACTGCGACGTCCACACCGCCTCAAACAGGCCGATGTACCGCAGCTCCTCCGCGAAGTGATCGCAAGTGTGGCGTATCCAGAACGCCCAGGCCCACTCACTGGTGAAATTGCCCCAGACCGCAAGTCCCAGTCCTTCAGCCAGCCCTTGGTGTCGTCCGTGACACTCTGACGATATATGCTCGAGTAGAGGGCTGGAGAGTTCTCCGCAGTAGGCTCACTTCCGACGATGGTTCGCGTCCTCGGGTTCAGGACATAGACATCCAAGTGTCTGGTCTCCCTGGCAGGATGCCCATTGTTGGTGATGTTATAGCGGGGAAGCTCGTCCTCCCGAGTCACCCAGGTCCGTGGCGCATCAACCTCGAACCCTGGCACCGGAACCTCATCCAGGATGCCGAAGTTCCAGAGCGGCAGGTTGTCCGACAGTGGATATGTCTTCTGGGCCGGCGTCAGCAAGTCGAACAAGGATTGATTGTCGGAAACAATCTCCTTGGCTCCGTAGACCTCCTCGTTCGTCGCCATCTCATCTCTGCGAGTGGCGGCACCCCCCCTCATTTCCTTGATTCGCGGCCATCTCAGAAGCTCCGGGAGTCGTGCGGGTAAAGGGATGAAGCATGCGGGATCGGACGAGGCTGGTAGAGAAGTTTGAAGGTTGGCGCGCAATCCAAGTGGACGGCGCGCAATCGGGAAGAATGGCGCGTAAAGTTCCGGGTTTTCGCGTAAAGGCAGGGAGAAATCCGGACGGTTTTGCGCGCCGATCGGGCGAATTTCGCGCCGGAAAAGGCAATTTCGCGCACGAGAGCGTTGGAGCTTATCGCGCGGAAGGCCTGTGTACGGAACGCGGGACCCTGGACCCCTATTTATAGACGAGGCCGGGATTCCGCGCCACGCGGGACGCGCGATTGCGCGACCGAGAATTGCGCGCCCGACGCCCCTTTTTGCGCGCCTAAGTCCCGCGCCGCCCAGGACTTCGGCATTCTGGCATCTCCCTCAGAACCCGATCGTTGCGACCTCTCGCCGATCAGATTCCGAGGGGGGGCTTTTGTAGACGCCGGAAAAGTCCGTTGTTCCCAAACAAAGCTCCGGATGCGGAAAGTGAAGTGATATTTGGAGTAAGAAGCCTGTTCCGGAGGGCCCGGAGGGCTTGCGCGGAATTTTAGAGGTCCGCGCGCAAAGTTGAGTCGCGGCGCGCAATCCTCCCGGGATGCGCGCAATCTGCAGGGCCGGCGCACAATTTTGCGCGCCCCCGAGCTCCCGCGACTCCCTTGCGCGCCGGGTCCGGATTCTGCGCCCGCAAAGGGAATTTCGCGCCCGCGAAGCGAATTTTGCGCCCGAGGCCGGGATTCCGCGCTCGGGGTTGCCTATAAATATAAGGCGACCCCCGACGTTTTGAAGGTTGCCAGAATTCAAAGGGTCTCTCGTGCGCGAAATCCAACCCCTTCGCGCGCAATCCCTTGAGCCCCCTTCCTTTGAATAATTCTTCACCCTAAGGCCTTCGCGCGCAAAAGAAGCCTCTTGCGCGCAATTGCCCCCGGGGTGCGCGCAATCCGGTCCGATTGCGCGCACCCCCCTTTTTTCAAAGTGGCCATTCGATTTAAGAATGAGCCGTTGCCCCCTCGCGCTATCTGAAGCCCGGTGCGCGCAATCTTTACCTTCCGCGCGCAAAGCGCTGGCCCAATTGCGCGCCAGCCCGTCCGTTTGCGCGCCGACCCGCGGTATTGCGCGCAAAGCTCCTCTTTTGCGCGCAAACCGCCAGGGTCGCCCCCTTTGACCCCCTTTGGGTACCCGCCTGTGTGGCGCCCGATGATCTTCATCGCAGGTGCCCGCACCGTACGTTGTCTTCCCGTGCAGCCTTCCAGGCTCGCGCGAAGTGACACGGACCTATCGGCGGCTTCAACGTCCTGCACGACGCTAAACTGCACTACGTCCTGCACGACGTTAAACTGCATACGTCCCGCACGACGTTAAACTGCATTCGTCCAAGCTACAAAGACGTTAAACTGTACAGCATTCGTCTCGCAAGACGTTAAACTGCACATTCGTCCTGCATGACGCTAAACTGCACCACGTCCGCGCTGCAAGACGTTAAACTGCCAAGCATCTTCGTCCTCAACACACGACGTTAAACTGTACTTCGTCCGGCAAGACGTTAAACCGACCGCTTCGTCCTCAACAGACGACGTTAAACTGTACTTCGTCCGGCAAGACGTTAAACCGTCCGCCTCACCCGATCCCGTGCCTCGCACGCAGGGTCCCCCCCGGTTTGGATGTGGCCCCCACCCGCTCGTCTCTGCAGGGATGTCGGGATTGGAGTGGCCTTTCCCCACGGGGGTAGGGTATTACAAACCCCTAGTTTCTTGTGGGGGGCTGCACATGTGTATCTCCATTGCGCTTCCCCACTGCCGAAGCCAGTAGAGGGTGTGACTGGGATCGAGGTGTCTCCTACTTTCGGCCCAAGTCCCTCTCCAACTGAGTTTTGCCGCATCCGGGCTGCCTCAGTGCGTAAGTCCTGACAGAACGAACTACGTGGACTTTGATCCCTGTCTTCTAAACAGGGTACGTAGGAAGCCTCTCCGAGGTTCAAGCCCGCCACCTGGTCGTCCCGGTCGTATTTACGTCGGTTCGTCCGTCAGTGGATCCCTCCTGGGTTCACACTTGCGTCGATTCACCTATGAATCCGCCATTGTGGGGGACTGTACATGTGTATCTCCATTGCACTTCCCCACTGCCTTTTCCAATTCCTCTCTTCTTCTGGCGGCCTCGATCTCCTTGTGAGTCGGCTTGCCAACGTCCAGCATGACGTAAAACTGTGATCCACCCGGCCGTTCCATCCCCCTCTGTGCGAGGTGGTTCGGTTCAATCCTCCGCCCGGCGGCCTCGATCTCTCTGTGAGTCGGCTTGCCGACGTCCAGCATGACGTTAAACTGTATATCCGAACTACACTGAATTTGATCCGCGCTAACGCGCGGTACGTAGGAAGCCCCTATGGGGTCCAAGCTCTTCACTCTATCATCCACCCTGATCCTTACCCGGGCCGCCACATCCCGGTGGGGTCATGCCATTTCATTCCACTCCACTTCACTCGGGAAGCCGCCCATGTGATGGCCCCAGCGTCGGAGGTTCCCCGCAAGGGGTTCTGTCATCTGATCCACTCCTCATGTTGATCAGTCCGATGCCGTCCCCGCTGGACGTTAAACTCGCGGCATACCCCGTGTCAAACATGGGAAGCTGAGGAAAACCTCAGGTAACACAGTCCCCCATACCCAGTGCGGGATGCCTCAGGCCATCACGCCTTCGAGAAGCCCTATTAGGGACGGAATGCAGACATGCAGAGTCGCAGTGTCAAGACACGCCCCCGACACCCAGAGCCACCCGGTCTCCTCACCGCAGGTTGCTGCCCCGACCAGACTCTTTGGAGCGTCCGGGCAGAAGTAGCGTAATTAACCGGTGTCCATGAAGATATGGCGCCGGGAACGAGATTCACGAACATTCTTAAATCTATGAGGGAGACCCGGATTAGGCGACGAGTTCCGAGGAGACGTCCACGGGAGGAGGAGCCGACATCCCATCATCCCGGTTTCGATCAAGGAGCAGACGCCCCTGAATAAGGGATGGATGCCGCCTGCCCTTGGAAAGCGGGACTGCGGGACCACAAGCCGCGCGCCCATCCCCTCGGGTCGACGGGTGCACGCGCGAACGCGTCGTGGCGGAACAGCGTAACCCGACGCACATCCGCACCGAAACATGGTGCACATTCTAAACTTCCACTGAGGATTGACAACAAACACAAACCATACTCCAATTCAGGCATAGAATACCATGGTTCCAACATAATCCAAGGGAGAGGAATTAATACTCACATGAAGGTGGGGTATATCTTTATCGATATTGTCCAACCCACCATACAGTTGATAAAGATACCATGGATGGTCCACTTATGGAGATGAGGCAATAGGTGGAGGATGTTTCATAGGGTATAGGATGTGTAAAAATATCATGTTGATAATTTGGAGGTTTTATAATCTTTGATGAGTTACCACCATAACCCCAACTGGTCTACACTAGGCTCAATAAGTTGTAGGACATGATAGGTGATAGATACAGTGGTTGAAGCTGAAAACCTATAGTCTTTGATAATGATATGAGGTAAGATCTATGTCTTTTCAAACTTCGAAAAAGTTGTGATAGACATATTTTCTAGTAATTTTTTTCATTCCATATATCATTTTCGAGACCTAGAGATTCTAGTAGAACCTCAGGCTTGACCATTATGCTTGGATACTACTAATGGATATGAGTCAGGAATCACACACTTCTACCGATAGTGTGACATGACCATTAGAGGTTAGAGTTTCTGTTGGAATATCTTTATTGAAGTAATGGTTCCATATTATTTCATCTTATTTATGGACTTGTTATCTATACTTCACACCCAGATTGACTATTTTAGGTAGGAGATATGGTGTGTTCCCCATGATGGAAGTGGGTTCTCCATTTTTAGGGAACATGAAACCCAGGAAGTGTAGGATGGAATCATGCAAAGGTGGTTCATCCAATTACTCTTCAATTGGATAGCATGAATCATGGTGCAATGGATGTTATGCGTTACTAGTTTCTTATAGTTGTGGTGGAGTTTGAGGACTCCGTCCCCAAGGATGTTCCCAGATTACCCCCCCACCCCACAGAGTGTTAGACTTGTATATTTATCTACACCCTAGGATGGAATGGATATCTTCCCCATAAAATAAGAGGTATCCTGTAGAGATTCACTAGATGAGGGTGTAGTTGTAGGACTTTCATATGGTGGTCTTTGATAAACATATTATTTCACCCTAGGCAGACGTGTCATTTTCACAAAGAAAGAGAACGAGGGATTCATGTTATGTGTGGAATATCGGTGCTTGAACTAGGAGACTACAAAGAAAAAATGTCCAATAATAATGATTGATGATCACTTTGATCATTTTAGAGGGTCATTATAGTTCTAAAAAGTTGAACATGGGTTAGGATATCACCAACTATGAGTATCAGATGATGATATATCGAAGACAATGTTCATGGGACTCATAAACACTATGAGTACTTGGAAATTCTCATTGGCATGAAGAATTTCCCAAAAGTGTTCATGGGACTAATGAAACCAATATTTAAACCTTTTACAGATAGGTTCATGGTAGTCTTTGTTGTTGACATCCTTTTATACTCAAAATATGAGGAGGATCATGCAAGGCACTTTAAGATGATTCTAGATGTACTATGATAGTACCATATTTATGTAAATCTCTCAAAGTGTTAGTTCTGGATGTAGTAGGTCCAATTTATGGGACACATTATCTCATCAGATAGTGTATTAGTGGCCCCATCCATGATCTAGGCAGCGTTAGCTTGGAATCCACCCAAGTGCATGATATATATGTGTATATTACTTGTGTTGGTAGTCTATTAACAGAGATTCATATCGTGTTTATCTAGGATATTAGCAGCCATGACATATTCTACTCGAAATGGCTATCCTTCTGTGTGGATAGATAAGTGTCATTAGGCTTTTCGGTAGTTAATGTATTGTTTCATGAGCGTTCCCATATTGAGATTCATAGAGGAAGGTTTTTAGTACATAGTGTTCTTTGATTCATCAGGAATTGGGAAAGGTTGTGTTCTAATTCATATGTAGACAGCGATTGATTATATTTATTTTCAGTTGAGACCACATGAGCTACGTGACCTATGATCTTGATTTAGTAGCAGTAGTATTCGCACTAAAGATTTGGTGACACTACATGATGGGATACAATTTTATCATTTATTCTAATTAGAGAGTATCAAGTATATATTTTCTCATAACGATCTGAATTTTTGAAAAAATTGTAGGTGAGAGTTTATCTAGTATTACGACCTCATAATTTTTTATAAAAATGGGAAGGGAAATGAGGTACCAAATGATCTAAGCATGGGATCTTGTTCACAGTTGTTGAGCAAGGAGTCAGAGTAGTTTTCCACATTACAGTTATCCTGTGTAGATAGATATAGAGCATCTTACCTCCTACCATTGGTTGTCACCCCTCCTCTCTTGTAGCAAGCAAGGGAGGCATATCTTGGGGATATTGACTATGAGAGACTACATACTTACATATCCAATGTATATGCTCTTTATGGTTTTTATAAAAGTGGGGAGCATGTCTTTATTTTTAGATGACTCATGATGGTACCCGTTATGATTCAAGAGGATATTCTTATATAAATTAATATGTCTCCATTAGTGGAACATCTAGGTTTTTAAAAGATGTACTAGGACCTCCAATGTTAGTTTTGGAGGCATAAGATGAAGAAAGGAGGCATATAGTTTATCTCTCATTACATTGCTTGTTAGAAATTGAATTATGAGAACCATGTTCTGATAGGTTCAGCTCAACCCCTTGAGAAGCTAGAGTGTAAGTGGGATAGGATATACATGAACTTCATGATAGTCTCAGCATGTATGTTTAGGGGACATGATACTATCTGGGTTATTATAGATCAACTCACAAAGTCCATCCACATCTTATCTATTTGAGAAAAAAGTTTAGTAAAGTCCATGGAACACCTCTACATTGAAGAGATAGTCTGACTCCATGGTGTTTCATTGATTCTTGTTTTTTATCATGAAACTAGATTCAAATCTTAGGTATGAAAGGGTTTAAAATAGGCATTTGGGACTCAATTACACATCATCCTAGTGTTTCACTACCAAACTACTTGCCATACATAGCAGACCATTCATGTTCTAGAAAACATGCTACATGATTGCATGTTGGAATTTGGTCATAGTTGGGAGGATCACCTACCACTAGTGGAGTCTATGTAGAACAACAATTTCCATTATACCATCGATATGGCACTATTTTAGGATTTTATGTCCAAACCTACAAGTCACCACTTTGCTGGACTGATTCAAGATATTCAGAACTCACGAGCCTAGAGTTGATGTATTAAACTACTGAGAAAGTGCAGATCATCTAAAAGAAGATGAGGAATACATAGATCCATCAAAATCATTATATAGGCATATGATGGATGCCTTTGGAGATCGAGGAATGATACCATGTGTTGTTATGGGTTTCACCATGATGTGGATTATAGAGATTTGGTTAGGGTGGTAAGCTATCTCTGAGGTTCATTTGTCCTATCCAGAGACTATGTGGAGTGGGAGTACCACTTTTCTCTAACTCCACAGTTATACTGAGTACATAACATCTTCAACATGTTGTAGTTGAGGAGGTACGACCATGAATCATCACAAATTATCAACCTGGGTGAGCTGTACATCGAGTATGTAACTACATTTACTGAGTATCTTATAGAGATTGAGGATTGGTTGTATAAGACCCTTCTTGGGTGATTAATTCTTTTAGTGTGTGTTTGGCGGTAGCACGAGAATCGCCCAGAGAGAACATGGGGGAAGGAGGCTCATATTTGTGATCAGTACCCTCATATTTTTGTATAGCCCTTGTTTTTTTTTGTTTTGGGATGTAAATCCCCAAGGTGGGGAGAATGTAATGACTTGGATTTTCAATGTATTATTTTTTGATATTGTATGGATTATTTTCAAGACCAGGAACTAAGATAGTGTGTGATTCCAAGGATCGATCTTCCAAAAATAATTGTTTGAAATATATTAAATATATTAAGTAGAATTCATGCATAGTTGGAGTAAAAAATTGGGATAACATCCAAAAGGAGGCTCATATCTTAAATATGAGTGCATCGAGTTCAAAAAATAGGGTTAACCCTTGGCGTGACCTAACCTTGTTCGGCACTGGTATTTTTTGAAAAATTAATTTTTTGCATGGAATGAATAAATTGTTAATAAAATTATTTTATTTCAATTTTTTTGATGAGTGGATGATGAGTCTTTAAGTAGACTATGTAATCCCAAGGTTATCATCATAATCATGTTCCCTTTTGAGATACATTACAGATAGTGTTGGAGAATTTATATCTGAAAAACAATGACTAGAGCCTATATAAATGTTTGACATGTAAAATAATCCAAGGATCTCACCAACGATCATGGAGTGGCTTCATTATTCATTAGTGATCGGTCCAAATTGTGGTAGGATGTTTTTTATTTAATTTATTTCCCCATTCTTAATTTATATTTTGAATTTAAATCAATCGATGAATGGATTTAATTTTTTATCTCATGTGTTATGGGATTCATTTATTTGTGGGGATTTGATTGGGAGAAATTTTTTATTATTGTTGATTATGTGTTGGTATTCTCAATGAAATGGTTCGACATTTATAAGAACATCGATCAAGCTTTGATCCTCTATATTGTTCTTCTTATTTTCTCCTCTTATACTCAGTTCAACATAAGTGTTCTTTATTTGGAATGTGGTTCATTATACACTGATGAAATTAATCATTGTGTACCTGATTCATAGGACAACGATTCGATATTGTGGATCAAGGATCAACATAATAAGACAATGGTGTGATAAAAGTAGAAGTGATGAATCAAATGGTTTTGGATGCCTAAATTTGTTTTCTTCAGAATGAAATAAATAATGATGAATGATTATATTTTCCAAATGAAATTAAGGAACATATCTTTTTTTCAATGATGGTAAGACTCTATGGGGATTGATCTATGATTTTGCAACAAAATAGTTATCGAAATGAATATTAGAGAAATGGAAGAGATGTGTGGAACCAAATTTAGATTTCTGGGAAATTTGAAACTACACAATGTGTAATTTGGATCCACATGTTTTGTGGCCCCCCTTTCTAAAGGATAGGGTCTTGGAGGAAGTTATGTATCACATGCATGTGACCCCTATCACATGGAATGTTGTCTCATATTGGAGACTTAGTGTGTAACACAGAGGGTACACAGACATGGTTTGGAGTACATAGGTTAGAGCACACCTTTTACTCCCCTATATTGACATGGCCTAGATTAGTACACATGCTAAGTCATGTACTAGAACACATGTACAGTACATTGGAAGCTGAAAATTGTGTACTTCTATATGGACAAAAACACATATGATATATGATTCGTTTACACTGGCAGGATTTGGGGTCAAGGGACATGGAATCTAACCCTACTACATGTCATGTACTCCTTAAATTTTGTTTTAGATCTCATTTACTCTATATCACACACAAGGTTAGTTTGGGTGTCTTCCCATTATCCATTCCCAGGGGGTTGGCATAAAATTCACTCTCACTCATAGGTCACTAATCCCTTTAGTATGGCTTCATGGATTGAGTTTTTGGAATCCTTCCATGAGGCATTTAGTGAGATCCACTATACATTTTCATTCACTCGATCATGGTCTTGGTATCATTGTGACCGATACTACAGAAGAATTGATCCTCTACATAGTAGGTTAATACAAATTGAGTGTTCAAAATACCACATGTCTATAAATGTGATACTCGTCTATGTATCATATATTTTCCGGCCTTTAGTTTTTAATTGTAATGGAGAGACCTAGAGGTAATTACCTCTCAAAAGGATGTAATCAATGTTATCAAAATCAGTAGTGTGTTCACCCGAACAGTTGATATGTGGAACCATTGTGGTGAAATCCTAAGCTGGATATTATGGTTGTAAATTTACCTCTACACCATGTTTCATTGTTGACTATATTAAGATATTCTTGTTATAAGGTCTGTAGACATATCCCCATGTAAATCTGACTAAATTTCCTTTATTGTATTATATTTATTTTCACGGTGTCCTACTGGATATTGTTAAACTCATCCATGCATGGTCTTCGCCTGTACATGTTGTGTCTTGTAAAAATGATTTACCTTTTAAAAGAGACTTTGATGGGCTAGGTCTGGATGGTGCTTAGTGAGACTGGATAGACCAAGTTGTGTTCATGTGTTCCCTAGAAAACAATCCCTTTACTTTCAAGTTAGAAATATTTTTATACTTTTGTGATAGGATTTTATTTGGACCTATTTACTTTCCTTTACTTCATTTAATAATATTTTTTTGTGATTGTGATATATGAATGCATGTTTGTTCAATTTTCATCACATTTCTTTATTTTATAGTCTTGGACATGTGTGCATGTGTATAGGTACTTAGGTTAAAGCCTCCCATGTTAGTGATATACTTACTCGGTGATAGTTTCTAGCCCCTAGAATATTAGAGCTGGGCCTTGGGAGTTGAATCACGTGAGCCATTGGTATGGTTCATGAAAAGACTATCATCAATAGAAAAATGGTAAGACAAATCCTGATGTTTTCTTCTTGGAGGATATGCCCCATGCCACTGACTGGGATTTCGATGGATCATGGGATATCCATCTCAGACTGGTTGTGTATACTTATAATAATAATTATTAGTCATCAATAAGTATGGATCCTATCAAGTATTTGTATGGTTGACCATGAAGGTTACATATTTATTGTAATAATGAGGGAAACCCCTCTTTGGTGGGATAAAGTGTTGTTCAAGAAATGTCTACAAATATTCATAATATACCATAGTGTATGATTACAGCTCTGAGTCAACATAAATTTCATATATATTAGTGAAATTTTCCTTCGTAGTTTTTTTATGTGACCATGTGTTTTTGAAGGTTTCCCCTCAGGTGGGTAACCAATGTATTTGAGAATATAGAAGGTTGGATTTAAAATATGTTGGACCATTTTAAGTCATTGAGAAAATTGAGTAGGTTTCTTATCGGTTAGCATTGATGGTTCAACTAATAGAAATTCATGATGTTTGGAACATATCTTATCTTTGGAAATACTATCTTGGTCTCTCTTGCATTCTATGTTGGGAAGAGATCGATTTAGAGACAAATGTTTCTATTGTGAAGTAACCAAGTGAGATTATTGACTATGAAGTGAATGTCTTCTGTGGGAAGTCAATTCCGTTGGTCCAAGTGTTATGAAAGTATAGTTAATATTTTCATGAGACATGGGATAATGAGTCATTTATGAGGTATCAATGGATGCACATCTTTAATATACATCATTATTCAACATGATCTCTCAAGGATATGAAGTCATTTGTGGGGGAGTTTCCAACATTCCATTACTATCATTTTGGTATTTCCCATATGTTTACATATTTTTCCTCTTTAATTAGGTGCATCTTGGTACTACCAAGGGTGTAGATAATTTTTTGGGTAAAATGACCTAAATATCATGTATGTATGTTTGTTTGAATTAATGGATTCTGGTTATAAATGTGTTAATGGCTTAGCAGGGTTCTCCTCGAGTTTAGAGAATGAATGAGGTGGTTTGAGTTTTTGTGTAAAAATATTCTTGTTTTTCTATCTGTTGGGAAATTACACACTCTGTAATTGATTTTAACTCCATTAATTTGATTTGCATACTCTAGTTGTGAGTTGCGTATATAATAGGAAAGGTTACACTCAATGTAAAATTTACACTCCATGTAATTATAAAACATGTATTTTTAATAAAAACATGATAATTTATTCAGAATATGTGTGTGTCATGGATTAGGTGACATATAAAATAATTATACACTATAAAATTCTAAAAATTTTTGTATTTAGGGTGCTTCACAATTTATTCTTATTTAATTCATCTACAACCATCTTCCCTCTCGATGCAGCAGCACTCCCAAAAAATTATAAGGACCTCAACTTCATCCAAATAATTTATTTTAGGGATTGGTCTCCATTATTGTTAGGCTCCAACTATTAGTCTAAGTAATCCTTTCTAATTTTTCATTTACTTTGATCATGATAGTTAAATTTCATTTATTTATCATATTCATTGATCTTTGATAGTAATTCTCTTATTTTTTCAAGATCAGTTATCTGATATTGTTTTGGTGGAAGATCTAGTGTTAGTTGCAGTGAGGCGAGTGTTTGTTCTTGAGTTATATTATAATATTTAATCTTCACTAACCCTTTTGTCAAATTTGATCAATTTGGAGTTGTGTATATTGATTATAGGGCCTCTTTTTCCACTATTTTGTTCCTCTTGTTGGTGGATCCCACTGTGGGCATGTGCCGCCCCAAGTTTGAGGAATGTGTTTCTATCTCTAGCATGTCTTAGATAAGATCCATTTATTTTGGTTTTATAAACTATTTTATAAATGAAATTGAATGAATCTATGAATTTATTTGTGTGTATGAAAACAGTTTCATTTATAAAATATATTTTCCCTAGGTTTTGGTAAATGAAAATGTGTTTTCAAATCATTGTGAAATAGTTTTGTTAAATGGTTTTCAAGGCATGGTTTTCGTGAGACTTTTTATAAAATAGATATATGTGAAGACTTTGATAAAAAGGTTGATGGTGTAGTAATAGGACCCATCCAATATTAGAGGGGTTCATTCGTAGGGTGTTCCTCTTCTCTCAAGGATTTTTGTTTAAGGTATATGTTAGACCTATTAGGGGGTCACTTTCTAGGGTGTTCCTATGCTATCTCGATTTTATTCATATCTCTAGATACATGATTCATTCAATTTTCTAAGTTAGGTACAAGTGTCATATCTCTCTTGACCTAGTGTGATCCTTTGTGTGATATTACATGTGCTTTGGCTTGTACTTTTTTTGTTGTACTTCCATGGATTTTATATGTTATGTGGCACCTTGTTGGATTTCATATGGCTGATTTTATTATATGAAATTTTGGGAACTGATTTACATGATTTTTTTGAAAATGCGGAAAAAAGGAAAATACTTTTTTCATATTCCTTCAAAATAAAACTATTAATCTATTTATCACTCCTAGTTTTCATTAAAATTAAGAATGCATGGATTATTGTACAGATACATGAGTATGAAATCTTGGGTCGGATCCTATTAAGCCTCTTATCTCACACCAAGTTCATAACATCGATGGTGAATATACTTTATTATGTCTTTTGATGTAGGTAAATCAATGTGTTAGAGAAAGGCATGATCAAATGGGTTTTGGGTTGATAGTGGTGAGGTGGTGGGAGTTTCATACGCTTTTATATGGAGACTGTTGGAGTAGCAGTTTTATTTTTTTTCCTTTTCACTTTGAATTATTTCATATATATTATTTTCTTAACATTATAGTTTCATTTCTTCCATTGTTCTCTATTTCTTATGGACTATTTATTTATGTTTTCTTTAATTTTTCTTTGTATTTATGTATATATGACATTTTTTCTTCTATAGGTGGTGTGAAATCATTCCATTTATTTGTTGTTGATTCTCAGGTGGTAGACACCAACTCATTCGGATCACGAACTCCCTTCAGTTTTAGGATGGCTCAGGTTGGGCACCAGTTCAAAAGGGTATCTCGGTCTAGTTATCCATATGAGAGGATCTATAAAAACCATGAACCAAATCACTAAAATTTCACCCTTACCTAGATTCCACATCTCCACAAGAGCTCTCCATGATTCCTAAGGGCTAGAGTCTAGTTTCATAGATCTCATGGTGCAGTTGGGGATCACTTTAAACATTTGGATTTGAAAAAAATTATAAAATAAAAAAATTATATATGTGTGAAATGAATTTTATATTGTTTATGAATATGTCCTGGGTAAGAAAAAAGGTAAGAAACTGGTCTCATATACACATGGGTAAGTGAAAAAATATTATATTTGACTCCAAAACTAAGCGAGAGTCAACCAGAAGTCCCAATTAATTTGATTAGCTAGAATGAATAATCTAGAAAAAGAACTAATTCCTATAGTTATCCAAAAAAACTCTAGGGTTTTATATCCACTAAAGTAAACATAAAGGGTGTGAGAACAACATACTTTGTAACATCCAAATTAGGTAATTAATAATAGATATTTTTATCTATGCCTATTAATGAATTAGATAGTGTTTTAGAGGCTTAAAAGGAGAATAAACCCAATCTTAAGCATGGAATACACTAATATTTTTAAAATATTGTTTTACAGCCTTTTGATGGCAAACCATATTTTAAATCTATATTTTGACAATTTTATAATCTCTATATGTCAAAATAAACTTATTCTTTATGATTGTGATATCAAAATTTACTTTGTGTAAATTTTTGGTATTTTTCTGACAATGTTCATTTTTTAATGAATAGTGAAAAAATACTGCATTTTACATCAAAACTGATTTTTAATCTAATTTATTTATATGATTAGATTATCTTTTGAATTGGTTTTAAAGTGAAATTAGAATATATTTTTACCATTTAATCCAATAGTGGTCGTTGGAATTAATTTCACTTTGAAATTGGACTTAAACTAGTGCCAATCTTTTGATACTTATTGTTTCATAAAAACACGCTATTTGCTCTGACAGCGGGAATTAATTATTAAATTAATTAATGCAACTTATATGTTTTGAATTTTTTAAAATAGACAAAAATTTTGAATTCGGAATATCAAATATAGCTTAGGGTGAAGTTTTGGTTTTTTTCTGGAAAACTTCAATTTTTGATGAATAGTGAAACCACTAAGTGGTACTTATAAAAACTGATTTTCTGTTTAAATGAAATTATACCACCTCTGTGTTTTGAATTTCAAAAATCCGACATAAATGGTTGTCATTAATAAGTAAAATGTGGTTCAATGGGATTAAAATAATTTTTGGTGAATAGTAACTTTTATGATTTTAATCGCGATTAGAGGTAATTAGTGTAGTTTAAGTTAAAAATAATGTTTTAATAATATGAGATGAGCTTGACACATGTCCTACCCTCCTTGGATGTGTCATGGCCGACCAAGACAATCCATGGTTCAACTTGGGGACCCCATGGAGCCACTTTGGTCGGGAAATGACATAAATAACGTTTTATTTAATGTTAAAGTAAAAATGACCCAAACATGAGATGTTTTACTACAACAATTTTTAAATGGGGTTATAAAAGTCAGATATTTGACTATAAATATTCATTAGAAATCTAAAAGGATTTCCTACATCATGATATTTTTTTATAATTTTTAGACATTAAATATATTTAATTATTTATGACATCATGATGATGCAACGATTACCTCATTAATGAAGGATTTAAATAAAATGAAACGATACTGTAAAATATATGACCTAAACATGTCCAAAACCTATTGTATGGGTATATTTCTAACCCTTATCACCTTATCCTCAAATTATATCAATATGGGACCTCTTAAATCCGAATCTCATTTTAAAATAAAGTAACTTTTCTTTACTTTCCCAGAGTGCCCCTCCTCTCCTCTTATAAGAGGCCCCACCTCTACCTCTTTACCCACACTTCCAAAGCCTTTGGCTCGGCCAACCCCTGCCCATTTTGTCTCTACACATCTCTCTGTTACTCCTTGAAGCCTCACTTTGGGCATAAGTCTTACCAAGGAATCTTTTGAGCTCAAACCAAAGGGAGTTACCCGATTTTAAGGTAATGTCTTCACTTGAGCCCTTTTGTTTTATTTTGCTTCTCCAACCCCCTAAACTCTTTTTATTAATTTCTTTTCTAACAACTACAGTATCATCAATATACTAGAATGTTGTTATAAGAAGTATTCGAGCTACACATACACACACCTACATCTAATGGTTAAAGAACATACTCTTTCCGTGGATGACGAATTTCTGCCTCCCGAAACGATGATTGTTCAACATTCTTTTAACACCTTCAAAGGTGACCATTAAGATGACACTATTTTTATATATGATATATAATATGTTTATGTTTTCCTTAAGCTTCTGTATTTTTCTTTTTGGGCATACCTTTATGGTTTCCATTATGGGTAAACGCGACATCTTCATTTAAGGAAGTGCGGACTACCGCCCCCTCAAAGTGATTTGATTCGTTAATGCCATATGTGGGACGTATAAAGGATGTAATTAATAATTTTATATATTATATTATACTTGGATTATAATATACCATTATATAATTATGATTCCATTCCATAAAATACGAAATAGAAATGAAAGCAGCGTTCATGCGTACGTACGACTTACCGTCTCCATGAATGGTGCATTTCATTTCTTACCTCTAAACGTTATGTAATATTATAAATGAATGTATATACTAGATATATATGATATATATGATATCTACATCATGATTATAACTCTAGATATAATGGATACATGAATAAATTGTAATTATAAAGAGCATATTTCTGACTCAAGTACCAATGATCGTTAAAACGACCGTTAATAACTTAAATAATTACATAGTGTTCATGACATGGTAATAAGTGATATAAAAGGAATAATTAACTTGAAAAAGGTTCTTAAGTATGTAGAAATTAACTAAAGTTTATTATTTAGGAGGTTAAAGAATGATCAAGTCAAGTTGGACCTGAGGTATGGGACTTCGTCTCAATCTCCTTTCATTGAGGCATATTTTGTTTTATACACAAACTTCTTTTATACGGTGTATAAACCCCTTTGAATTTTATGTTTATTAAAAAATAATCTTTTTTATATGAAGCGTTTAATAATCGACAAAAGGGAATGTTTTTGTCGTATGCATGCGGTGACAACGACTTCTCCACCGCCGTGACCATTATTTGAGTTTTGACTTCCTCTACAAGCCATACCGTTTTTAAAAGAAAAATTAATACCCTATTTTACTTTTCTTTTATTTTGGTATTCAAAATGGTTTTCAAAATGTTTTTATTATATCAATGTGTTTTATTGATATCTTGTGAATGAAATGTGGAAATGTTATGTTTCCTTTATGCATGTTTTATGTGATACGATTATGTTATGGTTCTTGGGCATTGTTATGAAGATGGGTGGTTCCGTGATAAAGGGAGGGTGAGCCCGATATAGCTCTACAATGCATTGGGTAACGTGAAGTGGTGAAACATTAAGGTTTCTCCGAAGAGATTTAGGGAATATACTGTGATGGGTATTCCAAACGTAACCAAGATGGTTACTCCCTACGTAAGACAGTTATGAATGCCTCAAGTTACCTTTATGTCTTATGATTTCTATGATTTATTCATGATTTGATGAGGTATGTTAAAGTACTTATGTTTTATGGGTAAAGTATGATTTCATTCTTATGTGTATATGTACCCATGTTTCCTTTCCATATTTTTATATCCCTTTCAGAGATTTTTATGCTCATCCCACGTTTTTGAAATGTTTTTCACAGGTCAAGGGAAAGGTACATGATATGATGATAGTTTTAAGGAAGTGTCAAGAAAGAATCCATGTTTTATTTTAAATATGTTTCCTTTGACGGGAAAAATGAATACTATCTTTTATGTAACCAATTTGTTTAAATGTGGAATGTAATGAATGTTTTATGTTCTAATTCTCTAAAACTCTAAACCTGAAAGGATCCTCAAGGTGTAATCTTGTAATAACTCAAGATTAAGTAAGGTTTAAGGCTGGGGACTTATAGTTTTAATCAGAGGTTGGTTTAGATAACTTTAGGAGTTAGAATTCTATTAAATGATTATCCAAAAATATTTTTTTATGGTCAAATTGAAATGATAAAGCATTTGAAGATTACCATGTTTCTTTATCTAAGACATGTTTGTTCAGAATGGTTTTCCGCAGAGGAAATAGGGAAGCAGTGCTAGGAATGCATACAGAAGGAAATAACCTTCCGAATCAGCATCCTGAGATGGTCGGAATTGGAACTAAACAGTTTGTTGCAGTAATGGCGCAGTTGACTCAAGCGGTAATTGGTGGTGGTATCCATGCACGAGATTAGCCAGATCAACCACAGAGGAACATGTCAGTGGTGGAACATGTCATGAGGCAACAACGCCCATTATTCAAAGGATCATCTGAACCTGTGCTAGCTGAAGGATGGATTAAAGAACTGGAGAAGATTTTCGATGTCATGGGGTTTTCAGACAATCAAAAGGTTAGTCTTTCTATTTACCGTTTGGAGGGTGAAGTAGATCAGTGGTGGACGATGGTTAAAAATATCAGGGATGCTGATGAGATTGATGCTCTCAACTAGGATGAATTTAAAGGTACGTTTCTTGAGAAGTATTTTCCTAAGGCTGTTTGACTTAGGATGGAAAAGCAATTCTTGGAATTGAGGCAAGAGGAAGACTCAGTGGCTGCCTATGAAGAAAGGTTCACTCCATTGGCAAGGTATGCTCCAAATTTTATCCGAGACCTTGATAGTAATATCAATCGTTTTTACTCAGGATTAAAGCCAAAATATCAAAGGGATTTAGCTTCTCATGAGTTTAAATTTTATGAAAAGCTTGTTCGATGTGCTGAGAAGGTCGAAATGGAATTTTCTGATGATCAAGTGTTCTATAACAACCAACAGAAGAAGAGACCGAGGTGGCATGAGAAAGGAAAGAATTCTTCAAAAAAGTCTGATGGTAAGAAAACTAAGTTTCCAGTTTGTGATAAATATAGTAAAAGGCATGATGGGGAATGTCTTCTGAATTCTGGAAAGTGCTACCGATGTGGTAAGATGGGACATAAGGCTCGTGATTGCACTGAAAAAGATCATGGTGATGGTAAGACCAAATTTAATTTACCGTTAGTGAAATGTTTTAAGTGCAATGAGATGGGTCACTATGAAAATGAGTGTCTGACAAAGAGCTCAAGTGATGGGAATCAGTTAGAATACAAGCAGAAAGGGGTGGTGAAATCCTTTGCAACTACTTCAGCAGATGTCAGGCCATCAAATGAAGTTGTATCAGGTACTTTGATTGTTTTTTCAGTTATGTTTGTGTGTTATTTGATTCAGGGTCTACACATTCTTTCATCTCTGAAAACTTTTATAGTAAAATGGGAATACCATCTCAAGAAATGACTCCAGAACTTTTGGTAAAAACCCCTTGGGAGAATGTTGAGTTAAAAAGAATTTATAAGAATCTTCCTATCCTTACTCGTGGAAAGAACCTACTTGAGAACCTTATTGTTTTACCTCTAGTAGAGTTTGATGTTATCCTGGGTATGGATTGGCTCTCTATTTACCATGCTAAGATTGACTGTAGAGATAAAGAAGTTTCTTTTCAGAAATACTTTCAGTTTGTGTAAAAGAATAAACTCTTATTGTTGATAACTTATCAAGAGGCCAAGAAACTTGTAAAATATGGAAATGAATGTTACCTTGCACACATCTTTGAAAACAAAGGAACTGTTCAGATTAATGATGTGAAAGTGGTAAATGAGTATCCTGATGTTTTTCCTGATGAGTTTTCTGGAATAATACCAGATCGGGAAGTTGAATTTACTGTCGACTTAGTTCCTGATGCTAAGCCAATTTCAAAACCCCCTTATCGAATGGCTCAAATTGAACTTTTAGAGTTGAAGGAGAAATTGAAAGATTTGTTAGAGAAAGGTTTCATTCAACCTAGCACATCACCATGGGGTGCTCCTATTTTATTTTTTAAAAAGAAATATGGTTCAATGAGACTTTGCATTGATTATAGAGCCTTGAATAACATCACTGTTAAGAAAAAATATCCTTTGCCTCATATCGATGATTTGTTTGATCAGCTCCAGGGAGCTCAGTATTTTTCAAAGATTGACCTGAGATCGGGGTACCATCAGTTGAAGGTAAAAAAAGCAGATGTTCCGAAGACTGCGTTTTGTACAAGATATGGACATTATGAATTTGTAGTAATGCCTTTTAGGCTAACCAATGCACCTTCTGTATTCATGGACTTAATGAATAGAATTGTCCATGAGTTCTTGGATAAGTTTGTGGTGGTTTTCATTGATGATATTTTGGTGTTTTATAAAAGTAAAGAGGAGCATGAAAGACATTTAAGAGTTATTTTGAAAACCTTAAAAGAAAAGAAATTGTATGGGAAATTCAGCAAGTGTGAGTTTTGGTTGCAACAAATTTCTTTCCTTGGTCACATTGTTTCTAAAGATGGGATAACTGTTGATCCTGCAAAAACAAAGGTTGTTGAAGAATGGCCAAGACCCACAAATGTAACTGAGATTTTTAGCTTCCTTGGTTTGGCAGGCTATTACCGAAGGTTTTTTAGAAATTTTTCACGGTTATCTAGTCCAATGATGAATCCTACTCGGAAGGGTGTTAAGTTTATCTAGACAAAATAATGTGATGATTGTTTTCAAGAGTTGAAAAGAAGATTGGTGAATGCTCCAGTTTTGGAACTACCTTCCAGGAATGGGGAGTTTGTTATCTACAGTAATGTTTCATTGAAATGACTTGGTTGTGTCCTAATGCAGAATGATCAGGTAATTGCTTATGCTTCACGACAGTTGAAAACTCATGAGTTAAATTACCCTACACATGATTTGGAATTAGATGTTGTTGTTTTTTCTCTAAAAATTTTGAGGCATCATTTGTATGGAGTAAAGTGTGAAATATATACTGATCACAAAAGTTTAATGTATATATTCACTCAGAAATAATTGAACATGAGATAGAGGAGATGGCTAGAATTAATCAAGGATTATGATTGTACAATTCATTACCATCCGGGAAAATCAAATAAAGTGGATGATGTTTTGAGTCGAAAAAGTAATGCTTCATTAACAATGTTGCATTTGGAACGTGATCCTTTGGTTAAGGATTTGATGAACTTTGCATAGAAGTTGTTGGTGTGGGATATATTTCTGTTTTATTTTAGGTATCAGTGAAATCTTCTCTATCAGACAGAATCAAGCAAGCATAGAAGCAAGACAGTGAGTTGCAGAAAAAGGTAGAGCTGGTTCAGAAAGGTAAGTTGCATGAATTCAACATTGATAGTGATTTTGTTTTGAGATTTGAGAAGAGATTGTGTGTGCCTTGTGATTCATAGTTGAAGAGAGAGTTGTTATGTGAAGCTCATAGTTCTCCGTTTTCAGTTCATCCTGGCAGTACTAAGATGTACAGAGATCTGCGGGAGTATTACTAGTGGGATGAAATGAAAAGAGATATTGCTGATTTTACTGTGAAGTGTTTGACTTGTCAGTGGGTTAAAGCAGAGCGACAGTTACCGAAAGGGATGCTTCAGCCTCTACCAGTGCCAGAGTGGAAATGGGAGAATATATCCATGGACTTTATTGTGGGATTACCGAAGACATCTCGAGGTAATAATGCAATCTGGGTTATTGTTGATCACTTGACTAAATCTGCTCATTTCCTTGCTATACGAGACACTTTTTACCTAGATCAACTTTCCCGTTTGTATCTTAAAGAGATAGTCATGTTACATGGAGTTCCTCTATCCATTGTATCTGACCGTGATCCCAGGTTCACTTCTAACTTTTGGAAAGGCCTTCAGAAGTCGTTGGATACTGAATTAAATTTTAGTACAACTTTTCATCCTCAATCAGATGGGCAGTCATAACGAACGATTCAGGCTTTGGAGGATATGCTACGTGCTTGTTCGATGGATTATCTGGGAAGTTGGGACCAACATCTTTATTTGGTTGAGTTTTCTTATAATAACAGTTTTCATTCCAGTATACAGATGGCACCATTTGAGGCGTTATATGGGAAGCGGTGTCGAACTCCAGCTTTCTGGGATGAAGTGGGTGAAATGAAGCTAATGGGACCAGAATTGGTAGAAGAGATGGCAGAAAAAGTTCAGCTAATACAGAAACACATGAGAACATCTCAGAGCAGGCAGAAGAGTTATGCGGACAATAGGAGGAAGGATCTCTCTTTTGAGGTAGGTGATCATGTTTTTCTCAAATTCTCACCATGGAAAAGTGTGATGCGATTTGGTAAGAAAGGAAAGCTGAGTACAAGGTTCATTGGACCGTATGAAAATATGGAGAGAGTTGGATCAGTTTCTTACCGAGTGGTTTTACCTCCGAGTTTATCTCAGGTACACAATGTTTTTCATGTTTCGATGTTGAGAAAGTATATGCCAGATCTATCTCATGTTTTGAGTCCAAAGGTAGTTCTGCTGGAAGAGATCCTATCTTATGAGGAACAACCAGTCCAGATTCTTGACCACAAGGAGCAGGTGTTACGGAATAAGGTGATTCATCAGTTAAAGGTTTTTTGAAAAAACCACATGATTGAAGAGGCAATATGGGAATCTAAAAATGCAATGAGGGCTAAATACCCCCACTTATTCAATAAGTAAATAAATTACGGGGACACAATTTTCTAAAGGGGGGAAGGATGTAACATCCCAAGTAAGTAATGAATAATAGTTATTTTTATCTATGTCTATTAATGTATTAGATAGTGTTTTAGAGGCTTAAAAGGAGAATAAATCCAATCTTAAGCATGGAATACACTAATATTTTTAAAAGATTGTTTTACTTCCTTTTGATGGCAAACAATCCTTTAAATCTATATTTTGACAATTTTATAAGCTCTATATGTAAAAATAAACTTATTCTTTATGATTGGGATACCAAAATTTACTTTGTGTAAATTTTTTGGTATTTTTCTGACAATGTTCATTTTTTAATGAATAGTGAAAAAATACTGCATTTTACATCAAACTTCTTTTTAATCTAATTTATTTATATGATTAGATTATCTTTTTAATTGTTTTTATAGTTAAATTAGAATATATTTTTTCCATTTAATCCAATAGTGGTAGTTGGAATTAATTTCACTTTGAAATTTGACTTAAACTAGTGTCAATCTTTTGATACTTATTGTTTCATAAAAACAAGCTATTTGCTCTGAAAGCGGGAATTAATTATTAAATTAATTAATGCAACTTATATGTTTTGAATTTTGTAAAATAGACATCATTTTTGAATTCAGAATATCAAATATAGCTTAGGGTGAAGTTTTGGTTTTTTTCTGGAAAACATTAATTTTTGATGAATAGTGAAACCACTAAGTGGTACTTATAAAAACTGATTTTCCGTTTAAATGAAATTTTACCACCTCTGGGTTTTGAATTTCAAAAATATGACATATATAGTTGTCATTAAGAAGTAAAATGTGGTTCAATGGGATTAAAATAATTTTTTGGTGAATAGTAACTTTTATGATTTTAATCGCGATTAGAGGTAATTAGTGTAGTTTAAGGTAAAAATAATGTTTTAATAATATGAGATGTGCTTGACACATGTCCTACCCTCATTGGATGTGTCATGGCCGACCAAGAAAATCCATGGGTCAACTTGGGGACCACATGGAGCCACTTTGGTTGGGAAATGACATAAATAACTTTTTATTTAATGTTAAAGTAAAAATGACACAAACATGAGATGTTTTACTAAAACAATTTTTACATGGGGTTATACAAGTCAGATATTTGACTATAAATATTCATTAGAAAGATAAAAATATTTCCTACATCATGATAATTTTTTTATAATTTTTAGACATTAAATATATTGTATTATTTATGACATCATGATGATGCAACGATTACCACATTAATAAAGGATTTAAATAAAATGAAAAGATAATGTAAAATATATGACCTACACATGTCCAAAACCTATTGGATGGGTATATTTAGAACCCTTATAAAAGGCCCCCACATCTACCTCTTTACCCACACTTACAAATCCTTTGGATCGGCCAACCCCTGCCCATTTTGTCTCTAAAAATCCCTATCTTACTCCTTGAAACCTCACTTTGGGCAGAAGTCTTCCCAATGAAACTTTTGATCTCAAACCAAAGGGAGTTACCCGATTTTAAGGTAATGTCTTCACTTGAGTCCTTTTGTTTTATTTTTCTTCTCCAACCTCCTAAACTCTTTTTATTCATTCATTTTGTAACAAATCCAGTATATTCAATATACAAGGATTTTTTTATAAGAAGTATTCGAGCTACACTTACACACACCTACATATAATGGTTAAAGAACATATTGTTTTTGTGGATGACGAATTTCTGCCTCCCGAAACTATAATTGTTCAACATTTTTTAACACCTTCAAAGGTGGCCATTAATATGAAACTATATTTATATATGATATATAATATTTTTATGTTTTCCTTAAGCTTCTGTATTTTTCATTTTGGGCATACCTTTATGGTTTCCATTATGTGTAAATGCGATATCTTCATTTAAGGAACTGCGGACTACCGCCCCCACAAAGTGCTTTGGTTCGTTAATGCCATATGTGGGACGTATAAAGGATGTAATTAATGATTTTATATATGATATTATACTGGGATTATAATATACCATTATATATTTATGATTCCATTCCATAAAATATGAAATAGAAATGAAAACAACGTTCATGCGTACGTACGACTTACCGTCTCCATAAACGGTGCATTTCATTTCTTACCTATAAACGTTATGTAATATTATAAATGCATGTATATAATAGATATATATGATATATATGATATCTACATCATGAGTACAACTCTAGATATAATGGATACATGAAAAACTTGTAATTATAAAGAGCATATTGTTTACTCAAGTACCAATGATCGTTAAAACGACCGTTAATAACTTAAATAATTACATAGTGTTCATGACATGGTAATAAGTGATATAAAAGGAATAATGAACTTGAAAAAGGTTCTTAAGAAAGTAGAAATTAACTCAAGTTTATTATTCAGGAGGATAAAGAACGATCGAGTCAAGTCGGACCCGAGGTATGGGACTTCGTCTCAATCTCCTTTCATTGAGGCATATTTTGTTTTATACGCAACCTTCTTTTATACGGTGTATAAACCCATTTGAATTTTACGTTTATTAAAAAGGTATCTTTTTTATATGAAGTGTTTACTAAATGACAAAAGGGAATGTTTTTGTCATACACATGTAGCGACAACGACTTCTCCGCCGTCGTGACCATTATTTGAGTTTCAGCTTCCTCTACAAGCCATACCGTTTTTTAAGAGAAAAATAAATACCCAATTTTACTTTTCTTTTATTTTGGTATTGAAAATGGTTTTCATAATATTTTTATTATATCAATGTTTTTTATTGATATCTTATGATTGAAATGTGGAAATGTTATGTTTCCTTTATGCATGTTTTATGTGATACGATTATGTTATGGTTCTTGGGAATTGTTATGAAGACGAGTGGTTCTGTGATAAACTAAGGGCGGGTGAGCCCGATATAGCTTTCCAATTCATTAGGTAATGTGAAGGAGTGAATCGTTAAGGTTTCTCCGAAGAGATTTAGGGAATATACTGTGATGGGTATTCCAAACGTAACCAAGAGGGTTACTCCCTACGTAAGAATGTTATGAATGCCTCAAGTTACCTTTATGTCTTATGATTTATATGATTTATTCATGATTTGATGAGGTATGTTAAAGTGCTTATGTTTTATGGGTAAATTATGATTTCATTCTTATGTGTATATATACCCATGTTTCCTTTCCATATTTTTATATCTCTTACTGAGCTTTTTGTGCTCATCCCAAGTTTTTGAAATGTTTTTCACAGGTCAAGGGAAAGGTACATGATATGATGATAGTGTCAAGGAAGTGTCAAGAAATAATCCATGTTTTATTTTAAATATGTTTCCATTGATGGGGAAAATGAATACTATCTTTTATGTAACCACTTTGTTTAAATGTGGAATATAATGCAAGTTTTATGTTCTAATTCTCTAAAACTCTAAACCTGAAAAGATCCTCAAGGTGTAATCTTGTAATAACTCAAGATTAAGTAAGGTTTAAGGATGGGGACTTATATACTTGGCAGGAAGCCCCTGTAATTCTATATAATATAAAATAACCATAGGTTTGTATATAAGATCAATATTATAATTTACAAAGGAATATAAAAATATCATCACAGAATTTCACTTGATAGAGAATAGAAACATAAGACACTGAATGAGATCATAATAGTATCGGTTAAAAATAATAACCCCCAATTCTAGGAGGATCCATAACTTGACATACCTATTTCAGTCTTTGAGCTCGTGATATGAGGTGATTGAGTAAGGGAATACATAATGCCCATCTTAAAACCAATTTTAGTGTGAACCAACCATCCCATATGGGTGAGAGGGAATAATATAAAATATATTTGGGTTAAATGAAAAAAACCACCCCATTTAGTGATATGGAAGGAGTTATAAAAAATTTATGGTGTTCTAATAGTGTCCTATACTACCAAATGATTTACCAAATAAATTTAACATTTTCACCTTTTATATAGACACATGATATACATCATATAATAACTATTAATAATTACTAAATATAAAAAAATTATAGTATCAAGGAAAAATATTATCTATAAAAATAAACATACTATAAAAAAACAAAAAAACATACACAATGTACCAAAGTAATAAGAATACAAATAAATAAATAATAAAAACTATTATAATCAATACATAAGAAATTAGAAATGATGCATACTTCAGAGAAGTTAACATAAATCTATATGGATTTTATTTTAACACTATTAAAATTAAGGATTTCATATTAAATAAAATGCACAATGAATTTCAATCATATAAACAAGAATTTAACCAAACATATCATAGGTTATAAAAAAAATTTGTTCAAGAAAATATATTGATAGGTAACAACATTTCTAATATTCATATGAGGTGTGAAATATTTTTCTTTAAAACAAATCCAAAAGAAACTATAACTCTATTATTGGTAATAACTGCTATACAATAGTATATTATTATTTTTCAACCAAGTGTTCTATTTTTTTGGACTAACACATACCCAAATTAGTTTAGATAAATTGTTTCAAAAAAATAAAAAATTTATTTTAAAACAATTATTTTCATATATAGTTATCTTGAAATTAATATTTTAATATATAGAAATTACATCTAGAAAACATACCTTTGGGTCTCATATTATCAAAAGTATCACTTTGAATATTACTCATTTAGAATATTTTATAATAAATATTTTTTAAAGGATGTGGATTTATGAAGTTAAGTTGTCCTAAAAAAAGTTTATATAGAGATATATACCTCATAAACAATATAATTTAACAAGTTTTAAAAAAATGAAGTTTCATTAAATATAATCTAGTTGAAATTTTTGATTATTGAATCAGCTATCAAGACCAAAATTTTATGAAAATAATGAAAAGAGGGATTTATTTTTGGTAAAAGTTTTAAATGGGGTCTAATAAAACTATATGAATTTTCAAAACACATCATTATTTCCCACTAAAATAGCCCTTCCACCACCTCATCGATAATTCAAACTTCTAACATCAGTTATGTGTGGATCATTGACATGTGAATCTAGAGGGATAGTGTGAAAATTAATTACCTTAATATCTTATTATAAAAAATGGAAAATGTTAAAATACCTTCAATTAAATAAAGTTTCAATACCCATGATTCTCAGTTTACACTATTCCATTTTATAAATTCTAAAATCTATTGGAATTTTATCAGGGTTTGTTAGGATAGATATAAATTATTCATAGAGTTCAACCCACTCATAGATGTTGATATATAAACCAAGGTAATAATTATTTACAATTCATAACACATGGAATATAATTTACCATCCAAATTATGAAGTTTAAAATGGTTCATTGCATTAAAAACATTCCAAGAAAAGATATAAAAAAAATATACTTTACAAGTTTGATATAAAAAATGGATACTCTTTATTGTTTCTCTACCAATAATATTAACCATGATTTTTTTCATAAATTTACCATTTGAAATTTACCATATAGAAGAGAAAGGTATAAATTGAAAATGTTAAACATGTTGAGAAAATATTAACATATTACAGATATAATAAAATTTAAAAAACATAAAAAAATATAGTTTCATACATTTAATTGATTCATTTATTTATATACGACTTAAACAATAATCTTTAGTGAAAAATTTTATTAGAAATATTTTTTATTACCCAATTAAGGTATTCAACTAAAAAACATGAATTCATATATTTAGAAAAAAATATGAATTTAATTTATTAACTTAAGTAAAATAGTGGTAGATGAATATAAATAAATTATTATAGAATTACATGTATTCTATAAAAACTTAACAATAAAATATCATTATTAAATTTTCTATTACACTTTAACGATATCATAATAACCCATAATAATAATCAAAACACATATCATAGTCAACTAATATCATGAATTCAAAAAACCAAATTGACCATATAGGAAACCAAACTAAAAGAAAAATAAATCCAATTAATAATATCATTGAAATACTACTAGAAACTTATTTAAGGAATTGTATAATAAATACATCTTAATATGTTAATAATTCAAGGACTTGAATAAATAAAACCATAACGAATTCACTTTGCAAATTCACTTTATTAAAATTGAAAAAAACAAGTACCAAAACACTCTATTTAGATTCTCTTAACCCTAGAAATAATGGTGAATGGGTTATTGAACAAATTTAACTAGTAATTTCATGAAATAAAAAATCAAACTACATATTTACAGTAACGGGTAAAAAAAGAGTAAGGGGTTGAGAGTTAAGAGAAGGGGAATAATTTTTTTTTATTATTGAATAATCAACCCATGCTTAGATTAATTTGCAGGAATGGTGAAGAAAAATATTATTGATTAAAATTAGTTATCTAAATGGGAATTATTTAAATAAAAAATGATTAGAGTTTATGGTTAGGATGATGTTTTAAAAGGGAATAAATTAAATTTCTTTTTTACCAAAATAATAAATTAATGAAAAACCACATAGGTGGGACACCCGAGACTCTTTATGGTGCCACTTGATACTATAAGGAATCCCATTATTCCTAGGTCCTCTACATTACCCACAGGGTACATTATTTGATCCCACTAGGTACCTAGTGTTCTCCCACAGCTTAACCAGTTCCATGTACAATCTTTATATTATAGGTTCCACCACCTAGATCCTCTAGAAGCTTCAAAATGCCTTTGAAACCAAAAACCAAACCAATGAACACCTATAATAACAACATAAAACTTCAATTCCAATGATAAAATCCCAAAAAATACTCCATAATAAAAAATCAAATATTTAAATTCTCTCAATATTTCATAGATAAATTTCCTCCAAAGGAAAATGGCCAGGGTTGGGGTCATTGAAAACTCCCCAACATAGTATTTACCATGCTAGAAAATGGTGACCCCAAATTTATAATATATTAATCCTCAATACTATAAAAAATTCTAAACCAAATATAGTATACAATATCAAGGAATCATCACCAACACAAATCATTTACTTTTAAATTCACATATCCCCATATATCTCTATATAAGAACACTATATGGAATTTTAAATTACCCCATGCATTTTAATCTTCTAAACCTTATGATTTCTATAATTATATCACCAAATGATAGCTCATTAAATATTATGAATATATAAATAATAATATTTAAACTATTTTACTTAATAGACATAAAACCTAAAATACCAAAAGGCCATATCCATTTAAGAATTATGGATATACAAATATTTGGAAGACCTTTGAATTTATAGTCTTCTGCACCATAAGAATTACCTAAGATATTATTATATTTATATTCCATATTATATTTAATTAATAAAAAATATTTCTTTAACAAAAATATTTTAAAATTCAATTTCCAAAACCATTTTTGAATATATTTATATAAACAATTTACATAAAAAAATATATGTATTAATCATTTTTTAATAAAACATTTTTATTTCAAAAATCATTCTAAAAATCATATTTAAACCATCATTCATTAAATCATGAATAGTGATAAAACATTATTCTATATTACCTTTAAAAACACCCATAACAATATTTCAGAATCCCATGTTAAATTTGTTTTCAAAATAAACGATTCTATAAAATCATGGTATTCATTTTAAGAAACCGCCTTTTTTTGTTTCTAAAATTAATTATATACCAAAACATCATTATTTATAAGAATAATCATATTCTATAATCCATTACTAATATATAATCAATACAAAACTCCATGGTACACAGTGGGAATACTAACAACTCTGAAAATGGTAACTAAGAACATATAATATGGAGGATTCTTAAACTAATAATAATCACTTTTAGAGAGACAAAAAGTTCATAATGATTTTTAAGTCTACTTTAAGTCATAATAACTGATAAAATTGGTTTCATAAATATCATATCTAAAATAAACACATTATTAAAAAATCAATAACACTAACATGATATTAAAATAATAATATGTTTGTATTAATGATTTTAATTGTGTAAAAATGATAGAAGCATTATTGGGATTGAAGCAATGATAAAAAAATGATATTAATAAAATAAATATGGACTATCCCAATCAAAAATCTAATTGATGATTAGAAATAAAAAAATCATCATTAATATATATATTTTAGAAATCACACTTTAAATATATGTAGTATTAATTTTTCAGTTAATAAAAACCTCTAATTGATTCCAATTATAGTATAAAAAACACGTTTAGGAATAAGTTATTCCCTGACTCCCTAAAATTATTTTCCAATGAAATTTATTTATGATGCATAAAGCACTAGAAACATTTTACACCATTAAATTCCTACAATAATTATTATTTCTTACTTTTAGACCACTAATGTTTCCAAATTTAAACCCCATTAACATTGGTGGTTCCTAATTACCTATATAGAAATCCCTAATAACCAAATAATCCAAAATAAATAGGTCTATGATGTTTTTATGGGGTTTATTATCAAGTCCCAAGTTTCAAATATCTGGTCTACACTCACTTTAATCCATCTATATACCTTTATACGAGAGATGATATTGTTCTCCTACATTGGAACCACTTTGTAATGGCTGTGACCAAAATCCCCCAAACAATACCTGAATTCGACCCCCCTCATTAACCCAAGAACACTCCCTAATTCCCAAGGTCTTTTCATTGATGGTTTGAGTCTGAATGTACATTTGGGGAACAACTTTCCCTTTAAAATTTTAAAACAATTTATTAAAGAGAACAATTTTATATGAGTGAAATTAATTAAATATAGTAGAAAAGAACAGTCTAGGTAAGATAAAAAATGGTAAATAGATCTCACAAACACATAGATAAGTTCCAAAAACAATTTCTAGACTTCATCTCCAACACCATGTTTAAGTCGAATCATACTCACAATAAACATGTATAATATGTAAAAAATCCTGACAAACCAATACGGCATGTAGGTACCTAAAATAGAAATCATAGAGTTTAATTCCCATTGAGGCAGACATACGAGCTGTGATCATAACATCCTATGTAGATAATAACCACATATTTTATAAATATGAATTTCTCTAATGTGTGAGCATCAAATCAATCTACGCATTTACAATGGTGTATAAAAACATCTTCCAAATAATTCAACAGATATGGTGTTCCAACATAACACAAAAAAATCACAATATAATATTATAAACTATAAATAATAACCCCACATACTGGGAGGAACTATACATTACATAATTGCTTCAAACCTAGATGGTTGGATAATAGGTGACTACGTTTGGGAAACCATAATTTTTGTTTCATAAATTATGTTAAGATAAAATGATCATCTCATTTGGGGAAAAGAGAATCTTGTATACTAGATCCTAGTTATTCAAGATAACTACCTCATTTAGGAATATATGAAGGGGTGCAATCATGTTATGAAATTGGGATTCCCTCATATATAGTCAAAAAGTTTATCATATAAGGTTCATATGGGATCATTTTATATACACTCGTTATACACACTATACAATATCTAAACAGAATTGCTAAATATGAAATTAGTATCCATGATCAATGCATAAAACTATTTATAAAAATCAACATACATGACTTAAAAAGATAAAAATGTACTCAGTATATTAATGTAGAACCCATGAAAAGTACACAATTCTATATCAAAATCAAATACACTCAATAAAATATAACATATACATGTTGGCATACTCCACAGTAGATAACGTATGACTGAGTAAATTTGCATTTCACTTTGTTAAAACATATGCTTGCTTAGTCTATACACATCACACTGTGGATTTAAAATAGTTAAGAATTCAGTTTAACTAAAATATCATAGGTCAGAAAACATTATTCCCATGAGGTTACATTATAGTTAGGATACACAATTGCGAATATTTATTTTAGGTGTGATTTTGTGTCCATTAAAATTGATCCAAAAGTAACTTCAATTATATAATGGGTAGTAACTTGTATACAATATTATATTACTATGTGTAAACAGTGTTGGATATTAGTGGATACCAATAGATACCTGATGTATTTTATATAAAGTGGATAAAATGTATAAAATATGATTTTAAAATATATATTTTTTAAATATAGTTCTCTTTATAGATACTTTTTAAAAATTAGAATTTACTTAAAAAAAACCCACCTTTGGGATTAATTCTATCAAAAGATTTTCTTTAAACCTTTCTCTTTTGTAAAGTAATACTAAATATGTTCATAAAAGGAACTGGTTTTAATTATTCATATTATGATCAGAATATATTAGGTAAGGGGTCTATACCTTATAAAAGTATAATTTTTTTAGTAAAGGGATTTTTCATAATAGTTCAAATTTAGAAGTTTTATTAACAAATCAACTATTAAGGTTCACACTTTAGGAAGATAAGAGAAGGATAGTTTTCCTTGAGAAATTTCTTTCTACATGGATTTAAAAAATTAATTCAGTTTGAAAACCACTTCATTATTTTCCACTTAACTAGACCAACCATCCCCTCCCCGATGATGAAACCACTTAACCTCACTTAAGATTGGATTAATGACTTTTTTCTTGGAAGATTTACTGTGGAATGTAATTATCTACTTATCTTGGTAAGAAAAAAGGCACAATATGAAACAATTTTAATTTAGTATATCCACACAATCCATCCTTCTCCTTTCACTTTTGGTAATTTAAAAAATTTATAAGTCTGTTGGAAGTTTATAAGGGACCATGGGGACAATTATGAATTATTAAAGGAGTCTAGTACACTAACCCAAGTATATAGATATCCTGATGTAAGATAATATTTCTAACATCATAGAACATGGAATACAAATTCCCAACTATATTATGAAGTCAAAAAATGTTACAATCCATTAATAATATACATATAACTTGACAATAAATTATCACCAACACTAATTTTATTTAAAAAATAGGGTAGTCTTTATTATTCATTACTGAATAATTTTACTATGACCATTTTCTTCAATTTACCCTTTAAAATAGTACATAGAGAATATAAGATAATAAATAATGAATATAAATAAATTATAGAAAAGAATTTTTGATAAGTGGTGAACAGGTTGACCTCTCAGATTTTTGATTGGGAAAACAAATTTTTATCGTTTGGTGGCAGAATCAATTTGGTCAACAGTGTTTTAACCTCGTATACCATACATAGTGTCTATGTTATTAGGAATCCCATGGGAAATATTTATAGGGTGGAAAATATTTTCAATGCTTTCATCCAAGAATATAAAAATGAGGGTAAGTTTCATGGGGCTTCTGGTAAGCCTCTGGCTAAACCCCTTGAAGAGGGAGGGATTAATGTGAGGAATATCAATGAATCCATGGAGTTTGTTCAAGAGAGACTGGATTGGGATATTATTTAAGTAAAAGCATTATGGTACTAGTTTATGAGGATTAGATGTGTGGATGATTATAGAGTTTAGGATGAGCGCCCAAATAGGATGTCGATCGTAGCCAGAAACATGAGGAATTATCTTGGATGACTGGATGTTAAAACTCATAGGGTTATTGGTCATGGTGATATTCATTTTTAGAAAGATAATTGGGTTGGGAAGTTGTTATACCTTATAGTATATCTAGTTTCAAATATTTTTTAATCGCAGGAGAGCATGTTTCCAAAGTTTATCTCGGATATGTTGGATGAGAACAAGAAATTGATACGTGAGGGGATTATCTTTATGGATGAGTTGAACAGATGCATTTTCAAAGAGTTATCAATAGCTGTCTATAATTCTAGGTAAATCTTCAGATCCATGTGGCCCTTCCATAATAGTGACATGTGGAACACTAAGTAGTGGTTAAAATCTATTCCTACAAAGATGAACATCCTACTTTGGATTTTACACAACAACGCTATTCACATGGAAGAAAACGTTCAATAGATGAGAATAATGCTGGTGTCAAAGTTCCCATTATGTTTTCATCAACATTATGAATCCATTTGGAACATTTTATTTAATGGGGAGTGTGATATCTTCCTCTAGAAACATGTTTTCCAAAGGATGGGTATTAAGATGTAGAAGGAAAACATTTAATGTTTTCTCATTAACTAGTTCTAGGTGTCTAAGTGGTGGGTGGATGATATCAAATAGTGGGGTATGGAATTTTTGGCAATCTGATCGATGATTTGGGATTTTAGAAATAGAATATGGGAATGGATTTACTCCCCTATTCAACATATCATGGTTCAGGTCTTCCCCCTTGTATCTAAACTCGGACATCTGATTCAAGGGGATGAAGCGTTAAACAACCATGATCACTTCAGTGGAAATTGCGCTACATCTAACAGCATGGTACAACTTGGGAGGAAGATTAATTGGATTCTATCATGTTATAATTTCATGAGGAATGTGGACAACTCTTACAACCAATGCATGTTGAGAGGTGGAGGACTAATTTTTGATGCCAGGGGGTCAGTGGTCATTAGGTTCAGTACTTTCTATGGACTAGGTAATCCTACTGGGTCAGATAATAGATATATTCTCATTAACGTATCCTTGTACCACCACTACAATACCAACATTGTAGTGGTGGAAGGTGATTCAAAACTTTTGGTGGGTTTTCTCCAAGATAGCAAAAATGTCTCGCTGTATCTTATTTATTTAATCAGTAAGTATAAGTCTATTATGGATAATGATCTTGAGATTTCCCATACCTTTAGCGAAGTTACCATCATGTCGGACTACATAGATAGCTTATCATGTCTTTAGAATAGACTTACTATTTATCTTAATATAAGTACCCTCTCCTGTGAATGTATTTTTTCAGTGTTTATGCTTTAGGGATTCACTATTACAGACCTTCTTAAACTCTTGGTTGTATTTGTTTATCCCATTTTCTAGAATAAATAAAAAGTGGATTTTGATTTGACTAAAAAACCATAAAGTACTCACATAAAGAGTTCCATTTATAGATATTCACATATGAAAATCTATAACAGATTCATTTTTGTAAGGGGATTTCCAAATGGGTTGTTAATGTTAGAGTGACCACGTAAGAGTTTGAAATGATGTGTGTAGATCTATAAAATGATGAATATTGAAATAAGAATATATTAATCACATTAACATATTGGTGTAATGGGGTTCACCTTATCCATGATCCATGTATGAGTATAATTGATGTTATAGTTCTACATAAGGATAATATTATCCGTATGTTTTTCCTAAAAATATGTTGTTTTAAAAATTTAAATACATTGAGGGAAATAATATTCAATAATACTAAATATATTCATTCGTGTTTATAACATCATGAATCTTAGTGAATCTATATTTGGATCATGATTTCGAGAATGTTGAATAAGATGAAAATAAGTGGATCATGGTACTATTAATCTAATATTTTCAAATGATAATATTTAGAAATATATTTTTGTGATAAGGATGGAGGTATTTATAGAAAGAAAATCATATAGTTCTTATGTTAAACATAAATGTATTAAATATCACAAAATGGGTTTTATTTCAATATTATTATTTAATAAGTTAGTATTTGAGGATGAGATAAAGAAGATCAAACTGAGATGGAAGACTGTGAATTTAAATTTCCCAGATTTGAGGGAATAATAGATTTGATTAATTTTAAAACATAAATTATAACTTGAATGTTATGTGATTTCATGATTTAAATATCACAAAGTTATTTTTTTGAATAAGGGATGATGAAGTTTGAGTTGGGTTTCTAGTAGTACTGTAAAAATACAATATGGTTTTTTATTGTCTATTGTCGAATTTCTCTAGTCTCTAATGAGATAAACCATTCTAGATTTTTTTCTATATATTTTTAATAAAAAATTATTATTTTTTATATTATGAACTTCATTGAAGATATTTTCCAAAGAGAGGACTCTTAACCTTACAAATGGATAATCTAGAAAAATATATCCATCCAAGATAAAAATATGAAAGAAAAAGAGAGGGGTAATCTTGGTAATATAATAGATAAAATAATTTGATAAAAATAAATATATGAGATTTGGGAAAAAATCTATGTACTGAATGTTTAGAAAAAAAAGGTAAAATGAAAATGATATGGTGGTGAAAAAAATATTTGAATGAGATTTTATATATTTTAAATTTTTCATATTTATTACACAATTGTGTGTATAAAAGAAAAAAAGTAAAGAGATAGAATATGAGTAATTTAGTGTTAAGAACCAATAAAAAAACCTAGATCTTGAAAAAAGATGAAGGACAATAAGATAACAACTATGTTCTAAAGAATATTCTCCACTATGTATTAAGGAAATAAGTATAATAGTGCCTATAAATATCAATAATTGTAGAAGTTTGAGAAGAATAAGAAAGAATAAGAGAATTATAAATGACTAACATTATTGTTCTTGTGTATGATATGGGTGTTGAGACTTTCAGATTTTGGGGATATATTGGATTCTTGAGGATCACATGAGGTATTTTGAGTCTGAAAGGTCGATGTGTGTTACTTTATACTAATAATATATTGGTATTAAATTACAACATAATTTATTTAAGAGATTTAAGTGAACATATTATGATTAAAATAAAAGAAATAGTTTTCTACAAATGACTAGGTTGCATGCCTGAGTTATTGAATAAAAATGGAATTAGAAGACTCTCTTGATTATGTATATCAAATTATTTTTTTAGTGAAAGCTTGTGATTATTGGTTATTTACTTAAAATAAGATGAAGGAAATGTTCAATACCAATAGGGATGAATGTTGAGCTGTGAGAATCTATAAAATATAGTGGGATATTGGATGTTTTATATAGTGTTTGTCTTTGTGGGTAGGTGTGGGATGCCCCATGGGTTAGGATGAAAACTACATGCATCAATAGTTACTGATGATAATATATATTAATGGACAATCTATGAATTTTAGATCCTAATCACAACAAGAATTATGATTTCCTGGATGGTCTAATACTTGTAAAAATACAATGTTCCATCCCATACATGATTTATTTCGTTTCATGTGATTTTTCTTCTTGGTTAAATAAAAAATAGATTTTATATTATCTTAACTAATAACATATTTTCAAATACTAATGGGTAAATGATTAAAAGTAAACTAAAAATTTAGAAAAAAGAGAAAGCCTTATTTACCTCTCATCAAGTGTATCCACGGGTCATTTTAGTAATTCAAATTTATATCAATGAAATGTTTCCCTTTTGATTAGATCTACAAATTATTTTACCCTAGTGTTACTGAAATATAACAAGTTCACATTTAAAGAGTGTGTAGAAATTCTTTATATTTTAAAATAAAATTCTATGCATATGAAAAAAATTATAGTTTCCAGCTAAGACCATGGAAAAATGGTATTAAGAAATAGTGGGAAGATGAAATAATTTTTTCAAATAATAAATAGGAACAACATTTAACTGAAGGTAATTATAATGATAAGTGATCATAAAATACATCTTTTTATTTTTATTCCTATTTATAATCTAGTTCTTTATAGTGAATATGAAGAATACATTTATGATAAATCACTTAATAGTTTTGGTTCAAAGATAAAGATTATCTAGAAATGGCCAATATTGAAGTTTAATCATACACACATTCACATATTTCTGGATAAAATGAAAAATAAAAACATTAATAAGAGATTATGTAATGGAAAATACATTAGTGAATAATGTGAGAAAATGAAACACTCTAATGAAGCTAGTTGATTCTAAGGAAGAATCTATTTTACATTACAATAAAGGATTTTCTATGTCTAAAAAAGTGTTATAATGATATGTTTGTATGAAAGATTTATTTATGGAATATTTCAAAGAATTAATCCATGTATTGGAAAAACTATTTAAAATCTACATTAATATGAAATATGATTAAGTAGAATTCAGGGTTAAAATACTGAAAGAGTTGTACAATTATCTATTCAAAACTTATAAAATTTAAGATTATAATATGAGGAAGATATAAATATATTGTGAAGATAGGGTTAATAACACTTTAAATAATAATTTCTTGGAGAAATATGATATTTCTATAGTTATATGTTAATATGATAAACTTGGAAGTCACCCTAGAAGAATATTCACAATTTTCAGAGAGAAAGGAAGATACAACATATATTTAAAATGAGAATGCTGCCTCAATGAATCCAAAAATATGTGTTAATAAGAGCTAGGTTTAAAAAATTTATCAACTGACAACCTTCTCATAAAGTGAGGTCACCTGCTATTCTAAAAAATATATTGGTACAAAATGTATTTTGAAAGGATTGTATAAGGAAAAGTAAAAATTATAGACTAATGTCGATAGGGGAATTATTGTGAAAACCACCACATAATTAAGGTTGGATGTAATTATGACCATGAAATGTATCTCCTTAAAGAAATCTCATAATAAGGATGTTTTTATAAAAATCTAACATATTTTTTATTATGGATAGAATAAAAAATCAAGAAAAATAATGAGATGTGTTATGTATTTTTTGGTTTTGCGAAAGGATTATAAATAATCATATAGACTATTTTCATATCATTTCATCTTGTGGAATTGATAAATGGACAATAGATCGGAGTATATTTGAAATCAAAATTAAACAAGACAGATAGAATCAGTTATCACAAAAAATGCAGAATCATTCTAACAAAAATAGATTTGATAATATTGGAATGTTATATGATTTATATAACATTGATGGCCACTACTGTAAATAATTTTATTATCTGCAATATAAACATAACTCTTATATATATGTAATAATTGGGCAACAATATTAGATGAAATAGGTAATAAAGAAGAATGACTCTTCTCTAAGGAGTGTGTAAAAGAATAAGTAAAAATATACTCCCATGATATTATGTAAGAAAGATAAATTATATTTCAAAACAATAGTAAACATACGATTTTATTGTGTTAAGAGAGGTCACATCATGAAATGTTGTAAAATATCCATGAATAACAATAAAAAATGGATCTAGATAGAACCTACAAAGGAATAAGTCCAATATAGGGATATATGACTTTTTTAGGTTGAAAACGCACATGAAGAAAAATATGAGATGTTTCTTAAGAAGGGTAACTAGAAATATGATAAAAATGTGCATGGAATATGAAATAAGGCATGGAACGTGACTTTAAAATATATGAATTCATTTCCTAGAAAAAATTAAAAACATAGGGTAGGTACGAATGACTCCTAATATAAATGAATCCAAATAGCAGTGATGTTACTATTAAAATGTATTCTACACATAATATAAAATTTTATCATGTGAATAAGGAATGATTAAATATATATCTAGCCCAATTAGAATAGTCAAGGAAGATGGATATAGCTAAACATAATGATATTAAATGATTTTATAATTTATGCATCTCTCTTCCAGCTTAGAAGATAGATAATAACAAGAAGAATGCAGTGCTTCATAATAATGAACATGTTTATGATGTCAAGGATATGGTAAGAACGAGGAGTTCACAAATTAGTGGAGCTCTATGTAATATTTTTTTTGATTTGATAAATTATTCTCATCCTTTCTTTAATTAATAAGGATCCTTTTTAAGTTCACCTTATTTCAATATCAGTATGCTCATGCTCAAATTCCAAGAATTTAAGGTTATGTATCAAATTTGGAGAACTACATCAAATATATACTTTCTAGAAAATATGAATGATTTTCCATCATGATGAAGATATATATTGGTATTGAAAATTTCATTGGTATAAAAATTCTTGGAGGGTATTTCTTGATGAAAAGTTGTCCATGATGAAGAATATTTGAAGAGAATACCTTGGGGTAGCTAAAATGTTCATATTTCCATATATTTATTCATTCATATTAAATAACTAATTTTAGATAACCACTACTAAAATAAAGGATCAATTTGTATTTTCAATTTCCCAACACTTTTTCTATATATTCTTAGTCTATTTACTAAGGGGGAGTGATTTTATAACTAAATGGGTGAAAAATAAACTTTCTCTTGAAAATTTTTATGTGTTTGATGAGATTGAGTACATGCTCATAAAAATTATTGAAAATGATTATAAACAACCCCTATGAAGTTATATTTTGTGTTGAAATCGTATTATAGTCATAATATGTGTATATTAATTATATAAATTAGTTACCCTTGTTATCTAATCTAGGATAGCCCATATAGACTTCGAGTTTATTGGTTGAAGTAATATTTCTATATATAGTGGTGTACCAACCTTATCTAAATTAGAATTGACTAATTATCTTAATAATGGGAGAACAAACCAAAAGTAGAGGATATGATGTTTGAGAATTGAAAAAACATACAATTTTTGACCACTTCAAGGGGGAGAATAAAATTTTAACCCTTTCCTTTAGTGTATATAAGGGGAAATATTTCAAACCTTTTCATTTACTTTCTATAATGAGGAGAAACAATGTGAACTCCTCTTAACATGCATTTCAAGAGAATGTGATTAATAGTATTAATGTTTCCAATGGTGTGTTTGAGGGCTATATTCTTTTTCAGTGGATGATTGTAGATGACCATGTCGACATGTATTTTTAAAGTTGGTGATGGAATAATAATCCACCCATGTAAGAACATGAGAATCTTCCCATAAGATTAATGTGTAATGACCCAAACTTTAGTTAATGGATTATTTTTATTATTGTAATTATTTTACAGTATAAAACACATACATAGAATGTAGATCCTAATTAACTTATCATTTTCATATATGAATAATGAGATAATTAATATTTAAGTAAATTAAGGAACATATCCAGATGAAATAGTAACTTGACCCATGGAATAGTAAAAAGACCATTAGGAATAGTATTTCAACCAATAGAATAGTAATATCATCTATGATTGTATAAATAAAATTTAGGCATATTTTATATGATAATATGATATAATTATATCATATTATAAGTAAATAAATGTTTTAAAAATTATTATTTAAGTGTTGGAATTTTTCATAAAACAAAAAAAATTTAGCTACAATTTTTAAATTCATATAATGATTTAAAATAATTTATTCTTTCATATTATGTACTCAAAAATTAATATTTTTTATTCATGTTGTTATAATATATTTTAATGGAACCTTAATTAATTTTCAAATTGTTGTAAAATTTGTTATAATTTTAAAACTGATATTTTTTGAATAAATGATTATTTTAAATAAAAATGAAATTTATCATATTATGGAAACTATTTCCATAAAATGGACTCATTTATGAATTATAAATGTCAAAATAATAGAGCAATTATTTGTGTTTTTTTATAAAATAGTTGAATTTTTGGTGAGTAGTGAAATAAGAGAATTTATGATATTTAACAAATACATGAAATATCGAGTCATAGATTATGTATGGCTGATGTGTGAAAATTATCTTGAACTCTCATTCTCAATTTACAGTACTTATTCATGGGAATCAAAACTATTCATAGTATTGAGCCAAAATAATAATAAAATGAATAAGATTATAAAAAACATTCATCTCCTCCCACTATAAATACCACCCCTCACCACCCCTTCTCCTCACACCTCTAGAGCCTTTAAGATTTCCCAATTTCATCCCAATACTCTTTACAAGACCCTCCCATAATTCCAAGAGACTTTTTTCTTAACAAAAGGCCAAATCCAATTTCTCTAAGGAGGTTCTCAAGGAGAAGAATTTTAGGAGGAAAAATCCACTTCAACCTTCTTTTAATTTCTTTTAATGTTCCTTTATTTTCATATTATCTCCTAGAATCCCCCAATAAAAGTTGCATGATAACTCCAGTATAATATATATAATTTAAATTTATTATTTTAATGGAGTAATCCTTAATCAAACCTCCTCTTATCCCTATTATTTTATAAATGAAAACATCGTCTGTGATGTGTTGATTTATTGCATTCGAGGATAACAAGTTTTTATTTCCTTTACCACCTTAAAACCTGTTCCTAAAACCATTATATTTGTTTGAAGAAATTTTAAAATTTATTTTATATCATTTTTTATGTTATGTATATATAATATATACATAGTATTATATAATAAAACAAAATGAGCTCATTGTGATAAAAAACCAAAAAAATTAATATAAAGGTTTATCAGTAACATTTTTTCAAATGAATCAACCATATATCAGAAAAAAATAATATATAAGAAAAATTAAACTTCTACATATAATTTCAATTCTGTATATTTATCCCCATTTAACAAGCTTTTATATACATTTATACAACTGAACCGATCATGAAAACCAAGAAAATGAACACTCCTGAATGATGGAATGAAAAACTATAACTCATCAAAATGGTCATAAATGGACTTAATAAAATTATATTGAATAAAATAAATGTGTAAGAGGTTATATATTTATTAATTTATTTGTATAATTTGATTATCCGGGATATTAAAGTGAGTAAATCATTCGGATATAATGTAAAGGGATTGTCAAACTCAATTTCCTTTCATTGGGTTATTCCTATTTCTTTCCATATTTCATTGTTAATGTTCATTAATATTTCCTCAAATATAATTTCATTGTTCTTACCTTTTCTTTTATATTATATACATGTTTCCAATCTGATTTTATGACAAATGAAAATATTTCTTCAAAGGAAATCCTCTTCTAAAAAAACAAATCATTTTATTCTCTTGAGATTGTTTCTTATTAACTTGAGATTGATGATTCTTATATCATGTATTTTATTACCTTTTTATTTTGGGAACCCATTTTTTATTCGTGAATGTATTCTTTATGAAACTTCATTAAAACCCATTTCCTTTACA
Source organism: Viscum album (assembly GCA_963277665.1). Classification (NCBI taxonomy): domain Eukaryota; kingdom Viridiplantae; phylum Streptophyta; class Magnoliopsida; order Santalales; family Viscaceae; genus Viscum; species Viscum album. Next base: position 1,496,556,607 of record OY728155.1, on the reverse strand, counting down.
TGGGTTATAGAATTTAAAAGATTGGTATATGTTCTATGTGTCATGCATGATTATTTACATGTTGAGATGTGATAGATGTGCCCTAAATTATATAGAACTTTAATGCATTGGGTAATATGATGTATCTCATGAGATATTTTTATATATTTTTGAACTAAATGTTAGATTGTTTTATAATTATTATGTTATTATTATTCACATATGTTATGTGTTAACATGATGCTACCTTTTTTCACAACTATGACTGTAATTTGACCACTAAGACATGATGTCCCATTATTATGTGTTTCCACATTACATGCCTTTACCTAATGATTTGTATCCTAATTATGATTATGATACCATACTGATGTTTTGATGATGATTCTTATGCTCACCCATGTTTTATTTATTTAAGTTCTTATATATCACCTTACTAAGCTTTTAGCTCACCCCTTTCTTTGATGTATATCCTAAGGTTATTACTTGTACTGAGGAGTACATGAGGGAAATTAAGAAAATAAAGAAGAAGAAATTAAATAACATTTATGTTTTAATATAGAAATATTATTAATGGTTCTAATTTTCCTTAGAAATTAATCCTATGGATCTTAGTTTTAGTACTATTTTATGTTGTTTATATTTAAAATGATATAATAGTCTTTTAAGAAAAAATAGGGTTTCTATAGTTGGTATCAGAGAATAGTTCAGTTAATCTGGGAATTAGGATTATAGAAAATGTGTGAAACCCAATATTATGAGACTAATTACTGGTAAGATCCCAATAATCTTTGTTTAAGAAAACATATAAACATAAGGATCCTATAACATATGCCTTCAATATTAATTTCATAAATGAATAAATTATTTATTCATGAACTGATGAATTATTTTTTGTTCAAACCTTTTCTATTTTAGGAAATGGGGTGAACTAGAAGAATCTAGGCCAATAATCCATGTGAGAGACAATGCAGCGATTTCCCGAATGACATCCCCAATTCCTTATGAGGTGGAGTTAAAAATTTCCTGGATATGTTTACCCATCTATCTCGGGAATTGAATAATAACCTAAATAATGTGAATGAACTTCCTTTGCCTAAGAGGGAGAAAATTCCTATCATGTATTTCATGTAGAAAATACAATGATATTTATTGGAGCTTCTGAACCACTAGTCATGGAATAGTGGGTCAACTAAATGGAGAATATCTAATTTATGCATCGTTGTTCTAAGATGGAGAAGTTTACTATACCTTTTTATTATTTAGATAGAGAGGCTGACCAATGGTGGTTACTGATTTTGACCACTAAGAAAAATTATGTAATTAAAGATATGGAGTGGGAAGTCTTTAATAAAATATTTCTTAAAAAATATCACCCTCAAACTCTTTAGAAAAATATGGAGGGAAAATTAATAGAGTTAAAGAAAAAATAAGGAAAATCTATCACAACATATGAAGAAAAATTCAAAAGGATTTAAAGGTATGTTTTAAGATTTTTAATCCTGAATGATAGAAAAATAGATATATTCTTTAGTGATTTAAAATCACAATTTCTAAAAGCTATATAAATTCGATACTTTTAGAGTTATGAATTTTTTTTTTGATGCGATATCAAAGTAGTGATGGAGTTTAGAGTATGGTCTCATGGATATGGAGATATGAAACAAATAATAGAGTTTCAAGATGGTGGATATAATGAAAAAGGTGAAATTATATCTCAAACCCTCACATTTCCAAAATGTGTGAAGAATTTTCCAAAGAATTTACTAAAAGGGCTGCAGAATTAATTAAATGTGGGAGAGAAGGCAACCCAAATCATTAATGTTAAAGAGAAATGAGGAAGTAAGACAATGTGGTGGATGAAAAGAGAGAACCACCCATGGTTCATTGATTAACTATATGGAGTGAGGTCACTATTCTAGATAATTCACTAAACCCAAAGTCCTAGAGGGTAATAAGAATCAGCATCCACTAAAGCCAAATGAGCAGGGGAAAGCTTATTCCATCACTACTGTAGAGGTGGATCCCGATAATGATGTGGTGAAAGGTTCGATGGTTATTTATTCAATAATATTAAACATACTATAAGATTCTTTTTCTATACATTCTTCTAATCTTGAATGTTTCATAGAAAAATTCAAACACCACCTCAAGATATTGTGGTTGAGTTATATGTGAGAACCTAAAACTAGGAAATTATTGTATCCAAAGTATATAACTCCTCTATAGTTAATGGTTGTAGTATGAACCTCCCATAAAATATTTTCTTACTTCATTTGGTGGAGTTTGATGCTATTTTGGGCATGTATTTCAAATCATTATACACAGAAAGTATCAACTGTCGGGAAAGGTATATCACTATTAACATTGAAAGTCATCCTCCAATTTGGTACATGTGTAAGGAGGATGATGAATCTTCTTTAGGATAATCATATCATGTGTTCATACTGTTTCCTTATGATAAATAATATATAGCTCAAATTATGGATACAAAAGAGATAATCATTATTAAAGACATGGCCAATATAAGGGACTACATTAATGTGTTCCCTGAAGAATTTCTTGTTCATCCTCCTAACTGAGAGGTTGAGTTATCAATTAAACATATTCCTAGATCTCTTCCTATATCAAAGGCACTTTATAGAATGGCCAACATTGAGTTGGAGGAACTGAAGAAGTATTTACTAGTGAATATGTACAAGGGTTTTATACAACCATGTGCTTAACCATGGGGTGCACCATTCCTATTTTTCAAGAAGAAGGATGGATCAATAAACCTATTAATTTATTATCATGAGATCAAAAATATCATGATAAAATACAAGTATACCCTTATACAGAGAGATGACTTGTTTTATTGACTATGTGGTTCCATGTATTTATCTAAGGTGGAGTTTCGGTCGGGATATCACCAATTAAAGGCAAGGAAGAAAGATATTCCCAACACTACCTTTTGAATGAAGTATGAACACTATGAGTTCATAATGATACCTTTTAGAATCACTAATTCTACAATAATATTAATGTACAAAATGAATAGAGTCTTTAAAGGTTAGTATGAAAAATTGGACGTAGTCTTTATTGATGATATTTTGATATAATCTTAGTGAATGGGTGGAAATGAGGAGAATTTGAATACTGTGCTAAGTACTCTGTAAATGGAGAAACATTATGCAAAGTAAATTAATTGTGAGTTATAGATAGAGGAAGTATCATTCTTAGGGAATGTGATCGCCTGAAATAAAATATCTATAAAAATTTTCAAGACAAAGTAAATCAAAGAGTGACACATACCAGTAAATGTAGTAGAGATCCATAGTTTCTTTGGTCTAACTTGGTATTACCAGTGATTTTTTAATAACTAACCATGATTTTCACATGTACTAACCAAGCTTTCCCAGAAGATAGAAAAGTTTTTCTAGACCAATGAATGTGAAGACTTCTTCAACAAGCTAACTAATAAAACTATCATAACCCTAGTACACACACTTACTAAATATGGGGACCTATTGTGGTATAAAAAATTATTAAAAGAAGGGATTATTCTATGTGATAAAGTTATAGAATATTCCTTAAGGTAGTTAAAAATTCATGAGAGAAACTATCCCACACATGATATACAGTTATATGTTGTGATCTTTATATTAAAAATATGGAGGAAAAATCTCTATGGGGATAAGTATGAAATATATACTGACCATGAAAGCCTAAAATATATATTCACATAGAAGGATCTCAATATAAACCAGTTAACATAGTTAGATCTCATCAAGGATTTTTACTTCTTAATAAACTACCATCCTAGAAAAGAGAATAATGTAGTGGATTCTCTAAGTAGAACGGACCCTGAATCATTATCAATAAGCATAATTGAGAAGGATAAAATCTTCTTAGATTTTAAAATGATGGACATGGGAATCATTGAGGAAGGAACATCATAAATTCATCCTCAAATGATGGCTCAACCATCCCTCATAGAGAAAATAAGTAATACTCAATGAAATGATGTAGAAATTAAAAATAATGTGGAACCCATGAGAAAGGGGAAAACCTCATAGTTCAAAATTTATAAGGAATGATTTTTGATCTTTTTCTTACAACTATGTGTACCATCCAATCCAGAGATAAGGAATGATATTCCAAGTGACGCACATAGCTCAACCTCCTCTCTTAACTTGGGGAGAAAAATGATGTGTCATGATTACCAAAAGAACTATTGGTGGGACAATATGAAGTAGGGGATCACTTAATATACATCAAAGTGCATGTTATGTCATCAAGTGAAGGATGGAGAAAAAAGTATAAGGGGATGATGAAACCATTATCCAAACCAACATGGAAATAGGAAAAAATAACCATGTACTTTTTCATCATAATTCTGAATAAATCCATAGGAAACAATTCTATATGGCTTATTATGGATCATCATACAATGACATCTTACTTTATCACTATTCAAGAGGACTTCTCACGGGTAAACTTGAACGGGTATAAATAAGAGAAGTGTTAAGTCTACATGAAGTACCATTATCGATTGTATATGATAAAGATCTAATATTATTTTCTATATTATAGAAAAGTATCAAAAATTCTATAAACACTGACCTGAACATCAGATTGTTTTATCATCATCCAACTGATGTCCAATCTTAGTGGACTATTCAAAAACTGGAAGACATGTTGAGATCATGTTATTTTCACTTAAAATGGGAATGGGACCAATATATAATTTTGTATGAATTATCTTAAAAAAACAATTTACATTCATGCATCCAAATCACTCCATATGAATCCCTAAATGGGAAAAGATGCAGAACACCAGCAAGCTATGATGAATTTGGTGAATGTAAACGGATAGGACCTGAAATGGTCTAATACATTGTAGAATAGATGAAAAAAAGTAAGAATAAAAAAAAGAATCCCCAATTTGACAGAAGATATATTATGAAAATAATTTATGAGAACTATATTTTGAGGTTGGAGACATAGTATTCCACTACAAATCTCTATGGAAGAATATCACAATATTTTAGAACAAGGAACAAATAAATCCCAGTTACATTGACTACTTCAAGATTCTTTATCGGGGTCGGGGATATGGACTATGAAATAGCACTTCCAACAACCATGTCCCAAATACGTGATGTATTCCATGTAACCCCATTGATGAATTACATACTAGATCCTTCACATTTACTAAATCCAAAGATGGAACTTTTGGTAAATGATCTCACTTACAAGGAGCATCCAGTGAAGATCTTGGTCCATAGATATTATGTTGTACATAAAAAGATTTCTCACTTCATCAAAGTACTATAGTGGAACCATAACTTCAAATAGAAAACTTGGGAACCATAGGAAGTGATGAAGGAGAAATACCCTCTTCTATTTATGTAATAAAAAATTTCAAGAGAGAAATTTCAAATGGGGAATGAATGCAACGACCCAAATTTTTATCAATTGAAAATTTTCCCTTATTATAATTATGTTATAGTATAAAACACATTCATATCATTGATTGTCCAATAAAAACATCACTCGCATATGTGATGAATTAAATAATTAATATTTTAAAAAAATAAGGAACTTATCCTGATGTAATAGTAACTTGACACTGGGAATAGTAACATGATCATTAGGAATAGAAATTCAGAAGATATAATAGTTACCCCATCTGTGAATGTATAAATATGATTTAGGAAAACTATAAATTATAATATTATATAATTATATAATAGTATAATTAAATAAATATATTCAAAATTATTAATTAAGTATTGGTATTTTTATAAAACATAAATTTTTATTCAAAAGATTTAAAATAAAATTTATTTTATTAAAATGTATTCATGAATTAATTTCATTTCTTCTAATTATAAGATAATTTTATGATATCTTTATTAATTGTTCAAAGTGTTGTAAAATCAATTATATTTTTAAAATCGGTATTTTTAGAATAAATGATGGTTTTAATTAAAAGTTAATTTCTAATTTTAAAAGAAATACTTCATAAAACGAAGTACTTTTTTGAATTCAGCACATTGATGAAAATTTAGGGATAATTTTTAGGTTTTTTTCTAAAATAGGAAAAATATTTGGGGAATATTGAAATAGGGTAATTTATGATATTTAACAAGTACATTAGTTTTTGATTCATAGATGATGTATGTCTACTGTAAGCCAATAATCTCAAACTCTCCTTATATATTAACTTTATTTAGTCAGGGGAGTTAAAAATAATCATAGTATTAATACAAAATAATAATCTAATGAATAAAATAAACAAAAAGAGTCCTCTCCCCCATTAGAAATACCACCCCTTCGCCTCACACCTCCAAATCCTTGATGATCATCTAATTTATTCCCAATACTCTTAAAAATCCCCTACCCCATGTCCAATAACCATTTCTTTCAAAAAAATACCAAATTCAATTTCCTTATGGATGGTCTCAAGGAGAAGAATTTAAAGAGGTATAATCCTCTTCCGTTTTCTTTTAATTTCTTTTCAATTTTCTTTCATTGAATATTCTATCCTCACCTCCCCCCATCTATGTGGCATGATAACTCCATTATATTATATATTCTGAATTTTTTTTATTATAATGGAATAATCCATCATCAAATATCTTCTCGTCTCTATTTTATTCTAAAAATGAAAATGTTGTTCGTGAGTTTTTGATTGTCTCCTTTGAGTATATTATGTTTGTTTCCTTTACACCCTCAAATTTAGTCAAAAAACCATTATAATGTTTAGAAAAATTAAAATGTATGTCATTACCTTTTTTATGTTCTTAAAATAACATGTATTTTTAATATTAGAAAATAAAACAAAACTCGTTCGTTGGGATAAAAAAACTCCATAATTAATCTAAATAATTATCATTAAAATTCTATCAAATGAATAATCCTCATATCTGAAAAAAATAAAAACAATTAAATAACATTAAGTAAATTAAGAAAATATAATTTAAATTTTTGATAATTATCCCCATTTTATATGATCTTATATACTTGTATACATGTGAACTGATCATGAAAATCAAGAAAATAAACACTCCCAAACGATGTGATTTAACACTATAAATCATCAAAATGGCCATAAATGATCTTAATAAAAATACAATGAATAAAATAAATGTATAAGAGGTTATTTATTTTTTAATTCCTTAACATAATGTAATTATCAAAGACAATGAATTGAATAAATGATTCATACATAAGGTAAGGGGACACTCAAACCCAATTTCCTTTCTTTGGGCTATTCCTCTTTCATGACAAATTTTCATGTGTATGCACATTAATATTTACTAAAATATAATTTAATTGTTCATAAATTCTATTTTCTATTATATACATGTTTCCAATCTAATTTTAGGAAAAAATGAAATGATTTTTCTAAAATAACTCTATTTCTAAAGAACACGTAATTTGATTCTCTTGAGATTGTTTATTCTTCACTCATGACTGAGGATTTTATACCAAGTATGTTATTCCATTTTTATTTTGGAATCCCCAATGTTTATTCATCAATTTATGATTTATTAAATTCTAATGAAACCCATTTGCTTTTCATGGATTATTTTATGGTTGTGATTTTTATACATTATATGTGGTATCTATGACTATGTAAATGTTATGATGTGATGGGTGCACCCAGAATTATATAGAACTCAAATAAATTGGGTAATGTGATGTATATCTTGAGATAATGTGAAATATTCAGGAATATGATTCTATATTTGGTCACAATTATGATGTTATGATTATGAACATATGTCATGTGTGAACATGTTGTTAGCTTTGTTCACACTTATATGTTGTATTTCACAACTAAGTCATGATGTTTTATTTTTATGAGTTTCTACATTTCATAACTTTGCCTAATTTTTCCTATCATGATTACGATTATGATCCCATAATTATGTAATGATGATGCTAATTATTTTCACCCATTTTATATTGATTCATGTTCTTATATATCCTCTTACTGGGATTTTATCTCACCCCTTTATTGGATGTATATATCCTCAATTGATTACTTATACTAATAAATACATGATGAGAACTAAGAATATAGAGAATAAGGAATAAAATAATGTTTATTTTTTAGTATGTAAATGTTATCTATGTTCCTAATTTTCCCAAGTCACTAAACCTTTTGATCCTGTATTTGTAATGGGTTATATTGAGATGAATTTAATTTTAATTATAAAAGATAATTCATATGAGAGAAAGGAAAACGAAATGTAAAAGCAACATGGTGAGAAACCCTCACATAAAATGATTTTATAGTTATACCTCATGGAATAAAAAAGTGTTGAATATGGAGAATGAATTTATATAATAGTTTAAAAGATGTGAAGAAGATGAGAATAGATGTTGGCTACAATACTATTAACTATAAATCCTCTAAAAATGACATTAAATTATTCCAATAGTTTCAATGTTTGTAGGAAATCTATAATAATATTAGAAATATAATCCTAGAGATATTTGAAAATATATATTTTGTAATTATTGATCAAAAAAGTATTAGATGAAGGTTTATGATGAATAAAATTAAGGTTGGAATAACAATTCAATGAGTTTCATGATATACTCTATCTAGAGTATTTATATGATGCATAACCTTGGGAATGATAATAAATAGTCTAATAAGCTATATTAAATTCCCAATATTGTTTATTTGATGTTTTCCAAGTCAATGTAATGTGACTTTAGAAGTAATTTAATGTAATATTTAATTTGGAGATTTGCCTTGAAAAATGACAAAGTACACATGTACACATACATATATTTACATAAGTGAATCAATAATATATTAATTGATAGAAGGGGATTCCCTACTGGGTCATTGATCTAAGAGTGACCACATAAGAGTTTGGTACCATGTATGCATATCTATGAAAGGATAAAGCACAATGGAAGAATCACATAAGGATAAAATATAACTGACAACAAAGGATTTAGCCAACCTAAAATACATGTATGAGTATATTATATGTAATATTTATACATAAGGATAATAGTATCATTATGACCTTGATAAAAATATAATGTTTTCTAGAATTTATTATTATAAGGAATATAATTTTGGATTTTGTTGAAGTCATTCTTTAATGTTCAAAAACACTTGATGGATACAAAATCTCTGATTCAATCTTGATTAGAAGAATACTGAAAGAGATAAATATGAGAGGACAACTATTCTTTTAATCTATAACTTTTAAATGAAAATATTTGTAAATCTATTTTTGTTATAGTGATAGATGAATTTATGTATACCAAATTAGATGGGGATCGAGATGAACATAAATGTATAATATAACACAAACTAATCTATAATTCAATATGATAGTTCATGAAGATAATCTTTATTGATGTGATAAAGAAGATTTATATGAAATGGAATACTAAGAATTTAAATAGCATAAAAATAAATAAAATTCAAGATTCAATAAATCTAGAGATGAAAATGGGAAGATGCATGTGTTCTAAGTTAATGTTATAAATATCAAAAAGTGAATTGTAATCAAGACTGAGATAAATATGGTAGAACTGAGTTATTGGTTGGATTTTATAAATCTAATCTGTAAAATGTTTAATTTTTTTTGCAACACTCAAGTAACTAATGCGATGAACCATGTTTGATGTGTGCTGATGTTAAATTTTTATTATAGCCTTGATATTTTTTTATGAGGGGATAGACTTGAATAGAGATATTTTGAGTAGAGAACACTAATAAAGATGTTGAATAATAATATGGAATAACAAATTTAAGATATAGAAAAAATATTTAAAAGGATAAGGGTACTCATGGAAAAATATAGGATGTATGGGGTTGAGAAAAATTAATACACGAGATCTTGAGGCAAACCAATATATAAGTGGTTGGGGAAAATGATAAAAAAATAAAATGTGATTATTTACTATAAATATTCATATACTATTTTATGTATTTTAATTTTGGAAAATATATCATTGAAATATAATTTTAAAAAAAGAAAATAAGCATAAATAAATGGAGTAACTACAATTTAAGAACCAACAGAACAAGCATGCTCACAATGAATAGGAAGTAGTATTTTTTGATTTTGTGCTGAAGAGGATTCACTATCTTGGTAAAAAATAATAGGGGTGAAAAATTTCTTAATGAATACTATTATAAATAAAACCTACTAGTATTCCTCATGGGAAATTAGTGATGATAGTAAATGATCACTTGAAACCCACTACTAAAAGGATATAAGTTGGCATCTTGAATTTGTGGTATAAGTACACACAGATGGGTATAATTTCCCACAACATGAGTTCATTGATAATGTATAAGATGGAATGACACCAAGAAACATTTTATTACAAATAAAAACATATATGTACAACACGTGATAGGACTAATAATTTATTAAAATCACAAAAAAGGCAGATACGGTTGCAACAACTAAAATACTGAAATAAATCATTGGAAGTGACCATGAAACCCCAACTTCTCCTAAAAAATGAACTACTAATGTGTATCTTGATCTCTAAAAATACCATGTGGAACTAAAATATATATATATATAGGGTGATCATAAATTGTATACTTAGTAGGATCCTACGTGATTCCTCTTGTGAAAAATTTGAAAGAACCATACTAAGTCTTAGAGCGTAAATATATTAAACCAACTCAACACATGAATAGGTAATTCTATTTCCCATCATCACCATGGATTACTCACTAAATAATGGATAAAAGTTAACAAATGCATATAAAATAATTTATATATTAAATGAATGTACCTATATTAAACTTCCCCTCTAGTTTATAATTTTCATTACCTAATTCCACTCATCCTGAGCTCTCATCCCTTCCATTAATTATCTTAACCAAAAATTGGAAATCATGTCCAAAATTACATCATGTATAACATATCTATGTCTAGAACTGTTAGCCATGAAACATGTTACAGCCACATTCTCAGCACCATCATCTCATTTATATCCAATTGTATTCCTAGAAGACACTAAAAACCATGTAAATGTGTTACACCTCACGTTAATACAAACCCTAAAATACACTAATGGAAAACTATATTCACCATGTATAGATAAAATTATATTATATAACCTCAAGCTATTATATACCATAATTAAATGCATAGTAAATTGGGATCCATCACAACCTATGTGAATCTATAACCTACACCTTAATCCATTATAGCTTGAGTATTATCACACAAGTTACTATAGTCAAATGGTCCATGGGGGAGTGGTATAATTCATCAATAAATTTCCTCACAATAATAGTTATTTATAGAAACACCCCCAGAACTATTGGGTTTTTATTTCCCTAGTAAATCAGGTGTTAAAGAATACAAAATCAAAAAATATGAAATATATCTCACATGCCCACACAAAGAGAAAGAACCTAGTCTTAAAATCATTTTCACCTATCGTTACATAAGTCTCACAGTTTCCAACACTAAGCTCTATATCTCTACATCCATTAAATAATTAACATTCCAAAATATTTAATTATCATCCATTAGTCAATTAATATTATTTTATAATCATTTCAATTATTAATACATTAATCACTCGAGCTAAGTTCCATCTGCACCATTATCTTCTATTTTATTGATGTATGTCATCATCACTTACTATAATCTAGAAAATATCTATAAAATTATAAAATAATTCATCATTTAACTATATTAATTTACATTAAGACACATCCTAAGCTACAATATATAAGGAATCGCTTTTCGTGCATAACTAAATATGGCTTGGAATTGGGGATTATATTCAACATATATCCATCCATTCAACTATCAATAGCATACCAAGCATAAATCGATGGTGAAATCCAACTCTAAACTCATATCATATTCTCTTGTATTAGCCCTCAAAACTATTGTATGTATTTAAATTTATCTTGTAATCATTATAATCATCACCCACATACCCCTGGACAATCCCACCCATTCCTCATCAAGAATTCCAAAAATACTAGGTTATTAATAAATCGCATCAAGGCTCTAATTCCATAAACAATTCATTGATTGTGAAAAAACAAAAAATCTATCAAACAATCATGAAGGAAACTATGGCTTTAGAATCGGGTCATTTAGTCCTCCAATAAAATTTATGCGCACAATCGGCCCCAACTAATTATCTTTATATTACAACTTATTTTGTTATAATTTTAAATTAGATTATTCTTTGAGCCTGGATTATTATTTATAGTCTTTCTAATTTAAGAGAAAATCAATATATGACATAATCTATAAATATTACTTTTTAATTATTACAACATTTCATAAATTCGTAAATAATTGTGGTAATAATTTAACACATGCCTCTATCACTAGTTAATTTCATCATTTATATTTACATCATTCATTAATTTACAAGTATATTAATCTTTCTATATGATATTAATAACACCAAAAATAGGTAAACACTATCTATAAAATATCTAGTCACTACAAAATCAAGGTATAAATTATATGTGATTATAAAATCCCATTTATCATCAATAAAAAATTTTAAGTATGGAAAATCCACATATATCCTTTTATGTCATTTTTTGATTTTATATATCTCACTAGAACATTATTCCCACTATTCATAATTATCCATACACATACAGTTATGTAGATGGCATAATAAATATTATTTCACATCAGCTATCGATTATCCAAAGAATAACTATAATAGCTATATGTTATAATTCATTCATTTTAATCAATTATTTCAATTCTCAAACCATTAGAAATAAAACTGTAACATGTGATTCACATTTAACTAAATCATATATATTTCAAAATATTATAAAAAAAATACATGGAATAAAAATATATTATCTTGTTGTATTTATTAAACCTCCCTAGTACAGAAATAATAATAAAACTACTTATTATATTGAAATTATCATTCTTCTAATAGTTTTCTATATTATGAAATAATTTTTTATTCATTTATATAAGAAAATTTCCTATATTCCAATCCATGAATTTATTTATAATGAAATAATAATTAAAAATATTCATGTGATATATCATTTTTATTGATTTTATCTTAATTACCAAATAATAAAATAACAACACCACATGTGATTCATAGATATTCTAAAGATAACTCTGCTTGAAATTTCCATATTTTGAGGAATTAATAAACAAATATTTCTTATTCCAGTATTTTAGAATCAATAATTATAACAAACTACATCACACGTTATATTGATATCTTATTATTTATCCTTTCTTTAATAATTCCCTAAATTATAATATTTTAATGGCCAATTCCATCTGTATAAACATAAAAACTAAACCAAAATTTTACCACACATTCACATAAATATAGAAAATTATTCAGATCCCCTACATTAATTTGAAAAAAAATAGAGGATGAAGATAATATTCACAAGGCCTCGAACATTATACACATAATAAGAGTAGAGAGAGAAGAGTTTGAGTGAATGGAAACTTGAAAGATAAGGTTCTAAATGAGGTCCGAGACTACTCTTATGAACTTAAGAGCCCCCCAGCTCACTCTCTAGTCATGAAATAATTGATGATAAAATATAGTAAATTAATGGGGTTGAGATGAATAATTAACATATAAAATAATATTTTGTCACATAGAAAGTCAAGCATTGGATATCATTCATTAATATAATAACTCCTACTATTTTAATTATAAAAAAAATTAAATTAGGAGGAGTTAATTAAATTCTCTATTTCATATCACTAGTATATGTTATCTATTAACCCAAGTTGTGAATATATTTATTTATTTCAATGTTAAATCATATAATTCCTTAAAACCCATTTATTTATATCATTTTAATCCCATACAATTCGTATTTTCATTTTTCTATAAAATCAAGATAATGATTCACCTGATTTATAGTTTTTAATACTCATTTCCCCCCTATAATTTGAGTTTTAGGTTATAAGTAATAAGAAAGAGGAAATATTTGGTTAATTAGATACCCTTACATAGAATGGTATCTTAGTTTAAAACAAATAAGGATTACCATTACACATTGGAGATAATATAAATTAATCTTATGTAGAAATGTATGAACTTTTATAAGAGATACAAAACTTAACTTTCCCTTATAGAGTGAATGAAAACACATGTTTACCCTCCATGTAAAAGGAAATGGTAGCATGAACATTATGTAAACTAGAGATACACCTGATGAATGTTATGAAATATTTGGAAAAAACTATTTTACCTTGACATATGAATAAGATAATTTACTATAACTTCATGAATTTACTAATTCCTACCATGTGTAGTGTATTGGAATTATGTAATGGTAACATGAACATACCATTATGTTTCTAAGGGATTCTATGTAATGGTAACATAAAATAAACAAAAACACAAAATATCATTTTATAAACTATGGAAAAATTAAAATAGTCATCCAAAAATATAAATAATTAAACTACAATTTATTAAAAAATATAATAGTAACAGATAAAATTTCTATTATTTACGAAATTCCAAATTTACTTATAAATAATAAAATCACATAAAATAGTAATGGACTACAAGCCCACTGGGCCTTCGGGTTATGTAATGGGTCCCCCTCTACCTAGTTAAAAGAGGTCTTTGCTTTGCTTTATTAATAAAAAATGAGGCTTCAACCCCAACCTTAAAAAAAACATAAAATAGTTAAATATTTTCTAGACTCTATAAAAATAAATTTTTTAATTAAATTTATAAATTCTAAAAAATATGTTAAAAATATACAATTTTATGAAAATTCATATGGACCATTAGAAACCCAAAAAAGAAAAAGGAAGTATTAAGAAACTTTTGGACTTTTACATTAGAAATCACTCAAACAAATCTTGTCCACAAAAATTAGCACAAACCCAAATGTATTGAGAATGTAAGGGGATTAATTCACTATCGTTTGATTCCTCTCTTGGATCTTTCTAAATTAATAATTCAACCAACAGACCAAATAAATAAGGTGTATAGCCAAAAAATCATCAATCAATATCAAAACATTCTCCCAAAGGAGATAAATCTAAAATAAGATTACATATATCAATAATACATTTTCTCAAGAAGTGTAATCAATCAATTATGTCAACATAATATTTTCAAAAATATCATATGAAAAAAACCATCCATCAAACAATTTGGGATACCGACTGTGCGTCTAAGACTCTCATTCAATATTGAAGTAAAATTAACACAAAAAAATCACAATGAGAGCCTTATAAAATTTAAAAAACAATGGATATCAATAATTCAATAAAAAAATACAAAAACTAAATTTGGAAACATTTTAATGAAATAATAACTTCACACTAATTTAGAAAATGGTATGAAACTTCATTAAATCATTCTAGTTATAGATATCAAAACATTAACATTATTTTCAAATGATTTCTTACTTGAATTGAATTAAATTTTATTTTTCTATTTTAATAATTATATTGATCACTTTATTAAAATTTCATATTAAGTTTTAAAAAAAATCTTTAACCATGTTTGGAATGAATTTTCACAAAGTATTTTTCATTTATATTTCAGTTAGTCAGATAACTTTTAAATGAAATATTTTTTAATCCAACAAAATAAAAATAAATCATTAAATTGTTTTTTATTTAATACAATCATATTATTTTTTAAAAAATGTTTTTAAAATAAATTAATTTTACCAATAATAACTAAATTATTTATTTAAGAAAACTAGTGACCAAAAAATAATTTTCATTCAAGGTATTCTCACTAAATATTAATACTCAAAATCACACAACATTGAGAAAATTACCAATGATGACACAATAAATGTATATTTAAAAAAAACATTTAATTACTATTTAAAGAAACAAATATCTTTAGAAAATTAACTATTTCAATTTTGTATGCATCGTTGAATTTTAAAACCCACCAAAAAATACAATTAAAACATTAATGTGATCCATATGAAACTGATTGATAATTATAATAAATTTAAAACATTCCATGTATGATCTACACCATTTCATATACTATTCACTATGGGTGAATTTCACTACAATTGGGAGTTTTATGTTAACATGACATTATATTCCTTAAACAATAGTAGTACCTATAACAGCATGAACCGAACATCCACATATAAACAAATCTAGGGAAATCATCCACCACACCATTATATTTTTATATTTGGGTTCCCTTGACTCATTTGATAGGATTTATAATGAATCATGATAATAATTTTTCATGATGGGTGAAGTTCTATCCATCTTCGTATATTTTATTGTGTAATTAATGTTATCAAAACTGGAGAAATCCCTCAAAATAAAATCTCATAAAATCACAAACATGTCATAAATATAATCACATGTACAAATTATAGTATATAAACTTTAACATAAAACTTATTGTAAACTAATCTAATACTAAGAAGAAAATTAAAGAAGAAAACATATAATATATCCCTCCCCTAGTAAAAATTCCACAACACTGATCCTCAGAGAAGAGATCAGGATTAATTTAAAGGATGAATTAGAAAGACCCCTTCCCCCAAACTAGTGTAATGAGATAATATTAGGTAAGTAAACACATATATAAATGATAAAACAGCCCTATAAATAAAATATTCTCTATAGAGACTAGGGAGGGAGTATGGACATACTGTCTCTAAAATAAATTTTGGTGTAGGTTTTAAATAAATAGTTAGAGTGGTATAACAATCATGGCTCGAGAATTCAATAAGTGTGTTTCAATTGGGATAATGATGAGGTTTACCACCACTCATTACTAAAGGATACCAATCAATAGATAATGAAAATAATTCTAGTAATTCAATTATAGGGGATAATAGTTTAAATATTTTAATGATTAATAAGTCATATAGGGGTTCTCACTATATCAAAATTTTCATATTTCAAAAGATTAGAAAAATAAAAACCCCCTTTAGTGGGAAAGTATGTACTACCAATAAGATGATGTTCTGTAAAAATAAATATACTTATTTGGAAAATGATCTCAAAACCATTCCCATAATATAGTCAACTCTATATAATCCTTGATGAATATAAACCACCACTTACATGTCTCCTTTTTAGTACCATCAATTCCAATGAAAACCTAATTATTTCTTCGAGCACAAATCAAACTGAAGGCTCCCGCCACCTCCTCCAACCAATCATATAGTATAAAATGTGAAATAATTCTCTCATATTTATATAGACTCTAGAAATAAAACTCTTAAAGTATCCTATTTGAAGCATCATCATCGACTTCCCCTCTACAGATATATGTTGTAACATCCTACTAAATGACAATAACATAGACTAGATTGGGATATTGACCTAATTCCATATCTAAACAATAAAAAATTTCTAAATACTCCTAAAATGGTATATATATTATTTATAGTTAATTTATTATTCTATTTGACCTAATTACTATAGTATGCTGAATTCATATTAGGAACTTACAGTCATGATTCATGATACTTACCTAGGTCTCCACACTCTAAGTAGCATCACTTCACTTAGAATGTTTTATAATATTCAGGGTCTATTTACTGGGTAATAGGGGGCATAAATATCTATGACATTTCAATTTCCACTATTTACATCACAAAGTAAGTCAATCTGATACAACAGTCCTACCAACTTATGAAATCCTCACAAGTTTCTAACATATAACACTATCCATCTCTCAACCATTTGTTTTGATATAACTTTTTCATGAATGTCCCCAATTGATACACCTCCTAGGATGATAGTGATGATGGGAGATGTTCTTTTGAAGCCTGAATCAAGTTTTCCATGAGTGGTAAACCACCAGTGAGGGTATAAGCATACAAAAATGGGATTAATTTACCTAAATATTATTTTAGTGATAACTGATAAGACAAAAATCCACCAAAAAAATATGTATTATAATTTAAAGCATATATGTACAATACATGAAAACCCAATACAAGAATAAAATGAAATAAAATAATAATCCAACTAAAATAAATGAAATATTAAAATAAATCCTTGTAAATGAGAATTAAACCCCAAATACTCTTTGATAAATTTAAATAGTAATGCCCAACTTGATCTTTAACTAGATCTTGAAGACCAGTGTCGATATCTATATATACATAGGGATATTATAACATATAAAATAAGTAGGATGCTCCCTATTACATATTTTATAAAATATTAAATAAGTATATTAATTATTAATGTGTAAATAAATGAAACTATCTCATTTCCATAATAGGTAAATATCTTTCATATCCACACTGTGGCTCACTCACCAAGTGACACATAGAATTTAAATAATTCATGTAAATCACACAAATATATATATACACATATAATTTATATACCCTTATTTTTTGTACCCACTGGTTTCTCACTCTCATGCCCTAATTCCTCCCATCCTAAACTACAATCCCTTCAATAAGTTTTCCTTTTCAAAACAAGGAAACCATATCAAAACCTATATACAATGAAACAAAGTTATGTCATGAAATGAAACACATGAGACTTATCACATTCACATCCTCATCAACATCGTCTCATCTATAACCATTTGAAATCATAGTATCCACTATAACCTATGTAAATGAAATATATGTCAATTTATTACAACCCATGAAAGTACACCCATGGAAAACCGTAGTCACTATGTCTAGAAGACCTCAAGATTTTATATGACACACACATATTTTTAGTAAACTTATAGTAATCAAAACATGTGTGATAAACTCTATACCATAAGTTGTAACTTCCCTGACGCAGAGGCCACTAAACCGATGTCCTGAGTTGAGTCATCACATGACCTCTAGAATGCCTCACTATATTCTAGAGGTTGTCGACTAGCGGTGAGGGTCTAATGAGTCACATGGGGAGTCTACACCCTATTTACCAGAGTAATCCATAATTGAACACAATATAAATAGCAGAATAATATGAACAACTTATAAACTTACAAGACAACATCTCCCAACTAGGTATAAACCAAAATTCAACAATTATAATGACATGACATACTAGTAGTACAAAGTGAACAAAATGAAAAATAAGAAAAATTGAAAAATATAGAAATGGGTCCCAAATCTAAGTCTGGATCCTTCTCCATGTGCTTACTAAGACCAACTCAACACCCTAGTATATGGCCATTTCCATTTTCTTGACCAGCAACAAAGAAATATGCTTGGGTAACCAACATCGGCCTGAGTAGGGTGTGAGTACAAAACTCAATAGGCCACCACTAACGATGTCTAAAATATATACATTCTAATAGATAGTGAATGAAAGTACAAAATAAATGGTGAGTAAAAAAGGGATATTATGGGTTTTATTGGTTAACAAGGTTCATTTAATTCCTGACTAGCATTTAACCTAATTCAATTTTCTTATACCATCTTTACTACAAAATCCAATTCTATCCTATACTCTTTGGGTTATTCATATACATCATCTATAAAAAAGTCTAAGTAAATCCATCACTGTGCACATGGTAAAATAAGTCATGTCCCTATCTCACTAAGGCTACACATATCACATCAACACATTATCCTCACCTCGAAGACTCAATCTAGGTGGAATGCAATTAGTAGGGGAATAAAGCCTCTATCTTCTTCCCTAACCCATGAATATATGGTTTGGAGTTTAGATCCTTAGTCTAACTCAACCCATGGGTGTATAAACTCATGTCAATACCCCAATCTACCAATCCATGTGAACATTCTTATTTATCAAATCCACACAACCATACCATAACACAACCAAGAATAACCAATTCCATTATAATTCACAATACACAACAACAACATGGAAAATAATAATATTCCATAACCCATTAACACATTCACTAATTACAATTCATAATAATTTATCCAAATCTCCATTCATATGCCTTAACCCCTTATGTGTATTCAACAACCCCATACCATAGCCAATATTCATCAACTATCATATATTAACTCACTTATATTGTAGATACCCGAAGCTTGACGTACATGGATAGTACATTACTTTTGCGGAATATTTAATACATAACAAAAACCAAAACTCAAGGATCATAATAGTTTAGTGTCTTTGGAAACTTAGAATAGAATATTTTAATAATGGTGAAAGATCTTCAACATCCCCCATAAAGATCTTCCCCTTTTGTTTTCTTACCTAAAACCTTTCTTTATATCCTGGGGAAAAGAAAACATATAAAGGGTGATCTCAAATTCTCATTAAGGGTAAGCATAGAGAACATAAAACAATCCATAAAAATTTGAATGTAAAAACATGAGCATAAAATCTAAATATCAAAATCTTGAAAAATGACATAAAACATTGAAGTACATAAGGAATAGATCATAAAAGAACATTAATCATGATAAAATATCATGGTAATAAAACTTGTAATTGTGTAAAAACATTAAGAACAAGATATGATTTCCATAGTAGCCAAGTCATTGCTGCCAAGACCATCTCAGTGGACAAAGTCCCTTACTGAACTAGGTTTACTTGCCATTCTAGCCCTGCATTACTGAACCCGATTTACTTGTCGTTCCAGCCATGTTTATCTCATGAGATATAAATCTTTACCCAATGCATTAGAGGGAGATATAGGTCCCACCCATTTCATAATTAAATCATTCTTACGTGTGACACAATATAAACATAAATAATTAATCATAACCCAAATAATAAAATGAGTTTCATAAAATTGATCCGATCACAACATAATCCATATAAAACAAATGGATATAATTTCATCAAAAGAAAAATGAAACCATGTAAACAATAGAGACATTATACATGAAACATACACATATGAAATAATGTCATCTTAGATGGAAAATGGTTTTGATAAAACACTTGAAATGAATTCTTGAGGAAAATATCCATTCATTTTCAAAATCATTTTACTTTTAAAAAATTCCATAAAATTTTTAAAGAAAATTATTTTTTTGAAAATAGTCATGAAATCTTGTAGAGTAAGCTTCATGAAAATAAGGTGTTATGAAACTGTAAAATTCCATTCATGCTGTATAAGTTAAAAAAACATTCTCCTAGTACTTTTTTCAGAAAATTAAAAAAGATACTTGTATGGTAAAAAAAAGAAATATTCCTTCCATAACATGTGGTAAAAGTCAAAATGGGTAAAAAGGACATTAAACATACATGAAACCATTTTTATAAAACAGGGACATGGATGATAAATATTAACCCAAAAAATACTTACGAATAAACAATCTTGGATAAAAACGAGATTGGAAAAGTTATCCCTAACCTTATGTTCGATATGCTTTGTATGTATCTGAACCTCCAGTATAATTATTTAAATAATTTCATTTACTTATTACAGAATCATATTCATTTTTATGATATCATATATGGTTCACTTATGACTTTATATTACCCGTTCTTTTGTAAATTCCATGTTAAAGTAGTGTTTTGGGTAAACTCGTTTTATTTATCATCTGTGTTTTGACTTGTAATTATTCATATGATTACTTAGATCATTATCAATTAATTCCAGAATATAAAACATGATTTATATATAATATATATTCAGAATATACATATATAAAATAGACCGATAAATGGAAAGAAATACACCGTTCTTGGAGACGATAGGCCGTATGTACGCATGAATGCTTTTTTCATTTCTTTATTAAATTTAATAGATGTAAGTAAATAACATATACATAAATTCAGTATCATTAATAAGTCATATATTTCATCATTACATCATATATATACTTTATAATGAATCTCATTGTGTCGTGGAGACAACAATCCATACGTACACACGAGCGATGATATCATTCCCATATTTATTGAATGGAATTGAAGTGAATGATCTAATATCTTATAATAATTTTGATGTTCTAATAATCATATATAGTTATTATTTACACCATTATACCCATCCAATTAAGGCGGTGGTGGAAAGAAGATTACACCATAGCGTGGAGATGGTATTTCGTACGCACGCACGCGCGGTAATTTCATTTTCCGTAGGATGGATAGAAGGTGAAATGGGATTTTTTCATATTTATAATAACATATCAGTATTTTATTGATACTGATGTTATTACAATATAATTAAACAACTAAATAATAATAAGTTTAAGAAAAAAGAAACTTGAACGAATCGGTAGAAGAGATTACCTCTTCCTCGATGCACCTCCTTTAAACTTCTTCTTAGGGCACTAGAGTTGGTCTTTTGAGAAGACCATAACCTCTATGATATAACTATAGAAGTTGGGAAGAGTAATTGGCAGGGTTTGGCTGATCGTAAAAGCTCAAAAGGGTGTGAAGAGAAGAGGGAAGGGGTGCCCTTTTTATAAGGGAGGAGAGGGGCACCTTTTGTAATATAAGAAATATTAATTTATAATAAATTCAACCTCATTTAAAAACCTCCAAAAATGACTCAAATATAAATATTAAATGAGATAGGGTTTTAATATCATCAACCAATAAAATTTAGAGATTTTGGAAATTTATTTTAATCATTATCAACTTGATTTATCCTTATTTTATCTATTTAATTTTATTTGTGGTAATAATATTATAATTTTTAAATGGTTATAAATAATTACTTATGTGTTGTAAATTGTCCATAACTGTATACTTTATGACATTTTATACCATATAAATTTAAATTTATAATTTTTAAATGTTTTTGTGATTTTTAAACAATTTTATAATATACTATTTTTATAAAATAACAATAGTGTCAATTTTCACATTATTCATTTATTCTAATTTAAATAAAATCCACACAGAGGATATATTCTAAAAAAATATTTAATAGATTCATAACATGTCAAATGTTTCTATAAAATTCATCGAGAACATTAAATAGTTCATATAATATTTATTTTAATGTTTATAAAACTATTTATTAGATATTTCTCTTAACAAAACAATTACTACATCATTTTTGTATAATTATTTAATATAATTATTAGTTGCATTAAAATTAAAAATAAAATCCTATGATGAAGATAAATATAATAACATTCATAATAATATTTTTAATCGAATTTATCATCTTAAAATCACAACATTTAAATTGTAATATTTATTAAATTATGGAGGTGACATCTTTGACATCATTTAAAATTAAATAATATAAATGTCCTAATCGGTTTTATAAGACTCCAAATGGTCCAAAAATCTTCCCTTGTATTATTAGGGTATATATATACTCTACCAATTATGTTTGGTCAATTTTATGATCCTTTTGATAGGTATTAGTATTTTAATAAAAAATATATTATTGATTTTTCACTAAATAAATAATTTCTACATCATTAATGTATAAGATTTTAAGGTAATATTTATTAAAAATTACAAATAAATTAACATGAAAAATAAAAACATTTTAGCTTTCAAATGAGTATTTATAATAGAATTTATATTCTGTATAACTATATATATTAAAAAATAATCTAATTATTAAAGTTTGAGTGAGACATTTCACTTTCCTTTAAATAAACTAAATAAAAGTTCTTAATCAAATAAAATTGGGTTCCATTAGATTCCATTTCAACCAAAGTATTATTTAGGGTAAAATATAATCATCCAATTATATTAGGACAAGTGTTAGGGTAATTTTAATTACCCGATTTACCTTTAACTATGGTAAATAAAATTTACTGAAGTTACTATCCATAATGACTAGAAAAAAGTAGTTTATTAAAATAATTTGGACCTACTAATTCCAAATATTGAATCCATTTTTCCAAATTCAAATAACAGAAGTTGCAGAAAATAATTTAAAATTAATCTTATTGTTAAGAAAACGAGTTTTTAAAAGTTAGAACATTGCAAAAGATTGAAATGATTTTACCTATGACTTCAATGTAAAATCAATTCTAATGACATAAATTATATTAAATGGTAAAAATATATTCTATTTATACTTTAAAACCATTGAATATTATAATTTAACCATATAAATTATTATGATGAAAATTTTTTTTAATGAAAATATAGCGTGTTTTTACTATTCATTAAAATATGAAAGTTATCAGAATAATATGAAAAATTTATCCAAAGTAAATTTTTATATCATGATTCCAAAGAAGAATTTTATTTTTTCAAATTGAACTTATAAAAATGTCAAAAACTAGATTTAAAGTTGGTGCGCCATCAAAAGGCGGCAAAACTACGTTTTTCGAAAAATAATTATTTTACTTGAAAAATTTATTTTGTTCTCACATGATGTTCTAGAAAATGTGTAAGATGAATAATAATGTAATAAAATTCAAAATGTAGTTAATACTATTCATAACTGCTAGTTCATAATAATACTATAACAATATGTCATTTTTTAATGAAACCCGGTATTGCGTACTACACACGCTATCAAGGAAGGTCGTGATTGCATTTAATGCAAGCCAAGTCAACGATGTGTGTAGTGAAATGTCCCTTTGTTGTTGTGTATAACATAATCAAAACTTATTTCATTTATACATTAAAGAAAATCTATACTTAATTTTGCGTAGAATAATTTCTACAAAATGAACTTGAAATTGTGTGTAACACCAGCCAAAAATATTGTTGCATATACTGCAAGCTAATACAGTGTTGCGTATAGCACAAGATAATTTTGGTGTAGCATACAACACAAGACATCGATGAAATTAAAAAAGAATAATTCTCTTAAAATCTCAAGTTGTTACATTCTACCCCCCTTAAAATTAATTTTTCCCTCGAAATTCGCCGGGGTTATAAATGGTTTACAACATGAAAGTTTCTTTCATAGAAACCCTCATTGTAAAAAGGAATACTAAAGCTTAATTTTAAAAAGTAGAGTATTAAGCATAAGGGTTACCCAAATTAACTCATCACTGGGTTTCCACAAAGGGGAACATAGGTGAAAATATGGATATGGAAGAGAAATCTATCCATCAAGGTCTAATGGAGAGTGGTAGAGAACATGGCTGTGAAAAAGACAATAATCACAAATCCATAAATTTGTAATGATCTAAGGTACCATCTAATTAATCGTATATGAGGACACTAGGACAACATTTTTTGTTTTCAAGATCATTTCCCAAAAGGTGAAGAATTTGAATTAGAAGAAATACTTACTTTATTTCGGTACAATCTCACTGTTGTTCATGCCTTGAACAATTTCCACTTCATCTCTTAAAGAAATGAAGTTGAATTTTTCATTCTTGAAGTGTTAGTAGATCATGTGATAGGCTGATATTTCATTCCATCTGTCTCAAACATAATGTTAGCAAAAGTTATATACATAAGTCCATCTATGGTGAGATTAATCGTATATGGTTCCTAAAATGGACTTATACTTCATCTATCATACTCATTAATAAAATAAAACTAGTTTATACTAACCAGGGACTTCCTATAGGCCAGTGGTAGGCGATAAAGGCATGTAGCACTTCGGTGGTGGGTTTGATTCCCACAACCTTGTCCGACACAACGGGTTTTCACCCGTCCGGCTGGTTGTCCTTTTTTCTAAAACTACATTATTATAACATCCCATCAATAATATAGAAAAAAGTTCTATCCTTATACAATACTAACTTATGTCCAACATAATCCATTACAATCTTTAGGCTTATCCCAAAATACTTCTGTCTAAGATCATATTATAAAGAAAACAATTACTATAAATGTCATCTAACGAGCATGTGAATACTATCATTTATCCCAGATATATTTTTTTGATCACATTCCAAAAATGTGAATACCTTAATCGTGTATTCCTTTGAAACATAAAATACCATAGAACTTTAGTGAAAACATGAATTCTATCAAAAGATAACTCTTTCCACATACCACAATCCCAAAATTTATATATACTCAAACCATGATATAACTTTGTCCTTATATCAGTCATGAGCTCATGAATACTATCATACATATTATTTTCTCCTTATCCCTTCATTATGAGTATTTCAACTGCTTTACAAAAATATTTCAATCACTTTTCATGGTTACCGGTACCATATTCTTATGGAAACCCATAATGGACCAATACATAGATATTTCAATATACCATAAAATTACCTCAAAAAAATTATTCTTGAATTCCAATACATAATCCCTTAAATCCATCCTCTTTAATGATTGGCATGGAATTGGTCCTTCCTCAATTTATAAGTAACCTCTTAGGTCAGGGAATTGAGTTGGGTAATTCCCATGTTCTCCACAGATAAAACATTGAACCCTATAACAGTCTGTCACTCTATGACCCTTCTCCCCACAAAGATAAAATCTTCCACTCCATTTGATGTATTCATCAAGGTTCTTCATCCCTTATTTATAAATCTCAATCTTCCTTTCTCTATGATCCTCACCATGAGAACCTGCATAAAAGTCCATCTTCCTCTTATTTGATGAATTAGGAATACCACTAAAGTTCACCTTGTTAATCATATATCACGATGACTGATTCGGCATAATTAGAATATCTCTCTTTCTAGAAATTACGCAATTTCATTGCTCATAATCACCAATTTGTCCATTGGATTAAATGTTGACCCAATTGCTTCTGGTTCCCTCCATTGACTAAAACCAAAAACCATGGTGTAAGAAACAATTAAAATAATAAGGAACCACATAATCATAAAAATTCACTTATGGGATATCTAACATATCACACATTCCTTAATCCTTGAAAACATAGGTTTACCCTAGGTTATTCATGATCGTCAACATAATTCTAGTACTGTAACCTATAATTATACTAAACCTTAGGGACATCCCTAGACATTAATTAGAAATAACTCTAGGGATCTCACTAAAGTTTTCACATCCTAGTTCCCAAAGGTTAACTAAACCTCCCTCTAATACCAACTGTAGGGACCCGAAGCTTGACGTACATGGACAATACATTACTTTTGCGGAATACTTAATACATAACAAAAACCAGAACTCAAGGATCGTAATAGTTTAGTGTCTCTGGAAACTTAGAACCTAATCTTCTAATCATGGTGAAAGATCTTCAATATCTCCCATAAAGATCTTCCCCTTTTGTTTTCTTACCTAAAAACTTTCTTTATATCCTAGGGAAAAGAAAATATATAAAGGGTGAGCTCAAATGCTCAGTAAAGGTAAACATAGAGAACATAAAACAATCCATAAACATTTGAATGTAAAAACATGACCATAAAATCTAAAAATCAAAATCTTGAACAATGACATAAAACATTGTAGTACATAAGGCATAGATCATAAAAGAACACTAATCATGATAAAATAACATGGGAATAAAACTTGTAATTGTGGAAAAACATTAATTACATGATATGATATCAATAGTAGCCAAGGCATTGCTGCCAAGACCATCTTAGTGGACAAAGTCCCTTACTGAACCGGGTTTACTTTTCGTTCCAGCGCTGCATTACTAAACCGGATTTTCTTTCCATTCCAACCATGTTATCTCATGAGATATAAATCTTTACCCAATGCATTGGAGGGAGATATAGGTCCCACCCATTTCATAATGAAACCATTCTTACATGTGCCACAACATAAACATAAATCATTCATCATAACCCAAAGAATAAAATGGGTTTCATAAACATCATCCCATCATAAAATAATCCATATAAAAAATGGATATCATTTCATCATAAGAAAAATAAAACCATGTAAATCATAGATACTTTATACTTGAAACATACACATATGAAATAATTTCATCTTAGATGGAAAAAGGTTTTGATAAAACACTTGAAATGAATTATTGAGGAAAATATCCTTTCTTTTTCAAAATCATTTTCTTTTCAAAAAATTCTATGAAAATTGTAAATAAAAGTATTTTTTTGAAAATAGTAATGAAATCTTGTAGGGTAAGCTTCATGAAAATAAGGTGTTATGAAACCGTAAAAATCTATTCATGCTGTATAAGTTAAAAAACATTCTCCTCGCATTTTTTTCGGAAAAGTCAAAAAGTTCCTTATATAGTAAAAACAATATTCCTTTCAAAACATATGGTAAAAGTCAAAAATGGGTAAAAATAAATTTAAACATACATGAAACCATTTTTAGAAAATAGGGACATGGATGATAAATATAACCCCAGTAAATACTTACGAATAAACAATCTCGGATAAAAACGAGATTGGAAAATTTATCCCGTACCTTATATCCGATATACTTCATATGTATCCGAACATCTTGTATAATGATTTAAATAATTTCATTGAATTATTAAAGAATCATATTCATTGTTATGATAT
This sequence comes from Viscum album, assembly GCA_963277665.1. Lineage (NCBI taxonomy): Eukaryota > Viridiplantae > Streptophyta > Magnoliopsida > Santalales > Viscaceae > Viscum > Viscum album. Next base: position 1,496,528,445 of record OY728155.1, on the reverse strand, counting down.
CATATATGGTTCACTTATGACTTTATATTACCCATTCTTTTGTAAATTCCATGTTAAAGAGGCGTTTTGGGTAAAATAGTTTTATTTATCGTCCGTGTTTTGACTTGTAATTATTCATATGATTACTTAGATTACTGTTACTTAATTCCAAAATATAAAACATTATTTATATATAATATATATTCATAATATACATATATATAATAGATCGATAAATGGAAAGAAATACACCGTTCATGGAGACGGTAGGCCGTACGTACGCATGAACGTTGTTTTCGTTTCCTTATTAAATTTAATAGATGTAAGTAAATAACATATAAAAAAATTAAGTATCATTAATATGTCATATATTTCATGATTACTTATTATATATACTTTATAATGAATTTTATCGCATCGTGGAGACGGTAATCCGTGCGTAAGCACGAGCGATGATGTCATTCCCATATTTATTGAATGGAATTGGAGTGGATGATATAATATATTATAATCAGTATGATGTTATAATAATCATATATAGATATTCTTTATACCATTATACCCATCCAAGTAAGTTGGTGGTGGAAAACAGATTACACCACAGTGTGGAGTCGGTATTCCGTACGTACGCACGCGCGGTGATTTCGTTTTTCGTAGGATGGATAAAAGGTGAAATGGAATTGTTTCATATTTATAATAACATATCAGTATATTATTGATACTTATGTTATTACAATATAATGAAATAACTAATTAAGAAGAAGTTGAAGAAGAAAGAAACTTGAAAGAATCGGTAGAAGAGATTACATCTTCCTCGACGCACCTCCTTTAAACTTATTCTTAGGGCACTACTGTTGGTCTTTTGAGAAGACCAGAACCTATATGATATAAATAGAAAGGTTGAGAAGTGGAATTGGCAGGGTTTGGCCGAGCTTAAAAGCTCAAAAGGGTGTGAAGAGAAGTGGGAAGTGTTCCATTTTTATAAGGGAGGAGAGGGGCACCTTTTGTAACATAAGGAATATTAATTTATAATAAATTAAACCTCACCTAAAAACCTCAACAAATGACTCAAATACCAATATTAGATGATATAGGGTTTTAATATCATTATCCAATAAAATTTAGACATGTTGGAATTTTATTTTAAACATTATCAACTTGATTTATCCTTATTTAATCTATTTAATTTTATTTATGGTAATAAGATTATAATTTTTAAATTGTTATAAATAATTACTTAAGTGTTTTGAATTTTCACTAATAGGATAATTTATGACATTTTCAACCATATAAATTTCAATTTATAATTTTTAAATATTTTTTTTATTTTTAAACAATTTTATAATATGTTATTTTTATAAAATAACAATAGTATCTATTTTGACATTATTCATTTATTACAATTTAAATAAAATCCACATTGAGGATATATTCTAAAAAAAATATTTAATAGATTCCTAACATGTCAAAGTTTTCTTGAAAATTCGTGGATCACATTAAATAGTTCAAATAATATTTATTTTAATGTTTATAAAACCATTTATTTGATATTTCTATTAATAAAACAATTACAACATCATTTTTGTATAACCATTTAATATACATATTAGTTGTATAAAAATTAAAAATAAAATAAAATGATGAAGATAAATATAATAACTTTCATACTAATATTTTAATCGAATTTATCATCTTAAAATCACACCATTTAAATTGTTATATTTATTAAATTATGATTGTGATATCTTTGACATCATTTAAAATAAAATAATATAAATGTATTAATTGGTTTTGTAAGACTCCAAATGGTCCAAAAATCTACCCTTGGATGATTAGGGTATAGATATACTCGACAAATTAAGTTTGGTCAAGTTTATGGTCCTTTTGATAGGTATTATTATTTTAATAAAAACTATATTATTTATTTTTCACTAAATAAATAATTTCTACACCATTAATGAATAGGATTTTAAGGTAATATTTATTTAAAATTACAAATAAATTACCATGATAAAGAAAAAAATTATCTTTAAAATGAGTATTTATAATCTAATTTATTTTCTGTATAAATATATATTAAAAATAATCTATTAATTAAAGTTTGAGTGAGACATTTCACTTTCCTTTAAATAAACTAAATAAAGGGTCTTAATAAAATACAAGTGGGTTCCATTAGATTCCATTTCGACCCAAATATGATTTAGGGTAAAATATAATCATCCAATTATATTAGGACAAGTGTTAGGGTAATTTTATAATATTATATTTAACCTTAATTACCTGATTTACGTTTAACTATGGTAAATAAAATTTATCGTAGTTACTAATCACAATGACTAAAAAAAGCATCTTATTAACATAATTTGGACCTACTGATTACAAATATGGAATCCATTTTTCCAAATTCAAATCACATAAGTTGCATAAATTAATTTAAAATTAATCCCATTGTTAAGAAAATGAGTTTTTAAAAGTTAAAACATTGCAAAAGATTGAAATGATGTTACCTATGAATTCAATACAAAATCAAGGATAATGACATACATTATATTAAATGGTAAAAATATATTCTATTTATACTTTAAAACCAGTAAATATTATAATATAACCATATAAATTATTATGATGAAAAAAGTTGTTTTTAATTAAAATATAGTGTGTTTTTACTATTTATTAAAATATGAATGTTATCAGAATAATATGAAAATTTTATCCAAAGAAAATTTTTATATCATGATTACAAAGAAGAATTTTATTTTGTCAAATTGAACTTATAAACATGTCAAAAACTAAATTTAATGTGGGTGCGCCATCAAAAGGCGGCAAAACTTCATTTTTTTGAAAAATACTTATTTTACTCGAAAAATTTATTTTGTTCTCACACGATGTTCTAGAAAATGTGTAAGATAAATAATAATGTTATAAAATTCCAAATTTAGTTAATAATATTCCTAACGGCTAATTCATAATAATATTATAACAATATGTCATTGTTTCGTGAAACCTGGTATTGCGTACTACACACGCTATCAAAGAAGGTCACGATTGCGTGTAATGCAAGCCAAGTCAAGGATGTGTGTAGTGCAATATCACTTTGTTGTTTCGTATAACATAATCAAAACTTATTTCATTTATACATTAAAAAAAATCAATACTTAATGTTGCATAGAATAATTTCTACAAAACGAACTTGAAATTGTGTGTAACATGAGCCAAAAATAGTGTTGCGTATACTGCAAGCTAATACGGTGTTGCGTATAGCACAAGATAATTTTAGTGTAGCGTAAAACACAATACATCAATGAAATTAAAAAGAATAATTATCATAAAATATCGGGTTGTTACATATACCACTCATCATTTCACTAGCATTGACCCCTTATGCACTCAAGCCCAATTTCCATATCACATAACACAACCACTTTATTACATTTAATCATTTAGGTGTACCACATAATTATCATGTATTAACCCTTTAGACATATTCATACATTCCCTTATTGCATATCATTATAATATTCCACAATTCCCATTCCATTACCCAATTACAATTCACAATTTTATATGCACTAATCCCCTTAGGCATTTCTAACCAAAATTCATTAAACAATCGATATAATATCTTTCAAGCAAATTTCCCATTTTCATATCACTCCTACAACACATTATGACCTTCCCACCCTAGGAATATTTATAATCATTCGATTTAAAACTTAATCACCCATTAAAACATGATTACATGGGATTTAAACTTTACTCAGCAATCTTTCACCCATCTCCACCACTCTCTAGGTTTGGGATTGCCAGCACAACCAATGGGAGGCCCTAAAATGGTAATTTCCTCCTCTATGCATCCCACGGGGATCGTGAGGGTTTAAATTGGTCACTTAGACACCCATTTTTATAAAAAAACTCTATTGAAACGGGGAACACAATTAGGGAAAAAGATGAACACAAGCTTCCAAGGAGAAATCTAAAGTAAAACAATGAGATAATACATGTAGACCACATACCTTGAATCCGGAAAATGACACACTCTTAATCAAATAAATATATTAGGATCCAACCAACCTTTGAAGCCTCAACCTAAATCTCTCCAAAAAAACAAAGGTTTTAGAGCATCAGATGCAGATAAAGAAGAGATGAAATCCATAAAGCAAAAGAGAAGAAAGAGTGGGTTTAGCCTTACCTAGATCTCTGATCTGCAACTGAAGGCACTCAAATTACCACAAATTGAAGGAGAATTACCCCTTGGATGATCTTGGATTCTTAGATCGTTTATAGGATTTAAGGGAGGGGAAATAAAAGAAATCATGAGTTGGGTACAAAATCTTGTAATGGAATTTTTTAAAAAATTTCCAACTTTTTTGGTCCATGCGGTTTACCTGTATGGTTTTCCAAACCATGTGCAAAACATGAAGATTCTACTATCCAAAAATTCACCATTTTCACGGTTACTTGGGATTCCCACATGGTTTTCACTAACCATGCGCAAAATCTACAACATGCTCGGGAACTTCCTTTTCTTAATCTTTTGTTCCCCAAACCCCTAGAACACTCCTAAGCCTTTACATGAACAAGGGAAAACACTTATCTGTCCAAAAAGAAGAGTCCAAACAATAACTTAAGAAAAAACATACCTTAAGAAAAGTTTGGATCATACAACCTCTCCACCTTATAATGAATCATCCTCGAGCCTCTCTTCTAATCATCACTAGGCTTCCATAACTGGAGGTCATTCCACTAGGGCTACCTATCCATTTTCATATTCTATGTATCGGGGTTGACACCAGAATTTCCACTAAACATGAATCTAGGGCACAGACATTGCCCATAAGTCTTCTTTACAACAACCACAACACGTACTGAAAAATCCTCAAGGATGCATCAACTTCAACCATACCCAACAACTAGAACATCATAGAGAAAACATAGACAACAGTTCCTAACTCACTACCCATGGAAACTTAGCACACAACATCACATCGGCATGGAGGAACCAATCGACACCCCCTTAGTTTGATCCTCTACACACTCAAGACCCACATCACTTAGTGCCATTTTAATTTATTTTCCCCAACTCCAATGATGACCAAATCAATATCTCCAAAAGGATAACACATGGTTCTTCTTACCACACATCCAAACTTATATCGATTCACCACTATCGAAGAAATAAAACCTGAATATCAACTAAACTTCCACACCACCTGACATGTTCCAACTCATGGTGCCCAAACAACCCTATGGGAATTACCATTCATGGGCTTCTAGCCACACCATTGAAACCATTAGGGTGGAAATTACCACAATATACATTCACATAATAAGATCAGCTCAACCACACTCAGGTACAACTTCATTTAAAAAAATTCACTTTCTACTTAAACATGCACCTGGAGGTGGGTCACTCTCACCACACCAATTCAAGGTTACCATCTCAAGTCGAACCGCCAATGAATAGCTTGTCCCAGAATACCCACCTTCCACTGATGGTGTGTTTCCCTTTTCTCACCTTCCCACGATTCTTGCTGACTTGAAGAATATAATTATCATCTCATGCACCCACTGAGGTTGTCCCATGAATTCTAGTAGAATTCCATCATTGTGGAAATTCTACCCTCCCGACCATCATCAGGCTTCACCTTTGGTATGACACCACATCACATGGACAAGGTTACCTCAATATAAAAATGTTCTAAAACCACCCAAGGATAAATTACTAGAGTCTAGCCTTGATCTTCTTTGGAGTTATAGAACCAAACCTCTCTTGCTACAACCTCCTATCATATCCAACTACACCCTTATAGCAAAGACATCACAAATTTCATATGAAACGAACTTGATCTCAAAGACCACACTTGGATCATCAAGAACCACATCCAAGTCCCAAATTTCCTCTCTAAAGAACCTAACATGCACCTCACATGTTCAACATTCATATCCCAGTGCCACTACATGAACTTGATGTTATCCTATCCACATCTAGGACTAACTTATCACTCACCACCATAGGAGTGTTGTTACTATTTCTCACTATGATGAATTACAACTACAATGTCTCTACACTCAATCACAAGCTGAACCCCCAAACATAGACATGTCTATCATGATTTTTCCCAAAACAAGAAAACGAATGTCACCCAGTGCTCATTCCCGTCTTTGGTAACAACACCCATGGAATTGTTTGACACTCTATCCACCTTGTGGACCTCACCCAAATCCATCAGGGTGTACATCCCATCATCAGGATCCACACATACTGTTTCTATGCATGTAAACTCCATGATGTCCTTCATCCAACCAAATCACCTTCAATTCTCTTGGAGTAAAGCCAAAGCTTCTCAACGTACATGGGATGATATCAAGATAATGGTCAGGATCTTCACTAGATGAGGAACTCTATGAATTTGTTGAAGAACATGACCAATGGATTATCCATTTATGATTTAAAACATTGGGATACCATGAACAATCAAGGATCTCAGGCTCCACTTCCAAATGCATCTCATCAGCACTTAAGCACCACTACTCAGGTGTGATTACCATTCTAGTCTCACCACCGCCCCATGACCAAATCACCAGGTCGTCATGAAACAATATTTCATGTGGAACTACTTCCACAACACTTCTCTAGTACTTCTAATGTTTCCCTGATAGCTAAAAACTAATGCACAATGGTCTACCACACCAATCAAACCCACAATATCTCACAAATCAACATTTACCAGTGTATAGCCCATCACCCGCTTACTTACCTAACCACGAATCTTGGTTAGTCAGCATCATCAGACATGAGGAGACCTCTTCATATCACCCAACAACCAAACCATTCATTCAAACATGTTCAGACACATGACCACTCTCACCTCACGTGTCACCATTGAGAAAAATCATATAACCACACTTTATCCACCCCTGTCTCTTGTACTTGAAAATGACTTCGAGTCCTCCATTAATCATCATCAAAATAGGTGAGTAAAACATCTATATGATACAACCATTAGAAACAAAACTTCCTCCTATCATGAAATCTAGGGTGACCTTATGAAATATCCAGGTATAACTCTACCATTTACTAAAACTTGGTGGTACTTAGTATGCATTGACACCACCTCTAACGCATATCCCATACATCATATTCCAAGTTACATGTACCACTATGTTAACCTCCCATGAGGTCACCCTTGATTTTCTAAAACTATCATCATGTAACCACAACTTGAGTGGCACCACCAGCCATCAAACTTCCCACTTATCACTCTAGGCCAAACCTTCTCTATGAAACACTTTGAGTCCCACTATCAAAGTCCAAAACATCTACAGATACGACACACACCCAAAAGCACTAGAAAACCCATCCAACCTCTCTAATAGGTCACCTTGAAAGTTTAATTATAAAAAATCCCTAGAATAGAGTCACTACTAGGGAAAGCCTTTGTCCCTCTCTTCAAACCAAAAATATCATAACACGAACAAATAAATTATCATGAATGGAACTCTCACCCCAGTTCAAATGCACACATATCCTAGAGCACAAACCTACCATTTACACTAGGTTCTGAACTAAATGTGTCTACATCCATCAGGACTACAAGCAAAACATTCTCTCTAGGATTAAAAATGAAACTCGTAAGTATTATACTCACAAGTTCACCAAGACCAAGGAACCATCCTTATGGTTCAACATGCACTCTGTATGATCACGAACCACAAGAGTTTCTACACTCACATTACTGAACAATTCCTCACAACCCAATAGCCACAACCCTACTAAGGGATCCCTAACCACACCACCAAGGCCATATCATAACAGAAAATTCCTCATAATCCAAATATTAATATCAAAATAGGGTACCCTCATTGCCCAAACCCACACATACATGGGTAAAACTGACAAAAAAAATGATACCCACCTTTGAACTCAATCATTATCATTTTAAACATATAATTCACCTGATTCCCCAAAGAATGACTGATGGGATTTAAAAAAAAATGGAAAAGTTCTCATTATATCATCCTTAAACAACCCATTATTCATACTCTATCCCAATGGTCATCATCACACATAAAACTCTACCCTCTACCATACCTACTGTGGGTCATGGTCAACATGGGGTAACTGATTTACTTAATCAAAAGTCTTTTTTCAACATATATCCAAACCACTTTATCTTTTATAACATGATCCTTTCCACTTATGAACATTTTCCATTTCCCAAATTTTTACAATAATCATTTTAACTCATTTACACCATTCATTATGAAAAAATCATTAACAATTTTACCGACATTATGCAATCTTTTTCTTTTAGACACTGAATCATCCTTTACAATTTATCACAACCCAAAATGGTAACCCAATTACAAAATTTATATATATATTATATTCCTTAACTATTAATTATAATTCTTTTCATTAACCCACATGGATTACCATAATTAGGAATCATTTTATTAAAAAAATTCAAGGAAGTAAAATGCATTCTACTCTCTATGCCCCACACACCTATCCGGTGTGTGTGCCTATAATGATGAATACCACCTATTTCCTTAAGTTCCTAAAATGATGCAGGAATGTACAACCACATTCCATTAAATAAGTGGTAAAAATAACAGAAATCATTCAAATAATACCACATGTGCATCAACCAATAGTGAAATATCATTAAACTATAACAACCCTCATCAAGAATAGAAATTACCACCCAAGGTAACTTGGGTTTTCCCTTGTACATGGGTTAGATACTCCAAAGAACAAGATCATTACCAAGCCTTGACACTATACTAATCTCCTATAAACCATCCCGAAATATTAATAAAGGGAAAGAACCCATATGATAACACTTTTTAACGTTCCTGACCCCGAAGACACTAAACCAGTTCCTCGAGCCAAGTTGTGATATGACCTCAAATGCACCTCTCTATATGACAGAGCTTTTCAACTATCAGAGAGGGTCTAATGAGTCACGTGGGGAGACTGCAACCACTTTACGAGAGTAAGGCACCACGGAACACAATATAACAAGTAGTGTAATATGAAAAACTTATAAACATACAATTCAAACATCTCCCACCTAGGTAAAAACTATAATTCAACATTTATAATGTCATTACATACTAGTAGTTCAAAGTAAAAAAAAAACAAAAAATAAGACAAAAGGAAAAATCACCAAATGAGTCCAAACTCTAATTCTAGTTCCTTCTCCATTTACATCCTGGGCCCAAATCAACATCCTAGTGTTTGGTATTTTCCCTTGTCCCAACATACATCTAAGAAATCTACTCAGGTACCTAATGGCGAATCGAGCAGGGTGTGAGTACATAACTTAATAGGCCACCACCAAGGGTGTCTAAAAAATATCATGTCTAATATATAGTGCATGAATGTACAAAATGAATGGTAAGTAAACAAGGGATCGTTCAGGTGTCATTGGTTAACAAGGTTCATATAATTCATGACTAGCATTTATCCGAATTCTATTTCTTATACCATCCTTACTACATAATTGATTTTTAACACATACTCTTTGGGTTAGGAATATACATAATCTATAAATAAGACTGGTAATAAATCACTATCCATAGGGGAAAATAATTCAATTACACATCTCACTAGGGCTACACATATCACAAAAACACATTATCCTCACATCAAAGCCTTAGTTCGAGTGGAATGAAATAGTTTGGGGAATAGAGCCTCTACCCCCTTCCCTAAACCATGCATTTATGGGGTGGAGTTTAGAGCCTCAGTCTAACTCAACCCGTGTTCTTAGAAAATCTTTTCAACACCCCACTATACCAAGCCATGTGGACATGATTATTTTTCAAATCACCATAACCATGGCATAACACAACCAAGAATAACTAGTGCCATTATAATTCACAATAAATAACAACAACATTGAAAATAAAAATATTCCATAACCCATTTACACATTTACCAACAACAATTTATAGTCATTTAGCCAAATTTCTATTCTTGTGAAATAAACCCTTAAGTGTATTCAACAACCCCATAACTTAGCCAATATTCCACAACTTCCATATATTAATACACTTATCACAATCATCGTTTCACAAGAATTTAGCCCTTATACACTCAATTACAATTCTCATAGCACATAACACAACCACTTTATTACATTCAATCATTTAGGTGTACCACATAATTCTCATGTATTAACCCATTCCATATATTCATCCATTCCCTTGTTACATATCATTCAAAAATTCTCCATTTAGCATTCCAATACCCAATTAAAAGTTCACCATTTAATATGCACTAATCCCCTAAGGTATTTCTTACAAAAATTCATTAAACAATCGATATATTCTATTCCAACCCAATTTCTAATTTTCATGTCATTCCAATAATACCTTATTCCTTTATCACCTTAGGAATATCTATCATAATTCCATTTACAACTTAATCAGACATTAAAAAATGTTCTACAAGGTCTTCACACTTTACACAACAATCCTTCACTCAACCCCACCACTCTCTAGGTTCGGTATTGCCAGCGCACCCCATTAGTTGCCCTAAAATGTAAATTTCCTCCTCTATGAATCCCACCGGGATCGTGAGGGTTTATATTGGTCACATACACACCCCTTTTTATTAAACAATCAAATAGAACTAAGAAAAAAATTAGGGAAAAAGAAGAATATAAGCTTCCAGGAACAAATATAAAATATAACCATGAAAAATTCTTGTATACCACCTACCTAGAATCTAGGGACGAAAACACTCTTAATCGAAGCCATATATATGAATTCAACCACCCTTTGAAACCTCAACCTAAATATCTAAAAAAAAGATATTAGAGCTTTGGATGGGGAGATGGAAGAGATGAAATCCAGAAACCAAAATCAAAAGAAAGAGTGGGATTAGCCTTACCCAGATCATTGATTCGAATCTAATGGCACTCGAAACAACCAAGAATCGAAGGGGAATCACCTCTTAGAAGATCTTCGAATCTCGGATCATTTCTAGGGTTCAAGGGGGGAGAAATGAATGATATCTTGAGTTAGTTATAAAATCCTGTAATGGAAATTTTGAATTTTTTTCCAACTTTTCTTGGCCGCATAGTTTTCCTGCATGGTTTTCCAAACCATATGAAAACCGTTTGGATACTACTATCAGAAAATTCCTCTTTTGTTTGGTTAACTAGGATTTCTGCACGGTTTGCACTAACCATGCACAAACTGTTCCACATGCCTAGGAACTCCCTTTTCTTCGTCTTTCGTGTCCCGAACCCCCAGAACGCCCCCAATCTTTCACATGAACATGGGAAAATTCTTATATATCCAAAAAGATGAGCCCAAACCAAAAAATGAAAAAAAACCTTATGAAAATATGGGATATTGCACAAGTGATTACTACCCAGTATAATAATACATGACACTAAAACGAAAGGTATATAGTGCAAGAGTGATAAGTCTTTCATCTATGCCATCAGCATCCAGGATGGTAGGGAAAAACCACAAAATTTCATGGTTCTGGATTCCTTATATATGTGGGTAGTAATACATATGAAATATATTTCACACAACCATACAATAGAATACTACTTATCCTTAGTCTCATATATATCTATAATTACACAAGTCTCTTGACTGCCTCAATTAAGGTATAGATATCCACATGTGCACAAGAATCAATATTCTATATAATTGATTTATTATCCATAAATCAAAAAATATAATTCCATATTAATTTTCAATATAAATAATCCTAACTTCCATGCCATGTTCCTTCAATAATATTATGTTTTGTTTTATTCAAGTATGAAATAATTGCATATTTTCCTCTAGAAATATATGTTTTCTTTTATTAAATTATTCATAATTTCAATATTTCATGTTAATTTTGGGCTCATCCAACTTTACCATAGATAAAGATGCTCTTTTCATGCATAACCAATAGCATCAGGTAGTTGTGAACCATATTAATCATCCATCCTGACATCTATCCATAAATAGAAAATGATGCATAAATCATTGAGACATCCTAATTTTATACTCATTCCAAACACCTAATTTTTATCCATAAAACCATTTCATATGATATAATACATCCCACGATCACCTAAATAAACCATCATATATCCCAAAGAAACCCCGCCCACTTATCATCAAGCATTCCAACCATGCTAGGTTATCAATAAATCACATAAAATTTATAACTATCTAAAGAATACATTGATGGTAACAAAACCTTAATTACATAAAAAATAATTGAGGAAACAAATGCCTTAAAATTAAAGTGTTTATGCCCCCCAATAGTTCTGGGTTCATTCATCCCAAAATATTTATCTTCATCAAATAACATGTTCCATTATCTTCTTAAATTTTTTGGTTATTTAAGAATTTTTTTTTATTTAAATGAAACCAAATTTATGCATCCATTAGTAACTAATATCATCTATAAATATGTTTTCCATGTGATGTATATATTTTATAAATATTTAGAGAACTCGAGAAATAATTTGATGCATGCTATCCTTGCTAATTAGGTTTATCATTTTTCTTTAATTAGATCATCAATTTCTAGGCATATTAATCACACTATATGAAATTAATAACAACTAAAATATATACAAACTATCTTGTAAACATCAATTTGAAATAATATCAAGTATTAAATTACACAAGATCACATATTCCCATTTATCATTAATCAATTATAATTGGTATGTGAAATTAGTACTTAACATTTTTGAAGTTCTATAAGATTTTATGAACCATTGATAAGCGGGTGAATTAGTGGGAAACACTTTAAAATTTAAAATTCTCTTCAATTAAACCCTTAAACATGTTAAATTTATTATACTTATCAAATTTTTAAAACAAACTCATAATCATGAAATGATAAGGATGTAATGTAGGGGTCGTAAGATTTATAAGATTCATCCTTAGTGTGAGATCCTACATCCCTTTCATGGTGACTCTCATCGGTCCATATAAATTGATTATTAAGAAAAGGTTAATACAACTTTAGATATCACCAATTATAATCCTTTATTATCCTGATAGTTATATTTATATTTACTCATGTTAGTTAGAATAGTTTTTTTCTGAAAATGAGGCACTACAAATATATGAATCTTTGTAAATAAAATCCCAAAATTTTATTTGGAATTCTTCCACCCATATAATTATATCTATTTCACCCAACCTCAATACAAGGAAACTATATCTAGTGTGAATCACTAAATATATGATAGATATTATAGGATCTATCCAATGAATAAAACTCTTGTTCCTGCAACTCAATTGGGCGTGTCTATTGAAAAATTATGCCAGGTGTTTCTGATGAAAATCCTTATCTAATAGATCTGACTAGAAACCTTTTCTGATAGCTCTTCTTCGACCATATGTAATGTTGGTTTGACACTAAACTCCCCAAACATCAGAATTTAGTCTTTTTATACTTCTTAATTGTATTAGTAAATATAGAACAGAATCCCATTTGTGTAGGAATTACCAAAGTAGAAATGGTGATGGTATTATTTCACTTTCCCACTCAAATAAAATTTAATTGATGATTATCATTTATTCCAAGACATTCATGTAAATTCATAAAGATTCATGATTCTTCTAGATACTATAAACTTCTTGAAAAATATTTATCATCAACATTAAGGAAATTCTATGATCTTTATTTTTTTAACTAGATAACAAACCAATTGAGAAAATATATATGCATTTTCACAGTAAGATGAACTTTAAAAAGTTGTGTAATTGTTATTAGAACTCTGTATGGAAAAAGGTTTTTCTGGTCTCTTATAATAACATATGAGTCCATATTTTTTTCCACGTCTCCATTTATTTCTTATTCCTGATTATTTTCTCCAAGTATCATATCTGAGAAAAAAACAACATACATTTCATTGATTCATAAAACTAAATCTAGAAAAACATATTTGAATTTTCCATATGATGAAATTGATAATTTTATTTATGATATTCATCCATTAGATAAAGCCTTCTATTTATGTTTCACTTCCTTCTCGTTGTTCAGATCTTCTCCATCTGAGAGCTTTCCCCATGTGATGGTTCATCATCCGATGGACTCAAACAACTTATTTTATAACTTAGTAGTCTACATAATTCATAAAAAATGTGTCATAAAACATTACCTTTTTAAATTCATACAAACTATATATCTGGAAACATCATAAGATATTGTTTGGTAAACTTGAGCCTTTAAATATGGAAAACTAAATTGTTTCAACTTTATAAGGATTATATCATAGAATAATTTCTCCATCCAGTTATAACTTCCCACATCAATGTTTTTTAAAAAATCTTTTTCTGAAGGCATAACTATTCTTCATCCAATATCTTTATCAATTTTTAGCTACTAAACATCTATTATCATTATATGTTCTTTTCAAATTTTATAGTACCCCTATGAAACCTCATTCCATTACCTATATGATGGGTATATATTGTACTCTACAATTTTTATGTCCAATGTGCTTTATCTAGTGAAATATATTTCTAGAACATCTATATTTGGTGTTCATGTTATACTTCTCATCTTATAGAATTAATATTTCTATATCTAAAATCTCTTTAGTTTTAAGGGTGTATTGTTTCTGGTAGCTTAAACCATAACTTTCTAACAAAAAAACCATCCAGAACATCTATCTATTTTTTTTTCTAATACTTTAGCTATAAAGTTATACCATTTCTTGTATAGTGAATTATCACCATTTGTACTTAATCTAATAGAATCATCATGTTCCTTTTAGAAAATAAATCTGATGGACTTCCAATGCACCTATGTTTTCTATCATCAAATCAAAAATTTGTGTTCAGTAACATTCGTCCAATAAAAAATTATCGATTTATCCTTTTATTTTAAAGGCATGGATCGTGATATTTTATTTATGTTAGATATATTTTGAATGGTTTATCATCATCTGAATTGGTATGAAATATTCATTGAATAGTTAAGGAAACTTCTTAATCTACTACAACAACTTAATTTAAAAAATTTCTCAAATACTAGAAATTCTTTCTGAACTTTTTTCAAAAAAATTATTAATAAAATATATTATCAAATAATACAAATGTTTGTTACGAAAGCATCACAAATAATATTTAATCTCCACTTTTTATTTTTTGAAAATAATCATAACAACTTTTAACATCTCAAAATTTTCCACAAATGATTTTTTAACAAATTTTATACCGATATTTTCTCAAAATATTTATCAAAACATAGAATTTATGATTGATAATTTATTTACACCATAGTACTAGATATAGTTATACATAAAGGAATTTAATCTCTTATGAAAATTTGTTTCCCATGTAAAGATAAAATGCACCTCAATTTTATCTTTTCCATTTATTTTTCTCATTCTTCCCATATATATGATAAACATAACTTCAGATTTATTTCTCAAATAATTGTATAACATTTTAAAATGTTGTGTATACTCTCCCTATTCTTCAATATAATCTAAAGAATAGTGGGAAAGGTCATTATTGAGAACATTAAGAATTCATTAGTGGAGGTTGAATGTGAAATTATTTCATAAATTCCATAGTTCTTTCACATGACATAAATTTGGTGGAAATGCCCACAATTTTATATTTTATTGAAATTTCTCATGTATAAAATTTTCAAAAACAATTTTTTCTTTTTTGAAGTGATAATTTTTATAAATTCATTTTGATTATAAATGTTTTATAGTATTTTTTGTAAGATCAATGTTACTTTGATAATCATAATGAATCTCAAATGGTTTTCCAATATTCATTCTCAAATCTTCTGGATAAACATTTTTACAAGTTATTTGAGTGAAATATTGGGTTATAGAAACATATTTTGGTTCTATTGTGCTAAATGAAAATTAACTTTGTTTCATACTATGTTGACTCACACAATATTTTCTTAATGAAAATTTTCATCCTGATGTTGATTTTATATTATTATATTCTTTATCCCTGTCAATTTTAGTATATCCAATAACATTTATATAGAAAATTATTTTATACAAAAAATCATAAAAATATGTTCATGTAATATATATGATAATTCCTTTCAATTCCAACATATGATATTCCTTTGGATCACATTGTTATCTTCAACATAATGTAACCACAAATACATTGACTAGAATTTTAGAATTAAGATAGTGAAAGTTTAACATCAAATTCAATGTTTCTTTCTAATTTATACTCTTCCTATATTGAACTGTACTCATATTTACACTGATATAGATAGGTATAAAAACTTCATTGGAATCCATTATACAGAAATTTTGTTGCAATTCCTTGGTAGAATTTTTTTAGAATAATATATCTTTCCTTTTATTGAAAATGTAACCTAAGAAAGTAATTTAACTCATTGAGGAATTAAATTTAAATTTATTTATTTATTTCTTCATTAAAATAATTACAAACTTTATCTAAGTCAGTTGAGAAAATTATATTGACAAAATAGAGAATTATAATAAGATTTATAGTGCTCAATTCGATAACATACAGGTTCCAATCAACTTTTCCATTATAAAATTTCTACTTCAATTGGAAAATATCATGTTTAGAGTACTAGCCACGACAGGATTGATTTAACCCATACAAATCATTCTTAAAATTACACAACATGGTTCTATATTTATCATGTAATAACCCATTAGGTTTCTCAATTTAATCTTCTTCCTCAATTTCTACTTTTAATATTTCTATCTTGAAATCCTTAAAAATAATTTTTTTAAAAATATGTGGAGAAACTACTAAGAACATTCTTTTATTTTTCTATATCTTAATAAGGAAAAAATTTATTCAAAGCCAATTTCTTCCACCTATGACTAACCATTGAAATCAAGTCATGTTTTTTATCGATATTTCTCCATGTTTACTAATTTTGTATCTAAACACACTATTTTTAATTAATATTCTTACCTATAGTTCATGGAAAGATCTCCCAATTTTCATTTTTTCAATTAGATCCAACTCTCCATTCATATCTTATACCAGATTTTTATTATCAACTACTTTTAAAACTCATTATGGTTCGACCAATGAGATAAGTTACATATGATTTTATTACCTCAACATTATTCTGGTCTGAATTGTTTCTTAATGGTTTCTAATTCTTTTTTTAGATTCATTCTATTAATGTAAAGTATGAAATTTGAAATTTTTTCTTCTTGTCTCAATTTCCACACCCCACAATTCATCCAAATATATATGTACATGTTTGGCATCAAATAAATATTTACTTTTATCATTATTTCTAGAAGCCTTTAATCTATTTTTGGTAAAATTTTGAATAAAACATTCTAAATAGGTTGGGTTTGAAATAAATTTAAAATCATAAGAATCCACAAACATTTGTAAACATTTACTCCAACATTTATAAATTATTTTGGTGGATGAATATCCAAGGAAAATTACTTAGTCAGCATTTTCATCAGACTTTCCAAGATCTAGATGTTTAATCATTATTAATAATAGACTCCTAAAAACCATGAAATATTTTTATGAATGTTTTTCATTATACCATATCTCATAGAAATTAATTTTAGATTCCAGCCATAAAGAGAATATTTTTTAACATGAATAATATTTATATTAAAATATCTCTAGTAAAACATAAAAAGATTATATTCACCCAAAAACATATTCCCTTTTCAAATGAACTTTTATTTTTTATTTATAACACTCCATTTTGTTGAGAATTGTATGGATCACTGTATTACTGTTTGATTCCATGTTTCTTTATATAGATATTGAAATCATTTTTTTGAAGTATTTTTTTATTTAGTTGTTATAATTATATATAAACACAGTCCTCACTTTCAATATCCCTTCTAAAAAGTATAATAATTTTTATATCCTCTGATTTATGATTCATAAAATTATGTTGGCCATCTTAGTGGAGTACCGAATAATGTTAATAATGTAAAAATATCCTTTTATTGATTGATGAATCATCATAACACAAATATCTGACTCAATAAACTCAATTGTTTTGAGGGATTTTATTTCATTTTACTTACACCTTCCACTAAGCATATTCTTTTTCTGACTTTTTGTGAAAATGTCATATTCTTTCTTTTTCATTGATGGTAAGTTTCTTAAAAATTATAATATGGATTTTTTTTCATAATTTTTTTTCTATATATTTGATAACACGACTTATTTTCATCTTCAGCATTTAATTAACATTAGTTAAATGTTCTCTAATATAGAAAATATTTCCTCCAATTATTTATCACATAATTACAACTATATATTATTCATGCTTCTATTGAAATAAGAATAATTTGTAAATATATCATACTTACCATCATATAAATGTATTGTTACACTCAGTAATTTTTTTATCCCATCAAAATAAAAAATATATTTTGACTTAAGTTTATTTGCTTCAATCTTAGTAGTTTCTATCAAATTTTTTTTTAATAAACTATCATTTTCATGATTAATTTTCTAGCTTCATGTTCTTAATCTTTTATCAATATTTTAATATCACATATCTTGTTTAAGGGAAACTAACTATTAATAATCCACAATTTTTTCCTTTTAATATATTTTATATTTTCCCAACAAGAAAGTCTATTTCTTAAAATTTATTATTTCTGTCCACCTTTTCATTTATATAATAAAAACATTGTCCATGAATAGTGGTTATACATTTATAAGTGAAGATATCCAGTTGATCACATATTATAAAAACTTTTTATAGGAAATAAAACTAAATTTTCATTGCAATATTTCTAAAATATTTTGATTTTTCCTCTCTTTCTTCATCCAACATAGGAAAGTTAATTTCTTTTCTACCATTAGTTCTCATAATCAATTTATACATATATATGGGTATAGATATCTTGCATAAAAAATTATAGGATTCTTTCCCATATATACCGCAACAAAAAAAATATCCACTAAATCTTGATTTTTTATAAAATAATAACATTTACTTATAATCAGTTTGATGAGTATCAGTATATATTTTTGAATGAGAAACTCCATATATTGTGAAATATTTATTAGCAGGTTTATTTTAGACTTGTTAAGATGTGATGGTATTCTCATATAATTTCTCATCCAATTCATTCTAAACATTTTTTCCAGCACATGCATTGTTATAAAGATGAGTTAAATTTTTTATTTAGCAGGTAAAGTTGTCATCTGATTCAAGGGAAGAGTTCCCTTTCTTACTCAATATGTTTCATATTTTACCAATAAAACCTTTTTAAAGTATTATCCTATCTTATTTAAAGTAATTTCATCCTCAATAAATCTCAATTGAATTTTACAAACCTTATCTTCCATAATAGTCAAAGATAATCCCCCAAATATCCTTCAACCAAAGCTTTCATTTTTAGGTTTTTAATATCTTAAATGTCCAAATACTCTATCAGAATATTATCCATTCCAATATTAATTGTCACTCCTAATTTATTCATCATTATTATATCTTTCTAATTTTTTTTATATATTTAAAGATATTCCACAAGTTCTGATCTCAATTAATATTTTCTATATGTTTATTTACCTCCTTCATCTTCACTATTTTAGACATATTTCTTTTTTACAAAATTTGTAAATAATGTTATAAAATTATCTATCTATTCATATTCTAAAAATTTTAATCCATAGAGTCATACATTAATTTCTTACTAAACAAACATTCTCTATTTCTAGTGAACTTTTTCTTACTACGATGGGATTTTTTATCTTCCTTAGAAATTTTGTTCTGTTTCATCCAACAATTTTTTATCATAATAATAATCATATTATTCAACTTTATTCTATGTAAAATTCATAAAAAATTTCCAATACCTCTACACTTGATAAATTTTTATGGGATTTTTCTTTCATATATTCCTATACCTCTTTCAAAATGTTTAGAGATAAGAGATGTGATTTTTTATCCCTTTAATCAACTTTGTTGTTTTTTCAAAATCACTATGATTAGTAGTATTAACGTCATGGATTTCTACCATTTTGATAGTTTTAATATACATTTCATCCATTATATTTATTTTTAATGTTATAACTTTTCACATGTCATATGAAGCAAGAATGTTTTGTAATTTATCAAGAGATAAAAAATCATTATCTTTTAATATAGATAGTATAGAATCAAACCAATCAGGGAAGTTTCTCATGGGTTTATTAATAATTGAAGAATATTACAATAAATATCTGAATCCTTTGATGTTAGAAACAAAATCATTAACTCTAGTGAAATAATCATTAAAAGTTTCATCATATACCACTATATTATCATTAAACATACCATGAAAATTTTGTATCTCTTCCTATTTCACTTTGGTTTTTTCCTCAATGATAATTTCATGTTTTTTTCCTATTTTATGTATCTGTTTTGGGATCCATCTCCTTCAGATAAACATTTTTTGAAAGATAAATTAGAGTATCATTTCAAGAATTTCAATCAACCTTAATATTTTTTTTATAAATAACATCATAGGGGAATTTTCAAAATGGGTGGAAACCAAATTATAGTTTCATAAATAACCCCCGGATATGTGAGAGAAGATATGGTATCATTTAATTTTTATATCAATGATAATTGTCTTCATTGAAGGTAAGAATACTTCTAATGTTATCTAAACATAGATTTTATATGACAAAGATCAATCATCAGAACCTTTATTTGATTAGAATTGAAGTTAAATAGGAACATGATAACCACTGATAAGGGGTTGAATTAGATGGAAACTTTATAAAATTTAATTTTTTTGAAATTAACCCCTTAATGTTGTTATATTTATTATTCTTATCAAATAATTATAAAAAACTCACATTCATGCAATTATAAGGAAGTAGTGAAAGGAATGTAAGATTGATAATTATTGGTCTCATTGTGAGAACCTACATCCATTTCGTGGTGACTCCGATATATCCATGAAAATTCACTATTATAAATAAGTGAATAAAACACGAGACAACATCCATTATACTTTTTTTACCTTCATATGCATCATTATACTGGCTACTGTCAATTACAATAGTTTTTCTTCTGAATCCTGGAAACCAAAAATTTATGAATCTTTTACATATAATCACTAAAAATTTCATCTAAAATTCCCCCATTATATTTAATCTATTTATAAAAGGTTGTTTAGTGCACATGACCTCCCTATAGGGAAACACTTTCTAGTGTACCTCAATGAAACTATGAATAATATTCAATGATCATTCTGATAAATAGAACTTATGCACCTCAAATTTTTATGGTTCCACTATTCAGTGTCTCTATACTATAATTATATCCTTTTTTGGATAAAAAAATATGTTCAATTAATCTCACCAAATATTATATTATGTATCATATCTTAAACTAGAAACTAATCTTGTTTTGAAACTCAATTTATCAAAAAATTAGTGTGTATGATTTTTTACTTGTGAAAAATATTAGTATGTACTAAAAAAATTGCCTTTATATTATCATGAAAAATGTATAAATAATGGGAATCAAATTTTAATTTACCACTAAAATGAATCATATTGGATGCTTCCCAATTCTTTTAGATCATTTATGAAAATTCATGAAAATTTATGAATCGTCGAGTGAACAAAAACTTATTCAAACATGTATAAAACCACAATTAACTAACAAATTTGATCATACTAACCTCATGTAGATATGAAACCAATTAAAAATCAAAATAGATCAGTATAATCACATTAATAAGGACATTAAAAGTTATGTAAGGTATCATAGAACTCTATCTAGTGAAATTTTTTCCATTGTATTTATAAGAACTTATTCATCCATCTACTCTATACATTTATCTATTTATTGCTTCATATAACTGACTATTTCTAGTTAACCTTTCATAGCCCAAACATTAAGCATTTATTTTATTCAAAAAAATCTGACGTAAAAAATTTCTATGAATCATCCATCCAATGACATCAGGAATTTTTTTAGGTTTTCCATTTAAAGGATCCTTATCTATCTGTTCCAATTCCTTACCTCTATTCTTATCTTCTCTATCTAATATAATTCTCTATCTTATGGATCATCGTTCATAGGACTCTAATCATTTTCATCATATTTCAATGCTCTTCATAAAATCTTATAGAATATAACTAAAAAATTACAAATTAAACTTAATAAACACTATATGTCCATAAAATTCACCATATAATATTTGGAAAACATGATCCATTAATGATAATTGTATAGAATATTTAATATTTTAAATAATTCTGTCATAAGAAAAATTTTCAATCCAGTTACAACTTACCACATTATTTATTTATACTATCTCTTCATTCGAAGACATCACTATGTTCCATTGATTATCATTGTTCAATTTTTATTTATCCCATGCACTTCAGCTATCTTCCATAGCCTTCAAAAAATTTCCAGTACCATTACACAACCTTTGTCCATTACCCATATGCTTGGTCCTTCTAGTACTCTAAGATTTTATATTGGGTGATCTTTGTCTGAAAATATCTCTAGCTATAAAATATTTTTTCTTATGATGAATTTATACTTTTCCCTTCAAGTATATCATACCACTTCATCTCTATCCCTAATAATTTCTCTAGTGTAATACATATGATGTCTTAAACATTCAATTCTCTGTAAAACATATTTTTGAAAATAAATTACGTTTTCTTCATTTGGTACATAAAAAATAACTTTTTATATCTCATCAAATCTTGAATTCTCTGAATTTTTAATCCATCTGATATCATCACCATCTTCTTTCTATAAACTTTAGGAGATGTACTTCCTACTACATATCTACCTTCTATCATCCATATGGTAAATTTCATCCAGTAACTTATGTCTTGTAACAAAGTTATACCTCTCTGCCATTTTTTCAAAATCAACTATCATAATATCATTCAATATTATGGAAATATTTATAATCGATTATCATCATCTAAAATTTTTATAAATATTCTTAAAAAACTTATGGAAAAACCCCAACCATCACCCGAAAATTAATAATAAACATTTTTAACTAATATCCATTATTTATCACATATTTTACAAAAGAACTCTTAACAAAATATGTGGTTAGTAAACAAAAAAATAATAAAACAATAAAAAGGAATTATAATTTATTATCGTTTTATTATTGAGAATATCTAAACAATTTGTTATTTCATCTTTAAACAGTTACCCATAAACATAAAGTTTTTTAAATTATAGGATAAATATAATTCTATACTAAATAGAAATTATCAACAGAATAACAATAATAGTTCCATACAAGATTTTATTTTATTTCAATCTATTTATATTAATTCTAAAAATATTAATAATACAAATTTTGTCTAAGATTCACATTTTCCAAAAACATATATAATTACATATTATTATCTGAAAATAATTTATTGTACACAAATATATTCTATAAATCTAGTTATTAAATCTCACAAATATGAAAATAATAACAACACTGATTATAAAAATACTATTCTCATTCATCCAATAGTTTTTTCTATATTATAGAGTAACATTAATCATTCTGTCATGTAAAACATTTCTTCAAATTCCATTCCATGTAGTTTGTTATCATGAAACAATAATTCAACATTTGTATATAATAATTCATTCTATATATTACCTTAATTTACATATAATCACATAGGAACCCCACATTTGCTTCCTATATATTGGAATAAAAACACTATATTTGATTTCTATATTACAAAGTATAAAATTACTATTGTTTTTTTAGTTCCATATTTTAGAATAATTGATAATATCAAACTACAAATTTCATTATATTACATTCTTCTTCAACCTTTATTCCAAGACTCTTCATATTATTATCTTTTTATGAATTATTTCATCTATCCAAACACAGGAAAATAATATACAATTTTCCCAAAACTAAACATAAAATATAGATAAGTACTTAGATCCTCCACAAAATTGATAATCTAACAATAAATTTAGATATTATTCAGAATTCTTGGAACTCACTACACATAGAAGGTGACGAGAGAGAAGGGTTTATATGAGTTCGAACTCGCTAAGGATTATTTATGTTCAGAACCTGAAATTATTGAACAAAGATAAGATTTACCCCCACTCACTCTCTGGTTGTGAAGAATTAGAGGGAGAAATCTATGAAATATAAGAGAGTGTGGGGGAATAGATCAAATGTAAAAGAATTTTTAATCACACAGAATGTCTCGAAACTATTGGACTTCACCAATTAAATTCATAACTCCCATTTGTTTTATTATAAAAAATGTGAATAATGTGTTTTTCATTAAATATATCATTTTATCTCACCAATCCTTGTTCTCCATTAAATCCTAATATTAACATATATATTTATTTCAATTTTACATCATTTAATTCATCAAACATCATTTAATTAAATCTTTTTAATCAAGTCAATTTATATTATAATTTTTCTATAAAATAAAAATATTAATTACCTCAATTTATAGTTTTAAATCCCTATATCCACCATGAAATTATAGTTATTATTAGTTGATAAGAAGAAACATGATAAAATATTATAAAACTAGTACCTGTAAATTGAAGTGTATCTTTGAGTAAAGGTAATATGGTTACCACTTAAACAAAAAACAAAACCCATTTGAACAATAAATAGAAATATGATTATCTTATATCAGATTTAAAAATATTATAGTTCTTTTTTACAAAAAATGGAAAAACATCTTTATGCATACATAGAGAAGGAGATTACGGTATGATATTTATTCAAATAGAACAAAAACTCAATAACCCTTATGACAGTAGGAAAAACTAATTTACCTTTACATATGAAGAAGAAACACCGCTCTAAAATTTAGTAAAAACTAATTCTTATATCAACACAGGTCATGGGTGTTACGTAAAGGTAACATGAACATACACTTATGCAACCAAAATTATCTATGTATGTTTAATATTAAATTTTTGAAAAATTAAAAAATTCATTATAAAACCTATAAGATAATTAAAATAGGATTCCAAGAAAATAATTAATGAAATTTCACTAAATTAAACATAATAATAATAAAGGATAACATTCCCATTATTTAAATAATTCCAAACGAACATCTAAATAGTTAAATTAATTTAAAACTTGTTGAAGAATTCCAGAATTACAAGAAATAAATTTTAAAATTACCTTCATAATTTATAAAAAAATAAAAAAACCTAAATTTTATGAAAATTCCACTGAACAACCAAACACTCCAAAATAAAAAATAAGGATTAAAAAATTCTATAATTTTATACATCTATTTTTGTATACTTTTTAGAAAATATGAAATAATAAGAGACTAATGAGAGACTAACAGTATTGTGCATCTGTTTGATTTAAGTTTTGAGCATTTTGGAGATTAAGGAACTCATATATTTTTTAATGTAATACAATATCAGTTGATTATGAAAGGATGAAGTGCATAAACTACTACAAAAAATATATTTGTACTTAAAGACCATTGATTTTGATTTCAGAGATCCCAACAAATAGATTCTAAATAAAATATCAAAGGTTATGTTTTATATAATTCCAAGTTGTAAGATTGATTTCTTGAAGATAAAAAGTAATTCAAATACTCTATTATCTATGTTTATCACATTAGGGAATAAAATGACCACATATGAATATTGGTGATTTACTTCAAATAGGTGGAATGTAACATTTAATATGATTCTTGATAACTATAGATCAGTTAGGACAATTTAATCCAAGTGGGATACTAGTTGTTTTTTGTACATTATGAATCTATGTGGAAGAGTTCCATACACTTTGGTTTTGGATGATATTTTCCCTTCAAAAATATTAATTTATGATAAGATAATCATTTGATAATCAATGAAATTAATATCCTAATCAGTACAAGGTGTAGGATTAAATGGAGGGGTTGAGCCTTATAAAAATATTGTGTAATGATGTTTCCTTGTTTTCCTACATTTCATATAGTGTGTTTTATTGTAAAATTATAAAAATATATCCTGCAATGAATTATCCCATATATTAGGATCAACTACCTTAGGTTAATGGCTATAGGTAAAAAACATAATTTCGTAAAATGTTGGAAACATCTGATTCAAACTCTTATCAAGTGTCTGCATGGGTCCCAAAGTGTATTTCAAGGGTAAAATAAAATTAAAATTTCTCCCTAAATATTTAATTAATACTAGAAATATATGAAGGCTATTGGTAACCTAGTGGCACCCCCATGTGTCCAGTTCCTCTTCCATACTCATTAGGTACCATGTACCACCTACAATCTTAATACTATATATTCCACCACCATAAGAATTCTTGAAACATTTAATCTCCTTAAAACCCAAAAACACACTTAAAAAATCATCCTCAAATTTCATTCTTTATGAACTAATCAAAAAAACTAAAAGTACCCCTTAACATTAAATTTAAAAAAAATTCCACCATTATTTAAAAACATAATCTATTATTAAATGAAATGACCACATTCCTGTTCATTATAGAATCTATTACTATTACTCTTCATCAACATCTTTATAATTTAATTATATAGGTTTATATATGGCCGGTTTGTCAATTTTTGTAAGATACTTCCACATTTTCTCTTCACCCATTCATATTCATCAATTTTTCCTAATTTATTATGATTCTATCTATGTATTTTAGGATGAATTTCACCAAATCATGGTGAAATATTTCCAAAATGATAGGGATTATTTTTGTGGAGGAAATGGGATTCCAAATGAGATAAATCACTCTCCATCATAAGATATTTTTAATGACTAAATATTAGTTATTGGGTTTTCAAGGGAACACCACGTGCCATCTATAAGACATTGGTTATAATTTTAGTGTATCCATGATCCTTATATCATGTTTATTTATAGATGGTTAGTGTGGGATTACATAGAGTTAAACATGTGTGTCAATTTTCCCATAAATTATTATGTTATTAATATTTTATGTTTTTGTGTGTAATGTAATATATGTGTAAGGGAACTTAAATCTTGGTTAGTATAGTGGGTACTGAGATGGAGATAACTCATATAATAGTGGGTAAAACCTATTAGGCATAGAATGAGCCTTTTACCATAAACAGAATAGACTTGAAATCACTTTTTAGTAATTTCATTTTGTAATTATTTGGTTGGGTGTTGGTAAAGACATCAAATAGTCATCAGATTTGTAATTTTAATACAATGGAGTATGGTGTTCCACTTAGGATTGTATAAAGTGTTAAAAATATATCATTTTATGTGATTTATGTATTAATGATATGATCATTTGTTTGGTTATGATTTGAGTAAGGTTTGAAGAATTGTTTTAATACCATGGTGAATCCTCTTTAATGATAATTGTCTTTCATAGAATGGATTAGATAGAATGAAATTCAGTGTGGGGAAGGGTGTTTCTCAAAGTTGGTCTAGGGGTTGTATTAGAATATGATATTTTAGATTAAAATTGTCTATGTGGGATGGACCTTGTAGTTTAAGTCTAATATATGGTTCTCCCAAAGATCATGGTATATCACACACACCCACACACATATATATAGATTCAAGTTTCGGGGTGTGTTATTTATGTAATATGGGATAAAATAATATCTATTTAATGATCATTATATAAGATATACAATTTAGAGTGTGTCCAAGTTTGAGGATATGATTTTTTATGGGTTTCATGTAATCCAATTTCTAAGATCATCAAGAGCTATAAGAAGAGAGAGGGTTGTAATTGGGGTATTTTCGAGGGATAAGAGAATATGATATAATGTTTTTATTATGGAATGTGTTCTTAACTAGCATAAAATTCTAAGAGATGTTAAAAATGTTTCTCTTCTTGGGTATGATTCTTAAGAGAGATAGGGAATCCCATTATTTATATTTATCATTTTATTTATATATTGACTTAGGATAGTGGTACATTGACTTGGAAAAATATATGTGATTACTAACATTACCCTCCCACACTAGAATAAGTATGCAGGGTCAATGATTATTGTTTCCTAGTTAAAAAAATAGATTGACTTCAGTATTATAAACAAAGTGTTATAAATGTTTTTATTTATTTTCTCATACACTTAGATATATTCATTTTGGAACCTTTTATGGTGCCCCTGGAGGTTTTTTATTTATACCAGGGATAGAAATAGGAATATGGAGAAAGGTTTCTATGTGTTTGTTTTTCTTCTTTTGGATTGTTTTATATTTGATCTTTCAAGTAAGCGGTTCCTTTTTTGTTTCAGTAATTTACTATTATTATATCGTTATAGAACTGAGGGTATAATCTCATAATTATATATACTATAACCTAATCTATAATACTTTGTAATATGGGGAGATTTTATTGAGGAAATAAGAAAAATATATCTTGGTTACTAGTTGTGTTAACTTGGTCAGAGGAATTACAAACATAATATAAATGAATAAGATGAAAATAGGATTGTGAGATTACTTGGCCAAATTATGTGACATTTTATCAATGTTAATGATGATTGTGACATAATAATAAACTCTTAAATCTCAAACCTCCATTAATTTTTTTGCAATTATAAAAAATGGCTATTATAAAAATATAAAATTAATAAAAACATCTATATGTTTTTTATTCTTCTATTTATAAAATTTAGATCCTCTACTTAATCAAATAATAATTTTCATTTATAAATCTAAATCAACTTAGGTTTCTTAAAATCTATCTAATTAGTTGATTTTTTTATTTGAAATTATTTATAGTTTTAAATCAATATTTTGGTATGCTCGTACCTTTTTTATACTTTTAGTTTTAGTTAAAAAAATTATTTTTTATTTTATTCCCATAAAAAAAATATATTATACATTTATGTAATTCATCACCTTTCAATTCACATCCTTGTAATTATTTGGAAGTATTATTAATATGATAATAAAATTTAAAGGGTCTTAATTCCACAGTATATGTTAAATACACTAATAAAAATTAATTAATTATAAAAATTATATTCTACCTACACCATCCTTCATTATTAAATTGTTAACTATTCCAATAGTAATATTACTATTCACAAACCATGTAGTATGGTTATGGATAATTTAATTATAAACATAACCATGAATATATTTATTATAATAATTTATAAAAAATGTGATCCTTTTTGTAATGCAAGCATCATATATTCATACCCTTTATGGTTCAATCTTCACCTTCACACCATGTTCATGGTGAAAACCCTTCTTGATGCATCTATATATTACTCTCTTCTCATGATCACAAATTTTATAATATTTATATTATGATCATCATCATCATACTCATCATCATCGTCATTATCATTATATTTGTCATCATTGTCATAATCATTATCATCATCATCATCATCATCCTTAACTCTTTCATAATTTTTTTAAAAAAATTTAAAGGTTGCGTATAATATATCATTAAACTATTTTTTCTCAAAAAAAATACTTCCTTGTGAGTATTCCCCACTTAGTATTTTGTTAAATAAATTTTATTCTATATAAAGAATATTTATGCAAATAATATTACCATAGTTATCTCTAGGTGAGTGTATGATTCTATTTCATTATCTTAATTGAATTTTAAACCAAAATTTAATCCAAAATGATTTATAAAAATAATAATGTCTACTTGAGACGTGTAAATATAATTTTTTAAAAAAAAGATAAAAATGGTATTGGTATCCGAAATATAATTAAAATATAAAAAAACCTAATCAATAAGTGTTAGAGAATAAAATAAATATATATATTATTGATGTTGGAGAACAATATAATGAGATATTAAATTAAGAAAAACTTGAAACCTTCATTGAGAAGTATATTATAAATTTAATATAAAGGAATGATAAAAAAAGTTTCACTTTTTACAAATATGTTTTTAATCACTCTTATTATAATACTTATTCAATTAAAAATTCACACTTCCCTAAATAATTAATTTTAAATTTTCACGATAAATCTTATTAGATTTTAGAAAAACCTAAAAAATTTTATTTACAAATTTTGAAATAATTTTTAACCATTTGATGCATCAAGGAATTGATATAACCTAAAACCAATATTTTTTTGTTCATGTAATGATGTTAACTATAATTTTTATTTATTTATTGAATTATTTTTGATATAGAAAATGGTTAAAATATTATTATTTTATTTATAAACGGTTATCCTAATTTCATGTATTTATTAGAGTAAATTACTATGTGATATAAATAATTAATTTATTATAATTAATTATTAATATTTAAACATTGAAATGGAATCTTGGAATTTATTTTTGGATATGGGGAAGTAATTTGAAGGAAATAAATTATGTGAAATTTCATTAACATATTAGTTAAGTAGTTTAGTGCATTTATGGTGTTATTATGAGATATTGAATTAATTATTATCAATTTATATAAATTAAATAATTTAGGAAAATTTGTATGATTAAAATGTTTGTATTAAATGAAATTTAAATTTCCCACTTTAGACTTTATTATGCAGTTTTTTTACACTCTACGTATATAGAGGGGACAACCATAATTAAGATAATTGAATTAGTTGAGTTTATGAGATAATTAGAAATGGAAATAATAATTTTAATGAGTTGGATATTGAATCATTAAAAAATATTCCCATACAAGTTTTAAGAATTATTTGGAAGAGAATGTATATTAACTAGATGGATGGGAATTTCATTCTATTCTTTTGAGATGTCACACATATGTTTTTGGTGATTGATGAATTTAGATGAAAGTATTGAAAAAAGTTTATTATAGGTTGATAGATTTGTTAAAGACATAAGTTATGTTGAGTATAGAAATCTATATATTTCATTTTTATTATTTAAATTATCTATAGATGTTCATGTGTGATAAGCCTAATTTTTTTTGATGGTGTCCTAATTGAGTTATTAAAAGTGGTATTTATGACACTTAACACAAGTCAAGATAACTTTTCATAGGTATTGTGGCACTCACTAGAAAATTTTACCTCTAAAATTCCTCATTTTACACTTTAGAACATAGAGTTACATGGTCCCATGCTAAATTAAATAGATAACAGCCTGGGTTCATTCAAAAATAGAACAGAGTATAGAAAAATATTAATAAAATACGATAACCTTCATTAAATGTGTGATTAACACCTTTGGTTAATGAATTGATCTTTATAGATAATTACAATGATATCACTCAATGATTTACCTTTATTAATCATCTGATTTATAATTCATTTAGAATTCATGAAATCATTTCAATATTAGTGGACTTAATATGTTTTGTGAGATTATATAATTCATTTATGTTTTATAGATAGTTTATGTTAATGTGAGGATTTATTTATATTTTTTTGTGAGAAAACTTGTTGTTTTAAATGTTAATTTTTGGTAAATAAATTTTGTGAAAAAACACTGGAAAAGAGATGGTTTTTATAACTGATATATTTATAGTTTATTATATAATCATATATGGTGTGTGTTTGTGCATAAAAATTGGATTAACGATTTCAATTTTAAAAACCACTAAAATATACTATAGTATGGTCGAAAACTTATTGAACATGAATTTTTGTGAGCAATGGTTGAAACCCCAAAACTAACTCCTTATCATAGTAAAGAAAATGGTTTATAATTTAATATATGATTAGGTGATGAGATGGTTTTCTCATGATAAACCAAGTTAGGGATTATTTTACTTAATCTGATTATAAACTTTTATACCTTAGAAAGGATGAATTTTTTGGTTATGGGTAGTTACTAATATTTTTTATGGAACAAGGCTGTTTTTTGTGATTTTAAGGAAATCATGAATTTATAGAGCTTTGCAAAAAAATTATTTTTTTATATTAAAATCATAAGAATAAGGATTTTTTATAAAATGATTATTTTTGGGATAAAATATGATTTATAAATTGTTAAAATTAATAAGAAACCAAAAAAATCACGAGAAATATTGTTTTTAGGGAAATAACATTGTTAACTTGGATTTTGGAATCTTTTTTTAAATCATTTTGGTAAATCACTAATTTGGATAAAATTTAATTGATTTATCGTTATCAATAATTAGTGTGTTTTTATTATTAATGTATATTTAATCAGAGTCACTGGGGAAATCCTGTTGAGGTTATACTCCTCCAATCATTGATGGGCATTTAGAAATAATTATTTATGATATTGGAAAAGAAATTTATCAAACATTATCAATATAAAACAATAGATACACTATAGTTACATGGTAGTAGAATTTAAAGGATTGTAACTGGGATATTTGTATTTACTTATAGTTAGCATGTGATTGTTTTCATTATTTTTTGAGTTTATAAACCTTGTTTTATTTTCCAAAATGCAATTTTAAATGTTTTTAATGAAAATATTATCATTTTACATGCATATAAGCTAATTTTGGATTCTGTGTTGAGGTAATTTAATTCCTTAATGGTTTAATTTATCCCTGAAAACTTATTTCTAGATCATGGATATCATGTAAAAATTATTGAGGCCATGTGTCACTCTAGTTTGGGTTGTTGGATTTAAGTCCATGGGTCATGATGTTATAAAACATAAATAGAGTAGTTGTCATTTAGTTGAGTTAAGCTAATTATATTGATAATAACATGTCTATAACATAAAATATACTAATAAAAATATTAATCTAACCATTTAATGGGATTAATCATGTCACTATAATGTTTGGGTAAATTGAATTTTTTTAATGAACTTATATGATATTTATATATGTTCCATGTTAACACATAGTGAGTCATAAGTAGAATTATTTCATGAATCCTTTTTGAAATAGTAAGGAATTGAATTGAGAAACCATGGTTTTAATGGAAATGGGTTTCATTGCATAAAAATAAAATTTCCTATTAATTAATGGCATCTATTTTTTAAAAAATGGTTTTGAAAATAAATTTGTAAATATTTTGTTTGAACTATTATAATAAATCAATGGTAAAATGGGTTAGACCAAATAAAGGGATAATAAAAAACCAAGATATTGTATCAAATAAGGCTACTACGATAAGAATAATTTTTATAGTTTGTGGTTATAATTTTTTATTTTAAACGTTTTAAAATTATTGCTCCTATAAAAAATAACAGTACAGGAAGAGGGAGTCATTGATAATTATGTTATAGATCCTCAATTAGGGAAAAAGATTATATACTCTATCCGAGAAATTATAATAGATTCTAATCAATATTTTTCAATGGATGGAAATAAAGACTCAAAATTCATAAAGAAACATACCCTCTATATTATTTTGATATTAGGAATGAATAATAAATGTAATTATTGAAAAATATCAGTAGTTTCATTAAGTTCTTATAGACACATAAAACCTTAAATGACAAATATAAATCTCTTCTTCTAGAGGGATCTTCTAAGAATTTATAGAATCAATTAAGGAATTATAGGGAAACAATTATATTGATTAGAAAGTATTTTATAAGGTATTTAATAAAAATATAGACAAGGTAAACTAATTTTTTCTAAAGATCAATAGTTTTTTTTTTATTTTGAGAAACATAACATTTCTGTTATAGATTATATAATAGATTTTTTTGAGCTTGTGAAATATATACCAGATCTTGTAATGAATTAAATGATTTACTATAAATGGTTTTTATTATCTCATTCAATAGTGATATGGTTAGGGATGATTTTAATAATACTATCTACTTCTATAGATGTGGTTATTATAGAAGCTTCAGAAGAGGTAGATATTAGAGATACCCAAAATTTGAGTAATTTTCTTCCTCAACTATCTAGGTAAGGGGTTGAGCATAAGATTAATTGAGGTTAATATTATGATGAGTCAATTTTAAGAATTTTTAAAAGGATATAATTCAGTGTGTTTAATTTTAATTTCAATACATAAATCAAATACTACTTCTAATTTTGATTATTCTTATGTCGGTCTAAATTGTTTATAG
The DNA here is from genome assembly GCA_963277665.1 of Viscum album. Taxonomy (NCBI): domain Eukaryota; kingdom Viridiplantae; phylum Streptophyta; class Magnoliopsida; order Santalales; family Viscaceae; genus Viscum; species Viscum album. The sequence goes on along the minus strand of OY728155.1, from coordinate 1,496,494,597 downwards.
ATTGTGGAATAAGTTTATGGTCCATGAAAATTAAAGAAAATAGAAGGTTTTAAACAACATAAATAATAGTATTGAGGTATATATGTAGAGTAAATGAGATTTCTTATGCCACAACTAATGACCAAGACACAACAAGATGAAAACTATTTGGGCAATGTTGCAACCATAGTTCATATTCCCTAGAGATTCTGAAATTGGATGTGGGATAAAAAATGGTCTATAGGACATCATGTGGTAGTGTATGTTTCAATTCCATATAATAGAATCAATAAACTTTATCCACACCATAGAGGAAGGAAAAATTTATAGAGGATATTGGATCGATTTAAATGGGTATAGAAGTATTAGGAACTCTTTGTTATAGTTTATTTCCCACCAAATAATCAGGAGAAAATTGAGAGGACTACAACATCGCGCATTGGACAAATAATAAAGGATATTAGTATAGTTTTTGGAGGATTTTTAATTTTTACGACCTCCTTATCATATAATATTTTTAACACAACAGAATGTTATCCAATTAAAAATTATAAGACTAAATTGTTTTGATTTTTTGTAATTGATATGATCGTATTGTAATTTCCTAATATGGGAAATTTTTAAAATGAGTGATAAATTGGATTCATATTTAAAATTTGGTAGTTATTTCAAACTATTTTAACTAATAATTCAAATTTGATGGTAAATGTTAACATGGAGATGATCGAAGGGTTTATATTCATAAAGGGGGATTTTATTTGAGTTTCAAATTCAAATAGGAAGTTCTTGAACAATGAACTATATTTTATATTTTATATTTTAATTCAAAAATTGGATTAATATGGTTTATATATATTTATAGAAGGAAAATAATAATAATTCATGTAGATTAAGAAGCAGTTGTGAAAACAATCACATAGATAAGAGTTCATACATGAGTTCTTATAAGTTGATGTAGAATTTAATGATCAACACTTAATAAACAAATGATGGATAAGTCTGTAAGTATTTACTCTTCTTAATATAATGTTATTTTTAATTTTAATAGTTCATGATGAACTATCGATGTTAGGATACATTTTGTATTATAATTAAAATGATAATCATTTTATGTTGTAATTATATGATGAAACAAGTGTTCCATATGATCTCAGAAGAATATGGGTCATACCAAGGACTAGCCTTCTCATTTTGATAGTTGTACCCTATTAATATGATTTTACCTTTATGAATGTTGGTGGGATAGTGATAAAAATTCACTCTAACCAATGATGAGAGTTGTTTCATCAGGGAAATATAAACAAAATTAGACAACAGACTCACCCCCACCATATTAATAATTATTTACTATTCCAAGATGTTCATTTTTCAGTTGTAATGAATTTTGTATAGAAAAAAATAAATAGGAATAACTTTTTATATAATTTAATTGAATAATCTTATCACTTCACAATAGATAATATTCCACTATTGTATTTATAGTTTTAAAACGTGTTATATTTATTGTCAAAGTATTCAACCCCACTATGTTCCAACTTTAAATTATTGAATATAATCCAATTGAAGAAGTATTGCTTTAAATTCTCTTCGAATATTAGTGGGGGATAATCAATCTAAATATAGGTATTGAGGTTGTAGGTTTATAGAATAAAGAGGACAGAGTCCGAGAATCATGTTAAACTAGGGAAACCTTTTTGTATTGGAATTTTAGTTTCGTAGAAGAGATTATATAATATCTTCATAGTTAGGAAGGCATAAATAGAGGAAGAGACAAATGAAGGACCTTCTATAATGTGGGATTCTATTCCAATTTCATCTATGGGTTTCTATATGTCAATTGATACAATATCATCAAATTGTTTTATATATTTTTTATTGGTTTAATAATTATTATTTTTGGTGTAGTTGATATTTTATTTCAATAATCATGATAATTCATTAATTGAAAAGATTGGGAATGAGTTTAGGTTTCAATCCTTTTGGATAATGATAGTCAGTGTGGATGTCTATTGGGAATTTTGGTACATGGGATAGAAAATTATAACTTAATTATCAAAATAGGTTAGACTGGTAGTTTAATGGTTCAAGTAATATATTATTGTCAAAAAGTTCTCCCTATGGAGCTGGATGAATCTATCCACATTTTTAGTTGATGGTAGGATATTCAAGCATGGGTGGAAGATTAAATGGAAAGAGTGGTATGACAAATATCCTTCTAGTTGTTGGTTTTAGTATTTATATCAACTGATAGACTTTCCATGGATCTTCTCTTAATTATTATTCAATCAACTGTTAGTTATAAGGTGTGATATGATTTATCTAGTTTTGGATTAGGGTCTCTATTGATACAAGGGAAAATGGTTGTTACATATTTGTCAAAAAATTTACATGCTATGAAAATCACTATCCTTCAAATGATGTGACATTTTTAATTATATTCCAATATTTGAATACTTGGAAGAATTACCTTTTGGTGAGAAATTTGGAATTTAAAAATTATTTTCTCATACTGTGTTCCCAACATTAGATAACACGGATGTGTAGATTTACTCAAAATATTGATTTTAATATTATTTATACATTAGGTAATGGAAATTTAGTTGTATATTATTTTAGTTTAATAACTTATACCAAAGGTGTTATGGAATATATATAATAGCGGTTGTTTTTAGGATTGTTGGTAATCCTTCAAATGGATATAAAGAAGACGCTTAATAATATATTTATCCATTGTCCTAATATAAATTCCATTTATATATACCAAGTTAATCTAAATTAGGTATTGGATAAGATTTCATTGTAGATGAAATATTCTATATATAGGGGAATGAACATTGATGAATGGGTTATTACATCTAATTTATTTATTTATTTTGGTATATCCTCTAATGGCCCGAAGGCCTTCATTTTTTATTAATTTTGGATAATCCACCTTTCAAGGGGTGAGGTGGAACCCTTACAAGGCCTGTAGGCGTAAGTATTACATGGCCCGTAGGCCTTAGAGGCATTCATTTTCACGTAAGATTCAAACATTACATACAACCCAGACTAACTACTTGGAACTGCTCCTCCCCAGCAGCTTCATCATGAAATCAGCCCTCCACCATCGCATGGCTATTAAGCTAGGAATTCCCATGAATTCACATGCTTGTCCCGATGGCAGGTTCCATACCCTCTCGTTCTTGCAATCCATTCAGCTTCTACTATGGTGAAAGCTCCTTACTCATCCTCTTATATAGCTTGTTCTGTGTAGGTTGTCCGATTTGCATTTTCACATAAGGTGGCTGAAAGGCCTTGAGGTGTCCCAAAGGCCTTACTGACCCGAAGGCCTGGGGGGCCTGAAGGCCTTACAAGACTCAGGGACCAAATCGGTGGCCCAGAGGCCCAAACAGGGGCATCTTCCCGGCTGCTACAATGCCAAACAGTGGCTACTATAGTTCCCGCTACAGTACCTACTATAGTCTGCTACAGTCCCTTCTACAATATCTGCTACAGTACACTGGAAATTCTACCTTCGCCTGGATTTGATCCTTGTTCTCTTGGATGCACTTACAAAGTCCTTACCAACCGGGCTAAGGCTCATGTGCCATTTTTTTTAGTATATGAATAGAGGTACTTGTAGAACAAAAGAATGTATTCTTAAAAACATTTCATTATTTGTGCTAGGTAGTCTTCCTTAGACCTTTTAATATGTACAATGTTTTTTGATACCAAATCTAGTGTTCATGAATTAAAAATGAAATTATGTAATTTATGGGGGAATGAATATTTCATGATCATGTTTCTAAAATATGCATAGAATGACGACTGTGTTTGGGTAGTGGTGGAATTTCATATAAAATATTCACATTTGTATCCCTTTGAAATATATTTTTAGTAGATAACATTGGTATGATTTTGGTGAAGGAAATCACAAGATTTTAGGATGATCTAGGGTTTGTTATCTTCGATAGGGATTTGTGGTTGAAATCTAGATTCTAGTCCAAAATGATATGGGGACATTGTTAAAGATGAGTATAATGTACCACCCATAGACAGATGTACTAATAGGGGGATTAATTCATATCCTAGAGGATTTTTTTGTAGATTGTATCCTCAACATTCAATGATAGGGAGGGTCATTTATCATTATATGAGTTTGTTTATAATAATAGTTGTCATTGAATGGTATGTATGGAAACATTTCATTCATTATATTTTCAACCATTTAGGCCTCCATTATGTTGGGATTAAAACCAATGATTAGTATCTTGGATGACCTATTATAGTTCATGAGAAGATGAACAAAGTTACATTAATTTGAAAGAATGTGATTTGAACTGATATTTATAAGAAGTCTTATGTCAATTGATGATATTAACCCCTGATGTTTAATTTTAGAGATCATGTGTTTCTTAATGTTTCACCATTTTTAGGGAATCAAATATTATAAAACAGGAAAAATAAATACAATATTGGGTAGTATATTTTTGAGATAATTTAATTGATTTTCAACGTGTATTATCAATTATTAGTCCCACTATTTTATATATTAAATCAAAATGTCTTTCACAATTAATAATTAAGAGGTATTTGTGTGATTATTCTGATTTAATGAAATTGGAATCATTTGTTCTTGAATATAATAAATAATATGTATAACAATTTATTCAAATTAGGTATTTAAGAGAAAATATTCTCAAAATTCATTGTATTCTTTTTGTGAGAGTTCAAAGAAATCATGGGTCTATTCAAGAAGAATAAAAAATACATTTTTAAGTAATGGTATTTATTAAACAAATTTTCAAATCTTATTGAAAAAATAAATAAGAAATAAAAGTCAAAAGAAAAAATAAATTGAAGACATAATTTAATTATAAAATACACTGTAACAATAATTAGAAAGATAATAAAAGCGGAAAAATATTTATCTATAAATAGAAAATATGAATCAAACATGTAAAATTTTCTATAAATAACCCATAAATATGGTTTAGTTTTTATAAATAATATTAATAAATGTGATTTAAAGGCTAATAACATAATTAAAAATATTATCACGTTAACATTATGAAATATGTTGTAAAATATAATTATTGTAATAAAAATAACCCTATTAAAATATGAAATCATTATAGTCATGAATATATCATACATAAATCATATAATATAATAACCACATTTATCCCCTAATTGATTATGATGAAGCATAATTTTTTTATGAAAGCATTTGATAATAAGAAATTACACTCTAGATATTTGGAAAACAAATTTTGTATTAATATAAAAGTTATACAAGAACTTAATTTTTTTGTTTTTTTACAGGTGAATCCTATGAATGAAGATACATGAACAATAAGAATTTCATATTAATATTAAAAATTAGTATGAGGAAAAAATAAAATTATAATATTAATAGAAGAATAAAACATATGTTTCCAACAAATATATAAATTTATCAAGAAATCCACCCGATAATGAGTAAACACAATAAGAAATGTATTCATGTGTATATAATAGGAATTATATATAGTGTACTATAATACTGAATAGCTTAGTATGAATTAAAATATAATTAAATGTTTTTTAATAATTATTTTTACCAATAAATTAGTGGTAGAAACCAACACTAAATATCTCTCTTAATAAGTCTTTGATATAGATATTCCATTATCCTTTCATGGATTAAATATCTCACATCCATAAAAATTTAGTTTGGATCAATGAAATAATAAATAAAGGATGTGGAATTTTAAATTTATAAAAATTCAATATACCTAATAAGGGAAAACATTACATCATTGTAAATTATATTCACATAGTGAAATGAAAATTGAATTTAAAATTTACATAAAAAATAATACTCATGAAATATATTTGTTGTGAGTTGATAACCAACAATGAATTACATGGTATATTTTTAAAATATATCTAATAATTAATACCTTCTACATATATTAATATTTTTCAAAAATATAAAAAAATATCTAAAAATATTTTACTTATAATTTAACTACCCCTTTATAAATATTAGGAGTAATGGAAGGTTTTGGATGCTAAGGTTTATGTATCTATTATGTTAACACTTTAGATTTTAGATATTCCTAAGCTAAATGTATGAATAAAATTCATGTAATTTAAATATATATATATATATAATGCATTCTTCAATCACCAACTATCAATTGAGTCTAGTTTACTCGAGTAAAAAAATACTATGACATTATCCAATTGCGACTACCTCAATAGTAGAAAATGAATCTGCATATGAGGGATCAAAAATATTTTTTATTAATCTTTTAGTTGATTGAAATGAAATATTGATGATGTACATAACACCCCTGATAATGTATCATTTTCAACTCTATAATTAGATAGTAGAGATCCTCTTTTAATAATATATATTGTATATAGTATAGTCTGTTCAATGAGATAGAATAGAAATATACATATTTCATCTCTATCTCAATATATATTTAAACATCAATACTAAATATGATATAATATAAAATATATTAAATTTATCCAATATTGAAAATCTGATCCATTAAAAAATCTATTTCTCCTATTGATCTAACCTCCCTCAATGAATAACTAGGATGCCAAAAATATTCCTAATAAAAACACACACCTCATATTCTCATACAAATCATAGGTGATCTTTCATTTTGATGATGTCATATTTATGATCTATATATCATTATGTGTAAATATATATTTTAATTATTACTCCTAAAGGATATTCTATAATAAAATATTGAAACATCATTTCATTATGATGAATTTTAAAAAAAACATTTTATAAAAATACAAAGGAATATATTATGAATTTCTAGATATGTCATGAACTGACCCACCAGATCCTTCCTGTCCATCAATATGCAGAGTGTGACATACCAATCCCACCTCGAATACGCTAAGATCTGGAAAAAAAACTTATTTAACTTATACCTCACATGGGAGGCCATAGCCTAAGTAAATTTATTGGAAAACACATCTACAAATACTGATACAATGTCGAAAATTAAAACATAGATGATACCATAATGAATTCATAAAATCATTCATTCATAAAAGTATAAAAAAATGTATTGGAAATAATAAATATGAAAATAAAATCCCCAAAAAATAGATAATGGTGACTAACCTTCTTTGTAGTAGGGGACTGATGTTAAATTCAACACCTAGAACGAACCATGACATGTTTATCTCTATATACTTCACCAGCTCTTGGCCCTCCTAGGACTCCATCAAAAGTCATGTCATCTATATAAAAAAATTAAATATGTGGGATGAAACCATGTATGGGTGAGTAAAACAATACCAAATAAGAGACCCCAAAATATCTAAAAATAAATCATTAATAGAATAGTCATCTCATCATCACAAAGTCATGTCAATCAAAATATGAGTAGTAACTATATGAACTCCTTGATATAATCCTAAAATATATGATGTATAAAGTATCTCTAAACCATTCTTCTCACCATATGATTTTTCTTGAGGTATCAATGTAATGATTATCCACGAGAACTTTCCCCCATGATCCCTTCTATCACTGATGGCTCTCATCTGAGATGTCATAATCGTCAGACCCCACCAAATAAGTACTTTTTTTTATCTCTAATGATCATGATACAAAGATGGATGATCTCTATTAGGGTCTATGGGGTATATGATAATCTTTTTTGAATAATCCTCTAAGTAGAAGATTATACGCCTAGGAATGTTGGTTCGAAAGATTCTACAAACCTTACTTAGGAAATATGATGGAATGATAGAGGATCACAATCCGGGTCACATGAAGGGATTATTGAACTCTATCAGAGGATAACCTTGTTGAAGGGATCAGAACTTTTTCATAGGATGTAATGGATCATCGTATCCTAATAGGGATGAACCAAGGGAACACACTCAACAAAAATAGTCCCAAACTAATGAAACAGAGGGAATAAACATTCCCGAGAGAAAGTACACGGTGTATCGGTCAATTAATGGCACTGCCTTTGCGTCATCATCCCACATATCATGGATTTCACTAAATACATGGTGTTTTGTTCATGATACATGGAATATACATATCATTATTTCATTAATCATGGAGCATTTCCGTGTCTATGTACACTAGCCCATTCTTGTGTACTTTGGAATGTGCTTGTTCCCTCTTGTCATGCTCGTGTACCTCTTTGCATTCGAGTAATGGGTCATGCACATGTACTTGGTACATTACAATATACCATGCCATGTCTATTCTAGTGTACCTATAGGATACATTTCTATTCAACATCCATTAGTAATAATTTGTGTGTTTTTTTATATTTTTCATAAAACATAGTGTTGAGGGAGAGTACAAAAAATAATGGGTTCTTATGATGTACATCTCTTGTTGTTAGGATTTTTACAGAAAATATACAGTTTTCTATGAATCTAACATGCACCAATACCTCCATTTATTACTCCAATATAATATTTTTTAAACATAGATATAGGATCAACCAATCATGGTTTTCAATATTGACAAGATTTTGATCATCACATTCGATAGGGAATCACGTTCATCACACCAAATTGTCTGAATGCCAAAAACTGTGAATTGAGGATCTCAAAATCCAAACCAAATCCATCTATGATGGTCCACTATCATTGTTGCACCATGATCTAATATTCAATAATTAACCCAAACCTATGGTGATGATTTTTTATTCTAATAAATTACTAGGAAATGATCATCCATTGAGTATTGGTCAGAGCACCGACCAAAGAGAATATTGGCAATGAACCTGAGAATAAAGGGACAAAAATTCTCAAAATATCAAAGAGTAATGAACTATGTCCATTTTTTTGGTTGTACTAAACATGATTCTATTATTATGATGACTGATAAGCCAATAATGAATAATAAAATACAATCAATTCCTAACCATTGGAATATAATTTAATAAACACAAATCGACCATAGATATGCAGATCAATATTTTTAGAAGGATTGAATCCATTTTAAATGTGATAAATAATCACAGATAGAATATAAAAAACAAAATCAAAACTATGGTTTGGATCAATCAATAATGAAGAAAGGTTTTATATCACAATTTTTTGTGAGATCCATAAGCACTATTGGCACACAGATTTCTAACCCATGATATGATATTGATCATTCAAGAATTATACTCTAACATATCCTATTTAAATATATAGGTTTATGTATATAACTATTGGTATTTCCATAATTTTTTTTATATAGTGGAGGGTTTTGGTTTATGATTTAATAAAATTTAAATAAATTAAATAATTTATTTAATTATAATTCTTCACATGAAGGAACTCAAGTTGGAATCCTAATATGAACAAATATTATGTCACATATATGGTAAAAACATATATTTTGGATTTATTGGATGTCTCATATTCTTAATCCAATAATCTATTGTGGATTTAATCCATTATTTTAGAAAAACTACACACTTGTGATATTATATTTTTTTATTATATAAAATATAAACCTCCACAGGCCCTTGAATCCTATGCTAATAGAGAAAATTTCATTGAAAATATTATTTAAAATATTATGAATAATTAAATTGGAAAACACATAGTCATTACATTATATGGACCTTGTCACAAACCTGCCCCGAGTCGACCCTGAATCGGTCACAAGGGCCAGCCTGTGACAAGTAACGAGAGGCATTCCCGATCCTACCGAGCTGACGAAAAGCACCAAGGGCATCAATAGATTACACAAGGGAACGATTTACCCATATATAAATAATCAAACAAATAGTGGAACGAAATGGACAGCCAAAAATACATTTATATGAAAACTGAAAAGAACATTATTTGTACAAGAAACTGAATGTAAAACTAATCTAACAACTCAACTGACCAAACCTGATAACCCACTAACTCCATGTGACCCCATTGGTCACTCTCCAACATAATGATCACACATCTCCCAAGGTGATCGAACTCAAGATGAAACCTGCACAAGGGCTAAAAACATAAGAAGACTATAGGCGTGAGTATTAAAACACATTATTATAGCACTATATTCTATTCACAATAAAAATCCTTTAATATTAAAGAAACATAAATTTAAAGTTCTAAATAAAAATATAAAGTAATTTTTTTCAAATGAGGTCCCATGCTATAAAAAATTACCATACAAAAACTTGCATCTTTTATAAACAAGAATGCTAGTAACAATTTTCAAATAAGTGAAACATTAAAATGAAAATAGTTTTTTAGAGGGATACTTTAAATAATTTAAAAATTTAAATAAATCACACACACTGATGAATTCATCAACCAAACACACCGTATACTGATAGTGAGTACAAAATAGCCAATGAGCATAACTCACGGGAACACCCCTAGTTACTAATTAGTTGTGAGCCTCAGGTAACTCGTATCTTGGTGAAAGAAACCAAAATAAATATCTGTTCTCATGAACATGAGCCAATAGTAGGGAGAATACCCATAAACTAGTGGTCTCCCAAAATCATCATCATCATTGTTTAGTTAGTGTTGTCATCGTCAAACTTGCTACGTGAAACATGGGACAAACCCCACGAGATCACTAGCATACTAGTACACATCTTCCCACCTAGATACCTGAGATTCCATTTAGTGATCAATGAAGTTTAAAATATTATCAAATACACTTTTCAAATCAAAATTCCATTACCAAACCATAAACACACCAACAGCCTGCAAACATGCTTCACATTTCATTAACGAATTAATAAACCACTAAAAAGTTTCGTAAAACAATTTCGAGGAGTATAACAGGGCCATTCACATTAAATCCACTAAAAATGATATTTTCAGGCAAAAAAACCATAAATAACAACACAAACCAGATTTGGATTCCCCAAAACCAATTAATAAATCACTTTCATGGACTATAAAATGGCCCCAAAAGATAGAACATGAAATATTGATGGAAACCATTTTTACAAAAATTATGTCAAACAGGCCTTTAAGCCTTTATCACAACTAACATTTGACCAAGGTATTCATTTAAATTTTATTAATGAGGTGTATATAGACCATTTATAGCATCAAAAAACATTCTTAAATCCCTTAAAACACTCAGGTTACATATTCAAACACAACCATTTTCCTAAGGATGTGAAACGGGCCATTTTCCAACAACTCGGGCCAAAACATGTTGTAAACCCCAACCCATTTGTTTGTAAAACCAAATCCGATTTGGAATGCCATAAAAGGACCCAAAAATACCATTTTTCATTCTTCCAATTCATTTATAAATCCAAACAAATAATTTTTAAATCACACATCACACATAAAAGCGAACCAGGCAATTTACCGAGCACATGACATGCCCTTTTTAAACAAAAAAAATTATTTTAAGAACTTGAAAAAGAATAAATGTAACACCCTAGGTAAATGAAGAATATGAAATTTTTATATTTATTCATATTTGTGAATAAAATATTAATATTACTTTAAAGGGAACGCTATGCTCGACGGCGTACCCAATATGCGACAATGGGTTCCTTTGAAATCTTACGTTGCACTCTAATAATAAAAAATATTATTTTAAATAGTAGTTAACGCCAAGCCATTGTAATGGAAGGAAATAACAGAACTAACTACAAAATTATTATATATGTTTTTCAAATATTTTTATTTTTATCCAATAAATGTTAGAGGCGTAAAATGCAAATGAATCCAATTTTAAGCATAAATCTTCTAATATTCTTTAAAAGGTTTATTAACCACCTTTTGACGGAGAACCCTTTTTAAATATACTTTTGACAATTCTATATGTTGTATTTGACAAAATAAAATCCTTCTTTAGAATTTGGACATCAAAATTTACTTTGTGTAAAGTTTTATTATTTTTCCGATAAAGATCATTTTTAGTGAAAATGTTTCATTTTAATTCAAAAACTCTTTTTAATCTGATTTATTTATATGGATAGATTATATTTTTAATTTATATTAAAGTTTATATAGAATATATTTTTACCATTTAATCCAATGGTGGTCATTGGAATTAATTTCACTTTAAAATTGGAATTAAACTCGTGTTAATCTTTTAATTGATACTGTTTCTTAAAAACACGCTATTTCTTTTGACAGCAAGAATTAATTATTAAATTAATTAATGAAACTTATATTTTTTTAATTTTTTAAAATATACATCATTTTTGAATTCAGAATATCAAATATAGATTAGGGTGAATTTTTTGTATTTTTCTGAAAAACATCAATTTTTGATGAATAGTGAAACCACTAAGTGGTAGTTAAAGAAACTGATTTTTTGTTTAAATGAAACATTACGACTTCTGTGATTTGATTTTCAAAAATACTACATACATGGTTTTAATTAGGAAGTAAAATGTGGTTCAATGAGATTAAAATAATTTTTGGTGAATAGAAACTTTTAAGTTTTATTAATCGCGACTAAAGGTAATTAGTGTAATTTATGGTAAAAATAATGTTTTAATAATATTAAATGACCTTGACACATGTACTACCCTTATTTGATGAGTCATGGACGACCAAGATAATCCATGGGTCAAATTGGGGACCCCATGGAGCCACTTTTGTTGGAAAATGACATTAATAACTTTTTATTTAAAGTTAAAATTAAAATGTCGCAAACATGTATTGTTTTACTAAAAAAAATTTTACATGGGGTTATACAAGTCATTTTTCCACTATAAATATTAATTATAAATATAAAAATATTTCAAACATCATGATATTTTTTTATAATTTTTAGATATTAAATAAACTAAATTATTTTTGACACCATGATGATGCAGCGATTACCTCATTATTTAATGATTTAAATAAAATGAATAGATAATGTAAAATATAAGCCCTACACTTGTTAAAAACCTAGTGGATGGGTTTAATTCTAACTATTATCACCTTATACCTTAAATATATAATTTTGGGACCTTTAAAATCCGAAAATCATTTTATAATAAAGTAAAAGTTAATAACTTTCCAAGAGTGCCCCTCCTCTCCTCTTATAAAAGGCCCCCACCTCTCCCACCTTACCCACACCTCTCAAGCCTTCGGCTCAGACAAACCCTGATCATTTCATCTCTCCACATCCCTCTCTTCATCATTTAAGCCTCACCGTTGGTCATAATCCTTTCCAAGTAATACTTTGAGCTCAAATCAAAAAGAGTTACCCGATTCAAAGGCAATGTCTTCCCTTGTGTTCTTTTGTTTTATTTTGCTTCTCCAACCCTATAAAGTCTTTTTATTCCTTTATTTTGTAACAACAACAGTATCTTCAATATACCAGGATGTTGTTATGAAAATTATTATAGCTAAAATTACACACACATTCGTCTAATGGTTAAAGAACACACTGTTTCTGTGGATGGTGAATTTCTGCCTCACGAAACGACGATTGTTCAATATTTTCTTAACACCTTTCATGGTGACCATTATGATGTCACCATATTTTATATATGATATATATGGTATTTATGTTTTCTATATTCTTCTGAATTTTATATTTAAAACATGTCTTTTTGATTTCATGATGTGGAAATGCCATAATTTCATACGAGGAAGTGTGGACTACCGCCCCCTCAAGTGATGTGACTCGTTCATGCAATACATGGAATGTATAAAGAATGAAATTAATGAACATATGTGACCTATATAAAATATTTAATATACTTTAATTATAACATATATATCTCTCAATTATTTTTAATTCCATTAATATGACAAAGAAATGAAAGTAGCTTTCATGCGTACATACGGCCTACCGTCTCCATGAATGGTGCATTTCATTTATTTTTATCTCTAAATGTTATGGAGTAGTATAAAATGAATATTTACTGGATATATATTATATTTAAATCATTAATACTATTCTGGAGATGATTTAATTATAACTACATGGACAATCATTTGCAAACAAGATCATTTTTATCTCATGTACAAAACATCGACAAAAACGTCTGATATGAACTCACATTATTAACCAATTATTATAACATTATAATATGTGATATGAACTGAATAATAATATTCAAAATAGTTCCTTAAAAATTTATAAATTGACCAATGTTTATTATTCAGGAATATAAATAAACGAACAAGACAAGTCAGACTTGAGGTAAGGGATCCAACCACTCTCTTTCTTTTTAAGTACACTCTTTTATGTCATTCCTTTTAAGATCGTCTTTCTTATGATTTAGATGTTCTTTTATATTACTATTACTGTAATTTTTATGTACATATGATGATAGACCCTATTTTCTCTCATCAATCCATTTTGGAAGTTTTGAGTGGCGCCGTTAGGCTGCCAAATTTTCATAAGGGATCCAACCTCTCTTTTTCTTTTTAAGTACACTCTTTTATGTCATTAATTTTAAGCTCATCTTTATTATGATTGGGATGTTATTTTATATTAATATTACTTTATTTTTTATTTTCATATGATGAGAGACCCTATTTTCTCTCATCAATCCATTTTGGAAGTTTTGAGTGGCGCTGTTAGGCTGCCGGATTTTCATAAGAGATCCAACCTCTCTCTTTCTTTTTAGGTACTCTCCTTTATGTCACTTATTTTAAGCTCCTATTTGTTATGTTTGCGGATGTTCTATTATATTACTGTTTCTGTAAATTTTATGTTAATATTATTAGATACCCCATTTGTTCTCATCAATCCATTTTTGTAAGTTTTAAGTGGCACCGTTAGGATGCCGAGTTTTTGTAAGGGATTTTTCATCTCACTTTTATTCCCGTGACATTTATGCTACGTTTGCCACAATTTCCATTGAGTGGTGTATGTACTTCCCATTATTATACACTTTGTGTAGTATAATTTCATTTATGGGTATTTACATCTTCATTTTATGACCCTTCTTCCATGGGGTGTACGTTTCGAAAGTTACCCAACTCAATAAGGGGACCTTTCACCCTCCTCATTTTAAAAGTCTTCTTTTGTTATGTCTTTTAATTCACATACAATTATGTTGGGATATGTTCTTTTACATCCTTATTTATGTCAATTTTATGTCCAAGTGATGAGATACCATTTTCTCTCTCATTAACTCATTTTTTTAATTTTAAAGTGACGTTGTTAGGCTGTCGGATTTATGTAAGGGAACTTCTTAACCCACTTTCAATTCTTTGGTTTAAACCTCTACTTCATGATTTTATTATTCCAAGATTATGTGTGGAATCTATATATTGTAATTTCCAAAAACCTTTGTGTATATATACTGTTTCTACACATAATCATCTCATCGATAAATTATTAAGAACCTGTATGGGAAATCATAACTCAATCTCATTTCATTGAGTTAAATATCTATGTCATTGGTTTTGTTTTTTCAAGATTATGTGTGAATGACCTCTGATTGTTTCACACTTAATATCCACTTATATTGGGTTTATTTATATTTCTCACACATAATTATGTGATATATTTATCCTTAATTTAAAGATACCATCTTTATAATGGATTTTATCTCAATTTACATTTCCATTGAGACTTCATTGTTGTAATGCACCAATTCACTTTTATATGGCGTGTATACTATCCTTTGACATATTATACCATGAATCGCTTTATTCTCATGATATTTTAAAGCTCGGATTAAATGTTATTCTACAATTATTTGTATTCAAGAGTCTCTCATTTTGTTAAAAACTCTTTAAAAAAAATATCGTTTTAAATGTTTTAAAGATTCATTGTTCTAACTTTTTATCTTTAATGTCCAGGTTTTCAAAATGGTTTTCAGTATTTATTTATATGGAAATTAATGTTTTAAAATTATAATTCCATTAAAATCTTCAAAGTGGTATGGGACACTTTGATTCAAAAATCTCTTTTAAATGGATTTTTAAAATGGATTGATTAATTCAATATCTTGGAATTACTTATTGTGATTACAAATGAAATGTTGTTATTGAAATGTTTATATTTTCAATATTTCATATGATGGTACTTGGACATTTTATGGGTGGTTATGTGATAAACCATATGATGGGTGGTGCTCTGAATACCAGGACGGGTGGTTATGTTATAACCTCCAATGCATTGGGTATAGAAGTCGGCCATATGGCTATTCCATTAAGTATGTGTGGAAGTTGACCGTATGGTTATTCCATTTAAGTATGTTTATGTCCCAAGTTACCTGTATATGTTATGTGTTCTTTATATGGGTTTTATGGTAATCTTTTGGTTACAAAAGGGTAAGTAATGGTCTTTTATTCCGTGAAGAGTTTTTTACTACTTCATAATGGTGAAATGTATTACTTTGGTAAAGTATTCATGGTTTACTTTTTGTTTTGAAATACTAATCGTTTTCCTTCTTCGTGTATCCTTTATTGGGCTTTTTATGCTCATCCCAAGTTTTTTAAATGTTTCCCACAGAACTTAAAGATGAATAGGGTCAAGGATGGGATCAAGGAAAGACATTCTATCTAAAACATTGAACTAGACATGTTTCTTTTTAAGTGTTTTTTTTAATTTTATGGAACCTTAGTAGAATTGTCTACTATGTAATATTTTGAGATGAAATAGTTATGACCTAATTCTCTAAAACACTAAACCTGAAAAGATCCTCTATGTGAATTATTAATTTAATTCATGATTAAGTAATGTTTAAGGTCGGGGCCTTATAGTTGGTTTCAGAGGTCGGTATAGATAACTTTAGAGGTTAGGGTATTCTCTAAGAATAAGTGACATTACCATAATGGTTAAGATTTTAGAAAGAGTCCTAGTTTTAGATAAAGTGAATGAGTAAGTATATCTTAGTGTTTATCTTCCTCATTTGTATATGATGGTTTTGTTGATATACTCACAATGACCTTTTTGGTTTTAGTAAATTGCTGGATCTAGCAGGCACCAAAGTAATAGTGGATGTGAAGGAAACGGTGATAGTTTTCTGAGTGAGAAACTGAATGATATCTGAGCTGCAATGAGAACTCTTGTGTTTATCCTCAACCAACTATCTGGAGTCATGATTGACCACCTAAACCTTGGTGATTTCTATAAGGCATCATATATGCGAGAAACAAATCCCTACGGAACTACAGGTAATAATCATAAAGGTAAGTGTGTTCATGAACCTATGTGTCAAAGATGTGGAAAGAAACACCTAGGAAAATGATTCAAAGGGACAGAAATATTCTATAGATGTGGAAATGAAGGTCATAAAGCAAGAACCCCCCATGGAAAAAGGAAGCATCTAGTTGACTCGAGGAAAGGGAAAAAAGTTCTTTATGAGGGATCAGTTGAATGTTTTAAATGTGGTGTGCATGGTCATTATTCAAACACATGTCCTATGAATAAGTTTCGGGAATGGGATCACTAAGGTCGTACAAATATTCATTTACCAACACCTAATGTCATTCTGATCGAGGATGAAGAAACTAACAATGACTAATCAAAGGTATGGATTATTTCTTAACATTTGTTTTCATATTTTGGAGTCTTAGGATATGATTCATTATTTTGTTTTTAGGAAAGAAGTATTTCAGAATAAGTTGGAAAGGAATGGTTAATGGATCATGAAGAATGTTGAATGAGTAAGAAGTCAACATATAAGGGCTTCAAAAGTTATGGTAAAATTCCTAAGAGTATTAAGTATCTTTTGACGATGGGGTTACATTATAAGACTTTTTATAGTATGTATAACTCTGATATTTGATATATGAAAATTTTAATCAAGGAATAGTTATCTGTTCTTTTGTGAACATAGTTATAAAGAACCATTTGGGTTTATATGATCCTTACTTTTGAGGCAAAAATGGGTTACTATATGTTATGATGGAACGTGAAAGGCTTGAGATAAAATTGAGGTTAAATTATGTTATGGTTATTTTTGATGATTTTATCTCATTTTGGGGAATTATTTGAGAATTATATAGTTTGGAAAAAGTACAACACGCAGACCGTGTGACAACCCGTCACATCGGACAAAGCTGCGGGAATCAAACCCACAACCAAAGTGTGACTGGTATTTATCGCCTATCACTGGAATACGTGAAGTCCTTGGTTAGTTTGAATAATTATTTTTAGTTAGATGATTTTATGAATTATGAGTAAGTTGATTTTGGTTTATCTATGGAAATTATTAACCTATCATGGAGGATATGTGATTAGGTTAATTATTTTTCAGTAAGAGACTTTAAGATCAATTGATGTTGTTTGGAGATAAATGTTACGATTTAACTTGGAGGAATATGTGATTAAATCCTTCAAATATTTGGGTTTCAATCTTAGTTTGGTTTACTTTTGGTCTTCGTTGAAATTTGGGTCTTGTTGGTCAAATTTTGGAGATTAAGAATAGATTTCCTTTTTATAAAGGATTATCCTTTTGGGTATTATCTGATCTCATACTAACCTTTTTGGTTTTAGTTTTGGTTAAGGTCTAAAGACATGGGAAGTATACAGTTCTATTTAGTGGATTAGGTGATTCTCTAGAAGTTGATTATAGCTCTCTTAATGTAAACAAGTCATCCTAAATATCCATCTTTTAGAGAATATATGAGTTTGTGTAGGAAATCTAGTAAGAGATGAAGGTCAACACGAAAAGTAAGTATATTTCCTTATTATTTAGTTAAGCTCATAAATAAATTCCTCAATGAAAAGTAACTTAAAAACAAAAATTTTGTCTGTTATCTTTTCCTACTGGGGAATCGAATACCGTTTAACCCATCAAAAGTTTGTGATTTTCTGGTGGTTAACTTTCTCCTAAACATGTTTTCTATCACCCTCCCTCAGAACATGACCCTTTGTTTTTTCTTCCATATCCATGTTTTCATTCATGTAATCCTAGTATGGGTTAAATCGGGTGACCTTTTTACTTCCCTTTCATTCTTTTAAAGTGATATTTTAAGTTACTCCTTTTCTGATGTGGGACTTTCAATGAAGTTTCTGAGCCCAATTTTAAAATTACAAGGATGCAATTCCCAAAACGGGGGAAGGATGTAACACCCCAGGTAAATGAAGATTATGACCTTTTGAAATTTATCCATATTGGTTAATAAAATATTAATATTACTTTAAAGGTAACGCTATGCTCAATGGCATACCCAATACGTGACAATGAGTTCCTTTGAAATCTTATGCTGCACTCTAATAATAAAATAATATTATTTTAAATGGTAGTTAATGCCTAGCCATTATAATGGTGAGAAAGAACAGAACTAACTACAAAATGATTATATATTTTTGTCAAATATTTTTACTTTTATCTAATAAATGTTAGAGGCGTAAAATGAAAATGAATCCAATTTTAAGCATAAATCTTCTAATATTCTTTAAAAGGCCGATTAACAGCCTTTTGATGGAGAACCCTTTTTAAATATACTTTTGACAATTTTATATATTTTATTTGAAAAAATAAAATCCTTCTTTAGAATCTGGACATCAAAATTTACTTTGTGTAAATTTTTGTTATTTTTACAATAAAGATCATTTTTAGTGAAAATATTGCATTTTAATTCAAAACCTCCTTTTAATATGATTTATTTATATGGATAGATTATAATCTTAAGTGAGATTAAAGTGTATTTAGAATATATTTTTACCATTTAATACCATGGTGGTCATTGGAATTAATTTCACTTTGAATTTGGACTTAAACCAGTGTTAATCTTTTAATAGATATTGTTTCTTAAAAACACACTATCTGTTTTGAAAGTGGGAATTAATTATTAAATTAATTAATTCAACTTATATGTTCTGAATTTTTTAAAATAGAAATCATTTTTGAATTAGGAATATCAAATATAGCTTAGGGTGAATTTTTGGTATTTTTCTGAAAAACTTCAATTTTTGATGAATAGTGAAACCACTAAGTGGTAGTTAAAGAAACTGATTTTTCATTTAAATGAAACATTACCACTTCTGTGATTTTATTTTCAAAAATACTACATACATGGTTTTCATTAGGAAGTAAAATGTGGTTCAATATGATTAAAATAATTTTTGGTGAATAGTAACTTTTAAGTTTTATTAATTGCGATTAAAGGTAATTAGTGTAATTTAAGGTAAAAATAATGTTTTAATAATATGAAATGACCTTGACACATGTCCTACCCTTATTTTATGAGTCATGGCAGACCATGAAAATCCATGGGTCAACTTGGGGACCCCATGGAGCCACTTTGGTTGGAAAATTACATTAATAACGTTTTATTTAAAGTTAAAATTAAAATGTCACAAACATATATTGTTTTACTAAAAAAAATTTACATGGGGTTATACAAGTCATATATTTGACAATAAATATTCATTATAAAGATAAAAATATCTACTAAATCATGATATATTTTTTTTATAATTTTTAGATATTATATAAATTAAATTAATTACAACACCATGATGATGCAGAGATTACCTCATTGTTTAACGATTTAAATAAAATGAAAAGATAATGTAAAATCTAAGACCTATAGTTGTCAAAAACCTATTTTATGGGTGGATCTAGAACTCTTATCACCTTATCCTCTAAATATATAATTTTGGGACCTTTAAAATCCTAAAATCATTTTATAATAAAGTAAAAGTTTATAACTTTCCAAGAGTGCCCCCCCTCTCCTCTTATAAAAGGCCCCCACCTCTACCACCTTAACCACACCTCTAAAGCCTTTGGATAAGCCAAAACCTGACCATTTCATCTATCCACATCCCTCTATTAATAATTGAAGCCTCACCTTTGGGAAGAATCATTTCCAAGGAAGCCTTTGAGCTCAAATCAAAAAGAGTTACCTGATTTAAAGGTAAGGTCTTCCCTTGTGTTATTTTGTTTTATTTTGCTTCTCCATCCATATAAACTCTTTTTATTCCTTTATTTTGTAAAAAACCAGTATATTAAATATACTAGGATGTTTTTACGTGAATTATTCAAACTACACTTACACACACCTTCATCTAATGGTTAAAGAACATACTGTTTCTGTGGATGGTGAATTCCTGCCTCACGAAACGATGATTGTTCAATCTTCTCTTAAAACCTTTCATGGTAGCAATTATGATGTCACTATATTTTATATATGATATATATGGTATTTATGTTTTCTATATTCTTATGAATTTTATATTTAAACATGCCTTTATGCTTTTCATGTTGTGCAAATGCGATAATTTCATACGAGGAAGTGTGGACTACCGCCCCCTCAAGTGATGTGACTCGTTCATGAAATACATGGAATGTATAAAGAATGAAATTAATGAATATATGTGACATATATAACATATATATTATACTTTAATTATAATATATATCTCTCTCAATTATTTTTAATTTCATTAATATGACAAAGAAATGAAAGTAGCGTTCATGCGTACGTACGACCTATCGTTTTCCATGAACGGTGCATTTCATTTATTTTTATCTCCAAATGTTATGGAGTAGTATAAAATGAATATTTACTGGGTATATATGATATTTAAATCATTAATACTATTCTGGAGATTATTTACTTATAACTATATGGACAATCATTTTCAAACAAGTTCATTTTTGACTCATGTACCAAACATCGACAAAAACGTCTGATATGAACTCACATTATTAACCAATTATTATAACATTATAATATGTGATATGAACTGAATAATAATATTTAGAAGAGGTCATTAATAAATTATAAATTGACCAAAGTTTATTATTTAGGAATATAAATAAACGGACAAGACAAGTCAGACTGGAGGTAAGGGATCCAACCTCTCTCTTTCTTTTTAAGTACACTCTTCTATGTCATTCATTTTATGCTCATATTTCTTATGATTGGGATGTTATTTTATATTAATATTAATTTAAGTTTTATGTTCATATGATGAGAGACCCTATTTTCTCTCATCAATCCATTTTGGAAGTTTTGAGTGGCGTCGTTAGGCTGCCGAATTTTCGTAAGGGATCTAACCTCTCTCTTTATTTTTAAGTACACTCTTTTATGTAATTACTTTTAAGCTCATCTTTCTTATAATTGTGATGTTATTTTATATTACTCATACTTTACTTTTTATTTTCATATGATGATGGACCCTATTTTCTTTCATCAATCCATTTTGGAAGTTTTGAGTGGCGTCGTTAGGCTGCCGAATTTTTATAAGAGATCCAACCTCTCTCTTTCTTTTTAAGTACTCTCCTTTATGTCACATATTTTAAGATCCTATTTGTTATGTTGGGGGATGTTATTTTATATTCATGTTTCTATATATTTTATGTTAATATGATTAGAGACCCTATTTGATCTCATCAATCCATTTTTGGAAGTTTTAAGTGGCGTTGTTAGGCTGCCGAGTTTTCGTAAGGGATTTTTCATCTCACTTTTATTCCTGTGACATTTATGCTATGTTTTCCACTATTTCCTTTGAGTGGTGTATTTACTGCCCATTATTATACACTTTTTTTAGTATAATTTCACTTATGGGTATTTTAATCTTCATTGTATGACCCTTCTTCAATGGGGTGTACGTTTCGAAAGTTACCCAACTCGGTAAGGGGGCCTTTCACCCTCCTCTTTTTAAAAGACTTCTTTTGTTATGTCTTTTATTCACATACTATTATGTTGTGATATGTTATTATACATACTTATTTATGTAAATTTTATGTCCAAGTTATGAGATACCATTTTCTCTCTCATCAACTCATTTTTTGAATTTTAAAGTGGTGCCGTTAGGCTGTCGGATTTCTGTAAGCAAACTTCTTAACCCACTTTCAATTCTATGGGTTAAACCTCTAGTTCTTGATTTTATTATGCCAATATTATGTATGGAATATCTATTTTGTAATTTCCAAAAACCTTTGTGTAGATATACTATTTCTACACATAATCATCTCATTGATAAATTCTTACGAACTTGGATGGGAAATCATAACTCAATCTCATTTCATTGAGTTAAATATCTATGTCATTGGTTTTGTTTTTCCAAGATTATGTGTGAATGACATATGATTGTTTCACACTTAATATCCACTTATATTGGGTGTATTTATAATTCTCACACATAATTATGTGATATATTTATCCTTAATTTAAGGATACCATCTTTATAATGGATTTCATCTCAATTTACATTTCCATTGAGACTTCATTGTTGTTATGCACCAATTCACTCTTATATAGTGTGTATAATGTCCTTTGACATATTATATCATGAATCACTTTATTCTCATGTTATTTTAAAGCTCTGATTAAATTTTATTCCTCAATTATTTGTGTTCAAGAGTCTCCTATTTTGTTAAAAACACTTTAACAAAAATATCGTTTTATATGTTTTAAAGATTCATTATTATAAATCTTTATCTAAATGTCCATGTTTTCAAAATGTTTTTCAGTATTTATTTATATGGACATTAATGTTTTAAAATTATAATTCCATTAAAATCTTTAAAGTGGTATGGGACACTTTGATTCAAAAATCTATTTTAAATGGTTTTTGAAAATGGATTAATTAATTCAATATCTTGTAATTACTTATTGTGATTGAAAATGAAATGTTGTTATTGTAATGTTTATATTTTAAATATTTTATATGATGGTACTTCGACATTTTACAGGTGGTTATGTGATAAACCATATGACGAGTGGAGCCGTGAATACCAGGATGGGTGGTTACATTATAACCTCCAATGCATTGGGTATGGAAGTTGGCCGTATGGCTATTCCATTAAGTATGTGTGGAAGTCAACCGTATGGTTATTCCATTTAAGTATGTTTATGTCCCAAGTTACCTTTATATGTTATGTGTTCTTTAAATGGGTTTTATGGTAATCTTTTGGTTACAAAAGGGTAAGTAATGGTCTTTTATTCAGTGAAGTATTTTTTACTGCTTCATAAAGGTGAAAAGTATTACATTGGTAAGGTATTCATGGTTTAGTTGTTGTTTTGAAAAAATAACAGTTTTCCTTTCTTTGTGTATCCTTTACTGGGATTTTTATGCTCATCCCATGTTTTTGAAATGTTTTCCACATGACTTAAAGATGAATAGGGTCAAGGATGGGATCAAGGAAATAAATTCTATCTAAAACATGGAACTAGACATGTTTCTTTTTAAGTGTTTTTTATTTTATGGAAACTTAGTAGAAGTGTATACTATGTAATCTTTTGAGATGTAATAGTTATGACCTAATTCTCAAAAAATCTAAACCTGAAAAGATCCTATATGTGAATTATTCATTTAATTCATGATTAAGTAATGTATAAGGTCGGGGCCTTATAATAAAACACTAATTTCAAGACATATTTTACTATATCTACTATAACATGTTCCAAATACCATAAACCATGTTCTAAACTACGCAAAATAGTTTCAAAAGATAGCGGATCATTTAAACAAATACTTGGTGTGCACTTTTACGACAAAACAACTCTACCTTTCACAAAACAAGGCTTAAAAATCATTTTTCACACTAATAAAATTATCCAAAGGATGAAAAACAATAATAAACACATATATCAGATGTGAAAAAAAATAAAATGATGAAACTTAAATGATAAAGTCATGTCCAAGGTATATCCTACCTCAAATCCTTGGCGTAAGGGAAACACACACCCCATATCACCGTCTGAGGGTTTATAAACCCTAAACCTATTATGACTAGACCCAAATGAACAAAACCCCCATAAAAAATAATGGGATAATATAACCCTAGGTCTAACATGACTAGGGGAGAATATATAACCAATAAATAATGAAAGGAGGAGGAAGAGGTATGAGAAAGGAGAAGGAATCTTACCTTTCCACCTAGAAAACTCTTCATCTTCCATTAGATCTTCCCCCTTATAAAAATGGGAATGGATTGGAACATATTTAATAGTATCCTAAGGTATGGAAGAACCATGTAAAGAATAGTTTTGGGAAAAAGTACAAATTGAATGATTTATGGATGAAACGATTTACCTTCTCAATTCTGGACGTTTTGAAGAAACCTGAAAACATTCTCCCTAATACTCAATAAAAATGAGCTCCAAAGAGGTAAAATAGATAATGTGGGATAGGATAGGTATTTGGGATTTGAATGTTAAGTGGAATAAAGAAAAATATTAAAAAATAAAAAAGATATAAAAGAAACAAATTATATTTTTAAAACTGGAAATGAGCCCATGGGCTGACACAATACCTAAATAAATAACCCAAATTAGCCATGATTATTAATTATTAATGGGTCCAAAATGATATTTAGGGTTGAATATGTCAGGGGAAGATAAATAGGAAGTTTATTGAGTCAAAAATTATAAAACATTTAACGATTTATAAAAGAAACAAAAAATGTTTTCAAATCTGGAAAATGAGCTCATGGTTTGGCCAAAATCAAGAAGTAACCACCCTTTCTACAAAAACTCAAAAAAAATTGAGGCACTCAAAGATGGATGATTAGATATAGATGAATATTTAAATCTCAACATTAATCTCAACCAAGACCTAGTAAAAGGATCAGGATTTCCAATGAACCAGATCATAACAAAGGCATGAAAAAACGGGTGTGACAATTCTCCCCACCATTAAAGCTTTCCTCCCCCTGAAAGACATAGAACATTCTAGACGATTGATAAAAAGATAAGGATTATTTATCAATATGGTCCAACATCCTAATCCAATGAAACACCATAAACCATTAATGTAACTTAATCCTCTTACCTCAACCAAAACACCAACTTTCAATCACTTCCTGAGAATCAACCGAAAGATCGAGTCACTACCTACACAACCAAACCAAGAACCTGGTTGTTGGGCCTTCTACCAATGAACCAAAAAATCACCCAAACCAAAGAGAACTCATGAAAACAAAATATTCCATTGGATTATGGGATGGAATCCCCACCATTAAGAAACTACTATCACTAGATAAGTTCTTAGGTGAAAAAATTAATAAGACCCGTGGTGGGTCTCCCCACCATTAAAACCCAACTTGCAATGAACAAAAAAGAATTCAAAATGAGCTAGAATCATGCATCACTCACACAAGCCCACCAAATCTCTCCTGCAACAACCTACCACCGCATGTTTAAAGGAATATAACATAAGCATTTAAGCGACCCATTCTCGAATGGTGGCGGCAAGAACTAGGCCAACACTCTCTGAACAGATCCAAACCACCACTAATTAGGGAGGGGAGGGGAGGGGACCCAATCATTGGGCCATTGAAACCACAAAAGAAACAGAGTAACTACCTCACTGAAATGGTAGAGGTATGATTTTAGCAATACTAACCACAATTTTAGGATTCCTGACTACGTGTCAGCTTCACTTTGAAACCTATGGTTGGGGATCTAATGGATGAAGCATCTCATCACTTGCAGTCAGGCTTTGATAATCCCCAACTTGTACTCCATCCCTTAGTTCCACAAAGTTCCACATAACACTCCCTGGAAGAAATAATAGATCAAGAGACACCATGAAACTCTCTTCCTCAACAACACATTTTTATCCAAACAAGAACATGGAGATACACAACACTATTTTCTCTCACTCTGAACGAGGAGCAGAATGAACAAGGCACACAAAAACACCCACTAAACATCATTGAGCACAACTTCTACAATCAAGAGAATCGCCATAAATGGAAGACACATTAAATCGATCCAAAAAACTCTCTATTTCAACAATTGAGCTGACGTATCATTATAAGAGGTGGATTTGACATTTGAAACAAATCCTTAGGTTGATCAGTAGGAAAGCATGCAAATGGAGAACCATTTGTGGCCACATCACAACATCCAACACAACTTTAGAAACCCACAGAACATTACCCCAAAACTGAGCCACCGACAAGATCCCATCTCAAGATGCAACAATAGTATGACTTCTAGATCATAAGGAAGCATGCCGAAAAGAAAACACTTCTAAGACATAGGATAAACCATCCACATAATCATCAGTTCAAAACAAACACCACGAATTTTTCAGCTCAAAACCCTATGGAAAAAAAAATAAACTAACTTGGTGGATTTTCACATTCACCAGTGGTGTTTCATCAAGTCTCACTCACATGAACATTTATGTGCCACCCCGGGAACTCAAATACCGTGCCATACCATCCATTCATACAAATATCCACAAAACCATTCATGTGGGATCCCATGAAAATACTGAATTCAAAAATAAAACATCATCATTACGAAAATAATTGTGTACCTTTCAAAAGAACATTAACCACCAAATCAAAAACCATTTTTAGATTTCACAAGACAAGACACGCTTCATCAAGAACCATTTGATTAATAAAACAATCCATTTCATTTAATATAACATCAAAAAATAACCATTATATTCCAAATAACCCTTTCCCATTTAATTTTTTTTAGCAAGGTATATATTCATAATCTTACAACCACAAAGGCCAAAACCCCTTTCCAAAAAAACACTAGCTGCTCAAAACCAAATTTCCCAAGCCAATTCATCATATTGAAGCACTTTTCAATAGGCGAAAACACACCATTTAAAACAAAGTTTCAGAATTTCATTAAAATGATTCACACTTTCAAATCCATTTATTTCAACAAACCATAAGTTTAAATTAGGGAAAATTTAATCCTATTAAATCATTTCCACTTCCTCCCAAAAATTTGTTAAACAAACACTACCTTCCTAAACCATTCTTATATTTAATTTTTAGAAAACCCCTTTTCCCCTTTTTGAAATTCAATCCTTCCTCTAAAAGCCATTTCCATAATTCTCACATAAGTATTTTCAAAATAAAAATTCATAATTCAAGAATGGTCCAAGAAACCCACAAAAGGGAACTAATGTCGATGGGTTACTTGACCATATGGTTGGCGACCATATGTCAAACACAACACCAACACATAGAGACTTATTAGGACCATACCCTGGATCCACATGCTTATCCAGGCCCAGCGAGCTCATGGAGGCCATTAGTCAGACTCCCCTGGTCATATCCCAATAGAAAACAATAAACAAGAAGAAAGGAAACTAATAAAACTAGACATCCCATGGAAACTCAAGGATCAGAACAAGTAAGAGTTTGTGACGATCTCCCCACACATACCCCTAAAGCCCCAAAAATACCACTCCAACTACCTTGACATACCCAAAATAAAAATGGTGCACTAAAAAAAGGTCTGCTATGAGCCGACCTCCTCGGATACAATTTTTTCATGAACCAGCCTCAGTCAACCCTGAACCGGTCACATGGTCTAGCTTGTGACAAGTCCCGAAAGGCGTTATCGATCCTCCCTGGATAGAGACAAGGACCAAGGAAATCAATAGTGTACACAAGGGAGAGATTTCTCCCATATATAAACAATCAAACAAACAACTGAAAAAAATGGAAAGCCCAAAATAAATTTATATAAAAACTAAACTGAACATTATTTGTGAAAGAAACTAAATGTTCAACTAAACGAACTACTCATGTGACCTGACCCAATAACCCACTAAATCCATGTGACCCTACTGTTCACTCTCCAATATAATGATCACATGTTGCCCAAGGTGATCGAACTCAATATGAAACCTGTACAAGGGCTAAAAATAGAAGAAGACTATAAGTGTGAGTATTAAAACTTAGTAGTTTAGCATGATATTATATTCCCAAATCACATCCTTTAAAATAAAAGAAACATAAATTTCAAGTTTTCAATACAAATATAAATTTATGTTTTCCAAATTAGGTTCCATGCTATAAAAAAAATTACCATGCAAAAACTTGCATGTTTTATAAACAAGAATTCTAGTAACAATTTTCAAATAGGTGAAACTTCAAAATGAAAATAGTTTTCAAGAGAGATTTTTTAAATAATATAAACTTTTAAATAAGTCACACACACTGATGAATTAAACAAACAGACACACCTTATGCCGATGGTGAGTACAAAATATCCAATGAGCACAACTCACAGGAACACCCCTAGGAACTAGTTAGTTGTGAGCCCATGGTACCTCGTATCTCGGTGAAAGTAACCATAATCAATATATTTTCTCATGCACAGGAGCCACTAGTAGGGAACATACCCATAACCTAGAGGTTCCCCAACAACATCATCATCATAGTTTAGTTATTATTTTCATCATCAAACTTGCTACGTGTAACAGGGTCCAAACCCCACGGGATTACTAGCTTACTAGTACACGTCCACCCACCAAGATACCCATGATTCACTTTAGTGCTCAATCAAGTAACACAAATTATCAAATACACTTTTAACATCAAAAATATATTACCAAACCATAAAAACACAAACATACCGCAAATTTGATTCACATTTCTTCCATGAATCAATAAACCAATAAAAAGTTTCGTAAAACAGTTTCAAGGAGTATAACGAGGCCTTGCACATAAAATCCATTCAGAAATGATATTTTAAGGCCAGAAACCCATAAATAACAAATCAAAATATATTTTTAAGCCCCAAAACCAATTAATAAATCACTTTCATGGACCATAAAATGTCCCCAAAATATAGAACATGAAATACAGATGGAAACCATTTTTACAAAAAAATGCCAAACAGGACTTTAAGCCTTTCTCAAAACTAACATTTGACCAAGGTATTAATTTCAATTTTATTAAGGAGGTGTATACACACCATTTAAAAGAGAAAAACAAATTCTTAAGTCACTTAAAACACTCAAGTTACATATTCAAAACACAATAATTTTCATAAATATGTGAAACATGCCATTTCCCAACAACTTGGGCCAAAACAAGTTGTAAACCCAAACCCATTTGTTTGTAAAACCAAATCCAAATTGTAAATACATATAAGGACCCAAAAAACCATTTATCATTCATCTAATTAATTTATAAATCCAAAAAAATAATTTTTAAATCACACATCACGCATAAAATCCAATCGGGAAATTTACTGAACACATGACATGTCATTTTTAAACAGAAAAATTTATTTTAAGAACATGACAAGGAATAAAACACCAATTTCATGAAATATTTTTTAAAATCTAATATAAATTTTAAAAATACCATAAACCATGTTTTAAACCTCAGAAAACATTTGTGAAAGATAGTGGAATATTTAATCAAAAACTTGGTGTGCACTTTTATGACAAAACAACTCTACCTTTCCCAAAACAAGGCTTAAAAAACCATTTTTCACACTAATAAAATTATACCAGGGATGAATAAAAATAATAAAAATATATATTATATGTGAAAAATAATAAAATTATGAAACATAAATGATAAAGTCATGTTAAAGGGATATCCTACTTCAAATCCTTGTTGTAATAGAAACACACACACAATATCACCATCTGAGGGATTATAAACCCTAAACCTATGATTACCAGCCACAAATGAACAAAAACCCCATAAAAATAATGGTATAACATAACCCTAGGTCCTACATGACTATGGGAGAATAGAAAACCATGAAATAATGAATGGATGAGGAAGAGGTAGGAGAAAGGAGATGGAATCTCACCTTGCCACCTAGAAAACTCTTTGTCTTCCATTAGATATGCACCCTAGGAGAAATGGTAATGGTTTGTAACTTCTTTTATAGGTTAATAATGTCTGTAATAACTAGTTAATGAATATTTTTAGGAAAATTAAAATGAATTGAATGATTTATGGATGAAACAATTTACCTTCTCAATTCTGGACGTTTTGAGGAAACCTGGGAACGTTCACCATATAATTCGATTAAAATGAAATCCAAAGAACAAAAATAGATAATGGGGGTTATTATAGGTATTTTTTCTTATATTGGGATGTGTAATCACTAAAAAATATTTAAAAATTGAGAAATATATAAAAGAAATAAATTATATTTTAAAAAATAGAAATGGGCCCCCGGTCAGGCCCAACACCTAAATAAGTAACCCGAATTCACCATTATTATTAATTCATAATGGGTCTAAAATGATATGTAGGCTTGAATATGTAAGGGGAGGAAAAATAATAAGTTTAACGAGCCAAAAATGATAAAAAATGAATGAGTTATAAAAGAAAAAAATATGGTTTTAAATCTGGAAATAGGCTTACGGTTTGGCCCAAATCATGAAGTAACCACACTTTCTTCAAAAACTCCAAGAAACATAATTGAGGCACCCAAATAAGGAAGATTATATATAGATGAAACTTTAAAACTCAACATTAATATTACCCAAGACCCAAGAAAAGGATCGGGATTTCCAATGAACCAAATCAAAACCAAGACATGAAAAACCGGGCGTGACAGACCTCATGTATTTTCTTCCAAAAAGGAGAAAATCCTACTCCAAAATATGTGTGGTACTAATAATTCATATGGTTCTACTAATCTAAGGTTCCTTCCTAAATATTCATGTGAATCTATCAGAAACACTCTAAGGAAATATCTCACCCATAGAGGATATTCTCATTTTTTTCATTAATATTTACAAGGTATTATACAAAGGTAAATCCATCATTGATGTTATTCTTTCCCTATTAAATAAAATTGTATGGGTCATGAACATACCTCCTCTGATATGAAATATGTAATAGATCTTGTACCCAGTCTAACTAGAGTGGTAGGGATAAGTTGTACACCGCCTCACCAAACCTATACAATATATGTAAAGGGCCAATGAATTTTAGAGATAACATTCCACCCCGCTAAATCTCTATAATACACATCAAGGTAAGACCTTAAAATTCACATGGTGTCTATCCTAAAACACCAATGGATCCATAATCAGTTATCATTATAATATTTATGGCTCTGGGTAGTCTTCATCCACTTCTAGATGATCTCTACCTTCTCTAGCATCACCGGCACCAACTCAAGGCCCATTACTACTAATGTTCTCATATCAGTCTAGAATAGTTTTTATATAAAGGATATGTCAGATAAGACTCATATTTTTCATACCAATGGTGGAATGGTAGCTATTTTTATACAAAATCTCCACCATGTGTTGGTGATCCTTAAAAACTACATCCAAAATCCAACATGAAACCTTAAATCATGTCCACAAAAACTTGAATAGAATTTAGTTATGGTTCTTATTCTAGGGGTGAAAGACTATGATCAAATGAAATTGAGTCCCAAAGGCCTTCTATAATCCTTCCTATAATCATGAAGTGAAGAGATAGATAGAATCTAAAACCATCATCAATGGAACTCCATGAATCATGACTATCCCCTACACATAATGATATTGTAAAATCCCTACTGAACTCTACTCTTGGATAATTAGGAATTATACTGGCTTAGTGAGTCAATCTATGACGACCCAGATGGAATCATATCATCTATATGTTTTTTTGGTATTATATAATAAATTATATAGAGATACCATCCAGATTATCCTTTATTACCCCATTGGGTTGTGCTAAGTATTTTAGAACTTGGTGCTCAACGTTCACCTACTAGAAAGTGAGGCATTGAGGGAAAACACCACCATTAATTTCTTTATCCCTAGACAAAAAAAATTGACGCTAAAGGTCCTAATACATCTTCAACACACATGTATTTCCTATCAAGTGGTATGTATGAAAATATATTATATCCTCCTCATGAAACATCACCGGTACCATCGTCTATCCTATGAAAAGGATTACTTAATCCCAACATTCATGGAATTTATCTGGAGTACATCAGGTGTATTTCTGAATACGTAAGGACTCACAGTAATTATATCGAAGATGAGTCTCCCAAACATGATATAGAAGCATTGGGGTAATATCTATTGATTGAGGGTAATATACACCATTCTTATCCATTATGTGGAACTAAAATGAGGGTAGCTACTCTAACATTATGGTAAACAACTACAAATAAGATCCCATGTTGTGAGAATTTTCCACCACATTCCACTTCATTGGTGAATAGACTATATAGAATTCATAATAATATATTAATACTATTAATCTCCTCCATCTCAAGTTAATATCATTTGGACAGAATATATACTTAAAACTCTTATGGTCATACTACCGAATAAACTGATCACCCCTAAGGTAGTTTCGCCTCATCTTCTGGAAGAAGATTACAACTTCCATCTCGAGATCATGGGTCACACTATTATGATAATGAGGTCTAGGATTTGGGAACTCATAATATATCATTACATACCAACGCATCAAAAAAAATCCCAGACTAGTACTAGAGGAATTCTAGAACATTACATACCCAACACCCTCCTCATGAAGTCTCGAGATGGGGGAACTCATCAATTTTTCCACTACTCCTAAACAGCATATTGGAAATATTTTTCGACATGAAAGGCTACCCCTTATAGGTCAAAGTAGTCATGGTTTTTGATATCATTGGGAAATAATCCATGAATCTTTAGTAGTATCCTTTTAACCCAAGGAATCTCTAGATATTTGTCAATCTATTTAGTGTCTCCCAAACTAACACTGACTCAATATTCATTGGGTCTACTTCCACATACCCTACCAAAAAGACATGTCTTCGAAATTGGACTTGTCAAATACAAATCATACTGTAATGTCCCGAATTTTTCCATGTATTATTTTAATATTATATGGGAATTAATTCGAGACCAGGCTCTGAGACGGCGTGCAGTTTCGAGGCCCGGTGAGCCCGGAACAAATGTTTTAATTTAATTTAATAATTAAATTACACACACATGCGGTTTTCATAAAAAAGTGGAATAACTCCTGCATGGGTGCTCGGATCTGAAATATGAGAGCACCGTTGCATTCAGAACATTGATTTTTACCTTGGGGGCGAGGCCTAACTTTGGCCGGCGCAGGACGGTGGTGAAATCTGGTTTTTGGACATAACCGTAATAAAATATTTGATTAAAATGTTTTATTAAATCTTGTTACGTCAAATATATCTTATCTTTTAAATAGATATTTCGCAGGGGAATTAGGGTTACAATCCCCATAACCCTGAAATTCTATGGAGGCTCTGGTAAAGCTCTGGAGGAAACCCCCAACGCAACGACAACGTTCTTGACGGATTTCATCGACGACGAAGACGCGAAGACCAGATCTTTGCCAATGAATGCCGTGGATCCAGGTAGGATGTTGATTTGATTTTTTATTCCCCGTTCTTGATTTCCTACAGTGAACGCGGGAAAATCCATGAACAGATTAGTCCGTGGATCGATCGTTCTTGCGGGATGGGATTTTGCGGGGATTCTGGGAGATTAAATTCATGATGATTCTTCTGTTGTTGATCTTTTATGATCCGTTTAATCCTATTAATGGGAGAGGGTAAATGTTGTGACGAATGATGGTGGAGGTTCGTTACTCAATTTGTTTTATTGGATTTCTCCCCTTTCTCTCCTTCACGTTCTTCGCATTCTTCGCGGGGCAATGAACAACGGATCGTTGCACATCTGTTCTGCGACGCAACGATCCAAGATTGTGGATCCAACCCTGGGGCGGTGTCACGGAGGTGCGACGACAGTTTCAGCAGGCGATTCGGAGCGGATCGGGAGATACAAGTTTTTGGGCATTTTTCTTCGGATGGATCGTTCAACGTTTATGATCCACTTCAAGAGCTGAAAACACCCATTATGATGTTTGTGTGACGAGACGAACCAATCCCTAGAGTATCAAGATGAACGGACAAGAAACCAATGATCTAGAGGTTCAGCCGCGGCGTGAGGAAGAATACGGCATTTTCTGGAAAAATCCCGACTACACGCCGTGTAGTATGGGCTACACTGCGTGTGTTCATCGGTAGGGTTACCCGGCGTGTACTACAAGAGTACACAGGCACGATAAGGGTACACGGCTAGGGACACGCCGTGTATACCCCTCCCTGGACAGACCCGGCCAGATACACGGGATACCCCATGTACTGGTACATGGGAAGGCGACACGGACACGGGCATAGACCGTGTACGGGCACATGGCCAGTGTACACGGAGCGAGCCTGGGCGCTCGAACACGGCATGTGATTCTTCTACACTCTGTGTAGTTTCTTTCTATCCGACAATTGGAATGACACGGGTCGTTCACACGGGCAGTACCCGGGGTCAAGGAACACGACGTGTAATTTTCTACACGCCATATTGTTTGCTTTTTCATGGCTTGAAGAAGGACATGGGCCGTTTACATGGGCAGTACCTGGGGTCAAGGAACAGGGAATGTAACCATACTACATGCCGTGTAACTTTTTCGTCATGGCTTGAGACACTTGCCTTCTGTGACTTGGACTAGTTCTTAGGGTT
This sequence comes from Viscum album, assembly GCA_963277665.1. NCBI lineage: Eukaryota > Viridiplantae > Streptophyta > Magnoliopsida > Santalales > Viscaceae > Viscum > Viscum album. Next base: position 1,496,459,562 of record OY728155.1, on the reverse strand, counting down.
CGTACCCATGGAAATCCCCTGAAGGTTTTGGTATCAATTCCTTTATACAAGAGTATGATCCCTTCAACAGAACTCCCTGAATTGAGTTGTTGGAATCCCTTCTGTGAGACTTAGAGCCATATCCTCTATTCATTCCTGGAACCCTAGGTAGAGTTCTTGGTATTGACGTGACCAACTTTACCCGGACGCTGAACCTCTAGTTAGCAGATTAGCTGAGACTGAGTTGTCGGAATCACACCATGACTTGGCTGTGATCCTCATCTAAGCATCTGGTTCCCAAGGTACTTGTGGAGTGTGTTCTCCCAGAACGAGTACTTTGTCTCTCTCTCTCTTCGTACCTAGGAGTGTGTTCTCCTGATGGTATGCTTAGTGGAATCTTCGAGCTGGATCTTAGTGGTGGTTTCGTGATGGTCACCTGTGTATGAGTATATCTGGATATTCTTGTTATATATGTTCCATAGAATTATACTATGTAGAGATGATTGTACCTTTCTTTATGGTATTTTCCTTTGTTGTATTTTCTTTGTGGTTGTCAGGGTGTCCTACTGGGTATTTTTATACTCACCCCTGCAGGGTCTTTTCCTGCACGTGTCGTGTCTTGTGCCGACGAGTGAGCCTTTGACAGGATTCTAGGTGGACCAGGTCCGGACGGTGCACAGTGAGATCAGACAGGACGAGGTGTGTTCTTTCGGCGGCGGATTGCAGTCCCAGTACCTTTTTCTACAGGTTGGACTTTGTTGCAGACTTCCCTTTTGGTGGGCTTGTACTTTTGGCCTAGGTTTTTACTTTACTGTACTTTACATCCTGGTCCTACTCTATTAGTTGGGTTTTAGTGTATGCATGCATCTTTCCCTTTTAGTAGTTTTTACTTTTCAGCTTTGTGGACTTGGAAATGTGTGTGCGTGTGTAAAGGTTATAGGAAATTCCTCCCATGTTAGTAGCATGCCTACTCGGTGCTAGTCACCAGCCCCTGGCCTATTAGAGGCGAGCTTGGGGAGCTGCAGCTCAGGCCCCGCTGGGATGGGTTGTGACACATAATATTCCATAGATTACCATAAATTTGATTCTCTTGGTGTATGTCTATGACCATCCCCAAGTGTTTTGTGTGGTCATCCTTATATGCTGAGTACACTAGAATGTTATTGATGATGAAATCCAAAAAACAGTATAACAAAATTATAATTATCCAATTAATGAGTCCCATGACCACTTTAGGGGAATTATTTTTTCTTAAATTAGTCACCAAGTACTCAAAATGAAATTGGTGGCATCAAAATGAAACCTATATATCCATGGATCATACATGGAGCTTGTGATAACTAGACCCATGTTCTATCTTTGATAACTGTATCACTACACTAAAATGTTCAAAGAGGTGGTCGATCCTCAATTGTAGATAATTATTCTTCATGGAAACCTAGTTCAGTTCATCTAAATATAAACACAACTTGAATCCCCCATCCACATTCTTGGTGAACAATATCGGGGATTCCAAGGGGAAACACTAGGTTTGAAATAACCTTTCCTCTATAAGTCCTCCAATTGAACCTTAAACTCACAAATCTATATAAGACATATCTGAAATGATAGAATGAATATTGAAACATTCTTTGGGTGCTTGTTTATATATAAGTATATTTATTTGGGGAGTGGTAAGACAAAAATATCCTTAGGAATGAAGTCCTCATACTTGGCCACCACTAGAGGAATCTGAAATCCTACATCATCCACTTCTCTAAGTTTAATACTACAGAACTTATGATGAATCACTTATATCCTCTTATGTATGATCAGATCGTGTTCTGCCTAAGTTCTCTTCTCACCTAAGAAGGAAATCCTCATTCAATCACCCTGAACACACCATATTCTCCACCTAAAATAGTTAATAAAACAATAAACTATATATAGTAAGTCTATACATAGTATTACATCATAAGGACTCATGGGTTGTATAAAGAGATTTGATATAAAGATATATCCTCCAAGAGTTAGATCATAGATTTGGTATATGTGTGTGATATCTGAATACCCTCTATTCATAGCCTCTAAGAACAAGGGTCAAAGCATAGGCTCATTTAGAATCTCTATTTCTTGAGAAAGAGAAGTAGAAAGGAAATAGTGTCTCCCCCTTGTCAAGCAATACTTAAAACAAAGTATATATGAAAAATTTCATTCTTCAAATCATCTCAATAGCCTCTTGGCCGAAGACCATTACTTTCTACAGCTATCCTCATATACAACAATGGGCTCTCTGAGACTGGAGTAGACCACCTCAGGGTAGTGGGGGGGGGGATATCAAATTTTCTACTAATACCAACTGCATGGTGGGCTATACAATCCCACCTGATATATCTCAAACCATTGAAAGAGAAACACTTACTATATCTCTATTGACATGAACCATCTTGAGAACCTCGAACAATAGAACCACTATCTAGAGTTTGTATCCCGAATCATCTCTCAAGACCATACCTCTTTGTATTTCATTTTCTACCAGATACTGAGGTCTCAAATCCTATGTGACCACTACTAGTGTGAATTATCAATGTCTATACACCCATAAATCTTGATAATACAGAATCAATATCAATCACTACATCATAGGATGGAATGCAAAGAGATATAACTCAAGCCCTAATATGTTTTTTAATGACCCACTAAATGGTATATGCTCAGATAAATAGATCATGAACCATATCTTGGGTGTATCTTGATAGGTTACAGAACCTTGATAAATAGTCTTCCACGATCATTATGTGCTGCTGAAGCTGCAGAATCTCTAAGATTCATACCACTTACAACATTTCTATATAAAAAACATCGGTGAAGAATATTAAAACTCTTATCTTTATTACTCATTAATTCAAGATTTATTACATATGATTACACATAATTCAAAATTTAAGATAGATCATTTCAGTTTATTTGTGAATTAGGTACATTACATATAAAATTAAAACAGTAAATACATCATCCTTATTGAGAAATTATTTAAAATCCCCCTATATAAAACTGCGTAGAATAACCTGGAGACATACATAAGAAAGGGGTGAGGTATAAATCCTATTAAGGGATTAAAAATAGAATAACATGAAGAAAGTAAAATATTTTAGACAATATGAATATCAATGAAAAATAAATATAGTGATAATTATTAAAATGTTCAATGAGTCATGATATAACATGATAATCATAAAGGCGACAAGGGAAATGTGAAAACAACATAAAACACTATATCATAAAGATAGGTCAAGGATAACTGACATAAAATCATGATGAATGAATTTAGGTGATGGATTTGGTTCACTCCATAATCCCTTCAAGGATGTATCATGAGATTAAAACATTACCCAATTCATTGGAGTTCTATATAATTCTAGGAAAACTTTGTCACTTTCATTTTATTCCCATGCTTATGTGTACCACATAGATCATGAAACATAGAATAATTATTCATCAATTTTTATTCCATGATAAATGATGGTGGAATAAATACATTAATGTTCCCAATAAAATAAGTATTAATGTATAGAGTTGAGCACCCTTGATAGGAATTGGGTATGGGTATTCACTAATCATTTTGTTAGCATGGAAAATTGTCGTGAAATTTCAGAAGCATAATAGCGGAGTATAAAAATTTTAGAAAGGGATTAGTGGAACTGTAATAGGTATCTCATAATATAGGAAACATAAGGTAAAGTGAAGGGGGATATGTAATAAAATATCCCAACATTAGTAATTATAGAAAAATGGAAAATTATAATAAATATACATGAATAAACTAGATAAAGAAAAAACCCTTACTAAATTTATTCATGGTAAAAGGGGTCCACAAAGTCTCATAGAAGGGATTAATGATAGATAAATTGGTTTCTTATCAAATGTTAGTCATAAGTAAAGTAAAAAGGTTGTATGAAAATAGACGAAAAAAATGAAAAAAATTGGAACTAAGCGGCATAATATAATGATGTGCTTGAATATAAAAGAAGTGGGAAATCCCTTACTTTGAGATGGTGATTCCAAATTCTTGGGAGGAAATTCTTGAGAGATTTAGGGAACCTTGGTAAAACTATATAGAGGTTAGGATAAAGTAATCATGTTATCTATAGTTTTTTTCTGGAGATAAATGTGTGATTGCATGGGTTTATATAGGAAATGAATAGGGAATTCTTTATTATTTCTCAAATATAGGTCTTTGATTCTATGTAATAAAATAACCCAAAAAAAATTCTTTCCATGGTTTCTGAATGTAGTTTATTCTAAATTGTAGTGGTGTTTATTATTTTATAAGGGCAGGGGATGAAATTTATAAAATAATACATTTGATAATGTAGAAGTGAGTCATACACTACATGAAATGATTTTAAGATAATAAAATATATTAATGGTTATGGAGGATTCATAAAGGATTTATAAAATTAATAAAATATAAATAAAATCACATTTTATTAAATTAAAAACATATATTTGGTCATGGATACCCATTATAGTATATATTACATAGTTTTGGGTCATTATTATGTCATAATAGACACTATATATTTATATCATATTTAATTTTTATGCAAATATTTGTCTGTATCAAAAAATTATGAAAAATTTACAATCAGATAATTTCAACATTATAATTCCAAAAATAATATTCATTTTATCTAAATAATTTTATAGATATGCTTATTTACAGTTTTAAAATAATAATCAACATTTTTTTAGAAATGTCGGGATTTTTTACAATAACATTTTTTGAGCCATTATAAAATTAACATTTAACATCATAAAATTTATATGATCATTTATATTTTATAAACATTATTTAGTAATAATATATTAAAAATATTATTTATTTCAAAAATTCATTTATTTATCAAAATAATTTCTTTAATTTAATTTTAATATTACACAGAAATATAATTTGTGTTTTATTTTATCAGAATAAAATTCTTTTATAACATAACAATAAAAAGATGAAAATATATTAATTATTTTATAAAATATATATATTCATATTATTAGGTTATTAATACATATTCCTTTAATACACTAAAAATGATCTAAGTGTAATGTACATGATTTTGAGACATTTGTTGGGTGGTTTGACATATATGGTTTGTGTTGTGTTTTCAATGATCTTGAACTTCTCCTATAAACAATTTCACTCATGCTTCAGTTGTTGGATCTTAGCTTGGTCTTGGTAAAGGGAAAAAGCCGTATGATTCTATCTCTCTTGGAAGCTCAAAGAAATGGGATATATAGGGTGTTATCATACTGGTTTGTACTGCCACATAATTTCTATGTGTTAATTGGATTTTTTAAAACCCTATATTTATATAAATGGTATGACCACTATTTAACAGATATATTATCAACTGTTATGATGCTTAATGGTCTTTCAAATGTGATATCACATAATAAAACCAAATGATTTCATTAATTTTACATAACTATATTATATAATTCCATATTTAATTAAATCATATGGGAAACTTTAATTAATTGTAATGGAAAAAATTATTCATCTTAAAATTGTTCTCAGAAAAATGCTTTTTTAATACTAAAAATAATGTTATACAAAAATATGTTATAAAGATGATTTCAATGTAATAAATTGAATTAAATTTAACTAAATAATTACTATATTCTGTTGAAATCAAATTAAAATAATAATGGGGAATTTAATTAATCAATTAATCAAAAAATGACAAATTTACAAAAAAAAATGGTATTTTATCACTATTCACTGGAAAATATATATTTTCTAAAATATCTTAAATTTTCACCCTATGATAATTTTAAATGATGATATGAAAAATGGATTTTGTTTTATCAAAATTCATTTTATAAATGTTTTAAAAATTAACTATAATATCGAAATAAAAATCATTTTTGAACAAAACATATTTTGATGAAAAATAGGAGAATACTAAATATTTATTGATTATTTACTAAGAATTTATCAATATATATAGGACAAACATATATACTCCATAAATTTGTTAATACTACTCATATAATCATATTTTAGGGAAATCATGAAACATTAATATTTAAATAATAATTTTTTGTTTAGGTTTGGTGTTGTATATCACATACGCTATCAATCATAATTTCTCTTTTAAAAACTCAGGAAATTACATTATTCTCCCTTTAATAAATTTAATCCTTTTAATTTAAGTTTGAAATTGGTAGGCTGTTTATTTACGTTTTAAAATATCTTTATTAAAAAAATGCATCTTTAAAAGGTTGATTAAATCTCCACTTTAAATGAAACAAAGGTAAGTATTAAGGTCAATAGATAACTAGGTTTCCTAGAAGTAGAACATTATTGGGAAGTGAAAAATATACATGGAGGAGAAAATTGACACAAACTAAATAATAGTGTGTTATAGATAACGTGGTTAGAATAAAGAAAATGACTATAAAACCATAAATCTATGATGGGTCATATGACCATCAATTCAATGAAAAATATCATAATATGAAAAAAAAGTTATTGAATATTATTTTCCAAGAAGTAAGGAATTCCATTATCATATATACTAGGAAGATATGGATATATAATTTCATAAAAATTATAACTTCATACTATAGTGAACTTCCTCTACAATGTCATATTATTCTCCAATAAATGATAACTCAAGTTGAAATTTATTTATTTCTAATTCTAGAAGAAATAGAATAAGCATCTAACGAATCACATAATCCACTAAAAAAAATAAGATATTCTTCATATTTAATTCCATAGAATATAATAAATGTAAAATTAGAGATCAGTATTTTTACACTACAAAATACATAAATGATAATCCATTGACATTAAAGTGATAACATATAAATTGCATCTATTTTCTAAACTTATGAATTTCTAGGCTTCAATCAATGTTGTCCTTGATCTATTTCCTAACATAGAATATTATTGGCATTTTTTTTCCTGTAATAGTGGTTCATATTGAGATTATGAATTTACAAAATCATATCCCCTAAGAGTAATGAACCATTTGTATAGAAAGGCCTTCTTTTGTACACCAGTTCCCAATCGAGTCTAGCTCAACATAGTGTTTTCAGGTTTTACAACTATGTACATCTGTTCAATAGCCACATCAAATTGTAGTATCCATATAGGGATTCATTTTATTGATAAACAAAAAACTCAATTCTTATAAAAATTTAAATATGTTTTATTATACTTAGTCTTACCCCTAAGTATTTCATTGTTTTTTTCTACTCCTAATAAAAAAACTAAACTTTTTCTTTGATACCAACTATTAAAACCCTTCCATTTATTACATATTAATTAATGATTTTTTACATAATTTTACTCATAATATAACCCAAAAGATTGAGAATTCTAGTTTCATTAGGAATTAGGTAAATTACATAACAAATTAAAATATAAAATACATTAACTTTATTAAAAACATCTTTAACATGATCATACTTAAACCTTCATGGGATAACCTAGGACATACGAAAGAAAGGGGATGGGCTATAAATCCTATTAATGGAATAAACATGAAATAACATGATGAATTTAAGACATGTTGTATAATAAGAATACCAATTTATCATAAAAGGAGTGATAATCATAAACATAATCAGCGAGGCATGATATTACTTGATAATCATAACAGAGACATGGGAAATTGTGAAACATCTTTAAACATTGTATCATTAAAATAGGTCAAGGATCACTACTAATAAATCATGATGAAAAAAGAACCATGATAGATTAGGTTCACATCCCAATCCCTTGAATGAAATATCATGAGACTAAAATAGTACACAATGCATTGGAGTGCAATATAATTTCAGGTGCACCCGTAACTTTCATTTCATTCTCATGTTGTTATTTTCCACATATATCATAAAACATGGAATCAATTTTCATCACTTTTTCCTAGACTATCAAGGATTTTTTAATCCATGAATTTAAGTACCAAATAAAATAATTATAATTTTATAAAGGTGAAATCCCTCGATTTGAATTGGTTATGTGTATTCACGACACATTTGTTTGGCATGGAAAATCATAATGACATTTTGGACGCATAACAGGGGTGTATAAATGTTCATGGAACAAAATAATGAGAGTGGAAGGTAATTATCATCATTTAGTAATCATATGTTAATAAAGGATGGTATGTAAAAAATATATCCAAACATTAGTAATTTGAGGAAAAGGGTATAAGATAAAGAAAATACATGAACAAAGAAGAGAAAGAAAATATCCATTACTAAATTTCAACATAGTAATGGGTGTACATAATTGATCGTGGGAGAGATTAATGAGAGTGGAAGGGGAATCTAATAACATGGTAATAAAAATTAATGTAATGAGTTTGTATGAAAGATTACCCAAAAACCAAAAATGGAAACAAATAGGCATAATATAAAATATGCACTTGAATATAAAAGATGAGAGAAATACCATACCTTGAAATGGTGAAAAAATATTCTTTTTTAAGATATTAAGAGAGAGATTGAGAGAACATTTTTAGGAATATACATTGGAGAGGGAATAAAAAGGATGTTATATAAAAAAATTTCAAAGATAAATGTGTGTCCATGTGTGTTTATTTATCAAATTAGTGGGGAATTGCTTACTTTTTCTCGAACATAGGTCTTAGACTCTGTATAAAAAAATTAAAAAAAAAACAAAAACCTCCCATGGTTATTTCAAATAGTATATTACAAAGGTGAGTGGTTTTAATTACTTAATAAGTCCAAGGGATGAACATTTAAAAATAATACCATTCCTAATGTTTAAGTGGGTCATAGTCTAAAAGAAATGATTTTAAAACCGTAAAATATATTAAAGGTTTTGGAGGAATCATACAGGCTTTATAAAATTCATAAAATAAACATAAAATCTCATTATTTTTAGTGTAAAATATATATTTGGTCATAGATACCCATTATACTATTTATTACATCATTTTGGATCATTATGATGTTATAATACACACATTATTTTTTTACCATCTTTATTTTTTCCCCAAAAATACCGTAGTCTCGTAAAATTTTAAAAAATTCACTGTTGGATAATTTTTACATTCCAATTCAAAAAAATATTCATTTATTTAATAATTTTTAAATATTTTAGTTTTCAATTTTTAAATATGAATCAACATTTATTAAGAAATGTTGGTTTTTACAATATCATTTTTCAAACACTAATAAAAATTGCATTTGACTTCATAAAAAGTGTATGATCATTTATATCTGATAAAAATTAATTAAAAATATTATTTAAAAAATATTATTTATTAAAAAAACTTTAATTCATCAAATTAAATTCTTTAATTGAATTTTAATATTTCAAAAAAAAAAAACAATTTGTCTTTTATTGTATCAAAATCAAATTCATTTATAAATTAAGAATAATAAGATTGAAATATATTCATTATTCTATAAAATATAATTATTCATAATAACTGAGTCTCGATAAATATCCCTTTAATAAACTATCAAATTCTGTAAGAGTAAGGTGAACGACGATGGAACTGTCATGGGTTGGTTTGACATATGTGGTTTGGTTCATGATGTCTATGAGCATGAACATCTCATGTAAATGGTCATTCTCATGCTTAAGTTGTTGAATCTCAATTTGGGCTTGATCAAGGGAAAATTCTTATGACGCTATCTCCCTTGTAAGCTTTGATAAATGGTGTTTTTAGGGTACAATTCAACTAGTTGATGACACCACTTACTTTTTTTATCCCAATTGGATTTTTTAAAACCGTATTTTTATACTAATCATATGATCACTATTCAACAGTTATATTATCAATGGTTATGATGCTTAATGGTAATTTAAATCTATTAGGATATAATAAAAACAAAATTATTTCTTATGTTTTATATAACCATATAACATAATAATTCATTTAATTAAATCAAAAGGTGGATTTTAATTACTTATAATGGAAACAAATTTTTAATTTTAAAATAGATTTCAAAAAAATGTGTTTTTAATCCTAAAAAATACCGTACACTAAAATCTGGTATAAATATGGTTTAAATGTAATTAATTTAATTAAATATAACCAATTAAAACTTATGTTTCTATTAAATAATATAAAAATAGTAACTGGACTTTTAAATTAATTAATATATCAAAATAAATGCCCATTTTACATAAAATAATATTTTATCACTATTCACTGAAAAATATATATTTTTAGAAAAATCCAAAAAATTACTATTGTTAATTTTTATATGATGATATAAAAATGGATTTCTCTTTATCAAAAACATCTTATAAATTTTTTATGAAAAAATTATAATATAGAAATAAAAAATTTTTTTGAAGGAATTATATTTAGATGAAACAAAAGACATTACAAACAATTGATTAACTATTTACTTTGAATTTAACAGTATATTTTGGATATATATATATATATACATTCCATAAATTAGTTAATCCAACTAATATTAAAAAATGTAATGGAAGGGTTGAAAGATTCTTATTTAAATAATCATTGTTTGTTTGGGTTTGGTGTTGTGTATCACATACTCTATCGATTATTGTTTCTCTTTTAAAAACTCCATGTGTTATAAAGAGTTAATAAATCTCTATATAAGAGAGATACACCGCATCATGTGTATTATTCACTAAACTCCATCATTATATGTTGGTGCCTTGTAGGATACTCTCCACTAGGAAAACTATATGATGTGGTGGAGTCCTCATAAGAAGGAAAACTCCGGTAACTACCTCAAGCAAGTCCTCCACTTATAGGGTATCTTTATCAACACATAACATAAGAGGCCTCTACCTATAAAAGTTAGAGAATGTTATCATCCAACAAACATCAATAGTAAGTACTGCCAGTGAAACATGATTCTCAATGGGTGGAGGAAAGATTGGAAACCCACCTAGAGGACCACCTCATATATAAGACATTTTAATGTAGCCTTATCACTTGGTAGATCATCATTGTGATACTATTATGGAATCATAGTTACCTGTCATTGTGGAGGAATCAAGAAATGAAATAAAATGTACCATTTTCCATGAGTACATCTTGGTGGATATGAATGAAGAATATAATGGAAACCATAACCCATTATAACATGATTCATGTACCAATTTTATTCTCTATGACTAGTGTCAACATCTACTGCACTCTCCATGTGCAGTGAATCCATCTTCTAGGTATTTCATAATTTATATGATGTGTTTAAATTTAAATTTTTTTATTCCTCTATTCTACCATTCTCTACCGGCTTCATTAGAGGGGTATTTGTGGTGACTTTGTTCTTCACTTCTCTACCGACGTATCTAGATGATATTGAGACCATGATTATTCACTAAAGAGTTATCCCATTCCCATATTTCCATGGAGTCATTCATTTTCATTGTCAGGTTTTAATTTCTGTACTTAATGTGTAGGCTATAACAGATTCCAATCTAATTATATGGAAATGGTGTTTGTCACAATGTCGCATTGTTTTTTGGCCGTCAACATCAGTGGACTCTATATCTACACTAGATATGGAATATATCATTTCTCTTTCCATAAAAATGTGTATTGGGGTGGACATTCTTAGTTGATTGGTAAGAGAATGTGGTGGTATGCATTCCATGGTGGTGATTGAACTAGTTTTTTAAGCTCTATAGATGATAGTGAGAGGTTTATATAGATGACTTGGTGTGGGAATGATACTATGTTAACCATCTTCAGCTCAATTTTTAGGCATCAGTTGTTATGGAAGCAACATCCACTAAGGGTTTTATTGGTGTATTTATTTGTATTCAATGATCCTTCTCTTATTTTCTGGGTGGATGATGGTTTCAATGTATTCCTTCAGATAGAATCTAAAATTATTTTTGGTTTAGGGTTGTTGATGTCTTTGTAAGAATTGGTTCTTATCTTGTTGCATATGTTTGGAGGTACTACATTTTACAGATGTTGCTAGGTGGGAGACCTCGATATAGGGTTGTTTGTACTAACACCCAATATTAATTATCTATCTTCTTCATAATAGATAAATGGATACCCTTAAATTGAATTCTTTTATTGGGTTTTGGTCTGGTTTTGTGTTGCATCGGGTTGACACTTTGGTGAGTTCATTGTCAGTTTGTCATGTGGGTAACTCAAAAGAGAGATTGGTGAGCGGACACCTATTATCTCCCCTATACAATATCAGTTTGGATTAGATGGGTTTTCTGATATGTTGGGTTTTCCATTACAACCAAGCTTCTTGGAAAGGGGTAATGCATCATCTTCATCTAATTCCTTTTTTCACTGTCTATTAGGGGTGATGATACTTTTTCTCATTATGATATTGATTTTTTTATTCCCTTCAATCATCTGGGGACATGATAGTACCTTAGGACAATGCTTATTTAATGTATTGTTTCCAATGTGTTTTGTATGGGATTCCTCTCTACCCATTTCTGGAAAGGGGTTTCTTATTTTATGATTAATAAATGGGATATGAACCTCAAAATAAAAAAAAAGTACCACGTCAATGATAACTATTTTTGTTGTCCCGCTGAATGGACATGTCAACCTCTCCACCAATACTAGGTTCCTTGTCCCAAGAGCTGAACTCAAAACACTTTCACTCTATTTACCTTGCTACCAATCCAATGTCGTACCCAAAAAATATCTAAATTCTCATCCTATGATAAACCTACTCTGATACCATTCTATCATGACCAGACCAAACGAGGATCCCTAGATAGGGTATTCTGAGTGAGATATCTCATGCTCACCTCCAATAGGTCAGTGGATGGTGGAAATTTTTGAGTAGGAATATCCCACACATGGGAGTACATAACCTAAGAATCTTTAAACAAAAATATGTCTCCAAATATACATACATTGCGTACAGATAAAACACAACTGATACTATAATGTGTGCATAACATGTACCCCACATCTGAGTATGAAAAAAATACCAAAAAGAATAAAGGGATAAATATAATCCCCGAAAAACTAATAAAGGATTCCAACCAGCTAAGAATGAGGGATCTTATATAAAATTCAACACATTGTATAAACCATGGAATTTCTATCTCACTATTTTCCATAAGCTCATGTTCATCTTAGGACTTCATTCAAAGGATTTTCATCTATATAAGACACAACATGTTCTAGAAAAGACGATACATGGGCGAGTATAACAATACCTAGTAGGAAACCCCAAGTTTTCTAAATAGAAATAATCAAGAGAGTAGTAAGATCATAATCTCGAAGGAATTTCATTTTCATAAAACATAATATGTTCTGGAAAATACAATCTAAGGGTGATTATAACAATACCCAATAGGACGTCCCAAAATACCTAAACATAAATCACCAAGAGAGTAGTAATTTCATCATCATGAATGTATGTCAATCAGCATATGATACATAACATTTATAAAACCTAGATATACTCATAACCAACACCAATTCTTAAAGATTTTTCAACCACACTGTATAAGATAAGATTATTCTTGAGGTTTCAAGTTAATACTCATCTGGGAGAACTCACACCATGATCCATACTATCAATGATGGATCTTATATAAGAGGTTGTTGTCATCAAGACTCATAAAATAAGTACTCAATAGATCTATGAATATCCCGATACACTGATCGGGGATCTCACCCAAATAATTTGGGGTATACCAGAACCCAAATCGAATAATCCACTGAATATGGGATCGTATGACCACATATGTTAGTCACAGTGATTCCTCAAACCCCACCCAGGGAAGGAGATGAAATGATTGAGGATTCTAACCTGAGTCATATGGATGTATTCAGAAACTCTATCTAATACTAAAATAAATGGGATCACATTCTATTTAGAGGATTTAATGCCTTATTATTCCCCCTTTGGGATGAACCAAGGGAGCACACACAAATGAAACTATTCCTCACTAATAAATAGAGGTCCTCAACATACCCTATAGAAGCTACATGATGCGTGCTAAGTGTAAAATACATGTCACTCTATTTATGAAACATATCATGTATTTTCTTCCCACCTAGAATGCATTTATCCAAATACAGACAATTTTATTTTAGATGCACGAAATGTAGATATTAATTTAGAAAAATTTATGCCATATTCACGAGTCAATGAACTGTAGATCATTCCATACTTCTGGTTGTTCCTGTATGACTGGTAGTGTCTATGTTATAGGTTGTTCTAGTGTTTTAGTCATGTCTGTTCCCATTTAATCATAGGGTAAAAAATGAGAAAAAAACATTGGGTCACACTGTGTGTGATATTTTTCACTGCATGTAAAAAACTACCACTATAGATGTGGCCACACACATTTTTTTTTCTGAAGTATACATCATGCTATTAGGATTTTCAATGAAAATATAGACTTCTCTACGCGTCTCCCCCACACCACCACATCTATCAATTTTTCCCTAGTCCAGTCTACTAACAAAGATCTGTGATCGATTGATCACGGTTTTCATTGATAAATAGATTATGGCCATAAAGTCTTATTGGGATTCTTCTTCAATTCATTGTGTCTTCTAAATGCAAAAAACTATGAATCAGGGATCTTTAAACCTGAACCCAATCCATTATTAATATTCCAACTTTATTATCTCACCTTGATCTCTTCATCGATCTTGAACCAAAACCCATGGTGTTGATATTGTTTTCCAAATAATGTCAATGAAATTATCTTCTAATGGGTACTGATCAAACCTGTGGCTAAAGAAAATATAAGTGATGAATGTGCGAAGAATAGGTAAAAAAATGAATAAAAACTACAAGAGGAATAATCCGTGGCCACTATTTTGGTTAGACTCAATTTATTGTCATTGTTATGATGAAACAATAACCATGATGAAATAATCATTTACTACAAATTCCTAATAGTGGGAATATAAAGTTATGCATGAAAATAAATCATCGATCTAAGAATAAATCATGTAAGAAGGATTGACTAACGTTTGACATGGAATGAAAAAATACCAAGATAATAACTTGGGTTTTGATTGATTCATGATTATGAATAGATACACTTCATAGTTGATGTTGAGATCCACAAGAACCATTCAGACACCAATTTCCAACAAACACTCCATCGTTGATCATCTGAGAATCCCCCTTCAATGTCTCCTCTCTCAATCTCTAGGGTAATGCAGCTAACCCTATGGATTTCTATAAGAATATTTATATATAATATGTTTTATATTTAAGATTTAAAAAAAAATATAATGAACTATTTACTAAATTATTATTCATATCACGATGGAAATAATGCAAGTTGACTAACACGTACAAGGATTATGCAATGCTATTGGTAAACCCCTCATTCCAGATACAATAGTGGTCTCAAGATTTTAAATTGAGACACCATTCAATATTTAATCCATTATTTTAAGGAAATTATGTGTGCACAATATAACATATTTTATATTTTTTATATCAAAACTGAGGCTCCTTCAGCCCTGGAGTCCCATGCTAACCCAGTGTCTATCCTTGAACATAATTATTAAAATATTCCAATGATTGACATAGAGAAGGCATAATTTTTAAAATATACATCCTTGGACTGATCAATAAGGTACACCCTGTCAATTTTTTCCATTTCTATTTTTAATATAGAACAAGGGGAGAGAGAAGACTGAGCAAAGACTTATCTACACTATATTATTTTTATCTTTGTTTTGAAAAAACATTTACAATCATTTACTCATTTATAAATGTAAAAATTCAACATTAGAATGTATTTTGGTGTATTTTATTCACCTAGATCTCCTAATGGATGCTTATTAAATAAAAATACATGAATAATTTATTAAATTGTTTGTGAATGATGATAAAAATTAATTTTATAAACAATAATTAATGTTCTAGAAATTCATGCACTTACATGAAAGTGAAAAACCTCTTCCACATCTCTTAATCTCAAAACCCTTATTTTAGTTATTGATTTTTATTTTTCTCATCTAAAAAATTTAATCAAACATAATTTTTTATTTGAAATATCTCTATATAATTCCAAAAAAATATAACCACTACATCCTAATATTTTTAATATCAGGTATATCAAATTTATCTTATAATTAAATTAATAAGTTTTTTATTAATGTAGTTAATATTTGTAAATTTAAACAAATAATTGGGATATTATACCCATATATACTCCCATAACTGTTCTCGTGTTTTATGGTTGATTCTCCTCTAGTCAACATATTAGATGCTAATTTTTCTATCCCTAGAGTTCCCAAATAATATTAAATTAGTTTTCATCTAAGTCTATTTTATTATTATTATCTTAGTACTCAAGTGACATCATCTTCTCCTTCCCATAAGTAAGTGAATGTATTGTTTAACTAAATTTAGATAAATTATCCTACTAATGAAGAGGTTAAATTCTCATAAATAGAAGGATCTACAATAGTAATATCTATAGATATAAAATTAATTTCATTTGGAATTAGTTAAATTTAATTAATTATTTGGTTATAATGAGTATATTTTTATAGATACACACACACTTACACTATTATATTTCTTCTTTATCCACATCCTATAATAAAATTGTATGAAACTATGTAAACAATTAATAAAAGTATTTTTTTAATTTTTTTTCGTAATATAAATAAAATAGTAAATATTATGTAATCTAAAATAGCTAAAAGAAAAAACTATTAACGATTTTACTAAACAAATATAGTTATTTGATTTATAAATGAAATATTAAAATATAATATATTCATAGATAATAAATTATATTTCTCTAAATTACTACTATGTTAAAAATAATAATATTCAACATCAATTTTATTTTATTATATAACTAAGGAAGCCTCACATAATATGCATTTCAGTTTTTGAAACTAATAAATTTGTCCCACAATATGAGAATCTATTTTTAAGAAAAAATGAAATACATTAAAAATATTTTATTATATATTTATTATACTACAGTATTGCACATCATAATGAAGTTATAATGAAATATTGTGAATAAAATTTATTTCTAACAAAAAATTATAATTTTATCAAATGAATCATTCATCAGATCTAATAATTCAAGTATATATTAATTCAGGATTTCCTACAAAAAATATTTTAAAATGGATATAGGTAAACAATAATGAATTTTCACTATGTTGTAATACACAAACAAATTCTTTTTAAATTGATGTATAATTTTTTAGTTATTTTATAAAATAATTTCCATGTATTGTTTGATGCAAGTAGTGTGTTTCTCTTCTAAAGTGAATTGCATATTTTTTTCATCTTTAAACTATTTTATTATGAAAATATTTAGATTATTCAATGTATTTTAAAATATATTTACATAAAATAATTTTTTGTAATGAAAATCCACAATTAAAAGAATCATTTGTTAAGAACATATATTTCACGAATCTTAAATAAAAAAACATTTACCTGAAAATTATTATTATAAAAGTTAATATACACATGTTAGAACAAATAATCATTCATATATATATATGAATATGAAAGTGTAATTTTTACTAAATAATATAATAAAAAATGTTATTTACTTGCATTATTAAGACATTAACATATCTAGTTTACCATATACATTCTATATAATCATTTTGTGTAGCATGGACTATTTTCACATTGTATTCATAATTTTCTCCAAGTAATTAGGTAAATAATATAGTAATCTTTCACAATTATGCGTCATCGTTAACATTATCACCACCCAAATGTATGACTTTGTCATAACAAAATGATTGCACATACCTTATTTGATGAATCATCAAATTTAAAATATCAATTTTATTTGTCTCCATAAAAACAA
Source organism: Viscum album (assembly GCA_963277665.1). NCBI lineage: Eukaryota > Viridiplantae > Streptophyta > Magnoliopsida > Santalales > Viscaceae > Viscum > Viscum album. The sequence continues at coordinate 1,496,441,804 of OY728155.1, read as the reverse complement.
GTCATCCTCACAACTAATTTATTTCAAATAAATAAGTATAAATAAAAAATAATCATGTTTTATGACACCATTTATGTCAACCCAGTTACATTTTCACACATGTACTTAAAATTTAATGTAATAAATTTATTAGATATATTATACTACTTAAAAATATGTATTTAATTAAAAAGTATGGGCTTGTAATTTTCACTCAAAAATGATTTTTTTGGTAAAAAACATTATTATACCATTTTCATATAAATGTTTCCTTAATTTTTTTATATAAAATGTATAATTATTAATTTAATAAAAAGTATATCTAATAATATTAACACATAACACTCAAGATAACCATTTTAATGTTTTTCATGAAGATGAATCAAAACTGAAATTTTCTATAAACCATGAAACAATTTTTTTTATGCTCAATCATCATCCCCATATCACTATTTAGTATCATAATATCAATCCAACAACTTGTGATATTATATATGGTTGGACTAGAAATGTGTTGTTCAAAATGTAAACATTTTCCTACAGAATTTGATAAGATTCCATTGACCTTACTTTAAATCCACATATACCCTTACTTCTATTATTTACTCCCTCATGGAAATATAGAGGGAGATCGACATGATCCACTTCATATAAGTGTCTAGTAAATAAATTATCCACGTCCTCATGTAACAATTTTGAATAATATAATCCTCTTATCAATATGAATTCTTAACACACCCCTTCATAATTTTTATATATCGCTTTACATTGTACATATAATATAAATATAATTCTTAATATAAAAGTATCTCTTACAGAAAATGAATAATTAGATATACCATTATATAAAAAATGATACTACAAAATCTCTCTATATGTGAAAAAGTATAAGGATAGCTTCATTCTCAAACACGTTTAATGAATTTAGATACATGAATATGATAAAATAGAATTGAAAATGTAACAGTACCTGGTGATAGTATTTTTATAATGTATTGACATTATTCCACATAGTGGTATCAGTAGTGATTTCTATATCATAACATAAGAATTGTGATATTTCAAACCTATTAACATCAAATTTCTATACAGCGTGAAATTTTTTCATTTGAAGAATACCAATTTGGTGAATATCATATCAATATTAAATTTTTAACTTCTTTTATACAGGATAACATACAACAAGAAAAAGGTGTATATGTTATTCTAAACCATTTGCATTAGGAGCTAAATCCATACATATAACCATATATATTAAGTATAATCTTTCATTCACTACATCTTAATTAATTATTTTAATATCTAACAATATTCTAATGAAACTATAATATTTTCATCATTATCATATATAACATCAATGTCATATTATACCTCAAGAAATACTCAAAATTTTCAATTGAATTAAATGTATTGTTTATTCCTTATATTTATTTCATTATCTAAACATTGTGTTTTATTAACCAATATATAGTTTTCTTCCACCCTATCAAATTATTCACAGATTAGCTAAAGCTATATTGGGAAATCATACTCATGTAAATAGTTAAATACATTTTTTAATAGTTGATATGGGTGATAAATTTTCCAAATTCATTGATTCTTCACATTCATTGTCATTCTTACATATTTTAGTTGGGAATATAAGGACCCTTCTTCATAGGATATACAATATTTAAGTCCCATAACACTGTAACCTTAAAAATGATCAATTGTTGAGAATTCATTTATAGTGAAAATTAACTTAACATGTAAAAGGAAACAAACCTTTTGTATGATTTAAACACTTTAAAAACATCCTCTCATAACAATTTGAAATAATTAGTGAATAAGGAAAAGTAAATATCAATATCATTTTATAGATGTTTTTTTTAAATTATCAAATATTGATCAATTTTTTCCTATTAGTGTGAATTTTATGGGTCACATAGTATTACATCATATATTCACTCATCAACCTGTCATATAAATATATTTTAATTATTTTAATTATTTTAATGCATTAATAATCATATTTAATAGTTAATTATTGGAATATAAATAATTTACGTAATTAGGGAAGAGGGGTATGGTACATAGACCTATATATGAAACAAAATTTGATTATTAATTTATTTAATAATGAGATTTCTTTAATTTAATATATTTTGAAAATCATATATTATGATATCTATAAAAAAAATTATTGGGGGAAACAAGAATATTTTTATAACCCAATAACATCTGAAATAATATTTTTTGCATCATAATATGAATTTGTAAAGTCATTTCCCCTTAAAATAATCTCTTACATGAGTTTATGAAATTCTGTGAAATTGTTGGCACTCTAACCGGGACTTACGTTTAGGTTAACAAATATCAATACCATGGATAACACTATAAATTCAGCACAACTTGGGTATAAAACATTATCATCGTCACTATAAAATTATGAAACCATCACTACTTTTTAAAAGGTTTTCAATCTTACATTTTCAATTATTTCATCAATAAAATGATGATTCACATATTGAAAATATCCATCTTATATAAATCATGAATTCTATGGTATTTCACCATGTTAGAGACAATGGTTATTTTTTATATTAAAACCACAGAATATCAAATGATCTTTAATTTTTTCAGACTATTATCTTCTTATATTCACACACATCATGCATAAACAGTAAAATATTCATATATTTTCAACAATCAATTTTATAAATGTGAGGAAATACTCAAACCCTTTATAATATTCATCACATTTAATCTATGTATTTGTCAAATTTTAATCCATCCATTACCTTTAATAAACGAAAAGATAACAATTCTATTATAAATTTATTTATTACAAGGAATTATAAAAAAATTCAAAGAAATTAGATAATATTAGAAAATTATAATCACAAAATTAGCTTATAAATTATGATTTCAATATATTTTATTCTAATCTAGATCTCTCTATTTATATCTCTATGTATACATTCATATACACATATGTAGTAACATATATATAGATATGTACATATATTATTTTTATAATATTTATATATATAATATTTAAGGAATACAAATGAAAAAAATAATATTACATATATTTTTAATAATAATCTATTTACACATGATGATATGTGTGTTTGTGGATTTCCTACATAAATATATAGAGTAAATATTTTATTAAGACAACAATATTATTCATTACAATTTTAGTATTATAAATTTTATTAGAAAGTATTTTTTATCATATTAATACACATGTGATGATTCAATAATTATTTTATATACTTTTTATGTTTCAAAATATGTCATTATTGAAATTATCAAAAATATTAACTGTATATTCAACCAATCTGGCACGGAATTCAATGAAAAAATATAGAATAATTGAAACCAAATGACTTAAATATAATATATAGAAAAAAACATGAAAATATATATCTCTAAGATTTATATTTTCTAAAAAAACAATGAAAATAAATTTAACAATGTGAAATACAAAAAAACTAATAATTCAATTATGATTCCAAAAACAACAAAATGCTTGAAATAAAAAAAATCATAAAAATTTGAACATAGTAATAAAAGTCTTCCAAATACATGGATGGGTAAGGAGTTATGGCGGAGTAGTGAAAAATTATTATGGGGTATTTAAAAAGAATGGAATGAAAAATAAAAAAAGGATACAGATAAGTTAGGATTCATAATTTATGGTTTCAAGGAGAGAATCCATCAAAATGGGGAATTACACAAGTTTAAATATTTTAAAGTGATATATAAGATCATCTCTTACTAAAATTGATGTTATAAATTATTTTTTCTTATCATGTCTCCAAACCATTTTTAAAAATAATTATTTAATAGTTTAGAATATTAATATTTATAATTGACTTAAAGAAAATCTTTAATGCCAATTCTCAAATAAGAAATTTTAAAACCACATCATAAATTATTTCTTGTTAATTTTTTAGGTTGTTTGAAATTTTGTGATTTATTTTAAAAAAAACTTTTTGAAAAAAGGATTTATTAAAATACCCCATAGAAGGAATGATTTTATTAAATTATTTCCATGATGTTTATTAGATATTAGTGTATGTGTTGAAATGATTTTGGTGATACATATAATTAATACCACTATAAATTTCCCAAGATAAATAGAGAAATATTTAGAGGACATGTCATGTTGATAAATGATGAAAAGGTGAAATCTCACTCATTCTTATGCTATTGAAAAGTGTTTAGAGTAAAATTTGTGAAAATAGTATGAGTTGGTTTACACATGGAAAATCTAGTATGATATTATTTGAATTAATTAGTACATATTTTTATGCCTTTTCACAAGTGAATTTTCAAGAAATTTGGTGTTTCATATTTTTTTATAGAATAAGGAGTTTCAATTAATTTATATAGAATATGCATGTTTTTTAAAAAATATGAAAATTTTATTTTAAAATTGAGAAAATAAAATTTTGTTCTAAAAGGATGTTTTTATTTATAAATAAAGGTATAATAAATCAACTTGGTGTTTTATAAGAAGTTTAGTATAGGAAAATGAGTTTACCATCTTCGATTTTGGTATTTTTAATGTAAAATATTTTGGTCATCATTATTGGATATCAATACAAATTTTATCATTAATCATGCATGAATATTTATTCCATCATTGTGGAAATCCTTTAATGTTTATACCCTCTGTTTGTTCAACTTAGTGGGAATATAGACATGATTAATAAAAATCTAGGGAAGAAGTGGTATCATGCATTGTATATGGAGAGTAATAAATCCACTTTTGATACATTGTGTGAGGATTCAGTCCCATGTACATGGGTAACCGTTATTTATATGGAGTAATTAGGTTATTTTATACATTTTCATTGGAAGTTAAAACACTCATTTTTTTATTTTATAATTTTAGTGGATTTTAGTAAAACAGTTTTACATTTGAAAAGAATTTTTACTCATATTTTTTTGTGCTTTAAGGGAAAATCATTACCCAATGTATTACTTTATCCCTCAATACTAGATTCAGGCGATTGTAAATGAAGGGAATGGAATAGAGTCCATGTGGAATTTTTTAGATCGTATTAATCACTACGGGAAAAATGGTTAATAACGACGGGGTATTTGCGACGGGAATTATTCTCGTCACAAATAGCTTTCACAAAGGAGTATTTGCGACGGGCAACTATTCCCGTCGCAAATAATCTGTTATTTGCGACGGGTTTTTTTACTCGTCGCAAATAGTTTGGCGCGAAATGCACGCCAAACCACGCGAAGTTTATTTGCGACAGGGATAGAACCTCGTCGCAAATAACCGGCGGTGTTTAAAGACTAGTTGCGACGGGAATGCAGTCTCGTCGCAAATACCCAGGCGGCAGGAATTATTTGCGACGGGTCCCGTCGCAAATACACGTTTTAATGCCGCCCATAATTAAATGCTGTCAGGGTTATTTGCGACGGGGTTCTATCCCCGTCGCAACTAACTGGCGACGGTTAAAGACTATTTGCGACGGGGCCCGTCGCAAATAACCGTTTTAATGCCGCCAATAATCAAATGCGATCAGGGTTATTTGCGACGGGGCCCGTCGCAAAAACCTTTATTTGCGACGGAAAACCCGTCGCAAAAAAGCCCGTCGCAATTAATCCAACCTATAACTACTTCCAACCATTACAATTTCCCCACTCTCAACTCTCAACCATTCCAATTTTTTCACTCTGAATCTTTTACGACTTTCAGTTGTAATTTTTTTTTTCCGACTTCGAGGATTCAGTTGGTGGTGTTCTACATTTACAACGGCTCGACATTGACATCAAGTTTAAGGTTTTTATCTGAATTTTAATTTAATATTTATTTTATTTATTTAGTTTAAATTTTTAGAATTTTTTTTGATTTCTAATTAGAAATAATTATGAATAAGTGTTAATAATTAATAATAATTAGAGACAATTAAACACTAATTTAAAATAGTTAGCTGTAACTACAATTAATTAGCAGTAATTATGAAAAATTAAAATTAATTTGAATTAATTAATAATAATTAGAAATAATTAACATTAATTAGTAATAATTTATAATAATTACCAATAATTATTAATAATTACTAATAATTAGTAATAATTAATAATAATTCCCAATATTCAATAATTGCTAATATTTGTCAATATTTTTTCCAATAATTACCAATATTTACCAATAATTGCAAATAATTGTCAATATTTACCAATAATTAGGAATAATTACCATTAATTAAGAATAATTACCAATAATTAGGAATATTTACCAATAATTAGGGATAATTACCAATAATTACCAATAATTAGGAATATTTACCAATAATTAGGAATAATTGCCAATAATTAGGAATAATTACCAATAATTATGAATAATTACCAATAATTAAGAATAATTATAAATAATTAGGAATAATTACCAATAATTACCAATAATTACCAATAATTACCAATAATTACCAATAATTACCAATCATTACCAATAATTAGTAATGATTAGTAATAATTAATAATGATTACCAATAATTATTAATGATTACCAATAATTACCAATAATTTCCAATAATTAGTAATAATTTCCAATAATTCCTAATAATTACCAATAATTAGTAATAATTTCCAATAATTAGTAATAAATAGTAATAATTAGGAATAATTAGTAATAATTAGTAGTAATTGGTATTAATTATCACTAATTACCAATAATTAGTAATAATTAGTAATAATTACCAATAATTATTAATAATTTGAAATAATTACCAATAATTAACAATAATTAGTAATAATTAGTAATAATTACCAATAATTAGTAATAATTAGTAATAATTAGTAATAATTACCAATAATTTGTAATAATTAGTAATAATTACCAATAATTACAAATAATTACCAATAATTAGTAATAATTAGTAATAATTATCAATAATTAGTAATAATTACCAATAATTAGTAATAATTACCAATAATTAGTAATAATTACTAATAATTACCAATAATTAATAATAATTAGTAATAATTGCCAATAATTAGTAATAATTACCAATAATTAGTAATAATTACCAATAATTAGTAATAATTAGAAATAATTACCAATAATTACCAATAATTACCAGTAATTAGTAATAATTAAAAATAATTACCAATAATTACCATTAATTAGAAATAATTACCAGTAATTACCATTAATTAGTAATAATTACCAATAATTACCAATAATTACTAATAATTGGTAATAATTACCAATAATTACCAATAATTACCAGTAATTAGTAATAATTACCAATAATTAGTAATAATTACCAATAATTACTAATAATTACCAGTAATTACCAATAATTACCAATAATTAGTAATAATTAGTAATAATTAGTAATAATTCATAATAATTAGTAATAATTACCAATAATTAGTAATAATTACCAATAATTACCAATAATTACAAATAATTAATAATAATTAGTAATAATTAGTAATAATTAGTAATAATTAGTAATAATTACCAATAATTAGTAATAATTAACAATAATTACCAATAACTAGTAATAATTACTAATAATTACGAATAATTACCAATAATTACCAATAATTACCAATAATTAGTAATAATTAGAAATAATTACCAATAATTATCATTAATTAGAAATAATTACCAATAATTACCATTAATTAGAAATAATTACCAATAATTAGTAATAATTAGTAATAATTACCAATAATTACCAATAATTACCAATAATTAGTAATAATTACCAATAATTACCAATAATTAGTAATAATTACCAATAATTACCAATAATTAGTAATAATTACCAATAAATACCAATAATTACCAATAATTAACAATAATTAGTAATAATTACCAATAATTACCAATAATTAGGAATAATTACCAATAATTAAGAATAATTGCCAATAATTAGGAATAATTACAAATAATTAAGAATAATAACATTATTACATTATTAGTATATTTTATTATTAATATTAAAATAATATAATTTTCTATATTATATACAATTCTCCTTTCATCTGTGTGTTTTCTGTCTCCACATGTAATATTTGCATTCTTTTTCAAAATTATCAACCTACTCACCAATGGAGAGGTGAAAGTGAATGCAAATATTACATGTGGAGACAGAATATTAAACACACAGATGAAAGGAGAATTCTATATAATATAGAAAATTATATTATTTTAATATTAATAATTAAATATACTAATAATGTAATATTGTTATTATTATATAATTAATATTTATGAAAAATTGATATTAGTATTATTAAAATAATAAAAAAATTATATAATATTAAAATTATCAATATATGTAACAGGTTTTGCTTTATTCTCAACATATTCAATTCTTAAAGGGTCAATTTTTAGGTTTATCTCAATAAAATTTTTGCGTTAGTCGTGTATAATGTAAACTCTATAATTATCCTTGCTTGGGTGTTTTTTCTAACAAATTATTCAAAAACAGTAATGCTTTTATATTTTATAGAAAAATATGGAACAACGAGGTTGTCAACAGTCATTATTAGATGACCGCATATGGATAAATCAACGTAGAAATCCAAATGGTTCTGGTTTAAATCCATTATATATAGAGGGTGTGGAGACTTTTTTATCATTTGCGGCATCAAATCCAGAATTTGTTTCAGAAGGAAAAATAAAATGCCCTTGTAGAAAATGTGCATTGATAACGTTTGACATATTTGAAAAAGTGGGGGGACATCTCTTGCATTTTGGTTTTCAACCAGATCATGTTTTTTGGTATCAACACGGTGAACGCAGTTCCAGAGTAGGTGATACCAACTTGATTCCGGATCCATCCCGGTTTCAAGATTTAGTACATGATGTTGCAGGTTCATCTGTTCAACATAAAGAAACTCCGGCTGATATAGATTCAAATCCTGATATGGCACCATCTGAATTTTATGAGTTGTTGAGGTCTGCTGAGGATGCATTATATCCTGGCTGCAAGATGAGCAAATTAGAAGTAGTTGCAAAATTTATGGCTATCAAATCAGATAACGGAATGTCAAACACCTGTTTTGACCAGATATTTTCTTTGCTTAAAACACTGTTACCCGAAGTAAATGTTTTGCCTGTAAATTACTATGAGAGTAAGAGGATGGTTCGAAATTTGGGACTTACATGTCAGAAGATTCATGCATGTTCAAATGACTGCATTTTATATTCTGGGGAAAAATGAGTCGTTGGATAGTTGTCCCACATGTGGGCAACTGAGATATAAATAAGGGCAAAATGGGGAGTCTTGTTTGATTCCTGTAAAACAGTTGAGATATTTTCCGCTTACATCCAGACTTCAGCGTTTATTCATGTCTAAAAATACAGCGACAATGATGTCATGGCATAAAGCGAATATTTCAACCGATAAAAGCTTGAATCATCCAGCTGATGGTGATTCATGGAATCATTTTGATATAGTGCATCCATCCTTTTCTTTAGAATCTAGAAGTGTTCGACTGGGCCTTTCCACTGATGGTTTCTATCCATTCAGATCTTATGGTAGTCAATATTCATGTTGGCCAGTTTTTTTAACTCCGTACAATTTACCTCCATGGATGTTGATGAAGGAGCCATATATCTTTAAAACCGTAAAATATATTAAAGGTTTTGGAGGAATCATACAGGCTTTATAAAATTCATAAAATAAACATAAAATCTCATTATTTTTAGTGTAAAATATATATTTGGTCATAGATACCCATTATACTATTTATTACATCATTTTGGATCATTATGATGTTATAATACACACATTATTTTTTTACCATCTTTATTTTTTCCCCAAAAATACCGTAGTCTCGTAAAATTTTAAAAAATTCACTGTTGGATAATTTTTACATTCCAATTCAAAAAAATATTCATTTATTTAATAATTTTTAAATATTTTAGTTTTCAATTTTTAAATATGAATCAACATTTATTAAGAAATGTTGGTTTTTTACAATATCATTTTTCAAACACTAATAAAAATTGCATTTGACTTCATAAAAAGTGTATGATCATTTATATCTGATAAAAATTAATTAAAAATATTATTTAAAAAATATTATTTATTAAAAAAACTTTAATTCATCAAATTAAATTCTTTAATTGAATTTTAATATTTCAAAAAAAAAAACAATTTGTCTTTTATTGTATCAAAATCAAATTCATTTATAAATTAAGAATAATAAGATTGAAATATATTCATTATTCTATAAAATATAATTATTCATAATAACTGAGTCTCGATAAATATCCCTTTAATAAACTATCAAATTCTGTAAGAGTAAGGTGAACGACGATGGAACTGTCATGGGTTGGTTTGACATATGTGGTTTGGTTCATGATGTCTATGAGCATGAACATCTCATGTAAATGGTCATTCTCATGCTTAAGTTGTTGAATCTCAATTTGGGCTTGATCAAGGGAAAATTCTTATGACGCTATCTCCCTTGTAAGCTTTGATAAATGGTGTTTTTAGGGTACAATTCAACTAGTTGATGACACCACTTACTTTTTTTATCCCAATTGGATTTTTTAAAACCGTATTTTTATACTAATCATATGATCACTATTCAACAGTTATATTATCAATGGTTATGATGCTTAATGGTAATTTAAATCTATTAGGATATAATAAAAACAAAATTATTTCTTATGTTTTATATAACCATATAACATAATAATTCATTTAATTAAATCAAAAGGTGGATTTTAATTACTTATAATGGAAACAAATTTTTAATTTTAAAATAGATTTCAAAAAAATGTGTTTTTAATCCTAAAAAATACCGTACACTAAAATCTGGTATAAATATGGTTTAAATGTAATTAATTTAATTAAATATAACCAATTAAAACTTATGTTTCTATTAAATAATATAAAAATAGTAACTGGACTTTTAAATTAATTAATATATCAAAATAAATGCCCATTTTACATAAAATAATATTTTATCACTATTCACTGAAAAATATATATTTTTAGAAAAATCCAAAAAATTACTATTGTTAATTTTTATATGATGATATAAAAATGGATTTCTCTTTATCAAAAACATCTTATAAATTTTTTATGAAAAAATTATAATATAGAAATAAAATTTTTTTTTGAAGGAATTATATTTAGATGAAACAAAAGACATTACAAACAATTGATTAACTATTTACTTTGAATTTAACAGTATATTTTGGATATATATATATATACATTCCATAAATTAGTTAATCCAACTAATATTAAAAAATGTAATGGAAGGGTTGAAAGATTCTTATTTAAATAATCATTGTTTGTTTGGGTTTGGTGTTGTGTATCACATACTCTATCGATTATTGTTTCTCTTTTAAAAACTCCATGTGTTATAAAGAGTTAATAAATCTCTATATAAGAGAGATACACCGCATCATGTGTATTATTCACTAAACTCCATCATTATATGTTGGTGCCTTGTAGGATACTCTCCACTAGGAAAACTATATGATGTGGTGGAGTCCTCATAAGAAGGAAAACTCCGGTAACTACCTCAAGCAAGTCCTCCACTTATAGGGTATCTTTATCAACACATAACATAAGAGGCCTCTACCTATAAAAGTTAGAGAATGTTATCATCCAACAAACATCAATAGTAAGTACTGCCAGTGAAACATGATTCTCAATGGGTGGAGGAAAGATTGGAAACCCACCTAGAGGACCACCTCATATATAAGACATTTTAATGTAGCCTTATCACTTGGTAGATCATCATTGTGATACTATTATGGAATCATAGTTACCTGTCATTGTGGAGGAATCAAGAAATGAAATAAAATGTACCATTTTCCATGAGTACATCTTGGTGGATATGAATGAAGAATATAATGGAAACCATAACCCATTATAACATGATTCATGTACCAATTTTATTCTCTATGACTAGTGTCAACATCTACTGCACTCTCCATGTGCAGTGAATCCATCTTCTAGGTATTTCATAATTTATATGATGTGTTTAAATTTAAATTTTTTTATTCCTCTATTCTACCATTCTCTACCGGCTTCATTAGAGGGGTATTTGTGGTGACTTTGTTCTTCACTTCTCTACCGACGTATCTAGATGATATTGAGACCATGATTATTCACTAAAGAGTTATCCCATTCCCATATTTCCATGGAGTCATTCATTTTCATTGTCAGGTTTTAATTTCTGTACTTAATGTGTAGGCTATAACAGATTCCAATCTAATTATATGGAAATGGTGTTTGTCACAATGTCGCATTGTTTTTTGGCTGTCAACATCAGTGGACTCTATATCTACACTAGATATGGAATATATCATTTCTCTTTCCATAAAAATGTGTATTGGGGTGGACATTCTTAGTTGATTGGTAAGAGAATGTGGTGGTATGCATTCCATGGTGGTGATTGAACTAGTTTTTTAAGCTCTATAGATGATAGTGAGAGGTTTATATAGATGACTTGGTGTGGGAATGATACTATGTTAACCATCTTCAGCTCAATTTTTAGGCATCAGTTGTTATGGAAGCAACATCCACTAAGGGTTTTATTGGTGTATTTATTTGTATTCAATGATCCTTCTCTTATTTTCTGGGTGGATGATGGTTTCAATGTATTCCTTCAGATAGAATCTAAAATTATTTTTGGTTTAGGGTTGTTGATGTCTTTGTAAGAATTGGTTCTTATCTTGTTGCATATGTTTGGAGGTACTACATTTTACAGATGTTGCTAGGTGGGAGACCTCGATATAGGGTTGTTTGTACTAACACCCAATATTAATTATCTATCTTCTTCATAATAGATAAATGGATACCCTTAAATTGAATTCTTTTATTGGGTTTTGGTCTGGTTTTGTGTTGCATCGGGTTGACACTTTGGTGAGTTCATTGTCAGTTTGTCATGTGGGTAACTCAAAAGAGAGATTGGTGAGCGGACACCTATTATCTCCCCTATACAATATCAGTTTGGATTAGATGGGTTTTCTGATATGTTGGGTTTTCCATTACAACCAAGCTTCTTGGAAAGGGGTAATGCATCATCTTCATCTAATTCCTTTTTTCACTGTCTATTAGGGGTGATGATACTTTTTCTCATTATGATATTGATTTTTTTATTCCCTTCAATCATCTGGGGACATGATAGTACCTTAGGACAATGCTTATTTAATGTATTGTTTCCAATGTGTTTTGTATGGGATTCCTCTCTACCCATTTCTGGAAAGGGGTTTCTTATTTTATGATTAATAAATGGGATATGAACCTCAAAATAAAAAAAAAGTACCACGTCAATGATAACTATTTTTGTTGTCCCGCTGAATGGACATGTCAACCTCTCCACCAATACTAGGTTCCTTGTCCCAAGAGCTGAACTCAAAACACTTTCACTCTATTTACCTTGCTACCAATCCAATGTCGTACCCAAAAAATATCTAAATTCTCATCCTATGATAAACCTACTCTGATACCATTCTATCATGACCAGACCAAACGAGGATCCCTAGATAGGGTATTCTGAGTGAGATATCTCATGCTCACCTCCAATAGGTCAGTGGATGGTGGAAATTTTTGAGTAGGAATATCCCACACATGGGAGTACATAACCTAAGAATCTTTAAACAAAAATATGTCTCCAAATATACATACATTGCGTACAGATAAAACACAACTGATACTATAATGTATGCATAACATGTACCCCACATCTGAGTATGAAAAAAATACCAAAAAGAATAAAGGGATAAATATAATCCCCGAAAAACTAATAAAGGATTCCAACCAGCTAAGAATGAGGGATCTTATATAAAATTCAACACATTGTATAAACCATGGAATTTCTATCTCACTATTTTCCATAAGCTCATGTTCATCTTAGGACTTCATTCAAAGGATTTTCATCTATATAAGACACAACATGTTCTAGAAAAGACGATACATGGGCGAGTATAACAATACCTAGTAGGAAACCCCAAGTTTTCTAAATAGAAATAATCAAGAGAGTAGTAAGATCATAATCTCGAAGGAATTTCATTTTCATAAAACATAATATGTTCTGGAAAATACAATCTAAGGGTGATTATAACAATACCCAATAGGACGTCCCAAAATACCTAAACATAAATCACCAAGAGAGTAGTAATTTCATCATCATGAATGTATGTCAATCAGCATATGATACATAACATTTATAAAACCTAGATATACTCATAACCAACACCAATTCTTAAAGATTTTTCAACCACACTGTATAAGATAAGATTATTCTTGAGGTTTCAAGTTAATACTCATCTGGGAGAACTCACACCATGATCCATACTATCAATGATGGATCTTATATAAGAGGTTGTTGTCATCAAGACTCATAAAATAAGTACTCAATAGATCTATGAATATCCCGATACACTGATCGGGGATCTCACCCAAATAATTTGGGGTATACCAGAACCCAAATCGAATAATCCACTGAATATGGGATCGTATGACCACATATGTTAGTCACAGTGATTCCTCAAACCCCACCCAGGGAAGGAGATGAAATGATTGAGGATTCTAACCTGAGTCATATGGATGTATTCAGAAACTCTATCTAATACTAAAATAAATGGGATCACATTCTATTTAGAGGATTTAATGCCTTATTATTCCCCCTTTGGGATGAACCAAGGGAGCACACACAAATGAAACTATTCCTCACTAATAAATAGAGGTCCTCAACATACCCTATAGAAGCTACATGATGCGTGCTAAGTGTAAAATACATGTCACTCTATTTATGAAACATATCATGTATTTTCTTCCCACCTAGAATGCATTTATCCAAATACAGACAATTTTATTTTAGATGCACGAAATGTAGATATTAATTTAGCAAAATTTATGCCATATTCACGAGTCAATGAACTGTAGATCATTCCATACTTCTGGTTGTTCCTGTATGACTGGTAGTGTCTATGTTATAGGTTGTTCTAGTGTTTTAGTCATGTCTGTTCCCATTTAATCATAGGGTAAAAAATGAGAAAAAAACATTGGGTCACACTGTGTGTGATATTTTTCACTGCATGTAAAAAACTACCACTATAGATGTGGCCACACACATTTTTTTTTCTGAAGTATACATCATGCTATTAGGATTTTCAATGAAAATATAGACTTCTCTACGCGTCTCCCCCACACCACCACATCTATCTATTTTTCCCTAGTCCAGTCTACTAACAAAGATCTGTGATCGATTGATCACGGTTTTCATTGATAAATAGATTATGGCCATAAAGTCTTATTGGGATTCTTCTTCAATTCATTGTGTCTTCTAAATGCAAAAAACTATGAATCAGGGATCTTTAAACCTGAACCCAATCCATTATTAATATTCCAACTTTATTATCTCACCTTGATCTCTTCATCGATCTTGAACCAAAACCCATGGTGTTGATATTGTTTTCCAAATAATGTCAATGAAATTATCTTCTAATGGGTACTGATCAAACCTGTGGCTAAAGAAAATATAAGTGATGAATGTGCGAAGAATAGGTAAAAAAATGAATAAAAACTACAAGAGGAATAATCCGTGGCCACTATTTTGGTTAGACTCAATTTATTGTCATTGTTATGATGAAACAATAACCATGATGAAATAATCATTTACTACAAATTCCTAATAGTGGGAATATAAAGTTATGCATGAAAATAAATCATCGATCTAAGAATAAATCATGTAAGAAGGATTGACTAACGTTTGACATGGAATGAAAAAATACCAAGATAATAACTTGGGTTTTGATTGATTCATGATTATGAATAGATACACTTCATAGTTGATGTTGAGATCCACAAGAACCATTCAGACACCAATTTCCAACAAACACTCCATCGTTGATCATCTGAGAATCCCCCTTCAATGTCTCCTCTCTCAATCTCTAGGGTAATGCAGCTAACCCTATGGATTTCCATAAGAATATTTATATATAATATGTTTTATATTTAAGATTTAAAAAAAAATATAATGAACTATTTACTAAATTATTATTCATATCACGATGGAAATAATGCAAGTTGACTAACACGTACAAGGATTATGCAATGCTATTGG
The DNA here is from genome assembly GCA_963277665.1 of Viscum album. Taxonomy (NCBI): domain Eukaryota; kingdom Viridiplantae; phylum Streptophyta; class Magnoliopsida; order Santalales; family Viscaceae; genus Viscum; species Viscum album. The sequence continues at coordinate 1,496,425,751 of OY728155.1, read as the reverse complement.
TAAACCCCTCATTCCAGATACAATAGTGGTCTCAAGATTTTAAATTGAGACACCATTCAATATTTAATCCATTATTTTAAGGAAATTATGTGTGCACAATATAACATATTTTATATTTTTTATATCAAAACTGAGGCTCCTTCAGCCCTGGAGTCCCATGCTAACCCAGTGTCTATCCTTGAACATAATTATTAAAATATTCCAATGATTGACATAGAGAAGGCATAATTTTTAAAATATACATCCTTGGACTGATCAATAAGGTACACCCTGTCAATTTTTTCCATTTCTATTTTTAATATAGAACAAGGGGAGAGAGAAGACTGAGCAAAGACTTATCTACACTATATTATTTTTATCTTTGTTTTGAAAAAACATTTACAATCATTTACTCATTTATAAATGTAAAAATTCAACATTAGAATGTATTTTGGTGTATTTTATTCACCTAGATCTCCTAATGGATGCTTATTAAATAAAAATACATGAATAATTTATTAAATTGTTTGTGAATGATGATAAAAATTAATTTTATAAACAATAATTAATGTTCTAGAAATTCATGCACTTACATGAAAGTGAAAAACCTCTTCCACATCTCTTAATCTCAAAACCCTTATTTTAGTTATTGATTTTTATTTTTCTCATCTAAAAAATTTAATCAAACATAATTTTTTATTTGAAATATCTCTATATAATTCCAAAAAAATATAACCACTACATCCTAATATTTTTAATATCAGGTATATCAAATTTATCTTATAATTAAATTAATAAGTTTTTTATTAATGTAGTTAATATTTGTAAATTTAAACAAATAATTGGGATATTATACCCATATATACTCCCATAACTGTTCTCGTGTTTTATGGTTGATTCTCCTCTAGTCAACATATTAGATGCTAATTTTTCTATCCCTAGAGTTCCCAAATAATATTAAATTAGTTTTCATCTAAGTCTATTTTATTATTATTATCTTAGTACTCAAGTGACATCATCTTCTCCTTCCCATAAGTAAGTGAATGTATTGTTTAACTAAATTTAGATAAATTATCCTACTAATGAAGAGGTTAAATTCTCATAAATAGAAGGATCTACAATAGTAATATCTATAGATATAAAATTAATTTCATTTGGAATTAGTTAAATTTAATTAATTATTTGGTTATAATGAGTATATTTTTATAGATACACACACACTTACACTATTATATTTCTTCTTTATCCACATCCTATAATAAAATTGTATGAAACTATGTAAACAATTAATAAAAGTATTTTTTTAATTTTTTTTCGTAATATAAATAAAATAGTAAATATTATGTAATCTAAAATAGCTAAAAGAAAAAACTATTAACGATTTTACTAAACAAATATAGTTATTTGATTTATAAATGAAATATTAAAATATAATATATTCATAGATAATAAATTATATTTCTCTAAATTACTACTATGTTAAAAATAATAATATTCAACATCAATTTTATTTTATTATATAACTAAGGAAGCCTCACATAATATGCATTTCAGTTTTTGAAACTAATAAATTTGTCCCACAATATGAGAATCTATTTTTAAGAAAAAATGAAATACATTAAAAATATTTTATTATATATTTATTATACTACAGTATTGCACATCATAATGAAGTTATAATGAAATATTGTGAATAAAATTTATTTCTAACAAAAAATTATAATTTTATCAAATGAATCATTCATCAGATCTAATAATTCAAGTATATATTAATTCAGGATTTCCTACAAAAAATATTTTAAAATGGATATAGGTAAACAATAATGAATTTTCACTATGTTGTAATACACAAACAAATTCTTTTTAAATTGATGTATAATTTTTTAGTTATTTTATAAAATAATTTCCATGTATTGTTTGATGCAAGTAGTGTGTTTCTCTTCTAAAGTGAATTGCATATTTTTTTCATCTTTAAACTATTTTATTATGAAAATATTTAGATTATTCAATGTATTTTAAAATATATTTACATAAAATAATTTTTTGTAATGAAAATCCACAATTAAAAGAATCATTTGTTAAGAACATATATTTCACGAATCTTAAATAAAAAAACATTTACCTGAAAATTATTATTATAAAAGTTAATATACACATGTTAGAACAAATAATCATTCATATATATATATGAATATGAAAGTGTAATTTTTACTAAATAATATAATAAAAAATGTTATTTACTTGCATTATTAAGACATTAACATATCTAGTTTACCATATACATTCTATATAATCATTTTGTGTAGCATGGACTATTTTCACATTGTATTCATAATTTTCTCCAAGTAATTAGGTAAATAATATAGTAATCTTTCACAATTATGCGTCATCGTTAACATTATCACCACCCAAATGTATGACTTTGTCATAACAAAATGATTGCACATACCTTATTTGATGAATCATCAAATTTAAAATATCAATTTTATTTGTCTCCATAAAAACAAGTCATCCTCACAACTAATTTATTTCAAATAAATAAGTATAAATAAAAAATAATCATGTTTTATGACACCATTTATGTCAACCCAGTTACATTTTCACACATGTACTTAAAATTTAATGTAATAAATTTATTAGATATATTATACTACTTAAAAATATGTATTTAATTAAAAAGTATGGGCTTGTAATTTTCACTCAAAAATGATTTTTTTGGTAAAAAACATTATTATACCATTTTCATATAAATGTTTCCTTAATTTTTTTATATAAAATGTATAATTATTAATTTAATAAAAAGTATATCTAATAATATTAACACATAACACTCAAGATAACCATTTTAATGTTTTTCATGAAGATGAATCAAAACTGAAATTTTCTATAAACCATGAAACAATTTTTTTTATGCTCAATCATCATCCCCATATCACTATTTAGTATCATAATATCAATCCAACAACTTGTGATATTATATATGGTTGGACTAGAAATGTGTTGTTCAAAATGTAAACATTTTCCTACAGAATTTGATAAGATTCCATTGACCTTACTTTAAATCCACATATACCCTTACTTCTATTATTTACTCCCTCATGGAAATATAGAGGGAGATCGACATGATCCACTTCATATAAGTGTCTAGTAAATAAATTATCCACGTCCTCATGTAACAATTTTGAATAATATAATCCTCTTATCAATATGAATTCTTAACACACCCCTTCATAATTTTTATATATCGCTTTACATTGTACATATAATATAAATATAATTCTTAATATAAAAGTATCTCTTACAGAAAATGAATAATTAGATATACCATTATATAAAAAATGATACTACAAAATCTCTCTATATGTGAAAAAGTATAAGGATAGCTTCATTCTCAAACACGTTTAATGAATTTAGATACATGAATATGATAAAATAGAATTGAAAATGTAACAGTACCTGGTGATAGTATTTTTATAATGTATTGACATTATTCCACATAGTGGTATCAGTAGTGATTTCTATATCATAACATAAGAATTGTGATATTTCAAACCTATTAACATCAAATTTCTATACAGCGTGAAATTTTTTCATTTGAAGAATACCAATTTGGTGAATATCATATCAATATTAAATTTTTAACTTCTTTTATACAGGATAACATACAACAAGAAAAAGGTGTATATGTTATTCTAAACCATTTGCATTAGGAGCTAAATCCATACATATAACCATATATATTAAGTATAATCTTTCATTCACTACATCTTAATTAATTATTTTAATATCTAACAATATTCTAATGAAACTATAATATTTTCATCATTATCATATATAACATCAATGTCATATTATACCTCAAGAAATACTCAAAATTTTCAATTGAATTAAATGTATTGTTTATTCCTTATATTTATTTCATTATCTAAACATTGTGTTTTATTAACCAATATATAGTTTTCTTCCACCCTATCAAATTATTCACAGATTAGCTAAAGCTATATTGGGAAATCATACTCATGTAAATAGTTAAATACATTTTTTAATAGTTGATATGGGTGATAAATTTTCCAAATTCATTGATTCTTCACATTCATTGTCATTCTTACATATTTTAGTTGGGAATATAAGGACCCTTCTTCATAGGATATACAATATTTAAGTCCCATAACACTGTAACCTTAAAAATGATCAATTGTTGAGAATTCATTTATAGTGAAAATTAACTTAACATGTAAAAGGAAACAAACCTTTTGTATGATTTAAACACTTTAAAAACATCCTCTCATAACAATTTGAAATAATTAGTGAATAAGGAAAAGTAAATATCAATATCATTTTATAGATGTTTTTTTTAAATTATCAAATATTGATCAATTTTTTCCTATTAGTGTGAATTTTATGGGTCACATAGTATTACATCATATATTCACTCATCAACCTGTCATATAAATATATTTTAATTATTTTAATTATTTTAATGCATTAATAATCATATTTAATAGTTAATTATTGGAATATAAATAATTTACGTAATTAGGGAAGAGGGGTATGGTACATAGACCTATATATGAAACAAAATTTGATTATTAATTTATTTAATAATGAGATTTCTTTAATTTAATATATTTTGAAAATCATATATTATGATATCTATAAAAAAAATTATTGGGGGAAACAAGAATATTTTTATAACCCAATAACATCTGAAATAATATTTTTTGCATCATAATATGAATTTGTAAAGTCATTTCCCCTTAAAATAATCTCTTACATGAGTTTATGAAATTCTGTGAAATTGTTGGCACTCTAACCGGGACTTACGTTTAGGTTAACAAATATCAATACCATGGATAACACTATAAATTCAGCACAACTTGGGTATAAAACATTATCATCGTCACTATAAAATTATGAAACCATCACTACTTTTTAAAAGGTTTTCAATCTTACATTTTCAATTATTTCATCAATAAAATGATGATTCACATATTGAAAATATCCATCTTATATAAATCATGAATTCTATGGTATTTCACCATGTTAGAGACAATGGTTATTTTTTATATTAAAACCACAGAATATCAAATGATCTTTAATTTTTTCAGACTATTATCTTCTTATATTCACACACATCATGCATAAACAGTAAAATATTCATATATTTTCAACAATCAATTTTATAAATGTGAGGAAATACTCAAACCCTTTATAATATTCATCACATTTAATCTATGTATTTGTCAAATTTTAATCCATCCATTACCTTTAATAAACGAAAAGATAACAATTCTATTATAAATTTATTTATTACAAGGAATTATAAAAAAATTCAAAGAAATTAGATAATATTAGAAAATTATAATCACAAAATTAGCTTATAAATTATGATTTCAATATATTTTATTCTAATCTAGATCTCTCTATTTATATCTCTATGTATACATTCATATACACATATGTAGTAACATATATATAGATATGTACATATATTATTTTTATAATATTTATATATATAATATTTAAGGAATACAAATGAAAAAAATAATATTACATATATTTTTAATAATAATCTATTTACACATGATGATATGTGTGTTTGTGGATTTCCTACATAAATATATAGAGTAAATATTTTATTAAGACAACAATATTATTCATTACAATTTTAGTATTATAAATTTTATTAGAAAGTATTTTTTATCATATTAATACACATGTGATGATTCAATAATTATTTTATATACTTTTTATGTTTCAAAATATGTCATTATTGAAATTATCAAAAATATTAACTGTATATTCAACCAATCTGGCACGGAATTCAATGAAAAAATATAGAATAATTGAAACCAAATGACTTAAATATAATATATAGAAAAAAACATGAAAATATATATCTCTAAGATTTATATTTTCTAAAAAAACAATGAAAATAAATTTAACAATGTGAAATACAAAAAAACTAATAATTCAATTATGATTCCAAAAACAACAAAATGCTTGAAATAAAAAAAATCATAAAAATTTGAACATAGTAATAAAAGTCTTCCAAATACATGGATGGGTAAGGAGTTATGGCGGAGTAGTGAAAAATTATTATGGGGTATTTAAAAAGAATGGAATGAAAAATAAAAAAAGGATACAGATAAGTTAGGATTCATAATTTATGGTTTCAAGGAGAGAATCCATCAAAATGGGGAATTACACAAGTTTAAATATTTTAAAGTGATATATAAGATCATCTCTTACTAAAATTGATGTTATAAATTATTTTTTCTTATCATGTCTCCAAACCATTTTTAAAAATAATTATTTAATAGTTTAGAATATTAATATTTATAATTGACTTAAAGAAAATCTTTAATGCCAATTCTCAAATAAGAAATTTTAAAACCACATCATAAATTATTTCTTGTTAATTTTTTAGGTTGTTTGAAATTTTGTGATTTATTTTAAAAAAAACTTTTTGAAAAAAGGATTTATTAAAATACCCCATAGAAGGAATGATTTTATTAAATTATTTCCATGATGTTTATTAGATATTAGTGTATGTGTTGAAATGATTTTGGTGATACATATAATTAATACCACTATAAATTTCCCAAGATAAATAGAGAAATATTTAGAGGACATGTCATGTTGATAAATGATGAAAAGGTGAAATCTCACTCATTCTTATGCTATTGAAAAGTGTTTAGAGTAAAATTTGTGAAAATAGTATGAGTTGGTTTACACATGGAAAATCTAGTATGATATTATTTGAATTAATTAGTACATATTTTTATGCCTTTTCACAAGTAAATTTTCAAGAAATTTGGTGTTTCATATTTTTTTATAGAATAAGGAGTTTCAATTAATTTATATAGAATATGCATGTTTTTTAAAAAATATGAAAATTTTATTTTAAAATTGAGAAAATAAAATTTTGTTCTAAAAGGATGTTTTTATTTATAAATAAAGGTATAATAAATCAACTTGGTGTTTTATAAGAAGTTTAGTATAGGAAAATGAGTTTACCATCTTCGATTTTGGTATTTTTAATGTAAAATATTTTGGTCATCATTATTGGATATCAATACAAATTTTATCATTAATCATGCATGAATATTTATTCCATCATTGTGGAAATCCTTTAATGTTTATACCCTCTGTTTGTTCAACTTAGTGGGAATATAGACATGATTAATAAAAATCTAGGGAAGAAGTGGTATCATGCATTGTATATGGAGAGTAATAAATCCACTTTTGATACATTGTGTGAGGATTCAGTCCCATGTACATGGGTAACCGTTATTTATATGGAGTAATTAGGTTATTTTATACATTTTCATTGGAAGTTAAAACACTCATTTTTTTATTTTATAATTTTAGTGGATTTTAGTAAAACAGTTTTACATTTGAAAAGAATTTTTACTCATATTTTTTTGTGCTTTAAGGGAAAATCATTACCCAATGTATTACTTTATCCCTCAATACTAGATTCAGGCGATTGTAAATGAAGGGAATGGAATAGAGTCCATGTGGAATTTTTTAGATCGTATTAATCACTACGGGAAAAATGGTTAATAACGACGGGGTATTTGCGACGGGAATTATTCTCGTCACAAATAGCTTTCACAAAGGAGTATTTGCGACAGGCAACTATTCCCGTCGCAAATAATCTGTTATTTGCGACGGGTTTTTTTACTCGTCGCAAATAGTTTGGCGCGAAATGCACGCCAAACCACGCGAAGTTTATTTGCGACAGGGATAGAACCTCGTCGCAAATAACCGGCGGTGTTTAAAGACTAGTTGCGACGGGAATGCAGTCTCGTCGCAAATACCCAGGCGGCAGGAATTATTTGCGACGGGTCCCGTCGCAAATACACGTTTTAATGCCGCCCATAATTAAATGCTGTCAGGGTTATTTGCGACGGGGTTCTATCCCCGTCGCAACTAACTGGCGACGGTTAAAGACTATTTGCGACGGGGCCCGTCGCAAATAACCGTTTTAATGCCGCCAATAATCAAATGCGATCAGGGTTATTTGCGACGGGGCCCGTCACAAAAACCTTTATTTGCGACGGAAAACCCGTCGCAAAAAAGCCCGTCGCAATTAATCCAACCTATAACTACTTCCAACCATTACAATTTCCCCACTCTCAACTCTCAACCATTCCAATTTTTTCACTCTGAATCTTTTACGACTTTCAGTTGTAATTTTTTTTTTCCGACTTCGAGGATTCAGTTGGTGGTGTTCTACATTTACAACGGCTCGACATTGACATCAAGTTTAAGGTTTTTATCTGAATTTTAATTTAATATTTATTTTATTTATTTAGTTTAAATTTTTAGAATTTTTTTTGATTTCTAATTAGAAATAATTATGAATAAGTGTTAATAATTAATAATAATTAGAGACAATTAAACACTAATTTAAAATAGTTAGCTGTAACTACAATTAATTAGCAGTAATTATGAAAAATTAAAATTAATTTGAATTAATTAATAATAATTAGAAATAATTAACATTAATTAGTAATAATTTATAATAATTACCAATAATTATTAATAATTACTAATAATTAGTAATAATTAATAATAATTCCCAATATTCAATAATTGCTAATATTTGTCAATATTTTTTCCAATAATTACCAATATTTACCAATAATTGCAAATAATTGTCAATATTTACCAATAATTAGGAATAATTACCATTAATTAAGAATAATTACCAATAATTAGGAATATTTACCAATAATTAGGGATAATTACCAATAATTACCAATAATTAGGAATATTTACCAATAATTAGGAATAATTGCCAATAATTAGGAATAATTACCAATAATTATGAATAATTACCAATAATTAAGAATAATTATAAATAATTAGGAATAATTACCAATAATTACCAATAATTACCAATAATTACCAATAATTACCAATAATTACCAATCATTACCAATAATTAGTAATGATTAGTAATAATTAATAATGATTACCAATAATTATTAATGATTACCAATAATTACCAATAATTTCCAATAATTAGTAATAATTTCCAATAATTCCTAATAATTACCAATAATTAGTAATAATTTCCAATAATTAGTAATAAATAGTAATAATTAGGAATAATTAGTAATAATTAGTAGTAATTGGTATTAATTATCACTAATTACCAATAATTAGTAATAATTAGTAATAATTACCAATAATTATTAATAATTTGAAATAATTACCAATAATTAACAATAATTAGTAATAATTAGTAATAATTACCAATAATTAGTAATAATTAGTAATAATTAGTAATAATTACCAATAATTTGTAATAATTAGTAATAATTACCAATAATTACAAATAATTACCAATAATTAGTAATAATTAGTAATAATTATCAATAATTAGTAATAATTACCAATAATTAGTAATAATTACCAATAATTAGTAATAATTACTAATAATTACCAATAATTAATAATAATTAGTAATAATTGCCAATAATTAGTAATAATTACCAATAATTAGTAATAATTACCAATAATTAGTAATAATTAGAAATAATTACCAATAATTACCAATAATTACCAGTAATTAGTAATAATTAAAAATAATTACCAATAATTACCATTAATTAGAAATAATTACCAGTAATTACCATTAATTAGTAATAATTACCAATAATTACCAATAATTACTAATAATTGGTAATAATTACCAATAATTACCAATAATTACCAGTAATTAGTAATAATTACCAATAATTAGTAATAATTAGTAATAATTAGTAATAATTCATAATAATTAGTAATAATTACCAATAATTAGTAATAATTACCAATAATTACCAATAATTACAAATAATTAATAATAATTAGTAATAATTAGTAATAATTAGTAATAATTAGTAATAATTACCAATAATTAGTAATAATTAACAATAATTACCAATAACTAGTAATAATTACTAATAATTACGAATAATTACCAATAATTACCAATAATTACCAATAATTAGTAATAATTAGAAATAATTACCAATAATTATCATTAATTAGAAATAATTACCAATAATTACCATTAATTAGAAATAATTACCAATAATTAGTAATAATTAGTAATAATTACCAATAATTACCAATAATTACCAATAATTAGTAATAATTACCAATAATTACCAATAATTAGTAATAATTACCAATAATTACCAATAATTAGTAATAATTACCAATAAATACCAATAATTACCAATAATTAACAATAATTAGTAATAATTACCAATAATTACCAATAATTAGGAATAATTACCAATAATTAAGAATAATTGCCAATAATTAGGAATAATTACAAATAATTAAGAATAATAACATTATTACATTATTAGTATATTTTATTATTAATATTAAAATAATATAATTTTCTATATTATATACAATTCTCCTTTCATCTGTGTGTTTTCTGTCTCCACATGTAATATTTGCATTCTTTTTCAAAATTATCAACCTACTCACCAATGGAGAGGTGAAAGTGAATGCAAATATTACATGTGGAGACAGAATATTAAACACACAGATGAAAGGAGAATTCTATATAATATAGAAAATTATATTATTTTAATATTAATAATTAAATATACTAATAATGTAATATTGTTATTATTATATAATTAATATTTATGAAAAATTGATATTAGTATTATTAAAATAATAAAAAAATTATATAATATTAAAATTATCAATATATGTAACAGGTTTTGCTTTATTCTCAACATATTCAATTCTTAAAGGGTCAATTTTTAGGTTTATCTCAATAAAATTTTTGCGTTAGTCGTGTATAATGTAAACTCTATAATTATCCTTGCTTGGGTGTTTTTTCTAACAAATTATTCAAAAACAGTAATGCTTTTATATTTTATAGAAAAATATGGAACAACGAGGTTGTCAACAGTCATTATTAGATGACCGCATATGGATAAACCAACGTAGAAATCCAAATGGTTCTGGTTTAAATCCATTATATATAGAGGGTGTGGAGACTTTTTTATCATTTGCGGCATCAAATCCAGAATTTGTTTCAGAAGGAAAAATAAAATGCCCTTGTAGAAAATGTGCATTGATAACGTTTGACATATTTGAAAAAGTGGGGGGACATCTCTTGCATTTTGGTTTTCAACCAGATCATGTTTTTTGGTATCAACACGGTGAACGCAGTTCCAGAGTAGGTGATACCAACTTGATTCCGGATCCATCCCGGTTTCAAGATTTAGTACATGATGTTGCAGGTTCATCTGTTCAACATAAAGAAACTCCGGCTGATATAGATTCAAATCCTGATATGGCACCATCTGAATTTTATGAGTTGTTGAGGTCTGCTGAGGATGCATTATATCCTGGCTGCAAGATGAGCAAATTAGAAGTAGTTGCAAAATTTATGGCTATCAAATCAGATAACGGAATGTCAAACACCTGTTTTGACCAGATATTTTCTTTGCTTAAAACACTGTTACCCGAAGTAAATGTTTTGCCTGTAAATTACTATGAGAGTAAGAGGATGGTTCGAAATTTGGGACTTACATGTCAGAAGATTCATGCATGTTCAAATGACTGCATTTTATATTCTGGGGAAAAATGAGTCGTTGGATAGTTGTCCCACATGTGGGCAACTGAGATATAAATAAGGGCAAAATGGGGAGTCTTGTTTGATTCCTGTAAAACAGTTGAGATATTTTCCGCTTACATCCAGACTTCAGCGTTTATTCATGTCTAAAAATACAGCGACAATGATGTCATGGCATAAAGCGAATATTTCAACCGATAAAAGCTTGAATCATCCAGCTGATGGTGATTCATGGAATCATTTTGATATAGTGCATCCATCCTTTTCTTTAGAATCTAGAAGTGTTCGACTGGGCCTTTCCACTGATGGTTTCTATCCATTCAGATCTTATGGTAGTCAATATTCATGTTGGCCAGTTTTTTTAACTCCGTACAATTTACCTCCATGGATGTTGATGAAGGAGCCATATATCTTTATGACTTTACTAATTCCAGGACATCTGAAGAAGAATATTGATGTTTATTTGAAACCATTGATTGACGAATTAAGTTTATTGTGGAGTACTGGTGTCAGTACATATGATGTTGCTACAAAACATAATTTCATACTGAGAGAAGCATTGATGTGGACAATTAGTGACTTCCCGGCTTATATGAAGTTATCTGGCTGGAGTACACATGGTTAGATATCATGTCCTTACTATATGGGAGAGAAAAAAGAATTTATTCTCATTAATGGAAAGAAACCTTGTTATTTTGACTGTCATCGCATATTTCTTCCAGTTGATCATCCTTTTCGCAGAAACAGATCTCATTTCAGAAAAGTAAAAGTTGAAAGGGATGGACCTACAAAAATCCTATCAGGTTCGAAGTTATAATCAGTTGTATTTTCATTACCTCCCATCACTTTTGGTCTCACAATAAACCAAGATAAAATTTCTGGTTTTGGGAAAGAACGCAATTGGATTAAACGTAGCATATTTTGGGATTTTCCATATTGGTCTGATTTGTTGGTCCATCACATGTTGGATGTCATGCATATTGAGAAGAACTATTTTGATAATTTGTTTCATATAGTTTTGGATACGCCAGGAAAGAGCAAAGACAATGTAAATGTACGTTTAGATCTTGCCCAAATTTACAGGTGTCCAGAACTGGAACTGTTTGAGAATGTCAGAACAGAAAGGTTACTGAAACCAAAACAGCTTATACACTGTCTAAAGAAAACCGTTTATTATTTTGTCGTTGGATTGCTGATTTGAGACTTCCAGATGGCTGTGCTTCCAATTTGGGTAGATGTGTAAATGATGGTCATATTACTGGATTAAAAAGTCATGATTTTCATGTAATAATGGAAAGACATATACCCATTGGATTAAGAGGTCTGTTTAATTCTGTGATTTGGGATTCCATAACAGACATGTCTCATTCTTTTCGGGAAATTTGTACGGCTACAATAGATTATGATGCTCTATGAAAACTTGAAGAAGATGTTGTTGTAATTTTATGTAAACTGGAAAAAATATTTCCGCTGTCTTTCTTTGACTCAATGGAACATTTGATGTTACATTTTCCATATGAAGCCAAATGTGGAGGTCCAGTATAGTTTTGATGGATGTACCCATTTGAAATATGCATGTAAAAATTGAAAAGAAAAGTACGTAACAAAGCATTTGTTAAAGGGTCTATTGCAGAAGCTTATTTGCAATAGGAAATATCTTTTTTCTACTCCCATTATTTTGAATCTGAGTATCCTTCAAAACACAACCGAATGGGATGGAATGAGAGGAATATTGATGAAATCTACAATCAATTATCTGTTTTCAACCAGCCAGAGCTTGGTTTTGGTGGAGTTTATGAACATTGGCTTTTGGATGATGAACATCACAGAGCTCATACGTATGTTCTGTTCAACAGTGAAGAGATGACATCAGTTGTACTGTAAGTGTTTATATCACTTATTCTATCATTTATGTTACAGTAAATAACTTTGTTTTTATAGGTTGTATGATAATAATATCAAGAAACAAATTCCACAAATTACAACAGCTGCTCTCGAAGAACGCCGACAGAAAAAATTCTCTCAGTGGTTTCCAAAACTGGTAATATAAATTCTATATCTTTTTGCAACTCATTCAATGTATAGTTTACTATATTGATAATTATTTCACAAATTTTCAGGTGTCTCGACATGCTGATAAAATTGACATATGGCTGTGTATATTGAGTAACCCACCTTCCAAACTTGTTAAAACTTATAATGCATATGTGTTGAATGGATTTCGATTTCACACACATGCATATGGGGAATCAAAAAAAACAATGAACAGTGGATTTAGCTTGAGAGGATCTCCTCATCGAGAAAATGAAGTTGACTTTTATGGCATACTTGTTGAAATCATTGAACTCTGTTATCTTGGACAACATTACATAACCATGTTCAAATGTCGGTGGTTGGATACAGAGAGAGGCGTACGTGTTCATCTGACTCATGGAATCATCGATATTAAATGTAAAAGTGTTCTCGCAGTAAATGAACCATTCTTATTGGCTCAACATGCACATCAAGTTTATTACGCAATGAACTGTGCTACATCAAGAGACTTGACTGATTGGTGGAGTATAATAAAAATAAAAATTCGAGACAATTAGTTTAGTCAAAGTGAATGTGCTTTCACTGATGTGCAAAGAATTGAAGTTTTTCAAGAGAGTACTCAAAATCAATCTTTTTTATAAAGAGACATGAGTATCGATGACGACACCCCACATTTAAGAGTCAGTGACGATGATGATGTTAATGATGTCACATATGAATTTGAAATGGTAGGAGATGAAGCAACTGGAACTCGAATGGATATCGATGATGTTGAGGAGGGATATGAAGATGACATTAACATATATGAAGATGATGATGAAGATGAACACTGATAGAATTACATGGTAGTTATATACAATCATAACTAATATATATGTATATATAATAGTAATTATCAATTATTTGTTAACAACATTAACATTTTATGTTTCATATAGACAACAACACATTTCGTGAGTTGGCGGATGCTGACCTGCCTTTCGATGCAGATGAGTTGCTGGAAGATGACCCTCAGTCTGCACGCGCTCCAGGGAGTACGCGCAGGGGGTGCGGTCATGTACGATTGATGATTCCTAACCCCGTCCCCGAGCGATGTCCACGTCTTGGGTTTGATCCACACACACGGAGGTGTAATAACCTGTGTGATAACCAGTGGATTTGACTAAGATTTCATTAATCTATTCACATAATAAATGTTTATTATTTTTACAGTTTTTGGCATATAGCAGTCGGACAGGGCAGCACTATTTTGCGCAACTATTTCTCTCAACCTTGGACCACATGGGAGCAGATTCTCATTGATGTGCAGCAGGCCATGTTCGGCCATTGGTTGGTACGTATGTAAATAAATAATTTTTATTTTGAAAATTATTTCATTTTTAACTTGATATTTTGATTTATTTGTAGGGTTTATGGTATCCGATTGTGGATACCATGTGTGACGCCATCCACGAGGCATGAGAGGTGGTGATGCATGATCGCTTTCGTCAGTTTTTGCACAATTAAAGAAAAGCTGCCACGAAGAAAGCAGGAGTGTCAGTTTTTAACGAGTCATGTAGAGCACACCGACCAGAGTACATTTAATCCCATGTATGGGATGGATTATGTGCGCACTGGTTGAGTAATGCCTTTCAGAGGAGATCATCGGTGGGGAGGCAGAATCGGGGGAGACAGGAGGTGACTCATCTAGCTAAGAGTCGTTCTTTCAATACTTATAGACAACATCTGGCACGTACATTATTTATAAATATTTTATATAACTATAAATATTAACAGTTTATTTTTTATTCTTATAGGCTATCGAGAACCCCGATATTACGGAGTACGACGTATATCGGAGGATGTATAGTGATCCTGCTACTGGGGAGCTCAGAGGTGATCGTCAGTGTCACATCTTGGTCAGTATTATTTGTTTTCAAGTTTAAAAATTAACTCAATATAATATATTCACAATTTTAATTTTAAATTGCAACTACAGGAGTCATATGAGGCCGCAGCATCATAGACCCGGCCTGAGAGTCAGGCCGGGTCACCAGATCTGACCACTGGTCGTCAGTTTGATGAGGCGGCATGGATGCAGGCCACCCAGTATGCCTTCGAGAAGGGCCGGGTAGTTGGTATCAACTCTCGACTGACTCCCGGAGATTATTATGGCAGTGCTGTGATGTCGGCGTCTAGCTCGAGAGGAGCTCGTGTATCTTCTTCTGCTACACAGTATGAGGATCAGTTGCGATCTCAGACTGCACTGATAGAGAGTCTCCGACAGAAGCAGGAGCAGATGCGTCAGCAGCAGCAGCAACATGAGGAGGAGTGTCGACGCCAGCAGCAGCTGTACGAGGAGCAGATGAGTCGGTGGCAGCAGCACCCTCAGGAGTAGATGGAGTACATGCACCGACTCACTCTTGCTTTAGGGATGGAGTTTCTTCCACCAGCATCTGCAGATCCCCCCCTCCCCCTCCCCCCTCCTTCAGATTAGAGTTTGTTTTTATGTTATAATGTTTATTAAATCAAAATATGAATTTTTTTTTCTATTCATAGTTTCTGTCTCATTATAAAATATTAATAATATTATATTTTGAAATAACAATATTAATATGAATAATAATATTATTTATATTTTATAATATTAAATTATATATATATATATATTAAAATTTCATAATATTATAATTTAATTATATTTTTTTGTAATATTAGAATTATTTTGATATTTGAATGTAAAATAATTCTATTATTTTTATATTAATTAAATAAACTTATTAATATTTTTTTATTTATGAATTATAATTATAATTTTATTATATTAATCAAAATAATTTATTAATATTCTATTATTTTTTATCTTTGAATTATAATTCTATTATTATTATATTAATTAAAATAATTTATTAATAATTTATTATTTTTATTTGTGAATTATAATTCTATTATTATATTAATTATAATCATTTATTAATATTTTTTTATTTTTGAATTATAATTGGATTATTATTATATTAATTAAAATAATTTATTAATAATTTATTTTTTTTATTTTTTTATAGTATTTGCGACGGGATACTATGACCATCATAAATAGTATTATTATTATATTCATTAAAATAATTTGTTAATATTTTTTAAATTTTTTTTAAAAATACTAATTGCGACGGGCCCGTCGCAAATACAATTTTAAAAAGTTTTCACAAATATACGGACTAACATTTGCGACGGGAAGGACCACCGTCGCAAATAATACCTTTAGCTACGGGCCCGTCGCAAATAATTGTTATTGCGACGCCGTTTTCCGCGACGGGCCCCCGTCGCAAAAGCCTCTTAGCGACGAGATCCCGACGCAAATGACCCATCGCAAATGCTATTATTTCCAGTAGTGAATTAAATCCTTTAGTAAAGGTATTGCATGGATAAGTGTAATATTTGCATGAAATTGTTTATAGAATAAATTCATGGAAATAAGTAATAATTAAAGATACACCATTTAAAGATTCTCCAAACATAATGGTGGTTAAAATGGAAAAGGATTAAACACCAGCAATATTGATACATGGACTTAGATAATACATGTTAATAGTATTTGAGAAAATTCAAGTCAAAATTAAAACATTTATTCATGATTTTAATAAAAATTAAAATAAAACTCATGTTATAAACATTAATAATCATAAAAATGGTTCTCATAATTTTCTAATCATTTAAGGTTGAAAAATATTGATAAAATAATATAAAATTAAAATACTCTAGAAAATAATACATTAAATGAAGAACATCTCTTTATTTCATTCATTTTTTTATTTCTCTATGATTTTATTAAACAGTATCGATACTAATGAATAATATCTATGGAACATGAAATTCAGAGACTATGTTGTTTCACATGGTCAAAATTGGATAAAAAAATATCGAATTTACCGAAATTGATTATTAAGTTGTAATTATTTTCCACATTTTAATATATTGATTCATTCTAAGAATTATTAAACTAAACATAATTATTTTTTGGCCTCCGTTAAAGACTAAATAATTTTTTTAGGTTTTTATAAAATTGTACACTGCATTTTATTGTCAAAATTATAATATTATTTACTATTTTATAAGAAATTTTGTATACCTTCCTTTTTTAATTGATATTTTCCCTTGAATATATAATACATGGATGGAACATAATTGGATGTTATGAAAAGGAAATATGGACATTTTTGGAACATTAATGTGAAAAAATTTCATCGATCTCGAAGTGTTGGTTGAAGTAATAAATATTGTGTCTAAAATTTAGTTTTCCAAATCCATAAAACCTGTGTAGTTAAATAAAATCTTGAATCTTATCTTATTTAATGATATAAGGGTATGAAAATGATTTTAACATTATAACATGAAACATTGTTCTATCTTGGATTCCATTAGTAAAAGTTATATCTCACATTGACCTCCATTATCCCATAAAGAGGTAATCATATAGTGGGTAGAGAGAAAAAAAGTTATTTGATCTAATATTACCATATTTTATGGATTAACTTAAAAGGCCCAAATATTTTTTTATCCTTTTCCTTAAAAAGGGATGAATTCATCATAAAAATATATAACCTTTTTTCAATCTTATTCATTTTAATATATCAATTTATCTATAAAAATTATTGGGTTTTTTTATAATTAGATGATATTATTTTTTTAAAAAAGTTATTGGTTATATATAACTTTTTTGTGATGGATTAGTCTTTTTCCAAAATAAAAATAAAAAACCAATTAAATTTCTAATATAAATAACTAGAATTATATTACATAATATGATGTCACTTCATGTGATTAGAGTTGTGCTTGAATCTTATAATATGACTCATTAAATTATATTTCATGATATATAAAAAACCAAAATATCCATAAGACAAATCCTCATATCTTATAAAATATAAGTGTTTTTTTTATTTTACAATACAATAAAAAATTAGTTTTCAAAATTTTTCTGATGTTACATCAATTAAAATTCACAAAATATAATTATTATTCATTGTAAAAAAACATTAACAAATAATGTATTATTATATTTATTTTATTTATATCATATGTTATGAAAAATCTATAATAATATTATGTAATAGAGTTCATAGTGTATGAATTTTTCATTTATCAATGGGATAAATAACGAGCCATAAAATATAGCTCATATTAGAGCATAATATAAATTAATAGGGTAAAAAAATATAAATTCAAATTTTTTTTGGGAAAATGTATTAATTTTTTAACTTTACATAAATTAAAAAATTTTAGAAATAAAAAATGATCATATTAACTTAATTAAAAATTCATAAAATTACAGGCCGAATAAAATATGGAATTCTCAGTAATCTCCAAAAGTAAATATTTATGAAATATTTAACTAAAAAATATAAAATTTTTATACTTGTTCCCTATGATAAAGAATGTATTTATAAAAAAAATTCAAACAATTATCTATTTATTAATGTTCTTTCAAATAACCACAAGGAATTATAAACCCAAATTTTCATAATTTTTTTTATCATTTTATTTTTTGTTAAAAAATTTGGTAAGAGTAAAACATATAATTAGTCAATTTTATATAAATAATTTCCTATCATTTTAAATATCATTGTATTTATTTAATAACTCACCAAATTGAAACCTATATTCCAAACCCTTCTTCATTTTTCCTTTATCATTTTCATGCCTTATTTTCCTTGGATTTGTCCCCCTATAACATTGGTGCATTGTTTCATTCTATTCCATTCATAGTAATATATTAGTGACCATCTAATTTTCACTCTAGACCACTAATAGACAATTATCACCCCATGAAGTCCAATATCTACCCTCCTTTTCCCTATTTTTCTACAATCCTACTCTGATCACCCAATCATGATAATTCGTTTTCCATTATAATTTATTATTCAATTTTATTTAATATTATCATTTAAATTTAAATTTTTATTTATTTATTTATTTTTATTTTCAAATTTTTTGTTTTAGTTTTCAATTTTATATTTTTCATCCTTTTATGCACTCATAATTTCTATTTTTCATCCTTTTTAAATAATAACTTTTTTAGTAATCATTTTATTAATATTCTATATTTTTCCTTTTAGTTCTATAGTGGTGGTTTTGTTTTTTTGTCTAATATAATAAAAATAAAATGTGTTATGTATTTTTCCTATTTTTAAAACATGATGTTTTTAATGTATTGATGTTTTTATTTTTTAACAATTTGTTATTATTATTTTATCCTTGCAATATTTTTCTTTCTATATTTTGAGTAATAAAATATTATTTGATTATATTTTCTTTTAAATATATAATAACCTAGGATATACCCACCATTAAAAATTAAATAGTTTCAAGTCAAATAATTGAAGTATAATGTAAAAAAGAAAAGTCATTCGCATTTATGGTTCACTTAAATAAGTATATACAATTTTAATAAAATGTATATATTTTTAATACAAAGTTATTTGGTTAATGTATAAAATATATTTATGATTTATTTTACATTTTTTCACTCAAATATAATATAAATTGATATATATCTATATCCATTAATATGATCCATATGAAATGTGTTTCACTAAATTCAATATTTCTCTAATAGAAATAATTTTTTTCTTACAACCACAACGGTATTAATTGGAATTATCCACAATATGTGGTTTTATTTTGCATGATTATATGTTCTCTCTAATATGTTATATGGTTTATTTTTATACTAAAATTTTAAATCATAAAATTAATTAGTTATATATATATATTATATTTAATTACATTTTTGTAAATTATTAAAAATTCTAATATTTTTATGCTAATTTTATTTTATTGTTTTATAATGTCTATATTTTATCATTTACATGGTATTTCTAACTGATATGTGTTATTTTATTTATATAAATATTTACCAATAGGATAAAAATAGATAATATTTCGATATATTTCAATACGTGTTGGATATTTTTTTTGTTTTATAATTACAAATAATTCCATAAATGCATGAATAGAATTTTCAAGAATTTAATATAAATTTAAATGATTATCCAAAATACCTGAAGTTTATGACCACTTAATATAGAACAATTTTCTTTCTAGATATATGAGATGGATTTGGGAATGAGAATTAAACATTAAATAATGTTTCATGTGTAACTCTTATCATATTGAACAACACGTTACATTGATATTTTTGAATGAAATTTGAGACATTATTAATGATTATCTGATAATATTATTAAAATATGATCCGGATCATAACATATAAATGGTTTATCTACCTAATTTTGTGAAGATTAATATAATTTAGGATATATAAGGTCTTAAATATGTTTAATAATTTAGTATATGTTAAAAATCATGAGTTTTATGAAGGATGTGAAAAATAAACTAATTGTTTCTTCATAACGATGTTATACCCTATGAAGTACCAATTTAGAAGTACAATGTAAGATATATTGTTGATAATATAGTTTCTTCATGATTTTTATATATAAGATATGATCCCCAAAAATATGATATGAATAAATATATTATCAAATACCAATTTAAATTATATAAATATATATGCATATCTCAATGACCATATGAGTTAATGGGGATAGTATCCTGATAGATACGTATTTAAATGAATTAATTATTCTATATTAAAAAATAAAAATTGTGATGAATGTTTGAATAAACATTATATGAAGAATAATTAGAGAAATGAAATTGATATCACGGTTTTATTACATTCCATTAAAACCATGAATTCAAAAAAGTCATGTCATATAAAATAGATGAGAAAATAGACTATCATGCCATGTAAAAAATGATAGGATTATATGCTACTTAGAATATTTAAAAGAGTGGAAAACCTTGGATTATTTACATCCAAATTTCTATTCATATCATATTAATGTGAATTTAGGATTGTATATTAATATATTTGAAGAATTTCGGACTCTATGTACAACTTATAGAATATATAAAGCTATTTTATCTAATATAATTATCCTCTTGTGATTTTTATGTAACCTAATTATTTTATTATATTGATGATTATTTTATGAAAACAATAATTCTTGGAAAATACATCTATGTATAAATTTATCCTATAATTGAAATAATTATATGTGTTAGGGGATAATAGTGTAGATTTATATGATGTATTGATGATGAAATATTAAAATTGAATGTTTCTGTAATGTGAACCATTAGTACCTTTTCTAAACAAGAAAACATACATACTTCCAACACTCACTCTATTCTGAAATGTCCAACTTATAATACTAAATTCAATTCTATATGACTTTCATATATATAAAATTTTGTTTCATACGTCACATTAAATTTCTATAAAAATCCCACAGATTTCATTTTATAAAGTCATGATTCGATGAATGGAAGGGTTTAAGGCCACCAAAAAAGTTATTATTTGATTCATAAACATTTCATAATTATGAAATATTGATTCTTAATTTGGGAATGAAAATAAATTTAATACAAGTGGGAAAATGGTTATACCCACATCAAATATTATTAGAACACAAAAATGAAAGCAACAAGGTTTATTTTTCATTTTTCCTTATAGGGAATTTCAGTTTTCATCTCATAATTTAAACATTATATACATTGAAAATAATTTATTTGAACATATAATTTTTAAAATATTTAATAAGTATAGGATGAAAAAAAAATCTTAAATATCTTAAATAATTAGATAAAATTAATATAAATATTGGTATATAGTAAATGAGAATGGGAATTATCAAGTCATAATTTAGGTATTGAAAAATAATGAAAAATATGTTTTCCTTTAACTAATGAAAAATGTGAAAGAAACTGGTAGATAATAAATTATAATTTCAATATGTGGTGACTGAAAACATCATATTCTTAATAGACTCAAAATCCATGACATTTATATTTGGATGGATATGTAACTACCATTAGTACAGTATAATTAATTATGAGATAAAATAGATACCATTTTAATTGATTTTATCAAGTTATTAATATATCCTTATAGTAAAAATAAAAAACCCATTTAAATTTAAAAAACATATAAATAAATTTTACTGATATTTTTTATTTTTTATATGATATTCCCATCATCATTTTTTATTATGATAAATCAACTAAATTTTAATTTAAAAAAATTAAATTTGAAGGACCACTTCATTATTGGTGTATATATCCCAAAAATAGGTATTATCATCTTTTTTTACTATTTTTAAAATATTACTGTTCAAACTTTTCATATATATAGTTTATTCTACTCTATTACTTTTTTCATTACGTATATAGGTTATTTGAATTTTTACATGAGAAACGAATCGTATCTAAAAGAATATATTAATGATGGTTATGTAAATAAGGAGTGTCTACCTTTAGTTTAAGGAATTTATATATGATTAAGATAAGCTCAATCGAGTTAGAAATTATAAATATAACAAAAATGAATTACATCAATATATTAAATCATCAAACATTATAACATTTGGTCATTAAAATTGGATAATATCATCAATATAATTTGAAAAAAATTATTCATACTAGAACATGATATATATTAATCAATTGTGATATTGAAAATACATCATTAAAAACATAAGATTATAGAAATATATAAATTTAAATCTAAACTCGAAATGGGATAAGGTTAAAAAAATATTTCATGAAAGATGTTATTTTTTTATACATTGTGTAATTTCATGATGAACTTCATATTTATAATATATTTATATAACTATTTTATTTTGAAAATAATATCATGTATCAATTTATATTTATCATGGATGTTGATAATTTATATAGAGTGTATATTAATTTAAAATATTTTTATTACATACCTTTGAAGTAGTCTAGATAATTCAGAGCTTATAATATTAACTATATCAAGTTTCGTATAGTTTTTTCATAAAGAATGTTTAAAAATAAAAAATAGTGTCATATTTTTAAAATTCAAAGAGTTATGAAACAATAGATTATTGATTTAAATTACTGATTTAAATTTTCATGAATGATTTTAAATTTTGATATTAAAATAGAATTGGGTCAAAATTTACAATATCATAAGGAAATAATTATTATAATTAATTACACTAATATATCTTGGGTAATTGACACTAGTGAGTATGAAGTAAACAATATATATTGTGTACTTCCAAAAAAATAATGGTATATTATATGGGTGATAGGGTCGGTTAATGGTGTATTGTTACATTCTATGT
Source organism: Viscum album (assembly GCA_963277665.1). Taxonomy (NCBI): domain Eukaryota; kingdom Viridiplantae; phylum Streptophyta; class Magnoliopsida; order Santalales; family Viscaceae; genus Viscum; species Viscum album. Next base: position 1,496,401,928 of record OY728155.1, on the reverse strand, counting down.
GAAATTGAGAGACTTATATATATGGGAGATAAATTCAAAGAATTATTTTATGAAATAAAACCCCTTTAGAAATAAGAAATTAGATTATATATCTATGATGACAGCGAAGAAATCAATCTTATATAAGAATGTGAATATAAGGAAGTAATTTTAATAGTGGGGGATAAAAATAATAAGTTTGATGCTGGGTTAACTTATTGGATTCCAATCCCTAAAATAATTTATAAATTAATTCATATTATTGTATGTGTTCTGTGCTTTTAATAATAAAGAAAAAAACATTTTTTTTGTTCATTACATAAAAGTTTTCATTCCCATATTAAAAAACATAATATTTATTTTACATATATTAATATATATTTTCAATTTTTAACAATATATTTGGAATACATGCTATAAATAAATTAGAATAATTTTTTTAAAACAATAAATTTTAATCTACAATATCACATGATAATTAATTTAGTTAATATAAATTATTTTTTCTAAATAATCTGATTATTTTATAAAATATATCATTTTATGATTTATTTTATACTTTTCATTACGTAAGAATAGTAAAATTGATATGATTTATGGAAATTAATTGGAAAATCACAACCATTTTATAGTTAGATGACCAATCTAATACACACTCACTTTCATCAGATACACTCCCTTCAATTGGTATTTCCATATAAATTTTATTATTCCATCTGATATGATCTTTTAAACATTAGGTAGTCTTATACTTCTAATGTTCCCTATCTGCTTCATGGATTCCATCAAACACAATTGTTGGGGTATCAGGTTAACCAACTATTAATAAATTATAAATTAGTTATATGATATGTCTATTATAATCATAATGGTATTGGATGTTTACTGTTACTAGTATATATATTTTAATGTGAAAAAATAATAGATTAAAAATTTATACTTTTTTTAATATATTTGAACAAATGTAAATAATAATTTATTAGAAAGGAACATGAATATATCAGGTGTTGTATTCTCAATTTTCATACTTTCTCAATAGTCTCTTCCTCTCTCTCTATCATCCCTCTAGATCAAGTGTTCATACCACTATTCTATTAGGTGATCCATCTCTATTTCTATAATGTAATTTATTCTTTGTTTTGTTGATCCTCTCCCAATTCAAGATTATCCTACTCTAGTGTTATTTTCTTTAATTTTTGTTTGAATTCCATCCATTGGTTCTGAGGTTATAGTTTTGAATAGTCTTGGTAGGGTGTTGTTCATTTTCAATAATCTCATTACAAATTTTTTTCTCATTCAATAATTCCCGTCATGAAATACCCCATCCATGGCCATACATGTTTTTAATTGTGGTGTACTAGGACAATGAAGGATATTTATTTCAGGTGACCTAGTTATTATTTCATTTATTTTTAAATTTATCTTTATTCTATTGGATCAATATTGAATCTTACCAACATTTCATTCTCGGCTCTTGATACTTAATCCTATATTCTAAATTCCATCTTGTTCTAGTGCGGTTGCCAATTTGGGTGGTTAGGAATGCATTGATTGAATTTTCATCAGTTTCCAAAGAGGTACAACCAAAATTCATTTCATTATCATTACAATGAGGTTTCTCTTACTGTCTGGTATGTTTTGGTACCCACTACTATATATATCATTTTTGGTTGTTAGTTCCCCCCCCTCAGTATTTTTCAATTTCTATTAGGGAAGAAAAAAGATTGTACTTATTAAAGAGGTCACATAGGTGTAGTTATAAATTTTTTAAATAATGTCCTTTTAGGTGGTGATATTTTGTGTTCATAGTGATGGGATAATATAGAAGGCAAGATATAATGGTTAGTGTCTTTTTTTGGGAGGCAAGGTTTAAACAATGGTGGTGTAAATATGCCTTGAACACTTCTGATTCAGTTTGTGGTGTTCTATTCCATTGATTTTTATAGTGCAAGGGATATTATCAGTTGTTATAGTATATTAATTGATTACTTCCTGAATTTTGAGGCATTTTGATTCAGTGACTTGGTAATAAAGGTCTATGATTATTATAGGATATGATTATTAACAAAAATTAGTGGCGATGGACTATATCAGGATTGGTCATAATGTTTCTATCACCTTGAGGATCATATAGAAATAGGATACTCTGATGATAACTTCCTCTTATCCTCCATGTGACATCGAGCATCTTCATGTGATATGGCCTATTTGTTTCTACACATAATTCTTTTTGAATAATCCCAGTATCCCTTTTAGGTACTTGAGTGACCCATTTCATTGTGATTTCATTTCATAAAAATCTTATCATTTGGTTTGATTTTTTATTGTACCTGGTTCTTACTCAAACTAAAAATGGCATTCGGAAAATCTAAAAAATTAAACAATAAATCATATAATTAGAGTTTTAAATTTTTTAAATTAGTTCTTTAATTTATCTTGTATTGGGTAACTATAGATAATTATATAGTCATATATATAACTATATATGTTATATGATATGATATCCTTATCCATTATGTATCATTATTTGAGGAATATTCTCATCTATTGGAATAATTAAATATATTATAAACCATTTATGGTAATTCAATATAATAATTAATAGTTTATTTTATTTGATCTTTTAACATTATTTAATAATCTAATTATTTTTACATATGTTATTTATAGATTCTTTTCTATTTTTTCTTGCATGAAACACTTGTGAATCAATATATATTAAAAACTTTAAGGAAAACTGATTGAATCCTAATATAGGCTATGGTGTTAGTCCAATGAAACCTCTTTGAGTTTCTATTACATATATGAAAAATTAACCTTACAGAGGGTAAGTGGAATTCATTTATAGATATTCATCACACCAAACCACATAAGGTAATTTCTAATGTTTTAGTAATTTATTATTGTTGTCTTCATAAAAATTCAATTTTTATTAATGTTTATTTTTTTGGAAGACTCTAAAAAAAGCTACATCATTTACGATGAGAAATCCTATGACTAACTTTAAAACATTTTTATGATATTACCATGAAATATTTTTTTAGTTTTTATATTTATTTTCTCTATATTAAGTAATTTATTTTTTAAAATTTTGAATGTTTTATTTAATAATATAAGGTGAGAAGGTTGGTCAGAATGTTGGTTCAATCAAAATGAGGATTGAAAACCATGTAAATACATATTTCAGAAACATTGGGGTTAAAAAATGTAATTTATTTTTATTTTTTTACATCAATAATTTTTTTAAAATATTTTATTATTTGTAACAATAAATTTTATAGGTATGAGAAGAAAATTCATTTTCAAGATCATCAGTTTCCCTGGGTGATATTATTTCCCATGTTTTGTGAAAAGATCGTTCCATTCATTTGTGAGGGATTGGTGTTGTAATATACCCATCACTATTCATTGGGAGTTTCATGTCTTTATTCATAGGGACACTTCCCACAAGAGTTTCATGTACTGTTAGTGTTTATTTTGTAAAATCAAAAAAAAATTGTGTCTATTGGGAACAAACTACAGGAGATAGTGTATTTTATAAAATCTTAAAGACAGATGTTTTTTGTACTGGTGAGTTCATTTTTTCCCAATATGATAGATTAACAATGATTGTTCTAGTATAAATTGAAACTAATATATATTTTAAGGATAATTATTCTAATTATATTATTTTATACCTGATTACTCATTGATACTAATTTATATTTAATGTTTTTATATAGGAATTAGGTGTTTGTAGTCGACAATAAATCTAGTATCATATGTCATTTGGGATAACTATGGATGGCCATGGGAGAAGAGTTAATGATGGATCCAGCCCTGAAGGTATTGTGTTTTTATGGTGTGATTGTGATGAAACAATTTCAATATTCCAAATAGTTGAATTTTTTAAAAAAATATATATGTTTAGAAATTTTTTGATGCATTGTTAATAATTTTCAGGTAAGGTTTTAGTTTTTTGAATCCAACGTATTATGTTTTCCAGAGGCTTTGAGTAATAAAGGGGTGTTTTGTTTATGTTTTAGAGGCCACAGCTAAATTTTTGGACATATAGGGGCGCACCACACCCTTATAGAAGATGTCTTGGTGGTTATGGTTCTCCCATTTCAGGAGTAGTAGGTGTATTTCACTAGTTCTTTGTATGTTCTCAATGGATCTCAACCATTTTACTAGAATATTGGACTATGAGGTTTAAAACCACCATAGTTAGGATTGGATTGAATATAACATTCCTCCTATGAAATATGGGAACTTATCCATCATCATAGTAGTAGAAATGTTATTTACATTTTTTCAGATAGGTTCTTTATTTAGAGATCCCATGACCACCCTAAGTGGTTTTTTTGTTTTACTTTACATGGATTATAAAGTTGTCTAATCATGTAAAATGAGTCCCCTAAATTGTTTTAATTATGAACATGGAAGTATACAAATGTATGTAGGATGATTCACATGGGGAGGGGGAAGAAACATCAATCCATATCTCTCCACACCATAATCTTGTGAGTGGTGTGTTGAAACAATAGATGATTTTTTCCTATGTTAGGGAAAGTACCCATGGTGTCTTCTTAGGTAACTAAAAAACTGTCTTACACACCATGGTGCATGGAAATGGTTGTCACAAAAGAAGATATAATGTGTTTTTTAAACTGTATGAATATTGGTGGATTAAATTCTGGAAGATTGGTTATCAATTTGACCAAAAGAACCGTATACATTGTGTAATTAACCATGCCATGGTGGAGTCCCTTTGGAATTCCATTATAAATAGAGGGTCTATAATTCCATGGTTCGATTATTATTTTATTCCTTCAAACCATAACTGGACCCTAGACCCTCTTAGAACTCTCTTGATATTAATTTTGAGAGTTTAATCATCTTCAATCATTATGATTGAACTCTCTTGATTCAATGCATTTTATACTCTTCTCCTTACATTCCTTGTTATCATTTTCTCTATATGATCATTATTTTAAGGTTTCAGTGTATCAAATAAATTATTCAAGCATGGATTGAATGTTTTTTTGATGTGGTTATGTTATAGGGTGGTTCACATTGAATATTTTATGGTTTTAACCTTGATTATCTCATTTCTAAGTGATTATTCCTCGAACTTATTTACTAAGGTAGAGGATTCTCTATATAAACTTATTTCTTATGAATGTGTGGGATAATCATGATTTGATTTATTTGGGTAATGATGGAATAAACCTAATAAATACAATCATCTATATGTTTGAGGTGGAATTAAATGAAGAATTTTATATTGTGATCATTTGTGGTATATGTTATAATTATATGCCTCTTGGTATTTTCTAAATAGTATAAAATATATTGATGTGATTATTGTTTTCCCTTTAATTGATTAATATTCCTAAAATTGGTTAAATAATTTAAATATGTTATAGATAAGGATAATAGTAAAAGAGGAAATTCAATTTCACTGTCATTCTTCCTTGAAAACTATAGAATTAGAAAGTATTGTTTCATTTATGTTTATAGTTTATTCTTATCTATTTTTAGCTACTTATGATTGGTTATATATTTTTGAAACCTTTTAATAACGAATCAATCAATTCAATATGGTAATGGAAATTTTTTTTGTTGGATTTAATGTGTTTGGGGATTTTTGAAGAGTAAAATTTCTATTATTTCATTCTTGATAATATTTTTTTCTTGATGTTATTGCTTGGTTTCACCCATTTTTTGTGTTGAAAACAAATTTTTTACAAATTAAACATTACCTATAATGGTGCAGACGATGCTGTGTTTTTATTATAAACATAGAATGGATGGAACATTTATTTATTAATTGATGAAAATAAAAGGTACTAGTTTAGAGAAAATCTTTCTTATTTTTTGGGTGGTTTTTTTAGGATAATTTATAGGTTATTAGTTTAATTTTAGTTTTTTGTTTACTAAATTTTTTTGTTTCATGATAACATGTTTTATTGATTATTAATATTTAGGATTTCCAACTACCTGTTACAATTATCTTATGTATAAAAAGTGTGTATTTCTTTATAGAGGTTTGTGTCAAATCATGGAATACACGAATCATGGGATAATAAATTAATTATGGATAAAATAATGGTTGGGTTTTCCTTTGATGATGTTTTATAAGACTCTGTAAATATTGTGGATGTTAATATAACATCATCAGAAATGCTTGTTAGATTGGTGGATGGTATTTTTCAGTCATTACAGACCAGGATTCTATTAAGTAGTGGTTAGAAACATGCAAGTTCTCAATACTAGGTCATATTTATATTGTTAAGAAGGATAAACCATGGAATAACAATAAGATTAAGGTGAGGTTGTTCCATTTCTAGAATGTAAATGAGTTCAAGATTATCCCTATTAGGAGAGGTTTTTCCAAAAAAAAAATTCAAATACAAAGATGATTTTCTAGATTCCTTGAACAAAGGTTATACCTCTCTAAAACTAGGGGTTTTTAAATTGTTAGAATGGGATCGAAAATTTAACCCTTTCACTCACTTTCAAACAACAACACAAGTATGGATATGGCTAGATGGGATTAACTGGTTCAATTGGAACCCCAAGATCCCCAGTGATCTCTCTTCCTATATGGGGAGTCCATCAAAGTTGGATCAACATGGCATATATTGTGAATTCTAATTTTATTCTCGTGTTCTTGTAGAATTTAACATAGAATTAAAATTTTCTAAGGTGGTGATTTTCTATGATAATGACCAAAAGTTAGAAATCATAATTTAATATGAGAAGAAACCCCCATTATATGATTATTACAAGATTGTGGTTCATTAAATTTATATTTGTAGAGATATTTATAATTAGGTGAAAAATCCTTCCATTGACAAGTCAAACTATTGGAAAACGTTTTCTAGGAAAACAAGGATAAGTTCCCCTTACCCAAGAAGGTTGAACCTTCGGGTAAGGATATCTAGGAAAGAAATATTAATGTTGTCAAATTCCCCTAGGTAAGGTTATGAATATCATATCTTAAGTGTTGTCACTGACTATTTCTAATCCCATCCAATTGGGTGAAGCTACATATGATGTAATTGTCTCCCCACCAACTAATGATATCCCTTCTGGCAATACGGATCTTATCCTTATGGTTGAATGGATGGCCTAGTGGATGAAATTAATCTAGTATTGGATGTTGCTATTGATGAAGGTATTCCTTACTCTGACATGGGTGTTCCTCTTAGATAGCAGGGTGGCACAACTATTGTCCCTTTTCTTATAGCTTTCAGTGCTCAAGTTGGGGTACTAGATCCCCCTTTCCCAGACTCATAGGCTCTAGCTTCACTATGGATTCCTACTTTAGATCAGTTTTTTGTCAGGGATACGACTACTGTCTCATTATCTAATGCCTTTGGTTCTTAGGCTGGGGTAGTGGAATATCCCATCTTGGACACTAGTTCTCAAGATTCAGCACAACCTCCTGCTAATGATCAGTGTTTTGGTAAGAATGGTATCACAGTTCCATCAACTGTAGCTCTTTGTGTCTTCGAGTTGCATCTTTTCTCTCCTGAAATTGAAGGTGGTAAGACCCTTAAAAAAGGTGGTGTGATATGGTTGAAGAAGATTTGGCTTTGGAGGCTCAAAGTGCTCCTCCTTTCCCCTCTGGGGGGGGGGGGGCTTTTGTTGATGGAAAGGAAAATACACCGGAATATCATGGTGTTGTTTCTATCAATAGGATCCAAAATAGAAGCCTCTCTAAGTTAACCAATAGTTCCTTTAATTATTTTGGAAAGAATAAGGAAAAAAAGATAGGTAATAAGGGAAACTTCAATTACAAATAAATTTCCAAATGAATACTCTATATTGTAATTGTTAAAGACTTGTTAACTCCAAAAATCTCAATGCCTTTCATAAACATATTAAGGTTCATAGGCCTATGTTTCTTGGGATTTCTAAGCCTAAAATTTCTTTTTTTTCTTTCCATTTTTATGATCTTAATAAATATAGTTTCTTACTTGTTGCTGCTAGTGGTACTAGATAGGTGGATCTCTTTTGGGTTATTATTCATGCTTCCTTGGGAATGGAAGATATTATCAGTATAGATTATCAGATGATAAATTTTGGCTTTCAGAATGTGTCTAGTATGGTAACATGATCATTTATTTATGAAAGAAATCAATATCAATATAGAAGAAGTTTATGGAATGATATTGAGAAATGTTGGGGCTGGATTAATTCTTTATGGTTTCTTTTTGGACAATTTATAATAATTCTATCCTCTAATGAGAAAATAGGTTCCCTTCATTCTTAGATCACTATCTAGGAATTCAAGGCTTGTGTTGATGATAATGAGATGATTGAGGTGAGCTTGCATGGTGCCAAATACACCTAATATATAAGATATATTAATCATATGGTTTCCAGTATGCTTGATCATGTCTTTGTTAATCTTTTGGCTTTAGATAAGTGGGATTATATTTCTTGTATTTCATGTCCAAAATTATCATTTGATTATCATCCTATTCTTCATGGGTTCAATGTCCTATTGAAATGGTTCCCTTTACCCTTTCTCTTCAAAAATTATTGGGTGCAACAAAGTGATTGTGACAATATCATAAATAGATTCTGGAGTAGCATGAATTATGAGTGGGGGGTTATGGTTTCCATATTAAGTTGATATTGTTTAAGGACATGATAAAATTATTTAGAAAATCCACCTATGGTGGTATGGAAAAGAATATTTTTAACCTTGAATCTACACTTATGTAGCTTCAGGATGAGAAAACTATAGATGAGTTTAATCTGAACTTCTCAAAGGAATCTAGTATTGTTTCGTAATTAAATTCCCTTTTATCTATGAAGAAGAGTGTTCTGAAGGAAACTATCAGAATTAAATTGGTTCAGAATGGTGATATAATTACCATGTTTTTATACTCCCTTCATATAAGGACCCGACCTTAAAACATTACATAATATTGAATTAAACAAAATAATTCACAATGGGGATCTTTTCAGGATTAGAGTTTTAGAGAATTAGGACATAACTATTACATCTCAAAAGATTACAAAGTAGAAACTTCTAATTAGATTCCATTTTGTTCATAAAATAAAAACTCTTAAAAAATTATTCATGTCTAGTTCCATGTTTTAGACAGCATGACTTTTCCTTGATCCCATCCTTGACCCTATTCATCTTTAAGTCTGGTGAAAAACATTTCAAAACATGGGATGAGCATAAAAAGACCAGTAAGGGATATAAAAGAAAGAAAGAAAAAATTAGTTCATAAATACATAAAAAAAATTCTTTAACTTACCTCAAGAAATCATAAGATTTATGAATAAGACATAGAAATCATAAATCATAAAGGCAACGCGTGGCATCCATAACATACTTACATTGTAGCTATCACAGCTACATAGGGAGTTAATTTAGAATACCCATAACAATATATTCCCTAATTATATTATGAGAAACATTCACGTTTACCTCCTTCATGTTACCCAATGCATTAGAGAGATATATTAGGCTCACCCACCCTAGTTTGATCACAGAACCACCCGTATACATAAATAACTCCCAAGAACCATAACATATTCATAACACATAAAACAAACATAAAGGAAATATGAAATTTCCACATTTCAATCAGAATATATCATTGATATATATTGACATAACAAATCCATTATCAAAAAAATTTTCACTACCAAAATACATAAAAAGTATATGGTATTTATTTTCCATTAAAAAATACACTACGACTTGTTTAGGAAGCCAAAGATCAAATAATACTCATGGCGGTGGAAAAAGGTCATTGTCACCGCTAACATTAAAAAACATTCCATTTTTCATTTAGTAAAATGATTCATATAAAAAGATTCCCTTTGAATGAAATTAAAGGTCAAAAGGTTTTATATAGTATATAAAATAAAGTCATGTATAAAACAAAATATGCCTCAATGAATGGAGATTGAGACGAAGTCCCTGACCTCGTGTCCGACTTGACTAGATCGTTCTTTAATCTATTGAATAATGAAAAAAAGTTAATTTCTACTTGATTAAGAACCTTTTTCAAGTTTATTATTCCTTTTATATCACATATTAACATCTTATAAGCATTATGTAATAATTTAAGTTAATAACGTTCGTTTTGTCGATATTTGGTACTTGAGTCCAAAATGAACACCTTATATTAACAAGTTGTCCATGTGGTCAATAGTCAATTATATCCAAAATGATATTAATTATTTATATATCATATATATCACATATTTATCCAGTATAGATATATATTTATAACAGTACATATCATTTAGAGGTAAGAAATGAAATGCACTGTTCACGGAGACGGTAAGCCTTACGTACACATTAACGCTACTTTCATTTCTATTTATTATTTTAGTTGAATTAAAAAATAATGATATGTATTTATATTATAATCACAGTATAATATCATATATAATATAATTAAATCCATCTTTATATGTCCCACATATGGCATTAACGACTCATATCACTTTGAGGGGGTGGTAGTCCGCACTTCCTCAAATAAAATTACCGCGTTTACCCATAATGGAAACCATAAAGGTATGCTATAAATAAAAAAATACATAAGAATAAATAAAAAATAAAAATAATATATATCATATATAAAGACATTGACATCATAATGTCCAACATGATAGGTGGTAGGAGATAATCGAACAATCATCTTCTCGTGAGGCGTTAGTTTTCCATCCACAAAAATAGTATGTTATTCCCCCATTAGATGGAGGTGTGTGTAAGTGTAGTTTGAATCCTTATTATAATAGTATACTAGTATATTGAGGAAAATGGTGTTGTTTTAAAATAAAGGAATAAAAAGAGTTTAGGGTTTGGATGAGTAAAATAAAATTAAATAAGTTAATAGAAACAGTTACCTTTAATTTGGGTAACTTCCTTTTGTTTAAACCAAAATGACTTCTTAAAGTGCCTTTTGCCTAATGTAAGGATTTTAGGAGGAGTAGAGGGATGTAGGGAGCTTAATTGGGCAGAGTTTGGATGATCCAAAAAGGCTTGAGAAGAGTGATGAATTGGTTAGAAGTTAAGGGTTTTTATAAGGGGGGGGGGAGGGGCTCTTTGGGAAAGTGTGATAATATTATTCTATTATATAATGATATTCAGTTTCTAAAGGTACAATACTCATTAAGGTATAAGATAAAATAACTCATGGTAGAAATAAATTCATAAAATAAGAATTTTACAGGTTTTGGATGTTATTTTAATATTAATAATCTTATTTATTTAAATCATTTATTAATGAGGTAAATATTGCATCATTATTGCGTCATAAATAATTTAATTTATTCGATGTATAAAAATTATAAAAAAACCATGATGTATAAAATCCTTTCATCCTTCCAATGAATATTTATAGTCTAAAAGTTAACTTATATAACACCTTGAAAAAATTAATTTACTAAAAGATATTTGTTTTTGTCATTTTTTCATTTAATTTAAGTTAATTAATGTAAAGAGTCATTATCACTACCAAGTGGCTTAATGGGATCCCAAAATCGACCCAAAGATTCCCATGGTAGTACATGACTCATCCAATAAGGTTTTTAGAAGTGTTAAGGTAATTGTCTATTATTATAATATTATTTTTACCTTGAATTACCCTATTTACCTTTAATCACAGTAAATAAAAGTCAAAAATTATTATTCATCCAAATTTATTTTCATCTTATTGAACCATATATTACATACTAATAAAAACCATGTATGTCATATTTTCGAAATTCAATTCACAAAAGTAGTAAAATTTCTTTTAAATGAAAAAGTCAGTTTTTTAACTACTACTAAGTGGTTTAACTATTCATAAAAAATTTATGTTTTTCATAAAACTATAAAAAATTCAGCCTAAGTTATGTTTGATATTCCTAATTCAAAAATGATGTCCAATTTTTCAAATTCAAAACATATGTGTTGCATTAATTAATTTAAAATTAATTCTCGTTGTTAAAACAAATATCGTGTTTTTAAGAAACAATAACTATCAAAAGAATGACACTTGTTTATGTCCAATTTCAAAGTGAAATTAATTAAAATGACCAAAATTGGATTAAATGGTAAAAATATATTCTAATTACACTTTGAAAAAATTTAAAAATATAATATAACCATATAAATAAATTAGATTAAAAATCACTTTTGAATTAAAATAAATTATTTTTCACTATTCATTAAAAAATGAACTTTATTAGAAAAATACCAAAAATTTATCCAAAGTAAATTTTTAAGTCCCGAATTTAAATAAGAATTTTATTTTTTCAAATAGAACATATAAAAATAACCAAAACCATATTTAATGAGGGTTCACCATCAAAAGGCGGTAAATCGACCTTTTACTGAATATTAGAGTATTTATGCTTAAGATTATATTCATTCATATTTTAAGCCCCTAACTTTTATTAGATAAATGTAAAAAAATTAACAAACATGTATAATCATATTATACTTATTTCTATTCATTCTTTCCAATACAACAATTAGGCATTAACTACCATCTAAAATAATGATATTATATTATTCGTGTGTAATGTAAGATTTCAAAGAAACTCGTTGTTGCGTATCAGGTACGCTCTCGAACATAGCTCACCCTTTAAAGTAAAATTAATATTTAATTCACAAATATTAATAAATATGAAAATTTCATATTTCTTTATTTACTTGGGATGTTACATCCATCCCCCTTTTGGAAATTGCATCCTCACAATAATCACTTATCAAATAAATGGGGGTATTTATCCCTCATAGCATTTTTAGATTCCCACGTTGCCTCTTCAACCATATGGTTTTTCCAAAAAAAAAACCTTTACCTGGTGAATTACCTTATTCCACAACACTTTCTCTCTTCGGTCAAGAATCTAGACTGGTTGTTCTTCATAAGAGAGATTCTCTTCTAACTGAACTACCTCTAGACTCAAAACATGAGATAGATCTGGCATATACTTTCTCAATATCAAAAGATGAAAAACATTATGTACCTGGGATAAACTTGGAGGTAAAGCCACTATTTACGAAACTGATCCAACTTTCTCCCGGATTTTATAAGGTCAAATGAACCTTAGACTCAACATTCCCTTTTTACCAAAACACATCACACTTTTACATGGAGAAACTTTGAGAAAGAGATGATCACCTACCTTAAAAGAAAGATCTTTCCTCCGGTTATCTGCATAAATTTTCTGTCTTCTCTGAGCTATTCTCATGTGCTTTTGAATCAACTGAACTTTCTCTACCATATCTTCTACGAATTCTTGTCGCATCAGCTTCCTTTCACCTACTTCATCCCAAAAGGATGGATTTTGACAATACTTTCCATATAATGCCTCAAATAGAGCCATCTATATACTGGAATGAAAACTGTTATTATATGAAAACTCAACCAAAGAAAGATGGTGGTCCCAACTTCCTTGGTAATCCAGTGAACAAGCTCATAACATATCCTCTAGGGTATGAATTGTTCGTTCTGATTTCTCATCTGATTGAGGATGAAAACATGTAATAAAATTTAATTCAGTACCCAATGACTTTTGAAGGCCTTTCCAAAAGTTAGAAGTAAACTTGGGATCATGATCATATTCAATGGAGAGGGTAACTCCATGCAACCAGACTATCTCTTTAACATACAACCGAGAAAGTTGATCCAATGACAATGTATCTCGAATAGAAAGGAAATGATAAGATTTAATCAACCGATCAATAATAACCCAGACTATATTATTACCTCAAGATGTCTTAGGTAATCCCACAATGAAGTCCATGGATATATTTTCCCATTTCCACTCTGGAACTGGTAAAGATTAAAGCACCCCTTTTGGTAAATGTTTCTCTGCTTTAACCTGCTGACAAGTCATACACTTCATAGTAAAATCAGCTAATATCTCTTTTAATTCCATCCCACTAGTTATACTCTCAAATATCTCTGTACATATTAGTACTGCCAAGTTGAACTGAAAACGGGGAACTATGAGCTTCACATAACAACTCATTCTTCAAATGTGAATCATAAGGCACACATAATCTCTTTCCAAACCTAAAAACACAATCATTATCAATGTTTAAAATAGGAAACTTACCCTTCTGAACAAAATCTACCTTCTTCTGGAACTCACTATCTTCTTTCTACACTTGCTTTATTTTGTCTGATAGAGATGATCTCACTTACACCTGATACAAAGCAGAAGAATTTTCTATACCAAAAACTTCTATGCCAAATTTTATCAAATCAAAAACCAAAGGATATTATTCCAAACATAACATGGTTAGTGAAGCATTACTTATTCAACCCAAACCATCATCCACTTTATTTGCTTTTCCCGGATGGTAATGGATCATGCAACCATAATCCTTGATTAATTACATCTGTCTCCTTTGTCTCATGTTTAATTAATTGTGAGTGAATACATACTTTAAACTTTTATTGTCAGTATATATTTCATATTTTACTCTTTACAAATGATGCCTCCAAATTTTTAAAGCAAAAACAACAAAAGCTAATTCCAAATCACGTGTAGGGTAATTTAACTCATGTGGTTTCAACTGATGTGGAGAATAAGCAATTACCTGATCATTATTCATTAGGACACAACCATTTCCTTTCAACGAATCCCCACTGTTGATAAAAAAACTCACCATTTCTGGATGGAAATTCCAAAATTGGAGCATTCACCAATCTTCTTTTCAATTCTTGAAAACAATCGTCACATTCTTTTTTCCAGATGAACTTAACACCTTTTTGAGTTAACTTAGTCATTAAACTAGATAATCGTTCAAAATTTTCAATAAACCTCTGGTAATAACCTGGAAAACCAAGAAAACTATGGATCTCGGTTATATTTTTTGGTCTTGGCCATTCTTAATCAACTTTTGTTTTAGTAGGATCAACAATTATGCCATTTTTTGTAACAATGTGACCAAGGAATGAAATTTGTTGTAACTAAAACTCACATTTTCTGAATTTACCAAAGAGTTTCTTTTCTTTTAAGGTTTTCAAGACAAACCTTAAATGACTTTCATGTTTCTATTTACTTTTGGAATAATCCCAAATATCATCAATGAACACAACCAAAAACTTATCCAATAACTCACTGAATATTATATTCATAAGATCTATGAATACAATAGGTGCATTCTTTAAACCAAAAGACATAACTACAAATTCATAATATCCATATCTAGTATGAAACGTGGTCTTCAGAATGTTTGCTTCTTTCACTTTCAACTGATGTTACCCCAATCTCATGTCAATCTTTGAAAAATACTGAGCTCCTTGGAGTTGATCAAACAAATCATCGATATGAGGCAAAGGATATTTATTCTTAACAGTGAATTTATTCAATGTTCTATAATCAATGCAAAGTCTCATTGAACCATCTAACTTTTTAACAAACAAGACAATAGCACCCCATGGTGATGTGCTGGGTCGAATGAAACCTTTTATCTAATAACTCTTGAAATTTCTTATTTAACTCTAAAAGTTCAATTTGATCCATTCGATAAGGGGGTTTTGAAAATGGATTAGCATCCAAAACTAATTCAATAGTAAATACAACTTCCTAATCAGGTATAATACCAGGAAACTCATCAGGGAAAACATCTAGGTACTCATTTACCACTGACACGTCCTTAATTTCAACACTCCTTTATTTTCAACAATATGAGCAAGGTAACATTCATTTCCATATTTTACTAGTTTCTCAACCTCTTTATATGTTATCAATATCAAGAGTTTATTCTTTTACACAAACTGAAAATCATTCTGAAAAGAAACCTTTTTATCTCTGCAGTAAATCTTAGAGCGATAAACAGAAATCCAATCCATACCCAAAATAATATCAAACTCTACTAGAGGAAAACAATAATGTTTGTAGGTTGATTATTTCCACATACAAGGACAAGAATTTTATTATGTTTTCTTTTTTGTCTCATCATTTCTTCCTGGTGTTTTTACCGTATGTTCTGTATTTATATCATGAAATGGAATTCCCAATTTACTAGAAAACTTATCAGAAATGAAATAGTGTGTAGACCCCAAATCAAACAACACATTGGCATAATCGGAACAAACAAATAGTATACCTGATACCACTTCATTTGATGGTCCAACATCTGATGAAGTAGTTGCAAAGGATTTCACCACCCCTTTGTGCTTGTAGTCTGGATACTTTCCGTCAGTTGATTTCTTTGTTGGACACTCATTTTCATAATGACCCACTTCATTGCACTTAAAACATTTTACTGACTGTAAATAAAATTTTTTCTTACCATTACCCTGATCTTCTTCAGTGTAGTTATAAGCCTTATGTCCCATTTTACCACATCGGTAGAACTTACTAGAATTAAAAAGACATTCTCCAATATGATTTTTACCACAATTTTCACAAACTTTAAACTGAAGTTTCTTACCATCATACTTTTTTGAAGAGTTCATCCCTTTCGCCTACCACCTCGACCTCTTATTCTGTTGTTTTTCAAAGAACACCTGTTCATCAGAAAACTCCATTTCCACCTTCTCCGCACAAAGAAAAAGTTTTTCATAACTTTTGAACTCATGAGAAGCCAAATCCCTTCGATAGTTTGGCTTTAATCCTATGTAAAAACAGTTGATTTTACTATCAAGATCTTGTATAAAATTTGGAGCACACATTACCAGTGGAGTGAAGTTTTCTTCATAAATAGCCATTGAGTCATCTTCCTGCCTCAATTCTAGGAATTGCTTTTCCATCATAAGACAAACCACCTTAGGAAAATATTTCTCAAGAAACATACCATTGAATTCATCCCAATCAAGAGCATAAATCTTCTCACTCTCCCTGATATTTCTCACCATCGACCACCACTGATCAGCTTCACCTTCAAAATTGTAAACATCAAGACTAAACTTTTGATGTTCTGAACACCCCATGACATCAAAAATATTTTCTAGTTCATTAATCCGCCCCTCTTATAGCATCGGGTCAGATGATCCTCTAAATGATGGGGGATGTTGCCTCATGAAATGCTCCACTGCTGACATGTTCCTCTATCGTTGATATGGCTGATCTCATACATGGATACCACCACCATTTATAGCCTGAGTCAACAGTGCCATCACTAAAACAAACTGTTCAGTTTTGATTCTAACCATCTCAGGTTGATAATTTGGAAGGTTGTCTTCCTCCTGATGTCGTCCGAACATAGCTACCATGTTCCCTCTACAGAAAACCATTCTGAACATAGAAATATCTTAAGCGAAGCAACATGGTAATATGTAAATGCTATATGATTTCAATATTAACATAAATTAATTTATGGATATTAATTTAACAATACCATAACTCCTAAAGTTATCTAAACCGAGCAATGATACCAACTATAAGGACCTGACCTTAAAACATTACATAATATTGAATTAAACGAAATAATTTACACTGAGGATCTTTTCAGGTTTAGAGTTTTATAGAATTAGAACATAACTATTATATATCAAAAGATTACAAAGTAGACACTTCTACTCAGTTTCCACTTTTTTCAGAAAATAAAAACTCTTAAAAAAAGAGTCATGTCTAGTTCCATGTTTTAGACAACATGACTTTTCCTTAAACCCATCCTTAACCCTATTCATCTTTATATCCTGTGAAAAACATTTCAAAACTTGGGATGAGTATAAAAAGATCAGTAAGGGTTATAAAACAAATAAAGAAAACATTAGTTCATAAATACATACAAAACATAAACTCTTTTACATACCTCATGAAATTATAAGAATTATGAATAACACATAGAAATCATAAATCACAAAGGTAAATTGTGGCATTTGTAACATAATTAAATTGTAGCTATCACAACTACATAGGGATTTACTTTGGAATACCCATCATAGTAGATTCCCTAAATCTTTTAGGAGAAACATTCACGTTTAGCTCCGTCATGTTACCCAATGCATTGGAGAGCTATCTCGGGCTCACCCACCCAAGGATTCTCACGGAACCGACCATATACGTAAATAATTCCCAAGAACCATAACATATTCATAACACATAAAACAAACCTAAAGGAAAGATGGAATTTCCACATTTCAATCAAAATATATCATTGAAATATATTGACATAAAAAATCAATTATCAAAACCATTTTCAATAACAAAATTTGTGAAAAGTATATGGTATTTATTTTTCCTTTAAAAACACTACATCTTGTTAAGGAATCCAAATATCAAATAATACACGTGGTGGAGGAAAAAGGTCATTGTCACCACTTACGTTAAAAAAACATTCCTTTTTGTCATTAAGTAAAACATTTCATATAAAAATATTCCCTTTGAATGAAATGAAAGGTCAAAAGGGTTTTTACACCATATAAAAGAACATCGTGTATAAAACAAAATATTCTTCAATGAAAGAAGATTGAGAGAAAGTCCCTTACCTCGTGTCTGACTTGACTCGATCATTCTTTAATCTCCTAAATAATAAACTAATGTTAATTTAAATTTTATTAAGAACCTTTTTCAAGTTTATTATTCCTTTTATATCAGTTATTACCATCTTATAAACATTACGTAATCTTTTATGTTAATAACGTTCATTTTGTCGATATTTGGTACTTGAGTCAAAAATGAACACCTTATATTTAAAAGTTGACCATGCGGTCAATAGTCCATTATATCCAGAATTATATTCATTATTTAGATATCATATATTTCATATATATACATTATATATATATATATTTATAACAGTGGAAATCATTTGGAGGTAATAAATGAAATGCACCGTTCATAGAGGCGGTAAGTCGTACGTACGGATAAACACTACTTTCATTTATATTTATTATTTTAATAGAATTAAAACATAATGAAACATAGGTATATTATAAATACATTATAATATCATATATAATATCATTAACTCCATCCTTTATACATCCCACATATGGTATTAATGAGTCATATCACTTTGAGGGGGTGGTAGTCCGCACTTCCTCAAATGAAATTATCATGTTTACCCAAAAAGAAAACCATAAAGGTATGCTATAAATAAAAAAATACAGAAGAATAAAGAAAACATAAACATAATATATGTCATATATAAATACAGTGACATCATAATGGCCACCATGATAGGTGATAGGAGATAATCGAACAATCATCGTCTCGTGAGGCATTAGTTTGCATCCATAGAAACAATATGTTTTTCACCCATTAGATGGAGGTGTGTGTAAGTTTAGTTAGAATTATTCTCATAAAAACATCCTATTATATTGAGGATATTTTTGTTGTTATAAAATAAATTAATAAAAAGATTTTAGGTGTTGGAGAAGTAAAATAAAAGAAAAGAAGTTAAGAGAAATTGTTACCTTTAATTTGGGTAACTTTATTTTGTTTGAACCAAAAGGACTTCTTGAAGTGCCTTATTCCTAAGGTAAGGCTTCTAGGAGAGGGATAGTTATGTAGGGAGATTAATTGGGTAGAGGTTGGATGAGAAAAAAGGCTTCATAGGTGTGTGGAATTGGTTATAAGTGACGTCTTTTTATAAGGGGGAGGAGGGGTTCTTTAAGAAAGTGTGATAATATTATTTTATTATATAATGATATTCAGTTTTTAAAAATCCAAAACTCATTAAGGTAGAAGATAATACGACTCATGGTCAAAATAAATTCATCCAATAATAATTTTACAGGTTTTGGATGTTATTTTAATATTTATAATCTTATTTTTTTAAATCTTTTATTAATGAGTTAAACACTACATCATTATTGTGTCATACATAATTTAATTTATTCAATGTCTAAAATTATAAAAAGATACCATGATGTAGAAAACCATTCTATATTTCCAATGAATATTTATAGTCAAAAATAAAACTTATATAAACCCTAGTAAATATTAATTTACTAAAATATATTTGTTTTTGTCATTTTAGCTTTACTTTAAGTTAATTAATCCAAAGTGTCATTATCACTCTTAAGTGGCTAAATGGGGTCCCAAAATCGACTCAAAAATGACCATGGTCTTAAATTACTCAACCAATAAGTTTTGGACAAGTGTTAAGGTAATTTTTTATTATTATAATATTAGTTTTACCTAGAATTACCAAATTTACCTTTTATCACGGTGAATAAAAGTAAAAAATTACTATTCACCAAAAAAATTTCATCTTATTGAACCATATTTTAATTACTAATGACAAACATGTATGTAGGATTTTATAAATTCAATTCACTGAAGTGGTAAAATTTTATTTAAATGAAAAAGTCAATTTTTGTAACTACTACTAAGTGGTTTCATTATTCATAAAAAATTGATGTTTTTCAGAAAACTACCAAAAATTTGGGATAAGCTATATTTGATATTCCAAATTCAAAAATGATGTCTATTTTTTCAAATTCAAAACATATAAGCTGCATTAATGAATTTAAATTAATTCCCCTTGTTAAAACAAATAGCTTGTTTTAAAGAAACAATAACTATTAAAAGATTGACACTTGTTTATGTCCAATTTCAAAGTGAAATTAATTAAAATTGCCAAAATTGGATTAAATGGTAAAAATATATTCTCATAAAACTTTAAAACCAATTAAAAAGATAATATAAACATATAAATAAAATATATTAAAAAGAACTTTTGAATTAAAATACAGTATTTTTCGCTATTCATTAAAAAATGAACTTTATCAAAAAATACAAAAAATTTACCCAAAGTAAATTTTGATGTCCCAAATTTAAAGAAGAATTTTATTTTGTCAAATAGAACATATAAAAATGACCAAAATCTGATTTAATGGGGGTTTTTCGTCAAAAGGTGGTAAATCGACCTTTTACTGAATATTAGAGTTTTTATGCTTAAGATTAGATTCATTCATATTTTAAGCCCATAAATTTTATCGTAATAATGTAAAAACATTTAACAAACATGTATAATCATATTGTAGTTAGTTCTAATCATTCCCTACAATACAACAGTTTGGTGTTAACTACCATCTAAAATACTAATATTATATTATTAGTGTGCAACCTAAGATTTCAAAGAAACTCGTTGTTGCGTAGCGGGTACGCTATCGAACATAACAGCCCCTTTAAAGTAAAAATAATATTTAATTAAAAAATATTAATAAATATGAAAATGTCATATTTCTTTATTTACCAGGGATGTTACACTTCAAAAAATTATAAAGGAGAATCAGACCATGTTCCATTTGAAAGTAGGAGATCAAATCACTCATAATAAGGAATCTATTTCCAAACATGTTGTTTATTATTACCCTAACCTCTATAATGGGTATAGTTTAGAGGGGACTCTAATGGATGGAATTATCCCATCATTGGTTACTACGGAGGACAACCTTGCTCTCACTGGTATCCCTTATGAGTTTGAGATAAAATATGTTGTGTTTGGTATTAATGTAATAAGTGCACCTGGTTCGTATGGTTTTAACAACTTATTCTATGAGAAGTATCGGGATGTGATCAAAGGGTATGTTTGCATGTTGGTTTCTACTTTATTCTCTGATGGAGTTCTTCCTTGAGGTCTCAATTCTCAATTCCTTACCTTGATCCCTAAAGTTTATAATTATTTTGAAATACACCTATTTATGCCTATTGTAATGGTAAATACTATTTACAAGGTTATCATTAAGATTATTCCCAATAGGTATCACCAATTTATTCTAAATTTTTTTCTTGGAACTAATTTGGTTTATTAATGGAAGATCCATTCAAAAATGTATCTTCACTTCTTCTGAATGATTTAATTTGCTTAGAAATTCTGGAAAAGGTGGAAATAATTCTCTAAAGTTAGACATCATGAAGGCCTTTGATACTCTAGATTGGGTATTTCTTTACAAGTTTCTTGTATGTTTTGTTTTCAATAGCACTAATATTAATTGAGTCGTTACCCTCTTTGTATCTGCTCATGTTTCTATTCTGTTAAATGGTTCCCTAAAAGGATACTTCACATGATATGTGGGTGTTTGATAGGGTGATTCACTCTCCTCTTTTCTCTTTTCCATTGTTGAGGATTATCTCTGTTGGATTATTTTTTATATGGTCTCTCAAGGGAAGAAAAAACCTCTCCAAGCATCAAGGTCTCTCATTACCCCTACAAATATCTTCAATGTTGATGATCTTATTATCTTCCTATAGAGGAGAAAAGTAACATCTGAGATCTCAAGAAAATCATACATCATTATGAGAGCATTATTGGGAAAAATTTATTTGGGATAAGTCATTTATCTTTTTTGGGAAGAAGTTCATGAATGCTAGAAAAATATATTTTTTCACAGTTGGGAATGGGAGAGTGGTCCATTCCATTTAATTATCTTGGAGTTCCTTTAATTTGGGGAAGGTTGAGAGCTTCCTATTTTCCTGATATTGTTGATAAAGTTACTGGGAATCTTTTAACTTAGAAAGGGAAGAGTTTATCCCTAGTTGGAAGGATTTTTTTGTTGAAGACTTTGATTTTTTCTAAATTAGTGTACTCTTTAATGGTTTAAAAGTGTCCAAGGGGGCTCATAAAAAAATTAAATGGGTACATCAAGAACTTCATTTGGAGTGGAAATATATAGGAAATGAAGCTAATTACTATTCCTTGGAAATTCTGTTCTAAGTCTTTATCCAATTGTGGAATTGATATTAAGAATATTGGACATTTCAATGATACTCTTCAACACAGACTCACCTGGAGTATCATGCATAGAAATTAATATTATTTGGGGTTTCATAAATCATGCTTCACTGATAAACTGAAGAAGGGTAGTGAATCTTACCCAGACTCTTCTATTTGTTCAGAAATCTGGGATTATTTTTAGAGTATAATGACATGCTATAGATTGATTGTCAATAAAGATTTCTAAATTATGTTTTGGCTTGATAACTAGAAAAGTTCAGTTCTCATTGATAACATTCATCCATATTCCTCAAGTGATGACGCTTGGATCTATATTAATGATTTTTTTTTGAAGATCCTCATATCATTATGAATGATGACCTTTAGGATTTTGTATATAGCGATGACTTTGTTCTTTTCTCATATTTACTGGTCCGAGAACCGGACCGAAATGGAATACTTACCATCAAGCTCTTTTATCGGCATGCCCCTAGGGACAATTTTGGAGAATTTAATTGGCTTTCTTATTTCAAAAAAGAC
Source organism: Viscum album (assembly GCA_963277665.1). NCBI lineage: Eukaryota > Viridiplantae > Streptophyta > Magnoliopsida > Santalales > Viscaceae > Viscum > Viscum album. The sequence goes on along the minus strand of OY728155.1, from coordinate 1,496,378,827 downwards.
TGGATTAGGCCTTTGTGGTTTACTCTTATTTGGAGGATTTGTTATAATAGAGTTCCCATGTATGAAATTAGGGACCCCCTATGCTCTCAATGTGTGATGTGACATCAGAATTGGAGGGATACTGATCACCTATCTCTCAACTGTGCAATAGTAATTACTATCTGGAATGTGATTCTTGATGTGTTTGGGATGTATTATTTTCATCTTTCGGGTCTGCATGCTCTCTTACACTGTAGTCTATTTTTGCTGCTCTCTACCCAGGTTTGTTCTCTATTTTATGTTTCTATCATGGAATACATGCATTCGATATGGATTATCCAAAATTCCTCCCTGAATGATTGGAAATATGCCCGCTTGAAGATGGGTTTTAGTAGATTATCATGGCTGCTAGGGACTCCAGCTCTTCTCATATGGGATATTGCGACAACAGCATGTGGTATTTCATTATTATGAGGAAATTAAAATTTTCAAGTAATTTTAAACCATGTATGGGTACTTTTGAGGTGTTATAGTAGCACCCTTCCCTAAATTGATTAAATTTAATACAGATGGTGCCTCTAAATGGATTCCTGGTCCCTTAGGGTGAGGTGTAGTTTTTTAGGACCATAATGATCATGTTTTGGGGTGCTTTCATGGCTCTTGTGGTGTGTCCACATCTCTCAAGGTAGAGATTCTTGGAAATATCAATTTTTTTCATTTTCTAAAATGAAAGGCTGGAACATCCTTTGGTTGGAAACTGACTCTTCTACCCTTGTGAACTCTATTAGGAATGGTGTATTCCATCTATCATGGAGACTTACATCCAAATGGATGTAATGCATGAACATGTTTATTATTCTCAGCTTCATCATCAGACATATATTCCAGGAGGCCATCATGGTTGTGAATGGGCTTGCTAACATGGGTGTTGGTGTGACCGTTACTTGTTCAGAAAAGCTCCCTATTGAAGTATCCCATTTTTATGAAAAATATTGTAATAATATACCATGTTTTAGACTCTTGTAATTTCATTCTCTAAAAAAATACCTTGGCCTTTTGGTCAAGGTACCATTTAAAAATAATTATACAAAATATAGTCCTTCTAATTTATATGTGATAACCATGTTTTAGTATCATGAATTCTGTAGTTGTATCTACATCTGGCAGTTTCTCTTAGTTTGGTTATGTTATATATCCATTCATTATATTCTATGATTTTATATACTCCACCACTTGAGTCGGTAGTGTGGCTAATTCCCAAATGTTTTTGGTATGTTCATGCTTCCCAACATATAGGTTGGGGAGGGAATATTTGGTGGATTTATCCCTCTCCCTTATTCTCCATTCATTTTCAGTATAATGTGTAGGCATGTCCTTGTGATGGGTTGAGGTCTCATGCATATTCTTAAATGGTTTGTGATGGCTCTTTGTTTTCTATAAAAGTTTTCTTAGGCTAATATGGATTAAAGTTATAGTATATGCATTTATTATGGATAGAGAGGTTGAAACTATTGTAGATGTACATGAACTGGCTATAATGGATTGAGGTGTAATGCTTGATACAATGGTTGTGGTGGATTCTTCACTTCCTCATGGTTATATATGAGATAGATTATTAAATGTGAAGGATAAGGTAATGAACTATATATATATTGATATAAATATAATATTTCATTACCTATATGATATTGGTGTAGATATGGTTGAGTCGAGACCCACATTAAAGGTAACCTGTTATATATAAGGGATTATAGCATAAGATTTCTAGTATAGGGGAATTAGAGAAAACATTGAATGAGGAATTTTATTTCATGTGTTTTTCTTATAATAATGTTTTTATATGAATTTACCTATTTCAATTCATTATTTGGGGAGTTAGTCTTGGTGAGGTTTGGGTTTATTTCACCTAATTAAGGTAATGATTTTTTCCCTTGATAATTTACTAAGATTTAGTATCTTCCATTCACATTTTCATGAAAGGTTTTATAGAATATCATTTTGATTATACATATTTTATCTTTACATATATATATATATATATATATTTCAAATCCATATGAGTTTGTTTTTGATCAAGGTGATAATTACAAGCTCATTGAGTTTTTTTAGAGTTATTATAGTTTGTGCCTATGTATTAGTATTTTTTCATTTACTTTTTATTTTTTAGTTCCATGCAATTGCATTCATGTATTTAGATGGTCTATTTACTCATGATTTGAATTTTATTGCATTATCTCATATTATATATCCTTTTAAAATTTATATATTGATGGTAATGCCTCTAATCTAATTATATTCTATACATTGTGTTCTAGTTACCAACCTATAACCTACTGAAGTTGGGATTCAATGGTCTTTCTTGTCTTTACTACTGACCAAGGAGTGGTAAAAATTGATTGGTGGGGGGTCATGATAGATTAGTATCAAAGATGATGGTAGACTGATATGATTGATTTTAGGGATAGGAACTGGTAAGGATTTAATGGGTTGCTAGGGAAATAGTATTGGATAAACTTAAAACATGATGAACACAAATGAGAAAAGATAGGACATGAGGTTTTAGACCCCCCAATGATCCAAGTAAGGAATTTATGTTTACTAAATGCACTAAGTGAAGTGTTATTACATGAAATATAGAAACATATGTAGGGATCATACTCATTGTTTTCAATCACTGTGTTTGAATTGGGTTAATAATGGAAATTAGGATAAATCGTAATAAATTAACATTAAATACTCAAAAATGCATGTTTAGTGAGTCCCTGAAATTTAATTATTTTATAGGTATGGATCTACAATAATGTCTCCATCAGTTTTTTTAATAATATGTTTGAAAATATATTCTAAAATATCACCGTGGAGCCAATATCGATGATGATTCATGTAGGAAAAAGACTTAAAAGTTTCATCACATGAAAGTTTTGATGTATGAGGGATCCATTTCATATTGGGAGACTAATTCTAGGTTGGATGTGTCTCAGAATGCTTTTATATAGATATTTTCTTAGAGGTAACATGATATTATGTTGGTATTCAAGAATATTTAGGGGTATCTCTCGATTGGTGAATTTTATTTCTAAGTGATCGTAGGGGTTATATTGTTTTGGGGAACCATATACCTATACTCATAGTTCCATTACAAAAAACACATTAATTATAAACATAATTTTATACGAAATGATATGACCTAAGATAAACTTTCATAAATTTCACATTAATTTGAAAACACATAATAATCTCACAGAATATTGAGAATCCTTATATTTAATGTCTTTTGTAATTGGAAACATAAAGAAAATAATTTTATAATACCTATAATCATTTCTTCAAAACAAAATATACAAGATACCCTTATAGGCTTCTCCTTAGTAATAATTTTCATCATATCCTAGGAAATGGAAACATTATAAATGGGTGATCTTAAGTTGTCCATAGTGGAAAAACTTATCATTGAGTAATCGAAATGGTTATATATTAGTTAAATAAGTTTCATGAGAATGAGAGAAACATATTATTAAAAAAATGAATCAATATGAATTATCTATATAATATTAGTACATGTAATCTCAAATGATCAAACATAAACCATAACATAAGGGTGTAGAAACATGAGACAACAATCGTGTTCCATGGGGAATAACATAGTCATATAAAGAATAAATATGTCATAAATATAATCATTTTTAATCATAACATTATGGGAGTGTTCAAATGTGAACTTATCCAAGTATAACATCAATAGGATTCTGAAAACCACCCATGTACCTTATTTTGTTTTGGGTTACACCTATATACCATTGGGATGGAGCTTAATGCATGAGTACCCATGGTCTTGGGATAACCTCTCGTGTACTCAAGGTTTTTTATAGCCTCATGTGTACCCTTTGTCCTAGGATTACCTCTATTGTACCCTTTTGATCTCATTATATTTACACTCTAACAGTGCATCATTGGGAGAATTTGTGACACACCTATATCATAATGATAAACCATATGCATTTGTTCTATAAAAAATCAATCATATGTCATATCATGAAGAACAAATGAAATAAAAATGGATCTAATAACTTTTACAAATGGTATCACATCAAATGAACTCAAGAGTTAAATTGAATTATACATAAAATTGAATCACCCAAAAAGAGTATTTTACAATGAAATTTTTTGGGTTGATTCTTGAAAAATTTCTACAATGGAGGTAGTTATTTTTTAGATAAAGAGTAAAATATATGAAAAATCATGATAATAAATTTCATAAAACATTTTCATCTCGGTTTCAAGAATATGATGTTCTGAGTAACCTTTGAAAAATCATTTTTAATAAGGTAACATAAATAATAATTAGAAATACTACATACAAATAAATACCTATAATGGATCCTATAAAATATAATTAATTTTCTATAAAGGAAATATAGAGTGTAGGATAAAATATTTTATTATTAAAATAAAATCATATTAATATTTGAAAACACATTTATTAGAAACCACAATATTTAAAAGATAATCAAATATTCCTCTTGAAAATTGGTAAAAATAATAATGTAGATTAATAGAAATAATACATATTTGGATTTAAAAATATGAAAGGAGGAAATTGGTTAAAATAAATAAAATGAACAATGATGATAATGTTCTTATTATCTAATTAAAATCCTTTAAAAATATAGAACATAATAATTATTTTTAAATAAATTTAATTTTACAAAATTTTTATTAAATCCATTTATGGAAGTATATAATATACACAATATAAAACAACATTTAAATATTCTATATGTCTCAAAAAAAGAAATTTGATATGAGAAACCATTAAAGAAATGATAAATTTTTAATCATTTCCCTATGAAATTAAAATCATGAAATATAAATTTAATTACCATGAATAAAATATAATCATGGTAAAATTTTCCACATGGTAAATTTAATTACCATGTCTCAAAGAATTTAGTTTGAGATAGAAAACCCTTAACATAAATCACATCTTCCATGAATGTGATCTAACCTCTTGTATAGTAAACATAAAATTATTAATAAATTATTTAATTACCTTATTCATATATATTACCCTATATAATATTCATTTTCAATCATTTTTTAGAAATTTATTGGTTAATTATAGTTTATTTTCATCATTGGTTGTTAGTGACTTCAATTTTCCCACATACACTCTGTAATATAAATGTTGATCCCAATTATATGATACCATGTTTTCATAACTATAATATTTAATTTATTGTATTTTATTTTCCTAAATTATTTATAATTTTATAATTTCATTCCAAGAGATTTTTTTTGATTCATTAATATTAAATCGACTATGAGCTTGTTTTGGTCATTTTTAATGAAAGAAAAGTGGAATGATAATAACTATTTAAAATAAAAAAATACCATTATAGAACCACAAAAAAACAATTTTATTTTCAGATTAATGTATAATATTACCATTAATTATGTTTCCATTGTTATCAATAATATAAATTTATATCATTGTTTAGGTAAGTGGTAAAACCGACCTAAACAAGAACATGTCATAACAAATGATTAATATACTAATGAAGTGATTATAATATCATTATTTTAGATAATAATGTTATTATTTAGATTTTATTATGGGTATTAATCATATTTTATAATGGATATATGAATAATATTATTGAAAAATAGTTATTATATTTAATGAAGAAATCATTTTCCCTCTCAATATACTTGTTTTAGGTAGTTAAATTAACAATAAACACGTATTGTTAATATTATCAACATAATTCTAAATTTAACATTGAAGAGTATAAATAACGTTATAAATATAATATTAATTACTTATATATATTTTTATAACCCTCTATGTTTGATGATGTTGAAAAAATGAATGCATCTTCCATGGAGGTGGTAGTCTGAACATACACATGAGCAATATTTTCATCTATGAATAGATAATAGGGGAATGGATAATTGATTTTACAAATAATAAAAAAAATTAGGTACAAAAATGATAATAATTGCATTATATTATAAAGTTTATAATAGGTTTTCAGTAGGATACAAGAGAACAATAAAATAGAAAAGTATATGGTATGGATAATACTCTCATTGAGGATTTTGGGATTTTTCATAATAGAGATCTAGAAATAGGATGGATTGTAATATATTATTAAAAAAATGGATAAAAAACATTCAAGGATATTCTTGGAGAGTATAAATATGAATTTTTTATACAATAAATCAAGAGATAGATTGGTTTGAAAAGTATGTCCATGATCTCCTTTTATAGGGGAAAAGAGGGAATTTTCCTTCAAAATGAATGTTTGGTAAGGTGTAAGAAAACAATTTCAATAGAATCAGGTGAGTTACAAGATGAAATATTTTTTAGAAATATATTTATTAATTTATACTTAAAAAATTAACACTATAAGAGCTTTTCAATTTAACTTGGTAGAACTTTAACCACTTAAATTTCTCATTTTCACCAGTATTAACCATGATTAAGAATTTACAATGGTAATTATTTGTTTTATAAAAGTATAAGAAAACCCCTATAACCAAATTTAGGCATGATAAAACATAAATTTAAAACTATTTAGTAAAAATAAATTTCTATGTATGATAGAGTTTCATTCTAAATTAAATTAATTTATATATAGAAAGAATTTCTTTTGTATGAAAATGACTTTTTTAAAATATTTAGTGTTCTTAGTTTAATTACTTACTAATATCTAATTAAATCATTGTGAATATATTTTCTTATATATACAAAATCTAATTTAGATTCATTACTTAAAATATAAATTGTTAATTTAACAGTATATGAATTATTCAAACACTTGTAAAGAAATTCTTTTGAAAATAATCTTTGTATCATTACCGTGTAAACTTAGTTTAAACCCGGTAACTTATTTTTTTGATTAAAAATGATGTTTCCTTATTTTTAAATATTTTGGAACTCTGATTCCAAATAATTAATAAATTTTATTTAATTCTATTTCTAAATGATATAAAAATTTATTTCAATATAAGAGTTCGTGACACATAAATACATTTTTTTAGAATAAATGTATTTTTCTGAAAAAAATGAATTTATTCTTATTAAATTAAAAGTAATAAATCTAGGATGATTATTAATTTATTTAATTTCTTATATTATCAATTTATCTCATTAAAATAATTATTTAGTAGTGCACCATTTTTTATGATAAAAATACAAAACATTTTTAGAAAAATAGTTTTAGGAAAAATTTCAATTTATATTAAATAAAATTCACCAAATACACATAAAATTATTTATTTATATTCAAAATAATTATTTTGAAAAGAAGTTTATATTAACATATATCTTTTAATTTTAAGACTATATCATATTAAAATAATAAGTGACTCATTTATATATATTAAAAAATATCTAAATTAAATATTATCTTCTTATTTTTTTATTCCCATAATGTTTTATTGTTTTTCAAATATTATAATATTTTAACTCAAAAAAATTTATCAAGGTTAATATTATTTTATTGTTTAACATGAGACATGATACTATGACTATTAATTTTTTTATGTAAAACATGTTACTAAAATATCAAGGTATTACATTCTGCCCCTAAATAAATTATGTTATCATAATTTTTATTATCCCTTACTTGTTCAAATTGCTAAGGGTATGACTCAAGATATAATTACAAACACAATATAATTATTTAGACTATAAAAATCATATTTTCTATTATAATAGGAATGTATTGAGATTATTAACCATTCATTACAAATATTCCTTCTTAGTTAACTATATGTTATATGAGTTTTTAGTGACATACCTTTCAAAACATCATTTTCATGATCTTGATTAAAACAAAAAACTAAAACTAAAATAGATGTTATAATATCCAAAAAAATAAAATTAAATTAGAATATTAATTTGAAAAATCAATCCTAATATTGATTTTTATATGACTCGTTCATTTCAACATATGATACTTTCAGTTAAATTATGACATAATTAGATCAACCTATAAATCCTTCATTTTAGCCTGGGATATCCATGGTAATTTTTCTATTAGAATTTCAAATATAACTTGTTAAATATTACATCATCAAATTCCCTTAAAATCCTTCATAATGTTTTATTAAGATCATGTAAATCACTATAGAATGTCCCATAGGAGTGTCAAATCATGTATGTAGTTAGGCCTATTTGTCATGCACCATGTAATGATTGAGTTAACATCCTAATAGAATTTCCAATGTTATTATCCCTAGATACATATATTCCATTTATATCATTTAAAAAAAACAATGTATAAATTAAGTAAAATTTAGGATATAATCTTATACTAAGATGAATCCATATGGTTTTTTCTAAATTTATCTAATACTAAACCTTAAATATGACTTATTTAAACCTAAAAATAACTAAAATATTCTCTAATGATTACTAAACCTTAATTTGATACCAACCAAGATGCCTTTGACACAAAATCCTAGGTTGAGTGCTAAAATAAAATAAATAATCAAACAGATTTAATATAAAATGAGATGATTGAATCTAAAAGTCCAAAAATTTAATATTAATATTACATGTCACAAAAATATCACACAATCCCAATAATTAATTTTTAGTGTGTTTGGAGATTATATATATAAATATATTATTTTCCAAATTTTTGATCATTTCTCTATAATATCTCCATAATATATCCACTTCTAGATATATCATAGATTATACTCATTTTAATAACGTAGGTAGAGGAAACAAAGGAATGGGGTGAGATCAAATGCCTAGTAAGTGAAAACCCAACAATGATTTATCAAAAGGTATATATTATTAACATATTTAAATATTATCAGGGGAAAAACATATTATTCAAAAAATATAAACCAATAATATTTATCCATATAATATAAGAACATGTAATCTTAAATGATATAACATACACCATGGAAAATTATTATGAAACAATGGGATGATAATCATGTTCCAAGAAGCATAATATATGAATATAGCATATAAATGGGTAATTAGTATAATAATATATAACCATAACAATATGGATGTGTTCAAATTAAAAATGGTCAATGGGTAACATTAGTTAGCCTGGGATGACTATCCATGTCTGTTATTAGGCCTGGCCTTACCACATGTGTAGAACTGGTCTTGGTCTTATCAGATGTGTACCCTTGGTCTTGTTATAAACTCTCGTCTACCCTAGGGCTTGAGATAATCTCCCATGTACCCTATATCTTGGGAAAACATACAATGTACATTTTTGTGCTCTTTAGATATACACTTTACCAATTAATTATTGGGAGATATTGGTATCCACTGATATCATAATGATAAACCATACATATGGGAAATAAAAAACATATATCATATAATGAATTTCCGTGGAAAATAAAATGAGTTTCATAACATTTCCAAATGGTATCACATGAAATGGCCTTATGTTATAGATTAGTTGACACCCAAAACATAATGTTCCAAAAGGTGTAATTCACAAAGTAATTTTTTGATTGAATCATGAAAAATTACTCTAAATACAGTACATACTTTATAGATAATTATGAAAATGTAAGATAATTAATGAAAATATATTTTATAAAACATTTTCATCCTTTAAAAAAAACTAAAATGTTTTTTGACACCTTTAGAAACTTATTTTCATGAATGTAACATCACAATTTTTTCAAATTCCACTTTAAAAGAACTACCATCAATAGATCCTTGTAAAAGGCCTAAATGTTTTCCCTAGGAAATGTTAAATAGATAATAAAATATTTCATCATTAAAATAAAAACAATTTAGTATTTCAAAATATATTTATTGAAAAAAAATCGCATAAATAAGTATTAAATATTCCATTAAAAAGAGATAACGATAATTACAAATATTTTCTGAACTAAAAATTAATCAAATTTCAAAATAATAATGAAAAAAAATTAGGGAAGAAAGAAATTGGATATAATAGAGAATAATATTATTTGAGAGGATACAAATTATTCTTAACAACATTATAATTTTATAAGAAAAAACCACACAAGGATTATGAGTGGAATTAAAATTTTCAATTTTCCTAGAGGGAAAGGTAAGGAATCATATAATAAAATCTTAGTGTAAAGGAAACTAAATATAGAAGAAAATAATTCAAAAATAATCATTATAAATAAAATAAAGTTTAGTTATGTTAAAAAACCCTTAAAGCATTGGTATCTATTGAATATAAATTCCATAAAAATGTTTAATAAGAATAAACGTAAAATAAGTTATGAATATGGAATATTTAAGAAATAAAGTAAAGTGATATGAAAAATACTTATAAAATTGATAAATTTTGAATCATAACCATTTGAGAGAGAAGCATAAAAATAGAAAATTATGCACCATTAAAATAATATAATCATGGAAAAACAATTCACAGAGGTAGTATATACACTATAGAAACAAAAATAGGTGTATAGTTTGACATATGACTCAAATAAATAAATATTAGATAAATGATCCTTATCTTAATTCTTGGATTCCGTGAATTTTTTTAGCAACCTATAAAATAAACATAAAATCATAATAAACCATTTTATAACCTCATTCATAAATATTAAATTAATATCCCATATTTTTTTATTGTGTCCCTCTTTGAGTTTTGAATTGAACCTCATTGTATGGTTTTTCTTCTTTTTTAACCCTTGGTGGTCAAGTTCCATTTAATGATGGAGATATTTTGATGGTGAAAATGACCTAAAGTTTGGGAATGTATGTTTTTTTTGAATAAATGGAGTCCGTATATAAATATTTCAAAGGGCTTATGATAGTTGTATATAGACATGGAAGGATTTAAAAGTGGATATGGATTTTCTTATATAGACTAGGATAATATCTTTCTATTGTACATTTAAACATTTTGAACATGTCACATAAAATTTAACTAGCCCTAGTTAGTTGTCTTGAACTAGTTCAAGGAATGAAATTAATAAACACCATGAACATGTAACACGATGTGTAACAATCTCCAAGAATATGTTATGATGTGGTTCAGGATGTGAAATTAACACCTTTTGTGAAACTGGTTGAGATTGTGTAATGGTTGATCATATAGATTTCAACTCAAGGTGATGTGATTTTGGCATAACTCATAAATTGAAAAATAAATTACATCAAAGGGTTTTATGTTAGGAATTTCTCATGAATGGTAGTTTTAAACCCACAACACATATGATTTTATTAATTCATAGCGCATCAGTCTCCCTCTCATTCCTTATGGAGACTCCAAGTGATTCTAGAGTTCTTTCTTCCCTTCTGTAATTCTTGATCATGTGCCTGAAACCTAGTTAATTATTTTAATTTGGTTTTCCCCTCTCTCCCACATGTTCTATGATTTAGTGGTGTATGTCTCTTGAAAACATTTTGTTTTATCATTTTGTTGCACGATTTCGGTTTCCTTCCTGATTACCATCACCTTTATCCTTTGTCAATTTTACTTATTGGAAGCGTTTCTTTGATTTCCAATTAATTTTAAGTACCCCCGAACAAAAATCTATGGCTTGTTTCTAATTTTTTATGTATATGAAACATTGTACGATTGTATCAACATAACATGCACATTAAATAAGAGAATAATTTGTGTTGATAAATCATGTGTTGGACTACCCATGAATCCATTTATATATAATGTTATTGTGACCCAGTATCTAGCTATATATAGGGTGATCCAACACTTGAAAAATAATTAATAGGATAATGAAATAAAATTATTGAACATGAAATGAAATATTAGGTGATTTCATGTGTTAGATTCAACTTAGAAAATGGATCACTTATTATTGAATTATTAGTGATTATTTTATATATATATTCGGTGAAAATTGGAATGGGAATGGCTTATGATATAATTTTAAAATGGATGGGTAATTTAAAGATAATGTGTTATTAGATGAATTGATCCCTGTGGAATATGATGTAATATGTTTTATTCATTCTATTATAACATTTATTTGGATTTGTGTTGAAATAATTATATAAATGGAATTTCGAGGTGATTTTGAAATGCTTATATAGAGGGATTGGCTTGGTGATGCCGAAATGTTTATATAAAGGCCATGGTTTGGATATACTATAACGATTATAGGGATTGGCTAATTTATAATGAAATGGTTATATAAAAGACAAATACTGGTAATTATCTAATAATTTTTGGTCTTTTCCTAGTTATGTGATTATTCCATAGATTATTGGTTATGGTTAGCATGGTTGTGATTAACATTTAGTGATATTCTTTCACGGTAACTAAGTAGGTTTTTTGATGTATTGTAGTAATTAATTAAATAATACACATATTTAATGTTTTATTTCATGTACTTATAATTAGACTATTTTTTAGACATAGTGGTGTCTACATACAAGTTTTTAGTCACACCCAATCTTGGTTATCGTTTGGTAATCGAGAAGATTAAATGGATACATATTTGGACAAGGTCAAAGGACCTTCTTAATATTTGTTAACAAATGGATGGGTTGGATCATGGACACGGGGTCGACATGGGCTTTGAGAATAAGGTCATTAGTTATTTGTGTCAGTTTAGTCTTTTGTATATATTACTTATAGTTGGAATCTAGATACATTCCATCGTGACATTATATTTTTTATTATTTTATTTACATGCTTCATCATTTATATTTAAATTGTTTGATAAATTGTTTTCTCTATTTTCTTTTCAATTATATTTATTTATTTCTAATTTCATATGAATATTTACCATGGGTTATACTCTCCCAACATTATTTTCTACACCCCTATTATTAGTCATCAGTCTATGGCATATGTGAAATCACACTTGAGGTTCAATAACCAACCTGATTTGGCCACATGAGAGAGATCAAGATCAGGAGACATTATAAATTCGCATCATCAGTGTTCATTGTTTTCGTTCTATTGTTTTAATATTCAAGAAAGGTATAATGAACACTAGGATGTTTTGGTATTTGGTAATGAGGTTTTTCATGGGAGTAGTTAAGCCATGTATGTGGTAGAATATGATTGACCAGGGAAGGGATGGTTTATCCTATTTCTTTTTGTTACGGTTTCTATCTTTTCACCTTGATTGACTCACATATTGTGTGATGTTTTTTCTTGATATTTCAAATTTTAACATGTTATGGTGAAAGATGAGTATTCTTGCATCATGATAGGTACATAGGATTATATGTTGACATGCATTATTAATGATAAATACATCATTATTTCATGTGATATATTTTCTTATATAAACTATAAAATGAGATATATATTACACCTAATAAATGAAATTAAAGAACTATTATATCATGATAATTCACTTATTAACCCATTATTAGAGTGAGTATGAGTCAGTTCTCACTATTTATGTAATATTTTGATGCTGAATTGTTTGTTATCCATTTTTCTATGGAGTGTGTTTGTTTTGTAGAGAAAATACCGCATTTTCTACATCGAATTTACAAATAATAGAGTGTAAATCAACACTCTCATAATATATTTGAAACTAATAATCATGTATCCCTTACGATTATATGGATATTCAGCTTCATGATAGCTTCATTAGGGTCATGTGATCCATGTAAATGGATATTGTTTACACTGTTACATTGATGTCTGATATGAAAATATATTTTCAACAGTTGTTTATACCTAAATTCATTAGGGAGTGAGGCCCCCTGATATAAGGGTTCTAGATTCATTTATTCCATCGGATCTTTAAAAAACTTGATACACCTGCAAATAAAAGCTTAATTATTTCTATATACTTGATTATCGGACCATCCATGCATTTGTGGTACATTCTAGAGAAATATTGGAAGTATGAGGAGTTATCATGGAATGAATTAAAGGGAAAATATCTAAGCCACAATGATCCAAAGACTTCAAGGGATGAGAATGATCACATGTTCATGCATATGACACATGATGGAATGTTATTGATGGACTACACTGGATGCTTCACCAAATTTTAGTGATTTAAGATAACTTTAGCTACTGAATAGATCTCTATGGTGATACATTTCTAGTATGGGATTCACTATGTGATAAATTCACAAGTTAAAATATTTATCATCGGTATATTTTCAGATGTAATGAACAATTCAATAATCATATAAGGGGATCTAATAGAGTCGTTAAGAATCATTCATATTGTTTTATAAGGGTAAAATGTGATTTTTTCTTCTAGAAGTAAGAATAACTACAATGAGAGTAATCTCTAAGGCAATAACAAGAAGAACATTCAGGGTAGTGGACATCCATCTCATGAACCTGTTTTTAATATTTCTATTAGTGGATAAGTTTGTCCATAAGGAGTATCAGTGTTCATAACCTGATTTGTATTATCATTTTGTTGTAGTATGGACAATCAAGATAGATTTTCTGTTTGTATGTAGTAAAATAGTAGTTGATAGGGATTATTAAAGTTAACAGAGTCTGGTAAGGACACAACTAACCCTAACCGAACTGGTAACTAGAGTTCCACTGGAAATTACAATCGAGGTGATGGATAGGGTACCCTACTGCAAGAGCATCAGTACCATGCAGAGGGAATAATATAAGAGAATCAGACTAAATACCAAGTAAGAGGGATAACTCATATGCATGCAATGCAGTCTACTATGGCTAGCATGGATGTAAGACCTTCTACAGTCATATGTATGATTCTTATATCATCCAAAATTTCTGTTGTTTTGTTAGACACATGAGTATCACATTCCATTATATCATTTTTAACTATTTGGGATTGGTTTTTTGAAATCATGGATTTTTCCTTAACCATCGATACAATGTGGGGTGTGCGGTAAGAGAATATCAGACATTGTGAGGCATGTTTTCAATAAATTTGTGGTTATCATTTATTTTGGGAATAATTTGTGCTGGAAATGAAATGATTTTATTTAATTCTTGTCATGGATTGGATATTTTTATAATAGTCTCATATTGAATAATACAATTAGAGATTTACATTTCTATATTTCTAAAGAGACAACTATTTTAACCAGGGTGAGGGGGATCTTCAGGTTGGTCAGGGATGACCAATTCAAAGAATATTGGATTGTATCATAGATAATTTTGTCATTATTTCTCTTGTTGATTATATAATGAAGTAGAATGATTTCCCTCTTGTAATATACCATTTTTAGGATTTCTTTTCTAATATGTTTTAAGGATTACCGCATGAGCTGGAGATTTAAATCTTGATCGATTTGGTGTTATGATTATATCTTGTTTTTATTATACCTTAGAGGATGGAACCAGTGGAACTTCAGTAATTGAATGTTTAGTTTTAATATCAAGAAGATAAAGGTTTCACATGGCCTTTTACATCTCAATGGGTACCTCAAAATATTTTTTCTCAGAGGGACGATTAGACTCTATGTTTATGTGTGGACTATAGATGATTGAACAAGAACATGGTGAAAAACATTTATCCCCTTCAACACATCGATGATCACCTTGGTTAGTTAAGAGGTTCTAAGATCGTATCCTATGTCTATTTGTGATTAGGATACCACACATTGAGGGTGTGAGCATTGAAAAATCCTCAAATGGATTTTACAATAAAGTATGGCCTGTACGAGTTTGGGTTTATATTGTTCGATATGATGAACACATTTACAATATTCATGGACTTGAGGAATTAGATCTCTCGTCAATTTTTGGACCAGTTTGTGGTATTTTTCATCGAAGCCATCTTGATTTAATCCCAATTAGTTTATTATCATTCACAATATCATAGAATCATCTTATTTACATTGAGAGAGAATCATTTTTACACTATTCTAACTAAATTTGTTTTCTTAATTGATAAAATACTTTTCTTGGCTCATGTCACCATAGAGGATAGAGTTTCAGTAGACCCAAATAAGGTTCTATTCATGGTATTTTGGGAGTGTCCTAATAACTTCATCAAGTTTCAAAGATTTATGGGTTTAGTAGTAAATTATGGGCATTTTATCCAGGACTTCTCCAATCTTGAATCGTCGATGTACCAGATGACAATGAAAAGAGTGAAGTTTAATTTGTCATATTCTTATGAGATAGAATTTCAGGAGCTAAATGGTCGGCTAAACCCAGAATTGATCATCACCATACATGTGATAGAAAAAAAATACACCATGTACTTTCATGTATCCTAAGTTGAAATCAGAGTAGTTCTAATGTAAGATGAATGAGTTGTTTGTTATGGATCCAAACATATAATATTATAAGAGATTAATTATCCTAATCATGACCTTGAGTGATCATAATTGGTATATTCCCTGATATTCTACAGACACATTCATTTGTGAAATATGTTGGTTGTATAAAAATACCACAGGAGCCTCAGGTGTATTGTTTCTCCATGAGATATGATCCTTTAGTAGATGAGTTGGGTCGAGTATTTGTAGTATTTTGACTTTTATATCGCTTATACATTGGGAAAGGGAAACTTCGATGATAATTCCTTGAGTTAGAGGACAAATAAAGAGGCATTTTGAGCATTTTACAATGAATAGAGGATAATGGAACTCTTTATGGACATGCACATATATGCTAAAGAGTCATAGGGATAAGAAGATTTGACATTGATATTTATTATACCCACGTTATTAGACCGAATCAAGACCATGTAGTTTTCTATTCAAAAGTTATTAGATATTAATGACATATTATATGGTGTTTATCCACCATTAGGATAATATCTTGGAAGTGGGAATTATCTTATTTTCTATGACTAATTATGCGTTCCCATAGACATTTTTAAGGAGCTGATGAGAGAGTTTCAAACATCTAGATGGGTAGTGTATTTTTAAAAAATATATATATAGTGATCTCCATAGACATTAATGGAATCTAGAAACGAATAAAGAGGTAGTTATATTCCTACAAAGATGTTTCACCTATTAATAGTTGAAACCCAAGAATCATATGATAGATGGGATATTTAATCCTCTACCCATTCCAAAATGGAGATGGGATGATCTTACTATGGATTTTTTCAAAGGATTACCTGAATCCCCTAAAAATAAAAATACAATATGTGTAAACATAGATTAACTAACAATTGTAGCCAACTTATCACCTATCAAGGACCCATTAATTGTTGATCCACTAGGTCATCAATATGTGTGTGATATAGATTAGTTTCACGGTGTTCCAAGGATTATAGTCCATGATAATGATCCAAATTTAATATATTGGTTTTGAGGGGTCATTAGAAGGCCTTTGGATCACAAGTTATTCTGATAAAAACCTATCATGCACAAACAGATAGTTAATCTGAGCTGACTATTCAAATTCTTGAGGTTATGTTACGAGCCTAGTTTTGGGATTTTAGTGGTTCATTGGAGTGGAATTTTTCACTCATGAAAATTTTTTATAATAGAACCTTCCATGAATTTATCCAAATGGGTACTTTAGATAATATTTATGGTAGGTCATTCCATTCACCTCTTTTTTGGTTGGAGGTAGGTGAGTCAGGTTTTGATAGAACATGTCTCTTATAGGATACATTTGAGTAGGTTTAGTTGATATAGAGTTGATTGGTGGAGGCGTGGAGAAGGTAGAAATATTTAGATGACCATTAGAGGTGAAATATGATGTTTGAGGTTGGTTATTATGTTTTAATTTTAGTTTCCCTTAGGATGGTATAATACCACATCAAAAAATTGGGAAACCTTGCACCCAGGTTTGTAGGGTCGTTTGAGATAGTGGAAAGGGTTAGTCTAGTGGCATACCAATTGGCCCTTCCAAAATACCGCAGTTCCATGTATGAAATGTTTCACATATGACTTCTTCATAGATATATTCTAGAACCTTCTCAATTGATTTATGTGGATGAAATCATGATTGTTTTATATGTGTACTTTGAGGATCATTCGACATGGATTTTGGACTGTTGTAAGAAGTATTTCAAGGGGAGGATTATACCTGTAGTTAGGATGAAGTGAAATCATGGGTGTGTACAATAGGATACCTGGAAGAGGAAATATTATATGCAATAATAATGGAAAAATTTGATCATGGATGCATTATATTGATCCATGGAGTAGATTAGGGTTGAGCAGTTATATGGTTGGTAGGTTGTAAGATCCCGTATTTTTTCAAGAATGACCCACTTTGAGTATTTCATTGAACATCCCTATTTTTTGTTACCTTCTTCATTAAACCTTGGAGGTTGAGATTATTTAAATTATGGTAATATTTTATTTGGGTAAATGATCTAAATATCTATGATGTATATTTAAATAAAAGTCAATGGAGTCATGGTATAATAATTTCAAAGGGATTATGAGAGTTATCCATGGGATTGGATGGATTCAAAAGTTTTTCATTGTAATCTTAAATAAAATGGGTAGATATAACTATTCTATACATTTACATGTTGTGAATATGTTACAAGACATGTAACTATTTCTAGATAGATGTCATGAATTTTTTTAGGGTGTGAAATGAATACACTCCATAAACATGTTATATGAAGGTTAACTATCACCAAACTAATTTCATGAACTGGTTTAGGGTGTGAAATGAATAAATTCCATGAAATTAGTTCATTTTGTGTAATATATGATCATTTCAATTTTAACATGAGGAGATTTTTTTATTATAACTCATAAATTTAGAAATACACGATGTGAAATGGTTTTAGGAATTGGATTTCTCACAAAAAAATGTTTCAAACCCATAATGTGCATGATTTTATTCATTTTCGGTGTAGGCTTCTCCCTCTCACACCCTAGGTTGACTGTAGAATATTTTGGAGTGACTTGTTCCCTTTTAGACATATCAATCAAGTATATGATTTCCGATCATTGATTTTTCATTTTTCCCACCTCTCTTCACGTTTTTTATGATTTACTAATGGAAATATCTTGACATTAGTTATTTTGGATTCTGATCGTTATTTTTCATGATCTAGGTTTTCTTTTTGATCACTGTTACATTTTTCCATTGATGGTATTACCCATTAGAAGTGTTTCCTTAACCTATGATTTGAGGTTGGTGGTTTGAAAAAAAACCCATAGTCTGTTTCTAATTGTTTAAGTATATTGAATACTATGAGAATGCACTAAAATAACTTTTACATTAAATAAAAATATAATTGGCGATGAAAAATCATGTTTTGGACTCACCATGAATCCCAATGGATCTAATAGTGTTGTGACCATTATTATGGATACCTTTATGGTGATCATGTACATAAAAAATACAAAACTAGATAATGTATTAAAATAGGTTTATCATGACCTGAAATCTCAAGTGATTTCTTATAATATATTCAACTTGGAAAATGGATTCCTTTCTTATTAAATGGATAGTGATTATTTTTATATAAAATGGGTGTTTAAGATATTATTGAAATGGATTAAATAATAATTTATTGAATGAGTGGGTAATTTAAAGATTAAGGGTAATTGGATGAATTGGACTTTGTGGTTTATGATGTTATATGTGTAATTCCTACAAATATTTTTTTTGTGATTCATGCTTAAATTCATATATAAAGGGCATCGCTCAGTTATGCTAAAATTATTATATAAAGGGATTGGCCCCATGATCATGAAATGATTATGTAATGATATTTTACTAGTTATAATGTATTTCTTATGGGGCATAACTTTGTTATTATGAAATGAATATACAAAAGGCTTCTCTTTGTTATGTTATAAGGCTTATAGGGAATCACCCAGTTATGTGACTATACCATGGTTTTGTGGTTATGGTTGGAACGATTATACCACATTATTAGAGATATTATGGAATGGTTCCAATGTAGGTTTTTTTAATTTATTTCATTAATTAATTAATACACAATTTATCACATTTTTTCATGCACTAATTATTAGACTAGATTTTTTTAAATGGCGGTGTTGACATACATATTTTTACTCACACCCAATTTTGGGCCACTATTTGGTACATGAGTATAATTCAAGGATGTAGGTTTTAACTAGGAAAAAGGACATTGTTGAAGTTTTTTTTATTATTGGATGGTTTAGATATTGGAGAGGATACTCCCATGGGGTTCAGGACTGGGGTCTTGAGTTATTTGTGTTAACATGGTCTCTTATATGTATTGCTTTGAGTTTAAAATTTATATACATTATAGCCTGAAATTACATTGTTTAATATTTTATTTACATGGTTGATCCTTTTCCTTTTAGTTATATTATATACTATTTCTTTTATTTCCATTATGTTGATATTTTTCATTTCCACTATTATATGAATTCATACCCAGGGTTATAGTCTCCCAACTATATTCTCTACACCACCACTGATGGTCGTATTCCTCTGGAATACAGGTAGGTAAACTTGATTTCCAAAAACCAACCAGATTTTTACATGTGATAAATATTTGGATTAATGAAATTATAATTACCTTATATTATCATCAACTATAATCATATTTTATAAATTTATTAGTCAACTATAGTTTTATTAATCATCAGTTCTTAGTGACATGGACTGGCCCAGGACTACTTTGTAATATTGATATTGATCCCCATTCTCTGATACCAGTTTCATAATTCCAATAGTATTTATGTTATACTAATATATTATCCTTAATGATTTATAAATTTATAATTTCTTTCTATGAGAGTTTTAGTTTTAATAAATGATGATGAAATCAGTTATGAGTCTGTTTTGGTGATTTTTAACTAATGAAAAGTGTTATATTAATAACAAGTATATATCTTATTTTTATCCTCAAAAACACATAAAACAATCATAATTTAAAAACTCATATCTAATATTAAAAGTAATTAATTTTATATATTCATATATGATAAAAATAAATTGCATTATTTTTGTAGATTGTTAAGTCAACCCAAACAACAACATGCTATAATCGATTGATAACAATGCTTACAAAGTGATTATAATATCATCATTATAGAATAATAACAATATTAATAAGATGTTATAAAGGATGTGAATCACTATTTAAAAGTAATATATGACTCTTATAATTGATATGACGTTATTTTATATAATTACTAAATTTTCTTCCATCATGGTATACTTGTTTTAGGTTAATAAATTTATAATGATCACATATTGTTAATAGTACTAATATAATAAAAAATTAATCTCTAGATATTCTAAATAATGTCATAAATATCATATTATTTCATCATAAACATTTTTATAACTATAAATTAAAGTCAGAGTTGAAAATAAAAACACATCATCCATGGTGGTGGTAGTTTTGTGTTTGCAAGAGCAACATTTTAATTTTTAAAAGCATGAGAGGAGAATATATAATGGTTATACCATGAATAAAATAACATTTCAATATAAAAAATATATGTTTGTATTTATATTACTATGGTTAGAATATATTTTCAGTATAATTGATGACAAATCTAAAGATGAAAAGACTAGGGATTGGATAATACACTTATTGAGGATTTGAGGGCTCTCTTCAGGGACTTTTTGGAATTGCGGGACTTGGGAAGAATTCATATTACTGCAGATAAAAAATGGAATGGGGATTATAAGAGGAGAAATATTTTTAATATATTAAGAGTAATTTTAATGATAAATTTGTTTGAAGAGGGTTTAAATTAACTCATTTTATAGGAGAAAATGTGGGCCTTTCCTTGGAAACGAATGTTATATAAGGGGTAAGAATGGAATTGAATAATATTTATTTCATTTAAGAGAGTAAATGTTGGTGAAACATATAGATATTAATTTCCATCATAAAAAAGTTAGTCTATAAGGTGTCTTCTTCATTTTAACATATTAAAATTTGAAGCACTTAAATTACCAATTTTTACCACTATTAACCTTATTATAAATTAACTGTTGTAATCCTATTTTTACTGAAAATATAAGATTAACACCATAAAAAATTCAACAAGAAGGATTTTAATTTAAAATAAATGTAATAAATTTCTATTTATATGTATGAGAAAATATTTCTTATGAATAAAAACATATCATATATAGAAAAAACATTTTTTTAGAAAACTTTAATTATAAAATATTTAGTGTTCTTACGATGATTTCATATGAATGACTAAATAAATATGTATTAATCTGTTAATATATATATATATATATATATATAAATTAGAGTATTTATTGAAAATATAGAAACTAAATTTACATAGATAATAATTACATGAACACTTCTAAAAAACTTCTTTTAAGAATTACTCATTATTCATTACCCTGGTAATTAAATTTAACATCAAAAACATATTTTTATCTCTAGAAATTATATTTGATATATTACCTAATTTGAAAATTATCATAACAAGTATTTAATCCATTTTATTTAATTAATTTTATAAAATTGATAAAAATTAATTTTAATATAATCAAGCATAACGCTAAAAAACATTTTTTGAAAAGAAATTATTTTTCATTATAAAATAAAATTATTCTAATTAATTTACTAGTAATAATTGTGGGATGATTTTTAATTTATTTCCATGTTTATATTATTAATATATTTCATTAAAATCTTTCCCCGATATTGATTTATTTTATTATGATAAAAATACACAATAATTAACAAAAAATAGTCCTTTCAAAATATTAATTTTATATTAAATAGTGATAACTAAATACAATTAGTATTAATTATTTATATTCAAAAAAATTAATTTTACTAATTTTTTTATATTAAAATTATTCCTTTAATCTTATATTTACATATTATAATAGTAATTAGTGAATTATATATATATATATATATATATTAATGAAATATTTCAATTAAATTTTATCATTTTGGTTCGATTATTCCATAATGTATTAATGTCCTTAATAAATTGTAATATTTTATCTCATTAAAATATATAGAATTTAGTTTAGTTTAGTGTTACATGTCAAAAATATATATTTAAAATAGTATTTTTGAAGGGAATATTTTACTAAAATCACAGGGCATTACATGTTTCATAGGAGAAGTTTCATGATCCATTTCTAGTCAAGTTTCATTCATTGAATATGAGGATGGGTTATCTATAATAGATCCTTACCCTTAATAAAAAGTGTTTTAGCATGTGATAGTAAAATAAGTTGTGTAATGACAACTTATATTGTGCTTCTGAACATTTTTTAAATTAGTAGGCTCGGGAGATATCGTTTCCGGGAGGCACTTTGTGTAATGATATATCCCCATGTCACCCCATTCATGTTACTAATGTATCTTGAGGTGATAGAGAATGATGATCTCATCTATATGATCCTTGGTTGGATTATATCATTATTGAATAGGAGTTATTATGACTCTCTATTGAGTAGAATTGTAGCCTAATGTTTTATATTGACAAGTCAAATGAAATCTCGGATAGTTGGTAGTCTATCCCAGCCTTCTTCATATGGTTACCCTTGGACTGACAGCTCTTATACCCCTTCCAAAGTATTATACGTGGTTTATGTTTTAGTTGCTGATAATTTAAAATAATAGAATGAGTGTTTAAAATTTCTCAGTATTCAGTGTAGTGAATGCAACCCTCTTTATGCCCAACTATTATGATAGTACCCCTTAAGGAAATAGTAGCTAGGTGATCTTGGTTTTTTTCATCTTAGAAGGGATGGGTTTAGAAGAGGTTATCCTTATGATACCCATAATCTACTAATATAGGGATAAAATGGAAACTATGGATTTAATATCCACCAGGAACTCATAATCCATGATAGAAGATGTGGTTAGATACATGCCTTTGAGTTTCTAGTGTTGTGTGAGATAGATATTATTTGTGGTATTATCTACTTATATTATACCCAGGTTTATTTTTTGTCTTATTTTGGAGATACAAATTCCCGTATTTCAATTTACCTAATACATTCCTTGGGACATAAGGTGGATTGGTATCTAGTTCCCTTAGTATTAACCAACTATTTGGTGGTCAATCAAGTTTATTTGATTGGTTTAGAGAATGTGAGTTGATGTCATGAAACATTACTACTGGGAATATTTCTTATGTTTTCATGTACAAAAATAAAACCTTATCCTCGTAGTGGACTTGTTGTATTTAGTGTAGGATATTGTGGATTGATTTTTGTGGGTGATCATATTCTATGATGATGATTGTGATAATGACATGTTCATTGGGGAATGAGACCATTTGATGGGATAAAATAATATTGAGTTATTATATTCTTCAATAGCTATGGAAATATTGAGTTTTTTGAAATATCAGTTAGTTTTGTTTCCCATGGTTTAGAAAATTACCTTGATGTCTTCCCCGGAGAGGTTTTGACTCTATCCCCTTGACCTGAGAGCATTTTTTGTAATGACCTATTATGGTGTTTCACTCCAACTTTGATTTCCCTGTATAACATGAAACCTTATACGATGTCATATTTCTAGATACCTCTCCCTCTATTTTATTTTTTCCGAAATTTTGTATTTATATAGAATCATATAATTTCATAATTTTATTCTCTTATATATCAAATGATATTAAAATTTATTGGTAATCATGTTCTCACACTCATCATTATCTCAATTTAATTATTGATTGTATTCATAAATTGGATTTCATCATATCTTTATCATTAATTAATATTATATTTCAACTTCATATACTATATTTATCATTATTGTTTTTTATTTTATATTTTCCATATCTCTTCATGTTCTAATTTTTATAAAGACAATTAACCCCCCCCCCCTTCAGTTTTATCCCACTCCAAGTTTCAATTATAAAAACTCATGAGTTATAATGGGTGGGGTTTTATTTATAAATGATATTTTTTATAACCATTTATGATGTTGATCCTCACAGGAAATCATAGTTACCATGGAGGGTATTTTTTTAGATTTCAAATGGAGTTGGAGGAAGGATCGTTGGACTGAGGTTGGCTTGCATGACATCATAAACCAAGGAGGGGCAGAATGATCGATCCTAGAAACATTTTGGGAATTAATGTATGAATGAACCAAGGCACATCAAACCAAGTGGCATGTTTAATCAAGGTTCCATGTTACTCTTGGTTTGGTTATTTAAACCCATTAATTATTGGATCCTAGTAATAGGAAAATGGATCATTTTGGGACTTGTAATGTTTTGAGAATATTTGATTAAATTGTTAATAGAAATTATATGTGTTGTGGCTAGTTTGTGTTATATTAAATTCGTTTTTGGGGTTAGGTAAGGTTAATGTTTATTGATTTTTTTAAATAATCATTTTATATTCAAATATTTTTGAATGGGGGTCATGGATTTTGAAATAAAATATAATATTTTTGAATTTTGTATTTCCTAAACTGAGAAAATTTTCAAAGAAACATAAGTTTAATTTTAGGAAATATCCTTTTGTATATTATGAATTTTAAAATTATAGAACATGAATTATATGTGTTTTGAATTCAAATAAATTTTTATTATTGTATTTAAATTTTTTTAGGAAATAGGTATGTTTAATTTTACAAGAGGTTGTTTTATGATGGATGTTTTGAAAGAAAAAGAGATATATTTGTGAGGAATTTTTTTAATTGATTAGTTTTAAAAAAGAGAAGTTTTAATTATTTTTATTAATAATATAGTTTTTTAATTTCTCATTAATTTGGGTTTCAACTTTATATTGGTTATTTAAAAAATGGTATTTTATTTTATTAGGTTTTGAGAGAAATGAATGTTTTATATAAAGTAATTTTTGAAATGTTTTAAAAATAAAATTGATTTGAAATGTGTTTGATTTGTGGGTGTATGTTATAACCCAATATTTCACTATGTATTTTCCATAAATAAATATTATGTTAATTAATTTTTATATATTGAAAACCAATATAAAAGGAAACCTTTATATGTTTAAATAAAAATTTTCCATTATAATATAGTTTCTAAATTATTAGGTATATAAAAAAGTAACCATATTAAGAAATCCATGATGTAAATAAACATCATTGAGTAATGGAAGTATCCCTTATGAATCCCATTTATCTGAGCATGTGATGAAGGTACCTTTTTTAGTGTTTTCCCTAGACCAAGCACAAGAATAACTCAAATGACTATGGTATGAGTGAAATCATATAAGAGAGGAATTAAAGATCATGGAAATTTTCACCATATCTATGAAAGAGAAATCACCAACACTGACTTATAGAAGATCTTACGTTATTATTGGATGTTACATATATATCTCAAGGGGATTTGTAACGAGAAATTTTGATAATATAACTAGGTAAATATTAATTTAATATGTTTTTTATCACATTTATTTAATAAATTATTGAATTAAACTTTTAAACAAGAAGATTCATGATTTAATAATAAATTGATAACATTAATGAGATAATGTTATTCCAAAAAATAAAAAAAATGAATTTTATGTTCCTAATTTAAATAAAGTAAAAGTATTATATATTTTTTATAATGATAAATTAAATATTGAATATAATTACTCAAATCATTTTAGTAATTGATTAGAAATTACAATAAAAATGGTTAATACATTGAGAAATTATTTTCCTATAGAGACATTTTTTTATTATATTGTTTGATTTAATTAAAAAGTTACAATGAAAAAATATTTAAATTGAATTTGAAAAAATTAACTTCATTGTTGGATTTAGAAGGTAAATAATAATTTAATATTTTTTTTAAATTTTTATAAAAATGAATATTTTTAGGTGAATAGAGAAAGAAATTTTTATAAATAACATGATTTTGGGAATTATGACTATATAAGTAAGAATTATATATTAATTAAATCATTTTATAAAATAGATTAAGTATCTTATAAGTCAATGTATAATTTTAAAAAAGTTTGTTTTATTTTTAAAACACCTATTTTAAATTTTAGAACATGGGTTATATTTTTCATAAAAAAATGTTTTTAATACATTATTCAATTAGTACCTTACATTTAATTTTTTTTCACTACGATAAAATTGTTATAATTAAATGGATTTTAACTTTTTAATCCTTAGTTCCAAATTTTATAATAATGACCACCAGATTTTTATTCATCAAGGAGAAATTACATTGTTAAAAACTAGTTACATTGGTAAAAAAATAAAACAGGGTAAAAATAGATTAACACACAGGGGAAGAACACAAACATGGTTAGAACATGTTTGGGAATGTGTGGTTAAGGCTTTGATCACCTTTTCCCATAATATATCCAATTTTTTTCCAATTTTTTATCCTCCTTCATTTAGAGTGACGCCCCATTATTAAAAATCATTCACTATTTACTTAAATTTCATTTTTCATCATACATGGGGACATATAGACTACCACCTCCATGGAATGATTAATTTCCATTTTTATTGTCATATCCCATTTAAATTTCTAGTCATGAGAATGATTTTAATGGACAAATATGATTTTTATAAAATTATTATGGTTAGGGAATGAAAATTGGGCAACCTAATAAATATATAAGAAATAGAAAACCATCAAAAATTCAACATTCCTATAAGAAATTCTAATATTATAAAAAATAATTATGCATACTATGAATTAATATCATATTAGTTATCTTATTCTCATAATAATTTACAATTATAATATATAACACAAATAAACACTGAATAATATCAATATACTTCTATTATAATGATATTATAACTAAATCACTTCGTAATCATTTGTAAATTATAGTATTTTATTATGTGGATTGGTTAAACCACCTACTTGAAAAATGAAGAATATTTATACTGTGTATAAATATGGAAATTTAAATTTTATTAACATATGATATTGATAAATAATAAATGATTTTATTCTATTTTTAGTATCATAAAATTAATATTACACACATTAGTTAAGATACCACTGTCTGTTTATTAAAAATCACAGAAACATGAAAATCACTGTATTCAAATTTATGGATCATAATAAAAAATTCCATAAAATATAATTATAAAATTATAAATAAACATAAAAATAAACTGTAGTACCTTTTTTATCTAGGAATAATTAACATTGAGAGACGAATGAAGAACGAAACCATTATTATGAAACTAATTCAAAATTATCAAAATTACTCACGTTCGAGATCAAAAAATATTAAAACTAACTAATTTAAATGTAGAGAATAATTTTTAATAAACATTATTAATGATAATTTATATGAAAACATTTTTTAAAAGGTGGAATAATAAGGTTAACTTTTTTATAAAGGTGGTTACACCATATTTCGACTAAGAAGGAATTGGTGAAAGGGTTCTTTCTCCCAAATTTGAATTCTTTTAAAAATGTTTACGTCATACACTATTTTTTATTTTTCAGCATTAAAATAATTCTCCATTATAATTTAGAATTTTTATTTTCTTTTATTTTAGTACTTTTAATTTTATATTCGATGTTAATTCTCTCATATGTTTTTGACTGAAAAATTTAAAATGTTTTAAGGGATATGTGTCTATATTTTCCATTCCATGAAACATATTTTATGTTCAACCCCTTATTTTATTTTATATTTTATATTCAATACCATAATTATTTAATGTATGAAATATCATCCATTTCATGAGATTTTAATGTCCATTCATTATCTTCCTCTCAAGATCATTTTATTTATACATTACCTATATCGTAAGTGTTTCGTCACCAGTCTTATTTTCAAATAGAGATTACATTTACAAGACATTCCATCTAGGTAATATTTATTCATTTATCTCTAAACACCCTATCATTTCATTTTAATTTGTCCATTCATTGGGTTTTACTTATCTTTTCACTCTTTCTTTTCCCCTCTTGACTCATTATTTACTCGTTATATGCAACTGACCATATATATTCTATTTTTATGGAACCTCCCTTTATCAATATAAGGCCCCAGCCTTAAACCTTACTTAATATTGAGTTATTACAAGATTACACATTGAGGGTCTTTTCAGGTTTAGAGTTTTAGAGAATTAGATCATAAAACTTGCATTACATTCCACATTTAAACAAAGTGGTTACATAAAAGTTAGTATTCATTTTTCCCATCAACAAAAATATATTTAAAATAAAAAAATAGATTCTTTCTTGACACTTCCTTGAAACTATCATCATATCATGTACCTTTCCCTTGACCTGTGAAAAACATTTCAAAAAAAAACTTAGGATGAGCATAAAAATCTCAGTAAGGGATATAAAAATATGGAAAGGAAACATGAGAACATATATACATAAGAATGAAATCATACTTTACCCATAAAACATAAGTACTTTAACATACCTCATCAAATCATGAATAAATCATAGAAATCATAAGACATAAAGGTAACTTGAGGCATTCAAAACATTGTTACATAGGGAGTAACCCTCTTTGTTACATTTGGAATACCCATCACAGTATATTCCCTAAATCTCTTCGGAGAAACCTCAAAGTTTAACCCCTTCGCGTTACCCAATGCATTGGAGAGATATATCGGGCTCACCTGCCCTTATTTTTTCACGGAACCACCTATCTTCATAATAATGCCCAAGAACCATGGCATAATCGTATCACATAAAACATGCATAAAGGAAACATAACATTTTCACTTTTCAATCACAAGATATCAATACAACACATTGATATAAAAACATTATGAAAACCATTTTCAATACCAAAATAAAATAAAATAAGAACAAGGTATTTATTTTTCATTTAAAAAAGGTATGGCTGTAGAGGAAGCCGAAACTCAAATAATGGTCACGGTGGTGGAGAAGTCGTTGTTGCCACATACGTATGACAAAAAAATTCCCTTTTTTCGTTTAGTAAAATGATTCGTATAAAAATTTTCCTTTTGGATAAACGTAAATGTCAAAGGGGTTTATACATCGTATAAAAGAAAGTTGTGTATAAAACATAATATGCCTCAATGAAAGGAGATTGAGGCGAAGTCCCATACCTCAGGTCCGACTTGACTTGATCATTCTTTAATGTCCTGAATAATAAACTTGAATTAATTTCTACTTCCTTAAGAACCTTTTTCAAGTTCATTATTCCTTTTATATCACTTATTACCATGTCATGAACACTATGTAATTATTTAAGTTAATAACGGTCGTTTTAACGATCATTGGTACTTGAGTCAAAAATATGCTCTTTATAATTACAAGTTGTTCATGTATCCATTATATCCAGAGTTATATTCATGATGTATATATCATATATATAATATATATCCAGTATATACATGCATTTATAATATTACATACCATTTAGAGGTAAGAAATGAAATGCACCGTTCATGGAGACATTAAGCCGTACGTACGCATGAACGCTACTTCCATTTATATTTCATATTTAATGGAATTAAAACATAATGATACATAATAGTATTATAATTCCAGTATTGTATCATATATAATATCATTCAATATATCCATTATACATAACACATATGGCATTAACGAATCAAATCACTTTGAGGAGGCGGTAGTCCCCACTTCCTAAAATGAAGATATCGCGTTTACCCATAATGGAAACCATAAAGGTTTAACATAAATGAAAAATACAGAAGCTTAAGTAAAAAATAAACATATTATATATCAAATATAAATATAGTGACATCTTAATTGCCACCTTTTAAGGTGTTATATGAGTGTTTAACAATAATTGTTTCGTGAGGCATAAATTCTCCATCCACGGAAACAGTATGTTCTTTAACCATTAGATGTAGGTGTGTGTAAGTGTAGCTCGAATAATTCTTACAAAAACATCCTAGTATATGGAAGATACTGGTTTTGTTACAAAATAAATGAATAAAAAGAGTTTATGGGGTTGGAGAATCAAAATAAAACATAAGAACACAAGAGAAGACACTACCTTTAAATCGGGTAACTCTTTATGATTTGAGCTCAAAGGCTTCCTTGGGAAGGCTTCTGCCCAAAGTGAGGCTTCTAAGAGTTATAAAGGGATGTGGAGAGACAAAAT
This sequence comes from Viscum album, assembly GCA_963277665.1. Lineage (NCBI taxonomy): Eukaryota > Viridiplantae > Streptophyta > Magnoliopsida > Santalales > Viscaceae > Viscum > Viscum album. The sequence continues at coordinate 1,496,348,030 of OY728155.1, read as the reverse complement.
GGGCAGGTGTTGGCGAAGCAAAAGGCTTGAGAGGTGTGGGTAAGGTGGTAGAGATGGGAGCCTTTTTTAAGAGGAGAGGAGGGGCACTCTTGGAAAGTTATAAAAGGTTACTTTATTAAAAAATGATTTTCGGATTTAAAAGGTCCCAAAATTATATATTTAGAGTATAAGGTTATAAGAGTTCGAAATACACCCATATAATAGATTTTTGTCATGTGTAGGTTTTAGATTTTACATTATCGTTTCATTTTATTTAAATCGTTAAATAATGAGGTAATCACTGCATCATCATGGTGCCATAAATAATTTAATTTATTTAATGTCTAAAAATTATAAAAAAAATATCATGATGTAGGAAATCGTTTTATATTTCTAATTAATATTTATAGTAAAAAATATGACTTATATAACTCCATTTAAGAAATTTTTTTAGTAAAACAACTCATGTTTGTGACATTTTTATTTTAACTTTAAATAAAAAGGTATTAATGTCATTTTCCTACCAAAGTGGCTCCATGGGGTCCCCAAGTTGAACCATGGATTTTCTTGGTCGGCCATGACACATCCAATAAGGGTAGTATATGTGTATAGGTCATTTCATATTATTAAAATATTATTTTTACCTTAAACTACACTAATTACCTCTAATCATGATTAAAAACTTAAAAGTTACTATTCACCAAAAAAATTATTTTAATCCCATTAAACCACATTTTACTTCTTAATGACAACCATGTATGTTGGATTTTTTGAAATTCAAAACACAGAGGTGGTAAAATTTCATTTAAACGAAAAAATCAGTTTTTTAAGTACCACTTAGTGGTTTCACTATTCATCAAAAATTGAAGTTTTTCAGAAAAATGCCAAAACATCACCCTAAGATATATTAGATATTCTGAATTAAAAAATGATTTCTATTTTAAAAAATTAAAATCATATAAGTTACATTAATTAATTTAATAATTAATTCCTGCGGTCATGACAAATATCGTGTTTTTATGAAACAATAAGTATCAAAAGATTGACACTAGATTAAGTCCAATTTCATAGTGAAATTAATTCCAACGACCACTATTGGATTAAAAGGAAAAAATATATTCTATTTACACTTTAAAACCAATTAAAAAGATAATATAACCATATAATTAAATTAGATGAAAAAGCAGTTTTGATGTAAAATGCAGTATTTTTCACTATTCATTAAAAAATAAACATTGTCGGAAAAATACCAAAACTTCATCCAAAGTAAATTCCAATGTCCCAATCATAAAGAATAAGTTTATTTTGAAAAATAAAGCTTATAAAATTTTCAAAAGTTTGATTAAAAAATGCTTTGTCATCAAAAGGCAGTAAACTAATCTTTTAAAAATATTAGTGTATTCCATGCTTAAGATTGGATTTATTCTCTTTTTAAGCCTCTAAAACAATATCTAATTCATTAATAGACATAGATAAAAATATATATTATTCATTAATTACTTGGGATGTTACATCCTTCCCCCCTTTAGAAAATTGCGTCCCCGCAATTTATTTACTTATCGAACAAGTGGGGGTATTTAGCCCTCATTGCATTTTCAGATTCCCATGTTGCCTCTTCAATCATTTGGTTTTTCCACAAAACCTTATGAATCACCTTATTCCGTAACACTTGCTCCCTATGGTCAAGAATCTGTACCGGCTGTTCCTCATAAGATAGGTTCTCTTCCAGCTGAACTACCTCTGGACTCAAAACATGAGATGGATCAGGCATATACTTTCTCAACATGAAAACATGAAAAAAATTGTGTACCTGAGATAAACTCAGAGGTAAAGCCACTCGGTATGCAACTGATCCAACTTTCTTCAGAATTTCATATGGTCTAATGAACCTTGGACTCATCTTTCCTTTCATACCAAATCGCATCACACTTTTCCATGGCGAATCTTTGAGAAAGACATGATCACCTACCTCGAAAGATAGATCATTCCTCCGGTTATCTACATAACTCTTCTGCCTCCTTTGAGCTATTCTCACATGTTTCTGAATCAACTGAACTTTTTCTGCCATCTCCTCTACCAATTCTGGTCCCATCAACTTCCTTTCACCCACTTCATCCCATAAATATGGAGTTCGACACCGCTTCCCATATAATGCCTCAAATGGTGCCATCTGTATACTGGAATGAAAACTGTTTTTATAAGAAAACTAAACCAAAGAAAGATGTTGGTCCTAACTTCCCTGATAATCCATCAAACAAGAATGTAGAATATCCTCCAAAGTCTCAATTGTTCGTTCTGACTGCCTATCTGATTGAGGATGAAAAGCTGTACTAAAATTTAATTCAGTACCCAATGACTTCTGAAGGCCTTTCCAAAAGTTAGAAGTGAACCTTAGATCACGGTCAGATACAATGGAGAGAGGAACTCCATGTAACCTAAATATCTCTTTAAGATACAAATGGGAAAGTGGATCTAGGGAAAAAGTATCTCTTATGGCAAGGAAATTAGCAGATTTAGTCAAGCGATCAACAATAACCCAGATTGCATTATTACCTCGAGGTGTCTTCGGAAATCCCACAACGAAGTCTATGGATATATTTTCCCATTTCCATTCTGGCACTAGTAATGGATGAAGCATCCCTTTCGGTAACTGCCTCTCTTCTTTAACCTGTTGACAAGTCAAACACTTCATAGTAAAATTAGAAATATCTATTTTCATTCCGTCCCACCAGTAATACTCCCGAAGATCTCTATACATCTTAGTACTGTTAGGATGGACTGAAAACGGAGAACTATGAGCTTCACATAACAAATCTCTATTCAAATTTGAATCACACGACACACACAATATCTTCCCAAATCTCAAAACAAAATCATTATCAATATTGAATTCAGGCAACTTACCCTTCTGAACCTGCTCTACCTTTTTATGCAACTTGTTGTCTTGCTTATGTGCTTGCTTAATTCTGTCTGATAGAGAAGATTTCACTGATACCTTAAACAAATCAGAAGGACATCCTACACCAACAACTTCTATGCCAAAGTTCATCAAATCTTTAACCAAAGGATCACGTTCCAAACACAACATTGCTAATAAATCATTACCTTTTCGACTCAAAGCATCATCAACTTTATTTTATTTTCCCGGATGGTAATGAATTGTAAAATCATAATCCTTGATTAATTCTATCCATCTCCTCTGTCTCATGTTCAATTCTTTCTAAGCGAATATATACTTTAAACTGTTGTAATCAGTATATATTTCACACTTTACACCATACAAATGATGCCTCCAAATTTTTAAAGAGAAAACAACAACAGCTAATTCCAAATCATGTGTTGGGTAATTTACCTCATGAGTTTTCAACTGTCGTGAAGCATAAGCAGTTACTTGATCATTAAGATGCAACCAAGTCCTTTAAATGAAGCATCACTGTAGATAAAAAACACTCCATTCCTGGAAGGTAGTTCCGAAACTGGAGCATTCACCAATCTTCTTTTCAGTTCCTGAAAACAATCATCACATTCTTCTGTCCAGATAAACTTAACACCCTTCCGAGTTAGCTTAGTCATTGGACTAGATAACCGTGAAAAATTTCTAACAAACCTTCAGTAATAGCCTGTCAAACCAAGGAAGCTACGAATCTCAGTTACATTTTTTGGTCTTGGCCATCCTTCTACAAGCTTTGTTTTTGTAGGATCAACAGTTATCCCATCTTTAGAAACAATATAACCAAGGAAAGAAATTTGTTGCAACCAAAACTCACACTTGATGAATTTCCCATACAATTTCTTTTCTTTTAAGGTTTTAAAAATAACCCTTAAATGTCTTTCATGCTCCCATTTACTTTTAGAAAACACAAAAATATCATCAATGAAAACAACCACAAACTTATCCAAGAACTCATGTAAAATTCTATTCATTAAGTCCATTAATACAGCAGGTTCATTGGTTAGCCCAAAAGGCATTACTACAAATTCATAATGGTCATATCTTGTACGAAACTCGGTATTCAGAATATCTTCTTCATTTACCTTCAACTGATGGTACTCCGATCTCAGGACAATCTTTGAGAAATACCGAGCTCCCTGGAGATGATCAAACAAATCATCGATATGAGGCAAAGGATATTTGTTCTTAACAGTGATGTTATTCAAGGGTCTATAATCAATGAAAAGTCTCATAGAAATATCTTTATTTTTAACAAATAAAACAGGAGCACCCCATGGTGATGTGCTCGGTCGAATGAAACCTTTCTCTAATAAATCATGCAATTGCTCCTTCAACACTAAAAGTTCAATTTGATCCATTCGATAAGGGGGTTTTGAAATTGGCTTAGCATCAGGAACTAAGTCTACCGTAAACTCAACTTCCCGATCTGGTATTATTCCAAGAAACTCATCAGGAAAAACATTTGGATACTCATTTACCACTGGAACATCATTAACCTGAATAGTTCCCTTGTTTTCAACAATATGTGCAAGGTAACATTCATTTCCATCTTTTACAAGTTTCTCTTCCTCTTGATACATTATCAATAGTAAGGGTTCATTCTTGTACACAAACTGAAAGTCTTTCTGAAAAGAAACATCTTTAGCTCTACAGTCAATCTTATCATGGTAAATAGAGATCCAATCTATACCCAGGAAAACATCAAACTCTACTAGAGGTAAAACAATAAGGTTTGCAAGTAGGTTCTTTCCACAGATAAGGATATGAAGATTCTTATAAATTCTTTTTGCCTCAACATTTCCCCCAGGTGTTTTTACCAAAAGTTCAGGAGTCATTTCTTGAGATGTTATTCCCATTTTACTAGAAAAGTTTTCAGAGATGAAATAATGTGTAGACCCCGAATCATACAACACACTGGAATAATCTGAAAAAACAATAAAAGTACCTGATACAACTTCATTTGATGGCCCGACATATGCTGAAGTAGTTGCAAAGGATTTCACCACCCATTTCTGCTTGTAGTCTAACTGCTTCCCATCACTCGAGCTCTTTGTCACACACTCGTTTTCATAGTGACCCATCTCGTTGCACTTAAAACATTTCACTAAGTGTAAATCAAATTTGGTCTTACCATCACCCTAATCTTTATTAGTGAAATCACGAGACTTATGTCCCATATTACCGCATCGGTAGCACATTCCAGAATTCAGAAGACATTCCCCAGCATGCCTTTTACCACATTTATCACAAACTGGAAACATAGTTTTCTTACCATCAGACCTTTTTGAAGAATTCTTTCATTTCTCCTGCCACCATGGTCTCTTCTTCTTCTGGTTGTTATAGAACACTTGATCATCGACAAACTCCATTTCCACCTTCTCAGCACATCAAACAAGCTTTTCATAACTTTTGAACCCACGAGAAGCCAATGCTTTTCGATATATTGGATTTAATCATGAGTAAATAGGATTGATTTTACTATCAAGGTCTCGGATAAAATTTGGAGCATACCTTTCTAATCGAGTGAACCTCTCTTCAAAGGCAGCCAATGAGTCTTCCTCTTTCCTCAATTCCAAGAATTTGTTTCCATCATAAGTCGAACAACCTTAGGAAAATACTTCTCAATAAACATACCTTTGAATTCATCCCAGTCGATTGCATCAATCTCATCAGCATCCCTGATAGTTTTAACCATCCACCACCACTGATCTGCCTCACCCTCCAAACGGTAAATAGAAAAACAAACCTTTTGATTGTCTAAACACCCCATGACATTGAAAATCTTCTCCAGTGCTTTAATCCACCCTTCAGCTAGAACAGGGTCAGATGATCCTCTGAATGATTGGGGATGTTGCCTCATGAAATGTTCCACCACTGACATGTTCCTTTGTGGTTGATCTGGCTGATCTCATGCATGGATAACACCACCATTTATCACTTGATTCATCTGCGCCATTACTGCAACAAACTGTTCAGTTCCAATTACGACCATCTCAGGATGCGGATTTGGAAGGTTATTTCTTTCTGTATGCCTTCCTAGAACTGCTTCCCTGTTTCCTCTGTGGAAAACCATTCTGAACAAACATGTCTTAGATGAAGCAACATGGTAATCATCAAATGCTATATCATTTCAATTTGACCATAAAAAAATATTTTTGGATAATCATTTGATAGAATTCTAACTCATAAAGTTATCTAAACCGACCTATGATACCAACTATAAGGCCCCAGCCTTAAACCTTACTTAATATTGAGTTATTACAAGATTACACATTGAGGATCTTTTCAGGTTTAGAGTTTTAGAGAATTAGATCATAAAACATGCATTATATTCCACATTTAAACAAAGTGGTTACATAAAGGATAGTATTCATTTTTCCCATCAACGGAAACATATTTAAAATAAAAATGGATTCTTTCTTGACCCTTCCTTGACACTATCATCATATCATGTACCTTTCCCTTGACCTGTGAAAAACATTTCAAAAAAAAAACATGGGATGAGTATAAAAATCTCAGTAAGGGATATAAAAATATGGAAAGGAAACATGAGAACATATATACATAAGAATGAAATCATAATTTACCCATAAAACATAAGCACTTTAACATACCTCATCAAATCATGAATAAATCATATAAATCATAAGACATAAAGGTAACTTGAGGCATTCATAACATTCTTACATAGGGATTAACCCTCCTGGTTACGTTTGGAATACCCATCAGAGTATATTCCCTAAATCTCTTCGGAGAAACCTCAACATTTAACCCCTTCGCATTACCCAATGCATTGAAGAGCTATATCGGGCTCACCTGCCCATAGTTTATCACGGAACCACCCGTCTTCATAATAATGCCCAAGAACCATGGCATAATCGTATCACTTAAAACATGCATAAAGGAAACATAACATTTCAACGCTTCAATCACAAGATATCAATAAAACACATTGATATAAAAACATTATGAAAACCATTTTCAATACCAAAATAAAATAAAAGTAGAACATGGTATTTATTTTTCATTTAAAAAAAGGTATGGCTTGTAGAGGAACCCGAAACTCGAATAATGGTCACGGTGGCGGAGCAGTTGTTGTCGCCGCATACGTATGACAAAAACATTCCCTTTTGTCGTTTAGTAAAACGCTGCGTATAAAAAGATTCCTTTTGGATAAATGTAAAAGTCAAAGGGGTTTATACACCTTATAAAAGAAAGTTGTGTATAAAACACAATATGGCTCAATGAAAGGAGATTGAGATGAAGTCCCAAACCTCGGGTCCGACCTAACTCGATCGTTATTTAATGTCCTGAATAATAAACTTGAGTTAATTTATACTTGCTTAAGAACCTTTTTCAAGTTCATTATTCCTTTTATATCACTTATTACCAAGTCATGAACACTATGTAATTTTTTAAGTTAATAACGGTCGTTTTAACGATCATTGGTACTTCAGTAAAAAATATGCTCTTTATAATTACAAGTTGTTCATGTATCCATTATATCCAGAGTTATAATCATGATTTATATATCATATATATCATATATATCATATATATCCAGTATATACATGCATTTATTATATTACATTTCATTTAGAGGTAAGAAATGAAATGCACCGTTCATGGAGACGGTAAACCGTACGTACGCATGAACGCTACTTCCATTTCTATTTCATATTTAATGGAATTAAAACATAATGATACATAATAGTATTATAATTCCAGTATTTTATCATATATAATATCATTCAATCTATCCTTTATATGTACCACATATGGTAATAACGAATCAAATCACTTTGAGGGGGCGGTAGTCCACACTTCCTAAAATGAAGATATCGCGTTTACCCATAATGGAAACCATAAAGGTATGCCATAAATGAAAAATACAGAAGCATAAGTAAAACATAAACATATTATATATAATATATAAATATAGTGGCATCTTAATGGCCACCTTTGAAGGTGTTATATGAGTGTTGAACAATTATCGTTTCGTGAGACAGAAATTCTCCATCCACAGAAACAGTATGTTCTTTAACCATTAGATGTAGGTGTGTGTAAGTGTAGCTATAATCCTTCTTAAAAAACATCCTAGTATATGGAAGATACTGTTTTTGTTACAAAAGAAATGAATAAAAAGATTTTAGGGGGTTGGAGAAACAAAATAAAACACAAGAACACAAGAGAAGACACTACCTTTAAATTGGGTAACTCTTTTTGATTTGTGATCAAAGGCTTCCTTGGGATGACTTCTGCCCAAAGTGAGGCTTCTATGAGTTATATAGGGATGTGTAGGAACAAAATGGGCATTGGTTGGCCGAGCCAAAGTCTTGAGAGGTGTGGGTAAGGTGGTAGAGGTGGGGGAATTTTATATGAGGAGAGGAGGGGCACTCTTGGAATGTTATAAAAGGTTACTTTATTAAAAACTTCTTTTTGGATTTAAAAGGTCCCAAAATTATATGTTTATAGGATAAGGTGATAATAGTTCTAAATACACCCATAAAATATGTTTTTGACATGTTTAGGTCTAAGATTTTACATTATCTTTTCATTTTACTTAAATCGTTAAATAATGAGGTAATCGCTGCATCATCATTGTGTCATAAATAATTTAATTTATATAATGTATAAAAATTATAAAAAAAATATCATGATGTAGGAAATATTTTTATCTTTTTAATGAATATTTATAGTCTAAAATATGACTTGTATAACCCCATTTAAAAAATTGTTTTAGTAAAACAACTCATGTTTGTGACATTTTTATTTAAACTTTAAATAAAAAGGTATTAATGTCATTTTCCTACCAAAGTGGCTCCATAGAGACCCCAAGTTGACCCATGGATTTTCATGGTCAGACATGACATATCCAATAAAGGTAGGACATGTTTCTAGGTCATTTCCCATTATTAAAACATTATTTTTACCTTAAACTACACTAATTACCTCTAATCGCGATTAAAAACATAAAAGTTACTATTCCCCAAAAAATTATTTTAATCCCATTGAACCACATTTTACTTCATAATGACAACCATGTATGTCGGATTTTGTAAAATTCAAAACATAGAGGTGGTAAAATTTCATTTAAACGAAAAAATCAGTTTTTTAAGTACCACTTAGTGGTTTCACTATTCATCAAAAATTGATGTTTCTCAGAAAAATACCAAAACTTCACCCTAAGCTTTATTTTATATTCCGAATTCAAAAATGATGTCTATTTTACAAAATTCAAATCATATAAGTTACATTAATTAATTTAATAATTAATTCCCGCTGTCATGACAAATAGCGTCTTTTTATGAAACAATAAGTATCAAAAGATTGACACTAGATTAAGTCCAATTTCAAAGTGAAATTAACTCCAACGACCACTATTGGATTAAATGGTAAAAATATATTCTATTTAAACTTCAAAAACAATTAAAAATATAATCTAACTATATAATTAAATTAGATGAAAAAGCAGTTATGATGTAAAATGCAGTATTTTTTCACTATTCATTAAAAAATGAACATTGTCGGAAAAATACCAAAAATTTACCCAAAGTAAATTTCAATGTCCCAATCATAATGAATAATTTTATTTTGAAAAATAGATCTTATAAAAGTGTCAAATGTTTTATTTAAAAATGGTTTGTCATCAAAAGGCAGTAAAACAATCTTTTAAAAATATTAGTGTATTCCATGCTTAAGATTGGATTTATTCTCATTTTAAGCCTCTAAAACACTATTTAATTCATTAATAGACATAGATAAAAATATCTATTATTCATTACTTACTTGGGATGTTAAAATCAATTTCTATATTCATTAAATGATTTTTATAATTCCATTATATATGTCTCAATAATTTATTAAACATGTATTTTATAAATTTACCTTATTTAATTATTTTAAAAAAATATTATTTTATGTATTTGTCATTTTCAGCAACATATGAAGAGAAACTCTTTTTAAGATTTTATATGAAAAAATAACTTTCGAACACCTTTTTCATTTTATATGAAGTGTTCTCTCTAAATTTTCCTAGTTTCTAAGAAAATTACTTAAAATTTTATAAAATATTTTTTTTAAAACTCTTTCAAATGAGACAGGATATTTTTTATTTCAAAATTTATTATTAAAAAACTCTTAAAATGGTATCTTTTTTAATCCATTATCTTAAAACATGTCTTATTATTGATTCATGATATTATTAAAATATTACCACCCAAATTATTTCTCCATATGGATTATTTAATGTTAATTTATATCAAATATATAACATGACTCTACCCTTTTTTTCCTAACCAAACACTATGAATTGGTATAAATTTTATTCAATTTTTTTGTCCATAATCTATATTTCCTTCCTTTTATTGATGGGTGATCACCTAGAATCCATAAATCAATTTATTGGGTGAATTTTTGACATAAACCTATACCAAATATCTATATGGTTAAAATACCATTTGATTTATATTTTTTGATGTGTATTTACCTAGAATGTTCCTAAATATATTGGAATAACCATTTATCTTCCATGGGTTTACCATGTTTATGATTTAATTAAGTGAATACTTTCGAAAAGGATATGAAATCCATTTTATTCTAATGGTTTATTTTGATGTGATGAATAAAACATATTTTTTCCAATGGGTTCTTTATGATGTGTTGAAAGAAAATCATTTCCTTTACATGAGATCTTTTTGATATGGTGAAAAATTGAATTCTTATGGAACATTTAAGTATAAATGAATAATGTGTGGGGTCCTAGATTTCCCTCCAAATGCATTGGTTAAAAGTTTATATATCAAGCGATATGTGTATGAAATAATGTTTTAGTTTATCATTGGAATCTGTAATGATGGTTTGGATTAAGAAATTAATGATTCATTATTCTAATGGTTGGTACATGTTTGAATGATGTTCATAGTTCTATGTTTTCTCCCAAAACTATTTTATTCTCTAATGTATCGTGTTTATTGAATCATTTTCCCACTCTCTTTTGATTAATATATTTTGTTAATTCAAGCCTTATCCCTTGATTTATGTTCCATTCTTGGTTGGGTAAAAGTTTCTTATGTATCATGATTATACCCATATCCTCATCCTACAATCACTTAGGATATTTTATTGGTAATGCTTACGTTTACCCGTACTGGGAATCTGACCTCAATCATTTATTATGTTTTTATTTCCCCAAATTATAAATATATAAAAATTATAAAATGTATAGAAAGGTTTATTATGGGGATAATTTGTGGGAGATCTTGGATACTCATTAAATATTATGCATTGTCCTATATAATTATGCATATGTTCCATTAATACAAAGAAAATCGATAGTGGAAGTTAATGTTTTTTCATAATTCTATAAAAATCTAAACCTAAAAGGTTTTGGGAATGTATGTAATGAAATTTTTGTTTAATGTCATGTGTATGAGATGGCCACAATTATGGGATGATATATTTGGTATTTTAGTAGGTTTTAAATAACATTTTAGATTATAATGATATCATTTGAGAAACAATTGGGTGTTATAAATGTCACTAAATGTTAATAAGTTGTGTTTGATTATAATTTCAAAGGTATAAAATAATTTTTAGGTTAGTTTTGGTTATATTTTATGGATTATGATAAGATAAATATTCTAAAAACCATTGGGATACATATAAGGGTTAAGTTTTATTATAGGATAACGTCTTCAAATTTTTGAAAAGGTGATATTGTGTGGTTTTATTAGAAATAATATTTATACCAGTATACTACATGTTAATGCAGGCTCTACATCAGAAGTAAATAAGGGTAATAATACTTAAAAGGATTTATTAGGTATTAACTCCGTCATCACCTTATACGTAGTAAATAAGACTAACTTAACACCTTGTTTTATACTCCCAGGGATATTTTTTGGTAAATATAATTCTCTTTACAATCCATTATAAAGGTTTTTGTTTTATTTTAATGAATCTGGATAAGATGTCAAGAGAACCTTACCCAAATAAATATTGATTGAACAAAATGTGAATTTGGTTAAAATGAAGCTAGATGTAATAATTTTAAAAAGTAACATATTTTGAGTTTTAATCTAACAAATAATTATCTTATAATAATTATCTTTTTCTGTTAAATATTAATTTATCGTGATTAAATCCTTTTGGTTTTAGTTATGGTTGAAGACTGATGGAACTACGTTAATGGTGGATTCAATTAAAAATACAAATAATATCCCAATAAGAAAATTGATAGGATAATATTTGGATTAAGAAACCTTTTGATTATACAAACCCATCTATCATGAATTCTTATTAACAATGTAAACTTAGAATAGCTTCTAAATACACCAAGTAAGATGAAGATAAAGTCTCATGGAATTTTGGGCGGCAGAGATGATGAAGGAGGAAATGTTCAAATTTCATTATGTCAAGAAGGTTATAAGAATCACCAAGGTGAATTAATTAAAGTAATTGGAATGTTTTTTATGTGTGGAAAAGGAGGGAAAAGAGGTATTAATTAAAGAGTAAAAGTGAAGATCTTAGTTGAAATAGTGAATGGAAGAAATATTTCATCCTAATATATCATTGTTAGTTCACTGTCAAACATGTGGGGCACTTGGACGTTATCTTATTCAATTAATTAATCAAATAGATAAGAATGATGATTGGAACTATAAAAATTCAAGTCAATGGAATTAATAAGAAACTAAAAACCATGGAACTATGTTTTAAATATAATGTAGAGTGAGGAACACTGACCATCCACTTAAGAAACACATGTTTTATATTCGTATCATATTCTACCAGCATACTTATATCAATAATGTTTCTTATGGACATAAAATAACCACCCTAATGTCTATTTGTTAAATTATTACTAAAAAATTATAGTTCTATATTATATAACTCCACTATAATATATGTTGTTTGGATAATGTTTCCTATAAAAACATATTATCCTTTAATCAAATTGTATTTGATATTAGGAATAGAATAGTTGTCTTGATAATAAAAAATTAAAAGATTAGAAAATCAAAACAATAATTCCTCCCATGATAATTTACTAACACAAGGTTAACTTAAATTCCATTTTAAAAAAAAATTACATCCATGGTAATGTGTTATTTAGCATAAATAGTTAAATAAAAACTCAATATTAGTTATATAACTATTATGAGGGGAAATATGAGTTCACTGGTCAAACCCATAATAGTGATATTGAAGACATAGTGATAATTAAATCTAGATTTAGTTGATACCTTAAATTTTAAGTGATTAATAATTTAAATAATGTGGATACTATTTATTTAATGGAAGAATGTAACAACATGAGATTACATTATTTATTTACCTTGAATAAATATTATGTTAATATCTTGTTCTAATCTCAAAAACAATCTAAAAAGATACCATGATATATTAAAATAAAATCTTCCCACTATAATATATAAATAAAATTAACAACTATAAAAAAGTATTCATATTATGAAATCTAATATGGAATTAAATGGAACTGAGTGGTGGAAGTCTCCCTTATGAAGATCATTTATCCAAGATTGAAAAGTGGGTAGATTCTATAAGGATTTATCTTGAGAGAACCTAAGATAATTTCAAATAACTATGGTTTTATGGAAATCATATGTGATATAAATTCAATCTCAATAAAATTTCCACGAGATGTTTGCTAGCAGAACCACCACCCTCTATTACCACAAGTGTCTACCTTATTCTTAGATATTGTATAGAGATCTTAAGGGGATAAGTAATTATAAATTTTGATGGTATTATTAGATAATAATTAATGTAATATTCTATTTATCACAAGTATTTTACCCATTTTTATTTTTTAATTTTAAATAAAAATGATGTTCATTTACAAATACATCAAAAACATTAATGAGATCATTTTATTCTCAAACATTTTTTTTCAAAAAATGAATTTGATGTAAATTATTTAAAGAAAATAAATATATTATATATTTATTTTATGAATAATTTATATATATATGTATATATATAATAACATTATTTTTGTTATTAATTAATAGGAAATAAGAATAAGAATGGTTAATACTTTGAAAAGTCGTTTTCCTATAGAGATAGTTTATCATTATATTTTTAGATTTCTTTTAAAAGTTCAAAATGAACATTATATATCATTAATTTTAAAAAATGATAATATTTTCAATATTTAAAATGAAAATATTATTTTAATATGAATATATTTTTTTCGGGAAAATTTTATTTTTAGGTGAATAGTGAAAAATACCGTTTTTAAAAACAACATGACATCGAAGACTTTATTAGTATATGTGTATGAATTTTAAATTCATGAAACTGTTTTCTAAGAGAAAAAATTTATTTTTTATTTGTATTTATAATTATATAATGTTTTAATTTACAAACCCACATTTGAAATTTTAGAACATAAGTTATATTTTTCCAAAAAAATGTTTTAAATACATTATATATTAGATATTTTAAATTTATTTTTTATAAACATAAGAAAATTAATATAATAAAATGGAATTAAAATATGGAATCATTAATTCCAAATTAAATTAAAAGGACCAATTTATTTTTGACAATGAAGGATATATTACTTTGGTAAAAAATGTTTACGCTGTTAATAGAAAATGGGTTTAATGGGTTTAACCAAGAGGGAAATACCACAAACATGTTAAATTTTTTTTAGAGTAATGGGTGGATGAGTACTTTCTAGTTCTTATCCCATACACTATTTATTATTTTTCAATTATAAAGACACATTCTTAGATAGTGACTTCTCATTATTAAAAAATTTTTGGGTATTCAAAAAAATTTCATCCCTTTTCATGTATGAATGGGGTGCTCCTCTCCTCACTTACCATCATAGACCCCCATATTATTTCATCCAAAATATCCACAAAAGTATAATAAAATTCCTATAAATTATGAATATTTTATTTTCTTCTCAAAATACCACCCCTAAAATTCATAAAACCTTTCCAAAGGAGACAATCTAAGAAGTGAGGTATAAATTTCTAACCACTTCTTTCTATTTTTTATTTGTTTCTGTGAACCTATTATTCCAACATTTTTTGAAAACATTTTAAAATGAAAAAATTAATATAATTAATATAATTTTGTTATATTATAATGATATTATATGAATTAAAAACCCTTCCCTTTTCTATTAGTAAAGGAACATTTTTATTCGTGCGTTGTACGAACCGCCAACTCCATGACGCAATATGTTTCATTATCCTTCACCAACTTAATAGAATATAAATAATTTTAAATATATATAAAAGTATGATATTTATGAAATATTTAATATTCATAAATGTTAAAATATATTACCCCATTTTCAATTCTATGGAAAATTAAATCATCATCCATGTGTATGTGTGTACTTCCACCTCTATGAAATGATTGATTGACATTTCTATTTTTATCACCACCTTACATGGATGGTAGGGATAATGTGTTTAATGGATAAATATTATTCTTATGAAATTATTAAGGTTCTTCATATCCAAATTGAGAAACCTAATAATGATATGAGAAATAAACAAATGTGCTAAATTAAACCATCTAAAAGATCATTCTAGGAGTAAAATAATTATGTCCTCATACTATGAAATAACATTGTATAGGTTATATTATTCAAATAAATATTTCTAGTTATAATATTTCACAAAAATAAATAAAATATAAGATCATTATTCTTTTGGTATAACGATATTACTATTAAATCAATTCATAATTGTCCATTTATTATGGTATGCTCTTGTTTGGGTGGGTGTAACCACCTATTTGAAAAATGATATAAATATATATAAATGCATACTATGGAAATTTAATTTATGTTAATATATGAATAAAATAATTGAGTAATGATATTATTTCATTTTTGGGATGATAACAACAATATTAAACTAATTAGTCAATATACCAATATCGATTTTTTTAAAATCGATGAAACATGCACATCACCAAATTCATCATTAAGGACCATAAAAAAAACTCCCATGTAATGAGAGTGTAAACCATTAATAATTATAAAACATTAATTAAAATACCTTGTATGATATATGAATTATGGAATTTAGGATAATCATGAATAACAAAATCGTCGTTACGAAACTAGTTCCAAACACTCAAGATTATTCATACCTTATATTGAAAATAAATAATAAATAACTAATATACATGAAGAGAATAATTATAATTGAAATTTTTTATGGGTGGTATATATGGAATGTTTTCTTAAATGAGTAATTAATATAGTTAATTTTTTATATATGAGTTTAGAGTGTGTTTTAGCTTAGTTGTAATTGAGTTAAGTGTTATTTATCTCAAGTTTAATTCCTTATGACATGATTATGTAATAAAATATATTTTCCTTTTCATGGGTAAAATACATCCCAATTATAATTTTGAATCAATATTAAATTATATTACATTATTTTAAATTTTATATTCCAATTTCATTCTCTCGTGGGGTTTTTACTAAAAAATTACTCAAGATATGAGGGTCATTTTTCTCTAGATTCCATTCCATGAGATATGTTTAATATTATGCACCAAATTTTCTTTTATAGGGTGTGTTCACTACCCTATTTCATTCAAGTATCAAATATATTCCATTTTTTTGTTTTTTATTTCCTTTCTATGATGTTACTATCAATACCTTTTGATTTTTACATTTCCCATACCGTGAGGGTTTCGTTGCCAATATCATTTTCAAATAGAGATTATGTTTCAAAGATAACTCATATAGGAAATTTTTATGACTTTCTATTTAAAAAAACATTCATTTGTTCTCATAATAACACTCATGGGGTTTTACTTATCTTATCCCCATTTTATTTCCCCCTATGTCTCATTCCTTATCTATTTTAAGTAAAAGAAGACAATATTTTTTTAGGTTCAAACCACCGTTCTTCCTTGTAAATATTAATTTTATGAATTTAAAAATGTCCTTATAAAAACCATAATGATTGAATAAGTTCATATTATACCACCTGGAAATCTCTAAATTTTTTAAATAAATTTTTAATGCTTTCATCTTGGGTTGTTTTCTTCAATATGTGAATTGGTTCTCTTTTTAATGTTTTCTATATAAAGTAATCTTCGAACCACATTTTTAATTTTATCTGAAACATTCTAACTATGTTATCATGGTTTCTGGAATAAATATTTTCCTCTTAGTTTTAAAAATAGAGTTTCAAAATACCAAGAATATTTCTTATATCTAACTTTATTGTAATAAAACATTTAAAAATTCTTTTCATATAAGTCATTTAATTTTAGAATATCTTATAATTTATCGATGATATTTTTAAAATGATATCATCTCCCATAATAATATAGATAGATTTTATAATGTATTTTTTCTATAATGATGTGATCCATCAAACCATTTTTCATGCTAACCATTTACTATGAATATTCATAAATTTTATTCTAATTACTTTTCAATGTGAACACTCTATATTTCCTTTGTTTGACTCATGGGTGTTCACCCAGATTAAAAACATCAATTATTTGGGAAAATTATTAAAATGACTATATATCCTTTATCTATACTATGTAAGTACCACATGTTTTATCTAGATTTAATGGTATTTACCAAGAAATTAATTGAATAACTTTTGTTACCCAAGAATTTTCCTTGGTATTATAATATTGATGATTTTATTATGTGAATCAATTTTAAAAGGATATGAAACTCATTTTCATACATGGGTTATTTTGATGTGATGAATGAAACCCAGTTTTATTCTATGGGTTCATTATGATGTGTTGAAGAAAACTCATTTCCTTTTCCTGGGTACTTTTTTGACACGAGTAATAGTTTATTTCTTATAGAATAAGAAGGCATTGATAAATGATGGTTTGGATCCTATATTTTCATCCAATGAATTATTTAAAAGTTTATATCTCATGATATATGTGTACACAAGCACATTTTTGTTCCTGGAAAGTGTAGGTTCTTGTGGTGTTTCCCATGAATGTAATGTTTCCCTATACTGAGGTTTTTTACATATTTGAAATATACTCCACACTATTATACTTTATCATTGGACTATGTTTTTCCTCATGACGCATGTTTATTGACTAATGTTTCCATACACTTTTAATTCATCTATTTTGTTAAATAAACACCAATTCCATGATTAATGATCAGTGATTAATTGGTTATATGTTTATTATGTATCTGTATTATAATCATATGATCATATTATTCTCACTTTTGATATTTGATTATTAATTCTTATGTTTAACCTTAAAAATAATCTTATCTTATCCATTTTATAGGATTCAATTTACCCAGGTCATGAAGATAGGAAATGTATGGATTGAATAAAAGAGTTTATGAATAGTAGAATTTGTGGGTTACCTTGAATAATCATTATGGATTTTATAGTTTCTTATCTAATGGGAAAATTACCATTTGATAAAAAGAACATAAATTTTTTATTTAATTTTTTTACCTAATTCTCAAAAAATTGAAAACAAAAAGTTATTTGAATGAATTATAATGAATTATTTTCATTAAGTTATGTGGATCATATGATCAAATATGTAGTCTACTACAGTTATTAAATTTCTTTTAATCTCATGGTTCAGATTTAGGCTATTTGGTTTGAACTGGGAAACATGCGTGGATAGGTAAACTCTTTGTTTAATTTTTTTATTCCCCCAAAATATTTTGATGAAAGGTTGAGAGTCAATCTATACGAGGGGAATAGCTTGGGTGTTATCCTCTATTTCCATTGGTAAATATTGTTTACTAATTTGGGTTGAGTATTAATTTTGAGGTTAGTGATTAGATATATTGGGATTATTATTGTAGATTCTAGACCAGTCAAATCTCTTGACAAATATGGGTTGCTATGTTATTTGGATGTTGTAAGATATTTGACTCAAGAAACCTAGATATTATACTTATATTACATGATTGGTGTAATGTGTAAGATTTTCTAAAAGGATCAAAAAGTTTCTAAGTATTTAAATAATATATAAATACATACATTATACATTAAAAACATAAGAAACAATTTTATCATTTTGTGAGATATTGATTTTAACTTCAATCATATCCCTAAAAATTACATCAAACGCTCATCTATGTTTCCTAGTGAAAGGAAAATAATTAAATGTGGGATTAGATATTGTATAAGAAGTTACATATATAGGAATATTACCTAACATAAACATAACATAAGTTACATGGAAATAATAAATAAACAACATCATGCTATAATCAATTGAAACTAAGGGCATGGTATATCATAGAGGAAAAAAAGTAAACATGGATAATAATAATCATTGATCTCATACTGATGGACTACATAATTTTAAACATAAAAATCATTTTTTCAAGGCCTTATTCCAAAACACATTACATATCCTGGAGACTATGTTCAAGACACTAACTTATTATGGGAAGCGTGTCATCCAAAAATACAACTTATTTTGTCTCATGAGACCTATAAAAAATCCACCTCTATATTTGATATCAGTCAATTTCTCACCACTCCCTACTTTAGTCTTCCTTTTTAAGTTATCATCATATACTTAGACTTATCTATCCTTTCTATTAAGTATGGTTTATCGATTTCTTGGAAAATTAATGATGTATACCTTTTTCTAGAAATGACCAAATAAATCTTTTCTAGATCTTTATATATGGGATCCATGTTAATCTTAATCATAGTCAGAACCCACTTTTTCTTACTACTAAATTCATTAACCAAATTTTTTGCCTTACAATATTGGAAATTTATCGAGTATTAATATTCCTTTATTAGTTCCAACCATCTCTTTTTCCACATATTGAGCTCCTTCAATGGTAATATACAATTCAATCTTTTATGGTTCGTATAGATCTCGAATATTTTTCCATAGATATTGTGCATATATTTTTTAAAATTAAATTTAATAGATTACAAATCAAGGTATTGATTTGGTTAGTTTTATTTAAGTATTTTCAATTGCATTGATTTATATGAAATCACTCTTGAACACCCCAATATAATAAGAGAAGATCACTATGTTTTCCACCTTATTCCACACGCAACACTGAGTTTAAATGACCCTATAAATATATAACTGTTAAAACCTAGATATTTAATTAGAGGGTATTAGTATTATAAATTACTTTATGAAATAAATATTTATTCTTCTCAATATGAATTATTAATAATTTATTAGTACATAATCCATCAATTCTTAGTAATGTATTTTTATTCTTAAAAAATTGTTTTCTTAAAAGTTGATTCTTAATTATTTTTGTGCAAAATTATTATAATTAATTTTTTCAACTTTTATAAAATGTATTTAATAAAATTAATTATTTTTTAAATCCATGTATCAAAATTATCTTAGGTCAAAAAATTTCGATATTTCTAAAAAAAATAATTTTAAATGAATAGTGAAAATTCACATTTTTGTAAAATTATCATTTATTTTGACTAAATTAAATAATTTAAAAGTCTCATTGTCATGAAACAACCCAAATTAACCCTAAAACAGTCACTCAAGTGGGTCAGTGGCATAGACCGAGAGGTGTTCCAGATCCTCCTAAGCTGACAACTAGTGTGAGGCATCAACAGAGTAACCTAGGGAATGATTTCTCCAAGTAATAAAAAAAATGGACAATAGAGATAGAAATATTATGTGAATATAAATAAATAACCAAACTAAACATTATTTTTAAAATAAAATGAAAATACAACAATTGAACAATGAAACCCAAGTTTCACCTAATGATCAAAATGTTTCTAGGTGACCCTGATCACCACTCACCTGTACCAAAACCTACCATTTCCCAGAGTGATCAAAACCAGGATGGAACCTACACCAGAGGATAAAATCAAGAAATAACGTATAGGTTTGAGTAATGAAACATAGTAGGCCTTCCAAAATTATCTATTCCAAACAGAATTCCTTTATATAAATGAAACATCAAAATTAGGTTTGAAATACAATATATAAAAGCAACATTTTCCACACATTTTTTCTTTTAAATAAAAACATAGTCCATTTCTCTTATTACCAAATAAAACCAAATTATCTCTTAATAAGGATACATAATCATTTAAATAACAATGATTACACTTCATTTAGAAAGGTTAGAAAAAATTTAAAATATTTCACAAATAACATTCATAAAACTTAGAAAACTAACTCATTACTTTCCAAATTGTTATATCACACATAAAAACCACAAAATGATTAAAAAAATAAGGGAAATGGAAATAATCACACAAGATTAACCAACCAAAAATTATCTTAAATAATCTACCAAATACAAATAAGTTCCAAGAGATATGGAAGAACCTATGATCTCATGAAAGAATCTAGAACATACAATACATCTTGACTAATCTGGGAAAGCATGCCTGACTCAATGACATTAAATTTCACCGAAAAACTCAATCGTATCCATTCTGGCCTAACCTAGGGCCACTATACCATAGAAATATAAAAAAAATCATATCCCCTGCTATGGGACACTAGCCAGAGTGTAATCCAAACTAGTGCAACAATTGTTCTCAGAAAGTTCTCTAGATATTCCAGGATACCTTATCAAGAGTAAAGTGAAATGGGTGGTGATAAAATGATGTTAGGTGAGAATAAAATCACATTCACACATATCACATATAATCAAATCATACAACAAAACACTACTAATCCACCCAAAGGATCAATCCATTTCCATCAAACCAATAGATGTTAAAGGATCCCACAATAAGGATCTCCCACTCTACTCAAAGTAAAGGGATCACAGGGAGTCCAAAATGATGGTGTACCATACATTCAACATAAATGGGTCACAAGGATTAAATAATGATGAAATCCCATCCTTTCAATATAAATAATTAAGGAGAATTATTTGAGGATTTTTTTCAATGAAAAGACAATTTCACAAAAAATCCAAATAGACCTCGAGCATCCTTTATAAAACCCACACTTTATCAAAGAGACCGAATCCACCATCCAAAGAGGTACAAAAAATAAATTTATAATTTCACACTCATTTATAAAATTCTATTTAACCAGTCACACCAAATTTGGTAACTAAAGTTTTTTTATCGAAATTCCAAATGGGATACGATTCATCATTACATGAAAATCATTTTCCAGGATCCAAACACACACCTCCTTCAAGTACAAACCATTTAGGAATCAATTGGATAAATCCAAACCCAATTTCAAATTCTTCCAATACATTTAGAAATATAAACCATACTTTAAAAACCATATATCACATGAAAAATCCAACCAATCATTTAATAAAACACTTGGTGTACATCACATAACAAAGAATGAAAAAAAAAAGAATTATTAGAATAACCTCATTTCGGATTCATAAATTATTTTAAGAATCAAACATCTCTATTTTATATCCAAGGGAGGATTTAGAATCCAAAAACCAATGATTCCTAAATTTAAATAAAAAGTGAAAAGGAAGACCTACCTCAAATCAAGGTGTATAAACAAACCACACTGAAAACAACTTTCTAAGGTTTCAAGATCCCAAAACAACCCAGAGAAACCCTAAAAAGAAAAAAACCCCAAACATAATCTGAGGGAAACATGGAACATAAATCTACATGACCAGGGGATAAGAGGATCTCAAGCTAAAATTGAAGAAATAAGAAGAGGGAGAATGGATGAGAATAATTCCTTGCAAAATATATCCCGAAGCATAGAAATCACTAGATCCACACAATGGTAGTAGGGAAATGCTTGGAGAAGAATAATGGAATCCCCATAGGGTTGCTCGAACTAGGGAGAGGGGTAATGGGGTGATTTTGGGTAAAAATATAAAGAGGGTAGAAGTGTAATTTTAAATTTTTTATGATCTAGTCACTATGCAAGGTTAGGCCATGTGTTTTCCAAAAACATGTGCCAACCATCTTCCACTTACTACACACACAATGGGATCTCACATAGTTTGGCCACATAGTTTTGGAAACTGTGTGACATGGTTTTATCCAAAATGGCAGAACCATGCACAAGACTTCTGTATGGTCATCATATCCATGTGTAGGTCATGCACACCTGAACAAAGACAATCCAAAGATCACATTATTTCCTTGGATAGGCCGCACCATTTCCTTTAACCATGTTTCAACCTTCCACCACCTACTATTAAGCCCAAAATCATAATTTTTCATGAAGAACACTTGATTAAACTAAGGAATAAACATGGGACTAAAAATAAAAAAAGTATCACCTCATACTTCTAAAACTATCACACCTAGAACTAGAGAGAAAACCCAAGATCCAAATTTGAACCAGAACAATGTACGATAACAAAAATTTGAGTTTGAGAATTCTCCCCACCATTAACACTTTCTTCCCCCCAAAATCCACATGTTTTTTCAATTTATTGATCAAAGGTAGTGTATTTACACTACTACATAATCTAACCTCTTAGGCCAAAAACACCTCAACCATCAATAAATGAAACTACTAACTCATACCTAAAATGAACATACATACTTGAACTTCTTCTTGTGAAATAATATAAATCACAAATACAACATGCACAACTTAGTCATGGACAAACCCGTTGGGTGTGATCCAAAATCCCAATGTTCCCAAAAACATATAGGAACTCAAAATTACGAATCTTCTATAATAAAACACATCCTACTAGACCGATTACAGAAACAAAACTAAATTATCACCATAGGAGGCCTCAATAGACTCCCCAACATTAGAAATCAACTAGAATCGATCAACTCTATTATAAACCACAACTAAATCCATGGTGGGTCTCCCCATGATTAATAACTAGAAATATTATATTGAAATAATAAAACCTATCATGGGAAAACTCGGTAAATACACAGATAAACTAAATCAAGAACTTCCAAACATACCAAAAAATCATCATCATAAGGGGGAAAACTTAATGAAAGAAACACCAACCCATTAGACTGGATAAAAACAAAACCGATTCATGAACGCCAACTACACAAGGATATCCAATTAAGAGGTATGTATCTAAAAAATAACTACTAATGGAAGTTCAAGAAAATAAGGCTACCACAGATCATTATAACAAAAGAGAAACTTTCAAACCACAAGGACCACAATGATGGAATGGAACCTATATGACTTTACAACAAAATGTAACCTTCCATAGTGATGAAACTACAATATATAAGCTTAAATTATCCCTATTACAACACTGAAGTCAAAACTAGACTAATGTCCCTCCCACTATGTGATTCCTGACTACGTGTAGGATTCAATCTTAGGCCTATGGCTAGATACCTAATGTCTTGAAGCATCTAATGCCCCATATAAAAGAGATGATAATTCTGAATTGGGATTCCTTCCTTTGAAGTTCCATGTGACCACACAATAGAATTCACCTCCACTTGAGATAGTGAAATTTTATAATTTTTAAAATAAAAACACACTTCTGAAAAAACAGATGTTCTTAGAAGATTCCAAACATCCACTTTTACATTTTAATGAAACTGAAACACCATAATACACCAAAAGATATATCCATTATAGTAGAAGTGACGCTAAAATAGAATGTTTCTTCAAACTGAACCCAATACCGTACCTCACTCCTGCAAGTGGGCTCCATGTTACTTCCTATAAATTCCCTAACATAACTATTGTAAGTGGCCTAAGTGTCTATAAGCATGACAGGTCTTTAGAGAATTCACAGATGATTGATTATTATGATCAGGATTTCTACCCTAATGACAAACCTTGATCTTGGTCTTAGATAATGTTGAAAAAAATCTAGAGGTTGTTTCATACCACCACTAGCACCAACAACTTCAAGATGATTCCTTGTATCCTTATCATGATTCCCTGTACTGATCCAAGATATTGGATGTAGTATGGATGCTCAAAACACTTCTGCTAGCACATATTAAACATTAATAGCTTGCCTCACCATGTTTATAGAGGATTTCACCCCATACTCCAACACATTTGACTGAAAATTAGGATGAATCCCACTTACAAAACATTAATCTTTTAAAGAATCATTCACAACAAAATCTAGAAGGTATGGAACAAGATCTATATTATGAGAAAAGTACTTCAACACCAAACCATCACCTTATCGAAGACAACACATCTCTATTAATTTTTTCACCTTCATTAACTAATATAAATACTAACGGATGAATGAAGCCTCAAATAAATACCAGGTAATATCTTCATGACTCTTGGTTTGAGATACCGACTTACACTAATTCCAGGTGGTTCCTTCTAGAATAAAGGTATCAAACCAATCCTTTCCTGAATTGAGAAACTCGAGGTGATTGAAATTCCATTTTATTTTCATCATCCACTCTTCTTATTTGAGAGGGTTTACTTGACCATAAAAGAGAGGGTGTTTCAACTTCTAAAATTCAATAAGGAAGTTGTTTGGTTGATCAACTGGAAGGTTATCTATTGGTAAACCACCCATAGCTTCACCTCAAATATCCCTAAAATATTTATTGGGTTAGACACTAGGAAATAAGAAAATTAAGATATTAATAAAAACCAACTCATCAATAAGATTTATCAAACTCAAAACACCGTATACGATACATTCCCAAATAATAGGAAAAAAATCCACACAACCAGTAGCTATCAAACATCACAATTTACCTCTTGAAAATACTTTTGAATGAAAACAAACCTGGAAGATTACTCCCTCACCAATGGTATTCCCTGAAGGATCACACATGAAAATTATTATGCCACCCTAGAAACTCATCATCTCATGCCAATATTTTCCCTCATCCACCCATTCCATAAACCATAATCTTCTTCTAGAACAACCATACGAGTGAGAAATTATAATAATACCAAAGGTCAAAATAAAAAATCTAACCCATACATCCCGCTTCTCAATCCAATTCCCATTTTAAAATTCATAAATATTTTCAAAATCTAAATAACCACCAATATAAAAAACATTTATAAACACCACACACTAATTTATTTTATCTTTGTTAAACAAGATCCCATGGTTTCCATCTGAAAATCCAATTCATTATTCTCAAAAAAATTAGTAGATCAACAGATCTCATTCCATTAAAAAACATTCGATTAAAAACTCATTTCATTTTACATAAAACAAATTTCTAAAAACCTCATTAAAAAATACCACTTCCAAAAAAATCATTTCAAAAAACCCCAAGTTTTTGTTATAAAAATTCAATCTCGCTAAACCCATTCCTATTTTACCCAAAGATAATTTTACAAAAAATTCATTTTCTAAAAATTCCATCAAGGTAAATCTAAAAAATCATATTCAATGTTCCCAAAATCAATCCATTACTATATTAAATCAAATTTTAACAATTCCAAAATAATGTTTTTCAAAAAAAATTAGAATCAATAATTACAAAAAAACTCACAAGGGGAAACTAGTGTTGATGGGTGACTTGGACATATATTTGGCACCCATATACATATCATTCCACCATCATGGAGAGTCTTCTTAGACCATGTCCAAGGTACTACATTGATTTATAGTCACTACAAGATAGCCAATACCCTTATCCCAACTCTATTTATATTTACCAATAACAAAACAAACCACGGAAACCAAATAAAACAAATAAATCCTAAATTCATAATGAAAACTGAGGGTTATAAACAAAAGTGTTGGTAAGATAGTCCCTTATACCTGCACCAAAATTTACATTTATTCTAATACATCAACCTTGACATAAAAAATAAAGTCGGGAACTCATAATGTTTGGTCATATATATAACCATCATTCTCTGATACTTTTATTATGAACCAACCTAAATTAAGCCTAAACTGGTCTCCTAGTTTTATCCATGGAAAGGCGTGGGAGGCATTATTGATCTTCCTATTATGAAAACTAGTGACGTACATCAAAATTGAAACCAATGGAATGATTTATCCTAGTAGAAATAAATAAAATTTACAGAGAAGATAAAATTGCCATCCTAATAAAATTAAATCTCAAAACTATAGATCATATATACAAAAAAATAAAAATACAACAATTGAACTAAAAAATCCAAGTTATAACTGATGAACAAAATGTCTCCATTTTACACTGAGGGTTACTCACTAATACCAAAACCTATCATCACCCTAGGTGATTAAAACCATGATGGAACCTACACCAAAGGATAAAAATAATAAAGAACACCAGACATGATCTTTAAAACTTAGTTTCAACACAAATAATATATTCAAAATGTAGTTCCTTTAAATAAAATAAAAATAGACTTCTTGTTTAAAATAAAATTTAAAAAATTAATATTTTCTACATATTTTAACTTTAAATCAAAATAGAGTCCATTCACCTTTTTACCACTTAAAACCACATTCTCTTATATGATGTAGACTAAATAATTTAAATAATAATGATGAAATTTCATTTATAAGGGTTGGAAAATTGTAAACCATTTCAAAAACCATTTTCACCAAACGTTAAAAAACAACCAGTTACTTTTCATTGTAGTACACCACACCTGAGAGAACCAATAATGATAACAAAATAAGCGAAATGGAAATAAGAACACATGAGTAAACTACCAATATTTCACTTCAATCATTTTCCACATACAATTAAGTTCCACGATACAAGGGAAAACCTTAGAGCTCAAGAAATTATTCAAAAAATATTATACATCTTAACTCATTCGAAAAAGCATGACTCACTTGATAATATCAAATTTCTCCAACACATTTGATCACACCCTATTTGGTTTAACCGAGATAAATTATCCCATAGAAATAAAAAAAATCATATCATATCCCCAACTATGGGCCATTATCCATAGCATTATCATAACAAGTACTACAATCATTCTCAGAAAAGTCTCTAGTTAAGCCAGGTTCTCATTTTAAGAGTTAATTAAAATGGGGGTGATCTAACAATTCCATATGAGAATCAAATCATATGAAAATATATCATATATAAGAAACTCATACAAAAAATCACCCCCAAGCCACCTCAAGGATCAGTTCCTTTTCTTCAAACTAATAGATCTCAATGGATTCCACAACAAGGATCTACCAATCTACTCAATATAAATAGATAGTGATGATTCCATAGTGAGGATGTCCCATCCATTAAACATAAATGGATCACAAGGATTACACAGTGAGGAAATCCCATACATTCAATATAAAATTTTTAAGAGTGTTATCCAAGGATATTTTTCCCCTCAAAATGAAATTTCACTAAAATTCTAAATAAACATCAAGAATCCTTTATAAAAACCACATTTTATTAAAGAAACCAAGTACACCATTAAAATAGGTGAAAAAAATAAATTTATCATTTCACATTCATTTATAAAATCCCATTAAATAACTCACAAAACATTTAGAAACCAAATTTACTTTTATTAGAATTCAAAATGGGTACACTTCAAGATCACAGGCAAACCATTTTCAAAGAACCAAACAAACGCCACCTTCAAGTCCAAAAAATTTAGGATATCATTATATAAATACAACCCACCATTTTAAATTCCACCAAAACGTTTATAAATATAAACCGTGATTTAAAGACCATATATCACATGAAAAATACAACTAGGAATTAAATCAAAAACTTGGTGTACATCAATTAACAAAGAAAGACCAAAAAAATCAAATAAATAATTAAACCACCAAATTTAACATCATAAAATTATTATAAGAATAAAATATAATTATTACATATTCAAGGTATTTAAGAGAATCAAGGAACAAACAATTCTTAAATTTAGAGGACTAGTGCAATGAGAAACATACCTCAACTCATGGTGCTTTAGCAATGAACTCCTGTAACAACCTTTCCAATGTTCAAAGAGCTCATCAAAACCAAAAATAAAAAGAAAATACCTCAAAGATAATACAAGGGAAACATGAACCCTAGATCTAAATGACCAAGGGAGAAAAGGAACCAAAGATAAAATTTAATAAAGAGAAAGAGGGAGAGTTGAAGATGAGAATACCTTGAGAATTATAACCCCGCACTTGATGAAATCACAAGATCCACACAATGGGATAGGAGTAAAGGCTTTGATAATAAGGGAGTAGGGACCTTAGGGTCACAAAATATATTGGGAGTATGAATGGGGTGATTATGTGTTAAAATATTGAGAGTTTAGAAGTTTAATTTCACAATTTTTAATATCTGGGCATAGCACATGTTTTGGCCACATAGTTTCCCAAACTATGCGCCAACCATGCACCCCTTATTGGACACACATAGGGAAATCCCATGGTTTGGATTAATGGTTTGGGAAACCGTGAACAAACCATGTGAGATGGTTCAGCTCAAAATGCCAGAAACATTTTCATGCCTTTCTCACGGTTTGGCGAACCATGCTTGGTTCGTGTGCCCCCAACCAATGACAATCCAATGCTTGGATGGTTTCCTAGTGTAGGCTGCACAGTTTCTTCTAACCATACAAAAACTATGTTCCACCTACTATCAAGCGCAAAATCTCTATTTTTCTAGAATAACTCCCTATGAAACTAAGGAATAAACAAATAAACAAAAATAAATAAAGGATCGCTTCAATGTTTTAAATA
Organism: Viscum album; assembly: GCA_963277665.1. NCBI lineage: Eukaryota > Viridiplantae > Streptophyta > Magnoliopsida > Santalales > Viscaceae > Viscum > Viscum album. Next base: position 1,496,318,565 of record OY728155.1, on the reverse strand, counting down.
TGTCACACTCGGAATTCAATAGAAAAAACAAGATCCAAAAGATGATCTAGAACCAAAGATGAAAACAATAATCTGGGTGTGACACCCATTATGTTTTGAATAAAATTTAGAATAAAATAATTATTCATTGGTAATCATTAATCCATTGAATTACATTTTAGTAATCTTTATTCTATAATTTAGTATTTTTTGGTGTGGAATTAAAAAACGTAGAAAACCCAATCAATATTTCCTTTCTAATTTTATGTGGAGACTCATAAGTGAGAAATAAGAATGACTTTATTCTCTAAGATCCATATTTCTAGGTAGTCTCAAAGATATAAAGTCCAATTAAATAGAATCCTCTATATGGCCTTATTTTAATGATTTAGTCTATAATATTTTTTAACTCTCATTGGATTGTTAGTGTCATATCTTCTCTCAATATTTGGTTTAATAACTAGACAGGTACTCCACTCTACAACAACATTACTTCCCATGATATATCACATGATACGAATGTGTCGATTAAGAATTATATGGATAATTAATTGGATATTCCTTCTGTAAATATTAATGAAATTGTTTTGAATTATAATTTTATAAATGGTGATAATATTCTTGTTTGGGAGATGGCTACCAATGGAAGGATATCTTCAAATGTTTTTCTATCCTGAGATGACTTTGGGACAAACATATACGTGGATGAAATAATTTAGTGGTACTTAAATTGTTATATCTCAAATGAATCTTTTATGGATATTAATACATTTATATCTTCACATTGATTATTTTCTATAGCCTGTGGGTATTACCTTGTGCACGATATGTGTTATTTTTAATCAACACATGACAAAACTGAGTATTTATTTCTCTATAGTGTAACAATGGATACTCTATAGAAAATTGTGGGTGATATTTTTTATGTAATGTTCCCCAACGCTTATAGTATACAAGAGCATTTAAATTCATAAATTGAGCTTTTAGCTTCACAATAACTCTGAAATCTACATCCTATTGTTTTCTTGGAAACATTAGATGTGATTTGTTCACCCCCAATAAAACAATCCCTAAAGTATCTTTATTCTATCTGAAATCATCCCCTAACAAAATAATTTATTTTGTGAAAAGTGAAATTGATCTCGAAATAGGTTTTTTTATAACTCAATACATGGTTTTATTTTTCTTAAGAGGGTTGTCATTTTAGGTAATTATTGGCCTCCATTTGGAACCATTGAAGTCATGTAAATTTTTCCTTTTCCTCAGTGGGTAAAATATAACATGGATGGATCCTTAAGAGGAAATACACTACCATATATGTATGATTATATATTCATAAATCATACTCAAAATTTTATAGTATGTCTATTTGATATTTTTGGCATCAACACTTCTCTTGAAGCTGAAATGGAAATGGTTATCAAAACTGTTAATGTGGAGAAGCAATGAGGGTAGAAAAATTTGGTGATTGAATGAGATTTTTCCAATATGGTATAGGTGAAAATAAATAGAACTACTGAATTGTAATTGAATATTTCTACTAAATATATTAATCACATAGAATAATTATCATCTCTAAATTATATCGTAATGCATGTTTCTCATGAAGTTAACTACTTAGAATATGGGCTTGCAAAAACGGGGATTCAGCCACCAAGTTTATCTCTCTCAAAATATTTCTTGATGATTTTATTTCCATTTGACAGCATGTTTTTTGTAAAAACATAATTTAAGACATTTTAACCTTGTTTTTATTCCATAAATGATACTTGACATTTCATTAAAGTTCTCACCCTAAAAAACCCTCTTTTTCATTGCACCTATGGGTTTTATATTAAATTAATTATTACCAATTATTTTAATTTAACTTGGTAAAATTGATTAAATATTTTGAATTATAATAATTAATATTATCTAAAAATAAAATATTAGTCTTTGACCATACTGGATAGTGAAGGCAACACAAATTAATTACCATTATTAATGTAAAAAACGAATTTGTAGGGGTTTAAACTAAAAAGATAAGGGTTAATATAACTCAAAAAAACTTGTATAATTTTTTTTACTATCTATATTTTGACCTTATAATTTATTATTATTGATAATGTTTTTTTATCCATGTGGAAAATTATAAATATGGGTATACCTTTTTTATAAATTCAAAAATTGCATTTGTGCAACTCGCCACACTTATAAAAAGAAACTCCCTATACTCTCCACTTTTCATCTTAAATTACTTTACATTAGACATTACCAACCTTAATTACTTCCCCATATCATATAGCCCTTATTTTTATCATAAATCTTTCTTAATACGGATTTCGGTGCTTAGTTGATGATGTTTCTTGAAGAAGTAGTATCGTGCCTAACGTAGAAAATTTATTTATTATCTTCTTCACCTTCTTCAAATATTTTTAAATTATGTTTTTATTAAAAAAATGTGTATATAATATATTTATTTGTTATTATTTTAATTTAATAAAATTAATCCATCTCCTTTTCCATCAAATGGGATAAAAATCACCATTCGTGTGTACGGCGGATTACCTCCTTGAAAAGAAATGTCATTTTATATCCATCATCTCCTCTCATGGATTGTTATAATGATGGATTTATAGTATATATAAGATATTTGAAATATATTTATTATTCTAGATTTATGATATCACAAATACCTTTTTAATTTCTATTCTGTAGGGGATATGATAACGATAATCGTGTATACAGCGGACTACTGCCTCACAAGGTGACATGATTTGATTTTAAATAACTCTTTTCATGAAAGGTAATATGGATATATTTAATGAATATATTTGATATTCATTAAATAAATATAATATTACTGAAATAATTTTCATTTTTAAATGATAATATATCATATTATTTCTAAAACTATAAAATGATAATGTTGTTCATACAAACGTGTGAACTACCGCCTCCATAGAGTGATGTGGCTATTATTTCATCACTAATTCACATGGATTATATATATATATATATAATGAAATAATATGTTATTTATGATATTAGTATCATTACTTAATGAAAAAATAATACATACCTTCTTTTTATAATGACTATTGAAAAATGGAAATGTCACTTATGCGTACGTACGACCTACCATCTCCATGATTGTAAAATAGTTAATTTTTCATTACCATCTTCTATGATTGGATATAAAATTATAATTCATTTAAAAATATTATAAATTACTAATTATTATTATTTATATTTTCAAATAGTATCCTCATTGACCATGGTGAACATACTAAAGCTGTTTTGAAATAATGAACCAAACATCCTCAAAACACACGACATGTACTTAACTGATTGAGTATTTAAATATTTCATCATTAAATAAATAAAATAAATGATTTAATTATAATTTATTAAAACTAGGAAATTTTATAAATAAATAAAATAATTTATAGAATCTTACAATATTGTAGAAAAAGGAAGAATATGGAATGTACATATTCTAGGTAAGAGTTTCTCGCCTAGATTTTCATTCTATAAGACATATTTCATATTCACCTCCTATTTTTATAATTTGGTGTATATATTGATTATGAATGTTTTTGTAAATATTTTATTTACAATTATTGGTGTTTATAAGTCAATATGTGGTGCTCCCTTTCATGAATTTTTTATTTAGCCATTACCCAAGTAGTAAGGGATTTGGTTTCAATTTCCTTTCATTGAGGAATATTTTATTATTACGCACCTAATTTAATTTTATATGGTATATATACTACCTTTTTATATTTAATATCATGGTTCCTTCATACATCATGGTATATTTGAGTTTTTATTTGGATTATTTCATTCAAGTGGAATTGACTTGAATTTAACCTAGTGGTGTAGGATTTCATAACGAATTTTATTTTCATTGGGTTTTATTACTTCTTTGTCAATATTATTATGACACGATTATGTTTCTAGTGAATTTTGAATATATTATATTGTATTTAAATTTATTTATGTGTATTTAAATTTGATACACATTATAAATTCATTTATTAATTCTGAAAATAAATGGTATCAATTTTTTTATGGTTATTCTTCTCAAATTCTCTATCTTTTGGATATATGTCTATGATATGAACCTATATTAATTTTTGAGGTGTATATATTTCTATTACAAAATTTATATCATAAATCACTTATGTTAATTATATTTAATGTTTCTTATGAATTTATTCTTTCATTGTGAAAATGATTTAAGAGTTACCAAAGTGGTAAGGGCTTCATGATTCAATATCCTTTCCTTAGGGATTATTCATGTTAATGATTTTTTTGGATGAAATAATGTGATATTATTATCATAAAATGAACCCCTTTTATTTTAATGGTTATTAATGTGGTTCACATGTTTATTTCCCAATTAATCCATTATTTATTAATGAAAAATAAAGAAAGTCGCCTCTAAGTGATACCGAACCTGAATTTTATTTTAGATTGTGTATCTTTCTCTTCAATATCCGTTTATTATATAGTTTTACCAAAAAACATCTTTTATAAAATTTAATTATTTCCTAAAAAAATTTACATGATATAATACCTTCTTTTAAAAATAATTAAAGTCATATTTCTAAACTTTTTTTAGATAGGTAACTTTTGACTCCCTTTTTGAAATTTTTTGGAAATAATGTTTACTTTTTACATCTATGACATGAAAAGATTTTCTATCCCAGAGGTCCATTATTTTTCTTAAATTTTCCATTATATTCTTCCAATTTTTTTCAAAGGAAAATATTTTTTCAAAAAAAAAATTATTTTTTTAAAAGTGCTTTTCATAATGAAATGGATGTTTTCCTCAATAATGTTTTTTGTTATTTTTAGGGTATTTCAATTCATCATCGACTAAAACCCTTATTGTTACTTATGATCCATTAGGTATATTTTGTAATGAAATCATCTTAATTATTTATTTTGATGAATTAATATTTTTTTAAATATATTTTCAAGGAGCCTAATTATTTTCAATAGGTTGACCATGTTTCAAAGTGATTTTTAGGGAACTCCATTCATTTTAACGGGTTAATTTGGGTTTAAATTGATTATTATAGAACCTGTTTCTTAACAACTATTTACTTATATTTTAAATATATTTTCAAGGAACCCATTTCTTTATCATAGGTTAATCATGTCTTAAATTGATTGTTATAGAGCATGTTTCATTTAAACAGGTGAATCAAGAAAAGAAAAAACAATGATTATTGTTATGTTGATAAGTGAATAATTCTAAATTTTTTATTCAAGAAAGTTACCTAGAAATTATAAATGATCAAGGGTGAAAAATTATATCTTATATTATGGATGTTCCTAGATATCACTTGGTGAACCTCATATTTCTTATATAACGGGTTCTCCTATATAGCACCAAGTGAACCTGATATACCTTAGACAATGGGTGTGGCAAGGTAGTTCTATGATACATTCAGTAATGTTCCTAATAATAATAGAAAACAAATAAGGATTTACTAATGATTTTATCCAATTAATTAACTCAGATCTAGTTATTTTTTACAAGAGTTTACAATTGGTTTTGAAGAAGATGTTCCATGATTCTAACATGTTTTCGTTATGCATAACATGGGTTATAAATGTTTCATTTAATAATTTTTAAAACCACATGGCTCAAGATTATTGATTTTGGGGAGTATTTACTTTGTTAAAGAAGTATTCCATGTTTTCATGAATGATGATCCAAGTATTCATGGGTGTTATTTCTCTTATCTTATGCTCATGAACTTTGATTATATAATAAAATCATTCTTCTCATTTTATTATCACTAATGAAATTTAATTTTTAATGCTGATGTTTACCCTTTTTGATAATTTTAACTCTCCCTTATTTTTTCCAATTTTATAAGGTTATCAGTAATGATTTTTGAATGAATTATTTCTACAAGTGTTTCCTATAGATAATGATAAATACTTACTGTGAGATAATAAAAGCTGTGCAGAGTGGAAAAAATTCACATTTAAGGACAAGTGAATTGTGTGTGTAATTGTTTGTCCTAATTATCTAAAACATTATACATATAAGTTCCTTTGGTACATAAGTGATCCAATTTTTTCTTTAAATATTATAATTTTGTGATGGTGAAAATTAAGTCACCTTCATCAGTATGAAAGAATGAAATATAAATTTTATGATTTTAGCACTAAATATGGGAGTATAGGGTTGAGGGTGTCATAGTTGGTATCATACAAGGGTTTATAAAACATTGGATATTATGGTATTTTTCATGTGAGGTTATCTTAATAGTTATGGATATTATCATATTTCTATATGATTAAGGTTGATCATAAGTTCAAAGTCTTAGACACCCCATTAAATATTTTAAGTGATGAGATATTAAAGTGATTAATGAAATTTTATGAGATTTTTTATTAGTATGACATGTTTGTAAAGATTTGGTTTAATATGAAGTATTCTTATACATTTTTCAGAAATATATTTTTAGCTATTGATAAAGTTTTTCATTTATATTATCTTGGATAATGAAATAATTTTGGGAACATGTGTTTCATCATATATATGGCCATGGGAATGATAGTGATTTTTTTACTAACTCTTTAATATCATTTTAGAATAATATCAATATATTTTTGGGATTGTAAGATGAAAGGTATGATAATACCTATAATGTTAAATAACCCTTTAATGATTAGTTTATTTGGGATATATAGTCATTTATATATGGAATGATTGTGGTTTAGTGTAGGTATTGTGGTTAAATTTTGGTGATTAATGTACAATTTAATTATATTAAGGTTTATTCATTTTGGAAAATATCTTATCATGGGACAAAAATTAAGGTTTTTGTTAATTTTTAAAGATATGGGGAGTAGAATTATAATCCATTTTATGGTTATGTGGTCCTTTAAAAATTGATTTATGTGCTTCATGGATGAAAAAAATTCTTAAATGCTCATCCTTTGGTGGAAAATGTGATATTATCATGGAAATTGATAAAAGGATGAAATTGTAAACATAAAGTAAGTATATTTCTTCATGATATTATTATATATGGTAAATTACTTACATGTCTCTAGGAAATGTCTCTTGAAACAAAATGTAATATTATTATCATCATTTCCCATGATATAAATGACCTTATTAAGAAACTTTGGTTTATTGTTTTTTGGCTACTCATTTTATCATTATGATTCACTTTCTTTTGATCAAATCTCTTTATCACCCTATATAAAAATTTGGGCATTGCACTTTTATTCCATGAACAAATACTCTCTTCCCACAAATTTTCTCCTATTTTTAAGCCTAGAATGTGTTATTCTATATGACCTTTATACTTTTTTTGTCTCTTATCAAGAGGATTTTTTATTGACCCTTTTTATGATGTGGGTTTCCAATATAGGTATTTTTTTAAAGTGTCAAACATTTATTAATGATATCATGTTAAAATTGTGATGATGAAATTTATTATAGGGGATAGGATGTAACATCCATATATTTTAAAATAAGAACATTATGTTCTATAGCATATTAAACATGCAGCACCAAGTTCAAAAGTCACGCGAGACATATAACCATTATAACCTAGATCTTAAATTGAAGGGTGTAAATAATACTAAATAATTTGAAATATATATATATATATATATATATATATTTTATACTAAATGTAAATTATTGATAAATTCTTAGTACATAATTTGTAAATTTTTAGAAAAGTAATTTTAATCTTCGAAAATATATTTTCTTCAAAAAAGATTCTTAAAGATTTTTCTGAGAAAATATAATAATTATTATTTTTAAGATTTAGAAAATATATAACAAAAAATTAAATACATTATTATATCACAATATCAAAAATATATTTGTGTGATATTTTTGTATTTTTTATAAAATACTTAATTTTTATGAATAGTAAAAAATTCATATTTTTGTAAAAATATCATTTCATTTCAAAAAATTAAGTAATTTTAAAGTAACATTATTTTTTCAATATCATTTCATTAAAAATAATTGTTATTTATTTATATTTAATCCACTTAATTACATTTAAATCATATTTATATTGAATTTTAGATTATATTTTTTTATTCAAAATGAGATTTTTTTTGGGAGCTGTTTAAAAGTGCATAATGTTTCTCCATGTTAATTAATTAAGAGGATCCATAATGAGTATTTTTTAAATAAAATTTATAGATTTTATAATACTAAATATTAATTTTTATACAAACAACGATTATATTTTGTCATATAATTAATATAAAATCTTCATTTTCTAGAAAAATATACATCTTCAAAACCCACATTTTCATAATGTCTATATGTTTTGTTTTAAATTTAAATTTTACACATTATTGAAGTAAAGTAGGAAAAATGGATTAATTATTTTGAATAATTATAATTTATACTCTCCAATAGGTTCAACTTAACTTTTAACCTTAATGAATTGTGTATATAGTAAAAATTAATTATCATAGTTAAGGTACAACAGATTTACTAGGAGGTTAATCCTAAAATATAAGGGTTAAAATGTCCTAATTATTTTATAGAATATATATTATAGAAGTATTTAGACCTTATAATTTTGAAGTCTTTATTATAGTTTATTTTGGATCCTTGTTTCATTTTACAAACAAGGGTACACCTATTTCATTTCAAACATTAAAAGTGTGCCAGTCACCTAACTCATAAAAGTCAACCCCTACCCTCTATTATACAGATATAAAAATCCCATTGTATCAAAAAATACCTAAAAATTTAATTCCTCACTTACCTCCCCACTTCATATAGACCTAATTTTGATCATAAATTCATCCTAAGAATGTTTTGGGTGCTTAACTAAGGAGGATTCCCGAAGAAGTATCATGCTTAACTGGGATTCTTTATTTTATGTATTCTTCCAAATCATTAAAATATTAGTCAATTATGATTAAATAATATCACCAGTATACCACATATACTTATATTTTTTATTTTAATGTAATATCTTTAATCAATTTCCTCTTTCATCAAATGGGGTATGAAATCATCATTCATGTGTACGGCGAACTATTGGCTTGCAAACCGATGTCATTAATTCTACATAATCACCTATCAAGGATTATTATAATGGTAAATTTAAAGCATATATTTTATATTTGTAATATATTTATACTTTCAGAGTTATTATATCACTTATACCTTCTTAATCTCTATTCTGTGGGGGATACGATAACCTTGCTTGTGTGTAAGGTGGACTATCGCATCACGAAGAGATGCGATTAATTTCTCACAAACACATCAAATGGAAGGTAATAAGTATAATTTTAATTAATATATGTAATTTAAATTACATATTTACAATGATTAAAATATAATATATCATTTTATTTCATACATAAGAAAATTATAACATTATTGGTGCATACGCCTCAACTACCACATCCCCGAAGTAACGTGATAACTTTTCATCACTCAATCGCATGGATGATATATATATGTATATTTAAATAAATAATTTGGTATTTATGATATTATTATAATTTTGGAAATGTGAAATAATTCATAAATTCTTTCCATAATGATCATTGAAAAATGGAAACGTTACTCAGGCGTATGTATGACCTACCTTCTCCATCTTTGTAACGTAGTAAATTTTTCAAAACCATATTAAACGATTGGTTTTAAAATTATAATTTATGTAAAATTTAATTAATATTTCATGTTTATTATTTTTTTATTTTTTGAAATAATGAACTCTTTTACTATGGTCAACACATTGAAATTTTTTTAAAACAATGAACTGAACGTCCTCAAAACACCCAACATGAACTTGAATATGTATTAAAGTGTGTAATAATTAATAAAAAATAATAAATTATGTAAGTATAAGGTATTATACCCCATATATTGTCTTGATAAATAAAATAATTTATATAATTTCACTATACATGAGTTATATGAAACACATAGAAAGTATGGACACAATATAAGGGTTTCTCATCTCTATTTTACTTTTGTGAGACATAATCTATATTCAACACTTAATTTTATTATGTGTTTTATAAACATACCATGAATGTATTTTATTAAAAATTTAGAAAAAATTATTGGGGTTTGTAAATCCATATGAGGTTCCAATTTTCATTAGGTTTTGATTTAGATATTACCCATGTAGTAAGGGATTTTGTCTTAATTTTCTTTTAATAAGTCATATTTTATTGGTTTCACCTAATTTAAACTACATGGTGTATATAATAATCCATTAAATATAATATAATTAATCCTACATACATCATGTTATTTTATTTTTCTATTTAAATTATTTCATTCAAGGAAAATTGAATTGAAATTTACCATGTGGTAAAGGATTTATTAACTAAATTTTATTTCATTTAGTTATATTACTTCTTTATTTACATTATTATGACATGATTATATGTGAAATGACTTTTTATTATCTTATGTCGTATTTTAAATTATTTTAATTGTATTTAAATTTGATATAAATAATATATTCAATGATTAATTCTCAAAATCAATAGTTTTATTTTTTAATGGTAGTTGAAAAAACAATATCTATCTTTGAAACACATGTTTATGATATGAAGCTATATTCATTTGAGAGGTATTTATAACACATTTTTTACATGCATACCATGAATTTTATTATGTTCAAGATATTTAAATTTTCATCTGAGATATTCTTTCATCGGGCTTGCAATTGAAGAGTTACTAATACTATAAAGGCTTTATGTTACAATATCATTTTCTTTAATATAGTTTATGTCCAAAGTTATTTTGGAAGAAATAATGTGATATTATTTACATGAAACAAATTTATCATATTCTACTCTAGTTATAAATTTGGGTCCCATGATTATTTTCCATTTCATCTATTATTAATTGATAAAACATCAATAAATTCATTCATATGTGATATCAATATTGTATTTTCATTTAGATCTTGTATTCTTATAATCTATAACCATTTATTCTGAAATGTTTTCAAAATATTCATCTTATTAAAAAAATTATTTCCTCAAATCATTTTAAATGATCTTCTACTATCTATTAAAGGTTTTAATATTAATTTTTCTAACATTTTTCAAATGGGTAACTTTTGATTCCAATTTTAAAATTATTTTGAAAAGAATGTTTATTTTGAACATTTATGACATGAATAGATTTTCCTTCCATCAAGTCCATTATTTTCCATAATTTGTTTATATGTCTCCAAGGATTTTTTCAAAGAAAAATATTTTCATGATATTTTTTGAACTCTTAGTTTTTTAAAATTATTTCTCAATTCTTAAGGGTTATTTTCTATAAGAAAATTTGTAATGGCCTTTCCCTTCATTAAAGTCAACAACCCTTATTGTAAGGTATGATCTAATGCAGATATTTTTTAATAATACAATCATTATATATTTATTTATTTGGATTGATATTTTTTCTATGTTATTTTAAAGGACCACATTTATTTTCCACAGTTTAATCTTGTTTCAAATAGATTTACATGGAACCCATTTGTTTTCCACGGGTTAATCATATTTAAAAGAAATTTTTATAGATTTTATTTCTTTTCTATGGGTTAATAATGATTCCAAAGGATTTATATGAAACCCATTTCCTTTCTACGATTTAATCATGATTCAAATATATTTTTATGGAAGATATTTTCTTTTCCACTAGTGAATCATGCAATTAAAAAACAATTATTATTGTTATGTCAAAAATTGAGTGATTAATAATGATTTATTCATGAATGTTATACGGAAATTATTAATTATCATAGTTGATAGAGATATATATTCTATGATAGGTGTACCCGAATTTCACTAGATGAGCCTAATATTTCATATATGATGAGTACACCAAGATATCGATGAGTGATTCTGATATAGATTATATTATGAGTACTCCTAGATTGTGCTATAATACATTGGGTAATATTTCTTTTCTTAATAGACGTGAATGATGGAGTTACTAATGGGTTTCTAATATGGGTTTACAAGGGATTCAGATATCACTAACATAGGTTTTAAATGGTTTATAAATATGATGTTACAAGATGCAATCATGGTTTTATTACCCTTACTATCGGTTTTAAATAATTCCTTTGATCAATTTTGAAATCACATGGCTCGTGATTATTGATTTTGATGACTCTTTCCTTTATTAAATCATTATTCCATGATTTCATTTTTGATGATCTAAATATTAACGGGTTTCAGTCCTCTAAATTTATTATCATTCACTTTTATTATTTCATCATACCTTTAATCTCATATTATTCCCACTAATGACATTCATTTGTTAATATGTATGTTTTCCCTTACTAAGCATTTGATCTCACCTGTATTATGTTTCCTACTCAAAAGTCTATAATGAATAATGTTAAATAATTTATTAATATAATTATTTCTTATGGACGGTCATGGTCACTTAATTTTAAATAAATAAAATTTGGGTTATGTGGGATAAATTCACATTCAATGACATGGGTATTTTTTATGTAAGTGTTTGTCCTAATTCTCTAAAACTCTAAACCTAAAAGATACTAGGGTATATAATTTATCCAATTTTTCAATTTAATGTTTTCTATTTTGGTAGGAGAAAATTAGGTCACCTACATCTGTATCAAATCTATGAATTTATAGTTTATGACTTTGGAATTGGATCTAGTAGTATAGGTCTAGGGATGTCATACACTCTATCCTTCTACATAACAGTACAATACTGGCATTTTTTATGCACCACTATAAATTAGAAATCATTCCTTAGAAGACTGTAGAGTTAATATCAGTGCACTAATAAGTGTCCTCTTACCAAATTCATTCATTCCATACATTCCCATGACTATGTGAATTTAACCCATCTTGTGTTAACTTGGTTACTAGGATGGACAACTGGATGAAATCCTGAGAAAATTGCAACTAATATCCTTAAACTATGAGGAAACATCATATCTTAGTTATGTTAGTTTATTTAGGTCATTCATTAACTACTATTTTCTTGTAGGGGTCAAAATATATCCCATATTTTTAGAAAATATGTCGAAAAGAAGAAACATCATTTCGAAAAAATTAACACTTTCTATACTTCCCATATAATTTTATTTGTGGGTCTCCAAAATTATTTATAGATGGATATCATTCTCTTTATTGATCTTATATTATATAAATATGTCATTAAGTAATACCACTAAAATTTTATCAAGATAAAACTTGAAAAATATATTTATCATATCCATAATTAATGGGGGTGCCTTAGTCAATCGAAAATTCATTACACTAAACTCGTAGTGTTAATACCTTATTCTGAATGTCATATTCAGTATAGCGTCCTTATTTACCCTTAACTGATTATAACCCAATAAAAGGTCAATATTTGAAAAGTTTTATGATCCTCTTAGTTGGTTAAATAAGTTAAAAAATGTGTGGAAAATGATGCTAATTATTTATAGTAGGGGAATTAATATCCCCATAATTGATTGGAAATCCTTGGATCAAACCTTCTTGTTCATTGAAAAAATGTTGCCTCGCCATAGTGAAACACTCGTGAATGTAAATCCATTATAAATGAACTCTACAGTCTATTTATTTAACTATATACACTCTATCAATTCCATCCTATAAGGAGTTTTAGATACATTTCTTGCATCGGGAATGAGTTCAATAAAGAACTCAATTTCAAACTACAGTGGGTTGCTCCGTAATTCATCAGGAAAAACATCAATAATATTATATACCATGGTTATATACTCTATTATTGGGATTCCTTTCTCATCCATATATTTCTCCTGATCTTCTACTTCACCCAATATTATAGTATATAGAGCTACTTGGGTGGGTTCCATACATGTTTTTAAAGATGAAGTTTCCCCTATAAGGACAAGAAATTCAACTTCATCTTCTCGAATTGGAATCACCTTCTCTTGGAAATTATTTTTTTACACTATAAATTGAAATCCAATCTATACCTAGAATCATATCTAAGTCAAACATGGTAATAATAACAAAATTTTCAAATAGGTTATGCCCAGGACTATTAATTAGAACTACTTGATAAATTTTTATTATCATAAGACTTTCAAAAAGTGTCTCAATTGATAACTCTCTTACTCAAGCTTTGGAAAATATCTAATTTTTTTAATAAAAATAATACATTAAATAATAACATCTAGAATAATATATAGCATTATATAAATTTCGGAAATGATCAAATTACTTGTAACCATGTCATTAAGATCAAGGAATTTAGCTCTAGTAACGTCAAAAGATTGTCCCTTCTACCATGGTATTTTATTAGGTAAATTCTTTCTACTTTTGGTAAAAAAAATTATATAATATCACTTCTTCTTGTAGTTAATGAATTAAATATAAACAACTTATATATTTACCTATAATTATTTATTTTGATGACCTTTTTATCTATAATTTTAAAAAATCATATTAGCCTACTGAAATTTCTTTGTTGAGATTTACCACAGGTATCACATGTGGGAAATCCTATTCTTCCTTTCTTCCCAATATCTGCATAGTTCTTCCCATTATGATCAGAAGGCCACTTCTTCCCCTAATTCTCCATGAATACATACATACTAGAAAACTCCATTTCTACCATAATAGTTCTTGATATGATATCTTCATATAAATAGAAATTCTAAGAGACCAATTATCTTCAAAGGATTAGTTGTAACACCTCAAATTAATAATTCATATTGATTTTTATTCTACAAGTATAGTATACATCATTCCTAACTAACATTTTTATGTTATCCTCATGATCAATTATATTTTCTTGCACCTTTTTTCTTTTTTTGAGGAACTACATTTTTATTTCTACTATTTGGTCACATGGGAAAAAAATCATTGAATACCTACATAAAAGTCCCCTATTCCATGTAATTGAGATCATATTACTCTTTATTTTTCAGATTATAGATCACCATTGGTCTGAATCTCCCTTTAGATGATAGAAAAAATAATGTTTTTTTATGTTCACAAATTCGCAAAGAAATAAAGGATATTCCGTAGGGACACAATTCATTATTCAACTACCAATGGATTTGTAGTTCCACTGAATGAAAAGGGTTTTTGTCTTGAGAATTTATCTGACATAGGTACACCATGTTGTGGATGAGTAGGATAATCTATGAGAGAAATATTATTTTTCATAACTTGGATCAACAACCCCAATATGGTTATGAATTTATTATCCTCAACTCCTGCTTCATTATTTTTTTCCGAAGCTATATCCCTGTATTAACTATTTTTGTTTATATGGTTCTTATTCCACTCATTAGTTACAATATTTCTAAAATGGAATAATAATAATTTGATTATAACATTTAATTTTAAAATACAATTCCAATTAATATTTCTAGAATGCTCCCTATAAATCTTAAAGGCTTCTCACAGTACATTAGATATCTTAATTAGTTTATCTAAATTTAATGTACAACGATTCTACTGAACATTATTTGATACATATTGGAACAACATATAATCTATAAATCATGACCTTCTTGTCATATTACATTATTTTTTAAGGTAAAAGAGTTCCCAAATGATAAAATAGTTTATTAGTCTTGGAAGACCATATATATACATACATTACACTTGAAAAAATAAGATACAACATGAAATTATTTTTATAACATGGTATTCACTTCTATAATATCCTATAATATTACACATTATCATCATGTAGCTTTCTTGGGGAATGAAAAAAAATTAATGTGAAATCATATTCTTAGTATGGAGTAGGATACAATAGAAGCTTACTTAAATTTAACATCGTATATATGATCTGGAAAGAATAAATGAACAACATGAGTAAATAATCAATTGAAACAGATGAAATTATATATCCATAATAATAAATTAAAAATTTGACTAAAATAATCTAATATATCAAATTTATGGAATGAATAATTCCTAAAATCAAAATAAATTAAATCAAGGCCTCATTCCAAGGTATTTTTCTTTTCTTTGAGACCAGAGTAAAGACATTATCCTATAAACATAAGATGCATACACCAAAAACCTTACTATTTTCCCTTGTGAGACCTATTTTTGTGTTCATGGAAAATATAGTCACCTAAGGTTTTCAGACATAAATATTACATATTTTATATAATTATTAAATACATTCCACAAAAAGACACATGAGGACCATAAAGGTTTGAAGACAATGGAGAAACGATATAAAATATTTTTAGTTATTCAAATATCTTTAACATTGTAAAGACCCGTAAAATTCAAGGGAAATTTTTTTCTTAATTTTCTTTGGAATTTTACAAGAGCGGGGTTTCTGACGGAACCTGATTCCGAGGCCCGGAGTGCCCGGAATCAATTTCCGAAGTTTGGCTCGGGTACGTTCAGTGAACGAACGAGCGGGAATTCCTAACTTTTGATCCGGTGCTCAGAATTGAAATCTGAGGGCACCGATGAACTCGCAGCGCCGATATTCACTTAAGGAGACCTTTTCCGAAGTTGCGTTTGCCTAGGAGGAGATGTTTAATTTGTCTGGATGAAATGAAGAGTAAAATAAATTTGTTATACAATATTTATTTTATATCTTTAAAGTGGTTATAATATTTTGTTGGAAGTTGGGTGGTTTAACCACCTAAGAGAGGATTAAGGTGAGGAGGGGCCCACCCGAGCCCCACCTTTTCAAATTCCCTAACTCCCCTCTCTCCCTCTTAAAGGCTTGACAACTTAACATTTAATTAATTATACAACTCATGTATAATTAATAAGTGAGTTTAAATTTGAGTTTTTGAAATTCAAACTCTTGAATTTCAAAGGTTGGGTTGTGTTAATAAATTAAGTGTGAGCTTAATTTATTTTTGGGTTAGTTTCTTTGTTACTTGAGAGGATTGGGAGAATCGTTGAGAGACTTGAAGATCTTCTTCGTCTTCGACGAAGAACGTGAAGAACGGTTCTTCTCCGACAAAGAACATCGATCCCACGACATTCGAGACTCGGCGTCCCGGATTCTTCCATCTTCATCTTCCTCCTCGACAAGGGAGAAGTCGCCGACCGTGGTGATCATCGCCAACAACAACGTACCTCCCTTCTTCGTCATAGCGACAAGTGAAGAGACGTCGTTTCCTCCTCGGACGCACCCCGACGTCCACGGAATCTACGTCCGACGCTGCGATGCCTTTCTCCGCGATAACCGACGTGCGACGTCAATTTTCAAGGTAGGGGTTGTTTTTAATTGTTTATTTATTTATCCTTGTCCGTGGTTCTAGCATGACTAACGTGAGGATTTTAAATATGTGTTATTATTTAACGTGAGGGGGCCGGACCGCATGAACACGACCGAACCCCCTCCTTCGTTCTTGATGTTTTATATTACGGATGAGACAAGGTGGCGTGGTGCCGTCGCACCACGCGGTTATTCACTCGATTTTATTGCGCGGCGCCGTCGCGCCGCGCCATGGAAAAAAATCATCAAGAACGCGACGCCGTCGCGCCGCGTCAAGGGGAATCGAAGGCGCGGCGGAGGGGCGCGGTGCCGTCGCACCGCGCCAGAAAAAGAACACCGTGGCCGGTTCCGGGCCGCGGCGAGACAGGAAGACCGGCGGCAGCCAGGCCGCGGCGAGACGGGAAGACCGGCGGCAGCCGGGCCGCCGGCGCCGGAGATCATGAAGGGTCGCGGCCCTACGGCCGCGGCAGAGCAGCCAGGGGCGGCCGGCCTCTTCGGTCGCCGGAGTTCAGATGAGCCGCGGCGGAGAAGGAGAAGGCGGCCGGCTGTGCCGGCCGCCGGTTCGGTTAAAAGGCGGTACCCATGGGTCCCGTGTGTTTAATAAAAACGGCCGGCTTTTGGCGGGCCGTGATTCGAAAAAGGCGGGGGGGTTTTACCCCCCGCGTGCGGCGCATGCGCGGCACCCTGGCCGCGCCGCCGCTGGCCGCGCCGCGCCGCCGCGCCGCCACCGGCCGGGCCGGGTTCAGCGGACCGGGTCGGGTCGACCCGGAACGGGTCAACCCTGTTCAGGCCGACCCAGGGGGGGTCGGGCCGGGTCGGCCCGGACCCAGACCCCCCGTTTTCGAGACAGTTTCGGTCGTTTGGCCATAACTTGAGCCAAAGACCTCCGATTGACGAACTGTCTACGGCAACGCGATCCTTGGATCGAGACGGTCGTTTCGGTATATCGCACTCAAGGTTTCAGAACACTTTGAGTTCGGTCGGGTTGGTTCGTTCACGAAACCAACTGGGCCTTTGGAGCGGAAACGCTCATATCTTGAGCTACAGACGTCCGATTGATGTACCGTCAGCTTTGTTGTGTTCCTCTTAGTGAGACGGTTCTTTTGGCATACTCCGCCTGAGGTTTGGACGCAGGTGGAGTACGGTGGGGTTGGTTTTGCCTTAAAAACCAACCGGGCCCCGGGGACGAAAATGCCAATAACTCTCAGACCGGGCGTCCGATCGACGCGTCGTCTGTTGCGTTGAGTTCCTGTTGACGATACGGAACTTTTGGATACATCAACTCTGGACTTTGTAACAGTTGATGTATCAGCCTCTCGGCTCGTGGAGCGGACCCTCCGAATGAGCTTGCTGTGTACGGGAACCCTAGTGCTGGCTGCGACTGTTACTGTGACTGCTACTACTACTGCTACTGTGACTGCGACGACGACAGTACAGAGATCCTGTGTGGATTCGACGACGACGACTTCAGCACTCAGCGATCCTACGTGGATCAGTGCTACAGGTCATGTGTGGGCCCGATCCAGTGTGGGTCCGATCCTGTGTGGGTCTTTGCGCTCAGCGGTCCTGTGTGAACCAGCGCCTACAGGTCCTACGTGGGCCCGATCCTGTGTGGGTCTTTTGCGGGGGTTAGTTACCTATCGATCCTTCGTGGGTCCGACGACTTAGATGGATCAGAGATCATCTTTATCGTCTTTCGAAGATATATACCTGTGTGAGCTGAATCCTATTGCTTTCCTGTGTGGATTGTGTTGTGCAATCCTGTGTGGATTACGTTTTGCTTTCCTGTGTGGAATACGTTTACTTTCCTGTGTGGACTGAGTTGTACTTGGGCTCGGAGGTTGGTGCGTATTTGAAATTGATGACTTAGGTATATGTATGGTCATATACCTAAGCAGTGTCGGTTGTTACTTCGTGATTGTACCTTTCTTCGTGGTTTATCCTTTGTGGATTTGAGAGACCTTCAGGGGTCTCGGGGTCCCTACTGAGTAGCTTATACTCACCCCTGCACGGGCTTTTCCCGCACTACATTGTGTTGGTTGCAGACGACGGACAGCGTTGATCTTAGCTGAGGCTTGCAGAGCAGGACGGTACCTGGAGGTGGACCACTGGGCGGGACGTGCTCGGAGCGGACGGCGGGACCCGTGGAGCAGTGGAGCTATCTGTACCCACCCTTCAGGTGGGATTTCCAGTGGACAGCTCGGTGTAGCGGCTTTTACTTTTCAGTTACTGTTTTCCCTTTCGAGTTGTACTTTACTTTCAATTTGGGTTTGTATACTGGCCCATTTACTTTTCCGCACTTTCAGTTGTACTCTGCTTTTGCTTAGTATTTATTTTCCGCTTGCTTACTCTGTGGTGTTTGTTTACTTTACAAAGGAAATGCCTTCCCTTTTTACCGGGATTTACGCCTTGGTGCTAGTCGCTAGCCCCTGGCCTATGGAAGGCGGGTTTGGGGTAGTCACGGCACGGACCCCGAGGGCGGGTCGTGACAAATTGGTATCAAAGGAGTTCGGTTCTACCGTGAACTCTGATCTTTTCTATGTGAAGCAATAATGTTTAGCGTATTGAGTGTGGTTATCAGTCCAGGGAGCCCAGTGTTGGTGCGGCGGCCGACGTATCCGTACATCAGGACCCTGACTTCTGATTTCCGACTTAATGCACGAAAACATTGATTGCGTGTATGTTTCAAAGTTTTCTTTGTGATTTACTTGTGTCAGCTCACCAGGTATACTGTTTGATCGTGGCGCACCTGTTTCCTATTCAGGATGGCCCCACGATGGCATCCAGCTAGGGTTCCGAGAGTCGAGTGTGATGACAGCCCACCGAGCGACGAGGCTTCGGTGCAGGGCCCTTTGTCAGCAGTGGCACCGGCGGTAGTTCTACCCGCCGAGCCCCCGATGCTTCCAGCACCAGCCGCTGACGATGCGCATCGCCTCAGCACACTGCATGAGTTTCAGCGCCAGCAACCACCCAGTTTTCACAGGGAGACGGATCCCCAGGCAGCAGAGGACTGGCTGGAGGCCGTGGTACGTGTGTTTAGGCAAGTGAGGACACTAGCAGACCTCATGGTGATCCTCGATGCGAGACTACTACACGCAGCAGCAGGACGATGGTGGAGCTTGATGCTCCAGGTGCACGATGAGGCATCTCTACTTTGGACGGACTTTGAGAGCCTTTTCCGCTCGGAGTTCGTCCCAGCCACCCTTCGTGCGGTGCGTATCGAGGAGCTTCTACAGTTGCGGCAGGGCAGCATGACGGTCGCTCAGTACTCGGTGAGATTTACTGATCTCTCGCGCTACTCGACCGACATGGTACGAGACACATTCTTCCGGGCCCGGACCTTCGAGCAGGGTTTGAGACATGAGATCAGGGCATCGCTGATCTCCCTCAGCATACCGACTCAGACAAGAGTACTGGAGTGGGCCATTTTGATCGAGAGCTTCCTTGCTGAGTCTGCACCAGCACTGAGACCCACCGTAGGGCGGCACGTGGCGGAGTCTTCCGCGGCAGGCAGTCGACGGATGACTCAGGGGTCCAGACAGACCAGACCTTCGGGCAGACGACCTCAGGACACTGGCTCAGCAGTGCGGGGCACACAGCGCGGAGCCAGTCTTTCGAGTGGAAGACAGTGCTATGCATGCGGCGGGCAAGGTCACATGGCTCGTGACTGCCCGACCCGCCATGCAGAGGATCAGCAGACGGTTGAGGAACCACCTAGGCAGAGGCAGAGGTTCGACCGTGGCGGTCCGCGGGGAGGAGGCGGACGAGGCAGAGCAGCTGGCCGAGCAGCAGGTGGTGGGCGACGTTTTGAGGCTCTACCACCACCACCACCAGGAGGTCCACCCCGACCTCAGGGGAGAGCACAGCTTCAGGAAGCTGAAGCTTACGATCATGGAGCTCCGGAAGTGGGTGGACTAGTGCGGGACTAGCTCCAGGCATAGAGGCCTTGGCCCATAATGCCTCTAGCTTAGTAGTTTGTGTTGCCTTGTGACCTTGTTCTTTAAGTTGAAGTAATAAAAGACACTTGCATTGGTGACTTTTGTGTTCTTGTCTTTTGTTTGTTTTTACTAAGAGGTGCCGGTTAAAAACTGTTGACTTGACCCTCACTTGTGAGATTCGTACAGGAGGAAACCCAGTGACCACACACTGATGCCGACAGTGTGACTCAACCCTTGGAGGTGAGAGTAACGGTTGGATCTCTTTGTAGCAGCGTCGAGGCCTTACGACGTCATCCATGCCATGAATTAACTAATCATGACAGGATTGACTGTATTAGGCAAGGAACATGGTTCATCCAGGGGATGAGACCGGATTTCACTTTTCGGAAAAGGAGAAATCTTTGCAGCTAGCCTCTTTGCAGATATCCTTCGTGGATAGTGATGGAGCAGCCTTCCTCCAGTCTCTCACAGTCACCCCTCCACTACTGCAGCGGGTCAAAGAGGCACAGCGTGATGACGCTGACTGTGAGACACGGCGTGCACAGATATCCTCGGGACAGGCACCTGATGGTTTCTCCCTTGGAGCAGAGCACGACATCCTTTTCAGAGGACGTACCATGGTACCAGTCGCTTTGCGAGAGGAGGTGCTGATAGAGTTTCACACTTCTCCTTTGGCGGTACATCCTGGAGTGGAAAAGATGTACCAGGACCTCAGACGACAGCACTGGTGGCCGGGCATGAAAAAGGAAGTAGCAGAGTTCGTTTCTCGATGCCTCACCTACCAGCAGGTGAAGGCAGAGCATCAGGTACCAGAAGGCTTGGTACAGCCCTTGGAGGTTCCGGAGTGGAAGTGGGACGGCATATCTATGGACTTCATGACTGGACTTCCACGCACTTCCAGAGGTCATGACTCCATCTGGGTGATTGTTGACCGACTCACCAAGTCGGCACACTTCTTACCCATCAGAGAGCAGGGCTCAGTGGAGAGCTTGGGACGTCTCAACGTTCAGGAGATTGTGCGGCTCCACGGTGTGCCATCATCTATCGTCTCTGATCGAGATGCTCGCTTTACTTCCCGGCTTTGGAAGGGGTTACAGGAGGCGTTCGGGACACAGCTACGTCTGAGCACAGCCTTTCACCCTCAGACGGATGGTCAGACGGAGAGGACCATTCAGACTCTCGAGGACATGCTCCGCGCATGTGTCCTCGACTTTGGTCGTAGCTGGGAGGACCAACTACCCTTGGTGGAGTTTGCGTACAACAACAGCTACCACTCCACCATCAGGATGACACCGTACGAGACGTTGTACGGCCGACCTTGTAGATCTCCTTTGTGCTGGACAGACCCTGGAGAGTCAGCACTGGTGGGACCAGAGATGGTCCAGGCCACGACAGAGAAGGTCCACGTCATCCAGGAGCGGATGAGGACAGCTCAGAGCCGGCAGAATTCATATGCTGACAGGAGGCGGAGGCCACTGGAGTTCGAGGATGGCGACCACGTCTTCTTGCGGGTCTCACCTCGACGTGGTATTCGGAGATTTGGCCGAGGCGGCAAGTTATCTCCACGCTTCATCGGACCCTTCCAGGTCCTCAGCAGGGTTGGCGAGGTGGCTTATCGTCTGGCTCTGCCACCTCAGTTGCACCGGGTGCACGACGTCTTCCACATATCCCAACTGAGGAGATACATGCACGACCCGACACACATCATTGACCATGAGGAGCTTGACGTTGACGATGGGGCGACTTTTACGGAGATCCCAGTGGAGATAGAGGATTGACAGGAGTGGGTCCTACGTGGGCGATCGATTCCTCTTGTGTGCATCAGATGGCAGCATGGGAATCTCCCGGAGAGCACATGGGAGCGGGAGGCTTAGATGCATGCTCAGTACCCTCTTTTGTTTCCCTAGTTTTTGATGTATCTTTACGGGGATGTAAATCCCTGAGGTGGGAGTAATGTAAAGACCCGTAAAATTCAAGGGAAATTTTTTTCTTAATTTTATTTGGAATTTTACAAGAGCGGGGTTTCTGACGGCACCTGATTCCGAGGCCCGGAGTTCCCAGAATCAATTTCCGAAGTTTGGTTCGGGTACGTTCAGTGAACGAACGAGCGGGAATTCCTAACTTTTGATCCGGTGCTCGGAATTGAAATCCAAGGGCACCGATGAACTCGCATCGCCGATATTCGCTTAAGGAGACCTTTTCCGAAGTTGCGTTTTCCTAGGAGGAGATGTTTAATTTTTCTGGATGAAATGAAGAGTAAAATAAATTTGTTATACAATATTTATTTTATATCTTTAAAGTGGTTATAATCTTTTGTTGGAAGTTGGGTGGTTTAACCACCTAAGAGAGGATTAAGGTGAGGAGGGGCCCACCCGAGCCCCACCTTTTCAAATTCCCTAACTCCCCTCTCTCCCTCTTAAAGGCTTGACAACTTAACATTTAATTAATTATACAACTCATGTATAATTAATAAGTGAGTTTAAATTTGAGTTTTTGAAATTCAAACTCTTGAATTTCAAAGGTTGGGTTGTGTTAATAAATTAAGTGTGAGCTTAATTTATTTTTGGGTTAGTTTCTTTGTTACTTGAGAGGATTGGGAGAATCGTTGAGAGACTTGAAGATCTTCTTCGTCTTCGACGAAGAACGTGAAGAACGGTTCTTCTCCGACAAAGAACATCGATCCCACAACCTTCGAGACTCGGCGTCCCGGATTCTTCCATCTTCATCTTCCTCCTCGACAAGGGAGAAGTCGCCGACCGTGGTGATCATCGCCAACGACAACGTACCTCCCTTATTCGTCATAGCGACAAGTGAAGAGACGTCGTTTCCTCCTCGGACGCACCCCGACGTCCACGGAATCTACGTCCGACGCCGCGACGCCTTTCTCCGCGATAACCGACGTGTGACGTCAATTTTCAAGGTAGGGGTTGTTTTTAATTGTTTATTTATTTATCCTTGTTCGTGGTTCTAGCATGACTAACGTGATGATTTTAAATATGTGTTATTATTTAACGTGAGGGGGCCGGACCGCATGAACACGGCCGAACCCCCTCCTTCGTTCTTGATGTTTTATATTGCGGATGAGACAAGGTGGCGTGGTGCCGTCGCACCACGCGGTTATTCGCTCGATTTTATTATGCGGCGCCGTCGCGCCGCGCCGTGGAAAAAATCATCAAGAACGCGATGCCGTCGCGCCGCGTCAAGGGGAATCGAAGGTGCGGTGTCGTCGCAGCGCGCCAGACGACGAACACCGCGGCCGGTTCCGGGCCGCGGCGAGACAGGAAGACCGGCGGCAGCCGGGCCGCGGCGAGACGGGAAGAACGGTGGCAGCCGGGCCGCCGGCGCCGGAGATCAAGAAGGGCCGCGACCCTACGGCCGCGGCAGAGCAGCCAGGGGCAGCCGGCCTCGCCGGCCGCCAGAGTTCAGATGAGTCGCGGCAGAGAAGGAGAAGGCGGCCGGCTATGCCGGCCGCCTGTTCGGTTAGAAGGCAGTACCCGCGGGTCCCGTGTGTTTAATAAAAACGGCCGGCTTTTGGCGGGCCGTGATCCGAAAAAAGCGGGGGGGGGGGGTTTACCCCCCGCGTGCGGCGCATGCGCGGCACCCTGGCTGCGCCGCCGCTGGCCGGGCCGCGCCGCCACCGGCCGGGCCGACCCAGGGGGGGTCGGGCCGGGTCGACCCGGACCCGGACCCCCCGTTTTCGAGATAGTTTCGGTCTTTTGACCATAACTTGAGCCACATACCTCCGATTGATGAACCGTCTGCGGAAACTCGATCCTTGGATCGAGACGGTAGTTTCGGTATATCGCACTCAAGGTTTCAGAACACTTTGAGTTCGGCTGGGTTGGTTCGTTCACGAAACTAACCGGGCCTTCGGAGCGGAAACGCTCATATCTTGAGCTACGGACGTCCGATTGACGTACCGTCAGCTTTGTTGTGTTCCTCTTAGTGAGACAGTTCTTTTGGCATACTCCGCCCAAGGTTTGGACGCAGGTGGAGTACGGTCGGGTTGGTTTTACCTTAAAAACCAACCGGGCCCCGGGGACGAAAATGCCAATAACTCTCAGACCGGGCGTCCGATCGACGCGCCGTCTGTTGCGTTGAGTTCCTGTTGACGATACAGAACTTTTGGATACATCAACTCTGGACTTTGTAACAGTTGATGTATCAGCCTCTCGGCTCGTGGAGCGGACCCTCCGAACGAGCTTGCTGTGTGCGGGAACCCTAGTGCTGGCTGCGACTGTTACTGTGACTGCTACTGCTACTGCTACTGTGACTGCGACGACGACAGTACAGAGATCCTGTGTGGATTCGATGACGACGACTTCAGCACTCAGCGATCCTACGTGGATCAGTGCTACAGGTCATGTGTGGGCCCAATCCTGTGTGGGTCCGATCCTGTGTGGGTCTTTGCGCTCAGCGGTCCTGTGTGAACTAGTGCCTACAGGTCCTACGTGGGCCCGATCCTGTGTGGGTCTTTTGCGGGGGTTAGTCACCTATCGATCCTTCGTGGGTCTGACGACTTAGATGGATCAGAGATCATCTTTATCGTCTTTCGAAGATATATACCTGTGTGAGATGAATCCTATTGCTTTCCTGTGTGGATTGTGTTGTGCAATCCTGTGTGGATTACGTTTTGCTTTCCTGTGTGGAATACGTTTACTTTCCTGTGTGGACTGAGTTGTACTTGGGCTCGGAGGTTGGTGCGTATTTGAAATTGATGACTTAGGTATATGTATGGGCATATACCTAAGCAGTGTCGGTTTTTTACTTCGTGATTGTACCTTTCTTCGTGGTTTATCCTTTATGGATTTGAGAGACCTTCAGGGGTCTCGGGGTCCCTACTGAGT
This sequence comes from Viscum album, assembly GCA_963277665.1. Taxonomy (NCBI): domain Eukaryota; kingdom Viridiplantae; phylum Streptophyta; class Magnoliopsida; order Santalales; family Viscaceae; genus Viscum; species Viscum album. The sequence goes on along the minus strand of OY728155.1, from coordinate 1,496,292,613 downwards.
AGCTTATACTCACCCCTGCACGGGCTTTTCCCGCACTACGTTGTGTTGGTTGCAGACGACGGACATCGTTGATCTTAGCTAAGGCTTTCAGAGCAGGACGGTACCTGGAGGTGGACCACTGGGCGGGACGTGCTCGGAGCGGACGACGGGACCCGTGGAGTAGTGGAGCTATCTGTACCCACCCTTCAGGTGGGATTTCCAGTGGACAGCTCGGTGTAGCGGCTTTTACTTTTCAGTTGCTGTTTTCCCTTTCAAGTTGTACTTTACTTTCAGTTTGGGTTTGTATACTGGCCCATTTACTTTTCCGCACTTTCAGTTGTACTCTGCTTTTGCTTAGTATTTATTTTCCGCTTGCTTACTCTGTGGTGTTTGTTTACTTTACAAAGGCAATGCCTTCCCTTTTTACCGGGATTTACGCCTTGGTGCTAGTCGCCAGCCCCTGGCCTATGGAAGGCGGGCTTGGGGTAGTCACAGCACGGACCCTGAGGGTGGGTCGTGACAAACATCATCAGTAAATATCTTCACATCTAGAAATATTATTAGACATACCCAACTTAATAAAATTTTTTATAATATGAAGAGATGAAACATAAGAAAGGGATATCCCTGATTCTCATGATTGGTAAACCTAGGAGATATTAATCGATGATCATAATAAATAATAATACCATCATAAGGGTATGAGATAATTAATATAACATAAAAATAACATTCCTAATTTATCATGGACCATAATTATGATTCATGGATTAAAATAAAATCATTTCAGAAGATATAAATCATAAGAGTGAGAAATAGTAATAAATTAATCATGAACTATAAGTTTATTTCATATAAGTATAGAACTATAATAATTATAAAAAACATTTCATATGCCATTTTCTTACTACTGATGCAATGAAATTATAAAATATCATGTATCAATACCTATTTCCCATTTTTGATCAAGCACGTCGACTTGATTCCCATAATAGATCACACTAATTGACTAGTTTCATATAGAAGTTTGAGAACATCTATATACATACCAAAATAATCTCATAAGATATAAGAGTTTACCTAATTCATTATAAGGATATATAATTCTAGGGGCACCAATCAAATAATTAAAATTTTATAGATGTGAGCTATAATATCATAAAATATTCATCACATCATAACCTATGAAAATGAAATGGGTTTCAAAAAAATTAATCATGGAATAACCGATGGAAAATAGAAAAATCATAATAATTTTATTGATTCATCATAACATAACCCATGGAAAAAAGAAATTGGTTTCATATACATTTCATCATGGAATAACCTGTGAAAAAAGAAATGGGGTTCATAATCTTTACATCAATTCATCATAACATACCCATTAGAAAAATAAATGAGTTTCTTAAATATATTTTCCAAATTATCATAAACTATCTATAGAAATAGTAGGGATTGTTTCATGGTATTTAATCCCCAGTAGAGTATAAGTAGAATCAATAATTGTTGTCATTGATGAATAGAAATACCATAAAAGGTCATTAAAATCCCTCAAGATGAAAATACCCTTTACCCCTTGAAAATAGTTTTTCAATTTCTAAAAAATTTCTTAATATTAAATAAAACATTTTCTCTTGAAAAATATTATAAACATGTAAGTGAATGTTTAAATTATTATGTTATCATGATAGTAGAAATATATTTCATTTTGTAGAGGTTAAAACAAATATTCTTTTAATAGTTTTAGTAAAAATTAAAAATATCCTTATTTAAAAAAGAAAAATAATATTTACTATAATCCATTTTATAAAAAATAAAACATGGGTAATAAAATTTAATATTCCTTTGATAATAGTAAAAATATTTTTTAAAACATTTTTAGAAAAAAAGGACATGGAAGAGAAATGATTTTTTGCTAAAGAGGTTAATAAATTCATTTTTCATTAAATAATAATTTTTACATCTAGAGTTCTTAGTGAGGGTAAAGTAAAGTAAAACATTAAATTTCTAGAAATAAATAGAGGGGAATAAAATTAGTGACATTCTTGATATGTATATCATGAAATTTAAGCATCTAAATAATAATGATAAACAATCCCAATAAACAATGTGATTGTAACATAAAACTCTTACCACACTATTATGTTTTGAATCATATGACTCGTGAAAGAAATCGAATTATAATGATATTTATGTAAAATAATTTTCATGATAAAAATAAGAAAATACATTTATTGGAAGTGTATACACTACATAAAATAAAAAAGTGGTGAATATGGAATGTGTCCTGTGAAAGTAAAATTATGATGAAAATCCGTTAAAATAGTCATAAAATTGAAGTGAAAATTAATCATTTAAGTGATTATATGTGAAAATTTTAAATTAGATTGAAAATAAAATAATTTAAATCATAATAAAATTAGATTAAACTTCTCAGAAAATCATTACATAATATAATCAATGAACAAGTGATATAACCAAATAAAATAAAATTAGGTTGTGAAAAAACTTACCACTTGGGTAAAATTCATGTCAAATCCCCTTCAAAAAAATCATATAAATTGAAACTTAAAATAAAATAATGTTTGATGTATTAATTATATTAAATTTAAAAGGGGAAACATATATACCAAATAATTGAAATTAGGTACATAATATAAAAATATGTCTTAACGAAAGGAAATTGAGATAAAACCCCTTACCTCAGGTATTGACTTCGTTCATACATGTTAAAACCTCATGTATAATAAATATTGTTATATTATAAGCTTATAATAGATCCATACATTTATATATCATACCATATGTTTTTTAATTATTTCATTTTATCTCCCCTTTATTTACAATTCTTTGTTAATATTAGTTTTCCATAAAATAACTGCTTTATTTTTCATGTATGCTTTGGTTTAGTAGTTTAAGAGTTTATAGATTGATCATGGTTTATATGTTTATCGTTATATTATAAGCCTATAATAGATCCATATTTGTAAATATCATACCATATGTTATTTAATTATTTCCTTTTATCTCCCATTTATTTACAATTCTTAGTTAAAATTAGTTTTCCATAAAATAACTGCTTTGTTTTTCATGTATGTTTTTGTTTAGTAGTTTAGCTGTTTATAGATTGATCACAGTTCCATCAAATACATAATTTTAATAATTATATAAATATCATATATATATATATATGAAATTAATTTATATTCATCCAAAAAAATAATAGATTGAGAAATGATTACATGTTTATGGAGATGGTAGGTCGTTCGTACGCATGAACACTATTTTTATTTTTTGACAGATGGAATAAAGGAACAGTAAATAATAATGAAAATTGTTGAATTATTAGTATATTTTATAAATTATATACATTCATCATATCCAACTATATTATCTTTCCTATAATAATAAAATGAAAAACTTATTCACATCTCTTCATGGAGGCGGTAACCCATACGTACGTACAAGCAATGTTATCTTTTTTTCCAATAAATTCAATGGAAATAAAGTATGGGTTATATTATAATTACATATTTATAATTATTTATGAAATATAATATATATATATATGTGTGTGTGTCTGTGTGTGTGTGTTTTTCGTGATAGAGAGTATATTAAATATATAATATTATCTTTCTCTTAGAGGTGGTGATGGAAAACGAATTCCATCAGTTCATGAGGCGGTAATCCTTGGTACACACAATTGGATGTTTTGTTTATCGTTTAATGGAATAGGGTATGGATATAGGTTATAAAATTAAAATAATAACAACGTTGTGTATGACATATTTTGGTTTGATTATTTAATCCAAATTTAAGACCATTTGAAACAGGTAGAAGAAGAAATAAAATTTAAATGCTTGTTTAAGAGGGTTACCTTTTCTTCAGAAAACCTATTTCATTTTCCACCAAATAACATCCTAAAAATGTTTTATAATAATAAAACACAATATTAAATGTTAAGGGATGTATGGAATGCATTTAATATGGAAATTTTTTAAAAAGGCTATTGAAGTGTGGATAGGATAGGATAGGAGGTGACCTTTTATAAGTTATAAGAGTAAGAATATAAGAATTGTTTAATGCATCAAGTTAATTTAATTTTTTTATTATCATATTAAAATACATAAAAATTGTGAATATTATAGTAAAATATGATTTTGAGTCTATATCAAATCATAAAATAAAATTTAGACAATATTAGATTAGTTTTTTACCATTATATTTTTGTAATATCACACTTTAACACATTTTGAAAATTACCATGGTAACAATGGTTTTACACTATAGGTAAAAATAGTTTATATAAGAGGAATATTGTACCACAAATGGTTCATGGATGATATTTTCAACCATTAACTGATATATTGTTCTAATAGAGTATTTTTAGGAATTTCAATTTATTTTATAATATAGTATTTATTATAAAATATCATTAATTTAATTATTAGAACTACAAAAATATTGTCATTAAAAACAACATGTCATCGGTGGAATTATAATATATTCTATTCACACCTTTATAACATGTTAAATTTATGAAAAAAATCATGGATCTTAATAATTATTTTAGATTATATAAATTTAATATTTCTCAAATAATATAATTTATTTTTCTTTTAATTAAACAATTAATGCGTTAGTGTTACATACAGATTTAAGGTAACTTTTCACCCCTAAAATTTAGTTATAAATTACAATGATAAATAATAATTATTTATCCTTAAAATGAAATTTTTAAACAGAACATACCACCATTTTATCTACATGTGAACACATAAGATATTATAAAAAGTAAAAGACTCACAATATGTACTTTTCCTTATGTAGACTACTATAAGGCTCACAATAATGGCCATATGTCTTAAAAATATGAAATTTGTAGAAATTAAATGATATAAGGTCTAAATATGGACATAAAATAGAAATGAGGCAAGTTTTTACGTCATTATAACCCGTATATCTTTAGTTTTACCCATGGTAAACCTGTTTTACCCTTACCCATGGTAACATATTTTTACCGTTATTTACTATTCATTTTGACCAAAAAATAATTTTAACATATTATATAAAAGAAATTATTTTGGTAAAAAATATATATTTAATTTTATTAAATTCAATTCATAGAATTTATAGAATTTAATTTGCATATAACCCCGCAAAACATGAAAAAAACAATTTTTCAAGGTATGTATTATGCAATTATAAGACGATATTACAATAACTATATGTCAAGTCATCATAATTATATGGATTTAAATTCATATAATAATATATATAATATATAAATTTAATTAAAATAATTCCCCTTTAATGGTTTTTAAATTATTTTAAATGGAAACTCACAATGTATTTGAGAACATTTTTCAATAAAAAGTAGTATTTTTACTATTCATTGAAAATTTGAACCTCTAAAAAAATCACAAAAATTAACCTTAATATTATTATTATATGTTGAATTAAAAATTATTTCCATTTTAGTAAATATATTTTTTAATTGGGGAAATTTTTGATTATATTATTTTCTTATAAATAGTTGTAAAAATCATTTTTGAAGAAAATGTATTATTGATTAATATAATAACCTTACTAAAAAGTGACTTATTAATTAATTAGAGTTTATCAATAATATTATATTGAGTTGGAAATTTAGATATATTTCATAAAGTAGTTAATGTTATTCATGCATGTCAGTTTAACAGTTGTGCTATAACGGTCATATTTAAATAATATATTATACAGGTCAATTAAGCTCGGTGTTTCATGTTGTATACACTATAAATCATAATGTTATTATATTAAAAATCCTAGAGCTGATGAATTCTCTCTACCCTTTAATAAATTTTATCCTCGCAATTTGAAATTGGTCTAAAAAATCAAGAGTGTGATATTTTAAAATACTTTTTTTGAAAACCCACATCGTAAAAAAGTTTAATAAAACAACATATTGATAAGAGAGAAAGGAAATTGTGTATTTCATCTAGAATAATTCATAAATAGGTTCCCAAGTATTAAATAATTAGTTATAAGTAAAAATATGGATATGAATAATTCCTAAATAATGATATAAAGTGATAGAGATCATTGACCACAAAAAAGTGAATGATCAAGAGAATGTTAGTGACCACAAAATCGTAAACTAATAAGGTTTCAAAAATACCATTGATTCATTGGGAATAAAGGTAATGGGATAAAATTTTCCTTTCGAGATATTTTTCTGAACGTTGAGGGATTATTATACTATCGGATAGATAACACCATAAAACATACTTACTTGATATATGTTTATTTTATAATAACAATTTCATATGTTGGTTGTGCTTCAATCAATTTTCAATTCATTTATTACACAAAGAAATAAATATTTAAGATGATTTTTTTATACCTAAATAAATAAAATTAAATATTAATCGATTATAAGTTCAAAAAAAGTGTTCTAATTATTTCTATCAATCTTTATATAGTTTCCAAAACCCAAGTGGTTATCATAAGTTATCAATATGAATAAATATGATATATTATTCTCTAAAACCTCAACAAAATCACCCAAAGTTAAAATTAATCTATTCTATATATATTTATCCACAAAACCATTCAAAATTTTGTTTGACCAAATACAAAATTAAATAATTTATAAAATATTTCACTATAGTTCCATAACTAACTTAATATTAATCCTTGATCAATGTCATGTAACTCTTAATGTCACATACCAATTATTTTAATACCTTTATCACCCTAAAACCTAAATGAAAGGAAAAAATATTCCAAATATAAACATTATTCTCATTACTTAAATAAAATTAAAGATTACCAAATATATTCTTCGAATTTTAAAATGAAGTAAACTCCATCATAATTCACTTTGTCACCAAATCACTAGTCATTTTCAAGATCACCAGTACCATCTCATTTACATCATCAATGTAAATAATGTATTTATACCAAATAAAAATTATGTATTCGACATCAAAAACATATTAAGGGTTATCATTCCCCCAATCATGTATTTTACATAAAATATCACTTTTACATGAAATTACTTTTTTAGGTCATCAGTACCATAAAACTTATGTTATCAATTCATAAGGAAAACTATTGAAGGATAATTCTTAGTTATTTCATGATTTGTATATCAAAAATATAAGTGATGTAACACTTCAACAATATAATTATAAAATCCCAATACATAAACACATAAATCTATTTAGTTTAGATATTTCCATATAATAAGTTATTCCTTGGTCATAGAGTTAACTCTTAGATTAGGGCATTGAATCGGATAGTGACCATGTTCCGCACACATAATACAATAAACTTATTTAAAATCCATTACTCTATGACCTTCATTTTAATATATAAAATATATTCTCATTTCTTTGAGACATTCCCCTAAAGGTTTCTTCACACATTCCTATCATATAGGAAACTAAATTTATTCTCTCCATGGTCTTCATAAAATTCCATAATTCTCTTATTATGTGTTTTTAGAAACTCATCCATTTTTAAATCTTTACTAATATACTGATATAACTAATTATGCATAATCCCAAGTTTTATACTTCTGACTCCCATTTAATTTGATTCCTTGTATGGAAATTATTCCATTCTCTATTACATTCAGCTATAATATAATTCCTCCAAGTTACATTCATTGACTAAATTCATAAATCATAATGTCATAAAAAATAATCATATTTATAAAAAAATAATTTATAGGGCATGTAAATAAGTACTCCTTCTTTTCAATATATGACACTCTAGGTTCAATTTATGTCATTGATGATTATCTTCTTTTGAAATCCTACACAACAGTTTATAAACAAAATTTCAATTAATCCAATAATATCTTACAAGATTTTCAATCTTAGTCCTTATTAAGGGAACACCCACCATGCTCTATAATGATATTCATGATATACTTGACTAACTATTTATAGGGTTATAACCCCTATATTCTTCTTTTTTAAAACTAACTAGTACTCCGCCCATGCAAATGCATGGGATTAATTAGTTTTCATTCCAATCATTTGGTTATACATCATTGATCGAAAAAAATTTAATGTGTTCTACTCAATATAAGGTTTATAGTAGAAAGATGATAATTAAACTGGGAAAAATTACATTATTACACCTATAGTAGTTTACCATTGTATGCAGAGTAACTGTACTAGAAATGTAGTAGAAGATTGATGGGAAGTCAATAGAGACTGAGCAAAAAAAAGTGTATTGTTAATAATCTAAGAATTGTCAATTTATATGTGGAGTACATCAATATAGGATGACTTTACAGTTGAAATCCATTTGAAGGGACAATGTGGCATGATTTTGTAGAAAATTGGATGTCCCAAAGTAGCATAGGATATCATGTATACCGACCTGGATCAAGGATCTAGCTGAATCTCGATTTTGTAGAGATTGATCTGTATTGAAGATTCCAATGAAATCATGACTGAAATATAAAATGTTTATCTTTAATATCTTGTAAAAAATCAAGGTTTATACATTCGAAAGTGGTTTATACCTGGTCGTACTCGCTGCATGGTCGAGGGAATAACTTAGAATATCACATGACTTGTTTAGAAGAAAAAAATAACTCACATGAAATTGTAGAGAATAGATAACATGAAAGATTATTAATGTACCTGCAGTCGATTCCTTCAATCCAGAGATCTGGGTTGTAACCATTGTTTTTGGAAAAATTAACAAAGTAGAAACCATTATAGTTTTTAATCTACAGTCAATGTGAAATTATTTTATTGAATCAGTTTATGCATTGTAAATCACTAAGCGCTATACTATAATGTATAAATATGATTATATTTTCATAAATATGTAAAACCAATGCATATAGTTCGATGGTTTTCAAGAATTGAAATTTTTAATACATGATCTAAAAAGAGATACATGTATCTAAACTTATACAGTGCAGAGAATTTGTTTTTTGCGTGTACATTAATACTATTGAACTTATACAGTACGAAAACATATTAAATAGTTCAAAAAAAATATTTCTCTTAGTTGACAAATAGTTTAAAACATATGAAACACAGAACTTGATTTGTTTTCAGTAATTGAATTCATGAAGTCAATGAATGGCTTACCATAGCAGCTCCCTTGCAGAACACTTCAGTCTGTGGTTGAGCTGTATTCATATTATTTATCATCTATCCCATCTGTTTATAAATTAGGTTAGAAGAATAAATCATGAAACACCTCAGATGAAAAAACATCATGGATAAATATAAATTAGTTTAGAACAATCATTCATACAAGTGAAATAAATAGACTTTCCCAATAATACATGATGAATTGGAAGAAGTAGAGATAAGAATCATAGATGAAATAAAATAGATGAAGTATCATACATTTCAAATAAGTAATTGTATAATGATTGAAACATTCAAAATTAAATCACTATGAAATACAAAACAGTTAGTAATGGAAAACTGAGGATTTATGATAGAGAAATTTATTATTAATGAAAAAATAAATCAACTGGATTATTACATTTCCGAACAGTAAAATGAAAACATACCCAATATCATTGCTTCCTCATGTTGCATTCAGTTCAGTTTTCCTACCCAGAAAATTGGATTTTTGTTTATGATGCAGAAAAAAATAAGATTTAATCTTCTTTAGGAACATGCAATGCTTGCAAACTATTTTCCTGCCCTGAAAACACAAAAACATTAGGTGATGGTAATGTTGTTAATCTACAGTCAAGGTGCAATTATTTTATTGAATGAGTTAATGCATTGTCAATCACTAAGCGCTAAACTATCATGTATATTTATGATTATATGTTCACAAATATGTAAAACCAATGCATATAGTTTGATGGTTTTCAAGAATTGGAATTGTTAATACATTATCTAAAAAGAGATACATGTATCAGAACTTATACAGTGCAGAGTATTTGTATTTTGCCGGTACATAAATACTCTTGAACTTATACACTAGAAAATCATATTTAATAGTTCAAAAAAATTAATTATCTTAGTTGACAAATAGTTTAAAACATATGAAACACATAAATTGATTTTTTTCAGTAATTGAATTCAATAATTCAATGAAAGGATTACCATAGCATCTCCCTTTCACATCACTTCAGTCTTTGGTTGAGCTGTATTTGTATTATTTATCATCTCTCCCATATATTTTTCAATTAGGTTAGAAGAATAAATCATGAAACACATCAGATGAAAACTCATCATGGATACATATATATTAGTTTAGAACAATCATTTATACATGTGACATAAACAGACTTTCCCAATAAGACATAATGGAATGTAAGAAGTAGATATAAGAAACATAGATGAAATAAAATAGATGAAGTATAATACATTTCAAATAAGTAATTGTATAATGATTGAAACATTCAAATTCAAGTCAACATGGAATACAAAACAGATAGTAATGGAAAACCTTGGATTTATAATAGATAAATTTATTGTTAATGAAAAAATGAATCAAATGGATTATTACATTTTAGAACAGTAAAATGAAAACATACCCAATATCATTGCTTCCTCATGTTACATCCAATTCGGTTTTCCTGCCCAGAAAATTGGATGTTTATTTATGATACAGAAAACAATAAGATACAATCTTCAACGGGAACATGCGATGCTTGAAAACTGTTTTCCTGCCCAGAAAACACATAAACAATAGGTGACAGTAATGTTAATGAGGTTAAGATCTCAACACTAGAAGTTGACAGTACTGAAAATCTTACTGGAATAGACACAGAAATTTTGCCTGCTGATTATTCCCCTTCAATTAAGATCAAATATGAAATAAATTGCACTGAGAATTTACACACTACAACAGGTCAAAACAACAAAATAATCTGCATCCCCTGGTTGAATTGCCACTTCTTCCTTAAGTAACTTCTTTCACTTCACATGATAAAATCAGACATGATGACTATATTGTACTAATCTGCAGCCCCCTGGTTGAAGAGAAGAATTTCATACCTGCAATGGTTGACGGAAAAGGATTTAATGAAGATAGAATGATGACTCCATAAACTGAATAGGTTCTTAAAGGTGTTAGAAGAAAAACTGTAAAAGGAGCAAGCATACAGAACCTGTTTACAAGGACGACCAGTTTGGTAACTATATTGAAGTAGCTTACCCCAAGAAATAAGTCACGGCTAAAAAATGAATTAATTAGACAGATTTCATGACAGGTAAACATAAAAAATACTATTTCTCCAAAGAAACAATGTTAAAAACGAATAAGAAACATATATGAATCAGAATTTAAAATATACTTGGTCTCGTAACTTGAATAGTATGCAATGTGACCATCCACAATCCATTTTTTTATATATAATTTAAAATCCACTTTGATAAGTGTGAACCTCCCGATCTTCCTCCAGCATCAATTCATGTCCACACGTGTTGAAACAGGCTGAGAAATACAACAGTTAGCACTTTCTAGGCAATGTAAATCACCTAAATCAACGTCTTTGAGCCCACGAAGGATTAAATTTTCTTCCAATCACGATCGAATCTGAAAATGATCATAACATGTTCACACCGGGACAGTTCTAGCACATCAACCCCAGTTGGCCTATTTCCAAGGTCCATGAAATGCATTACATAATTTTTTTAACCAAAATAATGATGAAACTACAGAGAAAAGTAATATACCTACAACCAAGTGTCTTCCCCAAAGCATGAAGGGTCTGAAAGAACCCTTGAAACTTCCTTTCAAACTGCATAATCTGAACAAAAGTCAAAGAAATAATGGAAAAAAGAATAAGAAACATATAGGAATCAGAATTTAATATATACTTGGTCCCGTAACTTGAATAGTATGCAATGTGACCATCCACAATCCAGTTTTTTATATATAATTGAAAAGCCACTTTGAAAATTGTGAACCTCCGATCTTCCTCCAGCATCAAGTCATGTCCACACGTGTTGAAACAGGCTGAGAAATACAACTGTTAGCACTTTCTAGGCAATATAAATCACTAGAATCATCGTCTTTGAGCCCATGATGGATTAATTTTTCTTCCAATCACGATTGAATCTGAAAATGATCATAACATGTTCACACCTGGACAGTTCCAACACATCAACCCTAGTTGGCCTGTTTCCAAGGTCCATAAAATGCATTACATAATTTTTTTAACCAAAATAACGATGAAACTATAGAGAAAAGTAATATACCTACAACCAAGTGCTTTTCCCAAAGAATGAAGGGTCTGAAAGAACCCTTGAAACTTCCTTTCAGACTGCATAATCTGAACAAAAGTCAAAGAAACATTGTTAAAAAGGAATAAGAAACTTATAGGAATCCGAATTTAAAATATACTTGGTCCCGTAACTAGAATAGTATGCAATGTGACCATCCACAATCCATTTTTTATATATAATTGAAAATCCACTTTGATAAGTGTGAACCTCCCGATCTTCCTCCAGCATCAAGTCATGACCTCACAAACACACATTAAAAAGTAACACATTACACAATTCTAATTTCAAAATAACACATAAACAGTCACCGCGCCAAGACCATCAAAGTGCTAACAGTAATGCAGAATCAAAGATTAAGGTTCATGAATAGGAAAGTAATCACATACCTTATGTGTGAAGATGATGTGGGAGGGAATATCCTACTGGAAAATGAAATTCCAAACCCAATAATCCCTAGAATAATCGACTGAAACCGTAGTTGTGAGTACAGAGAAACCCTAGTCTCAAGTACAGAGAAACCATAGTTGTGAGTACAGAGAAACCCTACTCACGAGTTAAGAACCTAACCTAAGGATTTGTTATACGGAATACAGAGAAACTGTAGTCGCCAGTTCGTCGATGAGTCGATCGTCGAGGCCTCGGATGTCGGCGAGGGTAAGCTCGAGGGTGTCGGAGTCATGATAGAGAGGCACGGTGAAGTGGTCGGCGTTTGTAGGAGATAATGGGAGACGGATGTTGGAGCGAAGACGAGGGAAGGAGGTTGCGGATGACTGCAGATCCGAAATCGTACTCGTCGATGATATCGGAGTCGCGAGTTAAGAACCTAACCAGAGGATTTGATATACGGAATACAGAGAAACTGTAGTCGCCAGTTCGTCGATGAGTCGGTCGTCGAGGCCTCGGATGTCGGCGAGGGTAAGACCGAGGGTGTCAGAGTCATGAGAGAGAGGCATGGTGAAGTGGTCGGCGTTTGTAGGAGATAATGGGAGACGGATGCTGGAGCGAAGATGAGGGAAGGAGGTTGTGGATGACTGCAGATCCGAAATCGTACTCCTCGACGGTATCAGAGTTGCGTGAGAGAGGCGCGGTTTGTGGGAGATAATGGGAGAGGTATCACCATATTGTGGAGGGAATAAGAGAAATGAGGTTGCAGAAATTGGGAGATCCAAAACCCTAGTTATTGAGGGATTCGAAGGCGATGGAGAGAAGAAGCTCGATATGGGCGGGGTTGGAAGAGGAATGGAAGGAGGTAATCCGGTATTTTGGAGGTGTGGATAGCTGCTGGAGTGACACGTAGTGGTAAAAAACCTTACTTTAGTAGGTATATAGATTCCACTAATAGTATCCAGAAAAAGATGTATTGCAAGAAAATCCACATAATATCTTTATTTCAAAAACATTAAGATTTCATCTTACATTAAAAATTATTCTTAGGGTTTTCAAGAATGTTTCAAACTTTAATATATAACAATTAAATAAACCATAGCATGATACCAACTATAGAGACTATAGATTTCTTAAATAAATATTGTATCTTTTTAGATGAGTATTCAATGCATTCCAAAAACAAAAACAAGTGGATTGTAAATGATTACAATATATAGAGACTTGGTACATAGTTTACTTTTTTCATGAAATATATACAACATATTCCACAATGATATTCCAATATATTACTCTTCTTAGACATACCCAACTTATAAACATTATTCATAACCTATGGAAAGGAAATATAAGAATTGGTGAGCTCAAATGCTCAGTAATGGTAAATAAGGGTGATATCAATCAGTAGTCATAAAAATACAAAGATAAGAATAAAGGAATGAGATCTTTGATATAACTTACATATTTCACACTCAATATTACATGGACCATAATAATTATGAATATAATTATACATTGTCATTTTAAAATACAAGAATTATAAGAATGAGAAATCATCTTAAATAAATCATGAACCATAAGTTCATGTCATATAAATGTGTCCCCATTGTATGTATCTAAATTATTTCATGTGTCAAGGATAACTACTAAGACTATAAATCATAACAGACTAGGTATTAACATTTTCTTCCCATAGTAGATCAAGAACATCATCCTGCTTCCCATAAAGATCAAGCACATCAACTTATTTCCCATAGAAGATTAAGAACATCGCTTTGTTTCCCAAAATTTAATCATGATATGTAAAAATATAATGAATTCATTGGAGAGATATATAATTTTTTCCCACCCCTAACAATATGAAAATCATATAGATATGTTCCAAAATATTATTAAATATTCATCAAATCATGACCCGTTTAAAGGAAATGAGTTTCATATACAGTCCATCATGGAATAACTTATGTAAATGGAATTAGTTAAACAAAATTCAAGTAAATTCATCATAACATATTTTTTTGAAAAATAAATGGGTTTCATAAACATTTTCTCATAGCATAACACCTGGAAAAGAAATGGGTTTCAAAAATTTTACATCAATTCATTATAATATAACCCATGGAAAAAGTAACATGTTTCATAAATATCTAATCAGTGAAATCATAAACCATCCAAATAAATAATATATATCATATAATATGATGATGTCCCCAATGGATAATAAGTATATTCAAGTGTTTTTATCATTGATGAATATAAATATAATAAAATAGATCATTAAAATCATTTACATAGAAAATAAACTTTCCTCTTTGAAAATCACTTATTAAAATCATAAAATAGTTCAAATATAAAATCAACCATTTTATTTTAATATAATATTGGTTACATGTAAATTAATATTTAAATAATTTTGTGTTCAAGGCAGAAAAAAAATTTCATGTCGTAAATGTTAAAATAATGATTCCTATCATATTTTTTTGTAAAAATTCAAAAGAAACTTTTTTAGAAAATGAAAAGAATATTTATTTTAAAACATTTTGTAAAAAATAAAAAATGGGTAAAAAAATTAAATCAATAATTAGGGAATAGTAAAAAAAATATTTATAACATTTTTATAAAATATGGACATAGAGGAGAAATGATACACGACCGAAGAGATAAATGAAGTCATTTCCCCTTAAATTTTTTCCTTCAATCTCCTGAGTTCTTAAGAAGGTAAAATGTAACTAATGCATGTAATTTGTGGAAATAAATATAGGATAAATAATTTAATAGATTATTCTGAAGTAGATCATTATATTTCATTATAGGAAGCATAATCATAAGCAATCTCGATAATCAATGATATTATATCATAAACCCTTTTACAATTTGATAAGATTCGAATCATGTGACCCATGAAAGAAATAATAATATTTGGACATGTATATACAATAATTTTTTTGATAACATCATAAAATATATTCATAGCAATTATATATTCCACAAAAAAAAATCAAGTGGTGAATTTGACGTGTCCCAATAAAATAAAAGTCAGATGGAAATCCCTTTCAATAGTTAAAACATTGATGTAAGAATTAATCAATGAACTGATTATGTGGGAAAAACATAAATCATAAGAAAAATTAAATTAAATATAATAAAATTAAATGACATTTCACCCATAATATTGAAATAATATAATCAATGTAGAATTGATATAACCAAATAAATGAATGTTTAGTTATGAAATACATACCACTTCATTTAATTCAAGTCAAATCCCCTTGGATGAAATAATTTTAGGTAAAAAATAAAAACCCATAATTAATTATGGATTCATGATATAAAAAGTAAAAGTTTTATAAAAGGAAATATATAAAAGAAATTAGGTGTATAATATTAAAATATTCCTCAAATGGAAAGAAATTGATATGAAACCCCTTAACTCGTATATCAACATATTTCATACGTGTTATAACATACTATATAAAAAAATTAGGTTTATGATACACATAATCCAAAAATTAATCATATATATCATATTATATATGATTTACATATAGCCTTTTACCACCCGTTTACTGACAAATCCATGTTAAAATCACTATTCTGGTTGATAACTGCTTTGTTTTTCAGGTATATTTTTGTTCATTAGTTTCAATTTTTTGTATATTGATCATGTTTCCATACTCTCTAGAATTTTAATAATGATATAAATATCATATATTTTCATTATATATAATTTTGTAGTAATGCCTAAAATTAATAGTTTGAAAAATGAATTACATCATTCATAGAGACGGTAGGTTGTATGTACACATGAACATTATTTTCATTTTTCAATGGATAGTAAAAAAATACTGATAAATAATAAATAAAAATTTCATAATATTTATTAAATAATATACATCATATATATTCATAAAAAAAATTCATATTTTTGTCCATGTAAAAATAAAATGAAAAATAAATGACATCGCTTCGGGGAGGCGGTGGTCCACACATACACACGAGCGACGTTATCATTTTCAAACATATTGGATGGAAAGTGGATATATATTATATTTTAATTATATAAGTATAATTATTTCATATATATATATATATATTAAATTTATCATTATATCTAGCTTTGATAGGCATTTGTGGAAAACTAATTACACCGGTTAACGAGGCCATAGTCCGTCGTACACACAATCAATGGTTTCTTTTCCCATTTAATGGAAGATGATATGAATATGAGTTATTACATTGAAATAATAATATATAAGTATATGGAATATACGTATGTTATTATTTTATAATAATTTAACAAAATTTCCCTATGTTTGAAGATGGAATAAAATGAAAATGCTTAGTTAAGAATGATACCAATTCTTTAGGAACCCACTTTAGGATTTCTCCAAAAACAATTTCAATGATAGTTTTATAATAAAATAAAAGCATATAAGATGTGGTTATAGATTTATGTTTGGTTATTGGGTAGATATTGTATAATGAAAAATCCTCTTGAATTATGGAGGTGATATGAGAGGAGGTTTCCTTTTATAAGAGTCTGAAGGGCACTGTTTGAGTTTCTTAAATTTCTAAAATAATTTTAATTAATTATCATATTTAAGTGGATGTAAATTGAGAATATTATAAGATATTATTTTGATGCTAAATAATATCAAAAAATAAAATTTTCAAAATTTTATATGATATTTTAGTTTTATATTTTTATTTTAACCCACATAACCCTTTTGGACAATTACCTTGGTAACAAAGGTTTTGATCTTTATGGGTAAAGATATTTACTATAAAATAAAAAATTAGACAATAAATGGATCATGGTTAATATCTTCAACCATATCCAAATAAATTTTCCAAATATAATATTTTATTATTATTTTAAATTATTTAATAAAGAATTGTTTATTACAATATACAATTAAAGTCATTTTTCAAACTATATATTAAATTTGACATTGAAAACAACATGACAGCCATGTAATTAGAATTTATTACTTAAAACCTCACTAAAATGTTATATTTACCTAAAAAATTCATGATAAACAATAAATATTTCAAATTAAATTACATTTATCATTTTTTAAAAACATTTATTTCATTTCCATTTTAATAAATTAATTACTACATTGGTGGTGCATAAGAATTTTATGTAATTATTAAATCACTAAAAATTTAAAATTAATTTCCATAAATAAAAAAATTATTTGTCCTAAAAATGAATATTTATAAAATAACATACCTCATATTTATCCACATTTTAACACATGTGATATTTTTAAATGTAAATGAGTGAAATTTTGTCTTTCTTTTACTTAAATTATTATAAATGTCACAATAATTTCTATATGGATTCAAAATGGAAAATTTATAGAACATATATGATATTGAGTAGAAATTTAAATATAAAATATAAATTAGATAATTTTTAGGTCATTATAACCCTTATGTGTTTATTTTAACACTCAGTTAATCAGTTTTACACTTAACCGCGGTAACATAATTTTACTATTTTTACTATTCACTAAGACAGAAATTAATTTAAATTTATTAATTAATTTTAATTGTGATGATTTCAAATAAGGATTAAATTTTATAAAATTAAAATTTTCCAAGTGATAGAATTTAATTTAAAAATTAAACTAAAAAATGTGTCGAAAATGATTTTTTCAATGAATGAATTTTTCAAGTATAAGATTCCCTTACATTAACTGTATGACAAGTGATAATCATTATATGGATTCAATTTCACATAAAAATATATAAAATAAATAAAATATATTTTATTTATTCATTTTTATAACTAAAATTAATTGATTAACATGAAAATACATTATTCATATAAAAAGAGTTTTCAATAAAAAGCATTATTTCCCACTATTCCTTGAAAAATAAAAAATTTCATAAAAATTTAAAAAACTGAGAATAAATATAATTTTCATATTACGAATTCCAAAATTATTTTCATTTTATAAAATAAATTTTATAAAATTTTGAAAAAATAATAATTATATTATTTTCTCACAAAAAATAATAAAAAAATCCTTTTTGAAGAGAATATATTTTTGATGAATAAAATGACCTTACTAAAAATTGAGTGATTATTTTCTTAGACTTTATCAATATATTTATATTGAGTATGAAATTTATATATATTTTATAAGGTATTTAATCCTATTCATATATGAAAATTTAAATATAATGTTATAAATTTCATATTAAAGTAATATATTATCCTGATATGGATGTATTTTCTATTAAATTACACACACTATTAATTTACCAAAACATGGAATGATTTTTCCAACATGAAAACAGTATGTCTAGAAATCAAAATAATTTGAGAGAGGTATAAAAATATATAATTTTAAATACCTTAAATTATATGTTTAAGATGTAAAAAACTTTTACATGTAAATCCATTTACCACAAAAAATAAAATATGTTGTAATTATAACCTGAGTCACAAAAAAAAGAAAATTGAGATGAAAAAACCCCACATTTGTATTGGGTAAAAATTAAATCATAAAATAATAGATGATAGGGATTAAATTTTATTTTAAAATACCATGTATAAATTAATATCATGATATAATATCTCAAATAAGTAGTATATACACCACATAATGTAAATTAGGTACATTAAAACATTAGGTCTCAAAGAGGAGAATTTGAGATATAAAATCCCTTACCTCTTGCACTGAAATCCATGAACATAATTTGACCTCATGTATTGTAAACATATATATATTAATAACTTAATTAATGACCTTTATTATGTCCATTTCCTTTCATACTCTTCATAAATGGTCATTTAGTACATGATATATTCCGATTTTCTACATCAGCTTTTATAGTTTTAATTGTTTATACGTGTTTCATAATAAAAGTGTTCATATTACTTATTATTCAAAACTACAATATTAATATATCATTAAAGATAATATCAGTTTTTTTATTAATAATTTATGATGTTTCAATTTCTTTTCATTAGTGTTTTATACCTTATCCTTGAAGGGTGAGTCGATATTAAACAGGTTTTTTGTGTTTTTTTCGAACAAAGGGTGTTTCCTAAATTGATGAATTAGATATTGATATATTATCTATAGAACCAAAAATAATAATTATTGTGACATTTATATCATTTTATATATGTAAATATGTTTTCATTTTCATCCATGATATAAATTTATTCTATTGCTCAAGTTTGTGGTTAAACTAAACCAAACATGAACCTATCATGATAAATGGATGATTATGCGAATGTTTAGTTGTAATATCATATTAAAAATATTAAAATGATCTTATTTAATGTTTATTAGTTTTATATATCATAATTATAAGTAATTTTTAGAATAAATGGATACTAAAACCTTACATAATTTTAATAAAATATTATGCTTTTAGTTCACTAATTTTAAATGATTAACCTAACAATGATTATTTTTATTCATATCATTAATAGATAATTAATTTTTTCCCAAAATAAAAATAATTATATCATAAAAATTAAATTTTTTATTTAATACCAACCTTATATCTAACCTATTAATGTTTTTAATGAAAAAGAAACATGTTATGTTGAAGAGGTGCTACTCTTCACAACGCACGAACAACAATTTTGATTTTTCTAACATATGGGGTATATGAATAAAAAATGGTAGTAAAATTATTATATTATATTTATATTATATATCTTATAATTAAATAACTATATTATTATGGATAGAATAAATTTAAATGATGATAATTTTGAAAAAAACCTAAATAGTAGATTATACTATTGTTGAGGACTCCATTTTTCCTTAGAAGTCTCCTTGAATTTGAAGGGATTCCAATAACTATGAATGACCAAGGTATTATGTTATTGGGAAACGGTTTTATTGGGATAAAAAATAGAATATTTTAAAATATAAATTCTAGTTAAAGGTGTGTCTTGAAGTGGTGAATATTTCCCACTTTTATATGTGATGGGAACTGTATTTTTTAAAACACCTTTACATTTTTCAATAATTCCATAGTAGTATTATAGGGTAAAGAGTTTAAAAATAGGCAACAGTGTTGGGGAAATTTTTTTTATAAAAATATAAATAATTCAATTCCTTCAAAAAGTTTAAAAATTTTAGGAGTTTTACACTATTTTAAACTAAATTTACCCATTTTTCTTTTACTTTGGTAATTATTATCCATTATTCAAAATTTATTTTAATGAAAAATATTATTATTGACCACTTTACCTAATTTAATACACCTAATTTGTTTTTTTTTGAAATAATTTTGTCTTGTAAAATTTGTAATGGGGTGAAACATAAATTTTTTAATAAATTCCCTTAATCATGTAAAACCCATTTTTTGAGAAATATTGTTTATAACCTCTAGAATTATATATAAATTAAAATTATCATTGATACATATTTTAATGACCTAATTTTATTTATAATTAATGAAATAAGTTATATGAGGATTTCAAGGAAGTCCAATATCAAATATCCCTTGAAAGTATTTGATTGAATGAAGAGATCGAAAACATTTCAAATATTATAATTACATTTTAATTTTTCATAAAAATATTTTTTGGGGATTTTTTTAGTTCAAATAATGTTATAAAATGTATAATATTATTCGTTAAATTAATATTTTAATTCTTCAAAAGTTGTCTAAACTTCTAGTTCATTATTATATAATGGTAATGTAACACAAATTACAATTTTCATCAAAATGGTAATAATGAACTAAGACATGGACCTTCTAGAAAAAGGTAAATATTTCTTAGTATTCTGATTTCTATATGTTGAATTCAAAAATGGAATTAGTTTGGTAAATTTAAAAATTAAATAATTTAATATTTAAATTAATTTTTGACTAGAGGATCTTTAAATGGTTGATTTTTGCAATAGATCATGATAGGGTATTTACATATTATTTTAGACTCTTGGTTATTACTGGTGTTTGTTTAGTTAGTTATATGGGATGTGGGGGGTTTAATGGTGTAATCCCTCATTAATAGTCATGAACCTTGACTTTGGTGTGAATCTATCCAAATTATGAGCATTCTTTTTTTGAGTAGTTGAGCCTGGGAAGTCTTTTGGTGTGTTAGTGTTCTTGGGACTAGTGTTTCTCCCATCATATATTTTGATATGTCTGGTGTTTTACTATTTGAATTTTTACATGGTCTATATCTAATATTCAAATTGGGGTAGTACTTCATAGGTCTTAGTTATTTTGGGAATATTGATTTATGTCTTGTAATAGATCCAAGTTGAGATGTCTTGAGGCCTTGGTGGACATACTCATGATTTTATTGGGTATTAGTGAATTTTATTAGGGTTCTCCTATCTCTTGTTCAGTCCATTATGGATGAATCTGGTCACCTATACATTTAGTGAGTATTAGTCGACTCAATAGAATTGTAACTCATAAAAACATTCAAAAATGAGAGGGAAACCACCATGAATGTATTCCTTTTAGATAGTTTATTAGGAGTCATTGATTGTTTTATATGAATGTAGAAGGTTGGGTAGTTGAATTCTACACGTATTTCGATTTGGAGATAACAATATGTTTAGTTATAATAGTGGTATTCGAAGTCTATGAATCTAATTATCACTAATTTTTAAATGTAACATTGTTAATCGAGTTTTAGAAGTGTAGTTTGAACCTTATCCTTGAATTAATCTTCCTTTATTACTCAAGGATTTTTTTGGGACAAAAATATTCATGGTGGGGATAATTGTGACACCCCATACTCTTTTATTTATTTTATTTATTTTATTTATTGTAATTAAAATTTTCTCATGAGTTCTAGGACCAAAACATTTAAATTATTAAAATTTAGTATTTTTTGTATTTTGAAAAATTTTGAAAAAAATGTGGCAATATTTCATTTGAGATTATAATAGGATTGTTCTATTTATAATAATAAGAGACTGGTTATGAAAGTATGTCGGGTCTTAGGGGAACTTTGTTAAGTGTTTGAGGGTGACTAATGTGCATCATACGAGTAACACACTATTTAGTAAACCATATAATTTACCTAGGATCATTTTATTCAAATTTCTTAATGTTACATTATGGAATAATAAAATAAAATCATTCCCTCACCCACCATCCTCCTCCATGGATAAGACAAGTGATTTCCAGGGAGGACCTTCCCTGAACACACACTTCAACTCCTCATATCTCATTCTTCTTACCCATATTACTTTTTATTCTATGTGTGATCCTGTACTATAAGGTTCTCTCCTCCTATGTTGTTATATTTTATTTCATTTTCCCTCTCCCTAATACAATTTTTCCAAGATAAAACCCTATTTGGGGGTTCTAGTAATAATTTTTTTTGGTTCTTCCTACTAAGGTGTGTAAATTCTTCTTTTCTTCTATTCATCCATCATTGAGGTTTTTATCACATCTTCATGTCATTGATGTAGGTGCTTACATGTTATAGATCTTTTATTCACATCCAATGTTTCTCTTGGGTATCCTAAATCCTGATTTTAGTTATTAATTCTGAAATATGATTAATTAATTTTTTAAAAAAATTTATCAAAATATTTGGGTGTTTAAAATAACTAATTAAATATTTAATTAATTTTCAAAGATAAATTTATTTGTTTTACTTGGGGTTTTTTACTACATAATAAATTAATGCATTTTTTGGAATAAACTTTATTTTGGTAATTGATTTTATGTATTTATGGTAATATGGCGATAATTTAACAATATTGGGACTTGAAACTTTTTTGTGGTTAGATGGTTTTACAAGGAAATTCATGTGTTTTAGGAAATTATTTTAACTACATCCCTTCTTTTGACACTGTGGAATTATCTATGAACGTCCATATATATATAAGTGATAGGTTCATATCTATATGTGAACTTATGTGAACATATTTATTTGTACTTATATATAAAGATAGAGATTTCATAGAATTTCTCTTTGAAACATGGGTTTTTAAATTTTTTCGAGGATACAAAAATGGGATTTCAAAAAATATATTTCAATTTTTTTGAAAGTGATGCTCTATTTTGTAATGGGAATTTAATGAATCATCAAAAGGAAAATTATGAATTTTATTAATTATTCTATGTAAGCTAGAAACTTTTTTTGAATTTAACTGTTGGAAGATTTCTAATGTGTCAGAACTTGGGATAAATGAGTTATGTTAGTGAGCCTATAATTATTCATGATTATAGATATATTCCCTTTCTGGTATCTATACAGTGCCCTAATTATATTATTGATTATGTCACATATTCGGCTAGTGTGTTCTGTGAGTGGGTCTTAGTTCTATTGGAACCTAGGTGTTAGAAATAATCCCATGTTATTTTTATTTTTCTTATAATAATTCATATTATATTATTCCCACACACACATTTAAAATTATTATTATAGTTAATCTATTATTTTACTACCTTTTTCCTTAATTTATAGTTTTTTATAAGGCTTTTTTTTGGAAAAAATATTTCATTCATGAATAGTATTATTTCATAAATAATTATCTGTTAAAATGGTATTTTAGGAAAAGTCATGATTAGAAAAAGAGTTTTCAATGTCTTCTTTAAAATGAAATCCTTAATGTCAGATTTTCTAAGATTTTATAAAAGGATTTTTTGTGTTTAAAAATAGCGCTTATAAAATATATGATGTTTTTTTTGAAAATATAGGAAAAAACGTAGTTAAAATTACATTATTTTGGACATGTGTTTCTTCAATGATTTGTAAAGGGAAAATTTGATTTTTTTAGTGCATAACTACTATACTTATAGATGAGACCCTACTAACATCACTTTGTATCTATTGAATTAGTAGGATATTAGTAGACACATGATTATTTCTTGGTCACTTGAGATGTGAGAAAATTTGTTGGATAGAGAGTGACCTTAGGTTCATGGGTTAGATTTCCCATTTTCGTTAGTGTTTACTTTCAATGTTTACCTCGCATCAACAATGTCGGCTATTTACTTATTTCTATAGTTAATGGTGTAGTATTTTTCTAGAGTATTTAATAGGTATATATTGAAGGATATTTCACAAGTGAATGGAATTTTTAGAATTATTTTAGTGTTTATATTATTCTTCTATAAGTCTTATTTATCTCAATTTTTTTTTATATTTCAGCTTATCTTTTTTTATATGGATGTACAACTTATGGATGGGTCATGCTGAAATTTTCATATAATTTTTTTATTGTTAAATATTTATTTTCTGGTTTAAATAATCTATAATTATTTCTCATAATTCCTATTATTATTTTCATTATTCCATTGTAATTTTGGATGCCACTCTGGTTAGTGGTTGATAGGTTTCAGTTTTATTTCAGAAAGTGGAAAATTCAAATTTATTACACTTTTTATCAAGGTAGAGGATTCATTAATTCTAATTATTTTATGATAAGGGTTCTGAGTATCATGCATTATCTTTTTTGGGTTGTGGTGGAATCAAACTAATGAATATAATAATCATGAAATTTAAGGGGTAATGAAATGTGGAATGTGATAAAGTGATCACATGTAGTTTATTATATGATTTGATGTCGCTTTATATTTTCCAGATAGTGTAAAAAATATATTTTAGATTATTCATATTCTTTGTCCCAATTAATATCATTAAAATTGATTAAACACCATAAATGTAATAAATATGTGGTATAAAATGAAAGTTTCAGGTCAATTTAATTATATTTCTTCCTTATAAAATTTTCAATATGAATTTATTATTTAAAGAATGTATATGGTTCAATACTAGCTATTGTTAAATACTGATGATGGTTTTTTTGTTGTCAAACCCTATTCATAATGTATTGGTTAATTTAAAATAGTAATGGAAAAATTATGAAATATAAATTGTGTGGGTGGTGGTAATCACAATATTTCTTTTATTCCATGTATGTTCATCTCATGTTATTGATCCTATGAAATTTTGTCCCCCCTAAATTTTTATGATAAAAGTGTTATTTTTTCAAGTATACAATATCTAGGATAGTACAATCCATATCGTCCATACTCCAACTGCATCCAAACCTCAGGTGAAGTATTCCAAAAGAACCTTCTCATCAAGAGGAATCCAATAAAGTTTACAGCACGTCAATCGGACGTCCAGAGCTCAAGCTATAAGCGTTTTCACTCCGAGGGCCCTGTTGGTTTCGAGTTCGAACCAACCCAGCCATACACAAACTTTGCCGAAATCTTGGGTGTAATTTACCGAAAGGACTATCTCGATCCGAGGAATCCTACGCAACTGAAGGTGCGTCGTTCGGAGGTCCGAAACTCAAGATATGTCTGTTTAACCGAAAACGGTTCGAAAATAGGGGGTCTGGGCCCGGTCCGACCCGGCCCAACACCCCCTGGGTCGGCCAGAACCGGGTCGACCCGACCCGGGTCTGGGTCCGGCCCGGTGCTGGCGGCCCGCCCCGATCAGAGCGGTCTGGCCCGACCACGCGACCTGGCCCACAGGGCCCACGTGGTTGGCCGCGTGGCTGGCCGACCAGGCGGGGTGGCGGCGCCCAGTGGGGCCCGCCCTAGCCGCTGATTGGGGGGGTGACACCCCCCCCCCCAGTTCTTCGAAATGTTCAGACGTGTTGGCCGGCCCTTGGGTAACCACGGGACCCCTCGGGTCCAGCCTCTTGATGGCACCGGCAGCCGGAATAGCGGGCCGCCCTTCCGGATCTACCGCGACCTTAGGTTGCGGTTTTGATCAACCGGTGCGGAGCGACGGGGCTGTGCCCCGACCGCGGCCCCTGTAGCTCCGGCGCGGCGCGCCAGAGCCACGCGCCTCCACCGTGGCCCGTTCCGGTCATGGTCCGGGTCTACTCCGCGTGGCATGACAGTGTCGCGCCATTGCGGTGACCCCGCAATCATGTCCTGACGATCCGCTCGTGGTCGGCCCGATACCGGCCGGTTCTTCGCAGTCCGCCTCCATCGTCCACAAAAAAAAATTAGAGGGGAAGGGTCGGACCGTGTTAGTGCAGTCTGAGCCCTTCCTCGTCAAGATGGTATCATGCGACCAAACAAAACTCAAGAATTGAAGAACGATGATGAATGGTATTAAAAGCTGAACATAACAACCCCTACCTCATAAAACAGTGTTAAACGGTGGCCAGTCACGGAAGACGGGCGTCATGGAAGACTGGAATCATTCCTTCAACGTAGAGAAGGAAGGAGTCGAGGGTGGTGTCAGTGTTCTTCGTTCTTCGTTGGAGGAAGAGGAAAAGTCTCCAAGTGCTGGGCGTTGTGCTTCGCTGCTAGCATTCCACCGCTTGAAGAAGACATCCAGAACTCCTTCCCCTAGCCTCCTTTATATAGGAGTGGGAGGGTTCGTCGTTGGAACGCAAGTCATAAATGGAGGATTTATGACAGAGGGCTCCACCCAATTAATCTGCTGCGGTGGCGCATTAAAATGGGGAGGAAGTCAAAAAGGGGGTTATTGGCATGGTTGGTCCCCACAGAAGAATATCCTCCAAAGGGAGGATATTTCCTGGCAGGCCCCACCATTAATTAGCCACAAAAAGGAAAGGGTGTGGTTAATTCTTGGGTGGCCCCCTCATTAAAAAAGGAGGTTTCATCCTCCTCAATTAAGTGGGGAATTTAAACCAAGAGGCTCTCCCACATAAATAAGGGGGAGTCAAGGAGTGATGATTCCCCTCCCATTAATGGGAGGCCTCGTGTGGTTTTCACCACAATCAACCTCATATGGGTGGTTGGATCTCGGTGGGGCCCACCACCATAACCTCTCATGGGGGGTTAGGGTGTGGCGGTCCCACCACCAAATCCCAAGTAGAGCTTCTAACCACTTTATCTGCACGTCATGTGTTCAACAAAATAAAATAAATTGTTCACTTATTTTATTTTATTAACCCACGTAAAACCCCAAAAACTAACTTTCATACCCGATCATCCACCATCGAGGTGAAAGTATTCTTAAGCGAAAACCCACACTGCGATTTCAACGGTGCCCTCGGATTTCAATTCCGAGGACCGGTTCAAAAGATAGAAAAACTCATTCATTCGTTTACTGAACGTCCTAGAGCTAAAATTTAGAAATTGATTCCGGGAACACTAGGCCTCGGAATCAAGTGCTGTCAGAAGCCACAGACTCGTAAAATTCCAAAGAAATTAAGAAATAAATTTCCTTGAAATTTATGGGTCTTTAAAAAATTATCATAAAATTTGATAAATTATCATAGAGGGTGACATTTTATCATAAAATTTATTATTTGTGATCCACAACTTTGAAATATCTTTTCTATTAGAAGAAATCATCGTATGAACATACATGCATCTTCAAAAAATATTCAAGATTCCAATAAAATTAAATTATCTGATGTAATTCTTAAATATGATAATTGTTATATGAGGTATAATGATTTCTTAATAGCCATGATTTAGAAAAAGTTGATTATCATATAAAAATAATTTTTTCATAAAAAACATTTTTTTGTGCCATAATCTCATAAATATAGGTTTCTGATTTTAAAAAAATTAAAATTTCATAAAATTTAATAATTATGGTATTCAGATCAAAATTTCATAACAGGATAAAAATTATCATATAAAAAATTCTAGTTATTTTATCTTAGGAAGATTAGATTATCTTATGATAGGATGAAAATCATACAAATAATATTATCTTATGATTCAGATTATTTCACTCAATGTAAAAAAATTATTCTTTTAAGTTTCAATTTATGCATTTCACTACGTCTTAAGATATTTTAAAGTCAATGAAAACCTATGAAGAATAAAATTCCATTAGAATATATATTCGTTTGATGTATTTTAATATTACTTATTTACTCTACTGGGGAATCTATCACCACTTCAAGAACACAGGTGAATTCCACAACAACATTTATTATTTTCAAAAATTATGATAGATTGATTTGGAAAGACAAATTAAAAAATATTTCTATCTAATAGAACACATTTAGTTTCATTAATGAATATTTTTATAGTCAAACAATGATCTCTACGATTGATATATTTAGAATCAAAGGTCACATATGAGAATATATATTTACTTTTTGAGGTTATCATTTTTTATTAAATTTTAGAGTATATATTGAGCTTGTATAATTTATGATAAGAGAGATAACAAGATAAAAAACACTCTAGAAACGTAGTAGTACTTATAGAAAACATATGATTATCTTCCTTCCTCTATATGAAAGATATTATTTGATTTTAATTTAAAACCAAACACTTTATTCTACTATACATTGATTAACATGTATTTTGTAGTCACAACATCTTTTGAGAGATGATTATTGAAGCCATATTTTGTTCAGGAAGAACCTCTCATATTTTTTAGTTGCATATAGAAACTATGATATGAATTTATATCTATATTCAATATCTTGATATTATTTAAAGTAAACAATATTTTTTGATGATTTTTATGTCCATAGAAAAATCCTTTAAAATGGAGATCGCTATAAAATATCTTGGAACCCTTTGTAACAAGTTACAACATCTTGCACTCAATTGTTATGCTCCTTCAGAAAAGGTATTATGTATTTAAAATCACCAATATCATAGAGAGAGAATTCATAGAGTGGATTATTGGATTATTTTTCCCCAAATGACTATAAATACTTCATTTTCTCTTTTTATTTTTGTTCTCTGTCTAATAAAACAATAAATAATAGGTTTAGTGAAGATATTAAATTTGAATTAAAATTTTCAAAATTCCATTTCACTCCCTTATTGAGTCATTATGTAACTCCCTCTAGATCAAAACCCACCCCATATATATATATATATCAAAGTCTATAAGAGTTATTTGGTGATCGTTCATAGAATTGGTATCTCGTTGGGTTGTTCAAGAGTTGTTGGAGTCCATGGTCGATGTACAGAATTTTTTTCAATACATGTGTGTTGTTTCCACTTGTATGAAATTACATTCATGTATTGATATATTTTATTTATTAATGAATTAAATTTTATATGAGGATATCACATTTTATGTTTTTATTAAATTTATATATTTATTGAATTTCCTGTCATTAATATGAATTTTATACCATTGGTGTTAGTCTTAAACCTATAGACTATTTGAGCTGGGCTCTGCGGATCATCTTGACTTCTCTACCAGCCCATAAAGGTTACTAATGGATGGGGGTATGGGTTCATCAATTTTTTTTCTCTCTTTTTTTGATAACTAAATGTGTATAATTTGATATGTAATTTAATTCTTCTTTATATGGTTGGTAATAATGTCATTAGCTATAAGATGTTATGGTTTTTCTCATTCCACGCCTTAATGGAAGTTTCAAACATCATTCAAAAATAACCACTAGTAATTATTATGAGTAGCTTTGACCTTTATGTCTACTAAATAAAACCTCCATAATTTGTTGAGAGTAGGCTACTTATTATATATAAATAATTATAACCACTACAAAACAAAGAAAAAAACTTCACATTCCATAAATCATCACTATAAGTTTGTAAATGATTATATAATTTGTCCCAATTAGAGAATTATAATGATTTTATACAAATATCATGAATAAAAAAATCACATATTATTTAAATATTGTTTAAAAAAACTAAATTTTTAAAACTATAGTTCATCATTCTATGGATATTAAAACATTCATGTATTCACAAAAATATTATTTTTAATAAAGTTTTTAATTGTAGTGCTTTTTTGACATGGGTGGCTATAAAATATGAAATATAGTTTTTTATATAGATATATTTCTAATGTTGATACATTAAATTAAATTAATATAAAATATCATATGATTTATGTAATGTAAATTATTAATCATTCATATGAATTAATATTTTATATATGAATAGTTATATTTATAATGTATTATATATTATATAGATACCAAATTTTCAAATTTATTCCCTATAATATATATATATATATCCTTGAATTATGAAATGTTTATATTCACGTTTTATATGAATTTTTCTATATTATTTCCTTAAATTATGTGTTTTTCATGAGTCTCATGCAGAAGTTTTTAATTTTTCTTTTATTTACCTATTTGAACGTATTTATATTTTAACTAAAATGTTTAGTTTCTTCTTTTCAGTGTTTTTATATAAATTTTAAATGGTTTTATGATATTTATTTCATTTGATTAAATTAATTACTATATAGGAAATTAATTAATCTTGAATAATGAGTATGGATAGTAGATTTTCAGTTAGACATGTAATTATTCTAGGAACTTAGGCCCTATATAAAATAATATGTTAAGTATTCAATACTTTTTACTTTTATGTTTTTCCATATCTTTCCTTTTTTTGGTTTTTTGGGTGTGTTCTAACATTTTTTTGTTAGGGATATAAACTCTAGTTCTGTAATTTTATTTTTTTTAGTAATGTAAACACCCATAAATTTCATATAATTTGTTTTAATTATATAGAATTATTATGAGACTGCAAAAATTGACGGCATGTGATTCCATGTTCCATAGAGAATGGGATGAAATTTTGAACTTTTTCTAAGGCATGTTTAGTAAACATACAAATGTGATTTTATATTTTTTTAATCGGTGATCGGATTGAAAATATGAGAGCACCATTGAATTCGTAGTGTCGGGATTTGCTTAGGTGAAGCTTAATTTCGACTAGCAAAGGTCGGACGAAAAAAATAATTTTTAGACTTTTCGAAAAAAATAATAAAATAATTCTTTGAGTTATTTTATCTTTTTTAATTGTTGAGTGATATTTTGTGGGACCATAGTGAACCAAATATCATTAAATGATAATCATTTAACGACCCGTTACCTTGTTTTTGTAACTTCATAATTCCTCTAATTAATTGGCACATTAATTAAGGTTTATTAACGAACCCCATTAATGAACTCAACATAGAGATTTCGTTTTATTTATTCAACCCATTGGAGAATGTATTCGAATGGTGAGGAAATATCTGACAAAACACAAGTGATATCACCCTCCAATGAAGAATTGTGATTGATCGACAACCATTGGAGGATTCAAACCAGACATCGAAGAATGTCTTTGAACGCAGATTCCTTCCTTCATCCGCAAATGAATTCCACTGAATCTTGGAAGGGGGTTTAATTTTTTTATTTGTTTAAAATACTCCTCTCATCCATTCATGGAAAATAAAATGAACACAGATCAACTGACTAAAAGGTTGATCCGCATCTCATTTGTTCATATAGGTGGTTGTTGTGGGGTTTTAATTTGGGGATATTATTAAACTTTTGTTGACTATTATTGCACCCCATTGAAAAAACGAAAACGTGGAGTGCATGGTCCAATCCGAACAAGTCCTGGACCCTCCACCACTCTTTGGTTTTTTGTGATCTTGGTGGGAGACTGGGAAACGTAGAGGAAAATTTATTTTGCGGGCTTCGTAGTGATGGCGGAAACCCGAGAGGCTCGTAGGTGTAGACAGGAAACAAAAATGACCACCATAGCATCTTTGATGGCTAGTGGAAGCAGCCGCCGAAGCGAAACCACTGGCACGGTGGCACCGATGACTAACCACATGGAGAAGGGGTGCCCAAAGGCGCCGCAGCTAGTGGAATGGAATGGCGCTGATGTGCCCTGCAGGGGAGACGGAGCGGCCGCTCGGGCTGCTCGATTGGACACCAAAGACTTGCTCCAATAGGCTGTTTCAAAAGGAGGGGTGGATCCCCACTTGAACCGTCATCTAGGAGAATGGGCCCACAAGTAGACCAGGATTCCAGGTGGATGGGAACTACCGGCTGGGCCGAACCCCTACCAGACCTAGACCCGACCGGTCCCGTTTCACTAAAACTGTTATATCTCGCAAACCGGGAATCTGTTTGACGTGCCGTCTATGGTGTTGGGACCCTTGGGATGAGGCGGTCTTTTTGAGATAATACACATGATTTTTTAAGTAATATTGTTTATGGACGGGTTTGATCAGACTCAAATCCAATCAAGCCCTATTTGCCTTTTAGCCTATATCTTATAGACCGAGCATCCGATTGATGCGTTGTCTATTGCATTAGAACCTGTACGAAAAGGCAGTACTTTGGGTCACTTCTTTGTGGGACTTCGTGGTGGTTTAGGTACACCCTATAGTATGAGGGTAAGAACCTTCAAAACTCAAATGCACCAAGTGCAGAAATCCAGTGGATGGCTATCAAATAAAGAGAGACCCTCCATGGATCGGCATGAGAGAGACCCTTTCTAGATTGGCATTAGTGCGAACCTCTATGGATAAGCAATAGAGATACCCTCAGTGGATCGACATTAGTGTGAACCTATGTGGATCGGCAGTAGTGTGACCATCTATGGATCGAATATGGATCGTCACTAAGGAATCCCTTGGTGAATTAGCAGCACATAGACCCTTTTTGAATTAGCAATAGAACCTCTCAATAGAATAAAATGATCTAGATCAAGACAAATCATATTTATTTCTATTCTCTAAGATGTATACCTAGTTTGAGCAGTCTTTTACTTTGTGCTTTGTGATTAAGATCCTGCATTATGGTTTTTACTTTGAGGAATTCTAGGAGTCCTTCTAGGATCTCAGGGTCCCTACTGGGTATTGTTATACTCGCCCCTACATGGGCTTCACCCACACCATGTTGTGTCTTGTGAAGATGACTGATAGCATGAATGAGACTTTGGAATCCAGTGATAGATGGTGCACATAGGTGATTGATAGACGTGGTGAAGGGAAATGATGACATACGATGAGATATACCTACCCTTTAGGTAGGATTCCTGTTGGATGACCTTCAGAGAACATTTTTCCCTTTTTGATGTACTTTATTTTTTATTGGGTTTGTATACTAACCCTTTTACTTTTGATTCACACTTTTACTATCAATAGTTCTACCTTGTGGATTGATTTTTTTTGTATACCTAGTATGTGTGTGTATAGAATTAGCGTAAATGCCATAAATTTTTTGGAAATGACTTTCTAGTGCAAGTCGCCAACCCCTGGCCTATGGAAGGTGGGCCTGGGGTAGTTATGGAATAGGTCTTGGGGGATGGGTTGTGACAAAGTGGTATTAAAGGGAGGTAGGTTCAACCAGAATAACTAAGAGTCTATGTTTTCAATGGATAAATAGTGTTAAGTGTCTTGAGTTCAGATTATAGTTTAGAGAGTCTAGTGTTGGTTTGGAGGCCGATGTATCCATACACCAAGACCCTGATTTTTGATTTATGACTCAAGACACGAAAACACTATTTTTGTGTGTTTTTTTTCTTTTGATCTTTCTTGAAATAGCTCACATAGTATTACTTATTGAATATGGCACATTTGTTTCTTTTCAAAATTTCACCGCATAGATAGCCAACCAGGATTCCAGTGAGAGATCACGATGACAGCCCACTGAGCGATGAGGCATCGGTGGAGGGCCCTCTTACGACGATAGCACCTTAAGGTGCTATACCGGAAACACCACCACCCATAGGGATATAATTTCTACTAGCCCCACCAGCGGACTATGCATGCCGATTAAGGTAATTGCACGAGTTCCAGAGACATAAGCCTCTAAGGTTTTGAGGCGAGATAGACATGCAGGAAGCTAAGGACTGGCTGGAGGCTATGGCATGAGTTTTCCACTTGGTTGAGACATATGTTGATCAGATGGTGATCCAAGATTCCAGTCTCTTTTAGGTCACATCCTCGAGATAATGGAGCCTAAAGCTCCAGACACACTAGGAGAGGAATATTTCCTAGTCAAAACCATGAGAGCCTCTTTAGGGAGGAGTTCATACCAGAAACTCTATGCTTTGTGCGTATTCAAGAGATACTACACTTACATCTGGGCTGCCTAATAGTGGACCAGTACTCGGCGAGGTTAACTAACCTCTCTCGCAAGTCCACCGACATGGTATGAGACCCATTCTTTAGGGCCTAGACCTTTGAGAAGGGTCTCCAATGGGAGATCAAAGCATCGATGATATCACTAATCATCCTGACGTAGGTTGGAGTGCTAAAGCGAGCACTATGGGTGTAGAGCTTCCAAGATGAGTAGGAACTGACAGTGAGAGCCACCACCAGACGGTAGGCATCCGAGTATTCTTTAGTAGGTAGTAGGAAGATGACATATAGGCCCAACCAGGTCAGACCTTCCAGAAGATGACTCAAAGATAAAGGGTCAGAGGTGTGGAGCATACAAGGAATAAGAATTTAGTAGAGGATCAGACTGTGCTACTTGTGCGGCTGGCGGGGTCACATGGCTCGCGATTTCCCAACCTATCATACTGATGATTATAATACATTCGAAGAACCATTGAGGCAGAGGTAGAGGTTCAAGCGAGGAGGTCTGTAGGGTGGCAAACATGGCAGAGGAGCAAGCCATGCAACAGGTGGTGGGTGACGGTTTGAGGTACCGCTGCCACCAACCCCAGGCGGTCCACCCTGACCTTAGGGAGCAGGTGGATAGGGAAAGCTCAAATTCAGGTGGTAGAGGCCTATAAACGTAATGTTTCAGAGATTATTTGAGGTATAATCTGTGTCTACTATGCCTTAGCTGTAGTTCTTATAAACACAAGTTCTAGTTTCTCTTTTATTGTCACAGCTCTTGTACGAAGCTTAGAGATTATGGTGGATCCGTTGGATCGATTCTTACTTTTAGAGACTCCTACAGGAGAGGATTCGATGATTACGCACTAATTTCGGCAGTGTGTTCTTACTCTAGGAGGCGAGAGCTTTAGTTGGGATCTCCTAGTAGTAGCATCAAGGCCTTATGACGTCATCTGGGGTATAGACTGTTTATCTACAATCTATGCTCAGATCGAATATTTTAAGTGAGAAGTTTGATGTGTTCACAAGGATGGGACCAATTTTTTCTTTACCGATGAGAAGTAAACCTTTGCAACACAGGATGAACTTTCAGAGAGGAGGGTGCAGCTGATCACTCATTAACTGGATAGCCTCACCCTCAGTATAGTGGATGAGAGGAGTCTAATCTATCATGTTGTGGTGGACCAGTATGCAGATTTACTTCCTGAGGATGTTCTGGGAGTGCCTTTTTGTAGGGAGGTAGACTTCTATATCGACATGTACCTTGGGATGAAACCAATATATACACCAGCATATCGGATGGTTCTTGTAGAGATTTGTGAGTGGAGGGAGAAGTTGGAGGACTTGCAGAAAAATGGTTATGTAAGGTCCTGTGTTTCCTCATGGGAATCCTTGATTTTGTTCACCAAGAATTCATAGGGTGTTTAAATAATTGCATGGACTATCTATGCCTAAACCAGGTGACCATGAAGAATAGGTATCCCCTACTGAGGATTTATTTTCTCTTTGATTAGCATTAAGGGGCTCAATAGTTTTCAAAAGAGACCTCGGATCAGGTTATCATTAACTTCGGGTGCCGGATGAGGACGTATCGAGGAGAGCCTTCAGATGTAGGTATGACCAGTAAGAGTTCTTAGTGATGCCTTTCGGTGTGTCCAACACTCCAGCGGTGTTCATGGGACTCATGAACAGGATCTTCCAGCCTTACCTTGATCGCTTCGTGGTGGGTTTCATTGAAGACATATTGGTGTACTCGAAGTCGGAGGAGGATCATTATAAACATTTGAATATAGTACTAGATACATTCTGAGAGCACCACCTATATGGTAATCTCTTGATGTGACAGTTCTGGATATGGTAGAACCACTTTCTAGGACACGTTATCTCAGAGTCTGGAGTTGCGGTGGATCTAGTAAATATAGAAGTAGAGCTTGCTTAGGAGACACCCAGGAGTGTAACTGAGGTGTATATTTTCCTGAGATTGGCTGGGTACTACTAGATATTCGTACCAGACTTTTCTAGAGTTGCAGGACCCTTGTCAGCTTTGACAAAGAAGGGGAAACCCTTCGTATGGACATAGAGAAGCCAACAAAGTTTCCAGGAGCTGAGGTAGAGACTGACGAGTGCCCCCATATTGAGGCTCCAGAAGCAGACATTGGGTATATAGTCTACTGCAATGCATCAAGTACCGGGATGGGGTGTGTCCTAATGTAGGACCAAGCATTGATTACCTATGGCTCCTAAAAACTGAGGCTACATGAAAAGAACTACCCAACCCATGACCTGGATTTAGCATCAATGGTCCTTTCATTGAGGATGTGGAAGCACAACTTGATGGGTGAATGTTTTAATATATACTATAATCACAAGAGTCTTAGCAATATCTTCTCACATAAGTACATGAACCTGAGAAAGTGGTGATGGTTGGTGTTCCTCCTGAACTATTACTTTAAGATAGTCTATACACGTGGGAAGGGAAACGTAGTTGCAAGCGCACTCAATAGGAGGTTAGTTTTACATCTGCTGAGCGAGGAAATAGAAAAACTATCCACGTTATAGATATTTGTTGTGGATAGTGGTGGAGCAGCTTATCTTGAGTCTATGACTTTAAATCCCCCACTCCTTCAGCGATTTCAGCAGGCACAGCTTGGGGACATTGACTGCGAGTCTCGACGTGCTCAAGTATCCTCAGGCCAGGCTCTTGATTAATTTTTGGTAGGTGGGGACCATTTCGTCCTTTTTATAGGACTCACCTTAGTACCAGTGATGTTTTGAGAGGAGGTGATGAGGGAGTTACATACACCCCATTTGGCGGTACATCTTGGAGTGGAAAAGATGTACCAGGACCTTCGATGTTAGTATTTGTGGATAGGGATGAAGAAATTAGTGGTGAATTTCGTTTGACGATGCCTGACTTGTCAGCAAGTGAAGGCTGAGCACTAGGTTATAATATGATTGACTCATCCGCTTGAGGTACTATAGTGGAAATGGAATGGTATCATGATGGAATTTGTGACAAGGTTACCACGTACGTCCATGGGCTGCGACTCTATCTACGAGATCGTTGACCAACTAACCAAGTCGACCAACTTCCTACCCATCTAAGAGTAGGGATTAGTAGAGAGCTTGGGATGCTTCTTTGTCCAAGAGATAGTATGACATCACAGGGTACCATAACAAATAGTTTCATATTGTGAAGATCGATTTATATCCTGGTTGTAGAAGGGATTACATGAGTCATTCAGGACTCAGCTACGCTTGACTAGTGCCTTTCACCCTTAGACAGATGTTCAGATGGAGCGGACCATACAGATACTTGATGACATGCTTCATGCTTGCATCCTTGACTTTGTCCACAGTTGGGGGGACCACCTACCACTAGTGGATTTTTCATACAACAATAGATATCACTCCACCATCGTCATGACACTATTTGAGGCCTTGTATAGGAGATCACTTAGATCAACTCTATCCGAGAACAACCTAGGGGAGTCAACCCTTATGGGTCCATAGATAATACAAGATACCACTGGGAAGGCACAAATCATCCAGGAGCAGATGAAGACTGCAAAGAGTAGGCATAAGTCTTATGATGACAGGACACGAAGACCCTTGGAGTTCTATGAGGGAGTCCATGTCTTCCTACAGGTCTCACATCGATGAAGACTATATGTATTTGGTTGGGCAAGGATCTATCTCTAAGATTCATCGGACATTTACAGATCCTGAGCAGAGTTGGCAAGGTGGTGTGAGGCCTAGCTCTTCCCCTAAAAATTCACCAGGTGTATATTGTTTTCAACGTGTCGCAGCTGAGGATATATGTGTATGATCTATTGCACATCATCGACTAGGGAGAGCTTGACATTGATGATGGGATAACGTCTGCAGAGTTCCCAGTGGAGTTAGAGGATCAACAGGAGAGGGTCCTATAGGGGTGGTTGATTCCTCTGGAGTGAGTTCGGTGGTAGCATGGGAAACTCCAGGAGAGAACATGGGAGCGGGAGGCTCAGATTCGTGCTCAGTATCCCTTTTTTTCTAAGCTTTTGTTATGGATTTCGGGGATGTCAATCCATAAGGTGGGGATAATGTAAAGACTCTAAAATTCAGTATAATTTATTTTAATCATATGGAATTATTATGAGATTGTGAAAATCAACGGAATGTGATTTTGAGGTCCAAAGAGCATAGAATGGAATTTTAAACTTTTTTAAGGTACTTTTAGTAAATGTGTGGGTGGGGTTTTCTATCATTTTAACTGGTGATCAGATTGAAAATCCAAGTGCACCATTTAATACACATCACCAGGATTTGCTTACGTAAAGATTAACTTCGATCGGCAAGGGTCGAACGAAAAAGATAATTTTTGGACTTTTCGTAAAAATAATAAAATAACACTTTGAGTTATTTTATCTTTTTCCAACCATTGAGCGACAATTAGCAAGACCGTATTTAAATGATGGTCACTAAATGAGAATCATTTAATGACATGTTACCTTGGTTGTGTAACTGCATCGTTCGTGAAATAAATTGGAACATTAATTACGGTTCATTAATGAACCCCATTAATGAACTCAACGTAGATATTTATATTTATTTAATCAACCCATTGGTGAACAGATTGGAATGGAAGGGAAAGCATTGAAAAAAGGTCGATGATGTCACCCTTCAATGAAGAATGGTTATTGATTGAAAACCACTGGAGGATTCAAACCAAACATCGATGAACGACGATGAACGTTGTTGAATGTGGATTCCTTCCTCTATCCACCATGGATTTCACCAAATCCAGGTAGGGGGGTTAATTGTTTTATGTGTTTAAAAGACTCCACTCATCCATTCTTGGAAAATACAATGAACGCGGATCAACCGACTAATGGGTTGATCCACATCTTGTTTATTCATGTTGGTGGTTATTTTAGGGTATTAATTTAAGGATAATTTTAATCTTTTGTTGATTATTATTCCACCCCTTTGATAAAACTCAAATGTGGAGGACACTAGCCAATCCGAAAAAGGCCCAGACCCTCCGTCGGCCTTGGGTTTTGTGCGTTCTTTGTGGCCGACTGAGCAACATGGTGGCAAGGCGATTCCATGAGATTCATAGTGAAGGTGGTAACCCAGGATACTGGTAGGCATAGATGGAAAAGAAAATAGACCACCGAAGCATCTCCGATGGCCCGCAGAAGTAGTCGTCGGCAATCGGCGGTGGAAGTGACAGAAATTGGTTGTGGAAGCAGCCGGCTCACCGTGGTGGGTGAAATGGCATGGCACCGATGTGTCGCGTGAGGGAGACAGAGAGACCGCTCGAGCCGCTCTGCTAGACACCAACAGCCGGCTCCAGCCGGCCGTTTTGGAAGGATGGGCGGCACCCCACCAGCAGCTGGCCAGGTTTCCAGGCAGGCTGGACCTGCCGGTCAGGCCAGACCCCTACCAGACCCGGACCTGACTAGTCCCGTTTCACTAAAACGGTTGTATATCGCAAACCAGGTGTCTGTTTGATGTTCCATATAGGGAGCTGGGACCCATGGGATGGGTTGGTCCTTTTGAGATAATCCAATTGAGTTTTGGTGGAATTTGGAGTATGTTTGGGTCAGATCAGACTCGAATCCAACTAGGCCCTATTTACGTTTTCCCTATATCTTACTGATCGGACATCTGATTGACGCATACTCTATCGTGTTGGAACCCTTACGATAAGGTAGTACTTTGGGATACTTCTTCATGTTACTTTGTGGTAGTTAAGTATGACCGATAGTATGAGGAGAGGATCTTTCAAAACTCAAGGTAACCAAGTGTGAAAATCTTGTGGTTGGCTATCAGGTGAAGAGTGATCCTACGTGGATTGGTATTAGAGTGATCTTCCATGGATCGACATCAGTGTGACCCTCCATGGATCAGAAATAGAGAGACCCTCTATGGATCTACGTGAGAGATACCCTCCATGGATCGTCAGTAGTATGACCCTCTGTGGATCGGCAGTAGTGAGACCCTCTGTAGACCAGAAGTAGAGCGACCCTTGGTGGATCCGTTGTACAACAACCCTTTGTGGATCAGTAGTAGAACCTATCAACATAATAAAATTGTCTTGATCAAGACTAATTATCTTTATTTCTATTTCTAAGTTGTATAACTAGTGTGAGATTTATTTTACTTTATTTTTTTGTGATTGAGATCATGCTTTGTGGTTTTCCCTTTGAGGATTTCTGAGAGACATTCGGGGGTCTCAAGGTCCCCACTGGGTATTGTTAAACTCTCCCTTGCACAGGATTTATCTGCACCTTGTTGTATCTTGTGTAGATGATATATATCTTGACTGAGACTTGGGGATCTAGGGCTAGACGATGCTCAGAGGTGATTGATAGAATTGGTTAGCCCAAGTGATTACATACGACGAGTTGTACCTACCCTTTAGGTAGGATTCTTGGTGGACGACCTTTGGAGAACGTTTTTACCTTTTTTCAATATATTATTTTTAGTTGGGTTTTTATACTAGACCTCTTTCTTTCAATTCACACTTTTACTATTAGCAGCTCTACTTTTTGGATTGCTTTTGTTGTGTACCTAGTCTT
The DNA here is from genome assembly GCA_963277665.1 of Viscum album. Classification (NCBI taxonomy): domain Eukaryota; kingdom Viridiplantae; phylum Streptophyta; class Magnoliopsida; order Santalales; family Viscaceae; genus Viscum; species Viscum album. The sequence continues at coordinate 1,496,251,745 of OY728155.1, read as the reverse complement.
TGTGTGTACAGTTTTAAAGGCAATGTCTTCCTTTTATTTGGGATATGCCTTTTCAATGCTAGTTTCTAAAACCCAGTCTATGGAATGTGGGCTTGGGTTAGTCACAGAATGGGCCACGGGGGCTGGGTCGCGACAAGTAAATTTTATTATACTTTAAAAAAAACCTTTTTATTAGAGGAGATTCAGGTATTTTTTACCTATGATAAATATGAGTATTTTATTGAATATAATAATTAAATATTTTGTTTCATATTTATAACATGAATCGTCAATTTTATATTGCTATATATATTTATATATTTAGATTCATGTTAATTTTGTTTAGCATGAACAAGTTTAATAAATTAAATCAATAGAAAGATATATAGTTATAGGATATTCCATGAGATGTACTTGAAATTTATGAAATAAAGATTACAATTAATCCTTAATAATATTAAATTATAATAAAAAAATTCAAACTCTATAATATTAGACTAGAATTTTTTGAAATGGATTATTCCCTAGGTTTTAAATTTCATTGTGTTCATCTCCCCACTCCTTGGTACATTACATAATAAATAGGATCATCCAGACACCTTTTGAATTATCAAGTTGAGAACCTTCACACATGAAAGGAAGAGAATAAATAACCTAACATAGTTACTTATAAAGGAAGTTAGTAAAACAACCTCTCAATATACTTTTGTATTAGATCAACCCCATCCCTGATTGTAAGATCATGATTAGCGGGGATTTTATTAGGATTCACCATTTCATACCCCCATGAATCATGGATTGAATATTTTGAATTGAAAAAATAATTAAATTTTAGTAATTGGGTGAAATGCTGGGATATAACCCCATAGATTATATTTTTGGGCTATTACATCTAATATTATATATTTTTACATTATATATACAATTAACTAAGTCTAATTAATTTTAAAAATTATAATATGATATATTTCTTTAGAAGTAAAATATCCTCAAGAGATTCATTATAAAAATGGACAAATTCATGGTAAATTTAGGTGTTTATGAGTTATATTATGTAGGCAGTGAAATATGATGGTCATTAATAAAAAAATTAGGTTATACTTGAGTGATTTCTTTAAAATATTAGTTTCTAAGAGGAATTGAGATAACATGATGCATAATATAATCTTTTTAAGGGTGTTATCCTATAAACCATATAAGATTCATACTATATAAAATTTAAAATAAATTTACATTTAAATTGTCATGGTTTATGAGAAAAGATTTGATGAGGTAAGTAATTCTAAAATATGGCTTTATTTTATTAATTATTATGATATATGGGGCTATAATTTTTGTGGGAATATAGACATGGTTATAATTTTAATGGGACACTTTTAAATAAAATTTCACACAAAATATTTATTCCAATTTGATACTCACCTGATATAGAAATACAAAAAAAACATTATATATATATATATATATATTAGATTATAATGTAATATAATAAAAATATTCCAACATTGATATTAGTACTAAATATGGATAAAATTTACATGAATAACATCCTAAATTGATATTATTACTTGAGAGGAGTTTTCAATAATAAATGAAAACTTTTTATTCTATAGATACCAGTAAGTAATATGCTTGTTTCTTTTACCTTATAAAAGAAAAAATTAGAATTATGAGAAATAATATGAGGATTAATGTGAAATAAGATATATTTTATTATCTATAATGGTTTAAATGTTTTGAAATATATATAAAAATGTGAAATATTTTCATGTGATTGAACGTATTTATTTGAAATAAAATCAAAACGCTTATGGGGGAGTACTTGTTATAGAAATTAATAAACATATTTTTACATTATTGTTTTTGGATAATGAATAAGTTTCATAAATTTTTTATAATGTGATACTCCAAAAAGATATAATTTAATTTATTAAGTGAGAGGTTTAACAATATACAAAAAATAGATTAAGGGTTGTTTTATTAACTAGAGGGATTTATTTTCTTACTATTTCCAATGGATTGGAATTGGAATTGGATAATAATTATTATATTATTATTTTAAATAAGAATTATGTTTATAATTTTTTTTGAAAGTAATGGATTTTCGTTCATATTCAATATCATGAGTTGTTATACATAGATAAATGAAATGTTTTATGAAAATGGAAATGCGATTATTGGTTTATATATTATAGATATGGATAATCACACAAAAAACATGTATATAAAATAAATATTGAGGAATATTGTTTTCAAAAATAAACTATACATTGAGTATGAATATTATAAATGAATTATAATAGATACAATAGTATTTTTAGAATAAATTTGAACTTTTTTGAATGTAATGGGTTGAGAAAGATAGGGTTATTGCTTACTAAACTCCATTCCAAGATCTACATGACACATTAATTTTCATAACTAGTTTTCATGTCTAATAAGATTTTGAAACATAAAAAAATGTTTAAATTGAATAAATTATCTCAACGTCTATCAAAATTCAGGTGAGATTCATTAAACTAGATTTTGGTTTACCTGAAAGTAGTTATTTTGGAATATATTTGATATGGTGTATTTAAATAGATTACTTATGTGATCTATTGGGTATATCATATTTTTATAGTGTACTTATGAGATATATTAAACTAAGAACATGAATTTTATACTCAATACAATAATGTTTCACAATATTTATATTAAATAATAAACTTGTGCGTTTGATCAATTTCACTACACACATCAATGTAATTTTACTTCTCATCTACTACACCATCTCTTCCTGACTAAAATTTATAGATAAGGGTTACTATACTCGATGAATTTTTTTGTTAAGCGTAAATATTTAAATTTTACAGAGATATATGAGATCAACCATTCTATTGAACTCTATTAACAAAGAGTACATTTTTAATTTTGAAATTGAATAATCATATAAGTTTACCCTCACTAGATTATTATTCAAAATTCAAATCAATTGTTCAAATGAGTTTAATCGAATATTCATTTTTTTAATCTATAAGTGACATTTCTGAATATTTGAAAAATAATTTATTAAATATTTCATGGATTTTTTTGAATAAAATTTCCAAAAAAAATTAAAAAAAATTATGTAATTCATTTTAAAAAAATTAAATTTTAAAATTTTGTGTGATAAAGAAATATAAATGATAAGTACCTTTTTTTCAAAAATAATATTTATTTACTAAAATGGTTGTTGAATATCGATAGATAATAATGTATCTTGATAGATTTTATCTCTAAAAAATTATATAATTAAATATATAAATATTTAAAACAAATGAAAACATTTATTATAACACTATATTTGTACATTAATTAATTATGTAATAACATTGATGTATTCAAGGTTGATGTATAGTGATAAATTTTAATTGTATGTGTAATTTGGAAAAGGAATTGAGTTATTTAAAATAATGAGACACTCTAGGTTTTTCTTGGGAGAGAGAATCTGGGATTAATTGAATGAATATCTTGGAAGATATTCAATACCCTCAACACAACACATAATAGATCATTTCTTAATTAATGTATTGAACCATGATATAATATTATTAACCCTTTTAATACTCTCACATTCTTTTAATGTAAAAGATTAAAATTCTTGTGTGAAATAGCCTAGAGTATTTTATAATAGGTTAAGGATGATATATTCCCATAACTTGTAATGATTTTAATCAATAGATTTGCGTGTTTGTATAAAACTATAGACATTAAGGATGTAGTAACACATATGATAGAAAATTACTATGAAATCATGGTACACATTTTGGTGTTTATCATTCTTGAATGGTTATTTATTTGACCTGGTTTTAAAAAAGAATAAGTCAATCCTTTAATCTAAATTTATTTTAGAGTTTTACTAAAAATACTGTAAAAATGGGGAATTATTGATTCACCCCTCCCCCTACCATATGGTGATACATCCATTTCATTATTTTGATACTTAAAGTTGTTCTAAAGACTTTTGATATTGAATATTTTGAAAGTTTATATGAATTTTCTTAAGGTTATTTTTTATTGTAATTTTAATTAAATATGTTAATTTAATATGACTGTTTTGAATAATTATTATATACAAGGGACACCGATATTTTATGGAGATAAATATTGTGTATATAAATAAATTTTTCTTCCTTATTTATTGTCGCTTAGAATATAGTTGTTATATTCTGTCACATCAAATTCATTTATCTTAGTATATATACTTTTATGATTCATGTTTTAAGGAAAACTCGTTACACTAAAAATAAATAATGAGAGGAATTTTTAATATTTTTTTGAGATAGAGTTTACCAAAGTCATGTGTTTCAAGAAAACCGAATTGACATGAGATAAATTTCAAAATATAGAAAATGTTAAAAATACTATTAAAGATGAAATTATGAAACTCTATAAAGAATATTTTGAGGATGAAAGGATTCTTAAAAATGCGTATATTGAAAAAAAAAATTCACATCCATTAATGGGATTTTGATCACTTTCATTGTATACGGTGGTACTTTAAAATATTCTATAATTGTAAAAAATAATTATTAATACGTTTACCTATTTGTTCTGATTAAAATATATTACTTATTGAAGAAAAGTATTTAAAAGAGTTTTCCTTAGTATATATTTAGATAATTCTAAATTATTATGAGATTATAAAACCATTAGTACTCAAAAATATTATAAAATAAGACAAGGAAATGTCTCTTAATTCATTGAAAATGTTAAAGATAAAATAAATGGAAAAATATCCTAATATATATTTTTAAAAGGAAGAGTATAATGGAAATATTGATAAAAACACATACTATATTTCAAATAATTTTTTAAGATGAAAAAGATATGTGAAATTGAAATTTTCCTTAAAATGATTGGGTTATGGTGGGCTATGAAATTTTTCTATAGATTGTTCTCAAAAGAAAAATATTGATTAACATCCCAGACTCTAGATACACAGAGCCTGTAGTTATATTACATTATAGGTATAAAGTATAAGTGTTACCAAAGGATCAAACAATTTTGTACACTTATAAGAGTAGATACGTACTTACATTACACATGAAAAAATAATATACAACTGGAACATATTGGAAACAAATTATTACCCCTTTTATCATATCTGTAAAAATGACTCATAGTACTCTTATAAGTATCCTAGGAAAAGGAAAAAAATAATGGTAAGTAAGATTCTCAGTAAATAGTATCAAAAAATATATTATTAAAAAACAAAATCATTAAATAATTTATATGGAATGAATAAATGAAAAAAATGAAACCCAAATCATCTGATGCAGAGGGCATGCTATATATATTAAAATAAGTGACAATATGGATAATAAATTTTATTTATATCATACTAATGTAATTCATGATTATATACATCAAAACATGATTTTGATGCCCTGTTCCAAGACACGTACATTATTGTTGATAGTATATTCAAGAAATTTTCATGTTATAAGAAGAGTCATTCACTAAAAACAAATATATTTTTTCTCATGAGACCTGCTGAAGCATTGAGGGGCTATATGATGATGGGCCCCACCATTCACATTTTTAATTAAAATGAATTCAACTTAATAGATATCAATACCTTTTACATCATTACCTGGGGAACCTTTTACTAAAAAAATATCATTTATCCATATAATAAAAAACATGGAAATCAAATACTCTCATAGTCAATAGAATTATATAGATGTATTGGAGAACATACCTTAATAAATATGGAAGTCACAGAGTATAGTCTAATTAAGATGATATACCCTTATCAAATAAGTATAATAGAGAGGGTAAAGAAAATTCTAGGTATTCCATGGAATTTATTAATTGGTTTTAACACACTAAATTAGTAGGTGATCAAGGAAATTGTATGAAAAATCCTTCATCAGGTTTCATTAAGAGTGTATAAATATTCCAAAGCATATCCCCTAAGAGTGTCTCCTTAAGGGTATGGTCTTATGCCCACTCATTTTATATCAGGGTGATGGTTTATACAATTCTCAACCAAACCTTATCAGGAATATTACCTATAAATGAATCTATGTCATTATTTCATCCACTTTCTAGTATCTATTTAGGGATTTATTTTCTAGAAAATTACACAATTTTTTATTCTACCAAAATATATAAATGTTTTTACAGCATGGAAAAGGTAAATTTTGAATCAATGTAATATAAGCTATGGATAAAAATATATAAATTAAAATCCATTACATTTCAGGAGTAATATGAACAAATTATTCCATTAAAATGGTTTTACCAAAAAAAATAAAATATGTGTTGATTACCTAAAGAGTCCCCAACAATGAAAATTGGGTCTGAACACCCCACATATGGATAGAATAGTAATTAATTCATAACATATTGAAAATAATACTTTAAATTTTTCTTAAAATATCGTGAATAAAATCATTTCACTATATAAAATCTAAAATAGTTATTATATACACCGCATAAAATAAATCAAGTTCATATTACAAAGCATATGTCCATGAGAGGAATTTCAGATAGAAAATCCTTAACTCTTATCCTGAATTCAAAAAAAATATTAACCTCAAGTGTCATAAAAACAACTCTCTTAATACATCAATTCATAAAGTAACTAATATACAGTTTCATATATACTTTTCATAAATAGTAATATTCTACATGGATTAATCTAATTCTCCACATCAGTGTTTATTGTTTTGATCATTTAAACTAGTTTCATAATAGAAATGTTCTTATTCATTATTCTTATGAAGTACATTATTACTAGTTAATTAATGAAATTATTACGTATTATAATATTTTATTATGTTTTAAATTCCTTTCATGATTTTTTTAGACCTTATCCTTCAAGACAAAGTTGATAATAACCATGTTGTTGGGATTTTTATGCATGGATGTTGTTTCCTCCAAAGATATTTTTTTCATTTTAAAAAAAATACGGTTTAATGATTACGGGTAACTATACAAACAAGAAACCCAATGTTCAAACACAGCATATCGACATAGAAGGTCCACAAAGTGATACCAGTACAGTCCATAATTCATTCAAGATTTCAAATTTCAAAAATCCATCGGAATCGTGTCCAATACTCGGTCCATGATACACTGTTCTCCACGCGTATGCCTCATGCCACACAACCACATAAAGCCATGAAACCATCATCACACATCACCAATAAGAGCAGGTTTCTGGTGAGACCATCCACCATAATTATCTTCGTTGTTGTCCCATTATCATCACATCAACATTCACCCCCCATTGTCTGTTCTGATTGGCGCTAAAAATAACCATTTCGAGATATCATTCTATAAAAAACCATTGCATGTTGGGCCTCCACAACACCACTAAAACTAGGTACCATAAATCCTCTTCACTTCCCCAAAAATCACAGACGACACCGCCAAACCAAAAAACACACACTGGGGTAGATCCCGAAGAGCACCAAACAAGAAAAAATTGTAAATTGCATCGGGAAAACAAACCATCCATCTAAAATTGTCTGAAAAAAATATTACCATTTACTGAGATCCACCATAGTATAGGAGAAGAACTAGGGTTGTCTTCGGAGACACCAAGGTCGAATGGATTCACTTTTCAATACTTTGTTGCAACCAACATAACTGACCAACGGAGAGCGTAGTGAAAGAAGCATGAAGTCGAAGAAACGAAGGGTTCAATCAAGGCTTCAATTGAGAAACAACAACTATAACCACAACCCAAACTAGAAAATCTATCAACAGCTGCGAGGCTTTAGTATTGTTCATGTAGGTGGTTAAACAGACACAAATATTTACTTACCATGATTAAATAAATATTATGATATTGTTTAGTTTTAGTATCATTTTAAAAGGATTATGATGCTCTTATATAATGATTATTGTTGTGATATATCATAATTTTATGGATTTAGAAGAAATATTAATGAATATGAAAACATTAAAGAAATTTTATAAAATGCTATCCTTTAACTATTCTTATTTTAAATGATAAAACTAGTGTTGATTATTTATTGGTTATATTATTAATAGGATATTAAATTTTTCACATGATAACCTTAATTATGTTACAAAAATCATATTTATACTCTAATTCCATCCTTATATCCAACAATTTAAGGTGGTGATGAAAAATTAAAAACATTATGTCCTGGAGGTCATAGCTCGCACAACGCACTAAGAACAATATTTTTTTTATAAATTAAAGGGGTATACAAATAAAAAAAATATTATGTTATTATAGTAATAATAAATTATATAAATTATAATAATATAACTATATAATGGTTTCTATAATAAATTCTAATGAAACAAATTAACAAAAAAATGAAGTAGTTTATAATACACGTTTCAAAGACTCAATTTATCTTTGTATGTCTCTTAGAATTTGAAGGGTATGGGATAACCAAGAGTAACCGGGGATTTTTTTTAGGAGAGGGTTTAATGGATAGAGATTTTTTAGAGCATCAGGGAGAAATTAAAATTATATTTGTGTCAGGAAATGGTGAATATGTTCCCCTTTAATAATTGAAGGGAACAGTAGTTTTAGGAATACCTTTTCATTTCACCATAATTCTACCGCAAAATTCAAGGTTCAATGGCTTAAAAAATAAAAAAGTGTACTTGACATAAGGATTGTTCGTAAAAATATCAATAATTCAATTTTAGTTGGTTTTTATAAATATTTTTAAACATTTACCATAGGTTAAACTTAATTTAACTATTTTCCTTATCCCTTTGAAATCAATGTCTCATATTATTAATTAAATTTATAGAAAAGTATTAGGATTGGCCATTTTTCCTAATTTGGTACTCGAAGGTGGATACAACTATGGAAAAAAGTATTATAGGGATAATAGATTTGAAAGGGTTGGATGAGGAATTTACTCAATCGTCACTGGTAAAATATGAGTGGGACTAAGACTTTACACCTAGATACTCAATATTGGGAGATATACCTAGATTAATTTACATTAATTATAAGCAATTATGAAAAATGAGAGAATAAAACATATAGAAACCTATTATATTCCAAAGTGATATGGTAGAAACATAATTTTTTATGTGTTTATAAGTCTATAGTTGATTAAATGTTTAAATTCATATATAATCATTCTTAGGTTTTATGTGATGGGTGTTTTGGATGACTAAGTATGTTTCCAAAGACATTTATGGGAATATCACTCTATGGATATGTATGTATTTTAGTGAAATTGTTATTTTAGGAAGAATGATTTTATATTTTATGGACCTATTTATAATTTTTTTGATTAATTTTAGGTTTAATACGATCATTGATTTTAATATGGTTAATTGAGGTAAAGGGGTCATTACATTTTAGGAAAATATGGATTATAATATAGAGAACCATGGGATTAAAATGTGACTTACTAAATAAATGATTAATATTATTTTTAAATAAGTTCACTTTATTGGGAACAATATATGAATATGGTAAATGAAAATATTTTTTTCCTAAGATGGGATTTTATTTGAAGAATAAAGGATGAGTCGATCATTGGAGAATATGTATTCATATTTATTATTTATAGTGATTCTAGTTATTTATGGGAAGGATTTAGAGATTTTGAATAGTAGATGATAATTTATTTATATTTTTTGGTTGGTTACTTTATGATTGATTAATGTTGTTTTGAGATAAATGTAAAATTTATCTTGAAAGAATGTGCAAATAAACCTATATAATTTTTGGGTATTAATATTAGACTGAAATAGTTTGGAAGAGTTTTAAGGTAGATTTCTTGTGGAATAATTAAAATTGAACATTGGGTGTTATTATCAAGTCATTAGAGATTAATTTATTATTTCACCTTATGAACTTTTATTCATATTTGTTATTATTTTATCTTTTCATAACCAATTATATTTTAAAAACAAGTAATAAATTTTAATCATTATGTATACATTATAGTTAGGAGAAAATATAAATTTAGTACTTGGGTCATGAAATTTTCATTTTAAATTATCATTTATTGGTGTATGAGATGATATAGAATTGTAAATTTATCGAACCATAAAAAATTTAAGAAATTACGGTTATGTAGTGAAATGAAATTAAGTACGTATATTTTCATTAAATTTATATCTCGATGGTAAAATAATTCCTCAAATATATAGAGTCTTATTTGGAAATTAATTCTCAACTATAAAGGCGCTCTTCTAGAAACTCATGTTTCTCTATAAGCCTTATAAAGGTGCATGATTTTTTGAAATAATATTTTCATCATAATTACCTAAAAATTAAATTTCATGACTAAGTATATATTTTATTTTATTACTGAGATAAATTAATTATGTTGAGAAAAAAATCAAATTACTATGATGAAATTTTTGTAAAAATTTTATAATGTTACAGCTAGATATTTCAACTAGTATTTATCATTTAAATAAATATTTTGTTTTATATATTTTGAAACAAAACTAAACTAAAATGAACATTAATGATTTCATTCAGAGAAAATAGCAATAAATTAATAACAGACATTGCTACATTATGTGGTTGCAATATGAAACCTTGAAAATAGTACAAGTGGAGTAAATTTAAATATATATATAACATAAACAAAAAATATTTATCCTCATGGATTACCATGAATATTGAGAACCCAAATACAACTATGGAAACAAGTCAATGAATTAGGAATATAATTGACATGATGAGAGAGAAGAAAATGAATAAATTCTAATGAAGCATATAAGCCTATATATTAGAATGTAATATGACCATTAAATAAATAGTTGTCAGACACATAGTCATTATATATATATAACCATTATATATATAGAAATTTTTTATATTTATGTATAATTGGTATATAATTTGATGATAAAAAATATAATAATATAATTCACAATGCCCATATAAGTATTAATTTAAGAAATAGATTAAGAGAACTTGAAGATAAAAATGTATATTTTTATATTCAGTGGGTTTTTGTGGGAAATTTAGATAAAAAAAATATAAAGTTTTAATATTTAATTTGATTGAAAGGATTTCAGTTTTGGAATGTTCAAATAATGATGGTTTTTTAGTTAACAGTGAAAAATATCGATTTTATCAAACCTATCATTTCTATTCATTAAACCAACTAATTTAAAATTAACAATATATGTTTGATTTTTTCAAAAATTAAATAATCCTATTATAATTAAAAATAATCTAATTAGTCATATAAGAATCTACATTATATTTGATTTAGGTATAAGCTAAATTTGAATATGAAAAGGCATTTTTTAAACTATATTTCATAGTGTTTTAGGTATTTATATTAAAATTGATTTATACCACTTATAGAAACTGAATCATAAAAGTTTTATTTCAAATTTTGAATTATGTGGTTCAAATTTGGCAAATCTCCCAATGTTTTTTCTAATAATGAATAATAACCATTGTCAAATTTTTCATTACTGTATAGGGTAAACTGGGTTAATTGAAGTTAAAGATAATGCGAAAAAAGGATTCAAAATTATCCTAATACTTGATTTTAATCTTTTTTAGGATTTTATTTTGACCAAAACCTTCATATATTTTAAAAATGGTTTTTTGTTCTGTTTTTCTTGGATAGAGTCCATTATATTATTATAATAAATGAATAACTCTAATATGTCACTCTCTTGATTTTAATGCCTCTAATTTGTTTTCATAAGGATAAAAAAACACATGAATGGGTATAATTTTTCATTTTTCAAATAATTTTTTTTATGATGATAATTTATTTTTAAATTTTTGTGATGAAATTGTTATGATAAATGCTTACACAATGTTGACACATTGACTCTATAAGCCAAAGAAAAATAAAGTAAATGTTTTGTAAAACTTATGATGTAATATTTTTTGAGAAAATTGTGATGCCCCAATAATTTTTTAGAAACATGTAATGTTTTATTGAGGTTTTAAAATTTTATATTCAAACTATACTACTATATTTATTTTTCAAAAAGTCAATTTTGTGAATTTCCTTGAAAATGAATTTAATGGTATCTTAGGTTAAATAATATTTTTTAAAATAATTTAAAATTACTAAAAATAATATAATTGACTAATCTAATGGGATATGGTTTAGAATATCAAAAAAAATGTACATATTGGTCAATTCCCCATTAACGTTAAATTTCATGACCCCTAAAGAGTAAAAACTTTTATATCATGATAATCATAAAAACGGATAACGGGCCGTTAAAATAGAGTGATAATAGTTATTAAATCACTTAAACTTGTTTAAATTTTATTTTATGGGAGTATTTTTACTCATAAACATATTATATTCTAAATATATCAATTTTTTCCACTTTTATATAAAGGATAATTTATATTAGTTTAATACTTTATGTAATTCTAAGGTTTCCCCTCTCCTCTCTTATATAACATCACCAACCCAACTATCTTATACTCACATCATGAGGAATATATATTTAACAAAAAATGAATAAATAAATACTCAAAATACCTACCCACACACTAGAGTTCCTGACTCACTATATAACCAACCTATAAATATTAGTTGTAAGAGAAAGGAGGTTCTTTAAAATGAAGGTAATTTTCCTAACCAAGAATTTTCATTTTTCTTATTCTACCTCCTACAACTATTCACTAACCATTATAATATAATAACATAAATATTTTAGATATATTTATGTTTTATTATATAAATGGAATAAATTTATTCATCTCTTTTCCAATCAAATGGGAAATGAAACCATTATTCGTGCTTACGTGCTGACAACTATCTCGTGTACCGATGTATTTATTTTCTAATCACAAGATTACATAGATTTTTATTATTATTGATTTCATGTGTACATAAGAGATTCATTAAAATATTATTACCCTATATATATATGATATATCATCTATCTTTATGCTATTAAAATAAGTAAAAACATATTCATCCTATGTGTATACACACGACCTACCATCTCCACATAGTAGTGTACTCTGTATTTCTTTTCCAATTTACATTGAAATTTATAAAGATATAAATAGATGACTTATAGGATATTTATTTCATAATTATTATTCTAGAGATATAATATATCATTTACCTTTTATACCCTTACACGTATTGAAAAAATGATGATGTCATTCATGTCTATGTGTAGACTACCGTCTCCACATAGAGATGTGATTCATTTTTCTTGTCCTCCTTTCATGGATGATTCTTAATATGTATATAAAGAATATATAATATATTTATATGATTATTAAAATTATATATATGTATGAACTGAGATCTATATTCATGGTACATGACTAATGAATTGAAACTTACATGAAAAACAAAGTAGTTAATACCAAACAAGATAATGGTAATGAAACATTTTTTATGAATGAGTGATAAAATTTTATAATTAAACCATGTATAGAATTATATGTATTAATATTATTATGTTATTAAATTATAATAAATTTAAATTTATAATATATAATGTTAAAACCACTTATTAAGCAAGTGTGCCCAAAGTAAGGGGTTTTATAAATTAATTTTCTTTCATTGTGTAATATTACTTCATCACTATCTATGATATGCTAAGATTTTGTGAGCAATTTAATTTTATTATTTTATGTTTTATTTACTCTTATTTTATGGGGATTTAAATTTTTTATACCTAATCAATTCATTGATTAACTCTCATTTCAAAATTTTTACCTTTTAAATTTTTTTCTCGTCTCACTTTTATTTTTAGGTGACATATGTCATATTCACAAATTTTTTTTGTATGGTTTATATACAACCCCTTTGATATGTTATATCTTTAATTTATTTATATTCAAATAAATTTATGTTTCTTTTTAATTCATTTCTTTCGGGGAGGATCTTATTTAAAAGATACCACAATCATAAGGGTTTATTTCACAACATCATCCCTATTTAGAACAACTTATGTTTATTTTCTATTAGGTGAATTATATGAAATTTATATATTGAGACACATTAATATTATTTTACCCTAGTTATTTCTATAAATTACAAGCTTTCTTATCATTTTCCTCTAACTTAATACACAAAATTATGAAATAATGTTCTTAATAGAAACTGATTTTTTTTCTTTTCAGTAGGGAATATTATTCTTCAATGTTTATATTTTATTTAAAATGTCTTATTTTATTTTAATATTATCAAATAATTTATTAAAATAATTATTATAAATGATTTTATTTATATAAAATTATTTAAAATGAATCTTATTTTCATTTTTAGAACAATGCAATTTTTAAAAAAGGTTTGAACGACATATTTTTTTATGCTTAACAAAAAAATGTAATTTCCCAACATCATGACTATTATTTTCCATGAATATACACATAATAGTTTACATGATTCTCTTTGAAGAAAATGTTTTCCTAATATTATTTAAATTTTTATATATTAAATAAGTGATTTTACAATGAAATATGAATTTTCCTCATGAAATGTTCCACCGATCATTAAAATTGATTTCATTTATGTCAAAACCCATTGAAAAATATTATAATTTGATAGGGTATATAGTCTGAAAATACTATTCCCAATATTACACTGGATTTTTTATGATCAGGTTCCTCATGTGATTGGCTAGGGAAATTATTAATATTCTGTATTCTAGGTTTTAATACAATAGTGAATTTTGATTATGTATTGAAATTTTATCCATTCATTTTGTATGATAAATTTATTATACATAGTAAGTGAATGTGTGAGGACCACTACAACGCATTGGTATGTATCATGAGAAAAAAACATCCTTTGTATATTCTATATATGTGACTATTTTTATGATGTTTTATCATGATTCCTTGTTGGCATGTTTTTGATTTACCAGCCAAAGGGCTTTGTGGTGTTATTAACAAGTCTAAAATTATAAAATAAATCATTATAAAATCTCTTATTATTATCTATGAAATTTTATATGTTTCTACATTATACATGGATATATTACCGTTTATTATATTAGTTACATGGAATATTTTATTATTGGTTATCTCTAATATATTATTAATGATTTATTGATCACGTGATTGATTCTGTAGTAGGATTTCCCTTATTAAGAATCCAAGCTCATACTTTATAACATTTTCTTATCCCCATGAAACCAAGAATTGATTTATGGATGATTATAGAGAATATCATAATAAATAACAAATATCCCACTCAAATTTTATGTTATATTTTTTTTTTCAAATATAGAGTAATAATCGTTTTTTATATAGTCTCCTAATACCACTTAACTATTTGATCATTCATGATGAAATACATGATATATTATTCAAATTTAGTAAGATAACCATCGAATCTGGGTTATTGGAGTCAGGGTGTTATAGTAGGTGTTAGAGGAAGTTAAGTGGGGCTTGTGTGAACTATATTTAAGGGAAATATATTGAATAATAAGACCCAATGATTTATTCTATGGATCGTACAAAGTAGAAGGTAATATCTTGATTATTTTTTAATTAATAGATTGTGTGGTTTTCCTAAAAATTGCATCCCTATTTGGATATAGGAAATTGGATGTGGCTATGGCATAGATGCACTAAGGGTAAAAAACACTAAAAGTGGTGTATTATGAATTTAATTGATCATCAATAGTGAAAAAAGAGTGAGACTAAGCCTACATACCTTTCCAGACACTCTCAGAGGATATGCTTGGGTTAGTTCACATTTTCTTTATCAAACTTTACTATGAATGAGAGGATAGAACATATAGAAACCTATAATATTCCATCGTTATATGAGATAAACCTAATGTGTCATAGATTGATAATTATAAAGTTGATCATAATTTTAAATTCATAGATACTCATTTTGAGGATTTATGTGATGAGAGTTTAAGATGATTAAGTTTTTTTGATGCGTTTAAGGATATACAATCCTTTTGTTTAGTATTTTTTTTAGTGAAAATATTTTTTAAGGAAGAATTATATTATAGTTTTTAGACATAAGATTATTTTTCTTATAACCTTGATGTTTTATATGATTATTGAAGTTAATATAGTTAGTTTGGAAAAAAGAGTCATTACATTTTAGGAAAATCTATTTTATCATATAGATGACCATGTGATTAAAAGATGATTTATTTACTATAAGATTAATTTACTTTTTGATGAAGTTCACTATATTGGGAAAATTACATAATTAAGGGAAATGAAAATATTTTTGTTCTTATATAGGTTTTTATTTATAGAATAATGGCTACATTTTCTTTTGGAATATTATATAATTCCATTTGGCTTTTGTTCTTATTCAGGTTTATTATATAAAATAGTACCATATTTTAAAGGTTATATAAGTCATATAAATTTTTGTATATGAATTTATGTGTGGTTAATAATGTTTGGATATAAATATTAAATTGATATCAGAAGAATATCTAAATAAATATGAATGATTTTTAGGCATTCAACTTAGTTGATAATATTTATGAACATTTTTAAGTTTATTTTACTTATGGAATTATTTAATATGAAAATTGGGTGTTAATATTGATGCTTTTATGATTATTTTATTATTTACTCATTTGAATAATCATTCATATTGGTTATTATTTTATCATTTTTTAATAATTTAAGTTTTATAAATAAGGAATAACTTTTTATCATCTTGTGGGTCTTATAGTCACTTAAAAGTTAAATTAATTTATTTAGTTGTGATAAATTAATCTAGAATATTTGTTTCTTATAATAAGAGGTGATATAGAAGTGTAAATTCATCGGACCATAAATATTGGATGAAATTCCATTTATGTGGAATAAATAAATAAATAACATTTATTTTATTAAAATCTCGAACTCAATGATGAAATAATTTCTCTAATGTATCAAGTATAATTTGGAATTTAATAATCAACTATTGAGGTACACTTTTAGAATCACGTATACATGTATCAGTATTATAGAGGTAAATTATTTAATAGAATAATAAGTTTCAGGATCTTGAATGAAAAAATAAATGTTCAATGTTGGGTAAATATTTGATTTTATTACTATGGTATATTTATTTGAGAGAAAACTAATTCAAATTTCTAGGACACAGTTTTTATATGAAGTGGGAATATAACACCACATTCTTTCAAAATTTATTTATCATTTAAATAAATTTTATGTTTGATATATTGGGACACAAGAATCATCAAACTAAAACGAACACTGATGATTTTATTTAGAAAAAATATTATAATAAAACATAAACCGTAATAAATTAAAAGTTTGAAATATGAAACAACATGAAAAACAATACAAGTGGAGTAAATTCAGATAAATATAAAAGCACCACAAAAAATCAATATCTTCATGGTTCCCCATTAAGATTGTGATCCTAACTGTAACTAGGGAAACTCGGAAAATAATTTGTAATATAACATATGTGATTAGATTTATAAAAAATTATTAAATTTTAGTGAAGTATATAATACTATATGTAGGAATATAATACGACTATTCTATAAATGATAATTTGATACATAACCATTATATATATATATATACATTAGATATATATCTATTAGTTTTATTTAAATATACCTTTTATACAGTTTACTAACAAAAACTAAAATATTATAATTCAAAATCCATTTATATAATAGAATAAGAGGGAATAAAGTTATAAAATGTCATTTTTAAATAAAAGTGGGGTTTTGTGTATTTATAAAAATAAATCAAATTTCTATATTTTACAAATTTAATTTTAAAAATTATTTCATTTTAGGTTTCATAATATAAACATTACCTTAAGGTGAATTTTATTGTAATTTTATAAAAGGGATGATTTTTGAGACAATAGTGAAAATCATTAATTTTTGCAAGACTGTCATTTCATTTACTTAAAAAAATTAATTTAAAATTAAATTTTTATTTTGTATTTAATATTAAATTAAAAAATGATACTTTAATTATAAATCATCTAATTAATCACATAGAAATCAACGTTATATTTTATTTTGGTATGAGCTCATTTTTAGGCATAAAAAATTCTAAAAAAAATCATTATGTTTTTTATATTTATATTAAAATTTATTTATTCCATTTATATAAATTGAATCTTTAAAAATTTATTCCATATTTTGAATTAGGAGGTTAAAATTTGGTAAATATTTAATCTTTGGTTTTTATTATAGTGGATTGTAATATTGGTAAAATTTATCACCACAGTAAAGGGAAAATTGGTTTAACTCGGGTTAAAACTATTGTACAAAGGTCTTAAAATCACCCTAATAGTTTATTTTAATCATTCATATTAGTTTAATTCAACCCAAACCTTCATATATTCTAAAAAAATTGTATTTTGGTGATACTTTTATTTGATAAAGACATTTTTAATATTTTAAGTAATGAATAATTCCAAAATGCCACTTTTATTATTTTAATATCTTTAATATGTTCTCACAAGGATAAATCATGTAATATAAAATTATAAATGATTATTATAATATTAAATTTTTCTATGCTGGTAATTTTTTTTAATTTTTAGTGATGAAATAAATACCTTAAATGTTTATGAAATGTTGACATAGTACTTGTTCAAGTAGTGTAAAATCATGTAAATGATTTTAAAAACACAAAAAGTCTTAATTTTTTGGGGAGTTATGTTGTTACACTATTTTTTATTTAAATATAAATTATTATTTATGTGATAAAATTTAATATTAAAACCACATTACTATTTTTATATTTTTTTAAAGTCAACTATATGAATAGTCCTAAAAATGAATTTAACTATTTATTATGTTAAATAATATTTTATTAAATGATTTAAAATTTATAAAAATATTATAATTTCAAATGTGAATAGGATATTGTCTATAATATAATACATTGTCCACATATGGGTCAATTTTATTTTAAGTGATACTTTCTACACCCATAAAGAGTAAATAACTTTGGTATCATGATAGATGTCAAAAGGGTTAATGGAAGGTTAAAAATAAGATATACGGGTCAAAACATTTCCTTAACATGTAACGCCCAGACCCCGATTACCCAGAGTCGGTGCATTATTTTAATACATTGGCATGATTACAAGTAATCATGTCCCGAAGGACCGATCAATTTATTAGTCTTGGAAAATAGATTACATACATGAAGTTCAACATTACAACTTGAAAAGAAAAACAATAGTAATTTATTCCATTAGAAATGTCTAATTCTACAAGATTATGCCTGAAAGTCACTCAGAACTAACTTCTTCATATCCTTGGAAAATAAAACATTAGAAATGGGTCAGCTTAGATGCTCAATAAGGGTAAATAATTTAGCAAAAGCTATAAACTTTTAAGGAAAGATGTGTAAGAAAAACAACAGCCTTTCAAACATAAACTTGAACATAATATGGAAAAAATAAATCAAACATTACCATATAAACATGCACATGGATATTCTACTAGTGGAATAATCACATGTAATGACTAATTTCACAATGATGGAATGTATAGTATTGGAATTTAATTTCTGTGTCAAGGCCTCGTGCCAGGACCTAGGGGCGAACTGTAACCGGACCCCAACCTAGAGAGCCTCTGTAACCAGACTCCAACCTGGAGATCCTCTTTAACCGGACTCCATCCCAGAGAGCCTCTTTAATCGGAATCCAACCTAGAGGGTTTTCTATGACTGGACCCCAACCCGTAGAGCTTATATTTACCGGTCCCCAACCCAGAACATACTAGTCTGATCCATTCATCTTAAGAAAAGGTTGAAATATAACATAAACATTCATATTAAGACTAGCATATGAAATGTCAATACTTTAACCATAAACCATAAATGGAATAAAAAATACTCATCCACGGACAAAAATATAAAAAAACTTAAATACAATATGGAATATTTGTATCATAATAAATCAACCTCGATTAAGAATAATATCCTGTAAAGGATGTTGACATAATTGAAAATGATCAGTAAAAATCTTCTAGAGAAATATCTATTTTTCATGAAATCATCTAAAAGTAACATAATTTAAAAAGGAAATCATATAAAAGATAGTTTTGAATCAAATTTTCTTATACCACTTTCAAACTTTTGAATGGAATTAACATTTTAAAACATTCTTGGCCATATAAATAAATCATTAAAACCATTTTAAAATCATGGACATTAATGAGAAAGGTTTAAAAGAATAAATATTTAAAACATTTAAAATTATTTTTTAGTAAAAGATTCCCTTAAAAATAATCCCTTTGAAAATTATTTTATGAAACATGGACATGGATAATAAATATGTCCCAGCAAAAACTTACACATAAACAATCTCGAATAATAATGAGATTGAGGAATTAACCCTTACCAATTTGGTAACTTATGAAACATACACACCATGAAAGAAGTATCATAAAATGAATATGTAAATAAACATAAATTAAATTATATTACACAAACAATACAATTATGGGTAGTATATACACCACAGAAAAGGAAATAGTGGCAATATAGCATGAATCTCACGGGAATAAGGAGTGAGATGAAAACCCCTTACCACGTTGTAATCAATCTAGTAATTTGACCAAATGTTAATAACCACCAAATTATTAAAAGAATAAAATAAATATAAAAAGTATCATGATAATATATATCAAATGGCAGTATATAATACACCGCATGAAATTAATTATGGGCAAACAATGGAAATCTCACGGGATTAAAAGTGAGACAAGAACCCCTTACCTTGCACGTTCCTTTTGTCGAGAGTTGGTTTAACCTCATTTATAATCACAATTGTATGTTATTAGATTATACAAGAAACATATTCATATTTATTATATCATATATTATTCATTTATTACTTTATACTACCCATTTAATAAGGATTTTCATGTTAAAGTAAGTTTTTAGGTAGTAATCACTTTCTTTATCGTACATATTTTAACTTGTTATTCTTGATCATATCATTTAGACCATTATTTAAATACTACCAGAATATAAACCTTGATTTATATTTCATACATATTTAGAATATAAATATTTCTAATAATAGATATATGAAATGGAAAACATCGTTTGTGGATATGGGAGGCCATACGTACGCATAAACGTTGTTTCTGTTTTCATATCGTATTGAACAGAAATAAGTGAATAAGATATATGTAAGTGCATAAAAATATATATATATATATGGTAGCATTATTATGTCATATATTACATACTTATTAGTAATATATACTTTTATAATCGTCGATGAATGATGAACGTGGAAATGAATCTCATCGCGTCGTAGAGACAGTAATCCAAACGTACACGCGAGCGACAATATCATTTCCTTTAAGGAGTGGAATTGGATGGAATATTAATTTTAAAGAGACATTATCAAGTTATTTTCATTATTTATATACATATTACTCATCATTATATCCATCCAAATAATATAGTGTTGAATAACAAATTAGACCACAACGTGGAGATGGTAAGCCGTACGTACGCACGCATGGTGACATTATCAATCATAGGATGGATAGAATAATGAATATTGTTGTACCATATTTATAATAACATCACAGTATATATAAGTTACTTGATTTATTATTTTTTTATGGTAATAACAAATAATGATTAAGTGGAGGAAGAAAAGAACTTGAAAGAGGGTGGTGAAATCATTACCTCTTCTTCGGGTACTTCCTTTTTATTTGATCAAAAGAGATCAGTAAGTTGGCTTTATGATCAAACGAAGGCCTCTAAAATGAAGGTAGGATAGTTGGGAGGATATTTGGGCAGGGTGTTTCCGATCCAAATGGATTTGGTGGTGTGAATTTGAGAGAAGAGGAAGTTCCCTTTTATAAGAGGGGTGAGGGGCACCTTAGGAAAGTATTGAAATATTATTTTATAATAAATTCAATTTTTGTTTCAAATGTCTACAAAATGATTTATTTTAAGGATAAGGTGGTTATGGGTCTAACTAATCTCAACCAATAGGTTTTAGGAAAGTTTAAGTTACCATTTTAACCTTATGTTTTAGATTTTACTATTGGTTAAATAGCTTAACTTTTACTATGTCTTCTTGTATGCTTATACTATATGGATAATAAACTTAATATAGACTTCCAAGAGAACCTAAAGTGGTTTATTAATGACATATATAATATTATTTAATCCCTTTGTATGATACTTATATTTTTAGGAATATTATATCAACCAATAATATTGTATTTGTTTTAAAAATTAATTTATGTCAATTTTGACACTATTTGGTATTTGGTTTCTGTTAAAGTCATCACAAATTGATTGATTTGATAAATATACATTGAATCAACCCTAACATTTCATATTCACCTATAAAATTCATCAATTTCATAAAAACTATTAAATTATATTTATTTTAATATTTATAATACCATTTATTTGATTCTTTCATTAATAAGGTAATTACTGAATCATCATTGTGTCATAAATAAATTTAATTATTTAATGTCCAAAAATTATTAAAAAAAATACCATGATGCATTAAATCTTTTTATATTTCTAATTAATATTTATAGTCTAATTTATATTTTGTGTAACCCTATATTAAAAATGGTTTAGTTATTAATCATTGATTTTAACTCTTTTAACTCTTCTTTAAATAAAATAATAATAAATGTCCTAATCTTATAAAAATGGAATTAAAGGATCATATTTTATTCCTAAGGTTGTTTTTGGTCGAATTACACTTATCCAATAGAATTAGGATGTGTGTTAGGGTAGGAATATTATCATTTTTACCCTTAATTACCCTATTTACTTTAAATCGTGGTAAATAAAAGTAACAAGTTACTATTCAATAAAAATTATTTTCATTTTATTGAACCACATTTTTCATAATGATATCAACCATATCTCTCATATTTTTTAAATTTCCCTCACAAAAGTGGTAAAATTATGTTTTATGCGAATTTGCAAATTCTCCTAGGAGGTGGGTAATAGAGGGTTAAAAGTTCAATAAAATTTTATATACCTAATATTATTAAAAAATGACTCCAATGGATTACATTGAACATATATTGGTATTATGTATATATTTTGACCTAAATTAAATTTAAATAAAATAAATAATTATTTAAATTAAATGTCAGTTTTAACAAATAATGCAGTGTTTTTCACTATTCATCAAAAATTGAATGTTTTTAGAAACATACCAAAAATTCACCATACACTAATTTTGATATTCTGAATTCAAAAATGATGTCTATTTTACCAAATTAAAAACATAGAAATTTCATTTATTAATTTAAAATCAATTCCTGTTCTCAAAACCAAAAAGCGTATTTTTAAGAAATAATAACTACCAAAAGATTGACACTTGTTTATGTCCAATTTCAAAGTGAAATTACTTCCAATGAACAAAATTGGATTAAATGATAAAAATATAATATAATTATTCTTCCAAACCATTCATATGTATAGTTTAACACTACAAATTATTTTGATTTAAAAATTTGTTTTCAGGTAAAATTTAGTATTTTTCACTATTCACCCAAATATGAAGGTTATCAGAAAAACCCCAAAAATTTATAAAAACTAAATTTTTATGTCCTGATACTAAATAAGAAGTTTATTTTTTCAATTTTTATATATAAAAGTTTCAAATATTGGATTTAAAAATGGTTCACCATTAAAAGGTGGTAAATTTGCATTTTCAAAAAAATACTTCTTTTATCTAAAAAAATGAATTTGTTCTTATATTATGTCTAAGAAACTCATAATATGAATTCTAAAATTATAAGGATTATATATAATTAAAAATTAAGTTAATACTATTCATAAACACTTTTGAACAGCTAGTTTTGTACGTCGTGGTGCGCTTGAACACAGGGTCGTGTGTACTGCAAGTTATTGAATTACATTGAAGAAATAACGTACTATGAAATGTTGGGGTGTTACATTCTCACCTCCATCAATAAATTGTGTCCTAGAAATTTAAAATTGTTCTTTGAAAATAAAAGGTTAGAAATAGAAAAATACCTTTGTGGATAACCCACGTCGGAAATTGGGTTAATAAAATTTAGTCTTAATAAGAGGGAAAGGGAAATGAAAAAGGTTACCACTAAATTATGATCTCGATTAAGAGAACATTGGTTGAAATTAGAGACACATAATTGGAGGGAAAACGTAAATATTTATAGGTAGTGATTGAGTTCATCAATCATAATATATCATTAAAATATATTGACATAACAAATCCATTATCAAAACCACTTTCAATACCAAAATACGTAAAAAGAGTATATGGTATTTATTTTCCTTTAAAAAACATTTTTTCTTGTTAAGAAAGCCAAAGATCAAATAAAACTTTCTGTGATGGAAAGGTCATTGTCACCGCTTATGTCAAAAAAAATTCCTTTTTTTCGTTTAGTAAAACGCTTCATAGAAAAAGATTCTCCTTGAAATGAAAAGTCAAAATGGTTTTATACACCATATAAAAGAAAGTCATTTAGAAATAAAAGGATGCCTCAATGAAAATATATTGAGATGAAGTCCCTTAACTAAAGTTTAATAATTAATTTAGTCATATAATATAGGAATATATATATATATATATACTTGACAAGTAGAGTTGCATACCTTAACTAATTCCTGCCACAAACTCATCTTTCACTCCAATAGATTTCAAAAAAATATTTTATTTATCCTAATCATATAGGGTTCCAAAAATAAAGAATTTATAAATCACCTATCAGGTATTTAAAAAAACTATATTATACAATTCAGCACAACATGTAGTCCATTGGTAGGGAATACACCCTTGTCACCCTTTGGTTGCAGGTTCAATTCTCTCATCCTTACCGGACGTGACTGGTTATCACCTGACCTCTGGGTTGTCCTTTTTATGAAAATCCAAAAATAACCATAACAATTGTATCCAATTTAAAACTTAATACATTCCAACCTTTATACTTATCCAAAATACTTCTATCCAAACTCACAATCCAAAATTTATAATGAATTTTAACACAATGAAGATACTTTTGCCACATAATAACATGTGAACACCTTCATCATGTATTCTTTTAAAACATGGTAACTCCCTAAATTACCATGAAACTTTATTGATTAAATTCATGCTCCCTTATTCTCTATAAAATACTAGATATATCCCTTATATCCATTTTTTTTAATATTACAACAATGATGAAATAAAGAAACTATTAATCAGTTCCAAGGGAGTCAATATTATCCAATATAATTTATCCAAATAAACAATCTCTTATTCCAAAATCACTACCTCATTATCAGGACCATATTAAGGATTACCTTTCCTTCAACCATGAATTTTCCAAAAATTATAGCTTACTATTAAGTCACTTTTCTTAGAACCATATATTCTCAAATCCTAAAAAATAGTACTACTGTACAATCATTATTTATCTCCATAATTCATATAACCAGTATATTGTTGATACAACACTCAAATGAAATAATTCTATAATAACAACATAAGAACACAAGCCATTCCTCTTCATTTCTGGTAGTATCAAAACTTGATTATTATCTTATAGCATCATTTATGGTATACTCTGATGACTATGACATTGGTCAGCATAGTGTCCCAATGCCTTGTAGATGAATCATTTTACATTTGAAACCTTTTTCTTACCCTTGAAATCATGTACTTGGTGTCCTTTTTCTCCACACTTATAGCAAACTCACATTCCCTTCAAGCATTTACCAAGGTGATTCTTTTCACATTTATCACATATGGGAAAATCCTTCTTTCCCCTCTTTTCTTTATCCATCTTTCTCTCTACCATCCTTTTCTTCTCTTGCTTCCCTTCAAAGACATAGGACTTAGAGAATTTTTTATATATCTTATTAACCCATGATATTATTTCTTCATATGTTGAGAATACATGGGAGACTATTTCCCTTCTAAATGTTGGCTTAATAGCATTAAAGATATGATACTTCTTACTCTTTGGATCATTAATATTTCTGGAGTTTCCATTCCTTCTACTAGGCGCCATTTCTAAAAAATGGCATACACTAGGCCAGTTCATGAATCATAATGAATAATTCCAAACTTGTAAAATACCTAATGTAAATGGAACAGTTTATGGATATAATTCATAATAATAAAAATGTTTTCTTTGAGAAATTATTTACTCCCAAATCCTTCATAATGGATTGTAATGAAAATGTTAATTATCTTAAACATAGCCCCCAGGAGTGTCGTAACCAAGAGTGCAGCAAGGCCCATTGTTGTGCACCAGTTCCCATTCAAGTCTATCTCAAAGTGGTGTTTTCAGGTTTTACCACTAGGTACATCTGTGCCAAAGCCGCCTCTACCTGCTCGTATCCATATAGGTATGTATTGCTTAGAAAACTCAATAAAATATCTATAGTACCAAAATTCTAGGAAGTCCTTCTATACTAATTCTCAAAGTCTATCTTAAGATAATGTTCTCTAATCAAAGATTATCTAAATCTAGTTTCAATGGTTTGTACTAAACTTCCTCTGATACCAACTATAATTCCCTGACCCCAGTTACCCAGAGTCAGCGAATTATTTTATTACATTGGCATGATTACAAAGAATCAAGTCCCGAAGGACGGATCAGTTTAGTAGTCTTGGAAAATAGATTACATAAATGAATTTCAACCTTAAAACTTGAAAATAAAAACAACCGTAATTTATTCCATTAGAAATTTCCAAGCCTCTTAGATTAGGATTGAAATACACTCAAAACTAACTTCTTCATATCCTGGGAAAATAAAACATAAGAAAGGGGTTATCTCAGATGCTCAGTAACGGTAAATAATTTAGCAAAAGCACTAAACTTTAAAGGGAAGATGTGTAATAAAAACAACATCCTTTCAAACATAAACTTGAACATAATATGGAAAAAATAAATCAAATATTACAATATAAACATGCACCTAGATATTATACTAGTCGAATAACCACATGTAATTACTAATTTAATAATGAGAGAATGTATAGTACCAGACTTTAATTTCTGTGTCAAGGACTCGTGTCAGGACCTAGGGGCTTGCTGTAACGGTACCCCAACCCGGAGAGCCTCTATAACCGGACTTCAACCCGGAGAGCCTCTATATTCGGACTCCATCCCAGAGAGCCTCTCTAACCGGACTCCAACCTGGAGGGTCTGCTGTAACCGAACCCCAACCTGGAGGGCTTACTTTTTCCGGTTCCCAACCCAGAACATACTAGTTTGATACATTTATCTTAAAAAAAGGTTGAAATATAACATAAATATTCATATTAAAACTAGCATAAGAAATGTCAATACTTTAAACATAAACCATGAATGGAATAAAAATAACTCATCCATAGTCAAAAATATCACCAAACCTTAAATACAATATTGAAGATTTGTATCATAATAAATCAACCTCGATCAAGAATAATATCCCATAAAGGATGTGGACATAGTTGAAAATGACCAGTAAAAATCATTGAGATAAATATCCCTTTTTCATGAAATCATTTAAAAGTCGTATAGTTTATAAAGGAAGTCATTTAAAAAATATTTTTTAATCAACATTTACCATACCAATTTGAAACTTTTTAAATGAATTAACATTTTAATGCATTCATGTCCATATAAATAAATCCTTAAAACCATTCTAAAATCATGGACATTAATGAGAAAGGATTAGAAGAATAAATCATTAAAACATTTAAAATGATGTTTTAGTAAAAGAGTCCCTTAAAAATAATCCCTTTGAAAATTATTTTATGAAACATAGCCATGGATAATAAATATGTCCCAGTAAAAACTTACACATAAACAATCACGAATAATAATGAGATTGAGGAATTAAGCCTTAAAAATTTGGTAACTTATGAAACGTACACCCCATGAAAGAAGTATCATACAATAAAGATGTAAATACACATAAATTAAATTTTATTACAGAAAGAATACAATTATTGGCAGTACATACACCACACAAAAGGAAATAGTGGCAATATAGCATGAATCTCGCGGGAATAAAGAGTGAGATGAAAACCCCATACCACGTTGTAATCAATCAAGTCATTTGACCAAATGTTAATAACCACCAAAGGATTCATAAAATAACTTGAATATAAATAGGATCATGATAATATATATCAAATGGCAGTATATAATACACCACATGCAATAAATTATTGGCGAACAATGGAAATCTCACTGAATTAAAAGTGAGATAAGAAACCCCTTACCTTGAACTTTCCTTTGGTCGAAGGTACGTTTAACCTACTATATGATTACCATTATATGTTATTAGATTATACCAGAACCATATTCCTATTTATTATATCATACATGATTCATTTATGAATTTATAGTATCCATTTAATAATGATTTTCATGTTAAATTAACATTTCGGGTAATAATCGCTTTCTTTATCGTACATATTTTAACTTGTTATTCTTGATCGTATCATTTAGATAAAGATTTAAATAATTCCAGAATATAAACATTGATTAATATATCATACATATTTAGAATATAAATATTTATAATAGAGATATATATAAAACAGAAAACATTGTTTATGGAGATGGTAGGCCATACGTACGCAAAAATGATGTTTCTGTTTTTATATCATATTGAACGGAAGTAAGTGAATAAGATATATGTAAGTACATAAATACATACATATATATATATATCTCCAGTTTCATTATTATGTCATATATTACATACTTATTAGTAATATATATTATTATAATCGTCGATGAATGGTGAACGTGGAAATGAATCTCATCGCGTCGTGGAGACGTAATCCGTATGTATGCACGAGAGACAATATCATTTCCTTGAAGGTGTGGAATTGGATGGTATATTAATTTTACAGAGACATTATCGTGTTATTTTCATTATTTATATACATATTACTCATCATTATATCCATCCAAATAACATAGTGTTGAATAACAAATTATACCACGATGTGGAGATGGTAAGCTGTACATACGCACGCATGGTGACATTATCATTCATAGTATGGACAAAATAATGAATATGGTTGTTCCATATTTATAATAACATCACTGTATATATAAGGTACTGGAGTTATTATTTTGGTTTGGTAATAACAAAGAAAGAGTTAGTGGAAGAAGAAAAGAACATGAAAGAGGGTTGTGAAATCATTACCTCTTTTTCGGGTTCTTCCATTTGATTTGATCAAAAGGGATCCATAGGTGTGCTTGAACTCAGTATTGTGTGTAGTGAAATTTATTTAATAACATTGAAGAAATAACATACTATGAAATCTTGGGGTTTTTCATTCTCCCCTCCTTCAATAAATTGCGTCCTCTAAATTTAAAATTGTTCTTCGAAAATAAAAGGTTAAAAATAGAAAAATACCTTTGTGGATAACCCACATCGGAAATTGGGTTAATAAAATTTAGTCTTAATAAGAGTGAATGTGAAATGAAAAAGTTTACCACTAAATTATGATCTCAATTAGGAGAACATTGGTAGAAATTAGAGACACATAATTGGATGGAAAAGTAAATATTTATAGGGAGTGATTGAGGTCATCAATCACAATATATCATTTAAATATGTTGACATAACAAATCCATTATCAAAACCACTTTCAATACCAAAATATGAAAAAAGAGTATGTGGTGTTTATTTTCTTTTAAAAACATTTTGTATTGTTAAGTAAGCCAAAGATAAACTAAAACTCATGACAGTGGAAAGGTTTTTCTCACCGCTTACATAAAAAAATATTCCGTTTTTTGTCATTTAGTAAAATGCTTCATAGAAAAATATTACCCTTGAAATGAAAAGTCATAGGTTTTTATACACCGTATAAAAAAAGATGTTTAGAAATCAAAGGACGCCTCAATGAAAGGAGATTGACATGAAATCCCTTAACTGAAGTTTAAGAATTAATT
Source organism: Viscum album (assembly GCA_963277665.1). Lineage (NCBI taxonomy): Eukaryota > Viridiplantae > Streptophyta > Magnoliopsida > Santalales > Viscaceae > Viscum > Viscum album. The sequence continues at coordinate 1,496,221,952 of OY728155.1, read as the reverse complement.
TAGTCATAGAATAAGAGGGAATATATATATATATATATATATACTTAACAAGTAGAGTTACATCCTTTAACTAATTCCTACCACAAACTTATCTTTCACTCTAAAAGATTTCAAAAAAATATTCTATTTATCCTAATCGTATAGGGTTCCAAAAATAATGAATTTATAATTCACTGATCAGAAATTTTAAAAAAACTATATTATACAATCCAGTACAACACGTAGGCCAGTGGTAGGTGATGCACCCTTATCACCCTTCAGTTGTGGGTTCAAGTCTCGCGGCCTTTCTAGATACGACTGGTTGTCACCCAACCTCTGGGTTGTCCTTTTTATGACAATCCAAAAATTACATTAAAAATTGTATCCAACTTCAAACTTAATCCATTCCAACCTTTAGACTTATTCAAAATACTTCTATCCAAAATCACAGTCCAAAATTTATAAGGATGTTAAACACAATGAAGATCATTTTGTCACGTAATAACATGTAAACACTTTTATCATATATTATTTTAAAACATGTTAACTCCCAGAATTACCATAAAACTTTATTGATTACATTCATGCTCCCTTATTTTTTATAGAATACTAGATATATCCCATATATCCAAAATTTTTGAATATTCCAATAGTGATGAAATAAAAAAACTATTAATTAGTTCCCAGGGAGTCAAGAATATCCAATATAATTTATCCAAATCAACCATCTCTTATTCTAAAATCACTACCTCATTATGAGAACCTTATTAGGGATTAACTTTCATTCAAACATGTATTTTCCAAAAAGTGTAGCTTACTATTAAGTCACTTTTCTTAGAACCATATAATCTCAAATCCTCAATAAAATAGTACTGCAGCACAATCCTTATTTATCTCCATAATTCATATAACTAGTATATTATTGATACAACACTCAAATGAAATAATTTTATAATAACAACATAAGAACACTAGTCATTCAACTTCATTTGAGGTATCATCATAACTTGATTATTATCAAATAGAATCATTTATGGTATACTCTGATGATTGAGACATTGATGTGCGTAGTGTCCCAACACCTTGTAGATAAAGCATTTTATATTAGAAACATTTTTCTTACCCATGCAATCACATACGTGGTGTCCTTTTTCACCACACTTATAACAAACTCTCATTCCCTTCAAGCATTTACCAAGGTGACTCTTTTCACATTTATCACATATGGTAAAATCCTTCTTTCCCCTCTTCTCTTTATCCATCTTTCTCTCTACCATCTTTTTCTTCTCTTTCTTCCCTTAAAAGCCATAATAATTAGAGATTTCTTTACTTATCTTATTAACACATGATATTATTTCTTCATATTTTGATAATACATGAGAGACTATTACCCTTATAAATTTTGGCTTAATACCATGAAAGATATGATCCTTATTACTCTTTGTATCATACGTATTGCTGGAGTTCTTATTCCTTCTACTGGGCTCCATTTCTAAACAATGGCATACACTAGGTCAGTTTATGAATCTAAATTAATAATTCCAAACATGTAAAATACCTAAATTAAATTGAATAGTTTATGGATATAATCCATAATAATAATAAAAAAATCATTGAAGAAGTATTTACTCTTAAATCCTTCATAATGGCCTGTAATAAAAAATGTGAATTATCCTAAGCATATCCAATGGGAGTGTCATAACCAAGAGTGCAGAAAGACTCATTGCCATGCACTAGTTCTCGTTAGTTTCTAGCTCAAAGTAGTGTTTTTGGGTTTTACGTCTTGGTACATATGTGCCAGAGCCGCCTCTACCTACTCATAACTAGATTGGGATGTATTGCTTGGAAAACTCACAAAATCTCTATAGTACCAAAATTCTAGAAAGTTATTCTATACTAATTCTCAAATTATATCTTAGGATAATGTGATCTTATCCGAGTTTATCTATATCTAGTTTCCAAGGTTTGTACTAAACTTCCTCTGATACCAACTATAACGCCCCAACCCCAGTTACCTAGAGTCGGTGTATTATTTTAATACATTGGCATGATTACAAGTAATCATGTCCCAAAGGACCGATCAGTTTTGTTGTCTTGGAAAATAGATTACATATATAAAGTTTAACATTACAACTTGAAAAGAAAAACAACAGTAATTTATTCCATTAGAAATGTCTAAGAATCCTAGATTATGTCTGCAATTCACTCATAACTAACTTCTTCATATCCTAGGAAAATAAAACATAAGAAAGGGGTGAGCTCGGATGCTTAGTAAGGGTAATTAATTTAGTAGAAGCTATAAACTTGTTAGGAAAGATTTGCAATAAAAACAACATCCTTTAAAACAAAATATGGCAAAAATAAATCAAAAATTACCATATAAACATGCACATGGATATTCAACTAGTAGAATAATCTCATGTAATAACTAATTTTATAATAAGGGAATGTATAGTACCAGACTTTAATTTCTGTTTCAAGGCATCGTGCCAGGACCTATGGGATAACTATAACCGGACCCCGACCCGAAGAGCACAGTAGTACAAAAACCTTTTTTTACATCACCATTTTTAACGTCGTTTTTTTAGAACCGACGTGAAAATCTCTAAAAATCGATTTTTCTTGTCGGTTATTATATAACTGACGTTAAAATACATTTTCTCTGATTTTTCACGTCGGTTATATAAGAAACGATCTTAAAATCCATTTTATCTGATGTTTCACATCGGTTATTATATAACCGACCTGAAAAAGTCACGAAAATTGTTTTTTCACGTCGGTTATTTAATAACCGACGTGAAAAATCCTTTTCTAGGAAAATATATTAAAATTTTCACTAATTTTTCACGTCGGTTATTAAATAACCGACGTGAAAAATCTATTTTTGTGACTTTTTCACGTCGTTTATTTCATAACTGAAGTGAACAATGTTTAGAAAATGTATTTCATTTCTCAAGCTTTAATTTGACAGCTCAAAGAGCTCAAATGGAGTTACGGATTAAAAGTTATGGCCTTCAGAAGTTGATCATCTCTAAACGATGTCTTAAAAATGTCCAACTTCTAAAGGCCATAACTTTTAATCCGTAACTCTGTTGGAGATCCGTGACCTGTCAAATTAAATCTTGGAAAATGAAGTACATTTTTTTGAACTTTTTTCACATCGGTTATTAAATAACCGATGTGAAAAATTCCTTACCAGGAAAATATATTAAAATTTTGACTTATTTTTCACGTGGGTTATTAATTAACCGACGTGAAAAATCTATTTTCATGACTTTTTAATGTTGGTTATTTAATAACCGACATGAAAAATGTTTACAAAAATGTACTTCATTTCTCAATATTTAATTTGATAGGTCACAGATCTCAAACGGAGTTACGGATTAAAAGTTATGGTCTTCAGAAGTTGATCATCTCTAAACAATGTCTTAAGGATGTCCAACTTCTATTGGCCATAACGTTTAATACGTAACTCCGTTTGTGCTCTGTGACCTGTCAAATTAAATCTTGAGAAATTAAGTACATTTTTATAAACTTTTTTCATGTTTGTTATTAAATAACCGACCTGAAAAATACCTTTTAACGTCGGTTATTAAATAACCAACGTGAAAAAGTCTTGTTTATTGATTTTTCACGCCGGTTTTATAATAACCGACGTGAAATATAAGTGAAAATTTTAATATCTTTTCATGTCTGTTATCATAAAACCGACGTGAATGATATTTTTAATATCCCACGAATGTGAAATTTCAATTTTTTTACATCGCGGCATCGAAATTTTGAATTGTCGCCTAAATTTTTTAATACTGAGTTTTCTCATAGAATCACAATTATATGTTTCCTTTATACACCCATCCTAATTTGAAGATCATTTATTTCAAACATTATCATTATCCAAATTCGACTCTTTTTCTCTCAAACGTGAATCAATTATTTCTTCTTTCCGCGATCTCGTCAAGGTATATTTAATCATACATCCATGATTTATGGTTTTTATGATTTTTTTTCTTAATTGATATACCATTTTATGATCATTTCATTCAACCGTCATCATTACACCGAATCAACTTGTTTTATCTTCAATGTGAATCAATGATTTCTTATTTCCGCGACCTCGTCAAGGTATTTGTAATTATTTTCCCATGATTTATATTTTATATGAGTAGTTTTCTTAATTTATATACCATTTAATGATTGTTAATTTATTATAATGATGGATGATTCTTTATATCATGATAAAACTACAAATGCCCCTATGGATTCAAAAATTCCTTCTAATATGATGTTACGGTTGGCTCATTCAATCTTTCCTCGAAAAAAATATCAAACTTCTGATGGTCATAACTTTTGATCCGTAAATCCGTTTGAGCTCTATGACCTATAAAATGAAATCTTAGAAAAATTTCTACAAGATAGTAAACATTTTTTATGTCTTTTATTTAATAACCGACGTTAAAAATAACTTTTAACGTCAGGTATTAAATAACCGACGTAAAAAATGACTTATAACGTCGGTTTTTTTAAAAACTGATGTAAAAAATAGCTTCTTATCGCCATTTTCCAGAATGTATTTCACGTCGGTTTTTTAAAAATCGACATTAAAAACTATATTAACCCATTTTTTATGTCAGTTATTAAATAACTGATGTAAAAAATCATATTTTTAACGTCGCTCGCAATAACGTCGCTTAAAAAACGACGTTAAAAAAGAAAAAAAATGACGTAAAAAAGGTTTTTGTACTAGTGGCATCTGTAACTGGACTCCAACCCGTAGAGCCTTTGTAACTGGACTCTATCCTGGAGAGCCTATATAACCGGGCTACAACCCGGAGGGTCTACTGTAACCATATCCCAACCCAGAGGGCTTACTTTTACCGGTCCCCAACTCAAAACATACTAGTCTGATACATTCATCTTAAGAAAAGTTTGAAATATAACATAAACATTCGTATTAAAACTACCATACAAAATGTCAATACTTTAACCATAAACCAAGAAAGGAATAAAAATAACTCATCTACAGTAAAATATATCACCAAACCTAAAATAAAATATGGAAGATTTTTATCATAATAAATCAACCTCGATCAATAATAATATCCCATAAAGGATGTTGTCATAGTTGAAAATGATCAGTAAAAATCATTGAGAGAAATATCCCTTTTTCATGAAATCAATTAAAAGTCACATAATTTATAAAGTAATTCATTTAAAAGATATTTTTTAATCAAAGTATCCCATAACACTTTGAAACTTCTGAATGTAATTAACATTTTAAAACATTCAAGTCCATATAAATAAATCCTTAAAACCATTTTAAAATCATGGAAAATAATCATAAATAATTAGAAAAATAAATATTTAAAACATTTAAAATAATGTTTTAGTAAAATATTCCCTTACAAATAATCCCTTTGAAAATTATTTTATGGAACATGGACATGGATAATAAATATTCCCCAGTAAAAACATACACATAAACAATCTCGATTAATAATGAGATTGAGGAATTAAGCCTTAAAAATTTGTAACTTATGAAAGATACACCCCATGAAAGAAGTATCATACAATGAAGATTTATATACACACAAATTAAAGTGTATTACACAAAGAATACAATTATGGGATGTACATACACCACACAAAAGGAAATAGTGGTAATATAGCACGAATCTCGCGGGGATAAAGAGTGATATGAAAACCCCTTACCACGTTTTAATCAATCGAGTCGTTTGACCAAATGTTAATAAACACCAAAGTATTCACATAATAACATGAATATAAAAATTATAATGATAATATATATCAAATTTCTGTACACAATACACCACATTCAATAAATTTGTGGTGAACAATGGAAATCTCACAAATTAAAAGTGAGAGAAGAAACCCCTTACCTTGCACTTTCCTTTGGTTGAGGGTACATTTAACCTCCTGTATAATTACCATTGTATGTTATTATATTATACCATAACCATATTAATATTTATTTTATCATACATTATTCATTTATGACTTTATACTACCCATTTAATAATGGTTTTTATGTTAAATTAACATTTCGTGTAATAATCGCTTTCTTTATCGTACATATTTTAACTTGTTATTCTTGATTGTATCATTTAGATCATGATTTAAATACATCCAGAATATAAAAATTTATTTATATATCATTCATATTTAGAATATAAATATTTATAATATATATATATATGAAATGGAAAAGACCGTTTATAGAGACGGTAGGCTATACGTACGCATAAACGTTGTTTCTGTTTTCATATCGTATTGAACAGAAGTGAGTGAATAAGATATATGTAAGTAAATAAATACATATATATATATATATATCTATCCATAAGCATTATTATTTCATATATGACATACTTATTATTAATATATATTTTTATAATCGTCGATGAATGGTGAAGGTGGAAATGAATCTCATCGAGTCATGGAGACGGTAATCCATACGTACGCACGAGTGACAATATCATTTACTTAAAGGTGTGTAGTTGGATGGTATATTAATTTTAAATATACATTATCATGTTATTTTCATTATTTCTAAACATATTACTCATCATTATATCCATCCAAATAACATAGTGTTGAATAACAAATTACACCACGACGTGGAGATGGTAAGTCGTACGTACACACGCATGGTGACATTATCATTAATAAGATGGATAGAATATTGAATATGGTTGTGCCATATTTATAATAACATCACAATAATTATAAGGTAATGGAGTTATTATTTTGGTATGTTAATAACAATGAAAGAGTAAGTTGAAGAAAAAAAGAACTTGAAAGAGGGTGGTGAAATCATTACCTCTTCTTCGGGTACTTACTTTTGATTTAATTAAAAGGGCTCTTTAGGATGGATTTATGATCCAAATAATGAATCTATGATGAAGTTAGGATAGTTTGGAGGTTATTTGGGCAGGGTTTGGCTGATATAAATGGCTTTGGAGGGGTGAATTTGAGAGAAGAGGAAGTTCCCTTTTATAAGAGGGGTGAAGGGCACCTAAGGAAAAGATTGAAATATTATTTTATAATAAAATCATATTCAATTTCTAATGGCTCAAAAATGATTTATTTCGAGGTTAAGGTGGTTATTGGTCGAAATAATCTCAATCAATAGGTTTTATACAAGTTTAGGTTACCATTTTAACCTTATCGTTTAGATTTAACTCTTGGTTAAATAGTTTAACTTTTACCGTGTCTTCTTGTATTCTTATACTATATGGATAATAAACATACTCTAAACATCCAATATAACCTCAAGTGGTTCATTAATGACATATATAACATTATTTAATCCCTTTTACCAAATCTTATATTTTTAAGAATATTATATCAACCAATAATATAGTATTTGTTTTAAAAATTAATTTATGTCAATTTTGACAATATTTGGTATTCTGTTTTTGTGAAAGTCATAAAAAACTGATTTCTTCGAAAACGATATATTGAATCAACCCTAACATTTCATATTCACCTATAAAATTTGTTTATGTCATAAAAACTTTGAAATTATATTTATCTTAATATTTATAATACCATTTATTTGATTCTTTCATTAATAAGGTAATGACTGAATAATCATTGTGTCATGAATAAATTAAATTATTTAATGTCTAAAAATTATAAATAAAATACCATTATATTTGAAATAGGTTTATATTTATAATTAATATTTATAGTTTAATTTATATTTTTTTAACCCTATATTAAAAATAGTTTAGTTATTAAACTTTGATTTTAACTCTTTTAACTCTTCTTTAAATAAAATATTAATAAATGTCCTAATCTAATCCAAGTGGACCTAAAGGATCATATTTTATTCCTAAGGTTGTTTTTGGTCTAATTACACATATCCAATTTAATTAGGACATGTTTTAGGGTAAGAATAATATCATTTTAGCCTTAATTACCCTATTTACTTTTAACCGTGGTAAATAAAAGTAAAAAGTTACAATTCACAAAAAATTATTTTCATTTTATTGAACCACGTTTTTCTTACCGATATCAACCGCATCTCTCAAAATTTTGAAGTTCCAGTCACAGAAGTGGTAAATTTAAGTATTATGCGTATTTTCAAATTCTCCTAAGAGGTGGGTAAAGGACGGTGAAAAGTTCAATAAAACTTTATATATCTAATATTATTACAAAATAAATCCAATGGAATAAATTGAACATATATAAGTAATATGTATCTATTTTGACCAAAAAAAATTAAATAAAATAAATAATTATTTAAATGAAAAGTCGGTTTTAACCAATAACACAGTGTTTTCACTATTCGTCAAAAATTGAAAGTTTTCTAAAACATACCAAAAATTCACCCACAGTTAATTTTGATATTGTGAATTCAAAAATGAAGCCTATTTTACCAAATTCAAAACATAGAAATTTCATTTATTAATATAAAATTAATTCTCGTTGCCCAAACCAAAAAGTGTGTTTTTAAGAAATAATAACTACCAACAGATTGACACTTGTTTATGTCCAATTTCAAAGTGAAATTACTTCTAATGACCAACATTAGATTAAACGGTAAAAATATAATCCAATTATGATTCCAAAACATTCATATGTATAGTTGAACACTATAAATTATTTTGACTAAAAAAGTTGTTTTTAGTTAAAATTTCGTATTTTTCACTATTCACCCAAATATGAAATTTATCATAAAAACACCAAAAATTTATCAAAACTAAATACTTATGTCATGATTCTAATGAAAAAGTTTATTTTTTTCAAATTTAATTTATAAAAGTTTCAAATATTTTATTTAAAAAGGGTTCTCCATTAAAAGGCGGTAAAATTGCATTAAAAAATATCTTTTATCTAAAAAAAATGAATTTGTTCTTATATTATGTCTAAGAAACTCATAATATGGATTCTAAAATTATAATGATTATATAAAATTCAAAATTTAGTTAATACTATTCATAACCTCTTTTGAACAGCTAGTTTGGTAAGTCGTAGTGTGCTTGAACTCAGTGTTGTGTGTAGTGCAAGTTATTGAATTACATTGAAAAAATAACGTACTATGAAATCTTGGGGAGTTACATAACTAGTATAAATGTTATTTAAAAGTATTATTTTTAACTTTTAATAATCCTTTATTATAAATATATCAATTTTTCTACTTTAACATGATGATTAATTTATATTAATTTATTTCATTAAGTAATTCAATGGGTTCCCCAGCACCCCTCATCTCTTTACCTAACTTATTAAAAAATATATATCAAAAAAATATAGAAATATAACATAAAAAATCCATTCTTACATCCCAGAGGTCATGAATCACAAAGAACTTACCAATAACTCATCAGGTGTATACGAAAGGAGGTTCTTCAAAGAGGAGGTAATTGTCTTAATTGAGCATATTCATTTTACTTCTTCTTCTACATCCTTAAATTTTACACTAAACATTAAAATATAATAATTTATATATATCACATATAATAAAATTTTATTAATTAAATTGAATAAACATATACATATTATTTTCTATCAAATAAGAAATGAAACCATCGTTTCAAGTGTATATTTGAGCTTTCACCTCGTGAACTGATGTACTTCAATTATCATTACCACCATCCAAGGCTAGTAATTATGATATATTAAATGTACACATATGATATTAATGGAATAATTAATATTATTCAAATACAATGTATCAACTATCTTCATTCCATTCCATACGTTAAACACAGAATCATTTCACCTGTGTACGAATGGTCTATTGTCTCCATGTAGCGTTTGTTTTCACCACCACTTTACATTAATGGTTATAAAGATGAAAATGATAAATATATATGATATTTATGAAATAATTGTTATTTTATAAATATAATATATCATTTAAATTATAACCCTTTATCCCTTTAATAAATAATAATGTTTCTCATTCGTATATGTGGGAAACAACCTCCATAAAGCGATGAGATTAATTTTTCCTATATTTTATTCATGGAAGATTAGGAATTATGTATATAATTAATTTATAAGATATTTATATATTATTAAAATTATATATATTTTGTTACTAAGATCAATATATAAATACCATAAGTACTAAATCAAAACATACAAGAAAAATGAAGCAATTAGCACCATAAATGATAATAATAATGAAATATTGTTAAAGAACATGTGGTATGATGTTATAATACAAGCATGTAAGGTTTTATAAGTATGAATATTATTATATTATTTAATTATAATAAATTTATATATATTATACAAGAGGTTAAAATCAATTACAAATCAATTCAGACTATAGGTAATGGGTTTTATAATTCAGTTTCTTTTAATTATGTTATATTACTTTCTCATTGATTATGTTATGATATGATTATGTGTTTAATGGAATATAATTATTTTATTTTTGTATTTTCACTTATTTTAAATGGATTTATATTCTTTACACATAATTACATCATTTATTAATTTTCACTTTAATAATAAAATATTTATAATGGGTTCTCATCTCACATTTATTTTTTTAAGTTATATGTCATATTCACCACTTGTTTCTTTTATGTGGTGTATGTACTACACATTTTATTTTTTATATCATGAATCTGTTTATTTTAATTTTATTTATAATTTCATTTGAATTTCTTTCTTTCTTGTGGGTAATGATTCAATAGTTACCTCAATGGTAAGGGTTTATTTCAAAATCCCAACCTTATTCAAGAATGTTTATATTTAGGTTTTAATTATTGGAATTATATGATATTTCTATCTTAAACCCCATATATTTTCTTCCCATTTTTTATTTTTAGAAATTATAAGTTTTTCTTTCATTTCTCTCTCTCTAAATAATCAAAATTTTGAATGTTCTTTTATGGAAAACATACATTTTTCATCTATTTGTTCAGAAATATTTTTATTTAATTCCTAAATTTTATTAAAAATAAATACTAGAATGTTTTTAATATTCTATCATGATTTACTGAATCAATTTTTTCCCATGTATAACTTTCTATTTTTTTAAAAATGAATCTTATTGTATATTTTAGAATGGGGACCACTTTATCGAAGGTGTAAATAGAATTTTTGTTCTAACATTTACTATATCAACATCGTTCCCACCATCTTAATAATTATTTTCCTTAAATTTTCATTAACAAGTTTCCATGGCTCTTTTAAATGAAATTTTTTGCCTATTATTAAAGAATTTTTTTATTTTAAATAAGTTTTTTCAAAATGAATATTGTATTTTTTCCCTGAAATTTTCCATTGACCACTTAAATATAATTTCATCTATGTCAAATCCCATTGATGAATCTTATAATTTACAATGGGATATACTTTAATGATATCATCAACCATATTACTGTTATATTATGATAATTTTGATCTAGTGATCTACTAGGGAATGTTTTTAACATTACGTATGCTAATTTTAAATAAAATGTTTATATAGATTTTATATTAAATTATTATTCATTACATTCATCTGGTAAATTCATTTGAATTTGTAAGCAAATGGTATGGGTACACTATAGATATCTCTATGATGAATCAATATGTATCATGAGACAAACTAGCTTGGGTGTTTGGTGTATGCATGTCAAATTGTTTATGATGTCTTGGAATGATTCCTTGATGGTATTTTTATGAATTATTAGCACAACACCTTTATGATATTATTATTTTTTCGGGAATTTTTAATTATATTAGTATACATTTTAGTTATATTATCCATATAATTATTTATGTTGTTACTTAATCCATGGGAATATTCCCCTTTTGTGATATTAGTTATATAGAATATTTGATTATATTTTATCTCTATCCTATTATTCTTTCTTTATTATTTACATGTTAGATTATGTTGTATGATTTCACTTACTGAGCATCTAAGATCATCCTTAATTATATTTTCATTTCCTTATGATATCAAGTATGGATTTATGAATGATTTCAATTATATAATTGATGAAATAATAAATTTATTACTTTAATTTTAAGTTGTATTTCATGTTTTCAAATATAATTTGATAATCATATATGTACCTAGCCTCCAAAGATAGGTAAACTATGTGATACTTATGGATGATATCTATTATATCTTGTTTTAATAAAATTTGATAACTACAAGTTATGGGTTAATAAGGATAGGATTTTACATACTTTTTCAATGAAATTAAACCTTACATTAATACTTATTTTTTAATATATTACATTTGTATTGATATCTCTTATCATACAGGTTTGAAAGCTTGTGTTACCAACCTATATGATTGACTCTTGTTCTTTATCAGTCTGAAACTGAATATTCCCATAAACTGCCAAGGCCATGGACTTAAATAGGTTATAATGTTACATCAATGATCTTAGGATATTCACTTACAATAAAAGGGAAAAATACTATCTTTTATTATACATTAATTTAATTACACTCATGACATGCCTAATTTATACAAATTCATAGTGAATAATCATCACCAAATCTTATGAAATGAATCTAAGAATACAAGTCACGAAACATATTAATAATAAAAATATATTCAATGGAAAATTACATAGGTTAGTATATTGTAATATCCAATGAAACAATAAACATGTGAACTTACTTTTAGTGGGTTCATTCTCATAACCTTCCTTCTTAGAGATTACCATCAGAAAACACCATGAGAAGGTGTATCAATGTAATATGATCCTCCTATGACTTATAGACTGTATCATGTGTTTCCTATAAAATAATATCATTAAACTATAGATCATAAGGATAACTAATACATTCCAATAATATAAAGTATATCATTATAGAAGGGAAATTCTATATAAGTTCGATATAAAAAGTACCCTAAGAACATTAGTATGTACATTATCCCACATAAGAGAAATTAGGATGTAATAAAAATTTATATTATATTTTATTCAAATACCATGAATATAAAATGTAATAAAAATTATAAGAGTAGTTCATTTTTTGGAACCACCAACTCCAACACACACAACCTATCAGGTGTATCATTATACAATATATATTTTCAACAAATAAAATACAAAACCTATTGGGCACAATACCCCCAAACCCCCTTGCATTTTGTTGAACATACTACTATAAATACTACTTCACTTGTAAACTCAATATTGTACTAGAAAATGGATAGAAATATGATTCATTCACCCCTATTGATAAAAAGCAAAGGTCCAATTTACCTCAAGATTTAGCTTGTCAGTCTAATCTAGTTCTCTCCCCATGTTTCTTATAATTATATAGGAGTCCCTACTTCAACCCATATTATGTCGTGAATTAAACCATTTGGGCATGCCTAGCCAGTGATTAGTTAAGTGTGAGTACCTTAATCATACCCTCGATATGCCATGGGATGGCGACCAACACCGAGAAGTAACATCACACATATATGAGGAAATAGCATGAGGTACATTTCAACACACACACACATCTCCAATCTTATAAAACGATGTAATTAAAATAAAACTTGTACCGCTGCATGAATACATCTGTATCCGAGTTCCATAAAATAATAAAAAGTACTAATTGTGATAAATAGTCCAAATACTAGCCCACGAAAAATAATAAAAGAGTCCATCCTTCTCTGAAAGAGAGGAAAACTATTAAATGAAACCCTAATAAGAACCTCATTTATTTCACCTCAGTTCCATATTTTTCATACTCTCATTCCTCCCATGAATTTGTTAAATATCCCTTCATCAATATAAGACCTGAAATGTGTAGAAAAATCTAATAAAGGGGTGAGTATAAAAATACCTAGTAGGACACTATGAAATCACTTATCATAAATCATCAAGAGTAGTTACCTAATCAATACATATTTATTCGAATCAATACATGAAACATAACTTTAATCAGAAAAAAATATAGATAAAATCATAATAGAAAAATGACCTCATGGGTGTTGAAAAAAACTCCCAGTCTTATAATTTTACTTAGGGCTTCACATTAACTCTCTTTAGTATAATCCACTCTATGTTCCATGTAATCACTAAGGATACTAATCCAAGAGTTCATGCTAGTCTGGACCCACCAAGAATTACTTTTTGGATCTCAAAGAATCTTGACATCTATATAGGGGATCACACATAGTACATAAAGGTAACACCACAAACCCTAATGTATTAAACTAATTGATTGGGGATAGATTCCTAATTCATTGGGGTCACATCACTACCAGAAACCCCACCTTGGAAAAATATGATAACAGATAATTCCTTAGAAAAAATAGGGGGATACCACAATATCTCTAAAAAATTCAACTCATAGAGGAGATCATAAATGTATTCCATGGATGTAATGTCCCAAGGTACCCCATAGGTATAGACTAGGGAATCTCACTCAACTAAACCTAGTGTATACTAAATAGATAATCTGTTCTAATCCATATCTAAGTAAGTAAATGGTGTGTGTAGATGGTATATGGAATATACCTCTAATCCAGTGTGCCCTTATTAATGCCCATATTCCTCTACTCATTCCCATGTACATCTAGTTGTGTCCATTTACTACCGTCATTCCCATGTTCTTGGATATGTCAGTGTATCGTTCCATACACATGAACTCTACTGGTGCCAATGTGCCTAGCCATGTTTGTCCCCATATATCCTATGAGATACATGCTGAGATTTTATACCATAGTTACACGGTATGTGACATGTGTTGAATTTCATTGGTATTTTTCTTCATGTTTAAACCCTATTGTCATATATAGGACCACACACAATGTGTGTTCTTTAGGGTATATGTAATTTAATGTATGATTTTCTAAAATACATTGGTTCTTAATGTATTTTTATTATTCCATCACCACTTCCAAAAATCATGCTCAGATATTACATATCTATGGTTTTCCATCCTTGTCATCACTGTTCATTATATTTTGGCCTTCAGATCACTTTGAAAATGGAACACCTCTACACCATGACAACATTGTGCTCCAAATTATGAATAATGGGAATTACCAATTTGATTTAATCCACCACTGATCATCCTCTATAATCACACCATGATCAATCCCCCAATCATGAACTAAACCCTTGATATTGATCCATTGTTCCAAAGGATGGTCATGCAAGGATCAAATACCAGGTATTCATCAAACTATCATCCAAAGAAATTGACGGTGATAAACTATATGAAGAAACGGGGTAGAAAATCACCAACCAAAAAATGAGGAATAAACCTTGGTAGTGGTTTTTATTATCATTAATTCACTTTCATTAGAATGTCAAATTTTTAGAAAATAGATAATATCAATTCCCCATAACCTAGGTAGATAAAACATGCACCTCTATAGCATGATTGACTCATAAATCAATATGTTAGTTGTTTTGAATTGTATTCATTGTGGGAAAATAAATTTTGAAATAAACCAACAAAAAAATTCCTTACCTTGGGTTAGTATCGATTGTTGACAAATAAAAAATATGTATCTTCTTCATTAGAAATATCTATGAACTATGTTGGTTAATATGATCCTCAATCCATCATTGTAATATACCAAGACCTCCTTCACACTCTCTCTCTCTTAATCCTCCTAATTATGGGAAAACCCCAAGGAATTGGTCATAAGAGTGTTTCAATTAAGAGTGGGTTCATTCCCTATGGTAAAAATAATTAATAAATTAACAAAATAATTTATTTCATTATTTTCACTCATGATAAAACATCCAAAGACAACTGGTGCTGATAAATGTTATGTCCTTCCTCACGTAAATCCCATGTTCCGAACTCAATGAAAATCATGGATTTACTTTCATGTTCCTCTTTTAGATTTTATTCAAATATTTTAGAAAAATTTTGTGTGTGTGTGTGATATCAACATATTTACTATTTTTATAATATTAGTAGAAGGCTCACCAGATCTTGGATTATCAAAATATCTTAGCACCTATCTCCATCAATTTTACTAGATATATTACAAAGAATTAAATGAAAAAATAGAGAAATTACATTCTCCTAAAATGGGTATTTTATCCCAAATAGAGAAAAAATAATACTAAAAAATATGTGGGTACAGAACTCACTTCTGGGCTTCCCACTCCCGGGTTCTCTCTAGAACATTCTAATGCCACCATTGGACATGAACCAAGGGAGTAACTCAAACACATTCGATCTTATAATGTAGATCCTCGATATCCATTAGGTACTCTAGAAAGGTTAATGCAACCTTGAATTTTAGGTCACCACATTATACAACATGAGATCGGGCATGCACATACCTCCTTAGCTAAGACAAGTGGAAGAAATTGTGTACCCGATCAAACAGTAGTGGTAGGGACAAGCGGTATTTCACCTCACTCACTCTATAGAGTGTTTGTAAAGGACCAATTAATTGAAAATATATATTTCCATCCCCAACTAATTCATTCCAAATCATGTCAAGGTCAGACCATAAGGAATAAATAACCTCCCTCCTCAAACTCTAAAGGCCTTCTTGGTCGATAAAAATAGGAATTCTAACTGATCTGGGTTGTCTTTATCTACTCTTGGATGATTTTTACCTTCTCTATCAAAGATATCCCAACCATTGGGATCATGAATAATGAACTTCTAGGATCATTCCAACATAGCGATGACATGTAGGGTTTCCCATACAAATCCTTGAATAGTTCCATACCAATGGTGGAATAATAGTTGTTGTATTATGAAATCTACACCAAGAGAAGGTGATCCTCCCAACTATGGAAAACTTCCACCATGGAAGTCCACAAAATTCCCTCTAACACCTAAATGGTCCACTCAATCTGGTTGATAGTATGGTGGTGAATCTCCTTACTCAAACACAACAAATTCCTAAAGGCCTCCTAAAATCCTCTTCATAATCATGACATGAAGTAAGAATCAGGATCTAAAATGGTCATTAAGGGAATTATATTGATCTGTAATATCTCCCACATGTGAAGGTTTCACATTCCCTCAACTAAAATATACTCTTGTATAGCTGAGAAGTGGGATGACTTCATGATTCAGTTTATGATCACCCCGAATTCATCATGTCCTTTAGACATCCAAGGTAACCCTATCAGGAATTAAATATATATATACTATCCAATTCCACTCTAAAACCCCAAGGGGTTTGGATAAACCCACTAGAACCTGGTGTTGATACTTCACTAACTGATAGGTTAGGCATTGAGAGATAAACTATACTACAATCTTCTTTATCCATGGACACTAGAATGGACACCAGAAGTCTTGCTACAACTTTGACACAAATGGATGTTCCACCAAGGGGGACATATTAAAATCCCTCAAAAAAACCTAATGTAATGTAGTTGGTACCAATATCCATCATTTGAAAAGTATTTTTTCTCCCCACATTTAAAAAACCTAGTAGAAGCATGCCATGTTGATATTTGAGTACATAAGGTCTCACAGTCCACATCTTTATATTGAGCGTACATAACATATTGTAGGAGAGGTTGTATAACAACAATAAAATATAGATATGTCTCAATATTGATATCCTCTATAGACAACAACAAATAAGATAAGTACTATAATGCCTAGGTAAATAACTGCAACCAAGATATTCTACTGAGAACATCTACCACTATATTCCCCTTCCCAATAGTATACACAAGCTCAAAGTCATAATCCTTGAGGTACACTATCAATCACCTCTATCTCAAGTTAAGATAATTCTCAGAGAATAAATACTTGATAATATTTTGGTCAGAATAGATGAAAAAACACTGACCCATTAGGTATTGTCCCCACATATTCAGGTTGAAGACTACCAATGAATACTCTAGATCAATGATTTTATATTTCAGTTTATCTGGTCTCATATTTTGGGATATATAAGAAATAAATTCCTACATTGAATCATAAAAATTCCAATAATGCTCCTAAAGAAATCACAAAATAATATGTACTTTACACCCTACTATAGGAATCACAAAATGGGAATTCTCATCAACCTATCATGCTACTCCTAAAAATCTTATTGGCACCTTTCATTCTAAAAAAGGACACCCCTTCTAAGTCAAAGTAGCCAAAGGTGTGTATATCTTGGAGAAAACAAGCATGAATCTACAAAAATATATTTCTAACCCAAGGAAGATATGCAACTCTATCATTATCTTGGGTGGCTCCCAATCTAACACAAGCTCGCTCACACTAGGTCCACTACTACTACATCATCCAAGAAGACGTGTCCCAGAAGGAAAACCTCTTAAATTCAAAATTGAAACTTTGAGGGATTCCAATAAATATTATTCTCTTGGCATATGTCTTGGACCACCCTCAAGTATCTCACATTCTACTCTACGGAAACAGAGTACTCTAGGATAACATCAATGAATACCACCACAAACCAATCTACAAAAGGAAGAAATAACTCATTCAAGGTTCTATTGTCATCATGTGGACATTCGTCATAATGAAATGTGTGACTAAGTACTCATAGTTCCTATAGATATATCTTAATGTCATCTTTGTTATATCCTCATATCATACTCATAGATTGTGATAGCATGATCTGAGATCAATCTTCTAGAACCTTCATTCATCTCTCAACTAATAAAATAGGTCATTAATCCTTGATAGTAAATACTTATTCTTTTTGGTCACTTGGTTAAGGTGCTTATATTCTACAAAAAAATCAATATATCATCTTTCTTCTCAGAGAATAACAATAGGGATAACTAGGGGAAACACTAGGTCTAACAAATATCTTCCTTAGTATGACCTGAAACTATAACCTCATATCATGAGGGTCTCCATGAGCTATTAGATATGCTAGAATATATGTCAGGGTCACCTGTGGGTGTAATTAAATGAAATAGTATTTCTCTCAGTGGGGTGGTAAGACCGAAACATGTTCATTAAATACATCATCATACTCCCCAACCACTTCATAAAGCTAGAATCCCATAGCATCCACTGCTCCAAGGGAAATACAATCCAACTACTAGGAAATTGGATTTCTCTTCCAACATAAGATCTCATCATATTCAACTTTGTTTTCATTTTCACCCATGAAGAATAAAAAACGATCTTTCACAATGGATACACCACATTCACCACCTAAAATAGTAAATGTGGGCATGAACTATGGATATCTGGACATTAACTTTGAAAACATTATAAGTAATCATCACTATTATAAAGAGATCCCATAATATTCTCTTACCTCTATGAATAAGGTCACATTTTCCATATAAGTCTGTGATCTTTGATTCACCTCCGATAGAAGTTTCTAAGAGAAAGGGTCAAACCAGGGGGTCCAGTGGAATATCTTAGCCTCAAATAAGAGAAGTGAAAAGAAAAGAGTGGCTCCACCCATATTTATAAGTACATCAGCTAAATTATAGAAGACACAAATCATACCTATAATCGTCCTAAGAGCCTCGGGGTCATAGGACTCCACTGCATGCAGTTATCCTTACACCTAACCAACTACTCTATAAGCTTGGAAAGAACCACCTATGGGTTGTGGTGGTAATAGATCAAACTACACGCCACCTCTAACTTCTCTTCCCACTCCTCTACCATGTCCACTACCCCACGAACAACCATAATAATGTCACTACCCTTGTATAGGAATTCCATTGATAGTCTATTAGTTAGTTTTATTATGATTTGGAAAATCCCAAGTGATATTTCCAATGGTATTGAAAGAGAAACACAACCTATATATCGGATGAAACATGAAATCCTTGGAGCCCGAAACCATAAATCCTTAATCCTAGGACCACTTCTTAATTTTTTTGTCATTCTAAAATACCTATGACTACCATCACACACCTTCTTTTGAGGTCTCATCTCCTTGGTTCCCACTATCAGTACCAATTATCAGGCTCTACTCTACTAGGAATCTCTCTACTACTAAAGATTGATCCTGAAATCCAGCATAGGTGCAAATGAAAAGGTTTATCCGAAAAGTCCTAATATCCTGGAATAATCCACACTAAAAATACTGTTCTTTGAATAATGGATCTCTAATGATATCAAGTGAGTATCGCAAGAGTTCAGTGAACCTCACTTAATACTCTGTTACAATCATACTTCCCTACTACAACAATAAAATATCATGAATTAAAATTGATCACAATATAGTTAGATATAAATACTCCCTAAATAGGTTTTAAAAATATATATAGAAGAGAGTTATCTCATTATGTGGCTGAGTCACTATAATTCTCCATTGTTCAGCAGAGTCTTGAATAATTCTCACCAATAGGTCCACGATCTTGTATTTTAGTGTCCACATAAGACATAAAACTCAGGTAACCACCTCAAGCTGGTCCACATACACCTAAGGGTTTGGTTCTCTATGAAATAATTGAGTTCTCTACCATTGAAACTCGTGGATTGTACTCAACCTATGCATATCATCAGCTGGTACTTCTAGTCGAATATGTTACTCAATAGGTGGTGGAGTAATTAGAGAACCACATGGAGGTAACACATACTATAAAAGACCATGTACTAACGTCTAGTAACACAGAGGTTCGTCCACATGATCCCACTGTGGAATAATGGATGGCTATCTTGGTGGAGACATCCGCTATCTTGGTGGTGGCATCTTAAAATAAACAAGATGTACCAAAATCAATAAGTTTATTTGGGGAGCTAACTCAAGAAGGACATGGAAACCACAACCCATTGTTATTATATTAATGTACCAATGTTTTACTTACATCCAATGGCTTCATGTATAGAGTGAACAAGAAGGTTATCAGATCCATAGTGATGGAAACATCATCGGCTGCACCAACATAGGAGTCTCTATACTAAAATACAAACTTGAAACACTTTAACTTTGTTTCCATAAATCCCAACCCAAAACTCATAGTTAGAAAAAACATAAAACACTAGTATCAAGGTAGAAATGAATGTTCTCGTATCACCCTATCATGAACAATCCAGTCAGGGTCCACTAATTCCTTGATTATCTGATCATGACTACCCCGTTCCCACCTTTGACAGGACAGGTTCTAGTGATCAGTACTAAGTATTCACTTCACCTATATGGGAGGCATTAGCCTAAGGTGCCTGTACTCATGAAAAATATACATGCTTGTACAATACTGAAAGTAAAATAAACTTGATACCTATATATACATACATCTATATCCCACAACCATTGTATGACAAAAGTATTAAAAGCAATAAAAGAGAAAAATTAAAATCCACCAAAAAACTGAAAAGAGTCCAACCTACATAGAATGAGGGGAATTATTCCAAATGTGACATAGGTAAGAACCTCAACATTTCATTCCCAATAAAATTATCCACCCACTCCCATTCCTCTTCGGGCTCTATCAAATGAATTATATTTGTATAATACTCGATATGTGTGGGTAGACCCATGATGGGGTGAGTATAACAATACCCTCTAGGACACTCTAATATCAATAAGCATGAAGCATAAATATTAGTTATCTAATAAATAAGTATGTATTTAAATCAAGATATGAAACATAACTGTAATCCAAAACCGTCATTATATATTCATAAAAAATAACCAGTATCAAGGGACCTCAACCTAAACTGACAGCCTCAAGATTCATCTAGGGGATTTAAGGTAATGATCTTTTGGGAGAATTAACTCCACGATCCATGTTTTCATTGATAAAACTAATCTAAGTGGTATTATATGTATATCCTTTACAAGCATTACTTGATTTATCACTAAAGATATTGACATCCAAATAGTTGATCACACCTAGGGCCACTGGGTGAGACCGCAAACCTGACTGGGTCAAACTTATAATGATGGGATCGATGACCTCTTCATAGTAGTCACACCATTTCCCTAATCCCCACATAAAAAATATATGATAAAGGATCACACCCATGCCTCATAGATGGTTACTATGAACTCTATCTAGAATAGAACTCGTAGAGGGGATCATGATCCTATGTCAAGGACATAATATTTCATTATACCCTCAAAGGGATTGACTAAGGAATCTCACTCAACTAGACATGGTCTATAAGAGATTAAGGTATCTAATCTATCTATGAGGATCTATATGGCATGTATGGATGGTTCGTGTCATGTACGTCTAATCCCGAGCCTTCCCCAACTAACACCCATATTCCTCTACATCTTCCCATGTAAACCTATTCATGCCTATATACTATGGTCGTGCCCATGTACCTGGCCATGTCTAAATACAAAGTCATGATATTGAACAATACAAATCCCCTTATTCCATTCTATGTCCATGGACATGTATCCTTTAGGATAAATGTTCTAAAACCAGCATAGGGTCACCTAGCGTGTGACATGTTTCACACGATGTTTGATATTTTTCTTCACATGAAAAACCCATTACCCCAACCAAAGCCTCAAATAGCATGTTATCTTTAGGGTAAATGTTTGTAACATGTTATGCTCTAAAATATTTGGATTATAGATGACTTATTTTGATTTTACTACCCATTATGAAAATCACTCTCGAATATTGTAGATATGGGGTAGTTTGGCCCTACTATGCAACTCACATGATTCTGACCATTTATAAACTTTAAAATTAGTTGCTACTATATCTCCCCAAAACTGCACATAAAACTAGGGAAAATGGGAATCACTAGTTGAATCTAATCCATGTCAGATCATCCTCTATTATCATACCTTGATCACACCATCGATCATAAACTACACTCGTCGTATTTATCCATTGTCCAAAGAATAGTCATGAAATGATAGAATATTGAGTATTCATCAAACCAATATCCAATGAGATTTATAGTGATGAATTATGAAAATAAATAGGGGAGAAAAAAACAAAATATCAAATGAGGAATGAACCTCACCTATTTTCTAATTTTTCATTCATTCTTTATAGTTAGAAGTATGAATGAGAAGTAAACAAATTATATCAATTCCCCTTTACCCAAGAAGATAAAACATGAACCCATACAACTTGACAATTTTATAAATAATTATATTGGATGGTTTTATTTTCATTAATCATGGTATAATCAATTGGTAAATAAACTAATGAAAAAAAATTCCCTACCTCGATATAGGATCAATCACTGATGAAGAATGAATCTATCTACTCATCATTGGCGAGATCCTTAAACAGCAATGGTAAAAATGATCTATAATCCATTACCAAATTATTCAAGCCCTACTCTACGCTCTATCTCTCTTAATCATCATATTTATGTGTAAAACCTTGATAATTAGATATAAGTGTGTCTAAATAAAGAGAGAGTTCAGTTTCTTTGGTGAAAATAATAGTTAAATTTATGTATTTATTTATTTTATTAACTATGTTTATGATAAAACTTCCAAAAAATACCTAAAACCGACAAAGGTTATATCATACCTAGGTCAAAACCCACATTCTAAACAACAATATGGAATCGGATTTTATATCCAATTCCCTATTTAGGATATTACACTATTTCTAGAGAACTATGTGTGAGTGATATTAATATATTTAATATTTTTATAATATTAGTTTCTGGATCACTATTCCTTCTATTCTTACATCGTCTAAGTTTATGGTTCCATAAATATTAATAGATATATTTCAAATCTTTTAATAGAAAAGTTGAGATGTTACAAACTCCCCCTTTTCCAAAAATACTTTTGATTTGTATATTCAATGATATTTTTGTGGAAATATAATCCTAAATTTAAAATAATGTGACATTGTTCTCCCTTTATCATGCACTTCTTCCCCGCCTATATGAAAAAACTAGTTAAAAACTAAAGGAATATTGGTTATATCTACCATTTGTAAACAAAATTTCATCTTTATTCACCTTCCCTTCATTATAAATAGATTAAAAAAATTTGGATAATATAATTCGGAATTTTTCATCCAAACTCTAGGAAAATATTTCAAAAACATATGTTCTTTATTTTTAGATTTTAGCAATCAAAATTACCACTATGAATTTAATTTTATAGTAGATCCTAAAATCATAATGAATTAATAACTCAGTGTAATAAATAATATTTTAATTCAAAACCATCAAAGGTATCTGTATCAATCACTTACATTCAACAACTTCTATTAGTAAGACATCAAATAGTCTCTATATAATATTATGATATCAATGAGAATGAAAAAACCCCATCACCGAATAAACAAGATTTAAAAAGTATATGATATATAGTAAATGTTGATCCAAATGCACTACATGTTAAAAACATCAGGGTACCACTTTTCATACATGATTTTCAATTCTACACAAGACCAATTGTTTTGTAAATAAGGCTCTACATATTTGAATTCTTGTTACTAACTCCCAAAAAAAAATTATTAACATTGTACCAAAATAAATTATTTATACTATATTTTGAAGTGATAAAAATTTTAAAAAAAATATCTTAAACATGGGAACTACTTGTTGGTAAAATAACACTACACTTTGTAGCTTCTAGGTATTTAGAAACCTATCATCTAATACAACATTGTTAGAAAAAGGATAAATAATAATGAAATACAAGATTGTTGATACTCCTCTATCAATATATCTTGTATTAGTGGTCCAATACCACTTGGAAATAGGCTTGATAATTTTTGAATACTAAATATTACTTTAAACCATTAGATCTTTTAGATGTGGATTTGATACTTTTTCAACATTAGATGAGGCCCCTTATCATATGATCCTCTTTTTACACAACATACGACCTACATATATATATTAAAAAATAGGGCAGTTGGATGACACCACTTATTGATTCAAGTCATGGAATTAAAATCATTCAAGCATTTTATGAGTTCAGAAACTGGTTATTTATTGAAAATATTCAACATATACATATGTTTCCCTCAAGTACAACCACAAATGATTTTAAATTATAGACCACTTATAACAAATTTTATATATTTTATTTTATCATATAAAACCCATGGATGAAATTTAAACCTTAATCCAATACCATATACAATATATATCAGGAATATTCAAATTCATGGGGAATGGTTTACCACCAAAATACTCATGAAGAGTTTTGTGGTTGGTCATTACGGACATACTCGTTAATTATAACTTACATTAAATAATTACTCATAGAAACTAATTCTATGAAACTATTTAGACATCCTTATATTCACATGACTTAATTAAAACATTCATTTCTTATATTATATTTTTTATTCAATTACAATAATGGTTATTTCATTTTTCTGAGTATGTTTCAACTTTTTAGGAAATTCCAACCAATTTGACCATATGATTTAAAATTATTTTTTACATGTTCTATCATATTTTTTGTATACAGGTTCTATATGATTTTTTTATTTTCATTTATATGATTGAACCCATAATGGTAGTTTTAATTCATTGAATCACTACCTATATTTTTCTCATATTCCCCCTCCACTTGGTGGATATTCCTCTTGCCTTCAGAGGTCTCACTGTGGCATGAAAAGTGGAAATGCCAAGGCCTTATTCTAGATTTTAAATTTTATAGCTGTAAAAATTACCTCATCAATCATATAAAGTGTTCAATATATCTTCAATAACATATACTTCATACTCACAATTGGATAATCTTCTAACTTTTTCTTCTACATTGTTTTAACATTACATCTAAGAGGGATTCTATAAGTGTAGTACAATAGATATTACTTTCATCCTTTATTATGTTCCATGTTTTTCCCTAGAGTGTGAAAATGTATTCAAATTTAATAAGCCTCTTTCTAGGATAAAAAATTTCCTTATATTCCATCGGAGTTCAGTATCTCTTAACGGAATTTTTTTCAATTATGTCCACTCTTTCATTTTGGAATACCTTACCATATGACTATGGTTAGAAAAAATAAATCATATAGAATAAAAAATATACCTCATATAGTTATTTATTAGTTGATATGATGATGAAACAATTCTAATTCCACAATTGAGCATTTGATATTTTGGACACACACTTATAGTGTGTCCTTATTTTCTATAAAAGTATAGATTCTTTTCCATTTATCTCTGAGAGACCATTATTTTAGATATAGAAAACTCATATAATTAATTAAAAATTTCAAATTTATATCTAGGAATTATCCCCTTATTGTGGATTACCATGGGATAATTTACACCTTCCCCTTTCACTTTTAGAAATTTAGTTTTCTTTCAATCTCCCTAACACTATAATAAATCACTATTAGTCGAGCTTCCATCATTTGAATCTAGTGAAAATTTTAGTTCCATATTCTATCTTAACTTCAAGATAAGACTTAAGGGGGATAATAGTTTCCATAAATTATTTCTCTATCATTATCTTTTTTCTAATTTCATATGAAATTTACTCATATATGTCCCTTTGTTCATTCATTATAGAACACATCCTATTTATATTAAAATCTTGGTCCACATATACTCTTCTCATCCTCTTGTTTTCTATAAAAAAATTATTTAATGATTTCACAATATTCACCCTTCTTGAACTCAAATAGATCCACCCTATATTTGATGAAATGATTCTTTTCCTGGTTTTATCTCCCACTTTCTAAAAGCTAATAACTAGACACCATTTCTACATCTTTATTGTCATGGTTTCCACCATAGATAACTAGTTCATCTTCATCACTATAACCTTAAAATAATTTCATTCTAACTGATTCATCATAAAAGGGATCCAAAAATTTCACTAATTTATATATTGTAATTTATGTATCATGTTTCATAATTTTTTTATTTTTTCTCAAAATAGTGGTATTTAAAATTTCAATCGCATTGACTTGTTTAACCTTTAATTAAAACTCTAAAATTTATCTTACATAAATAATAACTATTTAAAGATTTGTTGGAGAGTTATTTATTATGATATCATTATTAATATTTATATTTTTCTTCATTTCTTAATTTCTTCAATCATAAGGCACACTTCACTGAAAAAGATCACTAGTTTATCTATTTAGCCAGTTTTACAGCCTTCTCTTGAGGAAGACATCATAACCTCATTTTCTTTTGATCATTGGTCCACCCTATATAATACTATCAAGATCTCAAATGAACTTTAAAAATGAATGGTTCTCTTATATACTTCAATATATATTCCTCTGTTTAAAATTTTCAATGTCACTACATCATGGTCTCTTTCACTATGATTTCTAAAAT
The DNA here is from genome assembly GCA_963277665.1 of Viscum album. Classification (NCBI taxonomy): domain Eukaryota; kingdom Viridiplantae; phylum Streptophyta; class Magnoliopsida; order Santalales; family Viscaceae; genus Viscum; species Viscum album. Next base: position 1,496,194,912 of record OY728155.1, on the reverse strand, counting down.
CAGCATCCTTATATATTTATTACATAACCTCATTGTTGCATGCATGAAATAATTTAATAATTTATTCTACCTTAAATGAAATCCATCTCCATAAAAAATGAAGGAATTATCATATAATCTATATCTATATATAAAAAATCTACTTCTTAGGTCAAACAACAAGTTAGACCCTTTATTCTCTAATACCACTTGTTGCAAGAAATGAATCCATGAGAAGAGAGGTGAACTAGCATTTTGGTCAAATTAAATATTTTATTCAATTTTTTTCATCTTTTATTAAGATCTTGTTCCCACATTGGAATGAACTATGTTAAAATCATTATCATTTTATGTAAAATCACAAAAACAAACACAAATATGTAGGAATTAAAAGAATGAAGAGAAAACATATATTTTACTTGGTTCACAAAAAAGGGTTACATCTAAAGAGTACATATTAATGATTATCAATGTTCTAGAATCCACTACTCTTCATTGGTTCTAGAGATATATTATTTTAATCATGGTAAATATACCCTAGTTTTACAACCATGAAAATTATTTGGGTTTTATCACTCCTCACCCAATGCACACTACCTCTTCTTAACTTTTATGAATTGCATTTGTGATGGTCCTACAAATTATATACTTGTAGGTCTCATTAATAGATAACTAATATGATTTTTTTCTAGAACTAAACATTAATTTTAAAATATCTACTAATTGGATGCTCATTTGTATCCCACCTTATTAGAATCCTTTTCTTAAATTTCATATAATATTAACTCCATAATGTGTTTGTAGAATCTATATCATTCACAATATTACTATAGTATCACTTCTTCTCTAGATTACAATAATTTTTCATAGAAATTATCATGTATCACTATGTTTCCTCAATCCTCGTATTTCAATGACTCCATCTTCCCACGTACTATCCTTCTTTACTTCCTTTCACAACAACCATTTTCTAATTATCCTTCTTTTTAATACTCATTAAAAATTTTCTTAACTCCTATACAGAACATTATTCACCACATAATACACTTTTTGAACTACTATGGGTTGTAGGAATATTACCCTATGCTTTATGGTATGGTCATTCATGAACTTCCCAAGACGATATGTGGATAGACATGCTTTGTAAACTAATTTTATTTACGTAATAGTGTTGTTCATGAACTCAACATTCTATACAGTCTGGGCTTACTATTTGAACTCGCAGACTTCTTTTATTTTTTGATCAATCTTTAGACCTTTTTTAATCTTCCGATCAATACATCATGAATAGATTAATGGGGTATTTATATCCAAAGACTCGTGACTATCTCACTAATTTTTAGATTATGAAACATTCTTTCCAAAAATTACATAAATGTTATACAGATAGTCCTATGAAGTCCACCTGTAAAGTCCTCCTTCCAACCACAAACAACACAATTTTTATGTTTTTTTCATACAATTCCTTGTACACATCCACACATCCATATATTTTATAAAACACTTATGAGATACAAATAAATCATAAATAAAATCTTCAAGAAAATATCATATCCATCAGGATTTCCACATGCCTCTATAGAATAACTTTCATATATTCAAAACAATCTTTACGTCAATACTATAGTAAAAATAACTCCCCCATAATATTTTCTCTATTCTAGATATTAAATTAGCTCCATAAGGTACAAACCATTCCCTTTATATATATGTGTGTTCAATAGAATCTCTTTTCATGTCTATTATCAATGTGTATTAAATATTAATTCATACATTTTCATAAAAAACCATAAAAAAATGTCAACAAAAATAATAACTATTGTACAAAAAACAACACACAACCTATGGGGTGTAACATTATCTAATATCTAGTATTAATAAATAAAATAAAAAACCTCTTGGGTGCAGTATAATCAAAAAATAAATTTCATAATAACTTCACTTTTTGATGTTTTATTAAAATGAATTATATAATTCCATATGAAATCCCCTTGATTAAATACCTCGTTTATAATAAGGTATTGTGACATTATATCCACTCTAACAATCCTAAAGTTTATAAAATATTTTTTTAAATAAATTTAATTTCTTTTAAAGCTTATGTTACACTCAACACTGAGTTTTAATGAACCATATTATAGTATACCATTATAACTTTACCACTAAATTACAAGGTATGAATAAGACTAACTAAATTTTGAAAATTATATGGTTCATATTTGTATAAAATATATTCAATATCTATTAACTGATTTAAAATGAAAATAAAAACCATTTTAATGTAAATTAAATGTTTTTCTGTAAAACTGTTTTTATGAATGCACTATGTTCTTATCAAAATGAATTAAATTAATCACTATTAATGAATGATTATAATGAAATTTATATATTATATATTCAATAAATTTGTTATAATATCTAATATAGTTCTAATAATTAGATAAGAATAAATCCATGACATGCTTAAAACAATTGTTTTCTAAAAGCGGTTTTTTCACATTTTGTGCACTTAATTTAAAACTAACTTTTTTTTCCATTTTTAGAAAATGTATTTGAAAAAATAATTTTAATTTTTTAAATAAAAAATTAATAATTATATTATATTTAATTTTTTAGAATTTTCTGAAAAGATTACATTTTTATGAATAGTGAAAAATACTAGTTTTTAATAAAAAATACCTTTTTATTTAACGAATTTAAAAAATTAAATTTAGTTTTAGAATGGTTTAAAAATTAAAATTAGTTAAAATATATTATTATTAATATTATTGATTCCATTTGAATAAATTTTATGTTCAATTTTGATATAAAAATATTTTTTCTTATGAGAACGTTTTCTTTGGAGAACTGATTCATTATCTCTTCTACGTGTTTAATTACGCATTAAACTCTACCAATTATTTCAATTTAATTTTTTAAAACTGATTAAATATTTATAATAATAATATATAACATTATATAATAAGTTTAAAATATTTATTTTTCATAATGATTAGTAAAAATAGTAAAAATCTGTTTTTGTGGTTAAGGTTAAAACAGGTTTATCGAGGATTATACTGAACATATAAGGGTTATAACGACCTAAAACATGTATAATTTATATTATATGTAAATAGTTTTACATTATAAAATATATTTTTTGTAAATGGTCTAATTTTTATCCATTTAGTGAGTGTAAAACATGGGCATATTTTATTCTTTTCAAAAATTCCATGTGGTTACTCTCCCCATTTATAAAAGGACACCCCCTCTTCTCTCTTATACAAACATCAAGAGAATCTTAGTTCATAATATAAATTCCCAAATAAATTCCTTAAATACCTATACATGACCTATGTTTTTTAAATTGATCAAGAAAGCATCAGATGATGGCTTTTTGTGCCAAACTAAATTAGTTTTCTGAAAAAGAGGTATTTCTCTCAAATGAAGAATTTTGTTTTAATTATTCTTCCACCTCCATTAAATATTCATAAGTTATGATGAAATAATAACACAATTGTCTTACATATACTTATAATTTATTATTTTAATTTAATAATCTGTATTCATCTCCTCTTCCATTAAATGGGAAATGAAACTATCGATCTTGTGTTTGATGGACTACCTCTAAGAAAACCAATGTAATTAACTTTCTATAACCACCTCTCATATATAGATATAATGATGTATTTAATATATATATATATACATATATATGATATATATGACATAATAATAAATATTAAATAATAATATAAAATCTACCTTCTTATATTCTAATTCATTGTAATGTGATATGATCGCATGTGCATATGTGTAGACTATTGCCTCCTCAAAGTGATGTAATACAATTTTTATTTTATTTTAAAATGGATATAAATAAGGATATGTTTAATGAATATATATTATATATATAGTATAAAAATTATTATAAAATATTCAATTAATATTGACCTTTTTTCATTTGTATAGAAAATAAAAACAGTGTTCGCGCATGCGTACAACCTAGCGTCTCCATGAACATTGTAATTAATTTTTCTATCTATAAAACTTATGTATGAGTCCAAATATGTAAATTGTGAGTTTATATTATATTTAAATAGTTATAAATTTTTTGGGGATTATGGGACCATAATCAAAGCATAAGGAAAAAAAATAACAGACCAAAACATACATGAAAAATAATGTAATTATTACGTGAAATAGTTATTTTAACAATGATTTTTTAATAAATGGGTGATAAAAGGTTATAAGTAATTAAAATATTGTATTATATATGTATATGATTATGGTTTTATAATATATTTATAAAATTCCTATAATTATTATACAAGAGGTTTGAAAACATAGGAAGGAATTTGAGACTTTAGGTAAGGGATTTCTGTCTCACTTTTATTTTTGTGGGACACATGCCATAATCACCAATTATTTCTTTTTTATGGTTTATATAAAACCAATGAATGTACATTATTATTCTTATTATGAACATTATTTGATATGCATATCCATATAAGTATATTTATCTAATAGGGCATAATATCAAAAAATTACCAATGTTGTAAGGGTTCAATATAATAATCACATTGTTTATTAGGGTTGTTTATGATTAAGTTTTTCATGATGAAATAATATGATATAACTCTCAAGAAAATAATTAATTAAATTATCCTTAGGTTATTTCATGAAATTACATTCTTTCATTTCATTTTCCACTTTTTATGTATTCACGAGTCCAATATAACTTTTTTATGGAAAACCAACTTAATTTATGCCTTCAGTCGAAAAACTATTATCTTCCAAGTCCATGTTATCTAAAAATGTTTTAAATAACAAATTTAATACTGTTCAATATTTTTTCAATGTCATTTTACCCTTTTTATGTTTTTAAAAAATGGTTTAAAATGAATCTTCTTATCATTTTATGAATTTTTGTACTTTTTACTCTTTACCAAAAAATATTAAAAGAATATTTGTGTCAATATGAATAGAATGAACGGTATTTCCTATAATCATGTCGTTTTAAGGATTTAAAATTTTTTTAAATTTTTTTCAAGTTTATTCAAATTAAATGTTTTATTTAATATTTGTTAAATTTATATATTCTAAATAAGTGAATTCAAAGTGAAAAGTGTATTTTCATTAATAAATTTTCTAATAGATATTTTAAAAGAAATTTTCATATATGATGACATTTTTTGATGGTTTTTAACCTTTAATTAGGATATGATTCAATGATAGCATCCTTATTATTTCTCTATATGGTTTATTATTATTATGAAAATATTTTTATGAAACACATTCTATTTCCACAGATTATTCTATGATGAATTTATGAAATGATTATAAAGCAAGTTCCATTTCTAAGGTTTATTATATGATGATTTTTTTAGAAAATCCATTTCCTTTATATGGGTTATTCTGTGATGATTGTTTTATGATCTTATGGAACAAATATGTATAAGTTTGATTATTTAACATGTGGGGTAAGAATTATATGGCCCTCTAATCCATTGGGTAAAGATTAATGTTTTATGAGCTCAATGAGTACATGGGAGATTATCCCATTACTAAAAAAGAGGGTACATGGGAGGTTATCCCTAGCCAAAACTTTTGTCAATTAGGGGTTATCATAAGCATGAAGAATGTATATAGGTGGTTATCCCATTCCAAACATTGTGTGAATGTCTTGGTGGGTCACCTTGGGAAAATATTTTCTATGTTTATGTGTATTCCACAAATCTATGTCATATGTTAGTGTTATTATATCATTGTTTATGTTTTTTGATTCATTTATGATTCACATATTATAAACTACAGAGTTTTATTCCATGGATTATTATTATTTTCTATGATATTAATATTATGGTTTTGAAATTTTATTATCATGTTCTCATACCTATATACTCATGTCATGATTATATGATACTTGATATCTTCATTGTTTACCATTAAAGATAATTGTATATCACCATATCATGTATTTTCCTTCCCCATGTTAGGAATAATGGTATTATGTATGATATGTCCAAGAAGGGTAACGGCTTTGGGGAACTTAGTGGGAGTTAATTTTGTTCACTTATGAACCAATTTTCCATTAATTGATGTTTTTGAAGGTACCAAGCCTATATGATTCAAGAATGGGTTATTTTTTAATGTAATTAATTTTCATTTAATAAAATATAATATGTACAATAATTATGAGTCACTATAGTTGTTATCCCAATAAGAATTAGTTAACCATTGGACATTTGGATAAGAAAATGTTATTGGGTACCCTATGGATAAGTCAAAGTTTAAGAAAATTTCTTTTAATTTTTTTAAAGGATAGATCAACTTGTTTCCAATTAATCATATACTTTTTTGTATAATACAAGTAAATGTGTGTCTATAATAGTTTTACCAAGTTTTAATAACTCTAAAAAGGGTACATGGGTATTTTACTAGAGTTTCACATGGTGAAAAATAATGGGCCTTACCACACACCTATTTTGGCACTCCTAGGGGATATGTATTTTAAATTTAGAGTATCTTTATAAACCTTTATAAAGGATTTGAATAGATGATTACCATTAATTACCTTGGATAAACAAAATGTGTTTTGATTGAAATGAAGAGGTATTGATTTATATGTCTTATAAATGATTTTTCATAATCATGATTATTATTTCTCATCACATTTGAACTAGAAGGAATGATATTGAAACTGAATATGATAGAAAATATTGTTATTCTAAGAAACCAAATGGGATAATGATTCAAATTAAAGATATTGTGATTATTCCTAATAATTTGTCATGTGACCCAATTAAAAATGTATACCATAACCTAATATCATACTCTCTAAATAATATAAGGATAGAGTCCACTAAAAGATCAGGTGGTGGAAACCATGGACAAAAGAAGGGTCATTTTTGTTCAAGTCATAGATGTGGAATGTAACACCCAAGAGAATGTCTCAAAATATAATAAAATGTTTTATGTGTGGAAAATAAGGGCATATAGAATCAAATTACTATGTAATAGTGAGGAGTTCAATGGAGAAAAATAAATCGCATCCTAGAAATCCATTTATAGTTCATTATCTTAAATGTGGGGAACTTAGTCATTACTTGAGTTAGTGACCTTATTTAAAGGTTTACTCCTATTACAAGAAAGAAACTATGTTATACCAATAATTGAAGTGAAAGTTTTGAAGTAATTATATAATTGGATTCATGAATTTTGATGTTGATGTACTTTTACCAGTGGTATTTTTGTTTTAAGAATCGTGAAACCACTATGTAATGTGTTAATTTTGGAAGAATATATTTCTTCATGAAATATTAACAAAAGATTTATGGATACTATCATGTGTTAATGATTTCAAGGTGGATCATAATTTCAGTGTCTTGAAGACATCTTCTTATAGTCTAAGTTATGGGATTTTAATTTCCTTAATGCCATTTTGGGAGAATTTTTTATTAGGAAAAAATATATATGAACCTTAGGTTCAATATGAAGTACTTTTTGAGAGGCATTCTCCTTATATAATTTTAAATATATTGAAAACCTTAAGGGTGTTATTTTAAAAGATTTTCATCATATTTATAGTGATTTTAAATTAATTATATATATATAGTTTTAGTAAAAAGAACAATATATCACATCGAGCAAGTCCATGGGGATTGAACCCATAACTGAATGGAAATAAGGGAAAAACCTTCCACTAGATTTTATGTTGTCTGGGATAGTATGATATTTTTTAAAAATTATATGATAGATAAATATTAAGTTTTTTTGGGAACATATGTTTTATCATAGTGATAATAATGGGATCAAAAATTGATTTGCTGATTAGTTTTATTTTGAAAGAAGTTCTCTACTATGGGAACCTTATACGATTCTGATAAACAAAACATAATCGGATTTTATTTTAAAAATAAAGGTTAAAGAATATTTTTTATGAATATATGATTTTAATGTATTTTTATAGTCATTAATTTTATGGAAATGATTATCATATCGAGGAGATTATATGAGTATAGAATATGAATTTTTGGTATGAGTCATTAAGATTAATCGATATTATTTGGAGATAAATGATTGAATTTATCTTATAAGAATATATGATAAAATATTTTTAATCATTGGGTTTTCATAATATTATTTTATATTCTAATTAATTTTAATATCTGTTATTTATTTAATGGTCTAATTTGAACTTTGGGTTTTATAATCAAGGATTTGGTGATTATTGTTGTATTTCCCTATATGGTGGTTGATTTATTTTTTGAATTATGTAGTGATATATATTTTGGTTTTGTTTAAGGTATAATGAAATATTAAAGATAATTATATCCTATTTGTGGATTATTTTATCTATTAGATTTTTTTGTTCTTAGAGAATTAAAATCATCTTGGATATTCAATTAATGGAGTAAGAAATTAAGTGGAAATTTATCAAATCCCAACAAAATGAAGAAATTGTTCTTATGGAATAAATAGATTTCTAGTAAGTATATTTTTTAGTGTTCTATATCTGATTGTAAAATAATCCCTCTAATTTACAAAAAAGGATCTTGAAATGAAAATGTTATCCTATTTCATTATTTTAAAATGAATCAATTTTCTTTTTTTAAACCTCTTCGTTTTAGGGTTTTGTGGGTGGTAACCTTCCCATGATCATTCACTTTCTTATTATCAATGTTCATTACCATTATCCATCATTATTGGAAAAATAAATTTTTATTCCATTTCCAAATGTTCACCACCCCCTAATATTTTCCTACTTTGAAACCTAGTTATGTGTTATTCTAGATAACCACTATACTACACTTTATCTCTAATCAAGATGATGTTCTATTAACATTTTTTATAATACGGGTTTAAAAAAAGTTATATATAAATATAAAACTTCTGATTGTTGGGGTCATGTTCAAATTGTTAGTAAAACATATATTAAAAGGTTGGAGAATGCAACCCAACATGAATTTATTTAATATTTATTTCAAATAAATTTAATTTTGTGATAGCTTGTGTTACATGCAACAATATGTTGTAAGGAAACATAGTATAGTACACTATTATAACTAAGAAAATAAATTAGTGGTTATGAATAAGAGTAAAAAAATTATTAAAATAATATTATTTATACTTTTATAAAATAAATTCATTAGCTGTCAATTGATTATAAATAAAAATAAAAAATATTTGAAATTAAATGAAATGTTTTTCTTGAAAAACAAATTTAATGTTTGTAATGTGTCCTTAAAATAATAAATTAAATTAATCAAAATTGGTGAATTATAACAAAGAAAATTTAAATAATAAACATTCAATTAAACATTTCATTATACATCTAATATATTTCTAGTAAAAGAAAATAATAAGTGCTTCTTTTTGTTTAAAAATAATATTTTTTACAGGCAGTTTTATCGTGTTATGCACGCTTAATTTAAAATAAATTTATTCAAATTTAAAAAAAAATTAATAGAAGAAATTATTTTAATTTAATGAAATAAATATTTCAAAATTATATTAGATTGAAATTTTTATATTTTTCTAAAAACATTATTTTTTTCAAGAATAGTGAATAATACTATTTTTTATTAAAACATTCCTTTTCCTTTAAATCATTTAAAAAGATAATTTTAGTTTTAAATTGATTTTTAAAGTAAAAATAGTTTAATTATGCTATTATTAATCTGATTTAGTCTATAGTAATATGTTTTATGTTCAGTTTTTATATAAAAACGCTTTTCCTTATGAGAACATTTTCCTTAGAAAATCGCTTCTTAATTGAGTTTATATGTTTAATTTGGGATTAAATTCTTCCAATTACTTGAATTAAAAATTTTAAAATGAATTAATTATTTATTATCATAATACAAATTATTATATAATATGTTGAACATATGTTTTGGTCAAAATGGAAAGTGAAAACATTAAAAAATTTGTTATCATAGTTATTGCTAAAACAGGGTTATCGAGGGTTAAATAAAAAATATATGGGTTAACTTTACATAAAAAAAATTATAATTTATATTATATGTAAAAAAATTAACTTTATATAATATAATGTTCCTTTATTTTCTATTTTTTATCCATTTGGAGTGGTTAATGTGTGGGTATAATTTATTCTATTCAAAAAATCGAAGTGTGTCCTCTCCCCCACTTATAAAAGGACACCCCATATTATATCCTCTCTACACTTAAAGAAAATTTTATTTAATCAAAGACATTAAAACATAATTTAGTTAAATAAATATCCATGTCCTAGAGTCTCTTTATTGATCAATAAACCAACATATTAAGGATTATTTTGAAAAACTAATGAGGTTTTCTGAAAATGATATATCATTCTTAACCAAGCGTTTTTGTATTATTTCTTCTTCCAAATCTTTAAAATATTGTAAAATTACTATTAAATAATAAAAATAATATATTACATATACATTTATATTATTATTTTACTTTAATAACTTATATCCATCTCCTCTTCCATCAAATGAGAAACTAAACTGTCAAGTGTGTGTACAAAAGACTACCACCATGCAAACCGATGTAATTCATTTTCCATCAATGACTCTCGCAGATAGATATAATAATATATTTAAATAATATATATATAATTTATTAGATAATTATAATAACTAATTATAATATAATATATGTCTTCTTATATTCAAATCCATTGGAAAATTATAACGCCTCTCATGCGTATGTGTAGATTACCGCTTACCCGAAGTGATGTAAAAATATTTTCATTTAATTTTTACATGGATGGTAATAAGTATATATTTAATTAATATATATTATAGATATCATATTATAATTTTTTTATATTTGAATTAATATTTAACTTTATTTTTTTCCCATTGATAAAATTAAAACATCATTCATGCATGCATACGGCCTATCGTCTACATGAAAAGTGAAATTCATTTTTTCTATCTATTACTTTTATGGATGAATATATATATATAATTGATATATATGTTATTTAAAAAATTAATAAAATTCTTGGTATTATGTAAATGTAATCATAGTACAAGGACCCAAAAAATCAACCAAAACATACATGAATAATAAAACAATTATTACAGGAAATAGTGATTTTAACAAAAACATGTTAATAAACTGGTGATAAATGGTTGTAAGTAATCTTATATGCATGATATATATGATTATTATTTTAAATATATGTTTAATAAACCTTTTTTTATTATTCATGATATTTGAACACATATGAAGGAAATCAAGACTTGAGGTAAGCAATTTTTGTCTCACTTTTATTTTCATTGGACACATTCCATATTCACCAATTATTTGTTTTATGTGGTGTATATAATTAGCATGATATTATTTTATGACTATTTTTTTTAAAATTATTTTATATTAATATCCATATAAATTTTTTTCTTTCATGGGGATTATGATTTAAATTTTACTGATGTGGTAATGGTTTTTTATTATAATCTCATTATTTTTTAGGGTTATTTATGATTAAATTTGTCGATAATGAAATATTATGATCTATCTATAAAGGAACTCATTATGTTTTTTAAACATCAGTTAGTTATATAAATTAAATTTTTTAAAATCATTTTCATATCTTTATATTCTCAAGATTCCAAGATTAATTTTTTCATGAAACTCAATTTTATTTAATTATTCTGTCAAAAATCGTTTTTATTACATGTCAATGTTTTCTAAAATTATTTTAATGAATTTTTTTACTATTATCCAAGTATTTCGTAAATTTGTTTTTTACCTTGTTTTACTTTTAAAAAAATTAAAATGAATCTTTTTTTCCCTTTCCAAAATGAGGTACTTTTGAGTTGTTACTTAAAATGTAAAAGGAAGCATTATTTTAATGTGTATGGCATCAATGGTGTTTCCAAACATCATGAACATTCAATGATATAAATTTTCCTTTTCAATTATCTAAATTTAATTAAAATGAAGTTTTTTTTCTTTAATATTTGGGATATTTTAATATTCTAAATAATTTTTTTCAAAGTAAAAATGGTATTTTCCACAAGAAATGTTCCAAGTGATCTTATAAAATAAATTTTTATCTAAGATGTAATTTTATGATGTTTCTTATATTTTACTAGGGATATTATGAAATGATACAATCCTTATTATTTCACTATATGGTTTATGATTATGAGGACAAGATTTTTATGAAACACATTCTCTTTCCATGGGTTATGATATGATGAATTAATGAAATATTTTTGAAACCCATTTATTCTCCACAGTTTATGGAAGGGAAAATTGTTTATGAATCTCATTTCTCCTATACGAGTTATTCTATTATTAATGTTTTATGATCTTTTGGCACAAAAATTCATCGTAGTGATTTTTTAAGGGTGGGCCTGAAATTATAATTCCTATTATTTAATTTAGTAAATATTAGTGTTCTATAAGATAAAAAGGTGCATTAGGGATTACCTCATGAATAAAAATAAACGTGGGTACATAAGAGGATATCCCAAAACCAAAATAGGGTAAACATGAGGTTATCTGAATCCCAAAGTTGGTACATGTGTGTTCATCTCAAGCCTTGCATATTATGAATGTATTGGTTGGAAGATTTGACATAATTTTTTCAAAGCATACGTTTATACCCCAAATATTTTTATTATTATAATGTTATGCTTTCATGGATTATGTTATTTAATTATTTTATGATTAATGACTTTTGAATAACCAAGATTTACTCCATATATTATGATTATGATCTATGATATGTATGTTATGGATTCCAAATGTTATTATCATGTTCACATATTGTTATGCTCATGTTATACCTATATGATCATTGACATTTGTCTTGTTTAGTCTTAATGGATAGATGAGCTCACCCATTCTTATTTTTTATTTCCCCAAGTTATAAATAAATGTATTATATATGATATGCCAAAGAAGTTTGATAGTTATGGAGAACTTAATGTGAGATAATGCAGTTCTCTTATTAACTAGTTTTCAAGGTATCTAGGTTTCCAAAGGAACTAGAAGTATATGATTCTAGAGTGGATAATTATGAAATGTAATTAATATTCATATAATAAGATGTAATAGGTATGAAAATTATGGGTCTCCATACCATCCCAGTTATTCCTTCTTTCCATATACTCGGTATTTCCAATATCTTCCCTCAATGAAAAATCTTATTTAGTTTAAATTATGTTACTCAAAATATTATCACTACGTTCACTTTGAATTTATTATCTACATTTTTTTAATATTTTTATTCATAGGTTCCTTTTATTTTACCCTAAACTTTTCTTTAGGATTTCACAATATATTCTTTTCTTTTTGTACCTATTTACCATTAGTATTTCTAGTACCATTATCAAATATAGTATGGGGTTTTCTATTTTTTAGGTTATTTATTCATCTTATTATTTTTATTTTTATTTGTTCTACCACTATAATTAGAATAACATGTTTCTAAGACAATTACTCCGGAAACCATTGAATATTCTATGGGATTACATATAGTATTATAAACTTTGACACTATTTTGGAGCTTTCTCTAATAACCTTCAAAAAAAATTTAAATCCATAAAATTACATCTAATCAAGTAATTTTACACATTCACTAAATTTTTTTCAATGAATACTACCTCTCGATTCTTGATATTTATATTTTTATTGAAAACCTTAATCATTTTTCTCTAACTTCAAGAATTTATTTGTTATTTTCTATTTTTCTTTTGAACTCAATCCCTATCTCCATAATTTCTTTGGATTTTGAATCATCAAAATTTCTCCACAAAAAATAGTTTTTAGTCATTTATTAATCTTATATTTTGAATATTATATCTTATTTCATGAAAACCATGAGCACTATTATGATTTCAAAAAAAAATCTCTTCTCATCATTTCTTTCTTCCTCTCTTCTCTCTACTTCTTATTCTCTGCACAAGGAATCTTTATTATATTTTTATTATGAAATAAGGATTTTTTTCCCTTTATCCACTAGTTTTTCTTATTATATTACACAATATTCATCATAAGATATGAAATCGTGTTATGATAAAATATTTTTTCTTCTTTGGTGTATTGGTTTTTCTTTTTTCCATTGATGAATTTTCCTCTAATGTAACTGTAATAAATATTTTTATTTTTAATAATATTTTGGATTAATTATCCTTATCATCTTATTATTTCTTCTTAGGGAAAACTATAAAAAATTATCTAATATTATTGAAATTAAAGCATTTAATTAGTTGTTGCACTCTATATTTACCTCTTACTCACTACATTTCTTTTGAGAATAGATAGATACCATATTAAAATTCCAAGTAATTATCTTTTGCATTAGTTTATTCCTTATAAGACTTCTTTGACTCAATATGATTAAATTCATCTATGCTATATAATTTAGTACCCTTATTTACTTTTTCTTTTTTTATTAAAGATGTCTATATACTCATCTCATAATGATTTAAGATATTTATTTCATCGATGATACACTCATCCATGTATTCTTTATCAATAAATAAAATAATTGTGTAAAATTGTTTTAGGGGGATTCTTATCTATTACTACAAAAAAGAGGAATCTTAAAGAATCTGACTATAACTTTTAATTAATACTACAATTTTTTCACTAAAAAACGTATTCATATACTAATTAATCTTATCTCATTTGAAGATCTCCATGTTGGTTTAGGTATGTTTTTATTTATGACTCCTTCAACATCTTATGTTCTATATAGATATTATATTACCTTTTCCAGGTTCCATTTTTTCTTGAACAATATAAGTTTTTAAAAAAATCTCTAAGAGAGATGATAATACCACATTATTCACCCTCCTGGTAACTTTGACATTCTTCTTTTAAAAAAATTATAGTTCATGCAAACTTGGATATGGTTTTCCTCATTATAAATGATATCTGGGTTATCTAGGCCAAGTTATTGATGATATAAAACTATCCTCTCTCTCTTTATCCATAGATAAAATCATCTTCATAAAAATATAGGTACTCTCTTGTCGTTGATGATTTTAATTAACTCCATGGATCTCATTGTTCAAATATATATGTTACTCTAACCAAATACAGATACTTGAGAAAGTATATGGAAAATTTACTAAATACTTCTCCAATAGTTAGTGAAATGTATATTGTTATCAATTAAATGAAAAAATATCATCAAATAAAAGTGATATGATACTAAATGAAATTATTGGGAGAGATTACCAATTTACATAGAGTCCTTAATTCTATATGAAGATATAAAATTGTAAATTTATATTGTTGTGAAGTCACAATTTCTACAAAGGAATACCATAGTAGTAGTACAGTGTATATATGATAGAGAGTAATGAATGCAGAGACAACTCTCAATAAAGTTATTTATCATCCTAATTTTCATAAATGTATTAATATAATTTAATAATAAAAATTAAATATAATAATTTAAATGGAAAATTAGAAGTGGTAGAAATTATTTCCCAAGGGATGTTTTTCTAAAATTAAATTCCCACTACACTTGTAAAATAAAAATATCCATTAGATTAACAATGAATTTGTTTTATCGAATTTATAAATGGTTAATACCTTCTAAAACATTCATAGAATATAAATTCATGATTTTATGATGAATTAAAAAAAATAATATACTCTAAACTCATATTTCAATTATTGAATAATAATTCAATTTAGTGTTTGTGAAATAATTTCCTTTATCATGTTGGGTTTTGTTTTCTACCTGACATAATAGATCAATTATTTACTAAAAAATATAATAAATATAAGTCATAACATAATAAAAATTGAATAAAATCATCACATAAGTGAAGAAATAAATAAAAAAATACATACCCACTACCCACTTTGACTGATTCTTACCTCCCTAATCGGTTCGTGAATCAACATTGGGTGATCAAAAAATATGAATAATCCACATTACATAGAGAATATAATAGAAAATAATTAATATAGAATTATTAGAGAAAAAATAATTTATTTTAACTAAAAATCAGCTTATATTTATCGAAAAATAGAAATTTTCATATAAGAAAGAAAATCCTTACTATATTAATCGATCTCCAGGTCAGAACCCTAAGAGTAACACTCTTTTGGTGGTCAAAAGATAATTTTTCAATCCTCTTTGGTCATAGATTTATAGTAATATTCTATTATTAAGATGTAATAAATACAATAATATAGTCTCTCCAGGTCAATCTTGGGTGTCTCATAGGTTTTAGGTAAAACAATAGGGCGTCTATGGAATTTCATTCAGATAAATCATTGATATTGGGTGTTATCAGACACTTTTATGAAATAAATTGTGTTTTTACACCCTAAATTATTTGATAAATCACTCAGAGAATAATTTTATAGGTTTTTTTAAGATCTGATGTTTTCAAATTAGTATCACAGTGTAACATGTATGTGCCACAACAAGAAATGTGTTTTCATGCTCTAGATTTTTTATCTTCATGTTTTTTCATACAACAATAATTCTTCAACTCTTATATCATAAATTCATATTTACAATTTTAATATTTTTTAAAGTATTTTCAGTCTTGTTTATCTTGGTTCTTCACTTTAAAGCCCCTGGTTTATTCTTTAACATATGGTATTCCATGATACATCATCTCTATCATAAATTATTCACCATTATTATCATTTTTAGTCATTACCTACATTGATTTAATGACTTCACTAAAATAAAGGGTCTCCCAATAAAACACAAAAACCAATTATCTCAGGTGACCCAATCATATAACGTTAATTTATATTCAATTAAAACCTACATAAAACCCATAAAAATATATATGATAAATATATTTGTCAAATACCCCCACACAATAACATTTTCCTTTCCTTGAGAAAAATCTTGACATACAAAAAAGATCCAATGCCTCAAAATATGAATTTAAAATAATTATCCTCATAAAATAAGTTATAACTGAAGGTTCTAAGAATATAATAATAATCAATAAGTAATTCATAAAACATTATCCATTTATAATTTTAATTTTAATACATTTCCCCTTTTCACTTATAGATTTTAATCACTCTTCAATATTCAAACTACCAAGGATTTAACTCTCTGTGAATGTTTCCTCTCATCACTAAAGGTAACAATTTAATGGAGTTATGATCATACATTAAGTAAATGATCCTAGCTTTAGGATTTCATTTAATCTACTTTCAACAAAATGTAATGAA
The DNA here is from genome assembly GCA_963277665.1 of Viscum album. Taxonomy (NCBI): domain Eukaryota; kingdom Viridiplantae; phylum Streptophyta; class Magnoliopsida; order Santalales; family Viscaceae; genus Viscum; species Viscum album. Next base: position 1,496,177,776 of record OY728155.1, on the reverse strand, counting down.
AAGTTTCATAATTATTAAAGTTGGATTTTTAATTAGAATAAAATTACTTTGAGGCTGAGGGTAGATAAGTATTGATGAGAAAAATAATGCAAGGCTCAAAGATGAAGCAAAAATCTGAAGTAAAATACATGATATTCTTATGAAAATCATAATTAACTACTTCTTACAAAAAAAGATAATCTTGAACACCCCCATAATGCAAGTAAATGGATCATGAACTTTGTAAGCATAATGAAAAATGACCCTCTATTTTTGTATTAATTTTTACTATCATCTCTCTTTTTTCTTTTTTAAAAACTATAATCAAGTTAAGACTCATTTTTTCTACCTAAAACCATATGATTTTTGAGATCATCAGTCTGGTAATGGTGATTTTTTACCCACCTAATAAATAACCCATTTTTTCTTTTTTCTTTTTCATTTTTAGAAAAAAAAGGATTGAAATACAACTAATAAAATAATTATCCTTTTCTAAAATCTAATAGAAACACCCTATATTATCTTCTTAAGATTAAATATGACATATTCACAGCGAGCATCCCCTCCCCCACACTAATTCAATTAAATATCAAACAAATAAAAAGACTTTGGTAGGAAATCATATAATTAAATTGAAATATAGTTCTTCGCTAACAAGGTTATTCATGTCTTTTACGGGCTATGAAGGATAAAAATATAGGACTCTCTTAAGGTAAACGATATCATTAAAAATTCCTTAATCATTTTAAAAATTATTTTTTAGTTATAACTGTGATAATATATCAATGTATGGTCTAGTATATTTATATGCTCCATATTTCACTCAAGAAATATTCCCAGTAAAATAAAAAATAATTGGTCCATATTCCTCTTGAGAATTGGAACATAAAATAAGTCAACCAGGTCATGGAATGAAAATAAATAATTAGTTACTATATGATAACTTCTATGAATCAACAACAAGAAAAGAAATCACATAAAAAATAATTTTTAAGAAACTATAAATTGATTTAAGAAATTGAAATTTATCATTTCTATTTATATCTGTGTAATTTAAGGGCCTGGTTATTAAAATTTTAAAAGATGTAATTTTTTTACTATATTATTATGACTACTAGATTAGTAAGTACAAGAAAATGAATTCCAATATTCAATGGGTAATATAATTCATTTCAGTTCATGAAACAATTAATATTATTACTAAAAACATGTGATAACAAATCATGGGACATAAAAATATAAATGTAAAAATATTAATCCCCTTCCATAAAGTTTTCCCATTATTCTTTCTTCCTTTATCATTTTTTATTTTAGATTCAACTTCTTTATATTATAATGAAAATTCAAAAACAAAACATGTGAAAGTATAAGATCCAGATAATTAATTCTAAAAAATATAAAAGAATATCCCTTGGAGATAATTATTAACCTAATCTAATAAAATAAATCTAAGTCTTATAAATACATTTTAAAATACAAGTTTCCTCCCAGAAGAATTACTTTTTTTATAGTCTTCTAGTTTGACCATTACCTTCATAAAAAATTTGAACATGATATAGAGCTAACCTTCTTAGATTTACCCACATATAACTATATTTTTAATCCAGGGTAGTTGTTTTATTTATTATACTTTGTTTATCTTTGACGAGTGCTTGTGGTGGGTTGAAACTTGAAGAAATATGTAATGAAAATACATGGAAATTTATATGAGATAATATTTTTTAGTTCACCTATTCAACCACTATTTTTCCATCTTTTGATTCAATTATTAGATATTCTTATTCCTTTATTTCTTCAATTCTAGTTTCCATACCAAAATAATACTTCTTGTTCCTCTCCTAAATTTCATTTATGAGATCATCTATAGTCCTCTATCTGTATTCTATTATTTTCATTAAGAAATCAAAATATTCTATATTTTCTTATGTATCAGTGTGATCAAGGTATTTATCTTTTTTATTCTCTTACTTCACCTTTACTTATTTCTTATTTATTTTGCTGGATTTCACTACTTCATCCTCCAGCACCTCTTTATCTTTGAGTATCCAATCAATAATTGACATCATCTTGTTCGATTATTCTTATTATAGTCATGAATGGTGTTCTTGTTACTCTTATTTTTCCTCTTGTAAGCTTAGAAGTAATGCCTTAGATTCTATTTCTTCTTCTTTATAAGCCTAAGTATCATATTTTACAAAAAAATTCTCCTTCTATTCTATGAACATTTCCTCGATACACTATTACATTTTTTATTTTTTTTCTTCAAAATATTTAACATATTTCACCTCTTTACCTTATCCATAATTAAATAATTATATCCCTATATTTAAAAACATTGTAAATATTCATATAAGGTAATTTATGTTTGAAATATATTGAGAGAGGCAAGTAGTCAATTCCCCATCATCTCTAAGATGGGTTTTTTTTCATCTATCCAATTATCTATCATGTTAATATAATTCGTAATCAATATGGTTAGTATATCTTATGAATGATCTTATTGAGGTTAATAGAAGTAAAAATATCATTGATTGTACTACCCATCCCATTTTTATCATTTTTATCCCTAAAAATTAGTGTCTCTTTTGAATGGATGATAAAACTTTTCACTCTATTGTTGATGTTTTAATTCATAATATTTATAAAGATAATAATCATTCCAATTTATTTCATGATTCTACAACCCTTATAAATTCCGTGATTACCACGTGGTCTCATATTCTATATATTTGATGTATTCTGATAGTCGGGTAGCATAAAAATAATGTTATGTGTATTCCATACCATAAAACACCAACAACTACCAAGAACATAAAATATAGAAATTAAAAATTAAATCAAAATACTAAATTAAAATTAGTAAATAGATTTGGGATAAGAAAATTCTTTGAACTATGAAATTTGTCACACATAATCTATTACACTCCACTAATCCCTAGTAATAACAACAAAATTTTTCTAGCCCACATATCATCATTAATTCCACTTAGTGGAGTCAAATTAGAAAAAAATATTGTTATGGAACTATACTGACTACAAAGGTGTAATATGGTTGTAGTTTGGGGTTGATCCCATATAGTTTAAGGAACACATTGACAGCACTCAACCAAAGGTTGGGTTATCCCAATTTTAATTAATTTATTAAAATAATTTAAAAATGAAAATTAAATATATAAAATCAGATGAGAAATAAAATGGATAAAAATCAATTTCCATGGGTTGTTTCTCTAAAAATAATTTCCATATACACCTGAAAAACAATAATATACATTATATATGTAATAACATAGTTTTATCCAAAATAGAAATGGTCAATCCTTTATCAGACTACCCTAGAATTTCATTTCATCATGTTCTGGCGAATTAAATCAACTAATATGATTTATGATCGTAATTTAATTTTAGAAGTATAATCCAATTCAATGTTCATGAATTAATTACTTTTATCATATTGGTTTTCGTTTACGACTAAACACACTAGTTTAGTGATTTAATAAAAAATATAATAAATATGAATCATAACACAATACTAATTGAATAAAATCATCATGAAAGTGAATAATGAAATAAAACAATTTGGTACATATCCAATTTGATCAATACCTATCTCCCCTTCAAGTTTATCCATTCATAATTGTGTGACTACCAATAATAAATAATCCAAATTCCATATATAAGATAATACTATAGAAGTATTATAGAAACAAATTTTAAATTAAAATAATCATCTAAATTTTAAAAAAATATAGAAAATTAAAAAGTATAAATAAAACCCTAGCTAGGATGAGTGATCCCCAAGTCAATACCCTAGTAGAATCTATCTTCCAACTACCAAATGATCCTTTTTCAGTCCCCTATGGTCAAAATTTTATATGCATAGTTCATTCTCATGATTCCATTATTGTAATAATAAATTCTATTTGGTTCAATACCATGGTGTCTTAGGGGTTTTGAGTCAAAAAGGTATCATTTATGGCATTAAATTCATCAAGAAAATCGCTACTGGTTGTCATATGGAAATTTTACCATGTAAATAGTGTCTTTACACCATAAAATCATCAAATAAAAACCTGCTAAATCTTTTTAAATATTTTATCATATAAATTTTTTGAAGGTGTTTCATAGTGTGACATATATATGTCTCACTATGACTTGTATTTTCATGCTCCAAATATAATTTCTCCATTCATGCCTTGGTTTATGGCCTAAATTCTTCTACTTTTAGATTATAAATTCATATATATAATGTAAATATGTAATTTTTCAGTTTTATCAATCCTATTTCTACTTGAATATACACATTTATTTCTTGGGGTTGGTCCTTAACCAATGGTATATCATAGGAAATCATTTTCATCCAGAATTATTTTCCATTAATATCATTTTAAAACAAACTCTCCATGAATTCCCAGATTTCTCCACAATGATGGACCATCTATACAAATAAAAAACCAAATTATATCAAGTTACCTACACATATAAAATAAATTAAATTAAATAAAAACATATATAAAACCTCATAAAAATATATATGAAAAATAGATATATCAAGTTATTAACCCACTATTGGCATGGGGTCAATCTGTGGAATAAAAAACACTATCTCTATATCTTTTTCCCATTACCCGTTTGTGTAAATTTGATCTTAATAGTAAATATATGATTATAAGATATTGATAATTTAATAACATGCATGAATAGAGGGGTTTTAAATTTTTTTTATCACATTTATTATTAAGTGGAAATTTCTTGATGTGAAATGGTTATGGTGATACTACTCATGTTTAAATTTATTATCAAAGGATCAATGAAAGAAGAAAGATGATTTTCTTGAACTATTGATAATAAGATAAATAATGATCATGATAAAGCTAAAATATATTCACTACATCTGCCTCATGTTCCTGTATAATTGGTAATTTATATGGACCATTATTCTTCTCCTCGGTATCCCAACCAATCACCTATATAATCCATGTGGTATCTCCAAAATAATCCTCTTTTCATCACATCATATTTTTAAATAGGTGGGTAACAACATATTTATATACATAACCTTTATTTTAGGGTGATAATATTTTCTATGTTGTGATCCTAAAATAAAAAAATATATATATGACTAAATCCAAAGGATTTTAGAGTGTCTTGTAATATCATTGAAATCCATTACAGTATGTCCAATAGAAACTAGTTTGGTATGTTAAATGTTTTTCGAACAAACAATCTGTTATGATACTCATATTTTTTTAATTTCATCATGATCCTCTTCACTTCACCACATATTTTGGAAGGTACCATTTTCTCAAAGTGAGAGAAAACATGATTCTATAAATTGCATGGCATAAATATTTCCATTTTTTATATTCATGGAATAGTTGACTCCTCAAAAATACTGATGAAAAATATCATAGAGAAAATTTGTTAGTAGTATTATTCTTCTCAAAATGGATTAAATATTACCTAATTTGATAAAAACTCTACAAAAAGTCTTATCATGTTTGACTCACTCATTTATCAACATCATCATGAATCAACCAAAATTGTAGTATTTTGGTTCCATATCACATTATATTAATCCATTTTTATATAATATCAACATAGTATCATATAAGCTATATTCATTCTCAAATAATATATATTTACTTCTTCATGATATTAACTTATCCTTATTATCGTTTGATCACGCTGGTAAGAACATTTTTTCATCAATACTACAACTTCACTCCTTTATTTATTTTGTTTCTTCATTCAACTCTAACGAGATTCTAAATCAACCATGATAATATTTTCTATTAATTTAACATTAAACCAAACCAAAATCATGAATATATTACCTCAAGAAACATGTCATATAATTCCTCCCAAAAATAGTCATCTAAACACTTTACTATAGGGTAGAATAATGATTATAAGAGAACTTTATCCCTCAGTGTATGATCAGTTCCATATTGTATATATCTCAATTGAGATCAACTTAGATACCCATTTTTCAATATAATTCACATAGTTTCTTGAATCTCTCCAGTAGTTCTTCAATTTAACCCATTAATTTTTTTGGAAAAATGAATATTAACAGACAAACCCATCTACACACTTTACCAATATACCATCAATATCCACGTTATTTAAATGATTTCTCAACTCCTCTCTATCTTGATGATTACCTTCAAAAGAAACTTGATTCTATCCCATTTTTCAAGTAGACCTCATATTTCATTACCCCCCTTTATCAACAAATGTGATGGAATGAAATAGGGAAAATAATTAAGAAAACTTACAAGGATTTTGGAAAATAAAACACTCTGAATAATACTCTTAAATGTTAAAATAAATAATTTAGAAGAATTTTTGTCATGATATCCATTACTTTTTTTAGTTAAATCATATTTCAAAGAAATACCACCATGATATACCTACTCTTTGATGAATTGGTACTTTATGTTAGTATTTTATTAACATTAATATTGCATCAGAGTCTATGAAAAGTTTATTGTGCTCGGATTGTCACACAAAATTAGCAATTAGTATTGAACATTATCCCTTATGTTTTTTTTATGTGACTTTATCCAAATAAATTGGGTTGTGGTTTGTGATTCAAAATAAGACTTATCTTATGTTGAAATAAGATTGATGTAATTATTTTTATTACAGTGTTATAAAAAATATATTTCTCTTACAGATAAAGCACCTCAAGAAGTTCACTTCTTTTCTCCAATATATCTTACCCAATCCATATAAATATATCCATTTAACTGTAGTGATATATTTTTTCATACCTTAGTACATAGTAAAGAGTTTTAATGATGTATTGAATGATCCATTTCATTTCAATAAAATATGACTCCTTTGGGTTTCTTTTATAGCATTAAAAAATTATGACTATAAAAATATGTATCATTTTAGAACCACTAAATAGTATTGGATACTAATGAGCCTTAGAAACTCTATTTGGTTCATACTCCTTCCTTATTAATCCAATGGTATCTCAGTATGAAGTAAAGTAGGAGTGGTAAAATATCTTTATTCCACCATATAAACCATTTAATTCAACACATATTCATATATTTCTTGTAAGAAAAATATAAAATCCACATCATTAGTGATAGGAAACCCCATGAAAAATTTAAAGTCACCAATAATTATCATCTTGATAAGATTACTCATTTAAAAAAGATCATCACCTTTTCTTTATTTTTTTCTAGTAAAAACTCTATCATCAACATGAATAATAATAATGAATGAGTTTGTGTCATCTCCTTTGACATAAATATTTATATTCAATTATTATTTCATTAATTTCATGCTCTTTAATCTATTATCCAGCATTGAATACTTCGCTCGAGGTTCTTTTTTGAGTCTATATAGTTACATAATTATATTTAACATGTTATAAACATCACCATAAAGGGTAAAACTATTTGTTTTATTTTAATTTTTACATATTCCACATGATCCTCATTAAGTAATACCAAATTCACATCTATTTAAAAATATTATAGTTTCATTGAGCACAAATCATATGAAATATTTTTATTTTTTCAATCTTTTTGGGGAAAAAAAGCATCATCATAATAAATATCGTCAACTTAAGAGTATACTTTGTAAACAAGACAATATTTTTTTACTACTTCATTTTATCAAAAAGTTTATTCTAAAAACTAATTTTATCCCGATCACTTTTTTTGGAATTTGAAACACATTTTCAAGGGTTATTATTCTTAATCAGGTATATTTCTTCCTACATCATTCAAATAATGTACTCATGTTATAATGATTGATTAAAAATATTCAGTTTAACCCATTAAATCAATATTGTCTGATTTCAAATTCACAAGATTACTCTGGTTTACATTACCATTTTATTATCTCAAAGAATATTTTCATTCCCAAAATTAATTATGAGTGTTTAAAACATTAAAATTTCCTAATTCATAACTATCATCATTATTAGAATTTTTAGAATCAACTTGAGAGTTATGTAAATCTACTCATTCATTAGGGATACTCTACTTTTATTTATCCATTTCATCCCCTTCAACATTTTCCGTGGGAAATAATGTTGTGAATGAGTTTGATATTCCAAAACAATCTCATTAGATATGTCAAGACTCTTCTTAATATTCTTATTAAAATAATGGTAAATTTCTCCACTGGGTTTATACCCAAGAAATATATCTTTTATGAATATCTAATTTAACTTACCCATTTTTTCCCATCCATATGGATATATATTGGGATATTGAGTTTAAATCTATCAAGAGTTTTTTACTCAACATAAAATTGATTGAAGTCATAATAGTAAAATAATTAATCAAATTCATGAAATTATTTTCTTCATTGGTTGAATCCAAGATTATTGGTCCATAAACAGCCATGTGAACTAGTTGAAGAGGTTTTTTATTTGGATTTACACTAAATTATCAATTTCATTCACCTTTTTCCCTTTTAATATGTAACATATGTGTTAAATATTTCATATTATAGATTATAGAGATCTATCAAAACATAGTTCTTGGATATCTTAGTGATATCCTTTTTTCAAAACAGAATCATTTTCCATTAAAAATGTTTATCTCCTTCTTTAAGCCCATAAAAATTTATTTTTATATTAAAAAATATGGAACAATTTTCCATTTGTACACAGAACCACCAATATAACTGTTTCATTCTTTAAACTCTCTATGACACATTCATTCCTGTGGATGATCCCCTAATTAAATTTATTACAAAATCGAGAAACACTAAAAAGATTATGTTTCAACCCATTGATTAAGATAACAGAACGAGACTTCTTCTCATAAATCTTTTTGTATCCCACTCCTTCCACATTGAGTGATCAATCATATCTGAAAGTGATATATCCTTTTTCATACCATTGGATGTCTTTATAGTTATTTTTTGCGATATATAATGAGAATATACTATCATGTATCCATATGTTATATCCTTTTGTATCCTTATAATCCACCATGAACACTATTTCCATATCTTAATTGTTACATTTATTAATAATTTTAGAAACATTCATATTATTTAGCATCTTTATTATTGTGGTAAGTCATTTTTTGAGGTGTGTTTGGGTTGATCAGACCTCCCACAAGTATTCTTAAAAAAATAAAATAAAATTTTCCAATTACACCGTCTCATTTATATGTTTTATTTCACAACCTTTTATAATTTAAAATACACTCCCCCATAATTTAACACTTCTCTTAAATTAAGTGAGTGATAGATTATACAATCACATGTATGTATTGTGTTCATAGACTCTACAATTCTAAATTCATTCCTCAAAAATAAATCTCCTCAAATATAAAAAATTTCCTTCAAAATATTCTCACTAGGTTCCCTTATGGTTTTATATATACTTATATGATTCAATATTATCATTCATATGATCCTTTTCACTATTTTTTCCTTTCAATTTTGTGTAGTCCTGGTTTGGAGGCCACTTGACTAGTGCCAAAACTAGGTAGTTCTATGTTACCATAATAATTCTTCCCTAAACACCATAGGCTTATGACTATAATCGAGGGTCTATGGTGTGATTAAGGGGAGAATAAACCCCCATATCAGAGTTTAAATTAATTAAAAAATAACTAAATAACAAACACATCATCACATAAACATAAGAATAAGTAATAAATATATGAAATAATAATAAATAAATGACAAATTAGTACATACTCAAACAATCATTATAGTATTCAAGAAAGATTATCTACTGCATAGATCATATATAAAAATTAAATAAAAATTGAAACAATCTTATATAAGAGTATATATCAATAACATCAGGCCTCGTCACAAATCTCAAGATCCCAGTCAATCTTCTATATCTTGAATACATACTACCAAGCCTCATCCTAACCAATATCTATAATTATGTTAGAGTTTAAATAGGTAACCAAGGTTAATATAAGATTGATTATGTTGTGAGTAAAAATCTCAGCTCGCCAACACCAATGTGGTATAATAAATATCAATAATGAAATAATATCTAGATGCGACATGCACATCTAAAAAAATAAATAATCCACAATAGATAAGTAAATAAATCGGATGGCATAAATCACCTTTATTGTCATCATGATCAACCAAAACAACTTTAGACTATGCTAGAATGGTACTGAAAATAATACATCACCTTAGGGGGATACATGTCCAACCTTGATATCCTACGTACATGAATCTTCATGGGTGATAATAATAGATCCTTGGAATTACTATGGGAATCCATACACAGTTAGGCTCGTATGCCTAGACATCACATCTCAAAGGCTTAATAGCCATATCCTAGGAATCATATACATCTCAAAAAACTTCATAATAATGAATAAGTGGTATATAATTACATGGTATCCTAGCATATTACTAAATATAAGCATCCTCTAGTACACCATGTTGAATGGATGGATCCTAATAATCACAGTTATACTAATAAATTAAAAGTAATTCCATCAAGTTTAAATGTCAATATCCTATGGATGACTTGGGAATATCATAATTATAATGATAATGATAATCCCATGACCCTTTATAGTTGGATCCTCGGAGTGGTAGAACCAATCAGACCCTTTTTAACCAAGGTTCCCTATACATAGATGGGAAAAAATCCAAAAAACATAGGAATTCATCATGAAAATCAACAATCAGATCCCTAGAAGAACATTCTGGAATATATATTTGTATCATTGTATTATACAAGGATCAAAATCATGATCCTAGTAAGAACCTTTATGAATCCACATTTCCTTTAAGATTTTATAGTATCATACTCAAAGGATATATCATATGTAGAATCTATAGGAATCTATAAGTGAGTTATATAAAAAAATGAAATAAATAAAACATAAATAAATGAAAAGGGTAGGCCCAAAGCGTAGATTCATCTAGACTATCTATAGCACCTCAGTCTCATATGTAAGGAATGAGTTCTAAGGTGAAACATGGGTTGCGTCTTCTAACTCCTAAATGAACTCGTTCAAGGAAGGTCTATCAGTAGGGAAAATATTATGGTCCCCTAGGTCATTACATAAAAAAGTCACTATACTTTGGGTCCTTGGGGTCAATAAATAGCAGGGGAACCCTACATGACGTCTCCTTTAAAACAATATCTCACCTGGTTTAAAACATGTCACCTAGGGAAATTCATCACTCACAAATACCTTAATCATAGTACAACATCATGGGCCTATATAGTCAATCCTTCCCAGTATCATTAAAGAGATGGAATAACGCCCCTCTAGCTTCCCAAGTCATGTCATCCAAGGTCAAGACTCTAAATTATATCAAGATATCTTATAGTATACTTAGGCATACCTATATGAAATGATAATTTACCATCCTAAGAGAGGTGTAAGGCTCCTACTAAAAAGGTCTTTTTTGACCTACTTGGTCCAAGGATCCAATCATACCCACACCTCTACTTTGAGGTGTCTAAAGGCTTATACGCAAGGCTGACATGATCAATATATTCAATTTAGTTAATTTATACCCCTTAAATGGGTTCAAACATCTTGGACACATAATCATAAATGATGAATTGAGAATCGGTGATTGAGGTGATAAATAAAGTGCAAGAGGACCTTAGTGGCCTTGGCACTTTTTTTGGTTTATCCTTAGGCATTTCATTTCTATTTAAATAATTTTAATAATTAAAATAGGTCAATAGCTAAATCAGGTGAGGGTGCATATCACATAGTGTAAAATTACCGTAACAAACTATGATTTTATGTGTAACACCTTGAAATTATAAAATAATAAACTTTTATTTGATAAAGTATGAAACATGTAACACTGCGATTAAAAAATCCCCAAAATATATTTCTTTAAATTTAATATTTTTCATATCTTGCGGAACACACACCCCCGATTCTAAATGAATTGTAATATAGTATACTATTATAACCTAGTTATTAAATAGTCCTGTATAAATATTAATAAATAAATTATGAAAATATTTTTATCTATTAATTATAAATATAATAATAATCATATAAATGAAAAGGATTTTTTTGTGGAAAACATTCTCTTTTATAAAAGTTGATTTATTCATGATTTATGATCATAATTTAAAATTAATTTTTAAAACTTATAGAGAATGAATTTAATAAAATGAAATTCATTTTCTAAATCATAACATCAAAATTATAAAAGGATGAATATTGGTATTTTTCTGAAATGTATCATTTTTTTATAAATAGTGAAAAAATGCTACTTTTTTATTGAAAACTGTATTTTCATTTAAATAATTAACAAGGGTAATATAAATATTAATTTTATTTAAAATAAAATTAGTACTATTGTAATAAAATTTAACAATTTTAGAAAATTATAATAAATTATGTATTGAATTTTTTAATTAAATCCTTTTATACTTATGAGAATTTTCTCTCTGAAAACCTTCTTTTTCATCGCATTAGCGGGACCAATATTAAATTGGATTCTTAAACATATACGAACTGAATTTTGAAAAATGGATTATATATTTGGATTTATAATAATTTTTATTATCTAATATATTCAACTTAAGTTTCAAATATTATTAAATGGTAAATTATAAAAAATTAATTTCCATAATTAAGGTAAAACTTGATTTACCCCGAGGTTAAACTAAGAAGATAAGAGATAAAATGAGTTACCAAATTGTCCAACACCCATTTACTGGACATATTTCGACCATATAACCTCTATTCTTAATAAATAACCCATTTTCTAAGATTTTTGTAAGATTAAAATTTGGTTGTAGTTGAATATTTTAAAAAATTCTAGGTATGTCCACTCCCCCACTTATAAAAGGCTACCCCTTATACTTTAATATTCACACTTCCAAATCCATTTGGTTCAGCAAATACATTCACAAATCACATCCTTTAAAATGTAAATACATCCTATATACCTTTTTTGATAAAAAAATCCATCCTAGTAAGTATTTTTTTGAAGACTTTCGAAGATCATTTTTTTCCATTTTCTGAAGCCGGTTTAAGTGAACTGGTACCCCAAACCTGTTTAAGGAAAACTGGCAACCGTACAAAACAACCTATCCTCATACAGAATTCATCGAAATTCAAGATTCAAAATTCAAACAAAACAAGTTCCACCGAGCCACTCCCATCATCACGAGCCCCGCCTCGAGCCGTGCACCCATCAACATGCATCACCCATCATCACGCCTCGAGCCGCATGCCTCGAGCTGCACGCCACCCCGAACCAATCCACCTCTCCACCAACCACGCCACCAGCGAGACTCGTCGGACCGTCCAGACCAACCAACATCACACAAACTCGCCGGTGAGCATCACCGGTGACTATCGAACCACCGGACATCCATCCACTCGCCACCTTTCACAGGAGGACGCCAGTGGAGCCATCCACCGTCGTCGACTCCAAAGCATGAACTCCTCCATGTTCCACGAACAACCAGGCCGAAATCATCCATTAACACAGAGAAATTACAGTAGAGAAATGGAAAAAAATCCAGAAAAACACAATGAACTTTCAGCAGAAAATTGGAATCCAACCTGGAGACATCCATTGCCGCAACACCTAGTTCCAAATAAGGCCAAAATGAAAACCTCAGGTATACACCCACCACAGAAGGCGACCCCCGGGAGACTCACCATAGGACGATGACATGCAACTGAGAAGAACTAAGAATGCTCCAGAGAGTATACCGGTGGAAACGGTCTTACACCCTAGATCCGACCAGCAACGCCGCAAAAGCTCATAGCGCATTACCACTAGAGGAGCCGCGCAACCACCGCAAAAGCACCAGAGGAAACGTATATTCCAACCACAGGGAGGGGATGACAAGAGGATGAACCCTATCATAGAAATCCCTTCAAACTCGAACGATTACCCCCACTGAAAGCCTTCACCACTGAAAAAAAACATAAATAAAAAGGAAACAAGGCCTCCCCTCCCTGGGCTGCTCCAGAACCGTCGTCGACCTTCAAAGGAAACAAGCCACGACAGCCTGCCGACCGAGACGAACGACACGCAGAGCTGAACAAGTCACCGAAAGGGGACTCAGGGGGAAAAGTCCAGAGAGGGAAGGGTCGCACGAACGGAGGAAACCCTGGACGCCACGAAAAGGGAGGCAAATCTTCTTAGAGGCCAGATTTCCTCCCTGTTGAAGACTAAAATAAGTTCCCTGAAGAATACATAACATTCTTAAACGACCATTTTCATATTATTTATTCTTTTAACTCCCACAAATTCTCTTTAATCATGATAATATTATAACACCAGTATATATAATATTATGATATATTATTAGGTTAATTAAATAACCAATATCCATCTCCTATTCCCTAAAATGGGAAATCAAACTATCAATTTTGTGTACAGCAGACTACCTCCCCATAAACCGATATAATTGGTTTTCCATTACCACCTTTCAAGGGTTGTTATAAGGATGGATTTAAGAAATTTATATCATATTTTGGATATTATTATAATTATATAATAATAATATAATATATAACCTCATAATTTTGATTTCGTTTAAAATATGATAATGTTGCTCGTGTGTCAGAAGACTATCGCCTCACGAAGTAATGTGATTTTTTTTCACTTACTCCTTACATGGAAAGTAATAAGGAAACATTTAATGAATATATTTGATATATATAAGATGATATTTATTTTCTAAGAATAATTTATCACTAACTTCTTTTATTTTCACTCATTAAGGGAATGTTATCATCACTCATACGTACGTATGGTCTACCATCTCCTCGAAGTAATGTGATTCATGTTCCATGAGAAACATTCAATAATGAGTGTAAAAATGTAACTAATGAAAAAAATGATATTTATAAAATTAATATCATTATTTATAAGATTTATATATATATCATATACTAAATAAACAAAATACTCGTGACAAAAAACACGTGATAAAACACAACAATTAACACCCAAAACAATGAAAACAATGAAATGTTATTAAAAAATAGTTGGAAACATGTTATAATAGGATTATAGATGATACTATAAGTGTGAATATTGTACTTTTATTAATTAATAACATTATTAAAACAATTATAAATTATTTTTAATCATGTTCAACAAAAAAGATTCACAAGGTTGATCACTTCATCTAAATTTCCCTTCATTAAGGCATAATTTATTATTATAAACCTAATTTCTTTTATATGGGGTAAAAAATACTGATTTTACATGTAATATCATGAATACATTCATAATTCATTGTATTTTAAATTTAAATTTGTTTTATTTCATTTAAATGTATTTTACTTTAAAATTACCAAGTGGTAATGAATTTCATAACTCAATTACTTTTCATTAGTCTCTATTACTTCTTCATTGTCTCTGACATTCTATGATTATGTGTGTAAATAATTTTGACTATATTTTGTTCCATTTAAAAATGTTTTATGTGGATTTAAATTTGATAAACTTAATTTATTAATTGATTGATTCTTAATTCAACGTTACGATCTTTTTAAGGGTTAATTTCATACCCTTGTAATAATAGGTATTGTTTATGAATGGATTTCCATATAAGGAAATCATATAATTGATTTATAATAAAACTATTTAATTTTATTAAACTCTAATTATACAATAGGTTTTCAAGTAATAGAACCATATTCCTCTATTGAGTATTTAAAATGAATGAAATTTTTTTTTAATAAAATCTATCATCGTTTCTCTCTTCGGTTGAAAATCATTTTTCATAAAAAATAATATTTTATGAAAATGGCATGAATATGTTTTTAAGATTATAAAAATTATTTATTAAATAAATATTTAACCATGTTTGATTTTTTTAAAATGAAAGGAATATTCATGTCATTTTCCAAATAAGTCCCATTTGGATTTTGCTAAAAATGTGAAAGGAATATTAGCTTTAACATGTATGTCATATATAGAATTTTTCACTATCATAAACACATAATTTTATCTATGTTAATTTATAAGTTTTGAGGTTCATTTTAAAATAATTTTTTATAGTATTTTATGCAGTTTTATTTTTAAAATTAGTTTCAATTTTAAAGGGATATTTTCTTCAAGATTATTTTCAATGATCTTTTTATAGTATTTATATTCATCAATAATGGCATCCATTTATTTTACTTATACTCTACTAGGGATATGTTGTATTAATTAAATTATTATTCTTTATATTGATGGTTTATGATCATTTTGACCGATTAAAGTACTGAAATACACTTTCTTGATTCATTTTTATAGTCGTTAATATTCTTTTGAAATATTTACTTTCATGTGATCCTTTTATATTATATTTCCCAAAATTATCTAAATTATTTGTCATGGGTATACTAATTTCTTTAACATTATATCACTTCAACAAAAATTTCTTTATATTTAATGATATTTTATTAACTGGGAAAATATTTATAAATATGTATTCTTTACTCAAAATAAATATGTGAGTATAAGGAATATTTTTCATGAATTAAATAAATTATTATATATCTGAAGAATGATTTGGAAATTCGGATATGGTTTGGGAGTAGTAATAGATATCCCTCAATGTATTGGCAATCTCATGAGATGAATTAGTTTTCTAGTTTATTTATATGGGTTCCTAGTGTATACATACCTATCAGTTTTAAACTGTCTTTATAAAGGCCTCAAGAGTAGATGTGTCATGATTTCTGATATCAGGACATTCAATGATTAAAAATTACATTCATTAAGAATTCAATTATTATTATCCCTGGTATTTTTACAATGATATTATCTCTAAACATATTACATTCTCAATTACATTGTTTAAAAATATTTTTTCTGTTATTTACCTTTTTATATTGATAATTCATTATCCAGTTATGATTTTCATGTTATTGATTAAATGTTACTATTTTTTAGTAATTTACCTTATCATATTGATTATTCTTGTCAAATGATTTAAATTTAATTTTTGTTTAGTTATTTATTCTTCCATGATTAGGCATAGTGATTCATGATAGCTTTCATTATTCATAACCCTTACTGAGCATTTGAGATAACTCTTATCTTATTTTCGATCCAAATAATATAGAAATTTTACTAAGAATGATTTCAAAGAAATGATATATGAAATAATGATATTCTAAAAAATGTTTTAATGTGTGTTATCAATTGTATTTAGGAATCATATATGTTTCTAGTTTACAAGGACTTATAAACTATGTGTTCCTTCATGATGTAATTATTTGCATCCTATGATAATGTAATAAAGTAAGACACCATCTTCGGGTTACTCGAGTCAGGGTCAATATAGTTGGTTTCATATTATATTTATTATAAACCTTGAGAATAAGATTTAGGATGACATAGATTATATAATATAACCCTATAATAAATTTTGAGGATAAGTACAGAAGAACATCCTTATTTTTTGTAATGATAGATTATATGTTTTTTTGTAGAAATAAACCAATTTCTAGATACTACTAGTGGATTATTTTTTAGAATAGATGTAAATAGGGGTAATAAATATGAGAAATGTGCATTGGTAATAACTCAAGTGTTACCTCGTATACGATAATGGTCTTAATGTGGACCTAGTTTGACACTCCCTAATGAAATTCATTGGATAATTCACATTTTCTTTACAAAACATTTTTAAATATTTTAATAGATAATGAAAATGAATGAAATAGGTCAATACTAAGGTTCCTTGTATTTAAAATAATGTTTCAGGATTTAGGCATCCTATAAATGATTATATGGTTTTACTAATATGATTATTGTTGATCACACTATAATTTTTGGTCTTATTCAATGGATTGAACATGGAGGAATATTTTTAACATTGAATATTATGGATAATTTCATGACTATGAACAACTAAATGGGGTGATGATAGAAGTGAAAGATATCATGATTATTCCTAATCAGGTATCTTTAAATATGATTAAAAAACAATACATTAACCAACACTCAGACTCTCTAAATTAGAGAAGGATGGAGTTCTCTAAGAAATTGAGTGATAGAGACAATGGAGGACAAAATAATCAATTTAATTATTATTATAAATGTTGAAATATATACCCATTAATGTTATAAAATGAATGGGAAAATTGTTTATGTGTGGAAAATAAGGTCATGATTTAATTAATTATTGAGGAAGAATGTAGAGTATGGTGAATAAAAATAAACATCATCATAGATATACATTTATAGTTCATTATTTTGAATGTGAGGAACCTAGGAATTATCCAAATCAATTCCCTCTTCTAATGGTTAATACCTAGAAAAAAGGATGGACTTATGTTGAAATAAAATGAATGAATTATTTATATATTGGTATTCATGAATTACATTTTAGATTTTTTTTAGTAATGGTATTTTGGTCATTAGGATTATGAATCATCTAAGGATTGTCTAAACTTTTAGAAGAAAATATTTCTTCATTAAATTAAGATTCATGGATACTATAATTGGTTTATGAGTACGAGGTTGATTATAAATTCCAAGTCTTAAAAACCCATTTTGAAAACATATGTGGTAAAGATATAATATGATTTTGGATATTTTTGGAAAATATTTATTATGACATAACATATTGGTTTAGTATATGAAAGAGTTATTTTTGGAAGATTTCTATTAAATTTTTTTGGAAATAAGATTCAAGGTATTGGTAACCATTAAGGTTTATCTTATATTTGATGTTGTAATAATTATGGTTTATCATTATTTTGGAATATTATAGGAATAATATTAATATACTTTTAGAGAATGGATAACACATATTCCAAGTGACAACCTATCCCATCAGTCAAGGTCGTGGGGATTAATCCCACGAATGAAGGATGATAATGGTTTAACACCTAACACTAGCCTATGTGATATCCTAGTTAATAAGTCCTTATTTTTAGTTAATATATTTGACCAATAAATATTAATACAAAACTATTTGTGTTATTTTTTTGTTTTATAGATAAATTTACTATAATATATAACTCTTACTTATCAAATTGGTTTTAGAAAATAGTTAGAGACAGATTTAAAGATTTGTTAGTGTTTATGGATCTAATGATCTAATAAAAGTGAATTTTAGTACTTTAAGAATAAAAAATTCATTTCTGGATATTCATTTCACAGCATAAGTGATGAATTGGAAATTTATCGAAGAACCACAAAATTATGCTTATGAAATAGAAACATATCAAGTAAGTATATTTCCATATATTCTTAGAGAGTAAAATAATTCAATGACTTTAAGAAAGTGATTATGAAACAATAATTTATCTTGTTACCTTCTAATCGAATTAATCATATGGACTTTTAAATCATCATATATTTATGGTTTTGAGGTCCTTAACATTCCATTCATCATTCAAATTCTTGTGATCAATGACCTCTATCACCCTCTATAATTATTTACACTTTTCTTCCATGTACATATACTAAATTTCCAACAGTTTTATCCTATTTAGAATACTATTTATTTATTATTCTATATGAACTATGTTCTTCTTGTTATCTCTTATTAAGAGTATTTTTTGTTAAACCATTTTATAATTTGAGTTTTTAACAAATGAATTTTCAAATATAAAACTATTAATTTATAAGTGCAAGATAAAATTTCTATGATGAAAATATTTTAATATTGGGAGAATATGACACCAAAAAATTATAAAATAAGAACATTTAATTCGAAATAATATGTGACACACAACATAGATATTCAATAACCCGTGATATATATTTATTTAAATTTAATTTCTTCGATAGCTTGCAGAACACACAACCTTGAGTTTAAATGAACCATGTTATAGTATACCATTATAACCTACCATTAAATTGGATTTTATGAATAGTACTTAAAAATTTATGAAAATTATGGTTTTTTATTTATTTTATAAAAAATAAAAAAAAATATTTAAATGAAAAAGAAATGTTTTCTAAAAAATGTATTTTTTCTAAAAGACAGTTTACTCGTGCATTGCACGCAAAATTGAAAATTAAATTTTACCACTTTTAGAAAATTTAATTAATAAAAAGAAATAAATTTTTTAAATCATCATATAGGAATTATGTTAGAGTGAATATTTTTATTTTCCTTAAATGTTTCATTTTTCAATGAATAGTGAATTTTTTGATTTTTTATTAAAAACTGCATTTTTTTTAAAAAAATCACAATGATAAATTAAATTATAAATTGATTTTAAAGTAAATTTATTTCAATTTTATTGTAATTTATCAATTTAATCTCATTAGAATCGATTTATTATTGAATTTTTATATTAAATCCTTTTATACTTATGAGAATATTCACTTTGAAAACCTGATTTTTCATCGTGTCAGCTGCTGTAGTTATAAATTGGATTCTTCCTCTTCTATGAATTGTCTTTTCAAAAATGTATTCAATATTTTGATTTAGAATAATTTGTATTATCTATTATTATAAACATAAATTTTGACCATTCTGAATAGTAATAGAAGTAAAAATTAATTGCCTCGGTTTAGGTAAAAACTGATTTACATGGGGGTTAAACTAATAAGCTAAGGGTTAAAATGACCTACCAAAATGTCCAAAACACTTTTTATGGACATAGATAGACTTTATAACCAATAATGGAATAATATTATCCATTTTTTTGTCTTTTTGTTGATTAAAATGTGGGTGTAATTGAATATTTTCAAAAATTCCATATGTATCTTCCTCCCACTTATAAATAACCACCACCTCGACTACCCTCTTCAAACTTAAAAAGCTATCTTCTTCATAAAATACCTAAAAAAATAAATTTAATAATCTTATAAAAACTTCATATAAACCTTTTTTATCACAACACCATTCTATGAAAAATGTTAGTGAAAATTAAAATAAGTTTTCCGGTAAAGATGTACCGTTCTTAAATGAGCATTTTCATTTTATTTCATCTTCCACTTTAATAAAATATTATATAATCATGATAATATAAAAACTATTATATACTATATAATGATATGTTATTATGTTAATTTGAAATTCTAGATCAATCTCCTCTTCTATCAATTGGGAAACGAAATTGTTGATCATGTGTACAACGAACTACCACCTCATGACCTGATATAATTCATTTTCCATCAACAACCTTTAAATTTAGATATAATGATCGATTTAACACATTTATATAATATTTATGATATTATTATACTTATATAATTATAATATCACTTATAATATCTTAAATTCTATTATTTTTTAAATATGATAATGTCCATTGTGTGTGCGTCAGATTACCGCCTCGCGAAGCGATGCGATTCATTTTTCAGTTTCACATTGCATGGAAAGTAATAATGATAAATTTAAATAATATATTATATAAATATATATATAAAATATTATATTTATTATATAATATAAATATATCACCCACTTTCATAACCTTTTACTCGTTAAGGTAATGATATCGCCGCTCATGTGTATGTACGGCCTACTATCTCCACTAAGCAATGTGATTCATTTTCCATGTACAACCATAAATATTGATTATAAAATTTTATTTAATGAGAAAAATTATAACATTAATATAATTATTTATATTATGTATCTATATCATATACCCTGTAATGAGAACTCTCCATAAAAAACATGTATGAGAAAATTAGGCAATTAACACCCAAAATAATGAATGTAATTTAATATTATTAAAAACGGATTGTAATATGTTATAATTGAATCCCATATGATATTATAGATGTTAATATTATTTTTTAATAAATTAATATCATTATTAATACCATTATGAATTATTTTAAATCAAATTCAACCAAATATAAGTGTCAGGTAAGTGAAATTGTCTCAATTTCCCTTCATTGATGCATAATTTATTATTGTGCACCTAATTTCATTTATCTGGTGTAAATACAACCCATTTTACATGTAATTTCATGAATAAATTCATAATTCATGGTATTTCATGTTTTAATTTGAATTATTTTATATAAGGGAATATGACTCGAAAATTACCAAGTGGTAAATAATTTCATGACTCAATTACTTTTTATTAGGTTACATTACTTCTTCATTGTCTTTGAAATTATAAAATTATGTGTATAATTTTTTTTGAATATATAATGTTTTATTTTTAATTATTTTATATTGAATAAAGTTTGATATACACAATTTATTCATTTGTTAATTATCACTTCAACATTACAATCTTTATCATAGATTATTTCACTATCTCAATTAATCAGGATTGGTTTTGCATGAATTTACATAGAAGTAAATAATTTTATTTTTATATAATAAACCAATTTAATTTTGTTTTCTTATAATTATTAATAAATTTTCAAATTTATATTAACTTATTTTTATCTTTGGTACATAAAATGATTGAGAAAATGTTTCTAAAAAACCAATCTTCATTTTTATCCCCAGTTAAAAAAAATTCTTCTCAAACTATTTTATCTAAATTGTTATCATAAATGTCTTTAATATTATATGAATGATTTTTTAAAATCATTTTTAACCATGATTTATTTTTATTAAAATGAATGGTAGATTCATGTCATTTTCTAAACAAGTCTTGTTTGGCGTTTATAAAAAATGTGAAATGTATATTTATGTTCACAGAATGTAGGAAATTTTCTACTATCATGACCACTAAATATTTTAAATATTACCTTTTCAGTTTAATAGGTTATTTTCAAATGAAATTATTTTCAAAATAGTTTATGAACTTTTAGTTTTGATAATATTTTCCATGAAAAAGTGATATTTTTGTAAAAAAATGTTTTTAAATATATTTTCGTGGTATTTTTAATCATCCATGAAAAAAAAACTATTTATTTTACTTATAATCCACTGTAGAGATGTATTATTGATGTTGTATGATCATTTTTACCAAGTAATGTATTGAAATTCACTTTCATGATTTATTTTTCTAATAATTACCTTTCTGTTGAAATATCAATGTTCATATGACCATTGGATATTAAATTTACCCTAAATATCCATACTATTTTTCATAGATATACTTATTTATTAAACCATATATAATTTTTACATAGGTTGATTTACATTAAAAGTTATTTTATTAAGTGGGGAAATATTGATAAATCTATATTCTTTTTTTAATACAGATATTTGTTTAAAACCCATACTTTTCATGAATTAAATTGATTATTCGATATATGAGGAATCCATTGGACATGTAGATACAGGTTATTCCTAGTTAAATATATCCCCTTGAGGCATTAGTAGTATCATGAGATGAATCAGTTGTGTAGACTTAGTTAAATGGGTTTATAGTCTATACCTACCCTTTAGTTTTAAACTGTATTAAGAAATTTCATGATAGTATAGGTATCGTGATGTATGAGAAAATTAATATTAATAATTAAGAATTTCCTTTTTAAATAATTTAGTTATTATTATACATTCAATTTTTTCAATGATATTATCTCTTGATGAATTTCATTCACAGTTTATTGGTTAAATGGAATGTGTTTTCAGATAATTACCTTACGATGTTGATTATTACTTATGCAGTTATTAAAGGAATATTATTAATGAAATGGATTTTTTTTCA
Organism: Viscum album; assembly: GCA_963277665.1. Lineage (NCBI taxonomy): Eukaryota > Viridiplantae > Streptophyta > Magnoliopsida > Santalales > Viscaceae > Viscum > Viscum album. The sequence continues at coordinate 1,496,154,287 of OY728155.1, read as the reverse complement.
ATTATTTACCTTAAAATATTGATTATTATGTTAAAAAATAGTTAAATTACAAGTGTTCAATTCTTTATCTTTTCATGATAATTATTATTGATTCATGAAAGCTTGTAATGTACTTAACCCTTATTGATCATTTGAGAACAACTTTATTTTGTTTCCTCTCCCATGAATCGAGGAAGTGTAATAATAATGATATGAAAGGATATTCTATAGTAAATAATTAAATTCTCAAAAAATGTAGTAATTTTTTATTTTTAAATGTAATATGGGATTTGTGTATTTATCTAGTTTATCATGATTAATAAATAATTCAATCCTCCAATAAGTGATTCTTTTTATCTTATGCTAATGTAATAAATTAAGATAATGGCTCTACGTTATAGGAGTTTAGTTCATTATATATATATATATGAAAGACCATCAATCTCATTTAGAAAGTGATATCCTTTATTAACATTGCTCAAAAATATGATACTCAAGTTTACCAAAGGAATTCCATATTCAATAGATTATTTCCCACACCCCTAGGACTCTATCTCATTCCAAGTCACCTTAAAGAATAAATTTTACTATTTATAACTAATTAAAAAAATTAAATTAATTTATTTATTAATCTAGATAACTCACCAAGTTCCCCCTTCCATAATAGAATCTGAATGAACAACCCCTATGAGGTCTGCATCATACCCCCAACATCACTATGGGTGAAATCCCTAAATAGTAACATATATAAAATAATTAATTTGAAATAAAACTAATGAAAAATAGTAAATAATATAGTATTTAGTGTAATTTCATAAAAATTATGAGTGGATATCGTTATGGTACATCACTTTTTCAGATGTAAAACCCACTAAAAAATGGGTGATTTTATCATCCTCTTGTGAAATCTCATTTAAATTCTTAACATAGGTAAGTTTAATGTTATAAAAATTGGAGGAGGAGACCAATGGTGTCCATTAGAGGCAAATCCTTACATTGTATTTCTAATAAAACATACCTAGAAATACCCCCATTTAAGAAGTTAGAATAGGAGAATAAGGGGTAAGAATACCTTTTATGAGTGAGTAAAATATAAGGGAATAATATTATATTCCCCCTCTTAGAATTCAAGTGGAAAAAATCTATTTTCCCCCATTAAATCCCACTAGCAAGTCGATCGACTATACAACCTTCAGCCCATACTGGAATGTTTCTAAAAATAATATATAACCTCATGAAGATACAGGTCCTACCCCAGAATCCCACATACATTGTACATTATTTTATTACATTGGAATAGATACAAGATTCAAAACCCAAAGGAAAATCAATTTTAATATATTTGGAATCCAGATTACATACATAAGACTTCTATTACATCTTGAAATTAAAAACAACATGGTAACTTTTTTGAAAACACTCTTATTACATTTTATTATCCTAATAATTCAGTCATAATATACGCCTTCACATACTAGGGGAAAATAAAACATATTAAAGTGGGGATCTTAGATGCTCAGTAATGGTAAACAATACAGTGGAACCCATCATAATTAAACATAAACACTAAGTCAATGTGAATAACTAAAAACAGATGCCATTAAAATATAATCTTTAGTATAATATGGATGGGATATAAGATGATAAAATAATTAAAGAAAAATATCCACATGATAAATATACATAACCATTGATATTCAACTTGTCTAATAGTCATAGGGAATATCAATAACTAATCTCATAATGAGAGAATTTATAATTCCGATCATCATAAAAATACCATCAAGGATTCAATAAAGACACCATACATAAATGGGTAAGACATTATCTAATACCCAAACTAATTTGTCTCAAAATACCTAATTATTCATGGAGGGGATAAAGCAGGCCCCTTCTATCACTTATTAATTCCAATGAATTAGTCATAAGAAAAGGGTGAAACATAATCAACATAAATATTCGTATTAAAAATAGTATATGAAATGTTAATAAATTAACCATAAACCATGAATGGTATCAAAATATCACATCCATAGTAAAAAATATCATAATCCCTTTCAATAAAATATGGTAGATAGTAACTTAACAGACCAACCTCAATCAAGTATAAAATCCAACAAAATATGTTGACATAGATGAAAGTAGTCTAATGAAACCATTAAAAACTTCTTGATAGAAATACCCCTTTTTATATTGAAATTAATTCAAAATTGGTGTAAAATTTTAAAATAAAACATATTCAGTGAAAACAACTTTTTCACCTTATAAAGGAACCTTCGCTCGTGTCGTATAAGTAAAAAAATAACATTCCTTTAGTATTTTGTTGAAAAGGTCATAAAGTACCTAGTTTGGAAAATGACAAAATGATTCCATTAAAAACATTTTTTTAAAAGTAAAACATTGGTAAAAATGACTTTAAATAGTATCAGAATAGTATTAATAATATATTTAAATTCATTTTTAATAAACATGTACATGGATGATAAATATTTCCCAATAAATACTTATGTATAAACAATCTTGGATAATAATGAGATTTTAAAATTAACCCTTGCATCATGATTTACTATTATTGATGTTGTTTTAGCCTTTTTTATAATGGTTAAATAATGTTATTAAATTATATGAGAACCATATACATATTTATTATATCATATACAATCCTCTTATATAATTTTGTTTCTAATATATCATTATTACCATTGTTTTGTGTGTTAACAGTTCATTTTCCTATGCATGTTTTGTCATGTAAGTATAATTTTTTCTGAATAGGATATATTTTCTTTACATAAATATTGATATTAAGTTCCTAAATATTATATTTATTCATAATATAAATTTTTACAAACATTCTATTTTTTTGTCATGGAGGATGAATCTCATCGCGTCATGAAGATGGTAGGTCGTACGTACGCCAGAGGGATGGTATCATCCCGTAATAGTAAAGTAAAAAATGAATTGGATGGTATATTAATTATAAATAATAAATATCATGTAATATTTAATATTTATATCCATTATATTCATCATTATATCCATCTAAATAAAGTTGTTATGAAAAAAAGTTACACCACAACGTGGAGATGGTAAGTCATATGTACGCATACATGGTGATATTGTTTCTCAAAGGATAGATAAATTTAGAAATATGATTATACCATAATAATAGTAAAACATAAGCATAAAAAGATACTTTAGTTATTACTATATTATGGAATCAAATGGGAAGAGTATATAGAAGAATAAAAGAACTTGAATGAGTTGGTAAAACAAATACCTCTTCTTTGATGGACTTTCTTTGGGTCTCTTATTAGGGATTGTAGGAGTAATATTTTTAGAATACCAAGACATCCATAACATAGATAATAATGTTGTTAGGAGAAATGGGGAGGGTTTTTTCAGCTAAGAGGCTCAAAGTGGTTTGAGGAAGTGAAGGAGGGGGTTCATTTTATAAGAGGGGGGAGGGACACTCTTGGAAAATCTCAAAATACTAAATTTATGTAAATTATTTTCAATTTAAAATGGATCCAAAGTTATTTATTTAAAAAATAAGATTATTTTGGGTTGAAATACTCTAAAATTTTATTTTTTATACAAGTTTAATTTATATTATCACCCTTATATTTTTTTTATAAACATTATTTAAAACCTTTAACTCTTACTGTGCCAACTTTCCTTTTTTACACATTTAGAGTTAATATAGATACTATAAAATTCCAAAAAACCCTAAATGGATAATTAATGACATATTTAACATTATTTTAGTTATTTGGACTAACTTTATATTTTTATGAATTTTATATCATTAAATTAACTATTAGTTATTTTAAAGTATCATTTATCTCAATTTTGATATTGTTCATTATTTGTCTTTTTAAAAACATAAAACGAACATGATAACTTCAAAAAAACAATTATAATATATAACTTTAATTTTTATTTTATCTATAAAATTCTTGGATATCATTAATTATATAAAATTATATATATTTTAATATTTTGAATATCATTTATTTGATATTTCAATTGATTAAACTATTACTACATCGTTATTATGAAATATTTAATTAAATTATTTCTTCATTAAATTTTCAAAACGAAGAAAAATTTATTATATTTAAAATTAATATTTATATTTAAATTTATATTCTTTATAACCATTTATTAAAATTTAAATACTTATTAAAAACATGAGTATGACATTTTTAACTTATCTTTAAATAAAATATTATAAATGTCATATTCTTACCCAAGCAGCTTAAAAATGTTATAATTCTTTTACTAAAGGTGATTTTGGTAAAAAAAAACTCATTCAATGAATTTAGGAAATGTTTTAGGGTATCTTTATAATATTATATTATTATTTTTTACCTTTAATTACCGGATTTACCCTTTACCATGGTAAATAAAAATTTACTTATGTTAAAATTTATAATATCCAAAAAAAATTAAGTTTATCCTATTAGAATATAAATATCCTAATGATTACAACCATGTATTTCCATTTTTTCAAATTCAATTCAAATAAGTAGATAAATTAAATTTAATTCTAATCCCATATATGTGGAAAGAAGTCTTGTAAAAGAGACGTTCAAAAAGTTTAATAAGTTTTTATATTTAATTGTGACATATAAATGGTCCCAATGACCTACATTGGATTGATATATGTATTATTGATCTATTATGACTCTAAAAAATCCATTTAAAATTATTTTAAATGAAAATTCATTTTTTAACTACAATATATTATTTTTACTATTCATGAAAAAAATGAAACCTCTCAGAAAAATACCATTAATTAAACCTATTCTATTTTTGATATTGAAAATTCAAAAATGAATTATATTTTTAAGAATAAAATTTCTAAAATTTATTTTCAAAATAGGCACCCAATTAAATGGTGGTAAAATTTACCTTTTCAAAAAAATATAGTTTGTATGTGTAAAATTAGATTTGTTCTATATAGTTGTCTATCCAATATATTACATGAATATAAAAATATTTTATTGGATATATAAAAGAAAAATTTATTTTATAAATTCTCAAAAAGTGTTAGAATTTAATTGACTCTACAAAACGTGACTAAATAGTGTTTTATTCAAACCCATTGTTGCATGAATTATAATCTATCAAAAAAATTAAAATTATTTTAAAAGGAGAATATGATGAAGTTTGGTAGTGATACATTATTCCCTCCTACAAAAATTTAATCCTGGAAATTTTTCATGTTACCTTCTATAAAATATGTGGGTAGTTCTCCTTCATAGGGTCCTCTAGTTCTCATGTAGCTACTTCCAAATTGTGATTTCTCCAGAGTACCTTTACTAGATGAGTCATCCAACTCCTTAATACTTCCCCTCTAGTATCAATAATTTAGATGGGTTCTTCATGGTATGAAAGGTCATGGACTAACTCGAATTCATTATAAGTGATAAAATGTGTTGGGTCTGGCATTTACTTGCTCAGTAGAGATATATGGAACACATTGGGCACTTTTGAGAGATTTAGTTACATTTCCAAATGATAAGTAATAACTCCAACCTTTTTGGAATCTCAAAAGGTTTTATTTAAATGGGGCTCAGTTTCTCTTTCTTATCAAACCTTACAACACCCTTCCATGGATATAACTTTAAAAAACATGATCTTCAGCTTGAAATTCCAAATCATTTCTTTGATTATCAGCATAACTCTTCTAACTACTTTGAGATAATTAAATGTAATCCTAAATATCTTTAACTTTATTATTGTTTCTTCATCATGCTCTGGTCCTACGAGTTTCATTTCACTAACTTCATACCAAAAAGATAGAGTATGGAAACTCTTTCCATATAATGCTTCATACTACACCATTTCAATACTTGAATGGAAACTATTATTGTAATAAAACTCTACCAAAGGTAAGTACTGAACCCACGTACCTTGAAAGTCGAGTGATCATGACCTCAAAATTTCTTCCATTATTTTAATATTTCTTTCTAATATTCCATCAATTTGATGATAGTAGGTAATGCTCAAATAAAACTATATGTCAATAGCCTTCTGAAGAATTTTCCAGAATTTTGATGTAAAGTGGGTATCTCGATCAGAAACAATGAATATCGGTGTGGCATAAAGTCTTAAATATTCATTAATATAGATATTTGTTAGGCTCTCAAGAATCATGTCTTCTCTTATATCAAGTAAATGTGAAAATATTAGTTAGGCTATCAATGATAACCCATATTGAATTATTCTTCCCATGAGTCTTTATTAGTCCTGTGTAAAATTCCATAGTAATTTGATGCCATTTCCACACAAGAATCAGAAGAGGTTATTGGAATCCATTAGGATGATTACTCAAAGATTTCACATAGCCTCTTTACATATTTTAGAACACCATATTCACAAAAAAAATCTGAGAATTTTCCTCCATTGACACTTTTAATATTCATTTGAAATTCCCCATCATCAGATGGAGAATTATTTATCTTCTCTAGAATATATGGTTCTGTAATCATTTGAAAGATGATTGATGTCTCAACGTCCTTTGAAATTCCTATATCCATCTTTACTAGTTCCATGAACAGAGGATCCTTCTCAATCCTCATTTGGGTTATAAATCCATGACCCTTCTTACTTAATGTATCTTCTAACTTAATTGATTTCCTTGGGTGGTAGCATATTAAGAAATCATAATCCCTAAGTAGATCGAGCCATTGCCTCAATGTCATGTTGAGATATTTCTGTAATAAGATGTATTTAGGATTTTTGGATCCATGTATATCTCACATATTTTACCATATAGAAAATGTCTCCATATTTTCAAATTTAATATTACAGCCAATTTCTCTAAAACATGGGTTGGATATTTATATCCAAGAGCCTCCAATTTCCTTGATGAATATAGAATAACATTATCATTTATTAAATGGAAACAATCAAGTACCCTCTTTGATGCATCACAATATAAGACAAACCCATACCTTTCATATGGTTGATTCAAAAAATCGGAGCATTGAATAATCTTCTCTTTAGTTCATCAAAAAATTATTCACATTACCTTGTCCAAAAAAACTTAACCCCTTTGCGTATATTCTTGTATAATGGGTTATCCAATTAGGGAAAACTCTAAATGAACCATCGATAATAACCAACCAAACCAATGAAACTATATACCCCAGTTATGTTTGTTGGTGTAGGCCATTAACTAACTTCATTTTTTATTGCAAGATCATATGATATTACATCCATGAAGATAGTATAGCCAATAAAAGGAACCTCTTGAAGCCAGAAATCACACTTAATAAATTTCCTATATAACTCATACCTTCTAAGATTCTTAAAATAATCTAAAAGTGATTCTCATGATCATAATAGCTTTTAAAATACACCAATATATCATCAATGAATACCACCATAAAATCATAAAGATATTCCCTGAATACTCTATTCATTAGGTCTATAAATATAAAGGGTTAATTAGTCAATACAAATGGTATTATAGTAAACTCTTAATGTCCATACATCATCTGAAAAGATGCCTTCATAATTTCTTCCTTATTTACTCAAAATTGGTGATACGCAAAATAAAGATCAAATCTAAAGAAATATTAGGATCCATAAAGTTTATAAAACAAGTCATCAATCAAAGGTTGAGGATAATTGTTCTTTATTATAATAACATTTATTTCCCGATAATCTATGTGCAACCTCATTGATCCATCTTTATTCTTAACAAAGAGAATAGGGGCTACCCATAGTGAAACACTAGGGTGAATAAATCCCTTATTTCCCAAATCCTCCAGTTGTTTCTTCAACTCCAAAAATTACATGTGGGACATTATATAGGTATTCTTTGATATTATCCTTGAATCAGGGATTAAATTAATGGAAAATTCAACTTCGCACTCTACCGATGTCCAAGTAATGCCTCATGAAATACATCAATGTATTCCTGAACAATAGGTACATACTAAATTTTAAGAATCCCCTCTCCATACCAAGATTTTGTTTTCTCTTCCAACCTAAGAATTTCATTTAGTATATATACAGAGGGTGGATCAAGATAGGAATTAGATGATGAAATTTATACTTTAACGATAAGGTATTCTTTTTCTACCTCACAAATCATAATTTCCTTCTCATTGAAATAATTTTTTTTCATCATATTTTGAATTACCATTCATACTAAAGATTATATAAAATTATACCCTAGGTATCTTGATAAGTTCATAAATCAAATCACATTTATATGTCATAAATGGAACTGACTGACACATCTTTGTTGCAATGAAATTTCCCTTAGGGGATGTAACTGAAAACTACCATATTAAATAAAAAGGGAAATGACTCATTTTTTTTGTAAAATAGAAAGATATAAAATAATGTCACGATCCAAAATTGAATAAAGTATGGGATAAGTATGAGGAGTCGTTTAAAGTACCTACAACCACAACATTATGGACTTCAACCTCAGTAGTTGTGATCACATAAGCTTAGTCTTTCTACCTTTTCCTTTTCTGGAGAAAATTTATTTAGAGCTTAGGATAATCATTTTCATAATATCACATTTCATTAAAATTGTATCATTAAACATTGTTAACTTCTTTATTTCACTTTAAATCATGTCCTTGGTGTCCTTTTTCTCCACACTTATAACAAAATACAATTCCCTTCAAGAAAGTATTAGGGTGTTTCTTACCACAATTATTACAGGATGGAAATTAAAGTATTTTCTTCTTAAAATTTTCCTTATTTACTTTTTCAGATTGTTATACATCCCACTTATTCTTTCCCTTTCCTTTAAATTCATATGACATAGAAAATTTATTTCTTTTCTTGATAGTACAGAAGACTATATCATCATATGATGAGAAATTTTGGGAGACCTATGCTTGTAGTAAGAATGGTTTTAACCCATCAATGAACAAATTAATATTACTCTTTGAAATACATATGTAATATGAATCATACCATTCCAACCTTTTGAAGTTATCTTCATAATTTTCAACATTCTAATCTTCTTTTTTTCTTAGACTCAAAAATTTCCTATTCATATCCACTCGTTGTTCATAATGAATATTTTTCTAAGAAAAGTTCATTGAATTACCAACATTCCATGTTTTATATTTCTTCATCCTCCATTTTGTTTTGAATTAATGTCCACCATTGATCCACATATCCAGGTATAGGATATATTTCAATGACATCCTTCTCCTTTTCACTACTTCATAAAGCAAGAAATATCATCTCTAATGAATATATTCATTTCCTTGCTACAAATGGATTTTTAGCCTCATTGAATAATAAAGGTTTCTATCTCATGAAGTGGTATAACATTGTTCCTCCATGTTGTAGATAAAGGTGTTCTATATGGGTAAGTTTATTTTTCATAACCTAAGTCAACTATCCCAGTATAGTTATATGTTTTTCATCACCACTTGAAGCTCCATCTCTAACATCATTATATTTTATTGGTGTTAAATCTCTATATAGATTAAATATGTGGGTACAGTTTCTATTCCTTCTACTTGGAACTATTTATAAACAATGAAAACACTAGATTAGGTTAGGAATCATAATTCATAATTTCAAACTAGTAAAACACTTAACATAAATTGAAAATTTATGCATAGATAATCTCATAATAATTAAAATTATTTCTTTGGGGACATATTCACTTTTAAATCCTTTATAATGATTTTTAATGAAAATTTAAATAATCCTAAGCATATCCCTTGAGAGTGTCAAACCAAGTGCGCAGTAAGGCATGTTGTCATGTACCGGGTTATGTCGACCAAGGCCTAGTTCACGTTGTCAGATTTGTTACTCTTATGTACATTTGTACCAAAACCACATCCACTTTTAGTTTTTAGACTGAGATATATTTCTAGGAATACCCACATAAGTATTACCTTACTAAAAATTCTAGGATGTTCTTACATACTTGTCCTCAAATTATATCTTAGGTTTATGCTCACTAATCATTGTTTTATAAATCTAGTTTCTATTTTTTTCTACTAAAATTCCTCTAATAACAACTGTAACACACTGAACCCAATAGCCCGAAGCTGAAGAATTATTTTATTACATTAGATTAGATACAAGATTCAAATCCCAAAATATTGATTAGTTTAGCTATTTTTAGAAGCTAGATTATATACAAAAGATTTACATTACATCTCTAAATGAAAAAAAAACTTAGTAACCCCTTTTAAAAAACCCGTATTACCTTTAATTATACACATTAGTTAGTTACAATATATATCTTCACATTCAAGGGAAAGATAAAACATAATAAAGGGGTGAGCATAGATTCTCAGTAATGGTAACAAATATAACGGAAGCCAGCATAAATAAACATAAACAATATATCAAAGAGGATGACTAAAAACATGTGTCATTGAAACATAATCTTGAACATAATATGGTAGGGATATAAGCTGATAAAATAATTCTATATAAATAGACACATGATAAATATATATAAACATGGATATTATAATTTTCGAATGATTGCATAGAATATCTAAAACTAATCTCATAATGAGGGAATTAATAATGTCAAACATAATAAACATATTGTTAAGGATTTGACCAAGACACTATATATAAACATTTTAGACATTAGACAATACCTAAACTAGTTTGTATCATGAGAAATTCTAATGTATCGAGGGGTTATAGTAGGCCCTTCCCATCACTTAAATAGTCAAATCCATTCCTCATATGAAAAGGGTAAAACATAACCAACTTAAACAATTGTATTGAAACTACTATAAAAAATTCTAATACATTAACCATAAATCATGTCTGGTAACAAAATACACATCCATAGTCAAAAATATCATAAACCACTTCGAATAAATATGATAGATAGTATCTTAAGTGGCCAACCTCAATTAAACAAAAAAATATAACAAAGGATGTTTGAATAGCTGAAAGTAATCTAATGAAATAATTAAAAACTTCTTGAGAAAAATACCCCATTTATATGAAAATAATTTTAAAGAGGGAGCACAGTTTTAAAAAGAAAAAAAATTAGTGAAAATATTCTTGTAAGATTGAAAAGGAATCTTTTTTCATGTTATATAAGTTAAAAAAATAACATTCCTTCTATATTTTGTCAAAAATATCATAAAGTACCTCTTTTGGAAAACAACAAAAATATTCCTTCAAAAATGTTTTATAAAAATTAAAACAAGGATTAAAATTAATTTAAACAATTTTAAAATAAAAGTAATAATATTTTAAAATCCATATTTAAGAAACATGGTCATGGATGATAAATATTTCCCAGTAAATACTCATATATAAATAATCCTATATAATAATGAGACTTTGAAATTAACTATTACCTCATACTTTCCATTAGTTGAGTGTGAGTTAACCTCATTTATAAAGGTTAAAGAATATTATTAAATTATACTGGAACCATATCTATATTTATAATATCATATATGATTACATTATATCATTTTTTAATAATATATCACCTTTACCATTATTTTGGGTGTTAACTGTTTCATTTTAATATTAATGTTTTGTCATGTAAGTCTTATTTATTATGAATAAGATATATTTTATTCATCTACATAATGATATTATGTTCATAAATATTATATTTAATCCTCTTATAAATCTTTATAATCATTCTTAAATGGTTATTATGGAGAATGAATCCCATCATGTTGTGTAAATGATAGGTTGTACGTACGCATGAGCAACGGTATCATCCTATAATGGTAAAGTGGTAAGGAATTGAATGGTATATTAATTATAAAAAATCAATATCATGTAATATTTATTACTTATATCCATTATATTTACCATTATACCAATCCAAATAACTCAGTGGTTAAAATAATATTACACCACAATGTGGAGACGGTAAGTCGTACGTACGCACACTTGGTGATATTGTTTTTCATAGGATAGATAAAAGTATGTATATGGTATCCAAATAATAATAATAAAATATAATCATATATATGAAATTTTATTTATTACATTAATATTGTAAAAACATAGGAATGGGAAGTAGAAGAAGAAAAGAACATGATTGAGTTGGTAAAACAATTACATCTTCTTCTGTGGACTTTCTTTTGTATACTATTAGAGACACTAGGGGTGGTATTTTTAGAAACTAAAGACCTAAAGAACATTGATAAGAATGTTTTTAGGATAAATTTTCAGGGTTTTATAGATATATAAGTCTCAAAGTGGTTGGATTAATTGAGGTACGATGTGTATTTCTATAAGAGAGAGTATGGGAACTCTTGGATACTCTCAAAATATTAAATTAAAATAAATTAATTTTCAAATTAAAATGGATTTTAAGTGAGTAATTTCTAAGCTAACATGATTATGGGTAAAAATACCCTCAAACAACATTTTTGAGATAAGTTTAGGTCACATTATTACCCATATCTTTTGGATTTAACCCTTAGTTAAACCCTTTAACTCTTACCGGGACGACTTGTCTTTTTTACACATTAAGGGTCAATATAGTTACAATAAAATTACAAGAGAACCCCAAATGGATCATTGATGAAATATTTAACCTTATAAGAATTTTTGAACAAATTTTATATTTTTAGGAATTTTATATCATTTAATAAAATATTATTTATTTTAAAGTTTCATTTATGTCATTTTCGATACTATTCATTATTCTGTTTTCAAAAAAACCAAGATAAATTATAAACAACACTTATAATATATTAATAAAATGTATAATTTATCTATGAAATTAATGTATTTAATTAATTATTTAACTTACATTTATTTTAATATTTTTAATTCCATTTATTTGATATTTCCATTGACTAAACTATTACTACTTCACTATTATGAAATACTTTAATTAAAATATTACCACTTAAAAAATTTAAAGTAAATTACCATGATGAATATAAATTTATTATATTTCAAAAAAAATATTTAAAGTAGAATTTATCTTTTGTATAACCATGTATTAAAAATGTTATACTTATTAAAAACATAATTATGACAATTTTAACTTGTCTTTAAATAAAATATTAAAAATTTCATATTTTTACCCAAGTGACAAGAAAGGTTATTATTTATACGTATGGTTGGTTCTTGTTTAAACCCACTAATCCAATTAAATCAGGAAAAATTTTAGGGTAACTTTATAATATTATAATTTTATGTTTTACCTATAATTACCCAATTTACCCTTAACTATGGTAAATAAAAATTTAATAAAGTTACAATTCATAATACAGAAAAAAAAAAGTTAATTTAATAATATTATACTCTAAATATTATAATTATTACAACTTTGTATGTTTTTTTTTTCAAATTCAATACAAATAAGTGGCTAAATTAATTTTAACTTTAATCTCACAGATGTGGCAATAAGGCGGATACAAGAGGTTTTCAAATGTTCAATAAGTTTTTTATCTAATTTTAATATTAAAATTCTTAAAATTACCTAAATTGGATTAATATTTGAATAATTGACAAATAATGACTTAAAAAATAAATTTAAAGTAATATTGAAGGAAAATTCAGTTCTACAATGCAGTATTTTTTACAATTCATCCAAAAATGAAACCTATTAGAAAAATTCCAAAAAAACAAACTAAGATAATTTTGATTGTAACACCCCGACCCTAGTTGCCCCAAGTCGATGCATTATTTTAATACATTGGCATGGTTACAAGGAATCAAGTCCCAAAGTACCGATCAGTTTAGCAGTCTTGGAAAATAGATTACATATATGAACGTTACATTATAATTTCTAAAATAAAACACAACATAAATAATCCTTTGAGAATGCTATTATTCCCCTAGCTTAACCCTTCATATCAATCATAACACACTTCTTCACATCCTAGAAAAAATAAAACATAATAAATGGTCGAGCTCAAATGCTTAGTAAGGATAACAATATAGAATAAAATATCATAAATAAGCATAAACATTTAAAGCAATGTATAAGACTAAAACAAAAGCCTTTTAAACATAAAATTCAGTGTAATATGGAAAAGATAAATCAAATAATTCCATTTACTTATTAAAATGGATATTCTACTAGTCGAATAATCACAGGTAATATCAATAGCTAATTTCTTAATGATAGAATGTATAATGTCGGACATCATAACCACATAGTCGAGGCCTCGTGCCAAGACTACAAATAAAGACTTTGTCAAGGCCTTCTTCCAAGACACTAGTTTGTATCATGAGACCTACTGATGCATTGAGGAGATATAGTGGGCTCCACCCATCACATACTAAGTTCAATGCATTCCTCATATGAAAATATTGAAACATAACATAAACATTTGTATTAAAACTAACATAAGAAATGTCAATACTTTATTCATAAACCATGAATGGTATAAAAATAGCACATCCACATTCAAACATATCAAAACACATTAAATACAATATGGAAGATTATATTATAATAAATCATCCTCAATCAAGAATAAAATCCAGAAAAGGATGTTGACATAGTTGAAAATGATCAGTAAAACTATTTTAGAGAAATATTCATTTTTAGTGAAATATTTTAAAAGTAAATCATTTATAAAGGAATTAATTTAAAAGATATTTTTGAATAAAAGTGTCTCGTACCACTTTGAAACTTTTTAAATTAGTTAACATTTTAAAACAATCATGTTCGTATAAATAAATCCTTAAAATCATTTTTAAAACATGGCAATTAATTAAAAATGTTTAGAAAAATAAATCATTAAAACATTTAAAATGATGATCTTGATAAATAGTAACTTTAAAAAAAGACTTAAAATATTCATTTTGAAAACAAATTTATGAAACATGGACATGGATGATAAAAATGTCCCAGTAAATACTTACACATAAATACTCTCGGATAATAATGAGATCGAGGAATTAACTCTTACCTTGTACTTTATTTTAGTTGAGGGTACATTTAACCTCCTTTATAATGACCATAGTATGTTATTAAATTATACCAGAACCATATTCATATTTATGATATCAAAATTTATTCATTTATGGATTTATACTACCCATTTCGTAATAATTTCTATGTTAAAAAAATATTTCCGGTAATAACCGCTTTCTCTATCTTACATCTTTTAACTTGTTATTCTTGATCATATCACTAATGTCATGATTTAATTGATTCCATAATATAAATCATTATTTATGTATCATATATATTCATAATATAAATATGTATAATAGATATATATATGAAATGGAAAACACCATTTATGGAGACGGTAGGTCGTACGTACGCACAAACGTTGTTTCCATTTTCATATTGTATTGAACAGAAGTAAGTGAATGAGATATAGGTATATATATAAATCTAGTAGAATTATTATTTCATATATTACATAATTATTAATAATATATATTTTTATAATCATCTTTGAATGGTGAATGTGGAAATTAATCTCATCGTGTCGTCGAGATGGTAAGTTGTACGTATGCACGAGGGATGATATCATTCTATTGATGGTAAAATAATATGTAATTGGATGATATATTATATATATATATATAATATTAACATGTTATATTTATTATTTAAATCAATTATACTCATTATTATACTCATCCAAATAATGAAGTGTTGAATAACAAACTACACCACGACGTGGAAACGGTAAGTCGTACGTACGCACGTATGGTGACTTCGTCATTCATAGGATGGATAGAATAATGAATATGGTTGTACCATATTTATAATAACATCGAAGTATGTAGAAGTTAAGAGAGTTATTATTTTTTTATGGAAACAATAAATAAAGAGGAAGTGGACGAAGAAAATAACTTTGAAAGAGGTGATGAAATTATTACCTCTTCTTCGAGTGCTTCCTTTTGATTTGAACAAAAGGGCTCCTTAGGTTGGATTTCTCATCAAATTAAGGCCTATAGGTTAAAGTGAGAATGGTTGGTAGAATATTTTATTTGGGTTTGGATGAGCCAAATGGATTTGGAGGTATGAAATTAGGATAAGGGGAAGTACCATTTTATAAGAATGGTGAGGGTCACATTAGAAAAAGCTTGAAATGTTATTTTATTATAAAATAATTTTCAGTTTATAATGGATAAAAAAGAATTTATTTCTATGATAAAGTGGTTATGGATAGAAATAATCTCAATTAATAGGTTTTATACAATTTTAGGTTACCATATTAACCTTATCTTTTAGATTTAACTCTTGGTTAAATAATTTAACATTTACCATGTCTCCTTGTATTTTTATATTATATGGTTAATAAAATTACAATAAAATTCCAAGAGAACCACAATTGGTTCATTAATTAAATATATATTATTATATAATTCCTTTGTCCATGCCATATATTTTTAGGAATATTATATCATTTAATAATATAGTATTTGTTTTAAAAACTCATTTATGTCAATTTTGACACTATTTAGTATTTGGTTTTTGTGTAAGTCAAAAAAACATGATTGCATCTAAAAAATTACATTAAAAAATCCTAACATGTCATATTAACCTATAAAATTAGTGGAATGCATCAAAAGTCTCAATTTACATTTATTTGGATATTTATAATATGAATTATTAATTAATAATGTAATTACTCCATCATCATTGTGTCATAAATAAATTAAATTATTTAATGTCTAAAATTTATAAATAAAATAAAATGATGTAGGAAATATTTTTAACTTTCCAATTAAGGGTATAGTCTAATTTATTTTATGTATAACCTTATATTCAAAATAGTTTAGTTATTAAACTTTGAATTTAGCACTTTTAATTCTTCTTTAAATAAGATAATAATAAATGTCCTAATCTAATCCAAGTGGACTAAAAGGAACATATTTTATTCTTAAGGTTGATTTTGTTCTAAATACACTTATCCAATAGAATTTGGACATGTGTTAGGGTAATTATAATATCATTTTTACCTTTAATAACCATATTTACTTTTTACCATGGTAAATAAAATTCAAAAGTTACTATTCACATAAAATTATTTTCATCCTATTGGACCATATTTTACTTAATTATGTCAATTGTGTCTCTTATATTATTGAAATTCAATTCATAGAAGCAGTAAAGTTATGTTTTATGCAAATGTTCCTAGAAGGTGGGTAAAAGATGTTAAAATTTTCAATAAACTTTTATACATATAGTCTTATTATAAAATGACTCTAATGAATTACATTGAGCTAATCTAGGTATTACGTATCTATTTTGACTTTAAAATAAAAAATAATTATTAATATTTAAATAAAAGTTGGTTTTAAACAATAACGCAGTATTTTTCACTATTCATCAAAAATTGAAAGTTTTCAGAAAAATACCAAAAATTCACACTATGAAAATTTTGATATTATGAATCCAAAAATGATGATTATTTTACAAAATTAATAAAATATGAGTTGAATTAATTAATTTAAAATTAATTTCCATTGTCAAAACCATGAATCGGGTTTTTAAGAACTAAAAACTATTAAAAGATTGACATGTGTTTATGTACAATTTAAATGTGAATTTACATAAAATGACCTAAATTATATTAAATGATAAAAGTATAATCTAATTATAAGTTAAAAACACTCAAATTCATAATTTAAAACTATAAATCATTTCAATTAAAAATGTTGTTTTAAATTAAAATTTAGTAGTTTTCATTATTCATCAAAATATTAAAGTTATTATAAAAGTACCAAAAACTTATCCAAACTAAATTTTTATTTCCCACTTCTAAATAAGAATTTAATATCATTAAATTTAATATATAAAATTATCAAATATTGTATTTAAAAAGGGTTTTCCATTAAAATGCGGTAAAATTTCATTTTTTGAAAAATATTTATTTTATCTGAAAGAAATAAATTTGTTCTTATATTATGTCTAAGAAACAAATAATATTTATTATAAAATTATATGGAGTATATAAAATTTAAAATGTAGTTAATACAACTCATAACTGCTTTTTGAATGGCTAGTTTAGTAAATCGTGGTGCGCTCGAACTTGGTGTTGCGTGTAGCGCAAGCTATTGAATTACATTAAAGAGATAACGTACTATGAAATACTGGGGTGTTAGATTATCCCCTCCTTTAGTAAATTGTGTCCTCTCAATTTGAAATTATTCTTCGAAAATAAAATGTTAAAAATAGAAACTACCTTTTTGGAAATCCCACATCGGAAATAGGGTTAATAAAATTTATTCTTAATAAGAGGGAAAGGGAAATGGAAAAGTTAGCACTATATTAGGATTTCAAATAGGATAATATTAATGGAAATTTGAGAAATATAATTGGTGTAAAAACATAAATATTTCTAGGGAGTGACTGAGGTCATCCATCACAAAAAAGTGAACAATAAAAAGAAAATTGAGGGCCATAAAGCCATAAATCAATGATGACTTAAAATATTATTGGTTCATCAAAACATATGGTATTAGGATAACACATTTTCGGTTTTAAGATACTTTATCCAAAGTTTAAGTATTAATTTTTTCATATAATAAGAAAAAAACTTGACAAGTAGAGTTCCATCAATTAACTAATTTCTACCACAAACTCATCTTTCAATCCCAAAAGATAATAGAACTCAAAAATATTCTATTTATCATAATTGTAAAGGGTTCCAAAAAATGAATTTATAATTCATCTGTCAGACCTTTTAAAAAATCTACATTATACAATCCAGGACATTACGTAGGCCAGTGGTAGATGATGCACCGTTGTAGCCCTTCAGTTGCGGGTTTAAGTCTCGCGGCCTTGTCGGGTGCGACGGGTTATCTCCTGACCTCCGGGTTATCCTTTTTAAAACAATCAAAAAATGATCTTAAGAAATGCGTTAAATTTAATAATAGTATCCAAGGTAAAACTTAATCCATTCCAACATTTATATTTATCTACAATACTTTTGTCTGAACTCACAATCCAAAATTTATAAGGAAGGTCACATAATATACGTGTGAATACCTTCATCATGTATTATCTTAAATTTTTTTAATAAAATGGATTAGAAGAAAACCATATTTGAATATATATGTACTTCCTTATTCCTTCTGTAAAACATAAAATATTGGATATACTCCTTAAATCCAAAAACTTTTGTAATCTCCAACAGTGATGGAATAAACAAACCATTAATTAGTTCCATGTTAGTAAATAATATCCAATATAATTTATCAAAATCAATCATCTCTTATTCCAAAATCAATACCTTGGTATCAGGACCATATTAAATATTATATTTCCTTCAAACATGTATTTTCCAAAAAGTTTAACTTGTTATTGAGTCACTTTTATTTGTACCACACAATCTCAAATCTTTAATGAAATAGTACTACAGTATAATACTAATATAGTCTATAATTCTTGTAACCAGTACATCATTGATACAAAACTCCAATGACATAATTCTTTAATATCAACATAAGAACACTATTCATTCCTCTTCATCTGTGGTAGTATAATAACTTGACTATTATCCAAAAGCATCATTTGTAGTATACTCTAATAATTAAGACATTGATTCGTGTAGTGTCCCAACTCCTTGTAGATGAAGCATTATATATTTGAAACCTTTTTCTTACCCTTGCAGTCATGTACTTGGTTTCCTTTTTCTCTAAACTTATTACAAACTCACATTCCCTTCAATCATTTACCAATGTGATTCTTTCCATAGTTATCACATATGGTAAAATACTTCTTTCCCTTCTTCCCTTTATCCATATTTTTCTCTACCATCTTTTTCTTCTTTGGATTTCCTTCAAATCCATTGGTCACAGAGAATTAATTTCTTATCTTATTAACATATGATATTATTTCTTAATATGATGAGAATACGTGGGAGACTATTTCCCTTATAAATGTTTGCCTAAGACCATGAATGATATGATCTTTTATACTCTTTAGATCATTCGTAATGATGGAGTTCTCATTCCTTCCACTTGGAACCATTTCTAAACAATGGCATACACTATGTTAGTTTATGAATCGCAATGAATAATTCCAAACTTGTAAAATACCTAACATAAATTGAACAGTTTATGCATATAATACATAATCATAAAAAAATGTTTTATTTAAGGAGGTATTTAATCATAAATCCTTTGTAATTGTGTGTAATGAAAATGCGAATTATCCAAAGCATATACCCTGGGAGTGTCTTAACCAAGAGTGCAGTAAGGCCTATTGTCATGTACCAGGATACCTCAGGTCAAGCCCAAAACTCCATGTAATATTTTTCACTTCTAGGTACATCAATTCCAGAGTCGCGTCTACATTCTCGTATCTAGATAGGGATGTTTTGCTTGGAAAATTCACAAAATCTCTACATTTCCAATATTTTAGGAATTTCTTATATGTCAATCCTAAAAGTCTATCTTAGGGTAATGTTTCAAAATTATAGTTTATCAAAATATATTTACAAGGTTGTTACTAAAATTACCTTGATACCAACTATAATGCCCCAACCATAGTTACCCATAGTCAGTGCATTATTTTAATACATTAACATGATTACAAAGAATCAATTCTCAAAGGACCGATCAATTTAGAAGTCTTGGAAAATAGATTACATATATGAACGTTACATTATAATTTCTAAAATAAAACACAACAAAAATAATCCTTTCATAACGCCATTATTCTCCTAGCTTAACCGTACATATCAATAATAACACACTTATTAGCATTCTGGGAAAAATAAAACATAAGAAATGGGTGAGCTCAGATGCTCCATAAGGATAAAAATATAGAATAAATTATCATAAATAAGCATAAACATTTAAGGCAATTTATAAGACTAAAACAAAAGCCTTTTAAACATAAACTTCAGCGTAATATGGAAAAGATAAATCAAATAATTCTATTTACTTATTCACTTGGATATTCTACTAGTCGAATAATCACATGTAATATCAATACATAATTTCATAATGGTGGAATGAATAATGTCGGACATCATAACCACATAGTCAAGGCCTCATACCAAAACTAGAAATAAATATTTTGTCAAGGCCTTGTGTCAAGACACTATTTTGTCTCATGAGACCTACAGATGCATCGAGGAGCTATAGCAAGCTCCACCCATAACTTACTAAGTTCAATTCATTCCTCATATGAAAATTTTGAAACATAACATAAACATTCATATTAAAAATAATACACAAAATTTCAATACTTTAACTATAAACCATGAATGGTATAAAATAGAATATCCATATTCAAACATATCATAACTCATTCAATAAAATATAGGAGATTTTATTATAATAAATCAACCTCAATAAAAAATAATTACCAGTAAAGGATGTTGACATAGCTGAACATGATCAGTAAAACTATTTGAGAGAAATAACCCTTTTGTGAAATCAATTAAAAGTCATGTATTTATAAAAGAATTAATTTAAAATAGATTTTTTAATCAAAGTGTCCCATACCACTTTGAAACTTTTGAAAGTAATTAACAATTTAAAATATCATTTCCATATAAAAATCCTTAAAACATTTTTAAAATATGGACATTAATTAAAAAGATTTATAAAATTAAATGATTAAAACATTTAAAATGATGATCTTGATAAAGAGTACCATACAAAAAAGACTTAAAATATTTATTCTGAAAACCTTTTTTTTAAACCTGGACATGGATGATAAAAATTTCCCAATAAATACTTACACATAAACAATCTCGGATAATAATTAGATTGAGGAAATAACCCTTATCTTGTACGTTCCTTTGGTTGAGGGCACGTTTAACCTCCTATATAATAACCATAGTATGTTATTAAATTATACCAAAACCATATTCATATTTATGATATCATTATTTATTCATTTATGGCTTTATACTAGACATTTAATAATAATTTCTATGTAAAAATAATATTTCAGGTAATAATCACTTTTTTAATCGTACAAGTTTTAACTTGTTATTCTTGATCGTATCACTTATATCATGATTTAATTTCATCCAGAATATAAAAAATTATTTATGTATAATATATATTTAAAATATAAATATGTATAATAGATAGACATATGAAATGGAAATCACCATTTATGGAGACGGTAGGTCGTACATACGCATAAACGTTGTTTCCGTTTTCATATCGTATTGAACGGAAGTAAGTGAATGAGATATATGTAAATAAATACACACACACACATGTATATATATATATATCCATTAGAATTATTATGTCATATATTAAATAATAATTAATAATATATATTTTTATAGTCATCTTTGAATGGTGAACGTGGAAATGAATATGATCGCGTTGGGGAGATGGTAAGCCGTACGTATGCACAAGCGACAATATCATTATATTGATGGTCAAATAATATGTAATTGGATGGTATATTATATATGCATAATATTAAAATGTTATATTTATTATTTACATAAATTATATTCATTATTATACCCATACAAATAATGAAGTGTTGAATAACAAACTACACAACAACGTTGAGACGGTAAGTCGTACGTACGCACGTATGGTGAATTTTTCATTTATAGGATGGATAAAATAATTAATATGGTTGTACCATATTTCTAATAACATATAAGTACATATAAGGTACTTGAGTTATAATTTTCTAGAGACAAAATAACGAAAGAGTTAGTGGAAGAACGAAAGAACTTTGAAAGAGGTGATGAAATTATTACCTCTTCTTTGGGTGCTTCCTTTTGATTTGAAAAAAAGGGCTCCTTAGGTTGGCTTTCTGATCAAAGTAATTCCTCTATATTTAATTTATAATATCAGGTATAATATTTGAGCTGGTTTTGGATGATCCAAATGGCTTTGGAGATGTGAAATTAAAAGAAGGGGAAGTACCCTTTTATAAGAGATGTGAGGGTCACTTTAGGAAAAGCATGATATATTATTTTATTATAAAATAATTTTAGGTTTTTAATGCATCCAAATGGATTTATTTGGAGTATGAGGTGGGGATGGGTCAAAATATTCTCAAACAATATGTTTTAGGAAATTTTAGGTTACCATATTAACCTTATCTTTTTTATTTAATTCTTGGTTAAATAGTTTAACATTTACCATGTCTCCTTGTATTTTTATATTATATGGTTAATAAACTTTCTATAAAATGCCAAGAGAACCTAAAATGGTTCATTAATGACATATATATTATTATATAAGTCCTTTGGCCGATCCTTATATTTTTAAGAATATTATATCATTTAATAATATAATATTTGTTTTAAAAACTCATTTATGTCAATTTTGACACAATTTAGTATTTGGTTTTTGTGAAAGTCAACAAAATTTTATTAATTCAAAAAAATACATTACAAAAATCCTAAAATTTCATATTAACCTATAAAATTAGTGTAATTTATCAAAAGTCTCAATTTACATTTATTTGGATATTTATAATATGAATTATTTTAATCATTCATTAATAAGGTAATTACAGCATCATCATTGTGTCATAAATAAATTTAATTATTTAATGTATAAAAAGTATAAATAAAATACCATGATGTAGGAAATATTTTTATCTTTATAATTAATATTTATAGTAGAATTTATCTTATATATACCCCTATATTAAAAATGGTTAGTTATTAATCTTTGAATTTAATACTTTTAACTCTTCTTTAAATAAAATAATAATAAACATCCTAATATAATCCAAGTGGACCAAAAGGAACATATTTTATTAATAAGGTTTATTTTGGTCTAAATACACTTATAAAATATAATTTTGACATGTTTTAGGGTAATTATAATATCATCTTTACCTTTAATTACCCTATTTACTTTTAACCCGGATAAATAAAATTCAAAAGTTACTATTCAACAAAAACTATATTCATACTATTGAACCACATTTTACTTCTTAATTTCAACCGTGTCTCTTGGATTTTTAAAATTCAATTCACAGAAGCAGTAAAATTCTATTTTATGCAAATTTGCAAATATGCCTGGAAAGTGGGTAAATGATGTTAAAAATTTCTATAAATTTTTATACATGTAATCTTATTA
Organism: Viscum album; assembly: GCA_963277665.1. NCBI lineage: Eukaryota > Viridiplantae > Streptophyta > Magnoliopsida > Santalales > Viscaceae > Viscum > Viscum album. The sequence goes on along the minus strand of OY728155.1, from coordinate 1,496,130,341 downwards.
TAAAATGACTCAAACGAATTAAATTGGAATAATATAGGTATTATGTATCAATTTTGACTTTAAAATAAATAAAAAAAATATTATTTAAGTAAAAGTTGGTTTTAAACAATAACGTGGTGTTTTTCACTATTCATCAAAAATTTAATGTTTTCAAACAAATACCAAAAATTCACCCTAAGATAATTTTGATATACCAAATCCAAAAATGATTTATATTTTAAAAAATTAATGACATATTAGTTTCATTAATTAATTAAGAATTAATTCCCATTATCAAAACTAGATAGCGGGTTTTTAAGAAGTAAAAACTATCAAAAGATTGACATGTGTTTATATACAATTTAAATGTGAATTTACATCCAATGACATAAATTATATTAAATAACAAAAATATAATCTAATTATAATTTAAAACCACTAAAATTCATAATTTAACACTATAAATTATTTCGATTGAAAAATTTGTTTTCAATTAAAATTTAGTATTTTTCATTATTCATCAAAATATGAAAGTTATTAGAAAATTACCAAAAATTTATCCATACTAAATTTTTATTCACCACTTATAAATAATAATTATATTTAATTAAATTTAATATGTAAAAGTGTCAAATATTTGATTTAAAAGGGTTCTCTATTAAAAGACAGTAAAATTTCATTTTTTGAAAACTACTTCTTTTATCTGAAAAAAAATTAATTTTTCTTATATTATGTATAAACACATAATATGGATTCTAGAATTATATAGAGTATATAAAATTCAAAATTCAGTTAATACTATGTATAAATACTTTTTGAACGGCTAGTTTGGTAAGTTGTGGTGCACTCAAACTCAGTGTTGCGTGTAACACAAGCTATTGAATTACTTTAAAGAGATAACATACTATGAAATCCCAGGGTGTTACATTGATACTAAAAATTTAAAAATGATGTCTATTTCAATAAATAAAATTAATATAATTTTCAAAATTTATATTTTAAATAGTTGTTCCATTAAATGGCGATAAAATTCCCCTTTTAAAAAAATACGGTTTTATGCATAAAATAGAATTTGTTTTTATATACTTTTCTATCAAATATATTGGATGAATGGTAAAATATTTGATTGGATATATAAAAATTAAATTTACTTTATAAATTATCTAAAAGTGTTATAATTTAATTTAATTTTCAAAACATGACTAAATATTGTTTTGTTCAAACCCGTAGTTGTGTGCATTGTAAGCTATCAAAAAAAATATTCTAAAAGGAAAATATGGTAAATTCTCGGGGTGATACAATACAAGATTAGGATCATACATCCAAACATCACATCATAAAAGGCTCAACAACCAGATCTTATTAATCCTATTACTATCTCTATTAATTATAATAATGAATAGATTAAAAATTTTTCCTAATCATATTTGGAAGTCATTAATTAGAATCATCCTTCAAATCCCCATGATAATCTAATAGATCACTGAAATCTTGGGCATAAAAATAAAATATAAGTAATGTCATCAGGATCAACTGGATGGATCCTAAAGGTAACCTAGGAATCACATAATAATGATAATAATTATAATCCCCGAGACTACATGGATTGATCCTAGACATTCTAGGCATCCTATGGACTCTTGGAATCCAAGGAATACTATATTGACCTAAGTTTGAATCCTTGCATCACAAGAATTAATGACACGGAATAATATTCGGGTCCTAGGAAACACATCCAAGAATTTGTATCAGTGTCATTGTTCTTATGAGGATCAAAATTAAGATCCCAAGAAGTTCCTCTAATAATCCCCATTATCACTACCATCATATTGTATTATGATCATATTTCAGACCCCAAGTAGCATGTTTGGGCATCCATAAGTGCATCATATACGTAAATAAAATATAGAAAATATAAATAAATAATGGGGTACAACCGAACTCCTAAACACATCCTCGTTATCCATATCCCCTTGGTTAAAGTAGGGGTTCAAATATAACACATGTTCCATCTCTACCAAATACTAAATGTACATGAACTGGGTTGGTGTATCATTGGGGAACCTACTAGATACCCTATATAACTATATAGAAGAGGAACCCTACTTGGGGACCTTGGGGTTAACACAAGAAAAGAGAACCGTACCTGAGGTCCCCTTTAGAACATGATCTCACTAGGGTCAAAACACATAACTAAGGGAAACTAATCCATATTAATTACCCTAATTATAGTACAGCCTCATGGACCTCATAATTAAATCCTTACAAGAATCATTCAAGAGAAGAATAATTCTCTTATATCTTCTTAGGTCGTCTCAACCAAGGTTAAGCCTATATGTCTTCTTAAGGTGGTTTGTGATAGGCTTAGTCTAACCTATCTCAATTCATCACATCCCTTCCCATGAGAAGTCTAATTCTCCTAAAAAGGTCTTATAAGACTGACTATGGTTAAGTATTTAATCAAATTCACACCACTACTTGGAGTCGTCTAAAGTCTCCTACACTATTCTGATATGATCAACAAGTTAAATTCAATTAATTTGTACCCCTAAAGGGTGTTCAAACATCTATTTTACATAATCTTAATCAAGGCCTTATTCATCAGTGGATGAAGAGAGAAATTTAGTGAAAAAGGACCATAGTGGCCTTGTCACTTGGATTGATTTATCCAAAGTCAATTCATTTCAATTTAAATAATTTAAATAATTAAAACATGGCAATCACCCAACGGGAAAAGACTAAATATCAAAAAATTTATTAAAAGATGGTAAAAACCATGGTATATGTATTCAATACCACATACCTAATTCGGTAAGCCATTTCTTTTAACAACATAACTTGGAAACTCACTTCCCAAGCTTTTCCAAGGCCATACATGTTCAACTGGACATTTCCTTAGCCCCTGGGTCCCTATATCATTCCTAGGAACCCAAAAAAATTAATTTTATCATTTAAAAATAATTAATAAAATTAAAATGAACTATACATAAAGATAGATAACTTGTCATACACCTCCTCCACATAAGAACTAGAAACAGTAGCCCGTGGGAGGCCTAGAGTGGACCCCGAACATCGTTCGGGGTGAAATCCACAACAACAAACACTAGTAAAATAATTAGTTTAAAATAAAACTATATAAAATCATTATATAGTATGTCCAAACCACATAAATTAATTTAAATAATTATTATAAAATATTGTAAATCGTTATAGGGAACCCACTTTCTAGGCTTCACAAAATCCCTATCGAAAAACATGAATTTCACCATCTTCCACTAAAATGACCATTAAATACTTAACCTATTGAAGTGTAAAGTTAGTACTAAGTGAGGAGGAGAAAAATGGTTGAAATAAAAGGAAAATACATACCTTTAATCAATGATAAAATCCACCCAAAACACCCCAGTTGATGAATATTGAAAGACGATAAGGGAGAATAAGCCTCTAGCCGAGATAGACAAAAACAGAATAATAAGGGTCTCCCCCTCTGAAAATTAAATCATGGGAATGTAATTTTACCACCTTTTATTCCCACCATCTAGTTATAGTCACCAACATATTTCAAGTTCCAATACCTGGCCACCGGCTGTCCTGTGGCTACAGACTACAACCTCAACTAGCCTGGCCTCCTCTAAGGCCTTTTTATTACTCTTGAAATACTTTTAAGCTTAATTCCATGTCCAAATATTCCTGTTTGATGTTTTAAAACTCTCTAAATTATATTCTGAATATAAATTGATAAAAATACCCATCCACTAAATGAAAATAAAAAATTTCTAGTTAATTTTAACACCCTTTATAAATACGGGGTACTACACCTTAGACTTGGTGTCAATATTATTTTCCTTCCAAAACTCTTTTCCTTTTGGATTTCTATCACCATCATTAAAAATAGAATAAGGTGTGTATTCTTTTTTAGGTGACATAATCACCATTTTATTTCTATTTTTCCACTTCCAACAATGAAATTAAAATCCATTAAATCCAAATTAATTGTTCTTGGAACCAATGAATAATCTTTAGACTTCTTGGTAGAATTAGAAACATTCTATAAAATTTTGGATATCACTACTGGATAAATGATCTATATCTATGAATTTATAGCCATATTCTAAATGATCTTTGACTATAGGTAAGATATAGCCACACCCAAATAGATGCGCGTGGAAATCGGTTATGTGAATATTATTTCGATCGGGCTTTCCTCACTCCCATAACTTCTCCCTCCCGCATCGTGATTCCCCCTCCCTCACTGTCCTCATCGTTCCTCCTGCATTGAAATTCCTCCTCCCTCACTGTCCTTTCCATTCCTCCTCCCTTCCCCCTTAGGATTCCTCCTCCCCTCTTCCTCCCTCTACATTCTTCCTCCCCTCCTCCCCTCCTTATTCCTCCTACCCTCATGATCCCCCCCCCCTTCAGCTCCGACATAGCCAGCAAACCTCCCCGTTGGCTCCAACATGGTTCTGATGCCTCCCTACTGATGCGGCTTCGACACTTCCATCCCACCTCCCCGCCGACATGACCTACCCACCTCCCTGTTGTCACCCCACCTCCCTTCCAACACTACTCCGGGGATTCCTCCCCATCTTCTCCCCTGTCACACCTCCTACGTGGAGATTTGAGGTAGTAATCTTCATATATTACCTTAGTTATTGGTAGAGTAGTTCATTATTATTGATAGTAATTCATTGGAGGAGATACATTATCATGTTACTATGAGTTACACTCTATTGGTATATTAACTCTGATTAATTTTGAATTGAGTGACCATAGATTATACAACTCTTCTTCATACTGGGTAATCATAAACATACTAGAAAGAGGCTCAATTTTTTATTGTGAAAAGTAGGATATGGATTCTTCTACACATTTCCCATTATACTAAGTTGAATTTTATTGAGTTTGAGACAGTGGGGTTTTTGGAGGGGCACCCAAATCAATAGTCTTCACATAATATCAGGTAAAACGGACCTCTTCATTAATTTCAGTGTGTACCAAATTCCAAATGGATATCTCCATATTATGTACTTATGCATTGATGTCATACTATGTGTCATATATAAGGCTGGAATATAATAGGATTAAAATACTCTCCCTTTGTATAGTAATAGGGAGGGGTGGTAGTTTTATTCCTTTGAATATATTTTGAGGGAAAAATCACACAACCATGATTTCTATTCTCTTTATGGAATATTTTGACTTGAATCCCCTGTAAGATTTTATTTTCTCTCATTTATTGTACCCCAATAGTGGTTTTTTTATGGAAATCTCAATGGAGTCCCTAAAAACATTCACTAATAATTCTTTTAATAAAGGTGATGAATTGTGAAACATTAATGGAGGAAACCTTAGGGGTACTTTTTATTAAGCTGCCTCCAAACTAGAAAAATACTAACTTTCTTTAGAGGAGGGGGAGGTAAAAATACCCCCAGCCTTATCATCTAGGGAATATTTTTCTCTATTGTCTTCATATATACACCCTTCTGTAGATTTTATGATCTTTAGGGTGACAGTGGAGCTAATAATCCCCCCATCCATGTGGGTTGATAAAACAAACCAACCCACTTTCCTTTACCCTAACATATAGTATACAGAGTGTCCTACCCCAATATTTATTGCAATATCCAAGGGGGTTGTGAGTATCACTAATTAGAATTAATAGAATGAAGACCTATAGATGAGGGACTATAGCCACAGGTGGGATGCCCATGGTCATAGGATATCCTATATTCATGGTATATGAGTGTCTATGGGTGGAGGGGATATATTTACACTAGAACATAATGTTTTTTTATCTTGGTTCATGTGTGAAATAATTTTATACAAGGAAAAAGGTGATAAGGAACTATATTAATGGGATGAATGTACCTGTAGTCGAATGTGGGTGTGAGAAAGGATATTTTTCATGGTAGGGGACCCTATATCCATGGTTATAGGCCTTTATATAAGGACCCCACAAAAAAATCATATATTCCCATGGATATAAGTCTTTGTATATGGACTATATTGCCATGGGAATATATGCCTATGGGTATATGCCTTCGTATTGTGACCTCTAAGAAACATCATATATGCATGTAGCTATAGGAAATCATACAATAACCCCATAGCCATGGTAATATATTTATGTGGATATAATTCTCTATAATAGGCCCATAAAACAATGGGAAATTATGCCTATGGATATAGTTTTTTCCATGTTGAATCAGATTCTATATTTTAAACGTTTATCAATTATAAATATTTAGTAAGTTTTATCTTAAATATTTTAAAATACATATAATAATATATGTTGATATAATTATATACAAAAAGATTCATGTGATATAGTTATAAGGTGTTAGATGAATATATATTAGATTTTTTGTTCCAAACCATCTATGTATTTTTTTTATTTAGCTATTTCCATGGATAGGTAACCCATATAAATAAAATGCCATAAGGAGAAGCCTATGGACACAACTTCCTATCATGTTAAAATATGAATATTCTGCATGGATATGCCCATTTCCATTGGTCTAACACCCATAAAAATTGGCATCCATAAGTACCGAGTCTTTTTTAAGGCTCTTTTCTACTCTTACTCTACTCTGGTTTCATATAGAATCTATCCTTCTTCAGTTGGTCTGGCAAGGTGGTTTTCATAGGATATTTGGAAGGTGATGTTTGAGTGGATATCATTATTCTAGGATTCATGATCCTCACTAGACATTGTTTGAATGATGATCATGATGTTTTAACGGTGACGACATTAGTGGTGGAGGTTTGGAGTTGAAGAAATTCTCGATGTGGGTGGTGATGACGGTGATAATAGTGTCTGGTTTAGGCAGCAATGGTGTTTGGTATAGGCGGTGGACATCAGAGAGAGGTAAATAGTGATGAGTTGATGAGGGTGATGACCATGGTGATGTAATGACGTGATGGATGTGAGGGTTTTTTTATTTAAATGTGATGTGGTCTTCATTTTTTGGTTTCTTGAGTGGCGCACCCATGTGGAATGTGGCATCAGATTTGTTTTTTGAACTTGAAATTTAGAAAATATATTAGGCATGGTTTTTAAACTTGTATGTGGGTGAGATTTGTTTTATTTTCTTGATGGGTTGAATATGGTGGTTTTAATTTAGGGTTTATACATAGCCCTTAAAATAGTCATTAGAAAATACAAAAAATATGGATTGTGGATCACATGAAGTTATCGGGATGTAAATATGTATTAGTAATATCCACTATAATACTTGAAGGTCATAACTCACAAGTAAATCATTATTATCAAAGTAATTAATGAACAAAAAATTATAAAGTTGATAGTTTAACTATAATCACATATTTAAGGTAACCAAGGGGGTCATGTAAATTAACAACTATAAAAGTATCTGAATCTCCCATATTTTCCCACACAACACCACTATAATCTATTAAGGGGAACCCACACCTCACCAAAGTATTAATGTCATTAAATGGATTACCACACCATACTATCCCATGAAATTAGGTTATTGTTCAAAAAACCTATATTGGATCAACACATTGTCTAAAACTAGTTTTCATTTAAGTGAATACTAATTTTTACCATTATAAATACCTTTCCATGAATAATTCCAAACATATTATAGATTTTGTAAAAGCGGAACCACACCTCTTCCAGTGATACACATCAAATGAGGGAGTTCCTAACTCCTTGTATTAATGCATTGCTTCCAAAACATACACAGAAGTATAAAACTCTACTAGTTTTGTGTGGGAGACCCACACCTCATCAGTGATGAGGGAGTACCAAACTCAAAAAAATATGTGGGACCCACTCCCCATATATGTGGGGGAGTACCCAACTCCAAATATAATATAAGGGGCCCTCACCCTATCACTAAAATGTTTCTACATAAGTACATATCAGATGAGACCTCCAATCATCTTTCCCAAACCCATTCAATGACTGCATATATATAAGAAAGATAAAACAACATGCACCAACACACATTGAACCTCTAATAATGAAGGAAAGTGAACAACGAATTTCAATGTGAAAAAATAATTATAATGGATTACTTAGACATCCAAATCCAAGTTCTAATCTAGGAAATCTAAAAATACACTATGGATAGAATAGTCCAGGTCATGTATTATAGGGGTACATGATGTTTTGTCCTATTAGAGTAGACTTGTTGTAAACTTCTCTTCACAAGGTATTCATAGTTAACCTATATGGGGTGTACTACCATATAAATGCTGTGTGGGACTGATGATGTAAATGGCATGTATCCCCAATTCATGGGTACCTATCATCTTAGGGTACATGACAAATTTAAGGTGGAACAAAATATGTGGTTCAAATGAGACAACTTAGTGTTCACCGCTAATCAGTTGAGTCATATATTTCCTAAGTATTATCCTCCATAGTCACAAAATGTGTCATCTATGATGACACTATGGTTTTGTACTTCCCAGATCATTTCATGTAGTCCATACATTATGTGTATCAAAACCACATGTTATGTTGTTAGGAATGTACTCAATAGCCCATTTACAAATACAAAAAATGTAAATCCATATCTCAATTCATGTTATATTTATAAATATCAAGAACTATAAAACTATTTCCAAAGATGTAAATAGTTTATGTTCTTCTAAACTATATACCATTTAGTCATGTACCCCCCCCCCCAGAATTGAAGAATCTATTTTTAATCTCAAAACCTAAATTTCATCTTTAGTCACTTTTTCAAACCATTTATTACCATTCAGGACCACCCAAGGTCCTTCCCAACACATAAACAAGGACTATATTCCATACCATATGAAATTTGTGTGAATCGATGCTAAAATAACTATATAACCATATAAAATATAATTATTTAGTGCTACTATTTCTGATGATTTCTCATCAGGGAACAGGTTTCACTGTACCCCCCCCCCACTCATAATTTTCAAGGGTATATGATCTACACCATTGTGATTGTTTTAATTTTTTATTATATATTTGGGGGGGTTGGTGCAGGGGGGAGGGGGATGATGCGGGTCTAGTGGGGATGGGTGGGCTGGTGGGGGTGGCCGGGGGTGGGGGTGGCTGGTGCAAGGTGGCGGGCTGGTGCGAGGGGTAGGAACTTCAAGTCAAAGCATCTGGACATTGAGCCCAAATTTTCTCTACAACAACCTAGTTTCCTACATCATCCTTCACAATCAATTCTCTACTTGACATACTATTTTCTATTTTCTCATCCCATGCAGTTGGTTTTTATTTTGAATCATGATGCTTTCTGATTGGTGTTAGTGCACTGTTTGCAGGATTTGACACTGTATGTGCCATAAGAATCAATGTTGGATTAGTTAACTCTCTTGTTGACCATTCAAACATATATGCCTTTCATTTTTTGGGATTGGTTCTGATTATGTGGCAGGTGAGTTATTGATGCAATTATTTTTCTAAGTATTCTAATGTGACCACATATATAGGTCTTTGTGTTCTTTATGTTTGTGTGTGATTTTATTAGGAATCATAACTTTCTTGGGGACTTAGCAATTTTTATTTAGAGTTTCTTGGTATTTTTCATAATTTATGGTTGTCTTTTTGTAATGCATGGTTTATGAAGAGTACAAATTCATGAAAATTTTCCTTTTACTTTGAAGTTAGTTTATATTTTCAAGAAAAATTTCTTAAAATCATTGGTTACCTTTAAATTTTTTATTCTTCTATATACATGTTTTTCCTTTAGAAGTTACTAAATACTTGCAAGCCTTTATTTCAGAAGTTACTGAATGCTTGCAAGCGTTGATCTACAACAATTATGGCTCTAAGAGACCATGAAAAACATCAATCATTTACACTGAAAATTATCATCTAGCATAAAAAGATTTTATAAAGGCTATTTTAGTGGAAGGAAAAGGTATTCATCTCCATACATTAGAAGAAATTGTAGTTATATGTTTTAATTTCATAAAAAAATAGTATGTTTCTTACATTTTATATGTGTAATGAAAAATACTTCATTAATTATATTCAATTTATTTTATGATATTATTTCATAACATTCTATATCAGGTAATTTAGTTAACTTATCCATTTAATAAATATTTTATGATATTATTTCATAACATGCTTTGTCTTACAATTTATATGTTTCCATAATTGTCCTTTTATTTAATTAATTGCAGTTTAAACCAAAAAAAGTAACTATAGATAAACCATAATATTTCAAAACTCAAATTAGGTGGAATGATTCAATGGAAATATATTTTTTCATGGCCACTCCTTTATCACTATAGTACACTCTAACAAAAACCTTTGAATTGGAGTATCATGGACACTCTTTCCTCACCGTAGACCATTTTTTTTTAACTTAAATGATTGAATACAAAGTTGATTTTATTTCTTTTTAGGTACTTTAATGAGAATATCCAAGTTGAGTGAAAAATATAAAAGGATGGTTGGATCATTAAAAAGAAGAAAACTACATCATGTCATTACAGGGGAGTACTTAATTTGGTTTTAACTTTCTTAGAACAATTTATTCAAGCATCCACTTATTGGATCTCTTTTGAAATTATTGATTTTATGATGTTATTCTTGTTGAGTGTTTGTGCTTAAACTATTGAAAACTTTTCATGTTGATGTTATTGACTTGAAACTATTTATGATGGTTATTGAAAATATTCTTGCTTATGGTAAAACATGATGAGTGTTGAGTTTTAATTTATGATTATGTTTATTGTAAAATTTATATTTCATGATTTTTTTGTTGAAAATATGTTAAATAATCATTAATGAGAGTAGAGTGGTAATATAAAAACAATTTTCATGGTGATTTTAATGTTAAATGTTCAACATATATGTCTCTTATACTGCTAAAAAGAGTAGTTTTACATGTTGTTCTACGTGTTTGACTAGAAATCGTGAATTAATGCATGTGCACACTAAATTTTCTTTCAAAAGGGATGAATATTGTTACTTTTTAGAGTAATTATACTGTTTTCAACCTTCTTTTTACCTTAATGTTTTAGGGCCTTCTTTTCATTCTCTTCTGGGGGATATTTTGGAATTTGGGGGGGGGGGGGGGTTCCAGAGGGTTGTCGAGGAGGGAGGGGCACTATCCAGGGGGGGTGAAAGGGGTTCTGTAGGGGGGGTTGTACAAGGGGGCATGGGGGTTTGGGTCTATTCAAGATGGAGGGGGGCTATCCAGAAGGGGGAGGGGGTTTTCCATGAGGGGTGAAAGGTGGTTTTGAAGGGGGGGAGGGGTGAAGGGTGTTGGGGGTAGTGTATAGGGGGTGTGGGAGTGCGGGGGGGAGGGGGCAGGGGGAAGGGGGTGTGGGGGTGTTGGGGGAGGGGGTTGTCTATGAGGGGGTGGGGGTGAGGGGGTCAGGGGGCATGGGTGTGGGTGTGGGGGTGCAGGTGGATGGGGGATCTTCAGGGGGCTGTCAAGGGGGGAGGGGGTGTCCATGGGGTCTCCACTCCATCTATAAACCCCTCCTATTCAACTTTATTCATTTCCAGGGATCTTTATTTCTCTTCTAATTTTTAATATCTTCTTAATTACATGATTACTTTATTTTTGACATTATCTTTTCCTATCATCAGATACATTACTTTTTCACCTGATTAACCCGGATTTTATTCTTGAATTGGCCTCTGATCAAATGTATTATATTAATATCAAAACGTATTCAAATGAATATATCGTTATCGAGTTGGTCTGGTCTTGTGTATGGTGAAAATGTTACTATTTTTTCATTTTTATTACTTTATTGCACTTTTTTATTGGAAATGTTCTACTACTCATAAACAACTTTAATTTGAACTTCAACATGGTGGAGGTGTCACAGGAAAAATTTCTCTCCCTGGTTATATAATGCTTAATCGATTCTAATAGTAATTTCAAAGTAAGTTTCCTATTTTTGTCTTCTTTATGGATTTTCCTTTTCGATCATTTGTTGATTTTGATGAGTTTTATTGGTATGAAAAATAGGGATGCATGTTATGCATAGAACCAGCAACAAAACATAGCAGATGCAATTGATTTGCTTCCATAACATGCAACTGGGATTGACGTGCATGTAAAATTTAGGATGTAATGGTTAAGGATGAAGTGAGTTTAATCTTTATTAAGGATGATATCTTTTATGTTATTCACCTTCCATGGTGATGATACCCAGTGGTATAACCATTAATAAAGATTTAATACCTTCTAATAGAATTGTGATGTGAATTCGAGTTTGGTTGATATTGTAATGACTATTGTCATGGTGAGTGATATTACATTCTATGGTGAGTGGATCAAAGGCATATAAATTTTTATCTAACTACTCAATTAATGTTAATTTTATCTTTCCTGTGTAGATGGTGTATCAAATGTATAAAATTTTGTATTTGTAATGTTTCATGTGACAGATTTCTGGAGGGAGAACCATTCTTTTCCTCTATTTGGGACTCATGTATGAAATAACACTCATTCTATGGGTATCCAGTGAGTATACGCATAAAAATTGATACTTAAAGGAGGTAAACATGATGGTTATCCCCAATGGTGGGAGAAAAAACATCCAATTCCACTATATGATAATTGTAGTCCCATAATATTATTTTTGGTGTAGCCATTAGCATTTGAGTAATGATATTACCCAGTGTATTGTATTCCTTGATAAAGTATGTTCTGTAGAGTATTTTTTTAATTTAACATGTAGTGATTTGAGATATATAGTTGAGGATGTATTCCAAATATATATTAGTCTAGTTTCATGATTCTATAAGGAGTTATCGTAGCATATGAATCTCATCGAGTTAGGTTATTTTAGCATTTAGGATCATCTACATTAGATTGTTGTTTAATAGGTCACTAGAGTTTAGTTTCTAGGGGTCCATGGGGTCCAGGTGGCATCCAGGTGGAATCCAGGGGGGTCCAGTGTGGGGAGTCCAAGGGGGTGTCTGGAGGGGGGGGTCCAGGGGGGTCTAGGGGGGTCCAGGGGGAGTCCAGGGGGTGTTTAGGAGGGGTGTCCAGGGGGAGTCTAGGTGGGGTGTCCAGGAGGTAGTCCATGGGGGTGCCCAGGGGGGTCTAGTGGGGGTGTCCAGGGGGTGTCTAGGGGGGAAGGGGTGTCTAGGGGGTGTCTAGGGGGGAGGGGTCCAATGGGGTGTCCAAGGGGGTGTTCAGGTGGAGTGTCAAGTGGGGTGTCTAGGGGGAGGGGTGTCTGGGGGGTGTCCAGGGGGTCTAGTGGGGGTGTCCATGGGGGTGTCTAGTGGTGGTGTCCATGTGGGGGTGTCCAGGGGTGGGGGTGTCCAGGGGGTCCTGGGGGTCCATTGGAGGGTGTCCAGGGGTGTCCCATGGGGGGTGTCAACGGGGGGTATCAGGGGGGTCCAGGGGTGTCCAGGGAGGGTGTCTTGTAGGGGGTGTTTGGGGGGTGTTGTCCAGGAAGGGGAGTGATGGGCTGCTATAAGGAGGGTTACTGGAAGGAGTGTGGGGGTGCTGCAAGGGGGTGTGGGGGGGCTATCCAGGGTGGGGGTGGTGGGCTACTGCAAGGGAGTGGGTGTGGGATGTGTTGGGGGGTGGGTGGTTATTTTCTATAAAATTGGAATGGATTTAGCCATGGTTTCAAACCATGGCTATATGCAATGTGTGGCTTAAGATTTTTCTATGGTTTGAAACCCTAGATAAATGGATTTTTCCACAGTTCAAACCATGGATATAATCTCTTAGACATGGTTTGAACCATGGATATAGGGTTTTAGCCATAGTTTCAAATCATGGCTATAGGTTAAGGCCTATAGCCACGCCAATACTAGCTACCGTTTATTGAACCCTGGCTATAACCTACAGCCACAGTTTTTGGGCTTATAGCCACAGTTTCATACCGTGGATATAGCTCAAATTTCAAGCAGTGTATTTCTATCATATCATGGATATAATTTTTGAACTAAACATACTTGGATTTACATGAGGAAAATTATTCTTCCACTAAAATTTTCTCAACAAAATTAACCACCTAATTCTTGTAAATTAGATTATTAGTGACCAAATCAAGAATTTTATATATATCTTTACATATTGTATTGAGATCTCCTACTTTTCTATTGATCTCAATTTCCATATCTTTAATGTATTTATATTTTGACTCATTATTTATTTCCTCAATGAATTTTTTTCTCCATCATCAATTATTTATTTTCTATTTCATGCGTTTTATTCTTTTCCAAGAACACCATGATCTCTGCTTTAATTTGAAACTTCTTTGTCGACTCTTCGTCACTAATTTATTTTTCCTCTCTCCCTATATATTATTCTCCACCCAAAAAATATTTTCACTATTTAGATTTTATCATAGTGGTTTTTTATATTAAACCTATAATTTTTCTTATCATCCTTCATTTTTCCATCAAATATATGGAATCGTGTTGTGATAAATGAATTTTATTCTTTATTTCATAGGAATTTCTTTCAATTAAATATTCTTCCACCAATAGTAATTTTAGCCATACTATTCTCTTAAGACAATAACTTAGGATGACCAACCATTTACTATTCTTCAAACTTCTTAGGGAAACCTACTGAAATGTGACCAATATTACGCTAATTTAGGCATTTAAATGAAAACATGCCTCTATATTTTCTTATTCTACATGACAGGTGTATTGAGAATATAGATGTAAATTTTTTAATGTCTATGGAATCATCTTCGACATCTGTTTCTTCCTCAAGATAATTCTTTGACTCAACACGATTCAATCCTTTTTAATAATTAAATAAATTATTCTTATTTATTTTTTAGTTTTATCTTTTATTATTGAACCCTTCTCTTCTTATAATCTTTTAAGTCATCACTGAGTTTTCCAATGTTCTACTCATCTAATATTAATCCTGAAGGGATGAAATCATCATATTAAATTTTTATGGGATGATTCTCATTTTCTTCTTCAAAATGGTTGAATATTTTTGAATTATACTATAATTTCAAACTAAGATAACAATTTCTTTACTAAAACAAATAATTGAATCCCCAAATTCATCCTATCTAATTTAGATAAATTAATATTGATACACATAAGATTTTAACCAAGACTCCATGACCTTCTTGTCTCATTCATTGATATCATTAATTTCTCTCCAGAAAAATTCCCATATTTATTTCAATAAAGAAAATTAATATTTTTTCTCAGTAACAATAGATTAAAGACTTCGTCACTTTCCCATTAGTTTCAATATTATTATTATAAAGAAAATTACTATCCATCCCATATTTTAGAAGATTAATACTATTTTGTAAGTTATCTATATTGTATAAGATAAGTGATAGATGTTTTTGAACCATCCCAAATCTCTATATATTGAAACCCTTACCATAAAATATAGGGAATCCCTTATTATTAATGATAGTAATGGATCTCGTAGATATAATTGATAAAGAAATAAGTAATTAAAATAAAAATTAAATCATTTGGAATGTTTTTAGAATCGATGATTAAGAATTCCTAGATACTTGGTGAAAGGTATAAGTTGATTAAATGTCTAAAAAAGAGCTTAAATAAATGGTTCTCTAACACCAAGTGAAAGGCCCAAGAGAGAGTAACTTTCCAATAAGTGGGAAGAGGTGAATTAGTGATATCCAAATCACAAACTCTCTATATCTATTTTTCTCATTTTCATGGACAATATAATGTTAAAAAAAGTTTTAGAAGTTATTTCCCACTTCATAATGAAAAGCTTAATTCCCTAATTATGGATAATTAAATTTAGAACATGATAGGTGATTCTTTTTCAATATTAATTCAACACAATCAAGATATTAAGACATAAATTAATCCGTGTATTTATTTTGATAATATCAATGGTACATCCAAATTTATAGTAAAACCTGATCGAGATGATAATATATTGATCGCGGTGTTTTGGAGACTAATACATTTGAAAACATAACATGGAAATCAATTTACATTTTTTAATTTTTCAAAGAAATAAATCAAGAATTATATGAAGGATGTTCCAATAATTCAAAATATTATTTTTATGAAAAAAAATTACCACATATAGGGACTATGTGGAATTATTAATAAATCATTATCCATGATATTGGAATTGTTCCATGATGTATTTGTTAAAGATAAGTTTTTTTTCTTCAATTAATGAGATAAATAAGTTTATCATAATTCTTGGATGAATTTATATTAATATACATGCAATCATGAATGATTTTATGATATTTTAGGGATATGATTCTAATATAGTTGAGTGAAAAAGATGTTGTATTTTAAGATAGATGTTAATAAATAATGATTTTATTCTGAATCATTACACTACAATGAAGAAACAAAAAAGAAAACTGTAGTGATGTTTTTACATTACTATCCTTCAAAACCATTATTGGGAATATAGTTTTGATATATAAAACTAACCACTAAATATTTATAGTGACACGTATTGAAAAATGAAAATGAAGGGTTCAAGCATCATTTAAGAGATTCAAAAGCATATAATACCTTGAATACATTACATGTTTATTTCTATTCTAATTCCATAAATTTGAATTTGGGATTTTAAGAAGATTGAATAAATCCTTTTTGGACTTTGAGTTCAAATTATAAAATATTGATGCTTATTTTGATCCCTTATAATTTACCTCTAGATATTTTAATGAAATATAATTCATTCATTATATCAATATTTATTCCCAAAAAATCTTACAAATAGAATTGATGTTCTTATTCAACCTCTCATTAAATAATTTTAGGTGTTATGGAATGAAGGTGTACAAATTTATGATGCATCAACTATTAAAATGTTTAAAATGAATATTTCACTAATTTGGACCATTAGGAATAGGATTTGTTTCTGAGTGGAACACATGCACTAGTTTGACTTTTTTAGTTTGTAACTTTGATTTTAAGCCTCAACAAATCACAAACTATAAGGCCCCAGCCTTAAACCATACTTAATCTTTATTTATTACAAGATTACACCTTGAGGATCTTTTCAGGTTTAGAGTTTTAGAGAATTAGAACATAAAACTTGCATTACATTCCACATTTAAACAAAGTGGTTACATAAAAGATAATATTCATTTTTCCCATCAATGGAAACGTATTTAAAATAAAACATGGATTCTTTCTTGACACGTCCTTGACACTATCATCATATCATGTACCTTTCCCTTGACCTATGAAAAACATTTGAAAAACATGGGATGAGCATAAAAAGCTCAGTAAGGGATATAAAAATATGGAAAAGAAACATGCGTACATATACACATAAGAATGAAATCATACTTTACCCATAAAACATAAGAACTTTAACATACCTCATCAAATCATGAATAAATCATAGAAATCATAAGACAAAAAGGTAACTTGAGGCATTCATAACATTCTTACATAGGGAGTAACCCTCTTGGTTACGTTTGGAATAACCATCACAGTATATTCCCTAAATCTCCTCGGAGAAAACTTAATGTTTCACTCCTTCGCATTACCCAATGCATTGGAGAGCTATATCGGGCTCACCCTCTATTATTTTATCACAGAACCACCCGTCTTCATAACAATGCCCAAGAACCATAACATAATCGTATCACATTAAACATGCATAAAGTAAACATAACATTTCCACCTTTCCATCACAAGATATCAATACAACACATTGATATAATAACATTATGAAAACCATTTTCAATACCAAAATAAAATAAAAGTAAAACATGGTATTTACTTTTCTTTAAAAAAAGGTATGGCTTGTAGAGGAAGCCGAAAATCAAATAATGGTCACGGCGGTGGAGAAGTCGTTGTCGCCGCATACGTACGACAAAAACATTCCCTTTTGTCGTTTAGTAAACGCTTCGTATAAAAAAGATTACTTTTGAATAAAATTAAAAGTAAAAGGGGTTTATACACTGTATAAAAGAAGGTTGGGTATAAAACAAAATATTCCTCAATGAAAGGAGATTGAGACGAAGTCCCATACCTCGGGTCCGACTTGACATGATCGTTCTTTAACATCCTGAATAATAAACTTGAGTTAATTTATACTTTATTAAGAACCTTTTTCAAGTTCATTATTCCTTTTATATCACTTATTACCAGGTCATGAACACTATGTAATTATTTAAGTTATTAACGGTCATTTTAATGATCATTGGTACTTGAGTCAAAAATATGATCTTTATAATTACAAGTTGTTCAAGTATCCATTATATCTAGAGTTATACTTATGATTTAGATATCATATATATCATATATATCCATTATATACATTCATTTATAATATTACATAACATTTAGAGGTAAGAAATGAAATGCACCGTTCATGGAGACGGTAAGCCGTACGTACGCATGAACGCTGCTTTCATTTCTATTTCGTATTTTATAGAATGGAATGATAATTATATAAAGGTATATTATAATTCCAGTATAATATCAAATATAATACCATTAATTAAATCCTTTATACGTCCCACATATGGCATTAACGAATCAAATCACTTTGAGGGGGCAGTAGTCCGCACTTCCTAAAATGAAGATATCGCGTTTACTCATAATGGTAACCATAAAGGATATGCCAAAAATGAAAAATACAGAATCTTAAGTAAAATATAAACATATTATATATAATATATAAATATAGTTACATCTTAATGGCCACCTTTGAAGGTGATATGTGAGTGTTGAACAATCATCATTTCGTGAGGCAGAAATTCTCCATCCACGGAAACAACATGTTCTTTAACCATTAGATGTAGGTGTGTGTAATTTTATCTCGAATAATTCTTATAACAACATCCTAGTATATTAAAGATATTTTATTTCTTACAAATTAAATTAATAAAAAGAGTTTAGGGGGTCGGAGAAGCAGAATAAAATAAAAGGACTCAAGTGAAGACATTACCTTAAAATCGGGTAACTCCCTTTGGTTTGACCTCAAAGGCTTCCTTGGGAAGACTTCTGCCCAAAGTGAGGCTTCAAGGAGTAATAGAGGGATGTGGAGAGACAAAATGGGCAGAGGTTGGCCGAGCCAAAGGATTTGGAAGTGTGGGTAAAGAGGTAGAGGTGGGGGCCTTTTATAAGAGGAGAGGAGGGGCACTCTTGGAAAGTAAAGAAAAGTTGCTTTATTTTAAAATGAGATTCGGATTTAAGAGGTCTCACATTGATATAATTAGAGTTTAAGGTTATAAGGGTTCTAAATATACTCATCCAATAGGTTTTGGACATGTGTAGGTCATAGATTTTACATTATCTTTTCATTTTATTTAAATCCTTTATTAATGAGGTAATCGCTGCATCATCATGATGTCATAAATAATTTAATATATTTAATGTCTAAAAATTATAAAAAAATATCATGATGTAGGAAATCTTTTTAGATTTCTAATGAATATTTATAGTCAAAAATCTGACTTGTATAACCCCGTGTAAAAATTGTTTCAGTAAAACATCTCATAATTGTGTCATTTTTACTTTAACATTAAATAAAAAGTTATTTATGTCATTTCCCAACCAAAGTGGCTCCATGGGGTCCCCAAGTTGACCCATGGATTTTCTTGGTCGGCCATGACACATCCAATGAGGGTAGGACATGTTTCAAGCTCATCTCATATTATTAAAACATTATTTTTACCTTAAACTACACTAATTACCTCTAATCGCGATTAAGAACTTAAAAGTTACTATTCACAAAAAAATTATTTTAATCTCATTAAACCACATTTTACTTCTTAATGACAACCATGTATGTAGGATTTTTGAAAATAAAATCACAAAAGTGGCAAAGTTTCATTTAAACGAAAAATCAGTTTCTTTAACTACCACTTAGTGGTTTCACTATTCATCAAAAATTGAAGTTTTTCAGAAAAATACCAAAACATCACCCTAAGATATATTTGATATTATGAATTAAAAAATTATTTCTATTTTACAAAATTCAAATCATATAAGTTACATTAATTAATTTAATAATTAATTCCCACTGTCATGACAAATAGCGTGTTTTTATGAAACAATAAGTATCAAAAGATTGACACTAGTTTAAGTCCAATTTCAAAGTGAAATTGATTCCAATGACCACCATTGGATTAAATGGTAAAAATATATTCTAATTTCACTTTAAAACCAATTCAAAATATAATATAATCATATAAATAAATTATATTAAAAATTGGTTTTGAATTAAAATACAACATTTTTCATTATTCATTAAAAATGAACTTTATCGGAAAAATACCAAAAATTCACAAAAAAGTAAATATTGATGTCCCAATCATAAATAATAAGTTTATTTTGACAAACATAGCTTATAAAATTGTCAAAAGATAGATTTAAAAATGTTTTTCCATTAAAAGGTAGTAAAACAATCTTTTAAAAATATTAGTGTATTCCATGCTTAAGATTGAATTTATTTTCATTTTAAGCCTCTAAAACACTATCTAATTCATTAATAGGAATAGATAAAAATATCTATTATTCATTACTTACTTGGGATGTTACATCCTTCCCCCCTTTAGAAAATTGCATCCTCATAATTTATTTACTTATCGAATAAGTGGGTGTATTTATCCCTCATTGCATTTTCATATTCCCACGTTTCCTCTGAAATCATGTGGTTTTTCCACAAAACCTTTACCTGATGAATCACCTTATTCCGTAAAACTTGCTCCCTGTGGTCAAGAATCTGGACCGGTTGTTCCTCATAAGATAGGTTCTCCTCCAGCTGAACTACCTCTGGACTCAAAACATGAAATGGATCCGGAATATACTTTCTCAGCATCGAAACATGAAAAACATTGTGTACCTGAGATAAACTCAGAGGTAATGCCACTATGTATGCAACTGATCCAACTCTCTCCAGAATTTCATATGGTCCAATGACCTTGGACTCAGCTTTCCTTTCTTACCAAATCGCATCACACTTTTCCATGGAGAAACCTTGAGAAAAAAACATGATCACCTACCTCAAAAGAGAGATCCTTACTCCTATTGTCCGCATAACTCTTATGCCTGCTCTGGGCTGTTCTCATGTGTTTCTGTATCAGCTGAACATTTTCTGCCATCTCTTCTACCAATTCTAGTCCCATCAACTTCCTTTCACCCACTTCATCCCAGAAAGCTGGAGTTCGACACCGCTTCCCATATAATGCCTGAAATGGTGCCATCTGTATACTGGAATGAAAACTGTTATTATATGAAAACTCAACCAAAGAAAGATGTTGGTCCCAACTTCCCTGATAATCCATAGAATAAGCTCGTAGCATATCCTCCAAGGTCTAAATTTTTCACTCCTACTTCCCATCTAATTGAGGATGAAAAGTTATACTAAAATTTAATTTAGTACACAATGACTTTTGAAGGCCCTTCCAAAAGTTAGAAGTAAACCTAGGATCACGATCAGATACAATGGATAGAGGAACTCCATGCAACCGGACTATCTCTTTAAGGTATAATCAAAAAAGTTGATCTAGAGAGAAAGTATCTCGAATAGGAAGGAAATGAGCAGATTTAGTCAAGCGATCAACAATAACCCAGATTGCATTATTACCTTGAGATGTCTTCAGTAATCCCAAAACAAAGTCCATGGATATGTTTTCCCATTTCCACTTTGACACTGGTAAAGGCTGAATCATCTCTTTCGGTAGTTTCCGCTCTGCTATAACCTGTTGACATGTCAAACACTTCACAGTAAAATCAGCAATATCCCTTTTCATTTCGTCCCACCAGTAATACTCCCAAAGATCTCTATACATCTTAGTACTGCAAGGATGGACTGAAAACGGAGAACAATGAGCTTCACATAACAAATCTCTCTTCAACTGTGAATCACACGGCACGCACAATCTCTTCCCAAACCTTAAAATACAATCATTACCAATGTTGAATTCAGGCAACTTACCCTTCTGAACCAGCTCTACCTTTTTCTGCAACTCACTGTCCTGCTTCTGTGCTTGCTTGATTCTGTCTGATAGAGAAGATGTCACTGATACCTGAAAAAAAATAGAAGTACATCCTACACCAACAACTTCTATGCCAAACTTCATCAAATCCTTAACCAAAGGATCACATTCCAAATGCAACATTGTTAATGAATCATTACTTTTTCAACTCAAATCATCAGCCACTTTCTTTGCTTTTCCCGGATGGTAATGAATTTTACAATCATAATCCATGATTAATTCTATCCATAACCCCTGTCTCATGTTCAATTATTTATGAGTGAATATATACTTTAAACTTTTTTGATCAGTAGATATTTCAGACTATACTCCATACAAATGATGCCTCTAAATTTTTAGAGCAAAAACAACAGCAGCTAATTCCAAATCATGTGTAGGGTAATTTACCTCATGAGTTTTCAACTGTCATGAAGCATAAGCAATTACCTGATCATTTTGCATTAGGACACAACCAAGTCCTTTCAATGAAGCATCATTGTAGATAAAAAACTCCTTATTCCTAGAAGGTAGTTCCAAAACTGGAGCATTCACCAATCTTCTTTTCAACTCCTAAAACTAATCATCACATTCTTTTGTCCAGATAAACTTAACACCCTTCTGAGTTAGGTTCATCATTGGACTAGATAACCGTGAAAAAATTCTAAAAAACCTTCGGTAATAGCCTGCCAAACCAAGGAAGCTACGAATCTTAGTTACATTTGTGGGTCTTGACAATTCTTTAACAATCTTTATTTTTGCAGGATCAACAGTTATCTCATTTTTAGAAACAATGTAACCAAGGAAAGAAATTCGTTGCAACCAAAACTCACACTTGCTGAATTTCCCATAAAATTTCTTTTCTTTTAAGGTTTTCAAAATAACCCTTAAGTGTCTTTCATGCTCCTCTTTACTTTTAGAAAACACCAAAATATCATCAATGAAAACCACCACAAACTTATTGAAGAACTCATGGAAAATTCTATTCATTAAGTCCATGAATACAGCAGGTGCATTGGTTAGCCCAAAAGGCATTACTACAAATTCATAATGGCCATATCTTGTACGAAATGCAGTCTTCAGAACGTCTGCTTCCTTTACCTTCAGTTGATGGTACCCCGATCTCATGTCAATCTTTGAAAAATACTGAGCTCTCTGGAGCTGATCAAACAAATCATCGATATGAGGCAAAGGATATTTGTTCTTAATAGTGATGTTATTCAAGGCTCTATAATCAATGCAAAGTATCATTGAACCATATTTCTTTTTAAAAAATAAAACAGGATCACCCCATGGTGATGTGCTAGGTCGAATGAAACCTTTCTCTAATAAATCTTTCAATTGCTCCTTCAACTCTAAAAGTTCAATTTGAGCCATTCGATAAGGGGGTTTTGAAATTGGCTTAGCATCAGGAACTAAGTCGACAGTAAATTCAACTTCCCGATCTGGTATTATTCTAGACAACTCATCATGAAAAACATCAGGATACTCATTTACATCAAACTTGTAAAGTAGATTTTTTTTATATCTTTTCTTGGAATGTTTTTAATGCAATGAACCGTTTTAAACTTCATAATTTGGATGGTAAATTATATTCCATGTGTTATGAATTGTAAATAATTATTACCTTGGTTTATATATCAACATCTATGAGTGGGTTGAACTCTATGAATAATTTATATCTATCGTAACAAACCCTGATAAAATTCCAATATATTTTAGAATTTATAAAATGGAATAGTGTAAACTGAGAATCATGGGTATTGAAACTTTATTTAATTGAAGGTTTTTTAATTTTTTCCACTTTTTATAATAAGATATTAAGGTAATTAATTTTCACACTATCCCTCTAGATTCACATGTCTATGATCCACATATAACTGATGATAGAAGTTTGAATTATCGATGAGGTGGTGGAAGGGCTATTTTAGTGGGAAATAATGATGTGTTTTGAAAATTCATATAGTTTTATTAGACCCCATTTTAAACTTTTACCAAAAATAAATCCCTCTTTTCATTATTTTCATAAAATTTTGGTCTTGATAGCTGATTCAATAATCAAAATTTTCAACTAGATTATATTTCA
Organism: Viscum album; assembly: GCA_963277665.1. Lineage (NCBI taxonomy): Eukaryota > Viridiplantae > Streptophyta > Magnoliopsida > Santalales > Viscaceae > Viscum > Viscum album. The sequence goes on along the minus strand of OY728155.1, from coordinate 1,496,106,394 downwards.
TGAAACTTCATTTTTTTAAAACCTGTTAAATTATATTTTTTATGAGGTATATATCTCTATATAAACTTTTTTTAGGACAAATTAACTTCATAAATCCACATCCATTAAAAAATATTTATTATAAAATATTCTAAATGAGTAATATTCAAAGTGATACTTTTGATAATATGAGACCCAAAGGTATTTTTTCTAGATGTAATTTCTATATATTAAAATATTAATTTCAAGATAACTATATATGAAAATAATTGTTTTAAAATAAATTTTTTACCTTTTTGAAACAATTTATCTAAACTAATTTTGGTATGTGTTAGTACAAAAAAATATAATACTTGGTTGAAAAATAATAATATACTATTGTATAGCAGTTATTACCAATAATAGAGTTATAGTTTCTTTTGGATTTGTTTTAAAGAAAAATATTTCACACCTCATATGAATATTAGAAATGTTGTTACCTATAAATATATTTTCTTGAACTAATTTTTTTTATAACCTATGGTATGTTTGGTTAAATTCTTTTTTATATGATTTAAATTCATTGTGCATTTTATTTAATATGAAATCCTTAATTTTAATAGTGTTAAAATAAAATCCATATAGATTGATGTTAACTTCTCTGAAGTATGCATCATTTCTAATTTCTTATGTATTGATTATAATAGTTTTTATTGTTTATTTTTTTGTATTCCTATTACTTTGGTACAGTGTGTATGTTTTTTTATTTTTTTATAGTATGTTTATTTTTATAGATAATATTTTTCCTTGATACTATAATTTTTTATATTTAGTAATTATTAATAGTTATTATATGATGTATATCACGTGTCTATATAAAAGGTGAAAATGTTAAATTTATTTGGTAAATCATTTGGTAGTATAGGACACTATTAGAACACCATAAATTTTTTATAACTCCTTCCATATCACTAAATGGGGTGGTTTTTTTCATTTAACCCAAATCTATTTTACATTATTCCCTCTCACCCATATGGGATGGTTGGTTCACACTAAACTTGGTTTTAAGATGGGAATTATGTATTCCCTTACTCAATCACCTCATATCACGAGCTCAAGGACTGAAATAGGTATGTCAATTTATGGATCCTCCTAGAATTGGGGGTTATTATTTGTAACAGATACTATTATGATCTCATTCAGTGTCTTATGTTTCTATTCTCTATTAAGTGAAATTCTGTGATGATATTTTTGTATAACTTTGTAAATTATAATATTAATCTTATATACACACCTATGGTTAGTTTATATTATATAGAATTACAGGGGATTCCTGCCAAGTATATAAGGCCCCAGCCTTAAACCTTACTTAATCTTGAGTTATTACAAGATTACACCTTGAGGATCTTTTCAGGTTTAGAGTTTTAGAGAATTAGAACATAAAACTTTCATTACATTCCATATTTAAACAAAGTTGTTACATAAAATATAGTATTCATTTTTCCCATCAATGGAAACATATTTAAAATAAAACATGGATTCTTTCTTGACACTTCCTTGACACTATCATCATATCATTTACCTTTCCCTTGACCTGTGAAAAATATTTCAAAAACTTGGGATGAGCACAAAAAGCTCAGTAAGGGATATAAAAATATGGAAAGGAAACATGGGTATATATACACATAAGAATGAAATCATAATTTACCCATAAAATATAAGCACTTTAACATACCTCATCAAATCATGAATAAATCATAGAAATCATAAGGCATAAAGGTAACTTGAGGCATTCATAACATTCTTACGTAGGGAGTAACCCTCTTGGTTACGTTTGGAATACCCATCACAGTATATTCCCTAAATCTCTTCAGAGAAACCTTAACGTTTCACTCCTTCACATTACCTAATGCATTGGACAGCTATATCGGGCTCACCCGCCCTTAGTTTATCACGGAACCACTCGTCTTCATAACAATTCCCAAGAACCATAACATAATCGTATCACATAAAACATGCATAAAGGAAACATAACATTTCCACATTTCAATCATAAGATATAAATAAAAACATTGATATAATAAAAAAATTATGAAAACCATTTTCAATACCAAAATAAAAGAAAAGTAAAATTGGGTATTTATTTTTCTCTTAAAAAAACGGTATGGCTTGTAGAGGAAGCTGAAACTCAAATAATGGTCACGGTGGCGGAGAAGTCGTTGTCGCTACCTGCGTATGACAAAAACATTCCCTTTTGTCATTTAGTAATCACTTCATATAAAAAATATTCCTTTTTAATAAACGTAAAATTCAAAGGGGTTTATACACCGTATAAAAGAAGGTTGTGTATAAAACAAAATATGGCTCAATGAAAGGAGATTGAGACGAAGTCCCATACCTCGGGTCCGACTTGACTCGATCGTTCTTTAACCTCCTGAATAATAAACATGAGTTAATTTCTACTTTCTTAAGAACCTTTTTCAAGTTTATTATTCCTTTTATATCACTTATTACCATGTCATGAACACTATGTAATTATTTAAGTTATTAACGGTCGTTTTAACGATCATTGGTACTTGAGTAAAAAATATGCTCTTTATAATTACAAGTTTTTCATATATCCATTATATCCAGAGTTATACTCATGATGTATATATCATATATATCATATATATCTAGTATATACATTCATTTATAATATTACATAACGTTTAGAGGTAAGAAATGAAATGCACCGTTTATGGAGACGGTAAGTCGTACGTACGCATGAACGCTGTTTTCATTTCTATTTCGTATTTTATGGAATGGAATCATAAAGATATAATGGTATATTATAATCCCAGTATAATATCATATATAAAATCATTAATTACATCCTTTATAAGTCCCACATATGGCATTAACGAACCAAAGCACTTTGTGGGGGCGGTAGTCTGCACTTCCTTAAATGAAGATATCGCGTTTACACATAATGGAAATCATAAAGGTATGCCCAAAATGAAAAATACAGAAGCTTAAGGAAAACTTAAAAATATTATATATCATATATAAATATAGTTTCATCCTAATGGCCACCTTTGAAGGTGTTAAAAAATGTTGAACAATCATCGTTTCGGGACGCAGAAATTCGCCATCCACAGAAACAGTATGTTCTTTAACCATTATATATAGGTGTGTGTAAGTGTATCTCGAATACTTATTATAAAAAAAATCCTAGTATATTTAATATACTTGATTTGTTAAAAAATAAATGAATAAAAAGAGTTTAGGGGGTTGGAGAAGAAAAATAAAACAAAAGGACTCAAGTGAAGACATTACCTTAAAATCGGGTAACTCCCTTTGGTTTGAGATCAAAAGCTTCATTGGGAAGAGTTCTGCCCAAAGTGAGGTTTCAAAGAGTAAGATAGGGATTTTTAGAGACAAAATGTGCAGGGTTTGTCCAATCCAAAGGCTTTGTAAGTGTGGGTAAAGAGGTAGATGTGGGGGCCTTTTATAAGAGGAGAGGAGGGGCACTCTTGGAAAGTAAAGAAAAGTTACTTTATTTTAAAATGAGATTCGGATTTAAGAGGTCCCAAATTGATATAATTTAAGGCTAAGGTGATAAGGGTTATAAATATACCCACAAAATAGGTTTTGGACATGTGTAGGTCATATAGTTTACATTATCTTTTCATTTTATTTAAATCCTTTATTAATGTGGTAATCGTTGCATCATCATGATGTCATAAATAATATAATATATTTAATGTCTAAAAATTATAAAAAAATATCATGATGTAGTAAATATTTTTATCTTTCTAATGAATATTTATAGTAAAAAATCTGACTTGTATAACCCCATATAAAAATTGTTTTAGTAAAAGATCTCATGTTTGTGTCATTTTTACTTTGACATTAAATAAAAAGTTATTTATGTCATTTCCCAACAAAAGTGGCTCCATGTGGTCCCAAAGTTGACCCATGGATTTTCTTGGTCGTCCATGACACATAAAATGAGGGTAGGACATGTGTCAAGCACATATCATATTATTAAAACATTATTTTTACCTTAAACTACACTAATTACCTCTAATCGCGATTAAAATCATAAAAGTTACTATTCACCAAAAAATTATTTTAATCCCATTGACCCACATTTTACTTCTTAATGACAACCATATATGTAGTATTTTTGAAATTAAAAACCCAGAGGTGGTAAAATTTCATTTAAATGGAAAATCAGTTTTTATAAGTACCACTCAGTGGTTTCACTATTCATCAAAAATTGAAGTTTTCCAGAAAAAAACCAAAACTTCACCCTAAGCTATATTTGATATTCTGAATTCAAAAATTTTGTCTATTTTAAAAAATTCAAAACATATAAGTTTAATTAATTAATTTAATAATTAATTCCCACTTTCATAGAAAATAGCGTGTTTTTATGAAACAATAAGTATCAAAAGATTGACACTAGTTTAAGTCAAATTTCAAAGTGAAATTAATTCCAACAACCACTATTGGATTAAATGGAAAAAATATATTCTAATTTAACTTTAAAACCAATTCAAAAGATAATATAATCATATAAATAAATTATATTAAAAAGAAGTTTGATGTAAAATGCAGTATTTTTTCACTATTCATTAAAAAATGAACATTGTCAGAAAAATACCAAAAATTTACACAAAGTAAATTTTGGTATCCCAATCATAAAGAATAAGTTTATTTTTACATATAAATCTTATAAAATTGTCAAAATATAGATTTAAAGGATGGTTTGCCATCAAAAGGCAGTAAAACAATCTTTTAAAAATATTAGTGTATTTCATGCTTAAGATTGGATTTATTCTACTTTTAAGCCTCTAAAACACTATCTAATACATTAATAGGCATAGATAAAAATATCTATTATTCATTACTTACTTGGGAAGTTACATCCTTCCCCCCTTTAGAAAATTGAGTCCCCGTAATTTATTTACTTATCGAATAAGTGGGGGTATTTAGACCTCATTGCATTTTTAGATTCTCATGTTGCCTCTTCAATCATGTGGTTTTTTCAAAAAACCTTTAACTGATGAATCACCTTATTCCGTAACACCTGCTCCTTGTGGTCAAGAATCTAGATTGGTTGTTCCTCATAAGATAGGTTCTCTTCCAGCTGAACTACCTCTGGACTCAAAACATGAGATAGATCTGGCATATACTTTCTCAACATCGAAACATGAAAAACATTCTGTACCTAAGATAAAATCGGAGGTAAAGACACTCGGTAAGAAACTGATCCAACTCTCTCCAGAATTTCTATACGGTCCAATGAACCTTGTACTCAGCTTTCCTTTCTTACCAAATCGCATCACACTTTTCCATGGTGAGAATTTGAGAAAAACATGATCACCTACCTCAAAAGAGAGATCCTTCCTCCTATTGTCCGCATAACTCTTCTGCCTGCTCTGAGCTGTTCTCATGTGTTTCTGTATCAGCTGAACTTTTTCTACCATCTCTTCTACCAATTCTGGTCCCATTAGCTTCCTTTCACCCACTTCATCCCAGAAAGCTAGAGTTCAACACCACTTCCCATATAACGCCTCAAATGGTGCCATCTGTATACTGGAATGAAAACTGTTATTATAAGAAAACTCAACCAAAGAAAGATGTTGGTCCTAACTTCCCTGATAATCCATCGAACAAGCACGTAGCATATCCTCCAAAGTCTGAATCGTTCGTTATGACTGCCCATCTGATTGAGGATGAAAAGTTGTACTAAAATTTAATTCAGTATCCAATGACTTCTGAAGGCCTTTCCAAAAGTTAGAAGTGAACCTGGGATCACGGTCAGATACAATGGATAGAGGAACTCCATGTAACCTGACTATCTCTTTAAGATACAAACGGGAAAGTTGATCTAGGGAAAAAGTGTCTCGTATAGCAAGGAAATGAGCAGATTTAGTCAAGCGATCAACAATAACCCAGATTGCATTATTACCTCGAGATGTCTTCGGTAATCCCACAACAAAGTCCATGGATATATTCTCCCATTTCCACTCTGGCACTGGTAGAGGCTGAAGCATCCCTTTCGGTAACTGCCGCTCTGCTTTAACCTACTGACAAGTCAAACACTTCACAGTAAAATCAGCAATATCTCTTTTCATTCCATCCCACTAGTAATACTCCCGCAGATCTCTGTACATCTTAGTACTGCCAGGATGAACTGAAAACGGAGAACTATGAGCTTCACATAACAACTCTCTCTTCAACTATGAATCACAAGGAACACACAATCTCTTCCCAAATCTCAAAACACAATCACTATCAATGTTGAATTCATGCAACTTACCTTTCTAAACCAGCTCTACCTTTTTCTACAACTCACTGTCTTGCTTCTGTGCTTGCTTGATTCTGTCTGATAGAGAAGATTTCACTAATACCTAAAATAAAACAGAAAGACATCCAGCACCAACAATTTCTATGAAAAGTTCATCAAATCCTTAACTAAAGGATCACATTCCAAACACAACATTGTTAATGAAGCATTACTTTTTCGACTCAAAGCATCATCCACTATATTTGATTTTCCCGGATGGTAATGAATTGTACAATCATAATCCTTGATTAATTCTAGCCATCTCCTCTATCTCATGTTCAATTCTTTCTGAGTGAATATATACATTAAACTTTTGTGATCAGTATATATTTCACACTTTACTCCATACAAATGATGCCTCCAAATTTTTAGATCAAAAACAACAGCAGCTAATTCCAAATCATGTGTAGGGTAATTTAACTCATGAGTTTTCAACTGTCGTGAAGCATAAGCAATTACCTGATCATTCTGCATTAGGATATAACCAAGTCATTTCAATGAAGCATTACTATAGATAACAAACTCCCTATTCCTGGAAGGTAGTGCCAAAACTGGAGCATTCACCAATCTTCTTTTCATCTCCTAAAAACAATCATCACATTATTTTGTATAGATAAACTTAACACCCTTCCGAGTTAGCTTCGTCATTGGACTAGATAACCGTGAAAAATTTCTAACAAACCTTCGGTAATAGCCTGCCAAACCAAGGAAGCTAAAAATCTCAGTTACATTTGTGGGTCTTGTCCATTCTTCAACAACCTTTGTTTTTGCAGGATCAACAGTTATCCCATATTTAGAAACAATGTAACCAAGGAAAGAAATTTGTTGCAACCAAAACTCACACTTTCTGAATTTCCCATACAATTTCTTTTCTTTTAAGGTTTTCAAAATAACCCTTAAATGTCTTTCATGCTCCTCTTTACTTTTATAAAACACCAAAATATCATCAATGAAAACCACCACAAACTTATCCAAGAACTCATGGACAATTCTATTCATTATGTCCATGAATATATCAGGTGCATTGGTTAGCCCAAAAGGCATTACTACAAATTCCTAATGTCCATATCTTGTACAAAACGCAGTCTTCGGAACATCTTCTTCCTTTACCTTCAACTGATGGTACCCCGATCTCAGGTCAATCTTTGAAAAATACTGAGCTCCCAGGAGCTGATCAAACAAATCATCGATATGAGGCAAAGGATATTTGTTCTTAACAGTGATGTTATTCAAGGCTCTATAATCAATGCAAAGTCTCATTGAACGATCTTTCTTTTTAACAAATAAAACAGGAGCACCCCATGGTGATGTGCTAGGTCGAATGAAACCTTTCTCTAATAAATCTTGAAATTTCTCCTTTAACTCTAGAAGTTCAATTTGAGCCATTCGATAAGGGGGTTTTGAAATTGGCTTAGCATCAGGAACTAAGTCGACAGTAAATTCAACTTCCCGATCTGGTATTATTCTAGGCAACTCATCAGGAAAAACATCAGGATACTCATTTACCACTGGCACATCATTAATCTGAACAGTTCCTTTGTTTTCAACGATGTGTACATGGTAACATTCATTTCTATCTTTTACAAGTTTCTCTGCCTCTTGATAAGTTATCCACAGTAAGGGTTCATTCTTGTACACAAGATAAAAGTCTTTCTGAAAAGAAACTTCTTTATCTCTATAGTCAATCTTAGCATGGTAAATAGAGATCCAATCCATACCCAGGATAACATCAAACTCTACTAGAGGTAAAAAAAAATAAGGTTCGCAAGTAGGTTCTTTCCCCAGACAAGGATAGGAAGATTCTTATAAATTCTTTTTTCCTCAACATTTCCCCCGGGTGTTTTTACAAAAATTTCAGGAGTCATTTCTTGAGATGGTATTCCCATTTTACTAGAAAAGTTTTTAGAGATAAAAGAATGTGTAGACCCCGAATCAAACAACACACTGGCATAATCTGAAAAAACAAACAAAGTACCTGATACAACTTCATTTGATGGCCCGATATCTGCTAAAGTAGTTGCAAATGATTTCACCAACCCTTTCTGCTTGTAGTCTAACAGCTTCTCATCACTCGAGCTCTTTGTCGGACACTCATTTTCATAGTGACCCATCTCATTGCATTTAAAACATTTCACTAACTATAAATCAAATTTGGTCTTACCATCACCTTGATCTTTTTCAGTGCAATCACAATCCTTATGTCCCATATTACCACATCGGTAGTACTTTCTAGAATTCATAAGACATTCCCCAGCATGCCTTTTACCACATTTATCACAAACTGGAAACTTAGTTTTCTTACCATCAGACTTTTTTGAAGAATTATTTCCTTTCTCCTGCCACCTCGGTCTCTTCTTCTGTTGGTTGTTATAGAACACTTGATCATCGGCAAACTCTATTTCCACCTTCCCAGCACATCGAACAAGCTTTTCATAACTTTTGAACTCACAAGAAGCTAAAGACCTTGATATTTTGGCTTTAATCCTGAGTAAAAACGATTGATTTTACTATCAAGGTCTCGGGTAAAATTTGGAGCATACCTTGCCAATCGAGTGAACCTTTCTTCATAGGCAACCACTGAGTCTTCCTCTTGCCTCAATTCCAAGAATTTCTTTTCTATCCTATGTCAAAAATCCTTAGAAAAATACTTGTCAAGAAACATACCTTTAAATTTATCCCAATCGAGAGCATAAATATCTTCAGCGTCCCTGATATTTTTAACTATTGACCACCACTGATCTGCTTCACCCTCCAAACAGTAAATAGCAAGACTAACCTTTTGATTGTCTGAACACCCCATGACATCGAAAATATTCTCCAGTTCTTTAATCCACCCATCAGCTAGCACAGGGTTAGATGATCCTATGAATGATGGGGGATGTTGACTCATGAAATGTTCCACCACTGATATGTTCCTCTATGGTTGATCTGGCTGATCTCGTGCATGGATACCACCGCCATTTATCGCTTGAGTCAACTGTGCCATTACTGAAAAAAACTGTTCAGTTCCAATTCCGACCATCTCAGGATGCTGATTCGGATGGTTATTTCCTTCTGTATGCCTTCCTAGCAATGCTTCCCTATTTATTTTATGGAAAACCATTCTGAACAAACATGTCTTAGATGAAGCAACATGGTAATCTTCAAATGCTATATCATTTCAAAAAATATTTTTGGATAATCCTTTAATAGAATTCTAACTCCTAAAGTTATCTAAACTGACATCTGATACCAACTATAAGGCCCCATCCTTAAACCTTACTTAATCTTAAGTTATTACAAGATTACACCTTGAGGATCTTTTCAGGTTTAGAGTTTTAGAGAATTAGAACATAAAACATTCATTACATTCCACATTTAAACAAAGTGGTTACATAAAAGATAATATTCATTTTACCATCAATGGAAACATATTTAAAATAAAACATGGATTCTTTCTTGACACTTCCTTGACACTATAATCATATCATGTACCTTTCCCTTGACCTGTGAAAAACATTTCAAAAACATGGGATGAGCATAAAAAGCTCAGTAAGGGATATAAAAATATGGAAAGGAAACATGGGTACATATACACATAAGAATGAAATCATACTTTACCCATAAAACATAAGCACTTTAACATACCTCATCAAATCATGAATAAATCATATAAATCATAAGACAAAAAGGAAACTTGAGGCATTCATAACATTCTTACGTAGGGAGTAACCCTCTTGGTTACGTTTGGAATACCCATCACAGTATATTCCCTAACTCTCTTCAGAGAAACCTTAACGTTTCACTCCTTCACGTTACCCAATGCATTGGAGATCTATATCGGGATCACCCACCCTTAATTTATCACGGAACCACCCGTCTTCATAACAATTCCCAAGAACCATAACATAATTGTATCACATAAAACATCCATAAAGGAAACATAACATTTCCACCTTTCAATCACAAGATATCAATACAACACATTGATATAAAAACATTATGAAAACCATTTTCAATACCAAAATAAAAGAAAAGTAAAACATGGTATTTATTTTTCTTTAAAAAAGGTATGGCTTGTAGAGGAAGCCAAAACTCAAATAATGGTCACGGCGGCGGAGAAGTCGTTGTCGCCGCATACGTACGACAAAAACATTCCCTTTTGTCGTTTAGTAAACAATTCGTATAAAAAATATTCCTTTTGAATAAACGTAAAAGTCAAATGGGTTTATACATCGTATAAAATAAGGATGTGTATAAAACAAAATATGCCTCAATGAAAGGAGATTGAGACGAAGTCCCATACCTCGGGTCCGACTTGACTCGATCGTTCTTTAACCTCCTGAATAATAAACTTGAGTTAATTTCTACTTACTTAATAACCTTTTCAAGTTCATTATTCCTTTTATATTTCTTATTACCATGTCATGAACACTATGTAATTATTTAAGTTATTAACGGTCGTTTTAACGATCATTGGTACTTGAGTCAAAAATATGCTCTTTATAATTACAATTTGTTCTTGTATCCATTATATCCAGAGTTATACTCATGATTTATATATCATATATATCATATATATCCATTATATACATGCATTTATAATATTACATAACATTTAGAGGTAAGAAATGAAATGCACCGTTCATGGAGATGGTAAGTCGTACGTACGCATGAACGCTGCTTTCATTTCTATTTCGTATTTTATATAATGGAATCATAATGATATAAAGGTATATTATAATTCCAGTATAATATCATATATAATACCATAAATTACATCCTTTATACATCCCACATATGGCATTAATGAATCAAATCACTTTGAGGGGGCGGTAGTCCGCACTTCCTAAAATGAAGATATCACGTTTACTCATAATGGTAACCATAAAGGATATGCCAAAAATAAAAAATACAGAAGCTTAAGTAAAACATAAAAATATTATATATAATATATAAATATAGTTACATCTTAATGGCCACCTTTGAAGGTGATATATGAGTGTTGAACAATCATCGTTTCGTGAGGCAGAAATTCATCATCCACGGAAACAGTATGTTCTCTAACCATTAGATGTAGGTGTGTGTAAGTGTAGCTCGAATACTTCTTATAACAACATCCTAGTATATTTAAGATATTTCAGTTGTTACAAAATAAATGAATAAAAAGAGTTTAGGGGGTTGGAGAAGCAAAATAAAATAAAAGGACTCAAGTGAAGACATTACCTTAAAATCGGGTAACTCTCTTTGTTTTGAGCTCAGAGGCTTCCTTGGGAGGACTTCGGTCCAAATTTAGGCTTCAAGGAGTTAGAGAGGGATGTGTATAGACAAAATGGGCAGGTTTTGTCCAAGCCAAAGGCTTTGGATTTGTGGGTAAAGAGGTAGAGGTGGGGGCCTTTTATAAGAGGAGGGGAGGGGCACTCTTGGAAAGTAAAGAAACGTTACTTTATTTTAAAATGAGATTCGGATTTAAGAGGTCCCACATTGATATAATTCAAGGATAAGGTGATGAGGGTTCTAAATATACCCATCCAATAGGTTTTGTACATGTGTAGGTCATATATTTTACATTATCTTTTCATTTTATTCAAATCCTTTATTAATGAGGTAATCGCTGCATCATCATGATATCATAAATAATTTAATATATTTAATGTCTAAAAATTATAAAAAACCCATCATGATGTTGGAAATATTATTTTCTTTCTAATGAATATTTATAGTCAAAAATATGACTTGTATAACCCCATGTAAAAATTGTTTCAGTAAAACATCTCATGTTTGTGTCATTTTTACTTTAACATTAAATAAAAAGTTATTTATGCCATTTCCCAACCAAAGTTGCTCCATGGGGTCCCCAAGTTTACCCATGGATTTTCTTGGTCGGCCATGACACATCCAATGAGGGTAGGACATGTTTCAAGCTCATCTCATATTATTAAAATATTATTTTTACCTTAAACTACACTAATTTCCTCTAATCACGATTAAGAACTTAAAAGTTACTATTCACCAAAAAATTATTTTAATATCATTAAACCACATTTTAATTCTTAATGACAACCATGTATGTCGGATTTTTGAAAATAAAATCATAGAAGTGGCAAAGTTTCATTTAAACGAAAAATCAGTTTCTTTAATTATCACTTAGTGGTTTCACTATTCATCAAAAATTGAAGTTTTTCAGAAAAATACCAAAAATTCACCCTAAGATATATTTGATATTCTGAATTCAAAAATGATGTATATTTTACAAAATTCAAATCATATAATTTACATTAATTAATTTAATAATTAATTCCTGCTATCATGACAAATAGCGTGTTTTTATGAAACAATAAGTATCAAAAGATTGACACTAGTTTAAGTCCAATTTCAAAGTTGAATTGATTCCAATGACCACCATTGGATTAAATGGTAAAAATATATTCTAATTTCACTTTAAAACCAATTCAAAATATAATCTAACCATATAAATAAATTAGATTAAAAAGAGGTTTTGAATTAAAATACAATAGTTTTCACTATTCATTAAAAATGAACTTTATCGGAAAAATACCAAAAAATCACACAAAGTAAATTTTGATGTCCAAATCATAAATAAAAAGTTTATATTCACAAATATATCTTATAAAATTGTCAAAATATATATTTAAAAATGGTTTGCCATTAAAAGGCAGTAAAACAATCTTTTAAAAATATTAGTGTATTCCATGCTTAAGATTGGATTTATTTTCATTTTAAGCCTCTAAAACACTATCTAATTCATTAATAGGAATAGATAAAAATATCTATTATTCATTACTTACTTGGGATGTTACACAAATATAAATAATTTTAGTTTTCTTTGTCATTATTAATTCCTCGATAGATCTTTTCAATTTTAGTTTTATAATTCATAGTTCAATGGAAAATGGATTTAATGAATCTATAAAAGTTATTTTTTAGATTAAGGTTCTTAGTATAATTTGGAAATTTAATTATAGATTTATGAAAATATATTTAGTTTAAAGGGGAGAAAATACATAAAACTTTATCACATTCATTTATAAATCATAAATTGAATTAAAGAATATTATGTTTCCAACATTCATATTGAGAATTTAATTTTTTTACATAAGAATATTGATTTTATGAAGATTTATAAAAAGGGGTCTGAAAACAATATTTATATAATGCTTAATGAGAAAGGAAAATCTATGAAACATATAAATGATTTTATTTATTTATAAAAACTAAATTTCAAGCATGAAATTTGGGTAAAAGAAAGAAATAATTATCCTACATTAATTTTTTTTAAGGAAAAATAGAAAAAATCCTTTTAAGAATGAAAAATGTGAAATTGAATTATGAATATTTAAGTGACATTTAAAGATGTATTGATTTGAGTCATAAAAAAATACATGGATTGAAAATTAATGAATCATATATTATGATGGAGTAGTCTCTAAAAGATTAAATTTTTAATCTTTTAATAGAAAAATAATTACAGTTCTCATTAACTTCTTCACATTCTTCAGAAAGTTTTGTGAGAAGTCCTAAAGCCCAACTAAGATGGATAAACATTCATAATGAATTTTATAAGTATTGTTGAATTTAGTAATGATATTTATCTTGTATTTTTTCACTATGATGATTTATTTGAGAATTAATTTTGTCAAATGAACAGAATTTAGAGGACCTATACATTATCGACCAATGTATCCCTTAAAGAGGTACTTTTTTTTATTGTTATTAAATTGAATTAATTAAAAAAGTATTTTATAATATAATTGATGTTTACTTATTAATTTATTTACTTATTCCATTATGTATCTTGGTCCTTTGAATTTATGTGTGAAAAAAATAAAAAACATACTATTTTATTGCTGAAGGTTACCTTTCACAACAGTTCTTTACCATCTGCTTGAGGTATTTGGATTTAGTAGAGACAATATTCAATCATATAGGGCATGTTAATGATAATAAAAATCATTCTCAAACTAAAAATAAATCATAAATATTTAAAAATTTAGTACAATAATTTGAAAAATTCTCCTCATTTTCAATGATATAGTTACATTTAATATATGAACATAAATATATTTTTGTCAATACCAATATTTTTAATCCATATATTAATAAATAAACGACATAAATTAAAATATATATTAGACACTAGCTAGAAATGAGATGGATGTGTATTGTATTATGTAATGTCAAGATAAATCAGGTTCATTACTTATTGATATTAATCAAATCAATTTATAGATTTATATTCATTATAAGAATATTTGGTAACTTTTAGTCAAAATAAAAAATGTTATTTCTAACCAAATTAGTTTTTCCTGCGTTATATGGTTTTTTTAAATATTTTATTATAAAGTTATATAATTATAATTTGAAAAAATGCAATTTAATTTTTAATTTTGGATGTGAAAATAATTTTTATATGATTTTTTGATACCTTTATAAAATATTTTATTTTATAAATGAATAGTGAAAATATTGATTTTTATAAAAACTGTATTTTCATTTCAAGAATTTACAAATATCAAATTTGGTTTAAAATTGATAAAATGAAAAATTAGTTAAATAATGTTATTAAAATATCAATTATAGTATTTTTAACGAATTTTATACTTTATTTTTTCATGAATACATTTTTATTGTTAAAAATACATTCCTCTAAAAACTATTTTTTCTTATTTTCTGAGTATAATTTTAAATCATATTCTCCTAATTATATGAAATTAATTTTATAAAATGTACTTCTCTTTTTAAATAATCATAATTAATATTAATTCATAAATTAAAATTAATTTTTGGTCTTAATGAATAGAAAAAAAACCCTAAAAATTTGTTACCAAAAATAATGTTAAAACATGTCCACTAAGGATCAAATTGAAGTGATGAGGGTTAAATGACCTAAAACATGTATAAATTATATTTATGGACATATTTAGACCCTATCACATGTAATATTCATGGTCCATTCCTCATCTATTTATCTTGATAAATTCAATATTATATTTTACTCTTTTTAAATATTTCATGTGTTCCCTCTCCCACAATTATAAAAGGGAATCACCTATCCTCTCATATATACAATTAAATAATCTTTTAGGTTGGCCCATATATACACAAATCCATTCATTAAATCCCTCAACATGTCCTAGATTTGTTGGATTGGTCATCAAATCAATATAGTAATACTTTATGTATAAAAATAATTAAGTTGGTTAAAGAAGAGGTTTAGTGCTTAACTGAGTTTTTTCATTTTATTTATTATTATACCTCCTTCAAATATTCTTCAAACGTGAATAAATTATAAAAATAGATTATTTAATATAATTATATTTTTATGTTGATTTAATAACCAATACCCTTCTTTATATTCCATCAAATGAGAAACAAAACAATTGTTCGTGTGTATGGAGAACTACCGCCTTACGAACCAATATAATTTTTTTTCCTTCACCACCTCTTTTGGATGGTTATAATTATGGATTTACCATATATATATTTATTATATTAATGAAAAATTTATCATCCTTTAAATATAAAATATCATATTTTTTCTTACCTTTTCATCCATTGAAAAATGATAACATCATTCATGCACACGTGTGGATTACCACCTCTAAGAAGTGATATGATTCAATGTTCAAAACCACATCACCTAGATAATATATATATATAATTTTATTTAAATATATAATATGAAATTTTTGATAAAATTATCAATATAGAAATATAAAATGACATTTACCTTCCTTCCATCACACTCTTTTAAAAATTAAAATTTTTGTCATGCGTATATATAACCAACCATCTCTATTATTGTAACATAATTCATTTTTCAAAAACATATGTCACGGTTATTTTTAAAAGTATAGTTAATCTATAAAAATTATAACTATTACTTGATTAAGTAACTTTTTAAAACATAGTATTAAATAAAATTAAATGATCAATAAATTTTAAGTGGATTATTGAAAAAGTAAATAATTAACATATGATTATTATTTTGGAAGATAGACAATATATATGATGAGTATGAATCAAGGTAAGAAATGATTTAATTTTAAAAGTCATTTTAAATGTTTTAAAACATTATTTTTTAAATATTTTTCTTCCATATCCATAATCATAAAATTATTTTTTGGATATATTTATTTGGATGTGGATTCATTATAAAAGAAATTCCATACCACTTTTCAATTTCCTTAAAATGTTTTAAAAGTGAATGTTTTTATTTATTTTATATTGAATTTTTTGATAAAAAGTTAAAAGGAATGTTCTATTTTAATGTATATGACTACTGGAAAACTAACCTTTACTAATGGTTTGGAACCGTTACTATAGGCCTCCAAACCGTTGGTATAGCCTATACCAACGGTTTGGCGAACTGTAGCCAAGTAATCCGTTGGGATAGGTCTATACCAAAGGTTTTCCAAAAACCGTTGGTATAGACCTATGCCAATGGTTTTGGAAACCTTTGGTATAGGTAATATGAAATCTATACCAATGGTAATGGAACCGTTGGTATATAAATTCCAAAAATAAAACATCAGCTGGGATTTGATCCCAGGACCCCTCGTTTATCATTGAACGACTCAACCACCAACCTAACATGACTTTTGTGATCATAATTACATAAATATATATATGTATTCTCATAAATATTTTAAATTGTGATTTATATAATGTTCTCAGTATGAAGGTCCGATAAAAAATGAAAGTACTTATACCAACAGTTGTTAAAACCGTTGGTATAGACCTATACCAACGGTTTTAACAACCCTTGGTATAGGTCTTTGGTTGAGATTTTCATTCTGTGGAGGATGTTGAATTTTGGACCACTTTTCCCAACCGTTTGTCCAAACCATTGAAAATGTGGCCAATTTGGGGGCCTTTCCAAACGGTTTGGCCAAACCGTTGGGAAAGGGGACCTATACCAACGGTTTTTGCAAACCGTTGGTATAGAAGCATTGGGAAAGATCTAATTTTCAGTAGTGTATGAAATCAACTGTTGTTCTTGCTACCATAATAATTATTTGATGTTTTTATTCCTTTATAGTATTTCATGTTTTATTCTAATAAAAACATTTTTTCCCTTTGATTTGTGTATTTTCAAAATAGTTTATAAATATAATGGATATTTCAATATCCCGAATTTTTTTTCTTATTGGTGAAAAAGAAATTATTTAACTGAGTATAAAAATATAAATTCAACATTTCTTGTATTATGATTATGTTATGGTTCCCGGGAATTTTTTATGATGATTAATGGGATTAATATATCCCTCAATAATGGGTGAGACTGATATAGATCATGATAATGGGTGATCCTGATAATGTTATAAAAAAATTATGTAAAGGGAAAGACTTAAATGGTTAGGATTCAAGAAATATATTATTGGAATTTTCTAGTTAGGTTATTCCATTTATAAGTGTTATTATAAAAGTTTTATGAAAATGATATCTTATATTACCTACATTGTTTATCTATTCTTGTTTTATTATTTCATAGATATATTATGATTACAAAATTTAAACTGATGAGATTAAGTTTAAAGGGATGTTTATGTACCTTCCCAATAGTGAAATGTATCAATTTCCATGAGTTTTTTATGGTTTAAAAGAAACCTTAAGGAGTTATATTTTGTTCTCTAAGATTCTTCATGAAATGTTTTATGATATTTTTTTGGTGGAGAATTTTTTTTCTAAGGTATAAAATTGATTATTTTTACCCTAATATATATTTTTAAAAAGTAAAAATTTTAAGAGTATTCAAAGACTAGTGATTTATATTATTTCCTTTTATATGACCCTTTCTTAAATTTTTGTGCTCGTCCCACATTTTAAAATTTTTTCATAGGGTTTTATTGATTATTAGGGAGAAGGATGAGGTCAATATGAAAATTAGAAAGATGTTTTATGAAAATTAGACTTATTTTATTTAAACAAAATATTCTGAAAAAATGGATACTGATTGGTAGTGTCCACTTTATGATGTAATATTTAGTTATGTAAGGTTGATGATGTAAATCTATAAAACTATAAACCTAAAATATCTCTAATAATGTAAGGAAATGAATTCATGTCTAAAGAATTAATTTTAATGATTTTTAAGGTTGGGTCATTATAGTTAGTATGAGAGGAAAGGTTTATACACTTTTATAGCTTATGATGATATAATTAAATACATATTAGAGGATATTTTTTATTTTAATGATGATATAGAATTGGAAGATTACCATGTTGGTTCATCTAAACTATTTCATTAAAAAAAATTGTCCACATAAGAAATAGGAAAGATAATGAAGGAAGGAACCAAGAGGAAATTATCCTTCCAAATCAACAACCTAGAATGGTTAGAATTAGAATTGAGAAAATTGTATCTATGATTGATCATTTAAGACAGGATATAAATGGTGGTGGTATACATTCTAGATTATAACCAGATATACAACATATGAAAATGTTAATAGTGTATCATTTTATTAGAGCACCATCCATCATTCAATGGATCTTCTGAGTCGTTAATAGTCGAGGAATGGATTTAATATCTAGAAAATATATTTGAATTAATGGGTTATTCAGATCATAAATGTTCACTCTTCAAATCTACTATTTTGATGGTGAAGTTGATCAATGATGTTCAATGATTAAGAATACTAAAAAATGAATAAATTGATTCCTTGGAATGGGAAATATTTAAGAATATTTTATATTTTAAGTATTTCCCTAAATTGGTTGACTTAAGATGGAAAAAAAGTATTGTAGTTGATGTTAAAATTGGAAGATTCATAAGATGTCTTGGAATAAAAATTCACCTGATTGTAGTAGAACACGTGAAATCAAATTCAAGATAATGATTGTAAAATTAAATGATTTTACTCAGGATTAAAGCCAAGATAACAAATATATTTGACCTCTAATTAATATAAATGTTATGAGAAACTTGTTCACTGTACTATGAAATTATAAACGGCGTTCTTATTTCACCATGTATTCATTGATAATAAGGATAATGTTGGGTCATAAGAGTTTACAATGGCTATAAGAGGGGGTGAATTACAGATTAAAAAAATAAACTAACACAAAAGAAAATTCCAATTTAGTAAAAATGATAAGAATCAGAAATTTTATAATGATGATAGTATTAAAAATAGATATAGATATTTTATTATATATCATATTTATTTATCTGTATCACAGACACACCAATATAACTATTTATTAGAAGGATTTATCACATACAACTTAATAATACTCATGCACAGAGGAAAGTAAAACATGTAAAAATAACCAAAAAAATATTATAATAGTAGGAATGACTTGAAATGTTAATAAAAGAATTTAATATTAGACAATAATAGTTTTATAATTCCTAAATTCTAAGCTAATATTTCCAAAATTTTAATACCTACTATAAAACTTTTGTATATCCTTAACAGAAAATACATTGATTTGATAGATTAGTATGGCTTTGTCTTATAAACCCATGGAAGCCCTTAATCTGATGAATTCGTATCGTTACAAAATTTCTTAAATAATAAAGCTCTTGATATGATATATTAGTGGTATCTTAGTCTTCCTACACCTAGAATACCTCAAATAGATGGATCGTATTCATAGTCTTCCTATCTGAGGAAGCCCTCAATCATTACCAGGATCGGAAACAATAAATACAAAAGAAAAAAAAATCTAAGTAATTTACAATACTCACAAGTATTACTTAGAAATTAAAATATCTAAAAGATTTAAAGACTTGGGAATGAAATTTTCATAATATTTATCTTTAGACAAATTGAGTTGTAAATGCATCAGCTCTAAACTCTTCAAATGACCTCCAATTCTTAGTAAATCTTCCAACGGTCATATTTTTTAGTTAGTTGCAATTTCATCAGATAAATTTCACCTTGATATCTAAAAATGATCTAGATAATGATCTTAAGAGTAAATCATTTAATTGTATGATGTGGTTTAGTTTATCACTTTTTCATTTTCATTCAATGTTCTGTACGATAGATAAAATTTTAATCACTCTGATTATAAACTTTGGATTGCTAAATTTACTTCACTATTTTCTGTCACTCTAATAAACTGAAACATGTTTGATCTAATGTAGAAGTACCAATTTAATCTTCATAGTAATGAATTTTTTTAGTAATATATAGAAGAAATTAGTCTAACCCATGGTTAAATCAATAGTTGGTCTGATGTATTGGATGCACCTTTAGTCTAATTCATAAGATTGAATAATTAATTTTTATATTATTCTTTCATTAGAATAATTTTTATGTTCAGTATAAAATAAGTTTTTCTATAAAAAACAGTAAAACACTCGGGATATAAAAATTTAGTAAACATATTTTTAAGAATTTTTTTGTGATTTCAAAAACTAACAAAATGAAATATAGAAATTAAATTGTTCAACTTAACAATCTCTATTTTTTTTGAAAAGAACGTAACACAACACTTAAAATAATAAAGTATTAGCATTGAAATACTTTTAACCCTTTTTTATTTTAGGAACTTCAAAATATACTTCATAATGAAATTTTTAATTATATCATATTTAAAATCCCCCTGATTTTATGACTTCTTTATAATTGTCATTATTGATTTGATGAAAATTATTTATTTTTCAGATTCTCCCCCTTAATATAAATCTTCCTTAAAAAATCCCATTAATGAAAATTATTATAAATTCTCACCATAGACATCTCAAAACTTTTCCCCCTTTGATTTACAAAAGAAATAGGTAAGGAGCTATATTTTCCAAAAAAATAGATAAGTAAAGAATATGAAAAATATTTGTGAATTAAATATTCATCCAAGATATTAATAAAATAATGTACATCCTAAAGGAATTGGAAGATATCACACATAACGTATTTGGATGAAAACTCATTCACATTCAATATTCATTAATTTTTTTTGAAAATCTACACTAAGATTTTAGTGAAAAATATATCATTCTTTCTTGTGTATATTTTTCAAAACCGATTTAATCTTTGAAATATTTCATGATCTTTATGAGATTATGAAACATAGGTCTTGAGATTCACCAACCTCTACTATATTAATGTAAGTGTCTAATTCTATAAATCAAATTTTGAACTTTCTCACTAACTTTATTATTTTCTTCCTTAACAATGAAGAAATCATCTTCACCTGAATGGATTATTATGTTTTCAAATTAAAAATTATGATTCATTTATTTAATAATTATGATATCCTTATCACGATTTTCAGTAACATAAATGAACTCTCTAATAGAATTCTATGTATCATATATCTATTTATATATTATCAAAATAATCAAAAATATTAAAATAGATTTTAATCATTTCCACAATTTTTTCATCATGTTACTTTGTTTCATTATCAAACTATCATGACCATTTTACTATATTATTGAAACTTCCCCTTTGATCATTTTTATTTAATTTGAAATATTGTATGCCTTCTTTAATGTGAACTAATGATTCTATCAAAACATTTAGTGAATCCAATTTTTCATTCCAAGATTTTGAATCAGTTTACATCTGGCTGTAATGTTTTTTAGGAAAGGAATTGAATCTATTAATTGTTTCAAATATTATCACATATAATGCAAAATCATTTTAGTTTATGTTTCCACAAAATTATATGATTCTGATGGTACCTTTGAAACAATTGTTCTTGATGGATCGCTATATATCTTTTATTTATTTTTTAACTTTTTATTCTTCCTATGAAATCTTTATAATATCTACTTATTTTTTATTCAGATTTTTCTGATAATTTTTATTTGGAATTTTTACCTTCTTCATCCCATTTTAAAGAAAAAATTTCACTCCTTTAGATGATTATTTTACTTCCCCGGAAACATCTATCTCTAAATTCATATCATACTATTATGAAATATAAGAGGTTGATGAGAACAACTCCAGTGTAATTTAATCATTGTTTTTTATTACTATGTTTGGGTTTCTAGTTCTTATTGAACTTATTCCACTTCTTCATGATCTTTTTCTAACTACCCCATATATAGTAGAACACCTTTTACAATTTTCTCAAAAAAATTTGGTTTTTCATTCTCAACTGTCTTTATAATAGATTATAGAACTGATTCTTAGATTATTTTCTCAACTAGAGAGTGAATAAATTCTTCTTTTATTATCTATTTTTCTTTTCATTTGACTATATTTATTGGGAAAACTTATGGAATAACTAAAGATTCCAAAATTTATAATTCAGCATCAATAATTGTCTTTTAAAATGAGGTATGGTTCGAGACACTCCAGTCAGTTGTATAGCTGATACTGGGGAAATGGATGGAACTACATTATTTGAATAATTTTCGACATATTTTGATAATCATTCAACCATTTTATCCTCTTATAACCTATTATTATATTTATTTATTTTATCTTCATCCTTCAATTCATATTCAATTTGAATTTTCATGGCTAATGCCTCATCCTTATTAAGGAAAAATTCAAGATCACGAGGTTTCTTTTGAGACTTATGTTCCATGAAGTTCTTAAACTCACCATCTATCATTGTTTCTAATTTATTTTTCATTCAGGGGGTGATGATTCCATATTTCTTTTGACTTTATCAACGTCTATCTCTTTTTTAGTCCTACATTGGACATGGTTCTATACTTTTTATCTATATTTTTTTTCAACTTGTTTTAAAAAAAACTTCATTCTTGATATAGTTTCTTCACTAATTAGGAAAATATTTTCTTTAATATCATAAGTATAATAATTTGTTTTGAAAACATCCATACATTTCACTAGAAACTTATTTTTTTTATAAAATCGGTGACTTGAATTGGTCTCCCAATTCATGCCCTAAGGGAATTTACCAAAATAAAGGGTTATAAAACAAACACGAGGTGTAAATAGCTTTCTCTAACTAGGGGTTTAGGGGAATAAAATCCGAGGTTTCCAAGAAAAACAAAAAAAAATCTCATATTGCATGAGACAAGTCTGGGAAGCCCTGTTATTGATCTATCAAAGACATTTTCCAAAAAGGGAAGTAGAAACGCAACCTAAAAGCACCCAAAAACAGTTTAATGTTGAATAACAGTGGACATCAGCATTGAATCATCTTTTCCTAAGGAAAAAAGTCAAAAAAATGAAAGCTTCAACCCTGAAGAAGAAAGAAAAAAATAGAATGATAAAAAAGGATCCTTCTTGGTTTAGATAATCAATATTAGGGAACATAAAGGCTAAACAGAAAGCACATAAAACTTTTAGAAAACTAAGGGAAAAAATAAATCTTATTATGATCAGAAAACATCAGTGTATGATCAGATTTTAGGTGAGAAGATTCAGAAGACATGTTTCAGAGGTACATGAACAAGTAAACAAGAATGCATGAAGAGATTCCAACTACCACTCTAGAAACAAAAAACATACCAACCAGACAATCAAAATCAAAAAATTTAAGAATCCTTCACACTTGTAGAACCATGATAATCAGTGTAATCCTTAGACCAATATAGGAAAAAGGACCTTGAAGGAAACAAAACTCCCATCCCAAGGGAAACAGAACAAGTCTCTAGCCTTAAGCATCAAACCAGGGAAATAATAATAAAAATCATTTCCATGGAATTTCATTGAAAATAAAATCAATATGTTTCTTAAATTACTCCACCATCATTATTTACATTCTCTTTTTGATTTGTAGGTAGTTATCTGAAGATATTTCACCATTATTATATCTTTTAAAAACTATTTCATTCTACTCCTTCATCCAAGCTTCCAATTCATCACTCACATACCCATTATACTGATATGAATTCCTCACCATAGGTTCATAATATTCAATTTTTGTAGTATAATTTATGTTTCCTTCATCATGGTGTGTTAGGGGATGTTATGTAACCACCGGCTATGGTGGAATCATGGTTTGTTCTTTTCGAGAGGCCTCTAGGTCTCTAGTGACAATTTTTCTCTAGAGGTTAGAGTAATACTTACATCTTTGTGTCTTTTTAGCACTCAGATTAATGTATCCATTAGAATCAATCATTGGTTTTTTTACCTTTCCATACACTATATTTGAAATAGGCTTC
Source organism: Viscum album (assembly GCA_963277665.1). Lineage (NCBI taxonomy): Eukaryota > Viridiplantae > Streptophyta > Magnoliopsida > Santalales > Viscaceae > Viscum > Viscum album. Next base: position 1,496,082,053 of record OY728155.1, on the reverse strand, counting down.
CCCAATCAAACAAGATTTCTCATAATCATCATGTGTGGATTTAGAAGAATCTGAGTGGGCATTCCTATCCTCCCCATTCAAGGATTGTGATCCATCTATGACAGTGATTTTATCATGCATTTTGGGGGATTCCTTATCCTCGTCAAGAGGCTGAACATTCTGGGGAGTATCCACAACTCTTGAAGATTCATTAGTAGGGGTAAGAGGGTCAAAATTCTTATTACCAGAGTGTTCACCAAGAGCATTGGTCATCTGCCTGTGATCTCATTTTTCAACATAGATTTAGTTGGTTCTTATAATGGGATAATAATTATAATATTTTATTCCGCAAATCATTTAATAGTGTCCAATTATAAGATAATCAATGTAATAGTATGGGAGGTTTTCAAAGACAGCCATTTGGAGGAATCCAATATCATCATTTTGTATCCAAATTCGGGATGGAAGGGAAAACGAAAAATCGATTTCTTCACACATTCAAGCAATAGAGGGTCAAGAAAGGATTCTAGTAGCAATGTATAACTTGAGGGGTTTCCTAATAAGAATAACAATAGAAAAAAAGGACTTCATTCTTAAATAATTGAAGTGGAAGACCGGGGAATAATAACCTAATTGGGGAAATTGGAGGAACAAAATTAGTGTAGAAATCAAGGGACCATTTCAAAACCTTTATGGAACAACCACCGAAGGACCATGAACCTCTCATCCATTGCTAATAAGAGTAATTTTAAGACAAGTAATGAAAAATAACATGCAAAAAATTTAAAATACCAACATGAGAGTTCACAAAACCAAGATCTTACAATGTTTTTCTGAGGAAGAATAAATAAGGCATGTACTTTATAAACGTTTCAACAAGAACGAAGTGTAAATTGGAATCCAAGAGCCTAACCTCTTCCTTTGAGAACAATATCACAGAAAGTCCCCTATTTCAAAATTTCATGGAATTCATTTAAGCTTTTTTAATTTATTCCACCATAAAAAAACATTCCATGATTTATATGTAATAGGTATATAAGGAAATATAAGATGAAAATGTCTTGAACCATAAGAGTGTACATATCACCATTTATAGGGATTAGATAACCCTAAATCCACATGGTTACTACTCCCGCAGATAATGTGAGGTGAGAAGTCTTACTTACTTTCTCAAATAGAGTAAATAGAGATATTACGGCCTTCAACTTTACAAAATTCACATGTTTTTATAGAATATTATGTGAAGGTAAATAATATTATCCTTAAAATGGTAATTTTATTACCTAAATGAATTAAAGATAAGATGTTTTATATTCCTGAAGAAAAATTGTAAAAACCATTTCTTTTTTATCTTCTTGGGAAAGAAACATTACTGACATATAAAATTATTTTACTATATCTAGGTAACATTTTTCAAAATACTTATCTTGTTTTCCAACACATATTTTTTCCCAATTATGAAAATAAATTATCTTTTTATGAAAATAATAATTTTTTCAGATATGGATCTATAAATAGGTCTTTATCAAAAAACTTCTCTCTTGATAAAACCTTCAGTAGTAGACACGTACTAAGCTGGAGCTGATGATCGGATGAATGAAAAAACTTTGGACTGATAATTAATAGAGGTAGAGAGATTCTAAGTCAAAATATTTGGAAATTGATATGGGACACACAATTACCCACCCTTATATAAGAAAAAGTTGTTATTGTTGATCTTCCAGATAATTGAATAGCTCATATTAAAATTCTTTATATGATCTGATTGTCAAGATTTAATTGAAGAATGATTTTAAATAAAATTCAAAATAAATAATTTTTTAAATAAAACATTTATCATATTAAATAAAAGTCTAATTAGAGGTAAATTTTAGGTTGTAAGAAATTAAAATTTTAAAACTAGTACATAATAGAAAAATATCATTGATAAACTAATTTGATAAATAATTGAAAAAAATAAAAGAATAACAACTTCTAGAGTAAAAATGTTTCATCAATATGAGTAGCATGTTTTTTCTGGTTTTTTTAAAAGAAATTGATTATGATAAATTTTATAACAAGTGTATTTTAGGAAATTTTATAACAATTTTTTGTTCTGTTGATATTTTATCTCAGAAAATTTTTATCACATTTTTGGTTCTATGGTTCTTTACAAAAACTCTGATGTTACAAAAAATTTATAAAATTTTTTAATTTGAAAAAGATAACGATTCAAAAAAAATATAAAACTAAAAATTTTACAAAAAAATATTTGTATGGAAATATAAGTTTTTTAGAAACTAAAATTTTTATAAAAACTGAAGGTTTTAAAAAACTGAAAATTCATAGAAAAATATAATTTTAGAAAAATGGTTTTAAAACTAGAGAATATATACTCCTCTCTCTGAAAAAGATTTCATTAATGTTAGAAGATTGGTAAATAATATGTAGATATGAATAATCAATTAACATCGGTCATTCCTAAATTTTATTTAATATATTATAATATATCGAAACTAAGAAGTTTAGTAAAAATATCAGTAAGTTGTTTTTACATTCCAATTAACTATAAAATGATATCTCCTTTTAGTGTGTTTTCCAAATGGAAATGGTGTCTTATGTCTATGTTCTTGGTATGTTATTGATGTACTAAGATTTTACTTAAATCTATGGTACTAGTTTTTTCACATAATATTTTAGCATTTGTAAAACTCATCCCATAGTCTATGAGTGTGTATTACATCCACAACACCTGAGCACAAAAAATTATAGCTTCCACATATTCACCTTTAGCAGTGGAAATATATACTGAGTATCAATTCTTACAAGACCAGGAGATTAAATATTATATAAAGAAATGACATGATCTTGAAGTATTATTCCTTTCCATTCTAAATCCACAAAATTCATCATCCAAAAAACTTTGTAACTCAAGAACATTTTGATAACAGTAAAAAACCTAAATTCATAGTTCCCTTAAGATAATGGAAAATTCATTTAACAACTTCAAAATGGGAAACTTTCGGGCTTTCTTGATATCTAGTACATAAGCATAATAAAAACACTAAATCCTAATTACTATATGTTAAGTAAATTAAAATTCCAATAATTCCTCTAAATTTATTTAGATTAACTGGTTCCCCAGCATCTTGAGGATCTAAAGTGTTTGAGGTTCCAATAGTGTACTAATACATTTAGTGTTTTCATACCCAAATTTCTTAAGAATGTCTTTTATATACATATGTTTAGTTATAAAATCTCTTTATGTTTTTATAAAATTTTAAAACTGATAATGTATGTTAACTCACCCATCATACTCATTTCAAACTTATATTTCATAAGATTCACAAATAAATATGTTAAATATGTTCGATTTGAACAAAATATAATTTCATAAACATTGATTTATAAAATCATAATGTTTTTAATATCCTACTTTATTAAATTATTTGAATCTGTAGCTCCCTTAACAAATTTTTTTTGTCGAAAAAATCTTTTTAACCTATCATACCATGCTCTATGGGAATGTTTGAGTGTATAAAGTGACTTTGAAAGTTTATAAATATGTTCTATATGTTTTTTATTTTCAATACCAAGTGGTTTTTTGACATAAAATTCCTCCTAAAAATATCCATGAATAGAAACACAGTTCACATCCATTTGAAATGGTTTGAAATGAAATAATGCTTCATAATCTTGAAGTATACAAATAGCATCAAGTCTAGATTCTAGATAATAGGTTTCATTGTAGTCTATTATATCTTTTTTTATTATAACCTTTATAAACAATACTACATTTATTTCTAACCATTATACCAATTCGATTATATTTTTTTAGAAAGACTCATTTTATGCCAATTATAGAAGTATATTTAGTTCGTTTGACCAAGGTTGAATCTTTGTTCCTATTATAATCATTGAATTAATATTTTATAGATTTTATCCAGTATTCGTCACCTAAGGCCTCATTATGATTTTTAGGTTCACATCTTGATAATAATTCTAGATGTTAAATTTCAATTCTTAAAGAACTTCTAGTTATAACTATTTGCTCTACATCACCAATGATATTATAACTATTATGATACCTATGAAACAAATGATTTATTTTATTTTTAAAGATATTTTCTTCAATAATAGGTTGAAAATATTATTTAGGTATAAATTTTGATAAATATTCTTTAATTTTTCTCTCATGAGAATAAATTTGTAACATATGTTCAAAATAAATTTTAAAAATAACTTCTGAATATATAGGTTGGGTTGTTTGAAAATAAAAGGATCAGTTTCATCAAACATAACATTTATTATTTCCTCAACAATAAATTTATTATTATTAAAAACTCTATAAGACTTACTAGTTATAGAGTAACCTCAAAATATTCCTTCATCATATTTTAGAGAAAATTTATTTAAGTTATCTTTAGTATTCAGAATGAATAATTTCCATCCAAAAACATTGAGTAGAAATTTTTTGGTTTTTTTCAGTTCCACAACCCATGAGAATTTTTATTAATAAAAGGGCTAATTAATACTTTTTATAGTATAAAATGCAGTACTAACTATTTCTGACCAAAAAAATGTATCAACTGATTATTCCCTCAGCATGGTCTAAGTAATCTCTTAAAGAAATATATTTATTCATTTAACTACACCATTTTGTTTTGGAGTTCTAGGATCCTAAAAGTTATGTTTAAAAAAATTACAGCAAAATGTTTCAAAATTAGAATTTACAAATTATCCACCATGATCATTATGAATAGTTAACAAGGTAAGGTTTTTCTCATTTTTAACTCTAGCTATGTTCCAAAATAGAAAAAGTATATGGATTTTCATGCTAGAAAACAAACCTAATTTTATCTATTGTAATCATCAAATAAAAAATATAGAAAGTTTTTTCCACCGACACATCTAGTTTATGCAAGACCAAATAAGTTCATGTGAACTAATTGTAATGAATCAGAATTTGATACTTCACTAATAGATTTAAATCTTGACTTATATTACATAACAAATTAACAAGGATCATAGAATTTACATTTATTGAACCTATGTTTTTTAGGTCCTTAACAATTCCTTTCATAGACATCGTATCTAATGTTATAAGATTACATTGTCCTAATATTCTATTCCATAACTATGAATGATCTTCCAATTCCCTAAGACATGATAAGTCTTGGATTTTAAAAACATCCAAGTTTGATGTGTAAACATTATCATGCTGATTGGTATAAATAATCAACTCATCTTTATAACTATAGATGTTACATATTTCATTCCTGAATTTCATAATATAACCCTCACCACATAATAGGTGTATTCTTATAAGGTTGTTCTTAAGTACTAAAATAAATCAAACATTCAAAATTAATGTCTTTTCTAGAATAAAAATATTACCTATACTGAAAATTTCTCCTTTATAATTATATTTGAAAGTTACATTTCCACATTTTATCATTCTGATCTTCTTGAACAATTTTTTTTTACAGTCATAGTTTGTAACAACCGCTGTCCATATACCAAATATTTTTATTCTTGATAATTTTTTAAGTATTATGAAAAAGAACATTAGTGTTTCGGAACCCAAACCTTCTTGGGTCAGGTATTGTCAAAAATTAAAATTTTTTGTAACCACATTTGTCCAACATTATTATTTTAGGGAAATGTCATTTCCTTTAACAAATAAACTTTATGAAATTATAAAGATTGAACTCTATTTAAAGAAAAATTATTCTTCCATTTCCCATAAATTTGAAATTTTTTGAAAAAGGGATCACTCTTTAGAACAATGTAATTATCATTTAAAATTGGGTTCTTATTAGTAAAATCCATTCCAGATATATCTCTACGAGGTCTAATTTATTTATAAAATTTTTCAATGATTTCCATCCCATAGGTAAACATAAATAAATATTTCTGCAAACTAGAAATTTCATATTTTAGTTTTATAACTAATTTATTATCCTCTATAGAACTAATATTCAATCTATGTTTTACAGAATCATTTTGCAAACAATTTTTCTCAAAAATATATTTTTTATGATTTTATGAAATATTTTCCTTATCAAAATTTGTTTTATAATTTTATTTGGTAAGATTTGATATTTCTTAATTTAATGTATTAATTCATTAATTTTACTTTTCAGTTTTACCTTGAGAAACTTCAAATTTTCATGAAACTTTATAATTTTCATTCATATGAAGTTTTCCAAATATAGATACTTCTTCAAAACTAGGTAAGTTGTTATCCTATTAATATGAGGAAGATTATTAATCTGAAATATAAAATTATTATCATCATAACTGTTAGGGTAATTAGCATTTAAAGCATGTTTTTTAAGTGATTCATAATTTTTTACCTTTTCTATAATACAATTATTCACATTTGGTATTTTTTAAATAAATTGATATTCCTCTATCTGTAACTTTCATTGTCTAAAGAGTTATTAGATGAAATATCTCCTCCACTTTCAATCCAAGTTTCGTAGGATTTCAAATTCTTCTTTCTATTTTTCTTATTAGACTTAGTATCATTTTTACCTAAATTTTATTCCTTTTTATATTTCCTCTTTAGCATAGGACAATCATATATGATGTGTATTTCATTTTTATATTAATAAAATAAAACTTTAGAAGATTATTTCTTTTCATTCTTATCCTTTTGAAATTTCTTTTATCCTTATTGAAATCCTTTATTTCCAAAAAAAATTCATTCTTCTTGAAATATTTTTCAATTCATTTACACTTTTTTTGACTATAATCTAATTCAATAATTACTTTCTTATTCTTTAAATATTTCACAAAAAAATTAGGTAATTGAATTTTAGTAGGAAAGTTATATGTATTAATAAAAGAAACTCCTTCATTATTCTTTTTCATCTTTTAAGTATCTATTTTTATTTTTCCTTCATACTGCATAAGGTTAGCAATAAGGTCATCTAAAGTAAGATTCGTAATATTCCTTGTGCCATCCAAAGTTATCATTTTGGATTCCAATTCATTAGCCATAATTTCTATAGTATTTTCATCCAATATTCAATTTTTTAAGATATTTATCTCCAAGGGAATGTAAACAATTAATGATAGTCATAAATCATCAATGTATCTCTAATATAGATTCAATAGGTCTGAAATTAGGATCTAGATAGTCAGCTCTCATCATAGCTCTTCTAGTGTCAATAAATTTAGAAGTTCCAAAGTGAGTTACTTATAACTTTTTTCATATACTATTTTATGCTTCACGTGAAGAAATATGGCTATATATATTCCTTATCATAGAATAAATTAGAGTATTCCTTACTATATAATTAATTTTATATTCTAGATTTTCTGAATGAGTAAATTTAGTGACTTCATTATCCAGAATTTTATTATCTCCAGTAAGCATTACAAACTTTTCAATGTTGTTATTGTTAATGAAATTATTCATTTTTTTTCTCTAATACTAATAATAATTCCAAAAAAATAGGTGGTCAACTAGGATTAATATGTTAAAGTATACCAAAATTATTTACCTTCCATCTTAAATATAATAAAAAATCTTTTTTACAAAACATGTTAGTGTGAAAAAAATTATAAAAAAGTATTTTGTAAAAAAATTGTAATAAAATTGTAGATGATAATGAAAGTAAAAAAAATCAACAGGTAAAGAGGTAGTACCCACTCTAATATTAATTTTTAGATCATATGAATTTATGATGGCTACAATAGGGGCAAGGAAGGCTCGGGGCTAGGCTATTCCTGACACCCCCGAAAGTTTATTAGAAAAAAGACAAAGGACACTACAGACAAGGGAGGGGCGGGGTCAATCAACCAACGCCCAAAAGACCTTAACAAACACACACCCAAAGGCCGCAAAAAAAAGCAAAATCAAAAGAAGAAAAGACACAAAGCCAAAAATTTATTTGACTCAACCTTTTTCCAATGATCATAGTGTTAAAATGTGTTTGATATATTTTACGATATATTATATTTATTTATCAGTTTCACAGATACACCAATAAAACTATTTATTAGAATGATTTATCACCTAAAATATTCTAATACACATGCACAACAAAATATAAAACATATAATAAGAAGTTAAAAAAAATATTATAATAGTGATAATGATGTACATTATTAATAAAATAATATACTAATTAACATTATGAGTTAATGAGGTCCCAAATAATTACTTGAGATATCCATAGTTTTGAAACCTATTGAAAATGGTATGTCTTTCTTAACTAAGAAATCACTCGATCTAATAGATCGGTATGGATCTGTCTTCCAAACCCCTAGAATTCATTGATGTAATGGATCGATGTCATCTCTATATTTCTTAACCAATAAATACCTATATACGATATATCAATGTTAGATCTGTCCTCCTAGACTAGTAATCCCTCAATCTAATGGATCAGATTCACCTTCCTTCTATCCATGGAATCCCTTGATCAGTACCAAAATTGGACATATTTAATGAAATGTAAAAGGTTTTATAAGGAATTTACAATCCTCACAAGGATTAATTAGAAATTAAATACTCTAAAATATTAAAATTCTTAGGAACAAGATGGTTGTGAATGAATTGGTTCCCATATCTTTAAATGAATTCCCATTTATTGGTAATCTTCAAACAGCCAAATTCCTAATTTTGTTTCAATGGCCTTGGAAAGCATTCACTTCAATAGGTTATAGTGATCTGGATCATGATCATGACACTAGAGAATTTATTTTTCCTACATCTTTTAGTTTATAACCATTAAATGCTATTATGTATTTTATACAATATCTATGATTATAATCACACTAATTATAAACATTGGATTATCTGAGGGACTTCACTATTGATTTTCACACTAATAAAATGAACACAGTTTAATCTGATGTATCAGTACCAATGTAATTCTAATTTTCATGACTTTTTTCAGTCCAATAGATGGGACAATAGTTTAACCAATGGTCAAAACAATAGTTTTTTTGATGTATTAGAGACACCTTCATTTTTATACATCGGATTCAAAAATTAAATTTTATATTCACGGGTCATTAGAACAATATATATATTGGGTATTAAAGAATTTCTTTTTAAAAAAACATACTAAAACACTTGGGATATGAAAATTTAGTAAATAATGTTTTAATAATGTTCTTATGAATTTCAAAACTATCAAAAGGAAAAGTAAAAATTAAAATATTCAACTCAACAGAGACAATGAAATCTAGGTACAAGGAAAATGGGAATAATACATTGATGAAATATGAAGGTATGAAAATCATGTTTTCATTTTGTGATATGTGTGGTAAAAATCACCCTTGAGAATTTATTTTGATATATGGGATAAAATTATGATGTGGTAAATTTGGGAATATAGATTATGATTACAAAAAAATCTCTTTCTAGTGGTAAGACTAATTCTGATATGCATAAATTAATGTGATTGAAATGTAATGAGATAGGTCATTATACATAAGCATGTGCAGATAAGAACATGAATGATAGAAAGCAACAACATTACAAAAAGAAGGGTGTGGTGAAATCCTTCTCGACTACTTTTATTGATGTTGGTACATCGGATAATGTTTTAACTGGTATGAAACATGTTTATTTAGATTATACTAATGTCCTGTTTGATTTGATTTCTATATATTCTTTCGTTAAAGGGATATTTTATTGTAAAATGAAAATTTCACCCCAATAAATGATGTTATAACTTTTATTAAAAACTATGGTTAGTATTAAGGAGATAAGAATTTACAAACATCTTCTTATGATCATCTATTGAAGGTTTTTTCCTTATAACCAATCTTGGTATTGATTGCATATCAATTTATCAAGCCAATATAGATTTAATATACAAATAATTTATTTTCTAATTTAAGTTTTTTTGATTATTAAGAATCAATTGGTATATTTTATAACATATCAAGTGGATAAGAAAATGTTAAGAGATTGAAATAAAATCCACATTATTTTTAATATTAAAAATAATAGAATTGTTCATATTAATTATGTCATTATAGTAAAAGAATATAATGAATTTTTTCTAATAAGTTACCTAGCATTATACCATATTGGGGAGTTGAATTTACTGTTGACTTAGTGTCTGATGCTAAGATAATTTCAAAACCCCCTTATCATATGAATAAAGAAGAAATTCTATAATTGAAAAAAAATTTATGGGAATTTATTGATAATTATTTCATCCCTAATATCACTTCACCATGGGGTACCCCTATTTTATTTTTTATAAATAAAGATGGTTCCATGAGGATTGGAGTCAATTAAGATAATTTAATAATGTTACGTTTAATAATAAGTATATGTTGCCTCATATTGATGACTTTTTTGATCATCTATAGATATTTAAGTATTTTTTAAATGTTGATCTAATTTTTATGTACCATCATCTGAAGGTGAAGGAAGATGAAATCTCTAATATTTCATTACATACTAGGTTTGGAAATTATTAGTTTATGGTTATTCAATTTAGGGTGATAGATGATCTAGCTCTATTAAATTATATTATGAATAATGTTTTACATGAACATTTGGATATGTTTTTTTCCATATTTATTGATGATATATTTTTTTATTATAAAATTCAGGAGGATGGTGAAAAAAATCTAAGCAGTTTTCTACAAACTATGAAAGAAAAATATTTATATGGAAACTTTAGTAAATCATACTTTTACCTGTATAATACACAATTACATGGATATATCATAAATAAATATGTAATAATTGTTTATCCAACTAAAATTAAAGTGGTTAATGAATGGTCAAAACCTAAACAATTTGACTGAGATTCACATTTTTTTATTACCAAGCTTTTACTGGTGATTTTATTAAAATATAGCATGGTTTTCTATCCCACTGACTATGTTAATATTAAAGGTAGTTATTTTCATATAGATAAAGGAATTTATTGAATGTTTCCATGAATTTTAAAAAAATAATATTAAATTATCCATTTTCCCCTACAATCCAAAAATGGTAAATTTGTTCTCCACAGCGATGGTTAATTGGAGGTATTAGGTTGTTTGTTAATGAATAATGATCAAGTAATTTCGTTTCATTCATGTTAATTAAAACATAATTGGGAAAATTATCATGAACATGAATTTTAATAGGTTTTTTAGTGTTTCCTTCAAAAAATTAGGGATATAATTTATATCGAGTAAAGTTTGTAATATATAATGATCACAAAATATTATGTATCTATTCACTCAAAAAGTGTGCACATGAGACATAATAGATATCTAGAATTGATAAATGATTATGAATACACAATTAATTACCATCCAATTAAAGGAAACAGAGTAGGTAAGGGTTTTATTTGGAAGTAAAATGCTCAATTTTCTATGCTATATCTGGAATGTGATCCTCTGGTTAATTATTTAATAAATGGTTTCTTAATAATTATGGATGCAATAAATTTCTCTGGTTTGTTTTAGGTGTTAGAGAAATTTTATTTATTAGACAAGATTAAGCATTCTTAGAAGGAAGATATTTTTTATTGGTAAATGTATACTTGATTAAAAAATATAATTTTCATAAATTTAATATTAAAAAATATTTTTTTAGAATCATAAAAATTTTATGTGTTTCATGTGAACCCAAGTTAAAGAAATATCAATTGAGTGAGGCTCGTAGAACTCAATTTTTTATCCATATTCGTAGTAAAAATGTATAGAAACCTTTGGGTATATTTATGGTGGTAATGAATAAAAAAATATATTTCAAATTTTACAAAAAAGTTTTTGAAATTTCAAAAGGTTAAAACTAAACAAAAAATTATAAAGGGTATGCTTTAGGATATTCTAGTTCTATAATGGAAATGGGAGAATATATCTGTTTATTTAGTTGTTTGATTGCCAAATATATCTCAAGGTAAAAAATTGATATGGGTTATTATTGATTGATTAATGTAATATGTATATTTTATTCCATTTTAGATAATAAATATACACATCAAATTTCTCATATTTTTGTCAAAGAAATAATTGGATTACATAGATTCCCTCTCTCTGTTGTATTTGATCGTGACTCTGGGTTTTCAAATGATTTTTTCAAAATTCTTTGTAAATCATTATGTATAGAATTAAATTTATGTTTATCCTTTAATCCTAAATTAGATGGACAGTGAGAGTAAATGATTCAGACATTGGAGGATATTTTCTGAGACTATTAAATGAGTTATCTAGGAAGTTTTGATCAACATCTGACTTTGTTTGAGTTCTTACGAAAACATTTTTTCATTCCAGATACATATAAGGACCATGCCTTAAAATGTTACTTAATCTAGAATTTTATTCAAGAATATAAATTATTACACATTCAGGATGTTTTTGAGTTTAGAGTTTTAGATAATTAGGATACCTTACATACATAACATAACACAATCATACAAGATGATACTACTAAAAATAGTTTCAATTGTTTCAAAATATAAAACATTAAACCATAATGCATGAATTCTTTGAAAAACCTTTACATTATTCAACATGACTCCCTTATTTCTCTTACCCATCCTTATATCCTATAAAAATAGTTTAAAAACTTGGGATGAGTATAAAACTCATTAAGGGATATAAAGATAAAAAGCATTAATCAATTGATAACATAAAAACTAATAAAATTCCATAATCATAAAAAATCATATGCAAAGAAACATTATGTAGTTTCCGTGGGAAATATTCACCATATCACTCTTAAATTCACCCTTACACATGGAATAACCTTTTGGTAAACTTCCATATCTATAGTACCCAATTCATTGGAGAGATATAATGGGGTCACTCATCATATCTTGAGCAATAATGGGCTCAACCCAACATATCTTGAGCTATAATGGGCTCAAACCAACATATCATGAGCTATAATGGGCTCAAAACAACATAAATAATGTCCAAGGAACATATCATGGTAATAATGTATCTTGAAATTAGGAGAAACCTCTCATTACATACATATAAAAAACAATCCTTTTTAAATTAATTAAAGAGTGTTTTAAAATGATTTTTAAAGGAAAGTCCCTTAAAATATAAATGGAGTGCAAATTAATATAATGGATATGTGTATACACTATAAATACACATAGTGAAACATAATATAAACAAAAATTCATCATAACAATAATCTTAATACCACATAATGAATAAAGAAGAAGGTTAACCCAAAGAATGGAAATTGGGTTAAGAATTCCCTTACCTCAGGATTGTCTTAATTCAAACTTTTTTAAACCTCATGTATAATGGTTAAAAGAGTGTTATTAATATCTTAAATAAAAATATACATCTTTATAATACCCTATATGATCATTTCATTACATCATTTCACCCTTTAATTGTATGTATTTTGTTCCTTTCATTTTTTGGGTGCGTTTCTTTACATGATTTCCATGATTGGTTCACAATGAATATTCTTGTCGATTGGAAGTGAAACTATAGAATTGGAATGTAAAGTTAATTAAATATTTATAGTACCGTAAATTATACCATTTATCATTTAGAAATTTTATATGAGGATGATTCATAAGTTAAAACATTAATGATGTTCGTTTAGATCATTTTAGTGGTTCTTTGATAATAAATGTTGACACTACTTGAGAAAGTAACCAAAAAGATAGAAAACCTTTGGATATTTAAAATCCCAAAGAAATATTCAAATAGTACAAAGGAAAATCAATAATACTCCCAAAGAGCTTCACGACGATGTAGCTTCATCGATCTATCCAGTCAAACTACGCGGTCGAGCTACACGGTCGAGCTACCCGGCCTCCATACACGGCTGAACTTCGTGCCAGAAGATGTTTTATGTCCCTACATGGATCACCTATGCAACAGAACTGCACGAATTACCTATGCAGGCAACATCTCTTCGACTAGGATCATTCGTGCCTATAAATAGAGCCTTTGGGCTCCCCATTTTGGGACTGAAAAAAAAAGTGAAAGACTCTCTAAAACTCCCATTGTGTAGCTCTTTCGCCTAGATCTCTCAAATTGTCTTAGGTAGCTCTCCAAACCACGAGATAAGAGATAATTTAATGGTATAGGCATGTTTTGAAGTTTTTCACATTCTTCAGTCATCATCCATATCTGCGTGTTATATCTGCGTGCCATACCTATGCGGTATACCTACATGGTAGACTTGTGCGCCATACCTACACGATACAACAATGCAGAGTACCTACGTGGCATACTTGCATGAGGGACCTACACGACCATCTCAAGTACCTAATTTTTAAGCCATTTATGGTAGTTTATCTCCTTATTTGGTTCCCTTATCTGAAAGGGACTAAATTGAAGCCTCCACCAAAACCTCCTAACTTATCAAACATTTGGGAATGGCACATCAGTGTGTCTTCTATTTGGGTTTGTATTTTTGCAGTCAGAGGTTTCCCATATTCATTTCAAAATGGGGTTAAGATTCATGGGATGTTTTCGGGTTTTTATATCCTCATTCACATGAATCTTTCTCCCAGAAATAGTGTTGGGAAGTTCCCAATTTGGAGGAGGGTTGGTTACTGGCCTTTCCCTTCTCAAAAAGGTGACCTGGAACCTCAGGTCTCCGGTAGGGAAGGTACACTTTGCACTTTCTATTCTGTGCAAGTATAAGAGAAGTATCCCTCCCCTACTAGAACCAATTTCAGGGCATCCATCCTAGTATAAACCCCTAACCTTCACCCCTTCTTCCTTACATTGGACCCTTGTCCAATGTAAATAGAACAGAGGGAAGGCTTGTCGGATTGCCCTCTTCCACAGTCGACCAGCCCTCTTCCATCAGCGGAGGAGAAAAAGTGTGAAGTGTCATTGTTGAATATTTCACATCCTCTTGTTTCTCACACCGATCATGACTCACGTGGTCTTAGAGATCTGTGATGGTTACAACATGTGCACAAACACTCAACCAAGGAACTATGAGAACTCTAATTCCTGTATAAATCAGGATACGTAGGAAGCTCTTTCAGAGCCCGAGCTCATTGTATATCCTCCTTAGGAATCAAACACTAATTCCCCCAATTTTGACATCCTCCTTAGTAAATAATCCTCAAATTCAATCCTCAAATCATTGAGGCATCCTTTTTAAGAAGTAATACTAAACTTCATCGAACTACGTGGTCTTTGATTCCCATCCATATGGGATACATAGGAAGCCTCCTTGAGGTTCAAACCCAACACTTCAAATCAACACTGTTCTCCTTGGGCCATATTCCCAATAGGGTATGACCCTACTTGGAAACTCATATCCTTTCCAAGTTCCACAGGCTGCTTCAGCACAAATCCCACACTAAGATTTAACTAAGAACCTTATTTTTATAGGTTCTTATCACATGACCATAAAAGGTATGATGTGTCCTACTAAGCATCACTGAACTACGAGGGTTATGATTTCTTTCACAAGGATTTGTAGGTATCTCATTTTATGAGCACAACCCTAAGATTAGAAACAAACTTTTGTCTCCCTAGATGACAATAAATTCTAGAGTGCCCCACTAAGTGGATTAAAAACTATTATAATCATAACGATGATTAAAAGAATCTCTAATAGTTATATTAAAGGATACTGTTGATGGAAAACCTCGAATACATACAGATGTTTACATTTATGAAGAACCTTGAATGCATACTGATGATTCTGAAATTTTACACATGTTAATAATTGATTGAAATTTACAAGGGATTATTATGATATACTTGGTGAATTAATAATGATTCATGAAAATATTTTAATTTTACAAATAGAGTCCCATAGTGGACAACAATTCCCCCCAAAAAGGGTTTGATGAGTCTAACCTCTCATCCTCTTGACAAATGCATGTTCTTAAGTTTCGTAAAGTTCAAAACTTAACGAACGCCTGCCTTTGGAAACCAAGTCCTATTTTGGATAAAGAACAGTTGGAAGTATCATGTTCCATGAATAAATACAATGGAAACCGCTTGGAAACAGTGATTCACGTCTAAGCCAAGTGATTAGAACATTGTTTGGATTTGACTACAAAATCATCCACATAAAATTCAACAACTTTCCCTAAGAAGGGTTGGAAGATATGGTGTATGGCACGTTTGTATGTCTCGCCTGCATTATTTAAGACAAAGGGCATTACCTGGTAGAAAAACACACCTTGAGGAGCTCTAAGGGTTGTATATTCTTTATCCTCAAGGTCTATTTGAATTTGATTATACCCAGAATATCCATCCATTAAAGAAAGAGTTGTGTAGTCAGTCGTTTCATCAATTAGAAGTTATGTAATTGGGATTGGAAAATCATCTTTAAGACAATGCCGTTTAAGATCTCTAAAAAAAATGCAGACTCTAATTTTCCGAAAATAGGACATGATTTCCAAAGGCAGACGTTCATTAAGTTTTGAACTTTATGGAACTTAATAACATGGATTGGTCGAGAGTATGGGAGGTCGGACTCATCACACACTTTTTGGGGGTAATTATTGTCTACTCTGGGACTCTCTTTGTTAAATTAAAATATTTTCATGAATCCTTATTAATTCACCAAGTATATCATAAGTATCCCTTATAATTTTCAATCACTTATTAACATTTGTAAAATTTTAGAATCATTAGTATGAATTTAAGGTTATTCATCAAAGGAAACATCTGTATGTATTTGAGGTTTTCAATCTATGGAATCCTCTAATATACCGATTAGAGATTCTTTTAATCATTTTTATGATGGTACTAGTTTTTCAGCCACTCAGTGGGGAACTATGGAATTTATTTTCATCCAGGGAGATGAAAGTTTGTTTTAATATTGGGATTGTGATCATAAAATGAGCTACTTACGTATCCTTGTGAAAGGAATCAGATCCCTCATAGTTTAGTGCTGCTTAGTAGGACACATCATACCTTTTAAGGTCATGTGATAAGGACCTCTAAGTGGAAGGTGCTTAGTTTAAATTTAGTGTGGGATATATGCTGAAGCAGCCCGAGGAACTTGGAAAGGATATGAGTTTCCAAGTATGGTCAGACCCTATTGGGAATATGGACCAAGGAAAACATAGTTGATTTGAAGTGTTGAGTTTGAAACTCAAAGAGGCTTCCTACGTATCCCATATGGATGGGAATCAAAGCCCCCGTAGTTCTATGATGTTTGGTCTTACATCTTTAAAAGGATGCCTCAATGATTTGAAGAATGAATTTGTGGAATATTTTCTAAGGAGGATGCCCAAATTGGGGGAATTATGGTTGGATTCTTCAGGAGTATATCCAATGAGCTCGAGCTCTGAAGGAGCTTCCTACGTATCCTGATTTGAACAGGAATTAGAGTTCTCGTAGTTCCTTGGTTGAGTGTTTGTACAAATGTTGTAACCATGACATATCTCTAAGCCCACGTGAGTCATGATAAGTATGAGAAACAAGAGGATGTGAAATATTCAACAATGACACTTCACACTATTCCTCCTCCGCTGATGGAAGAGGGCGCATCGACGATGGAAGAGGGAGAGGTGACGAGCCTTCCCTCTGTTCTATTTATATTGGACAATGGTCCAATGTAAGGAAAAAGGGGTGAAGGTGAGGGGATTATACCAGGATGGATGCCCTGAAATTGGTTCTGGTAGGGGAGGGAGAATTCTCATATACTTTCACAGAAAAGCAAGTGCGTAGTGTACCTTCCCTACCGGAGACCTGAGGTTATGGGTCACCTTTTTGAGAAGGGAGAGGCAGGTAACCAACCCTCCTCCAAACTGGGAACTTCCCAACACTGTTTCGGGGAGAAAGGTCCTTGTGACTGCAGATATACAAACCCACAAACATCCCATGAATCTTAAAACCATAGTGAAACGAATGTGGGGAACCTCTGACTGCAGAAATACAAAACCAAATAGGAGACACGCTGATGTGCCATTCCCAAAGGTTTGATAATTCATGAGGTTTTGGCGGAGGCTTCGATTTAGTCTCTTTCAGATATGGGAACCAAAGAAGGAGAAAACCTACCATAAATGGCTTTATAAAAAGGTACTTGAGATGGCTGCGTTGGTCCCTCATGCAAGTATGCCGCGTAGGTACCCCACATTGCTGTATTGTACAGGTATGGCGCACAAGTATACCACGTAGTTCTACCGCGTAGGTATACCGTGTAGGTATGGAATGCAGATATAATGCGCAGATATGGATGATGACTGAAGCATGTGAAGAACTTAAAAACATGCCTATCGCATTAAATTATCTCTTATATCATGGTTTGTAGAGCTACCTAGGATAATTTGAGAGATCCAGGTGAAAGAGCTACGCAATGGGAGCTTCTAAGAGTCATTCAATTTTTTTCAGTCTGGAAATGGGGAGCTCCAGGGCTCTATTTATAGGCACGGATGGGCCTGGTCGAAGAGATATTGCCCGTACAGGAACTTCACGTAGCTCCTCTACGCAGGTGCTCCGTGTATGGACATAAAACATCTTCTGGCGTGGAGGTCAGCCACATAGGGTGGCCGCATAGCTCTACTATGTAGCTTGGCCGCATAGCTCTGCGACATAGCTTGGCCACATAGCTCGGCCGCATAGATCGGCTGTGTAGCTCGGTGAAGCTACATCATTGTGAATCACTTTGGGAGTATTATTTATTTTCCTTTGTACTCTTTGAATCATTCTTTGGGATTTGAAATATCCAAAGGTTGTCTATCTTTTTTGTTACTTTCTCTAGTAGTGTCAACAAAATCCCCCCTCAGGATTGGATCCGAAATATACAAAGAGGGTCAAGTCCTTTGGTGAAAGTCTGGGAAAAGGATAAGAATATATTACTGAATAGCACAGTTTTGTCGCGCAAGTACTTCGTGTAGGTATTTCGCATAGGTACAACATGAAGTCATGACGCGTAGGCATTTTATTGCATATAAATAGGTCTCAACCTTTCACAATTTTTTTTCACCTGTGCTTTCTCCAAAATTTAGAGCTCTCGTTGCGTTCTCGTTCGCTCAGCAGCATCGCGTTGTGTTCTCGAATAATTCTCTTGAAATTTCTTCAAGGTAAAATTATTTACACAATGGAGCTACACAAAAAGGACTTCAGTGATGGAGTTACACTAGGATCCTTGTCAAAGGGCCTATGCGACTGACCTCATCAAAGGACCTTGTCGAAGGACCTATGCGAACAGTGTCCTTTGCCAAATTTTTCACTTTATTCTTTAAAATATGACCTGGAAGTTTGGTAATTATTTTTGTAGGAAAGAATGACTCATTTGATGATCCATACTGAAGAAGCTAAGGCTCTCCAAAATGAAATGATGAAGATCACTAGGACGGACTAATATGACATTATTGAGAGTACTCTTCCTGATCTATGGAAGGTTCTAATTCTATAACAGCGTGACTATCCACATAGTCCTTACCCCTCTACATGCATGGGATTTTTCAAGACGACCATGTTCCATCTATTAAGAAGTACTTTCCAAATAATTGGTTTCTTCAGTATTAAAACTATAAATGCATGAATATTAGTGCAAGGGGTTCCAATACAAGAAGGAATGGTCCCTATTAGTTGCATCCTTCATCACAGTGGCTGAACTCCAGATAAGAAAGATCATGTTTTAGAGCCAAGACCACATTGTTATGATTCCACTTTTCAGGATTCTAAAACAAATCAATCTAATGGTTGGAAAGGATATTGGGACCTTCATTCTAGAGGGGGTGTAAAACCTGAGTGGATGTGGTCATTCTGGGTACGTCAGACTTGTGTGGAATTCTGAAAAGAGTAATCAGACATTCGTATTTATGAAGCTGTCTGGATGGGGAAAACTTATGTTTACAAAAATGAACTCATTTTTGAATTACTAAGCCGATGGAGTCCACAAACAAATTCCTTTCATTTTATGCATGGTGAAGTTGGTATTAGCCTCTGTGACATTTACTAAATAGATGTAACTCCCATTCTTGAGGAAATGTATGATTAATTCATCCCGCCTACTACAACATGGGGTGATGTTACTAGAACACCACTGCTGGCCCATGAATTACTTAATATAGTGAATAATTTACCCAAGGATAAGAAAGATATTCATGCTAGAGTATGTATGGAAGCCTTCTTAGAACCAACAATTGAGAAAGGTCCAACCTGTGGATGTCATACTATTTTTCCTTATGCAGATAACCGAGGTAGTTTAGGCACATATTGTCCTAAACTTGAAAGAGGTTATTACAAGCACTAGGGTTATAAATTCAAACTCGATATATATGAAAAAGTATGCTTAGCTGATTTCTTTTCTATGTGGCTAAGTGTTTATTTCCTTTTAATCCGTGAATCCGGAGGTGGTGTAAGATCAGGGACTTTTGTCATTACAGCTAAATTGGTAGAGGGTAAGTATATTGGGCTATCAACCCCTGTATTATCATGAATTTACCATCTTTTAATTCATTTATACAATGGTAAGGCTCTATTTATGAATGTAGGGACATTCCAAGTTTTTTGGGGATGTATTGCAGCATACTTTTCTTCATACTCTGTTCTGAAAATAGTTAGAGTTCCCAATGGTCGATTCACTCCATTTTTACAGAAATTTTCTTGTATTCAGCCCCTGGGCTTAAGACCTGACTGTAAAGACCCATAAATTTCAAGGAAATTTTTTTCTTAATTTTTCTTTGGAATTTTACAAGAGCGCAGTTTCTGACGTCACCTGATTCTGAGGCCCAGTGTGCCCGGAATCATTTTCTGAAGTTTGGCTCGGGTACGTTCAGTGAATGGACGAGCGGGTTTTTCTAACTTTTGAACCGGTGCCCGGAATCTAATTCTGAGGGCACCGATGAAATCGCAGCGCCGATATTCGCTTAGAAACGCCTCTTCCGGAGTTGCGTTTGCTCGGGTGTGGTTTTAAATTTTTGGGCTTAAAGTTAAGAAATAAAATAATTTTTCGACAGCTTTATTTTATTTCGCTTAAGCCACTTGGAAGCCACTTGAAGCCACTTAAAGGCGGCTTAAGCTGAGTTGATCCGGATAGGATGCTATCCAGAAATATCCTACCCCTTGGTAGGATATTTGTAAGGTGGGGCCCGTACGAGCCCCGCCGTTTCTTTCCGCTAAGTAACGCACCCGCGAAAACCCGTCATTATGAAAGTCAACTAACGCGTTTTCTTAAATTCTTAACAGACCATTTAATTGGGCGGTTTATTTCGTGAATTAAATGGGCAGTTTCTTTCGTTGAATTAATTCAACGAATTAATTCAATCGTTTCTTAACTAGTTTTCAATTCATTGGCGTAATAATAAAATAAGACCAACCAGTCTTTTTGGAGGATTACTAGTTGAGAGTTTTTGTAAGAATCCTTGATCCTACATCCTCCTTCGCGAAGAACGCGAAGAACGTGAAGAACGCTGTCACCCTCGGATTTTGACGACGCTTCATCCGACACCTTCTTCCTCCGCGACGGATCTTCGATCGGCTGCTTGAGGTAAGAGTCTCGGATTTTCTTATTAATCTCTTTTGTGGTTTTTACCGAAACACAGATTTAATTATAATTAAATTAAATCTGTTGTTCTTGGTCCGTTGAGTTCGCCGACTCAACGCCGGGTTCCGCGACGACGTGACGCCTTTCCGCGACGACGCGACGCCTTCCGCGACGATCAATTTCCGCGAAGAACGCTCATGCACGACGACTACAAGGTAGGGATTTTATTTTTGGAATTACCCCTTTTTTATATTCCCGTAAATGTTTCTTTAAAAAGTTAAAGAACTGGATTTTTGAACAATTTTAAATTTATTAAAATTGTTGTTTCCGTTCAAATGAGGAACCCGTTTTATGAAACAATTTTATTTCATTAAAAAAAAATTCGGATATGCGTTCATGTGTTGAATTTTGTTTCTCCCGATATTTATATCTAACGCAGAGGGTGCGGGCCAAACGAACACGGCCCAACAACCCTCCGTCGTTCACTATGATTGTGCGGATTTGACAGGCGACGACGGAACGTGCTGCAACGGAAGTTTGATGATCCCGCAGTGAAGAACGAGTCCCGGGAGGAGCAACGGCGCAGACAGGAAGAAAAACGGGCCACCGGAGCGACTCCGACGGCACGGCGGCGCCGGCGCCCGGAGGCGGCAGCGCCCGGCGCGCTGCCGGATTTGTCACGACCCGTCCTCGGGGCCCGTGTCGTGACTACCCCAAGACCGCCTTCCATAGCCCAGGGGCAGGCGACTAGCACCAAGGCATAAATCCCAACAAAAGGGAAGGCATTGCCTTTGAAAAGTAAACAAGCACCACAGAGTAAGCAAGCGGAAAAGTAAACACTAAGTAAAAACTGTACAAGCTGTGCTGAAAGTAAAAGGGGCCGGAAATACAAGCCCAACTGTAAAGTACAACTGAAAGGGAAAAAACAGCAACTGAAAAGAAAAGCCGCAGCAGAAGTTTGATGATCCCGCAGCGAAGAATGAGTCCCGGGAGGAGCAACGGCGCAGACGGGAAGAAAAACGGGCCACCGGAGCGACTCCGGCGGCCCGCGGAAGCCGGCGGCGGTGCTCGCGGGACGTGGCTGAAGCCGCGTCCGGCCACCAGGGAGACACCCCGCGGTTGTCGCGGGGGTGTCACGCGGGGGCGGCGGCTCCCCCCGCGTCACTCGGGACGTGGCTTCAGCCACGTCTGGTTGTCTGGCCGACACCCCGCGGGTGCCGCGGTGGTGTCACGTGGGGCAGCGGCTCCCCCCACGTTGTCCGCTCGGCCGCTCGGCAAAGCCGGGCCGGGCTGGACTAGCCAGACCGGGTTTGGCCGACCCAGGGGGGGTCAGGCCGGGTCAGCCCGGGCCCGGACCCCCCGTCTTCGTACGGTTTCGTTCAAATGCCCGTAACTTGAGCTACGGGCCTCCAAACGACTCACCGTCAGTGGCTATGCGATCCTTGGATCGAGACGGTCGTTTCGGTATATCTCACCCAAGGTTTTGGGATACTTTGATTTGAGCTGGGTTGGTTCGTACACGAAACCAATCAGGCCCTCGGAGCGGAAACGCTCATATCTTGAGCTACGGACGTCCGATTGACGTGCCGTCAGTTTTGTTGAATTCCTATAAGTGAGACGGATCTTTTGGAATACTCCTCTCGAGGTTTTGAGGTAGTTGGAGTATGGTCGGGTTGGTTTTTCCTTAAAAACCAACCGAGCCCCTGGGACGAAAAGGCCAATAACTCTCAGACCGGGCGTCCGATCGACGCGTCGTCTGCGACGTTGAGTTCCTGTTGGCGATACAGAACTTTTGGATACATCAACTTCGGACTTCGTGACAGTTGATGTATCGGCCTCTCGACTTGTGGAGAGGACCCTCCCGAATGAGCTTGCTGTGTGCAGAACCCTAGAGCTGGCTGCGACTGCTTCTTCGACAGCGACGACTATGCAGAGATCCTCCGTGGACTCTGATGACGACCATGCAGAGATCCTCAATGGACTGCGACGACGACTGTGCAGAGATCCTCAGTGGACTGCGACGACTACTGCACTCAGCGATCCTGCGTGGATTAGTGCTACAGGTCTTGTGTGGGCCCGGTCCTGTGTGGGCCCGATCCTGTGTGGGTCTGATCCTGTGTGGGTCAGCGCTCAGCGGTTTTGTGTGAGCCAGCGCCTACAGGTCCTGTGTGGGCCCAATCCTATGTGGGTCATTGCGGGGGTTAGTTATCTATCGATCCTTCGTGGGTCCGACGACTTAGATGGATCAGTGATCATCTTTATCGGCATCCGAAGAAGTATATCTGTGTGAGATGAATCTTTTGTTACTCTCCTTGGTGGATTGTGTTGAGCTATCCTATGTGGATTTACTGTTTACTCTCCTTTGTGGATTTTGTTGAGCTATCCTGTATAGATTTACTGTTTACCCTCCTTTGTGGATTGTGTTGTGCTATCCTGTGTGGGTATACGTTTGCTTTTCTGTGTGGACTGGGTTGTGCTTGGGCTCGGACGTTGGAGCCGAACGGGAATTGACGACTTAGGAATATGTGTGGGAATATACCTAAGCTGTGTCAGATGTTACTTCGTGATTGTATCTTTACTTTGTAGATTATCCTTTGTGGATTTCGGGAGACCGTCGGGGGTCTTGGGGTCCCTACTGAGTAGCTTATACTCACCCCTGCACGGGCTATGCCCGCACTTCGTGGTGTTGGTTGCAGACGACAGACAATGCTAATCGTGGTGGAGGCGTGCGGAGCAGGACGGTACCTAGAGGTGGACCACTGGGCGGGATGTACTCGGAGCGGTCAGGTGGACCCGAGGAGCAGTGGAGGCTATCTGTACCCACCCTTCAGGTGGGACTTCCAGAGGGCGGCTTGACACTGCGGCTTTTCTTTTCAGTTGCTGTTTTTCTTCCCTTTCAGTTGTACTTTACAGTTGGGCTTGTATTTCCAGCCCCTTTTACTTTCAGCATGGCTTGTACAGTTTTTACTTAGTGTTTAATTTTCTTCTTGCTTACTCTATGGTTCTTGTTTACTTTTCAAAGGCAATGCCTTCCCTTTTGTTGGGATTTACGCCTTGGTGCTAGTTGCCAGCCCCTGGACTATGGAAGGCGGGCTTGGGGTAGTCACGGCACGGGCCCCGAGGACGGGTCATGACAAATTGGTATCAGAGGTGGTCGGTTCTACCGCAGACTCTGATCTTTCTTCTATGTGAAGCAATAGTGTTTAGCGTATTGAGTGTGGTTATCATTCCAGGGAGTCCGGTGTTGGTGCGGCGGCCAACGTATCCGTACACCAGGACCCTGATTTCTGATTTCCGACTTCATGCACGAAAACATTGATTGCATGTGTGTTTCAATTTTTCTTTGTGATTACTTGTGTCAGCTCACCAGGTATACTGTTCTAACCGTGGCGCACTTGTTTCCTTTTCAGGATGGCCCCACGATGGCAGCCAGCTAGGGTTCCGAGAGTAGAGCGCGACGACAGCCAGCCGAGCGACGAGGCATCGGTATAGGGCCCGTTGACAGCAGAGGCACCGGCGGTACCTTTACCCGCCGAGCCCCCGATGCTTCCAACGCCGATCGCTGACGATTCACGATGCCTCGGAGCTCTGCACGAGTTCCAGCGCCAGAGACCACCCAGGTTCCGTGGGGAGACGGACCCCCAGGTATCCGAGGACTGGCTGGAGGTGGTCGTCCGAGTTTTCAGGCTAGTGAGGACACCAGCAGACCTCATGGTGATCCTCGCGGCGAGCCTACTGCACGCAGCAGTAGGGCGATGGTGGAGCTTGATTTTCCAGGTAAACGATGAGGCCTCCCTCATCTGTAAGGACTTTTAGAGCCTCGTCCGATCAGAGTTCGTCCCAGCCACCCTCCGTGCGGTGCACATTCAGGAGATTCTTCAGCTGCGGCAGGGCAGCTTGACGGTCGCCCAGTACGCGGCGAGGTTCACCGACCTTTCTCGCTACTTGACAGACATGGTACGGGACCCCTTCTTCCGGGACCAGACCTTCGAGCAGGGATTGAGACACGATATCAGGGCATCACTGATCTCCCTCAGCATCCCGACCCAGGTAGGAGTGATGGAGCGAGCCCTTCTGATCGAGAGTTTTCTGGCTGAGTCTACAGCGAGACCTACCGCAGGGCGGCATGTGACGGAGTCTTCGGCAGTGGGTAGCCGACGGATGACTCAGGGTTCTAGGCAGACCAGGCCTTCCGGCAGACAACCTCGGGACACTGGTTCAGCAGTGCGGGGCACACAGCGCGGATCCAGTCTTCCGAGAGGCAGGCAGTGCTACGAGTGCGGCGGGCAGGGCCACATGGCTCGTGACTGCCCGACCCATCGTACCGAGGGTCAGCAGATGATGGATGGGCCACCCAGGCAGAGGTAGAGGGTCGACCGTGGCGGTCCGCAGGGAGGAGGTCCGCCCCGACCACAGGGAGCTGGTGGGCAGAGGCAGGCACAGCTCCAGGCAGCGGAGGCCTACGACCACGGCGCGCCAGAGATGATTCGAGGTATGATATGTGTCTATTCCACCCTTGCTGCAGTTCTTATAGACACATGAGAGAGTCACTCTTTCATATCTGATGCCCTTGTTCAGATCTCGGAGATTCCGACAGAGTCGTTGGCTCGATCCTTATGGCTAGAGACTCCTACGGGAGCAGACTCGACGATTACGCACTGGTGCTGGCAGTGTGAGCTTACTCTAGGAGGCGAGAGCTTCGGCCGGGATCTTCTTGTAGCGGCGTCGAGGCCTTACGACGTCATCTTTGGCATGGATTGGTTATCTACGGTCTATGCACAGATTGACTGCTTTAGGCGCAAGGTGCGATGTGTGCGCATCGACGGGAGCAGGTTCACCTTCACCGGCGAGAAGGGAGCCTTTGCAGCACAGGAGGGACTCACGCAGAGGAGAGGGCATCCCATCACTCATCAGTTGGATAGCCTCATCCTTGGAGCAGTTGACGTGCGGAGTCCTAGTTTTCGTGCAGTGGTGGATCAGTATGCGGACGTCTTTCCCGACGATGTTCTGGGGCTACCTCCTCGCAGAGAGGTAGACTTTTATATTGATCTGTACCCCGGGACAACCCCGATATCCAATCCAGCATATCGGATGGCCCCCTCCGAGCTTCGAGAGCTACGGGTACAGTTGGAGGACTTGCAGGGCAAGGGGTTCATCCGACCCAGTGTTTCACCCTGGGCTTCGCCGATTTTGTTTGCCAAGAAGGCGAACGGGAGCTTGCGACTGTGTGTCGATTATTGTCACCTGAACCAGGTGACAGTGAGGAACAAGTATCCGCTACTGAGGATTGATGACCTCTTCAATCATCTCAAGGGATCACGGTGGTTCTCGAAGATGGACCTCAGGTCAGGCTATCATCAGTTCAGTGTTCGAGACGAGGATGTGCAGAAGACGACCTTCAGGTGTCGGTATTCCCACTATGAGTTCTTGGTTATGCCTTTCGGCGTAACCAACGCTCCAGCAGTGTTCATGAGCCTCATGAACAGGATATTCCAGCCATACCTCGATCGTTTTGTCGTGGTCTTCATCGAAGACATTTTGGTGTACTCGACCACGGAGGAGGAGCATGCCTACCACTTGCGGGTTGTACTAGACACATTCCGAGAGCACCAGCTTTATGGAAAGATCTTGAAGTGCCAGTTCTGGTTACGTGAGGTCCACTTCTTAGGGCACGTCATTTCTGAGGCGGGAGTTGCAGTGGATCCCACGAAGATCGAGGCAGTGCTAGCTTGGGAGCTACCCAAGAGCGTGACGGAGGTGCGGAGTTTCTTGGGTCTAGCCGGATACTATCAGATATTTGTGCCAGATTTCTCTAGAGTTGCGGCGCCACTCTCAGCATTGAAAAAGAAGGGGAAACTCTTTGTGTGGTCAGACAGATATCAGCAGAGCTTCCAGGAGCTGAGGCAGAGATTGACCAGCGCACCTATCTTGAGGTTTCCTGAGGAGGGCGTTGGATACGTAGTCTACTGCGATGCATCAGGGACCGGGCTCGGGTGTGTCCTGATGCAGGAGCAGGCCATGATTTCTTATGGATCACGTTAGTTGAGGCCACATTAGCAGAACTACGCTACCCATGACCTGGAGTTAGCAGCAGTGGTCTTCGCCCTAAAGACGTGGCGACACTATCTGATGGGCGGGCGCTTTTCAGTATTTTATGTCCACCAGAGTCTCAGGTACATCTTCTCTCCGAAGGACCTGAACCTGAGACAGCGGCGATGGCTCGAGTTCCTCCAGGACTATGACTTTGATATAGTCTATACTCCTAGGAAGGGGAACGTGGTAGCCGATGCCCTCAGCAGGAGGATGGGCATCCAGCTACTTGAGGAGGTGACAGAGCAGCTAGATGCTTCGCAGATATCCTTCGTGGATAGAGACGGAGCAGCCTTCCTTCAGTCTCTCACAGTCTCTCCTCCACTTCTACAGCGGGTCAGAGAGGCACAGCGTGGGGACGCTGACTGTGAGACACGACGTGCGCAGATATCCTCGGGACAGGCACCTGATGGTTTCTCCCTTGGAGCAGAGCACGACATCCTTTTCAGAGGACGTACCTTGGTACCGGTCGCTTTACAAGAGGAGGTGCTGAGAGAGTTTCACACTTCTCCTTTGGCGGTACATCCTAGAGTGGCGACGATGTACCAGGATATCAGACGACAGCACTGGTGGCCGGGCATGAAGAAGGTTGTGGCAGAGTTCGTTTCACGGTGCCTCACCTGCCAGTAGGTGAAGGCAGAGCACCAGGCACCAGCAGGCTTGGTACAGCACTTGGAGGTCCCGGAGTGGAAGGGGGACGGCATAGCTATGGACTTCGTGAATGGACTTCCATGCACTTCCAGAAGTCATGACTCCATTTGGGTGATTGTTGACCGACTCACCAAGTCGACACACTTCTTACCCATCAGAGAGCAGGGCTCAGTGGAGAACTTGGGGTGTCTCTACGTTGAGGAGATTGTACGGCTTCACGGTGTACCATCCACTATCATCTCCGATCGGGACGCTCGCTTTACTTCCCGGCATTGGAAGGGGTTGCAGGAGGCGTTCAGGACGCGGTTACGTCTGAGCACCGCCTTTCACCCTCAGACGGATGGTCATACAGAGAGGACCATTCAGACTCTCGAGGAAATGCTCCGCGCATGTGTCCTCGACTTTGGTCGCAGCTGGGAGGACCACCTACCCTTGGTGGAGTTCGCGTACAACAATAGATACCACTCCACCATCAGGATGGCACCCTACGAGGCGTTGTACGACAGGCCTTGCAGATCTCCTTTGTGCTGGACAGACCCTGGGGAGTCAGCACTTGTGGGACCAGAGATGGTCCGAGCCACGACAGAGAAGGTCCAGGTCATCCAGGAGTGGATGAGGACAGCTCAGAGCCGGTATAAGTCATATGCTGACAGGAGGCGGAGGCCACTAGAATTCGAGGATGGCGACCACGTCTTCTTGCGTGTCTCACCTCGACGTGGTTTGCGGAGATTTGGCCGAGGCGGCAAGTTGTCTCCATGCTTCATTGGACCATTCCAAGTCCTCAGCAGGGTTGGCGAGGTGTCTTATCGCCTGGCTCTACCACCTCAGTTGCACCGGGTGCACGACATCTTCCACGTATCTCAGCTGAGGAGATACGTGCACGACCCAACGCACATCATTGACTATGGGGAGCTAGACGTGGATGATGGGGCGACTTTTGCGGAGGTCCCAGTGGAGATAGAGGATCGACAGGAGAGGGTCCTACGTGGGTGATCTATTCCTCTTGTGCGCGTCAGATGGCAGCACGGGAACCTCCAGGAGAGCACATGGGAGCGGGAGGCTCAGATGCGTGCTCAGTACCCACATTTGTTTCCCTAGTTTTTGATGTATCTTTACGGGGACGTAAAGACCTGAGGTGGGAGTAATGTAAAGACCCGTAAATTTCAAGGAAATTTTTTTCTTAATTTTTCTTTGGAATTTTACAAGAGCGCAGTTTCTGACGGCACCTGATTCTGAGGCCCAGTGTGCCCGGAATCATTTTCCGAAGTTTGGCTCGGGTACGTTCAGTGAACAGACGAGCGGGTTTTTCTAACTTTTGAACCGGTGCTCGGAATCGAATTCTGAGGGCACCGATGAATTCGCAGCGCCGGTATTCTCTTAGAAACGCCTCTTCTGGAGTTGCGTTTGCTCGGGTGTGGTTTTAAATTTTCGGGCTTAAAGTTAAGAAATAAAATAATTTTTCGACAACTTTATTTTATTTCGCTTAATCCACATGGAAGCCACTTGAAGCCACTTAAAGGCGGCTTAAGCTGAGTTGATCCGGATAGGATGCTATCCAGAAATATCCTACCCCTTTGTAGGATATTTGTGAGGTGGGGCCCGCACGAGCCTCGCCGTTTCTTTCCGCTAAGTAACGCACCCGCGAAAACCCGTCATTAAGAAAGTCAACTGACGTGTTTTCTTAAATTCTTAACATAACATTTAATTGGGTGGTTTATTTCGTGAATTAAATGGGCAGTTTCTTTCGTTGAATTAATTCAACGAATTAATTCAATCGTTTCTTAACCAGTTTTCAATTTGTTGGCATAATAATAAAATAAGACCAATCAGTCTTTTTGGAGGATTACTGGTTGAGAGGTTTTGTAAGAATCCTTGAGCCTACATCCTCCTTCGCGAAGAAAGGGAAGAACGCGAAGAACGCGAAGAACGCCGTCACCCTCGGAGTTTGACAACGCTTCATCCGAGACCTTCTTCCTCCGCGACGGATCTTCGATTAGTTGCTTGAGGTAAGAGTCTCGGATTCTCTTATTAATCTCTTTTGTGGTTTTTACCGAAACACAGATTTAATTATAATTAAATTAAATCTGTTGTTCTTGGTCCATTGAGTTCGCCGACACAACGACGGGTTCCGCGACGACGCGACGCCTTTCCACGACGACGTGACGCCTTCCGCGACGATCAATTTCCGCGAAGAATGCTCACGCGCGACGACTACGAGGTAGGGATTTTATTTTTGGAATTACCCCTTTTTTATATTCCCGTAAATGTTTCTTTAAAAAGTTAAAGAACTGGATTTGTGAACAGTTTTAAATTTATTAAAATTGTTGTTTCCATTCAAATGAGGAACCCGTTTTATGAAACAATTTTATTTCATTAAAAATTGTTTCGAATATGCGTTCATGTGTTGAATTTTGTTTCTCCCGATGTTTATATCTAACGCGGAGGGTGCGGGCCAAACGAACACGGCCCGACAACCCTCCGTCGTTCTTCGTGATTGTGCGGATTTGACGGGCGACGACGGAACGTGCCGCAATGGAAGTTTTATGATCCTACAGTGAAGAACGAGTCCCGGGAGGAGTAACAGCGCAGACGAGAAGAAAAACGGGCCACCGGAGCGACTCCGGCGGCCCACGGAAGCCGGAGGCGGCGGCACCCGGCGCACCGCCGGACGAGACCGCCGCGGCACCGGCCGCGGCGGCGGTGCTCGTGGGACGCGGCTGAAGCCGCGTCCGACCACCAGGGAGACACCCCGCGGTTGTCGCGGGGGCGGCGGCTCCCCCCGCGTCACTCGGGACGCGGCTTCAGTCGCGTCCGGTTGTCTGGCCGACACCCCGCGGGTGCCGCGGGGGTGTCACGCGAGGCGGTGGCTCCCCCCGCGTCGGCCGCTCGGCCGAGCCGAGCCGGGCTGGCCGAGCGAGACCAGTCCGACCGGGTCGGACCGGGTTCGGCCGACCCAGGGGGGGTCGGGCCGGGTCAGCTCGGGCCCGGAACCCCGTCTTCGGACGGTTTCGTTCAAATGCCCGTAACATGAGCTACGAGCCTCCAAACGACTTTCCGTCAGCGGCTACGCGATCCTTGGATCGAGATGGTCGTTTCGGTATATCGCACTCAAGGTTTCGGGATACTTTGAGTTTGGCCGGGTTGGTTTGTACACGAAACCAACCGGGCCCTCGGAGCGGAAACACTCATATCTTGAGCTACGGATGTCCGATTGACGTGCCGTCAGTTTTGTTGAATTCCTCTAAGTGAGACAGATCTTTTGGCATACTCCGCCCGAGGTTTGGACGCAGGTGGAGTACGGTCGGGTTGGTTTTGCCTTAAAAACCAACCGGGCCCCTGGGACGAAAAAAGCCAACAACTCTCAGACCGGGCGTCCGATCGACGCGCCGTCTGCGACGTTGAGTTCCTGTTGGCGATACGGAACTTTTGGATACATCAACTTCGGACTTCTTGACATTTGATGTATCGGCCTCTCGGCTCGTGGAGCGGACCATCCCGAACGAGCTTGCTGTGTGCGGAACCCTAGAGCTGGCTGCGACTGCTTCTTCGACAGCGACTACTGTGCAGAGATCCTCTGTGGACTCCGACGACGACCGTGCAGAGATCCTCAATGGACTGCGACGACGACTGTGCAGAGATCCTCAGTGGACTGCGACGACTACTGCACTCAGCGATCCTGCGTGGATCAGTGCTACAGGTCCTGTGTGGGCCCGGTCCTGTGTGGGCCCGATCCTATGTGAGTCTGATCCTGTGTGGGTCAGCGCTCAGTGGTTCTGTGTGAGCCAGCGCCTACAGGTCCTGTGTGGGCCCGATCATGTGTGGGTCATTGCGGGGGTTAGTTACCTATCGATCCTTCGTGGGTCCGATGACTTAGATGGATCAGTGATCATCTTTATCGTCATCCGAAGAAGTATACCTGTGTGAGCTGAATCTTGTGTTACTCTCCTTTGTGGATTGTGTTGAGCTATCCTGTGTGGATTTACTGTTTACTCTCCTTTGTGGATTGTGTTGAGCTATCCTGTGTGGATTTACTTTTTACTCTCCTTTGTGGATTGTGTTGTGCGATCCTGTGTGGGTATATGTTTGCTTTCCTGTGTGGACTGGGTTGTGCTTGGGCTCGGACGTTGGAGCCGAACGGGAATTGACGACTTAGGTATATGTATGGGCATATACCTAAGCCGTGTCAGATGCTACTTCGTGATTGTATCTTTCCTTTGTGGATTATCCTTTGTGGATTTCGGGAGACCTTCGGGGGTCTCGGGGTCCCTACTGAGTAGCTTATACTCACCCCTGCACGGGCTATGCCCGCACTTCGTGGTGTTGGTTGCAGACGACGGATAGCGCTGATCATGGTGGAGGTGTGTGGAGCAGGACGGTACCTGGAGGTGGACCACTGGGCGGGACATACTCGGAGCGGTCAGGTGGACCCGAGGAGCAGTGGAGGCTATCTGTACCCACCCTTCATGTGGGACTTCCAGAGGGCGGCTCGATGCTGCAGATTTTCTTTTCAGTTGCTATTTTTTTCCCTTTCAGTTGTACATTATAGTTGGGCTTGTATTTCCGGACCCTTTTAATTTCAGCACAACTTCTACAGTTTTTACTTAGTGTTTACTTTTCCGCTTGCTTACTCTGTGGTGCTTGTTTACTTTTCAAAGGCAATGCCTTCCCTTTTGTTGGTATTTACGCCTTGGTGCTAGTCGCCAGCCCCTGGCCTATGGAAGGCGGGCTTGGGGTAGTCACGGCACGGGCCCCGAGGACGGGTCGTGACACTGATGTGGTGCTAAAGGCATTTAATATCTTAGGGGAATTCGTCTTCTTTCTTTTTGGTGACCCACCAACTAGAACATTTATTGATGATGGTAAAGAAAATAATTATGAGCAGAGATCTTATAGGATGGAATTTAGGGATGGCGTTTTATCAACTAGGATTGATGGTGAAATTATCTGTGAGGCTTATATACCCTATAGGTTTTCTCGTCAGTTCAGATGTCTTCAACAATTAAGCACTTTTCCACCCACATTTGTCAGACATGAGAGGCAGCCAATGGTAGTGTGACAATTATGGATTTTAACAGCTCTATAGGTATCCAAATTGTCATTTACATTACCTCCACTAGATGCATCGATTGGATAGGAAGCTGGGTAGGCCAAAGCTTGGGTTTATTCATATCCCCAATGGGCTCTAACAAAATGAATATATCGAGTGGCAGCTACAACGACTGTTACACATGGAAATCGTGCAATAAATCCAAGGATAGAGATGATACAGAAGTGTCAGAGGTTTTAGAGCCCTCAAAACAACTTCTTAGGAAGTACACCAGGAATACCAAGGCTAGAGAAGCAATACCTCCAATGCCAAGGTGATCCAGTCGCCACTATTAAATAGCAGTCCCTAATCCATATGTTGAACTTTCTGAAGAGAGGAGGTCTGAATAAATTTCCCATTCAGAAGTTGAAGTTTCCCTTCAACAATCAACCATACCAAGATTGAATTATGTGTGACCTTCAGCCATTCATTATTTGGAAATT
This sequence comes from Viscum album, assembly GCA_963277665.1. Lineage (NCBI taxonomy): Eukaryota > Viridiplantae > Streptophyta > Magnoliopsida > Santalales > Viscaceae > Viscum > Viscum album. The sequence goes on along the minus strand of OY728155.1, from coordinate 1,496,048,449 downwards.
ATAACTTGTGATTTTAGGGACGTATGGGCATTCCTCCAGCATGGAATTCAAATACCAAGTATTGGTGACGTCGAGGCACCTTTTGATTGAAATCCAGACAATAACTTGGATAAAGTATAGAAGTATATTACAGAGATGGAGGTTTTTATATATGTAACCGATGAGCAAATCCCAGCCTCTAAATGAGTATCTCATATGCAGGACTTAGGAGTGTGTGAAGGGGTAATTATCGACTCTGAGGAGGAGTGGGATATTTATGTTAATAATGAGAATTTATTTCCCTTTTTATTTTTCCTCAACTATACTTTATCATTTATCATCATTAATATTAATAAAAATATATTTTTGCATCTTGAATGTAGAGAAGGAAGATCTGGACCAATTCTCAAATCACCCAATTACAGTCTTGAAGGCTCTCTTATCAATGAAACAAATGATCCTCCCAGGTCACCAAAACTTTCTATAGGAGAAAGAATCACAACTGGGGTAATGGTGATAGATAATCCTCAACCATTACCTCAAGTTTCCCTTGCTAAGAGGAGTGTTTCAATCTATCCCCAAGATTTTGAACAAAAAAACTCAAGATAGAAATGAGATTGATTCGAAGCGTTTGCTGAAGGAGTAAGTGTTTATATGATCCTTAGGGAATACAACTTGCTAAATATATTCTAGTAACCATGTTTTATCTTCTTGTAGGATCTATGTCTCTCTCCTCTCTCAAGAGATTAAGAGTTGATTCTTCAAGACAAAAAAAATCCCTAGGGGAAACCCAGGTTCAGGCTAACAAATTTGTGATTTTAGTAGATAAATTGTCAAAAGATTCAGATATACCTGCTCTTAGATCTGTTTAGAGAGAGGAAATCCATGATAAGATTAAATACATTCCCCAGTAAATTTTTTCAAAGGATCTTGAAAATAATCAATACAGATATTCCTATTGCTTCAGAAGAAAGGAATGAAGATCCAGGGAAATCTAAAACCAATTTTGATGTTAACCCAAACCCAGAAAGATCTGATATTGGTATACCATTTGAAGATTCAACGGAAAAAAATGCCAGTGGAGCCAATTTTTTCATCAAACAACATTTGATGGATACCTTAAATGGTGAGGATTCTGTAACATTTCAAGTCGTATACACTGAAATGATGGACACCCTTAATCCGAATATTGATATTCCATGTTTCATCAAGGATTTTGGGGATTTTCATAAGTAATTTCAAGGATGAAAGTCCCTATTATTTCATTTTACATACAAATTTTTAGCGTCAACTGGATTCTTTATATCAAAATTCACCTTATACAGCTTTATCTACAGAAAATGTCGCAAAGGCTCTTCAAGAACAGGGTGTTCCACTTTATCCTTCTGTTGGGGCTGGAGAAATACCTATAGAGGATCCTTCATCAAGATATGTTCTAGATCCTTCAAATTTCATTACTGAGAAAATTCAAGGAAATTCCCCTTCTCAAGAAACACCTACTCAAAATACTAGAGCTGAGAATATAGGGGATGAATCCAATCAAGTAGCTGACTTGTTATTGGGTAAATATAATTAACTTGTCTGAATCATATTTGTTTCCTCTTTTTGAAATTAATAATGATCTTGATTTATCATTTAGGGTTATCAGCTCCTAAATTAGAAGGTGAAGCTTCTACTGTCCCGAGAGAAGCAGAACAAGGTAGCTCTTTAAGCGACCTGTTTCTAGAGTACATTTTACCTCATGGTAGTGACTCAGATTCAGACATTGAGATGCAATATTCTCTTGGTATGGCACGCAAGAAGACATGGAAGCATATCTGGAGCATAATTGTTTTAAATCCTTTAGATGAATTGTCGTTCCATTTTTCAAAACTCCCAACATTATTCTAAGTATTCAGATTTGGTGGATTTAATTATTAGCCAGACTATGATGCCATGAAAGAGACTATTCACCGACAGGAGCAGGAGCATAAGATGTGACAGGATTTTGAAGAGGCTAAATGACGCGTCAATATTGAGAAATTTCAAGCTATAGTAATTGAGGTGGAGGCAAATCATAACAATAAATCACTCGAGATTAGCCAAAAAATCAAAGAAGCCATGAAGGAGTTGTTATCTCTTCAACAGCAATTGGATACAGTTCATAACAAGCTTGAGAAATTAAATCGAACATTAGGAGAAACCCAATTAGAGGGCATAACTGTCATTTAAACTGCTAAGGAAGTACTTTTTCGGGAAGAGGAGGATGGATTTGCTCAACTATCTCAACTTCAACAGGCATCAGATAGAGCTTGGGAAGTGGTCCAACAAATGAAAAGTCATATTGAAAGTTTATTCTGAAACATGATAGAGAGGCTCCATTTTGTGTATGGCCCTCTATTTTCATATGAATGAAAGAAATTTTGTTTTCAATCATAAAAAATCTTCATTCTTATCTTTTCATGATTGAAATATGAAAATTAAATGATGATAATGATTCCTTTACGTTAAACAATCATTATTATAATAAGAATGAAGTGCTCAAAAATTTTCCTATTAAGTCAAGGGACCTAATAAGCATAACTTGACTATTTCTAGGGTTATATAGATAACCCCACAAATTTTGTATCTTTTGACCTCCTTCTTTTTTTTATTACTCAATATTACCTAAATCATACAAAAATGTATATTTTGTGAGCTAGGACTCAACTTTTGTTTAGAGTTCCCTTTGCAGGTTCTCAATCTAATGAGTAACAAGTCTTTTCTTATTGGAAGTTTAGAGTCATGCATGTTGGACTATAAAGGGCTAATATTTAGGGTTGAAAATAGCTTTGACCATAAATTTTGAAATTAGATCCCAAAAAAACTCTGTGGCTAAGAATTTCTTTAATATTCTTTAAACATTTTCAAGGGGAATCATGATTCATGATTTTTTTATGGTCACCAAATCTAAAACATGTATCAACAAAAGGGGTGTCTTTCCTAAGAATGACATTACCATTATTTAACAAATCATTTATGGGGGTCGTGTTATGCAGGGTCAACATGGGCATATGCTGTATAGCCAAATAGTGGTATCTTTTGACTGACATGCCTGTTATTTAGGAAAATTATGCAAGGCCGCCTAAGGGCACGTGCTACATAGTCAATCAAAAGAGTTATTTAGGAATTTAACATTTTCTGTTGATAGATTGAGTGAAATAAGATTTGGGTGACTTAAGACCACAATAGGTGGTTTTCTAAGGAAATGAATTTTAAGAATGAAAAAGGGTTATTTTAGACCAACATAAGTCATGAATAGGAAAACCATTTTTTATAAAAATTTAGGGTATGAGTAATGGTTAAAAATTATCAAAAAAGGAAATTTCTGATATCATACTATGCAGTTTTAAGTCATGCAGTGAGGACATTGGTACTGTGCAGTTTTAAGTCATGTAGTGAGAACATTGGTACTTTGCAGTTTTAAGTCATGTAGTGAGGACATTGGTACTTTGCAGTTTTAAGTCATGTAGTGAGGAAATTGTGTGGCTTTAATTTAAGGTCTTTATCTCTAACCAAAAGTACAAAACTCTCCCAATTTCTTGATAATTTGTTTGGAAATATACTTTCATATTCAGGTATGAAAGGGAAAATTGTAAACTGTGATTTGATAATTACTGAAACCAAGGAATGCTAGGGGAAAGGGGCTAGAAGAATTAGAGGAATTATTTTCTATGAACAAAGTTACCATTACTTGACAAAACCATTATGGGGGTTTTATTATACAGGGCCAACTGGGGTATATGATGTATAGCTAAATAGTGGTATCTTTTGACTGACAGGCCTGTTATGTAGGCAACTTATGCAAGGCCACCTAAGGGCACATGCTACATAGTCAGACAAAAGAGCTCTTAGAATTTTTATGTTCTATTGCTAAAAGTCGAGGAAAGTTTATTGAGATTCATAATTTATGAAGCATAGAGTTTGGATTATGGAGAAAGGTACCTGAATATGGAAAGGTTATTTCCAACCAGGAGTGTCCAAATAATTGGAAGAATAATTATTTTATGAAGATATGACCGAAACGTAAAAGATTTGGTGTTTGTATTTTTAGTTCATACAGCTAAGACAAAAAATGGAAACAATATATGATATGTGGACAAGTGATTTAAAGGTTATTCCCTAGTGCATCAAACACATGGTGAAGTAAATGTGTAAACCATGGTTTTGAAGATTTTCAGATTGTGAGAAAGATAACGGGACAAGTATACTTGAATTACTATTTTAAAATACAGATTCTTATATATTGTCATCAAATTTTGAAGGGGTCAAAGATACTATAACCAAGAGAGAATTTACCATTATTTGACAAACCTGTTATATGGGCTATATTATGTAGGGCCAACTGGGGAACATGCTTCATATCCAAATAATGTCATCTTTTGGATGATAGGCCGGTTATGTTGGCAACTTAAGCAGGGCCGCCTAAGGGCACATGGTGCATAGTCAGTCAAAAGAGCTCATTAAATATTACCAACTTTGTTAGCATAAATCGTAAGGAAGATTATGAGAATCTGTAAATATTCAAGATTAAGAGTGTGAAATGTAGAAGGAGTTATTTGATTAATGCACATGAGAGAAGTTTGAATCGATATTGTTTATGAGTTTAATGTCATTTACATAGATCCAACCCATATGTAAAATGAAGACTTTCATTATTTCCTTTGAATGAATATAGTGATGTGCAGTTTTAAGTCATGCAGTGAGGACATTATACTATGAAGTTTTAAGTCATAACGTAAGGACATTATTAACCACATAAGAAATTAAAACACCTTATATAATGAAGCCATTTACTCAATTCTAAATCCCACGTGAGCTATGCTCAGTGTGAGAAACAAGGAGAAGTAATGGTTTCTTTTATAATGAAAAGGTGATGCAAATAAATAATAGGGCTATTATATTTTCATTCAGTGTAACATCATGTGGTAAGGATGACAATGAAGTGAAATTAATGGAAAGACATACTTTAACTAGATTAAGGGATAAAACCCAAGTGTCACTATATGTCTTTCTGGGGAAAGAATCAAGTCATACATAATTTTTAAAACATTCCCTATGCAGATTTGATTTTTATATAAGAAATAAAGGGTTTTTTATTATGTCTGGTCCCAAGATTGGAGATCTAGGTGTCTCTACATATCTCAAAATAAATGAGAATTAATTCATACGTATTTCTTTAAACAATCATTCCTCGATCTAAGTTTCACATAAGGAATGAAGGATTTTGATATGTTCTGAGAGAACGATAAATATTAAGATATGAAATGGTATAACAACCAAATAATATATCTTAAGGAAACACTATGTATAGATATGATTCATATACAGGGGGAGAAAAGAAAATAAGAAAATTTTGTGATTGTTGTTGGGCCCAAAATTGTAGATTCAGGCGTCTCTATGTATCTCATTGAAAATGATAATCAAGCCTTACGTAGTTCTTGAAACATGGTCTCTATGCAGACCTGACTCCAACATAGGAAAGATATGGACTCATGTACTAATAAGAAGTAGTGATGACATCAATGACGTTTTCTTATGGAAGCTTCTAATGATAAATAGAGAAAACATTAGTTGTACATATGATGTCATGCAATTTAACGTCATGAAACAATGACGAAGATACTTCTCACTTTAATGTCATGTAACATGGATGCTAATGGTTGTTATACAGTTTAATCTCTTGCCACTGGGACATTGGATGCTTTGTAGTTTTAAGTCTTGCAGCAAAGACATTGTACTGTGCAGTTTAAACTCTTACAGTGATGACTAATGGGTATAATTACACAAATTATTTCTTCAAAAAACTTACATTGGTTGGAGATGTAATGAGTTCTCCATCCATTAAGATTAAATCATAAGCTCAATTTGAATATAAATTATGTATGGAATAAGGTCCTTCCCATTTTGGTTCATGTTTTGGAGGTTTCTTTCTTGGTATCATTGGAGTCCTAAGGACCAATACCAATTATCCTTGGAGGAATGAATAAAGGAAAAATTTCTTATTTAAAGCTCGCACTATTCTACTTTGATAGACTTATAGATGATGCAAAGTATGCAATCTTTTCTCATCTAATAATTCCTACTCATTAAACTATTTCTGAGATCTTTCATCTGTAGAAAATTGATCACAGATTGAAACTCTAAGTGAAGGCAATTGTATTTCAATTGGAAAAACTGCTTTAGTTCCATATACCAATAAATAAGGAGTTACTTGGGTATCAGTACGGGTAGTTGTCCAATAAGCCCATAAAGCAATCAAAAGTTTATCAGGCCATGATTTCTTGTAATGCCCTGACCCTAGTTACCCATAGTCGGTGAATTATTATGTATCATTGGCATGATCACAAAAGATAAATTCTAGAAAGACCGATTAGTTTAGTAGCCTTGGAAGTGCTAGATACATTCATAAGATTTACATTACATCATGAAATAGAAAAATAAAACAACATTATTTACATAGACAACACTGAGATCCCATAGACTATCCTTGTAGGTCATTCATAATATACTTCTTTGCATCCTGGGAAAAATAAAAAATAGAAAGGGGTGACATTAGATGCTCGGTAAGGATAACAATATAGCGGAATCTTTCATAAATAAGCATAAACATTTAAGGAAATGTATAAAACTAAAACAAAATCCTTTTAAACATAAACTTCATCATAATATGGAAAATATAAATCAAAATAATGTCATTTACTTACTCACATGGATATTTTATTAGTCGAATAATCACATGCAATATCAATAGTCGCTTTCATAATGATGGAATGCATAATTCCAGACTATCATAACCACATAGTCAAGGCCTTGTGCCATGACTAAAAATAAGATTTTGTCAAGGAATTGTGTCAAGACACTAGTTTGTATCATGAGACCTATCGATGCATCGAAGAGCTATAGCAGGCTCCACCCATCACTTACTATGTCCAATGCATTCCTCATATGGAAAGGATTAAACAAAACATAAACATTCATATTAAAACTACTATATGAAATGTCAATACTTTATCCATAAACCGTGAATGGTATAAAAATAGAACATCTACAGTCAAACATATCACAAAACCATCAATACAATATGGAAGTTTTGTATCATAATAAATCAACTTCAAATAATTTTTTAATCCATCAAATGATGTTGACATAGATGAAACCAAAACTTTTTTTGAGAAATACTTATTTCTATTTTGAAATCATATAATTATAAAAGAAAACATTTATTTTGAAAATATTCTTATATTTTTGTAAGGGAAGCTTCGACGATGTTATAACGGCACAAAATAGCTGCACCCGCCGTATATGTTAAAAAAATTCTTACCTTAAATTTGTCGAAAAGGTCAAAAAGTACCTTGTTTGGAAAAAGACGGAAAGATTCCTTTATAAAAATCTTATAAAAATTCAAAGTATAAATGACTTTAACCCATATTATATAAAATATTAAGAATGTTTTGAAATACATTTTTAATAAACATGGATGTGGATGATAAAGAGGTTCCAGTAGATACTTACGTAAAAACAACCTCAGATAATAAAGAGATGTTGAAATTAATCCTTACCTGGTACTTTTCCTTGGTCGAGGGTAGGTTAACCTCCTATATAATGGTGAAATAATTGTTATTAAATTATAAATGAATCATATACATTAATATTATATCATATATGATCTTTTAACAATGCTTTGTTAATAATATCTTGTTATTATCGTTGTTTCGGGTGTTAATGGATTCATTTTCCTTTATATTATTTGTTATGTGAGTCATATTTGTTAACTATGGGATGTATATTATTCATATCCTTAATGATATCAAGTATTTAAACATTATTTTTAATCATTTAATGAAAGTTAGTCTTGAATGGATATGATGGGGAATGAATATCATCACGTTCGTGGAGACAGTAATCCGTACGTACGCACGAGCAACAATATCATTCTCTTGATATTAAAATAGTATATAATTAAATGTTATATCATATATACATAATAAATATCATATTTTATTTATTATTTAAATCAATTACACATCATTATTATACCCATCCAAATAATAATGTATTGAATAACAATTACACCACAACGTGGAGACGGTAAGTCATACGTACGCACGTATGGTGACATGTCATTCAAAGGATGGATAGAATAATGAATTTGGTTTTACCATATTTATAATAACATCACATTATATAGAAGATACTGTATTTATTATTTTAGATTGGGAACAACAAAGAAAAGGTAAGTGGAAGAAGAAAGGAACTTGAAAGAGGTGATGAAATATTTACCTCTTTTTCGGGTTCTTCCTTTTGATTTGATAAAAAGGGCTCCTTGGGTTGGATTTATGACTAATGTAAGGCCTCTAGGATAAAGGTAGGACAGTTTAGAGGGTATTTGGCCAGATTTTGGCTGAGCCAAAAGGCTTTAAAGTTGTGAATTAGAGAGAAGGGGGAGTGCCCTTTTATAAGAGGGGTGAGGGGAACCTTAGGAAAAGCTAGAAATATTATTTTATAGTAAAATAATTTTCGGTTTATAATGGCTCCAAAATGAATTATTTAAAGGATAAGGTTAGTATGGGTCTAAAACCACTCAACCAATAGGTTTTAGACAGGTTTGGGTCAATATATTAACCTTATCTTTTAGATTTAACTCTTAGTTAAATAGTTTGACAATTACCATGTCTCTTTGTATTTTTATATTATATGGTTAATAAACATACTATATACTTCCAAGAGAACCCCAAATGTTTAATTAATGATACACATATAATTATATAAGTCTTTTGTCCGAACCGTAGATTTTTAGGGATATAATATCAATTAATAATATAATATTTGTTTTAAAAACTCTTTTATGTCAATTTTGACACTATTTGGTATTTTGTTTTTTCTAAATTCATAACAGCATTATTACTTCAAAAACAATAATTATAATCAACCCTAATATGTCATATTAACCTAGAAAATTAGTTTAATTCATAAAAAGTCTCAAATTACATTTATTTGGATATTTATAATATCAATTATTTTAATATTTCGTTAATTAGGTAATTATTACATCATCATTGTGTCATAAATAAATTAAATTATATAATGTCTAAAATATATAAATAAAATACCATTATGTAGTAAATATTTTTATATTTATAATTAATATTTATAGTCGAATTTATCTTATGTATAACCCTATATTAAAATTTTTTTAGTTATTAAACTTTTATTTTAACTCTTTTAACTCTTCTTTAAATAAAATAATAATAAGTGTCCTAATCTAATCCAAGTGGACCAAAGAGGTTAATATTTTATTCCTAAGGTAGTTTTTGGTCGAATTATACTTATCCAATAGAATTAGGACTTGTTTTATGGTAATAATAATACCATTTTTACCCTTAAATAACCTATTTACTTTTAACTATGGTAAATAAAAGTAAAAAGTTACTATTCACCAAAAATTATTTTCATCTTATTCAACCAAATTTTTCTTACTAATATCAACCATGTCGCTTGGATTTTTAAAATTCCACTCACAGAAGAGGTAAAATTAAGTTTTATGTGAATTTGAAAATTATCCTAGGAGGTGGGTAAAAGACGGTGAAAAGTTCAATAAAAAAATTTATATATCTTAAATTATTATAAACTGACTCCAACGAATTACATTAAAATTATATAGGTATTATTTATATATTTTTCTCTAAAATAAATTTAAATAAAATAAATAATTATTTAAATAAAAATTCAGTTTTAAACTATAACTTAGTGTTTTCACTATTCATCAAAAATTGAATGTTTTTAGAAAAATACCAAAAATTCATCCTAAGCTAATTTCAATATTCTGAATCCATAAATGAAGTCCATTTTGAAAGATAAAATTTATAAAATTTCAAAAAGTGGGTATTACTATTCATAACGTCTAGTTTGATTGGTTGTTGTGTGTTAGAACTCGAAGTTGCGTTCAACACACCCTACAGTATTATTCAAAGAGAAGTGTATCATGGAAGCTCGGGGTGTTACATTCTCCCCTCCTTCAAATAATTTCATTCTCAAAATTTCTAGAATATTACTGGATAAAAAGACTCGGGTGGTTCTTCATCATAAGTTCCTCAGGTCCCCAGGTTTCCTCTTCCATCTTATGGTTTCTCCATAGAACTTTTACTAGAAGAGTCGTCCGGTTTCTCAGCATTTGTTCTCTTGTATCAATAACCTTCACTGGCTCTTCGCAATAAGATAGATCGGGTTCCAGTCCTAATTATTCATAGGTGAGTACATGCGTTGGCTCAGGCATGTATTTTCTCAATACTGATACGTGGAATAAATCGTGAAATTTGGAGAGACTTGGCGGCATTGCCAAACGGTAAGCTACAGCCCCAATTCATTCTAGAATTTCGAAAGGTCCGATGTACCTGGGACTCAATTTACCCTTCTTACCGAAACGTATAACACCCTTCCATAGAGATACCTTCAAGAAAACAAGATCTCCTACCTGAAATTCCAAATCCTTCATTCAGTTATCAGCATAGTTCTTCTGCCTAATTTGAGCTGCTTTGATGTGGTTTTGGATTACCTTCACCTTTTCCATTGTTTTCTCCACAAGTTCTGGGCCTACAAGTTTTCGTTCACCAACATCATCCCAACAGGTTGGTGTGCGACATCTCTTTCCGTATAACGCTTCATATGGTGCCATCTAAATACGTGAATGGAAGTAATTGTTAATGGAAAATTCTACCAAAGGTAAATATTGATCCCACATACCCTAAAAGTCAAGTGAGCAAGATCTCAACATGTCTTATAAGGTTTGAATAGTCCGTTCTAATTGTCCATCAGTTTGAGGGTGGTAGGCAGTGCTCAAATGAAGTTCAGTATCCAGGGCTTTCTGAAGACTTTTCCAGGATCTTGATGTAAAACAGGGATCACAATTAGAAAAAATCGATATTGGTACTGCATGAAGTCTTCCAACTTCATTAATATATAATATTGCTAAACGTTCAAGTGGTAAATCTTCTCTTATAGAAAGAAAATGTGCTGACTTGGTAAGACTATCAACAATGACCCATATTGAATCGTTCCTTCTAGGAGTCTTTGATAGCCCTATTACAAATTCCATCGTAATATGATCCCATTTCCACTCAGGTATGGGAAGAGGTTGCATGACTCCTCCAGGCTGTTGCCTTCCAGCTTTCACTTGTTGACAAACCATACATCTTGACACAAAATCAGCAATCTTCCTCTTCATGTTGTCCCACAAAAAATGTTCCTTCAAATCTCTATACATGTTAGTGCTACCAGGGTGTATAGAGAAATTGGAACTATGAGCATCATACAACAATTCTCTTTTTAGATCAGGTATATAGTGAACACAAATTCTCTTTCAAATTTCAAAATTCCATCTTCATACACAAAGTCACTCAATCTCCCATCATTCATGGCTTTAATATTCTTTTTAAACTCTTCATCACTAGTCTTAGAACTCTTTATCTTTTCTAGTAAATATGGTTTAGAAACCATTTGAAAAAGTATTGATGTTTCACCTTCCATGGTTACTCCCATATCCATCTTTACTAGATCCATGTATATAGGATCCTTTTCAACTCTCATCTTGATCAAGACTCCATGATCCTTTCTACTCAAAGCATCTTCTACCTTATTTTCCTTCCCCGGGAGGTAGTGTATAGTGCAATCATAATCCTTCAGTAGTTCAAGCCATCTCCTTTTCCTCATGTTGAGTTCTTTTTGTGAGAAAATATACTTTAAATTCATGTGATCAGTATAAATCCCACATTTTTCACCATATAGATAGTGTCGTAATATCTTCAAAGTAAATATTATAGCCACTAACTCAAGGTCATGAGTAGGATAGTTTTGCTCATGAATTTTTAGTTGTCATGATGCATAGGCAATAACCCTATCATTCTGCATAAGGACACAACCAAGTCCTTTCTTTGAAGCATCACTATAAATAACAAAACCTTCATTCCCCAATGGTAGAGTCAAGATATGAGAATTGACTAATATTCTCTTAAATTCTTCAAATAATTCTTCACACTCTTTTTTCCAAACAAATTTAACGGCTTTTCATGTGATCTTTGTTAATGGGTTAGCCAACCGAGAAATATTCTGGACAAAATGTCGATAATAACCTGCTAAACCAATAAAACTGCGTACCTCAGTTATACTCATTAGTGTTGGCCATTCTTGGATTGCCTTGGACTTTGAAGGATTAATGGAGATTCCATACTTAGAGACAATATGTCCAAGAAAATAAATCTCCTGAAGCTAGAATTCACACTTGCTAAACTTCCCATATAATTCATGTCTTCTCAGAGTCTTCCGGATTATGCGCAAGTGATTTTCATGATCTTCGTAGCTTTTAGAGTATACCAATATATCATAAATAAATACCACTACAAATTCATCAAGATATTCCTTGAAAACTCTATTCATTAGATCCATGAAGACAGAGGGTGCATTAGTCAATCCAAAAGGCATTACTGTAAACTCGTAATGCACGTACCTAGTTTGAAATACTGTCTTCGGAATGTCTTCCTTCTTCATGAACAACTGATGGTATCCAGATTAAAGGTCAATCTTTGAAAAGTATTGAGTTCCATGAACATGGTCAAATAAATCATCAATGAGAGGTAGGGGATACTTGTTTTTTATTATTATAGCATTGATCTCCCTGTAATCAATGAACAACCTCATAGATCCATCTTTCTTCTTAATAAAAAGGACAGGGGCTCCCCATGTAGAAACACTAGGGAAAATAAATACCTTATTACTCAATTCACCTAGTTGTTTCTTTAGTTCCACTAATTCCGCAATGGCCATTCTATAATGGGTCTTTGATATGGGCCTTGATCTAGGAATTAAATCAATGGAAAACTCAATTTCTCATTCTGGAGGATGTCCATGTAAATATTCTGGAAACACATCAACATATTCTTTCACAATAGGTGCATCCTCTATTTGAACATTCTTTTCCTCACCCATGGTTATTTCATTCTCTTCCTCCCCAATAATTGAATTTAGTTGAGCTGCTGGGGGTGGATCTAGATAAGAATTAGGTGGTGATGTTTCTGCTCTAAAGATATGGTACTCCTTATCGTCATCAAAAATTGTAACCTCCTTCTTCTTACAATAAATTTTTGCATCATGGTCTGAAATCCAATCCATACCGAGGATTATATCAAATTCAATCATGGGTATGACGATGAGATCAGCAGATAAAGAACATTTATATGCTCTAATGAGAACTGATTCACAAAACATTGTTGTGATGATACTTCCCTTAAGAGTTTTTGACTGACAACTCCCTTGTTAAATCAAATTGGAAATATCTAATTTTCTTAGAAAACTAGGAAGATATGAAACAATGCGATGATCTAGAATCAAATAAAGCATTTTCTAAACTTGATAAAACCATTAAATTACCTTCCACTACGTCTTTCGTAGCTTCAACCTCAGCAGTAGTGATAACATAAGCATGGCCTTGATCCCTTGGACTTTTCTGAGGTAAGTTCCCCGGACGCTTCGGACATTCATTCGCATAATTCTCCCTTTATCTATAATTGTAGCATTCAACATCAACAACCTCTTTCTTCCCCTTTCAATCACAATCTTGGTGGCCTTTTTTACCACACTAGTAACAAACTCCCATTCCCTTCATGAAATTACCAGGGTGTTTCTTCTCACATTTACTACAGGATGGATATTCAACTTTTCCCTTCTTCCCCTTATTTCCATTTCCAGAGTGTTCAGTAGATCTATTCTTCTCTTTCTTTACTTTAAAGTCATAAGACTTAGAGAATTTTTTTTCTGCCTTGATAACATAAGAGACAATATCTTTGTATGTTGAAAAGTATTGTGATACTAATGCTCAATGGAGAAATGGTTTTAACCCATAAAAGAAATAGTAAATATTACTTCTTGCATTATGTATATAATCTGCAGCATGCCTCACTAACCTTGTAAAGTTATCTTTATACTTTGCGATATTTTCATCCCCTTTTGCCTCAGACTCAGAAATTCCCTTTCCATATCTGTTCGATGGTCACGAGGAAAGTATTTTTCTATGAAAAGCTCCTTAAAGTCCCTCCATTCAATATTTGATACTTCATCATCTTCCTTTGTGTTTTTAATCAATGACCATCATTGATTAGAATCTCTAGTGAGGCGGTAAACTTCCAGGACAACATTTTCCATTTCACTACTCCCCAAGGCATGTAATATTCTCTCTAAGGAATTTTTCCATTGCTCAGACACTAATGGATTTGTACTCCCATTGAATGTTGGTGGTTGTTTCCTCGTGAAGAAACCTAACATTGATCCTCCACGCTGTGTATCAGGGTGCTCCATACGGGTAAGGTTATTATTTATAACCTGAGTGAGTTGTCCCAGTATGGTGATAAGATGATCAGAACCAGTTTTATCACCAGATTCACTATAATTATCTTGATCAGGAGGGAAATCCCTACATGGAGTGTGTACATTGATACGGTTTCCATTCATTCCACTAGGTGCCATTTCTAAATAATGGCATAAACTAGATTAGTTTATGAATCAAAATACATAATTCCAAACTTGTAAAACACTTAACATAAATTGAACAGTTTATGGATATAATCCATAATAATAATAATAATGTTTTATTTGAGGAATTATATACTCATAAACCCTTCATAATGGTTTGTAAAGAAAATGATAATTATCCTAAGAATATCCCCCAGGAGTGTCGTAACCAACAGTGTAGGAAGGCCTGTTGTCATGCACCAGTTCCCATTCCAGTCTAGCTCAAAGTGGTGTTTTTGGGTTTTACCCCTAGGTACATCTGTGCCAGAGCTGCCTATACCTGCTCGTATCCAAACAGGGATGTATTTCATGGAAAACTCACAAAATATCTACAATACCAAAATTCTAGGAAGTTATTCTATACTAATCCTAAAAGTCTATCTTAGGATAATGTGACCTAATCAGAGTTTATCTAAATCTAGATTCCAAGGTTTGTACTAAACTACCTCTGATACCAATTGTAAGGCCCCGACCTTAGTTACCCAGAGTCGGTGCATTATTATGTATCATTGTCATTATTACAAAATATCAAACCTCGAAAGACCAACTAGTCTAGTATCCTTTGAAGTGATAGATACATTCATAAGGTTTACCTTACATCATGAAATAGAAAATTACAACAACATTTTTTCCATAAACAACACTAAGGTCCCATACACTATCCGTGAAGGTTAGTCATAATATAATTCTTCGCATCCTGGGAAAAATAAAACATAGAAAGGGGTGAGCTCAGATGCTCAGTAAGGATAACAATATAGCGGAAGCTTTCATAAATAAGCATAAACATTTAAGGAAATGTATACAACTAAAACCAAATCCTTTTCAATGTAAACTTCATCATAATATGGAAAATATAAATCAAAATAATTCCATTTACATACTCACATGGATATTCTACTAGTCAAATAATCACATGCAATATCAATAGCCACTTTCATAATGATGGAATGAATAATACCAGACAATCATAACCACATAGTCAAGGCCTTGTGCCAAGACTACAAATAATATTTTTTCAAGGCCTTGTTCCAAGACACTAGTTTGTCTCATGAGACCTACCGATGCATTGAGGAGCTATAGCGGGCTCTACCCGTCAGTTACTAAGACCAATGCATTCCTCATATGAAAAGGTTTAAACATAACATAAACATTCGTATTAAAACTAGCATACCAAATGTCAATAATTTATCCATAAACCGTGAATGGTATAAAAATAGAACATCCACGTTCAAACATATCACAAAACCTACAATACAATATGGAAGTTTTGTATCATAATAAATCAACTTCAAATACGCTTACAATCCATCAAAGGATGTTGACATAGATGAAATCAAAACATTTTTTGAGAAATATCTCTTTCTATTTTGAAATCATATAATTATAAAAGAAAAAATTCATTTTGAAAATATTTTTATAATCTTGTAAGGGAAGCTTTGACGATGTTATAACGGCATAAAATAGCTGCACCCACAGTATATGTTAAAAAACATTCTTAACTTAGATTTTTCGAAAAGGTCAAAAAGTACCTTTTTTGGAAAACGACGGAAAGATTCCTTTATAAAACTATTATAAAAAGTCAAAAAAGGGTATATATGACTTTAACCAATAGTCTATAAAATATTAAGAATATTTTGAAATACATTTTTAAGAAACATGGATGTGGATGATAAAGAGGTCCTAGTAGATACTTACATAAAAATAACCTCTGATAATAAAGAGATTGTGAAACTAACCCTTACCTTGTAAATTTCCTTGGTTGAGGGTAGGTTAACATCCTGTATAATGGTGAAATAATTTTTATTAAATTATACAAGAATCATATAAATTAATATGATATCATATATGGTCTTTTAACATTGCTTTGTTAATAATATCTTAGTATTATCGTTGTTTCAGGTGTTAACGGATTCATTTTCCTTTATATTCTTTGTTATGTGAGTCATATTTGATATGGATGGGATGTATCTTATTCATATACAGAATGATATAAAGTCATTAAACATTATTTTTAATCATCAAATGAAAGTTAGTCTTGAATGGATAAGATGGGGAATGAATCTCATCGCGTTCATGGAGATGGTAATCCGTACGTACGCACGAGTGAAAATATCATTATTTTGATATTAAAATAATATATAATTGTATGGTATATAATATATACATAATAATTATCATGTTGTATTTATTATTTACATCGATTACACATCATTATTATACCCATCAAATAATAATGTATTGAATTACAATTACACCACAACGTGGAGACTGTAAGCCGTACATATGGACGTATGGTGACATGTCATTCAAAGGATGGATAGAATTTTGAATTTATTTGTACCATATTTATAATAACATCACATTTTATAGAATATACTGGATTTATTATTTTATAACAGAAATAACAAAGAAAAATAATGTGGAAGAATAAAGGAACTTGAAAGAGGTGATGAAATATTTACCTCTTCTTCGGGTTCTTCATTTTGATTTGATCAAAATGGATCCTTAGGTTGGCTTTCTGACTAAAGGAAGGACTCTAGGATGAAGGTAGGATAGTTTAAAGGGTATTTTTCCAGGGTTTGGCCGAGCCAAATGGTTTTTAAGGTGTGAATTAGAGAGAAGGGGGTGCCCTTTTATAAGAGGGGTGAGAGGCACCTTAGGAAAATCTAGAAATATTATTTTATAGTAAAATCATTTTCAGTTTCTAATGTCTCCAAAATGGATTATTTATAGGATAAGTTGGTTATGGGTCAAAAACCACTCAACCAATAGGTTTTATACAAGTTTGGGTCACTATATTAACCTTATCTTTTATATTTAACTCTTCGTTAAATAGTTTGACATTTACCATGTCTTTTTGTATTTTTATATTATATGGTTAATAAACTTACTATATACTTCCAATAAAACCCCAAATGGTTCATTAATTATACAAATATCATTATATAAGTCTTCTGGATGAACCTTATATTTTTAGGAATATAATATCAATTAATAATATAATGTTTGTTTTAAAAACTCTTTTATGTCAATTTTGACACTATTTGGTATTTTGTTTTTTCTAAATTCATAACAGCATTATTACTTTGAAAAAAAATCTTATAACCAACCCAAATATGTCATATTAGCCTATATAATTAGTGTAATTCATAAAAAGTCTCAAATTACATTTATTTGGATATTTATAATATCAATTATTTTAATTTTTCATTAATTAGGTAATTACTGCATCATCATTGTGTCACAAATATATTAAATTATTTAATGTCTAAAAAATATTAAAAAAATACCATTATGTATGAAATATTTTTATATTTCTAATGAATATTTATAGTCGAATTTATCTTATTTATAACCCTATATTAAAAATGTTTTAGTTATTAAACTTTGATTGTAACTCTTTTAACTCTTATTTAAATAAAATAATAATTAGTGTCCTAATATAATCCAAGTAGACCAAAGTGGTTCATATTTTATTCCTAAGGTTTTATTTGGTCTAATTATACTTATCCAATAGAATTAGGATATGTGTTATGGTAATAATAATATCATTTTTACCCTTAAATACCCTATTTACTTTTAACCGTGGTAAACAAAAGTACAAAGATACTATTCACCAAAAATTATATTCATCTTATTGAACCACATTTTTCTTAATAATATCAAATGTGTCTCTCGTATTTTTAAAATTTCACTCACAGAAGCGGTAAAATTAAGTTTTATGTGAATTTGCAAATTATCCTAGGTGGTGGGTAAAAGACGGTGAAAAGTTCAATAAAAAATTTTATATATCTAAAATTATTATAAACTGACTCCAAGGAATTACATTGAAATAATATAGGTATTATGTATCTATTTTGATCTAAAATAAATTTAAGTAAAATAATTAATTATTTAGATAAAAATTCGGTTTTAAACTATAACTCGGTGTTTTTCACTATTCATCAAAAATTGAAAGTTTTCAGAAAAATACCAAAAATTAATCCTAAGCTAATTTCGATATTCTAAATCCAAAAAAGAAGTCTATTTTGAAAGATAAAATTTATAAAATTTAATAAAGTGGGTATTACTATTCATAACGTTTAGTTTGATTGGTTGTTGTGTGTTAGAACTCGAAGTTGCGTACAACACACGCTACTATATTATTCAAAGAGAAGCGTATCATAGAAGCTTGGGGTGTTACATTTATTATCTTTATCCACTATCTTCTGGAGTATATTTGATAGGGTTTTGTTGAAATCCTCTATCTGTACATTGGCTACCACAAGATAGTGAGATGAATGGTTGGATTTTATATTATATTCCTGATATAACTTTTTTACTTCAGCAGAACAAAAATCAATTCCATTGTCCGTCAAAATAGTATGAGGGATTCCAAATCTAGAGATGATATTAATTTTGACAAAACTAACAATGCTTTTGGCTCCGACTTCCTTGAGAGGTATTGCCTCAGCCCACTTAGAGAAGAAATCAGTGCCAGTCAGAATATACTTGAACAGCTTAGCAGTTGCTAGAGGATAAGGCCCTACTACATCCATTCCCCATGTGGAAAATGGAAAGGAGTATTTAGTTGTATGTAGAAACTCTGGGGGTTGATGAATGAAGTTGGCATGCACTTTACAGGGATGACATTTTTTAGTGAAGTCTGTACAATCCTGTGTTATTGAAGGTCAAAAGTATCCCAAGCCTTCGGATCTGATCAGAGAGTCTGTGCCCAGATTGGTGGGCACCAAAAGATCCTGAATGAACTTATTTCATGACAGCTATGGGCTCTTTTCCATCAATACATCTTAAGATAATTCCATCAAATCCTCGCTTGTAAAGGATCTTTTGGTGGTCTGGACTATCATAAAGAGTAAAATTAGCAGCTCGTCATCAGATCTTCTCCTTCTCATCCCAATTTGGTGGAAGTACCCCATTTTGAAGATATTCCATGATGGATGTTCTCCATCCCATGGTATGACCATATGGTTCAGAAATAGGTAACATTTCATTAATTGTTTCCATTATGGTTTGAACAAAAGGCAAGACCACACGACGATGGGTTATACTAGTAATTGTCTCATCCTAATTGGGATCTGCCATGGTTGTAGCTGCATTAGCTAGTGCATCTGCTTGGGAACTTTGTGATCGCAGGACATAGCACAATGTCGGTTTTAAGGGAAATTCAGCCATTAACTATATGACATAATCACACAAAGGGATTAACTCTTCTTTTCTGATAGAATATTCTCCATTGATTTATTTGATTACCAATTCTGAATCAACTTTTACCTTTAAATGATCCATTTTCACCTGAAGGGCCAATTCCAAACGTACGATGAGATCTTGATATTCTTCATCATTGTTAGTACCACCTTCTGATAATAGGAAAGAATAATGCAATACTACCTTTTCTGGGGAAATAAGGACTATTCCTAATCCAACCTTGTTGAGTTTTGGGTTTTTTAGTCTCTTCCCTATTGGACTTCTAGAAGCATCATCAAAATACATTTCCCATGTTTGGGAATTATCTTGAATAGAGAAGACCTCTTCATCAAGAAGTTCAGTATTAAACGATGTGTCTTCTGTAGATGGGTGCTCAGCAAGGAAATCAGCCAGAGCTTGGCCTTTTATTGCCTTTTGAGGAACAAACTCGATATCAAACTTTTTCAAAATAACCACCCACAATGCTATACGTCCTATAAGAATAAGACAGTTGAGGATAAATTTGAGCGGGTCATTACGAGATACCAATTGGACCTCATGATGTTGCAGGTAATGTCTCAATTTATAATCAAAAAATATTAATTCCAGGTAGCACTTCTCAATTCTTGAATACCGAGTTTCAACATCAAGCATAATGCGACTGAGATAATAAAGGTTGTTTTCATTTCCAACATCATTCTTTTAGGCGAGGAAGGCACCTAGTGATCGCTCAAAAGCTGTCACGTAGAGAATGAGTGTTCTTCCTTCAACAGGTGGCATAAATACTGGTGGACTCAAGAGATATTTATTGATTATATCAAATTATTCTTAGCAATACTGAGTCCATTGATAAGTGACTCCTTTATTCATTAATCTGGTGAAAGGTAAACATTTTCCTTCCAAATTGGTGATAAAGTGCCGAATATAGGCCAAGTTTCCTTGAAGTCCTCTCAATTATTTAAAATTTAGAGGAGGTGACATACCAAGGATTGATTTGGTTTTCCCAGTATCAACTTTGATACCATGATGGTGTACAATGAACCCAAGGAATTTTCCTGAGGTTACTCCGAAAGCACATTTTAAGGGGTTCATCTTCAAATTATGTTGCCGATGTTTTCAAAATATGGTTTCCAAATTATCCAAGTGATTGGAACATTGTTTGGATTTTACTACCAAATCATCTACATAACACTCAACAAATTTCCCAAATAAGGGTTTGAAGATATGGTGCATGGCATGTTGGTATTCCGCTCCTACATTCATTAAGCCAAAGGGAATTACCCGATAGAAAAACACACCTTGAGGAGCTCTAAAGGCTGTACATTCTTCATCCTCTAGGGCCATTAAAATTTTATTATACCCAGAATATCCATCCATGAATGAAAGAGCTTCATATCCAGTCTTTTCATCAATTAAAAGTTTTGTAATCGGGACTGGAAAATCATCTTTAGGACAATGCCAGTTAAGATCTCTGAAATCAATGCAGACTCTAATTTTCCTATTATTCATTTTCACTGGGACAATATTGGCCAGCCATTTGGGTTACTGAACTTCCTTGACAAAGTTATCCTTTATAATCTTATCAACTTCAGCTTCAATTTTAGAGGCATGAGTTGGGTGTGTTCTATTTACTGCTTGCTTGAACCCACGATGTTATTCTGGAAAACCCAAATGATGGGTGGCTACATCAGGATTAAGACCTGGAATTTCCGTATAATTCCAACCAAATATATCTCGGTTTTTCTTTAGAAAGGAAGTATACACCTCTTTCTCTTTATAGGTCATGGTCACACTAATTAAGTTGGGGTGTGGATCTTCTCTTGTACCCAGATTTATTTCTCTAAGTTCATCCATGGTGGTAGAAACGCCTTCTTCAAATTCTAGAGGAGAATCCCCGATATCTTCCTCTTCTTCTTCATTATGTGTTACCTCTTTTGTTTCCATTTTCATGGTAGATGACAAGTAAGAACTCCCAAAGTTAGGGGAGGAGTCAATATTTGAACATATCAAATAAGAAGCCACCATATCTGACCCTACTGATGATGAAGGGTCTTCCTGTGGTAAATAGGGATTAATGGATTGAGAATCAACATCTTTATATCCTTCTAATATTGCTAAAATTTATTCTATTTTTATTGAAGAAGTAGATACTCGTTGTAGTTCAACATATGAAATAAAAACATCTCCATTAAAGCTTCCATCATTTCTTCGTGTATCAATAATTTCTCCCATGTTATCAGGCTCAATTGTTGCAGTTGACATTATGGGAATTATTGGATGAGTGCATGGATTTGGTTTTACCCTTTCAACTTGATTGATGGGTAACACATAATTTGCAATCAAATGCATGAATGGATTTTCTAGAATATTTTCCAGTCCATTTGGAGCATTAACTCTGGTTATCTCCTTGGTCATGGACTTCATTCCTTTTATGTGATAAAACTATGCCTCAATGTATTAAGATTAACATGTTTTGAATGGAGCCTTATCACCATACAATGTTCTGATTTGACCATTGAAATAGTATTTCAGACATTGGTGGTATGATGAAGTTATGGTTGCATGTTGATGCAACCAAGGCCTTCCAAGCAAAACATTGAAGGATGTGTCCTCACGAACAACCATGAAATCTGAATTAGTCACAAGATCTCAAAACTGAGTCCTGAGTGTAATTTCACCTAGAGGTTCTTGTTCATTCTTGTCATATCCTTGAAACATTAAAGTCGAAGGAGATAAGTCAGATTCAGTCAGGCCCAATCGAAGAAGTTTACGAATGGGAATGAGGTTGACCCTGAAGCCATTATCAATGAAGGCTCGTCGGATATCCATGTCATTGACCTTTCCAGATAGATACAAAGGTCTAATGTTTCCATGTACCACATGGTCTTCATCTTCATCTGTAAAAGATATGACTGTATAACATTTTGCAGAATCATTTTCTATATGGTAAACTTTAGCAGCAGCAACATCGGTTTCAAATTCTTGAGGAATTAACAAGGCCTCAATGAGTGCTTATCAAAGATCTTTTGACATATTCAAAGCATCCAAAATTGATAACTTCGTCGGTACATGGGTCAATTATTTCAAGACATCATACTTTTGGTCCAAAGGTCTGTATTTTCCAGCATGGATATGTATTTTTTCATGTGTTTTGGAAGTTGATGCTTCTGTTTTAGATGTATTCTATGTTGAAATAGAAGTGGGAAATACCACTGAATTTAGTAAATTAGACTAACTAAGTCTATTAATCTACTGATAAGAAGATGGTGTAGCTTCTAATCGGTCCTCAAGAATAATTGTGCCAGAACTAGACTTTTTTTCATGGATGAAACTCCTTGTTCTTGTTGAGCTCACAAAAGGTATCTTCTATGAGTTTTTGCCACATATATTATTTGAGCAGGGGTAGAGTTAAAATGATGGTTTTTGGAATTCCCACATCTTCTCCTCTATCCCCGTCCTTGGCCTCTTCCTCCAGTTCCCCAATTAGGCACAAGGAATTTCGACTCAATACAATTAGAATCACCATTGGCATAAAGATATGTTAAATGGATAACATTAATGGAACCAAAGATAAATTCTTCGTCTGATGAGGATTCTGCCTAATATATTACATCTGGTTGTGTTGTTTGGTGGGGCGGTGCCCATAATTTTGAAACATATGGCATAAAATGTTCCAGGGTTAAGGACAACTTCAGCCTTGACGCGAGCTCGTCCTTATCTGACTGCTCTTCATCCTTATGACCACTATGTTTCTTTGAGGAACAAACTTTTGATGAAGATGGTTGTGTTGTGGAATGAGTGGTAGAAGACACAATTGGTTGTTTCAACTGTGTTCATAAAATAGCATGAGTCTGGTTGATTGTTTTCCTGATCATCCAATCATCATATTTTTTCACATTTTTACTTTTAACCTCTTGCCATTCTCCCTCTTCCTATGGACTGGTGGCAGTAACACATTCTACTTGAGTGTAACTATATCATCTTCTTACTTTCCTATACTCCTTCCTAGAACTGATGGAATTCCATGAGTTTTAGCCTTAGTTTCTATAATATAGTATTCTATCTTCTAAGCGATTGAAGTAGGGTCTTGAAACCCTCCTGTATATTTCACAAGGATCAATGGTGTCTGTAATTCATCACGCAGATTTGCCACACATATTGGCAGCAACTCTTCTTGAGGGAGTTCTAAACTTAAAGAATATGTTAATCTCTTCCAGCAAGTAATGAAATCCAAAACCCTTTCATTTTCCCTTTTTTATAATTGGTAAGATAAAAAAATATCATCTTTGGTAATGTTGAACTAAATTTAATAAGAAATTTTTGACAGAGATCTTCCCACCTAGTAATTGATCGAGATTGAAAACTTGTATACTAGAAAAAAGCTAGTCCTTGTAATGAGTAGACAAAAAACCTAAGAGTAACTACCTCTTGTTGTTGAAAGGGTCCCATCATAGGATCAAAATGAGAAAAAAATGTGTTAAGTGTTTTTCCAGATCTCCTGACCCATGAAAAATTAGGAATGTGGTATTCACAAAATTTGGTGGGGGAGGAATTGCATCCACCCATTCAGGGTAAGCTCTCTTTTCTGGCTGAACTAGTGCACGTCATTCCTCCATAGATTCCAAATGATTCATTAATTCCTCAATTATATTCATAAGTATTTGGGGAATATCTGGATGAGCTGGATTTTTTGTAGGTATTGCAACTGGAACTTGATATGGTGCAATGACCGGTAAGACCACAGATGGTGGTGCTGATATCTATCTTGGATAAGCCATGGAAACAGTTCTATTAGGATGTATATGATATTGTCTTGATTTTATACCCAATGGAGGGAATTCATTATCTTCATCAGTAGTTACTACAAATCCCCTCTACTGCGGAGCTCCTACAAGATTTGTAAGTTGAAAATTTTTCTGGGGAGTATGTCTAGTAGAAATGTTGTTTCAAAGAAACTCTATATTTATTCTTTTCAACTCCTTCATTTCCACTTCTTTCTGTGTAAATCTATCTTCAAGTGAAATATATTGACCCTCTCCATTGGAAAAGTGAGGTGCAATCTTAATTTTTCCTTTCCCCTTATTAGATGCCTTTCAGAGAGGGGGGAGTTGGTTATTTGAAGAAATACCTAGATTCTGGGTAAACCTATGATTTCGGGTATACGCACCTTCTTATTTTGCCTCTGTGTGTACCGTATTGTGGACAAGAACTCCATATTATGATTCCCTTGAACTGGAATTATTTTCTAGAGGATCTTCTGTAATGGTATTGATAACATTCACTAACGCATAATGCATTGATGGCATTCTATCAGTGTTTCTGGTAGATCGTATCGCTTTTTGTCTTTCATGAAATTATGTTCTCCTATATGAATAATTCCCTGAAACTTTTTGGCAGACATTAACAGGAAGGGGATCATTAGATAGTTTAGTTGCATTCTTTCCTTGTGGCTTCTTCCCTAATCGAGAGAAAATTGACTTCTATTTAGGAGGGGATTGTAGATGTGAAAAATCCCCCAGTCTTGCAGGATAGGGTTGATCCTATTCTTCTTCTTCAAGTCTTTGAACATTGTTTAATGAATTTGACGGTTTAATTAAATGATCCATCATCCAGGAAAGCTGGGGTGATTCTTGAACTGCTACAGCTGAAATTCGTGCAACTTCTCTTCTGATTTTGCAGATTTTGGTTCGGACATTAGCTGGGTGCATCATCCAACAATTACATAAATCACCAGTTTCAGAAGATCGACGTTCTATTTCGGACATTTTCATCTTATGACACCTGAAATCCCTTAAATGGGACACCTGCTCAAGATTCTCAGAGGCTTTATGTAGCAATAGCTCAACAACTTCTTTTCTTTGGTCCTGATTCTGATGAGAACTGGTTGAGGCCTGTTATTGAGCGTACATTAGATTACATACAAAACCTATTGACTGTGGCCAGTCGTGGGCAATAACATTGCATGAGACCATTTTTAGAGGACTTTGATGATTTTGGAGTGCAGTGAAATGAAATGCTCCGTATTCACATCATCCTCTAATATGAACATTAGATGGGGAATCATAAATTAATTGGCATAGCCTCTTCAGAGCATTGAGACATGCGCGATGAAGGGTTCTCTATTGTTTTTCAACCCTTGGATGATGGGAAAATGAAAGAGATGAAAACTCAATTTGAGTTGTAACCCTTATATTGAATACTTTAGTTTTCAAATGATGAAGAGTTTTCCATAAGTTGAGACGAATGTCATGAATGCAATCTTCTGTCATCAATTCTGGAATATCAAACTGAGAATTTTCTGAAGGCTAGAACATGACTGGTATTTCTCCTTTAGAAAATTGTTCCCTCATGTTTAACACATCTTCATCATCTTTCACTAGAGGTTTCTCCACTTGGTCTAACCAAAGTGGATGCTCTGCATTAGAGGATAAATGACCTAAGGGAGGTTCAGAGAATGACCATTCCCTAAAGATTTCTTCTGATTGAGAAAGTGTTTCACCCATCAATGAAAAGGCATTAGACATGACTGGGCTTGTGTTTACAAGTGCCTCAAGATAGAAGGACTTTCTTGTTGCTACATTTTCAATTATGGAACTTTTTTGACAATGTGAAATACTACAATGGAGAGGAATTTTATAGTTAATTCCATCATGGGGAGGATCACCATGATGGAATGCAGCAAGAGATAAATCTTCTTTATCCTTGGTATTCTGGCCACACAGAGGGTTGTCATAGCTCTCATCCAAAGATATACACTCTGGATTGACCTAAATTTTATGAAGCAAGCCTTCATGATGAAGTTTCTGGTGAGAAACTTCAGAATTACAACTACCACTCCCAAGATTTGGTAATGAGAGGGTAGGGTCTTGAGGATCAATAGATAAATGTATAAGGGATTCAAGAACTCCAGTATTAAGAGGATCTAAATCACAACTTGACTGTTGATTTTCCAAAGGTATTTGATGAGATTTCTTTTTTCATGTTATCTTATACTTAGTTGGGTCCACCTACTAGGAGAAGTGGTTATATTGGGTTCTTTTTGGATGTTATCTTATACTTAGTTGGGTACACCTACTGGGAGAAGTGCTTATAATGGGTAGGTGTTTGTTCCTGCCTTGAAATAGATACCAGAACGGACCGATTAACTCCAATTGGAAAGGGTGTATATTCCCGATCCTGTTGTCCGTATGATATGGGGTAAAATTCCCCATGACCCTCCTGGACTAGAACATAGGTATATATCTGCTCTTGGATGACATACTGATGTGTCATCCCATGTGTGGGGATAGATTTATATGTTTGTTCCTCTAATACTACCGAAGTAGTTAAAATATCCTGGCATGCTTCTAGAATATGGGCAGGGATATGTATATGCCCTTTCACCATTGATAAGATGTTTTTGGTGACTTCAGCAGTCGGAACGAGAATATATGTCCATTCTATATCTGGAGTAGGTGTATGTTCCTGATCTTGTCCTCCTTTTCTTGTCAATGGATATTGATAGTACTCATGCATGGGGGCATAGTGTTGGGTCTGCCCCAAATATTTCGTCGCAGCTTTCTGACTGACTTCTCTGGGAGCTACCAAACGAGATTGTTGGAAGGCTTGTTGAACATTGGTAGGTGTATATGTGTGCTGTCTATTTTCCATCAATTATGTTTGACGGGCTTCCTTCAATACTGGGAAACAAGACTACCAATAGAATTGGTGATTGTAAACAGGTGTATATTCTTGTTTACCAGTTTCCACCATATTTGATTGGTGGGCCTATTTAAATGTAGTAAGACGAGCCTGATGAGTGGCTGATAACTTGTGAGTAGGTGTATGTGCATGTTCATAATAATCCACTGGGTTTATTTAGTGGGATTTGTGGGTTGATGTCAGACGAGCCTATTGAGTATAAAAATTAGAACAGATGAGTGTATGTGTCCACTCGTTGTTTGTCATCAAATTTTGTCAATGGAATTCTTTAGAAGAGACAGAGGTGAGAACCTTATCCCTGTTGACCGGACGTTTTCCCTAGAGGTTCATCTTGTATTCCTGGGTCTGAGATACCTGGGAAAAACTTCCAGAGGCAACACCCACATAATTTTTGGGATACACTATCACATGATTCTGGAAGTGATTTCTTGTTGGAGTCCTCAGGAAGGACTCTTCTATTCTTGAATTGAGGCCTTGAGTGACCTCTTGATCCACCTCTCTGTAGTATGGGAGATATTGATTGTTGAATTTTGGGGATAAAGACTCGAAATGGCTGGAGACGGTGGTTGGCATTGTTTTCTTCTTGATCATTAGTCATTGTTGGAAAGATGATTGAGGATTATTGTTGACCTAGAGGGCCTATCGAGTGGCCTCCAAAGTCAAGATTGTACCGTGCTGGCAATATTCCTTCACCAGAACATTAGAGACCCAATGTTGAAGGCACTGGGTTGGTGATAATGTCCATCTCCTGGATGGAGATCCAGCTTGAGCAGTAGTGGGGAATCTCACAGATGTTATCTTGGAGAAATTAATTCTTTGGTTTGAAGGGAGTTCTGTGGAAAACTGAGAACAATGAAAAACATTATTAAAGAAACATCTTTTCAGATGGATTCATGCGTGATTAATTAGGTTGTCTGGCCTTCCTTTATCAATTGATAGGGGCCTAATATGTGGGTAACATTATTAACTTGGTTAAGGATTCATGTCAGATTCACCATTTTTGTTTCATTGTTCCTTGAAACCTATGTTCAAGATTTAAGAATCACTATTTCTAGGCGGTTTCCATTGGATTTATTCATGGAACCATAAACTTCCAATAGTTATTTATCCAAAAGAGGACATGCTTTCTAAAGGAAAGCATTCGTTAAGTTTTGAACTTTACAAAACTTAAGAACGTGCATTGGTCGATAGGATGAGAGGTCGGACTCATCACACCCTTTTTTGGGGGGAATTATTGTCTACTCCAGGACTCTCTTTGTAAAATTAAAATATTTTCATGAATCCTTATTAATTCACCAAGTATATCATAAGTATCCCTTGGAATTTTCAACCACTTATTAACATGTGTAAAATTTTAGATTCATCAGTATGCATTCAAGGTTCTTCATCAATGGAAACATCTGTATGTATTCAAGGTTTTTCATTGATGGTATCCTCTAATATACCGATTAGATATTCTTTTAATCAGCATTATGATAATACTGGTTTTTAAGCCACTCAGTGGGGCACTCTAGAATTTACTATCATTCGAGGAGACGAAAGTTTGTTTTAATCGTGGGATCGTGCTCATAAAATGAGATACCTAAATACCCTTGTGAAAGGAATCAGAACCCTCGTAGTTCGGTGCCGCTTAGTAGGACACATCATTCCTTTTAAGGTCATGTGAAAAGGACCTCTAAGCGGAAGTTACTTAGTTGAAACTTAGTGTGGGGCTTATACGAAAGCAGCCCAAGGAACTTGGAAGGGATGTGGGTTTCCATGTAAGATCAGACCCTCAAGGAGTTTGCATATATAGCGACTCGGGTAGTGGCCCTATCAGAATTTAGAATATTCAAATGAATAATTCCTGATCTAGGCGCGAAGACGGCATGCGATTCCGAGGCCCAGTGTGCCTGGAGTTAATTTTATAAAAATATTAAGTATTTTTATACTATTCACATGGAGGGGTGTATTATCTCCTAAAAAGTAGCTCATAATGGGAATCTGAGGGCATAGTTGCGTCTGGAGTGTGTCGTTTACCCTAGGTGGGGTGTAAACTTTGCGGGCGCAGGCCTGCTCTGAGAAAAGCCACCAGGGGCATTTTCGTTAATAAATGGAAAAGTTTCTTTATAAGGGTCAGCTCGAATAACTCTTAAATGGAGTCTTAGATTGCAATTATGAGTCAGAATTCTGTGTTTACCCTAGGCAAGACATAATTTTAGTCAGCGTCGGGTGCCTGGTCGGAGGCATGTTGGCGGGGTTAAAATGATGTTTTTATAAAAATAAAAACAAAAATCTACCCCCTACCCTTGTTCTACATTGTGAACCAAGGACGAGCCTCTCCTTCCTCCTCTGTTTCACTGACGATCTTCCAAATCGAGCAAACAAAGCACACATAAGCTCGAATTCCGATGGCGGACGCTCCAGGATCATGGAGCGGAAGCTTTGGAGCGTGGATCTAAACCAGAACATTGTCATTTTTCCCACGAGGTAGGAAGTTTGAGTTTTAAAATTCCGGATTACGTTTATGCATTGTTTTTCTTCAAATCGTCATAATGGTTGTGTAGTTTGGGTCCTGAGGTTTCTGAAACATTTTTCGAATCTGAATTTGGAGCATCGAGGTGCTCCCAGTGGCTCCTAGAAGTTTTCTGGAGAAAAACACGGTTTCAGGCAGTGGACATGGAAGATTCCGATGAGGGCAACAGTGGCGTGATGGCGGAGCAGCGAATTCCAGCAGGTGGCGGCTGTCCGGTCATGCAGATGGTGGTTTCTGACGACCTTGCGGTGGTCCGGCCAGATTTTTCAGGGGGTTCTTTAAACCCCCATAACTTGCAAACTGTAACTCTGATTTGCGAACCGTTTGTGGAAACGTCTTCCTTGAGTCGAAATAGACCTTTTCAACTCACTTTGGGAATTTTGTGAGTCATTTTTTTGGCTCGGGGCCATGAAACGTTGAAAATAATAATAATATTTTATTATTTTCAACTTCGATCCCCCATAACTCCTACTAAGAGTGTCCGAATGATGTGTCGTCAGTGGCGTTGAGACCTTGATGGTACAGAGGAATTTTCAAGATAGTTTCTAGGTGTTGGGACCGAGAACAGGGTGTGGGCCCCATGAGGCCGGGTTCCGGCATTTACAGAGAAACATGACTTTTCCGTCAGGTGTCTGTTTTGGACGATCAAGTAGTCGATCCTGTGTGTTTCTTCATGGGGATCACAATGGTGTGATACACTTGATTTTTTTCAGGATCGTTGTGTGGGCCCCACCCAGGCTAGCTTCGGTGAATAGTCCCTTTTTCACCGGGTGTTCGTTTGGGACGATCGAGTAGTCGATCCCGTGTGTTTTTCTAAGGAGATTGCAGTGGTGTGATCCGCTTGATGAGTTTAGGGATTATAGTGTGGGCCCCACATGGGCTAGCTATGGTGAATACTGAATTTTCACCGGTTGTCTGTCTTAGGCAAGTAAATAGCCTATCCTGCGTGTTTTTTTGCATGTATCGCGATGGTGGCCTTAGTATCGGTCTTGGAGGTGCGTGGTGTGGCTTTGTGGTGAGTTGCATAGGTTAGTGACTTTTGGACCAGTAGTGTTTGAGGGTACTCCCTTCGTTCATTCCTACAAGGTTTTGTGCAGCATCAAAACCTTAGTATAGGTTTGTGATCCTCTCGATGGGATGTTTAATCTGTTAGAGTTGTGGCATCCCTTTGGTGGGCCCGGAGCGGGAGCCTTTACCATCGTTTCCTTAGATCGAGTTCTTGGTATCGTTGTGAATGCTTATCCACTGGCAGTGATCCCTTATACAACAAGTTAACTTCGTAGGGTTTGTGGAATCATCAAGAATATGATTCCCTACGTAGTAGGCCATGCTCAGTAGGGTTGTGGCATCATCAGGTACATGATCCCCTAATCGGCATTAGGATTATAGTAGGGTTGTGGTATCATTAGTTATACGATCCCCTACTCAGCGCGTGGTTTTTGTAGGGTTGCAGCATCGTCAGTTCAATCCCATATAGTGTGAGATGTACCAGATAGGGTTTAGATGTTGATATGACCGTCGTGACATGGGTGACGATCCTCTATCTGAGTGACGTGTTTCTGTCGAGTTTCAGATCGGGTTTTGGTATCCCCCAGCGGATCCTGGGAGTGATCCCCTATCTGTGAGATCTACGAATTTCATATTCGATTGTGGTATCCCCCAGCAGACCCTGGGAGTGATCCCCTACCTATGATATCTTTATATACTGGTGTGGGTTTTAGTATCCCCTAACGGACCCTAGGAGTGATCCTCTATCCGAGAAGTTTGTTGTACTTCCTATTTCAGCGAGGTTTCCTCAGTGACGATCTCCGACGGGAGTGATCACTCATGTGAGCGTCTCAGATGTTTGTGTGGGACATGATGGAGTGTATCTCTCAGATGAGTGTCATCTGGGATGATAGTGATCGTGGAGTGTGCTCTCTAGGTTGTGAACCGTTGTTGGTGATGAGGTCGGTACCTCATGTGGCTTGGTGCGTGAGATGAGTATATCTAGATGTTCAAGGTTTATATATGGGTGTACACTTGAATTGAGCTGACTAGTCGTGTTTAGCTGAGGATGGTCACGAGATGGAGTTCCTATCTCATTCGGGTTCCTTCTGGCTGGGATGAGCTGACTGTTGTCTTTCAGTTGCTCCTTTTTCTTTATTTTGAGGTTTTTGGGGTGCCTACTGAGAATTTTTATACTCACACCTGCACGGGCTTTGTCTGCACATGTTTGTGTCTTGTGTAGACCACATTCCTTTTGACGGAGTCTTAGGAGGACCCGGAGCACGTGGAGCTGAGTGAGTGGGACTGATCGTGGAGTCTTACCGGAGCTGTGTTGAGGAGCTTTCTGATGGTGCTTTTGGAAGCGTACCCCTTCATCCGAGTAGGTTGGATGCCTTTGAAGTTTTCTTTTGGTGGGCCATGTTTTGCCCTTTTTGTACTATTGTTGCACTCTGGTTTGGGATAGTTGTATGCATGCATTTATTATTCAGTTTTATATATCTCTACACTGTTTCATAGAGGTTTATGTGGGTGTGTGTGTATAGATACCTTAGGCTAATGCCTCCCATGTGTGTGATAGCCTACTCGGTGCTGGTCGCCAGCCGCTGGCCTATTAGAGGTGGGACTGGGGAGTCGCGGCTTGAGCCCCATTGGGTTGGGTCGTGACAGAGTGGTATCAGAGCAGGTTCCACATTTGGGATCTCTGAGCGTAGGTGGTATAGCTGTGAGTTTGGTTTGGGTTGCATAGCAGTAGTGTTAGGATATTCTGAGTTCAGCTTTCAGGCTAGGGAATCCAGTGTTAGTGCGGCAGCCGACGTATCCATTCACTAGGACTCTGATAATCTATCTTTCGACTCAGGGCGTTTGGACACTAGTCACAGGGACATAATGGTACATGCATCATATAAGACTGGGTTTTTGGGTTTCCCTTGTTCTTCTTGAGTCAGCTCTCCAGATATACTCCTTGACCATGGAGCATCTTGATTTTGTTTCAGGATGCCTCCATGATGATAGCCAGTGAGAGTTCCGCAGTGGGATTGTGGTGATGATCAGCCCCGTGTAGAGGTTGTGGACCGGGGTGAAGGTTCTGAGGTTGGACCTCCAGGTGGTCCGCCAGTTGAGCAACCACCTATCGAGCAGCTAATTATGCTAGTAGTGCAGGATGAGGTTGCGCGTAGTCTGAGTGCACTGCACGAGTTCCAAAGGTGACAACCTCTAAGGTTCCAGGGTGATCCATACCCTTAGGTAGCTGATGACTGGCTCGAAGCAGTCACCTGAGTTTTCTGCCTCATGAGGACACCCCCAGATCAGATTGTGGTCCTAGCGGCGAGCCTTCTTCATGGTTCAGCCAGGTGATGGTGGAGTTTGGTGATGTAGTCCCATGATGAGGAGACTCTCACATGGGCAAAGTTTGAGCAGCTCTTTAGGGAAGAGTTCTATCCGTTGATGCTGAGGTCAGTGCGGATTCAGAAGCTTCTGCAGCTTCGGCAGGAGGGCATGACTGTTTCAGAGTACTCAGCAAGGTTTACAGAACGGTCACGCTACTCCCTGTATATGGATCAAGAGTTGTTCATTAGGGAACAGGGCATCGAGCAGGGCCTACGAAGAGACATCTGGGTAGGTGTGGTTTCCTTGTGTCTTCCCACCTATATTGGAGTGCTGGAGTGGGCCCTAGTGGCAGAGATCATTCTGGCTGAAGAGATCCCACCTATTAGTGCTGGGCACACGAGAGCAAAGACATCGTTAGTCGGATCGGCATCTGGAAGACGACGATAGAATCAGGGGCCCGGATGTATTCGATGTTCCAGGAGGTGACCCCAGGATGGAGGATCTATGGCTCAAGGCTCACAGGGCTTGCAGGCCAGTTTTGGTCAGCCGCAGAAGAGGTGATGTTACGCTTGCGACGGTCGAGGACATCTTGCTAGAGATTGTCTGACCCGTCATGCTTCTGATAGGGAGCCAGTCGACAGACCGCCTTGGCAGAGGTAGTGTCTCAATTATGGCGGTCCACAGGGCAGTGGACTAGGCGACGGAGCGGGTGCAGCAGCGGGAGGTGGTAGGCGGTAACAGGTTCCACCACCACCCCCACTAGGTGGTCCACTCAGAGCTCAGGGATCTAGAGGGTGAGGGCGAGGATGCTTGCATTCCCTAGAGATTGTTGAGCCAGAGGATCCACGGATGGACAAAGGTATGCCTTGTGTCCTTCCTACGTTCTGTAGTAGTTTTGATAGACACTATTTAATGGTACTCTTCCCTTTCCGTTGCTTGCTCGAGTTTTGTTTGGGGAGTTGGTAAGACCTTGTGTGAGTGTTGTTCGGCATGCTTCAAATGTGTGAGAAATAGGGATACTTCCCCCATCAAGTCACGTTTTTGTGACGCGATCAAAACCACATGGGCGATTCAGTGTCGCCCAAAGAGGATAGTGTCGAGGTGTGGTGGATGATTCCCTATGACTTATGTGTTCAGCCATGGGTGTTTGTTGGTGAACTCGCTGGCATGGGAGATCCAGTTGAGATTCCTGTTGCTTTCCTTGTGCTTATGGCTTTTTGGGGAGGAAAATATCTAAGGTGGGGAAGATATAGCAACTCGGGTTTTGTCCCTGTCAGACTTTGGAATATTCATATGAATAATTCCAGAGCTAGGCGTGAAGACAGCGTGCAATTCCGAGGCCCGGTGTGCCCAAAATTAATTTTATAAAAATATTAAGTATTTTTATACTATGCACATGGTGGGATTGTATTATCTCTTAAATAGTAGCTCATAATGGGAATCTGAGGGCACAGTTACGTCAAAAACGTGTCGTTTACCCTAGGTGGGGTGTAAACATTGCGGGCGCGGGCCTACTGCGAGAAAATCCACCAGGGGTGTTTTCATAAATAATTGGAAAAGATTCTTTATAAGCGTTGGCTCTAATAACTCTTGAATGGAGTTTCATATCACAATTCTGAGTGCACCGTTGCATTCAGAATGACGTGTTTACCCTAGGCATGATATAATTTTAGTCGATGTCGGGTGCCGGGTCGGAGGCGTGTTGGCGGGGGTTAAAATGAATTTTTTATTAAAAAAATACTAATAATAAAAATCAACCCCCCCCCCCACTTGTACTATGTTGAGAACCAAGGAGGAGCCTCTTCTTCCTCCTCCGTTTCACCTACAAACTTCCAAATCGAGCCAATGAAGCGCCCACAAGCTCAGATTCCGATGGCGGACGCTCTATGATCGTGCAATGGAATCTTTGGAGCACGGATCTGAGATAGAATGTCAGCGTTTCACCCATGAGGTAGGCGGATTGAGTTTTAAAATCCCGGATCCCATTTATGCATTTTTTTTCTTCAAATCATTATAAGGGTTGTGTAGTTCGGGTCCCGAGGTTTCTGAAACATTTTTCGGATCTGAATTTGGAACATCGGGGTGCTTCTGGTGGCTCCCGGAAGTTTTTTGGTGGAAAACCCAGTTTCTGGTGGTGTCCATGGTGGATTTCGGCGAGGGCAGCGGTGACGCGGTAGCGGAGCAGTGGATTCTGGAAGGTGGCAGCGGTCCGATCAGGCATACGGTGGTTTCCGGCGACCCTGTGGTGGTCCGACCAAATTTTTCTGGGGGTTCTTTAAACCCCCATAACTCGCAAAACGTAACTCCGATTTGTGAGCCGTTTGCGGTAACACATTCCTTGCATCGAGACAGACCTTTTGAAATTACTTTGGGAATTTTGTGAGTTGGGTTTTTGGTCCGAGGCCATGAAATGTTGAAAATAATAATAATAATTTATTATTTTCAACTTCGATCCGCCATAACTCCTACATGGAGTGTCCAAATGATGTGTCGTCAGTGGTGTTGAGACCCTGATGGTACGGAGGACTTTTCAAGATAGTTTCTAGGTGTTGGGGCCAAGAATAGGGTTTGGGCCTTACGAGACCAGGTTCTGGCGTTTATAGAGAAACCTGACTTTTCCGTTGGGTGTCCGTTTTGGACGATTGAGTAGTTGATCATGTGTGTTTATTCATGGGGATCACAATGGTGTGATCCTCTTGACATTTTTTGGGATCGTGGTGTGGGCCCCACCCTGTCTGGCTTCGGTGAATAGTACATTTTTCACTGGGTGTCCGTTGGGGACGATCGAGTAATCGATCTCGTGTGTTTTTCCGAGGAGATCGAAGTGGTCTGATCCGCTTGATGAGTTTCAGGATCGTAGTGTGGGCCCCACATGGGCTAGCTACATTGAATAGTGCCTTTTTCAACATTTTTCCATCTTGGGCAAGTAAACATCCTATCTTGTGTGTTTTTTCACGTGGATCGTGATAGTGGCCTCAGTATCGATCTTGGTGGTGCGTGGTGTGGCATTGTGGCGGGTCGCTCGGGTTAGCGACGTTTCGACCAGCAGTGGTTGAGGGTACTCCCTTATTATGTTCCTTTGAGGGTTTTCATGTCATCACAACCTTATTATAGTTTTTTGATCCTCTCGATGGGATGATTAATCTGTAAGAGTTGTGGAATCCCTCTAGTGGTCCCGGATCGGGATCCTTTAGCATCGTTTCCCTAGATCAAGTTCTTGGTATCGTTGTAACTACTTATCCATGGGCGGTGATCCCCTATCCAGCAGGTTAACGCTGTAGGGTTTGTTTCATCATCGAGAATATGATCCCCTATGCAGTGGGTCGTCCTCAGTAGGGTTGTGGCATCATCGGGTATAAGATCCCCTACTCAGTATGAGGATTATATTAGGGTTGTGGTATCGTTGGTTATATGATCCCCTACTCAGCGTGTGGTTTCTGTAGGGTTGTGACATCATCAGTTTAATCCCCTGTAGCATGAGATGTACCAGATAAGGTTTTGGTATTTTCGTGACCATCATGACACAACTGACGATCCTCTATCTAAGTGACATGTTTCTGTCGAGTGCCATATCAGGTTGTGGTATCCCCCAGCAGATCCTGGGAGTGATCCCCTATCCGTGAGATCTGTGAATGCCAGATTGGGTTGTGGTATCCCCCAACGGACCATGGGAGTGATTCCCTATCTGTGAGATCTTCGTAGACCGGTGTGGGTTTTAGTATCCCCTAGCGGACCCTTGGAGTGATCCCCTATTTGGGTATTTTTTTTTGTTCTTACTGTTTCAGCGAGGTTTCCTCAGTGACGATCTCTGACGAACGTGATATCTCAGGTGAGCGTCTGAGATGTTTTTGTGGGACCTGATGGAGTGTATCTCTCGGATGAGTGTCATCTGGGATGACAGTGATCATGGAGTGTACTCTCCTAGTTCGTAACCGTTGTTAGTGATGAGGTCGGTACCTCATGTGGCTTGGTGCATGAGCTGATTATATCTGGATGTTCAAGGTGTATATATGGGCGTACACCAGAATTGAGCAGACTAGTCGTGTTTAGAAAAGGATGGTCAAGAGATGGATTTCCTCTCTAGTTTGGGTTCCCTCTGGCTGGGATGAGCTGAATGTTGTCTTTCAGTTTCTCCTTTTATTATTTTGGGGTTTTGGGGTGCCTACTGAGTATTTTTATACTCACCCATACAGGGGCTTTGTCCGCACATGTTTGTATCTTATGCAGACCACAGACCTTTTGATGGAGTCCTAGGATGACCCGGAGCCGACAGAGTTGAGTGAGCAGGACTGACCGTGGAGTCTTACCAGAGCTGTGTCGAGGAGATTTCTGATGGTTCTTTTGGAAGCGTACCCCTTCTTCTGAGTAGGTTGGACGCCTTTGAAGTTTTCTTTTGGTGGGCTATGTTTTTCCCTTTTTTGTACTGTTGTTGCACTCTGGTTTGGGATAGTTGTATGCATGCATTTACTATTCAGTTTTATATATCTCTTCATTGTTTTATGGAGGTGTATGTGGGTGTGGGTGTACAAATACCTTTGGCTAATGTCTCCCATGTGTGTGACAGCCTACTCGGTGCTGGTCGCCATCCCCCGACCTATTGGAGTTAGGCATGGAGAGTCGTGGCTTGAGCCCCGTTGGGTCGGGTCATGATATCATACGTATCCCATATGAATGGGAATCAAAGACCATATAGTTCAATGAAGCTTGGTCTTACTTCCTTAAAAGGATGCCTCAATGATTTAAGGATTGAATTTGGGGCTTATTTCTTAAGGAGGATGCCCAAATTGGGGGAATTAGGGTTGGATTCCTGAGGAGGATATCCAATGAGCTTGGGCTCTGAAAGGGCTTCCTACATATCCTGATTTGACTAAGAATCAGATTTCTCGTAGTTCCATGGTTGAGTGTTTGTGTACATGTTGTAACCATCAGGTATCTCTAAGCCCACGTGATTCATGCGCGGTATGAGAAATAAGAGGATGTGAAAGATTCAATAATGAAACTTCACACTTTTCCTCCTTCATTGATGGAAGAGGGAACGTCGACGGTGGAAGAGGGCGAGGTGACGAGCCTTACCTCTATTCTATTTACATTGGACAAGGGTCCAATGTAAGGATAAAGGGGTGAAGGTGAGGGGATTATACTAGGATTGATTCCCTGAAATTGGTTATGGTATGGGAGGGAGACTTCTCTTATACTTGCATGGAATAGAAAGTGTGAAGTGTACCTTCCATACCAGAGACCTGAGGTTCTGGGTCGCCTTTTTGAGAAGGGCGAGGCCGATAACCAACCCTCCTCCAAACTGGGAACTTCCCAACATTGTTTCTGGGAGAAAGGTCCATGTGACTGTGGATATAGAAACCCACAAACATCCCATGAATCTTAAGTCCATTGTGAAATGAATGTCGGAAACCTCTGACTGTGGAAATACAAACCCAAATAAGAGACACGTTGATGTTCCATTCCCAAAGGTTTGATAAGTTAGGAGGTTTTGGTGGAGGCTTCAATTTAGTCCCTTTCAGATAAGAGAACCAAATAATGAGATACCCTGCTATAAATGTATTAAAAAATAGGTACTTGATATGTCCCCGTAGGTCCCTCATGAAAGTATGCTGCATAGGTACCCTGCGTTGCTGCATTGTGTAGGTATGGCACATAAGATGAAGATTATAGAGGCCGAGTATAAAGTGTGACAATTCATATTTTGTGTCCCACTATTACAGATTCCAAAGGATAAAGGTATATCACTTGAATCCTTCTAGGATGATTCATCCTCTTCCAGTGTCGGTTTGGAAATGGGAAGTGGTATCCATGGAATTTTTTGTTGGGTTTCTACAGACACCCCAAGGGAAATATTATATCTAAGGGGTTGTGGATTGGTTGAAAAAGTATTCTCATTTCATTCTGATCAAAGACACCATGGATTTCGAAGATCTAGGTATGCTATATGTATCATAGATTTTGAGGTAACATGAGAGTCTGTGTGTTGTTGTTTCAAATAGGGATCCTAGATTTACCTCAAGTTTATAGAGAAGTATTCAAGAAGAAATGGGAACTCAAATCATGTTGAGCATGAACTACCATCCACAGACAGATGGTTCGATGGAGCATGTAATTCAGATCTTCGAGGATATGCTTCACGCCTATGTCTTGGATTCTGGTGGATCATAGGAGAGCCATCTAGGACTGGTTGATTTTTTTTTAAAAAATATGATCAGTCGTTGATAAGAATGGTTCCCTTCAAGGCATTTTATGCTCACCCATGCAGATCACCTATTTTTGGGGTTGACGTGGGAGAAGTAGCTTTGGTTGGACCAAGTTTGGTTCATGAGATATTTGTAAATATTCACGATGTGTGACGACATCTAGTTACATCGTAGAGTTTACAGAAATCATATATAGATCGGTGGAATAAACCTTTTGAGTTTTTTGTCTATGACTGGGTTTTCTTGAAAGTCGCTCCTCATTTGGGACACTGTCGTCTTGGAAAAAGGTAAATTTTTCTTTGAGATATGTTGGACCGTTTGAGATCAATGAATGGCTCGGGAAGTTTTCTTATCAATTAGTATTTCAAGATTGATTAACAGTCATTCATGATGTTTTCCACATATCTCAACTCAAGATGTATCACCCTGATCCTGCTCATGTTCTAAGTTGGGAAGAAATTGATTTATAGCTAGATGTTTCTGTTTTGGAGAAACCAGTTGAGATTGTTGACTCTCAGATGAAACTATTTTATGTAAAATTGATTCTTTTGTTCAGAGTTCTATGGAAATAGGGATCAAATTCTTATGAGACTTGGGAATGTGAGTCGTTGATTAGGGAGTAGTGGCCTCATCTTTTTCTAGGAGTTACATCTTCCACATGACTTTCTGGGGATGGAAAGTTTTTATGTTTGGGAGTTTGTAACATCTTGTTAACTTGATCGGGTAAGTTTTTTCTTTTTCTAAGTTCCCTTTTTGTTAAACATCCTTAGGAGTGGTTTTCTAGATTTTCTTTAATCTACTGAGCTAGTACACGCTATGTACTGGAGGTACACACTGTGTACTGAAGGTACATGCTGCGTATTGGAGGTACACACTGTGTACTGGAGGTACATGTTGTGTACTAGAGGTACATGCTATATAAGTACACGCTGTGTACCGAAGGCACACGTTGTATAGGTACACGTCTCATACCTGAGGTAAACATCATGTAGGGATTAAATAGTATATTTTTTACCCGATGTGATGGGTTTTTCATTGTAACTTATCCAGCCTTGCCTACACGACATGACCAAGGGGTATATGTCATGCCTTGGCCTGTGCCTAGCTTAAAGTCATCCATTTGGTTATTTTTCGTGTCCCACTCTTCCTAGAATTCATTTCTCTCAACCCTAGGATACCCATAGGTTATTTTTAAATGTTACTCTCCTTCTAGATTGATCTGATCATCTTTGGATCTTCTTTGAGTTTGTGGTGAATTTATTCAGGTAAGTGTTCTTTTCAGTTATTCATTATGGTTGATTGTAATAGATCCCTATATTTTTGATACCATATCCGTTGATCTACGTTAGATTATTCTTGATGTCTTACTCTGAATCTGTTGTGAGATCTTATTCTAGAGGTCATTCCTAGGCTAGTTATGGTGCGGAAAATGTGTATTCTTGAGTTATGTGTATTTTCTTCTATCCACTGACCCCTTGTCTTCTAAATTCAATCAATACTTTGATGTGTGATTTTAATTCTATGGACTTCATTCACATTGTTTGGTTTCTTTGATCTTGGATTCCTTTGTGAGCGTGTGCGACCAGAGCTTTGAGGTAGGTGGTTTTTTCTCTATCCTATGATAATGAGCCTAATGGATATTTCTTTGTAAATTGATTTATTAAATAAGAATTATTTTTTTTTGTGTGTGAAAAATGGTTTTGAAAAAGAAATGGTTTTACATGGATTTTGATAAATAGATTGTGAAATGGTTTTGAATGGTTTTTAAAGCATTGAAATGGACTGTGAATGGTTTTGAATGGTTTTCAAAGAATTTAAAGGAATTGTGAAAAATATCACATGGGTTACCTTGGGTACTTAGGTGGAAGGTTTATCTTGAGGCCATCATCCATTGTTTTGTTATAATCTAGGGGGTTTGTCTTGAGGCTTTCCTTTGATTCCTAGGCCTGTTGTTCAAGGATCAGTTTTTGTGCACCTAATTATTATGGTATGAGTAGTCTATGGCCTGGTCCTATAGTATTCCTTGGTGTTGTGATACCTATGATTATATTTTGTACTTCTTGGATTTATGAGTTAGCCTTGATATGCATGTTGATTCTTGTAAAAAATTATATGGAAAAGTATGATTTAAAATTGATATACCTACTTTTGTTTAGAACTGTGGAAAAGGGAAATGTTTACCATGTTTTCTATAAAACTTATTTACTACTTATCAAGCCATGTTTTATTTTAAAATGAGAATACATGGTTTTTTATACAGAGATTTGTTATGTAACTCCTGGGTGTGATACTACTGAGCCTATTAACTCACGCCATGCGCACCTCTTCGGTGGTGTGTAGACCTTCGTTTGTCTTCCGGTGCTAGGAAATTAAAGGCATCGTAGTGAGGCAGTGAGGTTCATGTCAGCTGGTTGGGTAACTGGTTGTGAGATAGTGGGAGTTCTTTCACACCATTTCATGGAGTAGATATTAGTTTAGTCCTTTGTAGATAGTTATACTTGTCTTTTGGAGTTTTAGATATTGTTGTAATTCTTCTGTTTCCTCTGTTTTCCTATAGTTGTGGAATATATATTTGTTAGTATTTTGATGTTTATTTCTCATTATATATTTATATATCTGTGTGTGTGTGTGTGTGTTTGTGTGTTCCATGGGGTTGTTCAGGTTAGGAGAAATCTTTCCCTCGTTTTTATTGTTCGATGCCTGGGTGCTTTTCGCCAACCCATGGAAATCAGGAATGCCCTTCGAGTTTGTGACAGATTCGGTCGGGTGGTGGGTTTGAGGGCAACCCAGGTCAGTTCGTTACAAGAATTTTTTTGTGGAATCAAAGGTTGAGTTCTATTCTTCCCTATTATATTAGATATCATTTTTTTGGATAGATTGATTGATTCATTTAATTTATTTATAATAGAAATAAAGTACAAGTTTCAATTGAGAAAACATGGGGGTTCCCACTCACAGAGGCATGTAGTAGTGTAAAATAAGGGAATCAACTCGAACAAATTGGACCCATTTGGGGGGAAAGTATCTGAGACTTGAGAACATAGAGATCAGCATTGGATTGATTAGAACCATAGATCAGTGTTGTTATACCTGGATCTATGGTTTCAGATTTTTTTAATGAGATATTCTTGGATTTTGGTAAAGTAATGGGAGACAAAGGATTAATAAGTGGATTCATCTTGGATCCTCCGTTATAATCTTATCAAAGTAGTTTTCTTCTTTCCAACTCTACCATTATTGAAGTTTCTAGCTTGATCTTTTCTAAATCATGTTTCTGTTGTGTCGTAAAACTTTTGCAGAATTGATTGGAAAACCTCATCTGATGTGATTTCAAAAGGGTGGATTTTGAAAGATGGGATTTTGTTAAATTTATGTTTTATTGGAAATCATTGCATAAATATTTGGTGTGTGTTCATGATTATTTGGTATGGGGGGTTATTGGAAGTAAAACATTCAAATAATAATAATGTGGGGTGGATAATGGTCGGAAGTACCACTATAAAATAATGATGATTTGGGATAGATCATGGTCAGAAGTACCACCATCAAGTTGGTCACTGAGTGAAGACATGGTAATATGATGAATCACCACTCATTTTTATAGGGATTTTTATGGTTTCACGTATTATATGTGGGGGGGGAGTGAAATGGTTTTATTATAACAAAATAAATGAAATTTTTTTAAAATATTTATCTTCACAATTTATTATCAGAGATCTTTCTATGGATTGGAGTTATTTCCTTATCTACCTCTATCCTATTATTATAAAATTTGATATCCTTTTTTTCTTATTGGAATGTGATGGGAAGTCTTTGAGGAAATCATACTGAGTGTAATACTCACCCCCTTCTTGGTCATTTTTGTGCATTTGAAGATGTCATATACCAAGATACAAGGAAGGGATATGTTTATCACTTCTCTAGTAGTGATCATTGACATCATGGTATGGTTTCTGAAGTTAGATCTTGTGAGTTTTTTCATATTGGTTTGGGATGGTGCCACTTTGGTGCTAATGTCTTTCTACTTAGATAATTATTCTTACACTTTTATTTCTTTTCATTCTGTTGAACTCTGATGTAATTTTATTTTGGAATTGTATTGAGTGATTTAGTTTATTCTCATTCA
Source organism: Viscum album (assembly GCA_963277665.1). NCBI lineage: Eukaryota > Viridiplantae > Streptophyta > Magnoliopsida > Santalales > Viscaceae > Viscum > Viscum album. The sequence continues at coordinate 1,496,004,846 of OY728155.1, read as the reverse complement.
AAATTTATTCTATTTTGGGATTTTATATGTCTCTTTATAGGGTTTTGTTTTGTATGGAAAATCATCCCTAACTGTCCTCTAATACCCTTGAAATTTATTTCCAGCATTTGGTGTCTTGGGGATGTCACCTAAGGACAATAGTATTTTACCTCTACTCAATCCTATGAGAAGAGGTGGGGTGTTACGCTCTAATACATAGTGTGTGAAGTGGTGAATATATTTGGGGAGGTATTGGATAACATAAATTATTTTTATGTTTGAATAAGAAAGGAGAGTGGGTACCCTTTTATAAGTGGGGGAGTGGACACACATTATGAAAAGAAAAAGTTATACCCATGTTTTAAACACGAATAAAGTATCAAAAATGGATCATTTTTTAATATTAGATGAGATAAAGTTTAAATATGTCCATAAAATAGGAATTTAAAAAAAATAATGTCATTTTAAATATTACTTTTTTAGTTTAACCTCTCGTAAACCTGTTTTATCCTTAACTACATTAATTAACGATTGCTTTTTTTACTATTCATTATGACCAATAATTAAGCAGAACTTAATAGATAATATTAATTATTATGTCGAAAAATATGTAATCCATTTTTCTAAATTTAAATCATAGAAGTGGCTTACTTTAATTTAAAACTAAACTCACAGGCACGATGAAGAAGTTGTTTTCCAAAGATATTTTTTTCGTGATTATAAAATGCTTCAATATCATAATTCAACATGAAATAGATTTAAATGATATAAATTGGATTAATAATAATATAATTTAACTAATTTTAATTTTAAATCCATTTTAAAACAAAATGAAACTTTTTAAATACTTCAATGAGGGGATAATTTTTAATAAAAATAGTATTTTTAAATATTCATTGAAAATTTAATCTTCTCAAAAAATTATCAAAAAATCACTATAATATAATTTTAAAATTTTGATTTCAAAAATGATGTTTTTTTCAAATAAATATTCTAAAACTAGAAAAATTACTTTCATTATTTGTTCCAAAAAATCATTAAAAAAATTTTTTGAGGAAAAAATATTTTTAAAGCATATACAAACTTTGTTAAAAAATTATATACATTTTTATCATTTTGTTTTCTTTATATAAAACCATTATATTTAATTTCAAAAATGTTGTCATATAAATTTATACCTAAAAATTTAACAACTGGCTTATAACAGTCATGTTTAAATAATAAAATTAGTAGTATATTATGGTTCGTTAAAACATAGTGTTGTGTGTATTGCAAGCTATTGAAGAAATTAAATTTATTTGAAAAATATATTTCATAAAATATCAGGTTGTCGCATTATCCCCCCCCCCATTAAGATGAATTCATTCTGATAAATCCAATCACTTTGATACAAAAAATTGAGGATAATTCTACCTCATCATATCCTCCAGTTCCCACATAGCTTCTTCAAGTTGGTGGTTTCACTACAAAAATGTGACCAACTGATTAATTTGGTTTCATCATAATTTCTAGATCTAGGATCAAGAATATCTATAGGTTTTTATTTATAGTAAATATCATGATCCAATAGTATGGCTATTGATTTCATTACATGTCAAGGATCAGGTATGTACTTCATTATGAGAGATATATGGAACACATCATGGACTTTAGATAATTTTTATGGAAGCGTCAAGTAGTAAGAAACTGTATATAATCTATCAAGAATATCCAAATTGAAATTATAACTAAGGATAAAAATTCCATTATTCCCAACTCTCATAACATTATTCTATGGATAAATTCATAGATACACATTCTCAAAAACCTAAAACATCAAATCAGGGTGACAATTGTCATCAAAACTTTTATATTGACTCTGAGCTACCATGATTTGTTTTTGAATGGCTCATAATTTATGTTATATTTTCTCAAATAGATTAGGTCTGAATATATTTGTTTCTATAACATCATCCCAGGTCATTGGAGTTACACACTTCATTCAATAGAGGGATTTATAAAGTGTCATATGAATTCTTGAGTGAAATCTATTATTGTATGAAAACTCGACTAGTGGAATGTGTTAATCCCAACCAACACTGAAATACATAGAAACAAATATCTATATATACATTATTTTTTGAATGGATCTCTTAAATTTACCATATTTCTAAGGATTATATCAAGTGTTGAAACTCAACTCCATATCCAAAGCCTATTGAAGACTCGCTAGAACATTGACGTAAGCCTTAGATCTTGACAAGAAATAATAGAATATGGTATTAAATGAAAAATTACCACTTTAATTAATTTATATCCTACAAATATGATTCAGAGAGAAATCTTCTTTGATAAATATGGACTGTGATAACTTTTTTAAGGCAATATATTACAACCCATATAGAATTGTTCCCTTTATATGTGTTAGGGAGTCCAAAAATAAAATATGTGGTGATGGTTTCCATTTTCCATTCTTGTATTGGTAATGGTTGTAATATCTCCATAATCTTTTCACTCTTATCCTTAACTTACTTTCATACCTAGTACTAAGATACAAACTCTAAATTATATCTCTTCATTCTATTCCACCATAAATACTCTTTAATGTCTATATATATCATTGTACTTATAGAATTAATATATAATGAAGAACTATGGGTCTCTATTAAAAGATCCTTCTTCAAATATGACATGGATGGAATACATAAATGGTTCCTAAACCTTATCATTACATCAAAATAAATATTAAACTCATGAACATTTATTACCTTATCCTATATCTCGATATCTTCGTTCTGTACTACTTTACTGTTCAGTTGAATATATGGTCGAAAAATAATTTAATAAAGATAAAAATTTCCCCCTTCTTTCATGATTCCCATATCCATCTTTTGAAAACTCATAAATATTAAATATTTTGTGATCTTTATCATAGATAAGTTAGCATGATCCTTTCAACTCAAATCATCAGCCACCTTATTCGCTTTTCTAGGGTTTCCAATGAGCCTGTACCCAAGTGGTAAAGGCTCTTGCTTGGAATATAGGAGATTCTAGGTTCATTCCATGTTGGTAACATGTAATATTACATTACTTTGTAGGTGGTGATGCAGGAATGATGCAGGCAGGTGGTGACCCATTCATGATGTAGCCATGACGTAGGAAGTATGATGCAAGCATGAGATTGCATTGGGATTTCGGGCCATGTAATGGGTTTCATTACCAATGGTCCAACATGATTTTTACTAAATTAATATGACATGATGGGTGTACTATCCCTTTGGGGGGCTATGGCCCAACTTTTCAGCCTATGTGTGTTGTGTTTTCATGTTTGTTTGAATGTAATTATACCCACAAGAACCTAACACACACACACACACACACACATATATATATATATATATATATTTATAGATATCCCACCTTTCACTATAAAGATAATTCCTCCATATCTCTAATGCAAAAATTAGAGAAGCCAACTCCAAATCATGAGTTATAAAATTTTTCTCACAAAAATACAATTATCATGATTATTAAGATATCACAATTCCATTCTGGAAGAGAATGCATCCTAGTGCCTTCTTTGATGCATCATAATATATTTCACACCCTTCATTACTACAAAACATGGATTTAATGGAATTGACATTTATCAACCCTAGAAAAATTCAATGATAAAGTCCATCTTTATTAGTGTTAAAATAAGCGCTGATTAACGGAACCCTTTATCATCGATTTTTTAGCACTGATAAAAGGCTACCTTTATCAGATCTTATTTTAGCACTCATTAAGGTTACCTTTTATCAGTGCTTTATTTTTATCACTGATAAATATCTAGTATAAAATTAAATAATTAAACAAATAAAATAAAAAATCAATAATTTCATTAATTAAATAATTATTATTGAAAATGAATAAAATGAATATACATATATAAATTTTTTAAAAATTAATGAATAGTATATATTAAATATATAGATTTTTAAAATTAATAAAATGAAATAATTATACATAAAAAAATTATAATAACTAATTTAAGAAAAATATTAAACACTTTATTAATTAAAAAATTATTGATAAAAATGATTAAATTTAGTATACATATATATGAATTATATATTTTAATAAATATTATATATTAAATATAGATATATAAAATGAATAAATTGTAATAATTGAACAAAAGAAATTAAAATTAATAAATTACAAAAAAAAATATTTAAAAATTCATTAATGCAACAGTTATTAATAAAAATAAATAAGTATAATATATATATATATTAATTATAAATAGTAATAAATAATATATGTTAAATATATATATATATATATATACAATGAATAAAATGTTAATTAAAAACATATTAATGTCTTATTCATTTTTAATGTTGTTTGATTTTTCAATTTAACAAATATCAAAAGTCCTAGCTTACATTGATTTTGTGTGTGTATATATATATATATATATATATCAGTTTGTGTGTGTTTAATTAATTCATTTTTATATAAAAATTCACACAAAAATGTATTTACTAATTTATAAAAACACATGCACCTAATATTTATGTAATTTATTCAAATTTTAGTATATTTTAGAATTTCATTACAATTGGTACATTTAATATATTATGTTTTTAATCATTCAATTTTATTTATTTGTTTTTAATATTATTATAATTAGTCTATTTATTTTCAATATTTTTTTATTTCTTATCTTATTTTTGAATTCGATCATTTTCTTTTATTTATTTTTATTTATTTATTTACTGTGTTTAGTATTTTAAATATGTATTCATCCTATTAATTATATATATATATCCATATTTTTTAATAAATTATATTTCATTAATAAAACTTTTCCATTCTTTCAATATTTTTAAAGTGTACTCATTTTAAATTGTTCAATTTCACTCTTTTCTAAAATACATGTATTTATGATTATATATAAATTAATAATGTTAAAAATATATTTGTAAATAAATAATAATAAATTTATATTTATTATATTTATATATTTATATATTTTTAACTATTCTAAACAAAGAATTTTTTTTAAATAAGTATTTATATAATTATAAATAAATAATTATATATATTTAAATAATTATAAATTTATAATAAATTTTTTAGAATTATTATAATTATAAAACCTTTATCAACACAAAGGTTTTAGCACTGATAAAGGAATATTTATTAGCATTTTTTGGTGTTAATAAAGATCAACCTTTACCAATGCTCAAACAACACTGTTAAAGGAAATATTTATCAGCACTAAAATGTTAGCACTAATAAATATGATCTTTATCATATCTTTTCTAAAAGAACTATTAAAAGTGTCATGGTCTATTTAAAAGAACCCTACCAATGACTTAGTTACACACAACTCTCAAGCTCTCATGAAACTCCTCTGCTGCTGATGTGACTCCACTACGTTCCCCTAGATTAATCAAGGATAAAATCCAATGTATGTTATTTCCTATTTTTCCTCTATCATTGTTTTATTTTTTGGGTTCTTAATTTTTTTAATGCTTTCATGCTTCTCTTAACCATAGAGAACCCTACATCTCATCTCATCACAACTGAAATATAGAGAGTGGTTCTATTTTTTCTTTTTCTTCTATAGACAATGGTTTTGAAGAAAGTAAAGGATGTTTTCTTATAGTATGGTCAGTCAACATATGTGTATGGGCTAGTATGGATAAATAAAATAGATTTTTCACTACATTCTACTACAAAGGTAATGTTGGCTTTATAGCATGATCAAATTGAGTTTTGTTGAAATTGAATATGTTAACCCATTTCTCAAACCTTTTATCTATATCACACAGCATTTAAACAAGACTTTAGTTATTGGTAAGTGTGTCTGGGGTGATGTGATGACCTGAATTGGGAACTATTTGGGTATAATAGGTTAAAAAATTTACAAAATGGAATAATAGTGAAACTAGGGATCTTGGTATTGATTATATACAAAATAATAAACATTCCATACATAAGATCTAATCCATAAATATGTATCGATAGTATAATTTGGTTGGATACTTGAGTTACCATATGAAGACTAGGTTTTTTTATTTTTTTTCTTGAACTATCTTCTTGAGTATCATGCATCTTATTTAGGAGTTGATAGGTAGGAATTGTTAAGAATATATGAAATGTCTTGTTCTTAAGTTTCTTTGTTTAATTTTTTTCTAGAATAAATTATATATTTATATTAATAGAAACATGAATAATAAATAAAATCTAATTCTTATTTACATATTAGTGATTATTATGTTTATATAACTTATTAATTGATTGAGTTTTTTTAGTAACCCCCTTTATTGATACTATTAGTTAGTTGTTTCATATATATATTTAAAATAATTCTTATAATATCTCATAAATTATATATAAAGTATAAAAATACTTATTAAAAAGGTAATAAATGAGAGAGGGGTAGGGGGCTCACATTTAAAATAGATTATTTTGTGCCTATTTCTAAAAGATTATTGTTTTTTGGAAGGAGAAAATTATGTGAATCTCTACATTAATATAGAATATGTCACCAATATGACCCCTATATCTCCATAGTAAGGATCCAATGAACATACTCTATATTATAAAACTTATATTTACCCTCATGTCCTATAGGTAATTATAGATCTACTTCATGTTATGTGGTATAATTTTCAATAATGGGAACATAACTATCTATGGTTTCTCTAAGATTTTATGGTAATATATCATAATAATAAATTTATGATTTCATTTAATAGATTCATTTCATTTATAAGAGTAAAAAAATCTTGATCAATAATGATCATAAGTTAAAAAATTCACTCTTTAAAGGCATGTATGTTATTGTAGGGATCTTATGGTGGATTAAAAAAATGTCCAAAATTAGAAGTTGAGGAATCCTTGAGTATATAGAAGAGATGTAAAATATAGGTGGGGTGAGATTCATATATTCAAGATCATTAGAGTGGATATATTCTAATTCCTCTTCATTTTATGAGACTTTTTGATTGATTACATCAGTGTAGGTTCCAAGGACACTCTAATCCTTATTTCCTCTTTAATGTGAAACATTTATATCGATGTGGTTAGTTGGGAAACCTCCAATGGTAATTTTGAGCTATTCCTTATAGGAAGGGTCATTATATATGACTAGTAGGTTATTTATGGATGTGTAGTCTATGTATGATTCTAGAAAGGGTTCTACTATAGTGACATGTACAATCCTAGTATATTATACTATTGTTGATTGTATTAGGACACATAAGCTTCTTATTATTTATTTATGAGTATCTTATATTTTATCTGGGATTTAGATTATAAATTATTCATAATGTTATTAAAATCAATATTCTCTATAATTAAACATATGGAAAAAGAGTATTCAGTGTCAATTTTATACAATTGTGGTAGGCACAAGTGGGTATATCTTCTGGAATTGAAAGTTAATGTTTCCTAAAATTTTATGAGTATTGATACACCTAAATAGGATAGATGTAATATGTGGTATATTTCAAAATTGAGATATTAAAATGGGTAAATATAGCCATTTTAAATATTTTTATATCATTATAATGATGTATTTTAATATTATTTTTCATACGATACCATTGTGAACAGTATCCCCATTCGATGTTGTGAAAAAAGTATACAACACATAATAATCATAAGAAACATAAATAACTTTTCATAAAAAGGAACATTGGTTTCAAAAATAAGGATGTGTAAATAAGGATTAATTTTTGTAATATTGATATACAATACCATAAACCCCATGAATAAAAGTCCACAATTTCATGCATCTTGCATGAAAATTGTTACTGTCTTGAACAGAGATATAATAATTCAATACTACATTACAACTAACCTTTTATACCTTTTTTTAATATGTCATAAGACACTTGATTTTATTTCATATCTTCATGGTGTATTGGAATACCCCTTTAAAACTACCCTTTATCCCATCGTTTTGGTTCTAATATTCCTTGATCACATACCTCCCTCTCAGATTGTATTCATTAATGTCTGTCAAAGCCACTGTTGTGTCTTTGAATACCACATCTCCCAACTCATTCTTCAACTCTTTCAGCTTTCATCCTCCTAGAATTATTCTTCCCGAGAACACAAAAAATGACACCAAAAAATTAATAAAAACATAATGAATGACTTTTTTTGGTTTCTTGGCACACATTTTCTTATTTGACTCACTTAGTTACTTCTAACAACACTTCATCAAAAATTACTTTTATTTTGAGTGCAATCACATTGGATCATATTATAACACTTTAGTTAAGAATAATTGGATGATAATACTACTACGATGAGTTACCTCCTGAAAATACTTATGTTTCACATTTTTTTTGAAAAAAACACACCAAACACAACTTTTTATTCTATTCCCCTTCACCCTTGATAAATTTAAAAGGGTTTCAATCTAACTCTCTAAGGTATTCCTACAATAATGAGTAGATATCTTTGGCCCTGCTTTTGACTTCATCTTAAAGATACTTTATCTTGGAATCTTGGAGAAATGGATGGTTATCAATCTATCTGATCCAACATACACCAATACCACCACAAGTTTTTATATCCTTTATACCTTCTAAAAAAGAATCTTTTCATAGGAAGTGGTAAACAATAAATGTTTTTGAGTCGAAGTAAATGCTTGTGAGTATATGTATTGTGGATTTCAATGTTTATTCCATCATTTTTTAATGTAATGTGTTAGAATACATAATAAAAATTACATTTAGTTATTTTTAAACCTCAATGGAAACTCAAATTTCATCTCCTGAATAGTTATTAGTTCATTTTTTTCTTTGAGGCTCATGCCCCATCTCTTTTGTCTTGTTTGAACAACACTAAGTAGTAGTCATCCAAAATGATCACCAGTACACTGTATGGGATGACTTTTGTTTAGATTAGTTCAATAAACATAGGTTTATTTCAAAAAAATATGGGAGATAAATATAAAATGAAAAAATGAAATAATAAATGTTTGGGAGGTATGTCATCAATGAAATTTTTAACCAAAATGATGGGGGAAGACTAGTTTGAAAGGGGTATTCTAATCCATCATTAAGTGATAGATGGAAATCAATGTATGAGGAGGTATTAAATAAAGGTAGTGAAGGTTAGTTGTAATATAGTATTGAAGTATTATATCTCTATTCAAGATAATAACAATTCTCATGCAAGATGCGTGCACTTGTGGACTTTTATGAAATAGAGTGTGTTATATTTTTATTATTCAAGAAAAATTAAATTTTTTACTACTCATGAAGACTATGTATTCTAAACATGATTATGTTACCAATCCCAATTAATAATAGACTATTGGTAATGAAACTGTGCAATTATTAGGGGATCAACAACATGTTGATGAAAAAAAGATGCATCATGATAGTTTTGAATAAAATTATCAAAGAAAGAAGTCAGGGTATAAAATTTGTGGTTGGTTGGAATCAATGTGTCCATCTAATTGACTCCAAAAATGCACGTTCAGTAGTTATCTTGGGGTCACAATAAGGATGAATGTGCCAATTTATATTGACTCAGGGTGCTGCATCCAACTTATAAGGAAGTAAATCCTTTTTAAAGATATAAAGTACTGTTAAAATATACTTTCTCTATTTTATTGAAAAATTATATAATGAAATTTTTATTTAATTTTCATTATTATTTGAATAATTTGTTTATTTTAGAAGATTTTATATGAAATTTTTCTTAATGACCACTAGAAAATCCCATAGAGGCATCCAGACTCCTCTTACAAAGTTACATCTTATAGATGATAAGGTAAAATAAAGCCCCACCCACCACTTAGTTATGTACACATTATAAAGTAGGAAACATAGAATTTTTTCATTAATCGTCGTAGTGAGAAATCATTTCAGGTTCATTACAATCGAAAATATATTATTGGAGATTATTTATTTTTCCCAACATGATTGAAAAAAGTTAATTTATGAAATAGAAAAGAGTACTGAAAATAAATAATATGCATTAAACCCAACATACCCTTATCACAAAGGATGGATCGGGTATGCTTCATTAGAGAAGAAATTGGTATGTATTTTAAATCAATAAATAAATTTTAATTATGTGATATGAAACAACATATGTTATTTTGTTTATATATAGATTGATTAATCAAAATATGAGCCACTTCCATCCCACGTCATGTGCTATGAAAGGAGGCTCGTGTAAATAAAGAGGCTAAATTAGTTGATGAAAACAGAAAAGTAGCATGGGAAGCATCTGTAAGTCTGACATTATTGTAATTATTTATTATTTGTAACAATATTACATGAAAATATCTATTTATTTTCATATTTTGTATATGGTTTAGACATAATAATTGGAAATGACCATACCAGAAGAAAATATACTTTTAGTATCTTTAAAGTGGCCTAAACAATATGGTTGCATTGGAGTATTAGGTTTTGAAGTCTCTCCTCAAACATATTTCAAGAAGATAAAACCACATTAAGATACATATAATATGGTTAGATGATTGTATACAAAAATATACTCACTGTAAGATATTATTTTGTAGTCTAGTTTGGAAGACCAATGTATAAGAAATGATCAAAGAGAACTGGTAGTGGATAAAATATCCACACATAAACCAAATAATAACACTAGATTTGAGGATAGTAATTCCCCCAACTGCACACCTTATCAAGGTTAATCAATTTTTTCATTAATCATTCTCTTAAATGAGAATCAAATAAATTATGATAACTTTATATTACTAAAATTCCCCAGGGTACAGTTGTATGTGATTTTAATCTGTCAATACCCACGTACCTCTGTGTTATAATGGTACAATGTAAAATATCATGGGAGACAGGATACACAATCAAGACCTCCCAAATGATCACATGAGATTAGGTATTGAGGTATATTATGAGAAGACTTTTAAGTTGCATGTTCCACTTGATGGTCCAGATATTACAACGATCAAAGATGCTATTTGAGATTTCATATCATGGATATATAATCTTATAAAGATACATGAGGTATGTCTTTAACAATTTTTTTCATATGAAAAACATGTAACAGTTGATGATAAAAGGTCTAAAGTGAGGTATGACATTACATATGGATAAATCGGTGGAAAAATGGAAGGTTGAATCAAGAAAATCTAGTGAATCGACCAAGAAAAAAAATAACCTTTTGAGAGTACCTTCTCCCCACAAGTTCTAGAGAAACATTTATTATCATTAAAACTTTATGAATAGAATAGATTTAAAGACAAAACTATGTCTTAAATTGAATATTAAGAAGAAATATATGCATATTCTTTGACAGATGGAATAGGTATCAAGAATATAAATGACATTCTCAAGCATGAATGGTTGGGTGTCTCGGTTGTGAATACATACATAATGTATATTTTCATAATACATCTATCCGAATTGTGAGAAAATATATTCATTAAAGTTAATAACTATTCATATTTTGTACAGGTGATTATATCACAACTATATAAAGGGAAGATCCTGTGAATAATGATTTAGATTCATTGATCCCTATATCATTTCTACCTCAACACTTACTTTGAATGATAAAGTAATTAAGAAGAAAAAAAGATTAGTTACTTGAAGTGTTTAATAAAAAAGTATCAGATAAGAGACACTTTTTGAGGCCTAAAATGAAAAGGCAAAACTCTACTATCTAATCACATAAAATATATTATTAATTTTTTCATTTCATAATTGTTTTTGTTTTTTAGGATGAATTGGATGCTTATAAGAAGTCAATCTAAACACCAAATATATTTATTTTTTAGATCCAATGCATATATATGAAACCGACCAACCACACATGATTTTTATTGTGAATATGAAATACATTAAAATTAAAATTTTATAGATAAACATCAAATTATATGTCCAATATTTATTTTAACAAGAATTTTGTTGTGATTGGTAGCTATCTAAATACATGCTAGATCATGCCATGAAGTCGATGTCTGAAGGGATATAGCCTATGAATTACTAAAAATGGAAACAAATTAAGGTATATATAGAAATAATTAACTATCAATATATTTCAAAATAGTTTTATTTTTTTTCAATGTTTCAACAGTGTCTAAAAAATATAATGAAATCAATTATGTATATTATGTTTGAAAATTTATGATAGAAAACATAAATCATGAAAATACTAGCATCCCCCAACAGGTAATTTCTGAAGGTAATTAAAATTTCAATAAATATATTTCATAATAATTTTTTTCTTAGTATTTTCTTAGTACTATCAAGATTACTAATAACCTAGTTACCCTAAATAAGAAATCAATGGTTGGGAAAAATCCCTCAAGGTAACATTGCAGCATTTTTGGGTTGATTGTGTTTGTTGGAAAAGAAGGTTTCCATGGTGAATTTTCAAGTTCCAGATATATTTTTGACAATACATGTTGAAAAATAACCATGAAAATTGAACAGAACATCTGGAGGTAGTACAAAAGAACAGATACAAGGTGGCGTCGTTTTCCTGTATTTGCCAAATTTTTGGGGTCCAAAATTGGGAGTTTGGTGAGCATCGAAAAAAGTAGATATCCTTTAAGATCTCATAAATATATTGAAAATGCCGTAATTTCATTAATATTGGATTCATGGATCAGATTTCACAAAGACATAAATTATGTTGACAGTGTTGCTTCGTGATTATGACGAGCTTCGCGAATTGAAGCATTGAAGGGCTTTGCAAGTGGAGCTTCACGAAAAAGAGATTTGCGAGCGGATCTTCGTGGTGAAGGAAATTGTGAGTGGAGAGTCATGGTGAAGGTATGATGGAATTGATGATGATGCTTCATGATTACGATGAGCTCCGCGATCGGAAAATTTTCGTGGTGCTTCGCGATTTTGAGAGAATTTCGGTGGGAACTTCAAAGCTTCGCGATTTGAGATGACGTGTCATTGACTTCACTCGGAAAGTTAGAGGGTCAGTGAAATTTCCTAAAAATAGAAATCGACCCCCCCCCCCTGAGTGAAGTAGAATAGAAAGATAGATTTTTCAAAGAAAATTATTTTCTCTTGGCTCACGAAGGTGGTTCGCGAAGGCAGTGTGCTTCGCAAAAGAAGAGCTTCGTGGTGGCTAATCTAGCTCAGGTAAAGTTGTGAGCTCTGCATTGGCTCAGGGAGAATTGTGAGAGTGATTCGCGAGAGTGCTTCATGGGACTGCTTCATGAGAGAGATTTTAGAAAAGGCAGTAGCTTCGCAAAGGCTTGTTTGAGCTTTACGAAATTGGATGCCTCACGAAGTAGGGTTATTTTCAAAGATTTTTCCAAAGTAATTGCCCAGTGTTCAGGGGAAAAGGGGTATTCATTAGTGGATGATATTTATAATTCAATAGAGCATCTACATATAGTGGAGGATGCATTCATTAGTGGTAATGAAGAGACCTACAGGTCTATAAACTGTGAGTGGATCTTTTGAAGAAGCAGTGATCTCACTTCAGTTGAGAGAGCAGTGAGTTCTCAAATTGTGAGTGGTTGTAAACCAGGAGGGATAGTGAGTTTGCTTCAAACTTGTAAATAGAAGTGTGCTTATAGTGGAATTGGTACATTAGCACACTGTTGGTGTATGCTCCTTGGACGAAGCCCAGTGAGGGTGAACTAGGTAAAAATTTATGTGTCATGTGCATGCATTAAGTTTTATTCATACTCAGTATCGGGAAGGAGAGAGAAGAGGGTTTTGTCTAACAGCAAAACAAGATCAAGAAGGGGCAGTTGTTTTAATCTGTCATGCCCTGATTCACCCCCCCCCCCTCTTAGGGTTTCTTGTCTAGTGGAAATACCATCAATTTTTTTAGAGACGATTGGGTAGTGTACTTTTTATCATAATGTATACTGACAAAGAATTTAGGAGATTACCTAATATGTTTATGATCTAGTATGAGTTATGACCTTTGAAATATATTTATGGTGTGAAGAATTAAAGTCAGAATGATTATATATTATTTTTGATCTCTTAATCAAGGACAAGTATAATGGATGAAATCAATTTTTTTATAATCATTGACCTATAAACAATAGAAATTTTGGGCAATTGGGTAGGCGGAGGTGGAGGTAGAAGCGGAGGCGGATTCAGAGGTGGAGTCGGAGGTAGAGTTTGAGTTAGAGACTGATGTAGAGGAGGATAAATAAGAAAAGACCTATGTGGAGACCGAAGTGTAAGAGGATAAGTATTTATAGCTTTCAAACAAAAAAAATTGGGAAATAAAGTTGAATAACGATCATATTATGACTGTGTTTGAGAACAATTGTTTAAAAGTGAACGTAGTAGTTTTCACTTAAAATAAGATCCATTGTGCAAGTGTTTAGGGTGACTTATAGAAATAATGTTTTCACCAATTTTTTATGTTATTTAAATAGGGTAGTAATATACATATAATATCATTCTATAGGAATCATCTGCACCTCAATCTGGTGCACGGTGTGATCGGTATGACTCTAAGTGCATCTTTTTATTCAAAACTGATATTAACTTTAGTGAAAAAAACAACTAACATACTCAAAACCAATAAAATGAATTCAGGATATTTTTGGTAATTTAGAATAATGATTTTAAATAATTTTTGACATATAAGAATCATCTTTACCTCAATTTTATGCATTGTGTGACCAATATGACTCTAAGTGTCTGTTATCAGTTTAAAATTGACATTTTAAAGTAAAAAAAGTGCCACCCAATAAAAATTGATCAAATATGCTCATATTTTCTTGATAATTTAGGGGAAAAGATCATAATTAATTTGTGACTTATATGAATTAGTATCATTTCACACCCACACACGATGCTACATGTATGGCTCAAAGTGCGTGTTTCTAGTTTAAAATGATATTTTTGTAAAAAAAATAGGTGACATACTCAAAACCCATGAAACACATTATGATTGTTTTTATACTTTAGGAAAACTATTAATAATTTATTTGTGATGTGTAGGAATCATCTTCCCCCCAATCCAGTGCACGGTGTGACTGGTATGACTCTAAGTGTGTCTTTTTATTCAAAATTGACATTAATTTTAGTGGAAAAAAATAATTGACATACTCAAAACTAAGGAAATGCATTCAGGATATTTTGGTACTTGAGAAACACGATTCATTAGTCATATGTGACATATAAGAATTATTCACATTTCAATTTGATACACAGTGTGATCGGTATGACTCCATGTTTCCATTATTAGTTTAAAATTGACATTTTAATACAAAACAGTTTCACTCCCTAAAAACCAAACAAACGTCCACATATTTTCTTCAAATTTTGGAAAAATGATGCATAATTAATTTTTCATAAGTAATAATCATACTCTTGTCAAACCCATGCATGATTCCACCTGTATAGATCAAAGTGCATGTTTTCAGTTTAAAATGGAATTTTAGTAAAAAAAGTGGCATACAGAAATCCATGGAAATTAATTTTCATTGTTTTTCATACTTCATGAAAATTATCCATATGTAATTTGGGATTTTTAGTAATTATACACACCTTAATCCGGTGCACGGTATGACTCCAAGTGTATCTTTTTTATTCAAAATTAACATTAATTTTAGTGAAAAAAACAATTGACATACTCAAAACTGAGAAAACACATTTTTTTGTTTTGGTAATTTATTAAAATGATTCATAAGTCATTTTTTACATATAGTAATCATATGAACCTATATCCAATGAATAGTGTGACCGGTATGACTACATGTGTTTGTTATCAGTTTAAAATGTATATTTTAATAAAAAAAATGTGTCTCTCACTGAAAACAAAGAAAACATGCTCGGATTTACTTCAAAATTTATTTAAATGATTTATAATTCATTTTTGATGTGTATGGATTAGTCTTATGTTAAACCTACACATGATTCCACCTGTATCTCTCAAAGTGTGTGTTTCTAGTTTAAAAAGACATTTTAGTACAAAATGATCGTGACATACTCAAAACCTAGTAAATGCATTCTAATTATTTTGATACATTATTAAAACAATAAATAATTCATTTAGGAAGTGTAGGAATTAGACTCATCTAAATCTAATTCACGGTGTGACCGATATGACTCCAAGTGTATCTTCTTATTCAAAATTGAATTTAATTTTAGTGAAAGAAACAACTAACATACTCAAAACCAAGAAAATTCATTCAAATTATTTTGGTACTTTATGAAAACGATCCATAAGTCATTTTTGACATGTTGTAATTATACACACCTCGATCTGATGCATGGTGTGATCATTATTACACCAAGTGTTTCTTTTTATTCAAAACTGACATTAATTTTAATCAAAAAAACAACTTACATATTTAAAACCAATAAAAAACATTTACATTGTTTCAATGCTTTAGGAAAATGATCTATAATTCATTTATGATGTGTAGGAACTAGTCACACCTTAATTTGAGTCACATTGTCATATGTATGACTCCAAATACACCTTTTTATTCAAAATTTACATTAATTTTATAAAGAAACAATTGGCATACTCTATAGTCGTGTCTTTTGTATTTTTGTTAGAATTTTTTTTCATTTAAATTTTGTATCTATATATTATTTTGATAATTTTTATTGTTGTTTCTGGTGATGTAGTGTGTTTTTATAGCACATTGCATGACCTATTTCTGGTGTAGTAATGTGTTGTTGCATCAGAATCTATTTTTCACCTTTATCAGCAAAAACTAAATGCACTGATAAAGAATCCCTTTATTCGTTCTTCTAAAAGTGCTGATAAAGATGGCCTTTATCAGCACTTGTAGAAGTACCGATAAATTAATATTTATCAGCACCTCTAAAAGCACTGATAACTAGTCTCTTTATCAGTACTAAATAAAATCACTGGTAAATGGTGTCTTTTATCAGTACTAATAAAAGTATAATTTATTAGCGCCTTTCTTGTGCTGATAAAAGGATTTCCCTTTTAACCGTACTGAGGTAGTCAATGTTTTTCTATCACTGATAAAGGCCTATTCTAGCAATATAAAAATCCTCTTTTATAGTAGTGCTTCTCCACTATAAGGTAGTGTAAAAATAGGTTCACTAACTAACATTCTCTTTAGTTCCTTGAAATTTTTACCACATTCATCTTTCTAAGGGAACTTGGATCCCTTTCAAGTTAACTTTATGAGTGGATTATATAGTCATGAGAAACTCTTGACAAACCATTGATAATATCTTGAAAAACTAGGTAAACTTTCGACCTTATTCATAATGGTTTATCTGGGAAAACATTCTTTAACTTCGATATTTAATTGATCCATAAATATACCATCTCTTGAGATTATATTAACAAAAAATGAAATATTTTGTATCCAAAATTCACACTTGGTTAATTTTTCATACAAATTATCCTTCCTTTGGGTCTTCATCACAATTATCAAGTGGTCTTCATGTTCATCCTTTATCTTGGAAAAGATAATAATATCATATTTAAAGAGTACAACAAAAATGATCAAGTTAATATATAAAGACTCTATTGATTAAATGCATGAATATAGAAGGGGAATTAGTTAGACCAAATGGAATCACTATATATTCATATTGTTCATACCATGTATTGAATGATATCTTGACTATATCATCCTTCTTGACCCTTAAATGATGATATCCCAAACAATGTTCAATATTGGAAAACTATTGAGCTCCATGAATTTGATCAAACAAGTCATCAATATGGGGTATATCATAATTTTTATTTATTTTTATCTTTGTTATGTTTCTAATAATCAATGTAGAGTTGCATCTATCCATCATTCTTCTCAATAAAAAAGATAGGTGAACCCCAAGGTGAAACACTTGGCCAAATGAACCCCTTTTAAATATTCTTGTATAGTTGCTTATTGAATTTCTATAACTCAATCAAATACATTCTTTAGAGGTTATTTGAAATATATGAAACACCAGGTATGATTTATATAGTGACATAAACTTCAAAATTCAATGGAAGACTAGGTAATTCACCTAGAAATACATTAGTAAATCCCATACAATATGTATGTCTTTTAAGATGTGTTTATCACCTAACATATGATATAAACACCCCTTTTGATTATGATTCAAGACCTATAAATTTAATTTGATCTCAAATAGAAGTTCATATTTATCATGGAAGTGATAGTTGATCATAAGTTGGTTTGGAATATAAAATGTGACTTCCCTTCCTCATAAATTCTTTTGGGTTTCATATAGAGAAAGAAAATACTAGCTATGATAACATCAAATTTAACCAGAGGGGGAATAACAAGATTTTAGGGAAGAACATTTCCAAAAAAATAAACTTGTACATAATCAAAAACATGAGATGTGATCATCGTACAATTTTGGTATTTCACAACTAATTCATCACTTAATTATTGGGTTGGTATTTTGATACCCCCGTTAAATTATTCAGATTTAAAAGATTGGGTTGATCTAGAATTAAATAAGACATTAATAGTTCTAGAGTGGATCGTATGTGTACCTTCCACTGCATCGTTATCATAACCTTCATAAGAAATAGTTATTGAATTAGATATACCATTGTCTCTTAGATTAAGAGGTTTCTATCATCGATTATCTTCATTAGAATTTATGTTTGATCACTAGTTAGCATAATTCTCATAATCCTTACACCTAAATCATTGGAGTGTGGGTGACGAATTCTGTGTTGATTTATCTCTATTGAAATAATTAACTAACTTCATCCCATAACTTTAGCATTCAATCACTTGATGACCTTCATTTTCTTACTTAAAACATTTACCAATCCAATTAAGACAATTTCCTCCATGTTTCCTTTCACACATCGAGCAAAAAAGAAATCTCATCTTCTTTTCCCCATGGTTTTTAGTGTTTCCTTTGAATTCAATGTTTCTTTTCTTATAAAATCCAGGAAATTATTAGGAAAATCCAATATTCATTTCCACATTGATTTAAAATCAAACTATTAATTCATAGATATAGATTTTACTTATAGAAAACACACTTCAGGGACTCGGTTTTGTGGAACTGAATAATCGATCAACCATACATTCAGGCGAGATGATAATACTAGAAGTGTTTCTCATAAGACATGTAAATTTTTCCTCATAATTAAAAAAAATCATTATCCATCAATTTTATCTCAATAAATTCCCTATACATTATTCATATGAAGAATAAAAGTAATTTAATTATTGAAAAATATGATATTAAACTCATCCCACACCATGGAGTCAATTTCACGTTGTATCCTCATATTCATGATAATATTCCATCATTGATATGGTTCACCTTTATAAATATATATATAAAGTGAATTTTTAATTATTAAAACTCTATAGGATGTAAAATATATTTTCAATGGTACTAATACATTTCCTAGAAACCAGTTAATTTGTGGAAAAATTAAAATTATCTGGATGTTTCTTCAAAAAGGACTCAACTCAATGTTGTTCCCTAATTTTCTCATTTAGGAGTTTAACATGATTCATATCTTGATAAATTTGTGTTATAATAGACATTATATTTAATATTCTATATCCTATAACATTTTTTTATCTGGAGAATAATCATTACATTATCTGTTACATTTTGAATTAATATAATTTATTTGGGTTTAAATCATTGATGAGTGACAAAAGGAATTGTTTGGCAAACTATAATTATAGTGGGGAAACAAAATAATAAATAAAAATAAATTAATGTATGTTTAAATAATGACACCATATTTTCATAATATGGCACCTTAGGTTTAACATATGTCATTCATAGTCATTGTCTATTTAAATCATTAATGATAATTCATAAATTGTTTGTGAAATTAAAGAACCTATCCTCCATGAGTTTCAAACCAAGTGTACAGAATGGATTTTTATCGTGAACTAGGTTAACATTGTGTTAAATACTAATGAACCCTTTCCAATGTTATTACTCCTAGGTAAAATTGTACCAGAGCCACATCCAATTGTATTATCTATACAGGGTTTTAATTTTGTGGAAATCAAATTCTCTATCCTTCAACAAAATTATAGGATATTTTCATCAACATTGACTTATTCCTAGGGTCCTCACAAATGTTTTCTCGCCCTAATTTCAAAATGATAACAAAAACCAGCTCGGATACCCACAATAACAGTACAAAAATTTCATAAATTGATATTACATCTTAGTATATAAACATTCCTTCCATAACATAATAATCCATTCTATAATTGTATAGGTGTAGTGGATTTTGAAACATGGATACATAAACAACTGATTTATAAGTGAACTAATTCATCTCCCACTAATTTATTCATAAAATGAAACCTTTATTGACATATCATACATGATACATTTATTCACAACCTAGGAAAAGGAAACATAAGAAAATTTCATCTTAGATGCTCAGTAAGGGTAAATAATGGATATATCAACATAACATGGACATAATGGTATGTGAACATGATAATAACATTTGAAAACCATACCCTACATGTCATAGATCATAAACATCAGTAATTTTATAAATATTGGTAGTTCATAAGATGTGAATCAAAACTTAATCAAAGAACATGATCTGTGAGAAAATAACATTGGCACAAGACATATATTTTTGGTATATATATAATTATAGACAATAATATCCTTAGTATTCATGGATCATTTCCAAGAATATCATAGTGTAAGGGGTTTAATACTCAATCCATCATTGTAGATATGATTCAATCCCAAAAATATCATAGTGGATATACTTCCCTAATGAATTGGGTTCACACCCCATTCCAGTCATATGTGTCTCATGAGATATCGATCTATACTGAATGCATTGGAGGGATATAAATTTTTTGGCTCACCCATCAAAAAATAAAAAACATATAGATTTGTTCTATAAGATCATAAAACATTCATCATATCATAACCCATTAAAAGGAAATAGTGTTTATAAAAATTTCATCATAGTATAACCCATAGAAAAGAAATGGGGTTCATAATCATTTTATCAATTCATCATAGCATAACAGGTGGAAAATGAATAGGTTTCATAAACATCATTTCATCATCATAATAAACCATCTAGAGAAAGGATAAGTATGGTATCATTTGATAATATACCCAATAAAATTTAAGTAATAACAAATGATGTCATTTTAAATGGAAAATGATTTTAAAACATAACCTGTCACATTTCTTGAGGAAAATAGCCTTTCCATTTAAAAATGAATTATTTAAAATATAAAATATTCAAAAATATTAAATATAACATTTTAATTAAAAATAATCCAAGATACATGTAAAATAATATTTTAATTATTGAGAATCCATGATGGTATGAAATATTATTCATCCTATATATGTTAAACGAATATTCCTTTCACATTTTCAATAAAAAGTAAAAAGAGACTTGTTTGGAAAATGATAAGATGATTCATTTTATAGAATTTTGTAAAAATTAGAACATGGGTGAAAATGTATTTAAAAAATCATTGGAAAATAATAAAAAAATTCTTTAAAACATTTTTAAAAAACATGGAAATGGAAGAAAAATAATTTTTGGCCGAAGTGAGAAATAATATTGGTTTTCTTTAAAACCCATATTTTATTATATTGAGTAAATAAAGAGTTGAAAATTAAAGGAAAACATTTAATTTTAAAAAATAACTAGAGTAAAATAAAATTCATGAGTTTGAGGGATAGATTATAATATTTCATCTTTGTAACTTAATCGTAAACATCCTTAATAAACAATGAGATTGTAACATAAAACCTTTTACACTTTGGTATTTTTTAAATTGTAAGCCCCATTAAAGGAAGAAAATCATATGGATATATATATCCCATACTTTTATAATAATAATCATAAAATAAATTCATGGGTAGTATATACACAACATAAATTAAATACGTTTTGAATATGGCACATATCTTATAGAAATAAAAGTGAGATGAAAATATCATACCGCAACTATCCAAATTCATTGTACATGTTTGAAAATCTTTTATAATAAATATATTTTTATTATAAATAAATTTTAGAAACATACCAATACATTCCATACCATATAATATTTATATATAACCTTTCATCACCCATTTATTAACAATTATTTGTTAAAATCAATGTTTTGGGTGATAACTGCTTTGTTATTCATATATGTTTTGGTTCTGTAGTTTTGGTATTTATACTTGTATCATAGTTATATAATATCTAGTTTTTTAATAATGATATAAATATAATATATATTCATTATATGTGTATTTATATTATTCCATTAATGTTAGATATAGAAAATTAGTTACAATATTCATGTAGATGGTTAGTCGTACGAACACATGAAAGTTGTTTCCATATTCTCAATGAATGGAATGATAGAAAGATAAATAATATATCACATTAAAAGAACAATTTTTATTCCATTTTTATCATATATATTCATTAAATATATACTTAATACCATTCATGTCAACATAAAATGAAAAATTAATCACATCGCTTTGTGGAGGCAGTAGTCTGCACGTACGCACGAGCAACGTTATCATTTTCCATCGATTTTGAAGGTAAGAAGGTAGATGTGATATTATAGTTATAGGAGTAAAAATATTTTATAAATTTCATATATAAACATTAAATCCATCATCATCCCCATCCTTGAGAGGTGGTGATTGAAAACAAATTACATTGGTTTGTGAGGTGGCAGTCAATTGTACACATGGTTGATGTTTTTGTATCCCATTTGATGGAGTAGGAGACATATATAGTTTATTTTATTAAAATAATAAAATATTACTATATTTAAGATATATTTTATATTATTTAAACACAATTTTATAATACTTGAAGGATATGGAAGAGTAAATAAAACAAAAACACTTAAGTTTTCACCAAAATCCTACTTAAGAGGGTTTTATAATAAAAATAAGTCCTCTAGGAAATGGGTATGGAAGTAAAAAATGGATTTAGTTAATTATTAACTGAAAAAATGGATTTTTATGTGTTAATTTGAGAGTATATGGGGTGCCCTTTTATTAATGGAGGAGATGACAGTATTGTATTTTTTAAAATAAAATGTTATAACCGTATTTTAAACTTTCCACAAGGCTCCAACATGGATTCTTCTCAAACAATAAAAGTTATAAGGTAAAAATACGATCATAAAATATAAATTGAATATTTTATTAGTTAATTTTAACCATTACCTTTTCAATTTAACCCCAATTAAACTCATTTTAACCATAGCCACTGTAAATAAGTTCAATTAGTTTTACTATTCGTTATGGCAGAAAATTATGTTGAACTTATAATATAATATTAATTATATTGATTCCAACTATGAAATTCATTTTTTCTAATTCAATTCATGTAAGTGGAAGAATTTAATTTAAAATTAATCCTTCACAAGTGATAAAGAATGCATTTTCTAATGAAAATTTTTTCATTAGTATAAAAAGTTTTATATAATATATTCAACATGAAATTGATTCCAATGGCATATATTAGATTCAAAACAATTCAAGTGAAGTAATGTTAATTTTAAAACCATTTTGAAACTAAATTAAACTTTTCAAATTCCTTAACAAAGATAAATTTTTTCATAAAAAAAAGTATTTTTCAATATTCATGGAAATATTAATATTTTCATAAAATTCTCAAAAACAATAAAGACCCCAAACCTAGTATCCTAGAGTTTCTAATTACATTATTAAATTAGAATAAGATATAAATAATATTAACCTGAATTATTTAATAGTTTATTAATATTGGTAAACTTGATACATACTTGAATTACATGTTACATTTAAAACATAAAATACACAAAGTATTTTCACTAAGAACATCATTATTCCACTTAGTGTATACCTGTATATCAATAAAAAAACTCTTATTTGAATACAAAAACATAATAAATGGGTGAGATCGTATTATATGCAATGGAATTAATTCATTAGAATATATCATGAAAAAATATTCATAATCAATATGGAAAGTTATTAATTGGAAAAAAATCATTTAAACAATAACTTAAGCATAATATAGAAGGAATAAAGGATGATCAAATAATGCCATATAAAATATCACATGATCTTGAAACTTATAAAAGGATACTCAAACTAATTGAATAATTACATGGACACTAATAAATTATCTCATAATGAGGTAATGCAGAATTTCACACATCTAAAACATATTGGCAATACCTTTCACATGACATTTTAAAAATAGGGGTAAAACCCCATTTAATTTTTCCAATTGATTTGTTTCATGAAACCTATCAATGAATTGATGGGAAACTATATCTAGTAGTAACACCCCAAAATTATAAAATAATAAAATTTTATTCTATATCATATGTGATAAGAAACATTGATCATAAACAACCCTAGAAATATATTTATTTAAATTTAATCTCTTTGATAGCTATCAGAAAGTGAAACCCCTAGTCTAAATAAACCATAATATTGTATAAAATTATAAGATATAAATTTAATTGGAGGTTATTAAAAGTACTAAAAAATTTAAGAAAATTATGGTTATCTATTGATTAGAAATAAAATAAGAATCATTTATAAGAAAAATAATTTTTTTCGGAAAAACAATATTTTTTCTAAAAGACAGTTTAGTCATGCATTGCATGACTAATTTAAAAGTAATTTTTACCAAATTTAGAGAATTATTTTGATAAAATTAACTTAGTTTTTTAAATAATAATATAAAAATTATATTATGGTGAATTTGTTTTATTTTTCAGAAATTTTTCATTTATTGATGAATAGTGAAAACACTGATTTTTATGGAAAACTGAGTTTTATTTTAAATAATAATCAAGTTAAATTACATATTAAATTGTTTTTAAAGAAATATTAGTTAAATTATATTATAATTTAACTATTTTAGTTCATTATAATCAATTTTATATTGATTTTTGATATTAAAAACTTATATACTTATGAAAATGTTCTCCTTGAAAACCAATATTTTCCACGTGTCTACGAGTATAATTTTAAATTAGATTCAGAAAATTATATGAATTGAATTAGGAAAAATATATTCCATATTTTTAATTAGAATAAATTATATTATCTTATAATTCAACTTAACTTTTTACCAATATGAATAGTAAAATTAGTAATCATTAATTACTACGGTTATGTTAAAAACTAATTTATCAGGGGATTAAACTATGAATATAAGAATTGTAATACCCTAAAAACATATATAAAACAAATTTTATAGACATATTTAAACCTTATAACCTATAATATTTTATATTGTTCTATTATTTGAGGATTTTTTCATGATATAAAATATTGGTATAATTGAATATTTTCAAAATTTTCTTCTGTGTCCTCTCCACCACTTATAAAAGGCCACCACCTCTCTTGACCTATTCACACTTATAAATCCATTTGGTTTATCCAATAACTAAAAAATTAACTTCCTTAATTCCTTAAATATAACCTAGATCCACTATTTTTTTATAAATCCATAATACGAATTATTTTAGTGAAAACAAAAGAAGTTCCCCGAAAAAGAAGTAACGCTCTTAAATGAGTGTTTTCATTTTATTTTACACCTCCATCAAAATCATAGTTAAAATTATAATATAATAAAACCATTATCTTCAATGTAATTAGATTTTATTTTTTTAATTTCATAACATATATCTATCTCCTCTTCCAATAAATGGGAAATGAAATCATCCATCATGTGTACGGTGAACTACCGCCTCATGAATCGATGTAATTCATTTTCCATAACCACCATTAAAGATGGAAATAATGATGTATTTAACAAATTTATATGATATTTATGATATTATTATAATTATATAATATTAATATCACATATACCTTCTTAAGGTCCATTCCTTTTAAAATATGATAACATCGCTTGTGTGTATGGTTGACTACCGCTTTGCGAAGTGATGTGAATTGTTTTTCACTTATGCCTTATATAGAATGTAATAAATATAAATTTAATTAATTTATGTGATATATATTTTATTATTAATATTATTAAAATTTAATATACCATACACTTCCTTATCCTTCACCCGTTAAGGTAATGATGATGTCTCTCATTTGTATGTATGGACTACTATCTCCATGGAGCAATGTGATCCATTATCCATGTTCAAATTCAAATAATGATAATAAAAATTTATGTAATTAAGAGAAATGATATTATTTAAATTAATATAATTATATAGATTATTTACCTATATCATGTACCCCTGAACCATAACTTTCAGGATAAAACACAAATGAGAAAACAAGGCAATTAACATCCCAAATAATGAAAATAATGAAATATTATTAGAAAATGGGTTGTAAAATATTATAATAGGACTATATATGATATTATAAATATCAATATTATTCTATAATATGTTAATAAATTTTTAAAAAACATTATAAATGACGATAATGAAGGTTCATCAAAAGGAAGGGTAAGGTAGTGGACTTCATCTTAATTTCTCTTTACTAAGGCATATTGTAATATTCTGAACATAATTTCTATTATATGATGTATATAAGACCCATTTTACATGTAATATCATTAATATTTAAAACTTCATGATATTTTAAGTTTAAATTTTATTTATTTAATCCAAGGGGTTCTGACTTGAAAATTACTAAGTGGTAAAGGATTTCATAACTCAATTTCTTTTTATTGGGTTATATTACTTCTTCATTATATTTGATATTATTAGATTATATATGTAATGAATTATGAATATATTATTTTTTATTTCCACAAGTTTTATTTAGATCTAAATATTATGAATATAATTTATTTATTTATTAATTATCACTACAACGTTATGATCTTTGTAAGGGTTTATTTCACAATCTCAATTTTATCGTGATTATTTATGGTTGAATTTTCATTGAAGAAAATTATATGATCATTTTTTATACACACATTTACTTTTCTTATAATATGTTCATTAATGGCTCTTTCAAGTAATATTTCCATTTTCCCTCTCTTTGGTACTTAATTTTATTTATAAAATATTTTTAATAAAATCTAACTTCATTTCTCTCTTCATTGGAAAATCCATTTTCTTCCAAATCCATGTTTTCAGGGAAATAATATAAAAATGGTATAACCTTCTCCAAATGATTTATTAAATAAATTGTTACCCATTTTTAACTTTAAAAAAATCATTGAAATGAATGTTCTTTCCTCTTTCCTAATGAGGATTTTTTTACCATTTTTACAGTAGTATGAAAGGGATGATTTTTTAACTTATATGAATTGTATAAAATTTCTTGTCATAATGACCTCTCATTTCATAAAGATTAATTTACAGTTTTGAAACATTATTTTTAAAATAAAATTTGTTTCCTAATATTATGGACATTTTTTGTTTTAAAATATTATTTTCATAGTTAAAAGGATATTTTCCTCAAAAAAATTTAAAATATATTTTTATGGAATTTCATTCTGTCCGCAGTAAAGACCATTTATTTTACTTGTAATACACTTGGGATATGTTGTATTGATACCATAATTATTCTTTCTATGGATGTATTATTATTTTTCTAACCAAGGAAAGTACTGATATTCACTTTCTTGATTCATTTTTTACACATTAACTTCCCCTTGAAATGTCTACATTGCCTAAAAATATCAATATTATTTATCAGGGATATACTTATTTTTTATACCATATATCATTTCTATATAATATTATTTAAATTTAATTTTAATTTACTAAAAGTGTAAATATTGATAAATCTGTATTCTCTATTCAATATGGATATTTTTTAATAAGCATATTATTTTTAAATTAAATTGATCATTGGATATATCAGGAATTATCTGAACATGTAGATATGGGTAGGTATAATTTATAGATATACCCTCAAGTCAATGATTGTATCATGAGATGAATAAATTGGATAGCCTTAGTAAAATGGTTTTCTATTTTATACATACTAATCAATTTTAAATTTTCTTGTGTACAGTTCAGGTAGTAGAGGTATCATAATGCCTAAGATCATAACATCCAATAATTAATCATTTCTTTCATTGGATATTCAATTGTTATTATAAATGATATTATTATAATGATAATATCTTTGGATGCATTTCATTCTCAGTTTATTGATTAAATGGAATGTTTTTTTACTTATTTACCTTACCAAATAATGCCTTATCTAGTTATGATAGTCATATTATTGATTAAATGGCTTGTGTTTTTAGTTATTTACCTTAATATACTGATTATTCTAGTAAAATTATTTAAACGGAATGTTTTTTCAGATATTTACCTTGCCATATTTTTTATGATTTATTGTTTCATTATATCTTTTGTTATAATTAACCCTTATAGATCATTTTAGCTCACCATTATTTTTTTCCTTTCCAAAGAATCTAGGAAGTGTACTAAGAATGATATCAAGGATATTATTGAGGGAATAATGATATTCTCTAAAAAAATTGGGATTTTTTTCAAATGTAATATGGGAATCATATATGTATCTACTTTACCAAGACTACTAAACTATACATTCCTTTCATATGTGATTCGTTGTATCTTATTCCAATGTAATAAAGAAACACAATAACTTTAGATTACGTGAGTTAGGGTTATTTATTTTTTTATCAAAGTAATTTTTGTAGAAAAATTTGGAACTAGATTTAGGAAACCATATATTATGGAATAAAACCCTATGATCGACTTTGAGGGTAAGAATATAAGAACATAGTAAATTTTTGGTAGGGTAAATATGATTTGGTTTTTCCTTTTAATACATCATTGTCTGGATACTACCAAAGGATTTGGTTCTATAATAGATGTATCTTGGATTAAAAACTCTAAAAATACTGAATTAATCTTGACTTGATCATCACCTGGTGCATGAAAAGGGGTCTTACTATGCACCTATTTTGACACTCCATGGGGATATGCTTTGGATAATTTAAAAAAATTACAAACCATTATGATGGATATAAGTAGATAATGATAATGAATAATATTTTTTAAAACTATGGTGTCTCATATTTAAAATAATTCATCATGGTTTATACTACCTATAAATAATTATAAAGTTTTCCCACTTTGATTATTGTTTCTCACCATATACTTTTTAGTTTTAGTAAATTATCATAAAATAATGTAATTATTTTAACATTGAATATGAAGGAAAATTTGGTGACTATAAGAAACCAAATGGTATGATTATAGGAGTGAAAGATATCATGATTATGTCTAATCAGCTATCCCACAATATTATTAACAAACTATACCTTAAATATCCCCTAGACTTGCTAAAGAAGAGAAGGATGAAGTTATCTAAGTGGTCGAGTGATGGAGAATGTGGAGGAAATAATGATCAATTTCCTTTTTATTAGAAAAGTGTAAAGAGACATCCAAGAAAATATCTAAATGGAATGGAAATTTTTTTTATGGAAAATAAAGTTATGTTGAAATGAATGTCCAAGGAAAACTGAAGATTATAATGGAAAGAAATAAATCTCATCCTGGGGAACCATTTATAGTTAATTTTCGTAAATGTGTGGAACTTGAGAATTATCGAATTTAATGCCCTCTTCTAAAGGATAGCCCCTAGACTAGGGATGTACTTATGATGAAATAAAATTAAAGAATTATTTATGTATTTGGAATTAATAATTAAACTATAGATGTATTTTTACCAATGGTATTTTATTGATAATAATTATGAAACATATAAGGATTTTGTTAAATTTTAGAAGAATATATTTATTCATTAACTTAAGTGTTATAGATACCATCTTGGGATTATGATTTCAAGGTTGACCATAAGTTAAAATTATTAAACACCAATTTTAAAAAAAATTGTTGTGGTAATGTCACATGATTAAGGATATTTTTGGAAAACACTTATGTGAATAGAACCCATTGGTTTAGAAAAGGTTTTAGTAAAACATTTATTTGAGGAAGAATAATTTTAAATTTTTAACATAAGATTAAAGGTTTTGGTAACCTATATAGTTTATCTTATCTTTGATGTTTTAGTAATTATAGTTCATCACACTTTTGGAATGTTATAGTAATTGAATTAATATAGTTTTATAAAAAGGACAACTCTTATTCTGGGTGACAAGCCATCGTGTTCAGAAAGGTTGTGGGTCTTGAACCCACAACTGAATGATGATAAGGGTTTTCCACTTACAAATGTACTATATGATGTCTTATTTGATTATCATTTTTTAATTAAAATATATGACAAATAAATATTAATGATGAACCTATGGTGTTACTTTTTATGTTTATAAATTAATGTATTATATTGGATAACTTGTCCTAACTATATTGGTTTTGGAAAATAGTTAGAGACATATGGAAAGAATTTCCATTCATTTATGGATCTTATGATCCATTAAAAGTAAATTTTAGTATTTCAAGCATAAAAAATAATTTTTTGATATTCATTTCTTGGATAAGAGATGAATTGGAAATTTATCAAAGCACAACCAAAGGATGAAATTATGCTTATGAAATTGAAACATATCCAGTAAATATATTTCATTTTATTATTATGCCATAAAATAATTCCTAAAATTTAGGAAAAATATATTGTAAAAAAAATAATCTTGTTAAATTTATATATGATCAAGAAATTGTTCTTTTAAGAATCACATATTTATGGTTTTGAGGTCCTTAACATTCCATTGAATATTCACTTTGTTGTTATCAATGACCTATATCACTATCTATAATTATTTATGTTTTGCTTCCATGTCCATATATTCACTTGCCACCTATTTTATCATACTTAGAAAACTTGTTATTTTTTATTTCATATGACATTTTTTACTTTAATTTATCACTTATTAATACTTTATTTTATTTACCCACTTTACAATATGGGTTTCCAATAAAAGTATTTTTAAATATCAAACCCCTGACTTCAGAGCATAAGATCAAATTAAGAGGATTCAATTTATTTAAGGTGAAAAGAATTAACAACCCTAAATTCAAAAATAATAACATTTTATTTGATTCTGTTTTCATCAAGAAAAACAAAACTTAAATAACCCACAAAATATATGTCTTTAAATTTAATCTCTTCGATAGCTTGTAGGGCATGAAACCATGAGTTTAAATGAACTCTAGTATTATATACCATAAAAACATAGAAATTAAATTTGTGGGTATGAATATTTATAAATAAATAATGAAAATAATGTTCATCAATTTATTGGAAATAAAATAATATTCATTTAAAAGAAAACAAAATATTTTCTAAAAAACTGTATTTTTTTCAAAAATGTAGCCTAGTCATGATTTGCACACATAATTTAAATTTTAGTATTTAGAAACATTTTTTGATAAAATGAAATTCATTTTTAAATAATCATAGAAAAATTATTTTAGGATGATTTTTTTTATTTTCTAAAATGTTTTATTTTTCAATGAATTTTTAAAAATACTAATCTGTATTGAAAACTATAATTTCGTTTAAATAATTTTCAAGGATAAATTTTATTTTAATTTTTTTAAAATTTGTTCAATTATAATGCAATTTAACTATTTTAGGTATTTTAAATCAATTTCATATTTATTTTTTATTTTAAAACATTTTATACTTATGAGATTTTTCTCAATGAAAATCTGTTTTTTCATCGCATCAGCGTGTATTATTTTAAATTAGATTATTTCTCATATATGAATTAAATTTGTAAAAATAAATTCAATATTTATAATAATCATAATTTATATTTTCTAATAAGTTCAACTTAATTTTCAATCCTTATTAATAGTAATAGCATAAAAAATTAATTATTGTGATTAAGCTAAAAACCATTTTACCAGTGGTTAAACTAAGAATATAATGGTTAAAAGGACATAAAAACTTTTCCAACACCCATTTTATGCCCATATTTTGACCTTATCACCCCACAGAGTTGATAATTACCCTTTTTTCGGCTTTTTTCATAAACAACTTGTGGGTGTAATTGAATCATTTCAAAAATTTCATGTGTGACCTCTCACCCACTTATAAGAGGACACTCTCTCTTCTCCCCTATTCACACTTCCAAGTCCATTTAGTTCAGAAAATATCAACCCAAATAATGTATTTACTCCCATAATAACATCCAAGAGACCATGTAAAGATCATAAATCTATACTGAGAAGTAATTTTTTGTTAACCAAAAGAAGTTACCTTGATGAGAGGTAACGTTCTTAAATGATAATTTTAATTTAATTCCTTCTTACTCCTATATAAAATATTATTTAATAATTATAGTTTAATAAAAATAGTAACTAACATATAATTATATGTTATTATTTTAACTTTATACCTTATATATGTCTCCTCTTCCATAAATGGGAAACGAAATCATCGATCGTGTGTAAGGTGAACTACCATATTGCTAACCTATGTAACTTCTTTTCTATAACTGCATTTAATAGATGGATATAATGATATATTTAACACATTTATATGATATTTATGATATTATTATACTTATTGAATTTTAATATCAATTATATAATCTTACATTTTCTTATGACTCTTTCCGTTAGGGGGCGCTGTCTGCGCATGTTGTGTTGACATTCGTCGATGGTGCACTGTACCCTAAATTATTCCAATCCAAAGGTGGGATGAATCCATCACTTCTTTAGTGATGTTTTCTCCTTGACCAAAATTGGATGATGGGATGTTGGTTCCTCTTTTTTTGGATTCCTCCTCGAAACTCGTCGCCTAGTTCGGGTCTCCCTTAGAGATAAAACCGTTGTTTATGAAACTCATTTTCCTTTCCATATCTTTGTGGATGTAGGTTAATTAGGCTACTCTTATCAGGACATTCCGAGGATTCCAGTCAAGGTAGCAACCTTCGGTTAGAATAGTAGTCAAGTTGGGAATCCATGGCATGTCTGGATATAGAAACATTGGGACACATGTATTCTTCCAAATCAAAGGGCTTTTCAGTGACGCAAAAACCCAAGTCTTCCCACATTGATCATGGGGTATCTTATGACAAAGGCATGTCTCTAAGTTTTTCCTCATCTTCCCATGTTTAAAATGGGGTATTCTGTGAGTTTAACATCTAGAAAGGATGGATCGAACTGATCAGAACACTTATGAAAGTGGATCAGATAGGCACGTCCCTATGAAGGAGCACATGGAAGGTTTACTGGAGGGGTGGATCAGAAATCCCAATTAGGATAGATCTAGGGATGGTGTTTCCCATAAAGGGAAGGTTTCAAACCATAGAGGCCGATCTGGACACCAAAAAGGTAAGATCGGAGAAAGTGGTTCCCAATGAGGGGGCAATAAGGTTTACCATTGTCTAGGATTAAACCTCGTAGAGGATTCCAATGTACACTATATATAGTAAAGTTTTCAAAACCCATGTAGTTAGAAGGGTTGATTTGGGTATTACATGTGGTTAGCATCCCATCACAAGAGGGGAACTCTTGGTTTGATGGATATGGATTGTGTGGGGCGTATGCATGGTTAGCTTCCTAGGTGCTGTAAGGAGCATAATTTGTACGGATGGATGGTATGATCCCATCGGGATGTGGTTCCCTAGGATGTAATTAGGATAGATTATGGAGATTTATAATAAGGAAGTGGAATGGATGCGATGGAATTAATGTAAAGAAGGTGGTTGTGGGCTTGAACCTCAAGGAGGATTCCTATATATCCTAGTGGTTAGGAATCAAATTCCATGTAGTTTTGGTAATGGGGGTATGGGACACCAAAGGAGGAATCCCATGATAATGGAATACATGGATAGTTACCCGATGTAAATGGAACCTCCAGGTTAAAATATGATCGTCTCAAGGCGCAATGAATTGAAGGAAAGAGTAGGATGGTATATGTGTGATGGGATTGTACCTCAAAATGGCTTCGTATGTACTTTGTTTAAAAGTCAAGGATAAAATTCCATGTAGTTCAGGATGGAGGCATAGAATCAGGGGGTACACAATAGACAGAGGCCTCTAGATGTTCTAGGGTCTTACACATGGTTAGCATCCCTTCTCAAGAGGATAACTCTTGGGTGGAAGATTATGGTGAAGTTTATGGATTATTCATGTTTAGTTGTCTATAAGAATGGATCAAAACACCTTGAATGGATGGATTTGAGAGATTTATTCTAAAAAGGTAAGATACCGCATCAGGAGGGTACATCCCTAGGAGGGATCGCCATAGTTTACCATTGTTTGGGATTGAACCACATGGAGGCTTTCTACATAACTGAAGGGGATCAAAACCTATGTAATTGGGAATATAAAATGTGGGGATTAAGAATGGTTAACGGCCCTGGACCCTATTGAGGATTACATGTGGTTAGAAGAACATAGATTTTATGGTCACTATCACTGCCCATGTGAGTCATAACCGGTGTGAGAAACAATAGGTAACAGTAGACTTGATGACCGTGTCATGAAAGGTGTGTCCATGAGAGATGGTGTGGTTATTACGCATGGTAAGTGGCCAAGGGATATATAGATTGAGACTTACTCTAGAAGGGAAGCCTGAGGATGTGGTTTGGGGCTTACGTGGAGACTGAATGAGCCACACATGGCGATAGAGCCTAAAGGGAAATAGAAGGCAGATTGAAAACGTGGGAAGCAATGGATTCCTGGTCTCATCCCATTTTTGATCCTCCCAGGACTTCCACACATGTGGTAATCACAGTTTAACATCATGTGTTGAGTACTTGGTGTACATGGTAGTTTAATGTCCATCATCTCGGATGATGAGGACTCACCCATCACCCATTAGACTTATATAACAAGTACCAACCCACACTTGGGGAGAGTAAGGAACAAGAAATTCTCAACAGAAGTGAGGTGGACGAGTGGTCGATAAAGGGGTCCATGTTAGCATAGATATGTAAAGAACCAATAGCCATTTGCATACCTATGTGAAGACGCATTGGGTAGATTAATGCGGAATGATACACTGCATGAGGGATCATAAAATCACTACATGCATGTTTGGAGGGATTCACTAAGGAGGTGCACACAATATGTGGGTGTTTCGTGTGATAGGATCTCTAAAATGGTGTCTTGGGGTAAGAACGACATATGTAGACTATTAGAAGGGGTGAACACAATTTTGGAGACTTTCATGCCAAAGTAAGAGGTTCGAGTGCCGGATGCATTATGCAAGGACAAGTATTGCGTGCAACAGGGGTCTTTCGCGTGCACTTTACATAACTAAAAAGGAAATGGCTGAGGTTCAGTCCCTTGTGGGACCCCTCAAAGGTAGAACCATGGGGGAACTATCTAACAAGATTAATACCTGGACATGATTACTTTTGTATGGTCATAGAAGGGATTGGATTGCACGTATGAGAGTGAAGGTTCAGCTTCTGGAGATTTTTTTGAAAGGGGTTGGGTGACCTTCTATTTATAGAAAAAAAATTGGTGTAAGTGTGTAATAAATTCAGCATGAAAGAGGTCGGTTGATATCCCATTGGGTGCATAAGGTCCTTGCGTTCTAACTGATCCATTTTTCACAATCATCCAAACTTCTATGCACTTTCCTTTTCCTTTTTTGGGAGGAAGGGTAGAAAGATCACATTTGATGTTGCATTGGGCATGTAAGGTCGTTGTGCACATAATCCGAATTTTCATGCAGGCATCCAATATTGTGTACGGTTTCTTTGGGTTCTCTAAATTATCCTCTAAGTCAAATTATGACTTTTGGATATGGAAATATGCCTACCTAAGGCCTTAAGTGTAATTTGTTTCCAAAAAAAACCCCTTAGAATCTGAGCTGAAGGGGGTCCAGAAGGTCTGGTTCTTAGGGAACCACTGATGAGAACAATGCATCTGAAGGGTTGCATGAAAAATGTCTATTCTAGTTCATAAGGCGCCTTGCACGTGCATGGAATACTTGTTTCATACCTATAACTACACATAAGGTCTCAAGCCATAGTACCTTGACTTTTTGTACGATAATGCATTCACCCTTATGTGCATAATTTGTTCATTTCTTCATGAAAGACCCAAGTTCGGGCATCGGTTTTCATGAAACTGCTGAAACTTTCATGCTCCTAACTTAGAAGAATTTCTCATGAATATAATTTGATCTTTCATGAAACTGTTGATTTTTTTATCCATGTTTTGATATTGCACATATACTTCTTTGTGCATTTACGACACGACATGGCTAGAGAATAGACCGATGCTGAGGGTGAGGCCAACTTTATTGCATGTAGGGCTGGGATGATTGAGAACCCCCATATTCTCTATGTTAGAAGGGTGTTATTAGATAATCGGATGCTTCTAGGCATAATTACCTAGGATCAGAAGGATTACGTCATGAGTGACATCCTCCTTATATGGAATTTTTTCATCCTAGAGGGATTGATCATTCTGGGTTTTGAGATAGATGCACCACGGTTATGGGTGACGCATGAGGATAACCATTCATGGTATAACATCATAAATAATGGATGAACTTCTAGGGAGACTCAAGAGATAATTGTTCATGTTCTGAATTCGAGAATCTATACAATCATGGGGAGTGACCAGTGGCTGAATATTTTCCCACCCATTACACAAGCACTTTCCAGAACAATATTATTAACGAGAGAAATGGATGGTACTTGGACTAGGACCTTCGGTCTAGGTGAATTTTACCAGTGAGTGGGAATGTGAATTTTGGGTGCACCAAACATGTGAGTAATTTGGGGAGGATCCTGGACACATTGGGATTTTTGAAGCCATTTTGATGTCATAGTTTCATTTCTATCATCAGCAGGACCTGGTGCAAGATCTGTTTATTTGGTGGTCTCCTAAAAGGAATACCTTACACCTTCACCATGGGGAGGGAGATATCAATCATTGGGAAATTCACTACATCAAATGCATTCCTCATGAGGTAATTCAACATGACGAGTTCCTACTGATGAAGAACATCTAGGGAGATAGGGCACAAACCCCTATTCTCACATGGATCCTGCTGGACTTGGAAAAGGAGAGGTTGTGAATCAAATAAATCCAAAAGGACATATCTTACACAGCATGGTTTTTTCTATTCCTCAAGAGGGATGATGGGGGGAGGATGTCAGGATGAGGGATACAGTTCCCAAATGCATCATAGAGGGGCAAGGTAGGATCATATTGAGTGATCCTTGAAGTATTAAAATACCACTCGTGACGCTTCATTGTGAATGAAAGTCAGGATCCACATGTATGATATACTAGTTTTCTTGCTGCCTTCCTAAGAAGATGGCCACTACTAGTGAGGGACAAGAGGATGGGGGTCTGTCTAGGGACACTGGTGATGGTTGGGATCATGGAGACCCACAACATGGTTAACTTCGGTGTGGCTATATTGGGGAGGCTATATAGCATTATAGGGTTCTTTTAAAGAGGAAGTACACCCAGGATAATCTATGGACCATTCCAAATCTTCCATGCTTGGTTCGCAGTTCACATCGGCAGATATGATTTCCCAAATAGAATTTGTCCTCCAAGAGATGGTTTGTGAACATATCTACTAAATATTGTTGGGTTTCGGCTACTGAAGCTTAATGAGTAAGGTGTCAAGCTTCAAGTCGACAACCATGAAAACATCAACATTCACTCATTCCACACTTCGGCCATCCAAATGGTTGATGACCTGTGAGTTATGTTGCAGTAGAGGGATTAGCTATATATTATTAGGGGCGGAATAATTATATCTCACATTGACATAAAGATATTTTGTGATCCCTATGTGCCATCACGGTTCACTAGAAATTTCAGATTCCTGCAGAAGATGCCAAACAAAGTGTGTATAAAGTTTTTGGAAGAGAAGAATCCTTTTATCCTTCACTAGTTTTGGATCATGTTTACAACTTCTACTTCGGGTGAGATAATCATGTGGCCCCCTACTAATGTTGATGTCGGCCTATCGATAGAATATGCTTACCAATGGGTGGCGTCGTATCTAGAATCAATTCTGCAGAAGTGAATTAAAAAAATAAAGGTTACAAGTGTAGATTCTGGGCAATGAGATAGTAGGAAAGCTGCTACTGGGGAAGTGAGACTAGAGGCAAGTCGGGTGGCTGGGGAAGCACGAGCAGAAACCTTGGTGGCAGGAGCGTTACAAGGTGTGGTTGCACCTCCATATTCTGAAGAGAGGTGGTTTTATAAGAGACCTCACAGACTAGTTGGAGAAACCCTTGGGAAACAAATCAGATATCTCTTTCAACCCACTATAGATGCAATTTTCTCAACACTCTAGTTGGCTTTGACAACAATGCAACAATTAGGGAGCCTAAAAGGCCTGTGGAGAAAACTAACGCAGGATGGGATCCAACTACTAGAAATTGGGATTATTCAGGTAGTATACGGAGTGCATTTCCATTGGTGATATGCTTATTTACAGGCCATGGATGTGTATTCATGAAAATGTGGGCGATATGAATAACCAAATCTCTTCATAAAAGTTATGTTGGGTGAGGATCATGACCTAGAAGAACTTACATCTGAAGAAGACAACGATGGACAAGATTAAGAAGAAGGATAAGAGGAGTATGTGGAATGAAAATATGAAGAGGCTGGGGATGAAGGGTGTAACACCCTAATATTTCATAGTATGTTATTTCTTCAAATTAATTCAACAACTTTCACTACACGCAACATCGAGTTCAAGCGCACCACGACTTACCAAAACTAGTCGTTCAAAAGTGGTTATGAATAGTATTAAATGAATTTTTAAATTTATATAATCCTTATAATTTTAGAATCCATATTATGAGTTTCTTAGACATAATTTAAGAACAAATTCATTTTTTTCAGATGAAAGAAGTATTTTTTAAAAAAATGAAATTTTACCGCCTTTTAATGGAGAACCCTTTTTAAATCCAATACTTGAAACTTTTATATATTCAATTTGACAAAATAAACTTCTTATTTATAATAGAGACATAAGAATTTAGTTTCAATAAATTTTTTGTGTTGTTATGATAACTTTCATATTTGGATGAATAGTGAAAAATAATATATTTTAACTGAAAACAACTTTTTTAATAAAAATAATTTATAGTGTTAAATTATACATTTTAATGGTTTGGAAGTATAAATAGATTATATTTTTACCATTTAATACAATTTTGTTCATTATAAGTAATTTCACATTTAAAATTGACATAAACACATGTCAATCTTTTGATAGTTTTTAATTTTTTTAAAACCCGTTTTTTTTCTTTTGACAACGGGAATTAATTTTAAATTAATAAATTCAAGTTCAATGTTTTGA
The DNA here is from genome assembly GCA_963277665.1 of Viscum album. NCBI lineage: Eukaryota > Viridiplantae > Streptophyta > Magnoliopsida > Santalales > Viscaceae > Viscum > Viscum album. The sequence goes on along the minus strand of OY728155.1, from coordinate 1,495,965,742 downwards.
ATTTGGTAAAATAGAATTTATTTTTGAATTCATAATATTAAAATTATCTTAGGGTGAAATTTTGGTATTTTTCTGAAAACTTTCAATTTTTGATGAATAGTGAAAAACACTGAGTTATTGTTTAAAACCGAATTTTTATTTAAATAATTATTTATTTTATTTAAATTTATTTAAGGTCAAAATAGATAAATAATACCTATATAAGTTCAATTTAATTCATTGGAGTCATGTTATAATAAGTTTAGATATATAAAAAAATTTGAACTTTTTACCGTTTTTTACCCACCTCCTAGGAGCATTTGCAAATTTGCATAAAACTTAATTTTACCACTTCTGTGAATTAAATTTAAAAAATAAGCGAGACACGGTTGATAACAGTAAGTAAAATGTGGTTCAATAAGATAAAAATAATTTTTGGTGAATAGTAACTTTTGACTTTTTTTTACCACGATTAAAAGTAAATAGGGTAATTAAAGGTAAAAATGATATTATTATTACCCTAAAACATGTCCTAATTCTATTGGATAAGTGTAATTCGACCAAAAATAACCTTAGGAATAAAATATGACCCTTTAGTTCCACTTGGATTAGATTAGGACATTTATTATTATTTAATTTAAAGAAGAGTTAAAAGTGTTAAATTCAAGTTTTCATAACTAAAACAGGTTAATATAGGGTTATACAAAAGATAAATTCGACTATAAATATTCATTATAAAAATAAAAAAAGTTCCTATATAACGGTATTTTATTTATAATTTTTAGACATTAAATAATTTTTATTATTTATGACATAATGGTGATGCAGTAATTACCTTATTAATGAAAGATTAAACTAATTGATATTATAAATATCCAAATAAATTTAATTTTAGACTTTTGATGAATTCAACTAATTTTATAGGTTAATATGACATGTTAGGGTTTATTATATTATTTTTTTTCAGAGTGATAAGGTTTGTATGACTTTCACAAAAACAAAATACCAAATAGTATCAAAATTGACATAAATTAATGTTTAAAACAAATACTATATTATCGGTGGATATAAAATTCATAAAAATATAAAGTTTGGAAAAAGGGATTTAATAATATTATATATGTCATTAGTGAACCACTTTAGTTTCTCTTGGATGTTTATAGTAGTTTTATTAACCATATAGTGTAAGAATACAAGAAGACACGGTAAAAGTTAAATTATTTAACTTAGAGTTAAATCTAAAAGATAAAATTAAAATGGTAACATAAACTTTTTTAAACCTATTGGTTGAGATTATTTAGACCCATAACCACCTTAGATTCTAAATAAATTAATTTTGAGCCATTATAAACCGAATATGATTTTATTATAAAATAATATTTCAATCCTTTCCTAAGGTGCCCCTCACCCCTCTTATAAAAGAGAACTCCCGCTTCTCTCAAATTCATACCTTCATAGCCATTTGGATCAGCCAAAACCTACCCAAATATCCTCCCAACTTTAATCCCTTCTTCCTAAAGGCCTTTATTTGGTCATAAATCCAACCTAAGAAGCCCTTTTGATCAATTCAAAAGGAAGAACCCAAAGGAGGGTAAATATTTCATCACCTCTTTCAAGTTATTTTCTTCTTCCACTTCCTCTTTATTTGTTGTTTACATTCTAAAATAATAAATCCATTATATCCTATATAATTTGATGTCATTATAAATATGGTACAACCATATTCTTTATTCTATCTATCCTATAAATTACAAAGTCACCCTACGTGCGTACGTACGGATTACCGTCTCTACATCGTGGTGTAGTTTGTTATTCAAACATTTCATTATTTGTATGGGTATAATAATGAGTATAACTGATGTAAATAATAAATATAAAAGGTTAATTATTCTTTATATATGATATACCATCCAATTATATACGATTTCTCTATCAATATAATGATATTGTCGCTCATGCGTACGTACGGATTACCGTCTCCACGACGCGATGATATTCATTTCCACGATCACCATTCAATGATGATTATAAAAATATATATATTATTAATAAGTATGTAATATATGTCATAATAATGCTAATGGAGAGATATATATATACTTACATATATCTTATTCTCTTACTTTCGTTCAATACGATATGAAAATGGAAATAGCGTTTATGCGTACGAATGACATACCCTCTCCATAAATGGTGCCTTCCATTTCATATATCTATATATTATAAATATTTATATTCGAAATATATATTATATATAAATCAATTTTTATATTCTAGAGGAATTTAAATCATGATCTAAATGATATGATCAATAATAACAAGTTAAAACACGTACGATAAAGAAAGTGATTATTACCTAAAATGTTAATTTAACATGGAAACCATTTTTAAATGGGTAGTATAAAGTCATAAATGGATCATATATGATATCATAATTATTTATATGGTTCTTTTATAATTTAAAAACAATTATTTAACTCTTATACAAGAGGTTAATGTACCCTCGATCAAGTAAAAGTGCAAGGTAAGGGTTAATTTCACAATCTCTTTTTTATCTGAGGTTGTTTTTATGTAAGTATCTACTAAGACCTCTTTATCACCCACATCCATGTTTTCTTAAAAATGTATTTCAAAACATTTTTAATATTTACTAGACTATGGGATAAAGTCATTTATACCCTTGTTTTACTTTTTATAATATGTTTTTAAATGAATATTTCTGTCATTTTCCAAACAAGGTACTTCATGACCTTTTCGACAAAATTAAGGTAAGAATATTTTTTAACTTATACGATGGGTGCTACTATTTTCCACCATTATAACATCCTCTAATCTTCACTTACAATCTTATAAGAATATTTTCAAAATAAATTTTTTCTTTATAATTATGTGACTCTTAAATGGTTTCAAAATAAAAAGAGATATTTCTCTCAAATAGTTTTGATTTCATCTTTGTCAACATCCTTTGATAAATTTTACACTGTTTTGAAGTTTATTTATTATGATACAAATATTCCATATTATATTTATGGTTTTGTGATATGTTTGACTGTGAATTAGTTATTTTTATTCCATTCATGGTTTATGTTTAAAGTATTGACATTTCATGTGATAGTTTTAATACGAATGTTTATATTATATTTCAACCTTTTATTAAGATGAATGTATTGGACTAGTATGTTCCAAGTTGGGGACTGGTAAAATTAAGCCCTCTAGAGTGGGGTCCAGTTATAGCAGACCCTCCGGATTGGATTCTGGTTACAGAGGCACTCCGAGTTGGAGTCCAGTTACTGAGGCTCTCCGGGTTGGAGTCCGATTACAGAGGTTCTCCAGGTTGTAGTCTGGTTATAGACGCTCTTCTGTTTGGGGTCTGGTTACAGTTATCCCCTAGGTCCTGGAATGGGGACTTGACATAGAAATTAAAGTAGGGTACTATAAATTCCCTCATTATGAAATTAGTTATTACATGTGATTATTCAACTAGTAGAATATCCATGTTCATGTTTATATGTTAATGTTTGATTTATTTTTTCCATATTATGTTCAAGTTTATATTTAAAAGGCTATTGTTTTATTACACATATTTCCTTAAAATTTAATAGCTTTCTCTAAATTAATTAACCTTATAGAGAATCTGAGCGCACCCCTTTCTTATGTTTTATTTTCCCAGGATCCCAAGATGTGTTTTATGTTTGTGATGTAGGGTTAAGATAAGGGAACAATGGCATTCTAAAAGGATTTTTTTTGTGTTTTATGTTAGAAAGTGTAATGTAACATTCATGTATGTAATCTATTTTCCCAGACTATAAACTGATTGGTCTTTTGGGACCTGATTCCTTGTAATCATGTCAATGTATTAAAATAATGCACCGACTCTAGGAATATAGGGTCGGGGAATTACACTTGGTATCAGAAGAAGTTTATCAATAACCTTGGAAACTATATTTTGATAAACTCTGATTAGAGCACATTACCCTAAGATCGACTTTGAGGATTAGTATGGAAGAACTTCTTAGAATTTTGGTAATGTAGAGATTTTGTGAGTTTTCCAAGAAAATACATCCCTATATGGATACGAGCGGGTAGATGTGGCTCGGGCACAGATGTACCAAGGGGTAAAACCCGAAAACACCACTTTGAGCTAGACTCAAATGGGAACTAGTGCACGACAATGGGCCTTGTTGCACTCTTGGTTACAACACTCCTGGGGGATATGCTTAGGATCATTTTCATTTTCTTTACAAATCATTATGAAGGATTTATGAGTATATACCTCCTCAAAGAAAATATTTTTATGATTACAGATTATATCCATAAACTGTTCCATTTATGTTAGGTATTTTACAAGTTTGGAATTATTCATTGTGATTCATAAACTGACCTAGTGTATGCCATTTTATAGAAATGGCGCCCAGTAGAAGGAATGAGAGCTCCAGAAATACGTACAATCCAAAGAGTAAGAATCATCATATCATTCATGGTATTAATCCAACATTTAGAATGGAAATAGTCTACCATGTATTCTCAACATATGAAAAAAATAATATCATGTGTTATAAGATTAGTAAATAATTCTCTTAGTCCTATAGCTTTAAAGGGAAGAAAGAAAAGAAAATGATGGTAGAGAGAAAGATGGATAAAGGGAAGAGGGGAAAGAAGGATTTTCCCATATGTGATAAATATGGAAAGAATCACCTTGGTAAATTCTTGAATGGGATGGGAGTTTCTTATAAGTTTGGATAAAAAGGACACCAAGTACATGATTTCAAGGGTAAGAAAAAGGTTTCAAATGTAAAATGCTTCATCTGCAAGGTGTTGGGACACTACGTGATTCAATGTCCTAGTCATCAGAGTATACCGCAAATGATGCTATTGGATAATAATCAAGTTATGATACTACCTCAGATGAAGAGGAATGACTAGTGTTCTTATGTTGTTAGTATATAATCATGTCATTTGAGTGTTGTATCAACAATATACTGGTTATATGAATTGCGGAGATAAATAAGGATTGTACTGCAGTACTATTTATTAAGGATTTGAGATTATATGGTTTTAAGAAAAGTGACTTAATAGTAAGCTACACTTTTTGGAAAATACATGGTTGAAGGAAAGGTAATCCTTAATATGGTCCTAATAATGAGGTAGTGATTTTTGAATAAGAGATGGTTGATTTGGATAAATTATATTGGATATTCTTGACTTCCTTGGAATTGATTAATAGTTTCTTTATTTCATCATTGTTGGAATATTCAAAAAATTTAGATATAAGTAATATATCCAGTATTCTATAAACAATAAGGGATCCTGAATGTAATCAATAAGGTTTTATGGTAATTCAGGGTGTTACCATGTTTTACAAGAATACATGATTAAGGTGTTCCCATGTTATTATGTGGCAAAAAGGATCTCCATTGTGTTTAACTTCCTTATAAATTTTGGACTGTGAGTTTGGATAGAGGTATTTTGGATAAGTCTAAAGGTTGGAATGGATTAAGTTTGAAATTTGATACTATTGTTAAGGTTATTTTTTGATTGTTATAAAAAGGACAACCCATAGGTCAGGCGACAACCAGTCACATCTGGAAAGGCCACGAGACTTGAACCGACAATCGAAGGGCGACAAGGGTACATCACCTACCACTGGCCTACGTGATGTCTTGTATTGTATAATTTAGTTTATTTCTTAAAAGGTCTGATAGGTGAGTTATAATTTCATTATTTTTGAAACCCTATATGATTAGGATAAATAGAATATATTTTTTGAAATCTTTTGGAGTGACAGATGAGTTTGTGGTAGGAATTAGTTGAAGGATGAAACTCTAATTATCAAGTGTATATGTATATATATATTTCCTCTTATGCTATGGATAAATTAATTCTTAAACCTTAGGGAAGGGATCTTGAAACTAAAAATTTGTTATCCTAATACCTTATGTTTTGTTGAACCAATGGTATTTTAAATCATCATAGATTGATGGATTTGAGGCCCTCAATTTTACACTTGTTTGTGATTGATGACCTCAATAACTCCCTATAAATATTTAAGTTTTTTCTCAAATTATGTTTCTATAATTTCTACCAATTTTCTCTTAATCGAGATCATAATTCGGTGGTTTCCCTTTCATTTCCCTTTTCCTCTTATTAAGACTAAATTTTATTAACCCAATTTCTGATGTGGGTTTTCCCACAAAGGTATTTTCTATTTTCAACCTTTTATTTTCAAGGAACAATTTCAAATTGTGAGGATGAAATTTATTGAAGGAGGGAAGAATTTAACACCCCAAGATTTCATAGTACGTTATTTCTTCAAAGTAATTCAATAACTTGCACTACACGCAACACTGAGTTTAAGCGCATCACGACTTACCAAACTTGCCATTTAAAAGCGGTTATGAATAGTATTAACTGAATTTTGAACTTTATATAATCCTTATAATTTTAGAATCCATATTATGATTTTCTTAGATATAATGTAAGAACAAATTAATTATTTCAGATAAAAGAAGTATTTTTCAAAAAATGCAATTTTACAACCTTTTAATATAGAACCCTTTCTAAATCCAATATTTGAAACTTTTATATATTAAATTTAACAAAATAAAATTTTTCTTTAGAATCGGGAAATAAGAATTTAGTTTCAATAAATTTTTGGTGTTGTTCGGATAACTTTCATATTTGGATGAATAGTGAAAAATACTATATTTTGACTGAAAACAATTTTTTTAATAAAAATAATTTATAGTGTTAAATTATAAATTTTAATGGTTTTCAAGTATAAATAGATTATATTTTTACCATTTAATACATTTTTGGTCATTATAAGTAATTTAAAATTTAATTTTGACATAAACACATTTCAATCTTTTGATAGTTTTTACTTTTTTAAAAACCTGTTTTTTTGGTTTTGACAACGAGAATTAATTTTAAATTAATAAATGCAACTTCTATGTTTTTAATTTGGTAAAATAAACTTCATTTTTAAATTTGGAATATTAAAATTAGCTTAGGGTGAATTTTTTGTATTCTTCTAAAAACTTTCAATTTTTGATGAATAGTGAAAAACACCAAGTTATTGTTTAAAACCAACTTTTTATTTAAATAATTATTTATTTTATTTATATTTATTTTAGGTCAAAATAGATACATAATACCTATATAAGTTCAATTTAATTCATTAGATTCATTTTATAATAAGTTTATATATATATATATATATATATATAATTTTGAACTTTTTACCATCTTTTACCCACCTCCTAGGAGCATTTTCAAATTTGCATAAAACTTAATTTTACCGCTTCTGTGAATTGAATTTTAGAAATTTGAGAGCCAAAGTTGATATCATTAAGTAAAATTTGGTTCAATAATATAAAAATAATATTTGGTGAATAGTAAATTTAGACTTTTATTTACCACAGTTAAAAGTAAATAGGGTAATTAAAGGTAAAAATGATATTATTATTACCCTAACACATATCCTAATTCTATTGGATAAGTGAAATTGGACCAAAAACAATCTTAGTAATTAAATATGACCCTTTAGGTTCACTTGGATTAGATTATGACATTTACTATTATTTAATTTAAAGAAGATTTAAAAGTTTTAAATTCAAGTTTTCATAACTAAAACATTTTAATATGGGGTTATACATAAGAAAAATTCTACTATAAATATTAATTATAAAGATAAAAATATTTCCTATATAGTGGTATTTTATTTATAATTTTTAGACATTAAATAATTTAATTTATTTATGACACAATGATGATGCAGTAATTACTTTATTAAGGAAAGATTAAAATAATTGATATTATAAATATCCAAATAAATGTAATTTGAGACTTTTGATGAATTACACTAATTTTCTAGGTTAATATGACATGTTATGGTTTATTAGATAAATTGTTTTCAAAGTGATAAGGTTTTTATGACTTTTACAAAAACAAAATACCAAATAGTGTCAAAATTGACATAAATTTATTTTTAAAACAAATACTATATTATTGGTTGATATAATATTCCTAAAAATATAAAGTTTGTCCAAAGGGCTTAAATAATATTATATATGTCATTAATTAACCACTTGAGGTTCTCTTGGATGTTTATAGTAATTTTATTAACCATATAGTGTAATAATACAATAAGACACGGTAAAAGTTAAATTATTTAACTTAGAGTTAAATCTAAAAGATAAGGTTAAAATGGTAGCCTAAACATGTCTAAAACCTATTGGTCGAGAGTATTTAGACCCATCCCCACTTTATATTCAAAATAAATCAATTTTTATCCATTATAAACCGAATATGATTTTATTATAAAATAATATTTCAATATTTTCCTAAGGTGCCTCTCGCCCCTATTATAAAAGGGCACTCCCCCTTCTCTCAAATTCACACCTTCAAAGACATTTGGCTTAGCCAAACCCTGCCCAAATATCCTCCCAAATTTCCTCCCTTCATCCTACAGGCCTTCCTTTTGTCATAAATCCAACTTAAGAATCCATTTTGATCAAGTAAAAAGAAAGAACCCAAAGAAGAGGTAAATATTTCATCACCTCTTTCAAGTTCTTTTCTTCTTCCACTTCCTCTTTATTTATTGTTTCCATTATAAAAAAATAAATAAATTATCTCATATATACTGTGATGTTATTATAAAAATGGTACAACCATATTCATTATTCTATCCATCCTATAAATGACAAAGTCACCATACGTGTGTACGTATGGATTACCGTCTCCACGTCGTGGTGTAGTTTGTAATTCAAACATTTAATTATTTGGATGGGTATAATAATGAGTATAACTGATGTAAATAATAGATATAACATTTTAATTATTCATTATATATGATATACCATCCAATTACATACGATATCTCCATCAATATAATGATATTGTTGCTCGTGTGTAAGTACGGATTACCATCTCCAAGATGCGATGAGATTCATTTCCACGATCACCATTCAACGATGACTACAAAAATATATATATTATTAATAAGTATGTAATATATGACATAATAATTCTACTGGATATATATATATATATATACTTACATATAACTTATTCTTTTACTTCTGTTAAATACAATATGAAAACGGAAACAGCATTTATGCGTACGAACAACATACCGTCTCCATAAATGGTGCCTTTCATTTCATATATCTATCTATTATAAATGTTTATATTCTAAATATATATGATATATAAATAAATTTTTATATTCTATAATTATTTAAATCATGATCTAAATTATATGATCAAGAATAACAAGTTAAAACACGTACGATAAAGAAAGTGATTATTACCTAAAATGTTAATTTAATATGGAAATCATTATTAAATGGGTAGTATAAAGTCATAAATGGATCATATATGATATCATAATTTTTTATATGGTTCTTGTATAATTTAATAATAATGATTTAACTATCATACATGAGGTTAACGTACCCTCGACCAATGAAAAGTGCAAGGTAAGGGTTAATTTTACAATCTCTTTATTATCCGAGGTTGTTTTTACGTAAGTATCTACTAGGACCTCTTTATCATCCACATTCGTGTTTTCTTAAAATTTATTTCAAATTTTTTTTACTATTTACTAGACTATGTTATATAGTCATTTATACCCTTTTTCTACTTTTTATAATATCTTTATAAAGGAATATTTTTGTCGTTTTCCAAACAAGGTACTTTGTGACCTTTTAGAAAAAATTAAGGTAAGAATATTTTTTAACTTATATGGTGGGTGCGGCTATTTTTCACCATTATAACATCGTCAAATCTTCCCTTATAATATTATATGAATATTTTCAAAATAAATTTTTTCTTTATAATTATGTGACTCTTAAATTATTTCAAAATAGAAAGAGATATTTCTCTCAAATAGTTTTAATTTCATCTATGTCAACATCCTTTGATAAATTTTACACTGGTTTGAAGTTGATTTATTATGATACAAATCTTCCATATTTTATTTAAGGTTTTGTGATATGTTTGAGTATGGATGAGTTATTTTTATCCCATTCATGGTTTATGGTTAAAGTATTTACATTTCGTATGCTAGTTTTAATACGAATGTTTATGTTATATTTCAACCTTTTCTTAAGATGAATGTATTGGAATAGTATGTTCCGGGTTGGGGACTGGTAAAAGTAAGCCCTCCGATCAGGGTATTACAAAAGGACAATAGGTGAGGAGCCTCATGGGACAACGGGTCACTGAGGGAGTCCACGGGAGAGTGGAAAAATATCAGGCTCTAATGAGGAACTTGTTAAACATCTCGAATTAAGTCTCGACTCATTTACCTATTGGTCCATTCTTTTTCCACCATTCAGATCCACTTAACCAAACTTTTTCCTAACTTGGAACAAATTGGTGATGACCAAGAGGCTCCTACTAAAGGGGGAAAATATGTTCCAACAGATGTGCAGAGACAACCCTTGGAGCATGTATCCAGGGTTGGGAAATGTGGTGGACCAACTATGGATGAAGTGGTTAGAGGTGAGCTAGTTGAAAGGGAAGAATCAATAACCTTATAATTTTTGTGTCCCCACTATTCAAAAAGATACCATGCCAATCATTGAGATGAAAAGTACTAAGGGATCTCCGGTGGAAGAGGAAGCTACTGTTGTGATCCAACCACTTGATCTGTGGAACTTATTTCTTGTAAGTCTCTACCTTCACAAGCTCATATCGATAATATTTGGATCTGGATAATCAAGGTGTGAATTCCACATAGTTATCATGAGACTAAAAGATCAGTAAACAAAGGAATATAATACATCTATAGGATCTCTCTTGATGGTTGTGCCTATCCATGATGAGTTAATCATTCCATCTGATCTGGCTTTTGCACTCGATGAGCAAGAAATAGTGGTAACAGATGATTCCATTTCTAGGGTGTAGCATGTAGCTGGAGAGGGTGGATAAGAAGAATAAATGAGAAAAGCGGTTCTCCCTCACGTCATAGAGCTCATCCCTTAGAAAGGATGCTGGAGGAAGACCATGTCGCTTAACTTCCGGGCGCCTTTCCATAATATGAACCCACTAATCCTGTAGAACTATCCGAATCTAAATATGATGTTGTTAAGGATAGTCATATGACCCATCAATGAGCATGTAAGTGCATAAATATCTTCCTTAATATCCCAGGGGTATAATGGCTAAATCTAATGGGGTAACTTTGCACCTGGATGCACTATATTTGTGCTGGTGCGGTGGATTCTCTCCATCTTCATATGACGATTCACGACTTCCATTCTGGGAAGATGTGGGAGAGAAATCAACACCTAGATGCTTCCTAGTTCTAAAAGAAAACTGAGAACATGCAAAATCTCTATGAGTTTGATTAGGGAATCCAACTCCTTGATGAGTAGATGAATGAGCATTCCATATTCATCAAAAATCAATCAGAACTCATTAAATGGTTGAATTCCCAACTGGTGGAGGCCCAGAAATAGCTAGAATAGTCAATCCACCAAGTGGATCAGATTCGATCCAAATAGGATCATATGCAGATCAGGGAAAATGAGATTCACCCTATGGTTGTCGATGAGGATAGGGATATCATGAAGTTATAGGGGACTCTAGAAGCCATGCACCAGAAGCTTGCAGCATTGAAACATAGTTCATGAATATGGGAATCAAGACACACATAGTTCATGAAGCATAGTTTTGTTAGAGACCAACACTGATGAGGGAATTACTCTTTGATGAGGAGGCTAAAACATCATACAAATATCATGGGGAATCCTAAACTCATTTAAGGAATGGTTACAGTTTAACAACATGCATTGAGGATGAGAAAAGAATGCAATAATGTTGAGGGTGGACCCAAGATCATTGTCTATGAATAATTATATATCCTAGAAGTATGGGAATCGAGACATACGTAGTTCTTGATGGGTGATTCTACCAGGAAATTTTGACCCATGAATAGAGAGAAGAGGCATTAGATATTTTTTTTTTGTTCTTTGTTGTGTTTGTTTTTTTTAGCAACTGGACCAGGATGAAACGTTTTGGGTTTTTCTATGAAAAGAAATCCATGTATAGGTATTAACAAGTGGTATGGTGGATGACTAGTTCCAATGGTGATTTCCTCTCCAGTGAGAACACCACAATGTTGTGTCGTTTTTTATCATGCGGCGGGAGGATGATGCCATAGTTTAAGGTCATATGATAGGACCATTTCATTCCCTTTAATGTTAGAGTTAAGGATGAAACATTCAAAAATCATGTGGGATGGAGAAGTGTAGTTTAATTTCATGTTTCTTGGAAACAAATATCATAGTTTAAGGTCTTATAACTTGAAACATAAAGTTTTGAAACATTAATATGTGGGTATAACCCTACCAAGACCCCTAATCCCAAATGAGTCATGATCGATGTCTAAAACAAGGAGCGATGACAGACTTTCCCCATCAGATGAGAGTGAAAAACAAGGGAAAGGAAATGTTGGGTGGGAAAATTCAACCATACCAACATTCCTACTCGACAGGAATAGATGTGTTGGGAGACAACACCAGGGGTGTTGGAGATCCACAAGAACATGAAAGAGGTATGAAAATGAGAATCACGATGTTCAATATTTAGACTACAATGGGGGTGTAATAATGATGGAGGATAACTACTAACCTTGTTCAAAGCATAGTATCTATGTCGTGTGACCTGGGATGGGAACATACAAATGAGGGTCGGTCATTGACCATATTAAAATCAAAGGAACTAACTCAAAAATTTCGTTCAAAGTCTTCTGGGGAATTAGTCCAGGAAGGTAGGTGAGTCATGAGGCTGAGCATCCATACTGTTAGGGGGTCCCTTCAAACGTGAAATTTAATGGGGACCCAAACAAAGGAATGTGTGAAGTGTGTAAGTGTAACTGGGTAATATCCTTATGAAATCCAACATTCCAAGTCTCATACAACTGCACACTCAAACATGCAGGTGTGTAACATCCACAGTTGGGATCATAATTTTCCTCAAGGATCAGATTCCTTGGGGGTGTATTTTTAATAGTTTAAAGATCATATTTATCAGACCATAAGATCCCTATTTTAGGTCATAGAGTGTGGACCATGGGTTTTTTGTTTAACATCATGTGTGTGGGATGTACCCGTACAGTTTAACATCATACAGTAAGGACGAGACAAAAGGGGTGAAAATGTTTGTGACTCTATGGATAGACCTAGGGAATAAAATGTATGGGAATCACTATGTATCCCATAAGGATGGTAATTAATCCACACATAGTTCTTAAGGATGTCATGGTAAGACACGAATGCCAAAAGAGGGGGAATATTCTACCAAATAAGGATATCATGGTTCCTGCGAAGTTTACTTTCATGTGAACTAGGACACTAAAAATCTTAGTTTAAGGTCATAAATCTTGAACCGAAAAAGGGTAGGTGTGTAGTGAAACTCCATGGGGAAACCCAATGTGAATAAGAATAGAAAAGGTCCACACCGTATGACATACTCCCATATGATACTTAGGCCTAGGGGATAGAGTGGTGATCTTGGGATTCTGTGTTTGGGTCTACGGACAAGATGTATGGGAATCACTAAAAAACCCATAAATATGGAATTCGAAACATATTTAGTTATTATAGGTGGCAAGTTGGATACTGATTACAAAAGGGGAATCTTATTCCCATATAAAGATGTTGTATCATCATGTAGTTTATCATCATATGATAAGGATGAATTCTATTATGTATCTTATAATCACACAGTAAGGATTCAAGGGATCGTATTTTATAGTCGTAGAGCTCAGACCATAAGGTGGGGATTTCAAAGAAGAAATGTGTAGTGGGGCACCATAAAGTAACTTTTCATGAATTATGACCAAATAGGTCTCAACACTGCACCACATACTCCCTCAAGATAACTAATGCATAGTTTAAGTTCATGATTCTTAGACTCAAATGCTCAGTTTTAAAGTCATGTGCTCTGGATGTAGGCTCCTAGTTTATGGTCATAGAGTTTGGACCATGAAATGGCCATGAAATTCCCATGAAATGGAATGATTCTTCCATGTGGATAAAAAAACAACCAAGACTGATAATCCCATGTGATCCATGATCCGTGTGAGAAAAAAGGGGCATAGAGTGTATTTACAATAGATTAAAACACACAGAAGGGGGATAAAGAAGTATGTTTAAGGATGTCCTAATGATGATGATTATCCTGCTCACCGTCCAAAGGTTCCTGGATGGGTAACAGAAAGGGTGTTGAGGTTTTTCTTGGACAGAAGGATGCAAAAATAAATAAATCACAGTGTCTGATATTTAGAACACGATGAGGGTGCAATAATGATGTAGGATAATTATTGAACAATTTTTAAACAAATAATTCATATCGTGTAACTTGGGATGGGAATAGACAAATAGAGGGTCAGCCACTAACCATATCTGAAATGTGGGAACTAACTCAAAACTATTGTTCAACGTCTTCTAGGGCATTGGCCTAAGATGGTAGGTTATCCATAAGACTAAGAATCCATGCCATTATGGGGGTCCCTTTATATGTGAAATATGATGAAGGTCCAAATAAAGGGACATGTGAATCTTGGGGAAGGAATAAAAGAATGTATAGGTTGAATCCTATATTCATGGTCCTATGTCGTGGCATATATGAGAGACTTATTGAGGCATGTCAGATAGAGGGATTCAAACCTTTTATCTAGGGAAAGGGGGTCCATGAGAGGGCCCCTAAATATGGAATAGAAATGATCCAATTCCAAATGATAAGGAAAAGGGATAGAATATGGATAATAAACTAGGGGATGGACCTGAAGAAAAAATGTTCGGGAATTCCTACGTATCCTATAAGGATGGGAATCAAGCCGCACATAGTTATTGAATCACACATAGTTTAAAATATTGTGGTAAGGATTTAGATCAAGAAAACTATTCCATTAGAAGGTACATGATGTGGTTATTAAGCCCGACATGAATGAGAACCAAGGAGGTATCAGCCATTCCACATACTCCTGAGAAGAACCAAGGATTGGAGGCCGGAAAGGTGATGCCCTCTCAGATGAGAAAATCAAGGCGCTGTGCAGTTTATCATAATGTGACCAGGACAAAGTGTCAGTTTCACATCAAGTAGGATGGGTTAGTTTAACATCATGGGGGAAAAGGGGGAATTTTCCTTTTAGGATCATGTAGAAAAGACCATGAATATTATGCAGTTTAATGTCTTTCAGGACAATGTTAGGTAGTTTAATTTCATGTGGGTGGATGAAAGGGATTTTAGTTTAAGTTCATATAACTGAGACCAAAATGTTGGAAGCTACCAAAATAGGGGTGTGTAGGGTGGTGTCATAAAGCAACCCAATGTGAATGAGGACCATGGAGGTCTCAAAATTTCACCACACACTCTAGAGGAAAGCTTGGACCATGGGGATGGAAAGGGTGAAAGGGTGATTATATGGCTGGTCCTAGAGGCAAAATGTTTGATCATCGTAACGTATATTGTTATAGAAGGAATCAAGCCACATGTAGTTCTAGAATTTTTTTCAGTTTAATGTCATGTAATAAGGGTTAATTTTAATAGAAATGGATTCTAAGGGAGCCTCATGGTGTGACTCTTATAAACCTGACGTGAATGAGGACCATGGAGGTTTCAACTACACCACTCACTCCTGGGTGAAAATTGGTCCAAGTGACCATAAAACCTAGAAGGCTTTTCTGCTAGACTAGAGGTGGAAGATTATGGAATTTCCATGTATCCCATTAGTATGGAAATCAATCCATACATAGCTCTAGAATATTGTTCAATTTAACGTCATGTGGTAAGGATGTATATCAGGGAAGCTCCCTAAGGGGGGAGTACGTAGTGTAGTAGTTTTATAACTGATGTGAAAGAGGACCAAGGAGATATCAACCACACAATATAATCTTGGGACACTTAGGACATGGGGATAAAAGAATGAAAAGATCTGTGAATCCTTTAGCTATACCCAAAAACAAAATGTATGTGTGTTATTATGTATCTGATAAGGATAAGAATCAATCTATACATAGTTCTGGAGTGTTGTAAAGTTTAACGTCACATGGTAAGGTTGAAACGATAGTTTAATGTCATGTAGGATGATAATATTGTACATTTTTAAGTCATGTTTCCCAGATGAAAGGGATCTTAGTTTAGGGTCATAGTGCTTGGACCAAAGGATAACTATGAAGTTTATCATCATGAATAATGATGAAAACCCCTTATCATGTGAATTACTTTTTGATAAATCTTCCATTTGTGGGAGGAGAAATTCTCAAACCATCCATGGTGACTAAAGAGTATTCATCATTGGGGTAAACCATGTGAGAGATGTAGGGTCCTTCCCATTTGGGATCCAAATTTGGTGGCTTCATACCAGGATTAATCAGTGTCCTCAGAGCCAATTCTACATCATATTGATGGAAGGATCAGATGAAAATATTCTTATTGAAATCCCTGAATATCTTGTTCTAATTACTCTCTAGATTGTGTAAGGCCAAATGTTTGTTTTCGTTGAGGGATTTCAGTTCATCTAGATGGACTTCTTCTACCATGTTTGATTTATTATAATCATAGATAAGTATACGGAGAAATGGAAACTGAATATATATGGGTAGTATTGTCTCTATCCTATACACCAGGGAGTATGGGGTCACCTGGGTTGAATTTTGATTTGTCTGTCAATAGGTCTAGAGAGTGTTTGGGATCTTGACTGGACAAATTTTCTTATTTTGGCCCATCATCTTCTGAAAAATGTTGGAGAGGGTCTTGTTAAACAGATTGTTCTTTACATTTTTCTATGCATGGTAGCAAGAAGTATGGTTAGACCAGATTTTGTACTTGGCATAAAATTTCATCAACTCAACTGCATGGAAATTGGTGTAGTTATCAGTGAGAATAGCGTGAGGGACTCTAAATATATGGATGGTGTTGGAACTCAAGAACTCACCGGTGTAATGAACCTTTACTTCCTTGAGAGGATCTACTCTACCCACTTGGAGAAGAAATATATCTTAGTCATAATAAACCAACACTAGAGAGCTGTCGCTGGTGGATAATATTCCATGAAATCAAGTCCCAATACCACAAAGGGCCAAGAATTCTTGGTGGTGTGGAAGGGATCTGGTGTTTGATGCACAAATTTGGAATGAATTTGACATGTGTGGCACCTCTTGCGAAACTGAATACATTCACTAACCATGGTGGGCCAAAAGTAGCCTAACCTCTGAATCTGGTGAGAGAGATTGGATTTGGGCTCATGGGATCCAAAAGAACTGGCTTGTACTTCTTGCATAACCTGGGGAATATCACTTTCCTCAATAAAATGGAGTATAATTCCATCAAACCAATATCTATAGAGGGTTTTCTCAAGGATGGGACCGCTATAAAGGGTGAACTACACTACATAATGAAGGATTTTCTCACGTTTAGATCTGTCTATTGGGATATTTTCATGCTATAGGTACTCAATGAGGTGAGTTATCCAATCAGAGGTTTATTCCCCTATGGTAGGGGGATTTGGAGGTCCTGACATAGAATCATCATTATTAAGGTGGATTAACTGTTTGTTTTCATCATTGTCCAAGTATATGGGAGTAATGACCCTTTTATGCGCCACATGGATGAATATGTCACCCTGGTCAGGTTCTACAATAGATGTAGCAAGACGGGCTAAGGAATCATCTCAACCATTCTATGGCTAAGAGAAATGAGTGACCTATGTTTGGGATGGTAACTGGTCCATCATATTGATAGTGTGCTCTAACATGGGTTTGAGTGTTGTCTTCTTGATGACATAGACACCATTGATCTGTTTGATGACCAGTTCAGAGACCCACTTTACATGTAGTTGGGGAATATCAATCTAGAGGGCCATATCGAGACCAGTGATGAGAGCATTATACTATGCCTCTTTGTTGGTGTAACCTTATGGAAACAAGAACGAATAGTGAAAACAACATATATAGGTGTAGTGAAGACAATGCCTAAACCTACTCTGTTGAGTCTAGGATTTTTTATCCTTTTACTAGTCAGACTCTAGGATGTGACATCAAAATGTCTCTTCTAACATGGAATAGTTTGATCCACTGATAGAATGGCCTCATCTGGAAAGTCAAGATCTAGTGAATTCTCTATGGGGACCAGATGAGTGGAAGGGAAGTTTGTAAGTGACCGACCCTTGATTACCTTCTACATAATGGACCTGATGTCGAACTACTAAAGTATCACTACACACCGAGCTAGACGACCTTTCAACATAGGTTGGTTCAAAATACACTTTAGTGGATCCACTATGGACACCAGCTATATCTCATTATGCTATAGATCATTCCACAACTTCTTCACTTCAAAAACTGATGCAAGATAGCTCTTCTTGATAGAGGAATATCTAGCCTTCATGTTAAGTAGCATGTGGCTGAGATAGTATAAATTGTTATCTATCCCTTCATTGTTATTATGGGAAATAAGGACATTAAGGTACCATTCCAAGGTGGTCACATAAAGGACTATCATATTTATGAATATGGATGGCATCAAAACCGGAGGATGTAGAAAATACTTCTTGATCTACTCAAAAGTGTCCTAACACTCTTCACCCCATTAGTAAGGGTAACCTTTATACATGATTCTAGAAAAGATATTACACTTTCTTTAAATATTTTCAATGAATCATCATATATATTCTAAGTGGCCTTGAAAGCCTCTGGGCTCATGAAGGTTTCTCAGAGAAGGAATTTGATTGATAGCCTTGAACTTACCTAGGTCTATCTCAATGCCTCTATATCTGATGATGGAGTCGAGAAAAATCCCAGAGATAACCCAAAAGGAATACTTCAAGGGGTTCATCCTAAATTATGGGAGTAGGGGAAGCCGAACAACTTCTCAAGATATCTAAGGTGGTCCTGACGCTGGTGGGATTTGACCACCAGATCATCAATGTAGCATTACACTAGCATCCCGAGAATAATATTGAATATGTGGTGCATAGAATGCTACAAGGTAGTTCCTACATTCTTAAACCCGAAGGGAATTTCCTAATAGAAAAAGATTATTTGTGGTTCCCTAGAGGTGGTGGACTCTTCATCTTCATGGTGCATCTATATTTGATTATACCTTGAATACCCATCCATGTAGGAGAGATCTTGAAACCTAGAAGAGGCATCAATCAACAGTTCTGTCACAGTAAGGGAGAATTCATCCTTTGGATAGTGATGGTTCCTAGAAGTTGATGTAGACTTTGATATATCTATTCCTCTTCCTTATGGGGATGATATTGGCCAACTATATGGGGTACTGGACTTCCTTGATGAAGTTTTATTTGATGAGATTATTAACCTCGACCTTAACCATGGCACCATGAGAGGGGTGCATTTTTCTGAGAAGTCTTTTGAACCCATGCTGACTTATCGAGAGACCAAGGTGGTGGAGGGAGACATGAGGGTCTAGTATTGGCATCTTTTCATAACTATAATCGAATACATCATGATGATTCTTAAAAAAAATCCACAAACTATTGTTGTTCTTTAGCAAGCATAACTGTGATGACTAGTATCATCCTTTGGTCTACCTCGGTTCAGATATTCACCTATACCAGCTCATCAACAATATTGGATATGCCTTCCTAAAATTAGAGACAGGATTATTCCAGATCTTCTTTGTTTTCCGAGGTGAGAGGACCATCAGGAGGTGGAAATTCCTCTGAGTTAAATGATCCTAGAGGAATTTTTTTGCTGGCATGAGCAGTAGTGGAATCTTCATCAAGAGACTCCTACACTACTAAAACCATGGTGGAAAAAGTTGTTGACCCAATTACATCAGGTCTTCAACCAAGGGGATCAAACTTGATAATATCAAAGTAGTAGTGACGTGTTATCTTGTGTTGATTCAACCTAGCCCGGTGGAACAAGCAACTATATTGTATCGATGTTTCCATGGGGTGAACATCACGATACCTAATAGGGGGCATAGGCTATGGTACCACTCTATAATGTATGGTGTATGAGTATGAGGAAATCTGTCAGTGTTCTTTGTATCTGGAAATGTGTCTTCCTCTTATCCCATAAATGACAAATAAATGTACCATGTCTGGGGTTGCAGCCTTTAACTGATGAATCGGGAGAGTGAAGGAATCATCCAGGTCCATACAAGGATCATCCATAGTAGTAGTCTTCTCAAATTCATTAGTCTAAACTTTCTTTCCCTTGATCCTATAATAGTCATCATCCAAATAGTTGGATTTACAAGTGGTGAAGGGAGATGCATCACCTTGAAGCTTTCCTATTCAAATATTGAGGGAGTATATGAGGCATTGGTGATATGAGGAGGGGAATGTTTCATGTAGATGGAGTTAGGGTCTACCCATCAATGCATTATATGTGATATCCTATGAGATGACCATAAATTCAATACTAGAAATCAGGCCACCAAACTGGGTCTTCTGGTAGATCTTTCCATATGTCATATATTCATTCATGTAGTAACCTTGAATTTTTAGGTGATAGGGACTCAAATATGAGTTAGATACCCCCGTCTTGTGGAGCATCCGAGTCAGGATGATATTGATCCTAGAACCTATATCAACAAGACATTAGCAGAATTCCATGAAATCAAACAAGCCATTAATGTACAGTGGTTGGATGTGAGCCTAAATAGTAGAGACATAATATTCCCTCGAGAATTAGATGGTGTCCTAGAATTATACTTGATCAAATTCCCCAACATGGAAGGAATCTACGGCCAACACATCTGTTTCAAACATGAGGGGGATTTTCAGAGCCTCTATGAGATATTCACGTATATCTTTGGACAGGCAGAGATCTTAGAGGATTGATATCTTTATAGGAATGTTGGAAAGGTGATTAAGCACATCAAACTTCTTTGCTAGGCGCACATTCCTATTGGTAGGGAGTTTCCCCGCAGTAGATGGTATGATGGGAATTTCTAGTCAAGTCAGAGTATTTTGGATGGTGATGGGAATATCTCCCTTCTCACCAACTAAACATGCATAATGTCTAGCAGCTGACTATCAGATGACTGATTTTTTCCCATGAATGGACATGTCTGATCACGGCATAGTCGTAGAGTCTCTTCCTGATCAAGTAACACAAACAACGATGGTTGTGATCCTAAAGAGTTAGGATGAGAGGACTGTGCATTATGATATTTACACTGATCTGGCTATCTGGCCTCATTAGAATACACAGAATGGATAGAAACACAATCCCAAGCATTCCGACAGTTCACATGCCCACAAACTCATCAGTGATGGAATCAACCGGGAACATTAAGAGGATTTTACTAACATTCCTCAACATCATTAACCATGTATGGTCCTACCAATTCAATGGTGTTCACCAAGGAATACTCATGATCATCACTTGAGGAATCCTCCAATACTGGTTGAACTCGGGAAGTGATCCCCATCTCTAGAGGCATGAAGTCACCAAGATTACAGGATGGATTTGCCACTGAAGGGGAGATTTTCTTCCCATTGTGTTGTCGGTGACTACTCATTTTTGAAGGCAATGATGAGATGTAGGTGAATAAGTGGTAGTGGTGGGGAGGCCCAGATACTTTGGGAAGCTCAGGATAATTTAATTGGGCTCAAATAAAACCTTGGGTGTGATCAACTGTTATGTGGGATAACCAATCACCATACTTCTAAGACCTATGGCTAGAGACTTGTTGTCATCCACCT
This sequence comes from Viscum album, assembly GCA_963277665.1. NCBI lineage: Eukaryota > Viridiplantae > Streptophyta > Magnoliopsida > Santalales > Viscaceae > Viscum > Viscum album. Next base: position 1,495,944,066 of record OY728155.1, on the reverse strand, counting down.
TCACTGTCACTATCAGACTCTGTAGAGAAACATTCCACCTATGTCGGGGAAGGACCCAACCTGAAAACATTATTATCGACCTGGTCCTAGATCCAGTCATTGAGCACCTAGCACTACTTGAGAGTATGTACAAAGAATCAGTGGTAGGGATAGTAGTTGGGGAAATCAATGAGATCAACCTCTTGGGGCCTCCTGTACTGTGTAAACTTCAGGATTCCCTAATACAGGGCGCATTAGAAATAACCAAGGAACTGAACCTCATTGAATAAATAGGTCTAGTTTTTTCGGTATAGTAAAGTAATATGTGATCCTATCCCGGAAGAGGGGATGGATCTTTAATAGAAGGTGGAAACTAATTATATCACCTAGGTGTTGGTGGTTAAGGAGGTGGCACTGACTAATTTTGAGGTGGGTGATGTTGATCTTGGGGCTAGGCTTGAGGTTGTTGTCCTCAGTGAGGTTGTGGATGTGGCTTGTCAGAAACAATTCTAGTGTCCTAAGGGACTCTACCTAGGCAACGACATTAGTCTCATCCTTAGAGTCTCTCCTTTTAGAAGCTTTAGGAGGTAAAGAATTCTCCTATTTAGAAGGTTTCAATCCTTCCTCTAGGTACTGATTCTTTTTAAAGAAATTTTGGAATCCACCTGGGAAATTTTGGGTGATGAGAGAGGCTACCAATTCAGTATTCACATTCCCCATGCACATCGCCATTATATTTTCTTGAGTTAGTGTCATATCAGGTGAATATGTGAGTACCTTCTACCTAGAGACAAAGTCTGTGACTCTCTCATATGGTCATTGTTTGCACTTGAAGAGGTCGGTAATATTGGTTTTCCACATGGTGGAGAGGAACTGATATAGAAACTACCTACAGATATCATCCTAACCAGTTATAGGCCCAATGGGTAACTGGATGTACCAGAAAAACACAAGTCCTTCAATTTTCTATATGAAACATCAGAGCTTGGAGGCATCATTTTGTGTTGTAATTCCCACTATGGGCCCAAGCCTTCAGATAAAGTGGTCCAGATGCTGTAGTAGGTCACCAATCCCATTGAAAGGGGAAAATTTAGGGTTCCTGAAATTTGTGGGTGCTATAAAATCATCTAACCATGCTAGAGAGGATTTCCATCAGGAAGTATCACCACCTATCATGTATCAGGGTCCTTGAGGTGGGTAATGAAAGCTACCATCAGATCCTCCTGATAGGGATTTCTATCTTGGTGGGGGTTCCCAAATTCCAACACATTAGAGGGTTCCTCAACATAGTAGGTAGTCCTAGAGGCTTGGGGAGTGACTAGTGGGACCATCGTAGGAATAACCTAAAGAACTATTGGAGGGGCTACTTGAGTCGGAACCCGAGGGTGACTCTCACACCGTTCAAGTGGGTTTGGCGATGCATACCATGGAAATTTTCAATAAAATCTAGCCTGTACCATGTCAATATGTGTAGGGTTACTGAGTTTAATATGGGAATCTAGCCGATAAGGACCTTTGGTTGCCCCTGATTCTCTACTAGAAGAGGGATGGGATCATACAGAGGATCACCGTAATCTGGATATTGTCATGCAAGACGCTTGGCCAAGAGCTCATCGATGACCCTTTTCTTTTTGGAAATCTGCTCATGTAAGGCATCCATGACGGGTTCAACCTCTATCTTCTATACTAAACCAAATGGGTTAGATGGATTAGAATCCCTAGGTGAAAATTTACCCTTGTTCAGGTTTTGACCTAAGGGTAATGAGTTAGAGGGATCTACAAGGCTGAGGACTTGCCTCTGATGGTGGGTGACAATTCCTGGGAGGTCCAATGACTGATATGCTTCCCCAAGGTCTAGATCATCCTGTTAGGACCCTGCTTTAGTGTCCCTCTCCTTTAGTGTTCTTATCTTAGTGATATTTACCATGACTGTGTCTGGTGGCATATCCTTGATGTCACCGTGGAGGTTTGGTTGTCGTAGGATCAGGCTAAAGTGGAGTGTGGCATAATTCCCCCATCTCTAGATCTTCATGTACGGAGACGTGTCTTTGATAGTTCTACAGAGCATAGGGAATCTATGAATGCATTCTGATGAAGATCTCAGTAACAGCCGGGTGATAAAGGGTGTTGGGCCACAGGAAACATAGCTAGGTCAACCGTGTGACACTAATGGCCAACGTCATCAAAGTTCTCCTGAAAATCCAGATAAACCAACTAACGGTTCCGGAGAAGGAAGTTTTTTTTCAGAAGTTCTAGAGTAAGTACATAACTTCATCCTAGTTGATTTATTCTACAGTGTCAAAGTCTAGAGTCGCGGCCAGCCAAAACATCTCAGATAACAAGTCCTCTACAAGAATGTCCCATAAACGTATTCATTTATAATGAAGTAACAGCTCTTGATTTCCCTATTCTTCAACTAGGGGGGATCCAAAACTGGAAACAACACTGATTTGGACTGATATGATGGTGGAATAGTCAGTAGAGAGAATGGTGTTTGAGCTGACAAGCCGCTGCATATCGGGTCATCTCTCAAGGATGGTATAGACTTCATCATCATGTCCTAATAAGATGGAGTATCGGTCACTGCTTTTGTGTGAGGGTAGCAGTAATTGGTGGTGGATCAGGTTGGTGATCAACATATACCAAACCCAAAAAAAAATCCCTATGATCTTGTGTTGAGGTAGTGAATGATCATAGTGATTATAGAGAGGACTTCATATCAAGAACCTAGAAGGGATCCAAATATGCCTCCTCTTACATATACCTGCGAAGGTCTTCGGGAATCTGGTGTATCTCTCTTTAGAGGATGATGAAGCTCACACACTAGGTTCTTTCCTCATACTATAATATAGAGGATATGGGGGAAGGTTGTTTCATCGAGTCATATTTTTCTTCAGAGTCTGAAAAGTGGATTGGATTGATGATGATCAGGTGCTTCTTAGGATTCGTATTTTGACGATGATGGTTCTCCCTCCTACCTTGGGATGGTTCTTTAGGGTAGGGTAGAACTTAAACAAGTAAAGGACCTCTATGTGGGTTGATTATTCAGTGGGGAGGACCTCCTCTTTAGTTAGCTGGGGTGCATGGATCACCTGATTATATGTTGAATGGAACACGGTGAGGAACTCTATGTTTGTCACCTCATGTGTCGAGAGGACCTCCATGGTAGGGAGCGTCAGAATGGGGAGGGCCTCTGATGGAGCTCACTATAACATGGGGATGACCTCCATTCTAATAATATGTGTCATAGAGAGGACCTCCATGCTAGCTATCAATGATATCATGAGGGGGGCCTTCGTATTGATCAAACTGGACATGGAGAGATCCTTTGTGTTAGTCGTTGAAGAAGAGGGGAGGGACACCGTTTGGATGATTGCTAGAGTAGGGAGGACCTCTGATAGAGTTGGTGATGACATTAGGAGGTCCTTCACATTAATAACCTGAGATACAGGTAAAACCTCCATATCTGGGATCATGCACATAAGGATAACCTCTGCTAGGTGTCAACAAGATAGGGAGGAACTCTTCTTGGACTGATGCTGGTAACCTGGGGAAAACCTCCATGCCGAGCATGGGAGTGGGGAGGGCCTCTGCTCTAGTTGAATATGGTATGGGGAGGACCTCTGTAATGGATATCATTGCCAGTGGTTGACCTGTGACAGCTTTTGTTCGTACTGGTGACCAGAATAGTCATCCCAACCTACCCATGAGGTGGCTGGGGTCTTGATCCTGACCGGGCGTAGAAGTGCCCCAAATCTGTGATAATAGAGAAATGATAATATGAATCAGTGCTGGCATGGGCCACTGAAGCTATAGAAGATGAATCCCCCTAACATATATCTTCCTAAGATTGATTCCGACGTTGGCATCAGGTTATCTGGGCTAGGGCTAGTGGATATAGGATGTAAACAACCTGTTCCTCAACCTGAAAGACCGGCACCTGGTGGAACTGATAAGGCCAGGTGGTATGCCTCCTTGGAGACTGCTGGATAGTACTCATCATTGTGTTGACTCTGACATCCCTTACCTCATCGGTATAGGGTAGTGAGTAATATGATCATTTCAAGGAGAGGATCCTGAAGCGGTTTGATGTTGGAGTGGGAAGCATCATCTCCCTACGTGGTCCTTGGGGTCACCGATGATGGTGAATCGCAAGAGCCTCCAGGTCTTAGTGAGCCATATCCCTCATGAGTATGACCCCCTATTACATGTATCATTGAACAATAATTTTTATCACCCTCCTTTGAATGATTTCTGAGGGTGATATGGGGTGTGGGCGCCTGGTAGCCTTGGTCGTGGATGACGTCATGGCGGAGGTGGAGCTATGTGGGATTACCGTATTAGTATTCCCCTTCCCCTGAATATGTGTTTGGGAGGTGACTAGTTTCTTATAGCTATAGCTTGGGTCCTTCAAAGAAGGAAGATCTATCCATCAGTACGGATAATAGGAAAGCATTTCCCAGTTCCCCAGTGTCGTTCACTCTTCCATGGATGAAAGGAGAGATCCATATTGATATTAACACAGACTAGAATCCCCAATGATTAAATAATATTAATTCTAGTGATTTTAATTCTAGTTCCACTATTAGATTTTCTGGACCTAGCGTCAGATAGATAGATATGGTGAGACACTCATCTGCTGATGTCTTGAGTGATACTAATCCCCATGGTTGAGGGAGAACTATTTCACATCGGGTTCACCATTTTTCTATTCCTGAAATTTTTCGTCAGGGAACGCCACCTATGCATGTCATGTTTACATTATCCAATGGTTCATTTTAACCCAAATTCCCACTTTCCAAAGGTGGGAGGCATCCATTACTTCTTCAGTGATGTTTTTTCCTTGATCGAAATGGGATGATGGTATGTCGATTCTTCCTTCTGTGGATTCCTTCTCAGAACTTGTTTCCTAGTCCAAGTATCCCTTATGGATTAAAATGTCATTCATAAAAATCATTACTCATGCCATATATTTTTGGATTCTAGTTAATTATTCTGATTCTGTCTAAACATTCCAAGGGGTCAAGTTGGGCCAACAACCATCGGTCAGGAGAGTATTCATGCTGGGCATCGATGTCATGTCTGGATGCCAAAACATTGGGAAACCATTATTCTTCCTCATCAGAGGGATTATCAAGGGAAAAGAAAATTGAGGATTCCCATGTTGATGATGGGGTATCTTATGTCAGAGGCAAGTTTATGAGGTTTTCCTTGACTTCCCATTTTTAACACGGGGAATGCTACGAGTTTAATGTCTTGTGGAGAAGGATCGGACTGATTAGAACACTTATAAAAGTGGACCAGATAGGAACGTCCTGAGGAGGGAGCACTTGGAAGGTTTACAGTAGGGGTGGATCATAATTCTCAGTGAGGAAAGATCCATGAGTTGTGTTTCCCATAAAAGGAGGGTTCCAAACCACGGAGGATGATTTGGACACCATAAAGGGCGGATCAGAGAAAGAAGGTCCCAATGAGGGTGGGGGACACTATGGTTTACCATTGGATGAGATTAAACCTCACGGAGGAATCCTATGTTCCCTATATAGAGGAATGGTATCAAAACCCAGGTTGTTCTAAGGGGTGATTTGGGGATTACACCTGGCTAGTGGCCCATCGTAATAGGGTCACTCTTGGTTGGATGGATAGGGATTGTGTAGGGCTTATGCATAGTTAGATACCTAGGTGCTTCAAGGAATATTAGTGGTGTAGAAGGATGGTATGATACCACCGGGATTTAGCATACTAGGTAAGAATTAGGATGGATGATGAAGCATTATTTGAAGGGGTGGAATGTATGTGATTGAACCAATGTGAAGAAGGAGGTTGTGGGTTTGGACTTCAGGGAGGATTCCCATATATCCCAGTGGCTATGAATCAAAGTCCACATAGTTCAAGAAGTGTGGTTATGGAACACCTAATGAGGTTTCCCCTGAGAATGGAGCACATAAATTGGGACCTGAAGGAAATGGAACCTCCGGGTTAAGGAACGATCTTCCCGATGCGCACCAGCTTGAATGAAAAAAAATAGAATGGGAGATGGGTGATGGGAATGAACCTCAAAAAGGCTTCCTAAATACCCTGTTTGAAAGGAAGGGATCAAATTCCACATAGTTAAGGATGGATGCATAGAATTAGGTTGTACACAATTTACAATGACCCGGAGACATGATAGGGGAATACCCATTCTTAGAGGCCCTCTGTTGGAGGATAACTCTTGGTTGGAGGAGTATACTAAAGTGCATGGATTATTCATAGTTAACAGTCAAGGAGAATGGATCAAAACACATTGAATGTATGGATTCAAAAGATGAACCCCAAAATGGAAATATACCACATCAGGAGGGTACATCCCTAGGAGGGAGCACTAGAGTTTATTTTTTTTGGGATTGAACCTCAAGGAGGATTCCTATATACCCGAAGGGGATCAAAACACGCATTATTTGGAATAATAAAATCTAGGGATTACACATGGTTAGTATCCCAGGTCCTATTTGGGGATTATGCATGGTTATTGGCCCAGATATGTCACAGTCATTATCACTCTATGCCCATGTGACTCATGCTTGATGTGAGAAAAAAGAGGTAACAGTAAACCTGATGCTCGTGTCATGAAAGTTGTGTCCATGAGATATAGTGTGGGGTTAAAAATGTTTAGTGTCCTAGGGAGATGGAGATTGAGACTTACTCCAAAAGTTAAGACCAAGGAGGTTGTTTGAGGCTTACATGTAGACTACCTATGGTGAACATGGTGAAAAATACCAAAGGGAAAGAGAATGTCGATTGAAAAGGCGTGAAACAAAGGGTTTCTAATCTCATCCCCTTTCTGATCCTCTCAAGCCTACCACACATGTGGATATCACAGTTTAACATCATGTGTTTTGAACGTGGGGTACTTGGCAGTTTAACGTCCTGCAGCTCGAATGATACGGACTCACTCCTCATCCCTTGGACTTGCATAACCTGTACCAACCCACACTTGGGGAGGGGAAGCCATAGGAAATTAATGAAGGGTGTGAGGTGTAGGATTGGTTGATATAGGGGTCCATGTTAGCATAGCTATGCGAAAAAGAAATAGTTATTAGCATACCTATCTAAAAAAGCATTAGGTAGAGAAATGTTACATGAGACACAACATGAGGGACCAAGAAATCACTATGCACAATCCTGGAGGGCTTCACTAAAGATGTGCATGCAAGATGTGGGTGTTACAAGAAAGGGTGACTCAAATATGGTGTCATAGGGAAAGGACAACCCATGGAGTCTATAAGAAGGGGTTCATTCATGTTTGGAGACTTGCATGCAAAAGGACGGGGCTTGAGCACAAGATGCATTATGTAAGGGAAATTATTGCATGCAAGAGGGGTCTTTCACACACACTAAAGATAAGAGAAATGGAAATGCATGAGGGTCAAGCCCTCGTGGGCCCACCTGAAGGGAGACCCATGGGGGAACTATTTCAGAAGATCCAATACCTTGAAATGATTAATTGTGTATAGTTGAGGGAGGGATCATCTTGTGTGCATGGGAGCAAAGGTTTGAATTCTAGAGTTTCTTTCAAAAAGGGTGGGGTTCCCTTCTATTTTTAAGAAAAAATATCGACAACAGTGCGTAAGAAGGTCAGTGTGGAAGAGTCCAATTGACATCACATTAGGAATCTAAGGGCCTTTCTCTTTAGCTGATCCATTGCACATAATTATCCAATCTTTCACGCACTTTCCTTTTCCATTTTTTGGAGTCCGTGGTGAAATATATCATTTAACGTTGCATTGGGCGCACAAGGTCCTTGCATGTAGAGTTCAGACTTGTGTACAAGCATCCAATCATGCATGCAGATTCCTTGGGGTTCTCAAAATTATCCTCTTAGTCAAATTGTGACTTTTTTCTATGGAAATATGTCTACCTATGGCCTCAAGTGGAATTCAGGACCAAAAAAAATTCATTCCATTTAAAATATGATAACATTGCTCAGGTGTATGTTGGACTACCGCCTTAGGAAGTGATATGATTCATTTTCCACTTACACTTTAGTTAGAATGTAATAAGGATAAATTTAATTAATATATGTGATATATATTAAATTATTTTTATTCAGGAAAAATAAATATTTTATACACTTCCTTACCCTTTCACCCATTAAGGGAATGATAATTTCTCTACTGCATACGTACAACCTATAGTCTCCATGAAGCGATGAGATCAATTATCCATGTTAAAATTTCAATAATGATTAAAAAAATGCATCTATGAAAAATAATTATATTTATAAATTTAATATAATTTTGGAGATGATGGATCTATATCATATACTCAAGAACCATAAACTTCATGACAGAACGCGCATGATAAAACAAAGGAAGTTAACACCCAAAACAACCAAAAAAATGAAATATTATTATCAAACAGGTGGTAAAATGTTATAATAGAATAATATATGATATTATAAGTATGAATATAGTTATTTACCAATTAATAACAATATTAACACAATTATAAAGTAGGTTAAATTAATTTTAACCAAATATAAGTGGGATGTAAGGGAATTTATCTCAATTTCTCTTCACTGAGTCGTATTATAATGTTATGGACATAATTTATTTAATATGGTGTATATGATGACCCTTTAACATGTAATATCATGTAAAATTTACACTTAATGGTATTTTAAGTTTCAATTTGAAATTTTTCATCTATTGAGTTTGACTTGAAAATTATAAAGTGGTAAATAATTTCATAACTCAATTTCTTTTCATTGGGTTATATTACTTCTTCATTGTTTTTTATATTCATAGATTATGTGTGTAATGAATTTTGAATATAACAGGTTGTATTTATACTTTTTTTATTTGGATATACATTTGATACACATAATCAATTAATTGATTTATTCTCACTTCAACATTATGATCTTTGTAAGTGTTTATTTCACAATATCCTTTTAATCATGATTGTTTATACTTGAATTCCCAATGAAGGAAATAATTTGATCATTAGATAATAAAACCATTTATTTTTATTATCCTTTTTTTATTATTTAATTTTTCATTTATTAGTGTCATTTTCCCACTCTTTGGTACTTATATTTATTTAGAAAGTATTTTAATAAAATCCATCTTCATTTCTCTCTTTGACCGAAAATACTTTATTTTCAAATCCATGTTTTCAAAAAATGATTTCAAAAATGTCTTAACATTATTCATATGATTTATTAAATAAATTTTTAACCATGTTTTAATTTTTTTTAATTTTTTTAAATGAATATTCTTATCTCTTTTTGAATAATGATCTTTTTACCCTTTTTTAAATAGTATGAAATGAATTTTTTTTAACTTAAATGGAATGTATGAAATTTCATGCTGCCATGAACTATCATTTTTTTGAATATTATATTACTATTTTAAAACAATATTTTCAAATAAAAATGTTTTTCCTAATATTCTGGATATTTTTAGTTTTAAAAATTGTTCAAAGTTAAAAGGATATTTTCCTCAAGAATGATTTCAAAGATATTATTATGGTATTTTTAGTTATCAATGACAACAACCTTTTATTTTAATTATACACCACTAGGGATATACTAAATTGATACAATACTTATTATTTCTATGGATGGTTTATGATCATTTTAATCAATGAAAGTATTGAAATTCACTTTCTTGATTCTTTTTTTGTAGTCATTAAAAATCCCTTGAAATATATACTTTCCTGTTATCATTGGACATTAAATTTACACTACATTTCAATATTATTTTCATGGAAATTAAATTTACAGTGCTAAAAAAGCGTTGTTAGTCTCGGCGAAGATAAAGGGGGCTCCCCTTTTTCAGTGCTAAAACTAGCACTGATAAAGGTAGTATTTATCAGTGTTATTTTCAGCACTGATAAATGTATAATATATCAGTGCTCAAAATAGCACTAATAAACACTGCCTTTATCAGTGCTATTTTGAGCGCTGATAAAAACTACCTTTATGAGCGCTCAAAATAGCGCTGATATATTATCCATTTATCAGTGCTTAACTAGCGCTGATAAAGGCCAAATATCCTGTGCAAAACCAAAACCTTCACAGAACCTACACAGAACCTGGAAAAATTACAGCACCTACACACAGCACAAACAACACCTGCACATAGCACAAACAACACCCACACACAAAGCACAGAAGAACAAAAATGATACATTCATTTACTTGAAATCATGAATACAAAACAACACATTGTTATATACATTTCAAGAAATGTTTAATTTGGTTACAATTACAATTATCCAACATAGTTAAGAAACAATGATGTTTCATCCTTTTTGCATCCATCCGCTCTAAAAAATTGTCATCCATGGCGGCAGTTTCCAAACAAAGCATTCGAACAGAGGAAAAAGATTTCACCTATATAAGAAAACAAATATTATGTTATTAATAAAATAATTAAATAAAGAATGGTGTTGTTAAATCGAATTATACTAGTGAGGCATAAAACATAAAATAACCAATTAACCAAGAGACACAATTAGGTCAATGCCCTTACCGCAACCATAAGTCCAATAAACTATCTTCAGTTCATACCAACCACAACTGAGTCCATGATCACATGTATTAATGTCCAACAAAATTATATTACATAATTAGTTAATTTTAACCAAAAATCCAGTATGGTATAATAGGTTCCAAACTCATCGTGTAATCCAACGAAGCCAGAATGATGAGAAACTAGCTGCGATCCACTCCTGACGCACCCCTAAGCCTAGAAAACACTAAATCCCCTATCTATATTACTAAATTTATGACAAATTAAGCCTAAATATTTAAAAACCCATAAATAAATCTTCCACAAAATATAATTTGCCTCAAATAATGATTGATTACTAGTTTATGAAATTTTGAGACATGCTCTAAGAGTCATATATAAAAGTCCCATGAAGAACAATGATTTATCCATACTATGGTATAATAATTACACCTAGAACCCTAAAAACAGAATGAAAATCTTTGAGAAATAAGTTAGAGAAGCAAGGAAGATGTAGGAGAAGATACCACATTGATTCTAAATGACGAACAAACGATAATCCACTCAGGTCTAAGGGGAAGGAAGGAGGGGAATGGGGTGTGGCCACCCCCTAAGAACTTGGTGCCCAAACGAAGAAACCTGAGGAGGTTTATACTTTATAAACCCATCACCCACATAAAAATAAGTTATAAGTCATGTTACATGAAATGAACCAAGTGGTGACAACAATATATTTTGGGTCCAAACCCTTACTTGACCCCTTTTCCCCATTCACGACCATTATCACCCTATTAAATGCATTCATGTTGTGAATTACCCTTTCACACTATGAGTAGCCTAATTCTACTACATTTCAATATAATGACTACCCAAATCATCCTTGATATCCTCCCAAAACCCAATTACATCCCTCTAGCCCCAATACATGTCTGAAACACCTATTAGAACTGGTATATTGTACCTTTTTCGATGATTTTTTTTGTTATTATGGAATTCCATAATTCCCCATTGGAAGTGTACCAATGTACTAATCAGATGTTATATGATATACCATGAAGATTCTTGTGTCCATGTATTATATGAGATATCAATGAAAATTTATCTCATTATTATACATACCAACACATCAAATCCGAGCATTAGAGACCTTCATGTTTTCTTCAACTACTTCCAGTTCTGACATGGAAGTGGGACAAGATTTATGTGGGATATTAGGTTAGGTTTTTGTGTACCCCTCTATGGAAGAATTAAATATGGGTTTTGATCAATTGGATGACCAAATAATCACAATTTATATACATTTTAAATGAAAAAAATTATAAGAAAACCAAAATTCAATTTTTAATTGAGATTATCTTTTTACATGGATTTAATTATACTATAGTATTTTATAGGGAACCTCATTTTACATCCTGTTTTTTGGAGAGGTCCCTATGAGAAAATGGGATGCCATGTATGATTGAGCATGACATATGTTTCTGACACTTTCAACAGAGGCACGTTGCCTGGAGCATGTTGACGTTCGATGGCGGTGTATTGTACCACACATTAATTCATTACAAAGGTGAGTGACATTCATCACTTATAAAGAGATGTCTTCTCCTTGATTGAAACAAGGTGATGGGATGTTGTTCATTCCATCCATGGATTCCTCCTCAGAATTAATTACCTAGTATGAGTCTCCCTTATAGAATAAGTCGTTGTTCGTGAAACTTATTCCTGGTTCCATCTCTTTATAGATGATGCTTAATTACAATGATTATATCATGACATTCCAAAGGGTCATTCCAGGGCATAATACTTCAGTTAGGAAAGTATTCACATTAGGAATCAGTGGAATGTATGTACACTAGAACATTGGTCACATGTATTCATCGTCATCAAAGGGATTCTCAATGAAATGGAAACCCATGTTTAACTTGTGGTATTACATGAGTTTAACATCCCACAAGGATAGAGGGTCATGATTTAATGTCTTATAGAGATGTAATGGGTGGATCAAAAGACATATAAAGGTGGATCAGGTAGGTACATCTCTAAGAGGGAGCACCTGGAATGTTTACCTGATAGATGGATCAAAACACCCAATGAGGTTTGACCCAAGTGTGGTGCATCCCATAAAGGTAAGGTTTCTCATTTTATATACTTATTTGGACCCCACTAAGGGAAAAACAGAAGTGAAAATAAGCGAAGTTGTACCCTAGTGAACACCATATCCCTCGTTACAAGGCGATAGGTGGGAGTTGATAAATATAAATCATAGTCATTTTCACCCTGTGGGATATTAGTACAGGAAAGGTATCAGTGTCTATGTAAATCACATTTCACAGAAACAATTATAAAAACATTTATTACCTCATCTAAGTCAGGGTTTTTAGGGGAATGGCTCACCTCAAAGCTGGTGGGGGTGGGGTGGGGTCGTCACCCACGGGTTGTTGTTGAGTTGTTTCTTCTCTTCGCCTCTCCCCCATCGATTTTTATATCATCTCTCTCTGGTATTGTAATTCTTCTTGAAAAATAAATAATTGTTCTTGCAGATTTTACACTTTTTCATTTTGGTCCTCTGCTTGTTTTTGTTTTTGAAAATATGTTCAGGGTGTCAACCCAAAACCCGCACCTCTGACGCGGCCATACTGTTCTAGCTGCTTCAAGGCTGCTGAAAGTATGTCTGCATCTGGTGTGGTTGTTGTTGATTCTTGTGACTATGTCAGATAGAAAATATATAAAATAAGTAGTTATTGTAATGTAATAGTGATTTAAATAAAATAAAATTTATATTATGTCATACTTACACTTGTTTCCCACACTTTTTGTGTGTTTTCATCTATCAGTATCCCCTCTTTATTTACATGAGCCTCCTTCCATAGCACATGGCATGGGATGGATATGGCTTTTGATTTAGATTCATCAATCTCCATATAAATAGAGAAACATGGTTATGGTGTTGTTTTATGTCACATACTAGTGGTAGGGTAGATTTAAAAGATGTACCAATTTTTTCTCAAGTTCAGCATACCCCATCCTTGCTTTACGGTAACGGTACACTGGTTCTGTTACGCATTTTTTATTTTCAGCACTCAGTAGCTGTTTCATACATAAAAAAATGTCAATCAGAGTGATGAATACAAGAAAACGTTAAACAATGTATTACCCCACACAATGTACCTGAAAAGTCTTCTCCCCGCGACGGTTGCTAAATGAATCCCACTCTCCTTGGGATATCAAGTGTGCGTAAAGAGGAGGTGGGTGTGGCTTGATTTCCCCTTCTGCATAATTAAGATGATATTTCATTAAAATTGTGCAGAAACCTCTATGAATCCTTCTTGCAACTCTTAATACATATTCCTTATGTGTGGCATCTACTATAAATGCACTCTGAAATGGATGATGAAGAGTAAGTCAATGTTTTGGTATTTTATTTTATTTTAATAAATTAAAAAAATGATATCATAATGTTACCGTAATATCTTCCCACATTAGTGTCTTCAACCCGGTGACAACATGGTGTCACGACTGTACATCAATTGGAACGCGTTTTCGAGTGACGATTCCAATTTAGCTACTAAATATGGCTCTGTTGGGGTTAACATGTTCACCTTGCTTATTCCATCCCACCTCAAATTTAATGCCTTTTTCTTTTGCCTTAAGGATTTTGGCTAACACTGTCAAACTATGAAGCTCTTGTTTTTTTTGCGCTTTTAGGGTTTCATTTCCTACCATTTACTCAGAATTAGCATCAATATATTCCCCCAGAGCACTAGCATCAGAAATGGGACCAGCAGTAACAGGTTGAGAAAATTTTTGTACCTTAGCACTGGGACCAGCAACAACAGGTTGAGAAACCTGTTGTTGCTCTGCACTGGTACCACCATCATCTGGTTGAGAAACCTATTGTTTCTCTGTAGTGGGACCACCAACTGCTAGTTGAGAGACCTTTTGTGCCTCGGGATTGGGTGCATCAGTAGGTGCAGAAGTCATTATCTGCAGAAGTGGTTTAATATTTAATTAGTATTACATAAAAACAGCAGCGAACAGATAATAACATAATGTAATACAATTTATGTTACAATAAACAAATAACCTGATTATTGTACTCTCTTTTTTTCTTTAAAGGTTGAAGAGATTTAACTCCTCTATCGACTATGTAAATCCCTTAATTGTGGTCACCTCTGACATACAAAATGCCGTCTACATTGGGACCGTTGCGAAATGATTATGAAGTCCCTATAAAAGGGTTAACCTCCATTGAACTTTCATCCAACCGATCAGTTGTTTTGGTCGATAACAGAACAATTGACCAATTTCGGTTTGCGGGGTCTAGAACATAAAATATTTGTACTGCCTGTGATGCCATTATAAATGGTTCTTCTTTCTCCCCTTCCTTACTAAAATCAACTTTCACGAATCCTAATTAATCTATTTTAATAGCACTCCTGTTATCAATCCACTTGCATTGAAAAATAGGCACTTTGAATTTCGTATAATCCAACTCCCATATTCATTTGATGATGCCAAAGTATAACATATTCTCATAAATTGGATTTTTTCCTTAGCACCGGAAACATGCATCGCCTCATCCACAAGTGTAACCCCACTATTATGTATGGTACATGTCTTCATCATGTTCATTAGTATAGAATGTATAACCATTAACTACATAATCATTGTAAGATAATACGTACACACTTTCTCCTCCGGCTAGCCATCGAAGTCGTTCTGAAATTGAGTCTAGAATTTCATCTAACTGCTTAAAAATATGGTCTCGAACCATCCAATAAACTGTCTATTATGTGTATCTGATATCCATTTTTCATCCCTAGAAGGATTCAAACGCCTAAGAATTTCTTTGTGGGTTTGAACATATGGGTCAACGTCGAAACTTTTATGCAAAACGTAAAGGTGGGCCTACTCCCGATCTGTAATATTGATTGTGACAACCTCTCTTCCAGAAATTCCTTCACCCTCAAGCCACTTAGTGTGATGATATTTCGGTAGGCCGACGATTTCCACACTAGATGGGTATTCGGTAAAAAATTCAACAGCTTCCTCAACAATATATTGTTCCGTAATACAACCCTCTGGCCGACTTCGGTTTTTGACATACCCTTTCAAAATCTTCATATACCGTTCAATGGGGTAAATCCATCTATAATGTACAGGACCACATAGTCAAATCTCTCTCACCAAATGAACCATCAAATGAACCATCATATCAAAAAATGTCGGCGGGAAGAACATTTCCAATTCACATAATATGACGGAAATTTCTCTTTCCATAGTTGGCAATTTCGTCGGGTTTATAACTTTGCTGCATATAGCTTTGAAGAAGAAACATAGCTTCATTAATGTATGGCAGACATTCTTGGGAAAAATTCAATGTAAAGCTATAGGAATTAGATCTTGCATCAAAACATGGCAGTCATGTGATTTCAGACCCTTTAATTTTAAATCGTCCATTGACACGATGTTCTTGATATTTGATGAATACCCCTATGAAACCTTTACATCATTCAATATGTTTCAAAACTGATATCTCTCCTTCCTATAAAGAGTGTAAGAAGCAGGAGGAAGAAATGTTCGTTTTTCACCCTTCACTAGTGCCAACTATTTTTGTATTCCCATCTCAACCATGTCCAGTCTATCCTTAATTCCATCCTTTTTTTTCAGGTACATTTATCAACGTGCCGATGACACTATCACATAAATTTTTTTCAACATGCATAACATCAATAAAATGTCTTACATACAGACAATTCCAGTATGGTGATTCAAAAAAAATTGATCTCTTTTCCCAACAAGTTTTCGTAAGGTTTTTCGAAAATAGTTTACCAAAAGTAGTGTCCAAATCTTTTACTTTCTCAAACAGTTGATCACCTATTAGTGGAGATGGTGTTGTACATTCTTCTAAACTTCCTTCGAATGATGTCATCCAAGATCGGTATTTATGTCGTCGAGGTAGAAATCTGTTATGTCCTAGAAACACGTTTTTCGATGAATGTTTCAACCTAATTGACTGTGTACCTTGTTCGCAAACGGGACACCCTTGAGTTCCTTTAATGCTATATCCTGAAAAATTTCTATAAGTAGGAAAGTCATTTATTGTCTCGTAAAACATGTATTTCAAAGTGAAATGTTCATTTTTGTAAGCATCATACAACATAACACCTGAATCCCACAATATTTTCAAATCCTCAATAAATGGGGCCAAATAAAAATCAATATCATTACCCGGTTGTTTTGGTCCTGATATAAGCATAGATAACATGATATATTTTCGTTTCATACATAACCACGGTGGTAAGTTAGTTTACCAACATAACCGACCATGTACTGTGACTGCTACTTTGAAAACCAAAAGGATTCACCCCATCTATAGATAACGCCAAACGAAGGTTTCTCAGATCGTTCCCAAATTCAGGATACTCGTGATCAATTCTCTTCCACTGATGAGAGTTTGCTGGGTGATGTAGTTTCCCATATTTAATTCTTGTATTTGCATTCCATGTCTATTGTCCTGCAGTCTCCTCACTTCCATATAGGCGTCTAAACCTAGGAATGATTGGAAAGTACCATACAACTTTCATAGGACTAGAATCATCTTTCTTGTATCAGGAAGCACCACACTTTGGGCATTCTTTAAGTGATTTGTGGTCCTTGTGAAGCAATATATAGTCATTCGGGCAAGCATGTATTCTTTCAAAGATCATACCCATCGATCGTAGCATTTGTCTAGCATCGTATGTTCAGCTTGGGAGTTCATTATCTTCTAGGAGCATGTCATTCAGGAGAGCAAGTAGTTCCGTAAAACTGGCGTCACTCCACCCGTTGCCTGCTTTCAAATTATACAGCTTCAATACGGCTGACAATGCTGTATATTTAGTGCAACCTGCATACAATGGCGTTTTTTCACAACTCCTTAACTTCTAAAAAAATTTTGGGCAATCACGAAGTTCATCTTCAACTGCCCTTGTCATTTCTTCAATACGATCTTCATCATCATTCACATCTATAATCACACCCTCCATAAGATTGTCTTCGCTGTTCACGCTTCTAATCATATCAGATGATCTATAAAATGTCGTGTTCTCTGAGTCACTACCTACATTCTTTTTTTACCCATGTTTATTCCAACATGTATAACTTCGATCTATTCCATGACAGATAAGGTGTTCTTCCAACTCCTCTGGACTAATTTGTCTTGAATAACAACTGCGTAAACATGGAAAAAGGATTTGAGAAGGGTCACATGCATGATCTTCTGCAAACTTGATAAACTCTTTCATGCCATATTCATACTCTTTCGTCAATCGATTGGCATTCATCCATTCTTTATTCATATTCATCGACTTTATGGGTTCGATCTCGAACTTGCCTAATATTATTTTTTAATTAATCAAGTATCATTGTTTGGGTTTTATAAAAAAATCATGGGAAAAATGCCTTTAAACACATGTGAAATCCATATACATGGTATGTCCAGTAGGGTGAACATCGTGTATGTATAAGATACCTGATTTAATCTGACATATATCAAATTTATTCCAAGTTAGTCTTACAAAGACTGAATGATGCCTTTTAAAATACATGACATTTAGAACAACTTGATCTAAAGGCGTGTACTTTAGGTACATATTGAGTCACCTCACCAGCTATGCATCACATTTTTGTGGAATACACGGTGTGTAGTCCTTACATGACCACTAGGGGTGTATAGTCTATACACATCAAGTCTCTATGATATCTATACATGGTGTGAGTGAAGTAAAACACATGTCATATGGTTCTACCATTATTTCACGGCATGTACATGGTTTCATGCTGAAGTATATGTCTTGGAGATACATTGTGTGTGACCTAGGTTCACATTAGATGTAACATTTAAAATGAAACTTATTCCAAGTTTGAGTCAGAAGATTAGTCATGTGGTGTAAATTTTGGAGATAAATGTTGTGTGGCTTTAAAATCTATATGAAATACATGTATGGTGAAGCATGTTCCATGTATTTTAAAGTGTATCATAGAGTCCTCTAGAAGTGGTTTTCTAGGATTCAGTGGAATTGCACTAGTAACAAAGTGGTGGTGCCATTCAAATGGTTAAAGTTTGGATTGATATTTAATGGCGGAAGAACTACAACATGGAAAAAAATGGCATAGCAATCATGCCAACAACCGCAACACCATACAAAAACACAATCGCGATCACAATCACAACACCATACAAACCAAACAATCAAAATTTTAGATTTTACAAAGAATCCCTTATTCAATTTTGTTTGTTAATTCAGGGGTTATCACAGAAGTTTTATCATCCTAGGGTGTTCATTCTTAAGTCAAGTATATGTAAATTACCAATTTATATATTCCAATGTTCAATAAGAAACAACCAACATTCAATTCATTTAGTGTGCAAATAAGGACCACCAACAGCCATGATTTTTAGCGGGGCGTTTAGCCCATACATTTTACATTATAACCATCAATATCAAACAGTAATAACATTCAAACAAGAGGAAACCAATGAGTAACAGGAGAAAACTCACTGTGAAGGTGTCGTTTGGCACACGGTAGAGGAGCGTTCGTGGCAGAGGAGAAGTGCACAGCATATGAGATTTTCAACTAAAAAGAAAACATAAAATAGGGGAAACCCATGAGAATAAAATAATCCAAAACCGAGTACACCATTTACCACATCCCACAAACCCCAAAAGAAAATGCATGCAAATAAATTTAAATTTATTGATAGAAAACACTATCTGATCACAAATTTTTATCCAAACCATAGGTGAAAACAAATCTAAATAGGAATCAGAAGGATCACATACCTTGAGAAAAGAATTCCAACCATAATAGTGATCAAGCATAGAACAATGTGAACTAGATGCGAGGGAGTGACCCAAAATATCATCGGGATAAAGATCTATCCAAGAGTATAATTTTGTAAAAAATATGAAGCCTCAAGAACTCTATGGATCCCAAAAAACATTTTCTGTGACATTGACACTACATGTAATACATTTACATGTCGTGTAATCCTCTTGACTAAAAAACAAGTCACTTTTTTATTTAAAACATTATATTTTTTATTTAAATGATATGTAACCATTACAAAGTTTATAAAATTTTCACATTGTGCATCCAATTAATGTTTCATTTTTAGAGGTCATTACATGTCATGTACTCCATTTACACATCATGTAATTTCTCAGAATATAGTAAAAAATGTTGTTTTGTTTCTAAAAATTCCCTAAAGATCACTAAATTTACCAATACATGTGTCCTCCAAATCCTTTCTCAGAATTCCTCAACCAAAAAAAATCCAAAAAAATGTTAAAAAATACCTCACATAAAATGTAATGAGACTAAACAAGAAGTCTTAAAACCACACAGGAATAGAATTTCAAATTTCCCTTGATTTTCTCAACCGATAACATTGTTGGTCAGCACAATATCCTCCATAATGATTATATTACATGAAAATCCTTGGAGGTTAAATAATATCCATGATTTCACCTTAGATACTATCAAATAAAATGCCTCCTTGAATATCAAACAACCAGTCTCAAAGTTCCCCCAACACTTCCAACATGATGTTCATTCATCCAGGCCTGTTTTTATTCATCCCATCATGATAATATCATTATCATAACCCCATAGAAGAAATAATAAACTCCCACAACTCGTGATCTATATAAAACTGAATGGAATGATTAGAAATTATTGAATTAGTATGAAAATAGTTTCCAATCCCAATTATCAGATCACCATGAATGACATCCCACATGTTCAACAATCCACTTATATTGAGGATCACAGTCTCCAATGACCAATGGTGCACTCCTCCCTATATGGATTCCTAGACATTTATCCTCAACTACTCACCACCACTATCCTTTTCAATGAAGAGTCAATCCCCAAGAACCTCTCATTGGTCCTCATGAAACCTGAATGAAAAACTCGGATCAGACTCACATGAGTCAGACAGCAAAAAAAAGGCTAAAACACACAATCAACCAACTATTCCCCTATAGCATGTTAGTCCCAACCAGCCGAAGCACTTTCATTTCTCATCTTCAAAATTAAGGCATATTCTTCATACCAAGATAAGACACACGACTACACACCACCTAGGTATTGATCTAGAATCATGCATTACAAACCATACTTTGATCATGTTTCTTGAAGTGAAACCAAAAATAGAAGAACCAACATAGAAAATCATCTAACCACACCCACCTTTTCAGTGGCAGCAGAGGCGGAGGCGGCGACAGCGGTAGAGGCGGCGGCGGTCGCAGCAGCGGGGGTGGAGGCGGCAGAAGCAGCAGTGGTCACGGCAGCGGGAGCAAGGGAGGAGGCGGCGGTGGTGGAAGAGGAGGAGGAAAATTTGGAAGATGAAGGACGAGGATGAGGAGGATGAGGAGGAAGAGGAGGAGGAGGACGAGGTTGCGAAAGCGAGGGGCCTGGTTCAGCTTCCGCGAAAGCTTGACCGCATGCGAGAGAGGATGGCTTGTTAGGGTTATTAAATAAAAACTGACAGAACCTTTATTGGCACTTGTTAAAAGTGTTGATAAAGGTATGTTTTATCAGCGCTAAAATAAATTTACTAATAAAACATTCATTTATCGCCACTTTTTTAGCACTGATAAAGAGATACCTTTATCAGTGCTAAAAAAAGTGCTGATAAATGTTACCTTTTATCAGCGCTAAAAAATGTTCTGATAAAGGGGTACCCTTTATTAGTGCTTATTTTAGAGATGATAAATGTAACATTTATCAGCACTTTTAGATAGCGCCGATAAAGGCATACCCCTTTATCAGGACTTTCTGTTTAGCGTTGATAAAGGGCAGCGCTTCCCTTGCCCTGTTTTGTGGTAGTGGGGTAAGTGCAACCCATGGAGTCTATAAGAAGGGGTCCATTCATTTTTGGAGACTTACATGCAAAAGGACGGGGCTTGAGCACAAGATTCATTATGTAAGGGAAATTATTGCATGTAGTAGGGGTCTTTCACACACACTAAACATAAGAGAAATGGAAATGCATGAGGGTCAAGCCCGTGTAGGCCCACCTGAAGGCAGACCCATGGGGGACCTATTTCAGAAGATCCAATACCTTGACATGATGAATTGTGTATAGTTGAGGAAGGGATCATCTTGTGTGCACGGGAGCAAAGGTTTGGATTCTAGAGTGTCTTTTAAAAAGGGTGGGGTTCCCTTATATTTTAAGAACAAATATCAGCAGCAGTGCGTAAGAAGGTCAGTGTGGAAGAGGCTAATTGACATCACATTAGGAATGTAAGGGCCTTTATCTTTAGCTGATCCATTGCACATAATTATCCAAACCTACACACACTTTCCTTTTCCATTTTTTGGAGGTCGTGGTGAAATATATCATTTGACGTTGCATTGGGTGCGCAAGGTCCTTGCATGTAGAATTCAGACTTGTGTACATGCATCCAATCATGCATGCAGATTCCTTGGGGTTCCCAAAATTATCCTCTTAGTAAAATTGTGACTTTTTCTGTGGAAATATGTCTACCTATGGCCTCAAGTGGAATTCAGAACCAACAACATTTCATTCCATTTAAAATATGATAACGTTGCTCATGTGTATGTTGGACTATCGCCTCGGGAAGTGATATGATTCATTTTCCACTTGCACTTTACTTAGAATGTAATAAGGATAAATTTAATTAATATATGTGATATGTATTAAATTATTTTTATTCAGAAAAAATAAATATTTTATACACTTTTTTACCCTTTCACCCATTAAGGGAATGATAATTTCTCTCATGCATACGTACAACCTATAGTCTCCACAAAGTGATGAGATCAATTATCCATGTTAAAATTTCAATAATGATTATAAAAATGCATCTATGGAAAATAATTATATTTATAAATTTAATATAATTTTGGAGATGATGGATCTATATCATATACTAAAGAACAATAAACTTCATGACAGAACACGCATGATAAAACAAAGGTAGTTAACACCCAAAACAGTGAAAAAATGAAATATTATTATCAAAAAGGTGGTAAAATGTTATAATAGAATAATATATGATATTATAAGTACGAATATAGTTATTTATTAAATTAATAACAGTATTAAAACAATTATAAAGTAGGTTAAATTGATTTTAACCAAATATAAGTGTGATGTAAGGGAATTTATCTCAATTTCTATTCACTGAGTCATATTATAATGTTATGGACATAATTTATTTAATATGGTGTATATGATGACCCTTTTACATGTAATATCATGTAAAATTTACACTTAATGGTATTTTAAGTTTCAATTTGAAATTTTTCATCCATTGAGTTTGACTTGAAAATTATAAAGTGGTAAATAATTTTATAACTCAATTTCTTTTCATTGGGTTATATTACTTCTTCATTGTTTTTTATATTCATAGATTATGTGTGTAATGACTTTTGAATATAACAGGTTGTATTTATACTTTTTTTTTATTTGGATATGCATTTGATACACATAATCAATTAATTGATTTATTCTCACTTCAACATTATGATCTTTGTAAGGGTTTATTTCACAATCTCATTTTAATCAGGATTGTTTATACATGAATTCCCAATAAAGTAAATCATTTGATCATTAGATAATAAAACCATTTATTTTTATTATCCTTTTTTTATTATTCAGTTTTTCATTTATTAGTTCCATTTTCCCACTCTTTGGTACTTATATTTATTTAGAAATTATTTTAATAAAATCTAGCTTCATTTCTCTCTTTGACCGAAAATACTTTATTTTCAAATCCAGGTTTTCAAAAAATGATTTCAAAAATTTATTAATACTATTCATATGATTTATTAAATAAATTTTTAACCATGTTTTAATTTTTTTAATTTTTTTTAAATGAATATTCTTATCTCTTTTTTAATAATGATCTTTTTACCCTTTTTAAAATAGTATGAAATGAATTTTTTTAACTTATATGGCATGTAAGGAATTTCATGCTGCCATGACCTATCATTTTTTTAATATTATATTACTATTTTAAAACAATATTTTCAAATGAAAATGTTTTTCCAAATATTTTGGATATTTTTAGTTTTAAAAATTGTTCAAAGTTAAAAGGATAGTTTCCTCAAGAATGATTTCAAAGATCTTATTATGGTATTTTTATTTATCAATGACAACAACCCTTTCTTTTAATTATACACCACTAGGGATATACTAAACTGATACCATTATTGTTTTTTTATGGATGGTTTATGATCATTTTAATCAAGGAAATTATTGAAATTCACTTTCTTGATTCCTTTTTTGTAGTCATTAATAATCCCTTGAAATATATACTTTCCTGTTATCATTGGACATTAAATTTACACTAAATGTGAAAATTATTTTCATGGATATACTTATCACTTAAACTATATATAATTTATATATATGGTTCTTTACATTTAATGTTATTGGATTGATTGGGAAAATGTAGATAAATTCTTATTCTTTGCTTGATATGGATATTTATTGATAAGGAATATTTTTTCAGATTTAAATTGATTAATAGATATAAGAGGAATGATATGTACATGAAGATATGGGTGGGTATTAGTTATATATATCCCCTATATGTATTGGTATTCTTATGAGATGAATCAGTTGGATGGCCTTAGTTTAATGGGTTTACTATGTATACCTACCCATCAGTTTTAAACTATCTTGTGAAATGTATTGATAGTAGAGGTATCATGATTCTTGAGATCATGAAATCTAATAATTAAGAATTTAATTCATTTAGAATTAAATTATTATTATCCATGTTATTTTTGTAATGATATTATCTCTTAATTCATTTCATTCTTAGTTTATTTATTAAATGGAATGTGTTTTTAGTTATTTACCTCTCTATGTGGACTATGCCTTATCTTGTTATAATAGTCGTGTTAGTGATTATATTGTATGTTTTTTCTATTATTTAACTTTTAATATTTATTATAATAGTATAATTATTTAAATGGAATGTGGGTTCAATTTTTTACCTTGCCATATTGTTAATAATTTACTGATTCATGATAGTTTCCTATGTACTTAACCCTAATAATTAATTTTATCTAAGCCCCATCTTTTTTCATTTATAAGGAATCCAATATTGATATTCAAGGATACGATAGAGGTAATAATGGTATTATTTAAAAAACATGTTTTGATTTCTATTTTCAAATGTAATACGGGAACCATGTATGTATCTATTTTACCAGGACTACTAAACTATTCAATCCTTTAGAATGTAATTCATTGTATCTTATGCCAATGAAATAAAGTAAGATACTGGCTATGGGTTTCTGGAGTTAGGGTCATTAAATTGGGCCCCAAAAATAACTTAATAAGTGAAATTCATTCCTTATTTGAAAGGGGTGAAACATAATCAACATAAACATTTATATTGAAAAACATACATATGAAGTGTTAAAACTTACACCAATCAGTAAACATAATGATAAACCATCCAAATTATTATGGTGAATAATTATAAAATATAAATAACCATTCAAAAAGATCATAAACCATCCATATAAATAATAAGGATGGTAAAATTACAATATTCTTGATGAATATAAATACTATAAAAATTTCATTAAAACATTCTTGAAAAAAATAACCTCTTCACTTTGAAATTCAATTTAAAATAAAAATTTCACAAAATATTATGAAAATACTTTTCATTCAAAATAAAATTTAAAATTATAATGTAATATTTAAAATATTTAGTGTTCATGGTGATAGGAAATACTATACACTTCATACACATTAGAACAAATATTTCTTTCACATTTTCAGTAAAAGCTAAATGAGACTTGTTCAGAATATGACTTGAAGATTCCATTCAAAAAAAATTGTTAAAATTAAAAAATTGTTAAAAAATGAATTATTAAATATTTTTTAAAATGTTAAAAAACATTTTTGAATATATTTTTAAAAAATATGGATTTGGATGTAAAATGATTTTCGACTAAAGAGAGAAATAAATCCAGATTCTCTTAAAAACATTTTCTCAATCATTTTAAGTAAAGAATGGAAAAAAGTAAAATTACTTTAAAATATTCACAAATAAATATATAATAATAAAATATTTTTATTTTATGATATAAATATCAAATAATTATACTATGGGAGACTTAAACATAAACAATATTGAAAATTTATCAGATTTTGAAATAAACACATACCACTTTGTTAACATCTGGATTATAAGCCCCATGAAAAAATAACATCAAATAAAGCATTAATTTCTATGAACATTAATTTATTCAAGAAATTACATATCAAATGGGAATTATATACAACAGTAAAAATTAATAATTGGTGAATACAACAAATGTCTCAGAGAAGTAAAAGTGAGACGAGGAAGCCTTACCCCATGTTTGTTATCCTTCATATGTTCTTGAACCTAATATTTAATAAATATAGGTTTATTATAAATATATTAAAGAAATATAATCATATATATCATACCATATATTATTTACTTATAGTCTTTTTCCATCTTTTTTAACAATTCTTTCTTAAAATCACTTTTTGGGTGATAATTGCTTCGTTTTTCATGTATATTTTGTTTTGGTAATCTTGGTCATTTAAATATGATAATGGTTCCATAATATCTAGAATTTTAACCATGATATAAATTTAATATATATATATATGTATTTATGTATATTCATTATATATTTATTTAGTTCATTCCATAATATTTTAATATAGAAAATGAATTACATTATTCATGGAGATAGTGGTTCATACGTATGAATGAATGTTGTTTCCACGTTATTGATGGATGGAACAAAAATAAAATAAATATTAATTAAACATTAAATAATAATTTATATTCTATATATATCATGAATATTAATGAAATCTATCCTTATTACCATCTGTATAAAAATAAAATGAATAGCATTTTACATCGCAGCATGGAGGCGGTTGTCCACAAGTATGCACAACCAACATTATTGATTTCCAAGAGATTGGAAGGTACGAAGTTATATGTGATAATATAGTTCAAGAAGTATATTTATTTAATTATAATCACATATATTAATTATTTATTCTTACTAACTTCTGTGTAAATTGTAAATGAATAATGAATCATGTCGTTTCGCGGGGCGGTCGTCTATCGTACACACGGACGACGTTATCGTATCCCCTAATAAAATGGAAAATAATAGGGAGTATATGATATTATAATTCCCATATTATAATTATTTAATTATTATTTTATATATATATTAAACCCATCATTATATCCAATATTTAAAGTTGGTGATGGAAAATGAATTACATTGGTTCCTGAGGTGGTACATCGTCGTATACATGATCGATGGTTTCGTTTTCCATTAGATGAAAGTGGAGAGGGATATAGAATATGTAATTAACATAAAAATATATAATTATATGGGATATAATTATTTAATTATATTATAAATATTTAATATTAATTGAAGGTAATGGAAGAAGAAATAAAATAAAAATGCTTGTTTAAAAATGATACACTTCTTCATGGAATTTCATTAGGTTTGCACTGAAAGGCTTCCTTGGTTGGATATATGATTAAAAAAGTCCCTCTAATAGGTTTTTATTAGATTAATGAAGTGATTTTAGTAGGTCTTGTTTGATCCAATGGTATTTTAAAGTCTAAAGATGAGAGGAGAGGGGTTGTCTTTTATAAGTGGTGGATAGGACACACATTAAATTTTTACAATGAATGAATTACACCCATGTTTTTATCATTCCATAAGACCCAAAAAATGATTTATTATATAACATTATAGATTATAAGATATAAATATGGAAATATAATAGTAATTGTACAGCACATGAGCCTCAACCCAGTTGGTGAGGACTCGCTAGGTGCATCCAAGAGACCCGAGATCAAATCCGGGTGGAGGCATATTTCCGGGCACTGTAGCGGGCACTGTAGAAGGAACTATAGTAGTACTGTAGTAGGCACTATAGAAGGCAATGTTCGTTACTGTAGCATCTGGAACTATTCATCCATCTAGGACTTCGGGCCACTGGTTTGGTCCTCGGGTCCTGCAAGGCTTTCAGGCCACCCAAGGCCTTCGGGCCAGTTGATTATCAAGGCCTTTGGGCCACCTTAAGGCCTTAGGGACACCTCAAGGCCATCGGGCCACATGAATGCAGGCCCCAAAAACACTACAAAAAAAGAGAATCCCTAGAAGAGGATTCAGAGCAGGTGCACTAACTAGAGCAGAGCCAAATGGATTGTCAGAATGAGAGGGTATGGCTATGACATCGGTACCAGCTTGTGCTTGCACGAGAAGCCTAGCCAGACGGTCATGAAAAGGTGGAGAGCTACTATCAAGATGCAGATGCTAGGGCGGGTCAGTTACTTGTAGATAGTCTAGTTATATTCCCTAAGACCTTCGGGTCATGTAATCTTTTAAGCCTACGGGCCATGTAATCTCTGAGCCTACGGGCCTTGTAAGGGTTACCCCTCATCCCTTGAAAAGGGGGTTATCAAAAATCAATAAAAATGAAGGCCTTCGGTCCATTCATGTATTTAATAGTAATTTTACAAGTTTCAAATTCATCATTAATCCTTATCTTCTTATCTTAACCCATTGGTAAACCCTTTTCACCTTAACCGTAGTGATTAATTTTTACTATTTTCACTATTCATTATGGCCAAAAATTAAGTTGAACATATTTTATAATAAAAATTATTCTATTTAAAAATATGGAATATATTTTTTAAATTTTGATTCAAATAAGTTCCATAATTTAATTTAAAATTAAACCCACAAACGCATCAAAAAAATGTTTTTTCCAATGAAAAACATTCAAATGTTTAAAAAGTTTTTATATCAGAATTAAATATGAAATAGACTAAATTAAAAAAAAATTAATATAATATAATTTCAATAATTTTAGTTTAAATCCAATTTGAAATATAACTTAAATTTTTAAATAATTTAAATGAAAAGTCATTTTTTAATAAAAAAATGACTTTCTCGCTATTCATTACAAAAATTAAACTTTTCATAAATTTTTAAAAAATATCCCAAAGATAATTTTGAAATTTATATTCCAAAAATGATTTATGTTTTTTTGATGCATTTTCTAAAATTGGTAAAAATAAATTTTAAATTATGTGTGCAAAGTGTGTTAAACTTCCTTTTAAAAAAAACTGCTTTTTCAGAAAACTTTTCTATTTATTTCAAATTGTTGTTATTTTATTTATAATAAATAGACAACCATTTATTTTTTTATGCATATGTAAACTATATAATTTTTAAAAATCTATTTAGATATATTCATACCCACCAACTTAATAATAAGGTTGTAATAGTCTTTTCAAAATAATAATATTAATAGTATATTGGGGTTGTTTGAAACCCATTATTGCATGTTACGTAAGCTATCGATGAAAGTGAATTAATTTAAAAGAAAACACATCATGAAGTATCAGGGTGTTTCATTTTACCCCACTTAAATAAATTTCAACCTCGCAATTTAATCTTTATCTTGGTAATCAAGGGTTTGAAATTTGAAAATACCTTTGTGATAAACTCACATTGTATAAAGGGTTAATAAAACACCCTCTTAATAAGAGATAAATGGAGGTGAAAATGACCTCTAGAATAAATCATAACTAGATTTCCACGTAGTATACCATTGGTGGTAAGTGAAGATGTGGACATGAAAAAAAAATTGAATATGTATAGAGAGTGATAAATATCATTGATCATAAGAAAGTGAATGGTCAATGGAAAGTTATGGACCTCATAACCATAAATTTGTGATAATTTAAAACACCATTTTAATCATTAGATATGAAGGTAATATGATAAAAAAATTATTTCCAGATCCTTTGCCTAATGTTTATGATTTATTTTACTAACTGAGAATATAATGAAATATAGTTCCTTGATATTTTTTTATTTTATAATCATAATTTTATCCTTTAGTTGCAATTTGATCAATTACCACTTCATCTCTTACTCTATGAAATGAATATCCAAGATGAATTTTTTATACATTAAGAACTAAAATTAACTTTCAATAGATAGTAAGATCAATAAAATTGTGACCATTCATTTCATCTATATATAAATATTTTCTAAAACCAATGTGGTTGGAAAAATTTGTCCAATATAATACATTAATCTATATACATGAATAGTAACACCCTTGGATCAAAATCAATATTATTCTATCAAATCATTAAAGTAAAAACAATGGAATATTAACAATAACATCACATAGCCCTGTGGTAGGATAAGCATCCCTATCACCCTTCATTTGTGGGCTCAAGCCCCATTAACTGGCCATATGTGATGGGTTTTCACACAATATAAAGGTTTTATTTTTTTAGGAAATTATTAATATTATTCCAATAATGTTTCCAAATTGTAATAACCCATAGTTACTACAACATAAAATGTAAGATAAGCCATAATGGTTACCAATACCTTCATAAAAATCTCTTTATATTTATTATATCAGCATTAGGAACATATTAAGTATTATCCTCACTAAATCATGTGTTTTCATAGAAGTTTACCTTTCCATTGAATCACTTTTCTGGGTCATTGATATAATTTGAAATTTTCTCTTAAATACTTAAATAAAAAGTATTATAGTACAATCCATATAAATTTATTAATTCTTATAACCACAATATCATTGATTAAATACTTTATAACGTATCACCCCCGGTTTTAGGTATGTAGCCTTTTTTATGCCTTTTTATGTGTTTAAAGTGCATGGGATGAGTTGGGAAGAGGTTGGGAGAGTTTGGAATGGTTTTGAATGAGTTTGGAGGCTTTTTTATTGGTGCACGGTTTGAGCACGGCTAAAGGAAACTGTGAAAATGATCCAGGAAACCATGCAGGGGGAGGCAATAGGCTTCGCACGGCCTGCGCATGGTTTGAAAAACTGTGTGAGGCAACCATGCAAACCCTTTCTCTCGAGGTAGTAGCGTGTGCACGGTTAGCGCATGGTTTGCCAAACCATGCGGGCTTACCGTGCCACCACTTAAAAAATTGGGTTTAAGTTCCGGGCTCCCTCGGCCATAACCTATTTCACTCCAATCTTCCTCCCACTTGAGCCTCACTTGGGATTTTGGGTTCTCAGGGGTTAAGGTTTCTCTTCCACACATTTTGGAAGCGATTCGAAGGGTTTTGAAGTTGGTTTCTCCTGGGTAAGTATCTCCTCTTGGTTTTCTTGTGGTTTCCACTAGATCCACATCTCCCTCTTTCTTGGTTTTCTATATCTACACTTGTTGTGTGTAGATCAAGGGTTGTGGTTTCCTTGGATGATGATTTTAAGGCTTGTGAATGTTAGGGAAGGGGATCTAGAGAGGTTCCAGTGGTGCGTTCACTGGATTGGAGGTGTGGTTGCTCATGGGTCGATTTCTTGATAACCCTAAAGGTAGGGGGCTTCTCTCTTGACTCCACTTGGTTAGAACTAGTGGTATTTGATTACAATTAATTTGTTGTACTGGAAATTAATTGTGATTGTTGTGAAAATTTGGTTGGAAATCCCTTTGGTGATGTTTTAAGGATTTTTTTGGAAAAGGGGGTTTTATGGTGAAATTCTATTGTTGTGAATTTTAAAATGGAGATTTTAAAATTGGTTTCTTAGTTCAGGGCCATGGAAATGGTTTATAAAAATGGTTTTAAAAAAAGGTTGTTTTTTTGAAATAGTGTTTTGGCATGGAAAATGCTTTAAGGATGGTTTCAATAAATGGGTGATTTATTGAAGTGGTTTATCATGTAACAGAATTGGTTGATTGCATGTTGTTGCGGCCTTGGTGGGTTATGTGTTTGGTTGTGATTTGTTTAAATTTTGTGTGTAAGTGGGCGGGAAGTCTCACTATAAAAGGTGATGGATAGTGGCTGGAAGAACCACCATATGGGTAGTGGTTGGGAAGTACCGCTAGTTGTGGGTAGTGGTCGCGAAGTACCGCTAGTTGTGAATGGGTGAACAGTTTGGGTGTAAGTCCCACCATTTTGGTTGTTTTCGTTGTTTTCGTTGTTTTCGTTGCTTTCGTTATTTGTTGTGAATTTCTTGGAAAGTGGAAAATTTTTGTGCTAGTGTGTGAATGATGAAATAGATTGTGTCATGTTTGTTGGCTTTCTCTTGGTTTCTTGTTTTGGGTGTGATGGCTTGGTAAGGGCATGTTTGGCTTATGGAAATGGTTGTACTTGTGATTATTTTATATAAATTGTGTTATATTAATGTGCTAATGGTTTTATCCTAGTGGCGTGTGTAAGGAAGTCATTTGGGGAAAACCTACTGAATATTAGTACTCACCCCCCACTTTGTCACTTTGGTGATTTTGCAGATGTTTTATTCCGAGACACAGGTAAAGGTAAGGCATCTCATTGCTAGTGGTTCGTGGTGATGCTCAGGGTTTGTGGTGGTGCTTGGAGCTTGGATATTGGTGTGGAGCTGTGGTGGTGTCATGGCTCGTGGTGTTTCTTGTTTAGTTTCTTCTTTGTACTATGATGTTTTGTGGACATGTCTAGTTTGAATGGTTTTGGGGTTTGTGATGGAATTGTTAGTATCACATGGTTGGATTTTAAAGTGCATGAATCTTTAGTTGTTGGTTGGTTGAGTTGGGTTATCTTCTTAAGGTAAAATCGTTCCCCACTGTTCCTTGAATCCCTCGGCATTTATTTCCAGCCTTTGGCACCTTGGGAATGTCACTTAAGGCCAAGTAACCCTCACCGCCTCCTTAAGACAATGAGGTAGGGGCAGGGTGTTACAAGTGGTATCAGCTTGTTCGGTCCTTTGGAGTTGATTCGCAAATTTAGAGGTGGCATTCGTTGTAGTATATTCCTTGAGTCGAGATGGTAGCAAGGTGTAGGCTTGCCAGAACTTGGAATTTATAGTATAAAAGGACATAGCTAACCCTTTTATGTTGAACTTCAAGTTACCAGAGAGTTGGGTACATAAGTGTTTTGGAGACACTTATAGGCATTGGATATCTCATTGTCATGGGTGTAGCCAATGAGATGAGCATGACATGAATGGTAGAAATGAATTCCCACTAGGATGCATATTTCATTGAGGTATAATGATTTATGGTGTGATATGAATGTGTGAAATTTTAATGTGAATAAATTTGGTATTTTGAAAATGGTTTGGTTTTCAAAATGGTGAAACATGGAAAATGTGAACTTTGTGGAAATCCTTGTGCGATATTGTTGTGTAATGTTATTAGAAATGAGAATTCTTGATGTCTACGGAAGTGAGACTCATGTTTGTTTGTTTTCTATTGATATAAATGGAACTGGGTAGGTGTCATAGAGACCAATCGGAGGAGGATGCTGAGAATGTGGTAGCACCTGAGCCTCAGGTGAACCAGCAACTAGTGCAAAGCATAGTGCAAGATTTCTAAGCTATGGAAAGTGTAAATAAAATGGATGAACCAAGGAATGTGGATCATGCAGTTCAGTTTCAAAAGTAGATTCCACCCATCTTTAGGGGTGATTCAGATCCAGAGAGGGAAGAAGCATGGTTGAATAGAATGAACAAGATTTTCGAGTTCTTGGGAACACCGGTAGAGTTAAAAGTGAATTTGGCCACGTATATGTTGGAAGATCTTTCCCTTCAATGGTGGGAGTTGGTAGTCCAAGTGGGGAAGGACCAGGGTGTGACGTGGGAAGAATTTGAGGAATTGTTTAATAAAAAATTCTACCCACATACGTTCAGAATTCAGCGTATGACTGATTTCTTCAGTTTGAAGGAAGAGCTTATGTATGTGACGGAGTATGAAACTATGTCTATGAACATAGTGAGGTTTTAACCCGAGGTGGTGGGTAGCACGTCATTGCAGGCAAGGATATTTGAAGCGGTGTTAAGGTAAGAAATCCGTTCAAATATAACAGTACTGTGTATAGATGATTACACCAAGATGGTGAATAGAGCCTCGGTGGCTGATCGGGATCTTTTGGGTGCTCTGTGCGGAGGAAGCATGGTGGTACCCATGGGGAATAGTGGGAACTCTAACGCTGGGTTCAAGCGGAGGAGGGAAACTTATTCCTAGGGCGGGAGTATGGCACATAATCCGATGTTAGGATCAGTGAATCTTCTTCCAAAGCCCCAGAGCAAACCAGGATTTTTTCAGTGTGGTTCGAAGAGCCACATCAAGCGAGATTGTATGACGCAACCATGATCATGTCATAATTATAAGCAGAAGGGGCATCTGCAGTGTCATTTTCGGAATGCTACGAGGTCGAGTGCGTGTGATACTCCTCAGGGATCATGGACGTCGTATGCTTCGACGGGATGGGGACAGCAGCATACCCCTCAGCAGTAGAGTAAAGTGGTTCATGGTGATTCTAGAAATACCATGATGCCTCAGCAGGGCAATAAAGAGCAGACCATGGAAAGCAAACATGTGTTTGGAGCTGATCAGGTTGAGGTGGATGATCATATGGGACCATCCACGGTGCGGGGTACTATTCTTTTAAATTCCACCTTGATGCGAGTGTTGTTTGATACGGGTGCTTCACACTCTTTTATTGTTGCATGTGTGGTTGATTTGCTGGGTTTAAGGGTAGAAATGATGCCCTGGGTTTTAAAACTTCAAGCTCCTCTGGGTCAAAGAGAGTATCGAGCCTTCTTGTGTATAGAATGTCGTATCGTTGTGGGTGTGGTTGAGATAATGTGGAATTTATCAATGCTTGAGATGTATGGGTATGATGTAATCATGGGAATGGATTGGTTGGTGGCTTTTAAGGCCCACATCGACTGCGATGCACGAACAGTGGATTTTACGACACATGATGGCATTTGGCATCTCTTTAGGGGAGAGAGGCATGAAAGTTAGGGTGCAACGAGTTTGTTGGCACCAGCAGTAGGCACTTTATCGTATCGGTTGGTAGTAATATCATTGGAATCGGTAATGGGTGTTGAGAAGAGTGTTCTTCCAGTAGTGGTGGATCAGTTCATGGATGTTTTTTTGGAATAATTCTCTAGGTTACCTCCCATAAGAGAAGTGGATTTGATGATTGATCTCCTTCCGGGGACCAGTCCTATCTCACTTCCGTCTTATTATATGGCCCCTACTAAATTGCAGGAATTGAAAGTCCAATTATGAGATTTAGAAAACAAAGCATTTATCTAGCCTAGCATGTCCCCATGGGAAACACTGGTGTTGTTCGTGAAAAAGGTGGATGGAAATTTGAGGCTCTGTGTTGATTATTGTAGACTTAACCAAGTTACGATAAAGAATAGATATCCACTTCCATGAATTTATGATTTGTTCGACCAGTTGAGGGGAGCCTATTGGTTCTCCAAGATCGACCTGAGGTTAGGATATCATCAATTGCGTGTGAGGAAGGATGATATTCCTAAAACAGCTTTCAAAATTAGATATGGCCATTATGAATATGTGTTTATGCCCTTTGGTCTAACGAATGTGCCAATGGTGTTTATGGAATTGATGAATCAGATATTTCAGAGATATCTAGATTCATTTGTGGTGGTGTTTGTAGATTATATTATGGTGTATTCAAAGATAAGGGTGGAGCATGATCAACACTTGGAGATAGTGCTGGGGATCTTTAGGGATCATTAGTTGTATGCCAAATTATCAAAGTTTGACTTTTGGATATAGGAAGTTTGTTTTTTTTGGCCATGTGATTTCTAAAAGGGGTGTTTCAGTGGATCTAGAAAATATATAGGATGTTATCTCGTGGCAACCGCCAAAGAATGTGTTTGAGATGCGGATTTTCCTTGGTCTAGCTGGGTATTATCGGCGTTTTGTTCGTGATTTTTCACGTTTGGCTTCATCGATGACAGCTTTGACAAGAAATAATGTTCCATTCCAGTGGAATGAATAGTGTCAGCAGTGTTTTGAAGAGCTATAGGGTCGACTTACATCAGCACCAATCTTGGTTTTACCAGAACTAAGAAAAGGGTTTGTGGTGTATTGTGATGCATCGGGATCAGGGTTGGTGTGCGTTCTCATGCAAGGGAATCATGTGGTTGCATATGGCTCACGGAAGTTGAAAGTGCATGAGAAGAACTACCCAACTCATGATTTGGAATTGGAAGTAGTGGTGCATGCTTTGAAAGTGTGGCGCCATTATCTCTTCGGTTAGAAATTCATGGTATATACAGATCATAAGAGCTTGAAG
Source organism: Viscum album (assembly GCA_963277665.1). NCBI lineage: Eukaryota > Viridiplantae > Streptophyta > Magnoliopsida > Santalales > Viscaceae > Viscum > Viscum album. The sequence continues at coordinate 1,495,908,439 of OY728155.1, read as the reverse complement.
CACATTTTATCACAAAGGGATTTAAACTTGAGGAAAAGGTGATGGATGGAATATCTCCAGATGTTTGATTTTGACTTAATTTACACACTAGGTAAGGGAAATTTTTTGGCGGATGCATTAAGTATAAAATCATATTCCTAGATGGTGAAATAGGCATCGGACCAGTGGCAGTTGATGTCAGTTATAGCCGATATGCGGTTGGAATGTGAGGACCAGGGCGATAGAGCGGTCTTCTTTCTGATTTTGTTGATTCCTGACTTGGTTGGCTTGGTTAAAGAGGCACAAATATCTACTTCTGAGTGTGTGACCATGGGGTCGAGACTCAATGGTGGGGAGACCATTGAGGGTTGGCAACTTAATAGAGATCCAGTTTTGTGTTTTCGGAATCATATGGTTGTACCAGTTGCTTGTCAGGAGGATCTTCTCAGGGAATATCATAATTCCAGGTGGACAGTTCATCCTAGAATTCAAAAAATGTATAAATAATTGAAAGAGAAGTTCTGGTGGGCTAGTGTGAAAAGAAGAGTGGATAAGTTTGTTTCAAGATTCTTAACTTGTCATCAAGTTAGGGCAGAACATCAGAGGCTAGCAAGAATGTTGTATTCTTTACCATTCCTTGTTTGGAAGTAGGAGAAAATAGCTATGGATTTTTTCATAGGTCTCCCAAGAATGGTCAGAAAGCACGATGCCATTTGGGTGATAGTGGATCGGCTAATGAAGTCAGCCCATTTCATTTCAATTCGTGAATCCCATACGGTGGAGGATCTATCCAAAATTTATATCTAGGAGGTAGTAAAGAGGCATGGTGTTCCAGTTTCAGTCGTATCCAATAGAGATCTGTGGTTTACATCTCATTTCTAGAAATCCTTAAATAAATCCCTTGGAACTAATTTTACCATGATTACGGCGTATCACCCTCAGACGGATGGTCAATCCGAGAGGACGATACAAACTCTGTAGGATATGTTGTGGGCTTGTGTCATGGATTTTTGTGGCTTGTGGTAGGAGCACTTGTCATTGGTTGAGTTTTCGTACAATAACAGTTATCAGGAATCCATATATATGGCTCTGTTTGAAGCGTTGTATGGGCGGCCGTGTCGTTCTCCACTATGTTGGGTGGAAATAGGTGATTCCTCGATGGTTGGAATGAGCCTTGTCTAGGAGACTATGGAGAAGATCAAGTTGATCAGAAAGAGAATGGGGATGGCTCTGAGTCGTTAGAAATTTTATGCGGATCATCGTTGACGGTCGTTGTCGTTTGAGGTGAGTGATCATGTTTTCTTGAGGATCTCTCCTAGGTTGGGACATCGTCGGTTTGGGAAGCAGGGAAAGTTATCTCCAAGGTATATTGGGCCTTTTGAGATTCTTGAATGGGTTGGTGAGGTGTCTTATCATTTGGATTTTCCACCTAGGTTTAGTGTGGTGCACAATGTGTTTCATGTGTCATAGTTGAAAAAGTATCAGCTGGAGTGTGACCATGTGATTCGATGGGATCATGTTGAACTAGAACCGGATGCTTCGTTGGTGCATGTGCCAGTGTGGGTTATGGATAGGCAAGAGAAAGTATTGTGTGGTAAAAGCATCGGTTTAGTTCCTGTTGTGTGGCAGCATGGTCAGATTCAAGAGGAGACTTGGGAGTGGGAGAAAGAGATGGTCGAGCAGTGGCCCGAGCTCTTTCGGCAAAGGGCTGGTTCCCTGCTTTTTTAGGACGGAAAGTCCAATGGTGGGGAGAATGTAGCACCCATGGTTTGAGGTATGCAGCCTTTTTTTATTCCTTTTTATGTGTTTAAAGTGCATGTGATGAGTTAGGAAGAGGTTGGGAGAGTTTGTAATGGTTTTGGATGAGTTTGGAGGCTTTTCTATGGGTGCACAGTTTGAGAACGGCTAAGGGAAACCGTACGGGTGCTCCAGGAAACCGTGCAGGGGGAGGCAGTAGGCTTCGCACGACCTGCGCACGATTTGACAAACCGTGCGAGGCAACCGTGCAAACCCTTGCTCTCGAGGTAGTATCATGCGCACGATTAGCGCACGGTTTTCCAAACCGTGCGGCCACTTAAAAAATAGGGTTTATGTTCTAGGTTCACTTGGGCTTAACCTATTTCACTAAAATATTCCTCCCACTTGATCCTCACTTGGTATTTTGGGTTCTTAGGGGTTGAGGGTGCTCTTCCACTCATTTTGGAAGCAATTCGAATGGGTTTGAAGGTGGTTTCTCCCGGGTAAGTCTCTCCTCTTGGTTTTCTTCTGGTTTCCTCAAGATCCACATCTCCCTCTTTCTTGGTTTTCTATATCTACACTTTCTGTGTGTAGATCTAGGGTTATGGTTGCCTTGGATGATGATTTTAAGGCTTTTGAATGTTAGGGAAGGAGATCTAGAGAGGTTTTGGTGGTGTGTTCTCTAGATAGGAGGTGCGGTTGCTCATGGGTCAATTTCTTGGGAACTCTAAAGGTAGGTGGCTTCTCTCTCGACTCCACTTGGTTAGAACTAGTGGTGTTTGATTAGAAATTAATTGTGATTGTTGTGAAAAATTGGTTAGAAATCCCTTTGGTGATGTTTTAGGGATTTTGGGGGAAAGGAGGGGTTATGGTGAAATGTTATTTTTTGAATTTTAAAATGGAGATTTTAAAATTGGTTGCTTAGCTTGGGGCCAAAAAAATGGTTTATTAAAATGGTTTTCAAAAAAAAGTGTTTTTTTATTTAAATGGGGTTTTGGCATGGAAAATGGTTTAAGGATGGTTTCAATAAATGGTTGATTTATTGAAGTGGATTATCATGTAATGGAATTGGTTGATTGCATGTTATTGTGGCCTTGGTGGGTTATGTGTTTGGTTGTGATTGGTTGAAATGTTGTGTGGAGTGGGTGGTAAGTCTCAATATAAAAGGTGATGGATAGTGTTTGGAAGAACCACCATATGGGTAGTGGTCGAGAAGTACCGCTAGTTGTGGGTAGTGGTCAGGAAGTACCGCTGGTTGTGAATGGGTGAACGGGTTGGGTGGAAGTCCCACAGTTTTGGTTGTTTTGGTTGTTTTGGTTTTTTTGGTTTTTTGTTGTGCATTTCTTGGAAAGTTGGAAATTATTGTGCTAGTTTGTGAATGATGAAATGGATTGTGGCATGTTTGTTGGCTTTCTCTTGGTTTCTTGGTTTGGGTGTGATGGCTTGGTATGGGCATGTTTTGCTTATGTAAATGGTTGTAGTTTTGATTATTTTATATAAATTGTTTTATATAAATGTTCTAATGGTTTTATCCTAGTGGCGTGTGTAGGGAAGTCATTTGGGGAAAACCTACTACGTATTAGTACTCACCCCCTACTTTGTCACTTTGGTGCTTTTGCAGATTTTGTATTCCAAGACACAGGTAAAGGTAAGGCATCTCATTGCTAGTGGTTTGTGGTGATTCTCGGGGTATGTGGTGGCGCTTGGAGCTTGGATATTGGTGTGGAGCTGTGGTGGTGTCATGGATCGTGGTGTTTGTTGTTTAGTTTCCGCTTTGTACTCTGATGTTTTGTGGACATGTCTAGTTTGAATGGTTTTGGGTTTTTTGATGGAATTGTTAGTATCATATGGTTGGGTTTGAAAGTTCATGCATATTTAGTTGTTGGTTGGTTGAGTTGGGTTATCTTCTTAATGGAAAATCATTCCCCACTGTTCCTTAAATCCCTCGGCATTTATTTCTAGCCTTTGGCGCCTTGGGAACATCACTTAAGGCCAAGTAACCTTCACTGCCTACTCAATCCAATGAGGTAGGGGCGGGGTGTTACATATAACATAATTCTTGAATCCAAACACAAGAACATTAATCATTACACATCATTTGTGGTAATAAAAAAAATCTTTACCTTGATCCCTTAGAATCTTTTAATATATATTCCCTTGTCTCTTGTGGAATTAATTTTCATAGTTCCCCAAATCCTTTCCATTGAATCATTGAACATTAGAAGATTATATCTTACCCTTTAAATCATAATAATGGTGGCCTTTCTCTCCACAAGTGTTGAAAATTACTATTCCCTTCAAGAAACTACCAGGGTGTTTCTGTCCAAAATTATCACATGGGGGAAATACTTCTATCCTTTCTTCCCTTTATTGGTGTTTTTATCCATCATCCTCTTCTTCTATTTCTTATCTTTGAATCCTTAAGGCATGGATAATTCTTTCTCTATCTTGATATCACATGATATTGTGTCTTTATATGATGGGAAGGTTTTGGAAGCTAGTTTTATTTAAATAATTGGCTTCAACTAATCAATTAAATGGTTAATATTTCTATTTGAATTACGTATGTAGTCTATATAATTTATTAATAACCTTGTAATTTTTCTTTATACATAGTGACATTTTGTCTTTCCTTTTAGATTAGACTCAAAAATTATTTCTTCATATCCACTCATTAATCACAAGGAAAGTAATTTTTCAAGAGGAGTACTTTAAAATATTTCTATTCCATGTTTGATATTTCTTATTCGTCTTCAGTTTTTTGAATTAATAACCATAACTAATCCACATATCTTGATTGATGATAAAATCCCATGAAAAATTTCTCCCTTTATTTAATTCCCAAAAATACCAAGTCATCAAGGGGTAATCTTGATATCATATTAACATCACAGGAACCACCACTATCTTCCAATGAAATTCTTCTAATACTCAAAAACTGCATCACTATGGGAACTTAGTAGTTTTCCAACCAAGACTTTTTTATCTACATAATAATATAACATGTCTCAAGACTCTATCAAGACATTTAGACTTTTGATATCCCAAAAACACTTGTATTACCAATATCATTATTTAAGTGGAACCTTCTTAGTCCTTAATAAATTTATCACTCTATCCACTGTAACTAATATATGATAACACTTTTTGGGGATTTGGAACTATTGACCAATAGAAGCACATATCAAAATGCTACAATATATAGAACCTTTCTATGGCCCCCTAAATGATTAAATGATCCCCCATGACCACAAAATCTTGAACTAGGAATATCAAGCACCCCTTCCACCACACTAAGTCACCTTTCATAGGTTCCGCATCCCTTTTTCTTCACATTCATGATATTCATTCTAGATAATGGAAAAGAAAAAAAGAACACGATATGAAAAAAAAACATGAAACAAAAGAAAATAATGGATTATATGGTTTGTAAAATGATTCATACATCCATGTGAGAACATCACATATTTAATTCATTATAACATACACTCATCCAAGTTATTAGGATAATACTATACCCTATCTTGGTTGGATTATAACCTCTAACACCATCCCATGATAATTACAAACATCTAACACTCTCTGAGGGGATGTGATAACTCTTACTAATCTATCTTCTACTATTTCTCTTTCTCGTTGTCTTTTTTCCATTATTTTAACTTCACCCACGAGTCTTTGACATTAAGTCATATACCCCATGGATTATTTACTTATTATTCCATTATCTAATATATGATACATGTCAGTTATTCCACACACATTGATTAATTGTTCCCCATATATAGAGCCCCAGCTAGTCTTTCAGTTCTATCTCTGTTTGAATTTCATGGTAATCCCTCCATTGATAATGGAAAACTTTATTTCTATGTATCATATATTTCTTTAACCGCTAATATCTAGTGGGCTCTATATCATCATTTATAATCCACACTAATAACTCCATGAAGCATTTCCTTTGTCACTATGTCACAGGGAAATTCTTCCACATATCATCATAGATGACTTCTAATGATCCATAAACTAAACACACTCAATCAATACCTTTGAAACTCTATTTTTTTACAAAATTTTTCCATTCCATCTTCATCACTTATTACTAAATAATATGACCAACCAATGATTGAATGAGTCCGGATGATGCATCATTTGTATTCAAATGAATCATCCCACTATAGTAGAAGATGAATATTAATAGTTGATCAAATCCAGATTTATTTAGGTGATTAAATGCCCTAAGTGGCCCACAAAACTTTTCCCTATTAATTCAAAGAATGATAAAATAATAGACTTTACTGGCTTCAGGGATTTAAAATTCCACTATCCAAAAGGAGATATTCTAGTATTTATTATGGAACTACTGATTGATACAATGGCTGGTTTTTAGGACCTCTTATTCATGGGTTGATATTCTAGATACAACTATACCTATTTAGATATTTATTATGAATAATTTACTCTTTTTATGGAACCCTAAGAGATATAGTTTTATTAGGCGATTACCTTTATCTTCAAGAATTTTGGGGCTACTTACAAGAATTCCACACACAATATATTTAATTCCTTTATAGGGAAAAAATTTTAACGTTAGGTAGATGATATATTAGAAAAATATAATCAATGTTGCACCCAAATTTCAGAAATTAAGTCAGTTTTCAACAAGTTATGCTGACATAGATTGAAAATAAACACCATAAAATGGTTCTTTGTGGATTCATTATAAAGATTTCTCAACTTTTTGGAACATCATTGAGACCTTGAATTTTACCTTGAAAAAAAGGAAATACTTAATATTCTCCACTCCTCAAAACCTCTTAGAGTTGAGAAGGATTCAAGGGTGTCTCACCTATATTAGGTACATTAATGAAAACCATACTAGAAAATTTTTCTTCTTAAAATTATTTATGAATAAAGGGGTAAATTATCAATTGTATAAATATTGTTAGAAGACCTTAAATTCTCTCAAGAAGTATCTTCATAAACCTATGGTGTTGATGTCTCTCATATAATTTAAATCCCTTATCCTATATGTGGAAACCATATAGTAGTATCTTGGAACCCTCCCCACTTAGAAAAATGATTCAATAAAATAGAATACCCTAGAATTCTTTAACATAACAATGTTAAAGGTGATAGAATACATTAATATTTAGAAGAACTTCTTATAACTAATAATTTTGGTGTAAAAGAATTAAAATTATTTAAATCACCATGAGGTCCACTTAATTTTCCATATAGGTATGCACAAATAAATCCAAAGTTTCCCTATATTAATAGAAAGATTAAAAATATGATATATCATCATACAGTAGTTTTACATCGACTTTTTATCCAATAATTTGATCAAGGGACAAATACTACCTTATTTTTATACTAAACACCCTTCCCCAAATGAATCACCATTATAAATGGAACTCCCCCCATTAAATGATATTTCTCTATCAATGAAACTCCCTAAACATGAGAAATGTATTTTGATAGTACATCTTGAATCCTAGATAGAAAAATTGTATAGGATCTAAGACTTAACTGTGATGTCTTGGGGATTATTATTTATTCACCAAAGAATAAATTTTTTCACTATTCTTTCCTTATCTCAAAAGGTTGTAGAAAATGATGTAGAATATAATTCCCTCATCACAAACTTAGAACTATCTCTACATATATTGACTTTAAAATTTAACATCAAAGGTAATTGATAGTTGGTGATCAAGAAAGTCAGAGGGTTTCAAGATATCATGAAAGAAGAATATATACCCCTACTCAACTTTGTGTAGGAGTTGGTGTCATAGTTTACTTTAGAGTTGGTATTGTCTCATATTTCACGACTAAAGAATTATCTTAATGATTTTTTGGTGAATATATCTTACACTATGGAAATACTAGATCAATATGAGATAGTACTTCAGATTTTTCACTATAGGGATATATATATTTGTTTATCAATAATTATAAGGATGAAATAAATTAATTTAATGCCAATATAGATAAAAAGAATCACCATCCCTATCAACTAACATAAAAGATAGATAGATGACTCCCATACTAAAGTATTATAATAATGATGATCTTCCACTAGATCGATACAAGAAAGAGTAAATCCATTGATAATTAGTAGATTTCATCCTTTATGATGGTTATAATTATCATAAGTTTCTCTAAAAACAAGGCTTTAATGGAATCCTTCTCAATAGAATTTATGGAGGAGAGATCCTCACCCTATTTTTGGAGGTACTTGATGGTGACCGTGGTACTCATTAGTTAGGTTCCAAGATCCTACACAAAATCAAGATACTTAGATATTCGTATCTATAAATGATGTAGGATTTTATGTAATTAACTAATAAGTGTTATTCATTTCAGATACATGATAATTTTATTAATTAACCCTGAGACTTATTTCACACTGCTAAATACTCATGATCATTATCTATTTAGGTAAACAATTTTATGGGTCTATAACCTTTATCCATGGTCATATAGTTTATTTTTATCCTTACTCTAGTATACTTATTCTCAAAATAAGTTGAATTTGTGACCTTATGGGAGTTTGGTACAATGGTTTGGATCAATTTTTTAAGGTTTAAAATCATTACCAAGACTGAAATCCATCATAAATTCCTAATATAAATGGAACCAACTTATATTCCTCCTTGCTAAAGTATGTGTACCTTGAGTACAATATTTAGTACAATAATTCATACCATTATAATGTAATGGAAAATGTATAGATAATAGAATTAAAAAATACTCTATCAAATATTTAATAGAAGATTTTAGAAAAGGACAAGATGTCTTGTCTAGATAAACTTATTCATACATCATGGTTTTATCACACCCAACTCATACATCAACATGAGGAACCCCATATTCACTGGTGAACAAAAAAATAGTATTTATCAATGAATTTTAGTTTCTATCACTTCAAATTTTCATTTTTGATCAACTATATAAATATAAAAAATCTCGCATCATACTCGATGAACTGGAGATATGCGAGGAGAAAAGTTTATAAACACTATATAACCATAAATTAAATTATAAAAATGTATCATTGAAATTCAACAAGAATTATTTCCTCTATATATTCATCCAAGGAGAATTTATATTGTCATTTATAACTCCCATGATACATGGAAATAAACCTCTAAAATTAGAACAGAAATGGGAAGGTAATTATATTATACACATGTTATTCTACAATAGAGTTTATTCTCTAATAACAATAGATAAATATTATATTAAATTATAAACTGATTCAATGTTTCTTAATAAATACTTTTCAAAAATTCATGTTGGGTGCACATAAGTCCTTATTGTATAACTTTAAACAACATGGAATTAGGTATTATCCATACGACCTTAAACTATAAGACATAATGTTTTCATTTCACAACCATAAATTGGATGGTACCCAAAGTCTTTTTTAATTAGTTTAAACTATATAAAACATAATCTATAATGTATGACACTAAACTACATATCATAATGGCCTGGATCAAATGAACCTTAAACATCATGGAATTGTCTATTTTGTATGACTTGATTTTATTACATGAGAGTATAATCCATGAAAGAGTCTCAATTTATCTTCCCACATTCAAAATCATATTATAGGAAAAAATTATCCCCATATCCAATAAATATATTTTGATTGATTTCTATTACTATATGATATGTAGTGACACCTAAATTTTTTACCTTATGCCTAATTGAATATCCCATTCACCCTTATTCCACCATGTTTCCAAGAGCTTGGTCCTTCCTCAGTTCATATCATGTTTTATCTAGTATCCTTATATAATGATGGAACCATTTTCCTCTTTTACATAATCTATATATATATATATAGTCTTTTTATTCCAAAACTACATGTGGCATGATTCTTATTATTATAGGATACATAATGGCATCTAGGAATTAGTCATAAATTTTGTCCTCTTCAATTCTCTATCCTATAATGGTGTATGGGACCTTATAAATTCATATTATGTCTCCAATAATAGCCTATAACTATGATTTATCCATATTATTTACCATTATTATAGTCTAAATCTTCATAGAGATCATTTTCTAGTACTATGTGTGTCTTGATTTATGTTCCTCCAGGATATGTATTGATTTCCATATCTCTTATACTAGGTCAAACCATAAAACTTAATTACCCAATTCACATTTTTATTGATAAATTTAACAATTCACATCATATTTCATTCTTACCTCTCTAATCAAGGCAACCATGCGCTTTACCCCTTCTTTTTTACACATGAGTCAGATGTGTGCAGAGACATTTTCTAGCAACTACATGAGACTTGATCCCTATTATTCTATGATATGTAGTGATTCCAAAATATATCATTATATTCCCAAATGTAAACTTATCTCCATCAACCCCCTTATCAGTGTATGGTCTCCTTATTCATGTTTGGTATTTCTATACATAACTTTATGCTATGATGACATATATTTTACTAAGAACTATGTCTGGCATGGTTATTCTTATTAAAGGATACATAGTGAGTCCCATAACATTTTCCCCATACCCTTACACAAGTAATAATCCACTTATACTCCCCCCTAACATTATATAACAACCCAATATTGGTTAATTCAAATCTGAGGTATTCTAATTACCTTTTGAAAATTCTCTTTCTATATGTCATACTTTGTACCTTGAGTGTTGGAATCCCCCAAAATCTCCCACAACTATTGGTAATGAGTACATTGGATCCTAAAGTATCCCCTTTGATTGGTGACAACATATGTTCATCACATATGGATCACTTATAACTAACCAAATATAATATTTTGTATTCAGGACATGATCCTCTATTTCTATAAATCATTAATAGCATTAGAGTAGAACCCATCATTTAAATGTGCCCAGTAGTCATCCCTAGTATACTTATATAAAAATATGTTAATATACTCATCATTCAAACATGGTTAGTGTTTTTCCTAGCCTATCCATTTTCATCTTATCATTTCATGATTCAAACAACTCAATTTAAAATTTACATCATCCTTTTCCACAATTCAAAGGTATTGAAATGATTTGAACTTGGAAAATCCCAATTTGGGTTATCACACTTCCCATATTTGTCTGTAAACTATAACCTTAAACTATTTTCACCATTCTTTAAGACCCTATATAGTATTGGGCTCCCCATTCACATCACTTTTTACTTTACTCTTATCTTAATATGGGTATCCTCATCTTTGGGTTAATGTTTTATAAGCTTAAAAATATGACTTACTATAGTAAAATATATATGACATTAAAATTTATCTCTCTTTGGTCAAAATTGAAATACCATAAACTACCAAATGAATAAGACATAATAATCATCAGGTTGAAAATACACAATGGGAATCTTAATAAAAACTTTATTATTTTCTCGCTAGGTCGATTTCTTTTATAACCTATGAAAAATTCATAGCATTTAAAAGAGAAAATATTGAAAATATTTTTTGACTGAAATTTGAAAGACGGACTGAGAAAACTATAGTTTTCTTATTAATAAGACCTTATTTTTCCTAACTTAATAAAAAATTTAGGATAAAATAAAAAGATACAAATGATTTTCGGTAACACTATCTAGCCTAAAAAAACATAACACATACAAACTATGTCTACATATCAAAGAAAAATCAAGAGAATCATTTTGTTACTCATGTACATTTTTGGTTCCAATAATCTGGATAGAGTGAATAAAGATGTAATTTTACGTTAATTTGATGGTATTGAGCATTTATTATTCCATTAAAAATCCTCCTTTAATAATTTTAATTATTCTTAGTCATTTAATTCCTCGAATGAAAATGTACTAACCTTGGCATACAATGATGGTAAATACACTATGTATTTGGCCCTATTATACTCCTCTAAGAGAATAAGTTCAAGAGGAAATCAAACAGTACAATATTTTATCTAACATTTTAGCTTGGTTTTATGGTGATGGTATAAATATTCCACATATCCATCTTATCTATATTCATTAATGGGAATATGAATTAGAGATGATTAATTAATTCTCACTTCAATTTTTTACTCAAGTGGCTTGAGATTATACATTACCAAACCCATCTACATTTAATTTTTAGGTGGATTAAACTACTATGATCATACTCATTGTGAGTTTTCATAGATTAGCAATAACTTATAGTTGAAGTAAAAAAATTGAAATTGACAATAGATTTATGATAAGAATTGTTTTTATTTATTAAGAAAAATAGGTAGCATCATACACAATTTAGAGCCTCACCCTTACCATCTAAAAAATAAAAATGTACAATTTATCATATGTTATAAGGTAAGATATATAAATGATCATATTTGATCAAGAGATTTCCTGGATTTAAAAAAAATGTGTTAAGTTTTGGACAACTCTATAGATTTAGCTTCCTCTGTAGGGTATAGTTTCTCTACATTTATAAGAAAATATTCTTTTTGATTTCTAGCTTCTTCAAGAAAATTTTGATTCTCCTCCATTCTATCCTCATCTACACTAAGTTATTGATAAAAATAATTTTACCAAAGTTATTTCTTCATTAGATAAATATAGTTTCTATCCACTAGATCCATATAGCATTATTTTTTTGATGCACCATAATCCTAAGGTTAGTAGAGGGAGTCTACAACTCTACCTTGGATAGACTCATTTGTAATGATTTCTCTTACCCTCTATCAAGGTTGATCTCTATTACAGTGGTATGGATGGTACTATACTTCAAACTACCATATCCAAAAGTGGTGAACATATGGTGAATCCTATGTAGTTTTTTTATAGGCCCTATATGGGGGTTTTATAGATCAACCGCTAGATTTTGTTCCATACATGATTCCATGAAGTTTTTTAGAAAAATATAATTTTGAGAACTAACTCAGAGTATCTCCCATGTATGAAAATATACATTGAAACTAGTTCTCCCAAGGGAACCACATGCTCACCCCCCCCCCCTGAGCTTTTAACACTGAAAAGACTCCACCCTATATACTCTCTAGAAATTAAAGTGTTGGGATGGTACCTTTTTCAACTTATCTCTCCATTGTATTTTTTTGTACTACTAAAAGTGATGTGCATAGTATATACATCAATCAATAGATTTAGTAATTAATGGAAAGAATTAAGAATTATCACCTTCTCTCTCAGAGGTGCAGTCTTCATCAATTATTTCCATCACATCAGGTAATGAATCAAGGATGTCACCTCCTACTCCAATTCTCGCTTTGTTTGTTATAGAAAGATATTCTTCATTCACTAACACCGCTCAATCAGTGTGTATTATTTAGAGTTATCCTTGTATTATTCCTTATACAGAATCCTTGGGGTTCACATCCAACTCTAAGGGAACCATATTCTCTACCAGATCCATAAACCCTGGTCCCATTTCAAACCCTCATGTTTATTTATTGATCTTATAAAGGAAATAAAATCTAAAATAATAAAAAATAATTAAAATTGATAATAAATAGGGAAAAAATGTAAAAGTGGCATACCTTCCTCAAAAGATGAATTTAATGTAGTTAAAATTGAATATGGATATTCAATCAAGTCTTCAACATCAATCATGAGGTTTCACACTGAGTCCAAGTGGGTTGAGGTATCATTTGTAACATTATGAGTTTTATCACTATTGGGATCCATCAATCACTTCACTAGTTAAAGTCCCCACCAGATGGGTAGGGTTAATCTTCTCTTGGCTGTTAAAAACTTTTGAAACTATGGGTCTTGGACTAATATTTGAGAAAAAAATGATATCACAAAAAATTAAAGATACCTAAAAAATAAATTTAATGATACAGAATTTAAATATCATACATGAACAAATATAGGGTTTTAGTATTATCATATGTCATCACCTATTAAGATCCTTAAAATATAGTTCTATGGGGGTCCAATAGTGGTGGTACCATGAATAACTTTATAGGATTAGAATACATGGCCCCAACTATTCCATATGGATAATTGAATAGATCTCATTGACACTATTTCCCATATTAATGGTTAGACTGATAGTTTTTCCCCTGGTGAATACTATGGAAACTTCATGGGTGAACGAGACCTCCTTAATTCCCATGAAAATTAAAAAGTAATTCCAATGGTAATATTAACCCTAGCTTGTTATTTGTTAATGTTAATTGATATTACTTACTCTTAATAATATATTTGACCAACATCCCCCTTGTAGGTTGTATCACTTACCTCCAAGGAATCATCATCATAATTATCATCATGAACCAACTCAAGACCCCATGATATGAGTACTATATGGGAATAAAAGGATTAACTATTAATGAAAATAACTACGAATTTGAATTCTATGATTTACACATTTACATCATCATATTAATTTTTAAAATTATGTTTTTGGGGATGTTATTTTAAAAATATCTTTTAGGACGATCTTATCTATCTATAGCTAATCCCAAATTTCCTTCACATAAGAGACACTCCTCCAAGAATCCCACTCTTTAAAGGATTTCATGAGATCAGGATTGTCAGAGATGGATAGTTGGGAGGATGGTCTACTAGTGTAGATAGTAGGTTCCAATTGTCTCAACTTCTTCCCAGGCATTTTTTTTCAACCAAGGGATTCCTTAGAATAGGCCTCTTATGTAGTATCGAGGAATCAATTATACAAGGGATCCGGCTCCACCCCACCATTAAATGATGATGATTCTTTAACCTAGACTACCAAACCCATCATTATACCATTAGGATTTCACCAGATCCAAGATTCCTCATAACTGACATATAGTTCAATGAGAGAATAATAAAATAGAAAATTGACCATGATGCTTATATCCTCTCACAAAATCACTATAAAAATTGGCACGGGATAATTGGTTGTTTCTCAGTTTAGATATTTTAAGGAGTATCATGACAAATCATTTGTATGAAATGAAACTATCAATTGAATTTGTAGGTTGAATAAAACTCAAATATAGTCTCCCCGTCAATTATGACCACCAAATCACACTGTATTAATGAAATTATAAACACATATTATCCATTATTTCTAACTATATTATTAGTGATTATTTCATTTAGACCCCTAATGGAAATAATATGAATCTTTTTTTGAAATTCCTAAAGTCAAATATGTTATATTAACTCAATGATACCATTCTAACCTCAATAATTCTCATAAAATAAAATTTAAATAAATAACTATAAATATATATATATTATTTATGAACTCATAACCTCTTAAATGGGATATAATATTGCCCCATGACACCTAAAATGGGACAGTAATTTAGAGTGGGAGATTCCCTCTATTGGAATGGCCTTGGAGCTATTACAATTTATCCAATACTAGTACTGCAATATTGATTAGGATACCACTTTATAGTTACAACCCATCATAAGCATGATGGTACTGACTTAATTATATAAATCACACACTGGGATAGGGTAATCACTAATGAACATGGCAAGTAAACCTATCAAACATAATTATTGGTGCACTCTAGGAACCAACTCCCAGACCCACTCATTATATCTCCCCCTCTGCAATATTTGGCTAGTAGATGCTCAGACCCCATGGGTATTATGGTTTGGGTAGCTCCATAGCCTCCATTGTATGAAATGAAACTATAAATTGAATTTTTAGGCTGAATAAAACTCATAAATATTATCCCCATCAATTATGGCCACCAAATCATACTTTGTTAATGAAATTATAAACACACATTATCCATTATTTCTAGATATATTGTTATTGATCGTGTCTGTTAGACCCCGTATGGAAATAATATGAATCTTCTGTTGAAATTACTAAATTCAAATATGTTATATTAACTCTATGATACCATTCCAACCCCAATAATTCTTATAAAATACTATTTAAATAAATCACTAGAAATATATATATTATTGATGAACTCATAACCTCTTTAATGGGCTATAATATTTCCCCGTGACACCTAAAATAGGACAATAATTTAGAGTGAGAGCTTACCCATATTAGAATGGCCTTGGAGCTAGTACAGTTTATCTAATACTAGTACCACCATATGGATTAGGATACCACTTTATAGTTACAACACCATCATAAGCTTGATGGTACTAATTCCATTATATGAATCACACACTGGGATAAGGTAATCACTGATGAACATGGAAAGGAAACCTATCAAATATAATTGTTGGTCTACTCTAGGAACCAACTCCCAACCCCACTCATTATATCTCCCCCTCTACAATATTGGCTAGGAGATGCTCAGAACCCATGTGTATTATGGTTTGGGTAGCTTTATAGCCTCCTTATATCCGGTTTTTGGACATTTGATCTGATAAAAACTCATTGCAGGGGGTGAATGGTATATTAATGAACATATGGAGGTATTTACACATAATTTTACTCAAATATTCCAATATTTTCTTCACTTTCTTGATATTTGACTCTATATCATCCCATGTCGACATAGGAGGGAGGAATTCATCATATATATTCCCTAAAATTGGATCTCTAATGATCATTTGAACAATTAAAAGGTTAATTACAACCTCTTCACGCATGATATGGAACATGTTAGTATCAATAATCCACCTAATAATCAGATAAAGGATGATATTTTTATTGTAGAGGTAAAATGATTGTGAAATCCATACTTTCAAATAAAATCCCATAGCTTTTATTTCTCTCTCAAACTCTATGTAACTATGAGGAAAAAATAAAAACTTCCCCAATTCATTCAAAAACACCCCAAAGAATTTTTCCTAGTTAGATTTCGTCCCCTATTGATGGTCTATGATTTCCCTCTAATATATGGACGTGATGTCATAGATTTTTTGTTCTAATAAATGGGGTTCTACATCTTGAAAAAATTGTACATATCTGTTAGGTTCACTAGGTAAAATACCCTGAGAGGGGTTGAATTAGGGTATAAAAGATAAAAAATACTTCCCCTTTAGATATTATTTCCTCATTAAAAAAACACACTTCCCTATTTATCTCATTGAAATGTATGAACAAAATTGAAATCATGCGCAAGAAATATCAATTTTACTTGGTTCACCCTCACTGGGCTACGTCCAAGGAGCATACAATGGTGATGTGATGATGTACCAAATCCACTAAATCTCACTGTTGTTTATAAGGTTCTGGCTAGATATTATATTCCTAGGCGCACTACCTTTACAATATTTAGGGTATGCTCACTACATTCCCAAGGTTCACTCCCAATGTCTCTTTCTCTGGCTCACTGCTAGTGGAAAGGATCGTCCTCTTCCTCTTCCTTAGCTCACTTCTCTTGTAAGGGATACACTCAATGTTTATGGACTTGTAGATCCATTCATTTTTATTAAATCACACATCCTCAATTATAGATAGATGCTCTGTTGAAGTCCCTTTTTCACCCACACATGAAATACACTTTTTTGCCTACTATTAGGTTAGCGTAAATCACTTTCACGAACTGTTTTACTACTTTTTCAATATCCATTGAGTCCTCTATGAACCGTATTCCTTCTTCTGTGAAGTGAATAGTGGGTATGCTCTACGGATTTCATCTTCTTCATATCACCTCTACTTCTTTGTACCACTTCCATGTATCACCTCCTTCCATGTACCGTTTATAGCTTCCATGTAACGTTCTCCTTCAGCATACCACTTCCAACTTCCGCATACCGTCTTCACTTCCACGTACCACCTGTGGATTTGCTTCTTCTAAAGACCACTTCATCCTTTATGGTCTTCAGTAACTTTCTAAAACCTTTCACATAATTGCTTCCATGAACCACTTCACCCTTCACAGAATCACTTCCCCGCGAACCACATCTCCTTTGTAGACTCCCCGCAAACTCTTTTAGACTTAGGTAAATTTATTCCTAGAGAAAAGATGTTCTCTAATGATATTAAATCACCCTTAATGATGGAATTATCTTTCCTTATATAGGAAAATATATTTTCAAAATATTTTAATCCAATTTTTACCAAATATTCAATGTTGTATCGCCTTCACCGCATACTGCTTCTCATTCAAACTGTTCTTCCCTACGCGGTCCATGTAATACATTTCTTCCTTCGCAGCGGCCCAAATCACCATCACGTTTTCATGAATTAATCCCTTCAAAACTTCCCAAATAATTTCCTCATTAATACAAATGACAATTCATCCCGTGTACCGCAAGCCTTCCACATACTACATGTCTTCACCGTGAACTGTTTTATCCCCACGAACAGTTCATGTATGCAGTCCCCACCTTGTGTGCGGCTCCCTTGTTTTTCTGATTCCCTTTTGCATTACACATACCACTATTCACGGTTCACTAAATATCCTTCATTGTATACATACGTTTACTCCTACGTAGAAATCCTTCCTTTTCCAAAAAAAAATTCCGATTTTGAGGCCCAAAAATTTGGCAAACACTAGGAAATTGTGCCACCTTAAACACCTACTTCAGAAAACACCAACAATACTCATTTACGGTTATATGGATTTTTCAAAAAACACAATTACACCCAAACCATATGAATATGACACCTTGAGGGATTATTTCCAAACAATATCCCACTCCAAGGATAACCTCCTTAATAAAACACCTAATTTATGATATATTAGTCTAGGTGTGGTATGAATTTTAGGTGATCTATTTTATTGAATAATTTTTGCATGAACCTAGATAGTTAATGGGTGTATCTCTAATAATTTAAAACCTATAAAGTTTTTATCCCTTTAAAAATATTTTTCTTATTAATTTTTCTCCCATAAACACTAAAATAATTCTATAATTTATCTAGATAAATCGATAATGGGTATAATTGATATTATTATCCATATAAATCCATAGTATGGTTAATGATCAATTAATATTTCTTGGTTTTATTTCTAGAATAAAATAGAAAACAAATTCTACATGATGAACTTATATATAAAATGGATATGACTGATGAAATCCACATAAAATTTTAGAAAATTGTAAAATTTTGCATAAGAATTTAATGGTGGGTAACTCATATAAATTTTATCTAGTCAGAGTTTCCCCAGATAAATACTTTGTGGTGAAAATGGTTTTTCTATATTGTTTTGAAATTACCTCTCTATTAAAATACCATGTTATTTTTATACATTTGGTTATTTAATCAGAGGGCGAATATTATTTTATATAAAAGGTAGCAATTTCATGAAAATTATATCACTTTTATATTTTAATTATTCTTAAACCTAAAACCCTATATATAATGGTTTTAGATACTTTTTAACTTATGATTTACAAGGTCTATAAAAATTCAACTGTAAATTCTTATTTACCTATAAATTTGATCCACTCCATCAGGATATGATCCAATTATGAGGGTGTAATTTTTTAATGTTGAAAAAATACATTCAAAAATTTGTAAAGATTATTTGAATAAATATAGATAAATACACAACTTATAAAAAATAGAAATAACTCATCATATAATATTTAAATGGTCCCCAGTTTAATATGATCAGAGGGAAAAAATACTTTATAGTCTTGTCAAATAAAAGTGGTTTGTTCATCAGTTTCTATAACTAAGAGGTAATCATTTGTGGATATATATACTTATGTGATGGTTTGTTCATTTTTAGTAATGAGGTAGTGATCATTTATAAAATTATAATCCATCATGTTTGGATTTTTATTTTTGGTGATGAGGTGATAATTTTATACAAATAAACAAATTGTGTAGTGAAAAGTTTTTTAGAAAATAGTTACCGAATTCATTTATAAATATAACCTAGCATAAATTTTGAGACTTGAAGTGATTTAAAGAGGTGTGATGTTGGATAAATCAAATTATTTGTGAGTTAGTACTTTTCAAAATAAACTTTAGAGTAAAATTTACTTATGTAAAATTTAAATTCAATTATATAAAATGGGTTGTGATAAATTAGTTATTTGAGTCCAATCCTTGTCATATTAATATTGATATGTGTTAGTCCACATAAAGAATTTCTGAGAACCCTTTTTCCATATCTTCTGTGGTTTTATCAAAAATATTTAACTTCTTTAACCTTTGTAGAACCCATTTGTTCATGTAAGGATTCAAATTTTATGTGAATTTAAAGCTTCCTGAATTAATTACTACCCAATTTATAATGTTCTAATATCATGTAATATTTATCCTTGGGTATCCCTTTCTTAGAGGATTATAATTATGGGTATCCATGAATATTCAGTAACATAAGGGACCTCACTAAAATCCTTATTTCTAGGTCATAACCTTGAGAATACAACTCTATCTCGGCCTCCACTATAACATCCTAAATTACGTGACTAGATAAACATGTATGTCTATGTGCATCCCTTAGATCATTTATTCCTTTTATAGTGTGAATTTTTTTACTTTGTAGAAGAGGTCCTCTGATTTTATTACCTAATAGATAGAATCCTCCGAACACATTTATTCATGTATACCCTTGAAAATGAGGGTATTTATCCTTAGACAACCAGTTAACCCTTATCTGGCCCAAAAAAACTCATCCTAAACACTCTATGTTGACCCCTATTCTTCTCAACTATTTGATCACCCCCATGTGTCCACTTAATGAGACATAGAAAAAAAATGGGCCCAAACATGCTCTATTTCCTAAACATTCTAAGAAAGTTCACACCACCCATATATCCAGTCATATTTATCAATCTAGTTAACAACAAACATGATACAACTAGAAAGGTTTGCTCAATCATAAGCATCGCACCAAACCATTACTAGGTACCTTTCACCTAGTGGTTTATTTCATGTGACTTTAAATTTGGATACTGACATCATATAATTTATTTTCATTTGATTTAACCCTAACAAGATCAATAGGTATAGACACATTTAATAATTTAGTTTCATCAATAATACAAATGATTCTTATGAATACAAATAGGTTAGTGGATGTTTTTTTGTATTTCTAGTTTTGTTTGTATATGGCATACTACTCTTACAACTTATTGTCTTTTCTTCAAATCAGCCTTAGTCATAAAAACTTAAAATATAAGATATACTGGTCTTGGATGAAAAAATATGAAATTTACTTCATTGTTCCATGAAACACGACTTTAAAATACACTTTAATTGTGAAAATCTAGGTATTTTAATAATACATCTCTTTTATGATTTACTAATATTCTTGAATAAAAATTTATATATTTACTTTAAGCAGGTATATATGTTAATATCAAGTCTCAAAATATATTATAAAATGAATTAGATACAAATTTTAAGCTTAAAATTATTATGTCTACCACATGATATAACAAATGTTTTATTTTAAATTTATATATATTTATTTAACATGATTTTTATTTTTAACTATTGAAAGAATTATTTAATTGTTATATATTTTATAAAGAGGTATTTGTGTAAATTATATGGATTCATATTAACATTTTTTATTATTATGATATTGTAAATAATTTTTGTAAGGTATGGGATAATAATATGATTTATCATTTGAAAAATAAAAAGTTTTTATTCTAAATAAATTGATTTTCTATATACTATATGGTTTTATTTAAAATACAAGTCTCTAAATTTTATAAATTTAATATAATTAAATAGAATTTGTTTTTTATTTCTATATATTTAAATTATATTAGGGTGTTTTTTTGGTATTTTTCAAAAAAGTTGATTTCTTGGTGAATAGTCCAAAAATACAGTTTTTATTAATATTTAATCTTTTATGACATAATTATGATATAAATGTGACATAAATATTTATGGAAATTATGTAATGTCTAATACATGATTTTGTACTCCAAAAATCATATAAATGTTATTAAAATGATATCGATTAATATTTATATTGATATAAATATGAAAATTTTATTATTACTGAAATAGTGCCTGCATAACATTGGAAAATCCAAATTGATGTATTTAAGATATTGTCTAGGAAGTGATAAGTATATGATAAACCATAAGAGATAATAATTAAGAGTAGTCAATGATTTCGATATATATTTATTAATTTTATAATTATATAATAAGAAAATTATCAATAACAATGATGTATAATTATGAATTATATAAATGTATAGTAAGATAATTATCCAAATGTTTTCCTAGTGCTTGTGCAAGGTAAAAAGGTAAAAAAAATATCTTAAATTTGTTATCATGAAATAAATGGTAATAAATAATGAATAGATAGTTTCAGATAATGATATTTAAGAATAATTAAATATATATAGGCTATTAATTTATTATTAATATTTAATAATATGATAATTATCTATTATGCTTATGCGGCATCAATACAACGCTTACGTAAGCAAGAGAAAAGTCAAAGTAAAGGGTTTTAAAAATATTTAAAATGATATTATTAGGATAAAATATGGTGTTTAATAATTTTTATAGATAAAAAATATATGTAATAAATAATTAAAATTATTAAAATTGAATTTCATAGATATCTATAAATTTTTAATGTCAAAATATAAAAATAAATTTGAAAATATCTATAGAGGGTATTTAATGTTAAAAATAGTTTATAAATTAATAAAAAATCATTAAAATTTATATTATATCAATTATAGAAGGGGAATGGTTTATAATACAATCTATTTTTCCATTTATGATTCACCTTTCATTTTATTATTACATTCTTGACCTTTAAAGGCTGGATATTTTAAAAACATCATTGAATTTTTCCTATAAAAGGTATTTCATTCTAACCTTTCCAAAATACAACCAAATTTCATTTATATATATATATATATTACTCAAACACTTATATAAACATATATATCTATTTCTATAAGGATCTATACCAAAAAAATAGTCATTTATCTACTTAATTTAGACTTAATCTAAAAGTGGTGATGCAAAGAGCAAGGTAAGGGTTTCCAATCCTCTTTTGTCTTTCATATTTATGGAAATTGATCTTCAAAATATTTTATACCTTATATTATTTTAATTCCATAAATACCTTCGTATGGTATTTGAATTTATTAAATCCATTAATTGTGATAAATCATTCATTACCACTCATAAAACTCTTTTTCATAATATGTAATTATGTCAAAATATGAGGTTTTCCAAAATTATTTCATTTCATTTAAAATATTATTTTAATACTTTCAAAAAAATGTAATATTTAAAATTAATAATAAATTTTTTTCAAATATAATCTATTTTTTTATAAAACTCAAATATTTATTAATTTTTAATTCTTTCAATCTCTTTTGAAAAAACATTTCTTTTTTTTTTGTAGCTTTACACTACCTATGTAAATAATGATACTTTCATAAACTTAATTGTTTCATGGAAATTCTATAAAATTGATATAATGAATGAATATAAAATTAATATTCAATTAATTTCATGATTATTATTGTTTATAAATAAAATATACTTCATAAAAATAAAAGTAAAAGTAAACAATCATAGTTAGTTTTAATCATAAAAAACAAGATTATCAAGGAAAATTTTATAAATGGTGATTATTTCATGACCTAATGAACTCATTTGATTCTATACTGATATATAATATATATAATGACAATAATTTAACTTATGGAACCATTGGAAATGACTATCAACTATTATAATTATACTGTAGTAGTTTTGGTGATTATAAATTGTGCACCATCAAAACGAATGGTGTAAATAATACCAATTTAGTACATGAATGAAACATGATAATAAATAAAATATGAGTAATAATAAATATTATATAATCATAAAAATTATATCAATCATATAAATAATTTATATAATTTTATTATTCAGTAGAGAAGAAGATCTGAAATGTGTGTTGGGACTCATGGTAAGGGAATTCATAACTCAATTTCCATTTATTATGTTATATACTTTATTCATTAACTAGATTATTCTAATATTGTATATATTATAACCCTTGATTTTTTTATAATTTATATCCACTATTTTATATGTATTTACACTTCATTCATGTTATATCTTCTATGATATATTCTTACTTCACATGTTATCATCATTGTAAGGTTGTATTTTCATATCTCAATTTGAATCGAGGTTGTCTATATCTAAATTATTATTTAAGGAAATTGTATGTTTTTTCCTTCTAGTTTGACGAAAAATTAATTTTTTATTATCAAATCACTTTTGCGGAGAAGGTGAGAAACCCTAGTAACCAGAACTACAACAGAAACGACATAATAAAAACCAAGACAAAACAATAGGGCCTGCCCCTTCCCAGCAACACATCACGAAGTCCAACCATCACTGATGCATAACCACCTAGAAATTAGTCCCATGAAAAAATGTATGGGCACAGAACCGATGGCATAGCCATACCCTCTTAGTCAACCAAGTCCAAATGGCATGCACTGGTGGAGGCTAGATGATCTGAACCCCATCTAAAGTAGAGCCATGGAAGAAGAATCCAAACCAAATGAAAATCTTCACTACATTAACTAGAATTATTAAAAAGTAAATGGAGCTTACTAGAGGCCGATTCCTTACACAATTTCTAGGAAATAGAATTTACGTGAATGCTAGGCTCACTCTCCATCAGATTTTCAAATTCAGAATCCATCTGATCCCAAGAATGAATGTACTTCTCAAGGTTGATTCTCCCTTTATTAAAGCCCTTACAAGGATTAGATCCTTCTTATAAATACAGGATTATTGTTCCTCAGTCAGTGTAACCCTTATGGATCTACCCATAATCTTTGATTCCTCCTCTTCAGTCGCATTAAAAAAGAAAGACTTTCTTAACTGCCTCTTCTTCATAGCTCAATAATAATTCTAAGGTCTGGTTACTTGTATCCAATGTATCTGATTTCCTTCCATTAGTATTTTTAGAAAACTGAGTCTTCAAAGGAGAAGGAAGAGAGGAATAATCCTTCCTACGTCTCCTCCTATTAATCTTATAGCTTCTTGGCCTAACTGTCTCATCTTCCGAATGACTAGCAGCCTCCCCAATGGGTTCATTCACATAGGTCTCATTAGCATCCAACGAGTTTTTAGGATCAAGGATCTCAACCACCTCTGCCAGCCCTTCAAAGCAGTTGCTTAGCTGTATAGGACTTTGAGTAATCAAGTATGATCCACCATTCCTCCCCTCACTAGACAGGAGGATCACTCCCCTATCAGGCCTATGTCTTCCCATATCAAGAACACCCAGATTCATAACCTCTCTGCTGGGAACCACAGCCACATTCACCTCGACACCCAGATCCCTGTCCATGATCGTTGCAACCCCTCTATCTAGGTTGCCACACACATTTGAGCTGAACTACCATTCACCCCCACACCACCCAAAGGTATCATCCCATTGACATTTGAGTGGTCTGCCAAGTCTTGACTCAACCTGTTGAACACATGGGAAACCTTCAGATTCAGCACAGGCATTGTAGCCTTCTTCTCCAAAGGAACCCCCGAGTCACCCTTCAAAGGCACTCTGGACATCTTTCTATCCAGCCAAATACCATACACAGAACCAGATTCCTGGTGCATGCCTGACCCAGGATGCACACTGCATTCTTATGCACCCCGGTCGCTGCCTTCCAAACCCAACTCTTATTGCTTCAACTTTCCATTTTCACCCTGAACCTCTGTATCCTTGTTGATTTAGGATAATTTAAAATATATCCATATCATCATGAGTTAATATATTTATGGGTGATTGTAAATTTAACAACATAGATACCCTTTTGGGGTCTTATATGACTAAATTTTAAGGTGGTTAATAATATTTTATGAGACATTTATTCGGTTTTAGTATTAATACAAGATTTAGATACATATAAAAATTAGGTTTAATATGTGATTTAGTGTGAAGGTTATTTGGGAGGAATGTTATTATATTTTTCAGGGCATAAGTTGAAAGGTATGGATAATACTTAGGTTTTGTATATGAAATATTTTTGAGGTAATGAAGGTTATTTGGATAAAGGGTTATTATATTTTGGGAAAATAAGTTGATCCATATAGATAATCTTATCATTGAAAAGTAAATTGGTAAAATAATATTTAATATAATTTTGAATAATTTTATTATATTTTTAGGATTAAGAATATATTTTATTGTCTCTGATTTTATGTTCAAGTGTTTGATATTATTTTAGGGATAAAATATTAGGTTAATTTTTGGGCACATGTGTGAATATGATGATTATTACTTTTGAGTTTAGAAATTCAGCACGAAAGATTTTTATGATTGTGGTAGTTCAATTACTTTCAGGATAAAATTTAAGTTGATCATTTTTGGGATAAAATATTATTTTGTTTTTCCTTATTTTTAGGGTTTCCCTTCCAATTACACATTCATAATAAGTATTTTTCTTATATTTTCTTCTATATGCCTCAATTAAAAATATCTTGAAATGAATATGTTACTCTTTTACATTCATTTCTAATGAAAATATATCCTTTTACATATATTATGGATTTATAGTTAATATACTACCTTTCTGGAAATGTTTTCTTATTAATTCAATGTTATGGCATTATTCAATATGAAATATTCATTGAATATGTTCTTATAAATTGATTTATTCCATCCTGTTATTTTATTATATTATATTTCCTATTTATTTTATGGGTATTTACATTTCTTTTTTATAATCTCCTTTTCAAACTATTTTTAATTTATAAATTATGATGTTCTTACGGGTTTCTTTGTCTCAATTATCATTCCTCAAGCAATATTTCATATTATACACACATTCACTTTTATCTAATGTACTTTCATCTCCATTGAAATCTCCCATCATACATTACATATTATACAAGGTATCTATAATTCCATTTTAGATTCTCTCTTTCATTGGATTTTGATTCATATGTTACCAAAGTTGTAATGGTTTTTAATGGCTCAATCTCTTTTCCTTGAGTTATAATATTTCTTCATTAACCATGTTCTTATATGATTAATTTATTCTACCATTCTCTTTATCAAATAGAATTTATACTTTTTCTCTAGGGAGATTATATTTTCATGTCATGTTCTTATTATTTAATAAATTTGGGGTTTTTTAAAATACATCATTAAAAATTATTTCCTATAGAGTTATTGACTATTTTTCTCCTTTATTTCCATACTATTTATTCCCATAAATGTTTTATTTTCTTATTTTTTAAGATAAATATATGTATTATTATAATTCATTCAAATTTTATATTATCTCTATTCAAAAGAAAATATAATATTTCTTTTATCGATGTGGTTTTCCCTAAAATAATTTAAAGACCCTAAATAGTATTTCCTTCCTCTTCTATATATTTATTTTATCTTCCAATCCACATTTCTTATATTTACCTTTATTTATTTTCATGGTTCCATTATTTAGGCTTCTTTTGAAGTTATGGTTCCTCTTTCACACCTTAAAATGGATTTTGGAAATGTTTTAATGTATTACTTTCCTTTATAAAAACCTTCTCATAAATACCAAAAAAAATAATTACAATTGAGAATTATAGTAAATATGTGATTTTTTCTAATAATAGTTACCATATATTTTCATTTGGAAACTATTATTAGATCTATATTAATAGAATGTTATCATTTGTTATAGGAAGAAAGTATTATGGAATAATACATCAATGAATAGTAAAATTTTAAGGAGTTATATTCTTAAATAGTAGGTTGTTGTGATATTTTACTTGTTTTGTTAAAAAATATTAGATTTGGAGAAAGAAATATCTTTAGGTGTGAGAATGTGATAACCTAATTTTTTTATAATAAATCGCTTTTATGGTTTATTAATATTCATGAATATGAATTTGTATATTTAATTTAAACATGGATATATGTTAATATCATATATAAGAAGATATTTTATAATAAATTATATATTAACTATTCATTTAAAATTATTATGTTTACCTTATCACATAAAATATGTTTTATTTAAAGGATAAACGTATTTCCTTATCATGATTTGTATTTTTTCAATCTAAATAATTATTTAATAATAGAATATTTTATAATTAGATATTCATGTTAATTATATGGATTCATTTATATTAAAAAAAAAATTATTATGGTATTGAACAAGAATATGACATTAAATTTGAAAAGGAAATAGTTTTTATTCTAAATAAATTGTTTTTCTATGTACTATATGGTTTTCATTAAATATTATATTTTAAAATTTTATAAATTTAATTTGATAAAACTAACTTCATCTTTTATATCCGAATATTGAAATTATCTTAATATATTTTTTGGTATTTTTTAAAGAAAGATTATTTTCTGGTGAATGGTAAAAAAACAGTTTTTATGAATATCATATCTTTTATGAAATCTTCATGATATAAAAATGAAATAAATATTAATAAAACTTATTGGAAATATAATGCATTATTTTATAGTCATAATATCATATACATATTATTAAATTAATGTATATTAATTTTTATATAATTATTAATATGAAAACATTTCTTGGTGCTCATGTAGTGCTTGCCCAATATTGGAAAAGTAAAACTAATGACTTTAAGATATAATTTAGGATGTAATAAATATTTTATCTATCATAATATTATAAAAATGATTACTAATCAACAATTTTTATATATATTTTTAAAATTTAAAATTATATAACAATATAGTTATCCAAATGCTTACCCAGCGCTTATGCAAGGTAGAAAAAGAAAAAAAAATTATCTTAAAAATGTTATCATGATATAAATAGGAATAAATTTTGTGTCGATGGTTTGATAAGATTAAATTTATGAATAATTAAATATATTTAGGTCATTAATTTATTTTTAATAATATTTAAGTGGATAATTATTCAAAATTATTGTGCAACGTCGATATAGCGCTTATGAAAATATAACAAAAGTTAAACGAAATGGTTTTAGAAATATTTTAAATGGTAATATTACGATAAAATATTGATTTTCCTGACTTCTTGGTATAAATATAATACCAAAAAAAATTAATTAAATTATTAAATTATAATTCTATTGATATATAAATATTTTAAAATTCAATTTATTAAAATATACCTTGAAAATGATATTAATTGAGAATTTAATGTTAAAAATAATTCATAAATTAATAAAATGTAAAAATAACATTATATTAAGTCAATAAGAGATGTTTAATAGTGAATAATGTCATATATTGTCCATTTATGAGTCACTTTCCATTTTCAAATTACTTTCTTGACTTTTAAAGATTAAATATTTGAGAAAACATCATCAAATTTTTCCTATAAAGGGGACTCATTCTATCATTTCCAAAAAAAATATCAATTTTATTTTCCTCCATGTATTACTCACATATAAATCTATAAAAATATCTATACATGTTTATATGTATCCTTACATAACAAAATTCTTTTCCCTTTAGGATTTATACTTAATTTGAAGGTGACGATTCAAAGAGCATAATAAGAGTTTCCTAGGAACTTCTCCTTTCTTATTTATAATCATTTATCTTAAAACTATTTTAAACCATATGTTATTTTTCTACCATTATTCCATTAATATTATATTTGAATATATTTGAACCATTAATGATGATAGGTTGTTTATTACCTCGCACTGAACTCTTTTTCATAAGTTGTTATAATATCAAAATGCGAGTTATTCTAAAATTGTGTCATTTCATTTCAACTCTTATCTTACACATTTAATTTAAATTAGTAATCCTTTAAAGTAAACTTAAAAAATTATTTTCATTAAAATATAATTTTTTTAATAAAACTCAAATATTTATTGATTTTTTCTTTCTTTTAAACTCTTTCAAAAAACATCGCTTATTATGGTCGATTTATGCAACCTAAGTAACCAATGATGTTTTCATAAACATATATGTTTCATGTAAATTAATAATAATTTATTTCATGATTGAGAAAAACACTAATATTCAATTAATTTAATGGTTATAAATATTTAATGGTAAAATAACCCTCATAAAAATGAAATTAAATGTAAACCATCATTGTCATTTTTAACTGTTAAAAAAGGCTTATCAAGGAATATTTTCTAAATAGTGAATATTTCATAACCTATTGAACTCATTTTCATTTATAGTGATGTGAAAAAATTACCTTGAAACTCATATGACTTATGGAACCATTGGATAATGACCATTTACATTTAAAATTATGATGCAATAGTTTTGTACATTGCGAAACAAACAACTTTAAAATGACCAATATAAATAATATCATTTGGAACGTGAATGAAATATGATAATAAATGAAATAATAAGAATAATAAAAAATATATTAACATAATAAAGGTTCGTAATTAATTTAATAATTAATATAATTTCACTATTAATGAGGGAATATGATGCATAAGGTGAGTCTTGAGTCATGGTAAAGGGATTCTTAGCTCAATTTTCCTTTATTGAGTTATATACTTTATCCAATGATATACTATCTGAATATTATATTAATTATAACATTAATTGTAAATATTTTATTCCAATTTTTTTTTGGATTTTCACTTATTTAACATAGTATATTTCTTGATATATTCTAACTTCACATGTTATGATCATTATTGTGGTATCTTTTCAGATCTTGATTTGAATCGAGATTTACTATGTCTAAATCTCCATTTGGTGAGATTTTATATTATTTCTATCTAAAACCCTATATATTTTATTCTCCATTATGTACTTATTATTTATTTCATGTATTCAATTCTCTATAATTCTATTATTTATTAATATCATATTATATTTTATTTGACTTAATTTATAAAATTATAAAAGAAATGTCTTTATTACACACTTCCTAGGTGACTGAATTTTCCCTCTTTATTCATTTTCTCTATGAATGTTTCTTTGTAAGTTTCCATTATTTTAAAAAATAATTTATATTCTAATTTTTTATAAATTATTTCCTTTCTAATAAATGTTATTAAAAATATAATGGGTTTTTTTTCAAAACTATTGTTTTAAATTTTAAAGTATTTATTCACAAATAAATATCTTTATCTATGTTTTAATTAATAAACTAGTATTTTTTTGAAATGGATCTCTATTTATGGTTTAGTTTACATATTGATAGATGTATGTTATAAATGAATCTTTCAGGGAATTTTTCCATGATATAATTAAATTAAATCTATTAAATGTTGTTTTCAAAATATGGTACTTTGGGATTATAAATGAATTTAAATGAGGGTGAGATATAGATATCTAATGAATCAGGTAATGTTTTATCCTTTATAGAAATGTTTTTGGAATTAAATATTTGTTATTTAATTATGAGTGAATATTATTGAACATGAGTGATAAATATAATTTCCCAGGGTTCCTTAATGGTACTTTTATACTTGTCTATGTATTTTAAATGGAAATATTAGTATTTCATAAAATAAAAAGTTTATGTTTTGAGAAAAAGGAAGTTTATAATCTTTTGAAAGGAAAATGTTTGTATTTTAATGGATGTTTATGATCATATAGAAATGTAAAGTTCTCAAATGTCATTAAGTTTTCCCAAATAACTTTCAAAATGAATTCATTTCATTATGATTGATTATGATCTTTCTTTATGAATCCGTTTTTGAGAAAATAATCTAGTTTTATATTTGAAACTAAATTTTATATAAGTTAGAAGTTATGTATTCAAAATAAATACTTTTGAATGACTTTAGAGTATTTCAATGTCCTAAAGGGTTTTTTATTTCTGTTATACCCCTTATTGAGATTTATGTCTGCATCCAAATTTTTCAACTAACTTTTACAAGGCTTGAGGATGAGTAGGAATGAGTATGACCTAAAAATTTTGGTTATTAGGTTTCTAACTTGAATAAAGCAGTGTAGAATTTGAATATTTTTTTAGAGGAAAAATATTCATTGGGTGTAATAAGTATAGGTTTTTTATGTAAATATTTTTCCTAATTCTCTAAATCAATTAACCTAAAAAGATATTGGAAATGGTAGTGTTTTTTTGTGTTTGTTCCCTAGAACCTACTTATGTTTACATTATGATAACATATTTTTAATATTAATAAATTCTTTATCACTTAATGATTTTTCTTCTATGTAAAATAGTATATGGTAATTTCTTTAGAGTAGTTTTCACACTAAAAGGTAATAGTAGTTCCCCTCTATGATGAGAACCCAGAAGTACCATGAATGTATTCTTAAATATCTATTCAATGGCCAAATGAAATCATTTTTGGGACACAAATGATTAAGGATATCAAGGGTGGAGACTAATAAGACTTTGAGGCACCATCTCATAGTGTAATCCCTTGGTAATATCCTATGTATGATATTATGAGAAAGAGACCCACCCGTAGTAAATCCACATTTATATGTATCATTGGATATTAAGATCTATGTATGTGAGTATTGGCCCTTAAAGATTAAAAATTATTATTAATGTGTCTTATAAGTCACGTACTTTGATGTATTGAAAAAAAACATGATGACATATGTTTGTGGTGTGGTAGAATATATTGGCTGCATCATGAGTAATATTTCAATAATGAATAATGTGAGAAATTATTTTTACCTTATGTTATTTAATGAAAGATGATATCTCAGGACCTTTGATTGAAATGATATAGCATAAATTAATCTATGGACATTTTTTATAGGCAAGTTTGATTTTTGAAAAGTCAAAAAAAGAAACATCAAGAACAGTGTTTGATGGAACCAGCAAGTGACCTTTTTGATTAGAGATATCATGATAAAGAGATTATATTACATAGTAAAAATATGTATGAGGTATTATTTCATTAAAACATTAAATTCTTTCTCTATAGGTTACTTTGCATGGTGCTAGATTCTATCCTTGGACTTTAAGCCTCTTCACCTAATGTCATTGAGAAAAAGTCATATTGGGACACACGCTAAGTTTATCTAGAATCTCAATTAAATCATATATTTTTATTTATTATTTAAAAATTTGAATAAATATTATTTCCACACATTATTTAATAATTATCCATGTTCGTTTAATCACATATATTTTGTCACCAATTAATTGAGAGAATATAATGTGTGCAGAATTTTTAATAAATATTTATTTTCTATTTAGATAATATAATTTTTATTTATTTATTGGTGAATAATGGAATGATATATATTTATTAAATAAATAGTCATTATTCAAGGCCTGATTAATATCATGGAGGAATGGTGAACCAAGTTTATATGTCTCATGATAAATATTATATATTAAATATTAATTTTACTAAATAATATTTAATTTAATTCATGAGTTTAGAGAACACCAAGATATAATATTATAATTATTATATATATATGGGTTTCCATAGTGATTAAATAAATAATAAAGGTCACTGGTATAATTATTTATTTCTAACCCTAGTGGTATATAAACCCAACTATATTAATTTTCAATAAAGCCAATTCATTTTGTTTTGTGAACAATGAAATCCGAAGAATACTCTTGATACCTTAGAGAGCATCCTTATCCAAGTACACTCCCAAGAACAAATATAGATCTTCTTCCTTCTTTTAATCTCAAGTCGATAGAGATTGAGGAGAATCCTTTGGAAGTGATTCTCAAGTCGATCAAAGGAAAATGATGCAAGCAATATAATCTACCATTTTAGCACTCAAAGATTCCTATAATTATGTTAAACGATTTTTTTAACACATGTGAATCACCGATGGAGGGAAACTAATATTTATTTTTACAATGAAATGATGGTACGATATAGATCCATTATCAGATTCATCAATAAAGAAGTAATTTCACTCAAGGTAATTCTTTAATTTCTTAAATTAATTATAAATAATATGTGATGATTCTATACTTTGGTTCATTTGATTATCCATTTTCTATATTCATTGATTTAATTCCATTGATAATAAAATTTATCATCATGTAAACCTCTAATTAATAATCAATCATGAAAAAAATAAAATTTAGTCATGACCCATCCTCCGCTTCAACTACAACTAGAACCTACAAGTGGTATCAGAGTGGTATCATAATTATTTATAATTATTTAAAGTTAATTAGTTGATTTAGTCATTTATTAATGGTTTTCAATTCCATTTTAATCATTATTTAATCCAAATTGTGAGAACTTATTTATTTATCTTTGTTGCAAATAAATATAATCAAATCAATTAATTTTATGAACAAAATAAATTTGAAAATCTCATATGGATGTTTCAATGAGTCTAAGTAGATATCACAAAATTACATTCCATGTAACCATGAGGTACATGTCATTTAACAATGTTTAATGAACCATTAATTAATTTGGAATTAATTTATGTTGTTTGTACATATTACACATGGTGAATTTAATTATACATTGTGTGTTAATTGGGCCATCATAGGACAGAGTCAAATAGTGTACACATCTTGTAATGTCTATACACAACATGTATTCCTTTAGTCATAGATTGGACATTTATCTTCCTATATAACCTACATTAATGGTGTCCATGTAACTTAGATAATACACACCATGAAGCCCATGTACACATCATTTACTCCAAAATTTTCTATTACAGGGTTACATGGTGATTCCCCAAGAGTGTGTCACAGATATTTGGTGAGAATAATACTCTCTGTGTTTCTTAAATGTAGATGTTGTTTAATTTTACCAAATTATATAGTATGAAAATTAATTTATTATAATATAAAAAACTTATCAATAAGTACTTTAATATGGCCATTAAGTTAATAAGACACACCATGTGATGTAATTTTTATATATAAAAACGTTTAATTAATTTTTGTGTAATTTTTTAATCTATATATCAAATATTAGTCATATTATAGTTATTACTCTATATGCATTGAAGCATTACACGCTACATAAAAATAGAAAAAATCATGTAAATCATGTGATCATTAATTTTATAATACATTTCAATATATTAAAAGATAATTTGTGTATGAAATATGTCATAAAAGTAAACAGTATATAAGTATAATACACATTGGGTAGTTCCGACGGGTACTCACCATATTTCCTCCAAGGTGAATTTTTTTACACAGTCAATTTTAAATAAATTTTTTTATTTTTTTATAATTTTTATGAATGATAATATCAAGGAAATACATATGATAATTTAGATAAAATAGTTTATTAGTTAAGGAAGATAATTATTTGATTTGATCATGATTTATCTTAAATAAGAATGACTAGAATTGAATGATATTTTTTTAAAATGTGTAATTTGTTTCATGCATGTGGATGATCATGAGATAAGACCTGACCATTGTATGTGATTTTTTTCATTTAATTTATTATTAAATTAAATTATTGGCATGTGTTTCATCTCTCATATCATTATGTAAGGGAATGTGTGTCTATTATTTCTTTTATAAAAACCCCTTTACCAATATTTTGGTTTCCCTTGAAAACGTGTGAGTAAAAGCATATATAATGAATAGATCTCCCAGGAGAATGGAATAAGTTTGTGCTTGGAGCTGAGGTGAAACCAATCCATGAGAGATGCATAGGAGGACATGTGGAAAGCTACAACATGACACTTAATCCATTCAAGGTGTTTTCCCCTAGGTTGATGTTTAGTTTATCATCTACTAGATAAATTAACCATTATTAAAATATCCTAATCATACCAATTTATTATTTTATTTCTATCAAGTTTCATGGTTATTTTGTTGTGGTTTCTTTTCATGATCACCTGAATTAATGAATTAACAGTCATACAAGATAGAACTAAAATAAATTGTCATATACGTAAATATTATCTAATACATTATTAATCACTTAAGTAAATACACTAAGTATTAACATGAATTTAAAAAAGATTATAATTTTAAATTTACACATAAAAGATAAAATCTCTCGATTATATATATTAATTAGGTATAGCTTTCCACTAATTCAGTTAAAATTGAACCATAGTTCAAATTTCTCCAAATTTGGGGTGCATAAAATTATTGGTGAATTCAAACTTGATGTTTTGTGTTGAAATAAATTAGTTCACATCAAGGGTAAAATTACAAATCAATACATTATGTAACTGAGAAGAAAGGTTTGAGGAAATCCAATTTAAGTATTTCGGGATTGGATAGTCCACTCGACAGATTAAGGAACTATGAGTTAATACTGTTGATGTTTGGAATTCCTACCTAAAATCCATAAAATTGTTTGAACAGTCAAAGTTGGGGTGATGAGAAGGGTGATATGGATCCTTGACGCTAGAATTTCCTTAAAATATGATATTCTAAAGATAATGGTGAGGGATATTGAGTTTTGATAAAATAGTGGGAGAAAAAAAAAATTAGTATTTATTTATTTGTCTAAATTTTATCGGATAAAGTAATAAAACTTTACTCATTTTATTTTTTAAAAATAATAAAAAAAATTTTTTAAACATATCACAGTTATCCATACTAAATTAGGACAACCTTCTCAATGGCACAAATTTCCAATAGTGTAAAAGGTTCTTATGCATCATTCAATACCATTAAAGGATGTTGTATATGTTGGAAGAACTTATTCCTGACACACCCAGTAATGTGGCTAGTGCGAAAGTATTATCTCTATATGAGAAATATTTTTACAATGCTATAGATGTTCAGGGTTTCATTCTATCATCCAAGACCAAAGATATTTTGAAGCAAACATGAGGACAAGTATGTGTATAGCATGATGTCTCACCTTCCGGATCTTTATCAAGAGATAGAGAGACAAGATAGATATGAGATCTCCAATAATTTTTTCAAAACTTATCATGGAGATTATACACCATCAGGGCCTCATGTAGTCAATATTATTGGATACATTGAATGCTCAGATGCCTTAGGGATTAAATTCTTAGATGAGTTATGCACATATCACATACTTTCCTCACTACCCAAGACCTTCTCTAGTTTTATTGTTAATTACAACATAAGAAATAATGAGAAGAATTTTTCAGAACTTATTACTCTGATTTTATAAGTGAATAAGAGCATGGGGAATGAAAAACACATATTCTTTATGGTGAATAAGAAAAATGAGAACATGGAAAAGGGGCCTAAGAATTATAACAAGTTTAAATCTCCCAAGAAATTTTATTTCGGAAAGAGGAATACATAGAGGTAGGGTAAGTAAACTGAGGTAGTATGTTTTTTATCTACCAAGAAAGGACACTAGAAAAGAAACTACACTTATAAGAAAGGGTAAGCTAAAGGTTCATTCATTATCGAGGGTAATCTTTCAATATCTATACATGGGGTATTAGATACAACTTTTTGTGATCACATCTATATACAAATGAAAGAACCAAGTAGATTCTAAAATATTTCTAGAGGAGAGGTTTATTTTTTAGATACCAATGGTGTAAGGATGGATGCTTTATACATTTTTTACTACCACCTTTCATTTAAGATAGAAATGATATTGGTTTTAAGGGATTTTTATTATGTACCAACTGTTACCAAGAATATAATTTTTGTATCACACCAATATGCATATGGTTTTATTTTCATGTTTGAAAAAAAAATTATAAAGACAAAATATGTTATGTTATGGAACATTTAAATAATTTTTTTATTTATTAAATTATAAAAATTGAGTATTGAAAATAAATAATGAATCATGCTCACATGCCTCATATGAAACCCAACTATGGAATCACCGTATTGGTCATGTAAAAAAGAAGCATTTGAAAAATATCTGTAAAGTTGGTTATTTATATTCTTTTGAGTTAAAACCACTTAAAATATTTCATGCTTATTTATAAAGAAAAATGACCAAACCACCATTCGGTGGACAGGTTGAAAGGGAGACATATCTTTTAGGATTGGTGCATATTGATTTGTGTAGATTGTTTCCAGTATAAGATAGAGGTTGGTATTCATAACGTTTACTGATGACTTGAGTAGATATGTCTATGTATAATTTATGTGTTATAAGTTTTAGTCCTTTTAAAATTCAAATAATTTAATAATAAAGTTGAGAATGAACTTGGAGAGAAGATAAAAAATCATGATCAGATCGAGGTGGTGACTATCTTAACCAAGAATTTATTGAATTTTTAAAGGTCTTTGGGATTTTATCACAAGTCACTCAACATTACGCACCATAAGGGAATGGTTTTAGTGAATGTTGGAACCATACTGTGTCAGGCATGGTATGGTTGATGATGATTTAGGTAGATAATCCATTATACGTTTAGGTACATGCATTAAAAACTGTGGCATATACACAAAACTGAGTACCAACTAAAGTGTAAAATATAATTCCTTTTGATTTATAGAGTGGAACAAAGCCCATTTTCTCACATACACATGGATGGTGTTACAAAGAATTTTTTTAGGCCTTCTCTGACAACAAACTAACACCTCAGGGCCAAATGTGTATCATTTTAGGGTACCCCAAGGAAACAAATAGATACTACTTATACAAAACCTTAGACAAGAAAGTGACTATCACAAAAAATATATATATTTATTGATAGGTATAACATACTTAAAAAGGATAGTGGGAGAAATATTGACTTCGATGAAGTTTATTCTCATGATACACAAGAGTTGGTATATGAACAGATTCCACAGGTCCCCTTGGAAGAAGTAGTTCCTGAAATATAAGTACTACTTAGAATCACTAGATAGTTAAGGGAAATAGATAGATATAGTTTTCTAGTCACTAAAGATGGTTACTTGTTATTGGTTGGAAATTATGAGACTCTCTCTTAAAAATGGGTATTAGATATCTTATAATCTATAAGATTGAAAGAATCCATCAATTCTAAAATAGATTTCATGTATCTGAATCAATTTTTGGTTTTTGTCAATGTTCTAGTTTATGTAAAGCCTGTAGATTGAAAATGGGTATTCAAGAAAAAAATGGAAATGGAAGGTAAATTGAATACCTATAAAACATGGTTAGTGAATAAAGGGTTTAAAAAGTGTCAAGGATTTAACTACAATGAGACCTTTTTATTAGTTTTCGTGTTTAAATATATCAAAGTTCTACTTGCTACAATATCTTACCATGACTATGAAATTTGGAAGATGGATGTCAAAATAGATTTCCTAACCTTCCAGAATCTGTTTACATGAAAAAATCAGAAGGGTTTGTGACTCTAGGTGATTCCAAAAGGATGTTCAAGTTATATATATCTATTTATGGATTGAATCAAGCATCCAGATCATAAAACATTCAATTAGATGAAACAATAAAAAAAAATCTTTAATTAATAATAAATGTGATCCTTGTGTTTATAATATTTTTAGTGGGAATGTGATCATTATTTTAGTAGTATATGTTGATGAGATCTTGCTTATTTGATATGACATACCGTTCTATCAGTATTCTAGGGACTGGTTGAACAAGTGTTTCTCCATGAAGGAATTTGGGGAAACAACCTATATTCTAGGAATAAAGATCATTCATGATAGATCCAAAAGGCTTCTTGGACTAATTCAAAGTACATACATTGGATAGACACTAAAAAAATTTAGTATGGAACAATACAATAAGGGATTGGTTTCAGTGCCACATGGTATACATCTTTCTTAGAAAATATTTTCTCATACACAACTAGAGAAAGAGTTATTAAGTCATATCTCATACTCTTTAGTAATAGGATTGATCATGTATGACATGTCATGTACTAGATTTGATGTTTCCCATACATTGGGAATGGTAGTAATATATCAAGAAGATATAGGAGAATGACATTGGTATGCTAGTAAGGCTATCCTCAAGTATCTGTTAAGAACTAAGGATATTTTTATGGTTTATAGAGAAGATGATGAGCTAGTAATCAGGGGTTATACTTATGCTAGTTTTCAAATAGATCAGAATGAACTAATGTCTTATTGAGGATATGTTTCTATTTAAACTAATGAGCTGTGATCTAGAAGAGTTCAAAGAAACCGATTGTCACTGATTCTATAGTGAATTTTGAGTATATAGAGGATTGTGATACAGTAATGGAAGATTTTTGGATCCAAAACTTTTTCTATGGCCTTTATGTGGTACCTAGAATTAAAGACCCTATCACTATGTGTTGTGATAATACTGTAGTGGTGGGTATTTTAAAATTACCAAGGTCGCACTAATGGAAAAAGAACATACTTTAGAAGTATCAACAATTGAGGGATTTTTATCAATAGAGTGAAGTTATAGTATGAATACTCACCATAGAGTAAATTGTGGCAGATCCCTTGACTAAATGAATATCTCAGAAGAAGCCTAAGTATCATGTGAGTGCTAGAAGACTGAATGTTTTTAGCAGTTAGATATAGTGAAAGTGGGAGTCTGTTGGAGTTGGTGCCCTAGAAACAAATTTTGTGTACTTTATAATAACCTATTTTGAATATTCAAAAACTCATTATCGCATTACAATTGTTCTCATAAGTGAGATACTATGTGATAATTTCATAAGATTAGCTATCGCACTAAAATGTCATTGCAGTTCCCCACTATGATGAGAATCCTGAAGTTTCATGAAAGTATTATTAAATATATGTTCTATATCTAGATTAAATCATTTGATAGACATAAATGATTCAGGCTATTAGGGGTGGAGACTCATAGGACTTTGAGGCACCTTCTCATGGTGCATACCCTTGGTAATATCCAGTGTTAGATAATATGATAACAAGATCCACCAATAGAAAATCCAAATTTTTATGTGTCATTGGATCTTCCTATTTTTGAACATGTTTTTTGATCCTTATATATTAATATTATAATTAATGAATGTTATAATTCATGTACTTTGATGTATTTATGAAAACCATGATGGAACATGTTTGCAGCGTGATATGATATTTTGGGTGCGTCATGAGTTATACACTATTAATGAATAATGTGAGAAAGTTTTTTTCTATTCTGTTCTTTAAAGGATGTTAATATCTTAGTCCATTTGAAGGAAATTATATAGCCTAAATAAATCCAAGGCCATGGTTTTCTATATTCAAGTTTGATTTCAGGAATGTCAATGAAAGAGACATCGATCATATAGGTTGATAGCATCATCATGAAACCTACTTGATTTGAGATATCGAGATAAAGGGATTATATAACATAGTAAACATCCATATGAGGTATTATTTCATTGAGGTTTTATTTTCTTTCTCTTTGGGCACATTGGCATGTTGTTAAATGCTAACATTAGACTTTGGGATATTTAGCCTAATGCTGTTATGAAAGAGGACTAGAGGGTCACACGCTAAGTGTATCTAGTATCTCAGTTAAATAATATATCATTATTTATTATTTAATAAGTTGAATAAATAATATTCCCACATGTGGTTTAATAATAATTCAAATTTTTTTATCGCATATATTCTATCACTGGTCATTTGAGAGAATATTATGTGATAAGAATATTTAATAAATATTTATTTTCTATATAGTGAATATAATATTTATTTATTTATTAGAAAATAATATAATGATATTTATTTATTAAATAAATATTCAATATTAAAGGATTGATAAATAATTTGGAGGGATGGTAGACCAAGACTATAGGTATCGTGATAAATAATATATATTGAATATTACTTGAATAAATATTATTTAATTTAATTCACATGTTTAGAAAATGTCAATAAATAATAATAATAATATTATTATTATAGAACTAGAGTTCCACATGGATTAAATAAATTATAAATGGAACTTTTATAATTATTTATTTCTAAACCTAGCAGTATATAAAATAAGTTATATTATTTTTCAATAGAGCGAGTTCATTTTGTGTTGTGCACAATGAAATCTAGAGAATCCTCTTGAAGCCCTAGAGATATTCCTTCTCTAAGAACTCTCCTAAAAATAAAGAGTGATATTCCACTACATTTCACTCTCAAGTCTAGATAGATTAAGAAGAATCCATTGGGAAGTGATTCTTAGGCTGATTAAAGGAGAATAATGAAAGTGGTAGAATCTACCATGCTAGCACCTAGATATTACTATAGTGATGTTTGAAGATTTTTGGAACACGTGTGTGTAAATTATAGAGAGAATCTAATCATTATTACTATGATTCAATGATGTTACTATGTAGATCCATTATCATATCCATCAAAAAAGTAATAATTTCAGGAAATTTAATTCTTTAATTTCTTAAATTAATTATAAATAATATATTATGATCATGTGATTCGGTTCTGGAATTTACCTATTGTCTATATTATTTAATTCAATTTCATTTAAAATATTGTTAATATTCATGTAAATCTTGGAATAATCATTGATTAGGAAAAAAAATAGTGGTACATGACCCATCTGATGCTTCCGTTATGCCCGAAACCTACAAGTGTTTCATTGTTTTCAATGAATCATGTAATTATTGGATGGTTAAGTTTATGTATTTACAATTGGTATCAAATAAGAGTTCAAATAATTTTATAGGTAATGATTTTATTGGTTAAGGATAATTTAAGAGTTATGGATATCACATTGGGTTAATAATTTTAAGGGTGATCATAAATTCCAAGGCATATATACCCATTTAATGTCTTATGTGATTGAATTTTATAGAGTTTAATGTTATTTTAGGATAAATTTATTGGGATTTAGAAATATTACATGATTAAGGTATATGTAAAACATAGGTATTATATGTTTTTTAGTATGAAGGTTATTTGGGAGGAATGTTATTATATTTTTAGAATATATGCTAAAAGGTATGGATAATCCATAGGGTTTGTATATTATTTGATGTAGAGGTAATTATGGTTACTAAGACAAATTATTATTTGATTTTGTGAAAATAAGATGATAAGAATATATAATCTTAAGATTGAAAAGTAAATTTGGTGAAAAGTTATTTAATTTTTTTTTGAATAAGTTTTCTATATTTTTTGGATTATAGTACGTATTTGCTAGTGTGTGACTTTAATTTCAAGTGGTTAATATTATTTGAGGGATAAAAGATTAAGTTAATTTTTCAAATAATATGCTATCAAGGTGATCATTAATTTTGTGTTTATATATTTAATAATAAATATACTTATGATTATTGAGTTTCAATGAATATTATGATTAACTTGAGTAGTTTTTCTAGGAGAACATGTTATTACGGTTTTCCTGATTCTTAGTGTTTCCGTTATAAGTCTTCATTCTTATCAAGTAATGTTATTATATTTTTTCCTATATATATAATATAAGATCTTGAAATGAAAATTTTACTCTCTTACATTAATTTATAAGGAATTTATGGTCTATTTTCCTCTCTTATGGATTTATATTTCACACACAATGTTGTTTGAAAGGGTTTTTTGTTGATTCAACTATATTTTATTGATAAATATACTCTCTTTATTGAATATGTTATTCTAGGTTGGTTTATACCATCCTATGATTGTATTATATAGTATTTTCTCTTCATTTTATAGGGATTTTCATTTATTTATCATAATTTCCTTCTCAAATGATTCCAAATTTATGAATTATGATGTTCATATGCATTAATTTCTCTAAACTTTTATTCATTGGGCCAAGTTTCATATTATACATACATTCACCTTTACATGGTGTAATTATTGATCCATTGACATCTCCTATCATGATTAACATATGATTAAAGGCATTTAGAGTTCTATTTTAGGTTGAATCTTTTGTTGTATTTGTATTCATACGTTACCAAAGTCATAAAGGTTTTTCTTAACTCAATCTCTTTTCCTTAAGTCATAAACTTTATTCTTTGACTATGTTCTTATATGATTGATATAATCTCTCATTTTCATTCCAAAATGTTATATCTAATTTTTATTTGGGGAAATTAAATTCTCATGCGGTGTTCATCTTCTTTTCTAAATTTTTGTTTTTATAAAAAAATATTATAAATTATTCTCTACCTATTTATTGACTATTTTCTCTTTAATTTCTATATTATTACATACTATAAATGTTTCCTTTTCTTATTTTGATATATAAATATAAATTCTACTCTAAAGTATTCTAATTTCATATTCTATAGATTCAAAAGTAAATGTTATATTTATTTTATCAATGTGAGTTTCCTTAAAAACTTTCAAATAGACTAAATGGTATTTCATGTTTATTATATATATTTATATTATCTTCTATTCTATATTTCTTCTCTTTAACTTTATTTATTTTCAAGGTTCTATTATTCAGGATCATTTTGAATTTATGGTTTTTAAAGAACTCTTTACCCTTGAAATTAACTTTGAAATTTTTGTAATGTAACACCATGAAAAATTATTTTAAAAGAATAATATGTTCGTTGTCTTTCTTAACATGAAATATTGAGATTCAAGCATAATGTGGTATCCTATAAAAATATTATTTAAATTTCACTATTGTAACATATATATTAAATTGGTGGTTTATATAGGAATAACAAAATTTTATAAAATATTTATATATGTTTTTTATTGAAAATTTATTGATTAACTCATAATAAATAAGTACTCAATTTTCAAAAAATTCATTTTATACTTCATAAATATTTTTTCTTAAAAAAAATTGTTTTTATTGCATTTTGTGTGTGAAAATTATAATTAATTTATATGTTTACTTAAATTTTATTTGAAGAAATTAATATCATTTTTAAATCATAATGTTAATATTATATTAGAGTGAATTTTTT
Organism: Viscum album; assembly: GCA_963277665.1. NCBI lineage: Eukaryota > Viridiplantae > Streptophyta > Magnoliopsida > Santalales > Viscaceae > Viscum > Viscum album. The sequence goes on along the minus strand of OY728155.1, from coordinate 1,495,864,329 downwards.
ATATTTTTCTAAAATTATTTATTTTTATGCGAGTAGTGAAAAATATTGATTTTTATAAAATTTTCATTTCCTTTTATTAAATAAAGTAATTTAAAAGTGCTATTATGTTTTAAATTTTATATTAAAGTAATATAATTCTTCTCTAATTTTTAATAATATAATTAATTATAAATTAATTATCATTATATGTTATTTTGGAATAAATTCATTTTTTGGCTTAAAAAGCAATTTTCTATAAATTATTTTTATGTGTACAATTTGTTTTTATCATAATAAATTAAATTAATACCAACTAGTTAATAATTATAATTAAAGTTTTAGATAATATATTCAATAAAATATTTCTGCAATCACCTAATAGTAATTTCTAGGTAAATAATTAAAGTAAACTTAGTTTTATATTTAAAATGCATTTTTATATAATCATGTTTTTATTGTGTTTTCCACGCTTATGTTAAAATTAAAAATTTTCCATTAAAAATTTAAATTTGAAAAAATATATTACATATTTTTAATAATCATGGATAAATTTTTTAATGAGGATATTTTCATTTTTTTTATAATTAAATAAAATACACTAAATTTTTTTTAATATGGATAAGGGTAAAACGAGTTTCTCAGGGGTTAAACTAAGAGATAAGGGTAAGATTTCTATATAAACTTGGTTAATTATTATTTTATAAAGTGATTTAAACCCTATGTTATCTTACATTTTAATTATTTAAAATTTGGAGCCACTTACAAAATAAAATAACATTATATTATTCAAATATTTTAAGTAATTCTATGTGTAACATCTCCCTCACTTATAAATGGGAATCTCCTCTCCTCCCTTATTCATGAATATTGAGCCTTATAAATCAGTAAATGCCTACCCAAAATCCTTCCAAGCTTATTTACCTTATTCCAATTTCCCACATATTTTCCTAAGATTAATATTTCATCATTTAATGTGTAATCCAAATGAGGTCTCATAGAGAGAGGATGTTAGATAACTTATGAATAAAGTAAGACATAAGTTAAGGGTTCTTAATCTCAATATGGTTTTGTTTTTGACATGTTTTTTTATGAATCTATTTATGTTTATTAGTTGAATAAAATTCTAATTTTATATATTTTATTATGAATAAACTTATGTTTATGGAATTTTATATTTTATTTCATGTTATTTAATTCATGGGACTTATGGCTCAAAAGTTATCAAAGTATCAAGGGTTTTATGTTACAAAATCACTTTTAACTGGGATTTTTTATAATTAAATTTTTTATAATGAAATTATATGATCTATCTTTCATAAATAATATTTATTTTATTCTTCAATTTTTATTTCTATAGATTACATGTTTCCTTTCATTTTTCTATCTCTAATTACTCAAAAGTACAAAAAAATGTTTCTACAGAAAATTGAACTTGTTTTTCTATTTTATCAGAGATATTTTCTTTCATTTCTATATTTTATTTAAAATTATTTCAATAATTCTTATAAATTTCTCCAATGGTTTATTAAATTCATTTTTACCCATATTTTAATTACTATAAAAAGGTTTAAAATAAATATTCTTATCATTTTCCAAATGAGGTACATTTTACAAAATACGTTAACTAAATCTTTGTTTTAACATAAACCACATGAACATATTTTCCCTACATCATGAATAATTTTTTATTTGAATCTAAAAATATAATATTTCATGGTTATTTTCAAAGAAAAAATTTTACTTAATGTTTTGTAATTTTTTATATTTTAAATAAGTGATTTCAAAGTTAATATGGTGTTTTCCTCATGAGATGTTTTAAGGATATTTAAATAGAATTTTAAATATGTGATAACATCCTTTGATGTTACTAATGATTCACTAGTGATATTATTCTATGATACCGTCCATATTATTTATTTGGATGGTTATTAATTATGACGATGAAATATTGATGAAACCCATTTTATTTTCCATGGGTTAAGCTATGATAAAATGATAAATGTTTTTATGATCTTGTGGAATGCATATGAATGGATTATAATTATATTATGATTGGGTTAATTATATACCTCCAATTTATTGGGTAAAAATATTGATGTTTTATGAGATCACATGGTACATGAGAGATTATTCCAAGCATTAAAAGGGTACATTTGAGGTCATCACAATATCAAAGAAATTATATAGGTGGTTATACCAAGCCTAACATGTTATGAATTTCTTGGTGGGTATCCTTCAAATAATATTTATATGATTATAATTATACCACTCTTTTATGAAACTATTTTATGCCAATATTATGCTCTTATGGATCATATTATTTTATTATGTTATGATTCATGTCTTATGAATTGTCAATTTTTATGGAATTAATCGTGATTTTGATCTATGAATTGTTGGGTATGATTTTGAAATGACAATCCCATGTTCTCATATCCGTATGATCATGTTATGATTAAAAATTATAATTGATTGATATCTCTCTTTTTTAACCTAACTAAGCATCTGATATCATCCTATATTGTGTTTCATTTTAGCCATGATGTGAGGAATGGTTTTTAAGTTTTATATGTCTAAGAATAGTTCTAGTTATAAAGAAAACAGTTTTCGATGATATATATATATATTATGTACCAATTTTTAATGTGTTGAAGTTTCTAAATACACTTAACCTTTATGGTTTTGGCATGGATATTAATGATATGTATTGAATATTAATCTAATAAGATGTAATATTTATTTATTTATTTATTAGATCTCCTCAGTTGGAATCAAATCAGGTTTAGTTATTTTTGAAAACTATGTTGAGGAAACATTAGTGAGAACCCTTATTATAAGACTATGTATCGAATGACATCCTAAGTCATTGTAAATAATAAAGTGTGGTTTTCCTAGAAAATATATATCTGTATGGATACTATAAAGTGGATTTGTTTATGGAACATATCCACCTAGGGATAATAACTCTTAATGGGGAAGATTTAGTATTAACTTGATTATCACAATTGCATGATAAGTGGTCTTAAGACTATACACCAAGATAAGAATTCCTATTGTATATGCCTGTGTTAATTCTCATTTTCTCTATGAATCATTTTTAAGGATTTGAAATAATAATGACCATGGATGAACTAGTTTAAAGCTAAGGTGTTATAGTTCAAATAAATGTGTCATTATTTAAATATCCTTTGAATGATTTTTCCATGATTATATTATTACTCCCTATGATTATTATTGTAATGAACCAAACTATTATGAAAGGAATTTTTTATAGTAATTTCATATAGTATAAATCACATAAAATCACTTATAGACTATAATAAAAACTTTATAAGTGAATAATTAGCGAAATAAGAGGTATTTCTATAAATTAAGGAACCTATAACAAAGGAATAGTAACATAACCTTTAAAATAGTAACATGACCCTTATGAATAGTAAACCAACCAATAGAATAGTTACTTAGACTCTAAAAATAAAAATAAAATTTAGGTATCTTATAAATAAAAATACAGTATAATTATATCATAATATAAGTAAATAAATGTTTTAAAAATTATTAATTAAGTGTTGGAATTTCTATAAGCCATAAATCTTTAATTACAATTATTTGATTAATTTAATAATTTAAAATAAAATTTATTTTCGAAAAAATTATTCATAAATTAATATTTTTATGTCTTGTGATTTTAAGATAATTTTATGGGACCTTAAGTAATTTTTCAAAGTGTAAAAAAATCAGTTATAATTTTAAAATATGTATTTTCTATATAAATGATGATTTTAATTAAAAAATAAATTACTTATAATTAGTAATTTTTTTATAAAATGGAGTTCATTTTTTAATTTTACATTTATAAAAATTATTATGGTGGATTTTTGGTTTTTTTCTAAAATACTGGAATTTTTATGAATAGTAAAATATGATAATTTATAATAAAAACTAAATACATGAATTTTCGAGTCATAGATGATGTAAGGATGATGTAAGCTCAAAATATCAAAAAATTATTGATTATTTTAATATATTTATCGATAATTCTCAAACTATTAATAGCCTTGATCCAAAAAATAATCTAATGAATATAATAATGAGAAAACGCCCCTCTCCTCCACTATAAATACCACCCATTGCCCCCACTTCTCCTCAAACCTCCCAAGATTTGATCCTTACCCAAATTATATATAATAATCTTCACTAGCACCTTCCGCATTTCCATTGTCTCGTACATTTATTTTAATATTTATTATATCATTTATTTGAATATTTTATTAATAAGCTAATCACCGCATCATCATTGTGTCATAAATAAATGTATTTATTTAATGTCTAAAAATTATAAAAAAACACCATGACTTAGTAAATATTTTTAGATTTATAATGACTATTTATAGTGAAAAATATCAATTATATAACACCACCTTAAATTTTTTTTAGTAAAAAGATATATGTTTATGTTATATTTCCCTTTACTTTAAATTAATTATTATAACATGTCATTTTCACACCCAAGTGGTTCTCAAATGCTAAAATTTCAACCTAAGAATTATTTTGATCATCCATGACTCATCCAACAGTATTATGACATGTGTTATGTTAGTTTTATATTATTATAATATTATTTTTTTACCCTTATTTAACTGATTTACCCTTTAACCATGGTAAATAAAAATAATTACTGAAGTTATTATTCAAAATGTCCAAAAATAAAAGGGGTCTATTTATATAATTTGGACCTTATGATTCCAAATATGGAATCAATTTTTCTAAATTCAAAATAGGGAATTTTAATAAATTAATTTTAAATTAATTCTTGTTGTCAAAACCAAAAGACGGGTTTTTAATAAGTAAAAACTATCAAAAGATTGACATGTGCTTATGTCCAATTTGAACATGAAATTACTTCCAATGACCAAAATAGTATTAAATGATAAAAAATAATCTAATTTAAATTTAAAACAAATTAAAAATATAATATTACTATTTAAATAAATTAATTGAAAATCCAGTTTTGAATTAAAATGCAGTATTTTTCACTATTCATTAAAATATGAATTTTATCATAAAAATACCAAAAATTAAACCAAAGTAAATTTTTATGTACCTTTTCCAAATAATAAGTTTTTTTTTCAAATATAATATATAAAGGTGTTAAAATCTAGATTTTAAATGGGTGCGCCATCAAAAGGTCGAAAAACTACATTTTTTGAAAAATACTTCTTTTATCTGAATAATTGAATTTTTTCTTATATCATGTCTTGAAAATACATAATATAAATTTTAATGTTATAAAAAATTAAAAATTTGTTTAATAATATTTATAAGAGCTATTTTATATGACATTAAATAATAATATTTTAATAATATATCGTTGTTTAGTGAAACTCGGTATTGAATACAATGCAAGTTATCGAGGAAGGTCGCTATTTCATGTAATACAAGACAAGTTTGTGTTGAGTGTAGTATAATATTCCTTTGGTGTTACATATAACATAATCCAAACATAATTCTTTTATACATTGAACAAAATCAATAATCTTTGTTACGTGTATCCTACGCAAACTCGGTGTTGCATGTAACATATGATAAATCATTTTAGTATAAAAGGAATGTTTGACTTAGTGAATTAAAAGATATAAATGAAAATTTTAATTTATTCAAAAAAATGTTCTAGTTCAGACTATCTTTGACCAAATGGAGACTACCCCAGAGAAGAGAGTAAACCTTGCGACCTATATACTTTGGCGATCATAAAAGTCATGGGGGGACATATTGGTTCAGGATGATCAGAACATGGGTATTACTTGGAAGAACCTTGAGAATAGGTTCTTTTATTACTTATTTATAGATATCTTGATGGAAAACAAGGTTAATGAGTTTACAATCCTTGAGCAGGGTGGCATGCACGTGATGGATTAGGCCTCCTATTTTATGTATTTGTAGTGTTTTACTCCAATATTTGAATGGTATAAGGTAAACAATGTGAATAATTTTAAATAAATCCTTAGATATGATATTAGGTCTCATGTGAATTTATTTCAATTAATGGACTTTTATAAGTTAGTGAACTTAGCCATTACCATTGATAAAAACTAGAAGGAGGCTCTAGGTGGTGGATAGGAAATTTCATCCATGAGATCTAGTAGTGAATATTATGGTATTATAAAGGGCCGCAATTATAATTTTCATATTGTAATTAGTGGTCATAGTATTGCGGGAAGTGGATCAGTGTGATTTTTCTAGTATGTAAATATTGAGAATAAGAAACCTCGATATGATCAACCTCTAGGGGAGTGCTGATCTTGTGGAAATATGGGGAACTTTTATAGGTTCTTTAGGAAACATTCATGGATTTTTAGTAATGAGTAATTTAAGAATATATATAATTATGTAATGGGTTCATTAATGCCATATTAGATAGGAATTATGAGCTCTATAGGTCATATAGGACGAGGTTGGGGATGTGTTGCCCTAGTTTCAAGGTAGAATCACCAGAGGATTAGTTAATTCCATGGGGGACGGTATGGGACTCAGGGTCATGGAATAGTATGATTCATATCTTATAGTCTACTCAAGAAAATTAGGATATTGTACCTTCCACCATTCCAGCTATGATTCTATTGGATTCTACATTATCATATGTTTTATTTGATATGATAGATTCCCATTGTTTTGTGGTTATTCGATTCAATGATAAAATAGGACTCATTGTGGAGTAACTATCTATGATGATGATCATATATATCCACTAGGGAGGAGTTTATAGTGTATTTGTTGTTATAGTGAATGAACTCTTGATGTTGGGGGTTATCAGTTCCTTTGCGATTTCAATATGCTCAAAATGAATGATACTTATTTCATTCTCAATATGGGTTGGTCAGTACTATATAGAGATCATATCAACTATTACCATTATTGGATTTCTATCACATCTCTAAATGGTAGTAATCATATACATATGGCAGAGTGGAATTTATATGAAGGTTGTTCAGGACCTTACCATCATCAATTAGCTGGAATCATGGCTCAGGTGGCTAATCTCGTATTGGATGATGACATAATATTGTAGGATGTGTATCCTCTAGTTATCAACCAGTTTCAAGATTCTTTTCTTGATAATTTATTAGTATTTTCACATAATAGAGAGGTAGAGTTCACCATATAGATATTTTTTTGGGTAGATCCAAATTATATTCCTCCTAATCAAATGGATCCCACAAATCTTCATGAATTAAATGTTTATATGGAATTATTAGAATCCTAGGTATTTATCTGATTGAGTGCCTAACTATGGGGTTCCTAAATCCTATTAACTAGAAAGGCTAATAGTTCTTAAAGACTATATATTTATTATAAAAGTTTAAACCAAATTATAATCAAAATTTGATACCCAGACTCATGTTTAGATGATTTGTTTGATCAACTCAGGGGAGCCCATGTGTTTTAAATATTTACTTGAGATAAGTTATCATAAGTTGAGGGTGAGGCCTTCATACATACCATGTACTTACTTTAGGATTAGGTGTTTCCTGTATGGGTATTTATTCATGTTTTTCAGCTTTAGGAATGCACCCTCGGTGTTTATGGATTTGATGAACTGATCCTTCCAGCCATTTTTGGATAATTTTTTAGTTTTTCATAACTTTGATATCCTTGTGTACTCTATATAGAAGGGTGATCATGAACAAAATCTAGATATTTTTATAGAAACCATGAGTAAGAATCAGTTATATGCCAAGTTATTTGAAGTTCAGTTCTTTAGAAACAAATTATATTTCTAGGGGTATGTGATATCTAAATCTGGAGTGTCAGTGGACCATGATAAGGTGATGTTAATAATTACTTGGGATTGTCAGAAGAATTTTTTTAAGATTCATAGATTTCTAGGTTTTTTTGGATACTAATAGAGGTTTATTTTGGACTCTTCGCATTTAGAATAATTGATGAAAAATGATACCAATAAATGGTTGATAATTTTTAGTATGATTCTTGTGAGAATTACATTCAATAATTTAAGGGAAGGTTTACCTCAATAGAGATTTTTATCTTTCTTGAGTTGGGTAAGGAGTATGATTTATTTATTTTTAATGCATCTAGAGTCGTTCTATGAGAAATATTGATGAAATATGGTCACGTTGTTGCCTATCAGTTAGGGAATCTGAGTCCTCATGAGTGAAACTATCTAACACATGACCAGTAATTGGTAGATTTGGTTCACTCTTAGAAATGTTGGAGGAATTCTCTATTTGGAAAGATATTCTTGGCAAATAAGAACTACTAAAAATTAAAATACATTTTATCACAATGTGATTTAAATATTTGGAACTATATATTGGTTGGGTACCTGAATAATTTTGATTTTGTGCAATCATATACCCTTGGGAAAGGAAACATCTTTATCGATGATTCGAGAAATAAAATCCACACTTAAGTTGTGTGGTGAGAGGAAAATTATGGATCATTTAAAAGATAAGAATTTGTATATATATGAGTATTATGTTCAAGTAGCTCTCACATATTTACTATTTAATTCGTTACTTCTCAATTGGATAAATATAAGATAGTTTCATACCCATAGTTTTTATCCCTGAGGGACTACATATATAGTGTAGAGTGACCACCTTATTATACCATTGATGATGTTGATATTATCTATGTCCATGGTCATATTTTAGTTCCCATGGAAATGAATTAATAATTAATGATAATATTTATTACATCAAAGTAGGTGGTAAATATGGATTTTAAAAAGATATATCTTGACATATGTAGGCAGTACTGGTGTCTTGGGTTGAAAAGGGTGATAGCAGGCTTCATGTCATAGTGCTCTACCTATCAGAGGATAAAATTTGAGAACCATTGGCCTACTAGTATTTTATATTCATTTCTCATTATTGAGTGAAAATTGGATGGTGTCGCTATGTAATTCATGGATGGTTTGACAAGTATACCCTATAGGAATAATTTTGTATGGGTTATTATTGATTAGTTGGCTAAAGTATCTCATTTATTTCTGATTCAGGAGACTTTCAGTGTGGATGAGTTGGTAAAGCCTTATTTTTGGGAGATAATATGTATATAAGGAGTACTTTGATGTCTTTTTTGGATTGGAATGTTCTCTTTACCATGCACTTATGGAAGTAATTATAGAAGGTTCTTGGTATGTAGGAACACTTGAGTACTACTTATCATCAACAGATTGATACACATTCTGAACGTACTAATTAAATTCTTGAGGACAGGCTAAGATCATGTGTCTTGAATTTTGGTTCCACCTTGGAGGAACACTTGGCCATACCAAATTTATTTTATAACAAAAGATTTAGGACTTTGATTTAGTTGGATCCATTTGATTCATTATATGGTATGTCATTTCATTCACTGTTGTGTTGGTAAGAAGTTGGTGAGTCCACACACATCAATAAAATTATCATACTTAAGATATAATATATTTTAATATGATTAGAAAGTGGTTAGAAATCACCTAGATCATGAGGAATTCCTATGTTGATCATCAACAGAGATCTATGGAGTTTGAGGTTCAAGACTAAATATTTCTATAGGTGTCTCCAAGGTTGGGACATCACCTTATTCAGAAGTAGATAAAGTTGGCAACCAAGTATGTTATATTTTTTGAGATTATAGAGCATATCAGTGTTGTAAAATATAGTTTTTCACTTCCAACATGTTTCAATACCATGAAAAATATTTTTCATGTGTCACATCATTGCCGGTATCATCCTAAACCATCACATGTGATTAACACCGATTATATCGAGTTGGAGACTGATGCATCTTTTGAGGGGCATCTAGTTATTATATTAGATTGGAGAAAAATAATATATATGGGAAGAAAAATCCTTTAGTATGAGAGATATTGAAGCACAGACACATCCAGGAGGATACGTGGGTGTGGGAGACTAGTATGTGGGTCCAATGTCTAGAGTTATTCAGTTATGATGCTCAGTGATACTCATGAGGATAACTCAAGGAGAAGCTATTATATTATGTAAAATTAAAACACATGTTTTATTTTGGAGGTGAATTTAGTTTCCTTAAAATTTTCTAAACCTCATGTTTTGTCCTCGTTTTATACAATTCTGAGAGTATGTGAGGTTTAGGAGTATAGTGGGGAAAACTGAAGGCGATCTGTATCTCTTTGGAGAGTGGTATGGTATACCAGAAAGTAGACAGGATGTGAAGTATCCCTTCATATCTACTAGACTCACTAGATAATTTATGATCTAGAAGTGGTCATCCAGTGGATCACTAGCTCCCCGGTGGAGGCCTGCAGTATGCTAGTGAGCTTCCTATATGGTAATTTTTAAATACGCATAATTTTAATTTCATAAGAACCTCCAATTTCATAATTATTTCATTCTCCCTTCCCAATAATCAACCAATACATATATAGAAAGAATTCTTTGATGGTTTTTGATTCCTCTATCTCAATTATTGGGCGTTTGATGTACCATTGATTACATTTGATCCCTATGAGTATGTAAAACATCATTTATTCATTAGATCTCAATTTATTCTTATTTTATTATTCAAAAACTCTAAACTAAGGAATTTGAGGATGATTGAGGGTCCTTGGCACATCAAGATCAATTATAATGGTGACCCTTTTCAATTGAGTCTTGTTACACTTAAGGTAAGTGGTCTCAATCTATCCCTTGAGTCTTGATGCTCTTTTCATGTATATATAACATGTGGTTGCACTAACACATTTTTCTCTTGGCCTTAACCAACTAAAAATTGAATTAATATCCTTAATTAAATGTAGTTGACCCTTCAATGGTATCAAAGTTTCCCATAAACATGAAAATACCAAAATATCGGCCAATATGTAAGGTGAAAAACCCCTTGATAATTAAATGGAGATTAGAGTAGAGACTCTAGGAGTCTCATGGGATTACCCAATGATTATTAGACCTTTCCTTGATTATTGATACATTCCCTCATATCAGGAATTTAATTTTAATTAATTATGTTTAACCCATAATGGAATTTAATTTATAAATCCTTGGCCATAGAATCTAGTGGATTATTGGCTAATGAAATGGAAACTTGTGATTATGAACTTGATTAAATGGATACAATTATACTTATTGTTAAGGTACCTTGATGTGATCCTAAGGATTTTTTTTACCATTATTATTATTATTACTATTGGGAGACCTTGATGTGATCCTAAGGATCTAGAATGCCTATTATTATGATTATTATTATTTGGGGGGACATGATGTGATTCCAAGGATCTGGTCTTCCCATTATTATTATAATTAATGTTTGGGACCTTATTGGGATTCCAAGGATTTATTGTGCCTATTATTAATATTATTATGGGTGAGAGACCTTATATATGTTTCTAAGGATTTGGTGTGCCTTTATATATACATATAGTTGGGAGATCTTGGACATAGTTACTCCGATATCGCGCGCCCATATACATATGAACATAATTGTGGAACTGTGGACAGAGACATCTAACAATGACTGAAGAAAGTATTTTTTACCCCAAGTGCCACCCTAGACCTGATGGTTGATGGTATACATTACTTATAATTTTTTATATCACACATTATTTATTTACTTGTACATCATTATATACTTCACTCATATGGGATGTGCTTAAGCATTATTGGTAGTGGCCTACTGAGTTTTACTCGCACCCTAATCAGGTATTCATTGGTACTCAGGAAGACTTTATAATTGCAGATCATGAAAATGGAAAGTCCCCTATGATTGATGGGTGATCAGGTATGTTGGAATTCGAGCATGGATGGTAAGACTGAGCATGGAATCAGAACCAGTGGGTATTTACCATTCAATTTAGGATTATTTTTGGTATTTTCTAGTTTATTATATGAACTTATTTTATTTCATCATGGTTATAAATTTTGTATTATTTTTCATTTTCCATTATGTGTTCTTGTAATGGAATTTGATGGATGACATTGTTATGGTTTTCTCCTTATTTATACTCAGACCAGAGTTTATAGTCTTCCCATGATATCCCCTATACCCTCGCAGCAAATCAGAAGCCTCTAACATATGGGGAGATGAACTTCAAGCCATGTAATGGATAAATTTGTTTACTCAGAAGTGAAATGGGTCAAAGACATTATATTTAGTGGTTTATATGAAGCATTTGATGGATGTGATATGTCACAATATGTTTTTAGAGCTTACTCATTAAGTATCCTCCTATTAGAAGTTGATGTGAAGAGTTCAAGGAAATAAAAATATCCGTGGATGTTCTATTTTACTAATGGTGTGTTTAAAAATGTAAAAAATATTTGATATAATTTTTTAGTTAAAAAATTATTTTTTAGATTAATTTACTTGTACATCTTTTTAGTTATTTTTATTTCACTACTTATCTATTATGAAGCTTTATAATTATGGTGTCCAAGCTATTTTTTAATATTCAACTAAAGGAAAATGAATAGAAGGTCCAATATAGAAGGGAATAGTAATAATAATTTTATATGTCTATAAAACATTATTAGGAATCATTTTTCAAGATCAATGAATGTTAACCCATACATTAATGTTTTAATAATAAAAATATATTACCAACTTTATCTTTATATTGAATAAATAATTTTTGTAATTTTATTATTCTCATGCTTGATCAAAAAATAGTTTATAGTTATATTTAATAGGTATTCCTCATTCATATTGTTTTTTAACTTTTTTATTCAACTGTTAAATTTTATAAATTCAATGTTAAAATATAAAATTTGAGTGTTAAAATCTTGAAATTAGGTACAGTACACACTCCCCTATCATGTTATTGTCTAATATTTTAATTGTAATTAATTTTTCATATTATTTTTTAAAAAAATATTTTTAATTAATTTTAATATTTTTTTTTTGGGTTTTTTTATAATAGTTGATAAATTTAGAAGGATGAGTGTTAATTATATAATTGGAGTCTTAAAATATTGAAATGAGGTGTTAAATAACTAAAAATTCAGAAATTTAACATGGCCATGGTTCTCTCAAGATATTTTTCAATGTTATAAGTTAAATCCATTTTGATACTATTCATGAACATTTTGTTTTTATTGTTATATTTATATTGGATGTTAGATATTTCCATTCAATTGTTAAATTCCAAAATTCAGTGTTAAAAGTTGGACGTTGAATATAAAAATATATAAATTTATAACAATCCTCTTTACACTATCATGATATTATTCAATAATAAATTTAATAAAATTTTTATTTTATTTTTATATGTATTATTTGAAATGATTTTTTTTTTGAGTTTTTAGTATAGTTTTCAAATTTAGAAAGCTTGATGTTAAATTCTATAAGTTGAGTGACAAACTCTAGAAATGAGGTTTTAAATAGAGTAGCTAAAATTCTAAAAATTTGTTATGATCCTGGTGCTCTCTTTATATTTTCTAATGTTATAATTTAAAACCATGTCTATGACTATTCTATGAATTGTTTTAACTTTTTTTTCATATTAGATTTTGGATATTTTCATTCAATTATTAAAATCATGAAGTTCAACATACAACGTTGGAAGTTGAGTGTTAAAATTTAGAAATATTTTATACTTCTCATGATATCATCATGAAATTGTCCAATGTTTTAAATTTAATAAAAAAATTATGTAATTTTCCATTGTTTTCTATATAATTAATTTTTCATGTTGTTGTTTATTGATTGTTAAGAAATTGTTTTCTTATATTCCTTCATAGTAGTTAAATTATTGGATGTTAGTGTTAAAATTAAGAAGATATCTTAAAGAATGGTTTAAAATCTTTTAAACGTAGTGTTAAAATGTGAGGGTGTACTATTAACATATAAAAGTGAATTTTTTAATTATGGGAAAAAATTTGAAAGTTTTTTCAATGGGAAGAAATTAGAGGTTTTCCTAGAGGTTATTTAGTAAATTACTCATGATCTCATCATAATGTTATTTAATAAAAGTGTTAAATTATATAAAATAATTATTAAAACGTATAATGTCAGTTTTAAATCAATATGTTGATTGTTAACCTGTTATTTATCACACAGTTATTAAATTAGGGATTTAGAAAGTTAAACTATAAAATATAATTGTTAACCTATATATTATCAACATGTATTATATGAAATCAAGTCATTGTATGATATATACAAGGAATTTTTTCAATGAGAACCTATATTAAATGCAGTGACCTATTTCCTAGTGGATTTAACAAATATGAAATTTGATTCTAATAATTATAATTAATTGATGAAAAGGTGGGAACTTTTGAATTTTTTGATTTGTAATTAGGGGTTTTTCCGATCTCAATCAAAAATTTTAATAATATTAATAGGGATGAGACTAATGGTAGTAAACATAAAGGTTTTATATATAAATTTATACTATAATAACCTAGGTTTTATATTGTGTTTTTTTCATAAATTTTATGTTCATTATGTAAAATTCTATAAAATAGAATAGTAATACTGGTATAATACAAAATAAATGGATATTATTACATTAATATAGAATTACATATCAAGGATGAATACACTCAATAATATCAGTGCAATATAATAGTCTAATAAAAATAGCTAAAGAAAAGAAATACAAGGTTGATATATGCATCATTCTACTCCATCATGAAAATTATAGCACTGAAAATAATTATAGAAAAGAAATAAAATAAGTAGAAATATGGAAATAATTTTAAGAATATAATGAGAGAATATAATATGTGGTTATTTAAAGGAAAATATTATAAATGTTAAAGATATTCAATATATATCTATTGAGGTATTTATTAGTGTTAGTCATTATATGATCAATAAAAAGCAGATACAATATGAATATGTGTTTATAATAAATAAATTTTATGTTTAATTGATATTTATGTTATAATTCATTTGTAAATATATATTTACATATTTTTCATTTATACTATAATATTATAAAGGGGTATTTTTGTTATTTCTATAGGATTTATATTTATTCTTACTAATTTTAGAAAATAATTATATGAGAATATTTTTTGAAAAGAAATGTTTGTTATATATATATATATATATATATATCAAATGGGAGGCTAGTGACTTTACCTATTATATACATGTATTTATTCATATTCATTTCTTTTATACTCATGTCATAGACCACATAATCATTATTCTTTTTATTTATCACATTTTTCTTAATAATCATCCATGGATAGTTTCCCTAGATTACATCAAAACTGGTTAAATATCCCTTTAATTGAATAAATTTGTTCTCAATTTTCACTATTCATCATAATCTTCCCTTTCTATGAAAAATTCTGGGAACTTTGGATTATTTTTTAGTGAAGCTGGATCATCTTATCATGCATATGAGAGATCTTAAATGTAAAAAAGACAGATTGTACTGATATGACTTTCCATTGAGTTAAAACTCCATGGAGAATTAATCTCATGCATATTTAATCTAAATTAGTTCACAATGGGTTAATCTAAATCAAGAACACATTTAATATAATTTGGTAAGCATTCCAGTAAGTAAATCCAACACGATAATAATAGATTTAATCCTACATGAGTGAATATGTAATCTCATATGAGCATAAATTTAATATGTTGTGACTGTGGTTTTAATCTGATAAGAAATTAATCCTGTGTAATACTTAATTAAATCTAACACGTATTAGTTTTATTTGAACACAGTGGATCTAATATGTATTATTTTTAATCACAAAAAAACTTAATTAATCATATGTGAGCCTATCCATTGCCTTCTTATTCTTACGCTAGTTCATTTCTGGCCAATTTATTCCTACATAAAGTTTAAATAAACCTATGTTTCTATTTATTCATCTACCATCCAATATAATTATTCTTACACGATCCATAAAAACCACATTTTTTATTATACATAGTTACCAATTCATTCTAACATAGTCAAAATTCCCACATATTTCATTCCTACATATACATTGATGTGTTTTAATATAATTTAGCATTACCTAATGTGTTTTAATCCAATAAAGATGGATTTATTTGAAATTTATTTTTAAATTAATCTCTAAATTTAAAAAAATTAAATCAAATTCATGATAAAGTTATTATAGTAATTTAATAATAAAAAATAATTAAAATTAGGGAAAAAATAATGATTGATAAAATTAATTGTTAAATGGAATTTTATTTCTTGTTTATATATTAATTTTCTTGAAGGATGAAGAATATTAATGAGTCTTGTAAAATCATTCAAATGATTTTTATATTTGGATAGATATGTGCTTATGAAACCTAGGGAAGAATTCAAATATCTTACAAAATACATAAATGTAAGAAAATTTTTAAATGTTAAGATAGTATATTAAATTTATAGGATTTTAAAATATGATAATATTAGGATGCTACATGAGTATATAGATCAAAATAAAATTTAAGAAACTATATTTTAAAAAATATTTGAAATTTCATTAAATAAAATAGTTAATTGATAAGAAATCAAGTGATGTTAAGAGATAAGGGTTGTGAACCCATTATATTATTTTTCTGTTATGATCAACTTGAAATTTTTAAAATTTCATATTTAACCCTTAGGTTATAATTTTTTATGAAAATTCCATTGATATTTCATATAAAAGGGAACTTACTTCACCCTTTACCAAACATCTAAAGTTTGGTTTCATGTCTATACATTTCTTATATTTCTTATCCAAGAATCATTATACACATCTTCTATTCTTTAGTATTAAGAAATATTTCTTAAGGTTTCATTAAAAAGTAAGTCTTTAGGGAAGATTCAACTCGACTATAAAGTAGAGAATATATGAGGAAAATCATGACTCAAGGTAAGAGGTTTTTAATCAAAACTTTTAATTTTAAGTTATAAAGTATTTCTTTTAAATCTCTCCCAAAGTTTTCTCTAAAATATTTCATTCTTATATTCTTAATGATTTTTATCAATATGTTACACTCGGTAAACCCATTATTTTAAATTGTTTTTTATGGGTAATCTAAAAATGTTTGTGTTTATCTTCTAAAATGAAATTTTTTATGAGTTTTATTCATGATATTATGAACTAAAATCCTATGTATGTCGTATTCAAGTTATGTTTCTTAGAAATTATATATGATTATTGGTAGGGCCAAAATTATATATCCCCCCAATCAATTGATTAATGATTAATATATCATGATATCACTATTTATAGTGTAGGCGAAGTATTCCTTTTCTATAATGTTATGTGTGGTTTGAGTTTTGATACCTCTTCTGGAATTTTATGTGTGGTCTAAGTGTATTTAGACTTATCCAGAATGATATGTGAATATGATTTCCCAATAATCCTTTAAGGATCCTTTATGATTATTTATGAGGTTGTTTTATAGAACTTTTTATGAAAGTTAGTTGATTTCAGGTTTTATATTTTATTATATTTTATGATCTCAAAGGTTTTAATTTAAAATAAAATATTTTTCATGGATTTTCATGTATTTCAATGTAATAAATGTTTTATTGTTGATTGTATACCCTTTAGTGATATTTTTATACACATCCCACATTTTCCAATGATTTTATAGGGCTTAATGATGAGTGGGAATGATTAAGAATTCAATACTCTAGTTGTAAGGTTTTAGCCTCTAATGAAGTTGGTGTATCATTCAAAGAGTTTGGTTTAGTGTGAAAAATTACATTTTGTGGAAAAAGTATGTGTGTATTTATGAATATATTTTCATAATTATCTATAACTCTAAACCTAAAATGTCATGGGAATGTAAGTGATGAAATATTTTCTATAAATCATGTAACACACCATAATCTTAAAAAACTAAAATAATGGAACCCATGCTAGAAAAACACCATAAGTCATCAAATAGATTTTATTCTAAGGATAATCAATCTTCCACTATATTACCCTCTTGATGAGTGTACAAAACCTTGTTACCTAAATTAAGAAGCCTCATGTACCTCCTGAAAAGGTAGGTGACCAACCAGTGTGTCAGAGTGGTATGAGAGACATATTTAAAAATCAAATCATATTCCATTTCAATATACACCAAGTAAATATTATTTTCCTTACAAAAAACAATAGACCCCCAAAAATCTCAGATGATACTACCTCCTTACTTGATACTATTAACACACAAGCTATTAGTTTTAAATTTTAGACTACATTTTTTAACCTAATAATATATCCATTGTCCATTATACTAGAAATTTTAGTGAGATTTTTCAACTATAATAACATCAAGTGTCATGGATGACAAATATATTTAATTTTATACAGAATTTATTTCATATAATAATCCTATTTAGAGAAATCTAAGTGTTTATCTTTTGGTTTCCAATATAGAACTATGCTCATAAAGAAATAGTAGAACCATCTTGTTGAGTTGGTAGATTGACTAAGAATATTACCCATATAAAATATTTTTATAGGTACACTAAAGTGACCAATAACAAGATGAAAGAACTATGTAGTGAAGATATCCTTTATTTGATGTATTTTCAACATTATGGTACCAATTTAAGAGAAATTGGTCAAATTATTAGAGTACTAGTTGAATATTTAGTTTACTAGCCAGTAAATTCTATATTAAGTGTTACCACTCTCCTAAATAAAACATGACTTAGAGATTCAATGTTTGGGTACCTATAATAGATACATTTTGGAGAAATTGGGATCCATTTTATATAGATAAAATTTTCTGTGGGAATGAAACCATGCTGAATACACTAGATGACTAATATAATCTTCAAAAGTATTATCATTCCCCAGATATATCAAACCCATTGATTATCACCTTGTATAATATAAGATATGTTATGATAAAACTTGGTGATAAAAACTAAAGGCAAAAGCAGTAAGAACACAATGGTCCTTATCATCTTCTTCAACCACTATATTCACAAATTATTTCTTCCAATTGAGAAAAAATAGCATGTCATTTTCAAATAAGAGAGAAAAACTAGGTGTTCCAAAGTGACATTTGAATGATCCAACCATATTCATTTTCATGAATTTGTTCAAAAAATTTCATAAGTAATCTTGAGCTGTGAAAAAGATGGTTTAAGAAAGTGGTTCACCCACCCATAAACCTCTAATGGATTTAAAGAATCTATATCTTTTCCCCATTAAAGTCATCGAAAAATATAGTGGTGATAAACATAAAAAAACAAGATAAAAAACCAGGGTGTGAATCTAAATCTTTGGATCACCTTGAGAATGAAGTTTCATTCCATTTTTTATATACATTTTCAATGTCAAATTTAATCATCATGTTACCTCTATACACATTATGATCAAGGTCATCCATCATTTCTTGTGTGATGGAAATATCTCCCTGTATGGATATTCCTTTAAAAAAACCATGTTTTTCTCCCAATATCATGTCAATAAGAGGAATTTTTAATCTATCATTAATAATATTAAATAAGACCGTGTAAGTAAAATTATTCATATGGATAGATTATATTTACTAGAAGTAGTGGGGATGTATAGAACAAAAATTGGAGAAGTGGAATAGGTATCCTTGGACAGGGCTCTTACCATAAAGAAATAAAGGATCACTATAGTGAAATCTTACCTGGAAATATATCATGAAAATATATAAAATAAAATGGGGAGTCTACTGAGTCCTGAGGAAATATCCTAGTTTAACTTGTAATCTGCTCTTTAGATTACCTCTTCATTAAGAAATCCCTCTAGATACTCATTGGTATAACCAATAATATAAATAGGGATAACATAAAAAAGAATTGAAATTTATACAACTTGGATATCTTTCTCCATACCCAATTCTCGGCTTAGTGAGAGTAGAGGAGATGTTATCTACCATGTGAGGACCTATGATATTGATATAATTTGTGACTATACAATATTATATATCCAATTTGATATTACTTATTAATTTTCTCTCATTAATAAAAGCATGAAAAAAAATCTAGTGTTATTTTCACAATCCCTCATCGAAGAAATCCTTGCCTTTTCCCGATACTATATTTAATATATAAATAAAATAAGTAAATGATTATTTTATTTTATGGATAAATTATTAAAGGGATCAACATCTAAAGTATCCTGGATATTCTTATCAATTTAATAAATTTTCAAACTCATCTTCACTATAATCATTTTTTTATCATGTTTATAAATACACCACTAAATATGGTCAAATCTCTAACATCTAATTTTTTATAAAGGACCACGTTTTTTTTATTCCAAAGAGGACACTCTAAAAATATTACACCACCTAAAATAAATCCTCTTCTAAGATATTTCACTTTGAGAAGAATAAATGAGTGTTATTCAAGGAATAATATTTAACTTTTACTATAATAGGGGTGTATACTGAGATATTCTAAGGCAAGAGAGTGATATATATTTTAATAAATTGGGATATCACTTACACAATGAAGAGGAATCTATCAAAGTGACACCAATTCTTCTTATTTCCTTGATTATTGTTTCACTATATTAAATTATCTCCCAAAAAACTAATATTTAGTAGTTTATTACCTATTAGTAAGTCCATGAAGTTATACAAAGCCATCCTAGAGAAATTACACCCACCCTTTTTCTCAATTTATTCAAGAATCATGTTAAATTATCCTTCCATGTTCCATAGAGAGGGAATAGGGTCAAATTTTGAAAACTATTTAGATAGTAATTCTATTTAAATGATGTCACATTTTTCATATAAAAAATTCACATAAGAGTATTGGAAGAGAAGATAGATCCTCGCATTGAAATGAATAAGATAATGGTTTACCATATCTAATTGAATGTTATATTTCAATAATATCCATATATTATTATTATTAGGGATGGTATGAATCATGTTCCCTATATTTAGTATAAAATAAAAAGTTAATATGATATATTACTTATGTTAGATTTCAATTAAAGCTAATAATTACACCTTGTAAGACTTGACTTTGTTATTTAGAAACTCAAACTTTATGTAGACATCGATGCCTCTAATATTCCAAATAATAATATTAACCATGGATGGGTGGTTAGAACCATTCTCATTATTTATAAAATTTTTATAAAGATAATACATATAAATCTATTCATTTTTTAATACATATACATATTCTATACTCCACCTAAATCAAAAAAAACATATCACTTCAATCATTAATTTGGGAGTTAATGAATGAAATCTGATGTGTTTTTACATATGGATCATGATTTCAATAGAAGTTTGGGATTTATAGTGAAGTATTTAGAAGGTTACATATATATTTTCAAACTAAAGATGGACCTAGGTACCTTGTGGTGGTTACTAAGTACCTTTTGATGATATAGAGAGAGGGGTGGTTTTGAACAGACAATCAGGTGCTTGATGGACCTGTAATGGGTACCTAGAAGACAGACTACAATTTTTCATAAAATATAAGAAATTATTCATTTCCCTTAAAGTATTTTAACTTAATAAGTAGGCTATTTATTCCATAATAATCTATAGGCATCGATTGATAGGTTAGGATCCCCCTTCCTTAACCTCCCCCCCTCTATCTTGTCCCTTTGATACATAAATTATAGGTGTCATTTTCAATACTAAAGAAAGGTAAATCTCCTATATTATCCTATTATTATCTCATATACTCTTAATTTAAAATTAGCTAAATTTTAGGTTAGGTATAATAATTAAATTTAACCAATATATAGTGAAATTCATCCAAGATTGAATGGATTCTGTTTTTCTTAGCTAGGGTTGATCAAGGAAGGTTTTCTTCACTCTAGTTATTTTTATTTTGTTGTTAACTAATTATTAAATTTTTTATTCAAATGATTTCTTGATATTGATATGAAATTTGAATATTTTAGGTTGGATTTAATTAAGATTTTTTGTTGTTGGTGTATTGGATGGATTTTAGGACTTATCTACCTAAATTTTCTTTGAGATTTAGCTTTCTTTGGTTATGAAAAGTTATTTATTGGATTTCTTTGGTCATGAAATTATATATAATGTATGTTAGGTTATGTTCAGTGTCTATGGAATTTATTAATTCACACCAATTTTTATGTTTTATGGTCTCAAAATTTTGAGTGAATTTTTTGGTTATTCTATGAATATGTGTGCCACTTTTTTCCAAACTAATAATAAAGTTTAACATCTATTTTGTGAAATATAAACGGATTGTTTTATAAGATATTTTCATATAGAATTAAAAAAAATCAAAGGGAATTTCGTATGATCTTGTGTAATTATTTTATTTTATACTTTTTTTCTTTAAAACCTAGATTCCAAACCTTGTGTGAGGCTAGATTTGATAAATTGCATATCATTTATGTGAATGTTTCATTTGAACACTGTAATTTTAGTATGATTCGTTTATATTGGTTTTTATCTAATATTTTCAAGTGATTATATGAAATTTATCATGTTATGATAGATCATTTGTCCATGGAAAACTTCTTTACATTATATATTCCCCCATACTTTCTTTTTTATGGTCTATAAAGCATGTCGTCCAATTTTGAAATTCAAAATTCCATGAGATTAAGGTTTAGTATTGTGATATTTATTTTATTACATTATTCACATATATAATTTCATGTTTAATAGTATTATAAAGATATATATAGCCTTAAAATTTAAATACGTACAAAGTTTTCATAAAGATCATATAAGTCATGAGAATTTATTTTGATAATGTAACTATATTTTTTACTTTATTTGGTATTTTGGATAGGAAAGGAAATTCATATTTAGTTCAAAATTATGTCATGTTATCATGAATCCTATTTAAGAAATTTAATTAGGTTTTAAAGAAAAATAAAACTTGAATACTAAGACTATACCTTAACAATCATTTCCTATTGAGTTCATAGTCTAGTTTTATAAGAAAATCATTTCCTTGCACTTAAACCTAAAGTAATTACATGTCAATGACCCAACATTAATCTTAGTTATGTGATTTCATCAGTGATGAGATAATGGTTGGGATAAATATACAGGAAGTAATTATTTGGTTCCTAAACGTTCTTAACTAAATATGCTTGTTTTTTTCTAAACTAAACCTAAAACTTTCCAAATGGAAAATTTTATGTTGGTTTTCATTGAAACTTCACCCTTGGTAATTTTATTCTTTAAAATAATTTTTCCTAAAACATACTTTTCATCCCAATATAAATTTATATCTTTTACATAATATTTCCCTTTATTAAATATGGGTCATATAGTAAAGCTTTTATATGAATGGACTCTTTCCATTGCATGAAAACCTTTACTAAAGAAATTTCAAAAAAATCATGAAAGATTGTTTAAATAAAGGAATCTTGACTTTCTTTTGTTATTATTTAATGGGTGTTTATGCCACACCTTATACCCAATTTTGATTGTTTTGAGTATTCATTTTTTATGACTTATTTAATAGTAAACACTTAGTTATATTACTAACAGTATATTCTATTTATTAATATTCCATAACTAACACCATACTTTATTTGAAAATAATTTTCCTTATGCCACTATATATACCATGTTTTTTATTTTTTTTTGGATTTACACAAAAATGCCTTTAGTAAATATGTATTATATAGTCGTAATGTAGTTTGGATAGTGTTTTCCATATGTGGTTTTCTTTTATGTTATAACTATAATATTCCCTAGTTTTTTTATTATTTAATACTTATATATATTATTAATTTCTATCAGTTTGAGTTGATGGATAAAACTATGCGTATTATCATTCCTATTTATTTTTATATTTTCTTGTTATTATTGTAAATAATATTGTGTGAATATGAGAAAATTTTATTTCTTTTACAAATATATATAATTTGTAAGTACTTGGAAATTATTTTTATAGAATTATTGATCAAGGTAGTCAACCATTGATGAAAATAATGATCTCATGGGATGGGTTTTTAAGACCTGATGAATATGACGTTTTTTTCATATGGGATAGGTCATTATCCCTCAACTGAGTATATATGTTCTTTTATCATGGGATGTGTTGCAGTGCCCTATCAGGGTATACAGGTTCCTTCTCATGGGGTGGATTGTAATTTCACAATTGAGGATAAAACTTTCCCTTTCACTAGTTTGGATGATGCATCCAAAACTCTAGAGAAAGGGTGTTCTAGTATGAAATTCAATACATTCGTGCATCTTAGACTCTAGACATGACATGAAGTAGGTATATAGAGGTATAGGCCCAACCAGTATCGGGAGTTAATTTTTATATTCAGTGTTCATCTAAAATATATTATCTACTTATTAAATCCATGTTTTAATGGATTCTAGAAAAAATTATATTATAGATATATAAATGAGTATAAATGTTCATGTATACACCAGTTTAGTTTTTGTATTATTTGAGACATAATCGGGGTTTCCCTACTGAGTATTTATGATCACACAATGCATGGACTCTCTTGTGGATATAAAGTTTCACTTTTTTCATTTTAGGTACAAATAGATATTTTGGTATCTAGTAGCAACATTTTTTACTAGCTAGCTACTGATATAAGTTCATGTATTTAGTATCCTTATGGTATGCTTGTGGTAGGTCATGTTTAGTAGGAGCGATGTTGAAAAATCACATAGCCTATTTAGTTATGCTAATTCTTTTTAGTTATACATTAATTTCATTAATACATTCATATAAGCCATGTCTATGTGTCTTGACTACGTACATATAGAGATTGATTATTTTATTCCTTTATATTATGATTCAGTATCATTAAGAATTACTATCATACAAGTTACTCCATATAGAAAACAACTTGTATGATTGTTTTATAAACATACAACTTATGGATGATTTATATTAGTTTTTATAATAAATTGATCATGACTTTTTATATTAATAAAAGTGGGTAAATCATTCCTTGATGATAAACTAAGGCAGGTAGAACTAATATCCATACCCTAGGGACTAGGGTATGCCTTCAGGATTAGTGGAATCCTAGCTTGGTGATTGTTTGAGTATCAGGGTCATATTCATTGGCAGTGGAATCATATCAGTGTTTTGAGGATTTATGATATTTTATATATAAGAGATAGGATTTTCATAGCATGTTAAGTAACCTGTAAAAAGGCCTAATCAACCACTTTATTTCTTAATCTCAAGTTACAATGGGATGTAATGGTGTTCAGTCTAGGAACTATTTGAAATGGATGGGTTTAAATTTAATTATCTTGAGTATTAAATGGTAGAAAAATAAAGATGATATATAGGTCACATCTAGGATTAATTTTCTGTATCTATTCATAAATCATATGGTCTGGTTTTACATTAATTCATGTTCATTTTTTTGATATTATAATTAATACATTTGAATGGCCTTAATTAATTAAATATTAACTAATAAAGTAATTATTTTTTTCCAAAATACCATATTAGTTTCTATCTGATTAATAAAATTTACTCACATACATGTTCATCTATGTAATGATTAACTAGTAATTTATTAATAAGCTATTGTGAAGTTTTCTTATAATTTGTGTTATAGATTCTACTACATTATTTTTTCTAGTGTTTTCTACTGAGCATGATACTTATTATTTCTTATTCATTAATTTACTTTATAAAATTTTGTTATTTGGATTTTAATGCATGTTATCTATTATTTATTTCATAATTTATTATAAAATCATTATATAACTTTTTTACTAAATCATGTTACATGTTTATCTAGTAATATATTATTAAAACTACATTAAAACCTAGTTTTTTAGATTGATACCAATTGTTTCTTAAGTTTTTTTCATAAAATATTTGATAATGTATCAGAGTAGTAATATAAAAGATTTAAGAATTTTTAAAAGGAAATAAAATATTCTGAAATCATTGTGTTTTAAATGGGAAATGATTTTAAAAATAATGGTTACTCGGAAATGGTTATATTTTATAATGTTAATCTTGGAAGGAGTTTTTGCAAAGTTGATTTATAAAATGATTTTGTTTTGTTAAATTAAATGTTTTTGAAAATAGATTTAATATATGATTTTCTAATGGTAATTTAATTTTATATAAAAATAGATTCCAATTGGACCTTATTTATAAACTCTAATTCAGTTGAATGATAGGTTTAGTAAATCCTTGGATAATTATTATGATGGGGTGTAAAATGATATTAGATTTTATATCCTGGTAGTAATTTAATGTTTTTAGATAGGTTCTCAAGTATCTAAATATTATAATCTTGTGTAATTTAGTGATTCGTGTTAGTATTGAGAGTTTTTCATAGAAATTGTGGTAAATACTTTTAGATGAGTATTCCTATTTTGATTGTGAATATATAATTTAGAGATGTAGTGGATTTTTTATGAGAAATAAGTTCAACTTTTCAGGGATTAAAAACACTATGATGGAGATGTTTTAATGAACCATGTCCTAATATATTTAATAAATATAGTATTTGGGTCTAACAATTAGAATTAATTGATGAAAATGTGGGATTGTTTAAATTTCTAGATTTATAATTATGGTTCATTTTTCACTATGGGATTTGATTGTGAATTTGGGAATTATTTGATGAAATTTGAGGTGTTTTATATGGTTTTTAGGGTTTATATGGAATTCTTGGAGTTGGTGAGGTCCTAGGGAGTATATATTTGAAATTTAGAACTATAGATGTGTTGTATACCCAACCATGGGTACTGAGTACTTGGTGAGGATATGTAGTGAGGAGGGTGGTTCTAGACGGGCCACTAACTACCTGATGGACCTATAATGGGCACCCGGTATCCACAGGTCCAATTTTCCTTAAAATAAGTGAAATTTTATTCACTTGTAAATTGAATTGATTTAGGGGGATGATCTTTACTTCTTCCATTACTCTCCCTTCCATATTATCCCTTTGATCCATGACCTCCAATCATGTTTTTTCATCACCAAAAGTAAGTAAAATATCCTATATTATTCTCATATTCAATCTTCTATTATTTCATAATAATATCCCATTTTTAGGCTAGGGATCAAGATTTAATTTCACCAAGTCATGGTAAACTAAATTTGAGATGAAGGGCCCCAAATTTTCTTGGTTAAATTTAATCAAAGAAAGTCATATTCACTCTAGCTATCACTATTTTAATGGTACAAAATTATGGAATGGTTTATTCTAGGGATTTATTGATTATTATATGAAATTAGAAGATACTAGGTTATAGTTAATTGGACCTTTTGGTTTTTGTGATATTAGATGGATTTTAGGACTCGTCTATCTAGATTTTCTTTGAGGATTATCTTTATTTGATTATCATATATTATTTTTTGGATTACATTGATCATGGAATTTTATGTAATGTGTTTTAAGTGTTTTTTGTGATTATGGATGTTTTTAAATCTCACTAATGGTTATAGTAGGTAGTCTCAACCCTTTGGGTGAATTTTCTAGCTATGTTTATAACAGTCCTACCACTTTTTTTCCAGGATAATAATAAAGTTAAACATATTTTTTTAGAAAATATAAATATATGATTTTCAATGATATTTTCAAATAATATGTTAAATTTTTTTCAAATGGGAATTTATATGATCCTATATAATAATTTTATTTTATACTTTTTTTCTTTGAAGTTGTGATTTAAATCCTTGTAAAAACATGGTTTTAATAAAGTACTTATCATTATGTGAATGTTTTATTTGATAACATCATGTATAGAATTGTTTGATAATATTGTTTTTTTTTGTTCCATATTTTCAAGTATTAATATTAGATTTATCATGTGATGATGCATCATTTATTCATGAACAACTTGTTTACATTATCAATTCATTCTTACTTTCTTTTGTAAATTCTATAAGGTGTGTCTTCTTGTTTTGAAGTTATGAATTACATGAACTTAAGGTGTGGTCTTGTGATCTTTATTATCTTACATTCTTCACTTATAAAGTTTCATGTTTTTTATTATTATAAAGATCAATATTTTCTTAAAATCTAAATGGGGATGATTTTTTTTTCAATTTTGAGGTATGAAATAAAACTTTATTTTAATAAAGTAACTCAAATTTTTAATAGTTATAAGATTTAGTATTTAATTAAATATTATCTAATGATATCAAGAATCCACTATAAAAACATGAATTACGGCTTAGTGAAAATTAACACTTGAATGATAATATTATACCTTAGTTTTCATGACCTATTGAGTTTATAGCCTTATTTCATAAGTAAATTATTTCCTTCCACTTCAAACTAAATAAATTATAAGTCAATGATCCAAAGTTAACCTTGGTTAATAAATTTTATCAATAATGAGATAATGGTTGGTAAAATTATGTGGGAAGGAATGATTTGGTTTCTAAAGATTCTTAACTTCATACACTTGTTTATTTTCTAAAATGAACCCAAAACATTATAAGTGTTAAATTTAATATTTGTTTTCATTGGAGCTACACCCTTTCTAATTCCATTCATTAAAAATATTCTTCCTAAAATATAATTTTGATCATTAAATAAATGTATATCTTTTACATAAGCTGTAATTTAATTAAATATAAGTGATATTGGTAATATTTTATATGAATGGACTCTTTCCATTACATGTACACCTTTACTAAATCATGTTTAGAAAAACATTTAAAATGTATTTATATAAAGGATTCTTGGTTTTATTTTTTATGTTTTAAAGTTTGATTATACCACACCATATGACTCATTCAGGTTGTTATGAGTATGCATTTCTTATAACTTATTTCACACTCGATACATACTTGGTTTACTAATAGTATGTTATGGTTATTGATATTCCATAACTAACTCCATGTTTTAATTGAAACTTGTGAGCCTTAAACCGTTGCATATACCATAGTTCATGTTTTATGTGGATTTATACTAGAATTCCTAAAATAAATATATATGTTATGGTAGTAGTCTATCTTGGAATGAGTTTTTCATGCATAGTTTTATTTTATCTTATAACTCTCATATTACCTAGTCTATTAGATATTCCATACTTGTATATATATTTTATTCATATCATTTTTAGTTTATGACTAGAACTATGCATGTCATTATTTCTATTACTTATTACATTGATCTTGTTACTCTTGTAAATAATGTTGCGTGAATATAGTTATGGATATTTATTTTACATATATATAGCTTGGGTAAGTGCCTTTTTATTATTGTTATACACTACTGGAGTAGGTATTCCAGCCACAAATTTATAGGGTGTGATCTCATATGATGGGTTGTTATTCCCTAACTAAGTGTACATATATTTTTCTCATGGGATGGTTTATTATTCAAAAAAATGTATAGAAAGATTATGTTCTCATGGGATGGGTTATTATAACCAAAATCAGTATACAAGTTCTTTCTCATGGGACGGTTTGTAATGAACTGACTATGTGTATGATTTTTCCTTTCCCTCTAAATAGTTAATGCACCTTGAATCTAGAATAAGGGTGTTACACCTAAGACTCAAGTATATTTGTGTGACTTAGATTTTGGGATAGGATTGAATCATGTATTTAAGATTATAGACCCTCATATTATAAGTAGTTAATTTGTGTAATCAGTATTCATGTATAATATGTTATCTTCTCGTTGCTACTTTTTTTATAATTATATGTAAAATTGTTTTTTATAGATTTGTAAATGAGTAGACATGTTGGTGTATACAATTATTTATTCACTATGTGAGTTGAGAAACTAATTTTCATTCCTTAGTGTTCTTAGACCTTTCAAGGAAACTCCGATGGACATATAGTTTTATATGCTACATTTTAGCTATGAACAAATATATAAGTATCTATTAGATAAATTACTCTTAAGATAGGGGCTGATAAAGGTTCATATATTTAGTCTCCTTGTGGTATTAGAGTGGTAATATATGTTTGGCCAAATAATTGTTGGAACATCACCCATTATATTTATTTATTTTAAGCCTATTTTGTTATAGATGACTCGGATTAGTGTATCTTCATTTGGTATGTCTCTATGTTTTGACTATATATATAGAGAGAAGGATTTATTTTTACTTCCTGTTATAATTTAGTTTCATCAATTACCACTGGTGTATATGTTTCTCTATATTGGGAATAGATAGTATTATTATTTTCAGGAACATATAATTTATGATTGATTCATACTAGTTTTTTTTTTGGATGAAATCATCCATGAATTACTATATTAATCAAAGTATGTAAAACATTCCCAAATAATAAACCAAGACTTTTGGTTCTTGTTTATATCCACTAAGGATTAGGGAAAACCCTTAGGGTTAGTGATATCCTATCTTGGGAACTATTTGGGTATCTATGTTAGGGTCATTGTCTCAACTACTTAGATTTTTAGGTAGTCTGTTACAAGAACCATCTTTTTTTGAAATAGTTGTAGTAAATAAGGAGGAAGAGAAAGGGGAAGGGGAAAAGGAATATGTTGATGAATATAGAGAATTTTAATAGAAGTTATAGGAGATAAAATAGGTGGATGAGGAGCTAGAAGATGTGGAGTTTGAAGTATAGGAGGTGGATGAGAAGGGAAGGAAGAAAGAATTGAAGGTGGATAGGATGGCAAGGCAGAAGTGGACAAGTTTGACTGTAAAACATCCTTGAGATACTCTATGAGGTAATGAATTTGAGGAGTTCAGGGATAAAAGGGATAAAACATTTCAACCCACATTCAATATACTCTCGCAGGTTTAGGTTACAAAAAAGGGTTTACAAATAGTGCACCTCAGCATTGCGATATGGAAGAAAAGAGCAGTAAGTTCATATCATGATCATAATTTTCAAAATGAAAATTTAATTAGATGGATATTGTATATCTATGGTGTGAAATTTTATTTATATATATATATATATTGTTCAAATGTTTGATTAAAATCTCATGAATATAGACAACATGTTATTTCCCCTAGATAATGGCTAAGCAACAAGGTCTTCATAAAACCAACTATGATATTTTAATGAACTTTTTATTTATAAAACTCATCGATAACATTTAATTAAATGTATTGGAATAATTGATTTTGAATGTTATTTCAAGAACACTTGTAAATGAGATCAAGTAGACTATAATGGTGAATAAACAAATGTTTAATCCATTATTCATGGTTTTAATTTCATACATTTACTATTTTTTTCAAAAAAAAATATAATATTACTAATTTATTCTCATATACTATTTTAGGATAAAATTTTATCCTATAAAGAGGATTAGAAAGTGACTGGTATTTCTATAATGTAATCCCTAATACTATTAGGTAAAATATTATTATGTGTATGCAAATTTTGTCCCTGTGTTTTTGAATGATTGCTAGTTTTTATATTGTAATAAGATAGCCACTATAAAAATGTATGCCCTAATATCTCTTGGTACAAATTTAGTAGATCATGAAAAGTGAAAATAGTCTATCTTAGTTCTACTTAAACCTAACATCATTTTTATTGGTTTTGTGGTTAATAAAAGTATTTAATGGATTAAATAGTTTATATTTTTTCATGTATGTTTAATTACTTGTAGGTAAATTGTGAAATATTCCATTATAAGTGTAGTATTATGCATTGAAATTTATTGTTTTTTTAATCTATTCAACTATAGTCAAATTGGTATAATTAGTTATTGATTAATATATTTTCTAAATGAATGGTTACTATCTAAAAGGGATGTATTTCATTATTCAGTAATGATTATGTAATTCACTTGATCATATACAATGAGGAATGGGACAAAACAACAGAGAAGGATGTTATAGTAATGTACGTATTTTTTCCTTTTTTATATATAAAGTTCCTTTTCTATTATTTAGATTTTTTTCTAAATTTTTTAAGAATTATCATTATAATAACAATGCCTTGTTTATATTATGGATATTCAACCATCAAAGAAATGATGGAAGGTTATATTTTTTTTCAATGTCATCCATTTAAAGACTGTGTTTGAAGAAAATTTATATTGGAGATGGAAATTTTATTAATCGGTTTTTAATAATGTTTTACCTATACATATATGGATATCATATATTTTATTGATTACATTAATGAACATATTTTTCTCAAACCAATTATAGATGATGAAAATTAATGTCTAAATGTACACTAATTAAAATGGTGTAATTTTAATAATATTTTTTATAATTTTACCCAAATTACTAAAAAATTCATATTTTTTGGGAAATCCTCCAATTCCCAATCATGATAAACTATCTCGAATAAAATTAATTTATTTTTTTAATTTGAAAATATTTATAAACATATAATCATTTATTTTTATACTTAGTAATTCAATCAAATTCATTTAAAAAATATGGGCTCAAAAATCAAAGTCACAATACCTTTATTAATTAGGAGTTAATAATTTTTTTACATTATATGTCAATATATCATATATCTTATTGAATATATTAATAAGATTCTTATTGATCAAATTCATATGATTAAAATATATTTTTGTATATACTCAATTTAAATTTTAATAAGTTTAATAACATTTTCTATATTTTAACAATGATTACTAGTAATTTAAAACTTTTGGGAAGTCTTAAAAATCTATAGCATAGTAAACTATCTATTATGAAATTAATGGATTTTTATGAATTTATTAATACTCAAAAATAAATAATAATTTATTTATATATAAAATAATTTGATCAAATGTGTTTAAAAAGCTTATTTAAAATTAAAAGTCACAACACCTAGATTAATTAGGTCTCAATAATGTTTTAACGTTTTATGTTTGGATATCATACATGTTTTTGGATGAATTTAGGAACATATTATCAACATAAATTTGGACTATCAAAATTAACTTTTAGTTTTACTCAAATTAAAGTGGAAAAAATTTAATAATAGCTTCCCACATTTCAACATTTATTGCTAAAAAACTAACACTTTCCATATAATCTTCTAATTATCCATCATAGTGAACTATCTATTATAAATGTAATGATTTTTTTTGAATTTAACAATACTCAGAAATAAATTATCATTTATTTATATATTAATTATTTCAATCCAAGGAATTTAAAGAAAAGATTTTTTTAAAATTCAAAGTTACAACACTTATACTAATTAGGTCATAATAATGTTTTAACTTACAAATATGGATATAATGAATTTTATTGAATACATTGATGAACTAATTATTCACAACATGATTTTATATGATTAAAAATAACATATAGTTTATTCTCAAATTAAATTAGTATAATTTTAAAAATATTTTCCAATATTTTTATGTTATATATTAAAATTTTAACACTTTTTAGGTAGTTTTCCAATTCTCTATGGAAACAAAATGCAACGCCCCAACCCCAGAATCCCAAATCCAATTCATTATTTTATTTCATTTTCATGATTATAATGAATAAAATCCCAAATTACCATTCATTTTAGTAGTATTGGAAATAAAAATTACATACATGATACCCATAATACATTGGGAAGAGAAAATAAAAACATGATATGTAATAAAATAAAATAAACTTCATCCTTGAACGCTTATTCAAATATTTCCTCTTCATAACTTGGGGAAAGGAAACATAATAAGGGTGAGCTCAAATGCTCAATAAGGGTAAGTAAATCATAATAAATAATTAATAAATATGAATAAATTAAGATAGAAATTTAAATAACTAATAACACATTCTATTCAAATAACTATATAAGGAAATATCAATATAGAAAGGTAAGAAACTGAAACTCATTCCATCTAAATCAATAAAATGAGAATGAAATGTCTCCATAGATATATAAATTAAAAATATTATGTATGAATAATAACTGAATATAGATGAGGTAAATTTTTAATTATTGGATGATAAATTTCCTAGGTACATGTAACTAGACCATCAAGACCTTTCACAAGACGGTTTAGCTATCGGGTAAAAACCCATCTATTTTCACCAAATATTTCATCTCATTAGACTACTGATTCATCGAGGATATATCTATAACCAGGCCCCACACATGTCATGCCTACCCAAATAATTCCTCATATATAATAACCAATTTAAATAATAAAAAATATTCCTTATAAAATATCTTTATTGAATAAAGGATACATATTTATCAATTATTCCCCAATTAATCAAATAACTATCAAAGTAAACACTATATGTAAAATGATATGCGGTTTAAGAAGTAATAATATCAATAATGTAAAAATATGAATATTAAAGGAAATTTATAAGAAAAAATGATTGCCATAAAGTGATTTCTTCATGATAATGTTAACAATCACAAAAAGATGTGTGATTTCAAAGATAACTGTTAAGAACATTTTTTAAGAAATTAATATTTAAACATCCCTAAGTGTCCCATACCACTTGAAACATTTAAATCATAATTCCAATGAAGTAAAGTTTTTAATACTATGAATAAAAAGGATTCATGATATAATTTATCAAAAGGGTTAGTATATACACTACACAAAATAAGTAAGTGGTGTATATGGCATATGCCTCATAGAAAGAAAAGTAAGATAAGAATCCCTTACCCTATCCTTCTTTTTTTTGTGGTATTTAGCCTCCTAAATAGTGGTTAAAAATGTCACTAACTAATATCATAACCATAATCATTTTTATAATACCATATATTAACTTCTTATAATATCTCATTACCCTTTTTTAACAAACATTCATTAATTTCACTATTTTTTGTATTAATTTCCCAGTTTTCTCTAGTATGTTTTGACTTGTTACTTATTGTCCCTATTACTTATATCGTGATTTTATCACCTCTATAATTTAAACCATGAATTAATTATATTATATAATCATTACATATTTATTTAGAGTATTCCATAATTTTTTGATATAAGAAATTAAGTGCATTGTTCATGCAGACGGTTGGTCGTATGTATGCATGAACAATATTTTCATTTCTTTGTTGTTTTTAAAAGAATGAAAATTAAATGATACATATTTATATTATAATTATAGTATCATATATATTTTATATGTGTTATATGGGTTTATTAAAACCATCCTTTATGCATTCTATGTTTAGCGATAACAAGTCACATCACTTTGAGGGGGTGGTAGTCCACACTCCCACAAACGATGTTATCGTATTTACATAAAATGGAATATAGATAGGTATGTGTTATAAAATAATTAAATAAGTATAAAGATATTATAAATATCATATATATAATATATAAATATATTTTCCAAATATTATAAATATCATATATAAATATATTTTTTATCATAATTCCCACCATGAGAGGCGGTAAAGGAAAATAAACAATCATCATTTTGTGAGGTAACAGGTCTTCATACACAGAAATAGTGTGTTTGTTACCCATTATATGGAATTATGTGTAATTTTAGGTAAAACCATTATCATAAAAACATACTATTATATTTATGATACTTTTTTTTATAAAATCATGAAATAATATGATTTTAGGGATTGGATAATGGAAATAAAACTAAAAAGATTAAATAAGTTTGTTACCTCTTAATCAAGTAGATTCTTTTGGTTTGTTCCAAAAGGATTCATTAGATGGATTTATTCACAAGGGGAGGATTTTATTATTAGGGTAGGTTTTTTGGGGATCTATTTGGGAAGATCTTGGTTGAGCCAATGTGGCTTGAGAGGTGTGATTAAGGGGTAGAGTGCTTGCCTTTTTATAGTGGAGGAGTAGCACTCTTATAAATACAAAAAGGTATTCATTAATGGGAGGTATAAGTTACCTAAAGTGAATCAAAAATGGAAAAATAATGAATTAAAGTTGAATAATTTTCTATGAAAACCTCCACCACACAAAAATATGTGTATTTTAAAATTTTAGTTCCTTAACTTCTATGATTCCCCAATTTTATCATTTTTGTTTTTATTAAAGCATCTAGTTTTCTAACCTAAGTAATTTAAAAATTAAGAATAAAATAAAGTTATATTTATTAAAAAATATATATCCACTTAATTATTAATATTATATCTAATTTATAAAATAATAATTCTATTTTTTTGGAAATTAATTTTAAACAAGTTCATGTGATGCACTGAAACACTAATTAACTCGGACCATGTTAACAACATTTTTAAAATATATGGGTCAATGATTTAATTAAAAAGGATTAATTGGTCAATTAATAGACCATATTTATTATTTATTAACAATTAAAATCAATTTTTATATTATCGGATTTTTATTAATTTTAAATCGTTTAATAAAATATCATTTATTGTAAAATCAAAAATAATGTCAATTTTGAAATTATTTATTTAATTTTAATTTTAAAATATAAAAACAATATTATAATTAAATTATATTAATTATATAGTTGTTTAAAATGATATATTCATCTAAAATAAATAAATAAATATATTAATTTAATCAATTCACTTCACTTTTAATATTTATAGTATCATTTATTTTAATTGGTTATTAACTAAATAGTCACTATGTTAGCGTTTCTTAATCATTTTAAGTAACTAAGACATATATAAAAATTATTGATAAATTATTATGATAAAAATAACCCATTTATATTTCTAAAGGATATATACAACCGAAAATATTATGTTTTTTACATATCTAAAAGTTTTATAAATGTTAAAGGTAAGGAAAGTTCCCTTTTTGTTTTTTTCTTTGCTTATATTTTTATATATGTAACTTCCATTAAATAATATCTCAATAACCCATAAAATTATAACCAAATGGATATATTGTAGAATTATTAGTAGCCAATATCTTTTTTAAAAGTTTCCAGGACATTTAGATCCTTAATATTAAGGCTTAGTCCCTTTTTAAGCTTAATCTTACCTTAATCACCGTAATTGATTTTAATCACTTTCACTAATCTTTTTGGTCAAAAATTAATTTTATATTTTTAGAACAAAAAAATTACTTGTTGAAACCTTTTATTTTCTTTTTTTAAAATTAAAATCACATAAGTTGAAAAATTAAGATTAATGCTAATCCCGCACGTGTGGCATGAAAGCCGGTTTTTAAAGTAGAAACGTTCAAAAGTTAAATAAGTTATTATATCTAATTTAAATATAAAAAATATTTCAACAACCTAAATTGAATTAATATGTTAATATTTTATCTGTTGTGATGTTAAAAATTATTTAATATATAATTTAACATTAATATTATTGAAACGAAAAAGGCCATTTTTAATTAAAATGCAGTATCTTTCATTATTCATCAAAAAAATGAAACTTCTTTGAAAAATACCAAAAATTCACCCTAAGATAATTTTGAAATTCCAAATTCAAAAATAAATTTTATTTTGACAAATAAGATTTATAAAATTTCCAAACATTAATTTTAAAATAGGGGCCTCATTAAAAGGTTGTAAAACTCAGTCTTACGTGCAAAGCAAGCTAACTCAGTGTGGTGTGTAGCATGCGCTTAGCATGGTGTTGAATATAAAGAGAGACAAAATAATATTTATTATAATATAAAAATATTTTAATGTATTGGGTTGTTACATTCTACCCACCTTAATTAAATTGTATCCTCACAATTT
The DNA here is from genome assembly GCA_963277665.1 of Viscum album. Taxonomy (NCBI): domain Eukaryota; kingdom Viridiplantae; phylum Streptophyta; class Magnoliopsida; order Santalales; family Viscaceae; genus Viscum; species Viscum album. The sequence continues at coordinate 1,495,826,997 of OY728155.1, read as the reverse complement.
ATACATGATCTTAGTAATTAAGGAATTGATATTTTAAAATACTATTGTTGAAAAATCCAAATTTTGAATAGGGTTAATAACACATCCCCTTAATAAGAGATAAATTAAAGTACAATGGTCACGTAACTAGGTTCCCTAGTATGAGAACGTATGTGGTAAATGTAAACATCGATAAAGAGGAAAAATCTAACAAAAACATTCTGATGGAGAGTGCTAGAAAACATGGTTAGGATATGGTAGAGAATCAAAATCCCTAAATTTGTTATGATATAAGGGGATATTTGATTCATAGGAAATGAAGGTACTAGGGAAAAATTGTTTTTTTTTAAGATTATTTTTCCTATAGTTGAGGAATTCTTTCACTCTCTAAGAATATAAGTTAATATACTTACTTGGTATGTTTCTATAAGTAGAATTTTATCCTTTGGTCATCCCTTGAACTATTTCTACTACATATCTTAGAACAAGATTCATCGTATAGTGATGTAATATATCAATCTATAAAACCCGATCCAATGTTCAACTTAAACCATTTCATTAATTCTCATCTTTTCCAAACAAATAGCATCCAACACTTTTAGAATGAATGTTTTTTAATTTCCAAAAATGAACATATTATTAATCCAAACAACATGAACTAGCTCTTTAATCATTATATACCAATAGTGTGAACATCCTCATCATGTATTCTCTTGAAATATGCTAATAACTTGAATTGTCATAAAACATTATTGTAAACATGCATTCTTCCTTATTCCTTAAGTAAGGAACATGTTAGTGGATATATTCCTTAGATCCAAAAGTGTTGTAAAATCCATCAATGATAACATAGAACACTTATCAAAAAGTCAGTAATCACTTCCACGGTAGTAAACACTTTTCCGAATCAATAATTTATTCATCATTATCTCAACATTAGGAATATATCAATGGATTTCTTTCCCTCAATCATGTGTTTTCTGAAAATTTTAGCTTTCTACTGAATAACGTTTCTTGTTATCATTCTCTATTTGATCTCAAATACTTAACAAAAAAGTATTGAAATGTAATCCTTATATATTTCATAATTATTATAACCAGTACATTGTTGATAAAATATTCAAATGACATATTTCTTGAATCCAAGTACATAAACACATCAATTATTTCACTTCGTCCTTAATCCATTCACAAGGCTACCTCATCCTATTACTTAATACCTATTTCCTTTCACATTTCACTAATAGTCTCACCATCATCCTTAATATAACCATTACTTATACCACATTTCTGATTCTCTTCATGGTCATTCCACTTGGAGTATTAATTTTCATAATGACTATGCATTCCACACATTAAGAATTTAACCATTGATAATGTCTTATAGAGGCCAATATTCCCATCCATTGCATCAAAATAACTCTTCATTTTTTCTTTGTAGTTACTTGAATTGTGTCCTTATTTTCCATAGTCGAAATATCTTATTGTCCCTCTAAGAAATTCACTTGGGTAATTATTTCCACATTCTTGACACAGAGTAAACTGAATCTTCTTTCCTCTAGGGTCTCCATTACCCAAACTCTCAGTGAACTCCTTCTTTATCTTCCTTGGTGAGTCTGAGAGTTGGTTAAGGTTTTGCGTTGTTAATCATGTTCTATGAAATATTATTAATCATGATCACAACATCATTCACTCCAAGGATCATTCCATTTAACTTATCATTAGTAAATTTTCCATCACATTTAATGTTAATCCAATTTATTTTGGTTCACACCATTGACTAAAACTAGAAATCATATTGTGGGCAACAATTATCAAAATAGAAAACCACATAATCTTTGATATTTACTTACACTACTACAAAATAGGCAAGGGAAGCACCCCCTTATATCAACGCTAAGAAAAACCGATGATAAAGGTTACCCTGTATCAGCACTAAAATTTTAGCCCTGATAAAGGTATCCTTTATCAGTGCTTTTCTAGCGCTGATAGAGGGACTCTTTATCAGCGCTAGAAAATAACTGATAAAGAATCCCTGTATCAGTGCTAAAATTTTAGCGCTGATACAATGTTTCTTTATTAGTGCTTTTCTAGAACTGATAAAGAGGCCCTCTATCAGCGCTAAAATTTTAGCGCTGATACAGGGTAACCTTTATCAGCGCTAAACAAGCGCTGATAAAACGACACTTTATCAGCACTAGAAAAGCGCTGATAAAGAATCCATGTATCAGTGCTACAATTTTAGCACTGATACAGGAAGGATTTATCAGTGATTTTTTAGCGTTGATAAAGAGTACCATTATCAGCGCTAAAATGTTAACGCTGATAAAGGTAGTCTTTATCAGCGCTTTGTTAGCACTGATAAAACCTTATTCCATTTTTTTATAAAGTCTTCCACACAGTTCCCTCGTTTTATCATGACCTAAAGCTCTTGCGGTACTGGAACCCTACGACTCCCCTCTGTTGCCCGCTGAGTTCGCGTTGCCAGACCTCTGCCGCCCTCGCTTCTCGTTGCCAAACCTCCGCTGCCCACTGAGTTCGCGTTGCCGGACCTCCGCCGCCCTCGATCTTCGGTTTGTCGGACCTCCCTTTAAGGCATTTTTTCCAAATCTTTTTTTAATATTGTTCTCCTCTCCCATCACACATAACCATATGTTGATTTGGTATGATAGATTTAATGGATATTTGATATTGTGATGGTTGTAGGCTACATGACTCATCCTTTTCTAGAAACCTATGGATGTTTTAGGTTATTTCCATTTAAAATGCCTTATGTTTCCTTCCATGGTTTTCTTATTTGGGTGGGTGTTCGAGACTATTAAGGTGGTTATTATTCCTTATTGTCCTCTGATTCACAACTTCTTGGTTAGAGCTCAATCTTGATGTGTTATGTGGTCTATCTTTTAAGAGATTAGTTTTCCATATTTGTGAAAAAAAACATTTTATATGATCTATTTAGGGTTGGACATAGATAGGATTTTGGTGTGTACTCAAATAACTAGGATTATAAAGTCTCTTGATGGACCAGGCACTGGGAGGTTTTGGTGTCTACTTCAATGAGAACATCGATGGGTGACACTCTATAGTGGGAATTCAAGTTTTCCATCGAGTACTTGATCGAGGAATAAATCCTTTTTAGTTTTTTACTTTCTTGTTGTTGGTTGAATCATTGATGGATATTTATTATGTTATTTCATTTGGATTCATTAGTATATTTTGGGTGTACCTTTCCTTAGGTTTTGAATTATTCTCTTAGTGGTTCTTCATGGTTAGTGGTTGTAGTCTCTTATTTGGGTGAAGGGATGTGTTCTTAGTATATTTCCTTCTTATGTCCCACCATTTTAGTGAAAATTTAAATGGTTGGGTGACATATGCTAGGTCTCTAGACATTATTGGGATTTTATCTCTTTTTAGTGATGTAGATGTGTCATTTGGAGATGTATGATGTTCTTGGAGGATATACATTAAGGGTTCTTGGGAATATTGGTTATATATTCATTTTAATTTTTTCATAGTGGTCCTCTATTCGGTGAATCTTCCTATATTTTGTGAATTTTCCACACAATAATTATTGTGTGGAATTTATTTTTGTCTCATCATTTTCTATCCTTAGTACTAGAATATTTATTCGGATAAAAAGTGGAAAGATGGGGTAATTGCACCCCGATACCCCCATTTATTTATTTTATCTTCTCCCTCAAGTTTAACTCAACCCACTCAATCCTTGGGAGCCCCTTTGGATAGTTTGGCGCTTTTATCCTCATCACTTGGTGGATTGAAGTTTCATTCGAAATGGTGATCCTCTTTTGGTATTTATTTATTTTCTTGAACTTCAATCTCTATCCATCACTTGATTCTTTATTCATGGGGGCTATGGAAGCGTTGGTATTTACTAGACCTATAATTTTTATGGGAAATTATGGTTATATTATCTCTTTTACCTTTTATTTAGATCCCTTTTATCTAATTCAATGTTCTTCATTTGAGTAGACTCATTCAGATTCATTGTGTTTTGATCCCAAATATTCCAAGTGGGTGTTTCTATAATATATCTTATTTTTGGGATTCATGTGTTTCATAAATTCATATTTTATCCATTTGAAGTTGGTTAGAAATGTTTTTATCATTTTGAAGCACAAAATAACCCTAATAATGAAAATAATATATGGAATGGATGGTATCTTGTTGTGAATTAACCTTTTTCATTGAAATAAATTAGGTTTCCTTCTACCGTTGGTGGATTTGATATTATAAATGAAAATCATGGTTTAAAATAAAGATAATTTGATTCTTTAAATAAAATTCCAAATGTTTTGGCATGTGTTTGTTTATTGAATTTTTTTGGGAATGATCTCCAAAATAAATTAAAATGTCTTGTTTTTTAATGGTTTATGGTATTGGTATTTTAAAAAATTGAGGGGGATTGATTTTCCTTTTGAACAAAATACCTTCGATCATGACCACAATCTATTGTTTGTTGGGTGTGAATTTAATGTCATTTACAACCCAAAGGAAAGGAAAGGTAGAAGCCCATTATAGAGGAAGGCCATCATGGAGTTTTTTCAGTTCATGGCTGGGAAGGGCCTCATTGATCTCAGCTTCTCAGGTGACAGTTTCACCTGGTGCAACAACTGCAGGGGCCATCACTGCTTGTGGATTCTATTGGATAGGCGTCTATCCAACATGAAATCCACTAATCTATTCTCAAATACCATGTTTTTTCATCTTGCTTGAGGTATTTTGATTCACTCCCCCCTTTTGGTTTTCATTTCTTCTTGGCATGATCATCAGGAACGTTTTCACTTCCACCAGCAGTGGGTTAACATCCTAGGGTACCAGGACATGGTTTTTGAAATATATAATGAACCCTTGTAGGAGTATTAGGTCACCTTCAACCTCAGTGACCTGACCTCGAACCTCGATAGGTGTGTGTTCGCCCCTTCCTCCTCAGTAACCTTCACCACCTGGGACTATTGTCGCATATGGGCTCCTTCAGAGTATTTTGATAGATGGAATGATACCTTTGTTTTATTGGATTATTAACAATAGTTTGAGATTTATGTGTGACTATATACTTATTATATTATCTTATTATTTCTTACACACCACCACTTGAGTCGAGTAACCTGAATGAAATTCATATTGGTACTTTGGTTCTGATGTGGATATGGTTTTTTATGCGTTTATGACATGTGTATGTGTGGATATATGGGTATTTAGGCATGATGATATTGAATATAGGGCAGAGACCTAGGAGTGGTATATTTATCATTCTTGATTATTCTTATGGGTTGATTTGAGGAAACTATAATGAATCTAAAGTAATTATATTTAATGAAGATGAATAAATATTAATGGTTAGGCTCTATTAATCTCTATTTTTATAAGGAAGTGGTTCTCTTCTACTGTATTTGGAAGTCTTGTTTTGTGTACTTGAACCATAAATACTAATATTAGAGATTCAAATAGGATGAAGATGAATAAAGATTGGATGGATGTTAATCGTTTAACAATAGAGTACGAGAATGGAGTGAAAGAGTTCATCAAGTTTGCAAAGGATCCTTCTCAAATCCTTTGTTCATGTTTACATTGTTGTTATTCTAGACTACTTACTCCAGAGGAGTTGGAAGAACATTTGATATTTCACAGAATTGATCGGAGTTATAAATGTTGGAATAAACACGGAGAAAAAGCGATTGTAGCTACTAGCTGGGATAAAACTGCATTTTATGAATCATCAGATATGAATAAAAATATGGATAATGAAGAAGACCGTATGGAGGATGTGATTACAGATGTCAATGATGATGGATATCGTATTGAGGAAATGACAAAGACAATTGAAGATGAACTCTGTGATTACCCAAAATTGTTTGAGAAGTTAAAGAGTTGTGCAAAGATGCCATTGTATGCTGCTTGCACTAAGTATACAACATTGTCAGCTCTACTGAAGTTTTATAAATTGAAAGTAGGCAATGGATGGAGTGATGTCAGTTTTACGGAACTACTTGCTCTCTTTAATGACATGCTCCTGGAAGATAATGAGCTCCCAAGCCGGACATATGAAGCTAGACGAATGCTACGCTCGATGGGTATGATTTCTGAAAGAATACATGCCTGCCCGAAAGATTGTATATTGTTTCGCAAGGAGAAAAAATCACTTACATAATTCCCAAAGTGTGGTGCTTCTCGATACCATAAAGATAAATCCAATCCTAAGAAAGTTGTATGGTAATTTCCAATCATTCCAAGTTTTAGGCGTCTATATGGAAGTGAAGAAACTGCAAGACAATTTTTGTGGCATGCAGATAAAAGAAATAAAGATGGGAAATTACGTCATCCAGCCGACTCTCCTCAATGGAAGAAAATTGATCATGAGTATCCTGAATTTGGGAAAGAGCCTAGAAACCTTTGTCTTATGTTATCTAAAGATGGAGTGAATCCTTTTGGTTTTCAAACCAGCACTCATAGTACATGGCCTATTATGTTGGTAAATTATAACTTTCCACCCTAGTTATGCATGAAGAAAAAATTCATCATGTTATCTATGCTTATATCAGAACCAAAACAACCAGGTAATGATATCGATGTTTATCTGGCTCCTTTGATCAAGGATTTGAAGTTATTGTGGGATTCAGGTATAATGTTGTATGATGATTAAAAAAGTGAATACTTCACATTGAGGGCGATGTTTTATGGGACAATAAATGATTTCCCTGCTTATGGAAATTTTTTAGGCTATAGCATTAAAGGAACTCAAGGGTGTCCCGTGTGCAAAGAATATACAGAATGAATTAGGTTGAAACATTCATTGAAATCTGTGTTTCTAGGACATCGTAGATTTCTACCTCGTTGAAATAACTACCGATCTTGGATGACATCATTCAATGAAAGTTCAGAAAAATGCGCAACACCATCTCCACTAACAGGTGATCAGCTGTTTAAGAAAGTAAAAGATCTGAACACTGTTTTTGGTAAACCATTTTTGAAAAACCATACAAAAATTGGTTGGAAAAAGAGATCAATTTTTTTTGAATTACCATACTGGAATTTTTTGTACGTCAGACATTTTTTTGATGTGATGCATGTGGAAAAAAATTGTATGTGACAGTGTTATTGGAACGTTGCTAAATGCCCCTGACAAAACAAAAGATGGAATTAAGGCAAGGTTGGACATGGTTGACATGGGAATATGAGAAGAGTTGGCTCCCGTGAAGGGTGAAAATTGAATGTTTCTTCCTCTAGCTGCTTATACTCTTTCTAGGGAGGAGAGATATCAGTTTTTCAACTTCTTCAATGATGTAAAGGTTCTATAGGGGTACTCATCAAATATCAAGAACATTGTGTCAATGAATGATTTGAAGTTAAAAGGTTTGAAATCACATGATTTCCATATTTTGATGCAAGATCTAATTCTTATAGCTTTATGTTGCATTTTTTCCAAGAATTTGCGTCATACATTAACCAAACTTTGTTTCTTTTTCAAAGCTATATGTAGCAAAGTTTTAGACCCGAGGGAATTTCCAGCTATAGAAAAAGAGATTGTCATCATATTATGTGAATTAGAAATGTTCTTCCCGCCAACATTCTTTGATATGATGGTTCATTTGATGATTCACTTGGTGATAGGGATTCGACTTTGTGGTCATGTGCACTATAGATGGATGTATCTTATTTAATGGTATATGAAGATTTTGAAAGGGTATGTCAAAAATCAAAGTCATCCAGAGGGTTGTATAGTGGAACGATATATTTTTGAGGAAGCCATTGAATTTTGTACTGAATACCTATCTAATGTGGAAAGCATTGGTCTCCCGAAATCTCGTCACACTGGACGCATTGAGGGTGATGGAATTTATGGAAGAGAAGTTGTGACAATCAGTATTACAGATCAGGAGAAGGCCCATATTTATGTTTTGTATAACAGTTGGGAGGTTTCTTCATATATTGAAACTCACAAAGAAATTATTAGGTAGTAGAATCCATCAAGGGATGAAAAATGGTTATCAGATACACATAATCACCAGTTTATAGGATGGTTTCAAGACTATATTTTTAAGCAGTTGGATGAAAATCCGAATTCAATTTCAGAACGAATTCGATGGCTAGCCGTTGGACCAAGTGTGTATGTATTATCTTACATTGGTTATGTAATTAATGGTTATACATTCTATACATATGAACATGATGAAGATAGTACCATGAAAATTAGTGGAGTTACACAAGTGGCTGAAGTGATGCATGTTTCTGGTTGTAAGGAAAGAAATCCAATTTATGAAAATATGTCATACTTTGGCATTATCAAACTAATATGGGAGTTGGATTATACGACATTCCAATTGCTGATTTTTCAATGCAAATGGATTGATAACAACAGTGGTGTTAAAATAAATGAATGGGGATTTTTGAAAGTTGATTTTAGTAAAGAAGGGTACAAAGACAAATAGTTTATAATAGAATCACAAGCAGTACAAGTTTTTTATGTTCCAGATCCTGCAAACCAAAATTGTTCAATTGTTCTATTATCATCCAAAACTACTGAAGGTTCTGATGAAAATTTAGTTGAGGACGATCCTTTTAGTGGTATGTCGCAATAATTTCGGAGCGGTCCCAATTTAGATGATGTTTTGTATGTTATAGGAGACCACAATGAAGGGATTTGGATAATCGATAGAGGTGTCAAATCCCTTCAACCTTTTAAAAAAAGAAAGAGAGTTCAATAAACAGGTTATATTTTGTTTGTAATATAGATCTTGTTATCTCATGTTATTATATTATCATTACTGAATTTATGTAATCTGAATTAACTATTCAACCACTTTTGCAGATAATGACTTCTGCACATTCTGGTGCTCCTAACCTTGAGGCTGAACAAGTCTCTCAAGTTGCTGCTGTTGCGGCTGCTGCTGCTCCTGCTACTCTTGCAGCTCATGCTGCTACTGCTGTTGCTCCTGTTGCGGCTCCTATTGCTCCTACTGCTCCTCCTACTGTGGCTTCTGCCGCTCCTGCTGCTCCTACTGTGGCTACTGTTGATCCTGCTATCGTGGCTCCTGCTGCTCCTAGTGTTGAGGTCCAACAACCATCAGAACATGTCATTGATACCATTCCAGATTAACATATAGATGATGTTGATATCGATGAAATGGTTGGGAATGAAGGACCGACATCACAGAAAACACAGGTGCATCGTATTTTGACGGTGTTAGCCAAAATTCTTAAGGCAAAAAGAAAAGGCATCAAATTTGAAGTCGGATGGAATGCACGAGGCCAACATGTGAATCCCAACAAGGCTATGTTTAGCAGCTACATTGGACTTGTCACTTGGAAACGTGTGCCGATTGACATAGATTCATGGCACCATGTTCTGTCTGGGCTGATGGCTGTGATCTAGGAAGAAATTACAGTAACATTATGAATTTATTTATTTAATTTACTATAAAATAAAAAAATGAAACAATGTCTTACTCTTCTCAATCTCTTGCAGAGTACATTTATAGTAGATGATTCACACAAGGATTGTGTACTAAAGCTTGTAGGAAATATTCATCGAGGTTTTCACACTATTTTAACAAGATGTCACTTGAAAGATTCTAAAGGTAAAATAAACCCACACCCACCCATTGTCTAAGCTCACCTGATATCCCAAGAAGCATGGGATGCATTTATTGGTCGTCGTGGGGATGAGAAGTTTCAGGTACATTGTGGGTGATAATACGTTATTTGAGGATACATGTATTAATCACTTTGATTGTCAATATTTCATTTATGAAATAGAAACTATGTACTGAAAATAAGGAACGTGCATCAAAACCAACATACCCTATCGTAAAGCAAGGATGGGGTACGCTTAATTAGAAAAGAAAATGGCACGTATTTTAAATTTATAGTAATATTGTAAGGTTCCAATAAACAACATCATAATTATCTTTCTATGTTTATATGTAGATTGATGAGTCTAAAACCAAATGCACTTCCATCCCACATCATGAGCTATGGAAGGAAAAACGTGTGAACAAAGAAGGGAATTTAGTAGATGAGAACACATAGAAAGTGTGAGAAATATGTGTAAGTATGACACAACGATAAAAATATTTGTTTAAAATTGCTATTACATAAAAATGATTAGTTACTTTCCTATACCCGATAGTTACAGGAATCGGCTACTCCTATAGCGGATACAGACCTATTATCGATGGCTTTGAAGCATCCAGAAAAATACAGTTATGTCAGAGGTGCAGGGTTTGGGGTGACACCCCGAGTATATTTTGAGAAGAAGAAAAAAATGAATGATACAGATGAAAAATTGGAACAAATGAGCGAAACAATATCAACCCTAGAAGAATGATTGAAATGGCAGGGAGAGTTGCTAGCAACTTTTATGGGTGGGAAGCAAAGGGAAGACACAACTCAGGAACAATGAGCGCGTGAACATCCCACCCCACCCCCACCATCTTTGAGGGGAGCCATTCACCTCAAAGAACTGTCTTATCCATGGTAATCAATATTCTAATAATTATTCCCATGAAATGTGAATCAGACAAACACTGATAATTTTTATGTACTAATCTTCTACAGGGTGATAATGATTGTGATTTATATCTGCCAACACCCACTTATCACCTTTTAGCGAGGACTATAGTGTTCAATATCCCAGATGCCACACTTTATAATAGACCACTTCCGAAAGAACATTTGAAAGTGACGATTACTGTAGCTCGTGAGCCAAATGCAGAGCTGCATATTCCACTTGATGACGATGATATTCATACGGTCGAAAAGGCTATTGGTACATTCATTGCATGGTCATCACAACTTGTAAGAGTACATGCGGACAAAGAGGTATTTATTTCCTTTTTTTTCAAGCTAAACCCTTAATAATTAATGAAAAAAGGGTCTGAACCAATGATTGTTGTTATAGATGGATAAAGGGAAGGGGGTGACAAATGTCGGCTCAAAACCATCTAAAGGATTGACCAACTGATCCCAAGGAGCTACTGAAAGCACAATAACACCACTTATTCTCTATCCACATTTACTATCATTGAAGACTCATGTGGATACGAATCTAAAATATGGTAATAGTTATATAGTGGTTTTCAAAGAGAATATATATGGAGAGGAAAGTCAAGATTTCGTTGCTACTGAAAATTTAAATGAGATCCTTGAAAATGGTTGGCAAGGCATCACAGTTATAAATGTATATATGAGGGATGTTTCCATGAGTTGATTTTCTAAAAGCTGAACTAATGTGAAAATTATGACTAAATGCATTTTATATTGTTAACAGATGCATTTATGAAAAAAAGTTGAAGGAATTTTCCCATGAGCCAAGATTTGGACTCGTTAGTCCTGATATCACATCAACACACCTAACAAAAATAGATCCATCAAAAAGGGATGCAATAGTGAACGGCTTGCTGAAAAAATTTGAAATCAAGATTACAAATAACATAATTTTCCTAATACCAACCATATAGGGGTAATATTCTAATATTAAAGCATATCAATTATATTTTCACTTCTTTTATTACTTATTCCTTTTTGAGTTTTTAGGAAACATTGGTTTCTAATTGTAGTGAACTTGGATACTCCAAAGATTTATTTTCTGGATTCAAAGCAAGGATATCCATCAAACTGACCACACATGATGGAGTTTTTGAATCTGTAAGACACTACATCTTACGTTTTAGGTCTAAACATCAAGTAATATAATTTATATTATCTTATACTGAGGATTATTTTATGATAGGGTGGTGTATCATTATCTTCTAAAAAAGGAATGAGGACAGAGGCTAAGCATAATGAGGCGAGCAAGTACTACGTCTGGACAAATATCAGGGTATATATAATAAAATTTCACTATCCAAACACATATCAACACAAGTTACTTATTCTCCTAATGATCAATTTTTTTGCAGTGTCCAAAACAAACAAATGATAATGATTGCGATTATTATGTTTGTAAATTTATGAAAAAGATCATTTTTCATCAACAAACTATCATCCCTAAAGAGGTATTTTCAAAAACAACTACTGGTTCGTTTAAGTTATTTATTAATTATTTATTTTTATATTTTGCAGTACTACTCTAACTGCCTAAAAGCCTCATACTCACAAGACGATATATGTGTGTTCAGAAACAAGTGGGCTACATAACTGATGGAAGATTGTACACAAATACAATGAATATCTGACTTGGGGACATGTACAATTGGTGGTTATTTTTGAGAGGGGTTAAGGGGATCAAAAGATGAAACATTGTCGTATGTAAATGTTCGTAGGAAAATTGTAATGGATATTAAATAAAACATCTTTTCTCAAATTATTAATTTTCCCATTTTAACAGATGATATGCACCAGCAACATGCAAGAATGCTGAACCACTCAAAGGGTCTCTATTTTGTTTAAAATGGACACGATTTTAAGTGAAAACAACAACTGACGTACGGAAATCTGACCAAACGCATTCAGATTGGGTTGATTCTTTAAGAGAACAATCCACGGGTCCTTTGTGACGTGTAAGATTAATCCCCACCTAAATTCGAGGCACGGTGTGGCTGGTACAACTCAAAGGGTCTCTATTTTGTTTAAAATGGACACGAGTTTAAGTGAAAACAACAACTGACGTACAAAAATCTGACCAAATGCATTCAGATTGTGTTGATCCTTCAGGATAATGATCCACGGGTCCCTTGTGACATGTAAGAGTCATCCCTGCCTCAATATGAGGTACGGTGTGACCGGTACCACTCAAAGGGTCTCTCATTTGTTTAAAATGGACACAATTTTAATTGAAAACAACAACTGACCTATGAAAATCTGACCAAACGCATTCGGATTGCCTTGATCTTTTATGAGAACTATCCAAGGGTCCTTGGTGATGTGTACGAGTCATCCTTGCTTCAATATAAGGCATGGTGTGGCCGGTACCACTCAAAGGGTCTCTCTTTTGTTTAAAATGGACACTATTTTAAGTGAAAACAACAACTGACCTAAGGAAATATGACCAAATGCATTCGAATTGTGTTTATCCTTTAGGAGAAAGATCCACGGGTCCTTTTGACGTGTAAGAGTCAACCCTGCCTCAATTTGAGTCATGGTGTGGCCGGTACCACTCAAAGGGTCTCTCTTTTGTTTAAAATGGACACGATTTGAAGTGAAAACAAAAACTGACCTACGAAAATCTAACCAAACACATTCGGATTGCCTTGATATTTTATAAGAATGATCTAAGGGTACTTTTTGATGTGTACAGGTCATCCCCGCCTCAATCCGAGCCACAGAGTGTTCGGTACCACTCAAAGGGTCTCTCTTTTGTTTAAAATGAACACAATTTTAAGTGAAAACAACAACTGGCGTACAGAAATCTCACCATAAGCATTCAGATTGCCTTGATCCTTTATTATAATGATACAAGGGTCCTTGGTGACATGTAAGAGTCATCCACGCCTCAATAAAAGGCACGGTGTGGCCAGTTCCACTCAAAGGGTCTCTCTTTTGTATAAAATGAACACAATTTTAAGTGAAAACAACAACTGACGTACGAAAATCTGACCAAACGCATTCGGATTGTGTTTATACTTTAGGAAAATGATCCACAGGTCCTTTTTTACATGTAAGAGTCATCCCTGCCTTAATCTGAGGCATGGTGTAGCTGGTACCACTCAAAGGGTCTCTCTTTTGTTTAAAATGGACACGATTTTAAGTGAAAACAAAAACTAACCTACGGAAATCAAACCAAACGTATTAGGATTGTGTTGATAATTTAGTATAACGATACAAGGGTCCTTGTTGATGTGTAAGAGTTATCCCCGCATCAATCCAAGGCACGGTGTGGCCGGTACCACTCAAAGGGTCTCTCTTTTGTTTAAAATGGACACAATTTTAATTGAAAACAACAAATGACCTATAAAAATCCAACCAAACACATTTGGATTACCTTGATCTTTTATGAGAACTATACAAGGTTCCTTGGTAACTTGTAAGAGTCATCACCGCCTCAATCAGAGACATATTGTGGCTGGTACCACTCAAAGGGTCTCTCTTGTTTAAAATAGACACGATTTTAAGTGAAAACAACAACTGACGTACGTAAATCCAACCAAACGCATTTGGATTGAGTTTATTCTTTAGTATAACGATCCAAGGGTCCTTTTTGAAGTGTAAGAGTCATCCCCGCCTCAATATGAGGCACAGTGTGGCCTGTACCACTCAAAGGGTCTCTCTTTTGTTTAAAATGGACACGATTTTAAGTGAAAACAACAACTGACCTACAGAAATCCAACCAAACACATTCGGATAGCCTTGATCCTTTAGTAGAACGGTCCAAGAGTCCTTGGTGACATGTAAGAGTCATACTTGCCTCCATACGAGGAACGTTGTATCTGGTACCACTCAAAGAGTCTCTCTTTTGTTTAAAATAAACGCAATTTTAAGTGAAAACAACAACTGACATACGAAAATCTGACCAAACACATTTGGATTGTGTTGAACCTTTAGGAGAATGATCTAAGGGTCCTTTTTGATGTTTAAGAGTCATTACTGTCTTAATCTGAGGCACGGTGTGTCCGGTACTACTCAAAGGGTCTCTCTTTTGTTTAAAATGGATCCAAATTTAATTGAATACAACAACTGACCTAAGAAAATCCAACCAAACACATTCTGATTGTGTTGATCATTTAGAATAATGATCCAAGGGTCCTTTGTGACCTGTACAAGTCATCCCTGCCTCAATCCGAGGCACGGTGTGGCCGGTACCACTCAAAGGGTCTCTCTTTTGTTTAAAATGGACACGATTTTAAGTGAAAACAACAACTGACCTAAGAAAATCTGACCAAATGCATTCAGATTGTGTTTATCATTTATTAGAATGATCCACGGGTCCTTTTTGATGTGTAAGAGTCAACCTCGCCTCAATCCAAGGTACGGTGTGACCGCTATCACTCAAAGGGTCTCTCTTTTGTTTAAAATAGACAAAATTTTAATTGAAAACAACAACTGACCTACGAAAATCTGACCAAACGCATTCTTATTGCCTTGATCTTTTATAATAACGATAAAAGGGTCCTTGGTGATGTGTAAGAGTCAACCCCACCACAATCCGAGGTACGGTGTGGCCGGTACCACTCAAAGGGTCTCTCTTTTGTTTAAAATGGACACAATTTTAAGTAAAAACAACAACTGGCCTACGGAATTCTGAACAAATGCATTCGGATTGTGTTAATACTTTAGTAGAATGATCCAAAGGTCCTTCTTGATGTTTATGATTCAACCCCGCCTCAATCCGAGGCACGTTGTGGCCGGTACCACTCAAAGGGTCTCTCTTTTGTTTAAAATGGACACAATTTTAATTGAAAACAACAACTAACCTACAAAAATCTGACCAAAGGCATTCGTATTTCCTTGATATTTTATAAGAACGATACAAGGGTCCTTGGTGAAGTGTAAGAGTCAACCTCGCCTCAATCCTAGGCATGGTGTGGCTGGTACCACTCAAAGGGTCTCTCTTTTGTTTAAAATGGACATGATTTTAATTGAAAACAACAACTGACCTACAGAAATCCAACCAAACGCATTTTTATTGCCTTGATATTTTATAAGAACGATCCAAGGGTCTTTTGTGACGTGTAAGAGTCAACCCCACCTCAATCTGAGGCATGGTGTGACCGCTATCACTCAAAGGGTCTCTCTTTTTTTTAATGGACACAATTTTAATTGAAAACAACAACTGACCTACAAAAATCTGAACAAACACATTTGGATTGACTTGATATTTTATAATAACGATAAAAGGGTCCTCAGTGATGTGTAAGAGTCAACCCTTCCTCAATCCAAGACACAGTGTGGCCAGTACCACTCAAAGGGTCTCTCTTTTGTTTAAAATGGACACAATTTTAAGTTAAAACAACAACTGACCTACAAAAATCTGACCAAACGCATTCAGATTGTGTTGATCCTTTAGGAGAACAATCCAAGGGTCCTTTGTGACGTTTATGAGTCAACCTCGCCTCAATTCGAGGCACGGTGTGACCGCTATCACTCAAAGGGTATCTCTTTTGTTTAAAATGGACACAATTTTAATTGAAAACAACAACTGACCTACGAAAATCTGACCAAACACATTTGTATTTCCTTGATCTTTTATGAGAACTATTTGAGGGTCCTTAGTGATGTGTAAGAGTCAACCCTGCCTCAATTCGAGGTACGGTGTGGCCGGTACCACTCAAAAGGTATCTTTTTTGTTTAAAATGGACACGATTTTAATTGAAAACAACAACCAACCTACAGAAATCCAACCTAACCCATTTGGATTGTGTTGATACATTATAAAAATGATTCAAGAGTACTTTTTGACATGTAAGAGTCAACCTCGCCTCAATCTGAGGAACGGTGTGACCGCTATCACTCAAAGGGTCTCTCTTTTGTTTAAAATGGACACAATTTTAATTGAAAACAACAACTGGCCTACGAAAATCTGACTAAACGCATTCGGATTACCTTGATATTTTATAATAATGATAAAAGGGTCCTTGGTGATGTGTAAGAGTCAACCCCGCCTCAATACAAGGCACAGTGTGGCCGGTACCACTCAAAGGGTCTCTCTTTTGTTTAAAATGGACACGATTTTAAGTGAAAACAACAACTGACCTATCGAAATCCGATCAAACGCATTCAGATTGTGTTGATCCTTTAGGAGAACGATCCACGGGTCCTTTTGGATGTGTATGAGTCAACCCTACCTCAATAAAAGTCATGGTGTGACCGCTATCACTCAAAGGGTCTCTCTTTTGTGTAAAATGGACACAATTTTAATTGAAAACAACTGACCTACGAAAATCTGACCAAATGATTTTGGATTGCCTTGATATTTTATGAGAACGATCCAAGGGTCCTTGGTGCCGTGTAAGAGTCAACCCCGCCTCAATCCGAGGCACGGTGTGGCCGGTACCACTAAAAGGGTCTCTTTTTTTGTTTAAAATGGACACGATTTTAATTGAAAACAACAACTGACCTACGGAAATCCGACCAAATGCATTCTGATAATTTAGATCCTTTAGGATAACGATCCACAAGTCCTTTGTGACATGTAAGAGTCATCCTCGCCTCAATACGAGGCACGGTGTGGCCTCTAGCACTCAAAGTCTCTCTCTTTTGTTTAAAATGGAAACAATTTTAATTGAAAACAACAGCTGACCTATGAAAATCTAACCAAACGCATTCAGATTGCCTTGATCTTTTATAATAATGATCCAAGGGTCCTTTGTGACA
The DNA here is from genome assembly GCA_963277665.1 of Viscum album. Taxonomy (NCBI): domain Eukaryota; kingdom Viridiplantae; phylum Streptophyta; class Magnoliopsida; order Santalales; family Viscaceae; genus Viscum; species Viscum album. The sequence continues at coordinate 1,495,809,750 of OY728155.1, read as the reverse complement.
TTTATGATTAAACCCCGCCTCAATCCGAGGCACGGTTTGGCCGCTATCACTCAAAGGGTATCTCTTTTGTTTAAAATGGACACAATTTTAATTGAAAACAACAACTGACCTATGAAAATCTGACCAAACGCATTCAGATTCCCTTGATATTTTATAAGAATGATCCCAAGGTCCTTGGTGATGTGTACGAGTCAACCCCATCAACCCCCTAGACCGCCCCCACCCCCTGGACACCAATCCACCCCCTGGACACCCCCCACCCCTCTGGACACCCCCACCCCTGTAAAGCCCCCCCCCCCCGACACCTTGGACACCAGCCCACCCCCTGGAAAGCCCCCCGGACACCAATCCATCCCTTAGACCTCCCCACCCCCCCTGGACACCAATACACCCCCCATCCCTCTGGACACCCCCACCCCTTGTAAAGCCCCCCCCCCCAACACCTTGGACACCAGCCCACCCCCTGGAAATCCCCCCCCCCCGGACACCAATCCACCCCCTGGACCACCCCCCACCCCCTGGACACCAATCCACCCCCTGGACACCCCCCACCCCTCTGGAAACCCCCCCTCCCCCACCCCCTGTAAAGCCCCCCCCCCACCCCGACACCTTGGACACCAGCCCACCCCCTTGAAAGCCCACCCAGACACCCCTTACCCCCCCCCCCTGGACAGCCACCCCAAACCCTTAAATAGTCCCCCAACCCCCTAAATTCTAAATTGAATTTTTTATGTACTTAATTAACTTATGAATTATCTGTTAATGGTGTACGAGTATACTTGTTGTATGGGTATACTTGGTCTAATTAGCTTATGATTTATGTGTTAATTTTGTATGTTTATGCTTTCTTCAATTAGCTTATTGAGATGCTAATTTTTTTGTAGGTGTTCAGGTGTGCTGCTGCAGATATTTTTGTAGCAGTAGAGAGGGAATTTATCAGTGCTTTTTTAGTGCTGATAAATAGTTCTTTTATCAGCGTTAAAGGAGTGCTGATAAAACACTCATTTATAAGTGCTCTTTTAGCGCTGATAAAGTACCCCTTTATCAGCTCCGAGCTTTAAAGCACTTTTTTAGCGCTGTTAAGCCCGTTTTTAGTCCTGTTAATTCCCATTTTTATAGTAGTGTTATAGGGTTCAAAAATAATGTATCATACTTTAATCTATGGAACCTTTGGTTTATCCTACGTTATTCATAGTCATCTTCAACTGAAATCCTTCTTCGTGGTTTTTAAAGAAAATGTGAATTATCCTAATTATATCCCATGGGAGTGTCAAAAAAGGTGTTCAATAAGGCATGTTATTGTGTACTATGTTACATTGAGTCAGGCCCAGCACGCCTTTTCAGAGTTGTCACTTCTAGGTACATCTGTTCTAGAACCATGCTGACTTTTAGTATCTAGATAGGGATGTATTGCTTAGAATACCCACATAATCTCTACCTTAACAAAATTATAGAATGTTTCTATATACTTATAATCAATGTATATATTAGGGATATTATCCTTAATCTATGTTTTCTAAATCTAGTTTCAAAGGTTTCTGCTAAACTTCCTCTAATACCAACTATAACGTCCTGGCACCAGAAGCCTGGAGCTGGTGAAATTTTTATTTCATTGGCATGATTACAAGGAATCAAATCCTGAAGGCCCATTTATTTTTGAAGTCTTGGAAATATATATTACATATATGATACCCATAATACATTGGTAATATAAAATAAAAACATGATACATAATAAAATGAAATAAACTGCATTATTGAACGCTTATTCAAATATTTCCTCTTCATAACCTGGGGAAAGGAAACATAATAAGGGTGATCTAAAATGCTAAATAAGGGTAAGTAAAGTGGAAAAAATATTGAATAAATAGTAATAAATTATAATGTAAAGGTAAATAACTGATAACGCATGACATTCAAATAACTAGATAGGGAAATATCAATATGGAAAGGTAAGAAACTAAAACTCATGCCATCTAAATTAATAAAATGAAAATGAAATGTATCCATATATATGTCAATGAAAAATCTCATGGATGAATAAAAACTAAATATAAATGAGGTAAATTTTTAATTATTGGAAACCATGTTTCTTAGGTACATGGAACTAGTGTCGTCAAGACCTTTTACAAGACAGTTTAGTTATCATCTAAAAACCCATCTATTTTTGCCAACTATTTTTTCTCATGAGACTACTGATCCATCAAGGGGTTATCTATAATTGGTACCCACCAATTTCATACCTATAAAAATAATTATTCATATCTAATCAACAATATTCCTTATGAAATATCTCTATTGAATGAAGGATATAGATTTATCAATTATTCCCCAGTTAATCAAATAGCTGTCAAAGTAAACACCGTGTGTAAAATGATATATAGTTTAGGAAATAATAATATCTATCATATAAAAATATTTATATTCATGGAAATTTATAAGAAAAAATTATTAAAATAAAGTGAATTTTTCAATAGATATTAACAATCACAAAAGGATGTGAGATTTCAAATATAATCTTTAAGAACATTTTTGGGGAAAATAATCTCTAAAAATCCCAAAGTGTCTCATACCACTTCAAAAATTTAAATCATAATTCCCATGAAGGAAATTTTTTCATACCATGAATAAAAAGGATTCTTGATATAATGTATCAAAAGGTTAGTATATTCACTACACAAAAGAAGTAAGTGGTGCATATGGCATATGTGTCATAGAAAGAAAAGTAAGACAAGAATCTCTTACCTTATCCTTCCTTTTTGTGGTTTTTATCCTCCTATATAGTGGTTTAAAATATGTCACTAACTAATATAATAATGATACTCATGTTTATGATATCATATATTAACTCGTTTGTTAATAAACTTTCATTAATTTCACTATTTCAGGTTTTTATTGCCCAATTTTCTCAAGTATGTTTTGAATTGTTACTTGTTGTTACTATTACTTAGATCATGATTTAATCATCTACATAATGTAAAAAATGACTTAATTATATTATATTTTCAGTATATATGTATTTATAGTAGTCCATAATATTTGGAGATAAGAAATGAAGTGAATCGTTCATGGAGACGATAGGTCATACATATGCATGAATGCTACTTTTATTTATTTGTTGTATTTACAAGAATGAAAATTAAATGATACATATATATTATAATTATGATATCATATCTATTTTATTTATATTAAATAGTTTTATTAAACCCATTTTTATACATTCCATGTTTAGCATGAACAATTCACATCACTTTGAGGAGGCGGTAGTCCACACTTCTACAAACGATGTTATCATATTTACAGAAAATGGAATGTATAGATTTATATGTTATAAGAGAGTTATAGAAGAAGAAATAAATTATAAATATAATATATAAAATTTTTTTTCACAATAATTTCCAACATGATAGGTGGTAAAGGAAAAAATGAACAATCATCATTTCGTGAGGAAGCAGTTCACCGTACACAGGAGCAGTATGTTCATTACCAATTAGATGGAATTTTGTGTAAGTTTAAGTAAAAAACATAGCATAACAACATCCTAGTATATTTAAGATACTTTATTTATTCAATCATGAAATAATAATATTTTAGGGATTTTAAATTGTAAATAAAACTAAAAATCTTAAAGAAGTTTGTTACCTCTTAATCGGGTAACTTCCTTTGGTTTATACCAAAAGGCTTATTAGATGTATTTCTACCCAATGGGAGGTTTCTAGGATTTGGTTAAGTATTTTTGGGTTCTATTTTTTTATATCTTGTTCGATCCAAAGTGTCTTGAGAGGTTTTAGTAATGGGTATAGTGTCTGCCTTTTTATAGTGGAGGAGGAGTGACACTATTGTAAATACCAAAAGGTATTCATTAATGGGAGGTCTACCTTACCTAAATTCCTAAAAACTGGAATAATAATTTATTAAATGGGAGTAATTTTCTATTAAAACCTCCACTACACAAAAATATATGAATTTTATAATTTGGTTCCTTAAATTCTAAGATTCCCTAATTTTTTCATTTTGGTTTTTATTAAAGAATCTAGTTTGCTAACCTAAGTAATTTAACCATTAAGAATAAACTAGAGTTAAATTTATTATAAAATATATATCCAATGAATTATTAATATGATATTTAATTTAAAAAATAAAAACCCCATGTGTTTTTTAAATTAATTTTAAAACAAGCGCATGTGGCGCGTTAAAATACAACATAAACCCAGACCGTGTTAACAACATTTTTACCATATATGGGTTAATATGTTAATTATAAAAGATTAATTGATCCATTAAGAGAAAATATTTAAAATTTATTAACACTTAAAAATCACTTGATATAATATAGGATTTTTCTTAATTTTAAATCATTTAATAAAATATATTTATTGTAAATTAACAATAATGTCAATTTTTGACATTATTTATTTAAATTTAATTTTAAAATATAAAAACAATATTAGAATTAAATTATATTAAGTTTAATGTTTTGTAACATGATATATTCATCTAAAATAAATAAATAGGGATAAAAATTTAATCAATTCACTTCACTTTTAATATTTATAATATCATTTATTTTAGTTGGTTATTAACTAAATAATCATTATGACGGTGTTTCATAAGAATTTTAAGTAACTAAATCATATCTAAATTTTTTTGATAAATTATTATGATAAAAATAAACCATTTATTATTCAAAAGGATATGTTTAACCAAAAAATATGATTTATTGTACATATATCAATGTTTTATAAATTTTAAAGGTAAGGAAAGTTCATTTTTTATCTTCTTCCTCACTTATCCTTTTATATAAGGAAATTCCATTTAATAATATCTCAATAACCCATAAAATTTGAACCAAGTGGTTATATGGTCTAATTATTGGCATCCAGTGGATTTTGGATAAGTTTTTAGGTCATTTTAGTCCTTAATATTATGGTCTAGTCCCTTTTAAGCTTAATCTTACCATAATCACTGTAATTAATTTTAATCACTTTCACTATTATATTTGGTCAAAAATTAAGTTGATTTTATTAGACCAAAAATATTATATTGATTACAATCGTGTATTTATATTTTTAAAAATTCAAATCACAAAATTGGGAAAATTAAGATTAACGCTAATCCCACACACGTAGCGAGAAAGAGAGTTTTTAAAGTAGAAACATTCAAAAGTTCAATAGGTTTTTATATCTAATTTCAATATAAAAAATGTTCTAATGAAATATATTGTATTAATATAATAATAATTGATATATTGCGACTTTAAAAACTATTTAAGATATAATTTAACCATAATAATTATCCAAATAAAATGACGTTTTTAATTAAAATGTAGTATTTTTCACTATTCATTATAAAATGAAACTTCTTATAAAAATACAAAAAATTCACCCTAAGATAATTTTGAAATTCCAAATTAAAAAATGAATTTTATTATGAAAAATAAAATTTCCAAAATTTCCAAAATTTAATTTTAAAATATGTGTGTCACTAAAAGGTGGTAAAACAGAGTCTTGTGTGTAGCGTAAGATGACTTAGTGTGGTTTGTAGCATAAACTTAACATGATGTTGTGTATAAAGAGATAAAAAATAATATTTATTCTAACATGAAAATATTTTAATGTCTTGGTGTGTTAAAAAAATGTACCTTGAGAATAAATGATATTCTAGACAATATGGATAAATTTTAATCGATTAATAATACTTAGAATAATATACAAAAATATATATATATATATAATTTAAAACTCCAAATAAAAAATTTCAATGAAAACATATATTTCAATTACTCAAAAATTCTATCATAATCTACATCCCTTTAGAAATAGTTTCCATAACACAATTAATATGCCCACTTTTATAAACTATAGAAAAAAAAAAAATATGTACAAAAAAACATTAATAACATGTTATTATACTATAAATTAATTTAAATTCACTAAAAATCGAAATTAATTGGATTTCAAAATTAGTATCCAAAAATTTAACTACGCAAAAATAAATTTAGTACTCTCCCATAGCTGTTTCTTTAACTTGGCTTGGGATTTCTACACCTTCATCATGTATACATGGCTTGTTTATAATTATAAAAATAATATTTCTTCTTATTTTTAAATTTAGACTCAATATGATTCTAGAATAGTCAACAAAGGGGATGATAATTCTTTGATGGATACATGAGAAGTTTGATTCCTGTAATCAATACATTTCAATGTATTAAATTATTTCATGTTGTTAGTTTCAACCAGATTTATAACTTTAAGATAATAATTTTCTTGGGTGTTAAGAAGGTAATAGTTTTCCACAAATTATAGAAGTTTCCATTCACTTTTCTTATTGATAATTATGCATGAGTGCTTCAGATCCCCCACATTTTCCATGATTGACAAGTTCATTTCCAAGTACCATGGTGTACATTTATATCCACATTTATTATTTGAAAAAATATCCCATTAGGTCTATACTATTTTCCTACCATACTTTAATCCCTTAACATAATTTCCTTTAATTTTTCCTTGACACTAGGATTATCTCCACTTCCCCACTTTTCCATGTATTCTTTAGTATAAAAAATCCTTCTTAATTTTATTTGATGTTCATTAATCAATAAACAAATATTATGGATCCTCTCTTTAACAATCCATGAATTTAATAATTTAAATAAATTGTTTATGATATACTCTTATTGACTATTGCAACCCAACCCCATTAGGACCCCCTTGAGCCTGTATTGAGACCGAGTATAACCCTCTTTACCTAACTCCAATAGGTGTGGGTTTATAACTATCACAGATGGTATAAATCACTCAAATGGGAGGTATTTTCCCATATAATTAGATAATTCAACCTCCAAATAAAAGTAAAATAAATTGAAATTAATTTAATGCATAAAAATATCATACTATAAAAAAATCCCATAATAGAATAGCATTGAGGGAAATGAAAAACATCCTAAGGAATACCTGGAAAAAAATCTCACTATCACAACTATAACTTTCAGGATCCCAAGCCAACAAACATCAAAACCTCCTCCAACATACTCCTGGTAGTATATATAGAATGTAGGTTTGAAAAATAATACTCAGTCAGTTCCATCCTGGTACCAACATGAATCAATGTGTACATATCACAATAACACATCTATGAGATGATGAGATAAATATAATTACCACTGATACAATTCACATAGTATAGACATATCTTACCACTATCACCCTCATCAAAAAAGTTTTTCTATGTGTGACTCTCACCATGATTTATCCAAAAAGAAGGGGACATGCATACTCACACTAGTTATCTCACTAAATCACACACCATTAAATTTCATGTCTCCAATAGCCTAAATCTAATCATATAATCATGGGATAGGGTAATATATAAATAGACTAGTTAACCATATAATAATCCCCATCTACAACTAGATATTTTACATGCTTGACCATGAATCTCAGTCAATGATTGTTATAATGTGTGGATTTATTGATTACTATCTCTACTATTCATTGAAAAAAATACCTTGTTTGATATATATATTGGTAAAATAAATTTTTGATTGTTTTTTAGATAATAAGTGGAATTTATCTTAAATCATTGAATATTAATGGAAGAATATCACTTGGAAGTTAAATATACATATTGAAAATATATTTTTCAATTTCCTTTTGAATAATAATTCTTAGACCCAAGATTATTAAATAAGGATTTTATTATTAAATTCTTACTTCATAAAATAAATTGATCAAGAGGAAAATTAGTATGATTAATTGAATATTTAGAGTCATCAACCTATATAAGAATTTTATTAGCCAGATCTTGTGAAATTAAATTTGATCTGTATGGGTTTCATATGAGATTTGATTTTGTCTTACCAACATAAGATTCAAAAAATTGTAGAAATATCAAATCATTACATAAGAATAAACCAAAAATAATGGATATTATATAAAATATTCAGAATTAGTGTTATATGAGAAATATCTTATAGAATCAAGACTTGTGTAAGAAATTTTAGAAAGTTGTGTAATAGTAATTTAATGATTTATTCAACTCATGTCTGAATAAATTGGAAAACAAGTCCTTATGTAAGGATTTCTTGGTCTATATAATATATTAAAACATGGAATCTTTATATGATTAATGAGTTAATTATTTTATCAATGAAGCCCTCATGGATGATTAAATAACAACTGAATTTCATTTATATTATCGATTTATTCTTGTAGACACTGAGGTTGTAACAAAACTATGAGGCTAAAGGATAAATCTAACTGTTTCAAAATTAAGTATGAGATGGATATATAAAAGGATATATACCCTAGGCTGTGAATTATATAGCATTTCTTAAGGAATAAAAATATATTTAAGTGAACTTATGATAATAGTATCATTATTAATTTTACATCATTGTTAAGGAGGCGATGCATTTTCATTTTTTTTATTAATTTTGTTTTAATATATATATATATAATGAATATGAATTTTTGAGTTTAAAGATATCTATTTAGATGAATCAGTGGAATTTTTTACCAATAATATTAATATAATATAATTTATGTTGTGAGGAGAATTATATTAGAAAGGTCAAGATTAATAATAATTATACATTGAAATATGAAATCCTTTACCCTTTAGATAAGTATCTCAGTGGTTTCTTTTTATATTTCCCTCAATATTATGAATAAAGGTAGAGGAATCCACATTTCTAACATCAATGGCTAAATAAATTCCACACACTTATTAATAAGAATATGTACTGGAAGTTGAGGAATTACTTAAGGCTTACCCACTGCCTCAACTATCCAGTTTCATCCCAAAGGCAATGTATAAACTAAAAGAACTTGTTAAAACCATTGATGGAGTTTAATCTAATCTAAAATATTATTTGTTATATATTTCAGAAATTGAAATGAATAATTATCTTCCTTGTTTAGATTATATAGATTTAAAATTATATAGTTATGCCTTGGATGGTGATGAAATAGATAAAGTCATAATAGAAGTGGTTAATGTTGAAGAGTAAAAAAGAGTTATTCATGATGCTTACTAATTTAAAGATGAAAATGATCTCAAGATTTACATAATTGAAGAATTTATAGATCAAGAATAATTGTAATAAGAGTCACATCCTGTGAAGCGATTATTAAAAACAATGGACACCACTCCTCAAATGGATGAAGGATAGGGGAACTTACTATATTTTTTCTCACCATAAATATTTGAAACATATCATAATACAATATAATAGAACATGAAAATAGTTATTTGAGGGGTTCTCCAATACCAGTTCAAGTGTCCAAGCATAGGATCTAAAGGAATTTATTAGTTTTAATCATAGAAACCTCACCCCCCCCCCAATCAAAGTGGGGATAAACCACTATCACTAATTAGTTTTAGATAGTATAAAAACAACACCCCTTATGTGTTTTCCCATAATTTTCTTACTTTTATTTATTTTTTAGTTTTTATTTTTATTATTTTTAAATTAATAATTGTTTTCCTTCTTTTTATTTACAAAAAAATAAATAATATAATGTTGGTGTACTCTATTGAAAATCATTTTTTATTTATTTCTACCTAAAATAAATAAATTTAGGTAGTGATTATTATTCTTTTCAATGTTAATAATATTTATGTTGTTTTTTTATGGAATAAAGAGAGTATAATTATTGCACACTACAAAAAAAAGATCAAATGTGGTTGTTGTATTATAAATAAAAATTAGGTTTATCACTCTACATTTTACATTATTATTTTCTTATTTATTCATTATGTTTAATTGATATATTTTTATTATTTTTCATTAATAATGATATAAAAAAATAGGTATACGGGAAGGAATCCTTTGTTAGATTAGGTTTTTTTATTTATTTTATTTTATTTTTTTATCTTGAGTTGCAATGAATCCCTACCATATATATATTTTTTATCAATTGTGTGAAAAAATGATTCTAATGTAAAATTCAAGTAATTACTGATATGAAATCATTCATTCAATATTGATTAAAATTTTAATATATTTAGAATCAAATGTGAAACCCATGATATGAAAATCACCCAATGTAATATTTCACTTACCTAAGAGTTTTATAAACTTATTTTACACCTTTTTATAATTCTCTATTTCTTGGGGGAACTTAATATATGTTATACAATCTAGACCTTTTTCTAATTATTATCCAATACTTTAGGTGAGTAGAGGTGTTAAAATGATAATGTATATAATTTTATTAAATGACCCCTTTTACATTTACTCTTTTGAGTCCACCATATATTTGTCCTTCTTTGAAGCCTTAAAGACCATGAATGACCTCATAGGAGCCACATTATAAGACAATAATCTTAACCCACCTTACTTGTCTATTTAATTTAGGTATATAGTGAGATATAGGTACAAGGAAGGACATCATTTCCATAGTCCTATAGATGAAGTTTTATATAAAGAAGAATTTTTTGGTGATATATATTAAGAAGATGAAGTGTAGTTCACACAATCGAATTAAATGATTTAGTCTTTCAATGTCTGGAAAAAAATTGTGAAAAAATAGAAAATGTGAAAGAAAGAGACTTGAGGAGGAGTAAAGTATTATGATATTAAATTATATTATTTGGGTTTCTATTAAAATAATAAAATGAGTGATAATTTTAAGATATAAATATTTTGTATGATAAGAATCGACATTGAGATGAAACTATTACATTTAAAATTTTAATTATGATTTAAAATCCTATTTTAAGCCTTTGAATTTGTAACATTGAACTACCACCTTTTAATTTTATGAAAACCATTCAGAAATCATTTTTATTTTTATTCTCTCTTCTCAAATTAGTATAGGGTTGAGAAATACAACAAGCATATTAATAGTTCATATTTTTTAAGATGAGAAAAATATTTTCTTAAATAAATGTGAGAGAGAAATATCTAGGAAGGTATGTGTGATTATTATTGGATGAAATAATGATTAAGAGGAAATTGGATGATTAAATCGAGAGAAATAAATGAACACAAAATAAGCATAATGGATTATTTGTTAGAATTATTTGTTCATTGCCACTTTTTATTTATAATTTTTAATGTATTCGATATATGTTTTTCTCAAGAGGGAAAAATATGTGTATAGGGGATTAATAATGTATAATTTTATAGATTATTTTCTTTGATATTAATTGAAAATATCCCTCTTTTATATATATTTTTAAGAAAAAACTTTTTTATTTCTTATATTTTTATATAATATGTGGATTTCAGCGTAAATCATTGGATTTTAATGATAAAATTTCATTTGGAAATTAAATTACAATTTTGAACATATTTTTTTAAATTTCCTTTTGAATAAAAATTATTCACCTCAAGACTATTAAAAGAATATTTTATTTTAATAGGTTTATTTCATAATTAAAATCAGTCTTTGAGAAATTTCATATGATTAATTAAATATTTTGAGTCATTTACCAATGCTAGAATATTATCATCTAGGTCACTTTCAATTAAATAAAATTTTTTATGGGTTGTGTAAGAGATTTTATTTAGAATTTTAGGTGTAAGATTAATATAGATAGAAGTACAAAAAAATACATGAACCTTTCATAAGAATAAACCATAATTGAGTGTATCTAAGAGAGATATTTATAATCATTGCTACATAAAAAATCGTGTAATCAAGACTTATGTAAAAAAATTAAAAAAGTTGTGTAAGAGTACTTTAAAGAATTAGTTGGATCATGTATGAATAAACCTAGAAACAAACCCCCATATAAGGATTATTTGGTTGATATAAGATATTAAAATTTTGAATCCAATTTTGAGTCATGAGTTGATTTTTTAACCAAAAAAATCCCTCATGAATGATCAAAGAACCATTGAAGTTCATTTGGATTATCGATTAAATCTTTTATACATAAAGGTTATACTAAATCTGTAAGGGTAAAGGATGCATATTATTGTATAAATAATGAGTTTGATATGGTTTTATAGTAGGAAAATGATCCTAGGTTGTGCATTATATTTCCTTTCATAGGAAATAAAAATATATTTAAGTGGACTTCATAAAAAAAGTATCACTGTCAGGTAGCATAGAAAATGATGAGTGTGCATCACCACTTAAATAACATAAACATACATGTATACACATAATTCCCATCCTAAAAATATTTGAAAACAATAAGTTGTTACTCCCTATCATCAATCACCATTTATGGTTATAACTACTCAAAACCAGCATCATTTATAATTACTTAGAGGAACTATTGGTAATCACTCATAGCATCATTGTTAATTATAACTACTCAAAGTATCATTGATGATTACCAAAATTTTACCAATAAGAAATATTGATAATCTCTCAAGGAATCATTTATTATTACCTGTAATTTAAACTCTAATAATTATCATTAATTACCTAAAACCATTATTATTAATTACCTATAAAGTACCTTTTAAATTACCTAGTAACCATTATTATTAATTATATAAAAATACCGATGGTAATTAAGATAGAACATCATCAATAATTTAACATGTACACCATTGATAATTAACTAAAAATACTGTTTATAATTTTCTAATATTAAACTTCATCACACTACCTGTATAAATACTCCACCATATATGCACATCCACATGCATGTTCATATCCATTCCATCAAATTTCACAAGAAGTATTACAAAATTTCCAAATAATTAACTAAAATTAAAGCACCATCTATAAATATAACCCCATCATATATACCTAGGATTTAGTTGGTGTCGTAGATGAATAACACTAGAAGTTATCTAGAATTAAGTAGAAAATAACCTCTTCCAAACATCCTATAAGATAAACCACAATACATAGAGTTTGGGGGAAGGATATAAGAAAACAGTAAGCAGCATGACCCCTATGTAGGTTTCGGTATGGATCATGAAAAAGTGGTATAAACCCATGTAATTTCTACACTGCTCTATACAACACATTGATAAAAGTCATGTTACTTCGGGATGTAGCATGGATCTATGACTAAGTAGCATGACCCTCATGTAACTCGCTACTACTTAATTTCACACTACCACTAACAATTTGGTAGAGCTATCCAAAGAGTGGTATAGCCTTGTGACACTTTTTCATGGCCCATACCAAAATTCATAAATATCATCCTCTCATCTGTAACGTCCCTGACCCGAAAGCCACTAAACCGGTGCTCCGATCCAAGTGGTTACATGACCTTAAGCGCGCCTCCCCGTATGCCAAAGGCTGCCGACTAGCAGCAGGGGTCTATGTAGTCAAGTGGGGAGACTATACCCCCTTTTTATCAGAGTAATCCACAACAAAAATAAACCAGTAGAGGAAATAATAATCAATAAACAAGGAACATGTATAACAACCATTTCCAACAATAAATATTTCATGTCATACTACAAGTGTAAAAGTGAACAAAATCCCAAAATAAAGATAACGGCCAAATCCCCAAAATGTTCCCGACTCCAATTCTGGATCCTTCACCAAGTGTTACCCATGTCCACCCACTATCTAGCAAGGACCCCTGCCCTTCTCCTGACCTACAACATGAAGTCTGCTCGGGTACCCAACGGCAGCCCGAGCAGGATGTGAGTACAACTCAGTAGGCCACCACCAACGGTATCTACAAAATATCCAGTATAAAAAAGTAGTGCATGCAAAATGAATATGAATGATAATTACCAATTAATTATTTAAGGTGCCATTAACAAGTTCAGGGCCAAATACATTGCCACTTCCATTACCATTCATTACACACCAATTATCATCACTTACCAATTCATCACATTTCCATGGGTTAATCACATACATTATGTTACATGGGTTTAAGGCCAACAATCAAAAGCAAGAGGGTAAACACATCGTTTTCCTATCTCACTAGGACTAACCCCCTCATAATATCCATATTCTCACCTCAAAGCCTCGGTCCGGGTGGATGCAATCGTTAGGAGAATAGATCATCAGTCCTCATTCCTAACCCGTGCATTTAGGGTGCAGTTCAGAGCATCAGTCTTTACTCGACCCGTGGGCGTAGATCATCAAGTAATACCCCACACTACCAAGCCATGTACACATACTTATATATAAGTAACCATCAACCCACCATACCATTGCCCTTTGGCAACACCATACACAACAACCACACGAGAATTCACATTATACCTTAACCCATTAAAACATTACCATTTCACATCATTTAATCATTCACCTAATTCCCATGTGTTATGCCTGTCTCACTAAGAATTCAACACTAGACCCATAACCCATCCCATTATGGTCTTTCAATCAGTTTACACATTAACCCATTTAACCCGTTCATAATTTCCAGGAATCAACCATTCAACCCATTCCAAATAACCCATAAGTTATTGCCAAGTCTAGGTGCATCACCTGACTTCTATTCCAAGTTCAACCAAACATGCCAACATATTCATCAAGGGCTCTACCATTTATTACAACAAGGTCACTTGTTTAATAACAATCCCTAAGCTCAAGAAAACTAACACATCCCATGGATGGCCCCAATTAGGTCAAGTCATTCCCAACGCATCCCATGGGGATCGTGAGAGTTTCCATTTACCATTTCAAACACCAATATTACCAAACATTCCAAGGTTATTCAAAACTTAACCAAGGGAAAGCAAGAACACAACTAAACATGAAAAAATACCCAAATAACTATGGGATATCACTTGTAGACCACCTACCTCGAAACCGTGGTTGAATGCACTCTCAATTTAGTCCTTAGACCTCGATCTGACCAACCTTTGGAGCTTCAACCTAAAACTCACCCAAAAGATAGGGTTTTAGAGCTTCGGAACAAGAGGGTGAGAATATACAAACCCTAAACCAAAAGGAGAAGCAGGGATGGGATTAGCCTTACCCGGAGCTTCAATCCGAAACCAACGTCCCTCTAAACGGCCAAGAATCGAAGGAGAACCACCCTTGGGAAGCTTGGGTCAGCCAAGTTCGTCACTAGGGTTGAGAGGGGATGAATGGAGGAAAATCCCGAGTTGGGGTTTAAAAGCCTGGAATGGCAAAATTGCAATTTTTCCCAACTTTAAGAGGTCGAAGGGTTTAGCTGCACGGTTTAACAAACCGTGCGCAAACCGTGCGCATGCTACTACTCGGAGGAGATGGTTTTCACGATTTACCTAGGTAGGACGCACGGTTTGCCCTAGCCGTGTGCCCTGGCCTGTCTTGCCCAGTTTTCTTTTCTTCCGTGCCCTGAGCCCCAGAAACACCCCCAAGGCCTCTCATACTTTCAGAAGACATCCCTTGAAACCTGAAACAAGAGATTCAACAAAAACATAACAAAAACATACCTTTCCAAAAACTGGGATCTTACAACCTCCCCACCTTATAACAGCTCGTCCTCGAGCCGAGTTCCCAATCCTCATTGCTCCACCGAAGAGAAGAGTTCGGGCCACTGAGCCCGCATATCCGATTCTCACTCCCAAGTTTCTTCCTGAACCTTACCATGCTACCATAGTACTCACACTAATGGCACAGCCTTGCCACGTAAGACCTTTTCACTACGATACACCACACGAACCGGATGCTCCTCAAAAGATGCATCAGACTCAAGCTCCACATCCTCCACATCAACCACATGAGATGGGTTAGGTTGATATCGTCGAAGCTGCGACACATGAAACACATCATGCATCCCACCATACTATTGTGGAAGATCCAATCGGTAAGCCACTGGTCGGATCCTCTCCACAATCTCAAAAGGTCCCACATACCTGGGTGCCAACTTACCCTAATTTTGAATCTGATGGTGACCCAACCTTGGTGACACCCAGAGGAACACTTTATCACCCATCGCAAACTCAAGAGGTCTACACCTCCGATCTGCATATGACTTCTGCCTACACTGAGCCGTAGCCATCCGCTTCCTGATCAACTTAACTCTCTCCAAAGTCTCCTACAAAAGTCTTAGTCCCAACAACTCAGATTCACCGGCCTCTAGCCAACACAATGGAGATTTACATGGCCTCCCGTAGAGTGCCTCAAACGGTTACATCTAAATCATAGCCTGAAAATTATTGTTGTAGGGAAACTCAACTAACGATAGGTGCCTCTCCCAAGAAACACCAAAGTCCAAGACACAAGCTCTTAACATGTCTTCCAACCCTTGGATCGTACGCTCCGACTGCCCATCCGTCTGCGGGTGGAAAGCCGTACTCAAAAACACCTGCGTACCAATCGCCTTCAGTAACCCTTGCCAGAAACATGATGTGAAACGCAAATCTCGGTCCGAAACTATGGTTTGCAGGACACCATGAAACCGCACTATCTCCCGAACATACATCTCACCCAACTGGTCGACTGTAAGGGTCTCCTGGATCAGTAAGAAATGAGCAAATTTCGTTAACCGATCCACAACCACCCAGATTGCATCATTCTTCTGCGGCGTCCTCAGAAGATCCACGACAAAATCCATTGTTACAGCATCCCACTTCCATTCTGGAATGGGCAATGGATGCAACAAACCACCTGTGCGTTGATGCTTGGCCTTCACCTGCTGACAGGTAAGGCACTGTGCCACAAAGCCCGCAACTTCCCTCTTCATTCCAGGCCACCAAAACTGCCTTTGGAGATCATGGTACATCTTGGTCAAACCAGGATGCACTGCCCAATTTGATGCATGGAACTCATGCATCAACTCTTCCCGCACACACTTTGGCACAACCACACGATCCTGAACCCAAACAACGCCTTCCGCGTTGACGGCCCAACTAGAAGGTAGCTCCCCACCTTTAAGATTTTCCTTCATGATCAAACACTCAGGATCATCAAGTTGACCTTCCTTAACTCGACTGAAAATCATCAACTCCATCGTTAAGGAAGCAAGAGTGACCTGACCACTCTCCTCCTACACCTCCAGGTGCATCTCTGCAAACAAAGTCATTATCTTCCACTCGGCACTGGACTCCTGAACCACCTAATTTTGAAACTTCCTGCTCATAGAATCAACAACACTATTTCCTTTTCCCGGCGTGTACACCAACCCAAAGTCAAAATACTAGAGATATTCAACCCATCTTCACTACTGAAGATTCAGATCCCGCTGTGAGAAGATGTACTTTAAACTCTTATGATCGGTAAACACCATAAACTATTCTCCCAATATATAGTGCCTCCAGCACTTCAAGGCGTACACTACTTAAGCCAACTCAAGATCATGAGTGGGATAGTTCCGCTCATGGGGTCTCAACTGCCTTGACCCATAAGCCACAACCGGCTCATCCTGCATCAACACAGCCCTAAGTCTGACTCCAGACGCATCACAAAACACGACGTACTTATCAACTGGATCAGGTAAGATCAAGATAGGTGTGGTCGTCAACCGCTTATTCAACTCTTGGAAGGCGTTCTCACAAGACTTAGACCACTCGAACCTGATTCCTTTCTTGGTCAAGCCTGAGAGTCAAGTGAGAGAAATCCTGAATGAACCTTCGGTAATACCCATACAAACCCAGAAAACTCCAAACATCAGAAACACTCTTGGGTTTCTCCCAAGATACAACTGCCTGCACTTTTTCTGGATCCACTGACACACCTACCTCCAAGATGATGTGACCTAGAAAATGCACCTCACCTATCCAGAATTGATACTTTGATAGCTTGGCGTATAGCCGGTGCTCTCTTAGCATACCCAAGACGATATCAAGATGTTGGGCATGATCGTTGTGAGTTTTCGAGTACACTAAGATATCATCAACAAAGACAACCACAAACTGATCTAGATAGGGATGAAATATTCGGTTCATCAAAGCCATAAACACCACCGGTGCCTTGGTCAATATGAAAGTCATTACCACAAACTCAAACAACCCGTACCGACTCTAGAAAGATGTCAGCGGTACGTCAGAAGTTCTCACCCTCATCTAGTGATAACCTGACCTCAGATCAATATTAGAAAACACTGATGCACCCCTCAATTGATCAAACAGGTCATCAATTCTAGGAAGATTTTACCGATTTTTCACTGTCATCTGATTCAACTTCTGATAGTCAACACACAACCTCAACGACCCATCGGCCTTCTTTGAAAAAATCATAGGAGATCCCCAAGAAGATGTACTAGGATGGATAAACCCCTTACGCTCCAACTCCTCAAGCTAAACCTTCAGTTCCTAGATTTCTGCTTGTTCCATTTGGTATGGCAGAATAAAAAGTGGCTCTGCTCCCGGCAGCAACTTGATCGTGAGCTCGACATCCCTCTCAAGTGGTAACCCAGATAAATCCTTAGGAAACACGTCCTGAAACCGATCCACCGCCAGAGGGAAAATAGATTGTTCCCCTATTTCATTATCATCAAGCATGAGACATGCCACTTGAGTCGTGAGTCCACTCAACCGCTGACCAAACGGTCCTGCATGCCCTGCTCGAACATCTCATTCGCCACGGTGGACATAAGAGTCACCCTCAAGTGACATGAACGATACCCTGTGATGATAACAGTCTATGTGTTCCTGATACAACACCAATCAATCCATTCCCAAGATTAGGTCAAACCCTGACATCTCAAGAACGAACAAGTCCCATGGAAAATGATACCCACCAACTTCTAAGGCACATCCCTTGCACTGCTTGATATCCTCAACCCGCACTCCCAACAGGGTGTCAATTGACATAACTCCACACACACCCTCCACAAGTAAACCCAGTACTACCACAAGTTGAGAAGAAACAAAAGAGTATATGTAACCTGTGTCAAACAACGGACTAGAAAATGTAGAAGCTACAAGGATCATACCTCGAACAGTTGATGGCCTGGCCTCGCCATCACCAGGCACAAACTGAACTGCATGAAGCTGACTTGCCCCTCTACCCTGGTCTCTAGCCTAAACACCCTGCACTGCACTGCCATTCTAGCGTGAGCGATCCTTCCCTGGAGTTCCACGTCCACCGCCCCTGCCAGTACGGCCCGTGGAGCTCCAACTGCCTGCCGGATACGAGGCAACTAATCCCCTTATCGTACCCGACACCTACTTTCCATCATTCTCACCCGTCTTCCGAGGGTTCCTGTAGAACCTCTGCACATTCCCCATACTGACTCACGAACGACACTCAACTAGAGGTTGAGTATACTGACCACGCATGTGCCCCGACCTACCTCACTGATAACAGAACACCTGGTTCCCACTCTGAGAGGCCGACCCTCTCTTCTGACCATCTTGTTGGAAACTTTCCAAACGGTGCTTCTAACCTTCAGAAGATGCACCACTTGTCCACCTAGCTGGCACGACAAGCCCACCATCTAAAGCTCCCTTCAGGTTCCCTTCAGAGATGAGTGCATGATCCATCACCTATGCAAACTTCTTCAAGCGGAAGATATTTACTTGAGACGTAATCTCATGTCTCAACCCATCCTGGAAACACCTTGATATCGTTGCCTCATCCCCCTCTAACACCGGGACAAAGTGTCCCAAATCAGTGAAACGACTAGTATAGTCCATCACCGATAAAGATCCTTAAGTCAGGCTCATAAACTCTACATCCCGCTCCTTCCTCAAAGTCTCTGGGTAGAAATTCTCCCGAAAATTCTCCTGGAAAACGTTCCACGACATCCCGTTAGCCGGCTCGGTTTGAGCCTGAATGTCCCACCAACGCCTTTCCTATCCCCACAACATATAAACGGACAGATTTACCTGCTTTTCAACAGGGGTCTCCAGATAATCTAGTATCGTCTGGACAGACTCTAACTAGAACTCCGCTGCCTCTGGCCCACCCTCTCCGGTGAAGGTTGGAGGGTGCTACAGCTGGAACTCCCTGGTCAGCTCAAACATACTCTGTCACGACCCGTCCTCGAGGCCCGTGTCGTGACTACCCCAAGCCCGCCTTCCATAGGCCAGGGGCTGGCGACTAGCACCAAGGCGTAAATCCCAACAAAAAGGGAAGGTATTGCCTTTGAAAAGTAAACAAGCACCACAGAGTAAGCAAGCGGAAAAGTAAACACTAAGTAAAACTGTAGAAGCTGTGCTGAAAGTAAAAAGGGGCCGGAAATACAAGCCCAACTGTAAAGTACAACTGAAAGGAAAAACAGCAACTGAAAAAGGGAAAACTGCAGCGTCGAGCCGTCCTCCGGAAGTCCCACCTGAAGGGTGGGTACAGATAGCCTCCACTGCTCCTCGGTTCCACCTGACCGCTCCGAGTACGTCCCACCCAGTGGTCCACCTCCAGGTACTGTCCTGCTCCACACGCCTCCTCCACGATCAGCGTTGTCCGTCGTCTGCAACCAACACCACGAAGTGCGGGCATAGCCCGTGCAGGGGTGAGTATAAGCTACTCAGTAGGGACCCCGAGAGCCCCGAAGGTCTCCCGAAATCCACAAAGGATAAATCACGAGAAGAGGTACAATCACGAAGTAACATCTGACATGGCTTAGGTATATGCCCATACATATACCTAAGTCCTCAATTCCCCGATCGGCTCCAACGTCCGAGCCCTAGCACAACCCAGTCCACACAGGAAAGCAAAACGCATACCCACGCAGGATAGAGCAACACAATCCACAAGGAGAGTAAACAGTAAATCCACACAGGATAGCTCAACACAATCCATAAAGGAGAGTAACACAAGATTCAGCTCACACAGGTATACTTCTTCGGATGACGATAAAGATGATCATTGAACCATCTGAGTCGTCGTACCCACGAAGGATCGATAGGTACTAACCTTGCAGTGACCCACACAGGATCGGGCCCACGCAGGACCTGTAGAAGTTGGCTCACACAGAACCGCTGAGAGATGACCCACACAGGATCGGGCCCACACAGGACCGGGCCCACGCAGGACCTGTAGGCGCTGGCTCACACAGAACCGCTGAGCGCTGACCCACGCAGGATCGGACCCACACAGGATCGGGCCCACACAGGACCGGGCCCACACAGGACCTGTAGCACTGATCCACGTAGGATCGCTGAGTGCAGTAGTCGTCGCAGTCCGCTGAGGATCTCTGCACAGTCGTCGCCGCAGTCCACTGAGGATCTCTGCACGGTCGTCGTCGGAGTCCACGGAGGATCTCTGCACAGTCGTCGCCGCAGTCCACTGAGGATCTCTGCACGGTCGTCGCTGTCGAAGTAGCAGTCGCAGCCAGCACTAGGGTTCCCGCACACAGCAAGCTCGTTCGGGAAGGTCCGCTCCATGAGCCGAGAGGCTGATACATCAACTGACACGAAGTCCGAAGTTGATGTATCCAAAAGTTCCGTATCGTCAACAGGAACTCAATGTTGCAGACGGCGCGTCAATCGGACGCCCGGTCTGAGATATATTGGCATTTTCGTCCCAGGGGCCCGGTTGGTTTTTAAGGCAAAACCAACTCGACCGCACTCCACCTGCGTCCAAACCTCGGGCGGAGTATGCCAAAAGATCCGTCTCACTTAGAGGAATTCAACAAAGCTGACGGCACGTCAATCGGACGTCCGTAGCTCAAGATATGAGCGTTTCCGCTCCGAGGGCCCGGTTGGTCTCGTGTACGAACCAACCCGACCGAACACAAAGTATTCCGAAACCTTGAGTGCGATATACTGAAACGACCGTCTCGATTCAAGGATCGCGTTGCCGCTGACGGCGGGTCGTTTGGAGGCATGAAGCTCAAGATACGGGCGTTTGAACGAAAACGTCCGAAGATGGGGGGGTACGGGCCCGGGCCGACCCGGCCCGACCCCCCCAGGGTCGGCCCGGACCGGGTCGACCCGACCCGGGTCCGGCCCGGATGGCCCGGCCCGGCCCGGCCAGGGCCGGTCCGGCTCGACCGGCTCGGCTTGGCCGAGCCGCGCGGGTGGAAGCCGCGGGCGCTGACCCGCGGCTTGAGGAAGGACCGCGGCCCGCGTGCGGGCCGCGCTGGCGAGCCGCGGACGCACTGAGCCGCGTCCGCCCGGATGAACCGGACCCGCGCGCCGCGGGTCCGTTTGTCCGCCGCCGCCGCGGCTTCAGCCGCGGCGGATTTCGTCCGGCGGCGCGCCGGGGCGCCGCCGCCTCCGGCCGCCGACGCCGCCGCGCCGGCAACCCGGGCCGCCGGCGTCGCTCCGGTGGCCCGTTTTCTTTCCCGTCTGCGCCGTTGCTCCTCCCGGGATCCGTTCTTTACTGCGGGATCGTCAAACGTCCGCTGCGGCATGTTCCGTCGTCGACCATCAAATCCGCACAAAACGAAGAACGGCGGAGGGTCATCGGGCCGTGTTCGTTCGGCCCGCACCCTCCGTGTTAGAGATAAACAACCGGGGGAAAAACGATCAACACATGATCCAACAATTTTAATTAAAATAAAATTGTTCATTGAAAACCGGCTTTTTAATTTTCAAGAACGTTCACGAGAAAATTAAAAAGGGGTAATTTTCCAAAATGAATCCCTACCTTGATGATCGTCGCGCGCGGGCGTTCTTCGCGGAAGAGACCGTCGCGGAAGAGATCGATCGTCGCGTCGTCGCGGGGAGGCGTCGCGTCGTCGCGGATTCCGGCGTTGAGTCGGCGAGCTCAACGAATCAAGAACAACAGATTTAAATTATTAATATTTAAATCTGTGTTTCGTTTAAAACCAAAGAAAAGAACTTGAAAGGAAATCTGAAAGCACTCACCTCGAATGGTCGGTGATCGGAGATCGGAGATCGGAGATCGGAAGAACGTCTCGGGCGAAGGCGTCGTCGATTTCCGGGTTCGGCGTTCTTCGCGTTCTTCGCGTTCTTCGCGTTCTTCGCGAGGGAGAAGAAGTTGCGAGGGTTCTCCCAAATCTTCTCAAGCGCAAATAACCAGAGGTTAAGCGTTGGTCTTATTTTATTATTACGCCAACGAATTTGAAAAACTGGTTAAGAAACGATCCATCAATTCGTTGAATTAATTCAATGAAAGAAACGACCCATTTAATTCACGAAAGAAACAGCCCATTTAATTCACGAAATAAACCGCCCAATTAAATGGTCTGTTAAGAATTTAGAAAACGCGTCGGTTGACTTTCATTAAGACGGGTTTTCATGGGTGCGTTTCTTAGCGGAAAGAAACGGCGGGGCTCGTGCGGGCCCCACCTCACAAATATCCTACCAAGGGGGTAGGATATTTCTGGATAGCATCCTATCCAGTTCAACTCAGTTCAAGCCTCCTTTAAGTGGCTTCAAGTGGCTTCCAAGTGGCTTAAGTGAAATAAAATAAAGTTGTCACAAAATTATTTTATTTCTTAACTTTAAGCCCGAAAATTAAAACCCACACCCGAGCAAACGCAACTCTGGAAGAGGCGTTTCTAAGCGAATACTGGCGCTGCGATTTCATCGGTGCCCTCAGAATTCGATTCCGGGCACCGGTTCAAAAGTTAGAAAAACCCGCTCGTCCGTTCACTGAACGTACCCGAGCCAAACTTCAGAAAATGATTCCGGGCACACCGGGCCTCGGAATCAGGCTCCGTCAGAAACTGCGTTCTTGTAAAATTCCAAAGAAAATTAAGAAAAAAATTTCCTTGAAATTTACGGGTCTTTACATTACTCCCACCTCAGGAATTTACGTCCCCGTAAAGATACATCAAAAACTAGGGAAACAAATGTGGGTACTGAGCACGCATCTGAGCCTCCCGCTCCCAAGTGCTCTCCTGGAGGTTCCCGTTCTGCCATCTGATGCGCACAAGAGGAATCGATCGCCCACGTAGGACCCGCTCCTGTCGATCCTCTATCTCCACTGGGACCTCCGTAAGAGTCGCTCCATCATCCACGTCTAGCTCCCCATAGTCAATGATGTGTGTCGGGTCGTGCACGTATCTCCTCAGCTGGGATACGTGGAAGACATCGTGCACCCGGTGCAACTGAGGTGGCAGAGCCAGGTGATAAGCCACCTCGCCAATCCTGCTGAGGACCTGGAAAGGCCCGATGAAGCGTGGAGACAACTTGCCGCCTCGGCCAAATCTCCTCAAACCACGTCGAGGTGAGACCCGTAAGAAGACGTGGTCACCATCCTTGAACTCTAGTGGCCTCCGCCTCCTGTCAGCATATGACTTCTGCCGGCTCTGTGCTGTCCTCATCCGCTCCTGGATGAGCTGGACCTTCTCTGTCGTGGCCCGGACCATCTCTGGTCCCACAAGTTCTGACTCTCCAGGGTCTGTCCAGCACAAAGGAGATCTTCAAGGCCTGCCGTACAACGCCTCGTAGGGTGCCATTCCGATGGTGGAGTGGTAGCTGTTTTTGTACGCGAACTCCACCAAGGGTAGGTGGTCCTCCCAGCTGCGACCAAAGTCGAGGACACATGCATGGAGCATGTCCTCGAGAGTCTGAATGGTCCTCTCTGTCTGACCATCCGTCTGAGGGTGAAAGGCGGTGCTCAGAGGTAGTCGCGTCCCGAACGCCTCCTGCAACCCCTTCCAAAGCCGGGAAGTAAAACGAGCGTCCCGATCGGAGACGATGGTCGATGGCACACCGTGAAGTCGTACAATCTCCTGAACGTAGATACGCCCCAAGCTCTCCACTGTGCCCTGCTCTCGGATGGGTAAGAAGTGTGCCAACTTGGTGAGTCGGTCAACAATCACCCAAATGGAATCGTGACCTCCGGAAGTGCGTGGAAGTCCAGTCACAAAGTCTATAGATATCCCGTCCCACTTCCACTCTGGGACCTCCAAGGGCTGTACCAAGCCTGCTGGTACCTGATGCTCTGCCTTCACCTGCTGGCAGGTGAGGCACCATGAAACGAACTCTGCCACAGCCTTCTTCATGCCCGGCCACCAGTGCTGTCGCCTGAGATCCTGGTACATCTTTGCCACTCCAGGATGTACCGCCAAGGGAGAAGTGTGAAACTCTATCAGCACCTCCTCTCGTAAGGTGACTGGTACCAAGGTACGTCCTCTGAAAAGGACATCGTGCTCTGCTCCAAGGGAGAAACCATCAGGTGCCTGTCCTGAGGATATCTGTGCACGCTGCGTCTCACAGTCAACATCCCCATGCTGTGCCTCTCTGACCCGCTGAAGAAGTGGAGGAGAGACTGTGAGAGACTGAAGGAAGGCTGCTTCGTCTCTATCCACGAAGGATATCTGCAAAGCGGCTAGCTGCTCTGTCACCTCCTCAAGTAGCTGGATGCCCGTCCTCCTGCTGAGGGCATCAGCCACCACGTTCCCCTTCCCAGGAGCATAGACTATCTCAAAGTCATAGTCCTGGAGGAACTCGAGCCATCGCCGCTGTCTCAGGTTCAGGTCCTTCTGAGAGAAGATGTACCTGAGACTCTGGTGGTCAGAAAAGACTGTGAAGCGCTCGCCCATCAGATAGTGTCGCCATGTCTTCAGGGCGAAGACCACTGCTGCCAACTCCAAGTCATGGGTAGCGTAGTTCTGCTCATGAGGCCTCAACTGACGTGATCCGTAGGCAATCACGGCCCGCTCCTGCATCAGGACACACCCACTTTCATATGCTAATTCAACCACATTAGCACCTAAGATTCACTGCCCCGACCATCCCTATCACGGGCCATAGTCCACATGGGGTAAACAACCATGCACTACCACCAATCTCACACAACATTTTACAAAACATTTTCCACTTCATTTCAACCATTATATTACATTAAACATCATTTACCCACTTGTTTTATTTCATTCTTCTCATTATTTCTTGGTTTCATGAAATGCATGATGCACCCTACTTTTCTTCCACACACACCCATCTCGTGAGTGTGCCTAACACGATGCATGCCACCTATCTCCCCTTAGGTGCCTACAATGATGCATGAATTCAAATCCTCGTGCCGTTAAGTCCATGAGCCAAATATCATAAAACAGTCACATCAAACCACATGTGCATCACCCAGTGGTGAAATATCATCAATTGTAACAACACACAACCAAGAACAACATTTCCCACCCAGGGTGACTTGGGTTTTCCCCCATACCTGGGTTAGCTACTCCCAAGCATGAGCTCATTACCAAGGCCCGACACATATTAACCCTTGTCAACCTATCCCAAATAAGAAGACCTCAGAGAAGGAGAAGAAAGACCTCCTCCGATACCACTTTGTAACATCCCCAACCCGGAATCCACTAAACCGGTGCTCCGAGCCAGGTGGTTACATGACCTTAAGTGCGCCTCCCCGTACTCCAAAGGCTTCCGACTAGCAGCGGGGGTCTATGTAGTCAAGTGGGGAGACTAAACCCCTTTTTATCAGAGTAAGCCACAAAAGAAATAAACCAATAGCGGAAACAATAATCAATAAAAAAGGAACATGTATAACAACCATTTCCAACAATAAATATGCCATGTTATACTAAAAGTGTAAAAGTGAACAAAATCCCAAAATAAAGACAATGACCAAATCCCCAAAATGGTCCCGACTCCAAGTCTGGATCCTCCACCAAGTTCTACCCATGTCCACTCACTATCTAGTAAGGACTCATTCCCTTCTCCTGACCTGCAACATGAAGTCTGCTCGGGTACCCAACGGTGGCCCGAACAGGGTGTGAGTACAACTCAGTAGGCCACCACCAACGGTGTCTACAAAATATCCAGTATAAAAAAGTAGTTCATGAAAAAGGAATATGAATGATAATTACCAAGTAATTATTTAAGGTGTCATTAACAAGTTCAGGGCCAAATCCATTGCCACTTCCATTACCATTCATTACACACCAATTATCACCACTTACCAATTCATCACATTTCCATGGGTTAATCACATACATTATGTTACATGGGTTTAAGGACAACAATCACAAGCAAGAGGGTAAACACATAGTTGTCCTATCTCACTAGGACTAACCCCCTCATAATATCCATATTCTCACCCCAAAACCTCACACTAGTGCAGAAAACATTTTTTACGTCGGTTATTTTTCATTATTTACGTCGGTTTTTAGGCGACGTTAATACTGACGACGTTATAAATAACGTTTTTTACGTCGGTTATTTAAAACCCGACGTAACATCCCTAACATCACGGTGTTTATCACGTCGGTTGTTAATAACCGACGTGAAAAATGATGGGGGATGGGGATTTATAACGGCGGTTATTATATAACCGCCGTGATAAACCGCGGGTGGGGGGGTTTAGCACGTCGGTTATTATATAACCGAAGTGATAAATATGTGCGGGGGGGGTTTATCACGTCGGTTATTTCTAAACCGACGTGATAAAATGCCTGGGATATCGTTTATCACGTCGGTTATGACATAACCGACGTGATTAACCCTTCCTCGGGCCTATTATCACGTCGGTTTCTTAAATAACCGACGTGATAAAAAGGCATGGGAAACGTTTTAGCACGTCGGTTATCCAATAACCGACGTGGTAAATCGATTCCCAGGCCTTTTAGCACGTCGGTTATATTAAGAACCGACGTGATAAAAGGCCCGGGAACGGTTTATCACGTCGGTTCTCGAAAAAACCGACGTGATAAACCCCTACCGATTTATTTACCACGTCGGTTATAAAATAACCGACGTGAAAGCGATATTTTTTTTTAAAATAATTGCACTGCTCTCACCAAAAAGCAACCAGAAACCAAACAACAAAAATAACCATGCCAGCCCTCCCCCAAGCCCCAACTGAACCCCACCCTCATCTATACCCACCTAACAACCTGGCCAGCCCTCCCCCACCACATTGGAGCCCCACCACAACCCTTGGACACCCCCCCACCCCTTGGACAGCCCCCCCACCCTCATTTACACCCCCACGACCCCTAGTACAGCCTCAAACACCCATTGGACACCCCTCCCATATCCCTTGGACACCCCCACCCCTTGGACACCCCCGCACGACAGCCCCCCCACCCTCATTTACACCCCCAAGACCCCTAGTACAGCCTCAAACACCCATTGGACACCCCCCCACACCTTGAAAGCCCTCCCAGACCCCTTGGACACCCCCCCCCCCGAGCCCTTGGACAGCCCCAAACACCCCTTGGACACCCCTCCCATATCCCTTGGACACCCCCCACCCCTTGGACACCCCCCACCCCTTGGACACCCCCCACCCCTTGGACAGCCCCCCCACCCTCATTTACACCCAACCGGCCCCTTGGACAGAACTCCCAGACACCTTGGACACCACTCCCATATCCCTTGGACACCCCCCACCCCTTGGACACCCCCCCACCCCTTCGATAGCCCCCCACCCTCATTTACACCCCCCGAACACTAGGACAGCCCCAAACACCCCTTGGACACCCCTCCCATATCCCTTGGACACCCCCCACCCCTTGGACACCCCCCACCCCTTGGACAGCCCCCCCACCCCCTGGACACCCCCCGACCCCTTGGAAACCCCCCCCCCCCCCCGACCCCTTGGAATCCCCCCCCCATCCCCTTGGATAGCCCCAAACACCCCATGGACACCCCTCCTATATCCCTTGGACACCCCCCCACCACTTGGACACCCCCCACCCCTTGGACAGCCCCCCCCCACCCTCATTTACACCCAACCGACCCCTTGGACAGCCCCAAACACACCTTGGACACCCCTCCCATATCCCTTGGACACCCCCACCCCTTGGAAACCCCCCACCCTCATTTACACCCCCCCCCAACTCCTAGGACAGCCCCAAACACACCTTGGACACCCCTCCCATATCCCTTGGACACCCCCCAAACACCCACCCACCCCCTTGGAACCTCTCCCCCCATACCAAAATCCAGACCAGAAAAACCATCAACAGTAGACCAAAACAAGAAGTAGAGAAAAATTAAACATTCACTTATATAACATTCAAAACTTACACTGTCAACTTCAAAAAAAACTAAATCCAACCTAAACGACTACGAAATACACAATTACATTGACAATATTCAAAATTACATTTTACATTACAAACAACTAAAAGTCAATCAAACCTGTAAAATAATTTGACCACTCCACTTGTAAGTGTTTGATATCTTCAGCAGTAAAGGGTTGAGGGTCTTCAAAAAGCTACAAAGGAAAAGGATAGTAGTCAACGTGTATAATGAATAAATCAAATTGAAATATTATGAGAAAG
This sequence comes from Viscum album, assembly GCA_963277665.1. Taxonomy (NCBI): domain Eukaryota; kingdom Viridiplantae; phylum Streptophyta; class Magnoliopsida; order Santalales; family Viscaceae; genus Viscum; species Viscum album. The sequence goes on along the minus strand of OY728155.1, from coordinate 1,495,780,822 downwards.
AGGAAATCTTACCAGGTCAAAACTCAGAACTGTCCCAGTTGTTATTATTTCATACATAAATCTTAACATGTAATATCCGCATTCGATGATGCCTTGTTGCTCATGACATTTCTGTTTGAATGAGTGTAAATTCAATATATTATTTTTATGTAATAAATCAAAATGTACAAATTATAAATGGATATTTACCTTCGCATGTACATATTTGATCTTGAAATTCCTTTTCTTTGCGCTTTTTCGAAAGTGGACCCATGCCCTGTTAGAAAATAATACGAATGGGGTAAATTTAAAATTCATTATAATATATAAAACTATTGTGAAATTGAAACTTATGTTTCCAATATATTCTTAAAACTTTCTCGCACATCATCATGGAGAGAGCATATCCAATAAAGTGCTTTCTCCCTAGGGCAAAAAACCCCTAACATCCAATGATCCCTGATAAAAGGAAATTTAGCGTTAGTGGTTTTTTATGTTAAAAGATAATTAACTCTTTGAGAGGGATGTGTTTCATACCTCTCACAAAAATGCATCATCCAACACTGTGTGATTACATTCTTTTCAAATCTATCAGCAATATAAATCATTCTTTGTTCCTCATCCAATGCACATGCTTCAGGGGAAATCAATTGTGGGTCCACGAATCCATATACATCTGTCAGCTCATTCCTCTCACAAATTTTATACAGATACCTAATACAAAGTAGACATAAGTATACATTTTTAATAAATATAACACAAGGAAAAGGTGTTAAGACTTACATGATAAAAATTTGCACCACGTTGATGCCCAACTTATCTCCAGTGACAAACTCCATGATATAAGTTTTCATAATCCCCACACTTAGTTCACGTCCACAGACATGAGCTTCCATTGTAAAGTCATAATGATCCGCCAACAAATTTGAATATCTTGAAAATTTGTCAAGACTGCTAGTATCTGCATCTGATGTCATAGCTATCTGTCTTTGTTGTTGTCTATACAGTATTTCTTTACCTTTGAAGTATTCCTGTAAAAATAAATTGAAAAATATATTAGTTTTCAAATGATAAAACATTAATAAAAATATAAAATAAAAGATATAACATCCATACCTCTATGGTAATGAGTCGAAGAAGTCTGGATGGCCAAAGTAAAAAATGGCCGATACTATGTCCAACCGTCGTCACCTCATCTGTAGGTAATGGTATCCGAGCTGATCTATCTATAATATCCTGTACAGTGACCCTCTGATTCTCTACCTCTAACTGTTGATGATGAACTGTATCTCCTATACAATATACCATACCATATGCAACTATATGATGTTGAGGATCATCAACATACAACTCACAATAAGTAGGTAGCTGCGGCGGAGGAGGAGGATCAAAAATGGGGTCCGCAGGCTGAGGTGGGGGAGTGGGAGCTACTGGGAGAGGTGGAGTGGGAGCTGCACCCTGAAATTGTCTTTGCAAGTCTGCAAACATAAACTGCACCGATGCTCTAATCTTGTCCTCCATTGTCGCATTAATATTATGGACTTCAGCCTCCAAGGATTCTATTTTTTTTTTTATAAACTCCCTCAACGTTAGAAGTTGAGGAACGTGGCAACACTTTTCTTACCGATACACCTGCCGGATATCCTCTTACACGGCCAGGATGTTCGGGCTTTCCCAATGCCACAGATAAAATATCTTCCCTCCCAGATGGTGTAAATGTCCCCTGTGAACTCTGCTCCTCAAGAGAGTCCTGTAATAATTAATTGAACATTTCTATAATGATTGGAAATATATGACGAAAATAGTAAACTTAAATAAATAAAATAGATATCTTACAATCCTCTCAACTACGAGTCTCGATTATTCCGAAAGATATTGTCCTTTTTTGCCCTTCCGAGCTCTTTTCCATTTCTCATGTCTAGATGGAGGGGATGGAGGGGCCACCTCTCCAGAGCTTGAAGAATCAGCTCTTAGTTGTTGAAATTTTTCTGCCATCATTTGTTCTTCCAATAATGCATACCCTCCCCGAGATAAAATATGAGGGTATACATTTTTAGATTGGATCTCTTGATGAGATTTCCTTGTTTTCTGTAAATTAAGAATAAGTAATCATTAACAAAACAATAATAATATCATTTATATAAGAAAGCTTATAAAAGTTTACATTGCCCTTACCAAAAATGATTCTTTTCTTCTACTTTCTAAAAATTGTCTCCATGTGTCTTCATCTATAAAAGGATATATACGACATGGATTCTCACGACTCCTATGACCATAAATGAAATCAGATGAGAGGGTTGATTTGAAATCCCTCCATCTCCTAGCAGCCAACGATAAGCATTTCTTCCTGACTCCTCCAGTGTGAGGAATATCAAATGTCATCTGATAAAAAAGAGGTTAAAAATATTATATATACTAGAAACATTTAAAGAATAGTCAAACAATAGCAAAAGATCTTACCAAAATGGTCTCCCACATCTGAGAAATTATCGCCTTATCCACACTTCTCCAATCATCATAGAGAATGCTTACTTTTCTCTTAGCCTGAGTTGCTACAAAACCCTTAAAATCTTTATCATTTGGACCTCTAGGAAGATCATCATCATCAAACTCCACGACTATCCTCTCCTCCTTCGTACGGGAAAGTGATAATTTTGGTAAACGTGTGCACCCACGCTTACCAACCTTTGAACTCTTTTTCGTAATAGGAGCATGTGAATGTTCCTCCCCAGATGTATGACCAATATGCTCATCTCCAGAATCATGTGGCTGATCAACTGATTGATCTGTCATTTTCCTTCAAATCAAAAAAACAAACATTAGTTCACAAATATACAAATTCAAATATTGTAATACAACTTAATCAGAAAATAGAAAAGTGTACTAAATTACATAATAGTAAACATTGGTAATATGGTAAGTATGTTAAACAATGATAAACATGGTAAACACAGTCTGTTGTACCCCTCTCTCTTAAATTTTAATGATCACAATCACTCTTATTATGTTCTAACTTGTTTTCAAGTGTTTTTGTTGATAGGCAAAAGGTTGCCAAGGAGTTGGCCCAAGAAAGCTGAAAAGTGGACTCACTGAGTCCACCGGTCAGCCGGTGTGAGCTCACCGGCCAGCCGGAGGACCCAGGCAGTAGACTTGCCCACTGCCTGGTGTCACCGGCCGGCCGGTGGACCAGACAGAGAGCCTTCCTCTGTCTGGACCACCGGTCGGCCGCTGGATCACCACCGGCCGGCCACTGGACCAGACAGCCTTCCTCTCTGTCTGGACCACCGGCCGGCCGCTGGCTCATCATCGGCCGACCGGTGGACCAGACAGAGCTTTGCTGTCTGGACCACCGGCCAACCCGGCCAGCCGGTGCGCCCAGGACTTCTCCTCTTTACAGTTTTTATTGTTTTATCATTTTGGTTTGATACATGTTTTAATAAGTAAAAAATTTACAATATCTAACATTATATGAAAAAACTAAATGTAAACAAGAAATAAACATGTGTTACCTGTAATTTTAGGAATGTACAGTTGGATTGTTTTCCCAAATTCCTTCGTCGTGATCGTTCCTTATGGCACAAACCATGTCTTCAATATACTCATCATTATGTTCTGTTAATCTTTCCATGGAAGTAGGGATCTCACATAAATCAGCATCTTTATCAAATTCATCCTCACCAACATATTGTTTTTTCCCTTGTAAAACAACAGCCCACTGCATATCTGATTGATCTACTACATAGAAAATTTGTTTGGCATGTGTTGCCATTATAAAAGAATCAGCTGTGTCTTCCAATCTATTCAGATTAACAAGTGTCATTCCAAATTCATCGTGTCTGACACTGTTGTTACCGATAAACCATTTACAGTTAAAAACATGAACTTTAATTTTAAAGTAATCAGCCTCCCATATGTCTTCAATCACTCCATAATATGCACTTGATGCCGAAATTGGGTTTCTGTCCTTAGCACTCGAAAAATGCATTGCTTCTGCAAACACCAATACACCACTATTCTGAACTGCACTTCTGTTGTCCTAAGCTTTCGTATGAAATGTATAGCCATTAATGTCATAAGCAGACCATGTTATCACATTTAAAGATGGACCACCCACTATCCATTTTAATGTCTCTGATACATCTGATCTACCAAGCAAGGTCTTTTTAAACCATGGCAAAAAAGTTTTGTTGTGCTCATTCAAAATCCACATTTCTTTCTTCTTTGGATGACATTGTTTCAACTCATTAATATGCAATGTGATATACGGTTGAACATCAGCTATGTTATTCAAGATGTATGATTCTAACTTCTTCATCTGTTCAGCTGACAGTGATTTGACTTTCAAGCCGCGAATCCCCTTTCCCTCATTATTAACCTGTTCATGGCGAGATGGAGGCAAACCTATGTGTTGCGCCGTAGCCAAGTAGCTCGTACAAAACTCTGCTACCTCCTCAGAAATATACTTTTCAATAATGGAGGCTTCAGGTCGATATGGATTTTTAACATATCCCTTTAATATTTTCATATACCTTTCAAAAGGATACATCCAATGAAGATATACAGGTCCACAAAGCTTTATTTCTCGAACCAGATGAATCATTAAATGCACCATCATATCAAAAAAAGTTGGAGGAAAATACATTTCCAAATGACAAAGTATAAAAATTGAATCCTTTTCCAAAATGTTCAAAGCATTCACATCAATCGCCTTGTTACAAATTGAATTGAAAAAATAACACAATCTCATTATAGTCTTTCTGACACGGATGGGCAATATTCCACGCAGTGCAACTGGTAGAATTTGTTGCATCATGACGTGACAATCATGTGATTTCATACCTATCAACTTCAAGTCTTTCAATGAGACAAAATTTTTTACATTTGAAGAATAACCTTGAGGCACTTTGATATCATGAAGACACTGACAGAAGCTACTTTTCTCCCTCTTCGATAATGTATGACAAGCCGGGGGAAGAAATGTTCGTCTTCCTTTAGGAGTGGGAGCTAACTCCAAACGTATTCCCATTGATAGTAGGTCTAACCTTGCATTCAACCCATCTTTTGTATTTCCTTTAATATCTAGAAATTTTCCGATCAAATAATCACAGATATTCTTCTCCACGTGCATGACATCAATATTATGTTTGACTTCATGATACCTCCAATATGGTAGCTCAAAAAATATTGACCTTTTCTTCCAAATATGTCTATCATTACCAGATTTCTGTGTCTTTCCCAATGTCACATCAAGGTTTTTCACCCTCTCAAAATACAAATCTGGGGATAAAGGTTTTGGAGCAGTATCAAATTCTTGTGAGCCATTGAATGCCTTTTTTAGTCTTCTATAAGGGTGATCCATAGGCAAAAACTTTTGATGACCCATGTACACTGTTTTCCTCCCATGATGCAATTGACAATATGACGTCTGTTGTTCGCAAATTGGACATGCTTTATGCCCTTTAACACTGTATCCAGACAAATTTCCATATGCTGGGAAGTCATTTATAGTGAATAGAAGCACTGCATGCAGTTGAAAATATTCCATTTTATAAGAATCATACACCCTAATACCATCATCCCATAACAGTTTCAAATCATCAATCAGTGGTGACAAGTATACATCAATATCATTGCCGGGTTTCTTTGGACCAGAGATCATGATACTCAACATGACATATTTGCGCTTCATACAAACTTCAGGAGAGAGGTTGTAAATTACCAATAAAACAGGCCATGAACTATGTGTGCTACTGAGGGTTCGGTATGGATTCATTCCATCTGTGCACAAGCCTAGTCTCAGATTTCTAATTTCATTTCCAAATGTAGGGTACTGGGCATCAATTTTCTTCCATTGTGGACAATCAGCTGGATGACGTATTTTTCCATCACATACCCGCTCATCAGCATGCCATCTTAACCTTTTTGCATCATGTGAATTAGAAAATAAACGTTTGAAACGAGGAATTATAGAAAGATACCAAAATACCTTTGAAGGGATCTTTGTAATCTCTACATCAGCTTGTGATTTTTCTTTCACCTTATACCGTGATGTCCCACATTTAGGACACTCTTTCAGAAATTCATATTCCTTCCTATATATAATGCAGTCATTCGGACAGGCATGTATTTTCCTGTATCCCAATCCCATCGGGCATAATATTTTTTTGGCCTTATAATGTGAATCTGGAAGATCGTTATCTTTTGGAAGAATGTCTTTCATCAATTGTAGCAGCTCTGTAAAACTTCTGTCACTCCATCCATGTTTCGCCTTTAGGTTAATCAATCTTAACACCGCCGACAAAACCGTAAAATCTGTACAACCAGGATATAATGGTTTTTCGGCATCACCATATAGACGTGCAACTGTCGGTTCTATCTCAATTTGTTCTGCTACAATATCGCGAATCATTTCTTCAATTCCATCGGAGTTACCATCTTGCGATTCATTATCATCAGTGACATTCTGTCCAGTTTCGCCATGCCAAATCCAAGGGTTGTAACTCGGATTGAAACCATGACAAATCAGATGATCTTTTATCTCTCTACTTTTCAACTTCTTCATATTCAGACATTTCAGGCATGGACAGAAAAAAATGTCACTACTTGGAACATTTCGTTTAGAAAATTCCAAAAAGGCATCAACGCCTTCCTCATATTCATTGTTCATTCGATGTGCCGTAATCCAAATTCGACTCATTATTACCTATAACAAATAGCAAAAATATATATATTTTTTAGATAAGACATATATATGTTTATATGAAAAAAATCATAATTTGAATGTAAACAATTTTGAAATATAAAACAAATCGATGTGTATTTAAAAAAATATGCTTGAATATTATTTTTTAAACAAAATATAGTAAGATATAACACCCCCCCCCCTGGACACCCCCCGACCCCTCTGGACAGCCCCCCGCCCCTCCTGGACACCACCCCCCACCCCCTACCCCCTTGGACACCCCCCTGGACATCCCCCAACCCTCTGGACAGCCCCCCCACCCACCCGGACAACCCCAAATACCCTCTGGAGAGGCCGCCACCCACTTGGACAGCCCCCCACACCCATCCACCCCCTTGGACACCCCCCTGGACACCCCACCGACCCCTCTGGACAGGCCGACACCCCCTTGGACAGCCCCCCACACCCACCCATCCCCTTGGACACCACCCTGGACACCCCCCGACCCCTCTGGACAGCCCCCGACCCCTCTAGAAAGCACCCCCACCCCTCCTGGACACAACCCCCCACCCCCGACCTGCTTGGACACCCCCCTGGACACCCCCCACCCCTCTGGACAGCCCCCCCACCCCTCCTAAACACCACCCCCCCACCCCCTACCCCCTTGGACACCCCCCTAGACACCCCCCAACACCCACCCACACCCTTGGACAGCCCCCCACACCCACCCACCCCCTTGTAAACCCCCCTAGACACCCCCCGACCCCTCTGGACAGCCCCCCACCCCTCCTGGACACCACCCCCCACCCCCTACCCCCTTGGACACCCCCCTGGACATCCCCCAACCCTCTGGGAAGCCCCCCCACCCACCCGGACAACCCCAAATACCCTCTGGAGAGGCCGCCACCCACTTGGACAGCCCCCCACACCCATCCACCCCCTTGGACACCCCCCTGGACACCCCACCGACCCCTCTGGACAGGCCGCCACCCCCTTGGACAGCCCCCCACACCCACCCATCCCCTTGGACACCACCCTGGACACCCCCGACCCCTTTGGACAGCCCCCGACCCCTCTAGAAAGCACCCCCACCCCTCCTGGACACAACCCCCCACCCCCGACCTGCTTGGACACCCCCCTGGACACCCCCCAACCCTCTGGACAGCCCCCCCACCCCTCCTAAACACCACCCCCCACCCCCTACCCCCTTGGACACCCCCCTGGACACCCCCCAACACCCACCCACACCCTTGGAAAGCCCCCCACACCCACCCACCCCCTTGTAAACCCCCCTAGACACCCCCCGACCCCTCTGGACAGCCCCCCGCCCCTCCTGGACACCACCCCCCACCCCCTACCCCCTTGGACACCCCCTGGACATCCCCCAACCCTCTGGACAGCCCCCCCACCCACCCGGACAACCCCAAATACCCTCTGGAGAGGCCGCCACCCACTTGGACAGCCCCCCACACCCATCCAACCCCTTAGACACCCCCCTGGACACCCCACCGACCCCTCTGGACAGGCCGCCACCCCCTTGGACAGCCCCCCACACCCACCCATCCCCTTGGACACCACCCTGGACACCCCCCGACCCCTCTGGACAGCCCCCGATCCCTCTAGAAAGCACCCCCACCCCTCCTGGACACAACCCCCCACCCCCGACCTGCTTGGACACCCCCCTGGACACCCCCAACCCTCTGGACAGCCCCCCCCCCCCACCCCTCCTAAACACCACCCCCACCCCCTACTCCCTTGGACACCCCCCTGGACACCCCCCAACACCCACCCACACCCTTGGACAGCCCCCCACACCCACCCACCCCCTTGTAAACCCCCCTGGACACCCCCCGACCCCTCTGGACAGCCCCCACCCCTCCTGGACACCACCCCCCACACCCTACCCCCTTGGACACCCCCCTGGACACCCCCAACCCTCTTGATAGCCCTCCCACCCCCCTGGAATCACTGAAAATTTACCATAACAAGAAGTTGGGCCATTCAAAGAATGTTTTTAGGTGTGGAGGAAGAACTGAGTTTCAATAGATAGAGAAGGAACTCGACATTAGGTTGTCTATTCCAGGTGTGGATTTGAAGGATTTAATGTTTGTTCAGTGACCCAAGAGATTGAATCAGAAATTCAGATGTTGTTCCATTTTCTCATGATGAGGATGAATAATTGGTGGGGTTTGACTTTTAAATGGAGAGCTTAGCAGACCATCATATTTTCTATAGATCAGTAAAGGATGTTAGCATCGAACATAAGGCTTAAGGGATGCTTTCAGATCCAAATATGTATGTTGATGGATGCAATGGATCTAGTAGAGGTTCTAGAAAGAATGGTGGTTTTATTTATTTAGGATAAGTAGTGAAGAAAAAACTAGTTAATTTTTTACTTGCTGAAAAGAGGGTATCTAAAATTTTTAACATGCCGAGGGGAAATCTGGAGAGTCCTCCTCGTGAAACTTTGTTTGCAGGGGGTGAAAATGGTGATGTGATCCCAAATCCATGCACCTATTCCATGGTTGTGTGTGAATAAAGTAGTAACAACTGTAAAAGGGCAACCCATCCAAATGGACACGCCCCAACCCTCTAGGGGATTTATAGAAAACGATGAAAAATTAGTGAAATCATAAAATTAGTCAATATTGCAAGTCGAACTAATAGATCTAGGGATGATAAATAAGATTATGGTGCCAAAACGAGTTAAAAGGGTTCGCAATCGAAGAATCTTAGCTAGTTTCAACAAAAAAATCACAACACATATATATATACTATCCGCGAAAAAAAACGAATGAGTGGGAGGATTACCTGAGTGCTGCGAGTTTAGATGATTGATCCGAGGAGATTAAATATGAGAAACGATGATCGCAAAACGAATCTAAACCAACGAAATGGACGAGCCGATTCGGGTTTACGCACGAGAGAGACGAGTCGCGACTATCGAAGGTAAACTCGCGAATGACAATCCATGGGTCTGGGTAAATTTTTAAATGAGTTATCACGTCGGTTATTCAATAACCGACGTTATAATTTTTTTAAAAACATTTATAACGTCGGTTATTCAATAACCGACGTAAAAACCTTCCTACGATTCTTTTTTTACGTCGGTTATTTTATAACCGACGTTATAAAGGGCTCAAAATCCGCGTTTTTTACGTCGGTTATTCCATAACCGACGTCAAAAACATCTTCGGATTCTTTTTTTACGTCGGTTATAAAATAACCGACGTAAAAAGGCCTTCAAAAACCGCGTTTTTTACGTCGGTTATTGAATAAATGACGTAATAACTCGTACATATGTCGATTTGTTACGTCGGTTATTGAATAACCGACGTAACAAACACCCCCCGCTTCTGTTTTTTACGGCAGTTAATGTATAACCGACGTAAAAAACGAAGCCGCGCGATTAATAACGTCGGTTATAAAAATAACCGACGTTAAAGGTGTACTAAACACAGGTTTTTACGTCGGTTATTAAATAACCGACGTAAAAAACCTCGTTTTACATATTATGACGTCGGTTTTATATAACCGACGTAAAAAATGGTGACGTAAAAAACGTTTTCTGCACTAGTGTCAGTCCGAGTGGATGCAACCGTTAGGAGAATAGATCATAAGTCCCCATTCCTAACTCGTGCATTTAGGATGGAGTTCAGAGTATCAGTCTTTACTCGACCCGTGGGCGTAGTTCCTCAAGTCATACCCTACACTACCAAACCATGTACACATACTTATATATAAGTAACCATCAAACCACCATACCATTTCCCTTTGGCAACACCATAGACAACAACCACACAGAAATTCACATTATGCCTTAACCCATTAACACATTACCATTTCACATAATTTAATCATTCACCCAATTCTCATGTGTTATGCCTATCTCACTAAGCATTCAACACTAGACCCATAATCCGTCCCATTATGGTCTTTCAATCAGTTTACACATTAACTCATTTAACCCGTCTATCATTTCCATGAATCAACAATTCAACCCATTCCAAATAACCCATAGGTTATTTCCAAGTCTAAGTGCATCACCTAACTTCTATTCCAAGTTCAACCAAACATGCCAACATATTCATCAAGGGCTCTACCATTTATTACAATAAGGTCACTTGTTTAATAACAATCCCTAAGCTTGGGAAAACCGGCACATCCCATGGATGGCCCCAATTAGGTCAAGTCATTCCCAACGCATCCCATGGGGATCGTGAGAGTTTCCATTAACCATTTCAAACACAAATATTACCAAACATGCCAAGGTTATTCAAAACTTAACCAAGGAAAAGAAAGTACACAACTAAACATGAACAAATACCCAAATAACTATGGGATATTAGTTGTAGACCACCTACCTCGAAACCGCGGTTGAACACACTCTCAATCGAGTCCTTGGACCTCGATCTGACCATCCTTTGGAGCTTCAACCTAAAACTCACCCAAAAGATAGGGTTTTAGAGCTTCGGAAGAAGAGGGAGAGAAGATACAAACCCTAAACCAAAAGGAGAAGCAAGGATGGGATTAGCCTTACCCGGATCTTCGATCCGCAACCAACGGCGCTCTAAACGGCCAAGAATCGAAGGAGAACCACCCTTGGGAAGCTTGGGTCGGCCAAGTTCGTCACTAGGGTTGAGAGGGGATGAATGGAGGAAAATCTTGAGTTGGGGTTTAAAAGCCCGGAGTGGAAAACTTGTCATTTTTTCTCAACTTTAAGAGACTGTGCGGTTTAGCCGCACGGTTTGACAAACCATGCACAAACCGTGCGCATGCTACTGCCCGGAGGAGAAGGGTTGCACAGTTTACCTGGGCAGGCCGCACGGTTTGCCCTACCCGTGCACAGGCCGTGCGCCCTGGCCTGTCTTGCCCAGTTTTCCTTTCTTCCGCGCCCCGAGCCCCTGAAACACCTCCAATGCCTCTCATACTTTCAGAAGACATCCCTTGAAACCCGAAACAAGGGATTCAACCAAAACATAAAAAAACATACCTTTCCAAAAACTGGGATCTTACATCATCTATTAAGGTATTTCCCATATAATATTACTTTTCTAGCTCAATATTCAATATAAAGGATTAAAAATAATTCATATATTGATATAAAAAATCACCACTAAATAATCTGCCATATAAATATATTAATAATATATCCATATTTCTAGGGTTTTATGAATCATAATAAATAATTTTATTCACATAGAATTTATTGATTGACCAATTGATTTATCATTTTTCCACCATTATTATGTTATATGATTAAAAATCATGAAACTGATATTCCAATAAACAAGCCCTTATTTTTCCTGAACTTATTTCACCTTGTTATTATGACAATTTAACAATTTACAAACAATAATATAATTCTTCATCCATAAATAATAAATTATAAGAGTGGTGGTTTAGAGTCACCCAACTCAATTCTATGATGATCATAAACCATTAATCTTTCTATGATTGTTTCCAATTGCTTATCCAATTAAATTATTCATTCATATCCCTTTGATATACCACAACACAATAACACTAAAGGTAACCCCCCTTGATATAATAGAGATATTAGAGGGAATATGGTCAAATACTCTCCAAATCAACTTAATCCTTTAACTCCCCAATAAATTTCAATTTCATAATTGACATTAAGTCTCCCCTCTCTCTTCCAATTTAAATGAAACATTGAAACCCCCATTTTAATTTATTTAATAAATGTTCTATTTTAATAAATATAATATCTCAGAATTTCCATATAATTTATCTTATAAAAATAATCCATTAAAAATGAATTAGATAAATAAATAATTAATTAATATAATTCCACGACCACTGTCATTTACTAAAAAATTTGATAATGTAAAAAAATTACCAAACCCCATCCCAAGGGTAAATAATGAATCTTGAATCTAACAACATGCTAAAAATTACATTCTAAGACTATAAATATTACTTTTTTACTCTTTATAACAAAAAAATCTTAAAATTTCATAAACTCCCAAACTTAGAATTTTTGGGTCAACATTACACATCTGTTTAATAATTTCCACCTTTGAAAGGATTAAACTGTAATGATAAAATGGGGTGAACCATATAAAAACTTCATTACTAAAACATTATCATTATAACAAAAACAATTCAAAATAATTTTGGGCACTGAATACTCATATATTATTCCCATTCTCGGGTACTTTGTTCTATTCTTCCATTACACTATAAAACTCACACCAAATAAATGATGTGAGCCCAAAAAAACCTTCACCCTATGAGCATGAAATTCTATAGGATGTTCTATTAAAGTTACCTAATCCAAAAATTCAACATCTCTCCAATCAATCACATATATAGATCATGAACTTACTTATTATGTTGAGATACATGGAATATATCCCGGGTTTGACTCAACTAAGGAGGAAGTATCACATGATAAGAAACTTTTCCAATATACTTTATCACCAAAAAAGGTCTAATAAACATTGGTGAAACCTTTGCACCTTTTATGACCCTACACATCCCACATAAAGGAGATACTCTTGTAAATACATAATCACTAATAGTGAACTCTAATGGTCTCCTCCTACAATCCACACATGAATTATGTATACATTGGGTAGTTATTATATTTTCCAGATTCATCTAAAATTACTTCATCATATCTTGCATCAATTTTGGTTCAATAACAATTAAGTCGCCAAAATTAACCCTCCATAATGGAGATTGAAAAGGTTAACCATATAGTGTCTCATATGGTTCCATATTGATAGATAAATGGTAACTATTATTATATCATAACTAAACTAAATTCCAATGATCCAACCAATATCCATTTAATTACATACCACAAGCTCTCAATATACCATCCATCGCCTAAAACATTTTATTGGTCTTGACAAATGTTTGAGAACGAAATTTTGTAGTAAAACACAACTAAATTCCCAAAATCACTTTTCAATCCTCTATATATGTGAGAATTAAATCTAGCTTAAGGTTAGAAATTATAATCCAAGGAACACCATGAAGCATCACAAATTATACTATATAAAAATCTACTTCTTAATCAACAAGAAGTGAGTAGAATTTGTTAACTAGTCCACAACAACCCAAATCAAATCATAAAATCTTTGTGCATGAGGTAAACTAGTAATTCAGTCCAATATTTTTCCTTTTTCATTTTGGAATACTCAATGGTTGTAGAAAACTATTTATTACCTTATTCTCATCCTTAACTTGCTGATAGGTACGACATCTTTCAAAAAACTAACATATTGATCTCTTCAATAGAGGAAGTCAAATATACTTATTTATAGAATAATACATATTAGAAATCATGGGATGAACCACCATAGGTGAGCTATATAATGGATGAAAAACCTCCACATGCATGACCATCCATATGGAGTATTATCATGAACAATAAAGCCTCTCCATACCTCAATATTATGATCTCTTTGATAAGACTTCATCACTAATTGTAACAATGAAGGGTTAATCATCATCTGATATAAACATGCTTCACCACCCACTTCTCCCAAACCAAGATTCATAACTTTTAATTCTTCCATCAATCTCCATTCCTCACTCGAATATCAAGTCACATCATTATAAGATCTCTTAGTCAAAGAATCTACCACCACATTCCCTTTTCATAGAGTAAATAATCTCAAATTTATTTTTTAAAAGGTTGAGGTCCAGCCTCTCTTTATTAAGTAGAAAAACAAGAGAAACCCTTTTGAAAAATGGGGAAAAGAGGAAACTCGTTACAAATAAGGAAATGCCAAAGGAAACCACAACCAAATGAGAGAGAATGGTCCTGAGTGCCCAATGAGAAAAAAAAATCAAGATAAGCATGAGAAAAAGTTTCATTTGTGATGTGCTAGAAACACAATGAGGCAGACCACTCCTCCAACACAGTATGAATGTGAAAGAAGGATTGGATAATAGGATCCAGCAGCCCTATCTCTTTTTTGAGATTCCCACCTGAAAAAGCTTTTGAGGAATTCAAAGTAAACCTAGTGTAACACAAATCAAAACCAAAAGCATTGTACAAGATCAAGTCAGGGTGTCCATCCGTCCAACCAGAAGTATAAAATAAGGTTGAATGATGGGTTTATGCAAAAAGTTGTACCTCCATCTAAATGGGATGAAATAGGATCTAACAACCAGTCCCACAACCGAGCCATGAAAGGAAACACCGCTGCCATAGAAAAAATTGAACGTAGCCAATGAAGACTCCCAAAAAAATATTCAAACAAATCCATAACCCGCCGGATTCAGCCTCAAAATACGTCAACGGCCTACAACCTTCACCATCACTGCTGCTGGAAACAGCGACGTCGAATAGTACGGTTGATCTACGCCAACCCGAGAAGAGGAACCCGACGATCCACTGATCCCCTAGAATCAAAAAACCCCTGTAGTCATCAGAAATCCAGTCACAATCACCAGATCACCGAATACCACCACTCGAAGGGAGCCAAGCGGCCGCCTGACAACCAAACATCGCCGCCCTGGGGAAATGCCGGAAAAACACCGATTGACCGGAAATCCACCACCTGAGAACTGAACCACCGTCGCTTGAAAATACAGGGATCATCTCACGAACATCAATCCACACCGGGGGATCCTAGATCTGAATCCATTTTAGGGGATCTGAATCCTAGCTCGACTTACGTTTGAACTCTAAACTTCCATCACCAATAGGAACTCAAGAGGAGACGACCCCCCCCCCCCCCCCACGACCTTTAAACCCCACCGGGAAACCCAGATCTGTCCATATCTGAGAGAAAGAAGGCCGAAAACACATCAAAACACCACATCCGTGATCAAAATCAAGATCAAAGCATATGCGCAAGGTCGACAAGAAACAGCATAAGGGAGAAGGTGAGGGAGAGGAAGAAATGTCACAGAAGAGTCTGAACCGAACGGATGGATTGAAAACATCGTGAAGGGGGAAACCCTATGGAAAGAAGAAGCGATCTTAGAAGATCTTTCCCCGAGATAATGGTTCCACTTTTGATTCATGAAATGGTTCTCCCAAATGGATTTGAATCTCAAAATTATAATTCTATAAAAACTCCACCATCTCCTCTTACTCAGGTTCAAATATTAAGTGCAAAGACCACCACCAAAAGCTATGTAGATTAAGTGCAAAGACCACCACCAAAAGCTCCAAACCATAGGTTTCATAATTACACCAAGGAGAATATAACTTTTAGATCCATCAGCAATAAATCATCTCTCATGTATCAAAGCATACCCCAATCCTTGATGAGATGCATCATAATATTCCTTGTGAGAAATATCTTTATCGTGCAATTGAAGAGTTGGATCACTTTTTAGCTTCTCATTTAAAATCTCAAAAGTTTCTTGGCATTCATCCAACCACACAAAATTATGTCCTCTACTAGTATAAGGGAATAAAGGATTCACTATATAAGAGAACTTAAGTATGAACCTCATATAATACCCATCCAATCCCAAGAAATTCCATAGATCTGATTTTTTTTTGATGATGTCCAATAAAAAATAACATTGATATTTGATGGGTAAGCAACAACACCTGCCTCTAATACAACATACCCTAAGAAATGAACTTTAGGTTCCCAAAAGTAGCACTTCAATAAATTTCCATACAACTTGTGCCTCATTAATAACTCTAGAACAATCCTAAGATGCTCCAAATATTCCTCTTCTATCATTGAATAAATAAGGATGTGATCAATGAATACTATAATAAATTTATCCAATTAAGGTTTAAACACCCAATTCATCAATCTCATAAACAATGCTGGATTATTCTTAACTTCAAATGGAAAAATAAAAAATTCAAAATGTTCATACTCGTATCAAAGTTCTTTCAATGGAATATACTCATCGATAACTCTCATATGAGGGTTTTTAAATTATAAATTAATCTTCATGAGCTAACTCAAACCTTTTAATTGATCGAAGATATCTTTAATTTGAGGTAGTGGATAATGATTATATTCTATTACCTAGATCATACATTGATAATCTATATATAGCCTCAAACTACCATCTACCTTCTTGGAAAATAACACAAGTTTTATTTATAAAAAACACTAGGATGTATAAATACATTCTATGACAAGTTATCAAAACCCATAAACTCCTACAACTTCACCAATTCCATTCAATAAGATTTTATCATATTAGGTGAAACACCTAAGTATAAATCTATCATAAACTCAATATAATGTTGTGGAGGTAAAATTATCACTTATTCATGGAAAACATCCAAAAATTCGCATATAACTCAAGGAAGCTCTCATTACTTCGACTCAGACGTACAAAGCCTCATGCTCTACAACTGAGAGGTAATACCTTTTAAATCAATGCTTCAATGGCCCATATAAATACATTTCTCAAATAAATATTTATAAATACCCTATATGGATAGAGAAAAAAAATTATTTATCAACATGTATTCATACTATCTCATACAACATATAGAAAATCTATGTCAAGAATGACATAGTATGGTTGTATCTATAAAAAAATTTGATCCCCAATGAATATACCACTCACCAAAACTAGCTCACACTAAGGATATACCTCTAACAAGATTGAATGATCCTTTTATGGATTTGTTAATTTTTGCAGCCTATGAATTCTTTATTTATAAATATGTAACACTTTCATAAGGGTTGGGGTGATAAACAAATTTGAAGCACCAAAATAAAAATATGGTGATAGGTTAGAAAATATAAAAATTCTACCTATGAATACCTTTGCCCCCTCCCTTGCCCCCGCTCTTACACCTCCACTGTATGAAGTAGTTTATGTATAAATCATTCACCTTATTGACCCACTACTTAATATATACATCAGAATAAGAACCTTGAAACTTCAATAACTATTGATTCTAAAAAAACTATAGCACTAGATCCCAAGTTTCATCTACCTTTTATCATATAGTTTCTGACATCTACACCTCCCAAGGATTATCATGATAATGAATTCCTTATCTTTGTCCTAGATGCATGTTAATAATGGAACATAATTCCTCCAATATCACCATATGGATATTGATATATAAGAAAATACATTATCCCATGGCACATCCCATGTGTACCTTTGTCATGCAAGATATTGTGTTCTAGAACCAACTGTTTGTACTTTGATTACATGAATATTTAATATATTTAAATATTAAACTTCTTATTACATATTGTTCATTGTTCTTCATGACTATAGTTTAATAATGTCATGAAGTATTTGTCACATTGACAAGGTCATAACAATTCCCCGCTATAATGAGAACATTAAAGTACTATGACAATATTCTTAAATATAGTCTTATAGTTGGATGACATACTATGATGAGACACATAGTATATAGACCGTCAGGTGCGAGTAATCGTAAGCCGATGAGACTTCTTCTCATGAAGTTCTCACTTGGTAATATCCAAGACAAAAGATTATGAGAACATACCCGCCAGTAGGAATTCCACATGTTTTGGTTTCATCGGATATTCCTTTCTACAAGCATGTATAATGGTCCTTAGACTTTAAGATTATCATTAACATGTGTCATGACCTACACACTTTGATTTACTGATGAAAACCGTCACGCAAATAGTTGGCGGGAAGTAAGGTACATTGGATGCATCACAAATGACATGTTATTAATGGATAAGTCGATGAAGGATTTTCCCCTTCCATTTATGGAAGTTTATATCCTGACCCTTTGATTGAAATAGAACCGCCGCACGAAATTCCATGGCCATGGTGTAACGACGAGTTTATTTTAGGTAGTCAAAGAACGACATATCAAGCATAAAGGTTGATGACACTATCATGAAACTAGATTGATGAGATATTGAGACAAATGGACTATATTACACAATGAGCATTTGTATGTGGATGTCGTTGTTTCGAATTTAAGTTCTTTCTCTTGGGAACCTTGACCCATTTCTAGATAGTACTCTTGGACTTTAGGCAAACCCGTCTAATGCCAATGAGAAAGAATCCTAGAGGGACACATATTAAGTGTTTCTGGTGGTCTCGATTAAATTCTATTTGAATTTAATTAATAAATATTATTCTCAAGATGATGGAATAATATTATTAAAGTTTAAATGATTGCATAAATTAAATAAATATTTATTCTCGGGATTGTCCATAAAAATATATTTATTTGTTTTATTGAACATTTAATAAATATTTATTTACTAGTTTTTAAATAAAATATTTATTTAAGAGAAAAAATTATTTATTTATTTATTCGGGTGTTTAATAAATGGAAGTGGAGTTCGAGTGGACCAAGGTCGGTTCGATAGTAAAATAATTATTTCCAAGATGGTAAATAATTATTTAACTAGTTGACACAAAACAAAATAATAATAATTATGTTATAATTATGTGGCACAAGATTTCATTTATGATTCTATTTTTCACAAGTTGGCACACCACAAATAATGATGTGGTTATTGATATTATGTAGCATGAGGTTTCTCTAAGGTTATGAATGTATTTAATTGCTGCTACGCAGTTAAATATTATAACAGAATCCCCATGTCAATAAATAGAGAGGTACGTCTGTTGTGCCAGGTATGGGAAACCGGTGACGCAAGAGAAATTACAAGTCAGAAATTTTCTCTCGACTCCTCTCTGCTCTCCCTCTCAAGAACGAGAGACGTTCTTGAAGATCGAAGAATAGGTGATCAAGATCGATCGACGCAAGATATTCGCTTCGCCACACTTGCACCCAGAAAGCGAGTGGCGTCAATCAGAGACCATTAGAGCACATGTGGATCACCGCTAGAGGGATTCTGATTTGGATCCTCACAAGTGCAATGATACAATCTGAAAGATTCATCTTGTACTATCAACGTCATCAATGAAAAAAGTACCAAAGAACCAGGTATTTTATTTATTTAGAAATTAAATTTAAATTAATTATAATCATGATGTGTAAGATCCTCTCTAAAGGTTTTGGGCCTCTTCCTTCTTTATCTAAATATTTGATACTATTCTGTGGAGAATGGAATTCATCATCGTATTGATCATGGAATAATCATCAATCATGCTAAAAATTAAAGTTGGGTTCCAGCCCAACCGCGCTTCCACTACGCCCAGAACCTATAAGTGGTATCAGAGCAAGGTCATCATAGTTTATAATTATTTAAATAATCTATTAATGATTTATTGTTTCATAATTTAGTTTTTCAATTCAAGGTTAATAATTCTTGTAAACTAGATTTCGAGAACTGTTCTGCCTCTTTTCGTTTCTCACAGATTTCATAGAAATGAATGATTTTTTGATTAAAATTAAATGAAGAACTCATCAGGTGGAACTGACGATTCTTCACAGGTGACACAAAAGTACACTCTGTGTGTTCAGACTTACATGTTGTGTTCTTTGCCATACACGTCGTGTAATCCGGGCTACACGCCATATAGTCGTGTTCAACGCATTGGGAATAATTCGGTAATTACTCGATCTGTGTGCATTTATTGCATGCGGTGTAGTTAATTCTACACCACGTGTTGACTGGGACAGATAGACACATGCTTACCGGATTACATGACATGTGTCCCACTACACACGTTGTGTAGTCCCTTTGGGTTAGGGGTTAAACTATGTATTCCATACACATCTAAGCTGACCGGTAATCGTGTAACACGGAGACAACAAGGCATACAACCCACTATACACGTCGTGTACTCAAAAATTTCCAAATTATGCACCACACACAGAGTCCCTAGGTGTGTACTTAGGGACAGATGGTGAAGGTAGTACATGCCGTGTAGTCGTAACTACATGTTGTGTACTTTACCAAATTACACAAAGTTAAAAATTTAATGTTTGTGTAATGTTTAGAACTACATATCATGTATAAATCATACTACCGGTTGTTACTCTATGCGTTAAAAAATCTTATATTCCATATGTCATAAGAGTAAAATAGTATGCAAATATAATACATGTTGGGAAGATTCGAATGAGTATTCACCAGGATACCTCCAAGGTGCATTTATGTACTAGGATAAGAATCTCAAGGAAATTCATAAAAGGATTAAGATAAAAGTATTGATTAATTAAAGATAATAATTAATCAATTCAAAGCGCAATTTATCTTAATAAGAATGATTAAAGAATTGAATGCAATTTTTATGAAATACGTAACTTGTTGCATGTATAAGGGTGATCATGAGCTAGACCGAGACCTATGTATATGATTGGTTTATTTTTAATTTATTTATTAATTGTTGGCATGTGAGCCATATCTTCTCATTAATATGTAGGGCCTATGTTCCTATGGTTTCTTTTATGTAAACCCCCTTTTTACCCCTCATCTGTATGTGAGTTAAAAAGCACATGTAATGGATGGAGCTCCCAAGCTTGTGGAGGCAGTCCAAGTCAGGAGCCAAGGCGAAACCAATCCAATGAGATACAAAGGTGGATAGGCGGAAAGCTATAAACACGAAGGTGTTTCTCCCCTAGGTTACGGTTAATTTATCAGCCGCTAGATCAACTAACCGTTAGAAAAAAAATCTCATGATCATGCCCTTTACTTTATTTTATTTCTGTCAATTTCATGGTTTTTCATTATGGATGTGTAATTGCGATCACATAATTAATGAACTAACAAGCATGCAAGATGGAACTAAAATAAACTAGGATTGTGTGTAAATATTATCAAGACATGCTTAATCAATTAAGTAAGTTCCACTTAATATTAAAAATCATGTGATAAATATAATAAGGAAAGTAACACATAAGAGATATAAATCCCTCTAACAAAATATTAAGTCAGACTAAGCCTTCTGTTACTTGATTAATGGAAAAAACTTAATAAAACTATATGTTTGACCAAACCATGTTGGGACACTTAATTTTATATAGGAATCCATTATGAAAGGTTTCGGGTTGACTTAACCATATTATATCAAGAGGATTATCCCTTGCTATACTTGGTGTAATATTGGAGGCAAGTGTTGAGGAAATCCAAGTCAGGATTTCAGGATTTGGGAGTCCACTCAACGGATCAAGGAGCTGCAAGCTCGTAGTTGGCAAATGCATACCTACCTAAATACCTTCAAATAGCTTGACCAACCCTTTTTGGGGTTATGCGAAGGAGAATATGGATCCTTTCGCCTAGAATGTCATGACAACTGGACATTCAGAGTTCAATGGTGAGGGACATTGAGACTTGATAAAATAGTGGGAGATATAATAAAATTAATTTATTATTTCTCATAAAATGTAATCAAGAAAGTTCTAATCATCTTCTCCTTTAATTGTAGAATAGAATTAAAATCTCATCAACCACACTATACTTGCGATCAATTCTAGATAAAGAATACATCCTCACCGGCTGTAACTTCTAGGAATGGTTTAGACGTCTTCGGGTTATTCTAAGCCATGAACAGAAGCCTTACATACTGGAGTCAGCATTACCCGATCCACCCGCCCAAGAGGTGAGTGACGAAGAGTTATTAGTCTACGAGAAACATATGAATGACGTGGTCGAAGTTCAATGTTTGATGTTATCATCAATGTCTAGTGAGCTCATGAAGTCTCACGAAAACAAGGATTCCTATAGCATGCTTGATCACCTCTGTGGTTTTTACCCAGAGAGTGCAAGATAAGAATGGTTTGGGATCTCCAAGGCACTCTTTCAGAGTAATTTTGGAGAGGGTGCCCCAGTTGGGCCTCATGTAGTCAAGCTCATTGGATACATTGAGTGTCTAAAGGTTCTAGGGTTTAAACTCTCCGAAGAACTGGGTACCGATATCATTCTTTCACTACTCCCTCATAGCTTCTCCAGCTTTTTTTTATTTCAATATGAAGAATATTGAGAAGTGTCTATCTGATCTTCTTATTCTCATTCTCCAAGTGGACAAAGATATGAAGTGAAAAAAATCCTTCTATCTTTATGGTGAATAAGAGGAAAGGGAAGACGAAGAGATTTAAGCCCAAATATTCTTCACACCCTTCCAAGAAAAGGAAGATCAAAGGGGAGGAAAAGGAAAACAAATCTATTTGTTTCACATATAGAAAGAAGGGCCATTAGAAGAAGAACTGCACCCAGCCTAAGAAGCAAGGTGAAGCTTTAGGTGAGTTTTTTATCGAATCTAATCTATCTATTTCTACAAATTGGGTATTAAATACAGCTTGTGGTGCTCAAATATGTATCCAAATATAGAAACCAAGTAGATTCAGGAATATTGATTGAGGGGAGGTAGATCTACAAGCATCCAATAGAGCTATACTTGTTGTTGTAGTTGTCGGGGACTACCACCTCAGGTTTCCAACTAGGATGATCTTGGTGTTAAAGGGTTGTTATTATGTGTCGTATGTTACTAAAAACATTATCTTGGTATCCATATTAGATACAGATGGATTTGTTTTCAAGTTTGGAAATGAATGCTGCTTCTTTTACAAAGATATAATTTGTTTTAGTAGGGAACATTTATACAACGGTCTTTACATATTGTATTACACAAACCAAGTAATGGAAATAGATAACAAAGATAATTCACAAAACTCATACCACACCCAACTTTGGCATCACCAGCCAGGTCATGTGAATGAGAACCGATTGACAAAGTTACATCAAGATGGATACTTAGATTCTTTCAAACTAAACCACTTGGCGTATGTCATGCATGTTTATAAGAAAAAATGACCAAATCCCCATTTAGTGGGAAAGGTGAAAGATCTAAAGAGCTTCTTGCATTGGTTTATATCAATGTGTGTGGACCATTTCCAGTTTAATCAAGGGGAGGGTACTCATACTTCATAAATTTTACTGATGATTTTAGTAGATATGGATATATCTACTTAATGAGGTATAAGTAAGATTATTTTGATAAGTTTAAAGAATAAAAGAATGAAGTTGAGAACCATCTTGGTAAGAAAATTAAGAAACTCTGCTCAGATTGAGGTGGAGAATATCTTAATCAAGGCTTTATTGATTACTTACAGGAGTTTGGGATCCTATCCCAACTCACTTCTCTTTATACGCCCCAATGTAATGGTGTGGGAGAAAGGTGGAACCGAACCTTGTTTGACATGGTGAGATCAATGATGATTCATGAAAGTCTTCCATTATCCTTTTGGGGATATGTGTTACAAACAACAACACACACACTAAACCAAGTACCAAAAAAATCAATAAATGTTATTCCATATGAGTTCTAGAGTATAAAGAAATCCATGTTATCGAATTTACATGTGTGAGGAAGTGAAGTACTTATTAAGGCTTCTTTAGGTAAAAAAATTGCACCCCAAGGCACCAAGTGAACCTTTATAGGATACCCTAAGGAAACAAGGGGATATTACCTGTACAACCCCTCAGACAAAAAGGTTATAGTGGAAAGACATGCCATATTCCTTGAGAGGGAGCACATCTCCAAAAGAGATAGTGGGATCAAGATAGACTTTGATAAAGTCGAGACTCAAGGTACACAAGAGTTGGTATAAGAACAGATTCCACAAAGCCCCATGGAAGAAAGAACTGTTCCAGAGACATAAGAACTGCGTAGGAGTACAAGAAAGGTTAGAGAAGCAGAATGGTATGGTTTTCTAGTTACCAAGGATGGTGACTCATTATTAGTTGATAATAATGATACTTTAACCTAAAAGGAAGAAATAAGTGGCACAGATGTTTCCAAGTGTCAAGAATCCATGAATTCTGAAATGGATTCCATGTACCAAAACCAAGTCTAGATTTTGGTATATCCTCTAGTTGATGTAAATCTTGTTGATTGAAAATGGGTATTCAAGAATAAATTGGACATGGAAGGACAAGTCAGTAACTATAATGCATGACTAGTTGTAAAGGGGTTCAAGAAGTGTCAAGGCATTGACTATGATGAAACCTTTTCACCAATTGCAATGTTAAAATCCATCAGAATTCTATTGTCCATTTATGTTTACCAAGACTATGAGATTTGGAAAATGGATTTCAAAACACCCTTCCTTAATGGGAACCTTTAGGAAGATGTCTACAAGACACAACCTGAAGGTTTTATGACTCCAAAGGATGCCAATAAGGTATAAAAGTTGCAGAAATCCATTTATGGATTAAAGCAATAATCAAGGTCATTAAAACATTCATTTTGATGAAGCTATAATAGAATTTGGTTCTATCAAGAATGAATTTGAGACTTGTGTCTAAAAATAGTTTAGTGTAAGTGTTTTCATTTTCCTAATAGTATATGTTGATGACATATTACTTATTAGAAATGAGATACCGGTCTTACATTTTGTTAAGGCATGGTTGATTCAATGCTTCTCCATGAAGGACTTGGGTGAGGAAACATATATTCTTGGGATCAAGATCCATCATGATAGATCCAAGAGATTGTTGGGCCTAAGTCAAAGTACATATATTGATAGGAAACTGAAGTGATTTAGTATGGAAAAATCTAAGAGGGGATTGTTATCAGCATCACATGGCATTCATCTTTCTAAAAAAATGCATCGTCAAAAACACGAGGAAAGAAATATAATGGAAAGAACTCCATACACATTATTGATTGGGCCAGTCATATATACCATGCTATGTACTAGGTTGTATTTTTCCTACGCATTGAGTGCAGTAGATAGATATCAAGCTGACCCAGGTGACCTCTATTGGATGACAGTCAAGACTATCCTAAAGTATATGAGGTGTACTAAGGATATGTTCCTAGTTTATGGAGGAGATGAGGAACTATTCATCAGAGGATATGAAGATTCTAGTTTCTAGATTGATTGAGATGACATGAAGTTACTAATAGGATACATCTTCACTTTGAATGAAGGTGCAGTGAGTCGTAAGAGCTCAAAGAATAGTGTGGTTTCAGATTCTACAACAAAATCTGAGTATATTGCAGCTTCTAAGGAAACTAAAGAAGCATTTTGGATGTGGAGCTTTGTCTAGGAGCTGGATTTGTTACCCAATGGTAAAGATCCCATCACACTGTATTATGATAATACTACAGTGGTGGTTCTCGCAAAGGAGCCAAGGTCACATCAACGGACGAAGCACACACTTAGGAAGTATCATCTCTTGAGGGATTTTTCTCAGAGAGGTGAAGTTGCAGTGAGCAGTATTTACACAAAAGAAAACATGTAGGACCCCTTTACTAAAGCCTTGACTCAGTAGAAACATGATTATCATGTGAGGTCTATCGATCTAAAAGTCATAGGTAGTTGGCTCTGGTCCAAGTGGGATTTTGTAAGAGTTGGTGTTCTAGAACTAACTATTTGTACTTTTATTACATGAATATTTAATATATTTAAATATTAAAAATATTATTACATATTTTTCATTATTCTTCATGACTATAGTGTAATAATGTCATGAAGTATTTGTCGCATTGACACAGTCATAGAAATTCCCCACTATAATGAGAACCTTGAAGTGCAATGAAAATATTCTTAAATATAGTTCTATGGTTTGATGAAATACTATGATGGGACACATAGTATATAGAATATCAGGTGTGAGTACTCATAAGCAGATGAGACTTCTTCTCATGAAGTTCACACTTGGTAATCTCCAAGATGGGAGATTTTGAGAACATACCTGCCAGTAGGAATTTCGCATGTTTTGGTGTCATAGGATATTCCTATCTAAGAGCATGTGTAATGGCCCTTATAATTTAATATTATCATTAATACGTTTCATGAATCACACACTTTGATTTACTAATGAAAACCATCACACATATAGTTGGCAGGAAGTAGGGTACATTGGGTGGGTCATGGATGACATGTTATTAATGGATAAGTCGAGGAAGGATTTATCCCTTCCATTTATGGAAGTTTATATCTCATATATTTAATTGAAATAGAACCGTCATATGAAATTCCATGTCCATGGTGTAATGAAGAGTTTATTTCAGGTAGTCAAAGAACAACATATCAAACATAAAGGTTGATGAAACTATCATGAAACTAGCTTGATGAGATATTGAGACAAAGAGATTATATTAGTGAGTGTTCGTATGTGGATGTCATTGTTGTAACTTTAAGTTATTTCTCTTGGGTGCCTTGACCTATTTCTAGATAGTACTCTTGAACTTTATAAAAACCCGCCTAATGCCAATGAGAAATAATTCTAGAGGGCCACATACTAAGTGCTTCTGGTGGTCTCAATTAAATTATATTTGAATTTAATTAATAAATATTATTATAAAGATAGTGGAATAATATTATTCTAGTTAAAATGACTGAATAAATTAAATAAATATTTATTCATGGGACTGTGAATAAAAAAATATATATATTTTTTATTGAACGTTTAATAAATATTTATTTACTATTTTGTAAATAAAATATTTATTTAAGAGAATAAATTATTTATTTATTTATTTGGGTGTTAAATAAATTGAAGTGGAGTTAGAGCGAACCAAGTTCAGTTCGGTATAAAAACAATTATTTTCAGGATAGTAAATAATTATTTAACTATTTGGCACAAAACAACATAATAATAACGCTGTTATAATTATATGGCATGAGATTTCATTTATGATTCTATTTTGTGCAAGTTGGCGCACCACAAATAATGATGCGGTTATTTTTATTATGTAACATGAGTTTTCTCTAAGTTTATGAATGCATTTAATTTTAGTTATGCAATTAAATATTATAACTGAATCCCCATGTCAATAAATAGAGAGGTACGTCTATTGTGCCATGTATGGGAAACTGGTGATGCAAGAGCAATTCCAAGTCAAGAATTTTCTCTCGAATCCTCTTATATTTCCCTCTCAAGAATGAGATAAATTTTTCATGATCAAAGACCAGGCGATCAAGATTGATCAACACAAGACATTCCCTTCGCCGTGCTAGCACTCGGAAGCCAGTTGCGTCAATTGGAGACCATTTGAGCACGTGTGGATCACCGCTAGAGGGATTCTGATTTGGATCCTTGCAAGAACATCAAGACAACCCGAAAGGGTTTTCTCGGATGATCAACATAATCAAAGAATAAAGTATCGAAGAACCAAGTATTTTATTTCTTTAGAAATTAAATTTAAATTAATTATAAACATGATGTGCAAGATCATCTCTAAAGATTTCGGTCCCCTTCCTTCTTTATCTAAATCTTTTATTCTATTCCATGGAGACTGGTGTTCATTATTGTATTGATCCCAGAATAATCATTAATCTTGGTAAAAATTAAAGTTGGGCGCCAACCCAACTGCGCTTCCACTGCGCCCAGAACCTACATGTCATATCCACAACACACACAATCATTATGACTTGAAACAATATGACACAAGTATATACCCAATATAGTTCTCTTTAAAATTAAATCACCCCTTATATATATTTAATAGATATTCAAGGTATCTTCACAAGTATATATTGATTTCTGTAACTTAGATCAATTATACGATTAGATATACTATTACTTTACCAAAACCATGTAAATTATCACAATTTTATACTTAAAACTCCATTGTAAAAATCACTTTATCTGAAAAAATTATGTAATGACCTAGCCCTACTGTGATTTCCATTGAACTAGAAATGATATTGAGTATAAAATCTCAAGTAATGTCCGAACTGATTCATCCTAACTGGATACCCAAGTTAATTCGCAACATGTCCTAAAGTGTTTTAACAGTCACCATAGGGTGGCACAAGTGTTGAGGGAATCAAAAAAAATTACATTAGGAATAATTTCTCCTTAAAAATCAATACAAAACTAAACCACATATTTCTATTAGAAATCTGGTGTGACGTGTCCATATATTGGACTTTACATAATGAATTGAAAATTAACTTTTAATTTAAATAAGACCAAATAACGGATAATCATCATAAACAACAAAAAACTCATTTTTTAATCTAATTGTTTCAAGCTTAAGTATGAGATGGATATATAAAAGGATATATACCCTAGGCTGTGAATTATATATCATTTCTTAAGGAATAAAAATATATTTAAGTGAACTTTATGATAATAGTATCATTATTAATTTTACATCATTGTTAAGGAGGCGATGAATTTTAATTTTTTTTATTAATTTAGTTTTAATATATATATATATATAATGAATATTAATTTTTGAGTTTAAAGATCTCTATTTAGATGAATCAGTGGAATGTTTTACCAATAATATTAATAGAATATAATTTAGGTTGTGAGGAGAATTATTTTAGAAAGGTCAAGATTAATAATAATTATACATTGAAATATGAAATACTTTACCCTTTAGATAAGTATCTCAGTGGTTTCTTTTTATATTTCCCTCAATATTATGAAAAAAAGGTAGAGTAATCTGCATTGCTAACATTAGTGGCTAAATAAATTCCTCACACTTATTAATAAGAATATGTACTGGAAGTTAAGGAATTACTTAAGGCTTACCCACTACCTCAACTATCCAATTTCATCCCAAAGGCAATGTATAAACTAAAAGAACTTGTTAAAACCATTGATGGAGTTTAAGCTAATCTAAAATATTATTTGTTGTATATTTCTGAAATTGAAATGCATAATTATCTTCCTTGTTTAGATTCTATAGATTTCAAATTATATATTTATTCCTTGGATGGTGATGAAAGAGATAAAGTCATAATAGAAGTGGCTAATGTTGAAGAGTAAAAAAGAGTTATTCATGATGCTTACTAATTTAAAGATGAAAATGATCTGAAGATTTACATAATTGAAGAATTTATAGATCAAGAATAATTGGAATAAGAGTCACATCCTGTGAAGCGATTACTAAAACCAATAGACACCACTCCTCAAATGGATGAAGGATAGGGGAACTTATTATATTTTTTTATCACCATAAATATTTGAAACATATCATAATACAATATAATAGAACATGAAAATAGTTATTTGAGAGGTTCTCCAATACCAGTTCAAGTGGCCAAGCATAGGATCTAAAGGAATTTATTAGTTTTAATCAAAGAAACCTCACCCCCCCCAATCAAATTGGGGATAAACCATTATCACTAACTAGTTTTAGATAGTATAAAAATAACAACCCTTATGTATTTTCCCATAATTTTATTACTTTTATTTATTTTTTAGTTTTTGTTTTTATTATTTTTAAAATAATAATTGTTTTTCTTCTTTTTATTTATAAAAAAATAAATAATATAATGTTGGTATACTATATTGAAAATCATTTTTTATTTATTTCCATCTAAAATAAATAAATTTAGGTAGTGATTATTATTCTTTTCAATGTTAATAATATTTCTGTTGTTTTCTTTTTATAGAATAAAGAGAGTATAATTATTGCACACTACAAAAGAAGAGAAAATGTGGTTGTTTTATTATAAATAAAAATTAGTTTCTATCACTTAACATTTTACATTATTATTTTCTTATTTCTTCATTGTGTTTAATTGATATATTTTTACTATTTTTCATTAATAATGATATAAAAAAATAGGTGTACGGGAATGAATCCTTTGTTAGATTAGGTTTTTTTATTTATTTTATTTTATTATTGTATCTTGAGTTGCAATGAATCCCTACCATATATATATTTTTTATCAATTGTGGAAAAACGATTCTAATGTAAAAATCAAGTAATTACTGATATGAAATCATTCATTCCATATTGATTAAAATTTTAATATATTTAGAATCAAATTTGAAACCCATGATATAAAAATCACCCAATGTAATATTTCACTTACCTAAGAGTTTTATAAACTTATTTTACACCTTTTTATAATTCTCTATTTCTTGGGGAACTTAATACATGTTATACAATCTAGACCTTGTTCTAATTATTATACAATACTTTAGGTGAGTATAGGTGTTAAAATGATAATGTATATCATTTTATTAAATGATCCCTTTTACATTTACTCTTTTGAGTCCACCAAATATTTGTCCTTCTTTGAAGCCTTAGAGACCATGAATGACCTCATAGGATCCACATTATAAGACAATAATCTCAACCCACCTTACTCGTCTATTTAATTTAAGTATATATGAGATATAGGTACAAGGGAGGACATAATTTCCATAGTCCTATAGATGAAGTTAATTTTAAATAGGAATGTTTTGGTGATATATATTAAAAAGATGAAGTGTAGTTCACACTATCGAATTAAATAATTTGGTCTTTCAATGTCTGGAAAAAAATTGTGAAAAAATAGAAAATGTGAAAGAAAGAGACTTGAGGAGGAGTAAAGTATTATGATATTAAATTATATTATGTTATTTTCTATTAAAATAATAAAATGAGTGATAATTTTAAGATATAAATATTTTTATGATAAGAATTGACATTGAGATGAAACTATTACATTTAAAATTTCAATTATGATTTAAAATCCTATTTTAAGCCTTTGAATTTGTAACATTGAACTACCACCTTTTAATTTTATGAAAACCATTAAGAAATCATTTTCATTTTTATTCTCTCTTCTCAAATTAGTATAGGGTTGAGAAATACAACAAGCATATTAATAGTTCATATTTTTTTAAGATGAGACAAATATTTTCTTAAATAAATGTGAGAGAGAAATATCTGGGAAGGTATGTGTGAGTATTATTGGATGAAATAATGATTAAGAGGAAATTGGATGATTAAATCAAGAGAAATAAATGAACATAAAATAGGCATAATGGATTATTTGTTAGAATTATTTGTTCATTGCCACTTTTTATTTAGAATTTTTAATGTCTTCGATATATGTTTTTCTCAAGAGGGAAAAAGATATGTATAGGGGATTAATAATGTATAATTTTATAGATTATTTTCTTTGATATTAATTGAAAATATCTCTCTTTTATATATATTTTTAAGAAAAAACTTTTTTATTTCTTATATTTTTATATAATAAGTGGAATTTAGTGTAAATCATTGGATTTTAATGATAAAATTTCATTTGGAAATTAAATTACAATGTTGAACATATTTTTTTAAATTTTCTTTTGAATAAAAATTATTCACCTCAAGACTATTAAAAGAATATTTTATTTGAATAGGTTTATTTAATAGTTAAAATCAGTCTATGAGAAATTTCATATGATTAATTAAATATATAGAGTCATTTACCGATGCTAGAATATTATCATATAGGTCACTTTCAATTAAATAAAATTTTTTATGGGTTGTGTAAGAGATTTTATTTAGAATTTTAGGTGTAAGATTAATATAAATAGAAGTACAAAAAAAATACATGAGCCTTGCATAAGAATAAACCATAATTGAGTGTATCTAAGTGAGATATTTATAATCATTACTACATAAAAAATCGTGTAATCAAGACTTGTGTAAAAAAATTAAAAAAGTTGTGTAAGAGTACTTTAAAGAATTAGTTGGATCATGTTTGAATAAACCTAGAAACAAACCCCCATATAAGGATTATTTGGTTGATATAAGATATTAAAATTTTGAATCCAATTTTGAGTCATGAGTTAATTTTTTAACCAAAAAATCCATCATGAATGATCAAAGAACCATTGAAGTTCATTTGGATTATCGATTAAATCTTGTAGACATAAAGGTTAGGCTAAATCTGTAAGGGTAAAGGATGAATATTATTATATCAATAATGAGTTTGAGATGGTTGTATAGTAGGAAAATGATCCTAGATTGTGCATTATATTTCCTTTCATAGGAAATAAAAATATATTTAAGTGGACTTCATAAAAAAAGTATCACTCTCAGGTAACATAGAAAATGATGAGTGTGCATCAGCACTTAAATAACATAAACATATATTTATACAAGTAATTCCCATCCTAATAATATTTGAAAATAATAAGTTGTTACTCCCTATCATCGAGCACCATTTATGGTTATAACTACTCAAAACCAGCACCATTTATAATTACTTAGAGGAACTATTGGTAATCACTCATAGCATCATTGTTAATTATAACTACTCAAAGAATCATTGATGATTACCAAAATTTTACCACTAAGAAATATTGATAATATCTCAAGGAATCATTGATGATTACCTGTAATTTAAACTCTAATAATTATCATTAATTACCTAAAACCATTATTATTAATTACCTATAAAGTACCTTTTAAATTATCTAGTAACCATTATTATTAATTATATAAAAATACTGATGGTAATTAAGATAGAACATCATTAATAATTTAACATGTACACCATTGATAATTAACTAAAAATACTATTTATAATTTTCTAATATTAAACTTCATCACACTACCTGCATAAATACTCTATCATATATGCACATCCACATGCATGTTCATATCCATTCCATCAAATTTCACAAGAAGTATTAAAAAATTTCCAAATAATAAAATAAAATTAAAGCACCATCTATAAATATAACCCCATCATATGTACCTAGAATTTAGTTGGTGTCGTAGATGACTACCACTAGAAGTTATCCAGAATTAAGTAGAAAATAACCTCTTCTAAACATCCTATAAGATAAACCACAATACATAGAGTTTGGGGGAAGGATATAGGAAAATAGTAAGCACCATGACCCCTATGTAGGTTTCGGTATGGATCATGAAAAAGTGGTATAAACCCATGTAATTTCTACACTGCTCTATGCAACACATTGATAAAAGTCATGTTACTTTGGGATGTAGCATGGATCTATGACTAAGTAGCATGACCCTCATGTAACTCTCTACTACTTAATTTCACACTACCACTAACAATTTGGTAGAGCTATCCAAAGATTGGTATAGCCTTGTGACACTTTTTCATGGCCCATACCAAAATTCATAAATATCATCCTCTCATATGTAACGTCCGTGACCCGGAAGCCACTAAACCGGTGCTCCGATCCAGGTGGTTACATGACCTTAAGCATGACTCCCTATACGCCAAAGGCTACCGACTAGTAGCGGGAGTCTATGTAGTCAAGTGGGGAGACTATTCCCCCTTTTTATTAGAGTAAGCCACAACAAAAATAAACCAATAGCGGAAACAATAATCAATAAACTAGGAACATGTATAACAACCATTTCCAACAATAAATATGTCATGTCATACTACAAGTGTAAAAGTGAACAAAATCCCAAAATAAAGACAACGGTCAAATCCCCAAAATGGTCCCGACTCCAATTCTGGATCCTTCACCAAGTTCTACCCATGTCCACTCACTATCTAGAAAGGACCCCTACCCTTCTCCTGACCTGCAACATGAAGTCTGCTCGGGTACCCAACGGCGGCCCGAGCAGGGTGTGAGTACAACTCAGTAGGCCACCACCAACGGTATCTACAAAATATCCAGTATAAAAAAGTAGTGCATGAAAAAGGAATATGAATGATAATTACCAAGTAATTATTTAAGGTGCCATTAACAAGTCCAGGGCCAAATCCGTTGCCACTTCCATTACCATTCATTACACACCAATTATCATCACTTACCAATTCATCACATTTCAATGGGTTAATCACATACATTATGTTACATGGGTTTAAGGCCAACAATCACAAGAAAGAGGGTAAACACATCATTGTCCTATCTCACTAGGAATAACCCCCTCATAATATCCATATTCTCACCTTGAAGCCTCAGTCCAGGTGGATGAAACCGTTAGGAGAATAGATCATCAGTCCCCATTCTAACCCGTGCATTTAGGGTGGAGTTCAGAGCATCAGTCTTTACTCGACCCGTGGGCGTAGATCCTCAAGTCATACCCCACAATACCAAGCCATGTACACATACTTATATATAAGTAACCATCAACCCACCATAACATTGCCCTTTGGCAACACCATACACAACAACCACACGGGAATTCACATTATACCTTAACCCATTAACACATTACCATTTCACATCATTTAATCATTCACCCAATTCCCATGTGTTATGCCTATCTCACTAACCATTAAACACTAGACCCATAACCCATCCCATTATGGTCTTTCAATCAGTTTACAAATCAACCCATTTAACCCGTTCATAATTTCCATGAATCAACCATTCAACCCATTCCAAATAACCCATAGGTTATTGCCAAGTCTAGGTGCATCACCTAACTTCTATTCCAAGTTCAACCAAACATGCCAACATATTCATCAAGGGATCTACCATTTATTACAACAAGGTCACTTGTTTAATAAAAATCCCTAAGCTCGGGAAAACTATCACATCCCATGGATGGCCCCAATTAGGTCAAGTCATTCCCAATGCATCCCATAGGGATTGTGAGAGTTTCCATTTACCATTTCAAACACCAATATTACCAAACATGTCAAGGTTATTCAAAACTTAACCAAGGGAAAGCAAGAACACAACTAAACATGCAAAAATACCCAAATAAATATGGGATATCACTTGTAGACCACCTACCTCGAAACTGCGGTTGAATGCACTCTCAATCGAGTCCTTAGACCTCGATCCGACCAACCTTTGGAGCTTCAACCTAAAACTCACCCAAAAGATAAGGTTTTAGAGCTTCAGAACAAGAGGGTGAGAAGATACAAACCCTAAACCAAAAGGAGAAGCAAAGATGGGATTAGCCTTACCCGGATCTTCGATCCACAACCAACGGCGCTCTAAACGGCCAAGAATCGAAGGAGAACCACCCTTGGAAAGCTTGGGTCAGCCAAGTTCATCACTAGGGTTGAGAGGGGATGAATGGAGGAAAATCCCGAGTTGGGGTTTAAAAGCTCGGAGTGGCAAACTTGTAATTTTTCCCAACTTTAAGAGGTCGCATGGTTTAGCAGCATGGTTTAACAAACTGTGCGCAAACCGTGCGCATGCTACTACCCGGAGGAGAAGGTTTTCACGATTTACCTAGGTAGGCTGCACGGTTTGCCCTGGTCATGCGCAGGTCGTACGCCCTGGCCTGTCTTGCCCAGTTTTCCTTTATTCCATGCCCCGAGCCCCAGAAACACCCCTAAGGCCTCTCATACTTTCAGAAGACATCCCTTGAAACCTGAAACAAGGGATTCAACCAAAACATAACAAAAACATACCTTTCCAAAAACTGGGATCTTACAACCTCCCCACCTTATAACGGCTCGTCCTCGAGCCGAGTTCCCAAGCCTCATTGCTCCACCGAAGAGAAGAGTTCGGGCCACTGAGCCCGCATATCTGATTCCCGCTCCCAAGTTTCTTCCCGAACCTTCCCATGCTTCTATAGTACTCACACTAATGGCACAACCTTGCCTCACAAGACCTTTTCACTACGATCCACCACACGAACCGGATGCTCCTCAAAGGACTCATCTTCCTTAAGCTCCACATCCTCCACATCAACCACGTGAGATGGGTCAGGTTGATATCGTTGAAGCTGCGACACATGAAACACATCATCCATCCCACCATACCATTATGGAAGATCCAATAGTTAAGCCACTCGTCTGATCCTCTCCACAATCTCAAAAGGTCCCACATACCTGGGCGCCAACTTACCCTGCTTTCGAATCCAACGGTGACCCAACCTTGGCGACACCCAAAGGAACACTTTATCACCCATAGAAAACTCAAGAGGTCTACGCCTCCAATCTGCATATGACTTCTTCCTACTCTGAGCTGTAGTCATCCACTTCCAGATCAACTTAACTCTCTCCAAAGTCTCCTACACAAGACTTGGTCCCAACAACTCAGATTCACCAGCCTCTAGCCAACACAATAGAGATCTACATGGCCTCTCGTAGAGTGCCTCAAACGGTTACATCTAAATCGTAGCCTGAAAACTATTGTTGTAGGAAAACTCAACTAATGATAGGTGCCTCTCCCAAGAAACACCAAAGTCCAAGACACAAGCTCTTAAAATGTCTTTCAACCCTTGGATCGTACACTCTGACTGCCCATCCGTCTGTGGGTGGAAAGGCATACTCAAAAACACCTACGTACCAAGCGCCTTCGGCAACCCTTGCCAGAAACACGATGTGAAACGCAGATCTCGGTCCAAAACTATGGTTCGCGGGACACCATGCAACCGCACTATCTCCCAAACATACAGCTCACCCAACTGATCGACTATAAGGGTCTCCTAGATCAGTAAGAAATGAGCCACTTTCATTAACCGATCCACAACCACCCAGATTGCATCATTCTTCTACGGCGCCCTCGGAATACCCACAACAAAATCCATTGTTACATCATCCCACTTCCATTCTGGAAAGGGCAATGGATGTAAAAAACTACCTGGGCATTGATGCTCGGCCTTCACCTACTGACAGGTAAGGCACCGTGCCACAAATCCCGCAACTTCCCTCTTCATTCCAGGCCACCAAAATTGCCTTCGGAGATCATGGTACATCTTGGTCAAACCAGGATGCACTACCCAATTTGATGCATGGAACTCACGCATCAACTCATCCCGCACACACTTTGGCACAACCACATGATCCTGAACCCGAACAACGCCTTTCGCATTGACGACCCAACCAGAAGGTAGCTCCCCACCTTTAATATTTTCCTTCATGATCAAACACTTAGGATCATCAAGCTGACCTTCCTTAACTCGACTCAAAATCATCAACTCCATCGTTAAGGAAGCAAGAGTGACCTGAACACTCTCCTCCTATACCTCCAGGTGCATCTCTGCAAATAAATCCATTATCTTCCACTCGGCGATGGACTCCTGAACCACCTGATTTTGAACCTTCCTACTCATAGCATTAGCAACACTGTTTCCCTTTCCCGGTGTGTACACCAACCCAAAGTCAAAAGACTGGAGATATTCAACCCATCTTCACTACCGAAGATTCAGATCCCACTGTGAGAAGATGTACTTTAAACTCTTATGATCAGTAAACACCATAAACTATTCTCCCAAAAGATAGTGCCTCCAGCACTTCAAGGCATACACTACTGTAGCCAACTCAAGATCATGAGTGGGATAGTTCCGCTCATGGGGTCTCAAATGCCATGACCCATAATCCACAATCGGCTCATCCTTCATCAACACAGCCCTAAGTCCGACTCCGGACGCATCACAAAACACGGCATACTTCTTAACTGGCTCAGGTAAGATCAAGATAGGTGTGGTTGTCAACCTCTTTTTCAACTCTTGGAAGGCGTTCTCACAATCCTCATACCACTCGAACCTGATTCCTTTCTTGGTCAAGCCCGAGATTGGTGCTTCCAAGCAAGAGAAATCCTGAATGAACCTTCGATAATACCCGGACAAACCCAGAAAACTCCGAACATTAGAAACACTCTTGGGTTTCTCCCAAGATACAACTGCCTGCACTTTTTATGGATCCACTGACACACCTGCCTCCGAGATGATGTGACCTAGAAAATGAACCTCACCTATCTAGAATTCACACTTTGATAGCTTGGCGTATAGCCGGTTCTCTCTTAGCATACCCAAGACGATATCAAGATGTTGGGCATGATCGTCGTGAGTTTTCGAGTACACTAAGATATCGTCAACAAAGACAACCACAAACCGATCTAGATAGGGATGAAAAATTTGGTTCATCAAAGCCATAAACACCACCGGTGCATTGTTCAATCCAAAATACATTACCACAAACTCAAACAACCCGTACCGACTCTGGAAAGTTGTCAGCAGTACGTCAGAAGATCTCACCCTCATCTAGTGATAACTTGACCTCATATCAATCTTAGAAAACACTGATGCACCCCTCAATTGATCAAACAGGTCATCAATTCTAGGAAGAGTGTACCTATTTTTCACTGTCATCTGATTCAACTTTTTATATTCAACACACAACCTCAACGACCCATCGGCCTTCTTTGCAAAAAGCACGGTATATCCCCAAGAAGACGTACTAGGACGGATAAACCCCTTACGCTCCAACTCCTCAAGCTGAACCTTCAGTTTCTGGATTTCTGCTGGTGCCATTCAATATGGAGGAATAGAAAGTGGCTCTGCTCCTGGCAGCAACTTGATCATGAGCTCGACATCCCTCTCAGGTGGTAACCCAGATAAATCCTCAGGAAACACGTCTTGAAACCGATCCACCACCAGAGGGAAAATAGATCGTTACCCTCTTTCATTATCATCAAGCATGAGACATGCCACTTGAGCCGTGAGTCTACTAAACCGCTGACCAAACGGTCTTGCATGCCCTGCTCGAACATCTCATTCACCACGGTGGATATAAGAGTCACCCTCAAGCGACCTGAATGATACCCTACGATGATAACAGTCTATGTGTGCCCGATACAACACCAACCAATCCATTCCCAAGATTAGGTCAAACCCTGACATCTCAAGAATGAACAAGTACCACAGAAAATGATACCCACCAACTTCCATGGCACATCCCTTGCACTGCTTGATAACCTCAACCCGCACTCCCAACGGGTTGTCAATTGACAAAACTCCACACACACCCTCCACAGGTAAACCCAGCACTACCACAA
This sequence comes from Viscum album, assembly GCA_963277665.1. NCBI lineage: Eukaryota > Viridiplantae > Streptophyta > Magnoliopsida > Santalales > Viscaceae > Viscum > Viscum album. The sequence continues at coordinate 1,495,741,912 of OY728155.1, read as the reverse complement.
GTTGAGCAAAAACAAAAGAGTGTGTGGCACCTGTGTCAAACAACACACTAGAAAACGTAGAAGCTACAAGGATCGTACATCGAACAGTTGATGGTCCTTCCTCGCCATCACCAGGCGCAAACTGAACTACCTGAAGCTGACTTGTCCCTCTACCCTGGGCTCCAGCCTAAACACCCTGCACTGCACTACCCTTTTGGTGTGAGCGATCCTGCCCTGGAGTTCCACGTCCACCGCCCCTGCTAGTACAGCCCGTGGAGCTCCAATTGCCTGCCAGATATGAGGCAAATAATCCCCTTCCCGTACCCGACACCTGTTTTCAATCATTCTCACCCGTCTACCGAGGGTTCCTATAGAACCTCTGCACATTCCCCATACTGCCTCACAAACGACACTCAACTGGAGGTCGAGGACACTGACCACGCATGTGCCCCGGCCTACCGCACTGATAAAACAACACTTGGTTCCCACTCTGAGAGGCCGACCCTCTCTTTTGACCATCTTGTTAGAAAATTTCCAAACGGTGCTTCTGACCTTCGGAAGATGCACCACTTGTCCACCTAGTTGGCATGATAATCCCACCACCCGAAGCTCCCTTCAGGTTTCCTTCAGAGATGAGTGCATGATCCATCACCTCTGCAAACTTCTTCAAGTGGAAGATATTTACTTGAGACCTGATCTCATGTCTCAACCCATCCTGGAAACACCTTGCTATCGTTGCCTCATCCCCCTCTAACACCGGGACAAAGCGTCGCAAATCAGTGAAACGACTAGCATAGTCCATCACTGATAAAGATCCCTGAGTTAGGCTCATAAACTCTGCAGCCCGCTCTTGCCTCAAAGTCTCTGGGTAGAAATGGTCCCGAAAATTCTCCTGGAAAACATTCCACGACATCCCGTTAGCCGGCTCGGTCTGAGCCTGAATGTCCCATCAACGCCTTGCCTGGCCCCACAACATATAAACGGCCATCTTTACCCGCTTTTCAACAGGGGTCTCCAGATAATCTAGTATCGTCTGGAAAGACTCTAACCAGAACTTTGCTGCCTCTGGCCCACCCTCTCCAGTGAAGGTTGGAGGGTGCTGCAGCTGGAACTCCCTGGTCAGCTTAAACATACTCGGTGCAACCCGTCCTGGGTCTCGATCCATCATTTGCATAAGGTGAGCCAAGTTCTCTCGGAATTGGTCATCTCTACCTTCATTGATCACCACATTTTCGCGCTCTTCTACCAGAGGAGTGTTCTCAGCAACATCCTCTCGTTTCCCAAATGGCAATCGACGTCATGGTGGCATCTCTCAACATTGCCAAACACGAGATTTAGCACACATACCACATAACTTTCAGAACGTTACCAAAATCTCTTTACTAGCTACAACCCATTTTCATATGCTAATTCGACAACATTAGCACCTAAGATTCACCACCCCGAACATCCCTATCGTGGGCCATGGTCCACATGGGGTAAACAACCATGCACTACTACCAATCTCACACAACATTTTACAAAACATTTTCCACTTCATTTCAACCCTTATATTACATTAAACATCATTTACCCACTTGTTTTATTTTATTCTGATCATTATTTCTTGGTTTCATGAAATGAATGATGCACCCTACTTTCCTGCCACACACACCCATCTCGTGAGAGTGCCTAACACGATGCATGCCACCTATCTCCCCTTAGGTTCCTACAATGATTCATGAATGAAAATCCTCGTGTCGTTAAGGCCATGAGCCAAATATCATAAAACAGTCACATCAAACCACATGTTCATCACCCAACGGTGAAATATCATCAACTGTAACAACACACAACCAAAAACAACATTTCCCACCCAGGGTGACATGGGTTTTACCCCGTACTTGGGTTCGCTACTCCCAAGAACGAGCTCATTACCAAGGCCCGACACATCTTAACCCTTGGAAACCTATCCCAAATAAAAAGACATCAGATAAGGAGAAGAAAGACCTCCTCTGATACCACTTTGTAACGTCCCCGACCCGGAATCCACTAAACCGGTGCTCCGAGCCGGGCAGTTACATAACCTTAAGCACGCCTCCCCGTACACCAAAGGTTGCCAACTAGCAGCGGGGGTCTATGTAGTCAAGTGGGGAGACTATACCCCCTTTTTATCAGAGTAAGACACAACAGAAATAAATCAATAGAGGAAACAATAATCAATAAACAAGGAACATGTATAACAACCATTTCCAATAATAAATATGCCATGTCATACTAAAAGTGTAAAAGTGAACAAAATCCCAAAATAAAGACAACGAACAAATCCCCAAAATGGTCCCGACTCCAAGTCCGGATCCTCCACCAAGTTCTACCCATGTCCACTCACTATCTAGCAAAGACCCCTACCCTTCTCCTGACCTGCAACATGAAATCTGCTCGGGTACCCAACGGCGGCCCGAGCAGGGTGTGAGTACAACTCAGTAGGCCACCACCAACGGTGTCTACAAAATATCCAGCATAAACAAGTAGTTCTTGCAAAAGGAATATGAATGATAATTACCAAGTAATTATTTAAGGTGCCATTAACAAGTTCAGGGCCAAATCCATTGCCACTTCCATTACCATTCATTACACACCAATTATCACCACTTACCAATTCATCACATTTCCATGGGTTAATCACATACATTATGTTACATGGGTTTAAGGCCAACAATCACAAGAAAGAGGGTAAACACATCGTTGTCCTATCTCACTAGGACTAACCCCCTCATAATATCCATATTCTCACCTCGAAACCTTAGTCCGGGTGGATGCAACTGTTAGGATAATAGATCATCATTCCTCATTCCTAACCCGTGCATTTAGGGTGGAGTTCAGAACATCAGTCTTTACTCGACCTGTGGGCGTAGATCCTCAAGTCATATCCTACACTACCAAGCCATGTACACATACTTATATATAAGTAACCATCAACCCACCATACCATTTCCCTTTGGCAACACCATACACAACAACCACATGGGAATTCACATTATGCCTTAACCCATTAACACATTACCATTTCACATAATTAAATCATTCACCCAATTCTCATGTGTTATGCCTATCTCACTAAGCATTCAACACTAGACCCATAATCCGTCCCATTATGGTCTTTCAATCAGTTTACACATTAACCCATTTAACCCGTTCATCATTTCCATGAATCAGCCATTCAACCCATTCCAAATAACCCATAGGTTATTTCCAAGTCTAGGTGCATCACCTAACTTCTATTCCAAGTTCAACCAAACATGCCAACATATTCATCAAGGGCTCTACCATTTATTACAACAAGGTCACTTGTTTAATAACAATCCCTAAGCTTGGGAAAACCGGCACATCCCATGGATGGCCCTAATTAGGTCAAGTCATTCCCAACGCATCCCGTGGGGATCGTGAGAGTTTCCATTAACCATTTCAAACACCAATATTACCAAACATGCCAAGGTTATTCAAAACATAACCAAGGGAAAGCAAGAACACAACTAAACATGCACAAATACCCAAATAACTATGGGATATCAGTTGTAGACCACCTACCTCGAAATCGCGGCTGAACGCACTCTCAATCGAGTCCTTAGACCTCGATCCGACCAACCTTTGGAGCTTCAACCTAAAACTCACCCAAAAGATAGGGTTTTAGAGCTTCGGAAGAAGAGGGAGAGAAGATACAAACCATAAACCAAAAGGAGAAGCAAGGATGGGATTAGCCTTACCCGGAGCTTCGATCCGCAACCAATGGCGCTCTAAACGGCCAAGAATCGAAGGAGAACCACCCTTGGGAAGCTTGGGCCGGCCAAGTTCGTCACTAGGGTTGAGAGGGGATGAATGGAGGAAAATCCTGAGTTGGGATTTAAAAGCCCGAAGTGGAAAACTTGTCATTTTTTCTCAACTTTAAGAGACCGCACGGTTTAGCCGCACGGTTTGATAAACCGTGCGCAAATCGTGCACATGCTACTGATCGGAGGAGAAGGGTTGCACAGTTTACCTGGGCAGGCCGCACGGTTTTCCCTAGCCATGCACAGGTCGTGCGCCCTGGCCTGTCTTGCCCAGTTTTCTTTTCTTCCGCACCCCGAGCCCCTGAAACACCTCCAAGGCCTCTCATACTTTCAGAAGACATCCCTTGAAACCCGAAATAAGGGATTCAACCAAAACATAACAAAAACATACCTTTCCAAAAACCAGGATCTTACATCATCTATTAAGGTATTTCCCATATAATATTACTTTTCTAGCTCAATATTCAATATAAAGGATTAAAAATAATTCATATATAGATATAAAAAAATCACCACTACATAATCTGCCATATAAATATATTAACAATATATCCATATTTCTAGGGTTTTATGAATCATAATAAATAATTTTATTCACATAGAATTTATTGATTGACCAATTGATTTATTATTTTTCCACCATTATTATGTTATATGATTAAAAATCATGAAACTAATATTCCAATAAACAAGCCCTTGTTTTTCCTGAAATTATTTCACCATGTTATTATTACAATTTAACAATTTATAAACAATAATAGAATTCTTCATCCATAAATAATAAATTATAAGAGTGGTGGTTTAGAGTCACCCAACTAAATTATATGATGATCATAAACCATTAATCTTTCTATGATTGTTTCCAATTGCTTATCCAATTAAATTATTCATTCATATCCCTTTGATATACCACAACACACTAACACTAAAGGCATTCCCCCTTGATATAATAGAGATATTAGAGGGAATATGGTCAAATACTCTAACTGGCGAATCAATCCAAATCAACTTAATCCTTTAACTCCCCAATAAATTTCAATTTCATAATTGACATTAAGTCTCCCCTCTCTCTTCCAATTTAAATGAAACATTGAAACCCCCATTTTAATTTATTTAATAAATGTTCTATTTTAATAAATATAATATCTCACAATTTCCATATAATTTATCTTATGAAAATAATCTATTAAAAATGAATTACATAAATAATTAATTAATTAATATAATTCCACCATCACTTTCATTTACTAAAAAATTTGATAATGTAAAAAAATTACCAAACCCCATCCCAAGGGTAAATAATGAATCTTGAATCTAACAACGTGCTAAAAATTACATTCTAAGACTATAAATATTACTTTTTTACTCTTTATAACAAAAAATCTTAAAATTTCATAAACTCCCAAACTTAGAATTTTTGGGTCAACATTACACATCTGTTTAATAATTTCCACCTTTCAAAGGATTCAACTGTAATGATAAAATGGGGTGAACCATATAAAAACTTCATTACTAAAACATTATCATTATAACAAAAACAATTCAAAATAATTTTGTGCACTGAATACTCATATATTATTCCCATTCTCGGGTACTTTGTTCTATTCTTCCATTACACTATAAAACTCACACCAAATAAATGATGTGAGCCCAAAAAAACCTTCACCCTATGAGCATGAAATTCTATAGGAAGTTCTATTAAAGTTACCTAATCCACAAATTCAACATCTCTCCAATCAATCACATATATAGATCATGAACTTACTTATTATGTTGAGATACATGGAATATATCATGGGTCTGACTCAACTAAGGAGGAAGTATCACATGATAAGAAACTTTTCTAATATACTTTATCACCAAAAAAGGTCTAATAAACATTGGTGAAACCTTTGCACCTTTTATGACCCTACACATCCCACATAAAGGAGATACTCTTGTAAATACATAATCACTAATAGTGAACTCTAATGGTCTCCTCCTACAATCCACACATGAATTATGTATACATTGGATAGTTATTATATTTTCTAGATTCATCTAAAATTACTTCATCATATCTTGCATCAATTTTGGTTCAATAACAATTAAGTCGCCAAAATTAACCCTCCATAATGGAGATCGAAAAGGTTAACCATATAGTGTCTCATATGGTTCCATATTGATAGATAAATGGTAACTATTATTATATCATAACTAAACTAAATTCCAATGATCCAACCAATATCCATTTAATTACATACCACAAGCTCTCAATATACCATCCATCACCTAAAACATTTTATTGGTCTTGACAAATGTTTGAGAACGAAATTTTGTAGTAAAACACAACTAAATTCCCAAAATCACTTTTCAATCCTCTATATATGTGAGAATTAAATCTAGCTTAAGGTTAGAAATTATAATCCAAGGAACACCATGAAGCATCACAAATTATACTATATAAAAATCTACTTCTTAATCAACAAGAAGTGAGTAGAATTTGTTAACTAGTCCACAACAACCCAAATCAAATCATAAAATCTTTGTGCATGAGGTAAACTAGTAATTCAGTCCATGGAAATATCTTTCCTTTTTCATTTTGGAATACTCAATGGTTGTAGAAAACTATTTATTACCGTATTCTCATCCTTAACTTGGTGATAGGTACGACATCTTTCAAAAAACTAACATATTGATCTCTTCAATAGAGGAAGTCAAATATACTTATTTATAGAATAATACATATTAGAAATCATGGGATGAACCACCATATAGGTGAGCTATATAATGGATGAAAAACCTCCACATGCATGAACATCCATATGGAGTATTATCATGAACAATAAAGCCTCTCCATACCTCAATATTATGATCTCTTTGATAAGACTTCATCACTAATTGTAACAATGAAGGGTTAATCATCATCTAATATAAACATGCTTCACCACCCACTTCTCCCAAACCAAGATTCATAACTTTTAATTCTTCCATCAATCTCCACTCCTCACTCGAATATCAAGTCACATCATTATAAGATCTCTTACTCAAAGAATCTACCACCACATTCCCTTTTCATAGAGTATAAATAATCTCAAAATTATTTTTTAAAAGGTTGAGGTCCAACCTCTCTTTATTAAGTAGAAAAACAAGAGAAACTCTTTTGAAAAATGGGAAAAAGAGGAAACTCGTTACAAATAAGGAAATGTCAAAGGAAACCACAACCAAATGAGAGAGAATGGTCATGAGTGCCCAATGAGAAAAAAAAAATCAAGATAAGCATGGGAAAAAGTTTCATTTGTGATGTGCTAGAAACACAATGAGGCAGACCACCCCTCCAACACAGTATGAATGTGAAAGAAGGATTGGATAATAGGATCCAGCAGCCCTATCTCTTTTTTGAGATTCCCACCTGAAAAAGCTTTTGAGGAATTCAAAGTAAGTAAACCTAGTGTAACACAAATAAAAACCAAAAGCACTGTACAAATCAAGTCAGGATGTCCATCCGTCCAACCAGAAGTATAAAATAAGGTTGAATGATGGGTTTATGCAAAAAGTTGTACCTCCATCTAAATGGGATGAAATAGGATCTAACAACCAGTCCCACAACCGAGCCATGAAAGGAAACACCGCTGCCATAGAAAAAATTGAACGTAGCCAATGAAGACTCCCAAAAAAAGATTCAAACAAATCCATAACCCGCCGGATTCAGCCTCAAAATACGCCAACGGCCTACAACCTTCACCATCACTGCTGCTGGAAACAGCGACGTCGAATAGTACGGTTGATCGACGCCAACCCGAGAAGAGGAACCCGACGATCCACTGATCCCCTAGAATCAAAAAACCCCTGTAGTCATCAGAAATCCAGTCACAATCACCAGATCACGGAATACCACCACTCGAAGGGAGCCAGGCGGCCGCCTGACAACCAAACATCGCCGCCCTGGGGAAATGCCGGAAAAACACCGATTGACCGGAAATCCACCACCTGAGAACTGAACCACCGTCGCTTGAAAATACAGGGATCATCTCACGAACATCAATCCACACCGGGGGATCCTAGATCTGAATCCAATTTAGGGGATCTGAATCCTAGCTCGACTTACGTTTGAACTCTAAACTTCCATCACCAATAGGAACTCAAGAGGAGACGACCCCCCCCCCCCCCCCCGACCTTTAAACCCCACCGGGAAACCCAGATCTGTCCATATCTGAGAGAAAGAAGGCCGAAAACACATCAAAACACCACATCCGTGATCAAAATCAAGATCAAAGCATATGCGCAAGGTCGACAAGAAACAGCATAAGGGAGAAGGTGAGGGAGAGGAAGAAATGTCACAGAAGAGTCTGAACCGAACGGATGGATTGAAAACATCGTGAAGGGGGAAACCCTATGGAAAGAAGAAGCGATCTTAGAAGATCTTTCCTCGAGATAATGGTTCCACTTTTGATTCATGAAATGGTTCTCCCAAATCGATTTGAATCTCAAAATTATAATTCTATAAAAACTCCACCATCTCCTCTTACTCAGGTTCGAATATTTTTATGGAAAGATATACTTAAAATTATTATAATCTATAAATACTATAAAATGTTCTCCAATATGGTAATTTCTATGTAGATTAAGTGAAAAGACCACCACCAAAAGCTCCAAACCATAGGTTTCATAATTACACTAAGGAGAATATAACTTTTAGATCCATCGGCAATAAATCATCGCTCATGTATCAAAGCATACCCCAATCCTTGATGAGATGCATCATAATATACCTTATGAGAAATATCTTTATCGTGTAATTGAAGAGTTGGATCACTTTTTAGCTTCTCATTTAAAATCTCAAAAGTTTCTTGGCATTCATCCAACCACACAAAATTATGTCCTCTACTAGTATAAGGGAATAAAGGATTCACTATATGAGAGAACTTAAGTATGAACCTCATATAATACCCATCCAATCCCAAGAAATTCCATAGATCTGATTTTTTTTTTGATGATGTCCAATAAAAAATAACATTGATATTTGATGGGTAAGCAACAACACCTACCTCTAATACAACATACCCTAAGAAATGAACTTTAGGTTCCCAAAAGTAGCACTTCAATAAATTTCCATACAACTTGTGCCTCATTAATAACTCTAGAACAATCCTAAGATGCTCCACATATTCCTCTTCTATCATTGAATAAATAAGGATGTGATCAATGAATACTATAATAAATTTATCCAATTAAGGTTTAAACACCCAATTCATCAATCTCATAAACAATGCTGGATTATTCTTAACTTCAAATGGAAAAATAAAAAATTCAAAATGTTCATACTGGTATCAAAGTTCTTTCAATGGAATATACTCATCGATAACTCTCATATGAGGGTTTTTAAATTATAAATTAATCTTCATGAGCTAACTCAAACCTTTTAATTGATCGAAGATATCTTTAATTTGAGGTAGTGGATAATGATTATATTCTATTACCTAGATCATACATTGATAATCTATATATAGCCTCAAACTACCATCTACCTTCTTGGAAAATAACACAAGTTTTATTTATAAAAAACACTAGGATGTATAAATACATTCTATGACAAGTTATCAAAACCCATAAACTCCTACAACTTCACCAATTCCATTCAATAAGCTTTTATCATATTAGGTGAAACACCTAGGTATAAATCTATCATAAACTCAATATAATGTTGTGGAGGTAAAATTATCACTTATTCATGGAAAACATCCAAAAATTCCTATATAACTCAAGGAAGCTCTCCTTACTTCGACTCAGATGTACAAAGCCTCATGCTCTATAACTGAGAGGTAATACCTTTTAAATCAGTGCTTCAATGACCCATATAAATACATTTCTCAAATAAATATTTATAAATACCCTATATGGATAGAGAAAAAAAAATTATTTATCAATATGTATTCATACTATCTCATACAACATATAGAAAAAATATGTCAAGAATGACATAGTATGGTTGTATCTATAAAAAAAATTGATCCCCAATGAATATACCACTCACCAAAACTAGCTCACACTAAGGATATACCTCTAACAAGATTGAATGATCCTTTTATGGATTTGTTAATTTTTGAAGCCTATGAATTCTTTATTTATAAATATGTAACACTTTCATAAGGGTTGGGGTGATAAACAAATTTGAAGCACCAAAATAAAAATACGGTGATATGTTAGAAAATATAAAAATTCTACCTATGAATACCTTTGCCCCCTCCCTCGCCCCCTCTCTTACACCTCCACTGTATGAAGCAGTTTATGTAGAAATCATCCACCTTATTGACCCACTACTTAATATATACATCAGAATAAGAACCTTGAAACTTCAATAACTATTGATTCTAAAAAAACTATAGCACTAGATCCCAAGTTTCATCTACCTTTTATCATATAGTTTCTGACATCTGCACCTCCTAAGGATTATCATGATAATGAATTCCTTATCTTTGTCCTAGATGCATGTTAATAATGGAACATAATTCCTCCAATATCACCATATGGATATTGATATATAAGAAACTACATTATTGCATGGCACATCCCATGTGTACCTTCGTCATGCAAGAGATTGTGTTCTAGAACCAACTGTTTGTACTTTGATTACATGAATATTTAATATATTTAAATATTAAACTTCTTATTACATATTGTTCATTGTTCTTCATGACTATAGTTTAATAATGTCATGAAGTATTTGTCGCATTGACAAGGTCATAACAATTCCCCGCTATAATGAGAACATTGAAGTACTATGACAATATTCTTAAATATAGTCTTATAGTTGGATGACATACTATGATGAGACACATAATATATAGACCGTCAGGTGCGAGTAATCGTAAGCAGATGAGACTTCTTCTCATGAAGTTCGCACTTGGTAATCTCCAAGACAAAAGATTATGAGAACATACCCTCCAGTAGGAATTCCACATGTTTTGGTTTCATCAGATATTCATATCTACAAGCATGTATAATGGTTCTTAGACTTTAAGATTATCATTAACATGTGTCATGACCTACGCACTTTGATTTACTGATGAAAACCACCACGCAGATAGTTGGCGGGAAGTAAGGTACATTGGATGCGTCACAATTGACATGTTATTAATGGATAAGTCGAGGAAGGATTTTCCCCTTCCATTTATGGAAGTTTATATCATGACCCTTTGATTGAAATAGAACCACCGCACGAAATTCCATGGCCATGGTGTAACGACGAGTTTATTTTAGGTAGTCAAAGAACGACATATCAAGCATAAAGGTTGATGACACTATCATGAAACTAGCTTGATGAGATATTGATACAAATAAACTATATTACACAATGAGCATTTGTATGTGGATGTCGTTGTTTCGAATTTAAGTTCTTTCTCTTGAGCACCTTGACCCGTTGCTAGATAGTACTCTTGGACTTTAGGCAAACCCGTCTAATGCCAATGAGAAAGAATCTTAGAGGGACACATATTAAGTGTTTTTGGTGGTCTCGATTAAATTCTATTTGAATTTAATTAATAAATATTATTCTCAAGATGATGGAATAATATTATTAAAGTTTAAATGATTGCATAAATTAAATAAATATTTATTCTCGGGATTTTCCATAAAAATATATTTATTTGTTTTATTGAACATTTAATAAATATTTATTTACTAGTTTTTAAATAAAATATTTATTTAAGAGAATAAATTATTTATTTTTTTATTCAGGTGTTTAATAAATGGAAGTGGAGTTCGAGTGGACCAAGGTCAGTTTGATAGTAAAATAATTATTTACAAGACGGTAAACAATTATTTAACTAGTTGACACAAAACAAAATAATAATAATTCTGTTATAATTATGTGGCACGAGATTTCATTTATGATTCTGTTTTTCATAAGTTGGCACACCACAAATAATGATGTGGTTATTTTTATTATGTAGCATGATGTTTCTCTAAGGTTATTAATGTATTTAATTACTGCTATGAAATTAAATATTATAACGGAATCCCCATGTCAATAAATAGAGAGGTACGTCTGTTGTGCCAAATATGGGAAACCAGTGACGCAAGAGAAATTCAAAGTCAGAAATTTTCTCTCGACTCCTCTCTTCTCTCCCTCTCAAGAACGAGAGACGTTCTTGAAGATCGAAGAATAGGTGATCAAGATCGATCGACGCAAGATATTCACTTCGCTGCGCCTGCACCCGGAAAGCGAGTGGCATCAATCAGAGACCATTAGAGCACATGTGGATCACCGCTAGAGGGATTCTGATTTAGATCCTCACAAGTGAAATGATACAATCTGAAAGAGTCATCTTGTACTATCAATATCATCAATGAAAAAAGTACCAAAGAACCAGGTATTTTATTTCTTTAGAAATTAAATTTAAATTAATTATAATCATGATGTGTAAGATCCTCTCTAAAGGTTTTGGGCCTCTTCATTCCTTATCTAAATATTTGATTCTATTCTGTGGAGAATGGAATTCATCATCGTATTGATCTTGGAATAATCATCAATCATGCTAAAAATTAAAGTTGGGTGCCAGCCCAACCGCGCTTCCACTACGCCCAGAACCTATAAGTGGTATCAGAGCAAGACCATCATAGTTTATAATTATTTAAATAATTCATTGATGATTTATGGTTTCATAATTGTTGGAGTTGGTGGCCTAGAACCAACTACTTTGTACTTTATTCATTAAATAAAAGCCTTATCACATCTTGATTGTTCTTCTGCGTGACATGTCATGTGATAATGTCCTAAGGATAGCTGTTGCATTAAAAGGTCGTAGCGGATCCCTACTATGATGAGAACCCGGAAGTGCCATAACACTGTTCTTGAATGTATGTTCTATGGCCGGATGATATTATTTGAGGGACAAAAATAATACAGGTCATTAGGGGTGAGGACTCATAAAACTTTGAGGCACCTTCTCATGGTGTGCGCCCTTAGTAATATCCAGGAGGATATTATGAGAAAGAGACCCGCCAGTAGGAAATCCACATTTCATAGTGTCATTGGATGTTCCTATCTGCGGATGTGTGTATTGGTCCTTAGACTTTAAGATTATTATTAATGGGTATTGCAACTCTTGCACTTAGATGTATTGATGAAAACTATGATGACACACTGTTTGCAACGAGGTAGGATACGTTGGGTGCATCACGAGTAATACCGTATTAATAGATAATGCGAGAAAGGATTTGTCCCTTCCATTCCATAACGGAAGTAGATATCTCAGGCCCTTTGATGGAATTGATATAGCCTAAATAAATCCATGGTCATGGTAAGTTATGGGAAAGTTCAATTCCGGGAAGTCAAAGAAAGAATAATCAAGCACATGGGTTGATGGCACTAGCATGCAACCCGCTTGATCGGAGATATCGAGACAAAGGGATTATATTACACGGTAAGCGTTCGTAGGAGGTGACACATCATTACGACATTAACTTCTTTCTATATCGGTGCATTGGTGTGTTGCTAGACGCTAACCTCGGACTTTAGGCATGCTCATCCTAATGCCACTGAGAAAGAGGCCTAGAGGGTCACACACTAAGTGTGTCCATGTATCTCAGTTAAATATTAATTTAACAAGTTATATAAATATAATTCCCGACTGTGGTATAATAATTATTTAAGGATGTCTGATCGCATTTATTTTGACACTAGTTATTCGAGAGAATATGTTGTGGACGAAATAATATATTTATTAGCGAGTAATGCAGTTACATTTATTTAAGAAATAAATAGTCATTACTCAAGGTCTAATAAATGTAGTGGAGAAAAATGGAAAATAAAAGCACACGTCGTGTATATTAAATATACACGCCGTGTAGTTTTATGGAAAACAAGTACACGCCGTGTATTAATTATTACACACCATGTAGTTTTTCCAGTTGGGATTTTGAGGATTTAATATTGTTTTATTAAATGATATTTATTATAATCAGCGTGGGCGCATGTCAAGGAATTAATAATTCGACATGGGGTTTTCAATAAGAGTTAATGAAATAAATAAAACACGTAACGCGTTTATTTATTGTCATAACTCTATTAATCTTAAACCCGATTATAAATATCCTCGCAACAACAACATTTTGAAGAGCCATTGTTATGCACAACGGATTTGGAAATACTCTCAAGCCAAGAGAGAATTCCCTTTCCACCAAGAACGCCCTCAAGTTATGAGAGCAAGATCCTCCACCGGATCAAGGCGGTCAAAGGCGGACATCACAAGCGAAGGTTCTTCCGCGCTAGCACCCGGAGATCCCTTCGGCGACGTCTGGAGATACATGACACGCATGTGGATCACCGCTATAGGAATCCTACACTTGGATTCTACGACGCAATGACGGATCACCAAATCGTGACCAGACACATCAACGAAGAAAGAATTCCAAAGATGTAATTCTTATGTATTAATTAAATTAATTATAATCAACATATGATGATCCTCCTCAAGGGTTCCGGGACTCTTCTTTTCTTTTCGTTCTTCGTTCTATTCCGAAGATTCGGCGTTTTATATCGTGACGGATCTCGGATTGAACGTTGTTTAATGTTAAAATTAAAGTTGGGCAAACCCACCAACGTGCTTTCGCTACGCCCAGAACCTACAAGTGGTATCAGAGCGGTCATATCGTTGATTATAATTATTTAGTTTTTCGTTGGTAATTTACGCATTTAATAATTTAGTTATTTCAATTCAAGTTTAATCGTTCTAGAAATATGAATATCGAGATCTATTCCTCCTCCCTCGTTTCTCGTTCACCTCACAGAAATGATTTTTTCTTTTAAATTTGATTAAAATAAAATAGAGGAACTCATCCGGAGGAGCCAAAAGTTTCTGGCCATATAACACCAGAATACACGGCGTGTATTCGGAAGTACACGCCGTATAGTCTAGGTTCAATTCATTGACTGATCTGCCAAATCAGGCCGTGTATTGGATTATTTCTAAGAATTTAAGACATCGTGTGTTGACCAGAAACAGGTGGCACACCGTTTCCGGAATACACGCCGTGTGGTCCAATGAACACGGCGTGTAGTCCCTCCGGGTTAGGGTTGGGTCGTGTACTCCGTACACGGCCTGCCCGGCTGGAAACCGTGTAACGCGGAAACTACACGACGTGTGTCCCACTGTACATGTCGTGTACTCCGAAAATTTCCGAAGTACATTAACACACCCTGTCCCGGGGAATGTACTTCAGATGGACGGTGAAGAAAAGTACATGCCGTGTAGTCGGAACTACACCCCGTCTACTCACCCAAATTATGCATATTTATTAAAATTTAATATTATATTATACAAACCCTTGAGACATGTACCATGGTGCAGGTGTAAAGCTGAGGCACAACACGTGATAGGTGTTTTATATATATGTGTTTAATTTAACATCTGCGTAATAAATGAGAATTCACCGGGTTGCCTCCAAGGTACAAGTTACATACAAAGATAATTTTAAATAAATTTATTTGTTTAAAATTATGATAGATGAGAATCTCAAGGAAATTCAGAAAAGGGATTTAAGATAAAGGATTTATTAATTAAAGATAATTAATTGATTCGAGCATGATTTATCTTAAACAAGAACGATTAAAGAATTGAATGCTAGTTTTATTTATGCGTAAATATCGTTGCATGTATGGATGATCATGAGATAGACCGAGACCTTTGTATGTGAATGGTTTATTTTAATTTATTTATTTAAATTAAATTTGATGGCCTGCGAGCCATCTCCTCATTAATATGTTGGGCCTGTGCGCCCAAGGATTGTTTTATGTAAAAACCCCCTTTACCCCTCACCTGCGTGTGAGATAAATGCATATGTAATGGATGGAGATCCCAAGCTAGTGGAGGCGGCTCAAGTCAGGAGCCAAGGTGAAACCAATCCAAGGAGATACAAAGGTGGACAAGTGGAAAGTTGTAAACACGATCCTGAAAGGTTCAAAGTGTTTCTCCCCTAGGTCTTGGGTTAGTTTATCAACTGCTAGATAAACTAACCAATAGAAAAGCTCATGATCATAACATTTATTTTATTTCTTTCAGTTGCATGGTTTATTTATTGTGGGTGTGTTGTCACGATCACACAATTAATGAATTAAATGAGCATGCAAGATGGAATTAAAATAAAACCGGCTTATACGTAAATATTATCTTAGACATGGTTAATCACTTAAGTATATCCCACTTAATATTAACAAGCATATAATCAAAGATAATAAAATGGAAATTTACGTATAAGGATAAAATACCTCAAAATAAATATTAAGTCGGCATAGCCTTCCATAATCTTGGTTAGAATCGAACCATAGTTCAAAGTGATTGACCAACCCTAGTTGGGGTGCTTTCAATTATCAGGGAATTCTAATTCAAGGTTTTGGGTTGACTTGACTTGGTTCGTATCAAGGGTTGACTGCCACAGCAGGACTTGGTGTGACCAAGAGGCAACAGTTGAGGAAATCCAAAAAAAAGGATTTTAGGATTGGGGAGTCCACTCAGCGGATCAAGGAGCTGCGAGTTAATGCAGTTGGCATTTGGAATGCCTACCTAAAACCCTTCAAGTTTCTTGACAAACCCTAGTTGGGGTAATGCGAAGGGAAATATGGATCCTTGCCACTAGAATATTCACGCAACAGAATATTCCGAAGTCAATGGTGAGGGCTATTGGATTTAGATAAAATAGTGGGAGACTAATAAGTATTAATTTATTTATTTGACTCAATTTTTGTAATAAAGTGATAAACCTTTGCTCATCTTAATTTGTAGAAACGGAAAGAAAATGACTTCAAACATATCATTGTGCACCATACTGGAAAAGGAAAACCTTCTCACCGGAACCAATTTCCAAGAGTGGTAGAGGCGTTTACGCGTCGTCCTTCGCCACGAAAGGAAATTATATGTGCTGGAAGAGCCTATTCCAGTTGCGCTTGGGAAAGAGGCTAGTGATGAGGAATTATATCTCTACATGAAACACATGGATGATGCCACAAATGTCCAGTGTTTCATGCTATCGGCCATGTCTAATGAGCTCTTGAAGCAACATGAAAACATGGACGCGTATAGCATGATGTCTCACCTTAAAGATCTCTACCAAGAGAAGGCAAGACAAGAGAGGTATGAGATCTCCAATTCTTTGTTTACCACGAAGTTTGGAGAGTCTGCACTAGATGGGCCTCAAGTAGTCAAGCTTATTGGATACATTGAACGCCTGGACATCTTAGGGATTAAATTCCCGGATGAGTTGCGTACAGATCTCATCCTATCATCACTGCCCAAGACCTTCTCTAGCTTCATTGTCAACTATAACATGAGCGGCAATGGGAAGAGTCTATCGGAGCTTCTGACCTTGATTCGCCAGGTAGATAAGGACATGGGGTGTGACAAACCCACGGTCCTTATAGTGAATAAGAAAAGGAAGGACAAGGAAAAGGGGGCAAAGACTTATAAACGGTCTGAAGCCCCCGAGCACCGTCCCTACAAAAAGGGGAAGATCCAGAGGCAGGGCAAGGAATGGGAGGCAGCGTGTTTTGCATGTGGAAAGTAGGGCCACTGGAAGAGGAACTGCACCCAGAAGCGTGGGGATGCTAAAGGTGTGTTTTTTATCGAGTGCAATCTTTCTATTTCTACACATTGGGTATTAGATACAGCTTGTGGGGCTCACATCTGTATTCAAATGCAAGAACCAAGTATATTTAGAAAGATCGCCAGAGGAGAGGTGGATCTTCGAGCTGCCAATGGCGCAAGGATGGTTGTGTTGGCTATTGGCGACTACCACCTCTCATTGCCGACTGGGATGATTTTGGTTTTACATAACTGTTATTATGTGCCTAGTGTTACCAAGAACATAATTTCTGTATCTTGTTTGGATATGGATGGATTTGTTTTCAAATTTGGAAATAAGGGTTGTCTCTTTTATAAGAACAACGTATGTTATGGTATGGAACATTTAAATAATGGTTTGTATGTATTGAATTACGAAAACCAAGTGTTGAAAATCGATAACGAAACAAACTCACATGACTCATACATCACCCAGGTATGGCATCACCACCTTGGTCATGTGAACGAGAAGCGTTTGACAAAGCTCTGCCAAGATGGCTATTTAGACTCTACTGATCTAAAACCACTTGATAGATGTCTCGCTTGTTTACAAGGAAAAATGACCAAGCTTCCTTTTGGTGGACAAGGTGAAAGGGCCACAGAGCTTCTAGGATTGGTACACATGGATGTGTGTGGACCATTTCCAGTAGAAGCTAGAGGTGGATATTCTTACTTCATTACTTTTACTGATGATTTGAGTAGATATTGATATGTCTACTTGATGAGGTATAAGTCAGAATCCTTAGAGAAATTTAAGGAATTCAAGAATGAAGTAGAGAATCAGCTTGGTAAGAAGATAAAGAAGCTTCGATCGGATCGAGGTGGAGAATATCTGAACCAAGAGTTCATCGATCTTCTACGGGAGTCTGGGATTCTATCTCAGCTCACTCCTCCTTATACACCATAGTGGAATGGTGTTAGTGAAAGGAGGAACCACACCTTGTTGGATATGGTGAGGTCGATGATGAGTCATGTGGATCTTACATTATCCTTTTGGGGATATGCATTACAAACTGCAGCATACACATTAAACCGAGTACCAACTAAGGCGGCAAATGGAATTCCATCCGAGTTATGGAATGGAATTCCATCCGAGTTATGGAATGGAAGGAAACCCACTTTGTTGCACACACGTGTATGGGGATGTGAGGCATTTGTTAAGGCCTTCTCAGGCAACAAACTAGCACCCCGGGGCAAGAAGTGTATCTTTATAGGATATCCCAAGGAAATGAAAGGATATTACCTATATAACCCTCAAGACAAGAAAGTGACTATCGCCAGACAATCCATCTTTCTTGAGAGGGAACAAATCCTCAAGAAGGATAGTGGTAGCAAGATTGACTTCGACGAAGTTGATGCTCAAGATACACAGGAGTTGGTACAGGAACAAGTTCTATAAGTCCCTATGGAAGAGGTTCCAGAAACACAAGTACTGCGTAGGAGCTCAAGAGAGGTAAGGGAACCAGAGAGATTTGGTTTCCTAGTCACCGAGTATGGTGAATCATTATTGTTGGAAAATGATGAACCTCTCTCCTACAAGGAAGCAGTAGAAAGCTCAGAAGCTACAAGATGGCTAGAAGCTATGAATTCTGAGATGGATTCCATGTATCAGAACCAAGTTTGGGTTCTGGTCGATGAGCCAGTTGATGTAAAGCATGTTGGATGCAAAAGGTTATTCAAAAGAAAGCTGGACATGGAAGGTCAAGTTAGCACCTATAAAGCAAGGCTAGTGGCTAAAGGATTCAGATAGCATCAAGGAATTGACTATGATGAAACCTTCTTTCCAGTTTCCATGTTTAAATCCATAAGAATCATACTTGCCATAGCAGCTTACCATGACTACGAGATTTGGTAGATGGATGTCAAAACAGCATTCCTTAACGGGAACCTTCAGGAAGATGTATATATGACACAACCTGAAGGGTTTGTGACACCAGGTGAAGCCAAACGGGTTTGCAAGTTGCAGAAATCCATTTATGGATTGAAGCAAGCATCCAGGTCATGGAACATTCGATTTGATGAAGCCATAAAGGAATTTGATTTCATTAAGAACGAATGTGAGCTATGTGTTTATAAGCGGTTTAATGGGAATGCGGTCATCATCCTAGTGGTATATGTTGATGACATATTGCTTATTGGAAACGACATACCAGCCTTACAGTCAGTTAAGGACTGGTTGAACAAGTGTTTCTCCATGAAGGACTTAGGAGAAGCAGCCTACATTCTAGGGATGCAGATCATTTGTGACAGATCCAAGAGGCTGCTTGGACTAAGTCAGGGTACATACATTGACCAGATACTAAAGAGATTTAGTATGGAAAAATCCAGGAGGGGATTGGTTCCAGTGTCACATGGCTTACATCTTTCTAAGAAAATGTGTCCCCAGACACAACAGGAGAAAGATAGGATGAGCAAGATCCCATACGCTTTGGCTATAGGATCCATCATGTATGCCATGTTATGTACCAGGCTTGATGTTGCCTATGCACTGAGAATGGTAGGCAGATATCAAGCAGATCTAGGAGAACAACATTGGACTACTGTTAAGACTATCCTTAAGTATCTGAGAAGAACTAAGGATATGTTCCTGGTGTATGGAGGATACAAGGAGCTTGTCATCAGAGGGTATGTTGATGCTGGTTTTCAAACAGATTAGAATGATCTGAAGTCGCAATCTAGATATGTTTTCTGTCTCAATGGAGGAGTTGTGAGCTGGAAGAGTTCAAAGAAGCCAGTTGTCGCCGATTCTACAGCGGAGTCTGAGTATATAGCGGCTTCTGATGCAGCCAAGGAAGCCATCTGGATTCAGAACTTTGTCCATGAGCTTGATGTGGTGCCTAGCACTAAAGATCTCATTACATTATATTGTGATAATACTGCAGCGGTGGCTCTTGCAAAAGAACCAAGGTCACATCAACGGACAAAGCACATACTCCGGAAGTATCACCTCTTGAGGGATTTCTATCAAAGGGTAGAAGTTGCAGTGAGCAGAGTGTCCATGGAAGAGAATGTGGTGGACCCCATGACCAAAGGCCTATCTCAAAAGAAGCATGAATATCATGTGAGAGCTAGCGGGTTAAAGGTTGTTAGTAGTTGGCTCTAGTACAAGTGGGAGTCTGTTGGAGTTGGTGGCCTAGAACTAACTACTTTGTACTTTATTCATTAAATAAAAGCCTTATCATATCTTGATTGTTCTTCTACGTGACATGTCATGTGATAATATCCTAAGGACAGATGTTGCATTAAAGGGTCGTAGCGGAACCCTGCTATGATGAGAACCCATAAGTGCCATAACACTATTCTTGAATGTATGTTCTATGGCCGAATGATATTATTTGAGGGACACAAATAATACAGGTCATTAGGGGTGAGGACTCATAAAAATTTGAGGCACCTTCTCATGGTGTGCACCCTTGGTAATATCTAGGAGGATATTATGAGAGCGAGACCCTCCAGTAGGAAATCCACATTTCATAGTGTCATTGGATGTTCCTATATGTGGATGTGTGTATTGGTCCTTATACTTTAAGATTATTATTAATGGGTATTACAACTCGCTCACTTAGATGTATTGACGAAAACTGTGACAACACACTGTTCACAGCGAGGTAGGATACGTTGGGTGCGTCACGAGTAATACCGCATTAATAGATAATGTGAGAAAGGATTTGTACCTTCCGTTCCATAACGAAAGTAGATATCTCAGGCCCTTTAATGGAATTGATATAGCCTAAATAAATCGATGTCCATGGTAAGGTATGTGAAAGTTCAATTCTGGGAAGTCAAAGAAAGAATAATCAAGAACATGGGTTGATGGCACTAGCATGAAACCCGCTTGATTGGAGATATCGAGACAAAGAGATTATATTACACGGTAAGCGTTCCTAGGAGGTGACACATCATTGCGGCGTTAACTTCTTTCTCTATGGGTGCCTTGGCGTGTTTCTAGACACTAACCTTGGACTTTAGGCAGGCTCAGCCTAATGCCACTGAGAAAGAGGCCTAGAGGGTCACACACTAAGTGTGTCCATGTATCTCAGTTAAATATTAATTTAACAAGTTAAATAAATATTATTCCCAACTGTGGTTTAATAATTATTTAAGGATGTCTGATCGCATTTATTTTGACACTAGTTATTCAAGAGAATATATTGTGGACGAAATAATATATTTATTAGCGAGTAATGCAGTTACATTTATTTAAGAAATAAACAGTCATTACTCAAGGTCTAATAAATGTGGTGGAGAAAAATGGAAAATAAAAGTATAAGCCGTGTATATTAAATATACATGTCGTGTAGTTTTATGGAAAACAAGTACACGCCGTGTATTAATTATTACACGCCATTTAGTTTTTCCAGTTGGGATTTTGAGGATTTAATATTGTTTTATTAAATGATATTTATTATAATCAGTGTGGGCGCATGTCAAGGAATTAATAATTCGACATGGGGTTTTCAATAAGAGTTAATGAAATAAATAAAACGCGTAACGCATTTATTTATTATCATAAATCTATTAACCTTAAACCCGATTATAAATATCCTCGCTACCCCAACATTTTGAAGAGCCATTGTTGTGAACAACAGATTTGGAAATACTCTCAAGCCAAGAGAGAATTCCCTTTCCACCAAGAACGCCCTCAATTTACGAGAGCAAGATCCTCCATCGGATCAAGGCGGTCAAAGGCGGACATCGCAATCAAAGGTTCTTCCGCGCTAGCACCCAGAGATCCCTTCGGCGATGTCTGGAGATACGTGACATGTGTGTGGATCACCGCTAGAGGAATCCTATACTTGGATTCTACGATGCAACGACGGATCACCGAATCGTGACCGGACACATCAACGAAGAAAGAATTCCAACGAGGTAATTATTATGTATTAATTAAATTAATTATAATCAACATATGATGATCCTCCTCAAGGGTTCCGGGACTCTTCTTTTCTATTCATTCTTCGTTCTATTCTGAAGATTCGACGTTTTATATCGCGACGGATCTCGGATTGAACGTTGTTTAACGTTAAAATTAAAGTTGGGCAAACCCACCAACGTGCTTCCGCTGCACCCAGAACCTACAATAATTTAGTTTTTCAATTCAAGGTTAATCATTCTTGTAAACTAGATTTCGAGAACTGTTCTCCCTCTTTTTGTTTCTCATAGATTTCATAAAAATGAATGATTTTTTGATTAAAATTAACTAAAGAACTCATCAGGAGGCGCTGACGATTCTTCACAGGTGACATGAAAGTACACTCCGTGTGTTCAGACTTACATGTTGTGTTCTCTTCCATACACGTCGTGTAATCCGAGCTACACGTCGTATAGTAATGTTCAACGCATTGGGAATAATTCGGTAATTACTCAAGCTTTGTGCATTTATTGCATGCGGTGTAGTTAATTCTACACCACGTGTTGACCGGGACAGATAGACACATGCTTACCGGATTACACGACATGTGTCCCACTGCACACGGTGTGTAGTCCCTTTGGGTTAGGGGTTAAACTGTGTATTCCATACACATATAAGCTGACCAGTAATTGTGTAACACAGAGACAACAAGGCATACAACCCACTGTACACGTCGTGTACTCTGAAATTTCCAAATTATGCATCACACACAGAGTCCCTAGGTGTGTACTTCGGGACAAATGGTGAAGGTAGTACATGCCTTGTAGCCGTAACTACATGTTGTGTACTTTACCAAATTACACAAAGTTAAAAATTTAATGTTTGTGTAATGTTTAGAACTAAATATCATGTATAAATCATACTACCAGTTGTTACTCTATACATTAAAACATCTTATATTCCATATGTCATAAGAGTAAAACAGTATGCAAATATAATACATGTTGGGAAGATTCGAACGAGTATTCACCAGGATACCTCCAAGGTGCATTTATGTACTAGGATAAGAATCTCAAGGAAATTCAAAAAAGGATTAAGATAAAAGTATTGATTAATCAAAGATAATAATTAATCAATTCAAAGCGCAATTTATCTTAATAAGAATGATTACAGAATTGAATGCAAGTTTTATGAAATGCGTAACTTGTTGCATGTATATGAGTGATCGTGAGCTAGACCGAGACCTTTGTATATGATTGGTTTATTTTTAATTTATTTATTAATTGTTGGCATGCGAGCCATATATCCTCATTAATATGTAGGGCCTATGTTCCTATGGTTTCTTTTATGTAAACCCCCTTTTTACCCCTCACCTGCATGTGAGTTAAAAAGCACATGTAATGGATGGAGCTCCCAAGCTTGTGGAGGCGGTCTAAGTCAGGAGCCAAGGCGAAACCAATCCAAGGAGATACAAAGGTGGATAGGTGGAAAGCTATAAACACGAAGGTGTTTCTCCCCTAGGTTAGGGTTAATTTATCAACTACTAGATCAACTAACTGTTAGAAAAAAAACTCATGATCATTCCCTTTAATTTATTTTATTTCTGTCAATTGCATGGTTTTTCATTATGGATGTGTTGTTGCGATCACATAATTAATGAACTAACAAGCATGCAAGATGGAACTAAAATAAACTAGGCTTGTGTGTAAATATTATCAATACATGCTTAATCAATTAAGTTAGTTCCACTTAATATTAAAAATCATGTGATAAATATAATAAGGAAATTAACACATAAGAGATAAAAATCCCTCTAACAAAATATTAAGTCAGACCAAGACTTCTGTTACTTGATTAAGGGAAAGACTTAATAAAACTATGTGTTTGACCAAACCATGTTGGGCCACTTAATTTTATATAGGAATCCATTATGAAAGGTTTCAGGTCAAATTAACCATATTATATCAAGAGGAGTAGCCCTTGCTATACTTGGTGTAATATTGGAGGCAAGTGTTGAGGAAATCCAAGTCAGGATTTCAGGATTGGGGAGTCCACTCAACGGATCAAAGAGCTGCAAGCTCGTAGTTGGAAAAGGCCTGCCTACCTAAATACCTTCAAATAGCTTAACCAACCCTTTTTGGGGTTCTGCGAAGGAGAATATGGATCCTTTCCACTAGAATGTCATGACAACTGGACATTCAGAGTTCAATGGTGAGGGACATTGAGACTTGATAAAATAGTGGGAGACATAATAAAATTAATTTATTATTTATTATAAAATGTAATCAAGAAAGTTCTAATAATCTTCTATTTTAATTGTATAATAAAATTAAAATCTCATCAACCACACTATCCTTGTGATCAATTCTAGATAAAGAATACATCCTCACTGGCAGTAAATTCTAGGAATGGTTTAGACGCCTTCGGGTTATTCTATGCCATGAACAGAAGCCTTACATACTGGAGTCAGCATTACCCAATCCACCCACCCAAGAGGTGAGTGATGAAGAGTTATTGGTCTATGAGAAACATATGAATGACGTGGTCGAAGTTCAATGTTTTATGCTATCATCAATGTCTAGTGAGCTCATGAAGTCTCACGAAAACAAGGATTCCTATAGCATGCTTGAGCACCTCTGTGGTTTTTACCCAGAGAGTGCAAGATAAGAATGGTTTGGGATCTCCAAGGCACTCTTTCAGAGTAATTTTGGAGAGGGTTCCCCAACTGGGCCTCACATAGTCAAGCTCATTGGATACATTGAGTTTCTGAAGGTTCTAGGGTTTAAACTCCCCAAAGAACTGGGTACCGATATCATTCTTGCACCACTTACTCATAGCTTCTCCAGCTTTGTTTTTAATTTCAATATGAAGAATATTGAGAAGTGTCTATCTGATCTTCTTATTCTCATTCCCCAAGTGGAAAAATATATGAAGTGAAAAAATCCTTCTATCCTTATGGTGAATAAGTGGAAGGGGAATATGAAGAGCTTTAAGCCCAAATATTCTTCATACCCTTCCAAGAAAAGGAAGATCAAAGGGGAGGAAAAGGAACACAAATCTATTTGTTTCACATATGGAAAGAAGGGCCATTAGAAGAAGAACTTCACCCAGCCTAAGAAGCAAAGTGAAGCTTCAGGTGAGTTTGTAATCGAATCTAATCTATCTATTTCTACAAATTGGGTATTAAATACAACTTTTGGTGCTCAAATATGTATCCAAATATAGAAACCAAGTAGATTCAGGAATATTGATTGAGGGGAGGTAGATCTACAAGCATCCAATAAAGCTATACTTTCTGGTGTAGTTTTCAGGGACTACCACCTCACATTGCCAACTAGGATGATATTGGTGTTAAAGGGTTGTTATTATGTGCCTTATGTTACTAAAAACATTATCTTGGTATCCAGATTAGATACAGATGGATTTGTTTTCAAGTTTGGAAATGAATGTTGCTTCTTTTACAAAGATATAATTTGTTTTGGTAGGGAACATTTATACAAAGGTCTTTACATATTGGATTACACAAACCAAGTAATGGAAATAGATAACAAAGATACTTCACAAGACTCATAACACACCCAACTTTGGCATCACCAGCCAGGTCATGAGAATGAGAAATGATTGAAAAAGTTACATCAAGATGGATACTTAGATTCTTTCAAACTAAAACCACTTGGCGTATGTCATTCATGTTTATAAGGAAAAATGACCAAATCCCCATTTAGTGGGAAAGGTGAAAGATCTAAATAGCTTCTTGAATTGGTTTATATCAATGTGTGTGGACCATTTCCAGTTTAATCAAGGGGAGGGTACTCATACTTAATAAATTTTACTGATGATTTTAGTAGATATGGATATATCTACTTAATGAGGTATAAGTAAGATTCTTTTGATAAGTTTAAAGAATACAAGAATGAAGTTGAAAACCATCTTGGTAAGAAAATTAAGAAACTCTGCTCAGATTGAGGTGGAGAATATCTTAATCAAGGCTTTATTGATTACTTATAGGAGTTTGGGATCCTATCCCAACTCACTTCTCTTTACACGCCCAATGTAATGGTGTGGGAGAAAGGTGGAACCGAACCTTGTTTGACATGGTGAGATCAATG
Organism: Viscum album; assembly: GCA_963277665.1. Taxonomy (NCBI): domain Eukaryota; kingdom Viridiplantae; phylum Streptophyta; class Magnoliopsida; order Santalales; family Viscaceae; genus Viscum; species Viscum album. Next base: position 1,495,715,571 of record OY728155.1, on the reverse strand, counting down.
ATGATTCATGAAAGTATTCCATTATCCTTTTGGGGATATGTGTTACAAAAAACAACGCACATACTAAACCAAGTACCAAAAAAATAAATAAATGTTATTCCATATGAGTTCTGGAGTATAAAGAAATCCATGTTATCGAATTTACATGTGTGAGGAAGTGAAGTGCTTATTAAGGCCTCTTTAGGTAAAAAACTTGCACCCCAAGGCACCAAGTGAACCTTTATAGGATACCCTAAGGAAACAAGGGGATATTACCTGTACAACCCCTCAAACAAAAAGGTTATAGTGGAAAGACATGTCAGATTCCTTGAAAGGGAGCACATCTCCAAAAGGGATAGTCAGATCGAGATAAACTTTGATGAAGTCGAGACTCAAGGTACAAAAGAGTTGGTATAAGAACATATTCCACAAAGCCCCATGGAAGAAAGAACTGTTCCAGAGACATAAGAACTGCATAGGAGTACAAGAAAGGTTAGAGAAGCAGAATGGTATGGTTTTCTAGTTACCAAGGACGGTGACTCATTATTAGTTGATAATAATGAGACTTTAACCTACAAGGAAGAAATAAGTGGCACAGATGTTTCCAAGTGTCAAGAAGACATGAATTCTGAAATGGATTCCATGTACCAAAACCAAGTCTAGATTTTGGTAGATCCTCTAGTTGATGTAAAGCTTGTTGATTGCAAATGGGTATTCAAGAATAAACTGGACATGGAAGGACAAGTCAGTACCTATAATGCATGACTGGTTGTAAAGGGGTTCAATAAGTGTCAAGGCATTGACTATGATAAAACCTTTTCACCAATTACAATGCTAAAATCCATCATAATTCTATTGTCCATTTCTGTTTACCAAGACTATGAGATTTGGAAAATGGATTTCAAAACATCCTTCCTTAATGGGAACCTTTAGGAAGATGTCTACAAGATACAACCTGAAGGTTTTATGACTCCAAAGGATGCCAATAAGGTATGCAAGTTGCAGAAATCCATTTATGGATTAAAGAAAACATCCAAGTCATTAAAACATTCATTTTGATGAAGCCATAATAGAATTTGGTTCTATCAAGAATGAATTTGAGACTTGTGTCTAAAAATAGTTTAGTGTAAGTGTTTTTGTTTTCCTAATAGTATATGTTGATGACATATTACTTATTGGAAATGAGATACCGGTATTACAGTTTGTTAAGGCATGGTTGATTCAATGCTTCTCCAGGAAGGACTTGGGTGAGGAAACATATATTCTTGGGATCAAGATCCATCGTGATAGATCCAAGAGATTGTTGGGCCTAAGTCAAAGTACATATATTGACAGGAAACTGAAGTGATTTAGTATGGAAAAATCTAAGAGGGGATTGTTATCAGCATCACATGGCATTCATCTTTCTAAGAAAATGCATCGTCAAAAACACGAGGAAAGAAATATAATGGAAAGAACTCCATACGCATTATTTATTGGGTCAGTCATATATACCATGCTATGTACTAGGTTGGATTTTGACTATGCATTGAGTGCAGTAGATAGATATCAAGCTGACTTAGGTGACCTCTATTGGATGGCAGTCAAGACTATCATAAAGTATATGAGGTGTACTAAGGATATGTTACTGTTTTATGGAGGAGATGAGGAACTAGTTATCAAAGGATATGCAGATTCTAGTTTCTAGATTGATCGAGATGACATGAAGTTACAAATAGGATACATCTTTACTTTGAATGAAGGTGCAGTGAGTTGGAAGAGCTCAAAGAATAGTGTGGTTTCAGATTCTACAACAAAATCCAAGTATATTGCAGCATCTGAGGCAACTAAAGAAGAATTTTGGATGTGGAGCTTTGTCTAGGAGATGGATTTGTTACCCAATAGTAAAGATCCCATCACACTGTATTGTGATAATACTACAGCGGTGGTTCTTGCAAAAGAGCCAAGGTCACATCAACGGACGAAGCACACACTTAGGAAGTATCATCTCTTGAGGGATTTTTCTCAGAGAGGTGAAGTTGCAGTGAGTAGTATTTCCACAGAAGAAAACATGGAGGACCCCTTGACTAAATACTTGACTCAGTAGAAACATGATTATCATGTGAGATCTAGCGAACTGAAAGTCATAGGCAGTTGGCTCTGGTCCAAGTGGGATTTTGTAAGAGTTGGTGTTCTAGAACTAACTATTTGTACTTTTATTACATGAATATTTAATATATTTAAATATTAAACATCTTATTACATATTGTTCATTATTATTCATGACTATAGTGTAATAATGTCCTGAAGTATTTGTCGCATTGACACAGTCATAGCAATTCCCCGCTATGATGAGAACCTTGAAGTGCAATGAAAATATTCTTAAATATAGTTCTATGGTTGGATGAAATACTATGATGGGAAACATAGTATACATAATATCAGGTGTGAGTAATCATAAGAAGACGAGACTTCTTTTCAAGAAGTTCACACTTGGTAATCTCCAAGATGAGAGATTATGAGAACATACCTGCCAGTAGGAATTTCGCATGTTTTGGCGTCATAGGATATTCCTATCTAAGAGCATGTGTAATGGTCCTTATACTTTAAGATTATCATTAATACGTTTAATGAATCACAAACTTTGATTTACTAGTGAAAACCATCACGCAGACAGTTGGCAGGAAGTAGGGTACATTGGGTGGGTCATGGATGACATGTTATTAATGGATAAGTCGAGGAAGGATTTATCCCTTCCATTTATGGAAGTTTATATCTCATATATTTAATTGAAATAGAACCGTCACATGAAATTCCATGTCCATGGTGTAATGAAGAGTTTATTTCAGGTAGTCAAAGAACAACATATCAAGCATAAAGGTTGATGAAACTATCATGAAACTAGATTGATGAGATATTGAGACAAAGAGATTATATTAGTGAGTGTTTGTATGTGGATGCCATTTTTGTGACTTTAAGTTATTTCTCTTGGGTGCCTTGACACGTTTCTAGATATTACTCTTGAACTTTATGAAAACCCACCTAATGCCAACAAGAAATAATTCTAGAGGGCCACACACTAAGTGTTTCTGGTGGTCTCAATTAAATTATATTTGAATTTAATTAATAAATATTATTATAAAGACAGTGGAATAATATTATTCAAGTTAAAATGATTGAATAAATTAAATAAATATTTATTCATGGGATTGTGAATAAAAATATATATATTTATTTTATTGAACATTTAATAAATATTTATTTACTATTTTGTAAATAAAATATTTATTTAAGAGAATAAATTATTCATTTATTTATTTGGGTGTTAAATAAATTAAAGTGGAGTTAGAGCGAACCAAGGTCAGTTCAGTAGTAAAACAATTATTTTCAGGATAATAAATAATTATTTAACGATTTGGCACAAAACAACATAATAATAACGCTGTTATAATTATATGGCATGAGATTTCATTTATGATTCTGTTTTGTGCAAGTTGGCGCACCACAAATAATGATACGGTTATTGTTATTATGTAACATGAGTTTTCTCTAAGTTTATGAATGCATTTAATTGTAGTTATGCAATTAAATATTATAACTGAATCCCCATGTCAATAAATAGAGAGGTACGTCTATTGTGCCATGTATGGGAAACCGGTGATGCAAGAGAAATTCCAAGTCAAGAATTTTCTCTCGAATCCTCTCATATCTCCCTCTCAAGAATGAGATAAATTCTTCATGATCGAAGACCAGGCGATCAAGATTGATCAACACAAGACATTCCCTTCACCGTGCTAGCATCCAGAAAGCCAGTTGCGTCAATCGGAGACCATTTGATCACATGTGGATCACCGCTAGAGGGATTCTGATTTGGATCCTTGAAAGAACAACAAGACAACCCAAAAGGGTTTTCCTGGATGATCAACATAATCAAAGAATAAAGTACCGAAGAACCAAGTATTTTATTTCTTTAGAAATTAAATTTAAATTAATTATAAACATGATGTGCAAGATCATCTCTAAAGGTTTCGGGCCCCTTCCTTCATTATCTAAATCTTTTATTCTATTCCATGGAGACTGGTGTTCATTATTGTATTGATCCCAGAATAATCATTAATCTTGGTAAAAATTAAAGTTGGGCGCCGACCCAACTGCGCTTCCACTGCACCCAGAACCTACATGTCATATCCACAACACACACAATCATTATGACTTGAAACAATATGACACAAGTATATACCCAATATAGTTCTCTTTAAAATTAAATCACCCCTTATATATATTTAATAGATATTCAAGGTCTCTGCACAAGTATATATTGATTTCTGTAACTTAGATCAATTATATGATTAGATATACTATTACTTTACCAAAACCATGTAAATTATCACAATTTTATACTTAAAACTCCATTGTAAAAATCACTTTATCTGAAAAAAATTATGTAATGACCTATCCCTACTGTGATTCCCATTGAACTAGAAATGAGATTGAGTATAAACTCTCAAGTAATGTCTGAACTGATTCATCCTAACTGGATACCCAAGTTAATTCACAATAAGTCCTAAAGTGTTTTAACAGTCATCATAGGGTGGCGCAAGTGTCAAGGGAATCAAACAAATTTACATTAGGAATAATTTATCCTTAAAAATCAACACAAAACTAAACCACAGATTTCTATTAGAAATCTGGTGTGACGTGTCCATATATTGGACTTTACATAATGAATTGAAAATTAACTTTTAATTTAAATAAGACCAAATAATGGATAATCATCATAAACAATAAAAAACTCATTTTTTAATGATTAACAGTGTAGTGGTAACTACACATCCTCCCTGAAAGTGAACAAGGTCATGAATCACATTATCTAGAGTTCCCCTAGGTCATATCCATAAGGACAGAGAGATAAATTTGATAATTAAGTCTACTTTTGTAACATCCCAAGTAAGTAATGAATAATAGATATTTTTATCTATGTCTATTAATGAATTAGATAGTGTTTTAGAGACTTAAAATGAAAATAAATTCAATCTTAAGCATGGAATACACTAATATTTTTTAAAAGATTGTTTTACTGCCTTTTGATGGAAAACCTTTTTTAAATCTATATTTTGACAATTTTATAAGCTATGTTTGTCAAAATAAACTCATTCTTTATGATTGGGACATCAAAATTTACTTTGTGTGAATTTTTGGTATTTTTCTGACAATGTTCATTTTTTAATGAATAGTGAAAAATACTGCATTTTACATCAAAACTGCTTTTTAATCTAATTTATTTATATGATTAGATTATCTTTTGAATTGGTTTTAAAGTGAAATTAGAATATATTTTTACCATTTAATCCAATGGTGGTCGTTGGAATTAATTTCACTTTGAAATCGGACTTAAACTAGTGTCAATCTTTTGATACATTTTGTTTCATAAAAACACGCTATTTGTTTTGACAGCGGGAATTAATTATTAAATTAATTAATGCAACTTATATGTTTTGAATTTTGTAAAATAGACTTCATTTTTGAATTCGGAATATCAAATATATCTTAGGGTGAATTTTTGGTATTTTTCTGAAAAACTTCAATTTTTGATGAATAGTAAAATCACTAAGTGGTACTTATAAAAACTGATTTTTCGTTTAAATGAAATTTTACCACTTATGTGTTTTGAATTTCAAAAATATGAAATACATGGTTTTCATTAAGAAGTAAAATGTGATTCAATGAGATTAAAATAATATTTTGGTGAATAGTAACTTTTAAGTTCTTAATCGCGATTAGTGGTAATTAGTGTAGTTTAAGGTAAAAATAATGTTTTAATAATATGAGATGAGCTTGAAACATGTCCTACCATAATTGTATGTGTCATGGCCGACCAAGACAAGCCATGGGTCAACTTGGGGACCCCATGGAGCCACTTTTGTTGGGAAATGACATAAATAACTTTTTATTTAATGTTAAAGTAAAAATGACACAAACATGAGTTATGTTACTAAAACAATTTTTATATGGGGTTATACAAGTCAGATTTTTTACTATAAATATTAATTAGAAAGATAAAAAGATTTCATACATAATAGTATTTTTTTTACAATTTTTAGACATTAAATAAATTAAATTATTTATGACATCATGATGATACAGTGATGACCTCATTATTTAACGATTTAAATAAAATGGAAAGTTAATGTAAAATCTAAAACCTACACATGGCCAAAACCAATTGGATGAGTGGATTTCGAACCCTTATCACCTTATCATTTAATTATATCAATGTGGGACCTTTTGAATCCGAAACTCATTTTAAAATAAAGTAACTTATCTTTACTTTTCAAGAGTGCCCCTCCTCTCCTCTTATAAAAGGCCCCCACCTCTACCTCCTTACCCACACTCCCAAAGCCTTTGGCTCGGCCAAACCCTACCCATTTTGTCTCTAAACTTCCCTCTCTTACTCCTTGAATCCTCACTTTGGGCATAAGTCTTCCCAAGGAAGCTTTTGAGCTCAAACCAAAGGGAGTTACCCGATTTTAAGGTAATGTCTTCTTTTGAGTCCTTTTGTTTTATTTTGCTTCTCCAACCCCCTAAACTCTTTTTATTCTTTTCTTTTGTAACAAATCAAGTATCCTAAATATACTAGGATGTTTTTATAATAAGGATTCAAGCTACACTTACACACACCTACATCTAATGGTTAACGAACATACTGTTTCCGTGGATGGCGAATTTATGCCTCCCGAAACGATGATTGTTCAACATTCTTTTAACACATTCAAAGGTGGATATTAAGATGTCACTATATTTATATATGATATATAATATGTTTATGTTTTCCTTAAGCTTCTGTATTTTTAATTTTGGGCATACCTTTATGGTTTCCATTATGGGTAAACGCGATATCTTCATTTAAGGAAGTGCGGACTACCGCCCCCTCAAAGTGATTTGATTCATTAAATACAATATGTGGGACGTATAAAGGATGGAACTATGATATTATATATGATATTATACTGGAATTATAATATACCTTTATATAATTATGATTCCATTCTATAAAATACGAAATAGAAATGAAAGTAGCGTTCATGCGTACGTACGGCTTACCGTCTCCATGAACGGTGCATTTCATTTCTTACCTCTAAATGATTATATAATATTATAAATGAATGCATGTACTGGATATATATGACATATATGATATCTACATCATGAATAACATTATGGATATAATGGATACATGAACAACTTGTAATTATAAAGGGTTTATTTTTGACTCAAGTACCAATGATCGTTAAAACGACCGTTATTAACTTAAATTATTACATAGTGTTCATGACATGGAAATAAGTGATATAAAAGGAATAATGAACTTGAAAAAGGTTCTTAAAGAAGTAGAAATTAACTCAAGTTTATTATTCAGGACATTAAAGAACGATCGAGTCAAGTCGGACCCGAGGTATGGGACTTCGTCTCAATCTCCTTTCATTGAGGCATATTTTGTTTTATACACAACCTTCTTTTATACGGTGTACAAACCCCTTTGACTTTTACGTTTATCCAAAAGGAATATTTTTTATATGAAGAGTTTTACTAAACGATAAAAGGGAATGTTTTTGTCATACATATGCGGCAACAACGACTTCTCCGCCGCCGTGACTGTTATTTGAGTTTCGGCTTCCTCTACAAGCCATACCTTCTTTTTAAAAGAAAAAAAATACCATGTTTTAATTTTCTTTTATTTTGGTATTGAAAATGGTTTTCATAATGCTTTTATATCAATGTGTTGTATTGATATCTTGTGATTGAAAGGTGGAAATGTTATGTTTCCTTTATGCATGTTTTATGTGATACGATTATGTTGAGGTTCTTGGGAATTATTATGAAGACGAGTGGTTCCGTGATAAACTAAGGGCGGGCGAGCCCGATATAGCTCTCCAATGCATTGGGTAACGCGAAGGAGTGAAACGTTAAGGTTTCTCCGAAGAGATTTAGGGAATATACTATGATGGGTATTCCAAACGTAACCAAGAGGGTTACTCCCTACGTAAGGATGTTATGAATGCCTCAAGTTACCTTTATGTCTTATGATTTCTATGATTTATTCATGATTTGATGAGGTATGTTAAAATGCTTATGTTTATGGGTAAAGTATGATCTCATTCTTATGTATATATGTACCCATGTTTCCTTTCCATATTTTTATATCCCTTACTGAGCTTTTTATGCTCATCCCAAGTTTTTTTTGAAATGTTTTTCACAGGTCAAGGGAAAGGTACATGATATGATGATAGTGTCAAGGAAGTGTCAAGAAATAATCCATGTTTTATTTTAAATATGTTTCCATTGATGGGAATGAAGAATACTATCTTTATGTAACCACTTTGTTTATATGTGGAATGTATTGCAAGTTTTATGATCTAATTCTCTAAAACTCTAAACCCGAAAAGATCCTCAATGTGTAATCTTGTAATAACTCAAGATTAAGTAAGGTTTAAGGTTGAGGCCTTATAACTTTCATGACCATGAGAGGATAAGTATTGGTGTGTGTGTGTGCGTGATTCAAAAAACCAAAAATAAGTATCATGAAATTGAGTAGTTGTAAGTAAAAAAGGAGATGAGAACCATGAGAAATGTATCTAAAAGGTTTTAAGAGTCAATTGAGAGAATAGTGGGGATGATGGGATCAGTTTTTTTGGTCTATATTTCTTATGCATGAATTCCATTGTTTTTTGTCTAGAACAACCACTCTTTATTTCAAAGTGATATATCATGTCACTCTTAAGATTATTAGTGAAATAAAAGGTATATTTAAGGTTTATTGTGATAAATAAATAAAGATAATTAATCTTTTTATATCTATGATTAATATTTTCTTTTGACTCTTGGTACACCCCAATACCTTAGAAGTCTAATTCCCTACTTAAAGTGAAAAAAAAACTTGATTTTAACTCTTAATTTCTTCACACTTTCCCCTAAGATCATCTACTATTTAATAATACTAACAAAGAATTAACTACATAGTAAGAAAATAGATATAATTAAATTAATTAAATAATAAGAAATATTCCAAAACTACACCTCACATAAACCCCACTGGGTGTTTAGACACACAAAATCTTGTAATATAATCAAGAAAGAATGAGAAAAAGAAGATTCTATAATTATGATCATTGGTGAAGCTTCCTCCAATGTACAAATATCAAAGCTCCTAGATATCCTTCTCAAGATCAAACTACACACTACGGAAAAAATGGGTATTTGCGATGGGTTATTTGCGACGGGGATAAATCCCGTCGCAAATAGTCCCGTTAGAAACTTATTTGCGACGGGGAAATTTACCCGTCGCAAAAAGACTGGCGCGCTTTGCGCGCCAAATCGCGGGAAAGTTAGTTGCGACGGGCGGTTACCGCCCGTTGCAAATAACCGGCGGCAGTAAAAGCTATTTGCGACGGGAATATACCCCCATCGCAAATAGTATGTCGGCAGGTTATTATTTGCGACGGGTCTCGTCGCAAATAACTATTTAACTGTTGACCGTAATAAATGAGGGCTAAGGTATTTGCGACGGGATACCCATCACAAATAGACCCGTCGCAAATGATCTAACCTATAAATACCCCCCATCCGTTTTTTTTCATTCATTCTCAAACTCGATCTTCTCCTTCTCTCAAAACTCTATTTTTAGAGTTCATCGTTTCTTAAGTTTAATTTTTTTTCCGGAGTTGATATTGAAGTTTTCAACAACGATCAGAGATCAACCTCAGATCAATTTTAAAGGTATTTATGTTCATTTTAATTTAATATTTATTTTAAATTTTTTATTAGTTTCAATTATTCTTAATTAGTTGTAATTTAATTATGTTTAGATTGTTTTGTTACTTAATAAATTTAAATTATTAGTATTCATTGTTCATAGTTAATGGTACTTATGAATAATTAGTAATAATTTCCAATAAATAAGAATAAATGCTAATAATTAGTAATAAATACCAATAATTAGTAATAATTAACAATAATTACCAATAATTAGTAATAATTACCAATAATTACCAATAATTAGTAATAATTACTGATAATTACTAATAATTCGTAATAATTACCAATAATTAGTAATAATTTCCAATAATTAGTAATAATTTCCAATAATTACCAATAATTAGTAATAATTACTAATAATTAACAACAATTAGTAATAATTACTAATAATTAGCAATAATTAGTAATAATTACCAATAATTAGTAATAATTACCAATAATTACCAATATTTAGTACTAAATAGTAATAATTAGTAATAATTACCAATAATTAGGAATAATTAGTAATAATTACCAATAATTACCAATAATTAGTAATAATTAATAATAATTACCAATAATTAGCAATAATTAGTAATAATTACCAATAATTAGTAATAATTACAAATAATTATCAATAATTAGTAATAATTACCAATAATTATCCACAATTAGTAATAATTACCAATAATTATCCATAATTAGTAATAATTACCAATAATTATCCATAATTGGTAATAATTACCAATAATTACCAAGAATTACCAAGAATTACCAATAATTAGTAATAATTTACTAATTACCAATAATTATCCATAATTAGTAATAATTACCGATAATTACGAATAATTAGTCATAATTTACTAATTACCAATAATTATCCATAATTAGTAATAATTACCAATAATTAGTAATAATTAGTAATAATTACCAATAATTAGTAATAATTACCAATAATTAGTAATAATTAGAAATAATTACCAATAATTACCATTAGTTAGAAATAATTACCAATAATTATCCATAATTAGTAATAATTACCAATAATTATCCATAATTAGTAATAATTACCAATAATTACCAATAATTAGTAATAATTGGTAATAATTAGTAATAATTACCAATAATTACCACTAATTAGTATTAATTAATAATAATTACCAATAATTTGTAATAATTAATAATAATTACCAATAATTAGTAATAATTTATAATAATTACCAATAATTAGTAATAATTAGTAATAATTACCAATAATTAGTAATAATTACCAGTAATTAGTAATAATTATCAATAATTAATAATAATTACCAATAATTACCAATAATTACCATTAGTTAGAAATAATTACCAATAATTATCCATAATTAGTAATAATTACCGATAATTATCCATAATTAGTAATAATTACCAATAATTACCAATAATTACCAATAATTAGTAATAATTACCAATAATTACCACTAATTAGTAATAATTAATAATAATTACCAATAATTAGTAATAATTAGTAATAATTACCAATAATTAGTAATAATTAGTAATAATTACCAATAATTAGTAATAATTAGTAATAATTACCAATAATTAGTAATAATTACCAATAATTAGTAATAATTACCAATAATTAGTAATAATTACCAATAATTAATAATAATTATCAATAATTACCAATAATTACCAATAATTACCAATACTTACCAACAATAACCAATAATTACCAATAATTACCAATAATTACCAATAATTAGGAATAATTACCAATAATTAGGAATAATTACCAATAATTAGGAATAATTACCAATAATTAGGAATAATTACCAATAATTAGGAATAATTACCAATAATTAGGAATAATTACCAATAATTAGTAATGATTCGTAATGATTACCAATAATTAGTAAGAATTACCAATAATTAGGAAGTTGAATGGATTTCGATTTCACACACATGCATATGGGGAATCGAAAAAAACAATGAACAGTGGAGTTAGCTTGAGAGGATCTCATCATCGAGAAAATGAAGTTGACTTTTATGGCATACTTGATGAAATCATTGAACTCTGTTATCTTGGACAACATTACATAACCATGTTCAAATGTCGGTGGTTGGATACAGAGAGAGGCGTGCGTGTTCATCTAACTCATGGAATCATCGATATTAAATGTAAAAGTGTTCTTGCAGTAAATGAACCATTCTTATTGGCTCAACATGCACATCAAGTTTATTACGCAAAGTACTGTGCTACATCAAGAGACTTGACTGATTGGTGGAGTGTAATAAAAATCAAAATTTGAGACAATCAGTTTAGTCAAAGTGAATGTGCTTTCATTGATGTGCAAAGAATTTAAGTTTTTCAATAGATTCATCAAAATCAATCTTTTTTACAAAGAGACATGAGTATCGATGACGACACCCCACATTTAAGAGTCGGTGATGACGATGATGTTAATGATGTCACATATGAATTTGAAATGGTAAGAGATGAAGCAACTGGAACTCGAATGGATATTGATGATGTTGAGGAGGAATATGAAGATGACATTGACATATATGAAGATGATGATGAAGATGAACACTGATAGAATTCCATGGTAGTTATATACAATCATAATATATATATGTATATATAACAGTAATTATCAATTATTTGCTAACAACATTAACATTTTCTGTTTCAGATGGACGACGACACATTTCGTGAGTTGGCGGATGTTGACCTGCCTTTCGATGCTGATGAGTTGCTGGCAGATGACCCTCAGCCTACAGGCGCTCCAGGGAGTACGCGGAGGGGGCGCAGTCTTGCACGATTGATGATTCCTGACCCCATCCCCGAGCGACGTCCTTGTCTTGGGTTTGATCCACGCACACAGAGGTGTGATAACCTGTGTGATAATATGTGGATTTGACTAAGATTTCATTAATCTATTCACATAATAAATGTTTATTATTTTTACAGTTTTCCGCATATAGCAGTCGGACAGGGCAGTGCTATTTTGCACAACTATTTCTCTCAGCCGTGGACCACATGGGAGTAGATTCCCATTGATGTGCAACAGGCCATGTTCGGCCATTGGTTGGTACGTACGTAAATAAATAATTTTTATTTTGAAAATTATTTCATTTCTAACTTGATATTTTGATTTATTTGTAGGGTTTATGATATCCGATCGAGGATACCATGCGTGACGCCATCCACAAGACATGGGAGGTGGCCATGCATGATCACTTTCGTTAGTTTTTGCACAATTTAAGAAAAGCTACCACAAAGAAAGCAGGAGTGTTAGATTTTGACTAGTCATGTAGAGCACACCGACCAGAGTACATTTCATCCCATGTATGGGATGGATTATGTGCGCACTGGTTGAGTGGTGCCTTTCAGAGGAGATCATCGGTGGAGAGGCAGAATCGGGGGAGACAGGAGGTGACTCATCAAGCTGGGAGTCATTCTTTCAGTACTCATAGACAGCATCTGGTATGTACATTATTTATAAATATTTTATATAAATATAAATATTAAAAGTTTATTTTTTATTCTTATAGGCTGTCGAGCACCCCGATATTACGGAGTACGACGTATATCAGAGGATGTATAGTGATCCTGCTACTGGGGAGCTCAGAGGTGATCGTCAGCATCACATCATGGTCAGTATTATTTGTTTTCAAGTTTAAAAATTAACTGCATATAATATATTCACAATTTTAATTTTAAATTGCAACTACAGGAGTCATATGAGGCCACAGCGTCACAGACCCGGCCTGAGAGTCAGGCTGAGTCATCAGATCAGACCACTGGCTGTCAGTTTGATGAGGTGGCATGGATGCAAGCCACCCAGTATGCCTTCGAGAAGGGTCAGGTAGTTGGTATTAGCTCTCGACTGACTCCCGGAGATTATTATGGCAGTGCTGCGATGTCGGCGTCCAGCTCGAGAGGAGCTCATGCATCTTCTTCTGCTACACAGTATGAGGATCAGTTGCGATCTCAGACTGCACTGATAGAGAGTCTTCGACAGGAGTAGGAGCAGATGCATCAGCAGCAGCAGCAGCATGAGGAGGAGCGTCGACGCCAGCAGCAGTTGTACGAGGAGCAGATGAGTCGGTGGCAGCAGCAGCACCAGGAGAAGATGAAGTACATGCGCCGACTCACTCATGCTTTAGGGATGGAGTTTCCTCCACCAGCATCTGCAGATCCCCCCTCCCCCCCTCCTTCAGATTAGAGTTTGTTTTTATGTTATAAAGTTTGTTAAATCAAAATATGAATTTTTTTCTATTCGTAGTTTCTGTCTCATTATAAAATAGTAATAATATTATATTTTGAAATAAAAATATTAATATGAGTAATAATATAATATATATTTCATAATATTAAATTATATATATATATTAAAATTTTATAATATTATAATTTAATTATATTTTTTTGTAATATTTGAATTATTTTAATATTTGAATGTAAAATAATTCTATTATTTTTATATTAATTAAAATAACTTATTAATATTTTTTTTATTTATGAATTATAATTCTAATATTATTACATTAATTAAATCATTTTTTTAATATTCTATTATTTTTTATTTTTGAATTATAATTCTATTATTATTATATTAATTAAAATAATTTATTAATACTTTATTATTTTTATTTGTGAATTATAATTCTATTATTATATTAATTAAAATAATTTATTAATATTGTATTATTTTTTATTTTTCAATTATAATTGGATTATTATTATATTAATTAAAATAATTTATTAATAATTTATTTTTTTTATTTTTTTTATAGTATTTGAGACAGGATACTATGCCCGTCGCAAATAGTATTATTATTATATTCATTAAAATAATTTAATAATAGTTTTAATTTTTTTTAAAAATAGTAATTGCGACAGGCCCCGTCGCAATTACTATTTGCGACGGGCCCGTCGCAAATACCTGTTGTGACGGGCCCCGTCGCAATTACTATTTTAAATTTTTTTACAAATATATGGAGTAATATTTTCGATGGGAAGGATCCCCGTCGCAAATCATATCTTTAGCGACGGGCCCGTCGTAAATAATTGTTGTTGCGATGGCGTTTTCCGCAACGGGCGATTTGCGACGGGCCCCCATCGCAAAAGGCCATTTACGACGGGATCCCGTTGCAAATGACCCGTCGCAAATACCTGTTTTTCTAGTAGTGACATTATAACCAAACATGAACTCCCAATTCCTCTATCTACTTTGTGCATAGGATCTTCACTGTATAATTCTTCTCACCTTCTATAATTATTCCACATGGACAGTGAGTTTCAAGATTGAAGTTCCTAGGAAAGAATCACTCCACTGAGAATGGGGGTAGGAATTAGTGGATAGAAATTTTTATAATTTCTTATTTATTAAATCAACCTCTACAACCTAGTAAGGTTTAATTTTCTCATGTAAAGAGTCACAACCTCACTCATGTATGCAGAAAATAAAGAAACAATGAACACATAGATTTTTACAATTTCCAGACCCTTCCCAGGTGATCTACTCATTCTCATGGTTTTTTAGTTCCCCAACCATGGATTATTAACTATAATAAATAATAAATAAAAAGATTATAGTGTTGTAATAGAGTTACACTATGCTTATCTAGAGTCACATTGGACTACACAACTTCATAAAACCTTCATACAGAATATATAACCAAGATTATATATATTTTTTAAGTCTTGGTTACTTTATCAATTATAGAAGTAAATATCCCTCTTTGATCCTTCATAAATATTCAATAATTGTTTCTCACTCCATATAGGTTTGATTTAGGATTGAATCTTCTTTTTCTTCTCTAAAAAATCAACACTGTGAACTTTTCCAAAACCCAACCTATGAAAGAATTCAGTCTCAGTTCTAGGTACTCGCAATATCTTCATTTTAACCTTATTTCTCACTCCCCACTTTCATAACACCCATCATATCATCTTGTTTCCCCACATGGAATATCAATTTATTAATGGACCTTAATAATTGATCTTCATTCCTTCTTTATTAAGGGTTTAGAGTAGTTTTTTAGATATTTTAGGTCATACAAACACTTATGGTACATATATGACACATCATTGGTCAACTTGTAGGATAATTTGATATGGGAGATCTGAGAATATGTTGTGGTAAAAATAGATTTCATTGTGTCCTTTCATTAAATTTTCTGGGAAATTTAGTCTCACATTGGTGTGCTCAATCCTGTGTTATAGATCTAATTTATTCAGTATTTCTACCTTATATTTCACTAAAGTGTGAATGTATATTGAGGTAATGATGTTGGTTTTATTGGTATAGGAATAGCCTTGGGATATCACTTGACTCGAATTGTCTTGGTAATGAAACCTCAACCTTCTCAATTTTTGGATTCCAAAAAACATAAAATCATAACATGGATAACATTTACTTATATTTTTTATCTTGTATTGGACCCTAAAACTATGTTGGATCATGAGGATACTATACATTAACTTATATGGGACAACATAGGTAGCAAAAACTACTAAATTGTTTCCTCACACTATGTAGGTTTTGGAATAGTCTCGATAAATGGAAATAACATTCGTCGATGAGTGGACATAGCCTTAAAATGATAAAAACAAGATTATATTGGTGTCCTAGAATACTCTCAAGTTGAGAAGTCAGACTTAATTAGCCTTGTAACACTCTTAGTATCCTCTTTGAAACATTACATTAGCCCTTATGGAAACTCATGGTTTTTTGTAATAATATGTTGGCACATTGACACATTCTCAAATGATGTGTCAGGGCTACATTCTCCCCAAGATATAGTCTCAACCCCAAACTGTTACAATTATATAGATTTTTCTTTGTATAAAAACTATTTCAAAACATACAATTTATCTAAAATAAATAAATATTCAAATAAAATCTTTAAAGAATGAAAATCCATGAATGAATTTCCTAAATTAAGATTGTATTCACAAAAACTGTAAAAATTCTACAAACTACCCTTTAATATCTAAAAAAGAAAAATATAAAAATGAAACATGTAAAAAAACAAAAAACAATGAAATATTTTTTCAATACACATTCCCCCACACTTGATGAATTAATTTTCCTCAAATAATTTCTCTCAACATATTCCACAATTATCTCAAATCTATGAAAGTTTGATTCCTAGGTCATCGAATGTTAATGAAGAGTTTTTAGTTAAATTATTTCTTCAACATGAAACAACTTAAAATATCCCTATTATTCAAGTTCTATATCCACTGATTGGTTTCCCACTTCCTTTATATAACTAAAACAAAAATGTTATAAGTTAATTACCCCATTCTTCATATGGGTTGAATATTCCCCACACTATCCTTCTCTTTTAAAAATTAGACACTTTAATTTTTTTCATTTTTTAATCCATGGAATGTTCTTTACACTCATTTATTAGTTGTGAATATTCTTAAACTAAACCATCCTTCACAAAAATAATCCAACAAGTATAATTTTAATAGTCAGGGAATGGAAGAAGGATAATGTTAGCTGAATCTTATGATGTTATTTTACATTTTTCATGGAATTTATTTTTTACTTACACAACTTATACCTCATTATATTATAAATTTCAAGTTGGATACCATTTTCCAAATTTACCCTAATTGCAAAAGGATTATATGATTTACTTTTAAGTTGTTTCCTTGAGATTTTATTCTCCCATAATGCATGGTACACCCAAATTTGAGTTAAAATTCTAATGTTAATAAGCTAGATTTTTATTTCACAAAAATGTTTTCCTTTTAAACTTCATTTAATAATTTCATAATCAAAATTCTCAACATTTTTAAATTTACTTATTTTTTAGAGACCTGATGGATTGAATTCTCAAGTGTCATTCTAAATCAGTAGACACACCACACTCACAGACACATAGTTTTTTCTCAAAAATCAATATATAAATATCCAGGGTTTTTATATATAATATAAAAATTTTATTGAATAAAAGAGATAGGGTATTTATAATACCCCCTTCTTTAAAATATATCCATTTTTTGATCATTCTTTACATTTCAATTCAATATGACTAATCATATGTGTCCATTAAAATGTAATAAACACACTCTGTGAGTAAAATTATACTTATTCAAAAAAACTATTAAAATTAAAAATCTTTGTTTTCCTCCAAGGAGTGATTAGTTTATAGTGATCAACCTAAATCTTCAACTCACCAATCATCAGTTGGAAGAGTTGTGGATTTATTTACATTACCTTCTCAAAAATATAACTTCAATATTTTTCAATTCACAATAAATATTTATCAATCTTATCTAAATATTTTCATATCTCCAATAGTTTTTACTTAAACCACCTTGAACATTGCAAACCATGTGGATATAAGATTCCCTAGAAATAGATTCATCTTTAAATTGAATGAAAGGACAAGTTTTATTTCTTTTAAGTTATTCCTTTGAATCATTATGACATGGAATAGTTTTCCTTATCCTTTAAAATCCTTTGATTCACTTTGATTATATTATTATTTTCTCCAAATCATTTAAATCAACCACTTTATTCTCTAATCAATACTAATAACCTTCAATACCCAGAATGTCTTATTTTCAATATCTACTTGAAAAAAAAACATGTCTTACTGATAAAAATAAAATAAAAATACATACAAATAAGATTTTTAAAGTTAATAATGTATAAAGAAATAGAATCTTCCAACTTTTATGTGAAATATTTACTTAAGATACTCACTTTGTTTTCTAATATTCCCATAAAACCCTACTTTGTCATTTCAGTTTTTTGACTTGTTTATGGATAATATAATGTCCAAAGATTATGTGTAAATCTATACTTATTCGTGAGAATTATAAATTAATAATTCTAAAAGTTCACCCCATTATCAATGATGAAGGCTCTTGGAGCCCCATATCTATATAAGATGTTATTTCCCTAAAATTTAACACAAAAGTACTTAAATTACCAGGTAGAAAAATAGATTCAAACCATTTTGATACATGATCTATTTCCACTAGGTATATTTATTCCAATGATATTTTAGGAATGGTACCATAAAGTCCAATCCCCATGCATCAAATATTTCTACTTCTAATATGATTGATTAAGGAATATCTTTATTTATCCCTATATTTAAACTCATTTGAAAACTGTAACAATTATTGATAAATTCACTTGTATATTTGAATAGTGTATGACAAAGGAAACCATTCTGAGTCACTTAAAAACTATTTTTATATTCTTATAACATACACCACATGGAATTGTGTGTTAGTGGTTAAGGATTGACGTTACATCTTCTTCTGGGACACATATTATGAGAATCCCATCAACCCATTTTTTTATAGAATTGGAACCCATATATAACACTTCACATATACCTCAAAAATTTTCTTCTAATTACCTAGTTGTAATGTAGTTATAAAAAAATAATAATATCATAGAAATCCCTTAGTTTTGATTAAAAATTGTTAATAATTTGGAAACTCTTCCTTGATTGGATAAATAGGATATTACTTTAAGTCTTCAAGTATAAACAAGTGAAACTTCGGGAAAATAACCTTTCAATGGTGCTTTTTTAATTTTAATGTCAGGATTCAATGTGATGTTTATGTATATATTGAAAAAATATTGGTTTTCACATATGTTTTTTTAGAACCAGTATTGAAAGTTATTAAAATCACATATCATAAGTATTTAAATGTTAATTTTTAATAAAACCAACATTGAAAGCCCTCAAACATTATTTTCAATGTTAGTTTTCTATAAAACTAGAATTCAAAGAGGCTTGAAATGTTGTTTTTAGGAAAAAAATGTTGAAATATTTGAGAAAATTCTTTCAACGTCAGTTATTACTAAAATAAACATCAAAATTTAATAATTTATTAAAAAAATATAAAATACATTATACCAAACCTGTATCATAGAAACAAAACAACACAAAAATAGTACAAATATTAGTGGAAAAACTAATTGAAAATGGTGGTTTAAGTCATTTGGTGTATACAGTGAAACATCATCAACATAAATTTTTATGAATTTAAAAATACAATATATTTTTTAGAATTATTAGTGTTATAATGAAACTAGGATTTTAAAAATATGTTGTTTTTATGGTTTTGATTATCTCATAAATGAAACTTAAAACA
Source organism: Viscum album (assembly GCA_963277665.1). NCBI lineage: Eukaryota > Viridiplantae > Streptophyta > Magnoliopsida > Santalales > Viscaceae > Viscum > Viscum album. Next base: position 1,495,695,686 of record OY728155.1, on the reverse strand, counting down.
TAATAATTATATTAAACACTTCCTTTTTTATGATAAAACTTCATTTATGAAATAATATTTTTAAATTAAAACACCATATATGTAAGAAAAATTATTTAGTCACTAATATAATAATTATCTTCTTGAACATTCACATAATTATCTGTTTTTAGGTCCATTATTGAATAGTGGACCTGGATAAACTTAATCCATGACCAACTATAATTTCAAATATTAATTATCAAAAAATATAAAATATGAAAATATTAATAATAAATAACTAAAAAATAAAATAAGTCTTAATCCTTTAAAAAAAATTAAAAATTCTTCAAACACTACCCAATAAAGAACATTATCAACATGTATTTCATTCATATGGGAAAAATATACACAACATCTAATGTACACTAAAATATAAAAAATACAGCATTAATTATAGTATAATGAATAACAGTTCATAATTATATATGATTTCATACTTCTCAAGGAATGGAAGAAAGTAATATGCAATCTGAATGTTTTTTAATCTTTTAGATGTATATTGAATTTTGGTACACTGGATTAAGTATTTTATAGCTGATAAAATATATCTTAGATCCAAAAAACCATAAACAGAAGTGTTATCATATTATATGCAAATAGTGTGGAGATACCTGATTAGAATAGTAATAAATTAATTCAAAATAACATATCTTTACTTAAGGAAATTAAATTTATAAATGAAATGTTTTTACATGGAAAAAATTACAACACAAGTATAGTAATCTCCTTATCCTTTACAACATCAATGATGTTGTTTTTAAATATATTTAATATATAATCTATTCTAAAAATATCAACAGTCATAAAAAAAGTATAATAATTATCTAATATAAAACAAATATTTGCAACTTTGTTTCCCCATCAAGATCCTAAAGAGTATCTAAAGGTAAAAGTTCCTAAAATTTTCCCTTCATTTTCAATGATTCCATCAGTTTCAAATAATCTTATATAAGGTAAGGGTAAGAAAAAAAATTATAAGTAATTTTGATTTAATAGTAAATAAAAAAATAAAAAAATAATGTATTCCTCATATGTAAACTGATAACAAAGACTACCTAGGTAAAGTAAAAAAATGACCAATACTCTATCCAACTATGTTCATGTCCTTAGTAGGTAGGGGCATTGTAGAAATTGGATAAATAATATCATTTACCAATATCATTACCTGACTTGGTTGCATAAGTTGATGATGTACATAATCCCGTAAATGATACATAACCTTATATGCTATAATATGTATATGGGGATCCTCTTCATCCAAATCACAATACACATTTGGGTCTCAATAATGAGGTGGAGGATTTGGGTAGGAAGGTTGTGTTTGTCTCACCATTTTCACAAATATATCATACACATATGATTTGATACTATATTCTATTAACTTATTCAACTATCAAAACTCAAAATTTAAGGAATTTATTGCTTACTTATATGATTCATCCTCTAATTCTATATTAGGGTAGCCAAAAAGTTTTCTAATACTGATACCATCCTCATATCCTTTAACGTGGCTTAGGTGTTCCAACCTTCCTAAAGTATTTATAAGAATATTCATCCGACCCTCATGAATAAAGGTCACATGGGTCTCTTTCTCCACAATAGAGTCCTGAAATAATATTTTCAAATTTTATATTAGTGATATGAATTTACAAAATAGTAATATTAAAGAAAAATAATGATCAATTACTTATAATATTATCATTTACTTATTTTTTTGTATTAATAATAAAATTCCCCCTTTGTGTCATTCCCACCCTTTTCCATTTTTCATGATGAGTGGGAAGAGATAGAGAGTCTTATTGGACCTCTTCAGAGTCACTACTTAACTTGGATCTTAATTCATTAATTTTTTCAGTAATAATTAAATCCTCTAATAAATGATATCATCCACATGATAATGTATGAGGGTATAAATTCTGAGACTGTATCTCTTGGTGAGATCTCTTAGAGGATTGTTACATAAGAACAAATTAATAAGTTATCAATTAATTAAAATTAATTTTACAAGTAAATTTTATAAAAAAAATTACATAATATAAAGGATTTCTCCCACCAACTAGTGATAAACATCTCTCATGTCTCCATATCTATAAACTCATACTTAAGGAATGCATAGTGATTTTGTTTACTCCCAAAAATAATAACATGAGTCAACGTTTTCTTAAAATATCTATGTCTGGTTGTCATAAAGGATAGAGACATTTTTAATTACTTTTTTCCCTTGAAAGTATAATTTATTCTATAATTGAAGAGATTAATTATTATTCATATGAAATGTATAATATATAAACCATTGGAAAACTAAATAAATAAGTTTATAATTTTTACCATTATGGTCTCCCATAACTAAACTTTGTTTTGGTCGATTGATGCTCCTCCAACCAGGTAATAAATTACTTATCCTACAACAACTTTTCATATCCAAGTAACTCCTAAACTTCTTGGAATATGGTCTAATAGGGTGGTTGTTATCATCAAACTCAATTACCTACCTTTTCTCTCCATGTGCAAGTGAAATTTTTGGTAAATGTGTAATCTCATGCCAACCAACATTAGGTACAATCCTCTCTAGATAATAAGAATAGTTTCACATAATTTCAAGAAATATAAGTTTATTTTTATTTAATAATTTAGTTATTAAATATATATTTATATAAATAAATGTACATAACTCTGTTCAAATACCTCCTTGCTTATAATTTAGAATTATTTATGCTACTTCAATGGAATTTTTTGTACCTTCATTTTATTAAAATTTCATAATTGTTTTAAATAAAAAATTTATTTTTCATAATATAATGTAAAACACTAAATGTTAAAATTTTGAAACAATTTTTTTTTACAAAAACTAATGAATATAAAAAATAAAAAATGAAATAAATAATTATCATCTAAAAATGTGTAATATTATGTACCTGTATTTGATTAAAAATAAATAAATTTTATAAGTTAAAATCTTATTTTTCTTAATATGAATAAAATTATAAATATTTTTTTGAATAAAAGTATTGAGGTAAAAATGAAGAATATAAATAAAATAGTAATAAAAAATGATGAATGAAAACTTTTTCAACCAAAAAATAGATACCGAAATATAATGAATGTAAAAATCATTAAAAAAATGGAAAGAATGATCAACATTGATATATTTAAATAAAAAATAAAAAATATATTTTTAACTATGAAAGTTTCACAAAAATATATATATTTACCTGATTAAAGAGAGTAATGGTGTATTTTTCATATCCCTTCTACATAATAATTTCATGTTACATAAACAACGTATACATTATAATCATTTTTATCCTCGGGTAATTGTGTAATAGGTGAAGTAATTTCATATAAGTCCTCAATATAATCAAAATCCTCATCACCCAAATGAATTTTTTACCTTTTAAAATAAGAGACCATTGATAATTTGATGGGTCAACAATATAAAATATTTATATTTCATGTGTTGTCAAAATAAATTATTCCTCTTTACAACTAAAAATTTTCAAATCAAAAAGTGTAAATCCATAATAATCAGGTATCACCCCACTATTATTGTCATCCCATTTATACTTAAAAACTAGTAATTGAAATTTAGTATAATCCATCTTCAATATATCCTTAATAACTCCAAAATATGTTTTTGATACAAAAATTTGGTTTTTATCTTTGGCATTCAAAAAATGCATTCTTTTATCGATGGCCATTACTCCTCTATTTTGAATGGTTCTATTATCATATTGTTTTTTGTAAAATGTGGAACCATTAATTTCAAAACCTAACCATGTGATCATATTAACACTTGGTCCCCCTACTAACCATTTCAATGTTTTTTATGTGGATAAATCAGTTTTTTGATCCATTAATATTTGATGATATATATGATTAAACCTCACTTATGTTGTTAAAAATGTATAAATATATATACATCAATCAATCACATGGAATTAAAATTACCTTTAATACACAAATCCATTTACCTTTACTATCAACTATCAAATGATGAGATATAGAGAGACCACTGTGCTTTGATTTATAAAAATAATCAGTAGAGAACTCAATCACCTCTTCTGATATATATTTTTTGAATAATAGAGGCTTTAGTCAATGCATATTATTAACATATACCTTATAAATTTTCATATATCTTTCAAAATTATACATACAATATAAATAAACAGGACTATATATTCTTATCGTATGTGATAAATGAATCACCAGATGATCCATTATATCAAAAATGATGGTGAAAAATAAATTTCTATTAATTTTTTTGAGGATATCTTCATTGATAAGTATTGAAAATATACCACATAATGAAATCGATAGAATATATTGTATCAATACATGAAAATAATGATATTTTATACCTATTAACTTTAAATCATTTAATGAAACTAAATTTTTCACTTTTAAAGAAAACATGTTGGGTACTTTAATTATATGAAAACATTAAAAAAATTATTTCATCACTCCTTCTTATTATGTGAAAAGATTAAGGTAAATATATTTGGTTTCATCTCATAGTGGGAGCTAAATCCAAATTTATTTCCATGGATATTTATTCCATTATTTCATGCAATCCATATTTTTTATTTCCTTTTATGTCTAAAAAAATTTCAATCAAACTATCACATATGCTTTTCTCAACATTCATAATGTTAATATTATATTTTACCTCTAAAAATTCTCAATAAGGTGGATCAAATAAAATGGAATATGTCTTCCATGTATTTATTTGGAAACCAAAACATCATTTCTTTATAAATGTGACATAGATGTTTTTCATCTTGTAGGAATACTCTTTATCTAAAAATGGTTGTGGGGGAAATCATACTATTTTAAACTATTAAATGACTTTTTAAATATTCAATAAGGACAAATCATTTGAGAAAATATATAATTACGCATGTACACTATCTTTATTCTATTCTATAATTAATGATATGAAGTCCCCTCTTTGAAAATTAGAAAATATTTATGCCCCTTAACATTATATCTAGATAAGATTTCATACACATGTGATTCATTTTTTCTGAAAATTATCAAAACCCACAAAATAAAATACCCTTTTTTATAAGCATAACATAATATAACAAATTTCTACCATGTAAAATTCAAATCATTAGTCAATGAAGATAGATAAACATCAATATAATTTCAAAATAAATTATTTTAGAAATCATCAAGCTCATAATAACATATTTTCTATTTATACATATATATAAAGAAATTTTTTAAAAAATAAACATAATAGGCCACAAAATATATTGGATACTAAGGCATAGATATGGATTCATTCCATCTGTGTATAGTACCATTCTAATATTTCTATCTATATTTCCTAAATCTAGAAATTTCTAATCAATTATCTTCTATTTTTGTGAATCAGTAGGTTGATGCAGGTTTCCATCAGAGATGCAATAATCTATATTTAATCATGGACTATTTATATTATTTGAATTTTAAAATATATACTTTAAATAAGGAATTATTGTAATATACTAGATTTATTTAATATAATGTTTGGTGGCTGTTATTATCACACCCATATTTTTGCATTCACCCATTTTTTCAGTTAATTTTTGGATCTTGTTTTTTCTCTCAAGTTATTGGTGTTCCAAGTTTATTTTTTGAGATTTTATTTTGTTTAGTATTGGTCAAACATTCATTCATTAGTTTCCCCATGAGTTGTTGGTAAATATTTTATTTTTTGGTCTTGGAAGTAGGTGGTGTATGGTTGACACACAATTAGGGGAAAACATGTGACATACTCTAAGAACCCATGCTAGCCTTTGGATACCTCTAGATAGGGGTGTACAACACACACATGGTTGGGAAAATTTTATAGAATCCATGCGAATAGTTATACTATTTTTGATAGAACCATGTTGCACAGTTGACGCATGGTTTACCAAATCATGTGAAAAAACCATGTGAAGTTCCCAGTGTGTCCACTAAGGGGCCCACGGTTGGTGCATGGTTTGGGAAACCATGTGGCCTAACAATCCATAGTGTCCATGTCATTAAAAATGTGAAATTACACCTCTTCCCTCTTTGGATTTTAGTACCAAATAGCCTCTACCCTTTCTACTATGGTTCATGTGACCCAAGGGAAGCCCATCTCTTATTCTTCAAGGCTTTACTTCCCTACCATGGTGTGAATATAGGGTTTTATTCATGGTTTTGGATATATTTCTCAAGGTATTCTCTTCTTCTCTTCTCTCTCCCCCTTTTCCTTTGATTACCTCTTGAGTTCTTATTCTCCCTTGGTCATGTGCATCTAGGGTTCATGTTTAACTTGATTTATGTTGGGGGTTTTGTGTGTTTAAGGATCCTCTTGGTTGTTCTTGTCTATTAAAACCTTTTTGAGGTGGTTTTAGGTGTTTTTTGTTGAATCACCGTGAGTTTGAGGTAAGTTTCCCTTTTCACTTCCCCTTTAAATTTAAGAATTATTGGTTTAATTATTTTCACACCTTCCTTATATATTAAATATTGATATCTAATTTTTATAATAATTTTTTATGTGAAATTATGTGGTTTTCATAATTGTTTTGAAGTATATGGTGTTGCTTTAATGAGTTGTGCATGCCAAGTGTCTGATAAATTACCCAGTTGGATTTTTTAAGTAGATTATGATTTTTAAAGCATGGTTTGGCTTTGTAAATGTATTTTTGTCATCTAAAATGGTGGTTTTGGTTTCTCAAATGGATTTATAAATAGTATTCCATATGAAAGCGGCGTACGTTTGGTTCTTTGAAAATGGTTCGACATGCGATGGAAATGTGTTGGTTTACTTTTGGAAAAGGGTGATTTCTCAAAGGGTGTTTGAGGCCCATTTGGCACTTTTATGAAATTTGTAGTCTTGAAAGCTATTCTTGAATAATTATCTTACCTTTTCTATATTGAGTGTTATGGGAGGCTCATGCTGAGAGACTCTCTTTTGTTTTAATGGATGAAAGGAAATATATTGTTCCTTAGGGTGACTTGGGGGGTGACTTCTTATATGAATTGCTTGTGTGTGATATATGTGCTTGTGATTGGATGCTTGATTAGAATTGGTTATCACCCTCCTTTTATTTGTGACATGGGAACCATGAATATCTAGCATATTTTAAGTGAACGATTGTTTCACTAGATTATGATTGCGCTCTGGATAGTGGTCCATAGCTAGGGTTTTGTTTTGTTTTTTCTTAAAATGGGAAAGTGACCCTTCTTTAGGCTAGGTAGGGTAAGACCAATCATGTGGGTGGATTTGATGTCATTGGGTAAGTAATGACTTCGAGATGAGTCACATGTATAGTATGTTCCAGATTATCCAATGAGATCCTAGGTTATCCCATGTTTTCGAGAACTTGGTTGTTTGTGTTAGATGATTGAGATGCTTTCTTGTTGGTTACTTTTATGTGTTATTTTTCCATTTCCCTATTATGTGATCATTTTTGTTGATTTATTGTTTGATACTCCTATTTGTTAAAAGTGATGTATTATATTTAAAAGGTTTATATAAAATGTTGTAAAAAATCATTCCACTCCCGTCTTCCTTTTTTTTGTGAAAATTTTATTCTTCTTCCCTAAAGCATTAATGGTTTCTTGTTGGAGAAGATTTGGATTTAAATGAAAAAGGTCAATGGACTGTGTTTGGTTTTAAAGTGGAAATTGTGTGTGAAAAACCTAGTTTTTGTATATTGTATTTCAAAACTGAAGTTGATGTTTATTATATTTAAAGGAAATTCATTAGGAATAGATTTGTTCAGGAATAACTATTATGTTTTAATACTCATGCCTATAGTTACTTATTGTTTTTAGCTTCTGATGTAGGTTCTATCTTAGGTCCGATCACCATGGGCGATGGTTGGATATAGATTGGAGAGTAAACCTCAGGTTCATATGAATACTTAATGGTCATCAGGTTCAGTTTAGGGTTTTTTTTGAGAAGTTTGTTGTATTTTAATTTTATATATAAATGATGTTGAATTTGGACATTTTATTTATTTATTAGGCTGATCTGTTTACTTCCCCTAGTTTATTTTATTTATTTTGGGAGAAATAATTCTACTCGTTACTTTATTAAGGCCCTAGAACTAATTTCTAGCCTATGGGGATCAAGAACACCCTTCAGGACTTGTCTTGGGCTGGATTGGGTATAGGTTGGATGGAACTCTGGCATGGTGTGTGAAAAAATGGCATGGTTCGTGATAGTTCTTGATAAAAAATCATGGTTGTATTTTTCTTTCATTTTATATTGTGATGTCCAAAGTTTTGTAAATTATGATAAAATTTTATATTCCTTTTTATGTAGATTATAATAATTGGGGTAATCATATATATTTTTCTACCAAAATCCCCTTGGATATAATATTTTTTCATCATAATTGGAATGTGGAAGCACATTATCTTCTAAAAGTATCTCTTAAAAAACTTTAATTAATTAAATGAAATTTTTATCACTCCAGTCATTTATTTATTTCAAGTTAGAAAATATTACCACTGATGAAAACACAATAAATTTAGTGTAATATAGAAATATTTATTTCTCATAATCTTTATAAAATCATTCAACACTTATTGTTTTTCAATGGATTCAACACCTATAACATTAATTAACTCTTTAAGGTGATAATTTGTCTCATGTTGAACATATTCATCATCATTAGATCTTTAATTTTATGTTACTTCACTATGCCAAATACAATATATATAATTATGATTAAAACCATTGTAAATTAGATAGTCATTGATCTCTCTATACCTTAATTTTTACATAACCAAACACTTCATACATGGATATAAAATCAAATCATTCTTTTCAATATTTTTATAGAAAATTCTAAAAAAATTCAATCCCTTTATCATATTAATCACTGGTTTTTCATGAATTTATTCAATTATGATACATTAATTACCTAAAGTCACAGCATAATAGATGAATAAGTTAAAACATATAAACATATAAACATATATATATATACATTTTAAACATATAATCATATAAATATATAAAAATGTATGAATTTAAAACATAGATATTCAAATTATATGTACGAAAATAAAAAATATAATATATAATATCATAAAGTTATTACTTTAAATATTCTAAAAAAAAAACAAATAAAACATTAACACATAAAAAATTTATTATTGGTAAGGATTCCACTGAAAAATAAATTATCTCAACAAAAATTAATATAATTTTAAAAACATAATTTTTTTTCAAAAACAAATTATAATTTACAAAAAAAAATTTATAACAAATTTTTTTTAACCACAAACAATTTTAACCATAATAAATTTTAACCACAAAAAATTTAGGTTCACAAATGATTAAAATTAAAACAATTAAAACCATAAAGAAATATTAACTATAATTTATGAATAAAAAAAATTATAATCACAAATAAATGACAACTAAAAATTAATTATAACTCAAAAAATTATAAATCACAAAGATATACATATAAAAAATATGGATTGATATAATTTATAATTAACAATGAATTAAAATATCTTTTAAAAATACAAAATAAAATCTGACCTATAAAATATAGAGATACCGAGTGAAGATCCTTGATAAAGAGACAAAAAATATTGATTGAAGAATTTAAAATTTAAACTAGTAAATTAGAAGTTTGGATGAAAATTAATTTTTTATTTTTACAATTATGTAATTAAAACAAGATAAGTGGAATACAACTAGGGTGGGAGGAATTTCCAAGGGTAGTGGAATGACAAAAAATCAGGGTGAATGATGCAAGATATCAGATAAACCATTTATACTACTATTGAATCTATATAATAATGAAAATAAAAATTTATTCATATAAAAATTGATACAGATAATACATCAATTATGAATATAGATAAAAATACCAATAAAAAATCTATGATTGAATGCAATTATGTGGAAGAATCTTTAAAAAAATATTAGTGATAGTGATTGTGGAAGTTAATGTAAATATGTGTAATGTGATGCCTACTGGGTCAAATTTATGTTTCTTTTTGGGGTTTATTTTATCTATTTTGAGTTTCTATAGGTTTTTGAGTGTCAGGTATCAAAAAATGGATGTTTTAGGAGAAACTGGCCTGGAGCACGATCTATACACAGTTAGTACAAACCATGAGGTAACCATGCGACATGGCATTGTTGGTTTATGTGTTGATTTAAACATTTAGATTAGGTTTTTTCCAATCATATTAATTTTCCTAGGAAACCATGTACTATAGTTTTCAAGGGACAATATCCACCACATGGTAAGCGCATGGTTTTCCTAACCATTCTTCTTAACTATGTGACTAAGTCTAAACTTATTAAAACTATAAATTACCTCAATGATCTTGGTCATTTTTTAGTCTAATATCCTCATAATCTTTTATTTTCTAAAAACATCACATTCATGATGCTCTATAGAACTCTCTCCTTGATTACTCAGTAATTTTTAATTGATTTTGGTGGATCTCTTCAAGGCATGTTCATATTTCCTCTCGATTTCTCCAATTTTATCTAGATCTATCCTGAATTTCTTTTCTCCTAGATCTGTTAGAAACTAAATGGGTTGTAATTTTCATATTTAGGGTATTGAGTGGAAAATTTATGATTTTCTTTATAGATCTACACTTATGAGGACCTGATATCTGTTTCCCATTGTTGAATTCGAATGTTTCCTTCATTGATGAGGTATTTTTCTATATCCAATGAATTTTTTCCCATGTAAAAATTTAATGTTCTTATGAAATGATTGGTTTGATTTTATTAAGGGATAAATTTAAATCCATACTTCTACATGGTCATTGGGGGTGATGGAAAATGTTTTAAAATAGGGTTTTTTGGCCCCTCCCCCAAAGGTGAAACAACTCTAATTTTCCATGTATTGCATTTGGATATTATATGGATTATTTTTGGATCCAAGTATTGAGAAAAAAATATATTTCAAGGCCCAGTGTGTCTGGAATTAATTTTTGAAATATATTTAACATATTAATATGAAAAACATGCAGTTTTCCTGAAATAGTGGAATAAACCTCAAATGATGGTTCGAATTAGAAATATGAGGGTTCTGTTGTTTTTAGAATATGGGTTTTACCCTAGGCGTGACATAACCTTTATCGATGTAGAGTGTTCATGAAATATTTATCATGGACATGAATTAATAAAATAAAATAAATAAAACAATTTGTTTTATTTGTTTTGATGTAGAAACTGACCTCTTCTATTTAAAAAAAGTTATTCCTTAAGCCTATAGTTATATGAATAACCCAGGGATCAATAGAAGACGATGGAGAGGAGTCTATGGGGATGGTTGGCAGATGACATCAGATTAAATCGGAACAAGGATTGTGAACCAATGGATTTCATGGATCTCACTAATTATAAAAATGTAGAACCATTCATCATTAGCGATTTATCCAACTCTATGTTGGATATTTGATTTGTAATTTTACAACCCATTATTTTTTCCATTTTGAATGTAGATCAATTCTAGGAATAAGAATTGATTCGCACATTAATGGTTGATTTTTTTATGATAGATTTTTTTATTCAGGGTTTAAATCCCTATTTTTTCATCCAAATATATAACAAAATATCGGTGCTGAATGATATAAGGTTGATGTTCATTCCTCGCAAGTTGTGGAATATAGATTTCTCCCCCTTTTCTTTGCACGTTCATCCTATATATTTTCTTTGTCTTGTGGTTTGACAATTACATGGTATTTGATCAATGTGAGGTGGTTATTTGATGCAGTGAATCAATATTGTGGGTGTAGTTCATGATCAAGGCTGTGATTGAGGTGCAACGAATATGGAGGATGATCAGAGGTGGATCAGAATGGATTGACAATACCTATTCATCCCGTGTTCAAAGGTGCAGTTACGTACATAATGTGGGGGTGATTCCTGAGCATATTTGAAGCCCGAAATCCTAATATTCAGTGATGGGAGTGTTGGGTGACCCAGGATATATGTTTTAAAATGATGACAATGGTGACAGAAACACATAGGGTGATGCAGAAGAATAACCAGTGGGATCTATAAATCCAGGTTACAAGGATGGTAATCCTAAATTACACATCATGTGGGACCCCTTAGCTATGGTGATAGGGTTTCTATGGAGAGTTAAATATCATACACCATGTGAAAATATCACACATCATGTGACCCTTTCACACACCATGTGACTTGTTCTAGGTGGCTCAGTGTATAACTCAGATGTAACATGGGCATGGGTAAGCTGAAGTACACAGACACGGCTAGAGTACATGGACATGGTCTGGTGCACACAAGAACGACCATATGGCATGGGGAGAGTGTCGGGTGATCTCTACATGTCGTGTACTATTCCTACACACTATGTATATGGATATTTACATCTCATGTGAGGTAGAACCACAAGGGAAGACCAATGGCTGATTTTACATGTCGTGTACCCCTTTTGGGGTTGTTTGGATACCTTCGATTCTTCATTTTGGACTAGTATTGGTTGATTGTGTTCCCTTGATCTATCCCCTCAAGGGTATAGTGTGAAATTACATCCACATATCGCGATTATGATCCATTCTAGAAGATGAGTCTTAGATAGAGTTTTTGTTGTACCTCCATGATATTGGAGTGTGATCCTCTATCATTTTAGACTCTATATGGGGTTTGTGGAATCATTGTGAACCTCCTTGATCAAGGTGTTGATCCTCCATCTAACATTATATTTCAAAAGGGTTCAGGGAATCGTTGGAGTGTGATCCCCTGCATAGCTGGTTGATCCAGATTCGATTCATGGTGTCCCCTAGAGGTCCTAGGTGTGATCACCAATCAAAGTATTAGGTCCTTAGAGACCAGTGATATTTCTTGAGTGGGGATGAATGATCATGACCTCTTGGATGAGTTTGCTTGGTGATAGCATGGTTTATGGAATGAATTCTCCTGGAACAAACATCGTTTTGATCATAATCCTATGGATGAAAGTTGGTTGTGACCACCTAGAGATGTGGTGTACTTACTAATTATATATGGGTTTCTTTTTATCAATTAGTTGTTATATATTTATTATGAGTTGACTATTATTGATGATTCATGTTTAGTGTTTTTGGGGTGTCCTGATGGGTATTGTCATAATCAACCCTCTATGGGATCTACACACACATGTCATGTCTTATGTAGAAGAAAACCCATTTGACGATCTCCTAGGAGGGTAGGTAGATAGTGGAGCATAGTTTGAGCTTGATAGTCTAAGGTGTTTTTTGGGTGGTATAATTTGATATTACTCCTCACCCATAGAGAAGGTTGGACTCTAGAGTTTTTTGGATGGATTTTTATTTGGAACCCTTTATTACTTCTAGTACTTTACTATCATACTCTGATTAAGGGATCGTAGATGTATGCATGAATTTATTTCAATTTTTTACATTTCAGCATTGTATGGACTTAGAGATGTCTGTGTATAGGTATATTAGGTGAAGGCCTCTCATGTGTGTGTTATGCCCATTCAGCGCTAGTCACTATCCCTTATACTATTAGAGGTGGTCTTGGGGTAGTCACAGTTTGAGTCCCGTTGAGGTTAGGTCATGACAGAGTGGTAACAAAGGAATTGGTTCTACCTTAGGACCAGATTCTGTTAGATTGGTTTGGGTTTTATGGAAGCAATTTTTATTGTGTAGAATTTAGCTTTTAGTCTAAGGACCCCAATTTTTTTGTAGTGGATGAAATATCCATACAACATAAATCTAATCAACTTTATTTTAACTCATTAAATTTAGGAATTGATTATAGGGAAAATATTTGTGCATTAATCATATTGTAATTGGTTGTAGTTTCCATGTCCTTCTTAATTCATCTCCCCAGATATACTATTTGATCCTGGAACATCTTGTTTATTTCAGGATTCTTCCATGAGGACATCCATCAAGTATTCCACTATGTGATCATGAGGATGATCCAATGAGTGAAGAGGATTCAGTATAGGGACATATAATAGATATAGAGACTCTGTGTAGTTTACCAGCTATACCATCATGTGATGAGTAGAAGTGAGCACTGAAAGTTCTAGTTGAAGATGTACTTAAGATGAGAATGCTTTATGAGATTCATATGTAGTTACTTATAAGGTTTGGGGAAAGACAAACCCCCATGTGACTAAGGACTAGCTAGAGGCAGTCACTTGAGCTTTCCACCTTGTGGGGACACATGCAGATCAGATGGGGGTCCTCACAATGAGTCTTATTCAGGGATATTTTGAACATGGTGTATTTTAGTGACTCATTCATACGATGAGATATATCTCTCCTAGTTAGAATTTGAGCATCTATTTATGGAGGAGTTTTATCTGGCCAAATTTTAAATAGTGTGCATCTAAGATCTTTGGTATCTATAGCAGGGAATATGAATGTTGAATATTATTTGGAGAGGTTTACTAATCCCTCACGATAATCCATATAAATGGTGTATGATATGTTTTTTAAAGCATGAAACTTAGATCAGGGATTGAATCGATATATTAAGGCTTCAGTGATATATCTTTGCATTTCAACCAATTTTGGTGTGTTTGAGTAGGCCTCAGTAGCGGACAACTTCATGGAAGAGTATGTGTCAATAGTGTGTACTGGTAGGCGGAACCCAGGATCTAAGACCTTAGTAGAAGATATCCAATGGTAGTATCAATGATCTAGGCATTCCAGATGATTTGGGAGAAGATATCATGACATAGGATTAGATGTTCAGTGATCACATGATGGATTGAGTTATCTGAGGGAGAGGAAATGTTTCTCTGGTGATGTTTGAGGACATATTTCATGGGATTGTTCAACCCGTCATATAACTAATCAGGATATGGTCGAGGGAACTCCAAGGTAGAAATATAGGTAGGATGAGGGTGTTATAAAATGTGGAATATGTGGCATAGAGGTTGGAACACCGACTTGGCTTTCGATACACATGACATTGACTAGTCTTGCGCTACAAGCAACATCGACTTGGCGTGCGTTACACGCAACACAAAGTTTCAACAAAACATCATTTTATTATTATGATTATTTAAACAAGATAATTATAACCTAGAAATTAAATTTAGTAATATTAAAATTAATAAATAATTTTCAAATATTATTTATAATGGTGATAATGAAAAATATAATTTTTGGTAAAGTCTTTAAATGTTTAAAAATACTATTTTCTCAAAAGAAATGTTTTTACATCCTTCTATGAATAATAATAAAATTAATTTTAGAAAATTTTAGAAATTTAATTTCATAAAATAAATATCATTTTTTAATTTATAATTTATAAATTATATTAGGGTGAATGTTTTGGATTTTTCCAAGAAACTTCATTTTTTGGATTAATAGTGAAAAATACTAAATTTTAATTCAAAACTGCTTTTTCATCTAATTTAATTATATAGATAAATTATAATTTAAGTTTTTTTAAAGTCACATTAGATCAATTATATATCTATTAATCCAATTTAGTTCATTTTAATTTTTTTATTGAATTTAGATATAAAATATTAATGAACTTTTGAACATTATCACTTTAAAAACTTGATTTCTCACCAAGTCTGCGAGATTAGCATTAAACTTTTTTTTTACACTTATGTGAATAGAATTTATAAAAAAAGATATAGAATTTTGTAATAAGTATTATATTAATATTCTAATAAAATCAAATTAATTTTTTATCAAAAATATCAGTGAAAGTGATTAAGATTAATTACAACGATTAAGGTGAAATTAATCTTAACAAGGAAATAAACCTTAAACTTAAGGGTCCAAATGACCTATCCACTTGTCCACCACCCTTTGTTTGAAAATATTTCATCCATAAACCTTAATTTTTTGAGTTTTTTTATTTTTTGATAGCTGTTGTTAGGTAAAAAAGTGGGAATGCCTAATTTGTTTTCAAAAAATGCCAAGTGTGTCCCCTCCCCTCCCTATAAAATGATACCACCTCTTAAACTTCTTCTAACATCTCAAACCACATAGGTTTATCCAATATCTTCCAAATAAACTTTACAATTTACTTCCCTTTCCTCTTTGAGGCCTAAATTTTGGAAGAAATCCAACCAAGGTAGCCCTTTGGTGCAAACCAAAAGGAGTTACTCAAAGAAGAGGTAATATCCTTCCTCAAGCTCCTTTCCTTTATTTTATTTTTTCACCGCTTCAATTATTATTATTAAAATATCATATAATAACACTATTATATTAAATATACTGATATTTTTTTATTCTAAGTGTATAACTTTCACTTACACACACTTCCATTTAATGGGTACTAAACTTACTGTTCTTCTGTACGGTGAACTACCACCTCAAAAAATGATGTTGTTCATTTGACCTTTACCACATCTTATGATTGGGAATTATGATTATAACTCTGTTAATATATGATAAATATGATAAATATGATTTATTTATACTTATTTATTTATTATATAAATCCTACCTTCACGCTTTCCATTTTTTGTAAATACAATAACTTCGTTTGTGGAAATGTGGACTACTGCCTCCTCAAAGCAATGTGATTCATTCAAACTTTACATGGAATGTATTAAGGATGGGTATAGTAAAATTATACGATATATATTACATAATAATTATAATTTAATAATATTATATACATATATTTCATTTACTTTAGTTCTTTCAATATTCCATGAAAATGGAAACAGTGTTCATGTTTATGTATGACCTACCATCTCCATGAACGGTGTATTCCATTTCATATATCTATATTTTATATATTATTAAAAATATTTATATACTGAATATATATGATATATATGTAATTTTTTACATTTTTAAAATAAGTAAATCATGATTTAAGTAAGAGGATTAAGAACGAAAAGTCAAAACATGTATGATAAACAAAGCGGTTATTACAAAAAATGTTACTTTAAAATAAACAAGTAATAGAAGGTCATAAGAAAATAATATATATAGTATTATATATATGAATATTATTATTTTATATATTTATAATAAACTTATACTTATTACATAGGAGTCTTGTATGAGTACGATGAAATTCAATACATAAGGTAAGGTAATTTCATCTCACTTTTTATATTCGTGAGATACATGTCATGTTCACCGCTATTTTATTTTTCATGGTGTATATACTACCAATGAATGTGTTATATAATTATTATTCTTAAATTTATGGGTATTTAGATATCAATTCTATGATATTTCTTTCATAGGGTTTATGTTTCAAAATTTACCAAATCGATAGGATAGTTTTGTCTCAATTTTTCTTTTCCGAGAGACATGTTTTATTATGCACATACATTATTTTTTGAGGTGTATATACTTCTTTTTTAAATGTTATATCATTAATATAATTCTTTTAAATATATTTTAATATTCATGTAATTCCATTTTCTAACATGGATTGTATGATCCCAAGTTACCATGTGGTAGGATTTTATTGAAACAATGTCATTATTTATCAAGACTGTTTTTGATTATGCTTTCATTGATGAAATATTATGATACATATTTCAAAAACACTCATGAGTTTTCTTATCCTCTATTTATTAATGATATATTCTTTTATTTAACCATTTTTTACTCTTTGGTATATAATATGATTGATAATGTGTTTTTATTAAAGTTTGACTTTACCTCTCTCTTCATTCAGAAATATATATTCTTTCAAAACCATGTATTCTAAAAAAACAAGTATTATTCCTAAGTCTTAAATTTATTTTCAATGAAAAAGGTTTTTAAATTTTTTTCAATAATTATTTAGAGTTTTTCAAATCATTTTCAAAGAAATGGTTTTCAAAACATTTTCATGATTCTTTAAGTTTTCAAGGAAAATGATTTTCAAAATGTTTTAAAGCTTTATTTATAAATTTTAAATGTGTTATCAATGAAATGGTTTTCAATAGTTTTTTAATCTTTGTTTATAAGTTTTCAAAGTTTTTTTAAATAAATATCTTTAAAAAAGTTTTAATCTTTATTTATATGTTTTCAATGTGTTTTCAAAGAAATGGATTTCAAAACATTTTCAAGATTTATTTATAAGTTTTCAAATTTTTTTCAAAGAAAATGGTTTTCAAAAAGTTTTATGTTCTAAAAATACTTTTTAAAATAATAAATGATATTTTCCTAATAAAATTCTTTTAAAAGATATTTCAAAAATTATTTTCCATCTAAGATTCCATTTGTTGATGTTACTCATGCCTTTCTGGGGAATGATCCAAAGGTTCCATTCATATTATTTCTCTAGATGGTCTATGTTTTGATGGAATAATGTTTATGAAAAATTAACGTTCAATGGACCAGAAAACATCTGAGAAGGGGGGGGGGGTTGAATCAATTGTTTACTTTTTATAAGTTTTAAAACTTTAAGAAACTTAACCCCTATAACCTGTTAATATATCTTTCCTTATAAACCTTTAAAAAATACTTAAGCATGAAATAATAGTAAAGCAAGTAAGGAACAAACGATTTATAAGTTTTGGCCTCAATATGAGAACCTACATCCTTTCTGTAGCTACTCTTGTGGGTCTATAAAAATTCACTATAATGAAAACGTGAATACAACTTGTGTCAACTCCCATTAGACACCTTCTATCTCCCGATAGGAAAGATTATACTGTCTCCTGTCAGTTTAAAATGTTTTCTTAAAGAAAAATTGAACTAAAAACACGAATAAAAACATTTTTGAATCTGCTCCACAGATGATCCGTCTGAATGCTCCGTCCAATTTGGCTAAGTCCGATCTTCTCAGTAAGATAAGGATGGTTCCAATTTTTTACTTTACTTAAACAATCAAAGAAAACTTCATCAACCTGGTGGGAACCTTTCACTTTGAATTCTCCAGCACTCTCTCTTTTCTGAATTAGTGAAAGTTACAAATGAGAAAATGATCTAAGCACATATTTATAGGAAACTCGGAAAACAAGGGTGGGAAACATGAAAATATTTCATGCTTCCTTAAATCTCAAAAAATCAAAAAATATGTTGCATTTAATATTAAATATTTGACTTATTAAAACCTCCTTAAATTTATTCGATATTTACTTAATGTTGAAATTTGGGTTTGATGATACTAAATTTTGATTCTGATTTTTCCAAAAACATGCTCAAAATTTTGATTATGTTTTTCTCATAAACATGCTCAGAAAAGCAGTTCAGCTTTCTTGAAAACATGCGCAGAAAAGTGGTTCAATTTTATTTAGAAAATAGGATCCAATTTGTTTAGAATTAAGGTTCTGATTTTCTCCAAATTCAAGTTCCAATTTCCTCAGAGTTCAAGTTTTGATTTGTGTAGAATTCAGGTTCTGATTTCCTCAAAATTTAGGTTTCGATTTGTGTAGAATTCAGGTTCCGATTTGTGTAGAATTCAGGTTTCAATTTTCTCAAAAACCAGGTTATAATTTTCTTATAATTTAGGTTCAGATTTTCTAATAATTCAGGTTATGATTTCATCAAAATTCATGTTCCAATTTTCTTAGAATTTAGGTTATGATTTTCTCAAAATTTAGGTTCTGATTTGTGCAGAATTCAGGTTCTAATATCCTCAGAATTCAGGTTCTGATTTGTAAAAAATTTAGGTACCAATTTGTGTAGAATTCAAGTTCTGATTTTCTTAGAAATCAGGTTCTGATTTTATCAGAATTCAGGTTCCGATTTTCTCAGAATTCAGGTTACAATTTTCTCAGAATTCAGGTTCTGATTTTCTCAAAATTCAAGTTCTAATTTCTCTTAGAATATTGCTCAGTATTCTGGATATGATTTTTCTAAGAATATTGCTCAAAATTCTGGATATAAATTTTCTCATAATGTTTCTCAGAATTCTGGATCCGATTTTTCCCAGAATGTTACTCAGAATTCTGGATCCAATTTTTTTTATCATAATGTTGCTCAAAATTTTGGATCCAATTTTTCCCAGAATGTTTCTTAGAATTATGGATTCTATTTTTCCTAGAATATTACTCATTTAAAGTCTTCAAACCACTTCAATATTTTTTCAACATATTTTATCATGAAACTTTTCATGATTTTTGAGAACTTTAAGATGAGAAAAGCATTGTCTGATTTGTTTATAAATTTTGAGAAACTTTCTAACTTCTGACTCTTCAAAAACATCATTTTTCAAGATTCTTCAACAATAAAAAGGACTTCAGTAACATCTTTCAAAATCAGTAAATTTCAAAATCAACAAATTCTTTCTTTCTCAATGACTTCCTTCAAACTCATTAAATTCCTTTAAGCTTACCAACTTCCTTAAACTCATCAACTTGTTTCTTTATCAGTAAAAAAGACAAACTTCCAGTAAACACCAACCTCATATTCCTGTATATCGAAAACATTATTCAACAAAAAGGTTATTTGTCAACAAATACAAAAATTTGTTAAAAAAACACCACCAAGGTTCTTCAATCTCCCCCTTTGGATTTGTTGAAATCCTTTTTTAATAACTTTTTTAACTCTTTGAATTTTTCCACAACTCAAGTTTTTTTATTTTATCAAAACATATCCTTTCTCAAAAGAGAGTGTCCTGACACCAAACTACTAGATAAAATAATGTTTTTGAAGGATTTATATCCCTCAGTGGTAAGAAAATATTGAGGCCACGTGGAGATAAACCCCCCCTTACTCAAACTCCCCCTTTTCTTTTATCTTTATCTTTCTCAATTTTCTTTTTCTCTATCATTTTTATTTTTCTCTCCCCCATTATATGATAACCAAAACTTCATATTCATAAAAGAAATCTAAGTAAAAAACTTATTACAAAGTAAAAAGTGTTTCTTAATCTCCCCCTTTGTCAACATAATCTAAATCATAGTGGGGGTACTTTATTATGAGGTTTAGGAAGACATGGGAGGAGGATGAACATAGAGTTGCAGCCTCAATTAAACATACCTTTCCTTTGACATTTTTTTTGTAAATATATTAGAAATGTGACACTTTTTTGATGTGTAATCCCTTAAAACATCTCCATCAACAAATTTCTCTTTTATTAAGTAAAATTTTATATCAATGTGTTTTGATCTTGAGAGTTAGATAGGATTCTTAGAAAGATCAATTGCAATCTTATTATCTAAAATTATCTTCAATGGTTTAGAAACTTTTACTTTCAAATCCTTCAGCTAAACTCTTATCCACATCATTTGAGTACAAACTTGGTAGCTACAATATATTCAGATTTAGCTGTTCTCAAAGATACCAAACTTTTTTTATTACTATGCCAACTCACACAACATTAACCAAAGAAAAATTTTCTTCCTAAATTTGATTTTCTATCATTACAATCACCATCCTAATCAGCATTAGTGTAACCATAAAAATTTAACTCACTATTTCTTTTGTTTAAAAACCCATATAGAGTTGTTCCTTTGACATATCCCAGAATCCTCTTTGCTTCAAACATATTTGATTCTTTCATATTACTTTGATAACTGGAACATAAAGTCACAGCATAAATAATATCTGGCTATGAAGCTATAAGGTAAACAAAAATTCCTATCAGCTTCCAAAAATATTTCTGATTCACACTTATTCTGGATTCATCTTTGTTCAACTTTGTGCTCACTAAAATAGGAGTTGAAACTTTTTTTGATTATACCATTCCAAACTTCTTTAACAATTCCTTGGCACACTTTTCTTGAGATAAGAAAACGTATCTTTATTTTTATTGAACTTGTAAGCCAAAGAAGAAAGTTAATTCCCACAAAATTGAAATTTCAAAGTTATTCTTCATCTCATTATCGAAATATTCACAAACCTTTTCTTCATCCCCAAAAAAAATTATATCATCAACATAAACAATTATAATTAAAGTTCTGGAGTCAAATTTTTTCACATACAACTTGCTATCAATTGTTCCTTTAGAAAAATTCATCTTTCTCAAACAATTATCAAGCTTTGAATACTAAGCATGTGGATATTTTTTAAGAGCATAAAAATATTTATTCAATTTTTAAACTTTGGTTTCATCCTCATCAAGTAAAAACCCACAAGGCTGTTCAATGTAAACTTCTTCCTCAATCTCTCCATTTAAGAAAGTTGAATTTACATTCATCTGATAAACTTTGTAATTTTGATGGGAAACCATTTCAAGAAACATTCTAATAGTTTATATCCTTTTAATAGGGGAAAATGTTTCATCAAAATCCACACCTTTAACATCTACATATTCTTTACAAAAAAGTCTTTCTTTGTTTTTAAAACTTCTCCACGCCCATTCAATTTATTTATGTAAACCCACATGATTTTGATAAAATTTTTATTTGTTGAAATTAGAACAAGTTCTCATGTTTCATTCTTCTCAATATGATCCAACTCTTCATTCATAGAAGACATCCATTATTTATGTTAAATAGACTTTGGAACTGATTCCAGTTCAACTTTTGAGATAACTGAAGTCTGATTTTCTAATCTCAAATTTCTTCTTGTCTGAACTGGAGCCTTCTGATTCCCAATAATGTTTTTAGATTCAACCTGCTTTTGTAAGGTAGGAAATCTCAAATTTTCTTCCCCATCGTCACTTTCTTCACCACATGACTCATCTGAATCATGATGAGGTTGTTTTGGATAACATTCACTATTTTTGGATTTCTCCAATGTTTCATCCTCATCATTCTCAACAACTTTTGTTAAGGAACTTTTATTTTCAGTTACCTTCACATCATATGAGTCCACCAACTCTTGTAAACACTTTTTCTAACATCTGTAACTTCTCTCATTTAGTGAATAACCCATGAAAGTTTCTTCCTTTGCTTTCTCATCAAACTTCCCCAAATCTGGATTTTTTACTTTAAGCAGACATGGACTTCCAACGACTTTGAAGTATTTCAATGAGGTTTTTTTGTTACACCAAATTTCATAAGAGGTAATGTTGGTTTCTAGTCTCAATAAGCATCTATTTTGAACATGTACAGTAGTACTAATATCTTATCTCCAAAATAATTTTGAAAGTTTGTATTCTGTTAACATAATTCTTCCCATTTACACCAAGCTCCTATTCTTCTTTTCTGCTACTCCATTTTGTTGTGGAGTATAGGGAGCACTATACTGATGTTTGATACCAAGCATTTTTTGTTAATTCAGTACCATTATCTATTCTCAGATTCTTTATAAAAACCCCCAATTCTTTCTCAACATCTTTTCTGAATAATTTGAACATTTCAATAGCCTATGACTTTTGCTTCATGAACATGATGTTTGTCATCTGAGTAAAATCATCAATAAAAGCAATAAATTATAAATCCCCTTTTTTTGATTGATATCTCATCGGCCCTCATAGATCAGAATGAATAAGCTCAAGTGGTTTTATATATTGAATCTCAAATCTTTCATGACTTTTGTTAGTCATGTTTCTTTTCTGGAAAGTAATAAAAACATCTTCATCTCTTTTTTCAATTCTAGAAAATTCTGAACATCACCAACTCTAAAAATATTATTCATGTTCTTCTGCCCAAGGTGGCCAAGTATTCGATGCCACAACTTGTTTTCATCTTCAGCACTCAAATAAAAATAGTTATTTGATTATAAAATTTGAAAGAGATTCCCACTGGTTCTTTCTCCTTTTGTAACGACTTTTCCATTTTTCACACTTTTGATGATACAAGAATCCTTTATAAAGATTAATTCTTTGTCATCATCACAGAGTCAACTTAAACTAAGTATGTTATGTTTTAGCCCATTAACAAGCAAGACTTCCTTAGATTTTAGTTTCTATGATTCAATCTCTACCATTCTGATTCCTTTAATTTTTAAAGAACTATCATTTTCAAAATTAACCACTCCTCCATCATGATTTTCAATATGTTTCAATATTTTTATATCACCTATCATATGTGAAGAACAATATCTATCAAGAATACATGATTTATTCCTCTTACTTTCTTTCAAAGATGTCTCAATAACAAAAGCTCTCTCATCAAGCTTCTTATTTTCGGCTTTATTTTCATTATTATCATAAGAAATTTATTCTAGGAGTGTTATACATCTTTAGGCATGATGAATAGACTGATAACATATTCCATAAACATATTCCAGACATTGAAATTGATTCTTTGTTGAAATGTTTCTGACATCTTAAGAATTCACCTTTTCTTTTTTCTGTGAGTGAGGAAAGTTACCCATTATTCTTTCACAATTTCTTCCACTTTGATCAAACCTTCTTCTGGGTAGAGATAAATTGTGCCAAAAATTCTGATCTTTATGGACATAGATTTCTTATCACCAGAAATACCCCTCAAATCTTGATTTTATATTAAAGAATGATATTTCTCTATAGAAACTTTGTTGAGGTTGGTAACTTCTTTTAGCCCTAATTTTCTCAGGATATGGACCATTTTTCCTTTAAGTGAGGTTTCAAATTTTATAGATTTGATAGGTTTATCACAACGTTTTTTCACCCAATCTTTCCCAACACTTCTTCCAAAACCTAAAATATTAGAAGAATCAGATGAAACATTATTTTTGGTAAGAGAATGTTTCACCTGATTCTTGTAATGAGAATTCATAGAAATTTTTGAGGTCTCAGATTTTACTTCTGTAGCTTTGTTGAAGTTTTCATTCATCTTCCTCAGGGTATTTTTGGACTCAAGAAGTTTTGATTACAACTTGTTAACTTCTTCTTTCTTATATTCCAGCTTCTTTCTAAGATCCTTAATCACCTTTCCCTATTCAGAATTTCTAAGTTTGTAGCTTAGAATATCCTGAATGTATTCATCCTTCTTCTTGATGACATCTTTTCTTCCATCAGTAACTTCTTCATGATCTTTCTTCATTACTGTAATTTCATTATTGGGATATTTGTTTTACTCAAGATATGAAAGAAGTTTTGTTTTGATCTAATACTCTCTATAAGATTCTTCACCACTTTCTTCACTCTCTAAAGAGTCTTTTGTTTTCTCAACTTTTTCAATGAAGGTTTTGAATTTTTGTGAACTTTTGTCTTTTGAAGAATCATTTTTAGCTGATTCTGATTCAACATTCTTTCTCAACATGCTTCTCTTCTTTCTGAAAGACTTCTTCTTGAATTTTTTGGATGACTTCTCTTCTTTATCATTTTTGTTCCACTTCTTCCATCATGGTTTTTCATCCGAATCATATCAATATTCTCCAAATTTCATCTTGGGGAAATTCATTGCAAAGTTCCCAATTCCACCACACTCGAAAAATTTGAGAGGAAATTTTCCTCCATACTTTTCTCTTACTCTTTGATAGTTCTTAGACATAAGATACATCATTTTTTTCATTTATCTCATCGTCTTCCTTTTCATTAGATTCACGAGGATTGGATTCATCAAATTCTTGTATTTTGATCTTTCTCATGGATTTAAAAACAATTTCATCTTTCATTTTCTTCTTAAATATTTGAGATTTCCTCATTTTATAAGAAAAAATAAAGTTATGCAATTTATCAATAGTTAAATCATCCTTATCTTTTGAGGAAGAAATTTTAGAATCGAACCTATCTGGAAAGTTTCTCATAAGTTTCTTTATAATTGTAGAATCTTCCAAGACATCCCTGAATCCTCTAATGTTGCACACAATTTAATTAACTCTGGTGAAGTATTCATCAATTGTTTCATCATCTCTCACTCTAATGTCTTCATACTTACTATGATAGATTTGTATCTTGGTCTCCTTGACTTTTTCATTTCCTTCGAAAATGATGTCTAGTTTTTTCCACATGCTTTTTGATGTTTTGAGACCCATAACATTATGATAATTTTTTTTGATAAGGACATGAGAATAGAATTTATATCCTTTTCATAAACTTCTATATTTCTATTATCAGCAAACTCCATAGGAGCATTTTTCTCAGTAGGTGGAAAACCGACAGTATCAGCATCAACAACTTCAAGGCCAAGAGATAGAAGATAAGGAATCATCCTATTTTTTCATCCATAATAATTCATTCCATCTAATGTAGGAATTATTATACTATTGATAGAATTGATATTATCAATGATAAGGGTTAAATAAGGGAACCTCCCTTTTATACCACTTGAAGTTCAAAGTATTGAATAACAACTAAGAAGGGGGGGGGGGGTTGAATCAGTTGTTTACATTTTATATGTTTCAAAACTATAAAAAACCTAACCCCTATAACAAGTTAATATTTCTTTCCTTATCAACCTTTTAAAAATACTTAATCATGAAAGAATAGTAAAGAAATCAAGGAACACATGATTTACAAGGTTTGACCTCAACGTGAGAACCTATGTCCTTGCCATATCCACTCCTATGGGTCTATGGAAAGTCACTATAATAAAAAAGTGAATACAACTTTTGTTAACTCATGTTAGACACCTTATATCACCTGATAGGAAATATTATAGTAACTCCCATCAGTTTACAATGTTTTATTAAATAATAGTTGATCCAAACAAAAGAATAAAAACTTTATCAAATCTACTCCACAAATGCTCAATATAATGCTCAGTATGATTTGGCTAAGTTTGATATTCTCATTACAATAAGGATGGTTCTGATTTTTCCTTTCCTTAAACACTCAAAGAAAACTTCTTCAATCAGGTAGGAACCTTTCAATTTTAATTATCCAACACTCTGTATTTTTCACATCTTTGAAAGTTACAAATGAGCGAATGATATGAGCACATATTTATAAGAAACTCGGAAAAAAATGGAGAGAAACATGAAAATATTTCCCACTTCCTAAAATCTCAAAAAATCCAAAAATATCTCGCATTTAATATTCAATATTTTACTTCTTCAAACCTCCTTAAATTTCTTCGAGATTTAAGAAATGTTGAAATTTAGGTTGGATAATGCTGAATCTTGATTCTGATTTTTCCAAAAACATACTCATAAATGTTGTTCAATTTTTCTCAGAAACATACTTAGAAAAGTGGTTCAGTTTTCTCAGAAACATGCTCAGAAAAGTGTTTTAGTTTTCTTCAGAAAATAGGATCTGATTTTTTCAGAATTTAGGTTATGGTTTTCTTATAATTCAGGTTCTGATTTCCTCAGACTTCAGGTTTCTATTTGTGTAGAATTCATGTTCCGATTTTCTCAGAATTTAGGTTCTAATTTGTGAAGAATTAAGGTTATGATTTGTGTAGAATTTAGGTTCTGATCATCTCAGAAATTAGGTTCTTATTTTATTATAATTTAGGTTCAGATTTTCATAGAATTTAGTTTAAAATTTTCTCAGAATTATGGTTCTGTTTTTTTTCAAAATTTAGGTTCTGATTTCCTCAGAATTAAAATTCTGATTTATGTAGAATTCAGGTTTTGATTTTCTCAGAATTCAGGTTCTGATTTCCTCAGAATTCAGGTTCTGATTTGTGCAGAAGTCAGGTTACGATCTATGCAGAATTCTGGTTCCGATTTTGTCAAAAATTTGGATCCGATTTGATTAGAATTTAGGTTCTCATTTTCTCAGAATTTAGGTTCTGATTTTCCCAGAATTCAGGTTCCAATTTTCTCAGAATTCAGGTTCTGATTTGTCTCAGAATTTTTCCCATAATTCTAGATCCGATTTTTCCAAGAATGTTGCCCAAAATTCCGGATCTGATTTTTCTCAGAATGTTGCTCAGAATTATGGTTATGATTTTTTCTAGAATGTTGCTCAGAATTCTAGATTCAATTTTTCCCAGAATTTTTCTTATTGAAAGTCTTCAAAACTCTTCACCATTTCTTCAACATCTTTTATCATGAAACTTTTCATGATTTGTGAGAACTTTAAGATTAGAAAAGCATTGTATGATTTGTTTAAAAATTTTGAGAAACTTTTTAACTTCTGAATCTTCAATAACATCTTTTTTCAATATTCTTCAGCAACAAAAATGACTTCAAAAACATCCTTAAAACTCAACAACTTCTTTCAAACTCAGCAACTTCTTTCCTTCTCAGCAACTTCATTCAAACTCAACAATGTCCTTTAAGCTCAAAAAATTCTTTAAACTCAGAAAATTATTTCTTTCTCAGCAAAAAATAAAAACTTCTAGCAATCACTAACCTCATGTTCCTATATATCAAAAACATTATTCAACAAAAAGTTCAGTGGTCAAAAAATAAAAATCTTTATTAAAACAAAACACCATAAAGGTTTTTTAAAAATAATTTCTCATTCAAGGTTTATATGTTTATGAAACTTGTTCCTCTTCCATGGGATATATTCTTTTGGAACCCACTTCTTTTTAGGGTTGTTATTTAATAAAATTATTAGTAAACCTATCTATTTCTCATAGGCTATGATGTGATGAAATTTTAGTGATACCCATTTCATTTCATCAGTTATGATTTGATTTATAACACCCATCTCTTTTCATGGGTCATGATATTATGAATATTCTATGGCACATGAATGTATGATTTAATTATATGATGGGTGGGACCTATATATCACTTTAATGCATTGGGTAAATATTTATCTCATGAGATAGATTAATATGGTCTTGGGAGTGAACCTTGACTACTAAGATGTCCATTGGAGTGAACCATGACTACCAAGTTGGTATGGGGAGTGAACTCATACTATTAAGATGTCCATGGGAGTGAAACATGACTACCAAGTTGGTATGGGAAGTGTACCCATACTAATAATACAGCCTTTGAAGTGATGTCTTGAATACTATAGAAATAATTTTATATACTTATGTGTCTACCTCAATTACATGTATTTTTCCTATGTTATGATTTCATGGATTAAGCTCCTATTTCCATTATGATTCTTGTATTATAAACTGCAAATATTTATGTCATGATTCATGTTTATGATCTTTAATATGCATGGAATGATCTTCTAATGTTATTCTCATGTTCTCATACCCTTATGTTCATGTTATGCTTATTTATTTCCTTTATTTACCCTTACTGGGAATTTGAGATCACATCTTTCTTATATTTCCTTTCCCCATGTTATGAAGATAGGTTTTTAAGTAGAATTAATAAGGGATATATCTTTGTGGGAATCATTGAAGATCTTTTACCGAGTTAGACTATTTTTGTTCTATGTTTCCAAAGTCACTAAAATAACATGATATTTGGGCATCTTTTTTTATTTTTTTAACTATTCTACAAAAGTTATGTAATTTTAATATATGAAAAGTGAGGGAAATTATAGTTAGTACAAGATTGATCTTTTAGTCAACCTTAGGAAAATAGGATGAGAAAAAATTAGTGAGATCCCTAGTAATATTTATAAGGATGTGTATAGGGATGTCTCTAAGGATAATATTACGGATGAGAAAAAATATAAGAGAAATTATTAGAATCTGGGTAAAGGATAGAGCGAGTAGTTTCTAAGAAATATATCCATGTTTAGATATTAAAAATGGATGTGGCTCTGACATATATGTTCTTAGGAGTAACAACTCTTACAAGGTGCATCGAACCTAACTCGGCGTAACCTGGTACTTGATAATGGGCCTTACTACACACCTTGTTTGACACTACCAGTGGATATGCTTTGGGAATTCAAAAACTCTTCATGAACCATCATGAAGGATTTAGAATAATTTGGCTATGAATAACCTAGTATAAACCTAAGGTTTCATAAATTAAATAAGGTGTCATAGATTAAAGAAGGTGTTATAATTTATACATCATATAAGTGGTTTTTCATGATTATGGGGTTCCTCGCTATGATAATAGTTTCTTACTCTATGATTTTTGGTTTAAGTCAATGGTGATAACCAGAAGGAATTGGGTTAATGATGAATGTGACAGAAAAATTTCTATTGACCATTCAAATGAAATTATCATTGGATTGAAGGATGTTGTATTAATTACAAATCATTTTTTATAGAACATGATTAATAATATATACCTTAAAAAACTCACAGACTCACCAAAGAAGAGTGGGAAAGATATCACTGATAGTTTGTGCAATTGAGGTCATTAAGGAAATAAAATTTTATTTCCTATATGTCAATAATGTGGGAAGAAACACTTAATTTAATGTCTTAGAGGAACAAGAAGCAATTTTTACTATGGAAAATAAGGTCACAAAGCAAGTAAATGCAAAGGGAAAAATGAAAAGTTCAGTTAATGAAATGGATGGGAATGTTGGCCTCCCTAAGGTATTATCAATTAATGAAAATTTTAAATGTGGAAATTATGGGTGTTATAAAAACCGTATTCCTATGTGGAAAACCCATGATGAAATTCAGAAATGTGGTACAAGTAATGGTTTTACTACCGATGATAAAGATACCACGAACAACATATGAATGTTATGTGATATTTTAATAGTATTGTTGATAAGAAAGATTAAAATTAGTTTTTTAAATGTTAATACATGATTTTTATTTCATATTCTAGAAAATAGGTATTGAGGAATAAGTTGATAAAACATGAGTAATGGTTTAAGAATAAATTTGGATGATTGAATCATATATGTTATGGAATTCAATGATTATATTATAAAAATAATTAAATCTATAAGTATTTTCAATATAAGTTTTTCATTTAATATTTGAAAAGATATATTGAATGGTATTGGTGAGGTAGAAAAGTGATTTCATGTAAAGGTTATATTCTGATTAAGGTAAGATAACCCTTAATTTATTACTAATGTTGAGATAATGATGTTTGGATAAATATATGTTGGATATGAATAAGTAAATTGGACAGTACTGATTACCTCATAACTAATAAAGTATTTGTTGAAAAGGTATTTTATGTTATTAGGGATGAATTTTACACCTTCTTGAATTTAAGAAATACATCCAATAATCTTTGGAATAAGGAATCATGCATGTTTTTCAAAAGTATTCATGGTAATTCAGGTTATTACCATGTTTTAAGAGAATATATTACAAGGGTATTCACATGTTTGGAATGTGAAACCCAATAGATACTTTGTGATATATGGTGGGTCAATGTTAATCTAATTTCATGAATGTATTTCTAAAGAGTTGGATTTTAATCTTTCAGAAGGGTTATAAGGTTAACCATTTATGGAAAGATTAATTTACACTTTGAAAGAAGTTTGTGAGATTAAGGTATTATCTCACCAAATGAGGATTTATGAATATTGTATAACCTGTTTTAATAACATTGTGTTGATGATAACTAATGACATATGGGATGGAATATCATGGATCTCATAATCTATTAGTGTTTGAGGGATGAAAAATTCACCTTCCTTTTTAAAGAAAGAGGTGAAGAGGATGAAGGAACAAAAATGGGTGAGTTTTTCCTAAAATCATTCAATTATATATTTTCATGAAAATTATTCAATATTAGGAATACTATTTAGAAATAAAATGTTTCCTAATACCATTTTTTTAACTTGTTTTCTTTTTAAATCATCATAGATTTATGACTTTGAGGCCCTCAACCTTTCATTAATCATTAAATTGTTTTTAATTTAAGACATCAATCAATCCCTATGGATATTTACTATTTTCATCCAAGTCCACATTTTCACTTCCCACATATGTTCTCTTACATGGAAGCCCATCTATGAATTAATCTAGGTAACCATTTTGGTTCCAGCTTTCCCATTTTAATGGAAGTTTTAGTGTTCATTTTTATAATGTTTGTTTCTATTAAAATAAATTAAAAGTATAAAACCATTAATAACCCAAACAAATTTTGAGGGTTAAATTCATTTTAAGGGGGGTATAATATAACCCCTTGAGTTTTTCTAAAATATTTTTTGAAATTAATTTAATCTTTTTGATATTTTTCATTTCACACAACAGTGAATATAGCTTATGTTATATGAGTGCACCAAGTTATTGTTTATTTGTAAGCTACACCATGATAATCATTCTTTATATGATACCCAATATAATTTTTTACTACACACAACACTTACTTGACTTGTGCTACAAACAAAACTGATCTGGCTTGCGCTACATTTAACACTGACCTGGTGTGCGTTACACGTAACACTGAGTTTCTACGAAACATCATTTTAATGTTATGATTATTTACACAAGATAACTATAAACTATATTTTAAATTTGTTAATATAAATATTAATAACTAATTTCCAAATATTATTGATAATTATGATAATGAAAAATATTATTTTTATTAAAGTCTTTAAAGGTTTAAAAAAAATATTTTTCTCAAAAGACTTAATTTTTATGTCCTTTTATGAAAAAAATAAAATTAATTTTATAAAATTTTATAAATTTAATTTGATATAATAAATATAATTTTTTAATTCATAATTTTGAAATTATATTAAGGTGAATTTTTAGGATTTTTCTGAGAAACATCATTTTTGGATGAATAGTGAAAAATACTGAATTTTAATTAAAATCTTTTTTTCTTCTAATTTAATTATTTAGTTAAATTATATTTTAAGTTGGTTTTAAAGTCAAATTATATCAATTGTACATATATTAATCTAATTTAGGTCATTTGAATCTTTTTATATTGAATTTAGATATAAAATATTAATGAATTTTAAACATTCTCAATTTAAAAACCCACTTTCTCACCACATTTGTGAGATTAGCATTAAAATTAATTTTTCTAATATTGTGAACTAAATTTTGAAAACAAAATTTAAATTTTATAATATTTTTGATATTTATTGTCTAATAATATCAACTTAATTTTTGACAATAAAGATTAGTGAAAGTGATTAAAATTAATTACAATCATTAAGGTAAAATTAGGCTTAACAAGGGAACAAACCTTAAACATAAGGGGAAAAATATCATATAAACTTGTCCAAAACCCATATTTTATACATATTTCATCCATAAAAATTAAATTATTTATTTATTTTTGGTTTTTGATATATTTTTTTAGGTAAAAACATGGGAACACCTAACCATTTTTCAAAGATTCCAAGTGTTTACCCTCTCTTCCATATAAAAGGCCACCATCTACCCCTTATTCACACCTCTTAAACCACTCATGTTCATCCAATATATTCCCAATATACTTTCCAACATCCCTAAATTTCACCTTGAATCCTTTATTTGGGAAGAAATTCTACCAAAGAATCCATTGAGTTCAAACCAAAAGGAGTTACTTAGAGAAGAGGTAACATCCTTCCCTAAGATCCTTTCCTTTATTTTCTTTCTCCACTAATTTAATTATTCTTATTACATTATAATATAATAAAAAAATTATCCTCAATATACTAATTTGTTTTTATTCTAAGTGTTATACCTTAAATTACACATACTTCCATCTAATGGGTAACAAACTTACCATTCTTGTGTACGATGAACTACCGCCTCATGAAACATTGTTGTTCATTCT
Organism: Viscum album; assembly: GCA_963277665.1. Lineage (NCBI taxonomy): Eukaryota > Viridiplantae > Streptophyta > Magnoliopsida > Santalales > Viscaceae > Viscum > Viscum album. The sequence goes on along the minus strand of OY728155.1, from coordinate 1,495,662,518 downwards.
ATATTTACCACCTATTATAGTTGGGAATTATGATGTGAAATATGTTTATATATGGTATATATTATATCTATGATGTATTTATAAATTTTTATTTATTATATAAATACTACCTTCATGCTTTCCATTTTGTATAAATATGATAACTTCGTTTGTGGAAGTGTGGACTGCCGCCTCCTCAAAGTGGCGTGATTTGTTCAAACTTTACAAGTAATGTATTAAATATGGGTTTAATAAAATTATTTGATATATATTAAATAATAATTCTTCTATAATAATATTATACACATATATTTTATTTACTTTATTTCTTTCAATACTCCATGAAAATGGAAACAACATTCATGCGTACGTACGGTCTATCGTCTCCATAAATAGTATATTCCATTTCATATATATATATATTATATTATTACAAATGTTTATAATTAATATATATATTATATGAGTCATTTTTTACATTAATGAAATAGTTAACTCATTATTTAAGTAAAAGGATCAAGAATGATAAATCAAAACACATACGATAAAAAAGCGATTATTACCTGAAACGTTAATTTAACATAAATGAGTAATAGATGGTCATAAGAAAATAATATATATAGTATTAGATATATGAATTTTAATATGTGATATATTTATTATAAAATTATACTTATTACACCAGATTCTTGTACGAATATGATGAAAGTCAAGACACAAGGTAATAGAATTTCATCTCACTTTGTATATCTGTGAGATACATGTCATGTTCACCACTATTTTATTTTTAATGTTTTATATAATACCCATGAATATGTTATATAATTATTATTATAAAATTTATGGGTATTTACATATCCATTTTATGATCTTTATTTCATGGGGTTTATGTTTCAAAAGTTACCAAATCAGTAATATACTTTTGTCTCAATTTGTCTTCTTTGAGACACATGTTTTGTTACGCACCTACGTTCTTTTTTGAAGTGTATATAATTAAATTTTACATTTTATATCATTAATATCCATATATTCATGATATTTTAAGATTCATTTTATTCAATTTTCTTAAATAGAGATTATGATCCCAAATTACCATGTGGTATGAATTTATTGAAACAATATCACTGTTTATTGAGATTGTTTATATTTTCATTGAAGAAATATTATGATCCATATTTCATAAAAACTCATGAATTTTATTCCCCTATAGTTATTCATGATATATTATTGTATTTGAACCATTTTTATACTCTTTGGTACAAAATATTATTGAGAAGGTTTTTTTAAGAAAGTCTGACTTTACCCCTCTCTATAGTCACAAATATGTATTCTTTAAAAGCCATGTTTTCTAAAAAAATCAATTATTATTATAAGTTTTAAATTTATTTTAAATAAAAATGGTTTTGAAAATGTTTTCAATATTTATTTATAGGTTTTTAAAGTATCTTCAAATAAATGGGTTAATTTTTTTTTCACGATTCTTTTATAAGTTTTTGAGGAATATGATTTAAAAAATGTTTTAAAGCTTTCATTATAAGTACTAAAAGTGTTTTCAAAGAAATGGTTTAAAAAATCAATATTTATTTATAATTTTTCAAATTGTTTTCAAATAAATGGATTTAAAATCGTTTTCAAGCTTTATTTATAAGTTTTCAAAGTGTTTTCAAAGAAATGGATTTTAAAACATTTTCAATATTTCTTTATAAGTTTTCAAGATGTTTTTAAAGAAATTGTATTCAAAAAGTTTTCAACATTTATTTATAAGTTTTCAAAGTTTTTTCAAAGAAAATGGTATTCCAAAGGTTTAATGTTTTAAAAATACTTTTTCAAATAAGAAAGGATATTTTCCTTGAGAAATGTTTTTAAAAGATATATCAAATTTATTTTCCATCTAAGATGAAATATGTTGATGTTAATAATGCCTTTTTGGGGAATGATACAAAGTTTATAATCATATTCTTTCTCTGAATGGTTTACGTTTTGATGGAGTGACATTTATGAAAATAGATTTCTCATTCATGTGTTATATTTTTATTAAACCCTTTCCTCTTCTACATGTTATATGATTTTGGAACCCACTTATTTTTAGTGGTTATGATTTAATGAAATTATTAAGAAAAAAATATATTTTCTATAGGTTGTGATGTGATGAAATGTTAATGATACCCATTTCAATTTATGGTTTAGGATTTGATGTTTATAAGACCCATCTCTTTTCATGGGTCATGATATAATGAATGTTTTGTGGAACATGCATGTATGATTTCATTATGTGATGGGTGTGACATGTATCTCTATCCAATGCATTGAGAAAGATTATAATCTCATGATATAGACTAATATGGTCTTGGAATTGAACCTTAACTACTAAGATGACCATGAGAGTGAACCATGTCTACCAAGATGGTATGGGGAGTGAACTCATACTACTAATATGTCCATGAGAGTGAACCATGACTAACAAGATGGTACGGGGAGTGAACCCATTCTATAAATATGGTCTTTCTAGTGATTCCTTGACTACTATGGAAATAATTTTATATACTTATGTGTCTACCAAATTTCCATGTCTTATTCCAATGTTATGATTTCATGGGCTAATCTCTTATTTCCTATATGATTCTTGTATTATAAACTACCAATATTTATGTTGTGATTCATTTTTTTAATCTTTGACATGTATGGTATGATCTTTTAATGTTATGCTCATGTTCTCATACCCTTATGTTCATGTTATGATTAAGTATTTCCTTTATTTACCCTTACTGAGCATTTGAGCTCACCACTTTCTTATGTTTGCTTTCCCTAGTTTATAAATAAAGGTTTTAAGTAGAATTAATAATGTAGGAGATCTTTGTGGAAAAAATTGATGATATTTCACTAAGTGATAATATTTTTTTTTCAGGTTTCCAAAGGCACTAAACTAACACTGTCTTTGGGTGCATGTTTGTATAATGTTTTAAGTATTCTGAAAAAGTTATTTAATGTAAATGTATGAAAATTTTGGGTTATTATAGAATGCATGTAGTTATAGGATGATATTTTTTCTTATGAGTGAAAAGGAAACCTTGGCAGAGAATGATAGGCTTGGAAAAAGTAGAGTGCAGCCGATTACTCATAGGTTGACTAACATGTCTCTTGGAGTAGTGGATGCTATGGAAAAATAGTTTCCTATAATAGAGGTGGAGTATGAGGATGTCTTTCCTAAGGAAGTACCAAGATTACCTACCCACAAAGAGATAGACTTCAACATTGAATTAAACCCTGGGATGACCCCTATATCTAAAACACCATATATGATGGATCTTATAGAGATTTTTGAGCTGAGGGTGTAGTTAAAGGAATTAAAGGAAAAGGAATTTATGATACCCAGTGTTCCCCTTAGGAAGACCCAGTGTTGTTCTTTAAGAAGGTGGATTAGATATTGAGGTTATGTGTGGATTTCTAGTGCTTGAACAAGGTGACTGTGAATAATAAATATCCACTATCAAGGATCGATGAACTATTTGATCAGTTGAGAGGGGAGTGATGGTTCTCGAAGATTGAACTTTGATCAGGATATCACTAGTTGGGAGTATGAGGCGAGGATATAACAAAGATGACATTTATATTTTTTATAGTCACTATGAGTACTTGGTGATTACCTTTAGCATGATGAGTTCCCCATTAGTGTTAATGAAACTCATGAACTAGATATTTTGTCTTTTCTTATAATGGTTTGTGGTGGTCTTCATAAGCTATATCCTAGTGTACCTAGAATCAGAGGAGGAGCCCATAAGAAACTGGAGGGTTTTCTTGGACACACTTTGAGAGAACCATATTTGTGGGAAACTCTTGAAGTGTCAGTTTTAGGTTCAAGAGGTCCACTTCCTAAGACACATAATCTCATAGGAAAAAGTGGTAGTGGAATCGACGAAGGTTGGGGAAGTTCTAGCTTGTGATCCACCTAAGAGTGTTAACAAAGTGAAGAGTTTCCTTGGATTGGTAGGGTACTATCATAGATTTTTATCTGATTTCTACAGAGTGCAATCACCCTTGACATCATTGACCCGAATGGGGAAGTCTTTCATTTGGAAAGAAAGCTTCCAATAGTGTTCTAAGGAGTTGATTTAGAGGTTTATGAGATATCCCATATTGATATTTCTAGAGGAGGTTGTTGAGTGTGTAGTATTCTTTGATGCATCAGGGACCGAGCTTTATTGTGTTCTGATACAGAGGTAGGCAGTAATTTCATATGGTTCACGTCAGTTGAGAGCACATGATAAGAACTACACAACCCATGATAGTGAGTTAGAAGTGATATTATTCGCACTGAATATGTGGTGAGACTACCTAATGGGAAAGCAATTTATTGTTTACTCTAACAACAAGAGTCTCAGGTATATATTATCTCAAAAGGATCTTAACTTGAGATAGGGGATATGGCTAGAGTTCCTATAGGACAATGAATTTGAGATTGTCTATACTCTTGGGAAGGGAAACATAATGGTATATGATCTCATCAGGATATCTTGTTCTCAGTTGTTTCTTTAGGAATCTGAGTAGTTGGCCTCATTACAGTTTCCCATAGTGGACATGGATGGTGATTCATATCTCAAGTTGATGGTTATTACCCACCTACTTTTACATCATTTTAGGGATTCCCAACACGGAGATACCAATTGTGAGACCTTACATACTTAGTTATCCACTTGAGATGCTCTTTATGGATATTAATAAAGTTCAGAGTATGATATCCTTTTCAGAGTATGGATGATGGTTCCATTGACGTTATGCGAGGCGGTGATATGAGAGTTTCTTACATCCCATTTTTCGGTATATCCAGATGTGGAAAAGATGTACCCAAACCTATAACATTAATATTGGTGGCTAGGCATGAAGATTTTTGTTTTGTTGTTTGTCTCTCAATGCCCCATTTGTTAGAAAGTAAAGGCTGAGCTCCAAGTTCCAATGAGTAAAGCTCAACCCCTTATGGTTCCAGAGTGGAAGTGGGTTGGGATATCCTAGGATTTTGTGATGGGTTTCCCAGTTACATCCAAGGGGAATGATGCTATCTGGATGAACATAGAAAACCTACCCAATTCTACCCACTTCTTAGATATTCAAGAGCATAGCCCAGTAGAGATATTGGGATTCTTGTAAATACAGGTGATAATCAGACTCCATGGAGTTCCCTCGATGATCATTTCAGGATGTAATTCTAACTTCACATTATGATTATAGAGAGTACTATAGGATTCCTTTGGGACTCAATTGAATTTGATCAAAACATTTCACCCCCAGACTGATAGTCATATTGAGCAGACCATTTAGGTCTTGGAAGACATGTTGCAGGCTTACGTGTTGGATTATAGCCATATTTTAGAGGATCACCTACCCTTGGTGGAGTTTTCATGCAATAATAGCTATCATTCCACCATCCGTATGACACCAGTTTAGGCCTTATACAAGTGACCCTATAGGTCACTAATTTATTAGAATGATCCACATGAGTCAGAAATCATGGTAATAGATTTGGTGTGAGATATGAAAGAGAAGTATCATATCATCCAGGAGTAGATGAGGACTACACAAACCCTTCATAAGTCTTATATGGACTGACGACGGAGACCTATGGAGTTCAAGGAAGGATAATATTTGTTCTTAAGGGTCTCACCTTGATGTGGATTATAGAGATTTGTCTGAGGAGGAAAGGTATCTATGAGATTTATTAATCTATCTAGATACTGTGTAGAGTTGGTGAGGTGATTTACTTCTTAGCTTTACCACCATAGTTGGACCAAGTACACGACATCTTCCATGTATCACAATTGAGTAGGTACATGCACAAACCATCACATGTTATCAACTTTAGAGAGCTAGACATTTAGGGTGGATCTACCTTTGTTGAGTAACTATTGGTGATCAAGTATCGGTAGGAGACGATCCTTTATTGGCGATAGATTCTCCTAGTTTATGTCCAGTGGGAGAATGATAATATTCAGGAGAGCACCTGGGATCGGGAGACCTAGATATGATCTCAACAACCTTATCCTTTCTAGTAGGTTTTTATCTTTTTTAGGACAGAAATCCCTAATGGTGGGGAGAATATACTAACTCTTGTTTTTATAATTATTAATCTTGGATATTATATGGATTATTTTTATATCCAAACATTGAAACAACATGATATTCTGAGCACTGGTGTGTCCGGAATTAATTTTTAAAATATATTAAATATATTAATATCTCGTGCATGTAGTATTTCTGAAAAATTAGAATAACCTTTGAATGGGGGCCAAATTATAAAATTGAGGGAGCCATTGACTTTAGAATGTATTTTTTACCCTAGGCACAACATAACCTTCACCAGCATTGGGATTTTGTGAAAAATTCATTGCTATCACAAATTAATAAAATAAAATAAATAAAATAATTTGTTTTATTTGTTTTAACGCAACTAAATAGATCTTCTATTTAAACATGGTTATGCCTAAACCCTAGGGTTAGCTACATAACCCAAGGATTGAGAGGAACTGATGGAGAGGATCCATTAGAGGATCATTGGAAGACAACATCGAACCAGATCGGATCGAGGATCATCTGCCAATGGATTTTGTGTTTCTCACCAACAATGGAAACACAAAATCGTTAATCATCAGTTATCGATCTAAACTAAAGTTAGGATGTTTTATTTGTTATTTTTTATCCCATTCTTTATCTTGTGTCGAACACAGATCAATTCCATGTACAATAATTGATTCATGCATCAATGGTTGATTTTTTTTATGGTGGATATTTTTGTTCATTGTTTAAATCCCTCTTCCTTCATCAAAATATACAAAAATAGATTGAGTCTGAAAAAAAAGGTGGATTTTGATTCCTCAAACCTTGTGGCTTATGGATTTCTCCCCCCGTTTCTCTATATGTTCATCACGAGTATTTTCTTTGGCTAGTGGTTCGACGATTACCTAGTATTTGATCGTTGTGTGATCATTCTTCAACACAACGGGTCAATACCACATGATAGGTTCATGATCAATGGTGTGATCACAGTTTAATGACGATGGAGGATGATCAGAGGTGGATTAGAACTAATTGGAAATCCCCATGGACCATAGATTCAATGGTGTGGCTGCAGATGGTGCATGGGGCATTTTTCGAGCGAATTCAATGCCTGAAATCCTAGTCACTAATGATGAGAGTGTTGTCCAACCCTAGATATATAATTTACAATGAGGATGGTGATGATGGTAATGCATCAGATGAAGCGAAGGAGGAACCATTGGGATCTGGAAATCCTGGGTTACATGGCATGTAATCTAGAATTACACTCTGTGTGGGGCCCACTACCTACAATACCACGGTTTCCACTGAGAATTAAATATAAAATTACATGTAAATAGTTATATGTGGATAAAATTGTAATTAGAAGGTTACATGGGAATGGGAAGGAAAAATTATACTGACACGGCCAGAGTACATGGACATGGTCTGATGTACATAGGCATGGCCAGACGACATGAGCTGAGTGCTGGGCGATCTATACAAACTATGTACTATTACTACATGTTGTGTATAATTATATTTACATGTTATTTGAGTAAGAACTAAAATTTCATACTAGGGTTTGGTTAGACACATCATGTACACATTTTGAGGGTGTTTAGTGCCCTTAAATTCTTCATTTTGGACCAGTATCGATTGAGTGTGTTCCCATGGTCTATCCCCTCAGGTGTATAGTGTGTCATTGAATCTAAATCTCTGTATTGTGATCCCCTCTAGAGGATGATTCTCAGATAGAGTTTATGGCATCCATCTATGATACAATAGTGTGATCCTCTATCATTTCATACCCTAAATGGTTTTTTTGGAATCGGTGTGACCTCCTTGAGCACATCGTTGATCTTCCATCTAATAGGCCATTTCAGTAGGGTTCATGGTATCATTGGAGTATGATCCCCTACATAGAGGGGTGATCTAGATTGAGTTCATGGTTTCCCCTAGTGGTCCTTGGTGGGATCTCCTATATGAGTATTGAGTCCTTATAGGCCAATGACATTTCTTGGGTAGGGCCATATGATCATGACCTCTTGGATGAGTGTCTCCGATGGTGGCATGGCTCTTGGAATGAATTCTCATAGAACATGAATTAATTAGAGTAAAATCATGTGACTGTTAGTTGGTTATGACCGCCTGGAGGCATAGTTTCCTTCTTGATTATATCTAGGATTCTTTGTGTGCATTTATTTTTATATATTTGTTATGATATTCCTATTTTTGGTGCTTCATGTTTAGTGTTTTTGGGGTTTCCTACTAGGTATTGTTATACTCACACCTGCATGGGTTCTACCTACATGTGTCATATCTTATGTTGATGAAGGCCCATTTGACAGCAACCTGGGAGGACAAGGAGTTGTTGGAGCATAGTTTGAGCTTGATAGATCAAGGTGTTTTATGGGTGGTTTCATTTGATAGTATTCATCTCCCTTTGAGTGTGTTGGACTCACTGCAATTTTTGTTGGGCTTTTATTTATCCCCTTTTATCACTTTCAATACTTTACTATCATACTCTGATTGTGGGATAATAGATTTATACATGCATTTATTTTAGTTTTTTTACATTTCATGATTGTATGGACTTGAATATGTGTGAGTCTGTATAGGCATATTAGGTTAAGGCCTCCCATGGGTGATATGTACCTACTCAATACTGGTCTCTATCCCCTAGAATATTGGAGGTAGGCTTGGAGTACTCATGGTTTGGGTCTCATTGGGTCATGTCATAACAAAAGGTACCCCTCTTGAGCTGACAATAAGAGAATGGATATGGTGACGACCCGTGTCTTTCTTCCAGTAGGCCCAAAGTTAGCAACTAGCACTGAGGATATATCATACATAAAAATGTAAGGAATTTACCTATATGAGAACATGGATAATAGACATATAATATAGATAAACCAATAAAATCATGCTCAGATAAATATAAAAGAAGATCCCAAGTACATGCATGTAATGTCATACAAAACTAGTACAATTGAAAAATAACTACAAGTATAAAAAGGTAAACTTGATAGTGACCAAAAATCCCAAATCGATTATAAAAACCATGATTTCAAAATATCCAGCCTGATATACAACCTAATCCCACTAGCCTAAAAAAATTATATATAAATAGGGTTATCATAATAGGTATACTCGGTAAGATCCTCCCTGGTGCCTCTTGTGCAAAAGATAAAGAAATCATGCTAAAGCCCAGTGAATAGAAAGTGAATCTAACTCATCACCGAAACAAGTATAATATGTTTCCAGCCTCACTATGAATATATCACAACATGTATCACATAAAAGATATCATATATTATAATAATGAAACAAAAAATGGAACCATGCTACCTATTCCCCTTGGTTTACCACTCTGTCCCAATGTCATATATATTGATCCATCTCTCTCCAAAAGTAAGTCAACATGAAGACACATGGGATAAGTATCATAACATGAACCTCACACATCACATCGTCTCACCATTCCATTCACATATCTATATAGTAACCAAGTAGATTCTACGATCCACCATAGTCTGAATGTCTTGTATCATACATCGAGTATTATACCTTAATCCATCACAACCTATACACTGAGTATGCACCTAAATTCATTACAACCCATAAATTCCATACCTATAATAATCCTTATGATACTATATCTAGAGATACATGTGTGTTAAATAACCACAACACATCACAACCCACTACACACATATATATGGGAAATTTAACCACTGTGCATACCAATATATAATACTACTAGGTGAAGAGAACGAGGCCGGAGGGTGTAGTCAGCCATTTATCCTCACCATTGGGATGTTTGGGAAAACACCATCCCAAAGTCCATTGGTTTTTTCTCTACATAATAGTATGGGTGAAGTAGAATATGAAATCAAAAAACATACTAGATATAATATAGCTCACAACCGCACTATGGGCATAACCTTATCCTAAGCTCAAATGCAGTTATCATATCTCAAACACCCAACCATCATTGAAAATGACTAGATATTCTATAAGAAAACATCTATTTAAAATAGTTTGATTAAATTAATTCTTTACTTTTTATAATTATAATTTAATTAATAAATTCATTATCCATTAATTTACATTATTCAAATTACATTTCAATAACTATTAGAGTGAAGTCCATGCCCTCCAGGAATAATCCAACCAAGTCTATAGTTTCTCAATATTATCAATATTTTAATTCCAAGAACAAACCCCATGGGTTAAAAAAAATTTAAACATTGTTTTTCCATTCCATATTTCTAGGTACTCTAGTAAAACATCCTAATATACCATAAAGAGATACAAAACTAGGAACATCCAAATGCCTCATGTAGTGGGGAAATGATTGAAAATAAGAAAGAAACTTCTCCATATGGATATTTAAATGATTCATCAAGAAATAATATAGCTTAATAACAAAAAATTCTAAGAAAATCTTCAACCCATTCCATCATCTCTGGTTCTATCCCTGTCATCATCACGCATATCACCATGTATCTCACTGTCAAAAGTGTCAACAATTTCCACAAACTCGGAGTCTCCCTGCCCAAATATCATCAGCAAACACCATCAAAGGTTCACATCACATCACATAGAAAGACTCACATCTAGAGAATATAAAAATATATCAAACATCAAATATAATTAATGGGTAAACTTTTCCATAAAAGCAAGACTATTTTTCTTTACATGAAAATGGGCTCACTCATCCCCAAAAATAAGGAATTAATCCATTAAAATCAAAGGGATCTCTGAGACCCAAAAAATTTACCCTAATAAAGAAACTATTTTTTATTATATATTTAATTAATTAATTCATTATCATAGGATCTATCTATAGGTGTCCTAAGGAATTAGCTATAATAATAAATTAAAATTAATAAACACCTATAGTATTAATTCAAGTTACAAAAAACATTAGAGGGAAAATTTTCATTTAACATGCCTTTAATATTTTTATAATTATAAACCATTTCAAACTTCAAGTTCTTTAGACAATTTCCATTAAATCATGGAATAAAAAGTTCAATTAAACAAGCTATTAATATAAATTTTATTACCATAAAATTACAATAATCAACAAATTCATTCAACATTCCTTTTTAATTATTAAGCTAATTAATTATTTCATTAATTATGTTATTAAACATTTTACATAAAAACATCATGTTAACCCAAGGATAACCAACATGTTGAACAAATAATAACATAGATATCATGCTAGATAGAAAGAAATTCCAAACCGTTACCATGGTGGAAGAACATGAGATCGCTAACCATAAACCATTATTTATTTAATTTGGTTTATCCTTTATTAGAGTTCATTCTACTACCACCCAAAGAATATAAATTATTAAAACTTTATGATTGAATAAAAGATATGATAGAAGCAGTGGATATCCTACCTCAAATATTTCTACATTCATAAAATGAAAACATAACGTCAATATGGATTTCTGATCACCTCTCAAATAAGGAAACTGCATCCCTCTAAGGACACCATGCCACAACCATGGAAAGGAAAAAAATATCCATTATAATGATGAATATCTACCTCCATAACATGTTAATAGGAATATGAGTAAATTAGACAAATTATAAAAGAAAATACAAGAAAATGAGGTAGAACTTACCTTGTATAACCATGAATCAAACTCAAGAAGACAAGGTTTAATCCCAATAAAAAGGGGCTTCAAAGGCCCTCAAAAACCACTCTTGGTCCCTAGGGTTCAAAAGGAATCAGTGGAATGATAGTGGGTTCAAAGGGATTGGGGGTATTTATAGGCATACATAAAAACTGACAACCATGGAATATCCCCTTGGACCATGCTGTACAATTTCTATACACAAGGAATACTACGACACAAGGTAGAAGACCACGCCATAGCCCCTCCAATCAAAGAATACCCAAGATCCATGGATAGATCTATAGTACATATTCCATATACCTAAGTGATATACTACGACATAGCCAAATTCACTATGCCGCAAGTCCCATTTTCCAAAATGTGGGCTATATCGCAGCCTATCCAACACACCAAAGCTACCCCTATTTTAGAAGTAGCTCGAAATATCACTTCTCAAGACACAATACCACATCCATTCTCACTACACCACAAAAACCCTACATATTGTATAGAATAAGGCTCCATAGTTTTGAATCCTATATTAATATTAGATTTCAATTTAACTCCTCTATATTCTCCTCGGGCCTCCTCTTGGAACCTACCACACCTCAAACACACAATGAGAAGGGATACCAAGATTTTGGAACTTACATCAGAAATCACTCAAAATATTCTAATCCTCAAGAATTCAGGACCAAACCCAAAGATAAATAAAGAAAAGGGGTTGTCTGAAAAACCAACCTATGAGATACCTCTCAAAGATCTCTCCATCATAAGAGATCCACCACATCACTAGAGGAACCAAGTGAAAAACTGTACAATATAAATAATCAACTCCTAAATGATTTCTAGGGGAGATACATCTAACACGAGAGAAATTTAATAAAAATAATCAAAATGAACTTTTTCATAAACTATAAAAAGGACCATAACCTTATACAAGCATCACTACAAGATAAGGGATAAATAAAAAAAAATCTTAGGGTAAAAATCATGTATCTACGACTCATGTTCCCAGGTTCTCTCCTCCATGCCATTGTGTATCCAAAAGAAATGAACCAAGGGAATAGAACACCTTCACAACACCTTATCCTGATGGTATTGGATCTCTATAGGCCACTCCTCAAAGGTCAACATCCTCAACATCTATATTCCCCCAATAAATGATTTGGGAATAATTGTGAAGGTAACATAGGAGTAGTGACACATGGAATACATTATGCATCGGGCTCATCTATGAGGGAATTATTATATATTTTGGAAAACATGATCTCCAACCTCAAACTCTAGAGGTCTCCTCATAAGATCAACATAGTATTTTGGATGATTATACATAGTTTCATCCACTCACAAATTACCTAAGCCATCTATGTCATGTTCTTTACTAACTATAACTTGAGAATTGCTACCTCTCCAACCCCAGTCCAACACAACAAAGAAACAAAATATCTATTATACAAGCTTCAGTCAGCATCATATAAATGGTGAAGTGAAATATATTATTGTAAGAGAACTCGACCAAGTGAAGGTGAATCATCCATGAATATCCAAAATCTAAGACATAAGAATACAAAAAGTATTCAAGATTCTGGATAGTTTGGTCTATCTAACCATATATATTTGGATGAAAAGAAGTTTATAGGCATAGTTGAGATCCAAAATAACACTGGAGACCTATCCAAAACCTATAGGAAAAATGAGGATCATGATTAGTGATGATCATCCTCGATACTCTGTGGAATCTCACAACCTTCTCTAGGTACTACCTTGATAAAACCTCCACTAATCTCAACTCCCTAATCTCCATAAAGTGGGATAATTTCATCAAAAAATACACTATCGCCGATATATAATAAAATAAACCCTAATTTAGAGGTAAATTGATAAAAATATCCATTGATATATCCACCCACTTCCACTAAGTAACATTTAACAACTAGAGAAAGCCCCTGGGAACATGGTGCATGACCTTCACCTTTTAGAAGACCAAACATCAAGACACAAACTCTATAACTTCATGCTTCGACCTAGGCCATCAAATCTACCCTCTCATATATTAATAAATCTATTTCACAGCAACATGTACCACCAAATGTAAACCATTGAACTCATGGAGAACCACCTCATTACTCACTAAAGGAAAAAAATCCCCCTAAAATAACACCTGGTGTTTTTCATTCTCAAAGAAACCATCAAGGGAATCAATAAAAACAACTCAGTCTCTCCAGAACTCCACCTCAGAATCCCCTAAATCGAACTCCTCCACCTACTACACAAAATTTTACTATAATTTCAACTGAAAAAGACAAATTATACCTCCAAAATCACCCATATCAAGAAGAATTTCTAAGAGCACTTCCACCACTCTACAAGAAGCCCCAAATTCACACACAACATTACTATGTGACTTCTTGTTCAGGGAATCATCTATAACATTTACCTTGTATACTGTATAAAAAATATCAAATTCATAATTCTATAATTATTTTATCCACCAAACTTCCACAAATTCAATTCATGCTATTATAATATTTTTCTCGAGCTCTTACGATCTGTAAAAACAAAAAAAAACATGTCGATGAGGTAATGTCTCCAAAACTTCAAAGAAAACATGACTGCTGCCAACTCAAGATCATGGGTGGAATTTTTATGATCATGGGGAAATAACTTCTGAGACCAATATGAAACAACTGATCACTACTACATTATAACACATTCCAAACCAAGTCACTAAGTGTCACAAAACACCTTAAACTAAACTCCCACCTCTAGAAAATGAAGAACTAGAGTGCTAACCAACTTCTCCTCTAGGTACTCAGAATCTTCCTGAAATTGATCATTCCATAAGAATTCCAAATAATTTATATTAAATGATTATATAGGATCCACAAACTAAGATAAATTATCTATGACCCTCCTATAATAGCCTATAAGACTAAGTAAACTCCACATTTTAGCAACAATCTTGGGGGATATCCAAGAAACGACTGCTTTGATCTTCAAAGGATCCATAGCTACTCCCTATTGTGACATGACATACCCTAAGAAATGAACTTTGTGAAACTATAACTAACACCTAAAATATCTTTTGATGACGAGGAACTCTCAAAATGGCATGCATATGCTCTACATGCTCTTCTGTAGATGTGGTGTATATAATGATGTCATTGATGAAAACCCCATGAACCAATCCAATAACTCCTAGAACACTATGTTAATAAAACACATGATCATGGATAAAGTATTATTTATACCAAATGTCAACACAAAGAACTCATAATTCCTATAATGATATCAAAAAACAGCCTTTGGAACATCTGCATCCTTTACCCAAATATGATGATATCCTGACTGCAATTCGATCTTTAAGAACCAACTAGCTTCTTTTAGATGATTGAATAAATCATAAATCCATGGAATATGAAATTTATTCTTTACCTTAACCTAATACATGTGATGTTAATCAACATCATGATGAAAACTAACATCAACATTCTTCAAGAAAACAATAGTGCACCCCAAGGTGACACAGTCGACCAAAAAAAATCCCACAATAATAGATCATTGAGCTATACTCACAGCTCTCACAATTTATAAGGTTACATCCTATATGAGGATATTGAGATTTGATAAGTTCTAGGTTGTAGATCTATCCAAGATTCTATATTTTTCATGGGGATAACACTTCAACCTCCTTTGGAAATACAATAGGGAAATATTCAACAAACCTAGGAAATACTAACTGATGAATCTATGATGAACGCATAATCTGATCATCCAATAAGGAAGACAAGTATGGAACACACCTATAACCCATATGAGGGTCTCTCTCACCAAAAAACATTACAGGCTCTCTATAAAAATTATTTAATGAAACCTACATCATGAATAAATCCACAACAGCCTTCACTGAATACAACTAGTCCATAACAAGGAAGATGTTGTATGGTTATATCCATAAACATAGGAAGTCTACCCAAGAGAGGTGATTCCCTAGAACTAGCTCATAGTCTCAAAATATGTAATAAAAATAATCCCAACCACAAACTAGAATAGTAAATTCCAAGGGAACTTGAATTATCTCCACCTAAATACCCAAAGCATGGATGCAGATAGAAGATGTGAAGGATTTTGTATCACCTGAATCAAACAATTCATACACCCAAGTAGAAATCAAGAAAAGGGTGCCTCAAACAACATCTGGATTACCCGGCACTAGAACTAAAAAAACATGAAGTTGACCAAGACCTTATCTATGACCTCTCAAACCTAAATGGAGACCTCATCCATGATTGTGCTATACTCTCTAAGGATGAGTAGAAACTTGGGACTATCCTCTTCCCATCCTATCACCTCTCTAGTAATCCCAAATTTGAGCATCTTGCTGCTGCTGCCTCTGCTAGAATTTCCTCAATGGAGGAACCTGAAGTGGAATACCTGGTGCATAATTCATGATCATAAAGGTTGGGTACTCTCTATATAGATATCCTATACCTATAAATGAAAAACAATCATCTGATCCATTGGAAAAGGATTGAGAGTTCCTACCCTTGAAGATACAAGATCATGAGGTCTAGAACCTATCCCCAATGGTATAAAGGATCCTATATCCAGAAAACTAGGAACCCAATACCATAGATCTTCTTTGTGAGGAATCATTATGACTACCTTTTTGGAATGATCAAGTTTTTACCAACATACTCTAAACAATATCTATTCTTCCCAATACCTTGAGATAAGTTTTCATAATAAATGTGGTGACCTGACATTGGATCTCTAGATTTAAAGCATCCTCAAAATGTATTACTATAGCCTCCACCTCTTGAAAAAATTATGAAGCATGATGGAGAAGGGTATTGAAATAGATCTCAAACTACCACATGCTAGAACTCCCTTATATAAGTTTAATCAGATCTTAGAGATTAGTCACCTTGATGGTTAAAAAATAAACTCTACTCGGAACTTGTCCATGAACTTCTCCCATGAGACCTTTGACTCCTCATGATCCCTAAGGAATAAGATCCACCACTACCTTATTTCTTCACGCAGTATCATCATGGTCATTGGAACCCAGTGCACCTTCTGAGTACAGATCAAAATGAATGATATCTCAACCACATCTAACCAAAACCCCTACGACTGATTCTAAAACAAAGCCCTTATACTTATTCAGGTTTTGACATTAGAACTCTCGAAGTTTCCTACTCCAAGTGTCTTTGTTGTCACCCTCTACTCTACATTGATATGCCGACACATAATGCTGAACATATTAGGCGAAAACCTGATGAGGACGTTGACCTAAATCCATACCTTCAAAAGAAAAATGGTTAGAGACACTTAAACCTATAATATTGAATATTGAATATTAGTTAATTAATTATATATTTTATTTCCTTAAGTATTAACCAGTACAAAGGTTTAACGATTTAAAATATAAGCGCAAAGAATAATGATGCATGATCTATTTCAAGATATTTACACTACAACCAGTGCCACTTTTCTTAGTAGGCTTAGTAAACATAAAGGTTTTTTTCATCATATCACATGGGGCCCTAAATAATGGTATCTCAACTGGTCTCTTATGTTTATGTTGTTTACTAATCTTAGATGACAAAATTTACCTACTAGCCCATGCAGTAATCACATGTTCCTAACTCCAAACTTCATCTTATCCCTCAACCTAAACCTTTAATACCACTATGTCATGACCCACTCCCCCCAAAGGTACCCCTCTTGGGTCGACAATGAGAGAATATAGATAGTGACGGCTCGAGTACCACCTCCAGTATGCCCCAGGTTGGAAACTAACACAGAGTGTATATCATACATACAAATGAGAGACATCACCCTCTAAGAGAACATGTCAAATAGATAGACATTACAAAAAACATATTTTAGCAATGTTTGTTTACATTAGTAGTGATTATAAATGTCACTAATTAGCAATGTTTATAAATTTCACTAATTAACAGCATCACTTTTATCGATGTTTTTCAGAAATGTTGGTAAATTTATTTTATTTACCAATGTTTCTAGAAATATCAATAATCAAAAAATTTATTTACTAAGTTTATTTATTTATTTCCTAGTTTAATTTACTTCCCGAAATTTAAAAAATGTTTGGAATTAAATATTATTGAATTTAATTAAACCATGTAGTTGCTTCCCCCCCAACCCTGTTTTTTTCCACTGGAAGACTATGACTTCGTGATCCCTAACACCACTTACCTCTGATCTCACGTGCTCCCTGTCAGAAGCCTCCGACCCTCCCTAGACGACTGTAACCCCACCGGTAGCCTCTGACACTGTACAGTTGCCACCCCTCCCCAGTTGATCTCCTAAAATGTCAACCAGTGACCCTACCTCATCCCTAGCTACTCTCCTATCTAGACTTCATACAAGAATACTTTGACATCGTTCTCCTCGATCCCATTCACCTTCAACCCTGCGTGATCCCTGTTGGTAGCCTTCTCCTCTCCCCAACTGACCACAACTCCACTGGAAACCTCTAACACTACCAAACATCATACCAGTAGCCTCCTCCACTCCCCAGCATCTCCCAACGAATGTCAGTTGGTGACCATGTCTCACCCCTGCCGTTCACCTCCCCACTTTCCCCTGACTCCCACCTCCCTCACCTCACACACCAAATCATTACCTCTATTTCCTTAATAATTGTTGTATGGTCCCACTTCAGTTTCCATATATATTTATCATAATATATATATATATATATAAACATATTATATATATATATATAATATTATAAACACATATATATATATTTTATGTATATATATACTACATTATTTTTAATATATAAAATATAGAATATATATAATATAGACAATATACAATATATGTACAATATATACATACAATATATACAATATTAATTTTAACATATATAATATATAATATATAAACATAAATTTTATTAATATGTACAATATATGTATATATTATTAATAATGTGTATATATATATTGTTGTTAATATATAAAATGTACAATATACAAAATATACAATATAGACAATATACAATATATGTACAATATATGGATACAATATACTAAAATAGGTGTGAACTATGGGTTAAACCCATGGACCCAAAAAAAAATTATTAGAAAGGTAAATTACAAACAAAAGGATGGAAAAAACATGACCACCCATGCACCACAAAAAGATGTCATATTCTGTCATACCGCTTCCAGAATGCAAAAATCATAGGAAACAAACAGAACTAGCGTCTAACACAGCCTTGGGGATGGCATCCCCTTTTCTATTTTAGAGTGACCCAAGGTCCACCCTAATAATCCATGCTTTTTAACTCCCCAACCTCCTGAGGTGAAGCTACTCACTCCTCCATATGTTGTCCATCAGAACTAATTTCCACCTATTGCCTCACCTCCACTTCATGGCCTCCTCCCTCTTGAATAGTCCGATGATCCAACCCACCTGCATGCTCATGTCTAGGATCCTGTACAACAACCAGACCATCCAATATAGTATTTGGAATATCTATAGACAAACCAATATCAATGAAATGACCCCCCTGCTCTTGCATAGGGGTTGGGACTACACCAACACTGCCTACTTTTATAGAAAGAGGAACCATTTTTTTTACATCGGACTTCTCCAAGAAATTAAGGTATATTTGATCAAATTATAAAATTATAATGGAATAAACCATTGTAAAAAAATTACCTTTTCACTTTTGGGGAATAATTCACTGGAGATCATTTTTTATTGTTATCCATAGGTGAAGAAGCTTGGCCATGAGAGGTTGAAACACCTGTATTAAGTATCCTGGTCTCACCATGACCAGCATTGGATACTTCATCCCCCTCTTATTTAGCTAGATCCCCAGCCTCACTCTCATGCACATTTACAACCTATACATTCATCAATAGATCCTTTTCTATATGAATTTTAACCCTTTATGGCTACTGAAAAGCATTTTCAGAAGGGGTCTTTCTAGTGGAAGCATAACCTATATTCTCAGATTTTCTGGTATCATCACCATGATCATAATGGGATTCCCCCTGGTTTAATAGTATCTACATCCTCACCCTCATACACATGTACAACATGTATAGTCTTCAAAACAGGCTGTTGAAAAACATTTCTAGAATTAATTTTACCACAAGTAAGATACTGCCCCCTCAAGAAGCTTCGTATGGTCTCTCTCATCCTCATTGTCGAGCTCATCACATCCCTCACACCTATATCCCAATTTCAATTGATTCAAATCTTTATTAGGGATGTCAAAAAGAAATTAACCATATTTAACCACATTAGAAAAATATTTAACCATATCAACCCCCTGACCACTGATTCCAACCTCCATCTTTCTAGCATCAAGGGACATGTTGTTAGAAGGATTACCATTCACAACTGACCCACCCCCATTAATGGGTCGAAAATATATAGAACCCATCAGAAAACCTTTATCTTCAATTCTCTTATCAACCTTATTCACTCTGTTTCCATTAGAGGAACTAGGCTCAGTCTCTGGAAATTTAAACTTATAATTTTCAACCTTATACCCAATCCTTTTGTAGTTGGAGCATGCAATTCCTTTAAGGCATGATTATTTAAGATGTCCAATACAATGACAATTAAAATATACAGTATAAAGGTTTTCAGATGATCTATATGGATTTTAGACTCGTTAACATATACAATATTATTCTTAACTTATATAGTATACAATATATATATATATATATATGTATATAAAATATATACATACAATATACAGTATAAAATATACAATATTATTTTTAACATATACAATATAAAATATATATATATATACATTTTATATTATGTTATATAAAATACATTCTTACATATTATTGTATATATACAATATATTATTGTGTGTGTGTATATATATAATATTATTGTATATGTATATAATATTATTGTTATATTTATGAATACATAAAATATATATTGTTAATAATAATAAATAAAAATATATTATTAATATATTATAAACATAAAGATATATATAAACATAAATATTATTAACAAATATAATATATATTGTATATATATAAACATATATTGTATATATATATGTAATATTATAAACATATATATAATATATTATTAATAATATATACAATATAAAATATATATATTATTAATATAATATATATATCACTGTTAATATATAAAATATACATTATACAATATATACAATATACGATATATGTATAATATATACATACAATACATATCGAATACAATATATATTGTATACAATATAAAATATAAATATACAATATATACGATAATATATATATATATATATATATATATATATATATTACACATTATTGTATATAAAATATTTTATTTTATATTATTTTAAATATTTGAATAATATATTATTGTATATATATAAGATTACTATTATATTTATTAATACATAATATATATATATATAAATAATAACAATAAAAAAATTATTAATATTTTATAAACATGTATATATACACACACATAATAATTGGCCTCACTTCCACACTAGTTTCCATGTGGGACTACCCGAACATAACTATTAATATATTATATTATTAATATATATTGTTAATAATATATTAATATAATATATTATTATTACATGTTGTTAAATATATATATATATTAATAATATATTATATTATTAAAATGTATTGTTAGTAATAATAAGTAAAATCATATATATATATAAATAAATATTATTAATATATTATAAAAATATATATGTATATATATGCAAAAATATTGTTATTTATAATAACAAACAAAAATATATTATTAATATATTATAACGCATAAATATACAATATATATTATTAATATATAAAATATAAATTGTTAAAAATAATTAATAAAAATATATTATTAGTTTAATATAAACACATATATATAACCATATAAATATATATCTAATATGATAAACACACATATATAAACATATAAACAAATATACAATATTATTAATATATACAATATATGTGAGTGTTTATAATACTATATATATATATATAATATTATAGACACACACACATATATTGTATATATGTAAAATATTATAAACATATATATAATATATTATTATTAATAATATATATATAATCTAATATATATATATATTGTTGTTAATATATAATATATAATATATAAAATATATACAATATAGACAATATACAATATATGTCAAATATATACATACAATATTTATTATATACAATATATACATACAATATATATTGTATATAATATATACATACAATACACAATATAAGATATACAATATATACAATATTATTTTTAATATATACAATATACAATATATATATATATATATATATAATATACATAAAATGTATAATATATATTTTATACAATATAAAATATAAAGTATACAATATATACAATATATACAATATATATAATATTATTTTTTACATATACAATATGTAATATATATATTTATATAGTATATTATTTAATATAAATTATATTATTCTATATATTATTATTATTATCATATTTATTAATACATACAATATAAATTGTTTAAAATAATAAATAAAAATATATTATTAATATATTATAAACACACATATATATACACACATGAATATTATTGGGGACGTTTCCTTAAAAATGTGGCTAAATTAGCTATGTTTTTAAGAAAACTTTCCAAAATTAAAAAATAGTAATTTTTTAAAACATTGCTAAAAAATGCTTCTAATTTAAACATGCTTTCTAGAAAACACTGTTAAATTAAATAATATCCACGATTTAAGATGTTGCTAAAAAACACTTCTAATTTAACAATATTTTTTAGAAAACATTTCTAAATTCAGCATTAGAAATGTGTTCAGAAAACTATGATAAAAACCCATTTAATATATGTTTATTTTTAGTGAGATAATACAGATACCCCAATTAACTTATGCTCATTTAAATATAAAATAATATCTCAATTACATGTAATTAATGTCATATAAAACTAGTACAACTAAAAAATAACTACAACTACCAAAAGATAAACTTGGTTGTGACCACAAAGCCAAAAAAACTCCTAAAAACCCATGAGCTAGTAATATCCATCCTGATCTCCAACTTGCTCTTATTAACCTACAAAATAGTTTATATATTCATAGGGTTATCATAATAGGTATACTGAGTAGGAAACTACCTAGATCCTTTTGCACAAAAGATAATGAAAACATGTTAAAGTCCAGTGAATAACAAGTGAAACTAACTCATCACCTAAACAAATATACTATGTTCCTATCCTCACCATGGATACCTATCACTAAGTATCATATACAAGAGATCATATATTATAGCAATGAGACAACATGGATATCCTATCACTTCTTCCCCATTGGTTTTCCACTCTTCCCCAACATTGTTGTCCCGGTCCATCTCTCAACAAAAGTAATCCAACCCAAATACACCCGGGCTAAGTATCACAACATGCACCTTGTGCATCCCATCATCTCATCATCCCGTCCAAATATCTATATATTATCCAAGTAGTTTCTTTGATCCACCACAACTTGTGTTTCATGTACCATACATCGGGAATTATAATAAAAACCATCACACCCCATACACCGAGTATGCATCTCGAGTAATTATATCCCATACATGTCATACCTATAATAATCCTTAGGATACTATATTCACATATACATGTGTGTGAAATAACCAAAATTCATCAAACCCCTCTACACATATATATGGGAAAGATGACCACCATGCATACCAGTACATAATACTAGAAAGAGAAGAGAGTGGGGCCAAATGGGGTAGTCAGTCATCCATCCTCACCACCGGGATATTAAGGAAAATACCCTCCTAGAGTTGACTAGGTGTCATTATCCCTACCAATATGTGTGAGGAAATATATGAAATCACAAAACATACATGATATAATATATCTCACAACCACACTATGGTCATAACCTAGTCATAGCCTCAACTACAATTATCATCACTTAGATACCTTATTGCCACTGCTAAGGACTGGATATCCTATAATCACACAAGCATTTAAAGGATCTATAATAAATTAGTTCTTTACTTTTTCCAGTTATCCTTTAATTAATTAATTCATTTTCCATTAATTAACACTATTCATATTACATTTCACTAACTATCAGAGTGAAGGCCATGCCCTCCAGGTATAATACAACCGAGTCCACAGTTTCTCAATATTATCAACATTTTCATTCCAATCACCAACCTCAAAGGTTAAATAATTTATTAAAAATTATTTATCCATTCCACAATTCTATGAATTCTAGGAAAATATCCTAAGCTACCATAAATATATGTATAACAAAGCACATATAGCTACCTCAAGAAGTAGAGAAAAGAATGAAGAAAATCAATTCATCCGGTTATTAAATAGATTCATCACGAAAACATCAAACTTAAGTACAATAATACGTAAGCCTATCTTTAATCCATTCCATCATCTCTGGTTCCATCCTTGACACCATCATGAATATCTCCATGAATCTCTCTATCATATATGCCAATAGCTGTCACAAACATCAGACCACCCCTCCCATATCTCATTATCCAAAAACATCTTAGACTCACATCACATTTCATAACAAGGATCACATCTGATGCACATAATAAATCAGTAAACACCAAATAGAGTCAATAGGGAAACTAGGCCATGAAAAAGTCATTTATATTTTACACACAAATGAGCTCACTCAACCCCAAACACAAGGCATTCTGCCTTTATAAGCAAGGGGTATCTCAACCCCAAACATTTACCTCAATAAAAAAAAATTATTCCATATTGAATTTACTAATTCATTATCATAGATTCCATCTACAAGTATGTTAAGGCATCATTTATAACATTCTATTATAATTATTCAACATGCTTTATAGCATTAATTCAAGTTCCAACAAACTTTAAAGTAACAATTATTAATTAAAATTATTTTCATATTATTATAATCAACATTAATAAATAACTTCAAGTTCATTATCCAAGTTTTATTAATACATGTAAGAAAAAGATTAATTAAACATTCCATTAACATCAACTTGATCACCATAAAATTAAAAGAATAAATGGATTCATTCAGTATGCCTATTTAATTATTTAGCCAATTAATTATTTATGGAATTACATTCTTAACCATTTTCCATCAAATAATCATGTTAACCCAAGAATAACCAAAATTATAAACAAATAACAACATAGATATAACACTATCTTGAAAATCAAGAGGAAAACTGTTATCATGGTGGGAGAATAGGAGATCATTGATCATAAACCATTATTCCATTAATTTGATTTATCCTTTATTTGGGTTAATTCCACCACCACATACAAAATCTAAATCATGATAACTTTACAATTTCATTTAAAATGGAATAGAATAAAAAAAACCCTACCTTAATGATTTTTACATCCTTTAAATGGAAATGGAACATCAAAAAATATCTCTGCTCAACTATATTTCAAGGAAACTATATCCCTCTATGGACACCATGTTATAACAACACCACCGACAATAAATGAAAATCCATTATAATGATGGAGATCAACTAAAAAAATATGGAGGGAAGAATGGGATGAAACAAGGCTAAATAGAGAATAAACCATAATAAGATGAGGTAGAACTTACCTTGGATCAACACGAATCAAACTTAAGAATCCTACGATTAATACCTATAAAAATTGGATTCAAAGGCCCTCAAAACCCACTCTTAGTCAATTATGGTTTGAGAGGAATGAGTAAAACATAAGTCAATTTATAGGGATTAGGGTATTTATAGGTAGACTTAAAAACTAAAGATCACAATGTTTCCCCTTGGACCATGCCACAAAATTTAAAGACATAGAGAATACTACAACACAAGGTAGAAGACCACGCTATAGCCACTAGCCAAAGAATGTCTAAGATCCATGACAAGATCTATGAAAAATATCCTATATTCCCATAAGATATACTATAAAATGTCCAAAGCCACACACCTCAGGTCCCCTTCACCAAAATAGAGGATTCATCGTAGCCTATCCTCCACACCAAAGCTACCCCAATATTGGTAGTAGTTTGAAATCCCATTTCTTGGGACCCTACATCAAATCCATTCACACTATGTTGTAGAGACCCTACTAATAGTTCATCCAAAGGTTCCATAGAAAAAAAATATTCTATTAAGCTTATATTTGAGGTTAAATTCCCTATCTTTAGCTAGGGCCTCCTCTTAATTCCTCCCACACCTCAACCACAAAAAATGAAGGGATAACATGATCTGGACCCTTACATTTTCTTCAAAAACTATTTTATAAACATTAAGTGTTTGATGAAATGACACAAAGAAAACATTAAAATTTTTGGACTGGATTTGTATGCACGTAATGGTAGAATTGGAACTTGGGGATGACCTTGGGATAAGTGTTTTGGTAGGGACCTAGGACTTACTATGCCGACTAAAGTTCCTTAGGTATCCCAGTATTATAGTCTCTATATTGAGGAATATTTCCACATTATTAGTATACATTACATATATTTTTGTGATTTACTTGACAACTCTTTTTTTGTATGCATGGATTTCTTGGTTATTACCCTTTATTTAATCAAACATGTCTTACTTCCATGTTCTTAATGATTGGGATATGAATTGTTTTAAAAATGAGCACCAAAGGGGTGTTTTATGTGAAATGTTTCCATATGATATGAATTTATGAAACTAGTTTTTAAAAATCTTTAAATAATGGTTTCATGGTGAAATACTTTGTATAGATTCATGGCGGTATCCTACTAAACATTTCCTCACACCCTACATACACCTTTTGTAATATTTTGTCTTGGTTTTTTAGGACTTAGGTAAAGTGGAGGGTTTCATGTATCTTGATGGATCCTCCTTGTAAATGTCATATTTTGGTGGTTTCAGATGGTGGTGACCGATGGTCACACATATATAGATTCTTGGATCATATTTTTTCATATGTTCTGGACCATTAGTCTTTTGTCTTATTATGTCTCAAGTTTTTATTTGGAATTCTAATTTTCATTCTATTTTAATTTTTTCATTTAAATTTACTTTGGTACATGAGACATGTCTTGGTGATTTTCAAGGTTAAATAATTCCCATTATTTTCTGTATTGATACCAAGGTGATTTTGGTTAGCCCGTGGTGATCAAGATTGAACTTTAGGCCCTATGGTGGGTCATCTTGGTTGACATATTAGGTTGGACTGAGTTAGTACATTTTAAATTAGTATCATAGGAGGTTGTTTTTAGGGTCATTGGTATACTGGATTAGTACCATTGGAACTCATGTAGTATGTATGGAAAAGTGCATTAACAGTTCACTTTTGTATCTGATCCCAAGTTGCCATGGGTGATTGGAAATTTTAATCAAGTTCATGAGCTTGATTTTGGTCTTTATTTGTGAACCTTAACATGTTTTGATGATAGTTATGGGTATTATGGGTAAATTTAGTTTTTCATAGGGAGAGAGACTTATTTTTTGGGTGAAACAATACTAGAAATAGAGGTTCATGGTTTAGCTACATAGTTTCACAAACTGTGCAGCTATCCCCAGAAAACTGTGTGAATAGTTTTGTAAACTTCTGGTGGAATTTTAATAGTTGGTTCATGGTTTGAAAAATCATATATCAAAAACTTTAATAGTGGTAAATTGCTTAATTTTTTGTGTTTTAACTTCTTTACCATATGAATCTTCTAGTGTTTATAATTCCTTCTTTTTATATCTTTTAAGTTGATTATTATCATTTGAATGTATGAATTTGATATTTTATTCTATTCTAATTAGGTTTTGTATATGGTTTTTAATAAGTGAATCCTCATAAAATAATCAATTAAAATTCATATGAATAATCTATGAGGAATGATCTGTGAAAAAATACTCTAATTGACCCTATGTTGGTAAAAATAGTAATATGGACTATCTAATAATTGAGTTTTGTGGGTGGTGGAAACTAAAAATGGAAAGTGTATAATGATTTGAATTTCCCTAAGAAGAACCCCCTATCCTTCACAGTGATAAAATATCCTAGGAACCTAAGGAATGTATCCAAAGGATCTAATGGATATTCTACTTTCTACATACTCCAAAGTAGTCTAATGTGGGACTTTCCACTTACATTCATGAAGGATCTAGAAGGAAGTTGTGGGATTCTATTGCTCTTACTAAACTATACTAGGAACTCACATAAAAGACATTCAAGAAGGCCTTCAACCAGTAGTTCTACCCTAAAATGTTGTGTGTAAATAAATCTATAGAGTTTGTGACTTTGGAGAAAGGAGACCAATCTATGATGGGGTAATCAACTTATTTCATTGATTTTTTTTCATTTTTTATAGATCTTATTGTTAACACCTACTTGAAGGCTATGTGGTTTGAGATGGGACTAATGTCTAAGATCCAGTCAAGTATTATTCTAATTTTCTTTTTGACCTATAAATAGGTGGTTGAAAAATAAAATTTTGATATGGTAGATATATATTGGAAGAGTGGTCTTAGTAGAGTTTTAGTAACCATAGGAAGATACTAGGATGTGTCTTCTGGAAAGAATAGGAATTAAGGTGAGCCACGCCAGGGTGGTGATGGTGGCATGAAGTAGAAATTAGGATGGTGTCATGTGATCTGCATCTAGTGTGGGATATATGAAAACACTAATCTTGATTATAGGATTACACCCATATAATTCCATATATATGGGCAGATTGGTCATCTCTAGCACTTTTGTGGAATGGCACCCTAAGCCAGTAGAGATGGATATAAGGTTACCAAAGGATCATGGATCTAATATGATATAGTAAAAGGATGTGGATATACCTCTTATGATAATGGGGATACTCAAACCATGAAGAAAGTGTAACGAGGATATGAGGATGAATGTCTTTACACAGTGGAGTGTTCACTAGATGAATCTGAAGTAGGGCCAAGTATTGTGATAGGTACACTGTTTGTTTCATCTTCTAGGGTGTTTTAATTGATTGATATTGTTGAATCAAATTTTTTTATATCATATAATTTTTATATATAGTGGTTTTCTGAGCTTATTCCCTTCACGAGGGATCTTTACACTCCCTTAGGAAAGATTTATGAGAAGGTTTTTAAATTCCCAAAGTGATAGGTCATGATTTCTAACTTCGATGTCATGTGGGGTTTCCTAGTTCTTGATATTTTTAACTTAAAAATTATTATTTGAATATATTGAATGAAACTTTTTAAGGCCCATATAGACTATTATCATCATCAATTTTATTTTCTTTCTTCTGATGGAGTCCCCCATGTCTTTCAATGTGAATAGGATCCTGAATTAGGGATAACGGGGCACATTATTCCTTATAATAGGATGATCTAATGCCTATTATTAGAGATGTTTCTTGATTTAATTGACCAAAATTTTAGAATATATCTTAATATAGTGGTGAGTGATTACCCTAAGGTATTTTCTAATAGTTTTTCTATTCTTCCACCCTATAGAGATGTCGATTTCACTAACCTACTCCCTAGGATGAAACCCATTTTTATACCATCATATCCAATGGAGCCCACTAAGTTGAAGGAGGTTAATGTTTATATTGAGGATATTAAGTATAAGGGATTTATTTATCCTATCATTTCACCTTAGTATTCACTAATTCTATTTTTAAAGAATAAAAATAGAAGCCTCTAACTTTTTGTTGATTATTGAAATCTTGATTAGGTGATTGTTAAGAACAAGTATCATTTTCCTAGATTTGATGACTCATTTAATCAACTCAAAGGACCCTGATGGATTTATAAGATCAACCTATGATCAGGGTACCATTAGTTAAGAATACAAGAATATGATATACCTATGACAACATTTAGGAGTAGGTATGGGAATTTTGGGTTCCTAGTTATGTCATTCAATTTTAGTAACTCTCTGGTGGTATATACAGAATTGATTAACCTATTTTTTCATTAGTTCTTTGACTTATTAATTATTGGATTTGAGGATGATATTTTAGTATACTCCATGTAAGAGGATGAACATATGGATCATTTGGTTATTATCCTTATAATCTTGAATGAATACCATCTAAATTGAAAGCCATTAAATGTGAGTTTCGGATCTAAGAAGTGAATTTTTTTGGGAATGTGATATCTGAGAAGGGAATCTTAGTGTATTCTAAGAAGATTTGGGCAGTTTTGTCTTGGGAACAACCTAAAAATGTGTTCGAGATCCACAGATTCTTAAGTTTAGTAGTCAATTACTAAAGTTTTGTTTAGGATTTACCTATTATTGCATCTCCTATGATGGAGTTAACCTAGAAGATTGTTAAATTTAGATAAAATGATAAGTGAAAAAGATATTTTAAGGAACTGAAGGTGAGTTTGACTTTGGATCTAGTTCTGATTCTTCTAAAACTAGTTTTGGTCTATAATGTTTTTTACGATGCCTAGATAACAAGATTAGGATGCATTTTGATACAGGGGAGGAATTTGGTGGCCAATAGTTCTTGTCAACTACATCATCATGAGAATAATTATCCCACCCATTATATCGATTTTTATAAAATGATTCATGCTCTTAAGACTTGTCACCTCTATCTCTTTGGTGAGTAGTTTACTATGTATTCAGATTATAAGATACTGAAATATATTTTTACCCAAAGAGACTTAAACATACGATATAGAAAATTCATTGAGTATATTAATACTATTGATTTTGATATTTTATTCACACTTGGAAAAGGAAATGTGGTCGATGATGCATTGAGTAGAAATTTACCGACTCAAGTCTTGAAGGAATCAATTGATGAGTGGTATTTGATGATTTTATTTGTTGAGATGATCTTGGAACTAGAAAAAGATAATAAGAAGGTGTTATTATCTTGTGTGAAAGTTAATTTTTCATTTTATTAATGGATTTATCTTGGGAAATCAATAAAAATCAATTTTCTATTCTCTAGTAAAATCCTATATGGTTTTGATACCTCTGGTGATTGGTCTTGGTATCTCGATGGTGATTTTACTTTCCAAGGTATATTGGCCATTATGATATCTCTAAGGAAATATTTTATGGATAGTGTACATAAATATAGTTGGTTCGTTCACCATGATATTACCAATATATATCATAATTTAAGATATCAATATTGGTGATTAGGGATGAGGTGGTCAATCGTAGACTTCATGTCAGGATGCCTTACTTGATATAGGATTAGGGAAGAGCACCAGAGAACTAATGGTTTCCTATATCCCTTACCCATTCCAATTTTGAAATGGGATGAGGTATCAATGTACTTTGTGATTTGACTACCACAGACACCTTTTGGAAAGGGTTCTATTTGGGTGATCATCGATTGACTCACTAAATCAGATCATTTCCTTCCAGTTAAGGAGTGGGTGATGGTTGAATATCTTAGATGCATGTATGTTCAAGACATAGTGAAGCTAAATAGTGTGGATTCAGAATTTTTTTCTAATAGAAACTCATGATTTAAATCCCAATTTTGGAGGGGATTTTAGGTGTAAATGGGTTCTCATTTGAAGTTGACCACAACGTATCATACATAGATGGATGGTCGGACTGATCAATCCATTCATATTTATGAATAAATTATTCGGGTGTGTGTTCCTAACTTAAGTGGTTCGTGGGAGAATAATTTTTCATTGAATAATTTTTCTTATAAAAATATTCACCAGGATTTAATTAAAATGGAACCCTTTAATTCATTGTATAGGCATCCATTTATATCTCCTTTATATTAGGAAGAGCATGGTGATCAGTCACTTGTGGGACTGAGGCTTGTTAAAGAGATGACCGAGAAGGTTTAGTTGATCTGAAAGGGGTCATAAATGGCTCATAGGCTCCATAAATCATATATTGATCACTATCATCAACTGTTGTAATTTGATATTGGTGATTAGATTTTTCTCATTGTTTTTTCTTGACAGGAACATCATCTCTTGGAAAACTAGGTATATTGGATCTCTGGTATATTGGTCCTTTCAAGACTGTTGAGAAACTTAGAAAAGTCACATATTGGTTGAACTTACTATCTCAATGAACAAAAATTCAAAAAAATTCCATGTTTCCCAATTAAATAATTTTCAACCAGACCCTTCCCACATGATTTAATGGTAGAATATTGATCTTGAGATCGACACCTCAGTGATTGAACAACCGGTTCAGGTTTTGGTTTTCCAGGATAATGTGTTTCATAGTAAAAATATTCCTCTGGTTTGTGTACTATGGAAGTGTGAACAATATAGCCATGAGATGTGGGAGCATGAATCTTTGATTATTTAGCAATGTTCTTCTCTTTTTATGAGTCCATAATCTAGATCACTTTCTATGGGTAGATAGTTTCATGCTGGGGAGAATTATTATGCCATGTTGGTAATATGTATATTACTTTCTAGGAACTAGTTTATATTTTTTTAGGTTCTAAATGATTTCAGGAGTTGAGGGTATAAATTTTAGAGTTTTTGGAGAAATGGACCAAACACATAGTCTTTTTACGGTTAGTAATAACCATGTGGTAACCATGCTACATGGCTATGTTGGTTCCAATAATGATTTTCATGGTCAAATAATGGGTTGGATAACCATGTGGAAATTCCTAGGAAACCATTTACTTCAATATTCAAGGGATAGTATTTAATACACAATTAGATCATGGTTTTCTTAACTATGAATCCAAACCATGATACCCAGTCTGAACTTATTAAAATTAGAAATTACTCTAAGGCCCATGGTCTTTTCTAAGTCTAATATCCTCATAATATATTATTATCTTGAACCAAACCCTCTTTGTTTCTCTATAGGACTCTCCCCTTGATTCCTTGGTGACTCTAGACTTATTTGGGTGAATCTGTTCAAGGTATGTTTGGATTTACTCTCAATTTCACCTCTTTTATCTAGATATATCCTCAATCTATCTTCCCTTCAATATATTGAAACCTAAATGGGTTATCATTATAACATCTTTGCTTGTGGGTATATAATTGAGGATGTTATTTATTGATATATACATGTGAGGACCTAATCTCTTTATTTCCCATCACTGGAATTGAATGTGTCGATATTTCCTTAATTGGTGAGGCATTTTCCTCCATATAATGGATTATTTCCCATGGAAAACTTGAATGTTCTTGTTAAATAATTTGTTTGATTTTGTTAAGAGCTAAATTTAAATACATGTTTCTACTTAATCATTAGTGGTAATGGAAAATGTTCTAAAAGAGGGTTTCATTTGAAAACTATATTATTAAATTTATGTATTTTATGAAATTTCAAAAACATAATTTAAAAAAATTTGGGCTTGGATTCACTTGCACATAATGGTAGACTTTGGCACTTGGTAAAGACCTTGCTATATGTGTTTTAATATGTACTTAGGATTCATTATGCTGGCTAGAGTTCCTTGGATGTACCAGTATCATAGTCTCCATCTTATGACCAATTTCTATATTATTAATAGACATTACATGGATGAATCTTGTGATGCCCCAGACCTACACTCCTAGATTCGGTTCTATAAGCATATAATTTACATACTCACTTTGATACAGTTGTAAACTCTTGGATATATACATCCTTAAATTATAAAATTAATAATTAATATTTCATATCTTAAATTTCAAGGATATTTTCATATTTAAATCTTTATATAATTGGGATAAATCAAAAACCAATCAATCCCATGTTCTTTTTATCAGACAATTTTTTCCAGTATATAAGAAACTTATTAATCTATAACGAGTCTTGAATATCTCCCACAAATTCTTTCACATGATTTATCCCTCTAAACACGCATCAAGTACTAATTTTATTCCTAAAATGGGAATTGAATCATATAATGGGTGATCTCAAATTATCAATAAGGGAAAACATATAACTGGCGTTTTCAAAACATAAGCATGGT
The DNA here is from genome assembly GCA_963277665.1 of Viscum album. Classification (NCBI taxonomy): domain Eukaryota; kingdom Viridiplantae; phylum Streptophyta; class Magnoliopsida; order Santalales; family Viscaceae; genus Viscum; species Viscum album. The sequence continues at coordinate 1,495,628,941 of OY728155.1, read as the reverse complement.
ATATATAATATAGTAGAAAAAATTAACCATGTACATACTATGCACATTGTATATTTCAATTATTATCATTGATATAGAATGAACTTAGTTTCACAATTTTCATGGTTAGAGCATGTTTTTTATTCTGAAATTATTCATTCCAAATCTTTTTTTTTGTTTTGTGATACATTTCAATGCATCAAAGGGACATATAATTTTAGGCCCCACCCATCACCAATTTTTTTCCAATGCATTCACCATAAGAGTCAACAAGAACTTTCATACAATTACATAAGGAATTTTTTGATGAATAAAAATATGGATATTTGTATAATTAATAATATATAATTTCAATACATGATCTTCCCACATTCTCTTCAAATAATAATTAAGAATATCAATACTTTTCCCCATATCAATAAAGGGATAACATGATCATAACTCATCCTAAGAAAGAAGGTTGATAGTAAAAAATACAGAGTCAAATTATCAATAATAATCTATATTGGAATAAAAATATATAGTAAAAAAATAATTTTCCCCATATCAATTAAAGGGATAACATGGTCATAACCCATATATAGAAATAAAGTGGATTGAAAAAATAATACATTGTCCACTTGTCAATAATCATCTGTATTGGAATAACAATATAGAAAATGATAATACATTTCCCATATCAATCGAATATAATACTTTCTAGGTGAACAAAATACAATCTAAATTATATAAAATTTGAATTTCATGCTATATAGAGAAATTTTTATATGACTAAGTATATACTGGAATAACATAATCATAATCCATCCATAGAAAGAATATGGGTGGTTTCAAAAGAATATAACACAAGAAGTGATAAATATTTATCAAACGGTTTATATGGTATGATTGTATATCCAAATTATATAATTATATATAACCACATAATACAATAAAAGGGTATAATGTAGCTACATTATATGAAATAAGTTCAAGATAATAATCATAACTCAATAAAAAAAAGTTAAGTTACCAAAAATCATCACTACTTGGGTGACTATTAAATCAATAGCCACTTGAATAAGTTAACATTATTTGGATAATAAATCATATGAAATAGAAAGATTATGATAAAAATATATTAATGTGATTTTAATAATTCATACAAAGAAAACATGGTACACAAAATATATTATGTCTCAAAGAATCAAAATCAGGGCCAAAAAAACCCTTGTAGCTTTAGAAACTTTCAAATTAAAACCCATTAAAATAAAGAACATATAATTTATCTTAAAATTTAATTATTAAAATATAATTCATGATATTATATCTAAAATAAATGACTTTATAAAACACATAAATTACATCAGTTTCATAATACCAAACATGTCGCAAAGAAAAGAATTTGAGAGGAAAAACCCTTACCGCGGTCCTGATTCGTTCTTCACTTGCACCAAATATCCTAAATAATTAAATTAATTTCATTAAATACATAACCATGAACCTTAATCATAACTATAACCATTTATACCCATCATTTATAATCATTCCATATATATATTATCTAGTTTTTACTTATTTTCAACACCAGGTGTAAGTAATCTTCATTGCTTTGAACTAGTTTTGTAACATTCATGTTAGTGTCTATTATTATTTAAAAATACATAAATATTATATAATATAAGGTAATGGAATATATTTTCCAATATAGTTTATAAATCCATAATTCCATTTCATGTTAGTTTTTTACGAACCATGAAGATTAATCGACAATGATTATGTTTCAGTGATTCCAAATAAATGAATGGTGTTTTCTTAATTAATTATTTAATGTTTATATAACCTTAATATAACAAAAAATTTTATTTACATATTTATATCATATTATAAAATTAAATAATTTATCATAGTCATCCATAATAAAAATGTATATTATTGTTCAAGTAAGTGGTTAAACCGACCCAAACTTGAACCTACCATGATTAATGGATGATTATGAGATGGTTTATTTGTAATATACTTATACCTAAAGAATAATGATATTATTTAATTTTTATTAGTTTTATATATCAAAATGGCAATGAATTATAAAGTGAATATGATTTATATAAAGTCATTACTTAGAAAAACAGATCATTTTTCTCTTAATTATCACATTTTAAACGATTGAATTAACGATAATTATTTTTTGATCATATCATTTATTGGTTCTAAAATTTGTAATAGAAAAACGTTAATGATTTAATAAATATAATTTTTCTTCATTAAAAAATTCTATAAACAAATAATTATGGTTGGTAATGAAAAATTCATTTTGTTACTCATGGTAGAGGTAGTCTGCACCTACGCACAAACATTAATTTAGTTTTTATGAATGGATAGGATAAATGAATATAAAATCATAATAACCTTAGTATAGTAAATTTAAAGTATAAAAATGATACTAATATCATCATATTAGTATGTATAGAATATATTTGAATGATGATAATTAAGAATAAAAATTATGTAATTGATAATGCCAACTTTAGGTACTTAAGTTATCCCTGGAATTCTTCTTGGAAATGAATGTCTAATGCTGAATAATGGTGAAAATAATATTTATAATTTAGGATAGGTTTAAATTGATATAAATGTTTCATATTTTAAAGGATATATTATAATTTTAGGTGATTCTTGATTTGGTGGAAGGGTTTCTTTTTTATATGCAATGGGAAGGGTAGTTTTGGGAGCACACTTAACATTTTCAATAATAAGAGCTTACCATTACAAGATAAATAGATCCAAAATGAAAAAATTTAGTGGGATATGTGACTTTGGATAGAACGTCACCTCAACCACTTCTTTTTTAGACAACTTTTCACTTTTGAGGTTTTTTTAAACTTTTATCCTTTTAGCCAAATATACTTTTACCTTGGTAATTAATTTTAAATATTAGTAATTAATTTTAATGAAAAAAATTAATATAAATCCCTTTTAACTAATTTGGAAATTATGATTTCCAATTTTAAATAATTTTATTAAATATAAATTTTAATGTTTTGAATGGTTAATTTTAAGATTAGCACACATAATGCGTAAAAACCATTTTTAGAAGAAGCGTGTTTTAAAGATTAAAATTAATGTATAAGTAATAGTTATTAAGATTTTAAATTCCCATGAAATAAATTGTTTTATTTAAAATAAATTAAAAGGTATTAGTATTTTATGGAAATCCAAAATCGACTCTCAACTTGAAAATACTTGATTCAAAGAAAAGGAAAAAATATTTTTTTATTAAACTTACATTTTAATTTTGTTCCAAAAATGTTGAACATGGGATTTATAAGCTCAAATAATATATTAAAATTCATAATTTTTCCTTAAATTAGTATTTTATTTCTTATAAGGTTTTATAAACTCATAGTATACTCTTACATAATGCTAAAATCATAAAATAAATATAATTTTCAGAAAAAACTGTATTTTTGACTAAAAATCAATATGTGTGGAAAAACCCAAATTTTAACTTAAGATAATATTATTATTATAAATAAAAAAAATTATTTCAATCATTTTAAGTTCAAATTAGAAAAATTTTAGATACAATTTTTGAATAAAATCATAAAATATAATGAAAACGAATCTTTATTGGAAAATGTTCAAATGTTAACTATTATTATTATTATTATTATTTCATATCATTTACCAACTAAATTGGTTTTAAACAATTAATAATATAAAAAATAATCATTAATCATATTTTTATTCAAATATAAATTCACACCGTATAAAAAGCAATTTTTTTAGAAAAATTCTTTTATAAACAATAAATGATCTTATTAGTCATTTTAGGTAAACTAATTGAATTTCATATTAAAAGTAGTATTTATTTTATTTATAAATATATTTCATAAAATTATTACTCTAATTAATTCTTGTTAATTAAACTTCTAATTTTTAATAGTCATACTTAAACATTTATATTTTATCTAAATATATCAAAATTTAGTTTAAGTTTGGTGTTGCATGGGGTGCAAGCTAATGAAAAAAATTTGGAATTCATATATTAATATCATGGGGTGTTACATTTTATCCCATAAAATAACTTAAATCCTTGTAATTTGACTCATAATATTATATTAATTTCTCTAGGAATCTCATAATTAACAATACACCGCTAGATGGTCATTATTTTATTTAGGATTTTGAATGGGATTTATCTATATGAAAAAATTAATATAATTTCTTTATAAAGAGAGCTATCCCATTCCTAATTATGGATATAGTTCTACTATGGGGAGAAGATCTAGATATATAGGTAATAAATTTCCAAAATCCTTGAAAGTGATTTATATGAAAAGAAAACTACTTTGGATTTTTATAAATCAATATCTAGAAGTTGATGAAAATTATATGACATGGGACACTATAAAATCTATAGTGAAAATTTAATAATTGATATAATAAATTAGTAGTAGTTTCATAGTATTTTTCTTTTTCACATGGTTGTTGGTTACAATCTCCCTTTTTGGCCGTCAGATTGGAACATTGAACCATATAATGCCCAGTTCACTTGTAATTGAAGAAATGGATTTCTACAGCTTGACACTTTACCTTAAAATTGTGAGTCAGATGACCTTCATCTAAACACTTATAACTTTTATCCCCATGTTTCTTAACAAATTTTTGGCCTTTAAGAAATTTAATCTTCTTTCCTTTATCATCTTTGTTACTATAATAGCTATGAGATTTCATCCTTCTCTTCTTTAATGTGTTTTAGATTTCGACTATGTTCATATTGTAAATTAGAATTAATGAAATTTAGTTTTTCATAATAAAATTTTTTCTCACTTTAGAATTTATCCTATTTGGTTTTTATTGGGATAGTTTTCATATTGTCTATAGAATCTATTTTTAACTTGGTTCCTTTATGTTTCTACCATTACTAAAACCTGTTGGGACGGAGAGTGATGGCAAGAGGGGGGGGGGGGTGAATTGCCTTTTAAAAAAGTTTAACAATTTAAGAAAAAGTTAAAGCGCAACGGAAATAAAAGAGGCAAGACACAAAATTGATAACGGAGTTCGGCCTAAATCCCAAGCCTACGTCTCCGCTCCCAACTCAAACATTGAGAGATTTATATGACAGCTTGCTTTTTAATGGTTGTAGCAAGAAACCCACTAGACTTTAAGGCAGCCTAGAAACCTATTACAACTTGATTTTTATTGGTTGTAGCAAGAAACCCACTAGCCTTCTTACAGGTGAAGGCTAGCTCACCTATGACTCAAGTCTTTTACAGGGAATACTTGACTAACCTCTTCACACCTTGAAGGTGGTGTGAAAACCCAAACAAAGGGAGGATGAGAGAAAGAAGGGTTTGTATGCACAAACTCAAAATAATGCTCAAAATGATAAAACAATAAAAACAGTAAAGAGGAGAAGTCTTGGGCGCCAATGGATTGATTGGTGATGATGAAGAGCACTCCCAAGCTTCTATGGTGGTGCTCCTTGGTTGTGGAAGTGAGTTGGAGCAGGTGGGGATCCTTGAAGGAATGTGCCGGAGGTTTGCCAAATGATCGAAAAATGTTCCCGTGGGCTACTATATGTTTCCGGGGCTTCCTAGTCCTCTATTTATAGGAGAGGAACTCCCAAATGGCCGTTGGGGGTCTTCGGAGCCGTTGGAGAGGCCTTCGGAGCCGTTGGGAGTCAAAAGTAAAAGTCTGGTCAAAGCCCAACGGCTAGTTTGACTGGGCACACCGGCTGGCCGGTGGTGTCTCACCAGCTGGCCGGTGGTCCACCAGCTGGCCGGTCCTGAGCCACCGGCTGGCCGGTGCTCCAGACAGAGAGCAAGCTCTCTGCCCAGGTTCTACCGGATGGTCGGGGAGCTCACACCGGCTAACCGGTGGCTCTGGATAGAAACCATTGCTACTGCCAGAGACCACCGGCTGGCCGGTGGGAATCCACCAGTTGGCCGGTAGACTCAGAGAGTCTACTTTCAGTCCTTCTTGGCCCAACTCCTTGGCAACCTTTTGCCTATCAACAAAAACACATGAAAACAAGTTAGAACCAAATAAGAGTGATTGTGATCATTAAAATCCAAGAGAGAGGGGTACAACAATCTCCCCCTATTTTGATGATCACAATCACCAAAACAAGCAATGAAAAAAACTGAAATGAAAGGCATGCTTTAAATGATAAATTTAAAAGTAAAGCAAAGTATGAGAGAAATATTTCTCCCCCAATTAACCAAGGAAATCTCCCCCTTTGTGATTATCAAAATAGAACGGGGCATAAAATTTGATTGAAGGAAAGGATTGAAAAACAAGATAGAGATTTTAAACAAATTGAAATTTTTGAAATTTGAATTGAATGTTTTAAATTGAAAGTTTTGAATTAAATGTTTTGAAAGAAAGTTTTGAAAGAAAAATGCAAAAAGGCTTAAACAATCCTAACTCCCCCTAAATAAAAACAACAAATCACCGGGGAGAGGATTTTAGAACCGAGACAAATTTTGGTCCGGAGAGACTCGCTAAAAGGGATTTTTCAATCCAAACTTGTCTTGTAGAGGGTCTTCTCCTATGAAATTCATCGTTAAAGGAAATGGTTTTGGGCCTTCCATACCGGTCATTTTTGCAGTCGCACTCGTAAATTAGGTGCCCGATCTTTTTGCAATAGTTGCAAAATTTATATTGGGAGCTCCCCCTTACAAAAATAGTAGGAGCATGGGAAGAGGAAGCTTGCTTGGAATAGCCAAGCCCTTGGGTGGTTCTAGATATGCATTGGGAACCAAGGTGCTTCGAAAGGTTATGTTCACCTTCGGTGAACTTAGCTAGGGATTTCCTTAAATCCTTGATTGTTGATTCCATAGAGTCAACATCGGGAAGGTTTTGGATCTTGAGGGACAAGTCTTCCTTCTCTTTGAGAAGTTGATCCTTTTCAGAAGAAAGAATTTTGAATTTCTTTTTTAAAGTAATAAATTTGGAAGAAAGTTCGTGAAAACCTTCCTCCAATTGATCTCTCGCATGTTGGAGATCCTCGTAAGATAAATGATTGAATGAAATGGAAGAACAAGAGGAAGAGGAGTCGGAAGAGGTTACCTCATGAAATGCCATTAGACATTTTTTACCGTTGTCTTTTGAGGAGGAGGAGGATGAGGAGCTATCAATCCAAGTGGCCTTGAAAGCCTTTTTCTTTTCCTTTTGCTTGGCCCTTGTCTTGTGGAGTGGGCAATCAGGCTTATAATGGCCTTTCTTGCCGCACCCATAGCATATTACCTCGGGCTCGGATTTTTCGTCGAGTTCTTCCTTTCGAGCCTTGCGAGATTTCTTCTTTTTGTTCTTCTTCATAAATTTGTGCATCTTGCGGGCAAGGTTCTCGATTTCTGAATCACCGCTTGAAGAGGAAGAAGATGAGGAGGATGGGCTTTCTTCTTTTTGAACTTTTAAGGTGATGTTCTTTGGAGTTTCGATGAGTTTGCCTTCCTTTTCAGCTTGCCTCCTCATGGTGATCTTGTAGGTCATGAGGGATCCGATGAGCTCTTCGACCAGCATTTCTTTTAAATTCTTCGCTTCTTGAATTGCCGTGACTTTTGGTGCCCATGAACTTGGTAAGATCCAAAGGATCTTCTTGACCATCATTTCTGCAGAAACATCATATCCAAGAGACTTTCTCCCATTACAAACATCAGTAAAGCGAGTAAACATATCAGTAATATTTTCAGATGGATGCATGGTAAAAGACTCAAAATCTTGACGGTACATATCCAATCGAGTATCCTTAACTTTGTTGGTCCCCTCATGGGTAACCTCCAAAAGTTTCCAGATTTCATGAGATGAAGTGCATGTGGAAACTCGATTGAATTCATTACGATCAAGGCCGCAATGAAGAGCGTTCATGGCTTTGCCATCAAGCTCAAAATTTTTAATATCGGCTTGAGTCCATTTGGATTCATCGGGGGAAGAGAGAGAGTAACCATGCATGACAATTCTATAAATAGGATAACCTATACTTCTAAGAAAAGTAGACATGCGGGTTTTTAAATAGGTATAGTCGGTTCCATAAAAAAAAGGAGCACGACCCATTGAATAACCTTCAGGGGCGAAAGAAGATGAATCCATCACAATGGATCTTGAATTTGAAACCGGTTAAGGTATTACACAAACACTACCTCTGATACCAATTGTTGGGACGGAGAGTGATGTCAAGAGGGGGGGGGGGGTGAATTGCCTTTTAAAAAAGTTTAACAACTTAAGAAAAACTTAAAGCGCAGCAGAAATAAAAGAGGCAAGACACAAAATTTATAACGGAGTTCGGCCTAAATCCCAAGCCTACGTCTCCGCTCCCAACTCAACCGTTGAGAGATTTATACGACAGCTTGCTTTTTAATGGTTGTAGAAAGAAACCCACTAGACTTTAAGGCAGCCTAGAAACCTATTACAGCTTGCTTTTTATTGGTTGTAGAAAGAAACCCACTAGCCTTCTTACAGGTGAAGGCTAGCTCACCTATGACTCAAGTCTTTTACAGGGAAGATTTGACTAACCTCTTCACACCTTGAAGGTGGTGTGAAAACCCAAACAAAGGGAGGATGATAGAAAGAAGGGTTTTTATGCACAAACTCAAAATAATGCTCAAAATGATAAAACAATAAAAACCGTAAAGAGGAGAAGTCTTGGGCGCCAATGGATTGATTGGTGATGATGAAGAGCGCTCCCAAGCTTCTATGGTGGTGCTCCTTGGTTGTGGAAGTGAGTTGGAGCAGGTGGGGTTCCTTGAAGGAATGCGCCGGAGGTTTTCCAAATGATCCAAAAATGTTCCTGTGGGCTACTATATGTTTTCGGGGCTTCCTAGTCCTCTATTTATAGGAGAGGAACTCCTAAATGGCCGTTGGGGGTCTTCGGAGCCGTTGGAGAGGCCTTCAGAGCTGTTGGGAGTCAAAAGTACAAGTCTGGTCAAAGCCCAACGACTAGTTTGACTGGGCACACCGGCTGACCGGTGGTGTCTCACCAGCTGGCCGGTGGTCCACCGACTGGCTGGTCCTGAGCCACCGGCTGGCCGGTGCTCCAGACAGAGAGAAAGCTCTCTGCCCAGGTTCTACCGGCTGACCGGGGAGATCACACCGGCTGACCGGTGGCTCTGGACAGAAACCATTGCTACTGCCAGAGACCACCGGCTGGCCGGTGGGAATCCACCGGTTGGCCGGTAGACTCAGAGAGTCTACTTTCAGTCCTTCTTGGCCCAAATCCTTAGCAACCTTTTTCCTATCAACAAAAACACTTGAAAAAAAGTTAGAACAAAATAAGAGTGATTGTGATCATTAAAATCCAAGAGAGAGGGGTTCAACAAAACCAAAAGTGTTAACATGAGTGGAAATCACTATAAGATAACTGTCATAAATTACAATAGGAAAGTTTAAGCTCAAGATGTCTTACTTTATAACACTATCATGTTATCCTATATCTATTAGAACTAAACTCATATCAGACTCATTTAAACTTATCTCAATCTCATTTTAACATATATCATTTTTGGTTCATCCAAGGTTAATTTTATTGTGATTATCTACTATATATTATCTTAATACTTAAAATAGATATCCAAAATTACCATGAACTTTTTTAAAATATTCTAAATCCAATAATCATTGAAATCTATGCTCTCAAAATCCAAATTAACCTTCCTAAAAAACATTAATCATTCCTACAATCATATACCCAATTATTTATACACCCTAATTATATAGTTTCAATAATAAATATTTCCCAAAACCATTTTACTCTCAAAAAAGTTAAACTACAACAAGATTATAAATTCTTCCAAAAACTAACTCTATCTTTAACTCTCGAATATATTAAACCCTAGTTCATAAAGTTTAAATCTAGTCAATATGTATCACAATCACAATAATTAGATAAAAACCACCAAAAATATCAAGGATAACTTTTATATTAAATCAATAATCAATTATATGGCTATATATACTATCTAACTCACTTTTATCAAAATAAATCAACCCTTTATTACCTCAATAAAAAATTTATTTTAAACCAAAGAGTTATCCATTCCACAATCATCTATTCTTCAATAATTATCCCAAAAAATATAATATTTTCATAAAATCACTTTTCATGGTTATTTATGCTATTTAATATTTGTTTGAAAACATTTAAAGTAGAACCAATGAATAATAATCCTTTGATATTTCAGATAATCCTCATGAAATATATAATATACCAGAATATCATTAATAAATATCGACCACTAATGAAAATATTTAAGAGTTTTAAGATTTAGTTTATATTTATATATAGACCTCATTTCCTTTGGTAAGACAAGGTCACTAACCTTTTCCTATCATAATTAGTATAAACTAAAATTATAAACCATTTAAGTATTCTCCATTATTTAGTTATAAGACATAGTGGTTTTTGGATACATATCTTTCTTAGCTTTATTTTTGTGATCCTATTTCAACCATATACTAAAACCAAAATGTTTATGATAATATCCAAAATATGAATATAAAAAAATTAATCTTAATATATCTTCCCTTATGAAACCTTTTTTACATATGATACTTTGTGATCAACATATGAATTTATTTGTTCAATATTTGGTTATCTATAGTCGTTTGTCTATTAGGATCTCTAACATAACTAGTTAAAATTAATCTTAAATACTTCATAATGTTTTTTAAAGAGAATGTTATTTAACAATGAATATTCTTAGAGAGTTTCTACCTAAGTGTGCAGTCTTAGGCTCATTCACCTTGCATAAGAGTGAAGATCAAGTCAATACTCAATTAGCCCTTTTTCGAGTGATTACCCCTAGATGCATCTATTCTACACCTACATCCATTTTCCAGTATCCATATAGTGATATATTTCTTAGAAAACCCACATATTCTTCAATTTACTAAAACATCAAGATGTTATCCAATACATAGACTTATTCCTATGGGTTTCACTATAATTCACTCATCCTAATCACTAAAAAAATGTACATTATTGTATTATAATTAAATAATATATTTTCCAATGGGTTATATATTATGATTAAAATTAGCTTATCGACCCTTAAATTATCTTCAAAAATCATCCTAATCTCCAATGTTATCTAAACTATTCCTTTGAGGCCAACTGTGATGCCTCGGACCTAAACTCCTAGATCTAGTGCCATAAACATGTAATTTACATACTCACTTTGATACTAGCTATAAAATTCTAGATATAAGAATACTTAAATTAAAAAATAAATAATTATTATTGAATCTATTACATCTTAATAACATTTTTAGGTTTAGATCTTTAGAGAATTAGGAGAAAACATAAACTAATAAATCCCATGTTATTTATATTAAATGAAAATTTTTCTACTATATATAAAACTAAATAATTTATAACGAGACTTCGACATATCCCATAAATTCATTCACATGTTTTATCCCTATAAAAATGTCACATGTACTAATTTTCTACATAACCCGGGGAAAGGAAACATAATAATGGGTGAGATCAAGCACTTGGTAATTGAAAAAATATAATTGAAGCTATCAATACATAAGCACAATAGGCATCACATAGAATGAATAAATAATATGAATAATACCATATAAACTAAATCTAGGAGAGTTCCATATCCATGATAATAATTGGAAACATGGTTTTTAATAATATTGACCTCACACTAATGGACTTCATAACATCGGACATCAAAAATAAGTTGTTAATGCCTTATGAAAAGACACTATTCTATTATGGGAAGATGTAAACACCAAAACCCTACCTATTCTATCTCATTATACCTGTTGATGCATCAAGGGTATATATAATTTTAGGGCCCATCCATAACCTAATTAAGTCCAATGCATTAACTATAAGAGTCAATGAGACATTTCATATATTTCCTTAGGGAACCTTTGGCTAAATAAAAACATGGATATCTGTATAATGAAGAATAAGTAATATTAATAAAAAATAAACCTATTTTAGCATCCAATAATTACCAATAATTTTGATACTTTTTCTATGTTTATAACGTGATAATATTAACATTACCCATCTTGATAGATAAGGTGGATGGTTAAAAAATACATAGTCAACTTTTCAAAAATCATCTGTATTGGAATAGAGATGTACGATATGCCAATAATTTTCTCCATGTAAATTATAGAGATAACATGATCATTAACCATCTATAAAAATAAGGTGGATGATAAAACAATACATTGTTAACTTGCAAATAATCATCCATATTAAAATAACAATATACAGAATGCCATTACTTTTCAAATGTTAATAGAATATCAAAATTTATAAGTGAACATCATGAAATTCAAAATATATAAACTTTTAATTTCATATAGTATAGATAAATGAGTATATGGATAAGTAAATATTGAAATAACATGATCATAATCCATCCATAGAAATAAGGTGGATGGTTTCAAAAGAAGAAAACCCAATATGTGAGAAATATTTGTCAATGATTGTATGTGGTATGAAATTATATTTCCAAAATACAATTATAGAACACCACATAATACAATAAAATGTTATAATATACCTAAATTATAAAAAATAAGTCCAATATAATGATCATAGATAATAAAAAACTTTACTACTGGGGAAAAAAATGAATCAACAACCAATTGAATAAGGAAACCTGATTTGGCTAGTAAATCCCATGAAATTAAAATATTGTGATAAAAATATATCCATGGGTTGTTAATACACCCTAAAAAAACAAAACATGGTGCATAAAATGTATTATGTCTCAGATAATTAGAATTGAGACCAAGAAAACCATTACAGCTTTAGAAACTTTCGAATCAAAACCCCTTGAAAGATATGGCTTATAATTGAACTTTAAATATCCTGATTAAAAGATAATTAATGGTATTATATCTAAAATAGGGAGTATATGTACCATATAAATTAAAATAGGTGAATAATACCAAACATGTCTCAAAGATAGTAATGTGAGACAAAAAACCCTTAACTTGGTCCTGATCCATTCTACACTTATACCAAATATCATTAATAATTATATTAAGTTAATTAAATACCTATCCAATAACATTATTCATAATAATAAACATTTATAACCACTATTTATAATCATTATATATATATATTAGCTAGTTTTTACTTATTTTCTACACTGGGTGTAAGTAATCATTATCATTTTCAAATATTTTTTTTTAAAAATCATGTCAGTATCTATTAATTTTCCAAATTCCGTCATTATTATATCATATAAGGCACTGGAATAGATGTTACAAGATATATTATAAATCTATAATTTCATTTCATGTAATTGTTTTATGAACCATGATAATGCAATCAACGATTATCACATTTTAGTGATTTTTAACAAACAAAAGGTGTTTTCTTAATTAATGATTTAAATATTAATATAACATTACCATAACCAAACACAAAACATTATTTACTTATTAATATCATAATATAATAGTAAATAAGTTCTCATACTCATCCATGATATAAATTTATAGTGTTGTTCAAGTATGTGGGTAAATAGATCCAAACATGAACCTGACAAGATTAATGGAAGATTATGAGATGGTTTAGTTGTAATATCATCATACCATAAGAATAATAATTGCATTTAGAATTTTTTGTGTGATATATCAGAATTGGAAATATGTATAAATATAATATAATTTATATAAAGTTATTACTTAGAAAAAGTAGACCATTTTCCTCTTAGTTCACTCATTCTAAATGATTGAATTAACGATAATAATTTGTTTATTATATCTTTAATAAGTTATCTTATTTGTCATACCAGACCCTTAATGATGTAATAAACATTATATTTCCTAATTAAACCATTTTAGGAACCATCAATTATGTGTGGTGATTGATTATCCATTGAAAGAGGACAATATTCATTTTTTAATATTCTCATGATCCAATGTTCATAAACACCAGTATTAGTGTATTTTATATTTCAACTTCATTCCTCATCATTCTTGAAATTCTTGGTTAAAATAAACTAATAATCGGTACATTTTTCTTCAATTTTTTTAACACACTCAGTTCTTAGTTTTGATTTTATATTTTAGGACCAGGTTACCCATTTTATGGAGAATATTTCATCTTTCTTGAGAACTTATGGATTCACATTGGAAGGCACTCATCTTTGTCATTGAACCTAGAAAATTATGGGTGAATTGAAATAGAAATAATCCCACTTAAATAGATTTATAGGACACTATACAATCCCAATGAAGTTAAAATTTTACCTAAAGATAGAGGACTCCAGGGGAAAAGTTTCATTCATCTATGTTCATAGCAAATTATAACGGTTCATGGGTGATCTAGGAAATCAAATTGAAAGATGAAATTATGGGATAGATTCAGTGGATTGGAATAACATATCACCATTTTTATTATGAATCTATGATAATGAGGTAAACTGATCTAATTTTTTTAAATATATTAGAGGAAATCAGGTTCCTAAATTTCTTATTATATGTCCCACATAAATTCATCCATATAGATGCTTTTTGTGTGTGTGTGTTGGGTGGACACTAACTGACTCTGATTTTTTTCAAGGGTCGAAAAGTCAAATCTCAATTAACATTACACCCACTTATTCCTACCCTTATTAATTAGGAAAATGTAGACTATTGGGGTATATACCCAAGGCATCCAAAATGTCGATTTAAGGTAGTTTAGTTAAATTATTTGGGGGGAGGTGATGTGTTTTTTTCATTGTAATGTTATGCTCCCAATTTTTATTTATAATCACACTTCTTCCATTTTAAGTTGTTAAAATTTACTTGATATTCATAATAAAAATTATTCTTATTATTATATTATTTCTTTTATAACATGTTGATACCATTTCATCAATGTGTAAATTTATTCAAAAAAAGTGTGAAATTCTCTACACAACGGTGAAGTGTTAGTTATTTAACTATTTTCCCTTCTTCAATTCTATGTTTATAAGTCTACTCTAATCTTCCATTGAGATCATAGAGTAAATTTAAGTATAACACTATTATGGTTTGATTGAAGGTAGTATCACGGGGGTGAATTAGACGTTATTTATCAATCTATAAATGTTTAATCACAAATTTTAGTTGAGGATTTCATTTATAAATCATAATACTTTTCACCCATGTTGAATTTTAAGACCACACACTTCAACTGCTATAAAAATGATCCTACAGGTGTATAGGTTATTATAATTAGTTTTGTGTTGGTCTTAAACCAATAATTAATAAATTTGGTTTGATCACATTGAATGAATCACCCTCAATTCTATGAAATTAACATTGTTAAAAATGAAATTCAAACAATATACCACTAGAATCACTTAATAGAAACACATTTACACTCATTGATTTCACTTAAATATTTTAGTGATTTAATAATACACTCAAATTGAACCCAATTTGGACACTATATAGATGAAAATTACTCCACATACTGAATGTGTATGTAGGTTTCTTCCTAGGTCTCTATAGATTTGACAATCCAAGGTACACTACAAGTGACCAGTTCAACCCAAAACATAGGTAAATTTGGGAGAGACCAAAATTCAGAATCATTTTTAGGGACCCAAGTAATTCTTATTAGGCACTCACCTTCTATTATCTCCCATTTTTCCTATTCCCACCCCTAATTTCTCTTATCTTTACCGACTATCTTTTTTTCTTTTATAGAGCATGTATACCGACACTTATGAAAACACAAATAGACTTTTTAGGGTTGATAAAATTAGGGATGATGAGTCAAATAAAACTCAGGACATCCTTCATTTATATACTATTCTGTAAAATATTTTGGATTTTAAAATTGAGTTCAATACAATAGAGAATATTTCATGAAACCAAATCATAAACTTGAGCAGGAACCCAAATGGAAACCAAAATAACCAAGCCCATAACTTGGGGAATTTTATAGAAATGTCCATGAATTAAAACCATAAAATTTCTGGGACCACTGCATAGTCGTACATTAGGAATTATTATATTGGATATTCCTAATATATATTCAAAAAACATGTCCTAAATTACCTTATAACCTTTCATGGGATGGATTTTGTGATTTATTACCTTCATTTTAAATAATTCAATGATATTTTTGAAACCATGTTCCTACCAAATAAACTTGAATAATCCAAAATGATAAATTTTCATTTTCCCCTAAAGGAAAGACTAAATAATTGGTTAAAAAATCCTTGATTAGAATCTATTTACTTATATAACTAACAAAAAGATAGTTTTACAGGAAATAATTTCCCCACCATAAAGCATTTCCACTAAAAAATAGAATCCAAAATTTCGTTGAAAAAGAAAGCGGAACTTTATATAAAAAATGGGAAGGGTTCAAAGACACTCTTAACATGGTACCACACCACAGTTTCTCAATTCTAGAATAGGTGAAAGTTTTCTCTATAGGGTTGGGTCCATGAAAAAAAACATGATGTGAAATGGAAATTTCAAAAAAAATATCCCCAAATGATGATTATAAGTATATGGAAAATATTTATGAAAATAACCAAATATGGAGAACATCACCTCACTCTGATAAGACACCCAAATATGGTGGAATTTAAAATCTTAGATAAGAATAAAGGCTTATAGAAAAACTTATTGTACTCACTCGAAAGGATAAGGATATCGATCTTAGGAAGGTCCATGAAATTCAAACTATTGAACCTGTTTTCACATTTTTTTACAAACATGACCAAAATAAAAATAACAACACAATCATACCTTCCATAAAGTATGTGATTTTAGGATAACCACAAGTGGAGTTCAATGATTTGAACTTTCAAAATTCATGGTACCAAAACACTTTAAATCTAAGGTACATTGACCATCCATTATTTTTTTGGAAATATAATCAACAAATAGAATAAGATCAATGTATCAACACCTGCCCTCAATAAATGTTTTAGACACATAACCAGTTTCAATACCAATTGGTCTTATACCAACATCCACTAGTCCAATTCCAACAACCTATCCAGTAAATTATTCAATAGTTCATCCAAAAGATAAATTATCCTCCTAGGATAAAAAAATAGAACTACTAACTTCCAATTTTTACCACTCCAAATACTTGAAAAATTGTATAAAAAATTAAGAAAATAAATTCATAAGTCACAACACATCGACATGAAATTAAAACTATTAAAACTAGAAAGGAAAATATTCTTACACAAGTTGACCCACCCCCAACCATGAGGGGGAATAAAGATGCACACAATCATCACTTTAATAAATAAAAATCAATATAATTATTAAGAAGTAGGAAATCCATTGAAAAACATGAAAACCTTATTTAGGAACCATTAAAGGATTGAATCTCACATGATAATGATGCTGAACCACCTTGAGAATAAAAAAATCCAATGAGAATGTAAAGGAATCACAACCTCTATAACCAATTAAACAACATGCCCCCTTACCTCAAAGAGTGATAAGAAAATCTAAACTTAAACTGAATGAAACATTGAGGGAAATATTATCTCAAGTTAATATAAACATTACACTTTTTGATGAAATAAAAACCATACCTACCTACTCAAACTACCTTAAGGAATTGTTCACATTTAAAAGAAAATTTTCACATAAAAACTAAGTCCTTTTGGACTCAAATGTGATTACCTCCATTAAAAGAACCATTCCTACTAAGTTTAAAGACCCAAGATAATCATACATCAACATTGACTTCGGATAGAAACAAGTTAACAAAGAATTTTGTGATCTAAGAGATAGTGTAAACCTCATTCTATATGCCATGTATTTTTGATTGGGGATTCAAGATCTCCAACAAACTTTTATCACACTCCCACTTATTAATCAAAGTATTCGGGTTACTAAGGGGATCTTAAGGGATGTTTTAGTGAAATCTAAAAACATCATCTACCATGATGACTTAATTATCCTTGAAAAACATCCAAATATATACACTAGGGACAAAACTCTAATAATAATTAGTCATACCTTCCTTGCAACAGTCAACACATTGATCTGAGTAAGGAATAAGAACATGACCACAACCTTTGGGAATATGATCTTCAAACTAAGCATATAAAAAGAAAAAACTAAAATTGAGTATGATAAGATAGTTCATGTGGTGAATTGGATAAATAGTTTTAAAAGTGAACTAGAAGAACATCAAGTAATTGTTGAAGTATATTTAAATCAAGATGAGATTGATTTCCTCTATTCATATGAGGTAAATTTGTATCCTTCAATTGAATATTTATCATAAATATTCTTTGATGGTTTTTGAGGATCACCAATCAATGAAAAATTTATAGAAATAATAAACATTTAGTTCAAACCCATTCCTGACACTGATCTATCCAATTTTGTGGCTGAAACCTCTATTCAAAAGGAACTAATTATATTGATAAATTTAGAAAAATAAAATGAGTTTGATGTAAAGTCCCATCCTAATTTGGAATTTTTTATCCAACGTAACAATGAAATCAATATCCTTCCTTCACCACTAAAGTATCCATTCCAAGGATACAATAAAACAAAACCTGGTTTCAACTCACCATATCTCTAATACAACCAAGAAAAAATTCTTCTGTATGTCTTGAGTAGGCATATAAATGAAATTGGATGAACCTTATTTGATATTACTAGGATTAATCCACTCATTGTAACACATAAGGTTATTATATAATCTGATTATAAACCATGTTGAAAAAAAAGAATCAATCCCAATCTTATGACCGTGGTAATTAAGGAACCTCTAAATTTATTGAAGGGTTCTATCATCTACCCTATTTATGAGAGTGAGTGGGTAATCTAAATCTAAGTAGTTCATAAGAAGGTTTTAATCACTTTGATTACCAATGAGGATGGTGATCTTCACCCAAAAATAGTGAGTAATGGATGGAGAATGTGGATTAACTATAGGAAGTTAAAATATTACACCAAGAAAGATAATTTTCCCTTACCCTTTATTAAACAATTCCTTGAGTGAGTGGTAGGACATGATTTATACTATAACACCCTAAAATTCTAAAGTAAGAACATTGTATTTAATGGCGTGTATGACACGCAACACCAAATTTAGAATGAAATATAACCTCTGAATACATTATAATATATTTTATATTTTAAATAAATCTATTCTATATCTTGTAATTCATGAAACATTGAGTTATCTTGAATTACACAGGAACACATTTGTTTAATAGTTTTCATTACATGCAAGACTGAGTTTTACCAAACAAAAATATATTATTAAAATATTATTATTTAATATAATAAGATATAACCTAAATTTTAAATTATAATTTATGAATAAAATTAACTAACATATTAATATATATTATTTAATCCATTAGTTACCAGTTAATTATAAATAAATATAATAACCAATTGAATATAAATGGGGTGTTTTTTTAAAAACTCTTATTATGAAAAAAAGTGTTTTATCATAATAAATTAAATTAATTACTATTAGTGAATGATATTAATTAACTATAAATATTATATATTTAATAAAATATTTTTGAAATTCATCCAATAGATTTTATAAGCATAATAAAAGAACAAACCCAATATTAAACATAAAAAGCTATATTTTTATAAAGGCAGTTTTTCCACCTTTTCATGGCGTACTAGTTTTAATAAAATATTTTTTCAATTTTATAAATTTTATATTTCAAAATAAAATTCATTTTTTAAATAGGTATTTCAAAATTAGTTTAGGGTTATTTTTTTATACTTTTAGGAGAATTTTCATTTTTTTGATGAATAATGAGAAATACTGAATTCTAATAGAAAAATGTTTTTTTGTCTAATTTATTTATAAGGTTAAACTATATTTTTTATTTATTTTAAAGTATAATTATATCAGTTTTAAATATATTAATCCAATTTAGGTTATTTTACTTAATTTCAAATTGATATTGGATATAAAAACATTTCAAAAATTTGAACATTTTTACTTTAAAAACCAACTTTGTTGTCTCGTATGCAAGATTAATTTTAAATTAATTTCTCCCAATTATTTAATATAATTTGGTAAAATAGATTCCATATTTTTAATAGTAATATTTTATAATTTTTAATAATTTCAACTTTGTTTTTGAAAAAAAATATTAGTGAAATTAATTAAAATTAATTACAGTGATTAAGAGAAAAATTATCTTAGAAAGGGACTAAAACTTAAACTTAAGGGACAAAATGAACTATAAAAATTCCAAAATATATTATATGGAAATATTTAGAATATATAATCCCTTTAATATAATTTTTTTTATTATTGGATCCACTTGAAATAAAAAAACTTTGATGGAATTCCCTATTTCAAAAAATTTGAAGAATGTCACTCCTCCCCAATAAAAAGGAATTCACCCCTACCACTTATTAAAACCTATAAATACCATTGTATCACTTAAAATCTTACCAAAAAATATCCAAAAATACCCACCCTCATCCTAAAATCATCACTTTTGGAATAAATACAACGAATGATTTCTTTTGGTATAAACCCAAAAGAGTTACCCAAATAAGAGGTAACGTTCTTCAAAGATCACTTTTGTTTTATTTATTTCTACACTCCTTAAACTCTTTTAAAATAATGATTATATAAAATTATAATTATATTAAATCTACTTAGATGTTTTTATACTAATATTTCAACCTAAAATTTCACACACATCCATCAAATGGGAAACATAATCATCGTTCGTGTGTACGGTGGACTACTGCCTCGCGAACCGATGTCGTTCGTTCTTCCATTTACCAGATTTAAAGGTTAGAATAATGATATATTTATAGTTTATATATTATATATATAGTATTTATAATATCATTATCATTATTTAATTTTTATATAACACATACGTTTATGATTTCTATTTTGTGGGAATACGATAACTTCATTTGTGGACGTGTAGACCACCACCACCTCAAAGTGACGTGATTCATTCACGATATACATGGCATTTTTTTAAGGATTATATAAATAAAAATATGTTTAATATATTAAATAAATATTATAATGGAATTATAATATAAATATATATATAAGTTTCTCTTTATAATGTTAAATACGACAAAAAAATGGAAGTAGCGTTCATGCGTACGTACGGCCTATCGTCTCCATGAATGGTGCATTTTATTTCATATCTACAAATATTATGGATTATTATAAATACATATATACTGAATATATATGATAATTAAATCATTTTTTAAATTCTTTATATGATTAAATCATGATCTATGTAATAAGAACAAAAATAAAAAGTCAAAAAATACTCGAAAAACTAAGAAATTAACACCCAAAGTAGTGAAAATAATGAAATATTGTTAACAAATGGGTAGTAAGATATTATAAAAATATAATTAATGATATTATAAATATGAATATGGTTATTTTATAAGTTATTTACATGATTAAAAACATTATATTTGATGTTAAAGGATGTTCACCTGAATAGAAACGCAAGGTAAGGGACTTCATCTCAATTTCCATTCTTTGAGGCATAGTTTTCCATTGTGCACATAATTTATTATATATGGTGTATATACTTAAAATTTGACATTTAATATCATGAATAATTCATTATTCATGTTATTTTAAGTTTCAATTTGAATCATTTAATCTAAGGGAATTTGAATTTAAAATTACCAAGTGGTAAAGAAATCTCCTAACTCAATTCCTTTCACCAGATTATATTATTTACTCATTTTCATTAATATTATTTGATTATGTGTATAATGAATTTTAATATATATTTATGTATTTATAAATATTTTATGTGGATTTATATTTGATACACATAATCAATGCATTGATCAATTCTCACTTAAACTTTATGATAGTTTTAATGGTTTATTTCACAATCTCATTCTAATCAAAATTTCTTATTATTAAAATTACATTAAATGGATTTATATGATAATTTTATATTAAAACATTTAATTTTACTCTATTATGGTTATTCATGATCCCTTTTAGGTAATAGTACCATTTTATCATTCTTTTGTACTTAAAAGTTTTTAGAAAATGTTTTTAAGAAAACCCAACTTCATTTCTCTCTTTAGTCATAGAATTTGATTTCTTATAACAGCCCTACTTTATAAAAAGTTTTTTAATTTTTTTAAACCTTCCAAAATTATTTAATAAAAAAATCCCATTTTTTTCTTTTATAAATGTTTTCAATGGAATCTTCATGTCACTTTCCAAACAAGGAACTTTTTAACCTTTTACAGTGCGAAAGAAATGTTCTTTTTACCTTGTACAACATATATGGATTTACCCATAATTATTCTTATGAAGTTTTCTTTGCATTTTTTAAAGTTTAACTTTTAAATAATTGTTTTTAAAATTTGTTTTAAAAGAAAAGGGATTTTAAAAATTCTTTTCATAATGAAAAGTATATTTTCCTCAATAACATTTTAAAGATCATTTTACAATATTTCTATTCATCAATGAAATCATCATGTTATCCTTACTCTACTTGGGATATGATATATTGATAACAAAATTATTATTCTAATGGATGGTTTATGTCTTCTTTGACCAAGGATATCATTGAGATTCATAACCTTGATTCTTTTTTTAGTCCCCTCGAAATATTCAATTCACTTTGATCATTATACATTAAATTTCCCAAAAATATACATATTATTTATCATGGATATGTTTATTGCCTAAATTGTATACAATTTTTACATATGATGTTTACTTTTAAAGTTATTTGAATTACTAAGGAAATATTGATAAATCTATATTTTTACTTAATATAGATAATTTATGATAAGGTAAGTTGTTTATTAAATCGATTATTCGATATCTGATGAATGATTTGGACATGCACTATATAGATTAGGGATTAATCAATGAAATACCTATAGGTTGGGGTCCATTTAAAGTAATCCCCATGATGCATCAGTAGTCTAATGAGATGAAATCAGTTGGTGAAAAACCCATTTAGTTTTTTTCTATGTAGAATAGAAGGGTTTCTACCTACATATTTAAACTGTTTTGAGAATAAATATTCACAGTTAATCTATCATGTTCCTGGGAAACATGAATTCCTATAATTAAGAATTTCCTTTATTGATAATTAAATTATTATTATTATACATGATATTTTTTTTTGAAATTATCTATGGATTCATTTAATTCTTGGTTTATTTATTAAATTTAATGTGTTTGAGTTATCTACTATTCAATATTGATTATGCTCATTGATTCATTATTTATTCCACTGCACTTAAACCTTATTGAAAATTTGAGCTCACCCTTATTTTTTCCCTTTCTCCATGAATCCAAGAAGTGTACTATGAAATATATGAAAGTATTTTCTAAGTGAGAATAAATTTATCCTCAAAGATTTTTTTTTGTAATTAGTGTTTTAATTTTTAAAACAAGACTCATGTATGTATTTGGTTTACCAAGACTACAAAACTAATTGGTCCATTGGGATGAATTTCCTTGTAATAATGCCAATGTAATGGTAGTTGATACCATCTATAGGATTTATAGGGTCAGGGTACTATAGTTGGTAGTATATTAAGTTTATCATCAACCTTGGGAACTATATTTAGGAAAAAATATATTAGGAAACATAACCCAAAGATAGACTTTGAGAATTAGCATAGAAGCACATCTATCTTCTTTAACTTAAGAGTTATATATTCCATAATAGTATTATGAAATTAAGATTTATTATAATTTATAATCCTTAAACACTACTTTTTATGTTTTATGATGGGATTATACCAAGATTAGGGATATTTTGGAAGAGATTTAGGGAAATACAACTCATTAGTTTAGTATTTATTTTAGTGTAAAATATATTTGTGGAATAATTACATTACATTTCAGAAACATGATTTTAAAAGTATGGATAAACATTGGGGTTAATATGATCAATAATTTCATTTTAATAATATTCAAATAAGATCATTAGACTTTGTAAAAAAATAGGTTGTTTTAAAAACCCTAGTAAAAAGGTAATGTAATGATTAATTTCATTTCAAGAATGACCATCATAATTTTTGGAAACATTATAGGAATTATATAAATATGGTTTTAGAAAAGTAAAACCTGCATTCCAGGTGAAAACCCATCAAATATAGAAAAGAGGTGGGTCTTGAACCCATGACCAAAGGATGATAAGGGTTTAATACATACCACTAGCCTATGTGATGTCTTGGTTAAGGTGTAATTATTTATAGTTAAACAATTTGATGAGTAAATATTAATAATGAACCAGTAGTGTCACTTTTAAGGTTTATATATTAATGTATTAACCATATTGTATTTAGAGAATAGTTAAAAACAAATGAAAAGATTTTTCATTCTGTTATGGTCCTTACGATCCATTAAAAGTGTATTTTAGTGCTTTGAACATCAAAGTTAATTTTTGGACATCCATTTCTTGAAGTAAGGGATAAATTATAATTTGATAGAAGCACAACCAAAAGATTAATTTTTTATTATGAAATTAAAATGTATCAAGTAAGAAAATTTCCTTATATTCATGGTTAATAAAAGTATTCTTGAACATTATGAAAAGGATATTAAAACACAAATGTTATCCTAATACCTTAATTTTTTTTAACTGATGGTATTTTAAATCATCATAGATTTATGGATTTGAGGCCCTAAACTTTTCATTGATAATACAATTATTTATGATCGATGACCTCAATCACACCTATAAATATTTAGACTTTTCCTCTATGTACATATATGCACTTTTCACTAATTTTATCCTACTTAGAGACATGGTTATATGTTATTCCATGTGACCTTTATACTTCTCATTCTCTCTTATTTATTGGATATTATATTAACTCTTCTCAAGATGTGGGATTTCAACAATTTTTTTTTCAAATATAAAACCATAGATTACAAAATATCATGTTTAAATTGCGAGGATTTAATTTAATTAAGGTGGAGAGAATGTAACACCTTGAAATTATAAAGTAAGAACATTGTAATTAATAGCATGTATGAAAATAAACACCAATATAGAATAGAATATAATCTATAGATACTTTATTATGTATTTAATATTTTAAATAAATCTATTCAATATCTTTTAATGCTAAAAAACACTGATTTAGCTTTCGTTACATGCAATAATGACTTTGTTTGATAGTTTTTGTTACATGCAAGACTAAGTTTCACCGAACAATAATACATTATTAAAATATTATTATTTAAAATAATAAGATATAACCTATACATTAAATTATTATTTATTAATTTAATTAAATAACATATGAATATATATGATTTAATTCATTGGTTACCAATTAATTAAAAATGAATATAAGAACCATTTGAATACAAAGTGGATTTTTTTATAAAAACTATTATTATATGCCAAAGGTGTTTTATCATAATAAATTAAATTAATTAATAATAGTGAATTATGTTAATGAAATATATATTATATTTTAAATAAATAATTTTTACATTCATCCAATATATTTTTAAATCATAATAAAATAACAAACCCAACATTACACATAAAAACTATATTTTTATAAAGGTATATTTCCACCTTTTTAAGGTGTACTAGTTTTAAAACAAAATTCTTTCAATTTTATAAATTTTACAGGACAAAATAAATTTTTTTTTTGAAATTTTAAAATCAAAATTATCTTAGGTTTATTTTTTTATGTTTTTCTGAGAAGTTTCATTTTTTGATGAATAGTAAAAAATACTGAATTTTAATTGAAAAGTATTTTTTTGTATAATTTATTTTTATGTTTATAATAATTTTTATTGGTTTTAAAGTATAACTAGATCTATTTTACATTAATTAATTCAATTTAGGTTATTTAAATCAATTTCACATTGATATTGGAGTAAAAAACATTTCAGTCTTTTGAAAATTTTTAAATTAAAAACCCTCTTTGTCATCCCATCTACAGAATTAATTTTAAATTAATTTATGCCACTTATGTGATTTTAATTTGGAAAATTTGATTTAATATTTAAAATCATAATAATTTATAATTTACAATAATATCAAATGAGTTTTTTTACCAAAAATATTAGTTAATTTAATTAAAATTAATTACAATTATTAAGAGAAAAATCTGCTTAATAAGGGAATAAACCTTAAGATTAAGGGCCAAAATGACCTCAACACTTGTAAAAAATCCATTTTATAGCCATATTTAGAATATATAATCCATTTTATCAAATTTAGTTCATTATTGGTTCCACAAGACTTGGAAAAAACATGGGTGGAATTCCTTATTTCAAAAACATATAAGAACGCCACTCCTCCTCCACTATAAAAAGGTACTCAGTCCTCCCACTTATTTACACGTCTAAATACCCTTTACTCAAAAAAAATCTACAAAAATAATCTCCCAAAATAACTACTCTAATAATATAATCCTAAATGTTTTCATAAACCTATCAAAGGAATTCTTTTGGTATAAACCAAAAAGAGTTTCCCAAATAAGAGGCAACATTCTTCAACAATCACCTTTGTTTTATTTCTGTCTCCAATACTTCAATTATATTTAAATAATTATTATATAATAACCCCAATATCATCAATATAATTATATTTTCTTATTATAATATTTATACCTACACTTTCACACAAATCCATCAAATGGGATACCACATAATCATTCAGGTGTACGACGAACTACCACCTCCTGAACCAATATCATTTGTTCTTCCATTTACCACCATTAAAGGTTAGAAAAATGATGGATTTATCATTTATATATGTTGTATATAGTATTTTTAATTTCCATATTATTTTTTAATTTTTATATAAAACATACCTTTATGGTTTCCATTTTTTGGGAATATGATAACTTTGTTTGTGTACGCGTGGAGTACCGCCTCCTCAAAGCGATGTGATTCATTCATGGTATACATGGAATGTATTAAGGATGGTATTAATAATAATATGTTACATATATTACATAAATATTATATTGTAATCATAAGACACACACACACAGATATCATTTACTTTTCATTCTTTTAAATGTAAAAAATGGTAGTGGTGTTCATGCATATGTATGATCTACCGTCTCCATGAACGGTGCATTTAATTTCCTATATCTAAAAAAATTTATATTATTCTAAATACATGTATATGTAATATATATGATAATTAAATCATGTTTTAAATTATTTATATGATTAAATCATGATATATCTAGGAATAACAAAAATAACAAGTCAAAACATACTCGAAAAATAAGGAAATTAACACCTATAATAGTGAAAATAATGAAAGATTATTATAAAAGGTTAATAAGATATTATAATAAGATCATATATGATATTATAAATACAAGTATGGTTATGTTAAAAGTTATTAATATGATTAAAACCATTATACAAGAGGTTAAATGATGTGCACCCGAAAAGAGAGGTAAGGTAAGGGACTTCGTCTCAATTTCCATTTTTTGTGGCATAATCACTGTACATATAATTTCTTATATATGGTGTAAATAATTTCAATTTGAAATGTAATATCATGAATAATTCATTATTCATGGTATTTTGAGTTTTAATTTTAATTATTTCATCTAATGGGATTTGAACTTAAAAGTACCAAGTGGTAAATAAATTCCATAACTCAATTCCTTTTATTAGGTTATATTACTTGCTCATTGTCATTAGTATTATATAATTATGTGTCTAATTAGATTTAATATATATTGATTTATTTCCTCTTATTTTATGTGGATTTATAGTTTATACACATAATCAATTCTTTGATCAATTCTCACTTCAACATTATAATCATTTTAAGGGTTTATTCCACAATCTCATTATAATTGAGTTTTCTTATTATTGAAATTAAATTAAAATAATTTATATGATTATTGTTCATTAAAATATTTAATTTTAGTCTCCTATAGTTATTCAAGATCTGTTTTAGGTAATAGTATTATTTTTACACTCTTTGGTACCTAAATTTGTTTAGAAAATTATTTTAAGAAAAAAGGACTTCATTTCTCTGTTTAGTTGGAGAATGTGATTTCTTATAAAAACCCTATTTTATAAAAAGATTTTAAAAAATGTTTTTAACCCTTAAAAATTATTTATTAAATAAATTTTTACCCTTTTTTATTTTATAAATGTTTTCAAATGAATCTTCTTATCGCTTTCTGAACAAGGCACTTTTCTGGCCTTTTATTGTAAAAAAGGTATGTTATTTTCACCCTATATAACATGCATGGATTTTTGTACCATAATTACTATAAATATTAATTTGAATATCTAAAAGGTTAATTTTTTTAATTTTTTTAAAAGTTATTTTAAAAGAAAATGGATTTTCAAAATGTTTTTCAAAATAAAAAGGATATTTTTCTCAAGAATGTTTTAAAGATATTTTTACGGTATTTCTATTCATCAATGAATACAACCCTTTATATTTACTTCAATTGGGATATATTGTCTTGATATAATACTTATTATTCCTCTAGATGATTTATGAAATCTTTGACTAATGATTGTATTAAAATTCAACTACCTTGATTCTTTTTTAGTCCCCTCAAAATATTCAATTCATTATGATCATTAGATATTAAATTTATCCTAATTTTCTATATTATTTATCATGGATATATTTATTACCTAAAATATATACCATTTTTTACATACGATTTTTAATTTGAATGTTATTTTAATTACTTGGTAAATATTGATAAATCTGCATCTTTTACTAAATACCGATATTTTATGATAAGGCATTTTGTTTATTAAATTGATTATTTTGTATATGTGGAATGCTTTGGATATTCACTATATGATTTGGGGACTAGGTAATATAGGACCTATGGGTTGGGGTCCATTTAAAGTAAGCCCCATTATGAATCTGTTGTCTCATGAGATGAAATCAGTCAGTGAAAAACCCTTCGAGTTTGTTTCCAAGAAGAATATATGGGTTTCCACCCACTGATTTAAACTATATTGAGAGTAGATATTTATGGTGAAGGTATCATGTGGTTGGGAAACATTATTCCCAATAATTAGACATTTCCTTTATTGATAATTCTGTTATTATTATTATCCATGAGATTTTTTCTTTGAAATAATCTATGGATTAATTTTATTCTTAGTTTATTGATTAAATGGAATGTGTTTTAGTTATCTAATATTCCATATTGACTATTCATTATCTAGAAATTTATATTTCATGTGTGTTCAGTTATTACCTTTTCATATTGATTATTCTCATTAATTTATTATTTCTTCCATTGTATCTAACCCTTACTGAGCATTTGGGCTCAGACTTATTTTTTTCCTTAGGAATCCAAGAAGTCTGCTAGGAAATATATTCAAGGATTTTATAAGTGGGAATAAAGTTTTACTTGAATGAAAAAAATTACGTTGTAATTAGTGTATTCATTTTTTAAAAAAGTATTCAGGTTTGTATCTGGTTTTCTAAGACAACTAACTAATCCGTCCTTCGGGCTGCATTTCATTATAATCATGCCAATGTAATGGTATTAAACACTATATTCAAGATTTCTAGGGTTAGTTCAGTAAATATATTACTTATTATATGGTTATTCATATAACGAAAAATTGGATTATCCTTAGAATATCAAGGAAAACAAACTTTACCTATCCATTTGGAACATTTTCCTTTAAGTTCATGCCCTTCAGGTTATGTAATTCCCTTGGTACCTTTTAGTGGTGCATGATGGTAATATTCTATGACATGTTGGGGGATTATTTAGATATATTTATGTATTACTTATATATATTTGGTTATATTTTTTTAGGTTTCCTTATAAATTTTGAAAGGGTTTTTCATAGATATTATGCAAAAACTCTCATTATAAACTGGTAAAAATACCATTTAATCATGAATTAAGGAATACTTCTAGACTATATAGTCTCTTTTATAGGGATTAAAGTTGGTCAATCAAAATTTGATATCATTTTTTTCCTTCACACTATAAAAACTATCAATATAGTGAGGTCTATTTTAAGAAAAACTATTTTCTAAAGAAGATTTATTAGGAACTTTATATCCATTTCCCAACCTCTTTATACTCTATTGGAGAAATATTCTCTATGAATATGGATAGAAAGCTGTAAAGAATCATTATCAACACTAAATTAGCCTCTTATTTTTCTTCCCATCATGAAATCTCCCAATTGGAAACATACATTTTAACTCATGTGCGATATGAGTTACTTAATTGTATGAGTTATCTTAGGAAAAAATTGCAATAATGCTCCATGTGTAATTTCCTATTAAATTAAATCATTAAATGATGAAAAAAATCAACTACACCACCACTGAGAAATATTTTCTCACTATTTTCTTTTATATAGATAATTTTAGGTCCTATCTCTTAAGTTCCACCATTACTATTTTCACTAATCATTCAGTATTAAAATATATTTTCCAAAAAAAAGATACCAATGCAAGATTAATTATGTGGATCCTTCCCCTATGATAATTTTACATAACTATTAATGGAAAAGGGTGTTGAAAATAATGTAGTGTATCACCTATCTAGGTTATAATTCAATGATAAATCATACCATATTTATTTGTTTAATTCATTACATAATAGGTATTTTCATTTCATGAGTGATTGCCCATGGCATTCCAATATAGAAAAATACTTTTCTATAGGTGTCATTAAATTTTTTTTAGGGACTCCAGATATAAGAAAATTAATTTCTGATATTAAACAGTATGTGTTTGATGATCCATACCTCAATAATTTTTTTCCTCATCATTTTATTAGGATATGTGTGCCTAAGCTTGAGGAAGAGTCTATTATTAAATTATATAATGGATAGGCATGTGAATTCCACTTTTCTACAAATAAAACCACTAAAAAGGTCCTAAAAAGTGTTTTTTGTCCAAAGATCACTAAGGATTCCAAAATATTCTATAAAATTTATCCTTGGTGTTTGTAATTAAGAACCATAACTAAAAGGAATGAAATTATTCTTACTCCTATTATCGTTATAGTAATATTTTATTATTGGGGAATTAATTTCATGGGACTCTTACCAAACTATAGGGGATATACCTACATCCACTTAGGTATTGATTACATATCAAAATTGGTTTATGAAATTTCCACTAAGTCTAATGACTATCAAGTTATGATATGATTCCTGAAATATCATATCTTTTCTAGATTTATAAATCCTAGGTTCATAATTAGTGATAATGGATCCCATTTATATAAAAATTCCTTATCATCACTCATGTATAAGTATATGATTTATCTTAAAGTGTCCATAGTATACCACCCCCAAACCAATGTTCAAGATGAGTTATCTAATAGGGACATTAAGAAAATTATTTAAAAAAATGACAATCCCTCTAGATAATATTGTTATAAAAAAGTCTTGGACACCCTTTAGGAATATCAAACTATGTTAAAAACTATCCTAGGAGTGTCAGAATATTGGTTAGTTTATATAAAATATTTTCATTTACAAGTTTAAATTGATCATAAGGATTTTTGGAAAATTAAGAAAATGAGTTTCAATATCTCTTTAGCAGGATAAAATAGGAAGTTATACCTTAATGAACCAAAGGAACATAGGATGGAGGTTTATTAAAATTTAAGGATAAAAAAAATCTAGAGATCAAGCCTACCAATCTTATTATATAAAAGTCATCCAATTTGAGCCATGGAAATTTGTGCTATATTATAATTCCAAACATCATTTACACCAAGAAAAATCAAGGTCTATATGGTTGGGGTCCTACATAGTTAATCATGTGTTCCCTAATTGGGAAGCCAATATTTAGGATCCCCCTGATGGTTATATCTTCAAATTAAATGGTCATTAGTCAAAAACATTCATTGAATAATTCAAAAATCATGAAATAGAAGAGGATTTAATTGATCCAACTTATAAACTAGGTAATAGTAGATAAATTTAGGGTTCAAGTCGAGTTAAACACATCAAAAAAAGAAATTTTTTGGAGGCAAACCAACTTATATTGTTATATTGACTCAGTGTTTTATGTTATAAAATTAACAGGATTTTTTTTCTTTCCCTTTACCTTTTTGTTTTTTTGTAACCTCAAGGGGTTTACATTGTGATTTTAATTGTGTTGGTGTGGAAGATTTCGGGGTTGCTGAGATTGATGTATTTTTAAGAAAATCATATTTCTTCCAAGAGTTAAAACACAATATTATATAATTTATGGTGTGTCTACAATTTAAACAGATGTTAAATGATTAATTAGTTTCAACATGGACTTATTCTTTGAGATACCAAGTCACATTTTTCAATATTTTTATTTAAAATTTAAATTTTGGAACTCGTATCCTCCAATTATTCCACATTCAAAATTTTATTTTTATTATACACTAGGGATAATGTTATTCTTGGTTGGGGGTGAAAATAGGGAAATAAAAGGCATGTGTCAAAGAAAATTTAAAGTCTATTTTTCAATGGTGAAAATAAGAAAAATAAAAGTTTATTTTGTGTATAAATGGGAAATAAATTTATTTAACCTTAAACATTATAATAAACTTTGAAAACTTTGAAATTGAATATCAAATAATTTTTCATTCCTTTATTCTAATTTTAAGGCATTTTTAAGTTCACGAGAATAAATTTTTGAAAGTGTTATTATCTATTGTGATTTTCACCATTTATATTTTCATCTATTTAATAAAAATTTCACAAAGCACATCCTTTAGATTATGGGGTATTATTTTAAATATTTAGGGTTTTTAATTAAATGTATAGATTTTTTGATCGATTTAATTGTAAAATGTGTTTAAAAAAAACAAAAAATATAAATAAAAAACAACAATTTTGCGTATAAAGCAATAAATTGACCATATAGAAAGAATTTAGAACTGGGGTATCATGAATCCAAAGTATTCTGGGCCAGAGTTGTAAATTTAATCTATATTTATGGTAATTTGAATTTTTTTTAACTTAACTCAAGGTGATGACCATGTATGTGATATTCACTTAGTGACCTAAGGTATTTGATCATGGGAGTCATCAACAATGTATCGCTATAAGGGTTGACTTGATTGAGTGAAATTTCATTAACAATGAAAAAAGTACAAAAAAAATAGAAAATAAAATAGAGAATACACATCTTAATAATGTGATTCTACCTATTACTTCCATATTTTACCCTTTTAATTAAAATGAACCCCGTGTTTATTGTGATACACAACACATCATAATAATTAATTGAAATTGGATTAAATGTTGAATTGAATTTGAAAAAAGGAATGGGAATGGGAATGGGATATTCTCTTGAACCTAAATTGTTTAAAATTATTTATTAGGTTATATGATTATTTGTAATGATTTCTTTTGGTGAGAATTATATGTAAAAATTTTTTTGGAAAAGGGAATTCAATTTTAAAATTATTGATATACTTTTTTCCTAGGTCTAGAAAAACTTATTTTGGTGGTGTGATTAGACACTCAAAGGTGCTAATATTAATTGTTTATATTTTACTATTCATGTGATTAAATGTTTATAAATATTGGTATTGATGAATTTTATAATTTAAACTCCATTCCTCATCATTATTGCAATTATTGGTTAAAATACACTAATAATCAGTACATATTTCATCACCTTTTTTAACAAAATATGGTAATAATTTTAATTTTATATTTTAGTATCATGTTATTCATTTTATGAGGAAGAGTTCATTTCATGGAGTTCTTGTAGATTAACATTGAAAGGTACTCACATTTGTCCTTGAACCCAGAAAATTATAGTCAAAGTGGACTAGATAGCATCCCACTAAAATGAATGTAGCAGCCATGATCCAAGCTTGGTGAAGCTAAAATTTGAAAAGAATATATATAAAATCATGGAGAAAATGTCCCTCAACTATGTAGAGAGAAAATTCATAAGTTTCATAGGTGATCAAAGAATCCCATTTGGAAGATGGAATTTTGGGCCATATTCAGTGGCCCTGAATAATAGACCACTATTTTGATCATAACTCTATTCCTATGAGGATAAATGGTATGAAATTTTGAAATATATTAGAGGAAATAATATTAATAAATTTCTTATTCTATGTATCACACAAATTCATCCATATAGAATCTTTTTCAGTGAAGTTTTTTCATGTATTCTATCTCGATTTGGTTTTTTGTCATGGTTGGAAAATTCCACTCTCAATTAACTATCCACACAATAATACCTATCCTAATTAATTGGGATGAATTTTCCTGTTTTTTATCGACCCAAGGCTTCCAAAATAACTATTTAAGGAAATGGTGTTGAAGGATTTGTGGGGAGGTGATGTGTGTTTTCATTGTAATGTTATGCTGCTAGTTTGTCTTTGTAATCACACTTCTAACATTGTAAGTTGTTTTAATGTACAATAGTTTCAAAATAAAACATTTTATTCTTGTTATATTATATAATTCATAATACTTTTATCTATTTCTTTAATGTTTCAATTAATTCACACAACAAAGTGAAAAATTCTTAACATAATGGTGGAGTTTTTATTATTTCATTATTTTCATTTCTTCAATTCTACCCCTATGAGTCTAATCTCATATTCCATCGAGATATAAGAATTAATGGAATGTTAACCCTCTTATGGGTTGATCAAATATAGTATAAATAGTATGTATTCTATGTTATTTATCACTCCACATATGTTTAATAAATTATTTTAATTGAGAATTTCATTGAATGAACTTAATACTTCTTCATCATTTTTGAATTTTAAGGCCACAGACTTCGATTGATAATATGATCCTTTACCTTGGATTTCTCATAAAAATGACCCTCCAAGTGTATATTTTATTATAATTATGTTTTTTCTGGTATTAAAACAATAAGTAATGTAGGTGGTTTGATCTCATTGAATAAATCACTCTCGATTTTATGAAATTGATATCAATAAAAATGAAATGCATCTAGTATACCCCTTGAATAATCTAGGATCAACCCATTTCTATTATTTTATTTTACTTAAGTATTTTATTGCATTAATAATACACTAAAATCAAACCCAATTTGGCCACTTCATAACCAAAAATCTCTCCATAGAATGTATGTGTCTGTAGGTTTCTTTTTTAGGTCTTTTAGGATTCTTCAACCTAAGATAAACTATAAATGATCACTTCAACCAAAAACTTAGGTAAATTTATGTTAGACCAGTGATGTAAAATGAATTTCATTTATCAAGGTGGAGGTAGTCTGAACATAAAAATAAATAGAGATTTTTTTTCTTAATGGATGGTATATATGAATACACAATGATAATACTCTTAATATAGTAACATTATAGTATATAAATGATATTAATATCATTATATTATTATATCTAGAATAAATTCGAATGAATATAATTAATAAGAAAAGATAAATTGATGATAATAATCACATAGGGTACTTTAATTTTCCTTGGAATTATCCTTTGAAATGAATTAATTATTCTAGATAATTGTAACACCCTGAAAATTTAGTTTAAAATAAAACTATTGTCAATATCTTTCTTAAGTAGAAATATCAAACTTCAACTGAATTGTGATATATTATAAAAATATAATTATTTAAATATGACTATTATAACCTAGATATTTAATTAGAGGGTATGAATAGAGTAAACACATTATGAAATATTTATAATGGTCATACTAAATAAAAATTTATTGATTAATTCTTTGTAAATAACCACCTAATTTTTAGTGAAGTCATTTTATGCTTCAAAAATACATTTTGTTAAAAAATGGTTTTTATTGCATTTTGTGCAAGGACAATATAATTAATTTCTAACATTTCCAAAAAAAATTTGGAGTAATTTAATTTCATTTTTTAAATCATCACATCTATATTATCTTATGTTGATTTTTTTTCTGATTTTTCTAAACAGATTGACTTTTCAGTAAATAGTGAAAAATACCAATTTCTGTAAAAATGTTATTTATTTTCATTAAATCAAGAAATTGAAAATTACCATTATATTTTATATTTTATATTAAAGTAACATAAATCACCTTTAATTATAAATAATATAATTAATTATATAATAATCATAATTATACTTGATTTTGCTATGTGTTTGGGATTAAAACACGTTTTTATAAAAAAACTCTTTTATGAGAGATTTTTTTTATCCCGATAAATTATTTTAATATATATTGATTATTTTTTTAATGAAATTTATATATTATATATTCAAAAAAATATTTTAACAGTCATTTTATGCTATTTAATAGTCAAAAAATGAAAGTAAATTCAATTTTATGCTTAAATTGTTATTTTTCTAAAAATGAGTTTTTATTGTGTTTTAAGTGATTATTTAAAATTAATTCATTCCACATATAGAAATTTATTTTAGAAAAATATTTTTCATATTGAGAATTATAATTTCTAAATTTACTAATTATGGAAATCTCATTTTTTCCATTATAAATAGTAACTTTAGTAAAAAATGTGTCGCTGCGGTAAAGGGGTAAATCAAGTTAACCTTGTTTAAAACTAAGTGATAAGGATACTAAATTTCGTCTTAATTATTATTGGATGAATTTATTTATACCCTTATCACCTTAGGATAAAAATTTATTTGTTTATGGAACACTTTTCCCTAAAAATGAATTAATAATATTTAAATCTTTTGAAAAATTCAAAATGTGACCTCTCCCTCACTTATAAGAGGACACCCCATATCCTCTTTTATTCACACATAAAGTACCTCTTATCTTCAAAATTACCTGAAAAAATACCTTCTTAACATCCCTCCACACATCCCGAGGTCCCTGTTTTGATCAGAATACTCACCTTGGAAGCCTAAATGTGTAAACCTAAGGAGCTTGTTCGAAGAAGAGGTAAAACACTTAAACAAAGTGTTTTTATATTATTTATTTTATCTTAATAGAAACTATATAAAAATTAAAATATAAAAAAATATGTATCTAAAATATACTTATATTTTTTTATATAATAACTTTTATATATCTTCTCTTCCATCAAATGAGAAATGAAACCATCATTCATGTGTACGATAGACTACCGGCTCATGAAATGATGTAATTAATTTTCCATCACTAACTCTCACAAATAGTTATAATGATAGATTTAATGTACATATATTAAATTCATGACATAATTATAATTATTTAGATATAATATACCATCTATTTTCTTACCTTTCCATCCATTTAAAAATGATAATGTCGTTCGCACGTACATGTGGATTGCCACCTACATGAAGCGATGTGATTCGTTTTTCATCATCTCCTCAAATAGATGGTATATTTTAGTGTATTTAAAGATTTAATATTATATTTATGATATAATAATAATTCTTTTAAGATAAAATTATACTTAATTTATTTCCGTCATGTTCATTGAAAAATAGAAAATGCTACTCATGTGTATGTATTGATTATTTTCCTCATGTTGTAACATAATAAATTTTTCACAACCCCCTTACATAGTTGGTTATAAAATTATAATTAATATATTAAAATGATAATTATTTCATGATTATTATAATTTAGATGATGTAAAAATTACCCCTTTCACCATGGTTAGTATAAAAAAGTCATTTTTCAATTATGAACCCAACATCCTCAAAACACAAGACGTGGAATTAACTAATTAACTAATTAAATATGTATTATAAATAAATAAAATAAATGGTTAAAAGATAAATTATTATAACTATAAAAGGTTATTAAACAATAAAATAATTAATATATTTTTATTGTATAGTATTTAATGGAAATACATAGCAAGTTGGAACTCAAGGTCATGGGTTTCTTAAATCAATTTTCATTTGTTGGGTTATACTTCTACTTCATAAACTATGTTATTCCAATGTTATGTGTGAAATTAACTATGATTTTATTATTTTGTATTTCCACTTATTTTTTGGGTTTTAAAATTGTTACACATAATCACTTCATCGATTAATTTTGACTTCAATGATATGATCATTGTAAGGATTATTTATCTCAATATTGTTTCTTTGAGACATATCTTATAATATTTACCTACATCCTTTTATAGGGTTCATATGCTACCTATTGAGATATTTTAACATGAATAACTCTTTGATAATTATATTTAACATTCATGTTAATTTCTCTCTCTAATGAGATATTTATTCTAATGTTATAAAAGATGAAAGGGTTTTCATGGTATTAATTTCAATTCCATGATTAATTATTCATGTTATGCACCATTTTATTTTATATAGTTTAATTACTAACATATTAATGGGTTTTAAAATATTATTTTATGTAAATTATGGATTTTATAGAATCGTTTTATGTTTCTCTATTAAATGGATTTATTATTCAAGTATTACCTAAGTTGCATTAGGTTTCAGGGGGAAGAGATACATGTGCTCAAGTTCATGCTCCAATGAATGGCGTTTTTTGTTGTTTTTTGGGTGATCTCGGACTTAAGGAATAAAGGATATAAATGAAATAATATTTTTTAAAATATTTAAAAAATTTATGTGTTGTCTCTGGTGGTCGATCTCAGTGCTTTAATTCATGGTGGAGAGGCATTGGCTGCTGATAGAGGTCTTATCTCTCAATGTTAAAACTCTAGCAGTAGGGTTTCTCATGGGAAATTGAACAAGTGGAGCCATCCCCAGTCAGTTCATAAATTAAACATGGTGTTTTCATGCATACATAGATCTATGAGAGTTTGAGGCCTTATTCGTGATACCATAGAGCCAATGATCATTTGTTTCAATTTATTTTATGTACCTATTAAATCAGTCGTGGTTGAGACTAGAGACCTCCTCAATGGTCTTTCCATGTGAAAATTGAATAATATCATTATTGTGGTAGTTAAATCAGAATTTATGCTCTCGTTTTTATTTATCTAATAAACTAGAAACTTCTCATGTTATTTGATCTATTTTATTAGGAAGTTTAATTTGCTCATTGGTAATGGAATAGTGGTATCACACACTTAGATAGTGGGGATCTTTTCTACTGGCATCTTTTATAGGAAAGGAAGTTTTAGTAATAGCCTTGTTCATTACTATAACCGAGGATACTTACCTGGTGATTGTAATCATATTATTAAAAGTGATTACATTGGTCTGTACCACTTCATACCAACCTAATTTTTGGGGTCTTCTTGATTTTGCAATAAAAAGTTATCTTTGAGTGAGTGTATTTTTTATCATTGAAAATATCCTTTATTTTCTTCTTATTCACCAATGGGGATATGTTCCAATGATACCATCCTTATTTTTTTTATCTATATGGCTTATTATCTTTAAAATAGATTTTAATGGAACCCATTTATTTTCCATGGGTTAATCAATTTATGAAAGTAATAATAGTTTTTTTTATGATTTTTATGATGAAATGAAATATTTATCCACTTTTCCATGCTATGGTTCTTGGAAATTTTTTGTGAGGTTGAGAGGGTCCAATATATCTCTAAAATTCATTGGATAATGATTATGTTATCTAGATAATTATATTTTAATTAACCAAGTAGGTTATTCCACATTTAATGGTTTTTATAAGGGTTATATAAAGATAATGTTCCAAGATATCTACACAGTTTTTAAACAATTACTATGAGTTCTAGTGGGTCCTTTTCTCAATGTTTGTTTTAACATGGCTCATGATTGTTGTATTATATGACTTTAGTCTTATGTTAAATATTTATTCCATGTCTCATGATTTATGATCCATGTTTTTATGGGTATAAATTCTTTTTTGTTAGGATCATCCACTTTGATTATGTCATTATACCCATATTCTCATATTATACTCACAGATGAAATTAAATTGTTAATTCTTATGTATAACCTTAATGAGAATTTGAGATAGCCCTTATTAGGTTTTATATTTACCTAGTTTATGAATAATGATATTAAATGAATTATTTCTAGAAATGTTTCATGTGTGAAGAATTTTATTAGTGATGTTTAAGACTTAATGTTGAATAAGAAAAATTGGGTATAGTGGAAAAAATTCCCACTTGAATAAATGGATATTATTATGTAATATTTTTTCTTAATTTTTTAAAAATACAAACCTAAAAGGTCATTTTATGTGTAAGTGATAAAATATTTCCATTTTATATTGTATGTTTTTATGGATAAAATGGGGTTACGTTTATCAATATAAAATCCTAATATGTAAAGAATATGTTTTTTGATCTAGATTCCAATGTATGGGTTTGGGGTTTTTAAAGTTGGAATCAGAGTAGGTTTTACATAACTTTGATGATTAAGATGTTTTCATGTGAGGTTAACTAAATAGTTACAATTACCATAAGGGAATTATAAGTTTAAGGTTGATCATAAGTACAAAGAAATATACACCCATTTTTATGTTTTAAGTGACAGGATTTTTAGGTGATTAATGATTTTTTTGGGAGACATTTTATTTGGTTGAGGTATGTGTAACAATTAGGTTTAACATCAATTATTATTTGGGAATTATGTTATTGCATTTTTGGGGATGTAAGCTGAAGGTTATGAGATAACCTTTCAGGTTAAAACATTCTTTAATGTCGACATTATTGAGTTTATTTAGTATTTAGGGTAATTTATTTTTAGATTGATCAAAGTTAATCCTTTGATATTATTTTAGAACATTTGTAGTTAAATGTATTATATTTTCATATGGTGGTTTTAAAAATTTAGATATTATCTTACCTTGTTCTTACCATTTTAATTGTTGTTAATATATAAATAAAGGAGGAATAACTTTTTTTTCTTTTTTATATTATGTGATCCATTAGAGGTTGATTTTAGTTATTTGGGAATGAAAAATTTATCTTGAAAATATAATTCTTGTAATTATAGATGAAATAGAAGTGTAAATTGATCAAATCACAACTAAAGGATAATTTTTTCTTATAAAATGGAAATAAATCATGTTAGTATATTTTATTATGTTCTCTATCATGATAGTAAAATAATCTTTCAACTTTAGAGAAAGGATGTTGAAGTAACAATACGATCAAATTACCTTCATTACTGATGACTTGACAGTCTTATTTATACCTAGATAATTTATGGTTTTCTAGAAATTAAAATTTGCATGACCATATTTTCTATCACTCTATTATTATCTACATATTCTTTTCTCTTAAATGAACATGTTTTCACTTCTTTCCAATGTTTCATTATCTAGGAACCCAATTAAGTGCTATTCTAGGTGACCATCATGTTTCATTTTTTTATTATCAAAATAATGTTTTAATATTCCTTTTTAATGTGTGGGTTTTCAACAAAGGTGTTTTTAGATATTAAAAATGTTTTCCTTTCATGATTGTTTGTTTTATATTAGAATCCCTTTTATCATTTAAAGAAATTTTTTAAAACCCCTTTTATCAGGAAAAAGATAAAATTACAATGATGCATTTTATGCTTTAAAAGAAAAATTTGTTCAAAAATGGTTTTATTGCGATTTTTGTGAGAATATTATAATTAATTTATATAAATTTTATAAATTTTATTTTAATAAATTAAAATAATATTTTTAAATCATCATATCAATATCATCTTAGGGGTAACTGTTTATATTTTTCTGAAAAGATTGATCAGTGAATGATGAAAAATTACAATTTTTATAAAACTAACAATTCTTTTCATTAAATCAAGAAATTAAAAAGTAACATTATATTTTGAATTTTATCTTAAAGTAAAATAATTATAATTCAATTATATATAATCTTATTAATTACTATTTAATCATCATTATACTTTATTTTGGTATACATTCATTTTTGGGCTTGAAACATATTTTTTCTAAAACCTATTTTTATGTGAGCAATGTGTTTTTATATCAATAAATTATATAAATCCATATCTATTAATTGTTTTATGTAAATTTATATAATATATATTTAAAACATATTTTAACATTCATTTTATTGTTTTTACTAGGTAAGGAATGGAATGGAATTAAATTCAATTTTATGTTTAAAATGCATTTTTCTAAAAATCGGTTTTCATTGCATTGTGAGCGCTTATGTAAAATTAGTTTTCTCCAATTATAGAAATTTAATTTTGAAAAATATATTTCATATTTTGAATCATAATTTCAAAATTTATTAATGAGGGAGACTTAATTTTTTTATTGTGAATAGTAACTTTAGTAAAAAATGCATCACCGCAGTAAAAGGGTAAATTGCGATAACCTTGGTTAAAACTAAGTGATAAGGCCATTAAATTTCATATTAATTTTTATTAGATGAATTTTTTTCTACCATTATCACATTAATAACTAAATTTATTTTTTATGGTATGCCTTTCCATGAAAATGACTTAATAATATTTAAATCTTTTTTAAAATTTACAAGTGTATCATTTACCTCAGTTATAAAAGGACATCCCTATCCTCTTTTATCCTCACTTAAAGAGAAAATTATATCATAAAATACCTAAAAAATACCTTTAAAACATATGTATACATGTTTTATATGCCCTTTTTTATTAGAATAGCCACCTTATAAATCCAAAGGTGCAAACCTAAAGAGGTTGTCTGAAAAAGAGGTAAACACTTCACTAAATTTTTTATTTTATTTCTTAATTTATCTCATTAATACCTATATTAACTATAATAATATAATAAAATAAGTATAACACATATACTAATATGTTATTATTTTTATGTAATAACCTTTATCCACCTCCTCTTCCATCAAATGGGAACATAAACCATCATTCTTGTGTACAGAGGACTCCCGCCTCACAAACTGATGTAATTCATTTTATATTACCACCTCTTATAGATGATAATAATGATGGATTTAATTTATATATATATTATATTCATGGAATAATAATAATTATTGAAATGATAATATAACTTTTATTTTCTTACCTTTCTATCCATTGAAAAACAATAGCATTATTTGTGCATAAGTGTGGATTGTCACCTCCATGAAGCGATGTGATTCATTTTTCATCATCACCTCACATGGATGGTATATATAACTATATTTAAAGAGAAAATATGATATGTTTTTATATAATAATAATTCTGTAAAGATAAAATGACACTTAACTTATTTCTATCATGTTTGTTGGAAAATGGAAACCTTACTCGTGTATACGTACGGACTACCATCCCCATGTTGTAACATAAATAATTTTCCAGAACCACCTTATATAGTATCTTTTAAAAGTATAATAAATGTTTAAAAATTATAATTATTTAATTATTATTATTCTATATATGATGTAATGATTCCTTCTCTGACCATGGTCAACATACTGAAGTTGTTTTGCAATTATGAACTGAACTTCCTTAAAATTCCTAATGTGGATATAACCGATTAAGTAATTAAATATTCCATTGAAATAAATGGTTTAATAATAAATTAATAAACCTAGAAAATGGTCTTAAAATTTAAATATTAAATAAAATTTTATTTTACACAAGTTAAAGGGCATAATATAAATTTTAAACTTTTGGTAAGAGGTTTCTTAACTCAATTTCTTTGCATTGAGTTATACATATACTTCATTGACTATGTTATTCCAAGATTATATGTGAAAAGGAAACTGATGGTTTAATTTTTTTTAAACTTATTTTTTAGTTTTATATTATTTACACGTAATCAATTCATTAATTAATCTAGACTTCAATTATATGATATTTATAAGGATTATTCATCTCAATATTGTTTCTTTGAGACATGTCCTGTAATAGGAACCTAATTCATTTTATAAGGTGTATATAATTCCTATTGAGATATTATATCATGAATGACTTGTTTATCATGATATTTAAAGTTCCATTGTTTTGTTCTATTTCATGATATATTAATTCAAATGTTATAAAAGTTTCAAGGGTTTCCATGGTCTCAATATCAACTCCTTGAGTCATAATTAATTTTATGCACCATATTTTATTTTATATGGTGTACTTACATCCCCATTAATGTATTTTTAGGCATTATGTAATTTAAATTATGGGTTTTATACAATCATGGTATTTCCCTTCACTAAATGAATTTTTTATTTAAGCAATACCCAAGTTGCAAGGGCTTCTCATTTCAAAATTCGTTCTTTGAGACATGTTTTGATTGATACACCTATATTCATTTATATAATTTATACAATGAATCTTAAAATATAATATCATCGATATTTTTATACTGATTTTATATTATATTTATCCTTATGTTCCTTCTTTCAAATGTTTTTGGTTATATATGGCTGAAAAATGAGTTTTCTATAAAAACGTTGTTTTAAAGTTTTTAAATAATTTTAACCAAACTCTTACTCCATGTTCTTAATCTTATTTCCAGAATGTTATTTTAAAAAATATAAATGATTTCGAAAATTTATTTTAAAAGGTATTTTATATTATTTAAATTTTTTTAAAAGGAAAATTCTTTAATTTTTTCTACATCAATCACTTTTGACTCTATTTACAACAGTTTGAAAGAATGCTTATTTTTTACATTTATGGAATGAACAAATTTTCTTTCCATCATCACTATTATTTTATTTAATGATTCCTTTATAAATTTCAATTTTTATTTTATAAGATAATATTTCTCTAAATATTTTTAAAATTTTTATAAATATTATCAAAATAAAAGGTCGTTTCCCCTATTTTCAAAGAAAGGTATTAAATATTCTTATAAATGACTTTTTCATCTATAGAAATATCATTTTTTTTCTTATGATCCAATGGGATGTGTTATAATGATACAATCCTTACTCTTTATCTATATGGACTATAATTTCTTAAAATTTATTTTCATGGAACCTATTTCTTTTCCAGGAGTAGTTAGGATATGATAAGAATAATGGTTTTTTTCAATGAATTTTATAATGAAATGAAAAATCTATTTAATTTATTCATGTTATATTTCTTGTAAATTT
This sequence comes from Viscum album, assembly GCA_963277665.1. Lineage (NCBI taxonomy): Eukaryota > Viridiplantae > Streptophyta > Magnoliopsida > Santalales > Viscaceae > Viscum > Viscum album. The sequence goes on along the minus strand of OY728155.1, from coordinate 1,495,584,196 downwards.
ATTTATGATGATGGTTGACCCCAATATATCTCTCCAATGTATTGGTTGATGATTTAGTTCTCTAGGGAATTATATTGGAATTAACCAAGTATGTTATTTTAATTGTAAGGGTTATTGTAAGGGTTTTTTAGGAGTTATATGAAGACGATGTTCCAAGATACCTACATGGTATTCAATAATATATATGATTTATAATGGATCATTTTCTCAAGGTTTATTTTTACATGGATCATTATTGTTGATTTATATGAATATGGTCTTATATTAAAGATTTATTCCATGTATCATGATTTATGATCCAAGATTTTATGGGTATGAATTTTTTTATGTTATTCTCATGCACTTAGATTATTTCATTATACCCTTATACTCATCCTATGCTCAATAATTCTATTCATTTTTTAATATTATTTTTATCCGTATTGATCATTTTATATCACCCTTATGTTTTACATTTCCCCAGGTTATGAAGAATGATGATAAATTAATTATTTCTAGAATGGTTTCTTGTGTGAATAATTTTATGAGAGATGTTGAAGACTTAAATTCAAATAAGAAAAGTTGGGAATAATGGAATAAATGATCACTTTAAAACATAGGTATTGTTATTTAAGATATTTTCCTAATTATATAAAACTCTAAACCTAAAAGGTACACGGTGGGTAAATGATCCAATATTTGTTTTTCGGATGTTGTATTTTTTTAGATAAAATTTGGTAATGTTTATCGGTATCAAATACTGAAATAAAATTATTATATTTTTAGCACTGGATATAGGTGCGTGGGTTTGGGGTTATTGTAATTGGTATTAGGGAAGGGTTTAGATAAATTTGAATATTATGATGTTTTCAAGTGTGGTTAAATTAAGAGTTATGGATAGAAAAATGGATTTATAAATTTAAGGTTAATCATAAGTTCAATGGTATAGATACTCATCTTGAGGTTTTAAGTGATGGTGTTTTAATGTGATTAATGATATTTTAGGAGAAATTTATTTAGTTGAAGTATATATAACCTTTAGGTTTATTGTGAAGGATTATTTTGGAATAATGTTATTAAATTATTAGGTATGTAATCAAAATATTATAACATAACATTTGAGGTTAAAAAATTATTTATTTTTAAGGTTATTAAGGTTATTTAGGGGTATGGTTATTTATTTATGGAATGTTCTAAGTTAAACCTTTGATGTTATTGAAAAAATTTAGGTGTTAAATGTATTATTTATTCATATTATGGTTCATACATTTTCGATATTATCTTACCTTATGCTAACCATTTTAGTTTTGGTTAATATCTAAAGAAGGGAGGAATAAGGTGGTATCCTTTTATGGATTATGTTTTTTGTTGGAAGTTTATTTTCCTACTTCGAGAATGAAAAATTCATATAGATTATTAATTTATTGGAATAATAGATTCAATAGAAGTTGAAATTGATTGAGTTTCAACAAAATAATGAAATTGTTTTTATGAAATGGAAATTGGTCAAGTTAGTATATTTTATCATGTTCTCTATCTTGATGGGGAAAGAATACAACAATAATAAGAAAGGGTATTGAAGTGAAAATGATATCCTATTAACTTCATTTATGATGAATTTATGGTCTTATTTATCCACTATAGATTTATGGTTTTTTGGTTTTGTGGTTATTAACTTTCTCATGACTATTTTATCTATGACTATATTATTCTTTAGGCTTTATTTTTTTCCTCCATGTCCATATTTTCACATGCATCCAATGTTCTTCTTAATAGTAAACCTGAATATGTGTTCATTTTGGTGACCTTAATATTAAACCATTTATATTTTTAAAATTATGTTTTATTATCAATTTTTATGATGTGGTATTTCGATAAATGTATTTTTAAATATTAAAATATTTTTCCTTTCATGATTGTATGTTTTATATTCCACTATCGGATACTGTTAAATTTTTTTTTAACCCTTTTTATTTGGAACAAGATAAAATTATGAGGATGGAATTTCTTTAAGGGTGTATAATGTAATACCTTGATTTTTTTAGAATAATACTATAATTTATATCTTTCCTAACATGCAACACCAAGCTTTAAACCAATTGTAATATATTATAAAAATATTATTATTTAAATTTGATCATTATAACTTATCAATTTAATTGGGGATTATGAATAGGAGTGACAACATTATTAAATAGATTTATAGTCTCTCTAATCTATAAAAATGTATTTATTAATTTTTAGAAATAATAAATCAATGTTCAGTAGTCATTTTTTTCTTTAAAAATATATTTTCTTTAAAAATGGTTTTCATTGCATTTTGTACATGGACATTATAAATAGTTTTTACCATTAAAAAAATTATTTGAGGAAATTAATATAGTTTTTGAAATAATCAATTCAATATTATCTTAGGGTATATTTTTTTTATTTTTTAAAAAGATTTATTTTTTAGTGAATAGTGAAAAATACTTATTTTTGTAATACTATCATTTATTTTCATTAAATAATGTAATTAAAAAGTCCCATTATGTTTTTAAATTTATATTAAAGTAACATAAGAGTCATTTAATTATAAATATTCTAATTAATTACATAGGAATCATCATAATACTTTATTTTGGTATATGTTCAATTTTGTGATTAAAAACACATATTGTTTTTCTAAAAACTATTTTTATTCGAGCAACGTATTTTTATATAAATAAATTATATTAATATATATAATATTAATTTTTTTAATTTAATTTATATATTATATGTTCAAAAAAACATTTTAACATTAATTTTATGTTTTTAGTAGGCAATGATGGAAAGTTAATTCAGTATTATACTTAAAAATGATTTTTTTCTAAAAAAAGGGGTTTCATTATGTTTTGTGTACTTTTTAAAAATTAAATTCTTCCACTTATAGAAAATAAAATTGATAAAAATTATTCCATATTTTTAATTGGTATTTCCAAATTTTCAAATATGGGAATTTTCATTTTTGAGCATTATGAATAATAATTTCTATAAAAAATATGTCACTGTAGTAAAAGAAAAAATCGGGTAAACCTTGGTTAAAACTAAGTGATAAGGAAAAAAATATTCATCTTAATTCGTTTTTTATGAATTTATTTTTAACCTTATAACCTTAATATCTATATTTATGTTTTTATGGACAACATTTCCATGAAAATGACTTGATAATAATAAAATATTTTAAAAACTTTGAAGAGTATCATCTACCTTTCTTTTAAAAGGGCACACCCTATCCTATTTTATTCACAATTAAAGAGAATATTAGATCAGAAAATACCTATATAAATCCAATCATAACATAAATATACATGTATTATAGCCATTTTTTATCATAATGCTCACCTTAGAAGGACAAATTTGTAAATCTAAGGAGGTTGTCTGAAGAATTTTTAAAACACTTAACTAAATATTTTTAGTTTATTTCGTATTTTACCACCTTAAAACCTATATTATCCTTTAAAATATAATAAAATAAGTATTTAATTATATTTATATGTTATTATATTGATTTTATAACCTTTATATATCTCCTCTTCCATCAAATTGGAAATGAAACCATCATTGATGTGTACGGCAGAGTACAACCTCGTAAACCGATGTAATCCATTTTCCATCACATCTCTCATGGATAGTTATAATTATGGATTTAATGTTTATATATTATATTTGTTAAATAATTATCATTCTATAATGATAATATAGCACATATTTTCCAACCTTACTATCCATTGAAAAATAATAATGTCATTCATTTATATGTGTGGATTGACACCTTCACAATGCGATGTGATTCATTTTTAATCATCACATCATTTGGATGGTATATATAAATGTATTTAAAGATAAAATATTATATTTATAATATAATTATAATTATTTAAATATAAAATTGAAATTATCTTTTTTCCCTCATGTTTGTTGAAAAATGGAAATGTTACTCATGCGTGCGTACGGACTATCGTCTCAATGTTACAATGTAATTCATTTTTCATAACCACATTACATAGTTGGTTATAAAATAATAATAATTAAATAAAATTATATTTATTTCATGATTATTATTTTATATATGATGTAATAGTGACCTATTTGACTATTGTCAACATACCTAAGTCGTCTTGCAATTATGAACCGAACATCCTCAAAACACAAGACATGGACTTAACTGATTAAGTAATTAAATTTTTAATTGATATAAATGAATTAAATGGTTTAATGATAAATTAATAAACCTTTAAAATTATCTTAAACAAGTAAATAATTAATATAAGTTTATTATACATGATTTAAAGGATATACATAGCAAGTTTGGACTTGAGACAAGGGGTTAACTCAATTTCTATTATTTGGGTTATATTTCCAATACATTGACTATGTTATTACAAAATTACATGTGGGATTACCAATGGTTTTTCTATTTTTTATTTCCACTTTTTTTGTTTTTACAATTGTTACACATCATCACTTCATTTTTTAATTCCAACTTCAATGATATGATTTTGGTAAGGATTATTTATCTCAATAGTTTTTCTTTGAGACATATCTTGTAATATGAACACAATTAATTTTATAAGGTTTATATGATACCTATTGATATATTATATCATTAATGAATCTTTTATAATGATATTTAAAGTTCATTTTAATTTATCACTTTCATGACATATTGATTCAAATGTTATAAAAGTTACAAGGGTTTTTATTGTCTTGATTTCAATTCCCTAAGACATAATTCATGTTATAAACCATGATTTATTTTATATGGTGTCCTCATGAATGTGTTTTCAAATATTATTTCATTTAAATTGTGAGTTTTATAGAATTGGGTTATTTCCTTTCATTCAATAGATTTTTTATTTAAGAATTATCAAAGTTGCAAGGGTTTCTTGTCTCAAACTTCCTTCTTTGAGACATGTTTTTATTGATTCACATATGTTCATTTATATGGTGTATGCAATAAATCATAACATATAATATAGTTCCTCTTTTTATACACATGGTATTTTATCTTCCTAATTATTTTCTTTCATTCAATTTTTTCTGTTTTTAAAAAGTTGAAAAAGGATTTTATTTAAAAACATTATTTAAAAGTTTTAAAATAATTTTAATAAAAATATTACTCTATGTTCTTAATATTATTTAGATAATTTTATTTTCTAAACATAAATTATTTTCTAAAGTAATTTCCCATGATCCTAAAACCTCTTTAAAAGGTTTTAAAATAAAATTTCTTACCATTTTTTATATGGGTCAGTTTTAACTCTCTTTTAAAAAGATTGAAAAAATATTTTTTTTAATATTTATGAAATGTATGGATTTTACACTATAATTAATGATATTTTATTTTATTATTACTTTATAAATCTTCATTGTTATTTTCAAATGAAATATTTCTCCTAATATTATATAAGGTTTTATAAAATATTATCAAAAGAAAATGATATTTTCTCTCATTTTCAAATAAATGTATTAAATATTATTTTAAGTGTATTTTTAATTTGTGGTAATATAATTTATTGTTTTATTATGATTCAATGTGAATATGTTCTAATGATATCATCATTACTCTTTATCAGGATGGCATATGATTATTTTAAGGAGATTTCCATGGAACCTGTTTCCTTTCCACAGGTTAATCAAGTCATAAAAGGGATAATGGTTGTTTCTATCATTTATATGTTGAAATAAAAAAAATATTCATGCTATGGTTCTTGTAACGTTTTTATAATGTTAGGATAACATGATATATCTCTCCAATTTATTGAATAATGATTATGTTCTTTGTATAATTATTGTGCAATTAACTAAGCAGTTTATTCAATTTGTAAGGGTTATTGTAAGGGTCATTATCAAGGTTATTATAATAGTTCTATGAAGATAATGTTCCAATATTTCTACATAGTTTTTAATACTTTCTATAAGTTTTAATGGATCCTTTTATTATGTTTAGTTTTCACATGGATCATGATTGTTGGCTTATATGACTCTAGTCTTATTTTAAAGATTTATTCTGTGTCTCATGATTTATGATCCACATTTTGATGGGTATCAATTCTATTATATTATTATCATGAACTTTGATTATACCATCACACCCTTATGGTCATCTTATTCTCACATAATTCATTCAATTATTAATGCTTATGTTTACCCCTACTGAGAGTTTGAGCTCACTATTCTTATGTTTTCTATTTCCCTAGGTTATAATAAATGATATTAAAATAATTATGTATATAAAGTTTTCATGTGTGAATAATTTTATGGGATAAGATGAAGAATTAATGTGGAATAATAAAATTAGGTTATAATGGAAAAAACTCTCACATGAAGACATTGGTATTGTTATGAAAGATTTTGTCCCAATTCTCTAAAACTCTAAACCTAAAAGGTCCTTTAACGTATAAGTAATCAAATATTTCTATTTGATGTGGTATTTTTTTAATGGATAAAATTGGTTCATGTTTATTGGTATCAAATCTAGAAATAAAAATTTTATGTTTTTATCATCAGATATGGGAATTCAGGTTCAGAGATATTATAATTGGTATTAAAGCAGGGTTTAGATAACTTTGGTGATTATGGTGTGTTTATGTGAGGGTAGCTTAAGAGTTATAGATACCATTATATATTTATAAGTTTAAGGTTATTCAGAAGTTCAATATAATATAATTCCCTTTATATATTTTAAGTGATGGTATTTTAAGGTGATTAATGATATTAAGGGAGAAATTTTATTTGGTAGAGGTATATTTTGTAAAGACCCTAACCCCAGTAACCCATAGTCAGTGTCTATATTATTACAATGGAACTAGATACAAGGAATCACATCCTGGAGGACTGGATGGTTTAGTAGTATTGGTAAACTATATACATACTTGAAATTCACATTAAAATTTTAAACATTAAATATGAAAAGTGTTTTCTTTGAGAATTCCATATTTTCACTTATTATATACCTATATGTCAATTACAAAACACTCACATGGTTTCCTAGGAAAAATAAAACATAAGAAATAGGTGAGATCAGATGCTCAGTAAGGGTAAGTATATAATAAAATCTATCATGAATAAATAATCACAATCAATATGGAAATGTGAATAACTAAAAAAGATTTCATTTAAATAATAACCTAAGAATGATATGGTAGAAATAAATGATGATCAAATAAAGCCATATAAATAATCAAATGATATTGAAACTTATCCATGCATATTATAAATAATTGAATAATCACCTGGAAATTAATAACTGATCTCATAATGAAGTAATGCATAATCTCGGACATCTGAAACATACGTTCAAGAGCTTTCACCAGAAAGTTTAAATTTTTGGGTAAAACGCTATCTAATTTGGCCAACTGATTAGTCTCATAAGGCCTTTTGATGCATCAAGGGACAATTTATAACCAAACCCCACCCATCACTTACTAATTACAATTCATTACTCATATAAAAGGGGTGAAAGATAATCAAAACAAACATTTTTATTGAAAAAATAGCATAAAAAAATTTAATACATACCATAATTAAAAAGGTAATCATAAATAATTTAGATTATTATGGTGAATGGTAATAAAACTATACATCCTTAGTCAATCTGATAAAAACCCATAAAATATAGATTAAGGATTACATCAATACAATATATCCCAAGTGGATCATAACTAAAATAAATTGTTGATGTCATTTATAAATAGAAATACCATAAAACTGTCACTAAAATAATATTAAGAAAAATAACCTTTCTAATTTAAAAAAAATTAAAACAAAATGTTCACAAAATATTATGAAAACAATTTTTTAAATAAACTTTTAAAAAATTTAAAATAAATATTTAAAAAATTAGTGTTCATGACGATGGATAATTCCATTCAAGTCATACATGCTAAAACTGATATTCCTTTCACATTTTTAGTAAAATACAAATAGGAATTATTTGAAAAATGACATGAAGATTCCTATAAAAATATTCTGTAAAAATATTAATCATGGGTAAAAATTTATTTAATAAATCATTTTTATAATGTTAAAAACATTTTTGAATTTTTTTTAGAAAACATATTTTTTGAAGAAAAATGATTTTTGACTAAAGAGAGAAATGAAGTATAATTTTCTTGAATTTTTTTTCAACCATTTTAAGTACCAAAGAGTGGGAAAATGGAACTATTGCTTCAAAATTTCATGAATAACCATAAGATAAAGAAATATATTCGTTTTATTATTTAAATAAAAAATAATAACCCCAAGGGAGACTTAAACAAAAATAATCTGGAATAATGAAGAGATTGTGAAATAAATCCTAACCCGTTTTGTTAATTTTTAATCATATACCCCATAAAATAAATAAATTCAAATGAAACATTAAATATGGAATATGTATCATGGAAGTAAAAGTAAGATGGGAAAATCTTAGCTCTAATTTTACTTCCTTTTTATGTGTCTAAAACTCCTATATAATGGGTTTAATGATATTATTAATTTATAAAAGAACATAATCATATTTATAATATCATATATAATCCTATTATAACATTTCACCATGTTTGTATTAATAATATTCCATTATTTTTATTGTTTCGAGTGTTAATTATCTGGTTTTCTCGTCAGTTTTTTATTATGAAAGTTACATTTATTGTATATTGGATATATATCTATTATATAAAAAAATTATATTAATGTTATAAATTTAATTTTTCTCATTATATTATTTTTTATAATAATTCTTGAAGGTTGGACCTAGAAAATAAATCACCTCGGTTTGTGGAGACGAAAGGTCGTGCGTACGCACGAGCGATAATATCATTCCTTTAATGGGGGAAAGGGTAAGAAATTTTATGATATATTAATTTTTAAGAATTTATATAATTTCATATATATAACATATATTCATTAAATTTATCCTTATTACTTTACATATAAATCATAAGTGAAAAACAAATCACATTGCTTCACGATGATGTAGTCCATCGTACACATGAGCGACATTATCTTATTTTAAATAGAATGGAAAGTAAGGAGGTAAGTGATATATTATAACTAAAAGGTATAATTATATCATAAATATTATATATATAAATTAAATTCATCATTATATCCAATCATGATATGTGTTTATGTAAAACGAGTTACATTAGTTCACGAGCAGGTAGTCCATTATACACATGATTAACGATTTTGTTTCCCATTTAATGGAATTAGAGATGGATAAATATTATTAAATAAAAATAATAACATCACTGTATATTGGATATTATTTTTCTATTATATTTTAAGTGTGAATACAAAATTTAATGTGGAAATTATGAAATAAAAAAAGAAAGAAACCCTCATTAAGATGATTACATTCTCTTAGAGAAACCCCCTTTGGATCTCTTCTTAAATATTATAGGGTTGGTCTTTTGGGAATACCATAACCTATATAACTTGTATAAGTATGTTTATGATGTATTTTGGAAGTTTTTTTGATCCATATGGCTTTATAGTTGTGAATAAGTGATGAGAGTGAGTGCCCTTTTATAATTGAAAAGAAGTGGCGTTTTTTTAAATACCCAAAATTATTTAATAATGTTAAGTCACTCTCACCCCCAAGTGGCCTCAAAATCGATGATTAAAGGTATTTTTTGATTATATGGACAATTAAAACCTCCGGAAAAAACAAAACAAATACACGTTCTAACATATTTTCCATTAACTTCTATGTTTCCTTACATTTACCATTTTAATTTTTCACTACAGTATGTAGTCTTTTTAACCTATGTAATTTATCCTTTAAGCCTAAAATAAAATGATCATTATTATATAATTTCTACCCACTGATTATAAATATAAAATAAAATTTATCAAATAAAAATCATATGTGTTTTGTAAATTAATTTTTACACAAGCGCATGTAACATGTAAAAAACACCGCTTTAACCTTAATCGTGATAATAATGTTTTTACTCATTGGGGGCCTATATAGTCAATATAAAAGAAAAATTGGTCCATGAAAGGAACATAGTTGATATTTTAAAAAAATTAAAAATCCATTAGAAGAATATATTATTTTAAGTAATTTTAAATCATTTTAAAAAATATCATTTATTATAAAGTAACATTAATGCCAATTTTGACATTATTCTTTTGATTTAAATTATAAAAATATCAATAAAATGCTGGAATTATAATATATTATGTTCAAATACTTATAACATGATTTATTTATCTAAAAAATTAATCTAACATAATAATTAATTCAATTTATTTTACTTTTAATTTTTTAATCATTTCTCTTATTTTTCAATTAATTAAATAATTATCGCATTGGTGTTGCTTAAGAATTAAAAGTAATTAAATGATTAATAAAAATTAAAAAAATATCCTAATTAAATTAATTTCATTATTCTAAAAATAAAAACCCATATTTAGTCACATATTTCTTTTATCCCTATGTGAACACATAATTGAAATTTTAAATCAAGATGGTGATATTTTCTATATTTCATTACATAAATTATTATATAGGTAACTTTCATGGAAAAGTGTCCCAAAAACTCATAAAAATATATCCTAATGTGATAAGGGTTGAGATATTTCCATAAAATAGAAATTTGACAAGTTTTTTAGTCATTTTAACCCTTATATTTTTAGTTTAACCCCATGGTAAACTCATTTTAAACTTAACCATGGTAATTAATTTTTTCTATTTTTACTATTCATTAAGAGAAAGAATTAATTTGACCTTATTATATAATATTAATTATATTGAATACAAATATGGAATCCATTTTATCAAATTAAACACACATAATTGGAAATATTTAATTTAAAATTAAACCTGGAGATGCAATGAAAAATCAGTTTTCCAATGAAAAATTATCATAAGTATATAAAGTTTTAATATAAATATTCAGTATGAAATTGATTAGAATAACATAAATTTTATTTATTGTCATATAATATAACTAATTTTACCTTAAAAAATAATTTCCAAACAAAATAGAACCTTTAAATTATTTTAATTAAATATCAGTTTTCAATAAAACCCAGTATTTTGTACTATTCATCGAAAAATGAAACTTTTCACAAAAATCCCAAAAATTCACCTAAAGATAAATTTTATATTATTATTTAAAAAATTAATTTAATTTTATAAAATAATTTTTTTAAAATTATTAAAAAATGATTTTAAAATATGTGTGAAATGTGCGATGAAACCACCTTTTAGAAAAATATCATTTTTTAGAAAACATTTTTTTTCTTCTTTCAAATGATTTTTATTTTATTTATAATTAATAAATAACTATTGAATTTATTTTATAAATTTTTAAACAATATAATTTTAATAATTTTGTACTTCCTATTCATACCCTCCAATTTAATAGCTAGGTTATAATGCTCAATTTTTAATAATAATAATTTAACAAGGTATCGTGTTTCGTTTAAATCCTGTGTTATGTGTATCAAAATATATGAATGATATTGAATTTATTTCAAAATAAATATATCATAATATATTGGGGTGTTACATTCTATTCTAATCTTGGTGTTTCATATCATACACACTATAGAGCATGATGTTCCTCTTTTAAAATATCAAGGTGTTACATTCTACCCCTTAAATAAAATGCATATTCAAAATTTAATCTTGATATCGGTAATCAAGGTTTTTACATTTGAAAATACCTTGGTTGGAAACCCACATCATATAAAGGGTTAATAAAACTTCCTCTTTATAAGGGATAAAGGTAAGTATCAGGATTATCTAGAATAACACATTACTAGGTTTCCAAGTATGAAAACATTTGTGGTAAGTGAATATATGGTCATAGAAGAAAAGAAAAAATAATTATACAGAGTGATAGAAATCATTTATCACAATAAAGTGAATGATCTAGAAAATTTTATGACCACCAAGTCATAAATCTGTGATGAGTGAAAATAAAATCATTTCATTATAAATGAAGGTACTAGGATAACATTTTTATATCAAGACACTTTCCCTATAGTTGAGGAATTATTTTAACATCTAGAAAATGAAAAAAAAGGAAATATAATTTCTTTAAAATTATAATTTCATCATTTAATCAATTACCACTACAATATCATATTTTTTCTCCAAAAAATGAGTATTCAAGTTGAATTTTTCATGCCTGAAGCACTAAAATGAACTTTTAATAGTTCATAAGATCCATAGAATAATAACAAGTCCTTCCTATGATATTTTACAAAACCAAAATGGAAAGAATGAGTTATCTAGATACACCCAAATTTTAACATAATACATTCTATAAATAGTTAACCTTAAGAACTTTCCAAAATATTTTTGAAAAAATTTAAAGTCCAAAAGTTTAGAAGGGATTCCACTAAAATTAAAAAATCATTATATTCCCCAAATAGAATACAATACCTCTTAATGTCACATAAAAAATATTTTAACACCTTAATCCATAACATCTTCATGAAAACATGCATTCTTCTAAGAATAAAATCTCATGTTATCAAATATATTCCATAAATCAACACATTCAGTAAACTCCAATAAAGATAACATAAATTAAAAAACATTTTTAAGGTTACCAATACTATTCCATAAACATATCTTTATCATTATTATGTCAAAACTAGACATGTATTAATAGTTATACTCCCACAATCATGTGTTTTCCATAAATATTGACTTTCCACTACATCACTTTTTATGGTCTTTAGTACCATTCAAAATATGCCTTCAAATACTTGCAGAAAAACTAATGTAGTAAAATATTTATACATTTTATGATTATTATCCTTGATAAAATAATTCTACCAAAAAATTAGTAAATCCAAATATTCAATCAATTTAATCATTCAAATTCATCCATAGTAATAGCATAAGATTGACCTTGATCCATTAAATTATTCTAATTAATGTTCTCTTGACACTTGGGGAATTAATTTGTGTAGTTCCCCATATCCTTATAGTTGAAATACTGAACATAAAAGGTTTATTTATTACTTTTCCAATCATGAGAATGGAATATTTTATCTCTACACTTATAAAAAAACTCTTATTCCCTTTAATAAAGTACCAAGGTGTTTCTTTCCACAATTATCACATGGGGGAAATCCTTTTATCCCTTCTTACCATTATTGGTCTTTTTATTTATTATCCTCTTCTTCTCTTTCTTACCATATAATCCATTATACTTAGAGAATTATTTATCTATCTCAATATCACATGATATTATGTCCCCATATGATGATAATTTTCAAGATACTTTTTCCCTTCGTAGGATTGTCTTAATCTCATCAAAGAAACAATAATTCTTACTCTTTGGATTACATGTATTGATACTGTTCTCATTCCTTCTGCTTGGTTCCATTTATAAATAGTATATTACACTATATTAGATCATTAAATTATGAAACATAATGTATAATCACAAGACTAGTGAAATATTTAACATAATTTGGAAAATTTATGCATGGATAATATCATAATCATAATCATGGTTTATTTGGAAAAGTCTTAAAATCATAACAATATTTTCAAATACTACAAAAAAATTAAAGAAAAAGTGAATTAATCAAAGAATATCTCCAAGGAGTTTCAAACTAGGTTCACAGTTTGGCTAATTGTCATATACTAGGTAACGCTCGAGTAAAGTATGACATTCCTTTTTCAGAGTTATTAACATTAGGTAATTTTTTTCTAAAACATCATCCACTTGTAGTATACAATACATAGATGTATTTCTTGTAAAACCACATAATCCATACATTGTCCAAATTTTAGGATGTTATCCTTTACTTATACATATCATTAAAGTAAGTTATAGGGTTACATTCCCTAATATATTTTTTATTAAATCTAGTTCCCAAAGTTTTTACTAAACTTCCTATGATACCAACTATAAATACCCTGGCCCTGGTAACCCAAAGTTGGTATCTACTTTATTACATTTTCAATTGAGACAACGAGTCATATCCTAAATGATTTAATAGTTCACTATTCTTAGTAAACTAGATACATACTTTATATTCAAATTACAATTGAAAAAATAAAATGCAAAAAGTGTTTTCTTAGAACATCATATTTTACCTTATCATATCCCTTCATATCAATTATAAAACACTTCTGGGTATCTTATGGAAAATAAAACATAATAAAGTTGTGTGATTAGATGCTCATTAATGGTAATAATATGAAAAAAATATATTATAATCAATATGGAAAGGTGAATAACTAAAACACATGTCATTTAAACAATAACTTGAGCATAATATGATAGGAATAAATAATGATCAAATAAAGCCATAAATATTGTCACATGAGATTGAAACTTATCCAAGGTTATTATAACTAATATAATAATCACATGTAATTCAATAAATGATCTCATAATAAGGTAATGCATAATTTTGGACTTCTAAAACATACTGTTAGTACATTTCACAAGATAGTTTGAATCCGTGGTAAAAAACTCATTTAATTCATCCAACTAATTTGTCTCATGATACTTGTTGAAGCATCGAGGGGCTATCTATGACTGGGTCCCACACGTCTCTTATTAATTCTAAATCATTCCTTATTTTAAAGGGTTGACTAATAATTAATATAAACATTCTTATTTAAAAGCTAAAATATGAAATATTAATACTTTCCCAAATCAAATAATTATAATCAGAAACTGTAATGCCCTGACCCCAGCTACCTGGAGTCGGTGCATTACTTCGTAACATTGGCATGATCACAAAAGATCAAGTCTCGATAGACCGATTATTTTAGTAGCCTTGGAAACACTAGATACATTCATAAATGTTACATTACATCAAAAAGTGAAAAACTACAATAACAAAGTCTCCATATTCCACACTTCTATCTTCTTCAGACTATCCCTGCAGGTCATTCATAAAATACTTCTTCACATCCTAGAAAATATTAAAACATTGAAAGGGGTGAGCTCAGATGCTCAGTAAGGATAAAAATATTTTGGAAGCTTTCATAAATAAACATTAACATTAAAGGCAATGTATAACTAAAACAAAAGCCTTTTAAACATAAACTTCAACATAATATGGAAAAAGTAAAATGAGATAATCACATTTACTTATTCACATGGATATTCTACTGGTCGAATAATCACATGCAATATCAATAACCACATTCATAATGATAGAATGCATAATGTCAGACTATCATAACCACGTATCCAAGGCCTCGCGCCAAGACCAAAAATAAGATTTTGTCAAGGCCTCGTGCCAAGATACTAGTTTGTCTCATGAGACCTACCGATGCATCGAGGAGCTATAGCGGGCTCCACCCGTCACTTATTAAGTCCAATGCATTCCTCATATGAATAGGTTTGAACATATCATAAAACATAACATAATTGTATCACATAAAACATACATAAAGGAAACATAAGATTCCCACACTTCAATCACAAGATATCAATACAACACATTGATGTAATAAAAACACTTTCAAAACCATTTTCAATACCAAAATTTAAGAAAATTAAAACTTTGTATTTTAAAAAGTTATGGCTTGTAAAGTAAGCCGAAACTCAAATAATGGTCACGACGGCGGAGAAGTCGTTGTCGCCGCATACGTACGATAAAAACATTACCTTTTGTCGTTTAGTAAAATTCTTCGTATAAAAAATATTCCTTTTGGATAAATGTAAAAGTCAAAGGGGTTTATACACCGTATAAAAGAAAGTTGTGTATAAAACGAAATATGCCTCAATGAAAGGAGATTGAGACGAAGACCCTTACAAAGATCATTTATTTTAAATAAAGTAGATCTATTATGTGTATTCACTATAAGTACACATAAATAAAGTACAAATACAATATAGGACATAATAATATCATGACATAATTTGAAAGTAGGATATTAACCCAAATAATAGAAATTGGGTTAAGAAATTCCCTTACCTTGTGTCCAAATTAACTCGACCGTTCTTTGATCTCCTGAATAATAAACTAGAGTTAATATCTACCTTCTTAAGAACTTTTTTCAAGTTCATTATTCCTTTTATATCACTTATTACCATGTCATGAACATTATGTAATTATTTAAGTTTATAACGGTCATTTTGTCGATCTTAGGTACTTGAGTCAAAAATAAAATTCTTATAATTACAATTTGTTCATGTGGTGATATATCCATTATATCCAGAATTATATTCATGATATAGATATCGTATATCTCATATATATCCAGTATATACATGCATTTATAATATTCCATAACGTTTAGAGGTAAGAAATGAAATGCACCGTTCATGGAGACGGTAAGCCGTACGTACGCATGAATGCTACTTTCATTTCTATTTCGTATTTAATGAAATCATAATGATATAAAGGTATATTATAATTCCATTATAATATCATATATAATATCATTTACTCCATCCTTTGTACATCCTACATATGGTATTAACGATTCAAATCACTTTGAGGGGGCGTTAGTCCGAACTTCCTAAAATGAAAATATCGCGTTTACCCATAATGGAAACAATAAAGGTATGCCATAAATGAAAAATAAAAAACCTTAAGTAAAGCATAAACATATTATATATCTTGTATAAATAGAGTTACATCTTAATGGCCACCTTTGAAGGTGTTATATGAGTGTTGAACAATCATCGTTTCGTGAGGCAGAGATTCGCCATCCACAGAAACAGTATGTTCTTTAACCATTAGATGTGGGTGTATGTAAGTGTAGCTAGAATACTTCTTATAACAAAATCATAGTATATTGTGGATACTGGTGTTGTTACAAAATAAATGAATAAAAATATTTTAGGGGGTTGGATAAGCAAAATAAAACAAAATAACATAAGCGAAGACATTACCTTAAAATCGGTTAACTCTTTTGATTTGAGCCAAATGCTTCCTTGGGAAGAATTCTGCCAAAAGTGAGGCTTCTAGGAGAAAGGGAGGGAAGTTGGGGGAGTATTTGGGCAGAGTTTGGCCAAGCCAAAAGGATTTTAAAGTGTGAGTAAGGTGGTAGAGGTGGGGGCCTTTTATAAGTGGAGAGGAGGGGAACTCTTGGAAAGTAATGAAATGTTACTTTATTATATAATGAGTTTCGGATTTTAAAAGTCCCACACTTATATAATTCGAGGATAAGATGATAAGGGTTCGAAATATACTCACCCAATAGGTTTTTGACAAGTGTAAGCCTTGTATTTTACATTATCTTTTCATTTTATTTAAATCGTTAATTAATGAGGTAATCGCTGCATCATCATGGTGTCATAAATAATTTAATTTATTTAATGTCTAAAAATTATAAAAAAAATATCATGATGTTTTAAATCTTTTTATCTTTCTAATTAATATTTATAGTAAAAAATATGACTTGTATAACCCCATTTAATTTTTTTTAGTAAAACAACTTATGTTTGTGACCTTTTTATTTTAACTTTAAATAAAAAGTTATTTATGTCATTTTCCTACCAAAGTGGCTCCATGGGGTCCCCAAGTTGACCCATGGATTGTATTGGTCGGCCATGACACATCCAATAGAGGTACGGCAAGTGTAAAGGTATTTTCATATTTTTATAATATCATTTTTACCTTAAATTTCACCAATTACCTTTAATCGCGATTAATTAAACTTAAAAGTTACTATTCACCAAAAAAATTATTTTAATCCCATTGAACCACATTTTACTTCATAATGATAACCATTTATGTCATATTTTTGAAAATGAAATCATAGAAGTGGTAATATTTCATTTAAACGAAAAATCAGTTATTTAACTACCACTTAGTGGTTTCACTATTCATCAAAAATTGAAGTTTTTCAGAACAATGCCAAAATTTCACCCTAATCTATAATTGATATTCCAAATTCAAAAATTATGTCTATTTTACAAAATTCCAAACATATATGTTTCATTAATTAATTTTATAATTAATTCCTGCTGTCACAACAAATAGCGTGTTTTTAAGAAACAATATATATCAAAATATTGACAATTGTTTATGTCTAATTTCAAAGTGAAATTAATTATAATGAACACCATTGGATAAAATGGTAAAAATATATTCTAATTATACTTTAAAACCACTCAATAGTATAATTTATCACTATAAATTATTTTGATTAAAAAATTTGTTTTTCATTATTCTTCACTATTCATCAAAAAGTTGAAGTTCTCAGAAAATTACAAAAAATTCAACTTAGGATAATTTCGATATTACGAATACAAAAATGAATTCCATTTTGAAATATAAAATTTCTATAAATTTAAAAAGTGGGTATTACTATTCATAATGGTTACTTTGATTAGTCGTGGTGTGTTAGAACTCGAAGTTGCGTACAATGCAAGCTATTGCATTATTGAATGAGAAGCCTATCGTGGAAGCTCGGGGTGTTACATTCTCCCCTCCTTCAATAAATTGCGTCCTCTCAATTTGAAATTTTTCTTTGAAAATAAAAGGCTGAAAATAGAAAATACCTTTGTGGAAAACCCACATCAGAAATAAGGTTAATAAAAATATAACATTAAAAGAAAGAAAGAGAAGTACAAAGGTCAACCGAGATAGTCCATACTAGGATTCTATGAAAATATGGATATAGAAGAAAAACAAACCATCAAGGTCTGATGGAGAGTTGTAGAACACTGGATTAGGAGAAAGTTAACCATAAGAAAATCACAAACTTGTGATTGGTTAAACAATCATTGAATCCCCAGTTGGAAAAGTTAACCGGAAACGTTTTGGTTTTAAGTTACCTTTTATAAAGTTGAGGAATTTATTTAGGAGATTTACTAAGAACATAATGGAATATACATACTTGTTATGTAGACTTTCATTCTTTAATAAATTTTTACCACAAACCCATATTTCACTCTAAAAGGTAATAGAACTCAAAAATATTCTATTTATCCTAATTGTATAAGGTTCCAAATATTAACACATACCATTTAGATTAGTAAAACTATTTTGTAATAACCAGGGACTTCCTGTAGGCTAGTGGTAGGTAATAAAGGCCTGTCGCACTATGGTTGTGGGTTCGATTCCTGCAGCTTTGTCTGACGTGACGGGTTATGCCCCACCCTGCAGGTTGTCCTTTTCCTAAAACTATAGTATCATAATATTCCAAAAATAATCTTCATAAATGTTTTAACCTTAAAAAATACTATCCAAAGTTCAACTTAATCCATTCCCACCTTTATAGTTATCCAAAATACCTCCGTCCAGACTTTCTCTAAAAGGTCTCTAAATTCCAAAATCAATTGTATCATCAGATTCCTCAAACAAGGTAAAGTTTCTCTTATTGTCACATACAAAAATATGACTACCCTCATCATATTAAAACCTTAATGAAATCAATAAGTACTGCAGTACAATCCTTATATGTATATCACATTATTCTAATAACCAGAATATAATCCATGAGTCCAAAAGCACCAATACATTAATTATTCCGCTTCAACTATAGTCACAACATAAGATTGGCCTTGATCCCTTGGCCTTTTCTGAGGTAAGTTTCCCTGATGCTTAGGACATTCATTTGTATAATGCCCCATTTCTCTACAATTGTAGCATTCAACATTGATAGCCTCTTTCTTTCCCTTGCAATCACGCGCCTGGTGACCTTTTTTTCCACATTTTTAACAAACTCCCATTCCTTTTAGGCAAGTACCAGGGTGATTCTTCCCATAATTATCACATAATGAAAAATCCTTCTTTCCCTTTTTCCCTTTATCTGTCTCGTGTTCCACTGTTCTCTTCTTCTCTTGCTTTACTTTGTTGTCATAAGACTTAGAGAATTCCTTTTCTATCTTGATAGGACACGAGACTATATCCTCGTATGTTGAGAAATATTGTGATACTAAAGCTTGACGGATAAATGGTTTTAACCCATCAAAGAAACGATCAATCTTACTTCTTGGGTTACGTATATAATATGCTGCATGCCTCGCTAACCTTGTAAAGTTAGCCTCATACTTTGCGACATTCTCATCCTCCTTTTGTCTCAGACTCAGAAATTGCCTTTCCATATCTGCTCGATGGTCATGTGGAAATTATTTTTCTAAGAAAAGATCTTTTAACTCTCTCCATTCCATACTTGATACTTCTTCATCTTCCTTTGTATTTTGAATCAATGACCACCATTGATCAGCATCTCCAGTGAGGCGGTAAACTGTCATGATAACCTTCTACCTTTCGCTAATCCCCAAGGCATGGAATATTTTCTCTAAGGAGTTTACCCATTTCTCAGCTAATAATGGATTTGTAACCCCATTAAATGTTGGCGATTGTTGCATCATGAAGCGGTCTAACATTGATCCTCCACGTTGCGGATCAGGGTGCTCCATACGAGTAAGGTTATTATTCATAACCTGAGTGAGTTGTCCCAGTATGGTAATAAGTTGATCAGCACCAGTTGTATCTCCATATCCACAATAATTATCTTGAGCAGTAGGGCAATCCCTACACGGAGTGCGTGCATTGATACGGTTTCCATTCCTTCCACTAGGCGCCATTTCTAAACAATGGCATAAACTAGATTAGTTTATGAATCAAAATACATAATTCCATACTTATAAAATACTTAACATAAATTGAACTATTTATGGATATAATCCATAATTATAAAAAAAATTTCTTTGAGGAAGTATATACTCATAACCCTTCATAGTGGTTTGTAAAGAAAACGAGAATTATCCTAAGCATATCCCCCGGGAGTGTCGTAACCAAGAGTGCAGCAAGGCCCGTTTTCATACACCAGTTCCCGTTCGAGTCTAGCTCAAAGCGGTGTTTTCGGGTTTTACCCCTAGGTACATCTGTGCCAGAGCCTCCTCTACCTGCTCATATCTAGACAGGGATGTATTTCTCGGAAAACTCACAAAATCTCTACAACAACAAAATTCTAGGAAGTTATTCTATACTAATCCTCAAAGTATATCTTTGGTCTATGTGCTCTAATCAGAGTTTATCTAAATCTAGCTTCCAAATTTAGTACTAAACTGCCTCTGATACCAACTATAACGCCCTAACCCCAGCTACCTGGAGTCAGTGCGTTACTTCGTAACATTGACATGATCACAAAAGATCAAGTCTCGAAAGACCAATTAGTTTAGTAGCCTTGGAAACACTAGATATATTCATAAATGTTACATTACATTATAAAGTGAAAAACTACAACAAAAAAGTCTCCATATTCCACACTTCTATCCTCTTCGGACTATCCCTGCAGGTCATTCATAAAATACTTCTTCACATCCTGGAAAATATTAAAACATTGAAAGGGGTGAGCTCAGATGCTCAGTAAGGATAAAAATATTGTGGAAGCTTTCATAAATAAACATTAACTTTAAAGGCAATGTATAACTAAAACAAAATCCTTTTAAACATGAACTTCAACATAATAGGGAAAAAGTAAAATGAGATAATTCCATTTACTTATTCACATGGATATTCTACTAGTCGAATAATCACATGCAATATTAATAACCACTTTCATAATGATGGAATGCATAATGCTAGAATATCATAACCACGTAGCCAAGGCCTCGTGCCAAGACCAAAAATTAGATTTTGTCAAGGCCTCGTTCCAAGTCACCAGTTTGTCTCATGATACCTACTGATGCATCAAGGAGCTATAGCGGGCTCCACCCGTCACTTATTAAGTCCAATGCATTCCTCATATGAACAGGTTTGAACATATCATAAACCATAACATAATTATATCACATAAAATATGCATAAAGTAAACATAATATTCCCACACTTCAATCACAAGATATCAATAAAACACATTGATGTAATAAAAACACTTTCAAAACCATTTTCAATAACAAAATTTAAGAAAATTAAAACTTTGTATTTTAAAAAGTTATGGCTTGTAAAGGAAGCCAAAACTCAAATAATGGTCACGATGGCAGAGAAGTCGTTGTCGCCGCATATGTACGACAAAAAGATTCCCTTTTTTCGTTTAGTAAAATGCTTCGTATAAAAAATATTCCTTTTGGATAAACGTAAAAGTAAAAGGGGTTTATACACCGTATAAAAGAAAGTTGTGTATAAAACGAAATATGCCTCAATGAAAGGAGATTGAGACGAAGACCCTTACAAAGATAATTTATTTTAAATAAAGTAGATATATTATATGTATTCACTATAATTACACATAAATAAATTACAAATACAAGATAGGACATAATAATATCATGACATAATTTGAAAGTAGGAGATTAACCCAAATAATAGAAATTGGGTTAAGAAATTCCCTTACCTCGTGTCCGAATTCACTCAACCGTTCATTGATCTCCTGAATAATAAACTAGAGTTAATCTATACCTTCTTAAGAACCTCTTTCAAGTTAATTATTCCTTTTATATCACTTATTACCATTTCATGAACATTATGTAATTATTTAAGTTTATAAC
This sequence comes from Viscum album, assembly GCA_963277665.1. NCBI lineage: Eukaryota > Viridiplantae > Streptophyta > Magnoliopsida > Santalales > Viscaceae > Viscum > Viscum album. Next base: position 1,495,561,814 of record OY728155.1, on the reverse strand, counting down.
AGTCATTTTGTCGATCTTAGGTACTTGAGTCAAAAATAGAATTCTTATAATTACAAGTTGTTCATGTGGTGATATATCCATTATATCCAGAATTATATTCATGATATAGATATCATATATCTCATATATATCCAGTATATACATGCATTTATAATATTCCATAACGTTTAGAGGTAAAAAATGAAATGCACCGTTCATGGAGACGGTAAGCCGTACGTACGCATGAACACTACTTTCATTTCTATTTCGTATTTAATAAAATAATAATGATATAAAGGTATATTATAATTCCAGTATAATATCATATATAATATCATTTACTCCATTCTTTATACATCCCACATATGTTATTAACGATTCAAATCACTTTGAGGGGGCGGTAGTCTGCACTTCCTAAAATGAAAATATCGCGTTTACCCATAATGGAAACAATAAAGGTATTCCATAAATGAAAAATAAAGAACCTTAAGTAAAACATAAACATATTATATATCTTGTATAAATAGAGTGACATCTTAAAGTCCACCTTTGAAGGTATTATATGAGTGTTGAACAATCATCGTTTCGTGAGGCAGAAATTCTCCATCCACAGAAACAGTATGTTCTTTAACCATTAGATGTAGGTGTGTGTAAGTGTAGCTCGAATAATTATTATAAAAAAATCCTAGTATATGGAGGATACTATTGTTGTTACAAAAGAAATGAATAAAAATATTTTAGGGGGTTGGATAAGCAAAATAAAACAAAATAACATAAGCGAAGACATTACCTTAAAATCGGGCAACTCTTTTGATTTGAGCCAAATGCTTCCTTGGGAAGAATTCTGCCCAATGTGAGGCTTCTAGGAGTAAGGGAGGGAAGTTGGGAGAGTATTTGGGCAGATTTTGGCCAATCCAAAAGGCTTTGAAAGTGGGAGTAAGGTGGTAGAGGTGGGGGCCTTTTATAAGTGGAGAGGAGGGGCACTCTTGGAAAGTAATGAAATGTTACTTTATTATATAATGAGTTTCGGATTTTAAAGGTCACACACTTATATAATTCAAGGATAAGGTGATCAGGGTTCTAAATCTACTCACCCAATAGGTTTTTGACAAGTTTAAGCCTTGTATTTTACATTATCTTTTCATTTTATTTAAATCGTTAATTAATGAGGTAATCGCTGCATCATCATGGTGTCATAAATAATTTAATTTATTTAATGTCTAAAAATTATAATAAAAATATCATGATGTATTAAATCTTTTTATCTTTCTAATTAATATTTATAGTAAAAAATATGACTTGTATAACCCCATTTAAAAATTGTTTTAGTAAAACAACTTATGTTTGTGACCTTTTTATTTTAACTTTAAATAAAAAGTTATTTATGTCATTTTCCTACCAAAGTGGCTCCATGGGGTCCCCAAGTTGACCCATGGATTTTCTTGGTCGGCCATGACAGATCCAATAGAGGTACGACTAGTGTAAAGGTATTTTCATATTTTTATAATATCATTTTTACCTTAAATTTCACTAATTACCTTTAATCGCGATTAATTAAACTTAAAAGTTACTATTCACCAAAAAAATTATTTTAATCCCATTGAACCACATTTTACTTCCTAATGACAACCATGTATGTCGGATTTTTGAAAATAAAATCACCTAAGTGGTAATATTTCATTTAAATGAAAAATCAGTTATTTAACTACCACTTAGTGGTTTCACTATTCATCAAAAATTGAAGTTTTTCAGAACAATGCCAAAATTTCTCCCTAAGCTATAATTGATATTCGAAATTCAAAAATGATGTCTATTTTACAAAATTACAAAAAGAAAAGTTTCATTAATTAATTTTATAATTAATTCCCACTGTCACAACAAATAGCGTGTTTTTAAGAAACAATATATATCAAAAGATTGACAATTGTTTATGTCTAATTTCAAAGTGAAATTAATTATAATGAACACCGTTGGATAAAATGGTAAAAATATATTCTAATTATACTTTAAAACCACTCAATAGTATAATTTATCACTATAAATTATTTTGATTAAAAAAGTTGTTTTTAAGTATTCTTCACTATTCATAAAAAAGTGGAAGTTCTCAAAAAATTACAAAAAAATCAACTTAGGATAATTTTGATATTACGAATACAAAAATTAAGTCCATTTTGAAATATAAAATTTCTATAATTTTAAAAAGTGGGTATTACTATTCATAACGACTACTTTGATTAGTCGTGGTGTGTTAGAACTCGAAGTTGCGTACAATGAAAGCTATTGCATTATTGAATGAGAAGCGTATCGTGGAAGCTCGGGGTGTTACATAAACCATCCAGAGTAATATGGTGAATGATAATAAAATTTTATATCCTTAGTCAAACAGACAATAAAACATCCAAATAAAGAATAAGTATGACATAAATATATATATCTATAGTGTATCATAAATATATTAAAGTTTTTATATCATTGATTAATAAATATACCATATTTTTTTTATTAAAACACCTTTTAAGAAAATAACCTTTCCACTTTGAAAATATTTTTTTTTAAAGTTCAAAAATATGTTGAAAATACTTCTATTTGAGAATAACCTTTTAAAACTTGTAAAATAAGTCTTAAAACATTTATTGGTCATGATGGCGGAAAATTTATTTCATGTCGTACATATTAAAACAAATATTCCTTTCATCTTTTTGGTAAAAGACAAAAGGGTATTTTTTGGAAAATGACATGAAGATTAATTTTGAAAAAATGTAGAAAAGTAAAAATGGGTAAAAATATATTTAATAAATTATTTTGAGAATGATAAAAAAAATTTAAAAAATTTCTAGAAAACATGGTTTTGGAATAAAAATATTTTTTGACCGAAGAGGGAAATGAAGTCGAATTTTCTTAAAATAATTTTATCAATAATTTTAAGTGAAAAAAGAGTGGAAATTGGTAATATTAATTTAAAATTTAATTAAGAACAAAATTATAATGAAATATATTGGTTTTATGGTATAAAGACATAATAATTCCCCCAAGGTAGACTTAAATAAATACAATCTCGAATAATGATGAGATTGTGAAATAAATCCTTACCACTTTGGAAAATTTTGAATCATATACCCCATGAAGAAAATAACTTCAAATGAAACATTAAATACCTCAAATAAAAATATATTAATGATATCACAAATAAAAATGTTTAGTTTATACACTACAAAAAGGAATAAGTCGTGAATATTGCATATGTCCCATAGAAGTAAAAGTTAGACTGGAAACCCTTTCCTCAAGTTTTACTTCATTCCTATGTGAATGAACTTCATGTATAATGGTTTTAAGCAAGTAATTATGTTATAAAATAAGCATATTAATATTTAAAATTTCATATATGATCCTCTTATAATATTTTACCACCTGTTTATTAATAAAATTCTATTATTTTTATTTTTTCATGTGTTAATTTTTGTGTTTCCTCATGCATGTTTTGTTATTAAAGTTTCAGTTCTTGTACATATGATATAGTTAAATCATATAAATAATTATATTAATGTTATAAATAACATTTTTTTCTCATTCTATTCATTTTTTGAATCACTATTTATAGTTGGTCATGGAAAATGAATCGCATCACTTCGTGGAGATGGTAGGTCGTACGTATGAACAAGCGATGATATAATTCCCTTAATGGGTGAAAGGGTAAGTAAGTGTATGATATATTAATTTTACATAATTCATAACATTACATATATATCACATATATTCATTAAATTTATCCTTATTATTTTCCATGTAATGTTTAAGTGAAAAGTGAATCGCTTCGCTTCGTGAGGTGGTAGTTTGTAGTACACATGAGCGACGTTATCATATTTTAAATAGAATGGAAAGTAAGATGGTATGCATTATTTTATAACTCAATAATTATAATTATATCATAAATATTATATATATATATATATTAAATAAATCTTTTTATCTAACTATGATATGTGTTGATGGAAAATGAGTTACACCAATTCATGAGGAGGTAGTACATCATACACAAGATTGCTTATTTCATTTCCCATTTAATGGAAGTAGAGATGAATAAATATTATGAAATAAACATAATAAAATTTAATTATATGGTATATAATATTTTTATTATATTTTAAGTGTTAATACATTATTGATGGTGGAAAAATAAGAAAACAATAGAGAGAAATATTTATTAAGACGATTACCTTCCCTTAGAGAAACCTCCTTCAGATCTCTTCTAAAAGACACTAGGTTTGGTCTTTTAGAAAGACCATCACTTCTAGAATGTGGATAAGAATTTTTAGGAGTTATTTTCATAGGGTTTTTTTATCCAAATGGCTCAAGAGGTGAGAATAAGTGAGGGGAGTGAGTTTCCTTTTATAATTGAGGAGGAGTGGATTTTTTATAAATACACAAAACTATTCAATAATGGGAACTCACTCTAACCCCAAGTGGATAAAAATTGATAATTAAATGGTTTAAGGGATTACATGTTTAGTAAAATTCTCCACCACAAAAAAAAACTTTTAAACTTGTTTTTCTTTAACTTCTAAGTTTTCTTACTCTTACCATTTTGATTTTTCACTATGATATGTAATCATTTCAATCTAGTCAATTTATTCTTTAATCCTAAAATAAAATTTGAATTATTATATAATTTTCAACTATTTATTATAAATATTAAACCTAATGTAATAAATAAAAATAAAATGTGTATTTAAAATTAAATTTAACATAAACACATGTAATGTGAAAAAACACCACTTTAACTTCAACCATGGTAACAATGTTTTTACTCTTTATGGGTCAATATAGTACCATTAAAAGAAAAATTGGTACATTAATATACCACAGTTTATATTTTTAAATATTTAAAAATCACTACTAAGAATATATTATTTTTAGTAATTTTGAATCATTTCATAAAATATCATTTATTATAAAATTTCATTAATGTAAATTTTGACAATATTCAATTAATTTTAATTTATAAAATATCATGAAAATTATGAAATTTGAATATATTAAGTTCAAACCTAAATGATATGATATATTTATACAAATTCAATGATAAACAGTAATTAATTCAATTTATTTTACTTTTAATATTTTTAGTATCATTTATTTTATTTTTTTATTAATTAAATAATTATCGCGATGGTGTTTCTTAAGAATTTAAAGTAATTATATGATTAATAAAAATTAAAAATAAATTATCCTCATGAAATAAATTTCTTTATTCTCAAAATTTAAATCCATATTCATTCAAATCTCTATTTTTCCTATGTGAACACATAATTGAAATTTAAAAGCAAGAGGTTGGCATTTTGTCTTTTTATTTACTTAAATTAATATATAGATCACTTACAGGTAAAAGTGTACCAAAAACTCATAAAAATTCAGAATAAAGAGATAAGGGTCAAAATATTCAGATAAAATATGAATTGGAAATGTTTTTAGGTCATTTAAACCGTTATCATTTTAGTTTAACCCTACAGTAAATTCATTTTAACCTTAACCGTGGTGATTAATTTTTACTATTTTTAGTATTCTTTACGAGATAAATTTAATTTTACCTTATTATATAATATTTATTATTTTTATTCCAAATATGTAATCCATTTTATCAAATCCAACTCAAATAATTGTAAATATTTAATTTAGAATTAAACCCACAGACATAAAGAAAAAGCTGTTTTCCAAAGAGAAAATTCTCTTAAGTATAAAAAGTTTTAATATCAAAATTCAATATGGAATTTATTACACTGACCTAAGACATATTTTTTATAATAAAATTTAAATAATTTTACTTTAAAAACAATTTTAAATCAAAATTTAACCTTTAAATGATTTAGAAAAAAGGAAGTTTTCAATAAAAACTAGTATTTTTCCCTATTCATCAAAAAATGTTACTTTTCAAAAAACCCAAAAAATTAAACCTAATATAATTTTTATATAATTATTTTAAAAATTAATCTCATTTTAACAAATACCTGTTTTAAAAGTGTAAAAATTTAATTATAAAATATGTGTGCAAGTCGTGATGAAACCGCCTTTTAGAAAAATGTAGTTTTTCAGGAAACATTTTTTTCTTTCAGATGATTTTTATTTTATTTATAATTAATATATAACCATTGAATTTATTTTATACATGTTTAAACCATATAATTTTCATAATTTAGTTATTATTATTCATACCCACCATTTTAACAGTTAGGTTATCTTGTTCATGCTTAAATAATAATATTTTAATAGGGTATCACATTTCGTTTGAACCCATTATTGTGTACATCACAAGCTATCTAAGATATTGAATTAATTTTAAAATAAATATACCATAAATTATCAAGGTGTTACATTATATTATAATCTTGGTGTTCTGTGTCATACACACTATCTGTCATGATGTTCCTCTTTTAGAATCTTTAGGTGTTACATATGTAACCCTTAGGTTTAACATGACCTATTATTTGATAAGAATGTTATTTCATTTTTGGAGATATAAGATGAAGTGTATGTAATAAACTTTATAGTTAAAAAATTATTTATTTTTGAGGTTATTGAGGTTATTTGAGATGTATGGTGCTTTATTGATGGAATGATCTATGTTGAACCTTTGATATTATTGTGGAAATTTTAGAGGTAAATGTATTATCTCATCATATCAAGATTTATAAATTTTGTATATTATATTATGTTATGCTATCCATTTCAGTATTTTTTAACATATAAATATATAAGAAATATATTCTTATCATTTTTTAGATTATTTGGTCTATTTGAAGCTGATTTTAGTGTTTTAGGCATGAAAATTTTATCTTAACTATTCATTTCATAGAATAAGAGATGAAATAGAAGTGGAAATTGATATAATCATAACCAATATATTAAATTATTATTATTAAATGGAAATAAATAAATTAATTATATTTCATCATGTTCAATATTTTTATAGTGAAAGAGTACCTCAACTCTAAGAAAAGGATCTGAATGTAAAATGGTTTTTATATTTACTTCATTTTTTATAAATTAATGGACTTCGTTATCACCTAAAAATTTATGGTCTTTTGTTAATTAAATTTCTCATGATAATGTTCTCTATCAATCTCTATTATTCCTTGGGTGTTATTTTTCTCCCCCATGTCTATATTTCCCCTTACCGCTAATGTTCTCCTTATCTTGGAACCCGATTATGTGTTATTCTTATGTCACTTCATGTTTCCCCTTCCTATTTTCAAAATTATATTTTATTATCCATTTTTATGATGTGGTATTTCAATAAAGTTATTTTTAAATATTAAAAATGTTTTTATCTCATGATTGTATGTTTTATCTTTCATTCCCTTGTATTATTTAAAAAAAATGTTTTAAGCTATTTTTATCAAGAACAAGATAAAATTGTGTGTATGTTATTTCTATAAGGGGGTATAATGTAACTCCCCAAATATTTAGTTATAAATAATACTATGCTTGATAGAATGCTTGACACACAACATTGAGCATTAAATGAATTATGATATACTATAAAATATTAATATTTAAATGTGACTGTTATAGCCTAGGCATTGAATTAGTGGGTATGAGTAGGAATAAATTAATTGTAAAATAAATTTACAATAGTCTCTTTCATTTAAAATTTATTTATTATTTCTTAGGAAATAGACACTCAATATTAAATGAAGTCATTTTATGCTACAAAGAAACATTTTATTCATAAATGGTTTTTATTGCACTTTGTGCACAAACATTATAATTAATTTATATAAATTTTATAAATTTTATTTGATGAAATTAATATCATTTTTAATTCATAATTCCAATATTATATTAGGGTAAATATATAGGATATTTCTAAAAATATTGATTTTTTAGTAAATAGTGAAAAATACTGATATTTGTAAAATCGTCATTTCTTTTAATTAAATAAAGTAATTGAAAAATCAAATTATGTTTTTTATTTTATATTAAATAAAAATATGTATCCATTAATTATAAATAATCTAATAATATATATAGTAATAAAATCTATACTTGACTTTGGTATAAGTTCATTTGTGGGCCAAAAACACAGTTTTTTCTAAAAACAATTTTGATTCAAGAAATGGATTTTTTTCTCAATAAATTATATTAATATATATTGATTATTTTAATAAAATTTAAATATTATATATTAAAACAAATATTTTAACATTCATTTGATGGTATTTAATGGGAAAAGAATGAAAATAAATTTAGTTTTATACTTAAAATGCATTTGTCTAAAAACTGGTTTTCATTGAATTTTACACTCTTATTTAAAATTAATCTATACCAACTATATGAATTTAATTTGATAAAATGGATTAAAAATTTAAAATAATAATTTCTAAATTTATTAATGAGTTAATTTTTTTTATCATTATGAATAGTAACTTTGGTAAAAAATGTGTCACCATGGTAAAAGGGTAAATTGGGTTAACCTTAGTAAAAAAAGTGATAAGGTCACCAAAGTTAATATTAATTATCATTGGATAAATTTATTTATAATCTGATAACTTTATTATCTAAAATTATTTGTTTATGGGACAATTTTCAATGAAAATGACTTAATAATATTTAAATCTTTTGTAAATTTTCAAGTGTGTCCTCTCCCTCACTTATTAAAGGAAACACCCTTTATTATTTTTTCCATACTTAAAACGATCCTATAATCTTATAAAATACCAAACTAAATCCCTTCATAAAATCCCTCCCCATGTCTTATTTTCTCTTTTTTTTTATCAAAATATCCACCTTATAATTCCAAAGGTGTAAACCTAAAGAGGTTTTCTGAAGAAGTGGTAACACACTTAGCTAAGTTTTTTTATTTTATTTCTTTTTTTATCTCCTTAAAACCTATCTTAACAATTATAATATAATAAAATTAGTATATCACATATATTTAGATTTTATTATTACGATGGTATAACGTTTATCCATATTATCTTCCATCAAGTTGGAAATGAAATTGTTGTTCGTGTGTATGGCTTACTACCACCTCACGAACCGATGTAATTCATTTTCCATTACCACCTCTCATGACTAGTTATAATTACGGATTTAATATATATATATATATATATATATATATATTATTCATTAAAAAATTATAATTCTATAATGTTAATATATCATATATTTTCTTACATTTCGATCCATTGAAAAATGTTAACATGCTTCATGTGTACGTGTAAATTAAAACCATCACAAAGTGATATTATTTTTTTTCTTCATTACCTCACATGAATGGTATATATAATTGTATTTAAATAAATAAATAATATTTATTATATAATAATAATTATAGAAAAATACAATTATACTTACCTTCTTTCCCTTAAGTTCATTGAAAAATGGGAAAGCTACTCATGCGTACGTATGTACTATCATCTGCATGTTGTAACATAATTCATTTTTCATAACCACCTCACATAGTTGGTTATAAAATTATAATTAGTGTATAAAAAATATAATTATCTCATTATTATTATTTTGGATGTAATGTAATAATGACCTCTTTAACCACAGTCAATATACCAAAGTTTTTTTTCAACTATGAACCAAACATCCTCAAAACACATGACGTGAACTTAACTAGTCATGTAGTTAAATATGTCATTGAAATAAATGAAGAAAAGATTTAATTATAAGTAAAAAAATTTAAAAATTACATAATATAGTTTCTTTAAACTATAAATAACTTTATTTTATTCCCAAACATCTTTTAGGTTTAGAGTTTTAGAAAATTAGGTCACAACTCTTATATAACAGACTAACATATTATAAGGTGGATACTTCAAATCGGTATCAATTTTTATCACAATATAAAACATATAAAATCAAAAAAATATTTTCATAAAAAATATTCATGACTTTCTACTTTAATTATTATTTATTCTAACATATCTTTATACCTTGTGAAAATCATTTTAAAATATGAGATAAGAAAAAAATCTCAATAATTGATAGAAAATAAAGAAATCTGTTAGTCTAGTGAAAAAAATAAAAACTCATAATTTTTTTATATTTATCACAAAATTATTTGATATCATGAAATAAATAATGTTCACATAAAAAATAAACACTTTTTCTCAAATAAAACTATTAAACCCCTTAACAATCAATGAGAAACCCTTATAGGAAACTTAAAGCATTATATGCATAGCCCGTGTTAAACTCATGAAAGATATAACATGATCCTAGTTAAATACATAGGATAAACCTTTTTTGTTAACTTCATCCTTCTTTAATTTTATGAAAAGTAACATTACCTAATGAATTGGAGAGTTATATCTGGCCCACCCATCTGTATAAGCTGTATTGGGATAACCTGTCTGTATAAGTTTTATTAGGATGACCCTTTAGTATAATATGTATTGGTCTCAGTAATCATTATATATAATTATCAATTAATAAATAATGAATAAAAATTTTAATCTTTCACATTTTCATTATAAAACCCTTGAAAAACTCTTTTAAATCCATATGAAAAACATTTTCAGATATCGAAATAACCTTTCCTTTTAAAAACACATTTACAAAACTAAAATACCCAGAACAAAGGGAAAAGGGTTTTAATTAGAATAAAAAAATTAAATATTTTAAAGGAATCCAAATATAAAATAAAATTCATGGTGGCAGGAAAAACTGTTGACTCCATATACATTAAAATGTAATATTCTTTTTAGCATTTTTGTAAATAATGTCAAATCATTCTGTATAAAATGTATAAAAATATTAATTTTGAAAACCTTTGAAATAAAGTAAAAAAAGGGACATAAAATGTACTTTATAATTATTTTATTTTCATATAAATACATCTATAAAATAATTTTAACAATATGGACATGGAATAAAATGATTTATGAAATAAATATTTAAAAAAATTTAAATGAGATTTTAAGTTAAGGTGTATCTTACCTCGAGTCTGAATTGTCACATATGATCCTTATCTTCATGAATAATAAAATTATGTTAATTATTTACTTTCTTAAGAACCCTTTTCAAGATTATTATTCCTTTTATTTTATTTTTTATCATTTTATATTTAATTACATAACCAATTAATTTCATGTAGGTTGTTTTGATCATATTTGGATCATATGTCCAAAATGAATTTGGTAAGTTGACTATAGTCAAAGCATTAATTATTAAATAATATCCATAATAATTACAATGAAATAATTATCATTTTTATACATCAATTATACTTTAAAAAACAACCATGAAATATGGTTATGAAAAATGAACTATGTTGTGGTCATTGAGATGGTAGGTCGTATGTACGTATAAGTAATGTTTCCATTTTTAAAAAATAATGTTGATAAGAAGGTAAGTATTACTTTATCTTCACAAAATTATTATTATATCATAAATATCATATTATATCTTTAAATAAACTTATTTGATAACTATACATTTTCTTCGAACAAATTCTTTAGGTTGACACCAAAAGCCTTTATAAGATAGTTTTATAATCAAACCAAGGCCTCTAGGACATAGAGATTAAACTTACAAAGAGACTTGGTAAGGTATTTTTAGAACAAGAGTTCTCAAAACGTGTGTATAATAGAGGATTAGAGGTTTTGTTTTATAAGTGACGAGAGGGACATTCTTGTAATTTCATAAATTATTAAATTCATATAAATTAATTATCATGGAAAATGAAAACAAATCAATATAATTTTAATAGAGGATAAGGATAAGTAAAAATATTATGATAAAATAAAATTTATACAAGTTTTTGTGTTTTTTTCTCACCCATATATTTTGGTTTTAACACCCCCCCCCCATAAACCCTTTTTTCTATTACCATTGAATCAAAATGTTTTACAGTAAAAGAGTCAAGAAAGTTACTATAAAAAGAAAAGTGACTCATAAATGGATAATGGCTGATATTATAAATCTTATCCCATTCAATGGGCCAAATATAATATTTTTAGGAATTTTAAATCATTTAACGAAATATTATTTTTTACAAAATATCATTAATGTCATTTTTGGAACTATTCAATTAATTTGAATTTGAAAATAAAATGAACATGGTGAAATTAAAATATAATGCATTAAAATATCCCTAATATTTTATATATTTCTATAAAAAATTACATGATAATCACCCAAAAAATATTTATTTTAGTGTGTTTAAAATTATTTACATGATTTTTCTACCGCATGTACAAACATTGTATTGGCATTGCATAATAATTTAGGATAATTATTTCATCACTGAAAAATAAAAATAAATTAACATGTTTAAAAAATGATATATATTTACAAATACCATTAATAACCAAGAAAAAAAATTATCCTCACCACAAAATGTTATAGATATTTAATGCAAGAGAGTTGAATTTTGAATTTAGATTTACTTATAATAGCATATAAGTTATTTTCAAAGGAAAATAGAAAAACTTTCCATAAATTAAAAAATTTTATTAAGATTTTTGAAACATAATAATTTAATATATTAAATTAACGTTTTTGGGTTATTTTTAGTCCTTATCATATTATTTTTAACAACAATTACCATATTTACCCTTATTGAAATGACAAATACTTACTTGGATTAATATTCATATTGACCAAAAATAAAAAGAACCTATTTATCAAATTTGGACCTTCTGATTAAAAATATGAAATCCATTTTTCAAGATTCAATTTCTAGAAGTGGCAGACATTAATTTTAGGATTAAATCCAAAACACAATGAAAAATAATTTTTTTAAATGTATTTTTAAGAAAAAATATATAATTATACCCAAACAAGGTATAAAGATGATTTAAATGTAATTAATTAGATGATATATAAATAAATAATAATTATGTTACTTTAAGATCAAATTTAAATTAAAATGGTCATTTAAAATTACTTTATTTAATGAAAATAAATAACAGTTTTATAAAAATCACTATTTTTCGGTATTCACTGAAAAATAAACATTTTCACAAAAATATCAAAATTACACCTTAAAATAATTTTTATATTATAATTTTAGAAATGAAGTTAATTTTTTCAAATTAAATTTCTTAAATTTATAAATTAAACTTTTAAATAAAACCTTATAAGAAAAGGAGTTTAATAAGAATTAAACTATTTCCATTTGGATTGAAATTTTACTTATTTTTATTATAATGAATATATCTATATAAAATTTAATTCATGAATACTATTAAGGCTTGAAATGAATTATTAAATTTAAATGGGTAATTACATTAATGATAATGTAATAAACCTATAAAATGTTCTAAAAAGTGAATAATTAATATAAGTTTATTATAGATAAGTTAAAGGACATGTATAACAAGTTTGGACTCGATGTAAGGGGTTTGTTAACTCAATTTCTATTCATTGGGTTTTATCTATACATAATTAACTATGTTATTCCAATATTAATTTTGAAATGACATCTAATTTTATTATGTTGTATTTCCACTTGTTTTTTTATTTTATAATTGTTATATATAATCACTTAATTGATTTATTATAACTTCAATGATATGATCCTTGTATAGATAATTCATCTCAATATTATTTTTATGAGACATGACTTTCAATATGAATCTAATAATTTTTATAAGGTGTATATTCTTCCTATTGAGATATTATATTATGAATGAATCTTTGATCATGGTATTTAAAATTCATGTTTAGTTCTATCCTTTGTGAGATATTCATTCAAATGTTATAAAAATTGAAAGGGTTTTCATGGTTTTGATTTCAATTCCTTGAGACATAATTTATGTTACGCACCATGTTTTATTTTTTAGTAGAGTACTTACTACCCCATGAATGTGTTTCAAAAATTATTTCATGGAAATTATGGGTTTTATAGAATCATGTTTTGTTCCTTAATTCAATGGATTTTTGATTCAAGCATTACTCAAGTTGCAAGGGTTTCTCATATCAAACTTTCTTCTTTGATACATGTTTTGATTGATGCACCTATATTCATTTATATCATATAATCAAATAATTTTTAAATATAATATCATGAATATTTTTATACTTATGGTATTTTATGTTCCTTATTATGATATTTCTTTTAAATGGTTTTTTGTTTTAAAAGGCTGAAAAATAGAATTTCTTTAAAAATGTTTTTTAATGTTTTTAAGGAATTTTAACCTAAATCTTTAGCCACATTATTAATATTATTTCAAGAATATTCTTTTCTAAATATAAATTATTTCCTAAAGTTATTTTCTACGATCTTAGACCATATTTTAAATGGTTTTAAAATGAAATTTCTTAATATTTTCCGCATGGGTCACCTTTTAATCACTTTACAAACGTTTTAATGAATGTTTAGTTTTAAAATTTACAAAATGAATGGATTTTACCGCTTCCATGACCATTATTTGGTTTCAATATTCCTTTTTAGTTTCCATGGTTATTTTTAAATAAAATATATCTCCCAATATTCTATAAATTTTTATAAAATATTATCAAAAGAAATGAAAGTTTTCCCTTATTTTCAAAGAAATGTATTAAATGTTATTTTAAATGTATTTTTCATCTATATAATTATCATTTATTATTTTATTATGATAAAATGGGGATATGTTCAAATTATATCATTCTTATTATTTCTATGGGTGGTTTATTATTGTTTTAAATATATTTTCAGGGAACTCGATTCTTTTCCATGAGTTAATCAAGTTATGATTGGAATAATGGTTGTTTCTATGAGTTTTATGATGAAATGAAATCTCTATGTACTTTATTAATGTTATAGTTCTTGGAAATTTTTTATGATGGTGGATGAACCTAATATATCTCCCCAATTAATCGGGTAATGATTATGTTCTCTAATGAATTATGTTTGAAATAACTAATTAGGTTATTCTATTGGTAAGGGTTATTTTAAGTGTTATATAAAGATAATTTTCTAAGATATCTATATAGTTTTTCAATGATTAATATGAGTTATAATGGATCCATTGCTCAAGGTTTTTTTTCACATGGATCGTGAATATTGACTTATATGACTCTAATCTTATGTCGAAGCTTTATTCTATGTATCATGATTTATAATCCACATTTTGATAGGTGTGAATTATCTTATACCATGATCATGCACTTTTATTATATCATTATACCCTTATTTTCATATTATTCTCATTGATGACATTCAATTATTATCACTTATTTTTACCCATATTGTGATTTTGAGTGCACCCTTCTTATGTTTTTCATTTCTCCAGGTTATGAAAACTTATGTTAAATGGATTATGTATAGAAATATTTTATGTGTGAAGAATTCTGTGGGAGATGTTGAAGACTTATTGTGAAATAAGAAAATATAGGGATAATGGGAAAAAATATCACATGGTGACATGGATATTTTTATATAATAATTTATCATAATTCTCTAAAACTATAAACCTAAAAGGTCCTTGAGTGTTTAAGTGATCCAAAATTTTCATTTAATGTTGTATGTTTTTTATGGTTAAAATTGTGTCATGTTTATCTATATCAAAGCCTGAAATTCAAATATTCTATTTTTAGCATTGGATCTAGGTGTGTAAGTGATCATATAAGGACTTTATCTAAACTTCACAACTCTTTTTGAATCCATCCAAACTCTTTTGAATATGTTTTTTTTCATCAAACTCTATTCATTTTGAACAAAAACATTTCATAAAATTTTATCCTTATCAAAGGGACTAACTGTGTGGCCCTTGTAGTTTCATGACCCCCTCCCACCAAAGACACTACAATAAAGGGAGAGATATAATGACCCTTGAGTCCCGTCTCTAGTATGCCTTGGGTTGGTTACTCAAACAGAGGGTATAAATATCTCATAAATTGGTAGGCATTACCCTCTATAATAATACAAGATTAGGAGATAAGATGAATCCACCATGAGAAAATACATGATATAATATAAAAGGAAATCCAAAAACCATCCTATAATGAACGTATAAATAAAACATCCACAAATAAAAGTCTCCAAATTAAATAACCTAAAGAAAAGATAATGTAGCGACACAATAATAGTCCAAGGGTAAGATCTAGTAATGTCTAGAATGATCTGTGTAATCCTCTTGGTGACCGAAAATTCAATTTTATATATACATGATGAGCATACAACTATAATTAGTAGGAAAAACAAAGTCTCTCATGCATATGAAAAATAAGCATACTAATGTACTCGTGAGAAAATAGCAGAACCAACATCACCTAAACATGTTAACTATCTAACCCAAACCTCATTATGGAATGCTCACCAAATAACTAAATCCAAGTATAATAACATAATAAGAATCATATCTATAAAAGAGTACCCCAAACTACTTTCCAATTGATTTTATGCTCTCACACCCCAATGTCATATGTCCTGACACTCCCATACCTTCCGTATAACATACCCATTGCCCCAAGAAACTGTCGCATCATAACACCCCCACATACACATGGTCTACCACCCAATAACACGGTTTCACCGTATCTCTCCCGAATACACCTAGTTCATCACATCACTACCACTACCATAACTATATTACTAGGGTATCATGAACATGAAAGACATCAACCTCGTTCCCTCCTCCTATTATACATGACCCCCACCATAATCCATCCCACAACATGGTCATATCACATATCACTCAAAAACACATGGGCCATCACCCACAACACGATCACATCTCATCTCACCTGCATACACCTAGGCTATCACCTAGTGCACTATCATAACTCTATCCATCACAGCATGTGCATATCTACTTGCTTAGAAGGGATATAAAAAAGGGTGGGTATCCAGTCATCCATCCTCGCCACCGAGATATTGGAAACCCCCCCCCCAATATATATATATATATATATACACACACACACACACGGGTGTCGACACATAGTTCTCAACATGGGTAGGGTGCGTACATAAATCACAAGGAATACACATGGTATATATATATATATATATATAGTCACACACTATCCCAACCTATGGATTTACAAAAAAACACTAACCAATTCACAACACCTCCACTTTCACTACTGCTAATAAATGAACAACACCAAACAATCCACAAGTTTCATCTCATAATACAAAATAATTTCATTTAACCATCCCATTCCTATCATTATTTATCAACCACCACACTTAAACACATAACCCATCATTACTACATTTATTTATTATCTACTTACATCCCATTAACGAAACCATCCCATGTCATTTCAATCATTATTAACTAATTTCATTACCACCTGAGCAACTAAAAAAATGCATCATATCACATAACAAACAAAAAACACATTAATATTACCAATCCAACCAGTCCCACATCACTACAACCTCACATATACATCATACACCACCTTCCATCACAGCCACCCCATGGCACGGTCGAAAAAAACTCATTTCCTCACTGTCACATAGTACAACAAAAAAACCCATCATCCCTACATTCCACAACCACACATTGCCTCCCCACAACATGACCAAACATCATAACACATCACAAACCATTTTATATATTTTTAAGGGTGTTTTTATCAATTAAACTTCTTTATTTTAGGGGAATTATCAAATAATCCATAAATACTAGAGAAACCATTTTATTAGCCAAATATATGTGGTTAAAAAATCCATCATAGGGTGATAACACAACAACAAATAGTAGGGTTTCCATAAAGTAACAACTACCATTCAATAAAAGGCTCCCAATAGCTAATATTTTCTTTGGTTTGTCAAGATCATAAATTCACAATATCATGATAAAAATATCAAAGCTCTAAAAACATGTGATTCATTACCTATCCCCCTTTAATATCAATTAACCTTTTCATTATATTGATTAGGATAGAAAAATCCATATCCTATTTATAAATAAGATAAAACCCCACCCATATGATGCAGAAAAATGAGAAATAAGGGATCCCCTACCTTAAATAAACTTTTATAACTCATTGCACACCACAGGGAAAAAAAGAAACACTCACAAACCAAAGACACACATGGTAAACCACATATCAAACTACACTGTATCAAGGATACATACAAAATACATACCACACACACCCCAAACCAAAATTGCACCATCAAAATAGATCTCTAAAGAATAATTGAAGGAAAACCATGATTAAGAAAGGATAACTCACTATGGGTTGCCATCAGGCATCCAATAGAACCTAAGGATCAAAATAGAAGGAGGGATGAAAGATCCTTCAAAATTGTCTAGGGTTATACCAAAAATAAGAGAGAGAGAGAGGGGTGGTATAGATGAATGGTTTGGTAAATGGATGAACAAGGGTTAAAAACCAAGAATTCCACCCATTTCAGGTTATGAACTCAATTCACAATGTGAATTCCATGGGAATTCCATATAATTGAAACTTATTCTGAATTTCATGTTACCTTGGATCAAAATAATTACATTTTTTCAATTAATATCATGAGGTGAATTTATCTCATGAATTTCCTACACCACATACACAAGTCAAGAAACTGGATGGCAACACAATATGTGAACCACCAACTCATGATGTGAATCTCCCCCACATCGTGAACCACCTTCTACAACACCCCTGCAACTCCAACCTCCATTGAAACCTCTACGACTTACTCCAAGCACTCTCCAACCACAAAAAACTGACAAACATGCCAAGAAATCATGGTGCTTTGCATCAGATACCTCTCAAATGATTCTTATACTTAGAATCAAAACCAAACCCTGGGAAAGAAAGGGGTCTGAAAAACCACCCCAAGATATACCTCTCAAGGATATTTTTATACCACAAAATATACCACTATCAAAACTCACCAACTAAAACAAGAAAAAATATCCCAAAATTTAGTATCACCCTACATCTGCATCACTACCTCTCACTAGTCACAACACCTCATCATCCAATACCAGCCAAAAATCGACATATCCCCATATAGCCACTTCACAACTATCACAACCTCCATGCATCCCAAACCAAAAACCACCACAACCAATAAAACATACTACCTTGGATGCATGAATTAGGGAATTCCATCCTCTATGTTAAGAAATTATCTACTTTGGGAGGCATTGATTTTCCTACACTATTTCAATCATGTCAAAGTATAATGCATCCCAATTAGTATTATAGTCCTCCCATCTTCATATGTTGGGGTTTTACCACACACTATACATCAAGAATAATAACACATCTCATAAAATAGTAGGATCCAAATGTCATATCACAAAGAAAAAAATGATAAAAGAAAAGCTCAAAAAAACTCTAGGTATTGGGCATATGCGTCTCATACTCCCAAGTACTCTCCTATAAGACTCCAAACCTCCACAATGTGAGAACCATGGGAATGGTTTACCCATATAGTATCCTCTCTCTATGATCTTGGATCTCCCCTAGTCACTCCACAAACATCACATTTTCCTCAATATCTAACTCTCAATAGTCAATGAAATGGGAGTCATTGTGAAGATACTGTTGGGGTTGAGAGACATGGAAAATGTTGGGGATCATCTCCAACCATGGTGGAAACTTCAACTGATACACCACCACATAAACTCATCTCAACACCTCAAAGGGACCAAAAAACCTAGGAAAAAGCTTACTCCCCCTACCAAACCCTTTTTACCCATGTTGAGGGGAGACTCTCAAGAGAACATGATCTCTAACATCTAACTCTAAGGGCCTCGTCCTATGATCGTCACAAGACCTCTGTCAGTCCTATGCTACTTTCCTCTTCTCAAGAACAAGCTTAACATTATATGTTTTGTTATTCACCATATAAATACCATGAACTATTGTCTCCCTACCCTCTATATAACACAACATAAAATTATATAGCCACTCGTATAAAGACTCAAACTAGGACATGTTGATAGATGATTATAGCTATTATTATAATCAAACAATGCCAAAGTAAAGTGTTGTTCCCAATATCTAATGATGTCTAACACACACTACCACAACATATACTCCAAAATCTAGATATTCCACTATGTATGCCCATCTGTCTGAGGGTGGAAAGAATTTTTGATGCGTAATTAAGTGGTAAAATCATACTACAATCCCCTAAAGACTCGTGAGGTAAAGTGTGTTTCCTGATTTTAGATAATATACCTTGGAAATCTATGAAACTACACCACATCATCCACATACCTATTATCAAAAACATCTATGGCACTTGACTCCTTGATCTCAAAGAAGTGGGATGATTTCATCAACTGCTCCACAATTACCTAGATAGAATCATAAATTCCCCAAAATTAAGTGAACTCTATGATGAAATCCATCAATATGTCATCACATTTCCACTCAATAACATCCAAAGGATATAGAAAAAATTAGGAAAATAATGATCATCTTTTACCTACTGGAAACCCAAACATCAATCCATAAACTCTACCACTTACCATTTCATCTCGGACCACCAAAACGGAATCCTCAAGCCATGATACATCTTAGAAACTCCCAAGTGTATTTCCAAAGGTGATAAATGAAAATCATGAAGGACTCTATCATGTATAACTACCATAAAAAACAACCTCCCACAAAAAAACATCTGGTTCCAACCATCATTCAACCATCCCTCCAGAACATCACCATGAACAACATAATTACACATCACTTATTCCTATGAGTATCCCCATTGAGAATCCTCCTCCTCCTGCACCATAGAACACTTCACTGTTATTTAGAACAAACAAACTCTATCATCAACCACCCTTACATCCAAGTGTGAGTCCACCAACTCCTCCATCACTTTCTAAGAATCCTCAGACTCTTGAACAACATCCCTTTATGAATTTTTACTCAAAGCATCTGCCACAACATTCCCCTTTCCCAAGTTATAGGAGATATATAAATCTTAATATTTAGAAAACTCCATACACCTTCACTACCATATATTTAGATCTCCCAGAGAAAAGATATACCTCAAGCTCTTGTGATCCATGAAGACCACAAAGTGCTCACCAATGAGGTAATTTCACCACAACAATAGTATAAATACAACCACTGCTAGCGTCAGATCATGTGGGACATAGTTATGCTCACGAGGAAATAAATTCCTAGACTCATGAGAGATAACCAATTTTTTGATACATCAACACACATCCCAAGACCAAATAGGACGCATCACAAAACACCTAAAACAACACACCCTCCTTAGGAAACTGAAGCATTATAGCACTAACCAACTTCTCTTTCAGGTAACCGAACACTATCTGAAATTGATTAGTCCACACAAAATTATAGACTTTCCTAGTAAAATCTATCAATGGGGATATAACCCAATATAAATTAGGCACAAAACTCTGATAATATCTTTTAAGAATAAAGAAATTTTAAACCTCTACCATATTATTAGGTTCTTATTAAGAAATAATTACCTCAAAATTTGATAGGTCCATTACCACAACCCACTATGACACCTCATTTCCATGTAAATTCAACTCTAATGTGTATAACTTACACTTGGAAAAAGTTCTATAGAGATGGTGGTGTCAAAGAAGCTGATAGACAACTCTGAGATGACCAGTATACCCCTCCCATGACTTTAAGTAGATCAATATGTCAGTGATGAACACGACTAAGAACTAATCTTATAATTCATGAAACACATATATTATGATCCCCATGAACACATTTAGTTCATTTGTGACATAAAATAGCATGAACATGAACTCTAAGTGACCATACCTATAACTGAAGTTATTCTTCATGCTATCACCCTCCTTCACATTCAACTGGTGATACCCAGACCACAATCAACCTTATAAAACCAACTAAACCCTCTAAAATAGTCAAAATGACTTTCTATCTTGGAAGATAATAATGGTTCTTGGCTATTACCTAATTCAACCCTTGATGGACTATGAAAAACCTCATAATACCATCCTCCTTCTTTAAGAACAACACCGGAGCACCCCACCGTGACACACTAGGTCAGAAGAAACCCTTCTACATTAGATCATCTATCTGAATCCTCAACTACTACAACTCATAAAGTGAAAATTTATAAGGATCCATCAAAATTGAAGAAGAACCAGGCTTCAAATCTATCACATACTCAACCTCATGTCAAGGGGCAACATCATAACCTCCTCAATAAAAACATACAGAAACTCCCGAACGACCCCAGCCACCTCCACTATCCTAGTGTCTTCTAATTCTATAGATAACTGATAGATATAATATTTTCGTAATTATTCATTTTTTTTCAATGATTTAATCCATTCTAATTGACCAATTTGAGCTGGTTTATATCCTTTTAGTATTTTAGGTGAATTTTGGACTTAATTGTAAAAAATTCTTAATTTTGGGAATTTAATAGTTTTATTTCACATCTGTATTTAGAGAATAACATTTACAATTTTGATCCAATTGAATTTATTATTTTTTTACTCTTCCTATTTACATGGTATTCAAGTTTTTATTCTGGACTAAGGCCTAATTCAAAATACAATGGGCTAGAAAAATCAATCAATTTGAAGTATTTTTTTAGAATACCTAATGGAACACACCTCAGTTAATGAGTCATATCTAAGACTAAAGACCTCAAAATTATATTATTATAGATGGATATTAAAGAGGCCTAAAATATGCTTGTGGAATTACATTACATTGATAAGTTCTCTCATTAATGCCACCTTTTCATGTTCCCAAATAAAGTAAGTTGAAGAGTCTCCTTGAACATAGAAAGTATACTTTATTAATTAACTCATAACTCCCTCTAAATGTGTCAAAGAGATTTGAAATTTCTAGGGTATATATATAACTTCCTTTAGAACAACCTTTAATAAGGGACCTTGGTGATTTTTAGGAGTACCATGGGTATAACAGAAGCAAACATTCAGTATATGGAACCTAAAATTGAAAATTTATATTCTTCCATTCTTATATTTTATTTCTTTTTAGTTTTGTAATTTCTTCTTCTTCCACCATCTTCATGGATTCCCATAACATGTAGGGTCAATACTCTGATTGTTTGGGAAAGGAGTGGTTTTTAATTTTTTAATGTATTATTTCTTTCACTTAATGTTATAAAATCCTTTATCTCTTTTTCAAAGTTGGTTTCAATTTCTAATAGCAGTTTTTATTATCATGTACGATCGTATTTGGTTTTGGATTCTATTTTTGATTTTTAATTGATCAATGATCATTTTATATTGCCTATATGTTCTGTTCTATATACAATGGAATAGATCGATTCTTATTAGTGAATTAATTTTCAATTTTCAATATATGTGGGAGGGGTAGTGGATATTCTTGATTGTTTTGGATAAACAAGACCTGATCGGGAATTTCCTAAGTCAACTGAGGGTATTTGCTGCAACTATTTCACATAGAGGAAGTATATTAGATCAGGATGAGATCTTGGAAAGGTTTACCCTCACCATCACCATTTTACCAAGGGGGTTTGAGGAAGCGATTGTGGCATATCACTTTAATTATATTAGTATAAGAGTATTAGATAAATTGGAACTATGATATCATTGGAATTGGAAAATTGAACCAAAACTGATCACCAGATTCATATTATTGTTTTCAATCACATACTTTTTCAATTTTTTTTTAATATTTTTCTTAATTTCATTCATTTTTTTCATTTCTTCAATAAATTTTCATAATCAAACAATTGAAAAAAAACTTCCACTTCTTTCTCAAATTTTAAGGTGACATCTTGATTCTTGTGAGCTCCTCTTCAGAGACAACCTATGTTATCCACTATACTACATTTTAACATAGAAAATATTTTTTTTAACACCCCATGATAAGAACATGTTAAAAATTTCTGATGATGCTAGGGAGGTAGTTCCAACAATCTTATTGTAAATATTTGACTCTTTACAAATTAAATAAAAATAAAAAATCATTTACCATGAGTTTTTTAAATGATTATTTCATTAATTCATGGAACAATTACCTATAAGTTCAACAACCAATTCTTAACTCACCTTGGTCTATGGAGGATAACATTTCTTTCTTTTCTAAGTAGGTCAGCAGAGCTCAAATCCAAATTATCAAAGATGATGAATTCGAGGATCACATTAAAGACCTTAAATTGAACCTCAAATACCCAGTGTTGGAGGGATTGGACATAGAATTAATTAAACCCTAGAAGTATTTTTTAGAATTTTATCAAGAAATAGTCAAGGTAAAAAAGGATATTTTATTGTTTCCTAGAAATATTTTAGTAGAAATTTTATATGTGTAACACCAGGAAGAAGAATTTCATAGGGATATTCAAGACTGATTGGAAAGGATTGGTAAAAAAGTGAAAAATCTAGATATAAAAATGTAGTGTATAGTGTAATATATACATGAATACAAAGATAGAAAATTGGAGATGGAATAAGAACCATAACAAAAAAAACTGGTGGGAGAAGTATCCCCATTTATCTTTCAAGTTGAAGAACCCATGAAGGCCTCGATGAAATTAAAAGAAGATCCATTCATCCTAGCTCAATAAATGTTGGAGGAGATCTATGAAGAAGATTTTCCTATAGAAGTACACATGGGATATCAAAAAGATCAGAACGACTTATGAAATGTGTGTGAGGAACTACTTGGTCCTCATATTCCTTACAAAATAGAATAGATAACATCATTAAAGGAATACACCACTAAAGTGGTAGAATTTTAAGATAATATGGAGAATCCTAACTACCAAACTCGATCTAGTGAAATTCAATGCCATAATAAAATTACCAAAGAGGAGGATATTGATTCTGAACAAACTTAGGAAGATTATCTTTTCGCAAACTCATTATCTTATCATTTTATTGAAACTAGATTGAGTACCACCTCACCTTGCTTGAAATTTTCAAATTCGGCCAACTTATGTTTTGTCTTGGAGGAAGACCATGAAAATAAAGATTCACCTAAAGATAAATATATGGATCTCTCTAAACTTGATGAACAATTATTTGAGGGATTATAAGAGGATATCAAAGTGGATTTACTAGAGGAAACTGAGACACAAGATGCCTGTATTAAAAGGGAAGAATTTGATATTGATTATTCATGCTTTAATTTTATATAAATTTAATTACGCTTTGACATTTCCTTTAATTTTTCCATTGATGCATAAAACCTTCATTAACCATTAGAGAATGAAGAAGAAGTTATGAATGTGGAAACCAAGAAATAGGATGACTCATTATTTTTCCTAACCCCACTATTTAAGAAGAATCTCATTTTAATTGGGTGCATTTGGAATACTATATCGATTGAGTCCTCAACAAAAAGGAATAAGTGCATACTGGAAAGAATAATTTTTGGTGGTTCATGAGCAAGAAAATCCACCCACCATTAGATTGGTGATAATCCACTAGAACTACCCATCTAGAAGAAATCAAAACCCAAGGCCAACTTAGGGGATTAAACCAAGATCTATCCTTATTTTATAATTATATTTATATTTTAATTTATTTCAATAAATTTATAATGTTATCTTTTATACTTTTTCTTATAGGTTAGTGGAGAGAAACACTTAGGATCTTAACTCAATGTTGCACTACCAATATGTCAGGCTTTACCTCTCCTTAACAATTTATTACTTGTTTTGATTAATTTTAAAATATTATTTCATGTTAAAATATATTTTAATTCATTTAGGAAACAGAATCATTTAATTTTTGGGTAAGTAACCTTTTTAGTTTAGGATTTTCATTTGTTATTTTGTTTTCTGTTTGACAAAAATGCACGTTTTTCAAATTTTTATGTGTTTATTTTTCATTTTTTCTATGTTTTCGGAAACTTATAAGATGAAATGATTATAATTTCC
Source organism: Viscum album (assembly GCA_963277665.1). NCBI lineage: Eukaryota > Viridiplantae > Streptophyta > Magnoliopsida > Santalales > Viscaceae > Viscum > Viscum album. The sequence goes on along the minus strand of OY728155.1, from coordinate 1,495,536,073 downwards.
ATTTTTAAAACCCATTTCAATGAGTGAAAAAAATTTATTCCATGAAACTGAGCTTAAATTAATGATGAAAATGAATTTGTTTCAAGTTCAACTATTAGGTAATTTCATGGAAATTACTCTAATTTTTGAATCCCATGACACATCCCAAATCTTTATCTCAGAAATAACTTTCTTATTATACCTATAAACCATTTTTTCATATTATTTTCATTCACCTCACTCCTTGAGATAACCATAACATACTTAATTTAACGAAAATTTGATTTATTCTGACCAAAACTTGAGGGTTTGTGGTATTTTTTTTAAATGATTGATGTATTCCATTGGTTTTAAATCAAATTTTCAAGAGTATCCTTTACATTATAGACTTCCACAAATATTTAATCATTTTAAACCTTATAATCCATGAATATCTTATTAGTTTATCCACATTATAAGACAATTTTCCCTAACCAACCTACTCTTGAAGTAAAATTTCATGATCTAGTTGAACTTTAAGAGTGGGGGAAGTTGTATTGTGTTGTGCTACCTCATTTTGTGATACTTTGGGTGGAGAAAATAATAATTAATATATGTGTTTTCTATTGAAAAAAATAACATTTTGTTAAAATCTATGCATTTTCTGTAGTTTTATGATAACCTAAGTCGTTCCTTTATAGAGCTTCCAATAGAGAAAGAAATTTCTGCCTATATGTAGCTTTTAAGAAAAATTTTGTTTGATAATATTGAAATTTTTCTACTAAAATTCTATATGTTGTGGAATTTACTTTATTTTTCATGATTATGGAGCTGATTTTATACTAAGGGGGGTGAGGAGGATATCATACTTGAGTGAAAATTAGAATCTTACAATTTTACTTCAAAAAGAGATAAGCCCTCCTTATTTGGCCTCATAATTTCTCACATGTAAATCCTACAAAACAGAAGCCAAAAAACAACCCTACAAATTACTCATGATAAATACATGTCATTGACTTGCATTGGGTGGAGATATATTAATTTTTCAAGCCTATAATGACTCTTTCATTGGTTTGGATAATAAAATCCTTGTTGAAAAATGAAATTTGTGATATTAGAAAAATAATCAAGTGAGTTAAGTGTTTTGTGTCAATGGGAGGAGAAATGATGTGTAAATATATTGAAGGATATAAATTGAGAACTTTAAATAATTTTTATGAGTCATTACATATTTTGTTTCATGGTATAGAATTGGTGGATCTAATGGGCATGTGTTTTGAATTTTCATTGATTTGGTTTTGATTCTTACTTGTCCATGAGTCTTAGGGATAAGTGTAGGGAAAATGATAGATCTAATATTTTCATAATTATTATTTTTTCAAATGATTTAATCCCTTATAATTATTTTATTTGATTTTATTTTCAACATTTTATTATTTTTAGTAAATTATGGGCACAATTCACAAAAATTCTTAATTATGGAAATTTAACAGTTTTATTTTACTTTTGTATTTAGAGAATACTAAAATTTTGATCCAATTTAAGTGATTATTATTTAGGGATTTTGTTTCATGGTATTCATGTTTTTCTTCTCTACTAAGACTCAATTCTAAATACAATGTCCTAGAATGATAAATAAATGTGAAAAAAAATTCTAGCCAACAGAATGGACCCCACCTTAGTTAATGAGGCATATCTCAGTCTATAGACCTCCAAATGAGGTGATTCTAAATGGATATGAAAAATAACTCAAATATTAAATATCCCTTTTCATTCAATAGATAAATAATCTAATTAATTCTTCATTTTCATTTGACCAAATGGAAGAAGTTGAAGAGTCTCCTCATCCATAAAAATTATACTTTCATAATTCATTGATAACAACCTCTAAATGTGTCTAAGAGCTTTGAAATTTTTAGATTAGATAGAAAAATTCATTTAAAAAAACTTTAAGAAGGGACTTTAGTTATTTTATGGTTTATATTGGTCATAATATAAGCAAAAATTTGGTGGATAGATTCTAGAATAGAAATTTTCTGCTCTTCCTTTCCTATTTTTTATTTTTTTTTAGTTTTGTAATGTCTTATTCTTCCACTTTATTCGTGGATTCCCTTAACATGGAGGGTTAATACTGTATGTTATTAGGGAATTAGAGTTTTTCACTTTTTTTAATTTCTAATTTCTTATATTTAATGGTATAAAATCCTTTATCTCATTTGCAAAGTTGGTTTCAATTTCTAATAGTGGTTTTTATTATCAAGTACAGTCGTATTTGGTTTTAGATTATATAGTTAATTTTTCTTTGTTTGATGATAATTTTCTCCATCTTCTAGATTTTGGTATATGTAAAATTAAATATATTATTCCTTCGTGGTGAAGTTCTTGCGATTTCCAATATGTGTGGGAGGGGTAGTGATATTCTTCATTGTTTGGGTTAATTAAGACCCCATTGGGAATTACCTATGTCAAGTGAGGGTATTCACTAAAAATCTTTCACCCATATGAATGAGAGTAGATCGAGATAATATATTAGCAAGGATTACTCTCACCATCACCATTTGACCAAGTGAGTGAGAGGAAGCAATCATGGAATCCCACTTTAATCAGATTAGTTGAAGAATATTTGATAAATTGGAACTATGATAGCATTGCAATTGGAAAACTGAACCCGACCTGATCACTCAATTCATATAACTATTTTCAATCACATTATTTTTCAAATATTTTTCAATATTTTTCTTAATTTCTTTAATTTTTTTTGATTTCTTCAGTTTCTTTTCAAAATCAACCAATTTTAAAAATAACCTCCACTTTTTTCTCAAATTTTAAGGTGGAATCCTGATTGTTGTGTGCTCCTCTATGGATACATAATAGGTTACCCAATATACTAAATTTTAACTTAGTAAATATTTGTTTTTGTGACACCCTATGAAAGGATCATGTCAATAACTTAGCCATCAAATAAGTAAGTGGATCCACATACTGACTGCCCACCTAAAAAAATTTCTCACCAATGAAAACTACATGATGACCATCCATATCAGAGAACATGAATATTCTCCAGAATGAGTCAATAATATCATGCACAAAATATAACTATTATATGATAAGTATGAAATAATAAGGATGAATATAAATAAATAAAAGGTCTCTATGGGATTTAGGTGACCCCATCATCGATCTGAACCCCCGCCACACGTCAAACAAGTTGGTCTAGCCTCCAACCAGTGTAGTTAACACCAGGGGAATGGAAAACATCTCTACATATAGTACTATGGAATAAAATAGATCAAGTGAAACAAAGGATCTTGAAGATCCTGAATCAAAAAATGCATAAATAATGTTTTATGAAAATCTAATAACACCTTCAAGGATATTTGGCCCCTATAGTGCTGCTGCCTCTAATGCCTATAACTAACCACACCTATATCCCATACTTCTCTACTGATGGCCTCCTCTATGACCACACTTGGTTCGAGGTCCTAAAAAATGAGAAACATCTTGAGGTTGTCCTCTACTTGGTCCATCTCCCCTCAGTAAAGCATAATCCTATTGTTCCTGCTGCTGAAATGACCTTACTAGAAACTGCTACTGAGGCTAGCACTGAACATGACTACCTCTACCAAATTGATCTCATAGAGCCACTAGGAACTATTTATGGTGATGGAAATGAAATCCAAAAAAAATCACCCCAACCTGAATTACCTATGAAAATCATAGAAACCACTAGCCCTAGAATGCTGGAAAGGAATATGCTAAGTTCGACACCCTACTGGTGAAAACCTCAACAGTCTAGGGGCCTGAGATCTTCTACTAGAAACCCTGCTCCTCAAGGAAACCTTTTGGATCCCCTCTCCTTGTGAACCTCATCATGAGTGCATCCACTTTATCACCTATTCCTTATTCTAAACCTACAAATTAAATATAAACATAATGGGAGTAACCACATACTGGATAGATGGATGGAGTGCCTCCTCAAGACCACTCGCACGAGACTCCTCATTTGAAAAAAGATATGTGAAAAATACAGAAGGTCCATGGACTTGATTACCAACAACCATACTGAAAAAATCTTCTACTGAAGAGAAATAAGCTCCTACCTCTTCATTACCTTCAAGGTCAATGAAAGGAACTGTACCCGGAACTATTTATGAAAGTAGGCCCATGAAACATTTGTCTCATTCCGCTCACCCAGATATATTTCTCACTACTAAAATGTAGCTCCTCACATCTAAAAAACATCCAATGGTTCCCAGTACCCCACCAGGGCCTAGATAAAACTGAAGACAATCCCAATATCCTCCAACCAACTCTTTTTATCTACATAAAAAACAATTCCTTCATACTTACCCAAAGACTTCCATTGAAAAACACATAATTTCCTCTTCCACTAATCATCCTCAATAGGTAGATTACCCCTCCGATGATCAACTGTATTAGACTAATGAACCTCTACTTCCTAATCCACATGTGGATGATGACCGTGATCTATAGATAAAATATAAAATAATTATTTCCTAATACTGATAATATGAAATTTTATTAAGATTCATTTTAATTATTTTTAACTTCCTAGAACCAAGACCACCCAATTTAAATAATAAAAAATACATTATGATGCATGTACCCCTCATAGGTCTCTACCCTAAAAATAGGTCCACCTCACTTGGTCACTCAATAACCTCAAATTACATTCACCATATCATGGAGGGCCCTAAAATCTCATGTCATAGCTAGTTTCCCTAGCCTATGTCACACACCAAGATCAACTGGAAGTGTTTCCATACCAACCCATGAAATCATCACTGTGCCTAAATCCAAAATCCATCCTATATATTAACCATAATCTTTGATACCACTCTTTCATGACCTCCTCCCACCAAAGATGCTATAATGATGGTAAAGAGATAATGATCGCCTGAGTCCGGCCTCTAGTAGGACTTGAGTTGGTGACTAACATTGAGGGTAAAAGAATCTCATAAAATGGGAGGCATTACACTTTATAATAATATAAGAATGGGAGATATGATGAATCCACCATAGGGAAATCTATGACATAATATAAAACATTCCAAAAAACCATCCCACAATGCTTGTATAAAAAAATAGGTATAGATAAATATCTCTAAAGTGAATACCCAAAATAAAATATAAAGTAGTGACACAACAACAGTCTAAGGGTATGATCCAATAATTTCTATCATCGCATAATCCACTAGGTAACCTTAAAATCAGTTATATATATATATATATAGGCTGAACATATAGGTATACTCATTAGGAAAACCAAAGTCTCTCATGCACATGCGAAAGAATCTTACAAATTCACCCATGATTAAAAAGTAAAACCAAGAGGACCTAAATAGGTCAACTATCCAACCCAAAACTCACCTAAGTATGCTCACCAAATAATACAAGAAAAGTATAATAACATAATAAGAATCATATCGATAAATGGGTACCCACACCACTTTCCCCTTGATTTTTTGCTCTCATACCCCAAACATTGTACATCCTGATAGTCCCATCTCTTTTGTATGACATATACCACCGCCCCCACATCACAATCACATAACATCACTCTCATAGACACCTGGGCCACCAATCCACAACATGGTCACATCTCATCTCACCTGAAGACACCTGGTCCACCGCCCCACAGCATGGTCATATCTCATCTAACCCGAAGAAACTTGGGCTATAACATCACAACCACTTCCATGACTAGAGTAGTAGGGTATCATGAACATGAATAACATCAACCTTGTTACCCCATACTACTATGCATGACCCACACCTTTTTTCATCCTACATCACAATCATATCACATCTCAACCATAGAAATCTAGTTCACTTCCCCACTATATGGTTACATCTCATCTCACTTGCAAACACCTAGGCCTTCACATAGTGTACTATCAAACCTACATCCACCACAACATGTGCATATCTATTTTATTAGAAGAGAGAGAAGGAATGTTCAAGTAACCTTCCATATATCATCACCAACGGGATGTTGGTAAAAACACCCCCCACAGATATATATATATATATATATATATATATATATATATATATATATATATATATTGTTGTCGACACATGGTGCTTGACATGGGTGGGGTGTGTATAGAATTTACAAGGAACATAAAAGGTATATATATATATAGTCAAACATAAGACTACCCTATAGTTTCACAAAAAAACTCACCAACTCATAACACCACCACTTTAATTGATTCCACTAAGTTCACAACACCAGAAAATCCACAAGCCACATCTCATACTACCAAAAAAATTCATTTAACCATCTCATTCATTTCATTATTAATCAACAACCTCACTTAACCACACAATCCATCATTAATTAATTAATTTATTATCTATTTCCATATTATTAACCAAACCATCCTATTCCATTTCAATCATTATTAACCTATTTAATTACTACCCGAGAAACTAGCATAACACATCACAATGTAGAACAAACAAAAAACACATCAACCTTGTCAAGCCAACCAGCCTCACATCAGCACCACCTCATAGCCACATCACACACCACCTTACATAACCACCATCCCACAACATAAAAAAAATCCCTCAACCTCATATGCCACAATCACACATCATTTCCCCATAGAATGGCCACACATTACAACACATAACAAAACATTTTACAATTTCAGCAATGGGATTTTTATCAAATCCACTTATTTATTTTAATGGAATTATCACACAAACTATAAATCTTGAAGAACCCATTTTATTATCTAAATATTTTTAATTAACCAATTTCCATTTTATGGTGATATCACAACAACACGCAATAAGGTTTTCATATCAAACAACTACAATCCAAGTAAAGACTCCCAATATCCTTTTTTTAGTGGGGTATCAAGCCTGTAAATTCACAATATCAAGATAATAATATCAAAGTTATAATAACATGAGATTCATTCACTATACCCCTTTAATTTTAGGTATCCTTTTCATTATCTTGATTAGTTCATAACAAACCATCCACCATAGATAAACAAGATAAAACCCCTCCCACATGATACAAAAAGTGATAAAACAGGGATTCCCTACATTAAAGAAGCTTTTCCAGCTCACTGTGCACTACAAGGTGAGGTTGAATTGCCCCAAAACCAAAACCACACATGGAAACCATGGATCAGACTACACCTTATCAAGGGTCCATAAAAAACGTATCCCACACCCACCCCAAACCAAAACCACACCATCATAGTGGATCTCTTAAGAATAATGGTAGGAAAATCACGGGGAAGATAGGATAACTCTCCATGAATCACCAATGGGAATCCAATGGAACCCAAGGATTAATTAAGAAGAATGAGGGTTTTAAGATCCTATAAAATTTCCTAGGGTTTTACCAAAAATGATAGAGATAGGTATGGATGAATGGCTATTGAAATGGTTGAACAAGGGTTAAAAACCTGGAATTCCATTCCTTTCACACTATGAACTCAATTCATGATGTGAATTCCATGAGAATCCCCCATAATTTCAACATCAACAGAATTTAATGTCACATCAACTCAAATTAATTACACATCATGAATTACTTTCACAATGAGAATCCATCTCACGAATTTTCTCCACCATGCATACAAGTCATAAAACCAGCCAGCTACACAAGCTATGAACTACCAACTCATGATGTGAATCTGGTTCATGTCATGAACAAACTTCTACAGCACTCCTGCAACTCTAACCTCCACAAAACACTCTAGGACTTCCTCCAAGAACTCTTAAACCTCCAAAACTGAAAATGTAATAGGTTGGGAAGGCACGAGTTGTCACATGCGGGCCTTAGGAGTATTGAAAATAACTATGAAATTCATATTTCATAGATGAAAGCAAATAGTAGCCTCTAAGAAAGCATCGGTGTTACTCAAGCTACTAAGGGGTCTATTATGATCTCAATCAAATATAATCATATCTCTATATGAACATGTACACTGTAATATTTATCATATAAATTGTATGTATATCAATATAATACCTTTCTCAATGACATCGAGAATCTGCTAGACATAGAACGTGTTAATCTAGTATTGACCACTCATAATTTCTTATTCTCCAAAAAAAGACTTACAAAGTCAATGAATACATCACATGTCATTTATTTATATGGTAAGTACATCACATATCACTTATCAAAGTAGTTTTACATAACAAGTGTGAAACAACTAATGATGGAAATGTACTTCCTAATTATAATTCAATCAGGGGCTGGATGTCCTTAACTTGTCGCATAATTGGACAAATCACATCTTGGTTGTGATCTAACCAATGACACAATCAACAACATACCCAACCAACCCTATATTATCTAAGTTCATATGTTGACATACATAAGTAGGGTATTAATTTATAAAGGATCCATTGCTAGGTATCTCACCAAACTCAGGTAAGAAGGATTGATAATAATCATACACCTATAAATATATCTATGATTGTATGACAATACATGAGATATACTTTTGTAGATTAATCGATGTAATAAGTCTCTACATATTTCCACATGAATCTATTCTTTATATCTCTTATAAAAATCTTTTCAACTAATACAATATTCTATTCATGTCAACCTTATTATATCATTACAACCCATGATACTCTATAATAATCATTTTTAGGGACAACTCAAATTTTTTACTTTGAGGGGATATTATCATTCAGCTGTTCATGTAAAATAAAATTAAAACACACATGAATGAATGATAATTACATATTCCCTTTATTATAAAAACATGATACATTTATAACCATTATAAGCAATCTATCACATGTATAACACCTAGATATTCTAAATTACCCTCAAATTGTTGCTATGATAATGGATTCATCAACAGATCTGAAACATTATCCTATGTATCCACCCAACTGATCTTTAAATTTACCATATAAATGATCTCCCATATTAGATGGTATTTTTGAATGGCATGTTTGGTTCTTTGATGATATCAGAGTTCCTTAGACTGATAAACAACACCGTTATTATAAAAATATCACTCAATTTCTCCCATTATGCCAATAACATATCTAAGTTTAAAAATAAACTTATTTATATAAATATATTCCTTCACAACATCTGATGTAGTTATGTATTATAACTCTATTATTGAGTCTTCTATGTTGTCTTATTTATAAATATTCTAACTAATTTATCAAAGGTTTAGGAAAAACACGAATCTAGATTGAGATTTCATATAAAATTTGTTATATTTGAAACTAGAATATGTATAACCCTTTACATAGATCTCATAATATCCTCTAAATACCAAGAACATATATGTAGTCCTTCTAAAGTACTTAAAGATGTTTTTTATAGTAATACAGTGACTCTCTCCAGGATTGGATCTGTATCTACTTATTATACTCAAATCATATGAGACATGAGGTTGAGTAAATAACATGGAATACATGATAAATCCTATGGTTGGTGAATAAAGAGTATTATCCATACTTTATAACACTTTTTAAGGATCCTGAATCTTCATAAGATTCATACCAGGCAACACTGGTAAAGACCCATTCTTGGAGTTTTCCATGTTAAACTACTTTAACACTTTACCAATATATATGTTATGACTTAGTCCAAGAATATTATTAGAGATATCTCTATAAATCCTCATATTGAGTATGTAAGTTTCTTAACCCATGTATCTCATAGAGAAACATTTACCCAACCACATATTCATAGAGTAAGTTTCGGGGCCTTATTTCCAACAATTAGTATTTCATCTACATACAATATTAGAAATAGTACTATATTCCCACTAATACACTTATATACATAGTAATAATCTATGTTATTGATGAACCAAAACTCTTTTATTACATTATAAAACCATATATTGAAACTTCAATAAGATTTTTAGTCCATAAATAGACTTTTGTATCTTGAAATCCTAAAAATTCTCATTTGGAACTTTAAAACCCTCGAGTTGTATCATATAAATTTCCTTGGATATATTCCCATTAATGAATGTGGTTTTGATATCCATTTTATATATCTCATAATCATAATGAGGTGCTATTTCTAGAGAAATCCAAAATGGAAGTTATCATCACAACAGGTAAAAAGGTCTCTTCATGGCCAATACCATGAACTTTTTTGTAACCCTTTTCTACCAGGCATGCTTTATAGGTAGAAAATATACCATAAATGTTAATTTTCTTACATAAAATACTACTTCACCCTATGGATATCAACCTTTCAGGTGAATACACCAAGTTCCAAACTTGGTTAAAGTACAAGGAGTCCATATTAGATTCCATGTCTTTTAACCATTTCTCATAGTCAAAACTATAAATGGACTCTTGGTAGAAAGTAGGTTAATCTCCTATGAATGTTACTTCATCATCATTATCTATGAGAAATCCATATATCTCAGGTTCCTAACAAATCATATTATTCCTTTCAGGTTCATGTGAAACTTGAGTCGGTTCTTCTTCGACAACTATTTGTGGAACCGGACAAACTTCCATCTCAGGAAAACTTTTTATTTATTGGTATTTAACTTCTCTAAGATTAACTTTCCTCCCACTATTTTCTTAACATAGATATTTCTTCTCAACAAATATACCATTTTTAGTCACAAACACTTTATATTTAGTAGTTTATTATAAATAATATCCTATAGTTTATTTGGGATAACAAACAAATAAGAACTTATCTTATTTGGGGACAAGCTTATCTAAATACAATCATCATATGAGTTCTTCACAACCTAATTTTTTTATAAAATACATTTTCGGACATTTCCAAGTCCATATCTCATATGGTTTCATTATGAATTCTTTAGGTGAAACACAATTTAGTAGGAATGCATTAGTATCTAAATAATAACCCCAAAATGATATAGTAAGGTCACATAAAATCATCATTGATCAAACAATGTATAAAAATTAACTATTCATACTTTCAGATACACTATTTCATTATGATGATATATGAGGAGTGAGTTTTGAAACTATTCCACAACCTCTTAGATGATCTATGAATTCATGGCTCAGGTATTCACCATCGTGATCTGATTGGAGGAATTTAATACTTTTCACTAGATGATTCTGTATTTTTTATTAAACTCTTTTAACATGTCAACAGGTTAATGTTTTTTTATTAGAAAAACATAACCATACCAACTAAAGTCATTGGTAAAATTAATGAAGTACCTAAAACCACAAATTTCTTGAGAAATCATTGGTCCATATACATCCCTATGTATGAAATCCAATAGTCCACTAGCCCTCTCACCTTTTCTTCCAAAAGGCGACTTTTCCATTTTTCCCAATAAACAACATTCCCATGTATCAATTGATTCATAATTGAATGAGCATAAAAATATACCTTTATAGAGTCTTTGAATTAATTTATCATTTATATGTCCAATGTGACAATGCCAAAGGTAGTTGGGATTAGAATCAATCCTAACCTTATTATTTTGATTGTTATAAATAGGATTATCCATAACTATAATATATAAACTATTCATTATAATCTCAATTCCATAAAACATTTCATTACTATATATATAATACATATTTTTATTAATAATGAGTAAAAATCCCATATTTTCCAAATAAGATACATAAATAAAATTATTCTTTATGGTGGGAACATAATAAAACTTTTTCAATTCTAGGATCAATCCACTTGGTAAAATCATATCATAAGTGTTGACCTCTATTGCTAAATTTTTTTCTCCATTACTGAAATGAATATATACTTCACCCTTTATCAATTCCCAACTATATATGATTCTATGTCTGTCAACACAAATGTGTGACACACACCCGATATCTAATACCCATGATTCAAAGTTATAGAAATTTATTTCTCTAAAATTCACATATGGGTACTCTGAATGTTTCTTCTTGGGAACTCTTCTCAATTATAGTTACCAATCCTTAACTATTTTTTATATTATACATATTAATGACCTCAATATGTTTAGTGTGACATATTCCATGATATACAACAAAGACATATTAGTCGATGAGTATCATGTATTATATATTTTTGTTAAGGGGTTTAAATGAAAGTGATCCCCCTAAACTGATGACCCCAAACATCATATTAATTTAGTGATCCAAGATCCATATTTCACTAACTTCCAGTTCAATGTATCATTTTTTCCATTACTTAGATATTTAGGTATGGTGTCATACCAATCATAACAGTTATGATTCATAGATATTTGATTGGATAACCACTTATCAAGATATATCATATGAATTCACTCAAATCTATTCTTTTAGTAACATAATCATATTAGGGTTTCATGACTAGTGTATTCAAAATAAAATTCCAAAAACAAGCTAACAAAGGATGATCCGGGGGAACCAAACATTAGAATGGCCCACCCAATAGAATAATCCAAGGTCACTCATTAATTTTTTTCCTTACACAACATAATCTAGGGAAACCTAGCTTTATCATGACCTGCCTAGTTGGATGATCGGGGTCTGGAAAAGTGTCTCTTTGGAAGGAATTTCACACTTAGTATTTAAGGGGGTTTTAGTCTCATAAATTTAATATAAATCTTAGTAATATTAAATTCATAACTATTAAATCAAATATAATCATTATTTTTTCGTGTTTTATTGCTTTTTTTGTATGCATGTTTCTAACAATTTAGTTTTGTAAATCACTAATCCAACCAACAAATTAATGTTCTCACACCACATTAATGTGTACCTCTTTACACACCCAAAAGTATATGTTAATCACCCAATTAAAGAAGTAAATTATATTTACAGATATCCAAACGCATCATATGCATAAGGTATATGAACACTTCATGTAAATGCATATATTTTTAGGAGATTTAAAAACTCCACATGAGTAAGTTTGGAGCGATATACAGCCAACCCCATAAACTTTTCTTTCCAAGGAAGGCCTCTATGAATGTAGGTGGTCTGATCCCAAATCCCTCTACCCAAGGAGACTTTACTCAAGAGATAATTCAATTTATGAAACTTTAACACCTAACATGCACAAAATTTTCCCAACAACTATTCTAAATCTCATACAATAAAATTACAAACCAAGATCAAGGTATATGAAAACTAAATTGAATGATATAAAACCTATAATGATATGAAAGGTTCTATCTAAGAAGAGTCTTATTATATAAATGTGCATAAATAATATTCATATTTTATAAACAATTTACAAAATATGAATATCAATGAAATTTAAAAACTAATTAAATATTTTATTAATTTTCCAAAACATGATAAATTTATAAAATATTCATAAGTAACTATTAATTATAATAATTTTATAATTTAGAAATAATATAAAAATTTATATTCATTTCAATATTAAATTCATCATATATTATTTTAAATAGAATTTAAAATATATTTCATGAATTATAAACATTTTATAATTCAATATCTATTATATAAAAATTTTATATAATCTAAATATCATATATTTTGTACTTTATAAACAATTTATAAATCGACTCTTATGATTTATAAATAAAACTTTTATTTATAGATCATAAGGCATAACATTTAATTTGTCAAAATGTATTTTAAAATATTAACCTTTAATATTTTGGAATGATATTTCATAAAAATATATTTAATAAATTATAAATAAATTATAATTAAATAATTAAATATTTATAAATAAAAATATCCAAAAATACCTTTTATTATAATTTATAAGTATTTTATAAACCATAAAACCATTTAATATTTAATAAAATTTAAATATAGTTTCTAGTTACCCTTACATAGAATCCATATTTTGTGTAAGGGTTTCCTCCATTTACCATTATGTAGGACATATAAAAGCCTATATGTAAAGGTAAGCAACTCCTTACCTTTACACGACTTAGATATTATGTGTTTTATAAAGGTAATATTAATATTACCTTCCACTCACTTTGTGTAAGGGTATAGATGATATTACCCTTATGTGAACGCTTCGCGTAAGGGTAGGTCCCGATTTACCATTAAGAAAAAATAATGTGTGAGGGTAACACCTTTATGAAATCCATCTGAATAAAGGTAATAAAGTGGTTACCCTTACGCATACATTCTTCATAATAGTATGGAATTTACACAACTTACGTAAGGGACTGTAATCCTTCTCTGGTTTTACAAAAAATGCTATTTTTCTTTTTTCATTGAAAATTGGTGACTCAATATGTAAAAAACTTGAATAACCTACCTATGATACCACTGATGGGTTTTATATGATCATTTAATTACCATTTATAGTGTAAGACAAAAAAACATAGACAATCTATCTTTAAGAAATCAATGTGGAAATAATCTTAAAAACATAGTAAATAGAATTCATGAACAATTATTTCCATTTTCCTTCCATATAGAGAGTTTGAGAAAGATCATGAGGAGTAGCGAATGTAAGAACCCGAACTTTGAGGTGATATATTAGTCAATGGATCCATGATCATATCATGAGGATACCTAAAATCTGAAGGGGTTCTAGAATCTTCTCAAATGATATAAATAGAGTATCATGAGAAAGAGAGTTTAGAAGAGGATTATACACATCATACACCCAATAAGAGAGGATATCATCCTATTATATAGCTAAAGCATGAGACATCTCTTATTCATAATGTATAGTGTGCATTTCTGACTATTGGGTTATGATTCATTAAACATTTTCAATGAATTTAATGCAATGTATTTAATCCATTCATAATAGATTGTAACTGATGAATAAAAAATTAAAGAGAAATAAATAATATATATATATTATTCATGCATTGAATGCATGAAAAATACATACATCACATGTATGTATTAATTGTACATAGATATATATATAATATAATATCATATATATATATATATATCATACATCATAAACATGCATACATTCATCACATGCATGTATATTTTAGTGCACATCAAACACATTCCCCATGGAATATTTTCTAAGGTTTATTCTAATTAGGTGTTGTGATGATAGGGGCTAAGACTAACTTTGTTTTAAATCTATTGAAAGCTTCTAAGAAATTGTTATAAAACTTGAACTTGAACACCTTTATAAAAGGTAATCACAATAGTCTATCAATATTTGAGAATTTTCTAATAACTCTTTTGTAAAACCTATCATGTTTAAAGAAACTTCTCACTACCTTGAATGATATTAGTATCAGTAGTAATGAAATTACAACTATTTTTTCTTTTTCCACTTTAATTATATCTCTTGAGATTCTATGTTAAATTATTATGCCTTCAGTCACTATAAACTAACATTTCCCGCAATTGAGTACCAAATTTGTTTCTTCACATCTATTCAGTATTTTCTATATATTTTCTAAATAGTCATTAAATGTCGTTCATGTTATAGAAAATTCATCAATTAACACTTCAATGATTCTTTATACCATATTTGATAAAATGACCATCATATATCTTTTAAATGCAAAAGGTGATCCACATAGTAAAAATTACATTAACATGTATAAAAATGTGCTATAAGGACATGTAAATGTTGTATTATCTTAGTTCATGTGGCTTATAGGCACTTGGTTATATCCTGAATATCCTCCCAAAAAGAAAAAAAATGATAATTTTCTAAAAGCCTCTTAATCATATTATTAATAGATGTAAAAGGGTAATTATATTCTCTCATGGACTTATTGATATTTCTTTAATATATAAAAAATATCTAACTAACTATTTTACTTATAGAAATTTTCTTATTCATAACATTTATGATAAAAATAATAACACCTTTATTAGAAAACACATGTATAGGACTCATTAAAGAACTATTGGATATGGGATGGATTGTATCTACATTAATCAATTTGATTATATTTTCCTTTTTCTACTTCTTTCATATTTTGGTTGAGTCTTCTTAAACACTTTACATTTTTCTTAACCTCATCCTCCATAAAAATTTTAGACATACATATTTTTGAACTTATCCCCTTATGTTATGTTCTAATAAATAGTTGTCTTATGATTTATTATCACTTCAAGTAACTTTTATTCTTATTAGGACTATGATTCTTCTAAGTCTATTGTATAAAATTTACATTTTCATCCAAATATGTATATTATAATTTGGTAGACAATACCTTTAATTGAAAACTATGTGGGTTATTCTCATATTGTTTCATGAATATCTTATCTGGATCAAATTATTTTATATGGTATTATTCTAAATTCATTTCATACATCCCTTCATCCATTGTGTTAAATTACTCAAAATCTAAGATTCGATACACATTATTTCAATTAAACTCCTCCATTTTATCATACTCATTCTAAATTTTGGTATTAACACTAAAATAATTATGTTATTTAATGGTGGTTTTTAAGAATCAATTTTTGAAACCACTACTACAAAATTTTTCATTTATTTTGTATGTATTTTAAACAAACCACAAATAAATATCTAAAAAATGAAAAAAAATCTTTCCTCCCTGATCTTCACCTTCCCCCCTCAAGTCTGAGCCCTTACTTCACTTTTAAGATTCATCACCTCCTCTGTTTCTTCAAGTTCTACCATTTGGTTGAAAAGTCTTGGTGTAAATCAAGGTAAGGACATGGAATCCCTATAATTTCCCATATTATTGTCTTTCTCTTTGGAAATATATGTAATGTCTTCCTCCCAAATTCTAGGGATTCCCTAATTCATTTTTTTCCTTATAATTAAATATATTTTGGTTATGTTGCAAGTTTCAAATGGTAGATATTAAGGAAATGACTTTATTTCTTTCATTGGTTTCATATCTCATGTAAATGAAGTCTCATTACCTAATTATTTCACAGACCTAAGTTAGTTCTAAACTTTAAGTGGTGGTTTAATCTTATTACCTAAAACCCAAAGAGTTGTGATGAAATCAATTGGGTAGGAATACCCCACTTTCATCTCATAATCATTATGAGGTACTTAGATAATGGTATAAATATTATATAATTTAACTTAAATAAATGTTTTTGAATGATAACTGAACTCTTAAATTACTTGTCTCAAAGTATAATATCTTTTTATGTGTTACTGAAAGATCTTAGATTTTTTAAGGAATTTTTTGATTAATTTTTGGTTTAAGCCTCTTCTATTTGGATAAATAAAAGTTTTCCAAGTTTTTGAGGGGGAACAGGGGTGTTCTGGGGGTTCGTGACATGAAAGAGAAGGAAAAAAAGAAGGTTTTGGGCATGTTTCACAGTTTTTTCACGGTTAGTGCGAACCGTGTGAGGGAAAGGACAAACTGTGTGGCCTGAGACATTGGAATTACCTATGATTGGTGCACATTTTGTAAACTATGTGGGCCTACCTAAGTAACTATGAAACCCAACTCCCCTTAGAAGGTGTCTTGGGCATTGTTTGTGCACGATTTGGAAAACCATGCGGGTAAATTGTGTTCCCCTTTAAAAGTTTAAAAATTTACAAAATTTCCACTTTAAGATTTTTATGTATCACCCAATTTTCCTCTATTTTCTCTTCCTCTAATCACTATTTACAAACATAAACCTCCTAAACATCCAAGGGATTGATCTCTTTTATTTCTAAACCATTTCGAGCGTCGTTGGTTGTGGATCAAAGATTTGGGTGAGTCTAATCTCTCTATTTATTCTCTTTTCTGAATTAGGGTTTCTAGATTATTCTATCTTATTCTAAAGCTCTAAAACCCTCTTTTTTCTAGTGAATATTAGATTGTAACTTTAATAAGTGATTGAATTCATATCTAAGGCTATGATTTGGAGTGCGTTTAACATCATATTTGAGGTAGGTGGTCTACAAGTTATATTCCATAGTATTTATATAGATTTGTGCATGTGCATTGTGTTATTGGTTCCACCTTATTATGAATTTGATGTATTTGGTGATATTTTGTAAAAATGGGTGGCTAAGTGATGAATATAAACCCCTCATGATCCCCATGGGATGCGTTAAGGTTGAATATGATGATTTAGGGTCACCCATGGGGTGAACTGACTTTCCCGAACCTAGAAATTATTAAGGTTAGTTGAGTTGTTATGTGTTAATACAGAGCACATGAAGAACATATTTTTATGGTTTGTTGTATTGAAAGTGAAAAAATGATAGTTGTGCCTAGGGTTTATAATAGCTTAATGCGTTGTTTGGAATGTCCTGAAAATGGGTAATTGGGTAACTTTGAGATTGTGTCAAATGGATTATGAATTGTGTGAAAATGCCTAAGAGGATTAGTGAATATGAAAAGGTGAACATGTCAAAATGGGAAACAGATTGTAAGTTGGGGAATATGTTAAATATTATTTCATAGGGGAAATTTTTGAAAATTTCAAATGAGTTAATGTATGAGAATTAGTGAATATGATTAGTGAGACAGATATAAGAAATGGAGAATGGGACTAAATGGATATGTAATGTAAATGGAAAATGTGTTAATTTATTATAGCATGATATAAATTCCAAAGTTGTTTGTTATGGTTTGTGGTTTCCATTTGTGTGGTTTTTGTTTGGTTGGTATATGGTATGTGTGTAGTGAATGGATAAATAAGCATGTTCACATGGCTTCATAGTGTGGGGTATTGACATGAGGATCTATGCCCACAGGTCGAGTTAGACTGAGGCTCTAAACTCCACCCCAAAATTCATGGGTTAAAGAAGGGTAAGAAAATATATTCTCCTAATGGTTTCATTTGATGAGACCACTTGGACTAAGTCTTTCAAGTGAGTGTGTTGTATATGTTGTGATGTGATTATCCCTAATGAGATAGGGAACTTGACTTATTCCCATTTTGTATTGAGAATTGATGAATATTCCTAATCCATTGAACATGATATGAAAATGAATTAAGTGAGTGAAATGGTATAAGTAATGATGTTGTAAATAAAGTTATAATGGTTTATGTAACACCTTGTTAACTAATAGCACCCAAGTTACCTTTTTCTCATCATATCATTTATTTTATATTACATGCACTATCAATTTATACTAGATATTTTTTGGACACCATTGGTGGTGTCCTGATAAGTTATACTCACACCCTACTCCATCCACCATTGGGTACTAAAGAAAACTTCATTATTGTAGGTTTGGATAAGGGAAAAGGCCTTGTGTAAGGAAGTTGAGTCTGGATTGGTGTGTGCATGGATAACGTTCCAGACTTAGAGTTAGTAAGGTTTTTTGGATTCTATTGTTTTCTTTATTTTGGATTTTCTTCACTTTTGGCACTATTATCATGACATGACATAGTTATTGTTGGTTTTTGTTTTTTGCCCAGTTTTGGAAGATTCTTGGTTATGCATTTTTATTCGATTATTTCATATTTTTTTCCACTATTTATATTGTTAATTGTTGTACCTTACTCTAGTAATAGGGTATAGTCTCCCCACATGACTTATTATAACTTTGATACTTGTCAAAAACCTTTGACGTATAGGGAGGCATGCTTGAGGTCATGTGGCGACCTGGATCAGGGCACAAGTTTAGTGGATCCCGAGTCAAGGATGTTATAGAGTGGTATCAAAGATGGTTATTTTTTGTGATCTTATTATTTGGGATGATAGATGGGAGAATAAGATGTGTTGGGTTGGGGTAATGAGCTCATTCTTTGGAGTTTCTAACCCATGTACAATGGAAAATTCTAGTATTCAAGGTGGGAATTGTTGTTCTTTTTGTGCATTGTTACATTTGATGATATTTCACTATTGGGTGGTGCACTCATTGTGTGATGTGATGATTTTATTATATCTTTCTCTCGGACTCAGTGGCATAAGGTTGTGAATTCATGCATCATTCTAAATAACTAGGTATATAAGTGGCATGCATCATGATAGGTACATGCGGGATGGGTGTGTGAGGTATGAAGGGAAGAATGCATTTTACTTCCTTAAAAATTTAAAGAAAATGGTGTCAAATAAAATGATTCAAATAGTTAAAAGGGGGAAAATGTTAAATAAAGGTTTGATAGTTGTGCTTAATTAAGGGTTCAAAGTGAGTTAAAATTGTTAATTGTAATGAGTTGTGAAATGGGAACTGTGAATAGGAGAAAGATATATGTTATCTGTATAGTAATGGTTTGGAAAGGGTGTAAAGTAAAAGATTCATGATTATGTAAGTTGGTTTACCACATGTCAAACATGACCTATGGTAGGGATGACTGAGGGTAGTGCTTTAGATGTGACAGTAACCTTTGGGATGGTTTGTGTGTAGAATAGATTTATTATAGATAGTAGAGATCCTTCTTTTATGTAAACATTGAAACTTTATGTTATGTGTTCTAAAGATCGTGTTTGGAATTGTAGAGAAATTTCACCATGGCATCGGGTTACAGTTAGGAGATAAGAGGATGCTTCCAAAAATGATTCTCTAGTAGTATAGGAAGAGAATGTGGTGATCCTGGATAATAAATAATAGAGGTTATGTGAGAACTATTCTTGCTTCAAGAAAATTATGGAACATGACCTAAGGTGGGTTGTACCAAGCATGTTTGACCTGACTAGGATGTTTTAGCAACATCACCAATCAAAATTTACTATAGAGTGTGAAAAAAATGTAGATGAGTTCTAGATAGAGTCCATCTAGATGATTCTTGATCATTTGGAGACTCCTTTTGAGAATTAAGTCAAATCGGTGGCCTATATGTTGAGAGGTCAAGAAGAGTGTTGGTGGGACATCATGGTGTAGATTGAACATGCTAAAGGAATGTTATGCAAAGATTTTTAGGAAATATTTTTAGATAATTTATATCCCAAAACCTTGATGTAGGAGAAGGCTATGGATTTTATGAGTATAACCCAAGGTGCACTATCTGTGGTGGACTATGCTAGTTGTTACACTGATGTTTGATGCTTCATTCTAGTATTGGCAAGAGATGAGGTAGTACTGAAGAAACATTTCTAGGATAGACTAAGACACGAGATCTAGTCTCAGGTTAATATCTTATATTTAAAAATGTTGGATGAGGTAGTGGATTAGGCCCTTATCTCATAAGAGAACCTGAAGGGGGCTTCAAGTAGTGAACTTATGGAATCAACAAGGTAGGCGAGTGGTGTGGCCTCTGAGGTCTGAAAGAGTCGTTTGGGGAGCTTCCATCAAGGTAGTGGTGTGCAGAGTAGTCAGAAGAGAGGGTCAGCCTCTTGAGGTGGATATTAAGTGTTCTATTATCAGTGTGGTAGGTTGAGACACATGCGTGGATAGTGTCCCTGACCACCAGTTGAGTGTCGGTCATGCGACAAGTTGGGGAATATGCATAGGTTCTATAAGAACCCTTGACATATAGGTATGGATAGAGGTGTGAGGAATATTTCGAGTGAAAGTAGGGGTTCGGTTATCCCATATCAGAAAGGCAGTTGGGGTTCTATAGGTCTTACTAGTAGAGGTGGTGGATGTGATACTCTGAGGTGATATCGTCCATATTAGTAGAGTAGTGCAGCCCCAGGGAATCAAGCCAAAGCCTAGGGAAGAGGGGAAGGTCAGCTTCACACATTTTAATTTACACCTATAGGTGGTGAGGCTAGATGGTATTTTTTCATGATTGAAATGTAAAGTTTTGATTTGATTTTGGTTATGGATTGGTTAATGTTGTACCAGGACCATATCGACTACTACCGTCATCGGGTAATATTCACGTCACTTAAAGGAGACACGTATATATATCGTGGTGAATGGGATGTTAGGGAAAGTTGGGACAAGACAATTTTTCAGTAATTGGGTGGGCCCATAGCCGATGTGATTTGTTTAATGTTTGATAATGAGGGAGTGGAGAAGGATGTATTTCCTCCTGTGGTGGATCAGTTCTAGGATGTGTTTCTTGAAGACTTCTCAGGGATTCCACCTGAGAGAGATGTTGAGCTAATGATCCAGTTTTTGCTAGAAGTGGAGCTAGTTTGATTACACCATATCGAATTGAACTGATAAAACTCTAAGAACATATGGTTATGTTGGAATAATAGGAGAACCAGGGGTTTATTCATCCGAGAACATTACCTTGGGGATCTCTAGTGTTGTTTTTCAAGAAGTTTAATGGATCTTTGAAGCTATGTATCGATTATAGGAAGTTGAATCAGATGATAGCTAAGAACATATATCCTATTCCTCGAATTGATGGTATCTTTGACTATATAAGGGGTGATTTGGTGTTTTCCAAGATTGATTTGAGATCAGGATATCCCCAGCTGAGGGTGATACCTTCTGATGTACCACAGACTTTCTTCAAGAGTAGGTACGAGTTGTATGAGTTTTTGGTGATGTCGTTCGGTTTGACCAATGCACCAGAAGTTTTCATGGCTCTAATGAATCAAATATTAAACCCTTATCTAGATCATTTCTTATATTTCTTTGTCGAAGACATCGTAGTGTACTCTAAAAATCATGATGATCATTCCAAACATCTTGACATCATCTTGATTACACTATGAGAGAATATGATATACACCAAGATATCCAAGTGTCACTTCTGGATTTATATGTTTCATTTATTGGGTCACATTATCTTAGAGGAATTCATGTCAGTGGACCCAGAAAAAGTGCAGGTAGTTGTGTCTTAGGAGTAGCCAAAGAAAGTTTCTGATGTTAGGAGTTTTATGGGTTTGGATAGTTATTAGTGGAGGTTCATTAAATACGTATCTTATTTGGATGAACCACTTTCAAGTTTGAATATGAAAGAAATCATGTGTGACTGGACTAAGGCATGTGATAGTTATTTCTAAGTGTTAAATAAGCGATTGACTACCACACCTATTCTAATATTACCTAAGCCAGGTAAGTAGTATACCAAGTTTTATGATGCGTTAGGTGTGGGGCTCGGGGAAGTGTTTATATAGGATGACTAGGTTGCGGAATATGGTTCACGGTGGTTGAGGCCTCATGAAAAAAATTACCCCACTCATGATCTTGAGTTTTCTGCGGTGGTGTATGCCTTGAAGTGTTGGAGGTATTACTTGTTGGGAGAGCGATGCATTGTGTATACTTATCATAGAAGTCATAAGTAAATCTTCTCTTAGCATGATTTGAATCTTCAGCAGCAAATATGGGTGGAATAAATGTAGTCATTTGATTTTTAGTTGTTTTAAACACTAGGAAATGGGAATAGTGTTTTATATTCTTTGAGCTAAAAGACTCAAAACTAGGTAGTTCAGGAATCTAGTTCCAAGTGGAAGATGATGGTGTCATTTGCTGAGATGCATCTGGAGGTGTAACATGACCTAGGAAAGGTAACCCTTGAATCTTTGGTAGTTGATTTCACACATTTGGGATGGATCAAGGAGAATAAGCTTAAGTATTTATAATGATTGGATTTAAGGGAAAAACTTAAAGGTAGGGAGTGACCTTCTGGTTAGACCATTATAGAGGATGGAATATTTTATGTTCACGGCTATGTTTTTATTCCAGTGTGTATGCGAGAAGATTTGATGCATGAATTTCATGCATAAAAGTGGGAATTTCCCCCTGGTTTGACTAAGATGTATCTTGATAGGTAGTGTTGGTGTCCTGGAATGAGGAAAGACTTTACAGGTTTTGTGGTGCAATGCCTTACCTATCAGTAGGTGAAGTTCAAAAATCAGTGACCATGTGGTTTGTTACAACCATTTCCCATTCTGGAATTGATGTGGGATGACATAATGGAATTCATAGTGGGACTTCCAATAATGACTCATAATAATGATGGAATCTGGGTAATTGTAGACCGGTTGACTAAGGTAGCTCATTTATTACTAATTAGAGAAACTTTTTTTTGATCAGTTGGGTGATATATATGTTCATGAGATAGTGAAATTGCATAGATTACCACGAAAGATCATTTCAGATCATGATATAAGGTTTAATTCATGATTTTGGTAGGGGTTATAGAAATATCTTGGTACCTATGTGTTATTGAGTATGGATGGGTAATTAGAGTGTACTATCCAGGTTTTAGAGGACATGTTGAGAGCTTATGTTTTGGATTTTTGTGGATTGTGGTAAAAGAACTTATCACTTATCAAGTTTTCTTACAAAAATAGATTCCAAGATATGATTCAGATGGAACCATATGAGTCACTCTATGGTAGACCATTTAGATATCCATTATGTTGGATGGAAGTTGTATAATAAATGTTTTTGGGACCGAGTCTCATGCTTGAGACATCAGAAAAAGTTTAGTTGATTCAGAAACACATGGAAATGGATTAGAGTAGAAAAAAGTAATATGTGAATAGAATTCATTTATCTCTTGAGTTTTTGGTGAGGGATAGTGTGTTTATTCAAGTGTCTCCATGGTTGGGTCTCCATAAGATTTCTAAATAGGGTAAGTTAATTCCCAATTACGTGGGGTCATTTGAGATTATGGAGAGAATCGAATTGGTGGCATAAATATTGGCTCTTCAAAAGTGGTATAGTAGTATGCATGAAGTTGTTCATGTTTCACAGCCTCAACAGTATCATGCTAACCCATATCATGTGATAGATGTTGATGAAGTTGATCTTTAGGGTGATACAACCTTTGGGGAGCATCCAGTTTGTATCATGGATCATAGTGAGAAAGCATTATGGGGAAAGACTATGCCCTTGGTTAGAGTTCTATGGTAGCATGCTAAATTTCAAGAAGAAACTTGGGAATGATAGTCAGATATGTGGTCTCAGTGTCCCAATATATTCACCTCAGAATCTCAGTGATTCTTGGGAACACAGCTTGAGGATGATCCATTATAAGTTTGGGAGGTTGTTTGATCTCATATTTTCTTAAGGTTGTTTAAGTTTTAGTTTAATTATTCTATTTGGATAAATAAATGTTTCCCAAGTTCATGAGTATTATAAAGGGTGTTCCAAGGGTTTGGGACATAAAAGTGAAGGAAAAAGGAGAATTTTGAATGGTTGGCACATGGTTTGTAAACCCTGAGGTCATACCTAGGTAATCATGTGACCCAAATTCTCTTAGACAGTGGCTTGTGCATGGTTTTCACATAGTTTGGAAAACTGTAAGGGTAAACTGCAGCCCCTTTAAAAGTTGAAAATTTTAAAAAATTGCCACTTCAGGATTTTTATGTCACACCCAATTTTCTTCCCATTTCTCCTCCTTTAAGCCCTAGTGACTAACCTACACCTCCCAAGATTCTAAGGGATTTATCTCCTTCATTTATTAATCATTTGGAGCACCGTTGGTTGGGAATTGAAGATCTAGGTGATTCTAATATTCATCTTGCTTCTCTTTTCTGGATTAGGGATTCCAGATTATTCCATCTTCTTATGAAGATCTAAAACCCTCTTTTTCAAGTGGATCTTAGGTTGTAACTTTACGAAGTTCTTGAATCCAGATCTAAGGCTACGATTTGGAGTGTATTTGTCGTCAGATTTTAGGTGAGTGTTCTACAAGTTATATCCCATTGTTTTTATATGGATTTGTGCATGTGTCTTGTGTTCTTACTTACACCTTGTTATGTGTTTGATTCCTTTAGTGAGATTTTGTGAAAATGGGTGTCTAAATGATGAATCAAACCCCTCACAATCCCCATGGGATGTGTCAAGGTTGAATAGAAGGATTTAGGCCCACCCATGGGGTGCACCGACTTTCCTGGTCCTAGAAATTAGTGAGGTTAAGTGTTAAGTTTACATGTGTTAATATAAAGCCCATGAAGAACATATTATCATGGATAGTTTAGTTAAAAGTAGAATAATGATAGTTGTACCTATGATTTATAATGGTTTAAGGGGTTTTTTTGGAATGACATGAAAAGGGGTAATCAGGTTAATTGAGATTATGTCAAATGGATTATGAATTGTGTTAAATTCCTAATAGAATTAATTAATATGAAAAGGTGAACATGTTACATTGGTAATGTCTCATAATTTGAGGAATATGTTGAATAATATTTCATATGGGAAATTATGGAATATGTTAAATGGGTAAATGAATGGGAATTGGTTAATATGCTTAGTGGGATAGGCCTAGGAAATGGGGAATGGGACTAAATGGATATTTAATGTAAATGGAAAAATTTTAATGGATTATAGCATGATATAGATTCCCAAGTTCTTTTTTATGGTTATGTGGTTTCCATGATTGTTGGTTGTGTTTGTTTGTGATATGGTATGTGTGTAGTGAATGGATAAATAAGTATATGCACATGGATTCATAGTGTGGGGTATTGACATGAGGCTCTACACCCATAGGTCGAGTAAAACAGAGGCTCTAAAATCCACCCCATCATGCACGGGTTAGGGAAGGGGATAGAGTTATATTCCCCTTAAGGTTTAATTGGATGAGACCACTTAGACCGAGTCTTCAAGGTGAGTGTGTTTTATATGTTGTGATATGATTATCCCTAGTGAGATAGGGAACTTGTCGTATTCCCCTTTTGTATTGAGAATTGATGAATATTCCTAATCCATTGAACATGATATGAAAATGAATTAAGTGAAGGAAATGGTATAGGTAATGAAGTTGGAAATAAATTTAGAATGGTTTAACACCTTGTCAGCTAATAGCACTCAAGTTACCTTTTTTCATCTTATCTTTTATTTTATATTTCATGCACTATATTTTTAGAGTGGATATTTTGTAGACATTATTTGTGGTGGACTACTATGTTATACTCACACCCTGCTCGGCCCACCGTTGGGTACCCAAGAAGTCATTATTCTTATAGGTTTAGATAAGTGTAAAGGTACCATGCTAGGAAGATGATTCAGGCTTAGGATGGGCATGGATGAGGTTCTGGACATGGAGTTAAGACCATTTTGGGGATTCTATTGTTGTCTTTATTTTTTGGTTTCCTTCACTTTTGGCACTGTTAACATGACCCGACATATTTATTGTTTGTTTTTGGTTTTTACCTAGATTTGGGATATTCTTGGTTATGCATTTTTATTTGATAATTTCATACTTTCTCTTCTATTTATATTGTTAACTATGGTGTATTACTCTAGTAAGAGTGTATAGTCTCCCCAGGTGACTTATTAGACTCTCACTGCTAATCATAAACCTCTAGCATATGGGGAGGTGCGCTTGAGTTCATGTGGAGACCCAGATCGGGGCACCAATTTAGTGTCTCTCAAGTCATGGATGTTACAATTTCTATAAATTTTCACTTATTTTTTTCAAGAATTCCTTGAATAACCCTCTTATTTCTATTACTTAGGTTACTGAACTTGTATCGGTACATAGAATGTAATGTTTAACTGCTACCTTTATTCACTAGAATGGAGACCTATATTTGAGTGTGTTAATATTATTATGAAATAAAACTAAGGATATATGAAATAATTTTTTTTTGGAGTAGGCTTCACTGATTATATTAACAACTCATTTCTAGATTATTGAGGATTTAATATGTATTTATCAAATATACAAGGAGATAAACATTTTATTTTAGTCGTGCATTATTATATAAATATATATTTTCTTATAATATAGATAGTTGGTGATATATGGATAAATTTTGGATCAAATTACATAGGAACACACCTCAATATTTTAAGGGTTTATAGGATTTTTTTGATTTTGTAATTATTAATCATTCCATGGATGGGAGAATAAAATTTCCATATCCTAAATGTAAACCAAAAACATGGTTGAATATATATGAAGTTTATGAAAATGTGATATTAAATCAATTCCCATATCTATATGTTTATTATATTTTTCATGGAGAATCAAACATTATGGAAATCATGAACTCTTACGCCAATCAACAGAATAAACATATTATTTACCCAATAGTGCAGAATGAAATTTAGAACATAATAAATGAATCTTTTAGTGTTATAGGGAAGAATCATCAACATAAAAATAGTTAAGTGAAAACAATTAATGTTTGTATAGATATTAACTTGAAAATGATGTTTTTGGAACTTTGGTATAACTAGATAAAGATTGTAATATATTAGTGGATCTTATTCCCAATGTTATAGAGTTTACTACAAGAGAAAGATTTATTGATTAGACAAATGAATTTCATGAATTGGTTGATGATGGAAATCAAGAGTAATATGGAGGATGGATTGAGTACTCAAAACTTTATTTTATATTGAAGTTTTACCATATCAAGTTCATATGTAAATTAACAAATAAATAAATGTCCATGATATTGGAATTGTTTCATGATGTGTTTCCTAAAGTTAAAATCCTTGATTATTTTTATGACATAAAGAAATTTTTTACTAATATTGGGATTAATTATAAATAAAATAAATGATTTTCCCAAATATTATATGCTATATTTGGGATAGGATTCAAGTAGACAAGAGTTAAAAATATGTTCAACTTCTAAATGTAATTCAATAAGTAATGTTGAATGTTTGAATCAATATAATAATATAAGGAATAAAAAAAATGAATACTCCTACAAAGGTTTAATGTTAATTCCATTTAAAACTCAGATTTCAAAAATTATTCATGTCATATAAAACTGTTGAGCACATGAAGTGGAACACAATAGAAAATAACAATAATGAGTTAATTAAAAATCCAAGAGATAAAAAATAATTGAAAACGTTTGATTAATTACATTAATATTTCCCATCTAGTACTTGGAACATGATATTGGTATTAGATACTAATGGATTCAACCCTTTTGGGATTTTGGGTATAGTTGTATATTTTTCAGTTTTTTGGTCTATTTTAATATAACTCCATGGATGTGTATATTGTAAACATCCTTAATTATTTCAATGATTACTCCTAGAAAAAAGTTTCCTAGAAACAACATTGATGTATAATTATTTACTCTCATTGAATAATTTCAGGTATTTTGGAACAAAAGTATTGAAACAAATGATTTATCTACTATAATAATGTATAAAATTAATTCTTATCTAATGTTGACCATTAGTGACTTCCTAGATATTAGAACTTATCTAGTTTAAAAGCTTAAACTATTTTATTTTTTCTATTTTGTAACTTTGACTTTGATCTTTAATAACAGCCTTACAGTAAAAAAAGTTTGATTCTTGTGTCATAAAATACTTCTTTATGTATCTCGTAGATTTTTGTTAAACAAGAAAAGGTTAAATAAATAAATTAATCACATAACACCATTAATGTCACTCACTTGTTCAGAAATACTGGAACTAGAAAATAAAAAAAATGAGAATTTTGGAAGGTCCATCATCTGAATGACATTAGAAAATGAGTTAAAAGTACATCATCAGTTTAATTTAGAGCATAAAAATTAAAGTAAAAAGGTATATTTATCAATATTCTATATTGATAATTTAATTTTATGCATCATAATCTCGATTCCAAGAATATTGAGAAGAATGATTGCGATTAATTGATTTTTACATTACTTAATTAGAATGAGAATTCAAATGACCATCTTAACACTCAAAAGGACTTAAAATCAATGAATATAAATTGTGAAATATGACCATATGTGAATTGAAAGTATACTGCAGTAGTTTATAAAGTATATTCCTTTAAATATTAAAACATGTCAAAGCAATAAAGGGGTATTCAAGTAACATTTCAATATATATTTACAAAAATCATCATAGGTTATATGGATCTAAAATTCATGATTCACATATTTTAATAGAGCAGTTACTATATTTGGAATTGTGTACCTTATTAATTAAAAAGGTAAATATATTTGTAATATATTTTTTCACATTATTGAAACAATTTTTTAGAAAATTATATAACAAATTGATCTTGAAAATATTTTGGAAGGAATTATACTGAAATTTTTTCATATTGAGATGATATTTCCCCCATAATTTTTTACTATTATGAAGAATTTAACAATAAATTTGGTCAATGAAACTAAATAAGGAGGCCTCATACTTTTATCGATGGATGAATCCAATTGAAAGGTAATTTATTTATATGTTTTTATTATTAAGTAAACCATTCTTTACAATTCATTACATACATATGTAATTATGTTTCATTCATTTTTTTATAGATACCTCATTCATTTGAAATCATATATGAAAAACAAATCCCACCTAGAAGGTTCTATTTCAAAATGGTTACCAGGAAGAGGAGTGTATCAACTTTTGTTCTAGGTAATTAAATAATATCAAGACAATATTTAATTAATTTTGTCATGTTGATGATATTTCAACTAAATTTCAAACTAATAATAAATCAAAAATCTTTCCAACTAATGGCCAATCCAGTTGGGAGGACCACAAATTTTACAATAACACAACTAGAATTATTACATGCACATAGATATATTTTTATAAAATAGAGAATTTAAATATCCATTAATCAAAGAACTAATGATATAAATTAATATATTTATGATAATTTAAACAAGAAATGAGACAAATATAATAAAATATATTAATAAAGAACTAGTATAATGGTTTTTATATCTTGTAAGTTCATAAATACTATAAGTTATATATAATTGATTGAAATATATATTATGTAAATTTATTAATTTATATTAATTTTTATAGAACATGAATATTAATATTCCACCTGAAGTATCAGATGATTTGATGTTTTCGACCTGGTTCCTTTAAAGAATACTAGAAACTTAAATGCTTACAATGTGAATGGTTCAAATTTTAGACAGTTGCTTAGAAATAAAGTTGAAAAACATAGAATATCAGTATATTTACCATCACCAAATAAGGATGTTATAAAAATTTGACTGATATTATCAAATTAAACTACCACAAAATTTTGTAGTTGTTTTATTCAAATTCAAGTGGGTTAATATAATAGAGGTATTAAAATATATTCCTTAAAATTTAATTCTATAAACTTCTCTCACTTGATGGATATTGGTAAACATGAAGAACATGATCTGTATATCTTTATATAATAAGAAAAAATAGAATATTATATATAATATGTAGTGGATGGAGGGTGGAATGTAGTTTTACACAGTAAATGAACTAACTTTTACGATATGAATGATGAATTAGAAGATTTAAATTTTGACATTTAATCACATTAGCAACAAGATATTGACTTATTTTTTCATTATGATATTGAGAATATTGTTCTTTCAGGGGAGGATGAAGTGGAATAAGTAACTATGGATCATGATAACGATATGACCATTGAATTATAAAATTATTGTATGTGTATTAATTAGATAAAATTTTAATTAATTATGTATTATATTATTTATTTTCAATATTACACATATATTATCACATTTAAATTTATTTTTATGCATTAAGTGTTTTATTTTAAAACATTAACTGTTTTACTTGTTTTAATATATATGTTCTAAAATTGACTCTAATTGTTTTAATGATAGGAATGTGTAGTAAAAAATGTTCCTGTGTCAATAGTCGATTAATGATAGATGATCTACCCATCATCCAATAATCGTCGACTTTGCTAGTTGATACCTCAAATGTTGTATCTACCATGCAATTTAACTCGAAGGGAAATCATTTTTATGACAAAATATCATGATCAATGTGACATAATCTCGGAACAATGGAGTTTTATGAAAATTTGAGATGTGAAGGTCATCTATATACAAAATACATTAGTTAAATTATATCAAAATATGATTGGAATGTCCCTTATCAGATTATTTTTATGGTTGGAAAGATTCAGCAGGTAAATTTTTCAATTTCATAATCATTTTGAAAACTAATTTTTATTAATTTAATTTTATATATATAATTTTTTAAAAAATTTAATAAATTATAGTGAAAACTAAAAAAAATCAGGGAGTGGATATGGAGTTAATCATTGCTTATTAGAAGGTAGTTTCAATAAGGATTGATTTCAAACTTCATGTTAGTGATGTTTTTGATAACTAAAATGAGAAGTTATAAATTATTTTGTTTGATTAAATATAATATTTTATTGTTTTACTTCTTATTAGAGGTATATAGATCTAATTTGGCCAATCCTATTCAATTAAATTCAGATCAAGTTGGGTTGTGTACGGATACATAGGTTCTATTTATGTTATTTTATCTTTATTTAGTTTTTTTAGTTTTGTTATTTTGATTTGTTATGATATTAGTCAAGTAATTTTAGTTAAATTAATTTTAGGATAAGTTATTATGGGTCTATTAAATTTAACAAACAATGTCTCTGTTGGTTTTTCCTTTATCCCTGATAATTTGTTTTTTGTCAAGTCAGGCCCATTCAGGTTGATTCAATTTAATTTGGTTCAGGATGGTTTTGGTCAAGGACATTAAATTTTATTCAATCTAATTCAATTTCATATAATTTCATTCCTTTTTTACTGATTCGAGCCTGATTTGGTTGGTTTGGGTTGGATTAGTTTGATTTGGATCAGATCAATTTGGATTGGTTTGGTTTATTTTGGTTGGTTTCACTTAATTTGGATTAGTTAGAGTCAAATATTTTTTGAGATATCTTATATATTTTAATTCATTTTAATTTTATATTTCTCATTTCATTTTAGTTAATTTCTGTTCGTTGTTTTTTGGGATAACTAAGAATAAGAAAATTAGGTTTTGTTTGATTCAATTTGTTTCATTTGTTTCATTTTTTATATAGGTTGGGTTAATTTGGTTTAATTCACTTCAATTTAGGATATTTTAGGTTTATTTTTTTATTATTTTTTATGCTTCTCTTAGTTTAGTCTAGTTCAATCCAGTTTCAATCCACATAGTTCAGTTTAGTTTATTTTATCATGGTTCAATTTTATTAAGTTTTATTTAATTTTTCCAAGTTTATTTTATTTGGATATTTTTGGTTTGAATCATTTTGGTTCATGTTAAGTTTTCTTGATTCTATTTTTCTTATTTTATGTTAGACCAAGTTTTTTTGTTTCATTTTAGGTTAGTTTATGTCAATTAAAATTGATTTTGTTCAATTTGGTTTTATTTGGTTCATATTAGTATGATTTATTTTCATGTTGATTTGGTTGTATCCCTATTGGTTTCAATCATCTTGATTTGTTTCACTCCTAAAGTGTTCAATTTAGTTTAGTCAATTCAATTTTATTTTATTTTATTCAGTTTGGTTTGGTTTCCTTTAGTTTGAAGTGATTTGTGGTTGCTACTTTCATATAAATGTAGTTTGGTTATTTGGTTACATTTATATTTAGCTCATTCCTGATTTTTAGTGGTTTATTTTATATCATTTTTTTCAATTGTATATTCTCATAGTAGTTTTGACCATCACTAATTAATTTCCATTATTTTATAGTAGTTTAAACTATCATGTAATGCAATGAAAAAATGAAAAAATGAAACCACAGTGAGATATAAGAAAAACACTTCTAAATATTTGTGTTGTAACTCTTTTATAATATCATAGTGTAATTCCAAAACCCACCATTAAATACATCACTACACCTTATTTCATGGTGGTTTATAATAACTATCATGAAATAATTTTACGGTATCTTAAATCGTAGATAAACACACACAAAAACAGCACTAGTTACTCTTTTTCCTGTAGTGACAACTCAATTTTCACCTCCTGGACAATCACATAAATAGAAAAATAATAATCCAATCCATAGTGATTCTTCATACATTTTAATACATTAAAAATTTCTATGTATTCCTCAATTTTAAAAGTGAGTTTTCCTTGGGTCACATCATTCAGGGAACCTCTAGTAGGAAAAAATGGTATTCCCATGATATAAAGAACATATTTATCACATTCTATGTCTAATACCAACAAATCGATTAGAAGGATAACCTTCCCAACCCTTACCAATAAGTCCTCAATCACACTAGTTAGATAAGTGAGTGGTCTAGTATTTAGTTACAATGTCACTATTATGGGATTAAGCTCTCCAATTACTCATTCCTTATAAACTACTAAAGGAATCAAGTTGATGCAGATCTTGAATATATATAATATATTAATATTACCTTACCTTTAATATTAAAAGTAATATTTATGTTTCTTGGGTTATTTGGTTTTTTAGGTATATTATTTTGAATCATAGTATAACACTCTCTTTAATGAGATTCACAGTTACAGACTCCTCTAGCATTTTTTATTAGATATTATGTTATTTAAAAATTGGGTATAGAATTGAATCTTGGAAAGTGTTTTTGTAAATGGAATATCAATAATGATCTTCTAAAATATTTGAATTAACATTTTGAAAAACTAATCTTTGTGTTTGTGTATTTCTCTATCTCTTTTAGGGAATGGAGTAGGTGTTTCATAAGACTTGACATCACTATCATCTATCTTAATCATTACTCTCCCATAATATATTTCCCTTATTTTCTTCATTTTATCTACCAATTTAGATTCATGTTTCTCTTTCTACTCCACAATATTATTTTTCTTCTCAATGTGAATAACATCCTTATCTAGTTTATTTCCCCTTATTGGTTATACAATATACTTTACATCTCTCCTTTTGATAGTTTTTTCACCCCTTTTTGTAACTTCTATACATCCCTCTCTTGGATGTGCCTCAGTGGTGCTAGGAAATTTAAATTTTTATCTTATTATATTTTTTTGAGAAAATTTCCTAACTTTTATTTCCAGGTTATTTATATTATCCTAGATCTCATTTATCAGCTGATCAATTCTTGTGAAATTTGAATTGGAACTCAAGAAAAAAATCATTCATCTTCAGTTGATACACTTTTATCACTCTTAGTTCTTCCAATATCTTATTTATGATAGTATCATAATTCTTTGTTATAGAATCCTAATTATTATAACCCACTTGGTTGTTCTATATTTATTACTAGGTTTTGGTTACCTAGAAATTCACTTGAGCTTCCTTATTGAAATTCCTATTATCCTTCCAAGATTAATTGGGGTGATTTTTCTATTTTGTATTGTAATTGTATGAAAAAGGATAATTCCTCATAGGTTTTATACCATAGTTTCCTATAAACATTGCTTCCTCTACTTAAGTAAGTGATGTATCTTGATATATCATGTCAAATTCGTATATTGGATAGAACTATGTCCATATATACTATATTAATTACATTATTCCAAAATTTATTGGTTATTTGATACAAGTCCATGAATTTGTCTCCATAAATTTGTTATTTGAGTATTCACATCATCCTTTATTATCACTTCATTAATAGTGACTATTAATCCTCTTATTTATTTTTATTAAGAATTGGTAGAAAGCATATTATAAAGACTCTTGAGTTTGTTTTTTATCTTGAATCTATAGTAACCTATTGATATTGTTTCAACTAATGTTTATCCCTTCCATTCAACACATAATTGAAGAATTGAATCAAATGTGAGTTTAAATTTTTGATGTGGAAATTATTGTCAGTAGTCCTTTAATCTCTCACATACCTCATAGATAACTTTTTTATATTTCTAGAAAAAAGTAGATAGTCTGGTCCTTAAGTACATTGTTCCATGTGTAAGATAGAATCAACTTATAAAGGAATTGTAAGTCTCCTCTAAATTTCTGAATGAATCATTTTTTTGTTGTAATAACTATATACCAACTTTCCTCTTAAGATAGTAGAGGATGAATCAAATATTTATCTCATCTTTGCATACTTTAATGAGTGGGAAGTATTAAATATAGGAAAAAAACTCCTTTATGAAATCCAAATCATCCTCTAAAGGAAATCCATCGAAGACTAGTAAATTTTTCAAGTAATGATTCCTTATATCATAGTTCCTTGCATTCTATATTGGTGTAATTCATGAGGGGTTTTTAAAAACTCAAGAAACTTATAGACCCTTAATCCTTGGTGGTCTATGATTATTATAGATGACTTTATCCTTAAAATGTTTCTATCTTATATTGTAATGTATCATAGGTAAGTTATCTGCATCCATATCATTTGTTGTCTTATCTATACTCATGTGGAGGTGCCTTTCAATATCAGGAATCATAGGCAATAGGTCTGTACTCAAACTCCTAGTATAAATATGCCTTGAAAATAACATAGTTTAATCTATTAACATTTATTAATGTATAATCATATCCAATTTTTGAATTTTTTTAGTGTTACTTAAGAATTAGATGGGAACATCCATCCCCAAAAATGATTCCAAATTTTCTTGATGATTAACCATGTAGTGTTAACTACATAGCCTCATAGTAAGTGCATAAGGTCATGAAACACATTAAATATAGTTTCCCCATGTTATATACACAAGGATTATAAGTTCAATTCACCAATTAATTCTATCATATTGGGTGTGATAGGAGAAGAATTGGTGTGTGTGTGTGTGTGTAGAGTATAAAAATATGAATAAGTATCACATAAACAAATTGAAGCAAGAATACAAGTATATGAGCATATAATCAATGTATTTAAATTTTTTAAGAATAAAATGATAGAATAGTGGGGTTTTCAGGATTGGATTTTTTTTCTATGTTTCTTATGCATGAATTCCATGGTTCTTATCTATAACACTCACATATACTTTCAAATTACTCTCTCAAGTTACTCTTATACCTCTTAGTAAAATCATGGGTCCTTGTAAGGTTTTAAGTGCTAATTGTACTTAAAGAATTAAGCTCTTTATGTCTAAGATTAATGTGTGCCTTTTTTCTTAGGAAACTCTCATTCATTAGAGGTTTAAGACCCTACTTCATGTGCATAATATTAGATTTTAATGCTTGTTTCTTTAATATTTACCCTAATATCATCTAATAGTTGATAAATCTAGAAAAACAATTAAATATATAATAACATATATAGATATAATTCAATTCATTCAATATTAACCAATATTCCTTAACTACATCATACCCAAACCCCACTAGGTGTTTATCCACACATAATCATGCTATACAATAAAAAAAAGATAAGAATAAGTTTCTATAGTTATGATAATTAGTGTAGCTTCTCCAAATGGATAAATATCCAAGGCCCTAAATCAACTTCTCCCACTCCAAATGATCCAAAACCAAACTCAAACTCCTTATTCCTCTCTTTACTCCGTGAATATGATATAACTATGTAATTATTATCACCTTCTTTAATCATTCCATGTGGACATTTAGTATCAAGAAAATTTTATACAGATAATATTTTAAATTATCTTTTGTGATGCTCCACTCCTCTTTCAGATGTATATTTTATTCTATTATCTTAATAATTGATTTCATATATCTATTTGATCAAGAATTTCCTGAATTTGTTAGATAGTTTTTTATGAAGATTATTTTATCCCCTATAACCCATAAATGTTCTCCACATGTCATCTATATTGATCAATATCCCCCAATTATTGATCTCCCTTCCTTCTTCCTTAAGTGTTTGGAGTAGTTTTCCAATGATTTGACGTCACACAAACACTTCTAGTGCACATATAATACGTCACTAGTGGCTTGTATCCAAATATAAAATGAGAGATCTAAGAATTTGTTTGAGTAAATATAGCTTGTGTTGTAGCTCAACATTATATTATCTTGGAAATATAGTCTCACATCAATGTTCTCAGGGACACATTAGAGGGTTAAAATATCCTGTGTTACTACTTGATATTGTGTTGGAGTAAAAAAATATCCTCTTGGAATGAAACAATTTGAGTTGGTGTGAGAATATCATGAGTATGTGATGTGGATAATATTGGGTGGGAAAGATAGCCTCAAAATATTGACTTTTTAGACTCCCAGAAATAGAGAATCATAATGAATATGGAGTTACCTTGAATTCATATCTTGTATTGGACCCTCACACTATGTTAGATCACCAGAATACTCCATAACGGATTTTTTAGGATAATTTTGGATGTAATGGCACTACAAGTGTTTCCCCCACACCATGTTGGAGCTAGTGTATTCTTGGTAAGTGGATGTAGTGTCTACTAATGAGAAAACATAGCCTTGTAGTGATGAATATTGGATTACATTCAGCACTAATGTACACTTAAGTTTAAATGATGGAATTTATTGGCCTTGATGAACTCTTAAGATCCTCCCCACAATATTTCATTAGCATTTAAAAATCTCATAGTTTTCTATAGCAATATGTTGGTGCATTTATGCCTTCTCAGGTAATGAGCTAAGCCTATGTTGGTAGTAGGTTGTATCCTCAACCCTAAATTGTTACTCATACATAGTTTTTTTCCCTGAATCAAAGCTCTTCTAAAATTAATGATTTATCTAAAATACACCAAAATTAAAATAAATACTTAAATAAATAATAATTCATTCATTAATTTTTAATATCCTTCATATTTTTTTTTGTTTTAAAAAAGTTTTTTTGTATACAACTAATTTTTTGTAAAATTATTTTTTTTATAAAATAGGTGATAGTTTTTAAATGAGTTTTTTGAGTTTCTAGAAAAGAATAAAGTTCTGTAGTCCAAAAGTTATGAAAGTTGGGAATTTTTTGAACTTTTCAAAATAAATTAGATGATACTAAATATATTATTCAATGTTACTAAACATCATAAAATGATTTTATGATCTATGTTTTATAAGTAAGGAGTTTTGTAGTTTTCCAAACATAGATATCCTGAATGGAGGGTTTTGGATGCATCTCCGGATGTAGTTACTAGATAGAACCATGACAGAAGATGCTCTGTACAAAGTTGAAAGACCCATAATCAGATTTCCAGACACATTTCTCAAGACTGAGAAATTTCAAGAAAGTCGGAAGTTTTAAGTTACTTAAGATCAATAGATTAAAAACTTACTTCTCATCATAAAAACCCTTTCGATAAAAATTTCGGAAGAAATAATTGTGTGAAAGTATGAGCTTTTTAAAATTTATGAGTTTGTAAAAAATATAAGAAGATGAAGATATTGGTTTTAAATCATGCTGATAAGGAATAGGTTCTTATAAGAAACTTCAATATTGAAGAATTACTTATTAGACATATCTGATTAGACTAATGTAGTGGACTGGCCTAACTAGACTGTTGATATCAGATCAAATAGATAAGAATCACATGACATAATTCATTAGACAATGAATTTGAATGAATCTATGATTTTTTTTCTGAGTTTTCTCAGTTTTTCAAAATGAATATGAAATTTAAAGTGAATAAATTAATCATATTTTAATATTTTATCAAAGAAAAATGTGGAGATAAAGTTTTTAATCAGACACAGTTCTTCAAAAAAATAAGATCAAAAGTAGTATTACTTAGTGACTGGATGAAGTTCAGCAAACAGAGTCTTCAGATAGAGAATAAGTCATATTGATTGAAGTTTCTACCAAAAAGTGATGGATTAGACAACTGAAGAATTTATAAGTTGCAATAATGTATTCAACTATCTTCAGTAAGTTTGTAGGAACAGAAATAAGAAAGATATGAGTTTCTAGATAGACATATTATATGATGTTTGAAGATCATAGTTTTTTAATAGTTTGTATAAAGTTTGAATTATTATAAAGTTATCAAGTTTAAACTAATAAATAGAGACCATACTGAAATAATGTTTTGCAGTTTGGTAGGTTAAGAAAACTAACAAGATGAATAGATTTATGGATAGAGTTCTGAATAGTGAAGTTTCAGAAAATCAATTTTCAGACAGAAATTTTGGTAGAACTATGTAAAGTTATAATTTGAGTTAAGTTTATAATTTTAAAATTATAAAGAATTCAAGAAGATTCAATAAGACTCCAAAATATCTGAGAAGTTTTGATAAGAACTCAAATGATGTTAAAATATCTGATAAATTTATATTTATGAATTTGGGTGAGTGGTAAAACATCTCAGGTTTTCTGCCTTTTTTATTTCTGTATCACCTATAAATAGAGATGAAAAGTACACAGTACTTGACACTGTTAACCTATGCATAAAAGTAGAAATGATACAGATTTGATGTCAGGATTGAGTTTCCAACCAAATTTTTAGCTTTGTATCTAAGAATAGTTCTTAAATAAGGGATTCAATTAGAAGATCAAATAGACAAAAAGTTTATAAGACTAGAATGTGGAGAGAAAAAAAGTAAATATCTAGTAGATTTTGAAGCAGATGTTTGTGAAGCACTGGGTTTTACAAAATTATACATAATAGAATTTTGTTTCAAGTGAATTTTGAGAAAAGGTGAAACAAAAGGAAGCTACCAGACCTAGGAACACTGGACAGAGATTATCGAACAGATAAATTAGATAGAGGGAATATCAAACTGAGATTTAGGATAGACCCCATGGGGATTAGTTTGATCAAACTAACATCTTTATGTGGATAAAATTTTTTAAGCGATATTTTTAAACTAACAGGAGTCTATATAATCATTCCTATCATGAGATAAATGGTTTCAAATGGGATTTGACACAAAATTTTTATTCACCTCTTCATTATAATGAATTTCTATATACCCATGGGAGTGGCTATGAAAAGGATGTAGGTTCTCACAATGAGGTCAAACCATGTAAATATTGTGCAACTTATTTAATTTTCTATATTTTCAGGCATTTTAGTTTACTAAAATTTGATAAGAAAAAAACTCTAACCATATTCTTAAGTTAAGTTTCTTAAAGTTGATATTTGAAAAAAAATTATCCCAAACTCAACCCCCCCACCTTCTCAATGATTCAACAATCCTTAG
This sequence comes from Viscum album, assembly GCA_963277665.1. Classification (NCBI taxonomy): domain Eukaryota; kingdom Viridiplantae; phylum Streptophyta; class Magnoliopsida; order Santalales; family Viscaceae; genus Viscum; species Viscum album. The sequence continues at coordinate 1,495,495,785 of OY728155.1, read as the reverse complement.
GATCATCAAGTGGTATCAGAGGGAAGGTTCCCTAGTTGAATCCTTATCATGGATAATAAAAATATTTTCAATAGTATAATAATTCCTACATTTTATAGAGAAAATTATAATGGATGAAAAAATAGAATGATTCCTTATTTTCTATCACTTATCTTGGAATTTATCGATACTGCTACAATTGAGTTTCCACCCATTGATAAATATTTCTATATGAATTTTGATAACAAGAGAAACATTAAAGTTGATGGAAAATCAATAAATTCTATTCTTATGTCTCTGTTAAAAAATGTTTAAATAAAGGTGATGGTTAAAAAATAGTAAATATTATGTGGGACAAGCCCAAAATTATTTTAGAAGGAAATAATAAAGTAAAGGAAATGATTATATAAATCTAGTGTAGAAAGTTTTAATATATAAAAATTATATACAAATTAACTATTGATTAGTACTTACACAAAGTGAATGAAGTTGTTTAAAACATCAGAGGTTTCATATATGTCTTGGAAGATTATATAACTATTAAGAAACTCAGGAGAAACTTTCTAGACAATTTTTATTATAAAATCTCTAATTTATACGATTAAAAATATTTATCAATTGATGTGTTTCATAATATTCTTGTTTTCTATTAAATGAGAAAATATATATCATTAAAAAATAATATAGAAGATGAAATGGATTTTGAAGTTATAAGAAAGATTAAAATTCAAGATAATGAAGATATTGATCATTAAGATTCTAAAGATAAGGAGGATGATGAGTTGAATGAAAAAAATCATGTATCTTATCTTTAAGAATTAGTGAATAAGAAGAAGAAAGTATGGAGTAAAATATCCTATTAAATGTTTTGATTATGGTGGAATTGAGAATTTTTCTATGAATTTACCCAACAAGAAATATAATAAATATAATAACAGTTCTGAAGAAAAACCTCAATAGAAGAAGTTTGATAAAACTCTCAAGAAATAAATTAAGTACACAGAAGGAAATAATAAGTTCACTGGAAATAGAAGAAACATGATAAATAAGAAAGTCAAATATAAATTAGATGAGGTTGATTCATAAGAAGATGAATGTTTCAAAAGAGTCAAAACCTTTTTTTGAAAATTTTGAGAAAAAAGAATATTCATAAAATAGTAAATAATAAGTAGGAGGTGAAGAATCTTATAGATAGTATCAACTCATATTAGAATGTGTTTCAAGTATTCATAAAAAAAACTCTCAAGAAGAAATAAAAATGATAAATAAATATAGTGGAAAAGTGATTAAATGAACAAAAATATATTTCTAAGTAGGAATAAGAATACATATAGGAGATCTTAGGCTACAAATTAAGAATTAATTAATATGGAAAGATTATTGAATCCCTTAGTAAGAAGTTAAGAAACATAAAGTTAATGAAACTCAGTCAAAACTCCTTGAGTATGAAAGGTCCTTAAGAAAGTTTAATGAAAACTTCAAAAAGGCTTTAAAAGTAAAATCCAAATAATCCAAAGATGAAGAAATAGAACACTCCAAAAATTAGGTGAAATATCCACCTTTCAAAAATAAAGTTTTATTTTATTTTTCTAATATTTTGATGTTAAGAAAAGTTTTGGGAAAACTTGGGTTTATAAGGGTTGTGAAAAATATTTTAAATTCCCAAAAGTTGAAAATTACTTAAGTAGGAAATATAGTATACCCCCAGAGAATGTTAGAGCATAAAGAAGTTATAAAAATAAAAAAAATATACAGAGAAAGATCATACATCTATAGAAAACCAAGATTTTATTGTTTTTTCTAGTGTTATGGAATTTTTGGGAATATGGTGTATAACTGTTGGCATAATTTTTCACTTCCTCAAAGAAGGTATGAATAAAGGGGAATCAATGGTGGAAGAAAAATGAGTAACATTTCTAACATAGAAAGTAATAAAAGTGAAATCCCAAGACATTCGAAAATTCAAAAGGAAAAAAGTGAATATATGAAAAACGTATGTGGAATATGTGACTAGGTTTTAAATCATGCTTAAGAGTGTATTGAAACTCTTCTAGGGAAAAGTACTTATGATGGAAAATAAAAGTAAGAACGAAAGAATAAATTTAAGGAAATAGATTTTGTTGTTGAGATATCCTTAAATGAAACTAAAAGGAACAAACCATGAATTATTAATATTGGTGATTATTCACACATTATGGGAGATTTGAAAATATTGAAAGATGTTGAAAATTGATATGGAGGAGCAATTTCCTTTGAGATTGATATTTCTATAAAAATTAGAGGAATTGTAACAGCTGATATTGTAGCAGAAAAGTTGAATCATAAGGAGGTTCTATTTTTCAATGGTTAAAAACACAACTTACTTAGTGTAAGTCAAATTTATGATGATTGGAAATGAGTGATATTTAAAAAAGATTTGTGTATCATCAAAAGTGTGAAAGATTGAAATATTCTAACTAAAGGAGAAAGAACTGGTGGAAATATTTTCCAGATAGGTGAACATTGTAACTCCTTTTATCTAATTGAAAAATATGGGAATAAACTATGGAATCGTAGACTTGGGAATCATGGATATAAAATTATGAACAAACATTATTAATTTGACTTCATTCAAAATTTTCCAACATTGAAAAGAACAGAATATGATGTTTTAATAACTTGTTAGAAAGGGAAAATTACTTGTAAAATTCATAAGAAAGTAGAGATTCAGTACACCAGACCTCTTGAACTTATTTATTAAGATCTTTGTAGACCAATGAGGCATCAATATACAAAAGGATATTTTTACTTTATCACTTTTATTTATGATTTCAATCAGATGAACAACATCATTTTTATGAAACATAAGTCAAAGGTTGTATAAATGTTCAGATTTTTCTGAAGAGATTTTGAGATATAAATGAGGGTTTGTATAAAGAATTTGAGAATAGATAATGGTTCAGAGTTCATATACAATGATTTTGAATCTTATTTGAAAAATAATGGAATCAAACATCATTATAGTACTTCATATACCCCATATAAAAATGGATTAATGGAAAGAAAAATATGAGATTTTTGGAAATGGGAAAAAGTAATTTAGAAAAATACAATCTTTAAAAGTTATAATGAATAGAAATAATTAGCACTATTTTAAAAGTGAAAAATAGATATTTGATATTATATAATCAAACAATAATTCCTATTAAATATGTTATAACAAAAAACCTTTAGTGAAATATTTAAAGGTTTTGGGATGTCCCTATTTACCAAATAAATTCAGATCTTGAAAATTTTGATAAAAATAATGAGGAGGTAACTTTCATGGGATTTTAAAACAATGGAAGAAATCATAATTATTAGAACTAATTATTGAAAAATTTGGTATATTCCTATGATGTGAATGTTATTGAAAATCCCAATTCCCTAATAAAGGGTGTTAAAAATGTTGAGGAAGAAAAACTAATGATTTCCAATGAAAGTTAAAGTGATCCAAAATTGATATATCAAGACTCAAACAAATCATGTGATGAGTAAAGTGAAGCTAGAATATAAACTTTGAAATTTAATTCCTTATATAATTAGGCTGAAACTGAAAATATACTTGGAAATAAAAAATATATAATTCAGACTAGAAGAAGGTTGAGATTATAAAATCATACAAAAATAATTCCATAGATTGTACCAGAATCAGTTTTTGAAGTAGTAAAACACAAAAAATGGTTGAATGTAATTAATTAAGAGTTAAGTCAAATTATTAAAAATGAATCATGGGAAATTTCTCTATGACCAGTAGATAAAAATTTTATTAGAAAAAATGGGTGTATAAAAAAAGTATAATGAACATGGAGAGGTTTCAATAAAAAATAAATACGTGTTTGTAAATGTTATGAATAGGTGGAAGGTGTCGACAATGAAGAAACATTCACCCCAGTTGAAAGATTAAAATCCATCATAATTCTCTTATCAGTGGCTTCACATCATTGTTATAAAGTTTATCAGATGGATTTAAAGTTATGTTTCTTAAATGGTGAGATTGATAAAGAAGTTTAAATTGAGAAAAATTGTTGTTTTCTACTTGACAATGATGAAATTATGTTTTGTAAATTGAATAAATCCTTTTATGGGATTAAACAATCACCACGTTCCTGGTACTACAAACTTGATAGTTGTTTGAAAAATTTGAATTTTTTAAAGGAAAAGTTGACAACAATTTTTATGTGAAAGAAGTGGACTCATGCACCATGGATATTAATTATTTATATGGATTATATTATTTATTTAGGGATATAAAAAATGTTTGTAAATAATTTTATGAATAAATGAAGATAAATTTTTAGATGTCAATGTTAGTTTAATTAACTTTCTTCCTAGGTTTACAAGTTTAACAAAAAGAAAAAACATTTTCTTGTCTCAAGAAAAGTATGTAAGATAGTTTTTACAAAAAAAAATCATGTCAAATTATAAAAAACTTTCTACTATAATTTCATTTAGTACAAAGCTAAGTAAAGATTAAACTAGAAAAGTTGTAAATAAAAAAATATTTTCAAAATATGATAGGATGTTTTCTTTACCTTACAACCTCAAGACCTGATATTGTTTATATAGTGACATTATGTTTCATATATCATAGTGGTATGAATGAAAATCATATGTTGGAAGAAAATAGAATTATGTGACGTCTTAAAGGACCAACATCATGTGGGTTGATGTAAAAAGAAGTCATGATAAGAACTTTCATGGTAATACTAATGATTATTGGGCTAGAGATTACAATGATAGAAAATTAAATTTAGGAGGAGCATTTTTATTAGGATAATTTTGTGTAAGTTTTCATAGTAAGAAAAAGTGTTTAGTAACTTTGATCAAAGTGGAATAAATATATGTTGTTGCTACCCGATCTAGTACTCAAATGTTTTGGATGAATGTTCATCTCTAATATTTAAAATTGAAAGTTTGTACACTATTAAAAATACTTTCTGATAATGATAGTGTTATTGGTCTTTCAAAACATCTTTTCAAACACGCAAGATCAAAGAAAAATGGTATTACATTTTATTTATTAAAATATAAAGTTGATGGTGGATATGTTTTGTTGTAATATATTTCAAAAAATTATTAAATTGTAGATATATTTACCAAAGTTATGTCAAAAGATATATTTATTAATTTGAGGCTATAACTTCATGTTCATCCTCTAATAAATATTTCTTAAACATCGTAAGGAGTGCCCCCAACATGCTTTGGATTATGTTGAAAATGGTGAGAATAGGTAAAAATTTATCCTACAGGGGGGAGAAAGTAATTTTCTTACTTAAATTAATTTTAAGCTATAGTTATCATAAAATGGGGGATAGAAATAAAAGTGAGTGAAAAATAAATTGTAGGGCGTATTTATCATAACATGGCCACATATTTTTTTATCACTAAGGGATATAATTCCTTAAAAAACATTACTTTATCCAGTAGTGTGTTTTCCTGACACTCTCTTCTTAGAAACTTTGTGTTTTGGTAAAAGTTAAAAATTTGAGTTTTTTCAAAAATATGTTGTGAAAAATTTTGAGTGTTGAAAAATGATGAGTTGAAAGATTTGTTAATGAGGTTTGTCAAAAAATCTGGATGGGGATATTGAAGCCCCATTATGATTATTTGTTTTAAAAAACTTTTTTTTAAACAAACTTTTTATTAAATAACTATTTTTTTAAAACATGTTAATGTTTTTAAATGAGTTTTTTGAGTTGCTGGAAAAGAAGAAAGTTGTAAATTCTTTAAGTTAGGAATGTTGGGAAGTTATAGAAATTTCTAATCTAAATCAGATAATTTGAAATATGTTATTAAATGTTTTTAAACATTGTGAAATTATTTCATGATCCATGATTTTTTAAGATAGAAGATTTGTAGTTTTCTAGATGTAAATATTTCGTATGCAGAGTTTCATATAAATCTCCTTATGAAATAACCAAACAAAGCTACAATAGAAGATGTTCTACACAATGTTGAAGCTTCTAGAATCAAATTTCTGGAAACATTTCTCTTGACTAATAAATTGAAAGCAATAAGTTTGAAGTTACTAAATATTAATGAAGTAAAAACTTACTGTATATTAGACAAACCCTCTAGATATAAATTTTGAATGAAGTTATTTTTAGAAATCCAGAGTTTTTAAAAATCATTGAGTTCATAAAAATTTGAGAAGATGAAGATGCTAGTTACCAGTCAGGCTGATAATGAAGAGGTTCTTATAATAATCTCTGACCTAGAAACATTTCTTATTATAAAAACCAAGTCAAAATAATGTAGTGTACTGACCATACCAAACTGTTTATATTTGATGGAATAGAGAGGAATCACATGACATAGTTCATCGAACATATAATTTTAAAGAATATATAATGTCATTGTTTCTGAGTTTTTGTAGTTTTAAAAAATGTGTAAGAAATTAAAAGTTTCTCAAGTAATCCGATTTTAATATCTAATGAAATACAAAGGGGGGGATCAAGTGTGCAACTAGATACCATTCGTCAGAAAAACTATATTAGAAGTTGTATTACTAAGTGAATATATGAAGTTGAGAAGAGATGTTCTTTATATATATAATAAATTAGATGTGTTTAAGTTTCTACCAAATAGATATGGAAAATTAAATTGAAGTATTTAGAAGTTTCAACAATGTATTCATCTATCTTTAATTACTTTTGAGGAACATACATGGGCAGGGATGAGTTTACAGATAGATAGGTTGTATAAAGTTTGAAGATTAGAGTTCTATAATAGGCTGTATAAATTTTAAATTCATGTGAAGTTACCAAGTTAGAAGAAATAAAAAATACTGGACTAAATAAAGGTTTTTTAGTTTAGTGGTTTAAGAGAGTTGTTAAGATTAATAGAGTTCCAAACATAGTTCTAGACAGAAAAGTTCTAAACAATCAATTTCCAGACAGAAATTTTGGGGGAATTTTGTAAAGTTCTAATTTGAGTAATGTTGATAATTATCAAACTATAAATAATTAAATAATATCTAAGAATAATATATAATATTTTATAAGGTTTGATAAGTGGTCAACTAAAGTTCAAATATATGATAAATTCATCTTTATAAATTTGGGTGAGAGGGAAAACATCTCAGGTTTCCTACCCTTTCTATTTCTAGAGAACCTATAAATAGAGGTGCAAAGTACATGATACTTGACACTATTAACCCATGCATAAAAGTTGAAATGTCGCAGATTTAATTTTAGATTTTAGTTTTCAACCAAAATTTGAGTTTTTTATTTAAGAAGAGTTTCTAGACATAGGATTCAATCAGAATATTGGACAGATAAAAGTTCATAAGACTGAACAGATGAGAAACAATCAATAAATATGAGACATAGTTTCAAGTAGAAGTTTGTGAGGCACTGAGTTTTTATAAATCAGACAGAATATTATTTTTTTCAAGAATAGTTTGAGGAAAGGTTTAATATATGGAATCCATATAATGCAAGCACACAATACAGAGATTACTGGATGGAGAAATCGGACTGAGGGCATATCGGATTGAGATTCTGGATAGACCCCCTATGTATCAGTTTGATTAAAGTAACACCATTTTGTGGCTCAAATTTTGTAAGAAATATTTGTAAACTGATGTGTTTCAGTATAATCATTATTATTTGGATATAGAAGGTGTCGAATTAGAGTTAACCCAAAGTTGAATTCACTTCTTCATTATAGTGAATTTCCAAAGACCCATGAGAGTGTCTAGGGTAAGGGTGTAGGTTCTCATAATAAGGATGAACCTTGTAAATATTATGTTCCTTGTTTAATTTACTATATTTTTATTATATTGAGTTTACTAAAAGTTTATAATGATGAAAATCTAGCAAGTTACAGGGGTTAAGTTTCTTAAATATTAAATTTGTAAAAATATTATCACTTATTCAACCCCCCCCCCCCCCTCTTAGTGATTCAATGATCCTTAGGATATTAAAATTTTATAAATTATTATCTTATTCCCAAACCTATCAAAATTATATAAAATACCATTTAGTTTAAAAAATAATAGATAAATAGAAAAATTGAACAAAAAATAAAAACAATAACAGATTTGTGAAATGCACTCACTATGTAAAAAAATGATATGAAACATTTTAAATAAGCATTACTAATAAAAGTAAAAAACATTAAAAAATATTTAAAAAGATTAAAAATTATATATAAAAGGAATATAATGATATATGTGACCCTTATTTGATATAAATCACAAAAGTGAACTAAATATACCCAAAATATAACCAAACACTAAGATAACACCATCTAATTATGACTTATAGTGACCTCCACATCCCATCAACACCAAATATCCAACATGAAACTATAAGACACAATTAAAAATGGAGATCATTTATTTTTTGATTGAATCAAGTAAAAAAAATCAATATAAAAACAAAAGTGTGTGTGTAGGGCGTGATAAAGGATCATGATAGGATACCACCAAATATTCTAAATCATTACCTTTATAAGATAACCCATAAATGTTATTTGAAAATAAATTCAAAAAATAAATTTTTATTACCTAGTGATGAAAAATAAATATTTTTTATTTCTATTTAAAACATGTATTCTACACTAAAAACATGATTAAATAATCCAAGAATAAAGTAAAACCGAATTTATTGAGAATAAAAATTATTTTGATCATAAGGAGATTAATAATGAAGAAAACAAAAAAAATTACTTTTACTTTTAAAATAATTGTACTTGTCGAGACATAAATAAATATAAGTAATAAATAAAATATAATACGAAATAGATAATCAATAAACTTAGGTGAAACATGGTGTCGGGACCAGTGTTGAATTTGCTGTCAATGATGTGTCAATATGTGTTTGGTGAGTTGATGGTGAAAAGTGATCATGCTTGGAGAATTGTTATGGATTTATTTTTTGGCATTGGATGTCATTCTTAGAAAATTCTATTAGTAATTGTAGTGATTGATTGGCATGTTCTTTCAATTTCAAAAACATGTTCTTAAGAGATAACATTACATAAATCAATTAGAAGACCATGTAAAAGTTTATTTTCATGAACAGAATAAGAGTAATTAATGAAGACTGTGAAAAATAATTTTTTTCACGACGATATTTTTATGTAATAATTAAAAATATGGCCATAGAATATATATACATATATATATATATACATATATATTTCATGAAGTAAAATTGAGGTGGGATAATAATTATATTCAATAATTAGTATATTACTAGATAATTTGAATGATCCTTTAATAGAAAATAGACCTTCCATTACAATCCCATAAGGGCCAGTACATCAACCACACATGAGGGACTTGAGGTTCAACCCTATGGGAGATACATCCTAAGGATCCTTCATTGAGGTATAGAGGTGAGGGTAGGTTCAAAAAGCCTATAGGACCCAGGGCAGGCCGTACATGGAGGTGTTGGATCCACTCTGTGGGGTGAAACAACAGTGTTGGGGTGGTGTGTGAAGTGAGTTGCAGGTATCAATCCACCACTACCCTATCAAAATCAGAAAGAAGCATGAGTTTTAATAAAATTGAGTGTGATAATGAGGTGAGAACTAATGTGGGACATAGATCATAGCTAGTACTACTCCTCTATAAAAAACATATTCATATAATGTGTGAAGTTGAATGAGTTCGACCTTCACTATCTGATCATTTTATTTGATCATCTTCAAAATCCAGTGTCACCCAAACATTCCAGTTCACCTGAGTATATGGTTGAACCACCGATGATAAAATATAAAGAAACCATTTTCATTTCAAGGCTAAGATACTGATTCAATGATACCATAAATCTCTATTCATGAAATCTTTATATTTCATGTATAGGATAATTTAAGGAAAAATCTTTTACTAAATACAATAAAATATTTAGAAGTCCATTTTATATACCGGATGAGTTTTAAGATTCTATAAAATTATGCATCAACTGATCCATATCACATGCACGTGAGGAGCGAATGGGAACTTACATAAGATAAGGCACCATGTTTTTTTGTGTATATATTTTCATAAATGTTGAATGCTTCGTGTGTTTTTAATATGAATGAATCAACATATTTTTTGGAGTCCTCGACAAAAAATATTTCATCGACCTATTATGGTGAGAAGGAGTGAGTCTCCGAAATAAATAAAGAATAACCAAACTGAGGATAGTTGCTTCCATATTCTGAGAGAGATCATGTGTTTCAAGAAAATAGAGCCACTACAAAATATATATTTTATAAAGAGTAGGAGAGATCCCATGAATATTTTATCTTTCAAAAAGAATAATAGGATCCCATGGGAAGTAAACTTGTGAAAGGAACACTATAACTGTTTCATGAAGAATTGGTTCTATGAATCCATTAAAGATTGCATGATACTCATATGTGTAACCTCATTGATCTACACAAACATACTAATACAATATGAACCAGTGTATACTAACATTATGTTATGTGAATGAGAAAGGGAGATAACATATGAACTTTAAATTCACTATGTGTGTGAGGAATAACTTTCATGTAGAAGAATACTGGCATCCTAATCCATACTTTTTGCACAAAGGGTTAGATTTTTGAAGGCTATGTACTCACTTATGTGAAGTAGATAGTGAATAGTGTATGTGTGTGTACATGCATATGAGTATTATCAGGAATACATGATAATTTGAGAACTATAGAATATATAAAATCAATATAAAGGCATATAAAATAATATGTAAATGTAAAAATTTCATGCACTATACATATTTCATGCATACATGATTTGAGTTGAGATTATAATAAAAAAGAGCAGTGAGTTGTGAAAGATTATTCTTACATAAAATATTTTTGAATAATTTGTGTGCATATCTTGTGCACATCTAAGTGATGTTATTACTTCAACATCAGAAGTAATAATTACCAAAGAATAGTTTTACTAAGGAAACTGATCAACTATAAGTGATGATAATTATTAAGAACGACCAAAAGGTTGTAAAGGTACTTTAACAGGTACATGGTCAAGGGTGAACCAACATGATCATGGAGGAAGATCAATAGATCATGTTACAATGGATCAAGACTTGAAGGAATATTAATTTTTCCAGTTAGATATGAGAGTAGGTGAAGTATTCTAGTATGTTCTAGGAGAAAAAGGAGTCTCTTAGTTTGAGTGAGAGAAAAATAATCCTCCCAGTTGGAGCTTGGAACAAGAGAAGCATCTTGTTTGATTTAGGAGAAGGATAGTGTAGATTCTAGTAAAATTATGGGATGTGGTGTAAAGAGCCTTCTTTTTGGATTTATGATAAAATTTGGTGTGATTATATATCAACCATTTTAATTGATAAAATTATTATAGTAGAGAATCAATGTTGGGGGTATAACCAATATGGAAAGGAGTTGGACTTTTAGTCTAACGTTATAAATATTATGTACCACTCTCACTATTATTAATACTAAACATGAGGTGATATTGAGAGATATCATAGATTGTATCTTTAAACTTAACAAGTTCAAGAGGTTTAATTCCAAAGAAAAGAATTCATAAAAGTAAACCACTCATTCACCCCCTCCCCCTGTGGTCAAAACAACATAGGGCACTAAAAATGGTATTAGATCATAGGTTCCATATAAATATCCAAGAAATTATTTATGAACTATGGAATTTATGAAATGAGTAAGCTTCATAAGATAGATGCTTCTTCCAAGACTTATAAGAACAAAAAGAAATGTCTAATAAGAAAGATGAAGAATAATCCTATAGTAAATTTAGAGACACCACTAATTAAAGATAATCAAATTAGTATAATTTGTGATAATTATTTTGGCTATGATTATTCTGTTGAAGCCTATTAAATATATGGTGATGATGAATCACTTAGTGATCTTCATTCTATATTCAAATAACATTTAAATAATGTTCCCCAAGATATTGTAAATTTTATTTTTAGAGGTATCAATGGACTTCTTTCTAATAAAGAACGGCTATACGAAGAAGTTAAATAACTAGAGGATTCACTAAGTAAGAATTTCATAAAGTAAATAACTCTCACAAACCTGGTAGAACCAGGGAGGAATACATTCTTGATACCTAAGAATAATTGAAAAGTTTTTCATGCGAGAAAGTTGTTTCTAATAGAGTTTTTGTGTATTCTTTCCCGGAATTTGAAAATTTTCCCAAAGTTTATATGGATTTAAAATCTATTAAACAAGAGTGTAATTAAAATAAGGTCAATGATATTAAAAATAATTTACAAGAATCAATAAAAATGTATGAGGAACAAATGAAGAAATTTAAGGGTAATTAGGAAGATAAACTGAGAATTCTTAGGAATTAGAAGAAATCACTCAAAATTAAATGTCAAGAGATAGAGGTGAAATTGAATAATCAAGAATCACTACAAGAAGGTATCCCATAAGCTATAAAAAATTATGTACACATGTAGTTTCAAGTGCTGGCATAGGTTTTAAATCAAACTCTAAGAGAGTATGGATAGTAAAAGATTCTAATAAACCCACCACATTAAGGGTATATGTGAGAAGAAACATGAAGATCTATTCCCCAATAAGTTTCAAAAATAATGGTGGTTCCACTCAAAAGTAGTTATGTTCACCATCAGTGAAATATAAACAGAATACATCATAAATGAAGAGAATAATTCTCATAAGCTATGTTTTGTGTTATTGGAATTTTGGGAACAAAGCATTGGAATGTTGGAATAACATGAAAATTAATGAAAATAACAGAAGTAATAGATTTAGGGGGATAAATATTAAGTTAAGATAATACATGCACCAAAGAAGAAAAATCTATATAAAATGAATTTATCTACGAAGAATATATTTGAGTGCTCTGAATATTTTGGTGATTACTTCAATAAAAGTGGTCACTGTATTGATGTGTGTTGGAACATAACAATCATGCACAAATAATATAATAGATTTAATAGATGGCTAAAAAATGGAAGGAATGTAACAAAATAAGGGGAAAAGTTAGTCTTGAAATGTGAACAAAATAAGAATATTGTTAAAAAATATGTCACCAAAATAAATAATGATATGATCAGAAACCTATCCAAGCTACCAATTTAGACATGGATGCTTAAAATAATTTTTTGAAAGATTTAAGCATGATGGTCACATGGTTGAGAAATTCATAAAAAAACTACTAAGATATATTCCCTATACTGATAAAGGGAAGACATTTCAATAGAAAAATAGTGGTAAGTCATGTGAAGATTCTGAGAATATAGAGATTATTAATAAATAGTGCCTAGTTTTTTGGAAAAATTAACTAAAATTGGATAATAAAATAGAGAAAGCTTAAAAACTTACTAAATCCAAAGGAAACCAAGTGGCTTTAGAATTTGAGGTGGAAAAGATATTCCACACAAATTTAATAAGTAGTTGAATGATATTGGGAGAAAATAATAGCCTGGGTTGAGAGGTAGTTCTCATCCTAAATGTCACTCCTAAAGAATAAGAAGGTAATTCCTTATTCCATAATAAAACAATATGATTTTTTACTAACATGAAATATATTTTAGTAGATGTGTGCATCCCTTGATGGGGAGCATTGATGAGATGAGGCTATTAAATCTTCACCACAAATTGAATGTGGGATTTCTGAACACCTTTATAAGATTGGGAGATGATGTGTCAATCAAACTTTTATCCATCGATCATAATTTTATTAATCATATCAATTAAGGGGGATTGTTTGGTTGAGTAAAATATCAGACAAATGGGTAGATATATCTTTTTCACCTGAAATTTATATTTTTTTAAGTATGTGCGGGATTTAGCATTTTATTGATAAATATAATTACTTACATCCCATTAAATGAGAATTAATACTTACTTAGTATGATTTCAAATGCATGGTATTTTATGGAAAACATATACATCCTTGTTAATATCTCTATTTTTTATACATTAGGTTATCCCACATCGACTTAGATTTTATTAACAAAAGGCTCTTTGCTAAGAGAACACTGTGAGATCTTCCATTACTTAGAAGGGAATATGAAATTTTTATATCAGGGATAAGATCATATTTTTGATAAAAATGATATGATAAGACTCCATTTATAATTTTTATTTAATTTATAATAAGGGGGATAAAGTATGACCATACACATTTACTTTTAAATATGTGAATAGATATTGACAAAAAAATACAATGGGGGGATTGTTGGGCCCAATATTACATTTGTTATCAATGATGTGACAATATATGTTTAGTGAGTTTATGGTGATAAGTGGTTATTCTTGGAGAATTATTATGGATTCATTTTATGGAATTGGATGTCACACTTGGATAATTCTCCTTGGAATTGAGATGATTGACTAAACTTTTCTTTAAATTTCAAAGATATGTGATTTGGAGAGCATATTTCATACAACCAGTGTAAGGCCATTTAAATGTTTATTTTCATGAAGAAAATAAGAGGAATTATTGTACACCATGGAAAATATTCTTTTTTATGACTATTTTTTTATGGAAGAATTAAAGAATATTTCCATGGAAAATAAATATTGCATGAATAATAATTAAGGTGGGCTTGTAATTCTATTCCATACTTAGTATGTTACTTTGTATATTGAAATGATCCATTAAAAAAATAGCCCATCCATTATAAACCCACAAGGGCCAGAACATCAACCACACATGAGGGACCTCAGGGTCAACCACATGGGAGATCAGGCCTAAGGATCCAATATGGTGGAAGATGGGTGTAGGTAGGCATACCAAACCTCTGGGACCGAGCGAAAGTCACACATAGAGGTACTGGAGCCATCATTAGGGGAAGTATGGTGGTGTGGTTTGTAATCTCCAAGACCTATCTGGTCCATTCCTTACTGAAATCTAGTGTTTGAGGTGTTCTACGAGATCAAGGTGACTCATCCCCAACACTTCCCCAAATTTATAGTTCTTTGAATAGTGTTTCTAGAACTGTGAGTCTACAGTGTTTCCAAAATAGTGAGTCTACAATGTTTCCAGAATGGTGACACATCTAATGGTGAGTTTACAGTGTTTCCAGAGCGGCGACTCTAGAGTGTTTCCATAACGGTGAGTCTATAATGTTTCCAGAATGGTGAGTCTACAGTGTTTCCAAAATGGAGAGTCTATAGTGTTTCTATAATGGTGAGACAACTAATAGTGAGTATACAGTGCTTCCAAAATGGTCAGTCTACAGTGTTCCCAGAATAGTGAGTCTTTTTTCTTTTCTAAATTTCCAGATTTCCTACAGTTTCTCCCTTTTGACATTTCCTTTGACATAAAATGCATTAAAAGCCTTGTTTTAAGGATTTTTAAGGTCGATTAAAATCCCATAACTCCTGTATAAATTTTCTTAAGGTTTGGTATGACTTAACTTGGTCAAACCGCATAGTTTAATGCAATCCTCTTTTAATGAAAAATCTAGTGTATCTTAAATCGCTACTCTGTTAAATCTTCTAAAGGGGAAATATATCTTCCTCCCTTGTTCTCCCTCCTTGTTCCATGGTGTGAGATTCTCAAACCTTTCCTTCCTTTTTATTGGATTCATGCATAGTGTTGCATCCTTGGATCGTATCTTCCCTAGATTTTCTTCCTCCTATGTGTGTACCCCCTATTTTGGGGAAACCAAGAAATATTGATCAATCTTCGGTATAAGGTATGTTCTACCATTGTTCTTCTAGGTTCCTCTCCTTCTGTTTCTCCTTTCCCTATTATGGCATGTTATATCCATGTTCTTAATAGACTTGTCTTGGTTATTGGCCGGTGTGGTGGTGTCTCTACATCCTCGGGTGGATGTAGTCCTCCATGAGAGGTGATCGTGATCTATTTTGTTGGAAAGTTCTCATGCAAAGAGCATCAGAAACCTTTTAAGGTAGGGGATTCTTGGTCGCACTATTATTTTAAATGCAGCTGTAGAGATATCATGTTTTATCCCACTGGATCAAAATGTAATTGACATAATAAATATTTGAACCGGATAAATAAATTGGTATCGATCGTATGTTATTGCCTCTTGTTTTTATAGATAGTGTAATATCTATGATTCTTTTGTTTAGCATGTCGTTCTTGACAGAAATTGGTAAATAATGTAAACTAGGATTAATTATAAATATTTTTTGAAGATAAAATATGCTTGTAAATGAATTTGGTTTTTGTTGTAGTAAGCATGTTAAATTGGATTAATTGATGAGCTAGAGGAATGTTGATGCTCGTTGATATTGAATTAAAGGCATCTCAATTAACTATCTAGTTAATTTGTGATAGATTACTATTTAGGTTTCCCATAGTTGGAACCTACAATTAATAAATCATTTAATTCCAGATGGATTAAAGAACATGATTGTTGATAAAAAGATAATTTCTGGTAGGGTTCTAAGTTACCCTCTTGATTGTAAGGTTGAGTGCCTTATGATTTGGATCCATGAGTGATCATTATCTTGGAAGGATGGATGCCTTGTTTAAGGGCCAATATCCTAGTTTATATGATGTTTGTTTCTTATTGCTTATGTTTTGATGTGATCCTGGATAGCTGTTGTGATATGTTGAGGTAGAGAGGCCCATTGGTTGTGGTAGTATTTGACGCCTAGAGTGGAGAGATGCATCAATTTATGCATGTGGGTGTCTATAAGGACACCAGAGGCGATGAAACAAGTTGGATATGAATGTTGGATGCTTGATAAATCTTATTGGTTTTTTATCTTCTTTACTTTCCCCACTACTCAAGGTAGTTGGTTTTGCTACCCTCCTTCCAAAAAGAGGTGAAGACGCACAGGGTATGCCATGTCTTTTCTGCATTTAGATTCTTGATGGAGGATGGGTCCATGCTCCTACTATAGGTGGAAAATACTTGACAGGTAGTTCATCTAATCACTGTGTTGATCCCTCTTGTGTTTAGTATCTTATAATGTTTTTCTACAATGCCTGTGAATATGGGAATGTGATAATATTGTTAATAAATGATTGAATAAATGATGTTAACCCATGGGGTCATATATTTCTGGGTCACAATGCTCATGTTTCAATTTAAAGGAATTATGGATCTTGGTTGGAATGATAATAAAATGTAAGGTGGAATTGATAATTGTTAACTAATTTTTAAGGAACTAATTAACGTAAAGTGAAACTGATAAAAATGGAAAAAGTAATCGAATACAGATCTTTAAATGGTTGTGTCCTTATAGGATACCTAGTCTTATCAGTGGCAGCCAGGAGCCTGAGAGATGTTAGCTCTAGTTGATTCTAAGACTAGGTTATGCCCATAGTGTGGTTGTGAGCTATAATATATTCTGTACTTTTTGTGTTTGTATAAGCTACTCCACCCCATCAGTTAGGGAAACTGAAACCCTAGGGATTCTAATCCTTAGGGAGTGTTTTTTCCTACATTCCAGTGGCAATATGGATGGGTGACTACCCCCCTTTGGCCCCACTCTCTTCTCTTGGTAGTTACTAGTGCTGGTAGGTACAGTGGTTAGTTTTCCCCTTATATGTGTGTAGAAGGATGTAATGTATTTTGGTTATTCACACACATATATTATGGATATAGTTTCCTATGGACTATTATAGGTGTAACATGTATATTCCATGATGTCTTGAGGATCCTTACACGGTGTATGGGTTATAATGGCTTGAGGTTTAATTCCGGACATATGATACATGTTATACGAGCTGTGGTGGATCCAAGAAACTACTTGGTTACTTTAGTTATGTGGATGTGGTGTTTATGCTGCACAAGGTTCATGTTGTGGGGCTTCACCCAGGTATCTACTGGAAAGCCTTTTTGTAGAGAGATGCTTAGGACGTGCGACTTTGGGGAAAAGCGGAAAACCATTGGAGAAGTAGTAGTGAGGTACCCTTGATATTCCTTATTATATTATATACTCTTGTATGATATACTTAGTGAGAGTAGCCATAGTGAGGATGAGAACTTAGTATACCTGTTTAGGTGATGAGTTAGTTTCACTTGTTGTTCACTGTGCTTTAGCATGATTTCTTTATTTTTTCACGAGAGGATATGGGGAGGATCCTATTAAGTATACTGTTATACTCACCCTGAGTATATATAAACTATTTTTCAGGTCACTTGGAGTAGGTTAGAGATCAGGCTAGTTACTACTTGCTTGGGGTTGCAGGAGCTGTTTGGGCTTTGTGGTTGCTGATGTTTTTAATTTCCTTTGGTACTTGTAGTTTCCCCTTCCAGTTGTAGTAGTTTTTCACGACATTACATATGTGTACTTGGTATTTCTTTTATATTTCATTCTGATTTAGAGTTGGTTGGTGTCTGTCTTATCTCTCTCTTTTGCATGTGTTCTCTTAGAGGGTAATGTCTCCCATTTGTGTGGCTACTATACCCTCGGTGCTAGTTTCCAACCCAGGGCCTACTGGAGGTGGGACTCAGGGGTCACTATCTCCCTTCCCACATTTATGTCCCAGGAGGGGTACACCTTGTGGGGAGGGGGTTGTGACAGAGTGGTATCAGAGGTCTGGTTGAGGGATAAGATGGAGTTTAGAGTTAGTCACAAGTGAGGTTGTATGAGTTGGTAGGGAAACAATGTCAATTGAGTTTATAAAGTGAGGTGAACACAAGATACTAGATGAGACATAGGCATTTAGGGACCCCTGTGATCTGATGCACATACCTTTGAGTTTACAGTGGCTACTAAATGAGGTGATACTAGTTGTAAGGTAGAGACGTAAGAAAGGATCATGCATCATTCTTCTTTGTGCCTGTGTTTGAATGGGTAGACCATGGGATAGGTTAACCTATAATAAATAAAAGAAAAAAATTAATTAATTAATTTTTAGACTTATATATTCCAAGGTTAGGGGCTCTAACTATTTGTACTTTATAAGGTATGGCTCTAAGTCGACGTCCTCATCAGGGTCACACAGAAGATGTCCAGCAGGCTGCGCCAACAGATTGTCATAGGGTAGAGGTTGAAGATGATGACACTTAGAAGAGGACACTATGAGATTTTCAGTGCTAGAGTCTATAGAAGTACGAGGGTTCCATTTTAAATGCATCAATAGAAGACATGTTGGAGGAGTTTGAGATAGACTTAAGTTAGATATATGCTTAGAGGTGGCATTGGGTGTCTTTGGTTGTGATGATGTTGTGTGGGGTAGAGAGTCAGTGGTGGTTCTTGTTCCTTGGGGATCACGAAGAGTCAATGATCTCATCGGTGGAGTTTCGAGAAAAGTTTAGAGTCAAGTTTCTTTCTTCAACTGTGAAGGCGTCCAGTAGTCAGTAGCTTTTTACCCTTCAATAGGGGATCTCCAGTATGAGAGAGTTTGGAATCCATTCTAGGAACCTTTTAAGACCTTCTTCGTACCTGTTGCCATATAAGGAGGCTAGGGTGAGGCATTTCGAGGAGGCTTTGCATCCAGAGAATCAATGCCAAATCACTCTGTTTATGTTGAAAACATATCTTGAGGTGCTGGTAGGGGTAGAGGTCGTCAAGAGGACATTAGACAGAACTAAGTCGTCATGAGAGGGGAGTCATCAAGATTCCTCGCGAAGTAGAGTTGTGGTCTCGAGTTTCCAGTTTTCAGGGTAGAAGAGTTTTTGTTCAGCCGAGGGTAGGTCCCATTCCTCAGTATCTCATTTCTCAAGGAGAATAATCTCTTAGGCCTATTCCAAGGAAATATGTTCTTGTTTTTCTTATGGAGGATGAGTTCATCAGCAACGAGAGTGCCCAACCATTCAGAGTGGTCAGCGTGCATCAGGTGTTTTTCTCTAGGTTCCTTCGTTGAGGCAGTTCCATCCGAGTTAGTAGTAGTAGGTTACAACAACTTTGGATCAGCAGAGAGTAGATGGGGAAGGCAGAGGAAAACCTTGTGACACTCCCCATCCTCAAAGAGCAAAGCTTGTCCATGGTGGTGGTCATCATCTGGGTCATAGAGGCCATGTAGGAGGCCGTGTTCAGCTTCATTCTTTAGCATTTCCAACACCAGGTGTGCCAGAAATCATTCGAGGTACCCTTTTCTTATTTTATACTTGGGTGTATAACTTGTTTTATTTAGGTGCTACGCACTCCTTCATATCACCTGCCCTTGTCCATGCTTTGGGACTTGAGGTAGAGAGGCTTCTAGTGTCCTTGGCATTGACTACACCAGTTTGAGGTTGATCTGACTTGTTTGAAGTATTTAAAGACTGTGAGATAGTTCTGGGGTATCACTACTCTTGGGGAGATTTAATATGTTTATGAATACAACCATATGATGTCATCCTCAACATGGATTTTTTGTATTCGGTTCAGAATATTGTGAATTGCTTCAGGAGTCAGGTGGTGTTCTTCAATGATGATGGAGAGACGGTGGTGTTTGTTGGTGAGAGAGACCCTCAGATGGGTCAGAGGTGTGTTCTATCCACATCATCCTTGATTACTGAGTTGATGCTAATTTATTTAGATGTCCATTATTTGGCGTTTCATAGGGTCATAAAAGAGTACCCTGATGTCTTTCTAGAAGAGGTTGTAACATTACCCCCTCAAAAAGAGATCGGGTTTGGGATCGAGCTATAGCCAAGATTATCTCCTAATTCTATGTCTCTGTATAGGATGTACCCTTCTAAGTTATGAGAGTTGCATGTATATCTCTATAGTCTGTTATAGTGTAGTTTTTTTTCAGCTGAGCGTGTCACCTTGGGGTGCACCGGTTTTGTTTGTCAAGAAGGATGATGACAGTTTGAAGTTGTGTATCGATTATCATCGCTTAAAAAAAGTTACAATTAAGAATCTCTATCCTCTTACGAGGATTGATGATTTATTCGATAAAATAAAGGGTGAAAGTTGGTTCTCAAAGATTGACTTGTGGTTAGGATATCATCAGATGCACATGAAGGATGAAGATATCCCAAAGACTGCTTTCTATTGTCGTCACGGGCATTATGAGTTCATTGTAATGTCATTCAGTGTGACAAATGCTACATTTGTGTTCGTGGGATTGATGAACACTGTATTCTGTGAGTTCCTAGATAAGTTCATGGTTGTTTTCATCGACAACATCCTTGTGTACTCCACATTTGAGGAGGATCATGTAGAAAATCGGCACGCCGTTTTGGGAGTTCTTCATCAACGATATCTATTTGGGAAGTTTTTGAAGTGTGATTTTTGTGCTCGAGAAGTTTGTTTCTTGGGGAATGTGGTGTCCCAGTAGGGAGTAGCTATGGATTTGTAAAAGATAGAAGCGATTTTGTCTTGGGTATCCCCCAAGATAGTGGAATAGGTGTTAAGTTTCATTGGTCTCTCATGCTACTATAGTAGGTTCATAGCCGATTTCTCTTGGGTTGTAACTCCTCTAATAGCATTAACTAAGAAGGATCAGGAGTTCATGTGGATTGATCAGTGTAAGACATATTTTTGAGTATCTGAAGGAGAATTTGGTAAGTGCTACAGTTCTTTGTTTGCCAGTAGAGGGAGTTCAGTTTGATGTTTTCTACGATGCTTCGCATCTTGCGTTAGGTTGTGTTCTGATGCAGTAGAGATCAGTCTTTTTTATGGGTCTTGGTATTTGTACCCCCATGAACATAACTATACCACCCATGATCTTGAGTTAGTGGCCATGTTATTTTATCTGAAGTCATGGATACATTACCTCATTGGTGAGCACTTTTTGGATTTCACCGATCATAAGAGCCTGAGGTATGTTTTCTCTCAATGTGACTTAAACTTGTGGCAGCATCAGTGGATGGAGTTATTAAAGTAATATGACCTCAAAATCTCATATACACATGTAAAGGGGAATTTTAGAGCTGATGTGTTGATTAGGAAGTCACATAGTGATGTAGTGCGTGAATTTGGTGATTCCTGGAGAGTGGTGGAAGAAATTTCAGAATTGCATCTGGACATGGGAGAAGTTGGGGGTAGAGGATGTATTTTTTAGATGACGGTGCAGTCATCTCTGGTGCAGTTGGTGGAAGAGTCCCAGATGGGGGATCTAAAGGTAGAGGTTAGGAGAGATCGAGTTGTTTGTGGTAAGGCCCCTGATGGTTGGTCTAAGGACGAACCACACCGAGTGGTGTATTAGGGGAGGATTTTGGTTCCTTTGGCGATGTGTGAGATGCTTCTCAGAGAGTTCCATAGTTCGCCCTTAGTGATAAATCCTGGAAGGACAAAGATGTACCAACCCTTGAGGAGTCAATTTTGGTGGCTTGGCCTGAAGTGTGCGGTTGCGGAGTTTGTGTCTTGATGTTTGCTCTACCAGAAAATGAAGGTAGAGCACCGTTTTCCTGGTGGTTTGATCCAGCCATTAGATGTTACTCAATAGAAGTGGGAGGACATCTCAATGGATTTTTTTACTGGTTTACCTCGAGCTTAGTAAGGCCATGATGATATATGGGTGGTAGTGTACCATTTGAAGAAATCGTCCAACGTCATATCAATAAAAGAATCAATCTCAGTAGAGGTTTTATCAAGGCAGTATCTGAAGAAGGTGTTGAGACTCCACGGAGTCTCGAGGACAATCATATCTGATCAAGATCCTCATTTTATCTATAGGGCATGGAGAGGTCTCCAGCATGATTTTGGTTCTCAGCTACACCTTGTCACTTCTTTTCATCTGTAGAGGGATTTTCAGACATAGCGGACCATCTAGACTCTTGAAGACATGTTGTGCTCTTATGTCCTGGATTTTGGAGGTTCGTGGATGAGGCACTTACCCATGGTGGAGTTATCTTACAACAATATTTTTCACTCCACTATTAGTATGGATCCATTTAAATCCTTATATGGATGACCTTTATGTTCTCTATTTTGCTAGACTGGGGTTGGAGAGTCATTAATTCTTGGACCAGAACTAGTGAAGAATACGACAGAGATGGTTCAGGTGATTTGTGAGAGGATGAAGGCAGTGTATGATCACTAGAAATAATATTGCAATCAAAGGAGGAGACCTCTATAGTTTGATGTTGGGGATCACATGTTTTTGAAGGTGACTCCCCATTGTGGGAAGTGAAGGTTTGGTCGTGGGAGTAAGTTTTCTCCATGGTTTGTTGGGCCTTCTGAGGTGTTTTCTCATGTTGGATCCATGGCGTATCAAGTATCACTTCTCCCATAGATAAGCTAGATACACGATGTTTTTCATGTTTCAAAGCTCCGTCCTTATCTTTATGAAAACTCTCACATCATCGATTGGGGAGTGATCGACGTTGATGATGATGGGACCTTCAAGGAGTGTCCTCTAGAGATCTAGTACCTCAAGGAGAAGGTGTTTCATGGGAGTGTTATTCCCTTGGTTCGTGTCATGTTGTAGCATAGTGTCGTGAAACAGAGTACCTGGGAACATGAGTCCCAGATATGCACTCAATACCCCGAGCTGTTTGATGTTTAGCTATTTTCTTGTAACAATGTTTGTTTTGCAGTTTTAGACCTTTTATTTTTATGAGACAGCTTTATTTTGTTGTTTATTGTGGATTTCCCTCTTTTGAGAGGAATCTCCACTGGGATATTGTTTAAAAGTTATCTCTGGTTTTTGTGTGGTTTTGTGTGTTCCTTTTTGAAGTAGTTGAGCTCCTTTGGTGGTGAGAGCCTTGATAGGTATCTTGAAGAGTGGTTACTTAGACCCCATTTTATGTTTCTTAACTGGGTTGGTTTTGGATCCTCTATGATGAGAATGTTTTGAGAGGTATATAATGTAATTTCCTAGACCTATCTGGCACATTCCCTTGCTAAAATATGGTGTTTGAGGTGTTATAGGATGTCAAGGTGACTCATCCCCAACACTTTTCCAAATTTCTAGTTCTGTGAATAGTGTTTCCAGAATGGTGAGTCTACAATGTTTCTAGAACGATAAGTCTACAGTGTTTCCAAAATGGTGAATCTACAGCGTTTCCATAATGGTGATACATCTAATGGTGAGTCTACAGTGTTTCCAGAATGGTGAGTCTACAATGTTTCCAGAACGGTGAGTCTACAGTGTTTCCAAAATGGTGACTCTACAGTGTTTCCAAAACAGTGAGTCTATAATGTTTCCAGAATAGCAAGACATCTAATGGTGAGTCTATAATGTTTCCAGAATAGTGATTCATTTCCATTTTCCAAATTTCCAGATTTCCTATAGTTTTGTCCACTTGACATTTACTTTGAAGTAAAATGAATTAAAGGCCTTGTTTTAAAGTATTTAAGTCCTATTCAAATCCCATAACTCCTATATTAATTTTCCTAAGGTTAGGGATGCCTTTACTTAGTCAAACCATGTGGTTTAATGTGATCCTCTTTCAATGGAAAATCCAGTGTATCTTAAATCGTTGCTCCGTTAAATCTTCTAAAGGGACAAGATATCTTCCTCCCTTGTTCTTCCTCCTTGTTCCCTGGTGTGAGAAGCTCAAACCTTTCCTTCCTTCTTGTAGGAGTCATGCATAGTGTTGTAGCCTTGGAACGTGTGTTCCTTGGACTTTCTTCCTACTGCATGTTCACCCCCTGTTTTGGTGCAACCAAGAAATATTGATCAATATCCAATATAAGCTACGATCTACTATAGTTCTTCTGGGTTCCTCTCCTTCTGTTTCTCCTTTCCCTATTATGGCATGTTATCTCCATGTTCCTAATGGACTCTTCTTATGTGTTGGATGGTGTGGTGGTGTCTCTACATCCTCGAATAGATGTAGTCCTCCAGGATAGGTGACCGTGATTTGTTTTGTTGGAATATTATCTTGCAAAGAGCATCGGAAAACTTTTGAGGTAGGGTATTTTTGGTCTCTTTATTATTTTACATGAAACTATAGAGTTATCATGTTTTATCCCACTGGATCACAATGGAATTAAAAAAATAAATATTTGAACTGGATAAATAAATTGGTATCGATCGTATGTTATTGCCTCATGTTTTTCTAGATAGTGTGATATCTATGATTTTATTGTTTAGCATGTTATTCTTGACATAAATTGGTAAAGAACATAGACTGGGATTAATTAAAATTATTTTTTGAAGATAAAAGAGGCATGTAAATGAATTTGGTTGTTGTTGTAGTAAGCATGTAAAATTGAATTAATTGATGAGCCAGAGGCATGTTAATGCTTGTTGATATTGAATTAAAGGCATGTCAATTAACTATTTAGTTAATTTGTGATATATTACTGTTTATGTTTCCCGTAGTTGGAACCTAAAATTAATAAACTGGTTAATTCCAGATGGATTAAAGAACTAGCTTGTTGATAAAATGATAATGCCCCGTAGGGTTCTGAGTTACCCTCTTGCTAGTAATGATGAGTGCCTTATGCTTTGGAGCCATGAGTGCTCATTATGTTTGAATATTGGATGCCTTGTTTAAGGTCCAAGATCCCAGTTGATATGATGTTTTTTTCCTAATTCTTATGTTGTGATGTTAGCCAGGATGGCTGTTGTGATATGTGGGGGTAGAGAGGCCCATTAGTTGTGGCAGCAGTTGATGCCTAGAGTGGAAAGATGCATCAGTTTATGCATGTGGGTGTCGAGGAGGATACTAAAGGCAATGAAAAAAGTTGGATATGAATGTCGTATGCTTACTGGATCTTATTGGTTGTTTATCTTATTTACTTTCCCCACATCTCAAGCTAGTTGGTTTTTCAACAGTCCTTCCAAAAAGAGGCGAATACGGGCGGGGTATGCCACATGCTTTACGTGTATAGATTCTAGAGGAGGGATGTTCCCACACTCCTACTATAGGTGGTAAATACTTTATGGGTAGTTCATCTACTCACCATGTTGTTCCCCCTTGTATTTGGTATCTTAGAATGTTTTTTTAGAATGCTTGGGAATATGGGAAAGTAATAATTTTGTTAATAAATGATTGAATAAATGATGTCAGCCCATGGGGTTAGAGCTTGCTGGGATGAAATGCTAAGGTTTCAATTTAAAGGAACTGTGGATCTTTGTTGTAATGCTAATAAAATGTAATATTTAATTGATAATGGTTAATTAATGTTTAAGGAACTAATTAACGTAATGTGAAACTGATAAAAATGGATAAAGTAATCTAATGTAGCACTTTAAATGTTTGTGTGCTTATAGGATATCTAGTCTTAGCAGTGGAAGCTAGGAGTCTGAGATATGTTAGTTGTAGTTGAGTCTAAGACTAGGTTATGATCATAGTGTGGTTGTGAGCTATAGTATATTATGTACTTTTTGTGTTTATATATGCTACTCCACCCCGTCAGTTAGGGAAACTGAATCCCCGTGGATTCTGTGCCCTAGGGGTGTTTTCTCCAACATTATAGTGGGAGGATGGATGGCGGACTACCCCCTTTGGCCCCACTCTCTTCTCTTGGTAGTTACTAGTGCTAGTAAGAACAACGGTTAGTTTTCCCCATATATGTGTGTAGAGAGATGTAATGGATTATGGTTATTCACACACATATATTCTGGATATAGTTTCCTATGGACTACTATAGGTGTAACGTGTATAGGTTGTGATGGATTGAGGATCCTTACTCGGTGTATGGGCTATAATGGCTTGAGGTTTAATGCCTGACGTATGATACACATTATACGAGCTATGGTGGATCCCAGAAACTACCTCGTTACTTTGGTTACATGGATATGGTGGTTGTGCTACATGAGGTTCATGTTCTGGTGCTTCACCCAGGTGTCTGTGGGCAAGCCATTTTGGAGAGATATGCTTAGAACGTGCGATATTGGGGAAAAGTAGTTAACCAGTGGGGAAGTAGTAGCAGTATACCCTTGATATTCCTTATTATATTATATACTCTTGTATGAAATACTTGGTGAGAGTAGCCATGGTGAGGTTGAGAAGTTAGTATACCTATTTAGGTGATGAGTTAGTTTCACTTGTTGTTCACTATGCATTAGCGTTATTTCTTTACTTTTGCACAAGAGGATCAAGGGCGGATCCTACCGAGTATACTATTATACTCACCCTATGTATATATAAACTATTTTTCATGTCACTAAGAGAAAGTTGGGGATTAGGCTGGTTACTACTAGCTTGAGGTTGCAGGAGCTGTTCAGGCTTCGTGGTCGCTGTTGTTTTTACTTTACTTCGGTATTGAAGTTTTCCCTTCCAGTTGTAGTAGTTTTTAATGACATTAC
The DNA here is from genome assembly GCA_963277665.1 of Viscum album. NCBI lineage: Eukaryota > Viridiplantae > Streptophyta > Magnoliopsida > Santalales > Viscaceae > Viscum > Viscum album. The sequence goes on along the minus strand of OY728155.1, from coordinate 1,495,468,811 downwards.
ATATGTGTACTTGGGATTTCTGTTATATTTAATTCTGAGTTGGAGTTGGTAGGTGTCTGTCTTATCTCTCTCTTTCGCATGTGTTATCTTAGAGGGTAATGTCTCCCATTTGTGTGGTTACTATACCCTCAGTGCTAGTCACCTACCCGGGGCCTACTGGAGGTAGGACTTGGGGGGTCACTATCCCCCTTCTCACATTTCCGACCAAGGAGGGGTACACCTTGTGGGGAGGGGGTTTTGACATGGGGGTGGTGTGTGAATTCAGTTGCGGGTGATGATCCCCCACTACCTTAGAACTACTAGTAACTGACATTAGTTATCATAAATGGGATCATGAGAATGAGGTGAGAACTAATATGGGACATGGAGCATAGTGGGTATTGTTCCTCTACTAAATATTGATGCATATAACATGGGTTATCAAATGAATTTGATCTCAATTATCTATTCATTTTATTTGATCATATTCTACCTCCAATGACACCTAAATATTCCATTTCACTCGAGTATATAGTCGGACCATCGATGATCAAATTTGAGGTTTCCACTATCACTTCAAGGCCAAGATACTGATTTGATGAGACCATAAACCATCATGCATACAATATATATCTTTCATGCATTGGATAATTCTAGTAATAAGCTTAGGCTAAAATAAAGAGAATTTTCATAAGTCCATCCAATATATAAGATTAGTTTTCAGCATATAAAAAATGATGAAGCATGTGATCCACATCGTATACACGTGAGAAGGAAATGTGAACTCATGTAAGAGAAGGTACCATTTTTTATTATAGATATTTTAAGAGATGCTAAAATGTTTGGGTGTTTTTAATATGCATGACTCAGTATATATTTTGGAGTCTTAGAAATTGAATATTTCTCATACCTAAGGTGGTGAGAGATAGCAAGGCTCTCCTATAAATAAAGAATAACCAAGACGAGGAGCAAAAACACCATATTCTAAGAAAGGTCATGTTTTCCAAGAAAATATATCCACTATAAAACATGTATTTAATAAAGGTAATAATAGATCCCACGAACATTTTAGATTGTGTGAAGTAGCAGAGGGTCTCATGTGTTGTCGAATTGTTAAAAGAACACTTGAGTTTATTCATGAAGAATTGGTTTTATGAAGCCATTTGATATTTCATGATACTCATACGCATAACCTCACTAATTTTCATGAACATACTGAGACACTATAAACAAGTCTATACCAACACTATGTTATGCGAAGGAGAAAGGGAGATAACTCGTGCACTTAAAATTCATTATGTGTGCAAAGAATAACTTTCATATAGAAGAATAGGGTAATCCTCATCCATACTGTTTTCTTAAAGGGTTTGATTTGAGAAGGATGTGTACTCACTTACATGAAGTATACAGTGAACAGTGTGTGAATATATACATGCATATGAGGTTTATTATGAATACATGATCATTTCAAAAATATTGAATAAAAGAAAAAATATAAAGGCACATAAAATAATATATACATGTAAAATGGTCATGCACTATGAATATTTCATGCATGCATGATTTTAGTAGAGATTAATAAAAGAAATAGAAGTGAGTTATGCAAGTTTATTCTTATATAAAATATTTTTGAATGATTTATGTGAATATCTTGCACACATCTAAGTGAGGTTGGGACTTAAACATCATAAGGAATAATTACTCAAGCATAGTTTCTAAAAAGTGATTAATCAAGTATAGGTTATCATAATTTATTAAGTAAGAACAACAGGAAGCAAATGTACTTGAATAAGAATATAATCAAGTTTGATCCAACAAGATCATAGATCAAGATCAACAAACCATCCTATAGTGGATAAAGACTTGTAGAAATGTGAACTCTTCAATTTAAAGTCTATATTAGGTGAAATATTTTGGTTTGTGTTAGGAGAAGAAGGGGTCTCTCATTTAGATCTAGAGAAAAATAATTCTCTTAATTGGAGTTGGGGGCATGATAAGTCTCTTGTGCGATTTAAGAGTGGGCCAGTGTGCATTTTGGTAACACTATGGGATATATTATATAGAACCTACTATTTGGATTCAATATTAGATGTGGTGTTATTATATATAAACTATTTTAATTGATAAAAACATTATAGTGTATAATCTATGTTGGGGGAATAACCAACATGGTAAGGAGTGTGACTTTTAGACAAATATTACAAATAATGTGTTCTTTTCTCTCTATTATTACTACTAAATATGAGGTGAGATTGAGATATATATCAGAGTAGATCATGAACCTTAACAATTTTAATATGATTAATTAAAAATAAAAGAATACATAAAAGTAAACCATTGATTCACCCCTCTCTTAGTGGTCAAACTAGCATGTGGTACTATACATGGTACAAGAGAAACACCATAAGAATAAATAATAATTTTATTTAAAGAATCATAAGAATAAATAACTATCAAATCTTTATCATCATAGAATAACACACTAGGTCATGTGGATACAGTCTAGGACTTGTCCATAGTGGATCAATATGTTATCCTTTGATGTGATCTTGATTTCTTATAACACATAACTTTCTCTCACTAGACTTTCCAATTGCCAACCCCCAAATTAGAGATTGATCCTTACTAGAGTATACAAGCTAGAGTGTGATAATAGATATTATAACACTCATACCCAAAATTATTACTTATCCATCAAAGTATTATCATGAAGGTTACTAAAACCAAACCAAATATAATAATCATTATAAAAGAAATGACCATCGAGTAACAAAGAAATCAAATAAACTATTTGTATAATCTCGTGACTCATCACCCATACACACTCTAACGAAATATTCCATTTAACATTGATATAACTTCATTTAATATCTTATAATCAAAATATATCTATACCACAAAGTTTTACAAAAACAATACACTCTTATTTTGTAACCATAGAATCCTTTAAAATTCATATTAGAAATTAAAACCAAAACCTTCATCTTCATAAATCATTCATGAATCAACACATCCCTTTTGGTTCAATTATTCCAAAAAATGATATTTAATAAAAATTATATCATAAACTTGGTGTACAATGGATCCCATTGTCTTTTAAAATAAATCTAATGAAATCATAATGATATAAACAATATTTTTATGGAAAGGTTCCCCGTTAAGATATAATTTATAAAAAATATAAAAAAAATACTTTTAAAAAATCAAGAATGAAAATAATTAAATATGATTTTTTTATAAATTCATCATAAATATGATTTATAATTGGGGGTAATAAATTTTAAATATTCAAGTATCCAAGCTTGTTTCAAAAAATGGAAAAGTATATAACCTCCTAGCTAGGACCAAATAGATCATACAACTTCTTCAACTAGAAGTGCATTGATGTTAGAAAGGGACTTTTCACACCCTATAAATAAACACCTACCCTCTCCCCAATTTTGACACACCCCTCAAAATTTTTATTCAAACATTATGGCCAATTAAAGAAAGATAATAAAATAAAGGAAAGGAAAATGAAGAATAAAAGAAGGGGAGACTCCAACCTTTGATTTAAATCATGGATCACTCAATAGTCATGAATAATCCACCAAGAATGGTAAGAGTTAAGGAACTAGATAGGGAACCCCATGAATGAACCTTGAAGGATATTAAATCCAAATAGAAAATGAAAATATAGAAACTGGTTTAAAAGTTATTAAATATCTATTTTCTAGGTAAATGCATGACCCAAATATGTGGCCTATAGAATCATGAGTGGGAATATTTAATTCCTTTTATAATAATGTTTTACACCTTGAATGGTCCCCTTTTCATCATGGGTATCACAATTCTCCAAAATATGCCACTTTTTATCCCTAGAAATTCATTATTTCTCCTCATTATAGAAAATATGATATTATTTATCCCTCATCATGGATTCATGATCAAAAGTTTATTAACTATCTTAACCATGTTTCAATAACACATTAATAAGAGGGTTCCATTTACCATATAAATTTTTTCTATGATGATCCATAATATAAATAGGCAACTCCAAAAAAATAGTACCCTACTCAAATTATAAATTTTATTTGTCAAAAACATAGGAGGTATTGAAATGGTACTCTTTAAAGTGGAATGCATAGGAAACGTTATGAATTAAATCCCATTTTTAGGGGTTAATGCTAGCTAATATGCCATAAAACCAATTCATTCTCTTATCTAAAACTAGATAAAATATCTCATTACAGTATTCCATTATTCTCTTCAATATTATGTGTTCTTGTCAAGAATAAACCTTGAGACACATTTGATCACCCTCTATAAGAACCAAATATACATTATATTGATATTAATATGATTTCTAGGGGATTTAATCTATCATCAATCATTTTTAAATAAACTATATCTAATGTTTCATCACTTGAATGATGATTAGCACCAAAAATACATTTTATCTTAATTTAATTAAATAAAAACTGAACTAGTATGGAAGACCATAGAGATCTCTAATGGGTTTATTTATAATTGATGTGTGATAATTGTTGTCATCATAGAATTCAATCAATGATGAATAGGTTTTTGATGAAACTCTAAAATCAATAATTCAGTAAAATAACATATCTTCAAGAATTTAAATGGTTTAATCCATTTAAAAAAATCTAAAATATAATATCCCTCTTTCTTCCATGAATAGGAATCGACTATAATAAATTATCTAAGTTTTAATGCTTGACCTTTAATTTTTGGAAAGTAAAGCAATATGACATGTAGTTAGAAACTCCACACGTCATCCCATGATACTAATATTGATACATAATAGGGAATTATTACTTTATTTAACCTATTTGAATGACCCAAATAGAATGAAAAAAATCATATCTTCCCACTTCAAAAAAATGAGACACCACTAGCATTTTTTGACATCAAAGATACCATAAAAAATTTGATATTGGTCATTATTGGTCTCCCCATGATTTAGAATTCCCCCCATTTACTAACATTCAAGATTAGAAACCTACTATTATTAGATTAAATTATCATATGAAGGGATTTCTTCCAAATAAAAGAAATCACATTGATCTATTGTCCTTTACATTGAAGTGTTTATCCAAAAAGAGTTTCCTCAATCAATGTTCATCTTGAGATTCTTTCACTACCACCGCTAGAGTTTCCTACTAAGAGGGTCCACAATACTATTACCATGGGTATAACCAAATAAATTAAAACATTTAAAAACATTACACTTAATATATTTTATTGAATATCAAATTTATTTGGGTAAAAATATACTTTATACTTTTTTTATTTGTTTAAATGAATAAATTTCCTCCAATAAGTAATGTTTTTAAACTTTCAGATCATGCATCATAGTTGTTAATTCAAGGTTGTGGGTAGGATAATTCTTCTCATTAAAGAATAATTATAAATATCTATATAGTATTATGAAATAATATTGTATAGTAATATATCCTACACCAATAATCAGTCCACTACAATGAATGATGAAATTTCACCAATTAAAAAAGTCCCAACATAGGAGTTGAACCCAAACCTATATTGAATTGACCAAAAATGTTTTGACATTATTTTATTCATTAAATAGTCATCCTATTCCATTCTAAAAGAAGATAAAAAAATAAAAAATTAAATAAATCCTAAATAATTCACCTATAGTATTCGGACCGACCTAAGAATCTAACTATCTTGGATCCTAAACTAGTATTATAAAAATTTTCATATAGGTAATGATTTTTTCCATAGTCCTCACATTGAATCAAGATGATCCACATTATCTACTCTCAACTTGGAATAATCTAGAATATCATCCATAAAAACCACGATAAATGTTTCATAGTATTTATGAGTGATATGGTTCTGTGGCACCATGAAGAAAATAAGAGTGTTCATATTGTCAAAAGGACATCACCAAAAGTTAAAACACCCATGAACATATCATTATCATAAACAAATAAAATTTTAATCCCCACTCTTATATATTTCAAATATGATGAAAAAATTTCTAAATAAAGATCATAATGTCAAATTACAAATACATTAAATTGACGAATATCATATAAATAAAAGTGTAGAACACATCGGTATCCCATAAAACATCCATTAAAGATAATATAGTAAGAATGATCCCTCAGAAAATTGGTGGTATAACTTTAGACTCATTATATATATTCTCTATTAGAAATAACCAAATAAATGTTGGGTGAATCTAAGACTCTTAACCAAATATGGAGATCAATTTAAATTTGGATATGCTTCTTACATCTATGGGATCAAGTCTTGAAACTTTTAAATGCACTGGATTTCCATTGAATATTTTTAAGAAATTAGAACTATCTCTACTTTTCCATTAATAAATTTTTTATATAATCTTTGATGATAACTTAAATGAATAAAAAGTAATTATCCGTAATTGTTTTCTATCATGCAGTCTTGGGATGCCTGGACATTCTACATTAATAACATAAAATAAATTTATTTTATATGGGAGATGAATAAATAGAATGGGATGGATTCTTTGCACTACTAAATTTTTTCTATATAAACTCATCACATTTATTATTTTCATTAAACAATACACCCTCTTAATATAGGGTATATAAGAAACTCACTCATTCTAGATATTCTTTCCAAGATCATCTCCACCTCCATACCATCATTCACAACATCCATGTATTAAGTGAGGATAAACATGAGAACTTTTGATTTAATGTCTATATAAAGACCCATATTGATTCATTAAGACCTAAAAATCTTCTATTTATATCTCAAATGAAAAAAATGGTATCCTAGAATAACGAATAGTATACTCTATCAACATTCAGTTATCAAATTGGAGACATAAAAACTTTATCACTTTTATTACCTTCACGATCTTAGGGTAATATAGATTAATAAAAAATGTCTTAAAATCTTACCAATAATTTTCTATATTTATTTTATCTTAAATAATGGAATCCCACTATCTTTTAATTGAATAAAGATGGTGAATGTATCCATAGAATTTACATGGGTCTCTAGAGAATATAAGATCCTTTAAATCTTATTCAATCATTTCTTCACCCCTTGATAGTCCTAGTCACCATAAAAAGTAGGTGGTTTATTCTTAAAAAAATAATTTCCATGATCCATAGATAAAGGAGGTTTATATTTTACTATACTATTTAGATTTTGAATAAAATTGATGATTTAGTTAACCATATTCAAGTCAACATGTGGGTTTTACTATAAAATTTTGTCTACAACCTCCTCTAAATGATTCTATAATTCCAATTTGGAAGGAATGTATATATATATATATAACATAAGAATGTAAATCAATGAAAACATAACTCAAAGTCTAAAAATATGTTACACTAATTTGTATCTCACTAAAATATCCCCAAAAAGTCATAATATCTCATAAATTTATTTCAAACAAGTAATAAGTGCCAAATGAATTGATGCATAATTAGATAAGTAAAAATTATAACATGGTCAAAGGGTTATAAAAATGAATGGTCAAGTATTTATGGTCTCATAACATTGCGTTCATCCATAAAACCCCTACTATAAATCCCATGAAGAGATGCACATGTACCCTTACATGGTCTGTAACCCATGGAAGATGATTTTTCAACCTAAAAATTCTTCTATGTTTCAACCTAAAATATGAAATTTATCAAAATTAATCATAGGGGATTAATATAAAACACTATAACACTGATTTAAATTTAAATAATTCAAAAAAAAGATAACAACCCAAGATAAAAGTCCTGAAATCTCATAATAACTCAAGGACCATTACTAAAAATGTTGGTTAAAAACTTATTCAAATCATTCCCCTTGATCTTGGATGACCTCATATTCTATTTTCCATGACTCCCCAAATAGAATACTCAAAGAGGGATCTAATACCATTTTGTAATTAATTGTATTGATTGAAACTAACCCGATAAAAAAATATGAACTACCATAGGGAATAATGCACATTCTTACTCACCATAGGTTGTTCTAAGTGTAGAAGGTTCCAACACATGCACATTGGAAATTTTTCATACTTAAAATAAATATAAAAATAAACCTTGTATTTCTATTATTAATTCGGCATGAAGTTTCCATATACTGAACTTTCCATGCTAAATTAAAAAACTAATTTCAATGTAATTCAATTCAAATGATCAATAATAATTAAAAACCACAAGAAAATCATTATATAAAATAAACATGATAGGAAAAATCCAAAAAAACACTACCAAAAAAAGTAAGAAAAATTATAAAAAATAATTGAGAATAATGAATGTTTTCAATAAGTAAGATAATTTTCAATGTGATCCTTTTTAAGTATACATACCAAAATAGAATAAAATGCACCTAAAATATATCTAGACACCAATTGAACACCATATCCATGTGACCCATGGTCACCTCGATATACCATCATCCCCAAATCTCCAGCATGTGGCTATAAAACACCAGTATGAGGAAGATAAATTCTTCTTACCTATATCAAGTAAAGTATAATCTATATATACACCAAATTACATATGTAGAGTGTAATTAAGAATAACAATAGAATACCACTAAAGATTATATACCATTAACTTTATAATATAAACTATAAATGAATGATTGAAAATAAATAATGAAAATAATTTTTATCACATAAGGGTGGGCGATTAATGAAAATAACAATGTTGTGTTTATTTTTAAAGTAGGTATTATAAAATAACAAAATAACCAAAATGATCTAAGAATAAAATAAAACCATAAGGTATAGAATAAAAATAATTTTAATCAAGTGGAGATAAATAATTGAAACAAACAACATTTTAATTTTAATTTAAAAAAATTCTACTTGTTAAAACATAACCAAATAACAAGGAAGAAATAAAACATCATAGGAAATAAATAAACAACCACCTAAATTTAGAAAAGGATAATATAAACCCCATAAGAATAAATAATAATCATATATAAAGCACTATAAGAATAAATAAATATTATATCTTGATCATAATGGAACCCCAAATCCTAATGATACAATCTAGAACCTTGATATGAAAAAAACCATCTGATAACCTATGATGTGATTCTAACTACTAACAAAACCCATCTTACACTCACTAGCCTCTCTGGGTACCAAATCCACTAATCACCAATACACCCTCCAAATATATAAAACCTTTCAAATTTATATAACATCATTAAATATATTATAATTAAGAAAATATCGAAACCACAGTAATGAAACATAATCATAGGATGTAAGAAAATAATATATTATTATTTCATAACTAAATAATCCTTTAAACATCAAAATAGAAATTAAACTATAAAATCCATATTCATAAATCAAATCACCAATTTTGGTTCATTTATTCCATAATAAAATTAAAAAATATATATCAAACACTTTGTGTACAAGAGAACCCATAAAAAGGAATTTATATAAAATAAATGAGAAAACCTTTTTAGAAAATCAAGTATCCTATAAATAAATAGTGAAATATTTTTTCAAAATACATCATAAATAGTTTAAAGATTTTTTATAGTAGGAGGAAAACAATTTTAAACATTCAAGCATAATAGTTTGTGTTAAAAAAATTAAAAATTATAGATCCACCTACCTTAAACTAAAAATATTGATACACCTTCTTCTACCAGAAGTATGTAGATGTTAGATAGGAACTTTTCACACCTTAGACTCAAAACCCCCAATTTTAAGTCACCCCTAGACCTTTGGTTTTTACACTATGTATAGTTAAATAAATAGAAACCAAAATGATAAAATTATATGAAAGAAGAAATGATGGAGAGTGTATAATCTTTGATTCCTACTATGGATCACTAAAAATCCATAAATAATCCACCGTGAAAAAAATAATGGAGGGAAGGAAACTGGTAGAGAACCCCAAAGATGGAACCAGAAGGATCTAGAATCTAATTAAAAAAATAAAAAACAAGAAAAGGTTTTAAAAATAAGAAAATATATAATTTCTAGATAAATTCAGATCCTAAATGCACAATCACTAATACTGACCATGAGACTATACAAACCCTAACAGAATTTTGGATTACACATTTCACAACAACTTGAATGGTCTCCATGGTCGTGTCGGTTGACTATGCATTTTGAGAAATTTTTTAGAATTTCACTTTTTCAAATCCAAACTTTATAAAACATAGATAAATATCAGAATAGTAAAATAAATAATTATTAGTGAAAATATGGTTGTCACAACCCATGCCCATCTCCAATAGAAAATGGGTAGGGGACTAAAACCAAGGGAATAAATCACTAGAATGGGAGGAATTAATCTCTATAAGTGAAAACTCTATCCTTCAAATAAAATTAATAAAAAATAAATTTTTTATAATACATGGTAATGTGATGAAATAGAGAAATCCCATATTAGAATTATGAGGAGGCTACCATAAAATATCCCAAGGTATAACTCAAAAGTAAAATGCAACTAACTTAATCGCAGCTCTAACTTCACAATCCAAAGCTAACAACCATAAATTCATCCTCTAATATACTAATTTTAATAAGATAAATAGTGTATAAATATTAGGGTTGAGTATAATAATACATGGTAGGTTCCTACCTTGGACTAACATGTTTTATTGTGTATAGAGAAAACTAATGCTTTTGTGGGATGATTTGATCAATAGAATAATCATTGATAAGGTTCCCATATTCTAGAAATATCTTACCACAAGTATGCACACCACAAATATACGAATGTGTGTGCCATGACCCATCCCAGAGGGGACCCATGCTGTGACTACCCCAAACCCGCCTCCAATATGCTAGGGGCTGGTGACCAGCACCAGGTAGGAATATCCCACAAATGGGAGGCATTGGCCTTAAGTACCTATACGCATGAACACATATCCAAGCCACCAATGCTGAAATGTTAGAACACTAAGTAAATAATGTATGAAAACTACTATATCCCACAACTAGAGTAAAACAATGAAAGTACAATAAAGTAAACATGGATAGAATACAATCCCACCAAAAGATCATGTAATCACGAGTCCAACCTATAAGAAAAGAGGTATTGGGATTTTTATCTAAACCATATGAACACACCTTATCTGTCCAACCTCACTAAGTCCCACTTGGTCTGGGTCCACCTAGGACTCCATCAAAGGATAAATCATCTGTACGAGACACGACGCGTGTGGGTAAAGCTTGTGCAGGGTTGAGTATAATGATACTCGGTAGGACACCCCAAAACCAAAAAGGAAATAACATGAAGGAAACACAATGAATGAAATACCACTAAGAAAATACTATGAAAGAAATACCAACAAGATAATACCATGAAGTAAATACCACCAAAGAATTACCATGAAGGAAATCACACGATAGAAATAACATAAAGGAAATACCACCAAAGAAATACCAAGAGAGAAATACCAAAAAGGAAATACTATGAAAGAATACCACCTAGGAATTCCACAAAAAGGAATTAATAGTCAGATCCACGTAGATATATATCTACAAAAAATATATCAATGAAATCTAGATATACTCAATTCAATAATACACACAGTCTCAACAAGACACATAGTCTCTATAAGACACATAGTCTCTATAAGATACATAGTATCCATAAGATATGTAATCTCCATAAGACACACATTCTCTATGAGACACACTATCTCTATAAGACACATTGTCTCTAGGTCACAACCAGACACAGAAATGTTTGCTCGAAGCATGCTTCTTTTGGGATAACTCGCTACTCTATCCATTAGGTCGTATGCACACTCCCACAAAAACCCACTTAGGATATATTTAAATGACTATATCATTGTAAGGGTTATAATTTCATAGACGTCTCGTCAAATGGATGGACTATTTTAAAGTTATGTATGTTTGAATTTTCAAAAGGGGGAAGGCCACTGAGCCTGTGGACCGACCGTAAGATGTTGGCAGTCGACCGCCATAGTTGATCATGGCTCATAGTTGACCACCCTGATTGACCATGTCTTAATCATACCACCTAGGGTCCGACCTGACCTGGTGGGTCTGACCCGGCCCGATCTGACCCCATTGGGCCCAACCTGATCTGCCTTGGCCGGCCCGCCTCCTCTCACCTGGCCCGGTCACACGTGGGCCATCTGGACTAGTCAACATGGTCATTTTCTACATCCCACATGGCCTCCCATCACATCTCATGCATCCCTCTGTCGCCTTCCACAGCTGTCGTCATGGTCGCCACCTCCGGTCATCGCACTGCCTCACGCCACCTCACACTGCCTCACACCACCTCGCCAGACCACCGCATCAAACCCGTGCTGGTGGTCCCTTCCGTAGACCAATGATCCACCTTTAATTATATTATTTCTGAAAAAAATGAATATCCATGATGCTCAGGTCTCAATCTAGACAAATCCATCCTCTATTTTCGTTTTCCTCCAATCCGTGGGTCCAATTACGTTCGGAACCTCCTGGTAAGTCAAGTCGTGACCACAAGGGTCTAACAACAAAGAACGCCAATAACAGGGAAGAGAAAAGCATGATGAACACCCTGAGTAATGGGACTCATCCTTTTTTCATGTCAGCCTCAATAAATTCTTGTTAGAATGAAGAACAAAGAATAATTTAAAATAGTTTCCCTTTAATAAACCCTAAAATTATTAACCATCTCACAATAATCAATCTACAGATCAATATGTTCATGGATTGACCCATGTTCATCATAAAAATCAAGAATGGGGAAATCACAAAGAAATAACCACCCTACCTAGAGTTTTGGATCGATCGTTGATGAAGAACGGTTGTGTTTTTGTTGTTGACAAGATACTCCAACTCCATTGGCATGGCCATCCATAGTCTAAACTTCGATCTGTCATCGTTCATCCAAAAATATCTCCAATGGTTTTCTGGATCTCTAGGGTTTGAGTGGCCAACCCTGAGGAAATTATATAATCATACATTTAAAAGATAAACTGTCATTGTGTTAATAAAATAGTTTATCTTTAAATTATTTAATGATGATTACATCCCTTTTGGGTTTTTCTCTAAAGACCCATATTGCCTAAAGTTATGTCACGGCTAGGAAAAAACACATTATAAACTCAATGGTGGTCTCATATTTCCAATTTGATTCACCATTCAAGAGTTATTAGGATTTTAAAATAAAATAATTTTATTTAATTGTTTTTTTACGGTTATGTACTTGGTGACTTTTTCTACAGATTACCTGTGCCAACCAAAGTTAGGTCATGCCTAGGGTAAAGTCTCCATTATGATATCAACAGTTCTCTCAGATTTCTAATCCATGTACATGTTTAATAGTTACTCCACTTTTTACGTAATGTGGTGTGCGTGTGCTATTAAAAACATAACATTTTTCAACAAATTTCTCTGGGAACATCGGGTCTCAGAATCGCACGCCGCCTTAGTGCATGGTCTCATAACTTTACCAAATAATTTATAAATATAAAATAAAGAAAATCAGAGTCATTAAATTCTCACCACCTTAGGGGATTTACATCCCCAAAATCAAAAACAAGGGATACTAAAAAATGAGGGAACTAAACAAGAATCTGGGCCTCCCACTCTCATATTATCTCCTAGAGATTCTCATGCTGCCAAGGGGAATTCACTAAAAGAATCCTTCACCCGTGAAGGATCCTCCTAACTCCATATGAAATACAACATTCATTCTCATAGAATGTCCTCTAGAACCTGAATGGTCTACTTATTCTGGTCGCACGTTAGTTGGTGAAACATTGTACTCAAGCATAACTGAGTCCCAAATGCCACCTGCAATCCCTTCCACAATAGGGATGTAAAGCAATCATCATGATATGAAACTGTCATCAATGGAAATCCATAGTGTCGAACTATCTCTTGTATGTAGAGGCATCCAAATCTTTCTATTGAACTTTTCTCTGAGATAGTTAGGAAATGGGTCGACATAGGGAGTTGGTCAATGATCACCCAAATGGAATCATGTCTCCTAGAAATACATTATAAACCCATCACGAAGTCCATCGATATCCCATCCCACTTCTATTCTGGCACCTCAAGTGGTTGGGATAAACCTTCTAGAACCTATTGCTCGGCCTTCACCTACTGAAAAGTGAGGCATCAAGAGATGAACTCTGCAACTCCCTTCTTCATCCCTGTCCACCAAAACTGATTTCGGAGGTCTGGGTACATCATTTCCATGCCAAGATGTACCACCAAATGGTATGGTTGAAACTCCCTTATAACCTTCTACCAGAACATCACTCGTACTACTGTGCATACTATGAAAAGAATGATGTGTTCCCCACCATTTGAATATTCATCAAGAGAATTCCCTATAGAAAACTAAGCATGTAGGGTCTTGAAGTCAGTATCCCCAAGTTTTTCATCACTGACTCATTGTAAGAGTGGAGGGGTGACAACCATCGACTAGAGGTATGTTACTCCATCTCTATCCATAAAGGATATCTACAATGATTCCAACTACTATGATGCCTCATTTAGAAACTGCAAACTAGATCTCTTATTTAGAGAATATGCCACCACATTTCCCTTCCCAAGAGTATAGAAAATCTCAAAGTCATAGTCCTATAGGAACTATAGCCATCACCTATGTCTCAATTTTATATTCTTATGGGAGAATATGCACTTGAGAGTATTATTATCAAAGTAAATGATAAACCACTCACCCATCAGGTAGTGCTATCACATCTTTTATTCGAACACTACCACTACTAACTCAATATCATGGGTCACGTAATTCTATTCATGTTGTCTCAACTGGAGAGAACCATAGGTAATCACCACTTTCCCCTGCATCAGGACACAACCAAACCCAGTCCCTAATGCATCATAGAACACTACATACTTGGCACCCTCCTCTAGAAATCCAAATATGGGAGCACTTGTCAACCTCTTCCCCAGCTCCTAAAAGAACTATTGTAACTTCTCTGTCCACACAGAAGGCTTCTCCTTTCATGTAAAAGCTGTCCAGGGTGCTTCCACTTTAGAGAAATTGAGTACAAACCTCTTCTAGTACCCATACAACCGAAGGAAACTCCACACATTAGTAACACTATTGGGTGTCTCCCAAGAAATCACTACTTTATCCGTCACTTGATCCACTACAACTCCAACCTCTGAGATGACGTGTTCGAGAAAATGGACATCCCAAATCCAGAACTGAAACTTTGAGAGCTTCCCATAAAGATGGTGATCTCAGAGCGTGTCCATGACCATCCTCAAGTGTCTCTCATGCTCTTCTTCAGACGCTGAGTACACTGGGATGTCATCAATGAAGACCGCTATGAACTAGTCTAAGAAATACTGAAATATATGGATCATAAGTCCCATTAACACTTCTCAGGCATTCTTCACACCAAACAGAATCACCAAGTACTCATAGTGGTTGTAAAAATATCTAAAGGTCATCTTTGGTATATCCTCATCTTGTACTCAAAACTGGTGATAGCCAGATCTGAGGTCAATCTTCATGAACCACTGCGACCCTTTTAACTGATCAAATAGGTAATTATCCTTGGTAGTGGATACTAATTCCTCACAGTCACCTGGTTCACGTTCTGGAAGTCCACACATAACCCCAATCTTATGTATGCTTCTTGTCAAACAAAATTGGGGTTACCCAAGGTGAAACACTGGGTCTCAAGAATCCCTTCCCCTGCAAGTCCTCAAACTTCACACTCATTTCATGAAGCTTTGTGGGATCCATCTAATATTCAGGTTTAGAAAACAACATCATCCTTGGGTATAGATCAATGCAAAATTCTACCTCTCTATAGGGAGATAATCTTGGAAAATCCTTAAGAAATATGTCCTCAAACTCTATCACCACTTTAGGAAAATGTGAACTCAAATCATTCACTACACTAAAGGTCATTCTATCCAACAGATGAGTAATAGGATGCACCCTCCTATGTGTGAGTCCATCATGTGTTGTATGTGTTTCTTTTTCACCAACAAAGGAAAACATGGTTCCATCACTACAAACACACTACACTCTATGCCTAAAACAGTCAATATAATCATGAAATATGGATAACCATTCCATATTGAGAAAGATTTCGTAATACCTTGACACAACTACCAAGATATTCCAACCAAAAATCTCACCTCCAAGAGTAAGTTCATGCTATCAGCACCAGTGTGTGATCATTGAGTCTCCTCCTATAGGAGTCTCTAAGTGTAAGGGTTGAGTCAATGATTCAACCGAAATATTAAAGTATCGAACATGGTTTGTGGAAAGAAAAGAATGACTGAAACCTGTGTCTATAAAAACTACGGACCACCACGCTCCTCCCTCCACCTATTCCTCGATGGACCCTTGATAGTAACATGATTGGTCATACGACGGGTCAGGCAATCTCATGCCAGATGTCCCCGACCGTTGCATGAGTAACACAACATGTCCCTCACCTGACTCAAGCTACCCTGGGAGCCCTACACTATTTAACTTATGTCCTAGGATCATCTACCAATTATTTCCCTATGACTGATGTCAGCTACCTACGACCGAGGTCTCAACTACCTAGTGTCTGCTGGTAACTCCCACTGTCAGCTCCTACTCTACTAGAAATCTCTCCACTAGCAGGGCTCTCTCAAGTACCCCAACATAAGTAGGAATTAATATAGGGATAATTATAGATCGAATGTCCCTACTCAAACCTCGCTCTAAGGTTTTAGCCCTGAAGCACTAGTCACGTATCACATCCATTGAGTACCTAGAAAGGTTGGTACGTATCAATGAATACTTAGATACTAACATGTCATCCTTCCAGAGTTATAGAAGCTCCTAGATATGTATATCCATTAGCTTATAAGGTGATAAATCCTCTCTAAAAAGGATCTCGAACTCTATACATGGAAGAGTCACCTCATCATAAAATTGGGTAACCAAACCCCACCATCACCCTGCTGAGCCATGTATAAGGCTCGTTGCCAGAACCACCATTTGATCTTCAGGTCTCCTAACTAGATAGAAAACTTAGGACACCATGTCAAGCCAATACTCAACAACCTGTGTGTCAGAATTTCCTCAGAACCCGAGGGGTCTCTGTCCCTGAAACTCATGAAGCACACTCAACCTTCTCTCCTCATCCACTAGTATTGTGGGTACCATGTGATACTCTACAGTTAGTGGTATAGCTATTGCACCACCTAGAGGTGTAATATCCATTACAAATCCATGTACCGATGTATCATCACCTAAAAGATCATCCTCATGATCATGCGGTGGGATCCAAGATGGCTATCTATATAGAGGTATCGAAAGTAAAACAATATTTACCACATTCAATAGAGTATATCTGGAGAGTTGAATCAATAATAACAAGGAAAACACAACCATTCCTATATGATCCATGTACCATTTTTTCCCAAAACAAGTTTTTTCATGTACTGAGTCAAAAAGTATGTAGTCAGAGTTTCGGTGTATGGATATAACGGTCGTCGCACCAACACTGGAGTCCTTGGACTGAAATCCGAACTCAAAAAACATAACATTATTTCTCCAAACCAATCTCATAGAGTCCTAGTACTAAAGTAGAACTAACCTGCCCTGATACCACTCTATCATGACTCATCCCAGAGGGGCCTATGTCATGACTACCCCAAGCCTGCCTCTAATAGGCCAGGGGCTGATGACTACCATCAAGTAAGAATATCCCACAAATGGGAGGTATTAACCTTAAGTATTTGTACACATTCACACATCTCCAAGACACCAATGCTGAAATGTAAAAACACTAAGTAAAAAAAATGAATGCAAACCACTATATCCCATAACCAGAGTACAATAGGGAAAGTACAGGGAAGTAAATAAGGCCGAAATATAAGCCTACCAAAAATATTCTGTAACCACAAGTCCAAACTATAAGGAAAGAGGTATTGGGACTACTATCTAAACTACAAGAACACACCTCATCTGTCTGACCTCACTAAGCACCACCTAATCCTAGTCCACCTAGGACTCCGTCAAAGGGTCGATCATCTACACAAGATTGGACATGTGTGGGAAAATCCCTTTTAGGGGTGAGTATAACAATACTCAGTAGGACACCCCAAAACCAAAAAGGAAATACCACAAAATAAATAACCCAAAGTAAATACCACAAAGTAAATACCACCATGGAAATACCATAAAGGAAATACCATGATGGAAATATCAGGAAGGAAATACCACCAAGGAAATACCATGAAGTAAATACCATGATGGAAATTCCACCAAGAAAATACCACAAAGAAAATACCATGAAGGAAATACCACAAAGGAAATACCACAAAAATAAATACCATGAATAAAATACCATGAAGGAATACCACTAAGTAATGCCACAAAGGAATTCATAGTCGGTTCCACAAAAATATATTTCTACAGAAAATATATCAAGAACATACAGATATACTCAATCTAACAAGACACACAGTCTCATAAAGACACATAGTCTCCATAAGACACACAATATCTATAAGAAACACATTCTACATAGTACAAATAGTATCCATAAGAAACATAGTCTCTATAAGACACATAGTATCTAAAAAACACACAGTATTTAGGTCATAGTCATCCACATAAATGTTTTCTCAAAGCACACCCATTCTGAGAGAACTCACTCTTTAAGCCATCAATTTTTATGCACAATCCCAAAAACCCCCACTTAGGATATTTGGAAACAAAATTTTCATTGTAAGTGTCCCAATGTCATAGACAGATCATCAAATGGACACATCATTTAAAAGATACTCCCATTGAATTTTTTGAAGGGGGAGGCCACTAGGCCTGTGGACCGACCGTACGGCCAGTCCACTGACCATGGAGGTTGACCACTATGGTTGACCACCCAGTTCATCCAATCATGTGGTCGACCATGCCACAACAGCTAGAGCTTCCATGGTGGTTGTCCATCCGCCAGCTGTCGCGGCTGTGTGGTAGCTCAGTCAACCATAGCTCATGGTCGACCATGGCTTGGTTCGGCTACCCTGGGTCCAACCCAACCTGGTGGGTCCGACCCAGCCCAGTATTTATCTATTAGGCCCGGACCATTTCACTTATACTCAACCTAATCTGCCTAGTCTAGCCCACCTCCTCTGGAATGGCCCACTCCCATACGGCCTATCGAGCCCAGCTAACACGGTCCTCGGTCATGTCCTGTACGGTTGTCGTCGCCGCCACATCTCACGGTCTTTGCCTTCACACATAGATTCCCTCTATATCCATGGACCGCCTTCACTGCACGCAGCCTCCCACCGTGTCCCACACGGCCTTCCATCATGTTTCATAGCTGCTTCCCCCTCCGGTCATTGTGCCACCTCATTAGACTGCCACACCAAACCCACACTGATGGTCCCTTATGCGGACCACTGAGCCACCAATGATACTCATATTTCTGAAATGAAGGAATATATGTGATTCTTGAGTCCTGATCTGTACATATCTAACCTTTGTTTCTGTTTACAACTAATCTCGGGGTCCAATTTCATTCTGAGCCTCCTGGAAAGTAAATCTACAACCACGAGGGTCTAACGGTGAATAATGCCAAGAACAGGGGAGAGAAAAGCACAAAGAAAACCCTGAGGAATGGAACTCAACCTTTGTTCATGTTTTCCTCAATCCATTCTCTTTATAATGAAGAACGAAGAATAATTTAAAAAAATCTACCATTAATTAACCCCATAATTATTAACCATCCCACAATGATCGATCTGTGAATCAATCTATTAGGGGATTGACCCACGTACATTGTGGAAATCAAGAATAGAGAAATCATAAAGAAACCACCAACTTACCTAGATTTTGGATTGATCATTTATTAATAATGGTTTCATTTCTGTTGTTGATGATATCCTCCAACTCCGTCGGCGCGACAATCCATGATCCAAACTTTGATCCGTTGTCGTTTTCCAGAAAATCTCTCCAACAGTTTTCTAAATCTCCATGGATTGAGTGACCAACCCTAAGGAAATTATATAACCATAAATTTAATTGAGAAATATTCAATGAATCAATAAAATAATTTATCTTTAAATTATTTAATGATGATAACATCCTTTTTAGGTTTTTTCACACAAGACTCGCACTGAATAAAGTTAAGTCATGCCTTGGGAAAACACTACATTAAAAACTCAATAGTGATCTCAAATTTCTAATATGATTCACCATTCATGAGTTATTATTATTTTAAAATAAAATAATTTTATTTAATTATTTTATTTATGGTTACATCCTTGGTTTTTTTACTACAGATTACCCACGCCGACCAAATTTAGGTCGTGCCTAGGGTAAAACCTCTATTCTGAGCTCAAATTTTCCCTTTGATTTATATTCCAGGCACCCATTTAATATTTACTCCACATTTTCAGAAAAGTAGTTTGCACGTTCTATTAAAAACATAACATTTTTCAATAAATTTTCTTGAGAACAACTGGCCTTGGAATCGCAAGTGATATCAGCACCTGGTATCGAAATTTTCCCAAATAATTTATAAAAATAAAATCGAGAAAATATGAGTCATTATAGTATGTAAATATGTGTGTGTGTTTATATATATATATATATCAGACCATGAGTAATCTATAAATAAAGGGACCACATACTAACTCCCACCAGCTATCTAAAAATAAATCCCAACATCAAACAACATGTATGTAATAGCTTAGATCTATTCATGGGAGAGGGAAAACCAAAAATGGACGAGTCTTTCATCTAGTAATCCTCATATCCCACTCGATGTTTTTTATACTTGACCATGGATCTTGGATAGTGGTATCATAGTAGATGATTAGCGTGAATCGCTTATTAAATAATATAAACATACAAGTATACATAAAGTTTCAACACTAAAAATATTAGATGATCATAATTCATTTAACTTCTTAATTAAAAATTTTTGTTAGTTATAAATACATAGAATTATAATTGTTGAAAATTACCAAAAATAATTATTGGAAATTACATAGAATTTCACCACTCAACCCTATTAAGAATCACACAAAATACCATACACAATTATATAAGATTTAACCACTAAGAAATATAGATAATTACCTATAATTACCATCATTAATTACTTAGTGAGTACCTTTTTTAATTTCCCAGTAATCATTATTCTTAATTAACTAAAAATATAATTGGTATTTAAGTTGGAATACCATCATTAATTTAATCGGTTCACTATTGATAATTAACCCAAAGCACCATTGATAATTATTTAATTTTAAACTCCACCACACTTCCCATATAAATACTGAATCATACATCCACATCCACATCTATTTTTGTATCTATTCTATTAAATTTCAAAAGTATTTTTGTTAACTCTCTAAATAATTAACAAAAACTAAAGCACCATCAGTAAAAAACCCTTTATATATGCAGAATTTTTCTATCACCATAGGAAAATACACATTTTTTAACCATAATTAAGTACACCATAACAACTTTAACACTTCTTCTAAGATAAACTATACTATTACATATGAACTAAGGGAAAGTTTTATGAAAATGATAAGAAACATAGACCTCAATCAATTTTTGGCATGACCTATGTCAAAGTGGAATGACCACATGTAATTTATACAATTCCCCTAGTAGCACACTACTAAAAGTCCCTTTACTCTAGAATGCGGAATGATCCCCATGTATCTCAGTATCAATTCATTCCAAAATACCACCATCACCTTAGTAAAACTTCCTGTATAGTAGAACAACACCATGCTATTTTAGCATGACCCATGTGTAATGACCAATATCCATAAATGTATAGATTCAATTCAATTCAATAATTCCATGTGTATTATTATGTTTTTTATCTACTAGAGTGGTTAGAGGATGCCGAGGGTTATAATTTGAGGAAACATACCTAGTCATAAAAATATTCCCTTTATATAGATAACATCAAGGACCAGGTGGTAAAAATAGTTAGGGATATAGACCAGGTCATCCATCATTCAATCAGTTGTCTGTGACTAAGTATCTAGTGAACCTAGAGTACCCAGTGGGGGTACATCAAGTTCTCTGTAGCCTCTATGTGTTTTCTATAAAATTTAAATAAATTGATTAGATTTTAAAATTAATGTATATAGCTAGACTCCCCTTTTATTTTCCTAGTTTTCATGACTATCTCCCTCTCTCTCTGGATTTATCCACTATTATAAGAGATATTTCCCTTTATTATGCCCAAATTCAAGTGATTTTTATTTCATTGGAGTTACAGGTGAATCTAGCACTAATTTTTCATTTAATATAGCTTACTTTCATTGTTTTGTTGATACCCATATAAAATCTCTAAATTAGGATGCTTTTTCAGATTTAGGAATTCACATCAATTAATATTGATTTATCTAATGATACTTGATCAGAATACTCTTATCACTTTAAGGTTGGTATTACCTAGGTTTTTCTCTTTTTTATATGTTGTATGTAAAATTTGATATGTGGGTGATATAAGGGTGTGTAAATGGACTGGAATGGAAAAAAATTGGGTTTCTAGATATGATGTGAGTTGGGATAAGTTTTATGGGGGTGTGCTAGGTCCTTAGGGTGGTATCCTTTGATATTGTGTTCATCCATGACCATTTATTATGTAAAAAGTGGTGATTAACCTTGTAATTTGTTTAGAAAGAGTTTTTGTTATTGTTAATTTAATTGTTAGACTTTGAAAAATATCATAGAGTGTTCCTCAAGGAAGAGATAACATATATGTGATGTGGAATAGTATTGAGAGTAGCCTTGTAAGTTTGGAAAGGGTAAAGTGAAGTATGATTTAGTTTGGGTGTGATTCCAACCGTGTTTCTTACTTAGTGATTATTTAGGTAAAATTCCAACCATGTCTCTTATTTGGGAATTAGTTTGGATGTGATACCAAAAATTAATATTTCTTATTATACTGGTTAGGTTTGATTTTAACCATGCATTATACATGGTATTTATGTTGGGCATGATGTCAACCATTCCTCTTATTCATTATTTAGGTTGGGAATGATTCCAACAATGTATTTACTAGTTTTTTTTGTTTGGTATGTTTTCAAGAATGTTTCCTACATGGTATTTATATTGGGTGTGATGCCAATTTATTCCATATTGGTTCATTTAGGTTTAGTGTGATGTCATCCGTGTTTCATACCATTTATTCAAGTTGGGTTTAATACTAATTTTCCTTATTATTAGTGCATAGTTTGGGTATAGTGAAAAACCTTCTTTGTATTATTATATAGGTTCAGTGAAATTTTAACCATGGTACTTAATTGGAATTTAGGTTATGTGTAATTCCAACCATGTTCATTATATAATATTTAGGTTGGGCATCATCCCAACTATATCTCCCACTTATTATAGAGGTTGGGTGTAATATCAACCATTCATATTGTTGGTATATAGGTTGGTTTTAATTCCAACCTAGATAGTTGGTTTAATTTTTTATGTGTTTATAGAAGGAATCTCTGCAGACACGCTATAGCTTTTATATATATGTTCAGAATCAACACTGTTATTAGATGAAGAATGTATTATACATTAGGTATCTTATTTAGAACTTGATTATGTAATGAGTATTTATTATTAATGTTATTTCTTCCATATCATATTGTTAACACACACACACACACACACACATATATATATATTAGGATTTTGAGGGATTCCATTGGTGGGAGCCTACTATGTTTATTTCTCACATCTTGGATGTACACCTTGGTCATCATGAAAAAAATCATAATTAATGATGCAGGTGAGGGCAAGGGCCCTGCAGTTGATTATTCAGTAGGATAAACAGATGGATTGGGAGATGGTATGAACTATTTCCTCTAACACAAATTTGTATATATATCATTATTTTATTTATTTTGGACCAATTTTTTTATAATATTGATTAATAAATTGTTCATATACTTTATGCATGACTTTTATGTCCTTACAATAGGTTCATGTTCTACTAGAACATGTGATTTTTTATTATGGTTATCTTATTGTTGTAACTTCCATATTTTTTTTTTATTTTGGTTGATGGATTATTATTATTTATGTTATTATTTTTGGTCATTTGATAGAGGGTATAGTATCTCCCATGGTATCAATAGACTCACACCACTAGTCAACACCCTTTAGTGTATGTGGAGGCGTGATTCAAGTCATGTTGAAAGGTTTCTTTAGAATAGATTAAACTTCATTCAATTAGTGTAAATGGTTAAGAAACCTTGAAACCAAGATCACCATTCATATAAAATATAAAATATATAAAAGTGGAAATGAATAATGTGAATACATTTCACTATAAAATTTTACTTTTGATTCCAACCTTTTATGTTTGATGTTGAACAAAAAAGCAATAACAAAATTTTTATTCCCTATAAGTTATATCCATGGGAAGAACCAAATTATCCAAACTCTTTGGGTTAGATTATTAAAACCATCATGATTTTCTAGTGTCTAAAAAGAAAAGAAGGATGAAGATAGAGTTTCTTGAGGGAGAATTTTTTTGGTGTAGTATTTTTTGGAGGATTCTATACACACACACTGCCCGTGGTCGATGGCCCCTTTATATAGTCTATAGGGATTCCCCCTGATCAATTCTTCTACATAATTCTATTACTCACATGTTTCATAAATGTATTGGTAAAAGATTTTGTTATATCTTATGTAACCTATGGCCAGTTACTCTCTCATGTTTCATAATGATAACTAATGTGTATATGAATTTGAATGTTAACTCTTTAAAATTTGGTGAGATAAAATGATTAATGGAAGTGTCAAGGAGCATTGAACCATTCAATACTTTATCATTAAAATTTATCATATTTTACAATATAATATATGTAATTTCCAGCATATGATATCACCATATCATTAAAAATGATATTCCCTATAAATATGTCTCGAATTATTTTCATATTTTTTATCATACTCTATGATAAATAATATTATACTCTATAATATAATTTGGTTTTGTAGAATATTCCTATCAATCTACCACTTAAACTAAATTCTAAGATGATTTTCATGTAATTTCACCTTATATTGTTTTATATATAATAACTTCTGAAATCATATCCAAAGAAAATTAGATATGTTTCAAAACACTTTTGGAAATATATCAATAACTTCACCTTATAGCACATTATATGAAATATCGTTTGAAATTCCATCCAAAAACTATTTTGGATAAAACTCTAAAGTAATTTTAGAGTGGCTCAAAAATTAAAACTCAATCCATATTCGATCAACCAAAAAGTGTGACCTAATAGGAATTTACAACATTGAAAATAAATATGAATCATAAAATATATAAAATTAAGTGAAGGGTGGCCTCTAGGAAAGCATCAATGTTAATCCAGATATAAAGGGGTCTAGCATGATCTCTATAAAACACATTTGTTACACCCCAACCTTTAATTTTTTCTTACTATTTTATTTATTTATTTATTTTTAATCTTTACATTTATTTTTAGGTCAAATTTTCATTAAATTTTGAGAATATAGTGTTTCAATGTAGGGTGCACTATTGAGGCATATTTAGTACTAACCATGTGAAGGCCAACAGTTTTTATCATGCGTGATTTCCATGGTTGGTTCATGGTTTTTCTAACTATGTATCCAAATCATGTTGGTGTCATGAGTGTATATTGAATGAAACATGGTTGGAAGAAGTTTTAGTAAAATTTTCATCCAAATCATGTGGCCTATACAAGTGTTTAAAAACATAAAATTCATATTCTACCCATAAGAACATCCCACCTTCATCCCCTTTAATTTTTAGGGACTCATCCTTCAATTTTCAAGCGATTATATCAAGCTAAGACATTTATCTTCTCTATAATTCGTTATTTTATTGTTTTTCATTTCACTCTTATCTTGATGTCTTGTTGGTTGAACCCTAAGGAAGGATTTTGACTTAATCCATTGTGGATTATGATGTTAGGGTGTGAGTATCATGTTGCGGGTTTTTATCTTCTAATATTCACGAGTTTTATTTCATCTTCACATGGTTTGAGGTGGGTGTTTGCATGTTTTTTCCTTTTCATAGAATTCCATGTATACTTAAGCTTTCCAAAAATATTTTATCATGAAAATTTTATATGTTATATATATATAGGTGTTCTTGGTGGGTTTTCTTAAATAGAGGTTAGTGATTTCAAGGAGGTTTTGAAACCATAACTGATTTCACATAGAAAATTTAATTATTTTCAAGGGGGTTTTTCTTAGGATTTCACCTTATCAAACTTTAATGTGTGTTTTGAATCATTATTGTGATTTTTATTAGTTATAAATAATTATTATGTTTGTATAATTATTTATTAATGTTTTACCATTATGTTCTCCATGGTTTATTAGATTTAATGGTTTAAAGGTGGGGTTTCCCCTTGGTTTTAAAGTGTTTCTAGGATTACCCAATGTCCATAATAGTTTTAATTGAGTGATTTCAAAGTGAAATTCTATATTTTATTGAAAAATTCTCCTTAAAAACCTCAAAAATTTGTTTATAAGGAATGATAGTTTTGAAGTGTGTTTACAAAGGTTGTTTTTTAAAATGGAAGCTCTATCTTTGAACTCAAGGCCCAATTGTCACCTTCATTAAACATTTTTCATAAATGTATTGCACCATTATTTTATTCCCATATTTTTTAGAGAAATAATGAGTTATTAATTGATATATTAGGTTTTTTTATATTTATATTATATGGGTATTTCATGAGGGGGTTTGGGGAGGTGATATGAGGGTGATTTCAATATGAATGTTCCCTCGCCTTTTTCCACTTCATGGGACTATCATGTGTCTTAGTGAGAGATTGAAAGATGGTTACTATATATTACCTATGATATGGACTATATCCCCCTAGTATGGATGTAAATAGTCCACAAAGGAGTTACATATAAGAGTCTATGTTAGAGAAGTTAGAAGGTTATAGACTGGGAATGCATCGATAGGTTGGTAGATGGTTCCACACAAGTATGAATATGACCACCTCATAGGGTCTTTATGAACTACCCATAACTATCTTTACTTCACTAATTTCTCTCAAAAAACTTTTTCTATTTCCAAATTTTTAATTCACTTTTATTTGATCATTAACTATTTCTTATTTAATGAACTAAGTTCTATTACTATTCTCTCATGATATATTTTATAGGTTCCACTTTTATATTATGGATCTACCACATCTGTACTATTGACTAATGCTTCTACTGTAGCATTATTTTTTAAACTAGACCCATATTGATGTTACATTATTATTTTTATTAACTCGATTCATTCACTCGTTTGATCTTTCCTTCTTGGTTAACTTTGGGTTCCTATTGTGAGTTTTTTGTGTGGTTGTTAAAAGATGGGTTTTCAAAAGGTGTTTTTTTAGAAAGGGTTGTTTAAGAAAAGTTTTCAATGTTATTTAAAATAATATTTTTATCTATAAAAGATAATTATGGAAAATATATTATTTCTTTAATTAAATAATAAAAACTTATTTTCTAATTTTATTTCAAACTAGATTTTATTGGTTGATTTTTGAAATGGAATTAAAAGGGTCCTGTACTGATTACCTAATAGGTAGTTATGCTCACTCCCTACCTATTCCACATGATTTTAGTAAACCCGAGTTTGTCTTTTAGGTTCATGTTTAGTTTCATGATTTTTATTAAAGTGATCTAGTTTAAATGATATATGATGACCCTGATTCCATAGGGAGATTTTAATATGGTACATCAGTTTATGTTTTTATTTTGTTCAATAATTATATTGACCAATAAAAGCTTCCATGTATTCTAAACCTCTCAGTGGTTTCATTATTTATTGGAGTTTGTTATGGATATGTATATTAGTTGTTCTATTTTTGGTTTGTGTTTATTTTGTTTCTATTTATCTTTTTTGTGCATGGAACTCTCTTATACAAAGTGGTTATGTCAAAATTTTGGGTGGAAATTCTATATCTCTTTTTATTTATTCTTAAAATTCATCCTAAGTGTATGTATTCCAATGCCCAAGAACTTGTATTCAACTCATGGGATTCTAAAACACCCCTCAATCCATTCCATGAGCCAACCCAAGTGCTTAGTTTAGGGGTGTCCCAAACTAGTTTGTGAAAAAATGGTATCAGATCACCCTTTTTTATTTTAGAGTGTCTTTTAGATTAGAGTTAGGACTCCCAGAACTCAAGAGGCAAGTGTGGAAAGATTCTAGTTACCTATTTCTCATAACAATCCTCTAGTTTCCATGGGATTTTGGGATATGTGTCCTTAAATTTCAAGTTTTTTTATTTATTAGAAGTTTTTTTTATCAATATCGATGGTTTTTTAGATTATATAAAAATTATATAGGTTATTTGAGGGTTTTACATGTTTTGGGTATGAAAATGAAGGAATAACTAAAGGTTCATTATTACCCCATGTGGTTTGAAAAACCTTTGTATCCCATGCATATGGTTTTATTTTCTTCTAGTGGTAGTTTCATGATTACCACATGTTCCTCTAAACCATGTGGCTAATCAGTGCAATGCCACTTGACCCTCCTTAAAATTTGGTGTTGAGACCCCTTTAATAAAAAATATTTTTGGTTCTTTGTTGACCATATTTAGGATAATTTGAAAGATATTTACATGGCCAATTTGTGTTTTTTAAATTGATTTTAGTGAGATTTTGTGATTGAAACTTAGTTTTAAAAAAAGTTAAGGTTATATTTTTCAAAAATTTTGACTGGTTTTGATAAAGTGTGTTCTTAAATAAATAGAAAATTAATTTTAAATATTGATATATATTTATGAAATTTATAAATAAAAGTTACAAAAAGTATTAGAATGAACTTAATTATCAGGGATTTTTAAATATTTTCAATGATTAACATATAAGAAATCGAATCCACATCAATTTGGAATTTAATGTTTTTAAGTTAAATTTTAGAGTATAAATTGGTTTTCATGTAATGTTTTAATATTTCAAAATTAAAGTGTAATACTTTCAAATGATTTAAAAAGTGATTTTTCTAATTTTAATTAGTTATCATGATTTATTATTTTTTGATATGTTTTAGTTAAAGATCATTTTTAGATGGTTTTCATGTAAAGTTTTAATATTCTAATAAGAAGTCCTGTATTTTTTAGAATATGTGATTCACATAGTAAAACTACAATTTTTCTAACCATTCATCCAAACCATGGGGGTCCTCTGAGTATCTAGAAAAGGGTGCACAGATGTCACATGATTTGGTACACTATGTGTCCAAACCGTGTGAACTATCCAGTTGTTTAAAAACATGAAATTATAATTATACTATTTGAAAAATAAATACCTCTAACACTCATTCTCCTCTGCATTCAATAGAAGGATAAGAAGGGGGATCTCTAAGAACATCCTTCCTTTATCCCTTTTGACTTTTAGGGTTTTCTCGTTGATTTTCAAGTGATTATCTCAAGGTAATCTCATTATCCTCCTTATTCTTCCTTATTTTATTGGTTTTCATTTTTCTCTTATCTTGATGACATGTTGGTCAAACCCTGAGAAGGTATTTTGACCTCAGCCATTATGTATTGTGAGGATAGGGTGTGAAAATCATGTATTGGGTTCTTCTCTTCCTATGTTCAAGAGTTCTAATGCAATTTTTCATAATTTTAGGTAGGTGTTTCCATGTTTTTCCATTTTCCTATAATTCTATATATGATTGATCTTTCCAATAACATTTTTTCATTGAAATATTATATGTTATATATATGGTCTTTATTGGTGGGTTTTCTTAAATAGAGGTCAGTGATTTAAAGGATGTTTCCAAATCTTAATTGATTTCACATGGAAAGTTTAATGGTTTTTTGAATATTTATTAGGATTTTTATTGGTTCAAAATTTTTATGATGTTTTTATAATTTTTTTTAATATTGTATCGTAATTTTTTCCATGGTTTATTAGATTTAATGGTTTTAAAGTGGTGTTTCCCTTAGTTTTTAAAGAGTTTATAAGATTACATAATGTCAAAAATAGTTTTTATAAAGGGGTTTCAAAGTGAAATTATATAATTTATTGAAAAAGGCTTCTTTTTCACCTTGAATTTTTTTTCTATGGAATAATAGTTTTGAATTGGTTTTCCAAAGGATTTTTTTTGAAAATTGAAACTCAGTCTTTGAACTCAAGGCCTGATTGGAACCTTCATTAAATAGTTTTCATAAATTTTTTTCACCCTTATGTTATGACCATTTGTTTCAAAGAACCAATGAGCTATGTAATGATATAATATGTGTTATTATTATTATTATATCTTTATTGCATAAGGGGGCATAAATAGGTGGGATGATGGTGATATTATTATGAATGTTTCCTTACCTATCGCTACTTAATTCGTGGGGATCCTAAGAATCTTATTTTTCATTCCCTATCCTGTATCACCTAGTAATAGAATCCTAACTGGTTGGCTACATAGACTTAAGTGTGCCTCCCCGTACTCTAGAGGCTATCGAATAGTAGGGAGGGTCTAAGGTGGTATAGTGGAGAGACTATACCCTCATAATCAGAGTGGAAAATAGTGGTAAACAATATATAAATTACTAATAGAAGTAATTAAAATTTTATGGATAGAAGAATTTTCATAAGAATTTAAGCCATAAATAATGAACTAATAAGATGAAATAGTACCATATACAGGAATGATGTCATGTCTCTACAAAAAATAACAAGCATACATGGTAGTTGGTAGATATAAAGAATCAAAAATACCAAAAGCTATCCAGGTATCTTGACAACTAGCTCAGTAATCTACTACCAATATCTCACTATAATATAAAAATTCATGCATTCTTAATAGGATGATTCCCCTTGTCCACACCTTTAATCAAATAATCTACCCAGGTACCATTGGTAGCCTAGATAGAGTGTGAGATAAACTCAGTAGGACACCACCAATGATGTCTATACAAATACATCCTATGAATATAAAACATAAAATTGTACAGGTACATAAAATTAAAATAGAAAATAAATGTAACCCAAATCATGCTTAGGCTCTTCATAGGACACCGGGCCGACAATAAAAGCTTCAATCTATACTGGATGTCTCTGAGCATGTAATAATTTTATTATTTATTCACAGGATTTGAGAATATAATATAAGTGACTAAGGAAAAATATTTATAATACTAAAAAGGGTCCAAGTAGAATCAATCAATCCTTAAACTTATAAGGTTATACTAGATCAAAATACACAATTGTGTATCCTATCAATAAGGGATAAGTGTAATCCAAGGGGTATACCCAAGGCATTCCATTAGAAATATCTCTAAATGAGTCCATGGATAAACTAGAAATTAAATACCATTCTAAGAATTATTTGATACCTAAGATAATAATCTAAGGTTTGACATGTCCTAATACATCACCCAAAATACAAGGAGTGCATCCAATTCAATTTAATATATGAAAAAGGTGTCAAGTGAAGAACTGGTACAATTTTTAAGGCATTCATGGAATAATACAAGGACTGAGTTCCAAGGGGGGTATGTCCCTTGGTGACTGAATTAATGAATCATAATGGTTTCCTATGAGTTCTCAAGGAATTCCCTCAATAATCCAAGTCAGGATCATGTCTGGCCAATTCTATAAATATGAAAAAGTTTTATCTGAAATAGGTATCGTATACTCAATTTCATATATAATTACAAGTTATTGTAGGCTATGTAATAATCATTCCCATTACCATTAATTAGGTTTATTCCATTGCCTTTCATCCTATGTGATAAGGACAATAAGGACATGAAACCAATTTTCCAATTCGATAATAATTTATCAAGGCTAAGTGACATCTATAAATATCCATAAAAATACTTTCCATTTAATTATTTTCAATTAATTTAATTAAATAACGAATTTCCTTAAAAAGGTTGAGTCACACACACCCAACGGTGTTCTAGGTAGTCACGACATTTGTCATTAAAGGCATATGAAGTAATATACCATAATTGGACGGTTTACATTAAGGTATCACCCTCCAATGATGTCAAAAGGTATCAATAGGTCTTTAGATTAAAAATTATATGATTAAATTCAAGGCATATGAATTTAAGGATAAATACCCAATGAAACTGATAAGCACACAACTAAAACAATTTATAAATTGTGAGACTTTTAGGTACAAGTCATAGAACACCAACCTTATGCTTTTAGAGGAATACTCATCTAGTATTGGCCTTTAGTTTAGTCCAGATCGAAAGAAAATGGAAGAAAACAAATTACTTGAAAATAGGGAATATGATATTACACTAAAATAGAACTATATATTAGAATATTAAATAAAAAATGATCCAAATCAATTGAGATATTATTGATGGTGATCTAATGTGATAGACATATCTTGATTCGGAGGTCGAACATGGAAGATCTCTGAATTCCTATGTCAGGAAATCCATGGAGCTCTCAAGAAGGATGAAGTCTTGCATGATATAAATGATAAGGGAAAAGGGTAAGAGAAACGTAAATCTATTAATGGAAATAATTTAATTTTACAACTTTTTAAGTGGTCATGTGTTTTGGTCACATGGTTGTCCAAACATTTCACCAACCGTGTGCACCCCACTATCTAGGGAACACACCCTACACGATCTATAACACATGGTTTGAAAAACTGTACGCAGTCCATGCACACCCTTTGCCTCAACCCTAAACTAAAAAAACCAACATTTCAAGGATTATAAAAACTCTAAATAACCCTTATAGTGCCACACAATTTTAGTTACATGGTTAGAACTAACTTTTCACTAACTATGTGCCACTATTATTCCTTTGAAAGCCGAATCACCAAGATCCGAATATGCCTCAGACGCTCTTGGATCCTTCCTTATACATTAGGGAACATTTATAAGGATAAAATTAAATATTTTAACCATGAATTAAAGGTTATATATATCAAATAAAATTTTGTGTTCTAATAGTCTACCCACTTGAAGCAACTCATCCTTGAGTTTCCCTTTCAGGGGTGGTAAAACCTCATCTAAGAATAACTCTAGCCCCTGAGCACATACGTCATCCTCTCTATACTAAGTGTCATCATTTTCATAGTCGTGCTTCTATAACACCCACACTAAATGAACTAACCAGTCTCATATATCCTTTGTTCTATGATCGATGACATGAATATGATACTCCTCAAAATAAGTGTTGGCCTCCAACTCAACATCCTTAGTATCAAGCGTATGAGATGAGTCGGCATAATATAGGTAAATATGTGATATATGGAAGAATTAATGCATGCCTATATACCTATAAGGAAAGTATATTTTATAGTCTATCATCCCAACTCTCTCTAATATCATGAAAGGATTAATAAACCCAGGATTAAACTTCCCTTGTCTTTGTATCCATCTATGCCCCATTCTAAGGGAAACATGAAAGAAAAAATAAACCTTGACATTGAACTCTAGAATATTCAATGATGATCAGAATAATAGTTATGTCTATATTGAGAAATAACCATAAAATTCCTGATAATTTGTACCTGCACCAAATTCTCCTAGACAAGACAAGGTCCTAGTATCACTATCTCTCCTACCTCTAGCTAGCATATAGGTGATCAGAACAACGTTTCATATAAGGCCTCATAGGGATCTATATATATATGGTTTCCTAATAGCCATTATTGTATGAAAAAAATTAGAAGAGGTATTTGTTTCTCCCAAGACCCTTTGAAATCAAGGACACATGCTCAAAGCATCTCCTCTAAAACTTGTATTGCCCGCTCTTACTGAACGTCAGTCTAAGGGTGGTAAGTTGTACTCAGAAGTACCTATGTACCCATTTCTTTCTAAAACCCATTCCAGAACCTCAATGTGAAATGAGCATCCCTATTAGAAATAATATTACGAGGGACCCCATATAGGCATATAATCTCATGGACATATAATCTATCCAACTTATCCACCGAGAAGGTCTTCCTGATCAGAAGGATGTGGGTTTCCTTCTTCATTCTATCCACCACTAAACAAATTGTGTCACTAAATCAAGGAAAACTTGGTAAAATAGTCACTAAATCTATCAATACATATTTCTATTTCAATTTTGGGACCAATAACTACTATAAAAATCTAACAGGTCATTGGTTCTTTGCCTTCACCTGCTAATAGGTGGAACACCTATTGATAAAACCCACAATTTAATATTTCATCTCAGGACACCAATATTGGTGGTGAAAGCCACAATACATCATGGAAATACCTTGGTGCACTACCCATTGTGAAGCATGGGATTCTTGTATAAATTCCTCTCACATATCTATAAGAATCCATATACATCCATGTATAAACATGATTTTATCTCCACCGACCAACCAATCTGGAAGTGGGTCTACACCAAAAATACCCCCCCCCCTCAGGACTAAGACATCAGGATCATAGAACTGTATCATCTTCACTCTATCCTAAAGATATTTTTCATAACCTTACAATATATCATATTTTAAAAAAAATTATAAACAACTAATTAGGTTCACTTGATATAAGTCCTTAAATCAATACCAAACAACTTTAGAACTTCCAATCAGCTTGTGAAAATCATTTTAAAATTTAGTGTGAGCATAAAATTTCCTAGTAAGGGGTTTTAAAACAAAGGGAATTTTTTAAATACTTCAAAAACTTTTTTGAAAATACTTCATTTTATATCAAATATAAAACATTTCATATAATAAATATTTTTCCAAAATACAAATCTAGGGTTTCAAAATATTCAAATGAATTTTTTTCAAAACCATTAAAAATACAAATCATTTTGAAAAATCATATCATTTTAAAAGACATTAAAACTTTACTTTGAAAATAATAAATTTCTGATGGAATATAATGATACTTGAAAGAAATTAATAAATACATGATACCACTATCATTATCACTTTTAGGATAAATCCCACTTGACATTATAGGTTCACTCCCCATTCCTTATCAACACATTTGATACCCAAGTGCCAAATTTTATATAAAAAACATTTTATTGTGAGGATTCCCTTTCACATTCGTAATCCATTAAAACTTCCTTTCAAAAAAATACATAAATTACTTTCAAAGAAGAAAAAAAATTATTACACATGAATCATATCAAGTTCTACCTTTAAGAAAAATACTTTTTTCATAAAAATTATAATAAATTTATAAATATTCCTTATAAATAATTCCTTTAAAAGAATAATTGAATTTATGAAAATTATTTTCTTAAAATTATGGAATTTCAAATGGTAACTATATGTATGTCCATAACTATAATCAAGAATGAAATTCATTTAAATAATATAGTAATTGATATATAAAATAATAAATTTTATCATTTAAAAACATCCTTGATTTAGAAAAAAATTCCCCTTTTAAAGAACTTTCTTAGTTTGAAAATGGAAATTTTAAGAGTGAGTTGAATTAAAATTGTTAAACCATACTCCTCTGTATGGTGGGTTTTAATAAAAATAAATCTTCTTTAAATAAAAGTTTTTGAAAATAAACTTGAAATGGAGTTTTAAAAATAAAATTTACCTTACATGAAAAATAAATTTTTAAAACAAATCACCCTTACATGGAATTTTAGAAATAAAATCATAACAGAAAATTATAACTTTTCTTAAAAACATATAAGTTATTAAAAAATAATTCCCTTATAGATGATTTTTTTTTTAAATAAACATGGAATGGGAATTTTAAAAACGTAATTTCCATTACCTTAAAAACTAATATAATTTATTATTTTTTGAGGAAGACTTCTCCTTATAGACCCCCCCCCCTCGTGCTCTCATTTTACTGTAAGAACCAAGGAATTTTTCGGAAAACCAAAGAAAGTAATGTTTCTTATATAGCACTAACTTTACTATTTATTTTTATATAAAATTATAATTTGATGTTATAGTACATTTATTTTATATCAACATTTCTACATATATATATATATTCTATTTATATGTTGGATGTATAAAACCACTGGAAGAATCGAGGGAGATCTTGATTTTTTTGATAACTCATAAATTTTAAAATATGAACCTTCAAGGAACTTAAGTTCATTTCTCAGTAAGCTGATAATACGATTAAGAAAACTTTAATATGGATTGAGATTACACACACACACACTATTTCTATTAATGAAGTAGACCTGAGGAGTAAACGATAACCTAAAAATCCAACCTTAATTGTAGATGGTCTTAAGGTTTTAAAATCAATTTTTACTAATGTATAAAAAAATTGAATCATTCTTTGAAGTTCTTATATGCGATATATTGAAAAATAATATATATATATATATATAACTCATCGTTATAACTGGAAGAACCCAATAATCCAAAAGGTACCATCAATGTAACTTAAACATGTCAAGAATGATTTTGTGAGGATACATTCACTTTAAAAAATGATAATTATGGAGAATATATATATATTTAAGTACATACCCACAAAAAAACCATTAACAATATTAGCAAGAGGTTGAAGATGACCCATTGTGGATATGGAATGATGACATGGGTTTAGACGGTGATGATTTCATGGTGGTCAACCATGTTAAGGTGATATAGATAAGGATGATTGATGGTGATGGAAGGTGTAAAATGGTGGTGTGGAATGGGAATAATAAGACATCATCGGTATTTTATTGGTTAGGTTCAAGGAAGACGATGATCGGGAAGATTGGACTGCTTGCACTGATTAGATCAGATGCTTGAGATATAAACATATGTTTTTAACACAGGTGAACGATATCCTGCATACCATGTCCTGCATCAAAAAATCATTCAATATCACACTTATATATATTAAAACCACTTACAAAAGTGGTTTGTGCCAAGGAAATGGGGGATCGGCACCCACAACACACTCATGCACCACTAGGCTCACAGACCACACATGCCCACACCCATACACTCACTTGAGCATGCTATGTAGGTGTTATGTGCCTACCCTACTACCAACAGGCTAGACTGGTCTAGTTTTCCCCATGGTTGAGCTTTTTCCCACATGGGTTGATCGATATGGCCCTAACTTGCTTGCATGGTTGGCTAATTTTTTAAATAATTACTTAAAATAATTCTAAAATAAAATCTATACTATTGTCAACATAAGTTTATATTTATTTCATCCTCTTAATAGTTTTATTAAATATAGTTTTATATTGTTTATTAAAATTTTAATGTAACATATTTATAACAACTTTATTATTTTTAATACATATGTCATTGTTTATTACAATTTTAAAATCAACTTAATATTTTACTACACATTAATGTAAAATATTATCACTACAAATTTGACTAAGGCTTATAAATATTTTAAATTAAAAATAATTTTTTCAAATGTAGTAATATTATAAACATATTATTTTGAAAACTATGAATTTTCACATCAAAATAAAGTCACTTTTAAATAATTAATAATCATTTTCATTGAAAATATTATAATTTATGAAATAATTTCACATGGGATTATTATTTACAATTATAAATAAAAATGTATATGTAGAATTAAAGAATAATATCTTTATAATTATTAAATGAAAATATATTTTATATTTTTTAAATTATAACATAATAAAAATGAAATATATCAACATTTATATACTTTATTAAAGGTATTATTCCTTGAAAAATAATTCAAAATTAACATTTTTATAATTTTAATATTATAACAAAAAATATAAATTTATTAAATAAAAGTATTTAAAGTTTTTTTAAATAAATCATTGGTTTGTTTTAATTAAATAATAAACTATTTATTTACATTTATTAAAAAATAAAATATGCTTAAAATTCATGGGTTGTTAAAATATACCCCTTAATGTAATTGCGTACTCATAATTATTTCATTGTACTTGAGGAAATTATAAAGCTTACTTCTCAGAATTTAAGAAAACTAGAATTGTGAAATTTCTATATTCTTAATAGTCACCAAGATTTTAATTTCCTAGAACCTTAGGAGAAAACCTCTAATGAAAACTTTGATGTCCCATACACAGATTCCACTTAAACCATTCCTTGAGCCTGGTTAGCCACATAACCCTTGGAGTGTCTCCCCATATGCCAAGGGATACCGACTAATAGTGGGGGTGTTTAGGTAGTACAGTGGGGAAAATATACCCCCATGTCAGAGTAACACAACGAATAAGAAAAATATTAAAAAGTAAAGAAATTTTAATACAATAGACAGATATAGTACTGTAGAAGATTGTACACAGTGCGGTATTGTAGCAGAATTGTACACTGTGCAGGTATTGTAGCAGAGTTGTACACTGTGCAGGTACTATAGAAGGCATTGTAGCAGTTACTGTAGCAGGTACTATTCGGTACTATAGTATCTAGAACTATTCACCTTGAGCCACCGGTTTGGGCTTGGAGTCCTTAAGGATTTCGGGCCACCCAGGCCTTTGGGTCAGTAGGGCTTTTGGGCCACCTTTAAGGCCTTTGGGCCACCTCAAGGCCTTTGGCCCACATGCAGTTTCCCTAGAAAAACTCTACAAAAAAAGGAGTAGCCCCAGAAGAGGATTCAGAGCAGGTGCACTCACTAGAATAGAGCCAAATGTATTTTCCAGAATGAGAGGGTATGGATATGCCATCGAGAAAAGCCTATGCTTGCACGGGAATCCTATCTAGACATCCATGTGAAGGTAGAGAGCTACTATCATGATGCAGATGCTGGGGAGGGGCAGTTCCTTATTGATAGTCTGGTTGAATTCCCTAAGACCTTCGGGTCATGTAATCTCCTAAGCCTACGGGCCATGTAATTTATGAGCCTACAAACCTTTTAAGGGTTCACCCTCATCACTTAAAAGGGGAGTTATCAAAAATCAATAAAAATGACTTCCTTCGGGCCATTCGAGGTAAATAGATAACAACAAAAGACTGAACAACTAAATAACATAAGAAAAACCTCAATGATAGTTTCTAATACAATGATGCATGGCATGCTAATAATAATAAAAAGAATAAACAAATATATTCATGATATGCACTAGTAAAAAAGGAAACAAAAGGACAAAAATAACTCCATGAGAATCTCAAGACTAATACTGATCCTCTACTCCTAAGATCCAAGTAAGTAGTACAAGTCAACACCCTATATGAGGGCCTTTACCCTTTCCATTACCTACATCAACATAATATTATCAGGTGATAAGGGCAGCCCATGTAGAGTGTGATATAAAATCTCAATAGTCCACCACTAATAGTGTCTACATGTAATTTGAGTAGGCTCTTGTAAGTGAACACTAGTGTGTAGATAATAACAGGAAAGTAAACAAATTCTGAAAAAATAAATAACCTCCCACTCAGGTTTCTAAGGATTACCAACGGGTCTACCTACTTCATCCCATCACCGGTATGTCTAATCAATTTACTATACATATATATAGTGTAATTAAATATGTATACATATATATATTTATGTTTGGGATGGATTGGGATGTAACTCTCAAACATCCAATACTAGGGAAGCTTTCATGGTCTAACCCCTAGCCCAACTCTAGGTGCTCTCACGATCTCTTGGAAATGCACAAGGGAACTCTCATGATCTTCCCTACCTTAAGGCTCTCATGGTCCTTGGGTCCTAAATTGGAAGCTCACATAGTCTTCCCAATAGGTATCTCACAGTCCCTTAACTTCACAGCCAATAAGGCATAACATTTATAAAT
This sequence comes from Viscum album, assembly GCA_963277665.1. Classification (NCBI taxonomy): domain Eukaryota; kingdom Viridiplantae; phylum Streptophyta; class Magnoliopsida; order Santalales; family Viscaceae; genus Viscum; species Viscum album. Next base: position 1,495,429,245 of record OY728155.1, on the reverse strand, counting down.
ACATAGGGCATGAGGCATACACCTCTCATTCCCTCCACATATCCATATCAATTTAAGAAGCACATTTATTATCACAAAAGTAATTAAGGAATAACATGTTAATCATTTACTTTTAAACATATACAAATACATGGTCATATAAGTAATATAATCCATGAGGCAACACCTCTCATGCAATTCATTGGCCACATTCAAATCCAATTAGACATTCCAATTGACATAAGGAAATTAATAGGCCTAAGCATAAGGAATGGTCCTAAAACATCCTATACATGTCAAATCCATTAATATCATTTCAAGGAAAATAATCTCTTATAAGTGATCCATCCTATAAAAGGCATCTTATTCATTTTTTTATTAAACATATAAAATCCAAAAAAAACATGAACCAAAGGAAGGATCATAGCAAATAGTCACATACCCATTTTGGAAATTACATTCCTAAGAGAACCAAACACCCATGGGGTGTCTTAGTTTCATTAAAATACACATGATATAAGGTTAAAATCAATTTAAACTCAATCCAGAAGATATGAACAAGATTTGGTCATCTTGGGAAATTAGCCTAAAATGGCCAATTTGGTTGGCACACCACTCGGGTGTCCTTATAGAGCATAGGTGACATCAAAACTCCAAAATAAGATTCAATTAAACTATTTAAATGCACTAGAGTCAATTAAACATGAATGAGTTAACAAAATATAGAATCTCGACAAGGATCATCTTATGGAACGACAGAATAAATACAAAATGACCAAAACTCAAATAGAAAACTATGTGACCTAGGGTCATAGAAAAATCCTCGCTTGATATCGATCTCAGATTCAAGGTAGGTTGGAATAGATCTAAGTTTCAGTCCAACACCTTGAAAATATTGTTAATAATCTTATATATAAATATTACAATAGATGCAAGAGAAACATATATTGGATTATAGAGACTAGGGATCCTTACTACAAGGGTTCCAATGCTTCTCTCAGATCAATGATCAGATTTCGGATAAAGAAACTGGATCAAAACCAAGTTTTAGGGATTTGAGAGATCAGAGAGGAAAGATACCTTCTACTTTGGCAGTGGGAGGGAGGATAAAAGTTTTATATATGTTAGATTTTTAGAGGGGTATAAATTGTAATTTCACCCCCAAAATTGGGGTCGTATGGTTTATGTGAACGATTTACAAACACTGAGAAAACTGTGAAGATCCACTCTATTCTAAAAAGATGAAGGTTGCATGACCATGAACTTGGGTCCACATAGTTGTAGATAAATCATGCAAACTTATAGGTTCCCCTACCTGTAGGAGCATGGTTTAGTCAAACCGTGTGGCATAGGTAGCACGGTTCACAATAACCATGTGACCTAGACTATATCCCACCATTTTGGAACTCCAGGCTCTGAAAAAGCCTCGAAAACTCCTCTAGCCTTCCTTATGACATAGAATACCTTTACCATGATTAAAGGAAGGATTCAAAATTAAAAACGAATTATCCATTCCTTTTTCAAAAAGGTGAGTTGTTAAAAACTCCCTTTTTTATAGCAACTCATCCCCGAGTTGTCCTTCTAAGGGTAAATAGGTAATTCTAGCAAAGAGTTATGGCTATTGAGATCATCTATCATCTTTCCACTCCCAGGTATCTTCCTACACCTGTACATGTTTCCATAGCCCCCGTTTAAGAGGAACAAACTTGCCTCAGAGTGTCTTCATGCTCTGATCAACTATGCGAATTGGGTACTACTCAAAGGAATAATCCATATCCATCTCAACCTTATATGGATGAAATACATGGGTTAGGTCCTAATAGTATCGATGAAGATGAGATACATAAAAAATATTATGCATGGACCAGTATCTCTGAGTAAGTGTCAGCTAGTGTTTCACTGGCCTGATCTGCTTCACAACCTAGAAGGGTTCAACAAATCTCGATGATAGATTATGCTACTTCTGAATACGAATATGCCCCAAAATGGGTGACAATTTCAAGAAAACCTATTCTTTGACCTCAAAATCAAGAATTTTCAAACTTCTGTTGGCATAAGACTAATATCTAGACTGATTTGTCAACATACACTTTATAATCATCTGGATCTGCTCTGAATTCTCTTGCATGAGATGTGGTCCAATCATAGCTACCTCCCCTATCTCTAGCCAACATAGAGGTGAGAGAAAAATCCTACCATACAAGGCTTCATAGAGAGTTGTATCAATGGTAGGCTAAATGTTTTTTATAAGAAAACTCGATGAGGGGAATGTGTTTCTCCTAGTAACCCCCAAGTTCAAGAACACATGCACGAAGCATATCCTATAGTACCTGAATTGTACAATTCATCTGTCCATCAGTATTCAGGTGATATGCCATGCTCAGAAGTACCCATGTTCCCAAGGTATTCTGCCACCCCTACCAAAATCATGACATGAAACAAGAATCTCTATCAGAAATAATAGAACTAGGAGTTCCATGAAGATGTACCACCTACTTGATGTACAACCTTCCTAGCTCATCTACTGAGAAGGAATCTCATACAAGTAAGAAGTATGCGACCTTTGTCAGATGATCAACGACAACCCACACTATGACATTGCCTATGTAAACCAGTCATGAATTCCATAAAAACATCATCCTATTTCCACTCAAGAATATAAAATTGATGAATAATACCTACTGGATGTTGGTGTTTCACCTTCACCTACTGATAGGGGGAATATCGTGTGATGAAACCAGCTATCTCACATTTCATGTAAGGCCACCAATATCGATGCCATAGATCTAGATACATTTTGGTGATACTAGGGTGAATGTCCCACGGTGATGTCTAAAAATCCCTCATCAAATCCTCTCTAATGTCTGTTGGGACCCATACACTCCCACGAAACAATACAGTATCATCCCCATTGATTGTCCAATCAGAAGTAGTATCTTCATCTAAGACACTTTCCTGTGGGATAAGGCCTTGAGGATAAGATAGATGTCTCAACCTTACTCATTCCATAAGAGTAGATGCCACTACTATGGATAATATAATAATCTAACCATGGTCCTCCTAAAAATCAACATGCATCTCTGGGAACAAGTCTATAAGCTTTCATTCAGTACTAGATTCATGAACCACATGAGTCTAAGTCTTATGTCTCATAGCATTGTCTATTGAATTCCCGTTCCCTAGATTTTAGGTAAGATTGAAATCAAATCATTATAGGTACTCATCCCACCTATGATACCTAAGATTCAAATCCCACTGAGTGAAGATGTACATGAGGCTTTTGTGGTCTGTGAATACCACAAAATGCAATCCCAAAAAATAGTGTCTCCAAAAATATAAAGCATGCACAACTATAGCGATCTCAAGGTCCTGTGTCGGTTAATTCCATGTGTGAATCCTCAATGAATGAGAACCATATGCAACGAATCACTTTTCCTACATCATAATAGCTTTAAGTATAACACTTGATGTGTCATAATAGATTGTATGAGCTCTTCCTAGCTCTGGAAGAATCAGTATCAATGCTGAATTAATTCTTCCCTTCATCTCTTGAATTTATGATTCAAAATCTTCAAATAATTTTAATTTCACATAGTTCTATGTCAATCTCGTAAGAAGTGCTACAAGGTGTGAGAAATCATGATTTAAGCATCTATAATATTCATAAATCCCCAAGAAACTCTGAATATCAAAGATGTTCTTGGGATACTCCCATGAAACTACAAATCTCAATTTCTATGGATCAAAGGAAACCCCTAACTCTGAGATGATATAACTCAGGAAGTGGACGTGATCGATATAGAAGTGTAATTTACTAAGATTATCATAGATCTGATTCTCTATCATGATATTCAACATGATCTCAAGATGGGTTACATTGTTGTGTATGGAGATTAAAAACACCAATATATCTTGCACAAATACAACCAAAAATGAATCCATATATGGGTGGAAAACCCAATTCATAAGATCCATGAAAACAACAGGTGTGTTCATGAGTCTGAATGGTATAACTAGGTACTCATTGATACCATACCTTCTCTTGAAAGCTATGTGAGATATGTCTGAAGTTCTGACACACACCTAATGATAACCCGAACTCATATCTATATTAGAAAATACCCTCACTCCCTATAGTTGATCAAATATGTCATCTATTCTGGGAAATGGAGACCAATTCTTGATAGTCAGCTAATTCAACCGATGGTAATCCACACAAAGCCTAAGGTTACCATCCACCTTCTTGGAAAATAGGACCAGTGAACCCCAAGGAGAAGTGATGAGGAATATGAAAACATTCACATCCAGATCCTAAAACTGATTTTTGATCTCTAGAATATCCTTATATGACATCTTATAAGGTGGAATGGTCAAAGATGTTTCTCTTGTCACAAGATCAATAGTAAACTCTACCTCTTTCACCAGAGGTATAATAGAGAAGTTTTTAGGGAAAACTTCTCTAAAATGCTCCACCATAGGAGGAAAAATAGCATTCTGTAACCCATGGTCATCGAGATAAAGACTGAAAGCCTATGATGAAACACTACCCAAACTTTTCTACTTGGGTCATGCTCGTGTCTCACTAACATCCCATTCTCCATTATGGATGTGTGTGGTTCCCTATAGTGATGTAAACTTCACCCTTCGATGATAACAGTCAATACAGGCTCTGTAGAGAATTATCCAGTCCATCCTAATGATTACATCAAATCTTGTCATGTCAAGGATGTATATGTTCCACACGAAAAGCTAACCACCTATCGCAAGTGGAAAATTCTGACAATAGTGAATTACCTTTGAACGGATACCTAAGGTTTTATCTAGTATCAAAATGATATGATAGTACTTGATGTCAAGGACCAAAATATCAGTGATTGCCTCAGATATAAAAGATTGAGATGTTCTTGTAACAAAAAAAGAAGACACTAAAGTGGAGGCTACTAGAATAGTACCTCATATAGTAGATGGTCCAACACTTTACTCTTGTGGAGTAGGTTGTACAACATATAACTGGCCTACACCGCATCCCTGATTCACTTCATGGATTCCCTAAGTAATCCCAGTATTCTAACGCTGAGAATCATGTCTGGTTACCTTGACCTCAACCACCACCTTGGCCTAATCAGACAGTGGTATTCTAGCTACCTATTTGTCATGATCCTAAAGACCCCACTCCTAACCAAGGAGTGGATGAAGATTCCTATTTGTTGGGAACTATTAGGAAAGTCCTGTAGAAATATTGAATAAATTCGATCCTGCCATAGCCTCTACACTCCATTGGATCCTATGGAAAATTTTCTTTGAGTTTCCCTGTTTTTCAACACTATTGGTATACTAGATAACTATCACAGTATGAGCCTAACTACTTCTTACTCTATGAGAAACCTCAAAGCATCATTTCCACCCAGAAGAAGATTTACTAGAATCCCTAGTTGATGAACCTCCGTAACTCACACCATCAACATCCCTCAAATTATGCTATGTAATTAGGTTCTGGTTTATGATTTCTGAGATGGTCTTCAGCATACAAACATTAACTTGAGATTAGATGGAATAACACATACCATCCTCAAAACACCATGCAGACATCAGATCATCAACAACTAGAGTGGGATAAAACTGTTGTAGCTTAGTAAAACGGGATGAGTAATCCAAAACTGACATGGTTCCCTATTGCATATTCATAAACTCTCTAGCTCTATCATCCCTCAAAGTCTAGGGAAATATTAGTGGTAAAAGATGGTCTGAAATTCATCCCAAATCATCTCTCTACTCTTTACAGCTTGTGTGATGACATCCCACCACCTCTTGGATGAATTGCATAGCATGTAAGTAGTTAGCTTGACCCTCTGCTCTGGAGGCATCTCTAGGTGCTCGAATATTGACAGGATCTCCTCAAGACAAGACTCTGGAGCAAGTGTCCCTCCATTCCCTGAGAAGGCAGGAGGATGCTACTTGAGGACATTGTGGCATCATAATACTACAATTCCAAAAAAACATCTCAAAATATTTTCAAGCAATTTAGAAAATTGCATTTTATGAAAATAGGAAAGGTACTAAAGCCTTCATATAAGAATGAACATGCCTCTCTACCCACTTCAAAAGCCATGTCTATATTATGGAATATACCATAATAAATGAGAAACATCTATAACCCACTACTAAGGTTGGTTTCATGTCAAATTTATATGTTAGGCAAGCATAAGAGGGATTCTATCAAGTTGTAATCCCTTTACTATTTGAAAGTATACTTATGTAAACATTTAAAACATTAAAATAGGTTAAGTCCAATGATATGATATTTTCTATACATAAGGTCACATAAACCTTTTAATCCAAAATATGGCATTCACTTGGATTTCATTCTCATTTAAATTGTTCTTTTTCATACATTTATACCACCTTTAAATGTTTGAGCTAGTTGGAATGCCATTTTTCGATCCATAAGGGACCATACACCATATGAATCAAAGAGTGGCACCCACTAAACCCACCCATAGTATAATCCAAATCCTACAAGAGATGTCATACGAATCATATATATAAGACAAGGCATAATGAATATGAAATAGGCAATTCTTTCTAAAAAACTAAAAATGTCATGGAAAGTTTCATGGCCTATAAGTCATGTTGTGCCGAAGATGATTCATGACCTAATGAATAACCACAATTTCATTAGTTCAAGGTAATTAAATCATAATTCCAATGACATCAATATCAATAACATCAAAATTCATGTGTATCTCCCAATGGTGAAATCATATGAACTGTAACTAGCAGAAACAATAACAATCATAAGTAATAAAATTTGGTCTTTTCCCCTTTGGTGGAATCGATATGACCAAGCACAACTTATGACTAAGTCCCTAAGTGTAACCAGTCTCCATTATATTTTCATAGAATAGTAAAGCAAGAAAAGAACTGCTCTGATAACACTTTTTAATTTTTTGGGACCGAATGCCACTTAACCCGTACCCTTGGCCTGGTTGTCCACATGACCCCTAGCACGTCTCCTCATATGCCAAGGGTTTCCGACTAGCAGTGAGGGTGTACAGGTAGTGCATCGGAGAGACTATACCCCCATGTTAGAGTAACGCAATGGATAAGACAAATATAAAATAGTAGAAGAATCATAATACAATAGACAGATATAGTTAATAGTAGAAATGTAAATAGATAATAGAGGAAGACTAAACAACTAAATAATATAAAAAAAACTCAATGGAAGTGTCTAATAAAATGTTTCATGGAATGATGATAATACTGAAAAGAATGAATATATACAAGCATGTTATATAATATTAAACAAGGAAACAAAAGGATAAAAATAGCTCCATGGGCATCTCAAACCTAATCCTAATCCTTTGCTCATAAGCTCTAGATAAGTAGTACAAGTAAACACCCTGTAGCAGGTCCTTTACCCTTTAAAGTACCTAAAAAAACATAATATTATTGGGTTCCAAGGGTAGCCTGAGTAAGGTGTGACATAAAATCTCATTATTCCACCACCAATGATGTCTACATGTAATCTGAGTAGACACTCATAATTAAACAATGTGTAGATAATAACAGGAAAGTAAAAAAATGTTGAATAAATAAATAACTTCCTGCTCAGGTTTCCAAGGACACCCAGCGAGTCTACCTGCTTCATCCCGTGGTTGGTACCTCTAATCAAGTTACTAAACATATATATAGTGTAATTATATATGTATAAATATATAGATATATGTTGGTATGGATAGGGATATAACTCTCAGACATCCAATACCAGGGAAGCTCTCACGGTCTAACCTCTGGCCCAACTCCAAGAGCTCTTATGATCTCTTGGCAATACATGAGGGAGTTATCATGGTCTTCCCTACCTCAAGGATCTCACAGTCCTTGGATCCTTAGGTGGAAGCTCACAAAATCTTCCCAATAGGGCTTTCACGGTCCCTTAACTCCATATTCAATAAGGTGTAACATTTATAAATACATAGGGAAAGAGAAGTACACCTATCATGACCTCCTCATACCAATATCCATTTAATAAGAACATTTATTATCACAAAATTACTTAAGGCGTAACATCTTAATCATTTTCATTTAAAAATTTACAAATACATGGTTACATAAGTAATTTAATCCATGAGCCAACACCTCTTATGCAAGTCGTTGGCCTCATTTAATTCCAATTAGATGTTCCAATTCACATAAGGAAATTAATAGGTATAAGAATAATGAATGGTTCTAAACCAACCTATACATGTCAAATCCATTAATATCATTTCAAGTTAAATCATCCCTTGAAAGTGGTTCATCCTATCCAAGGAATTTTATTAACTTTTTTTTAAACATGGAAAATCCAAAAACAAGGGAACGAGCCAAAGGAAGGGTCATATCAAATAGTCAAATGCACATTTTAAAAATTTCATGTCTAAGAGGACCAAAAACTCATGGGGTGTATTTGTTTCATAAAAATACACATTCAATAAGGGAAAAATCAATTTAAACTCAAATTGAGAGATACAAAAAAGATTTGGTCATCTTGGGAAATTGGCCTAAAATGGCCAATTTTGTTGGAACACCCCTTGGGTATCCTTATAGAACATAGGTGATATCAAAACCCCTAAACATGATTCAATTAACCTATATCAATGCACTAGGGCCAATTAGACATGAAGGAGTCAACACAATATAGAAGCTAAGTAAGGTCCAGATTATGGCACAATGAAATAAATATGAAATGACCAAAACTCAAATGGAAAACTATGTGACCACCTACCTTAGGGTCGTAGAGGAATTATCACTTGATATCAACCTCATATTCAAAGAAATTTGGAATATATCTGGGTTTCAGTCCAATTCCCTGAAAATAAGTTGGATGAGTCTGCATCTAAATAGCACATTAGAAGTGAAGATAAACTTATATGGGATTAGAGAGACTAGGAGGCCTTACCATAAGGGTTCTAACACTTATCTCAGATCAATGATCATATGTCTGATGAAGAACCTAGATCAAAACTAATTTTTAGGCCTTTGAGAGCTCAAAGAGGAAAGAGGGCTTCTGCATTGTCCATAGTAGGGAGGAGAAAATTTCTAGATAGGTTTGATTTTTAGAGGGGGGGGATTGTAATTTCACCCCCCCCCCCCCCAATTGGTGCCATGTGGTTTACTGGACGGTTTACAAACCATGCACAAACCATGTGAATCTTCTCCGTTTGAAATAGCAGCAGGCCACAAGGTCATGCACCTAGGTCCACACGGTTGCAGACAAACCATATGGACATGCATGTGACCCTATCTATAGCCACATGGTTTAGTCAAACCGCATGTCCTGGGTCACACAATTCATACTAATAATGTGGCCTAGCCCGCAGCCCACCATTCCATAACTCTGGTCTCCAAAAAAGCCACAGATTCTCCTCGGGCCTTCCCTACTCTGTAGCATACCTTTAAAATGATTAAAGGAAGGACTCAAAATGAAATATGAATGATCTGTAGCTTTTTCAAAAAGGCATGGCATTACAAAAACATCCTAATATCAAAATTTGTCTGAACTGTTGCTTTGATACCAAATTTGATAGTCTGAGACCCACACTCTCAAATCTAGTGTTAAAAACATGTTGTATTTTTTTATAAAAAGTAACTAAAGAATATACAATCCTTTACACATATATAGATATTTTAAGTCTAGGTTTTGGAGGATTAGTCAAAACCTTAAAATATATCATATTTTTAAAAAATTTATAAACAACTAACTCGATTCACATGAACTAGCTCCTTAAATTTAAACCAACCACCTTTGGAACTTCTAATGAGCCTTTAAAAATCATTTTAAGACATAGGGCGAGCATAAAATAGTCTATTAAGTGTTTTTAAAACCTTGGAAAAAATTATTTAAATACATTTAAAAGTCTTTTAAAAATATATCATTTTATATCAAATTCAAAACATTTTATATAAAAAAAAAATTCTAAAAAAATCTAAGGTTTCAAAATATCTATATAAATTATTATTCAAAACCTTTAAAAATACATATCATTTTAAAAACCCATATCATATTCTAAAACATTAAAACTTTACATTGAAAATAATAAATTTATTATGAAATATAATGATACTTGGAAAGACTTAATAAATATTTGTGGCCGCTATTAGTATTACTTTTAAGACAATATCCCCTTGAGGTCATGAGTTCACTCCTCATTCCTCATCATCACATTCGATACTCAAGTGATGAATTTTATATAAAAAACATTTTTTATCAGGCTCTCTTTTAATATTCATAATCCATGAAAACATCCTTTAAAAAAATAGATAAATTAATTTCTAAGAAGAAAATAATTTTATAAAACATGAATCATAGATTATACTTCCTTTAAGGAAACTACCATTCTTTTATAAAAAACATAATAAATTTATAAATAGTTCTTATAAATAATTCTTGTAAAGGAATAATTAAATTTATGAAAATTATTTTTTAAAAATTATAGAATGTAAATTTCTAACTATAGTGTATGTCCATAAATATAATCATGAATGAATTTTTTTGAAATAATAGGGAAATTTCTACATAAAATGATAAATTTTATCATTTAAAAATATCATTGATTTAGACAACAAAATTCGCTTCATAAAGAAATTTCTTAGTTTTAAAATGGAAATTTTAAGAGATAATTGAATTTAAATTCTTAAACCATAATCCTCTTCATGGAGGTTTTAAAAAAATTTCGTTTAAACTATGGTTTTTGAAAATAAACATGGAAATAAATTTTTGAAAGGAAAATTTACATTACATGGAAAATAAAATTCTAAAACAAATCACCCTTACATATAATTTTTAAAATAAAATCATGAAAAAAATTATGGCTTATCTTGAAAATAAAGTTATTAAGAAAATTCTCTTATATATATTTTTTTGAAAATAAATATGAAATAAAAAATTTAAAAACATAATTTCTCTTAACATTAAAACTTATATAATTTCTTCTTTTATGAGGAAGAATTCTCCTTATAGACTCCCCCTCTCTCCTTCTATCATACGAACTATGGAATTTATAGAAAAACTAATGGAATCAATTCCCCTTATATAGAATTTCCTCTACTATTAATTTGTATATAAAATTATAAGTGAATATTCTAGTATGTTTATTTTATATTAACACTTATATATATATATTATATTTATATGTCGGCCATATATAGACACCGAAATAATTGAGGGAGATCTTAATTTTTTTTGATAAATCATAAATTTCCTAATATGAAGCTTTAAGGAACTCAAGTTCCTTGTGAAGTAAGATGAGAATATAGTTAAGAAAACTTAAATATGAATTGATAATACACAAACACACACATTTTGTTTCCGATATTGAATCAGACCTGAGGAGAAGATGATAACCTGAAAATCCAACCTTAACTCTAGATGATCTTAAGATTTTAAATGTGATTGTTACTGATGCATAAAAAAAATTTAAATCATTATTGGAATTCCAAATATGAGATATATCAAAAAAGAATATATGAATATGTGTGTGTGTAACTCATAGTTATAACTATAGAAACTTGATAAGCCAAAAGGTACCATCAATGTCATTTAAACATGTCAATGATGATTATGTGAGGATCCAATAATTTTGATACATGATAATAATGGATTATATATATATATATTTGATTATATACACACCACAAAAATAAACAATATTAGAAAGGGGTTAAAGACGATCCATTGTGGATAGGGAACGATGACATGGGTTTGAATGGTGATTATTTCATAATGGTCAACCATGGTAAGGATGTGTTGAGCGAGTTGTTCAATGGCAATGGTGGGGGGACGATGTTAGTGTAGAATAGGAATAAGAAGACAACATTAGGATTTTCTATGTTAGGCATGAGGAAGATAATAATCAGGAATATTTGGTGGTTAATGTTGATTAGATCAGATGGATGGGATATAAATGTATTTTTTTAACATGGGTGTACAGTATCCCACATATCGTGTCCCATGTTGAAAAATCATTCAGTCTTGTGCTTCCATATATTACAATCACTCCCAATTGAGTTTCATGCCAAGGTATCAGGGGATCGATACTTAAACACACACACACCACCAGGACTACACCGAACTATGAAATTCCACTCCCATTCACTCACCTGAGCATGCTATACAGGCACTATGTGCCTACCCTGCCTCTATAAGGCTGGCTTGGGCCGGCTCTCCCCATTGTTGAGCTTACTCCCATATGGTTTTATTGATAGAGATAATATTTTCATTATTTTTCATATGTATTTCGATGATTTAATCTCTACCAATTTAAAAATTTGAGACGATTTGCATCATTTTTGGATTTTTTGTACATTTTGAGCTAAATTTTGAAAATTGATTAATTTTGGAATTTTAACTGTTTTATGTCACTTCATTATTTTGATCATAACTTTTGAAATACTTATCCAAATCTAGTCATTTTTTAGGAGTCTTTTATTCAAGGGCTTCAACTTATGTAACTATACCAAAATAAAATTTTAACTCCATAGTATCCAAATAATTTAATCAATTTGGAAACCCATTAGGGTCAATAGAATAGACCACTCCTAATTAAATGAATCATAACTCAAGATAAAAACCTAAAAATGAGGTGATTCTAGAATGAAAAGAAATAGGAATCCGAGGATTACATCTATATTTAATTTTATGGATAAATTCAACCATTAAGGTATCCCTTACATGGGAAAAAAAGTGTATGAAGATGAAGATACTGTTCATCTAAAAAAAATTACTTCAATCATTATGGAATATATATTCCTAAATGTGTCCAAATAAAAAAATATTTATAGGTCACCTGGACAAGATATAGATAGTGAAATATTTTATGAATACACCTTCCCTATATCGTGAAATTTACTATAAAAAATAAACTCAAAGTTTCAGTGGAAAGAAACTGGAAAAAATATTTCCCACCCCTTAACCCAATAAATATGTATATCCACTTCCATTAAAAGGGATTGAAGAAGGAGAAAAAGGGGATGTGATGGATAATTGTAACATTTAAGTTCTATGGATTTTCTATTTTCTCTTTTATTAGTTTCATAATTATCTCTTATCCATCATTCAAATCTATTACCCTTCACATGTAGGGGTAAAAATTTTGAGTGACCGGGGAAGGGGGATTTTTACTTTTATAATGTCAGGGTACTGTTATTTAATTTAAAAATATTATTTTATGTTGAATTATTCCTCTTTTCAATGGCTCCCAATTCTAATAATGAAATTTTATCTATGTTTTTGGTGTCATTCATTGTTTACAATTTTGTTTGATGTTCTTTAAAATACCTTTGCCTACTGTAGTTTGTCTTGATCAGGCATATTGTGTTAGGTGGTGAGTGTCTAGTGATAATTTTCATGTGTTTTAAATAAGTTTGTTTTTTATAGATTAATAAAGATAAAAAATTATGTATTGGGACTTGACTTAGTATTTTGGTAATGATTTTCTGATTTTCATGCACATAGAAGTGGTTTAAATTGCTTCCTCCAACCAAGGGTGATTGGAAACTTTCTTGAGGAGTCTTTCATTTATCGTTCAATCATAAGAGAGGGGGATTATTTTTTTGACCATGATGAAAATAAAAAAGATAATATTACCCTGAATATATCACTTTCTCCAACAATCTGTGTACAAACTTTCATTTAATTTCTTTATTTCTTTTTAAAATCAAATAATTTCAAAAAAAACCCTCCACTTATTTCTCTATTTTAATGAGAAAACATTGATTGTTATGAATTCTTATTTGGAGACAGCCTAGGTTGACCTATATACTACATTTTACTTAGAAAATAATATTTTTTATCACACCCTGTGATACGAACGTTTCAAAACTTGGTGTCGTTGCCAGGGAGGTGGTGCCAATAATCTAATTTTTAAAGTATGTGACTAAAACCAATAACATTGACCGTTTCCCCCTAGATCCTAAAATTAAAATAGAATTTTTGAATAGACTTATAAATATTAATTTTAAATCTAAATTTGAGGAAATTTCTCTTGTAGACTTAAGTGAAACTTTAAGTGTTTACTCTGATCCTATCATTGTGGTTGGAAATCCCAACCAAACCCTTAGAGACATCTTTGCACCACAATTCTTTGATCAAAGAAATAAACTTTCTATGCGAGAATTACAAAATGTTTTTTAGATGAAATATAACATGATCCCATTACTTCCAAAATTTAATGGCTTGGAAGGAGAATACATAAAAGAGTTCACATGTGTTACTCTAATTTTGGACCCTAAGGAGTAGTTGAGTAGTATTTAAAGTGTAATAAATTCCCATTTTCATTGAAAGGAGATTCCAAATAATGGCTATATAGACTAAAACCATGATATATGAATGAATTTAATGACATACTAAGATTATGTATACAAATATTATTACCTGTGTCCAAAAGAAAAACCATCATAAGGGAGATCTATTCCATATAATAATCTTCTAGAGATACCCTATATGAGTATGGTAAGTGGTATAAAAAGCTATGTTCTAGCTACCCACATTAGGAAACTAGAGGCACATTAATTAAAAAATCACCAGAATAATGGAAGGTCTTGATAATGAAAATTTATTAGAACTCACAATAGTTTTTTATAAGTGGTACTAGAATAATAGGTATTCATGAGGTAAGAACTTCTCATCCATAACTATAATGAACCAACCTGGTTCAATTAGATAATCCACCTAAACCATCCTATCACATGATATAGGTAAAATAGAAAAACAAAAACCAGTCTTGAATATAAGAAAAATAAGAAAAACAACCCTATTACAAAGTAGAAACTGATGAGATACCACAAATACATACAATCCCAATCCAAAACCAGCTAAAGTATAAAGTAATTAAAATAACCATGTGACCAATAATCGCCTCTAGAAAAAACCAAACTAAAATAAGTATCAACAAGAGTTTCCAATATACTAAAATATTATATTCCCTTTATCTAATTCCTTCAATACAACATATAAAATTTCTTAAAGGCACAAGTAGGGTGTGATCCAACTCCCATTAGGATAACAAAATAGTTTCTATACAAGTTCTAATATCAATAAGGAAATAATTCAAGATTTTAAAACAAAATAGTTTTACAAAGAATTTTCATAAATACAAACCATTCATAAAACATTTCCCTTTTTCTTCATTTGGTTTTCATAAAAATCCTATCATATTCTCAAAATAGAAATATGATAGGTATAAGTGACAAAAATAGGAAATCATATCCAAGCATCAAGACTTAAATAGGTAAACACATATCCATGAAGAAAACTATCATGTGAAGTTATGTGATATAACCTCATACAAAATTATATGAGTAACAATCCATGATAAGAACAATTATGTGATTAATAACCATAAATGGAAAATTAAAAATGAAAAAAAAAACTTGTATTGGTCTCTAGACTATGAGAAATTCATACTATAAACTCAAAATCCTAAATTGGTATACATTGGATCCAATAGATATCAATTCCTGATAGTTGATATTAAAAAAAGTTAGCTCCTAGTGGTGAAACACACATTAATGCTACTCGTTTCTCTATCTTAATGCACCCATGGTTCCTAATGTTTATTTTTTAAAATTGAATTCAAAATAATGCTCAAAATTTTATAAAATGTTCTCAAATCCAAGCCAATCCACTTTAGAGTTTGAAAACCCATTTGAAAATCAATAAAATCCATTTTCAAAGAAAAACACTTTTTTAAAACATTTCCCTTTCCAATAAATCATTTAAAACCATTTATCACTTAAAATCGATGATCAAGACAAAGGAATTTATCAAGAATGACATGAAATTCATCAACTTTACCCATTGTATATAATCACCAACATAAAAATGGTAGAAACCTAGCTACTTTTGAAAACAGTGACCAGAAACCAATAGAACAATCATTGAAAGATAAAGAACGCCAAGAAACTAAAAAGGATTGATAAAAAACACTATCTAATCACAAATCCATATCCAAACCATATACAAAACCAAACCCAAAGAATAACTATAGGAATTACATACCTAGAAAGAAGCAATTCAACCAAAATAGTAACCATCTATTGAAATAAGTGATCGATATGGGAGACAGTCACCCCAAATCGCTTAAGAAGCACCTCTAGGTTGAGATCAAGGAATCCTGTATGAATGGAATAATAATTTAAACTAAACTAATTTCTTAAAACTAACTCTGAGGAATTTACACAGTGTGTAATTCCATTACACATCATGTAATACTCATGTCTTATATACGCCAAAAACCCTCACTCCTTTTTATTAAATCCCATGTATTTTTTCATTACATGACGTGTAACCTTTACACAACATTTAAAATTCTCTTGCAATGAATTCAGTTCATGGGTTCTATCTAGTAGTCATTACATGTCATGTACTCCCATTATGTGTTATGTAATTTCACCAAGAACCAAAAAACTATAGGTTTTACGATAAAAAATCCAAAAAATACCAAACTTCACCATTACAGGTATACTCCCAATCCCTTCTCATCATTACTCAAAAAAAGAAAAACAAAAACCTAAATATTGATTAAAACATACCTCACCGAAAGGTAACGTGGAATTATAATCTCCCCACCATAAATGATTTTTAACCCCAGAAATCCCTCAACATCCTGGATTCAAAAAAAATATAAGTCCATTTCTGCCTCATCAATGACTCATGATCCCACGTCTCATGGTTATCATGCCTGCACTACCATAGTACCTAGACTAGGGGGGTCATTTTACCACATATTACCTTATCCAAGCAATCCATAATAAAAATAGATGTTCAACCAAAGTGGTATCAGGCTCAATATCAACATCCTCCCATTTAATCACTTGGGAAGGATCTGGTATATGCCTCCTCATCTATGAAACATAAAACACTTCATGGATAAATGTCAATATAGATAGTAAGTGTAACCAATATCCCACCCTCCTAAGTCATATAATTATCTCAAAGGGGCCCAAAAATCTAGGTTCCAACTTAACATTCTTACATAACTGATGATGTCCCAAGTGAGGTGAAACTATAAGAAAGACCCAATCACCAACCTCAGACTCCAATGGCCAATGATGAAGGTCCACATGGGATTTTTGACAACTTTTTTCGTGATCCAATTCCTCTATATAAAATACACCATCTCTATCATATCCTGAAAAATACTCAACCCAACCAAGGACTACTCTCCTAACTCTTCCCAGTACAAGGGAGATCTACATGGAAACACATAAATGACTTCAATGGTTCCATATTTATACAATTATAATAAATATTTTTATAGGAAAACACAACCAAAGTAAAATGATTTTCCCAAGATCCTCTGAAATAAAGCACACAATCCCATTCTATATCCTCTAGAACCTGGATAGTCCTTTCTATCTATCTATCTATCTATAGGTGAAAATATATACATAATTTAATATAGAAACTCATATCCTCCTGTAAACCTTTCCAAAACCTGTACTTGAACCTCAAATACCTTTCGAAAACAACTATAGAGAGAACCTTTTGAAGAATAAAAATATCTCATACAAACAAGTCCCCAAGATATTCCACTTTTTTCATCTCCTTCATTGGTAGGAAATACACTAATTTTGCGAGTCAATAAATGATCACCCAAATAAAATTCTTCCCACTAGGATTTCATGGAAAAAATGATGAGATCTATAAAAATATTATCCTACTTCCATACTAAAAAGGTTAAGGGCTACAAAAACCATGTAGGTCTCTAGTGTTCCACCTAAATTCTCTGATAAGTAAGGTATAATGAAACAAAATCCACTATTAACCATCCCATCAGTTTCCACCAATACCAACACCTCAGATCATGATACATCTTGGTGGTACATGGGTGCGCAGACTGACAAGAACTATTTCCACTATCCAAAAACTATTTTCTCAAGGAAAATTGAACAAAAAACCTTCTACAGAATCATAAATATCCACTGGGAGACCAAGACCACTCACCTAAGGTCTCCCTGCCATAAATGATTTCACAAAATCACTGACACTTAGTGTCTATCACCTGCTCAAGATGAACTTGTACATAAAAAAACAATTCAACTTTCATCGAATATAAAAACATTTGTCCAATAACCTCTTCCACTCTCAAGCTTATCTCAACAAAAAAACTCATCATAGACCACTCCTCAACTGATTCCTTCACAGCTTGTGTTGGTAATTTCCTCCTCAATGCATCAACAACAAAATTATATTTCCCAGAGGTATAAGAAATATGAAAATAAAGTCTGAAGATACTCTACTTAGTGTCCCTATCACAAATTTATATCCCTCTGAGAAAAAATATATTTCAGGCTCGTATGACCAGAATATACCATAAACCAATCTGCAAAGAGAAAATGATGCCATGTTTTGAGTGCATGTACAACTGCTTCCAACTCAAGATCAAGGGTAGGGTAGTTATTCTCATGAGGTCTTAACTAGAAAGATCCATAAGCCACAAATTATTTCTCATGTATCAATTAAAATCCTAAACCCATACCAAAATCATCACAAAAAACATCATAACATGACCCCAGTTCTAGAAGAACTAAATAAAACACTAAATTCAACCTCACCTTCATCTCCCCAAAAGAACCCTGAAAATTTTCATTACATTCAAACTTTACACCATTACGGGTTAAAGCTATCATCAAAGATGTGATCATGGAGAATTCTTAAACAAACCGTCTATAGTAACCTTCCAAACCAAAGAATCTCTAGATATGAAAAATATTTTTGTACTTCTCTTTGGACATAACTACCTATACCGTTTCAGGATCAACTGAGACACCCCTCTTAGATATCATATTCTCCCGAAACTTCACCTCTCAGATCCAAAACTCACACTTGGAAATATTACCATATAGATGATGTTATTTTAAGGATAGAATAATGATATCCAAATGGTCCATACACTCCTCCTCTGACTTATAATACACAAAAATAACATCCATTAACACAACAACAAAAAGAGTCTAAAACCAATGAAATATCTAGTTCATCAAATCCATAAACACTGCAGGGGAATTAGTGAGACTGAAGAGAATAATCAGAAAATAAAAATTCATATATTAACTCCTAAATATTGTCTTGGGTATATCCTATTCTCATTATATCAACTGGTGATACCATGACCATAGGTCAATCTTAGAAAACCAAAAATCCCCTCTTAGCTGATCAAATAGATCATCAATCCTTAGAAAATGATATTTGTGCTTAATGGTCACCTGATTAAACTTTCAATAATCAATACAAAGCCTAAGGATATTGTATTCCTTCTTAGAAAAAAGGACAAGCTAATTCCATAGTGAAATTCTAAGAAGGGTAAATCTACTATCCTTTAGGTACTCAAGTTGGAACTTAAGTTCCACCAACTCAGAAGGTTCTATATGGTAATACGGTATAGAAATGAGCATCGTACAAGGAAGCGGCTCAATAGTAAAGTTGACATCTCTATGTGGTGGCAGACTAGAAAAATCATATAAAAATACCTTAGGATTCTCATACACAACTATAGGAATTCAAATACCCAAGAAAGGTTTACTTCATCAAGAATGATCTCTAACAACTAGATTGAGATTACCCCAACATATGAAAAAATATGACATTCCCTTCCCGATCTAGAGTCTCACTCACCCTAGAAAACATGTGTGACCCTATCGGCAGATAAGAACTAAACTTGATGACAATAACAGTCTATCTAAGCCTTAACACTGATCATCTAATCCATGATAACAATAAAGTCAAATATGTCAAGATCAAACACTAAAAAGTCTCACTACACCTCAAATTCGACTATCATCACCCAACAGGCGAGACGTCGGAACGCTTATTTGGAACTCTTTCCCAAAGGAATGGAAAGATCCAACAAGAATGACATAAGTTTAAAACACAAGACTAAAATATAAAATAACTTCGATCATATAAAATAATGAGTAGAACCTATATCAGACAAATTTATCACTATATAATACGAGATAAGCATTGTACCACTAATAGTAGTTGGTCTTGATTTAGATTCCTCTACTGTATACTCCACTATATAAAGTCTTCTGGTCTTATACACGTGAACATCTCCCTTGGATTTGGGATTAGAGACACCAACCTTGGAATCATATTCATGAACATGTGGTCCCTGGTGAGAGTGGATCCTACCCTACTTCAAAGAGATATCTTTTCACAAAAAACTGTATATGACCGGACCAGAAGAAAAAAAAGATGAAAAGTTCTAGGAACCTCTGTAAATCTTGGACTGTTATGACCACACCTTCCACTCTAGTAGCAGACAACTTATTACTACCTAGTTGAAGCCCATGAAACTGGTCCTAATCAAAATTGACCACTCTTACACTTACATTTCTTTCAAAAAGCACATCTTGGCTAACCACTAAACCAATTAATGCTCC
The DNA here is from genome assembly GCA_963277665.1 of Viscum album. Classification (NCBI taxonomy): domain Eukaryota; kingdom Viridiplantae; phylum Streptophyta; class Magnoliopsida; order Santalales; family Viscaceae; genus Viscum; species Viscum album. The sequence goes on along the minus strand of OY728155.1, from coordinate 1,495,408,842 downwards.
ACCCAAACTTATCTTCCCAACTATGTTTTCCTCAGCTAAATTTTCCTTGTTAAATACCTCCACAAAGGATGGAATGCACATGAGTATCAACATCAACCAAATATCATAACTTAGTCCTAACTCAAACCTCCAAGACTTAAGGTAATCATTAGTGACAATATCCAATACTAGATGCACTAACTTAGAAAAATGGGTAGAATACTCCAGAACGGTATACACCCCTAACTATAAGGTTAGAAACTCCTAGGCTTTTGTTGCACACAATGTCTCGGGATAAAAATTTTGGATAAATATTTTCTAGAAGGATTTCCATGTAAGATCCTCATGAAACTTATCTTTCGTAATAGATTCCAATCATCTATTTCCTAGTACCTCTCATATATATGTGGAAAAACCCATCTTAGAGTCTCCAAGATTCCTCAATAAGTTGAATATCCTCTCCATTCTCTCAAGACACTCCTCATATTATTTGGGTCCTTTTCACCATGAAAGATGAGTGGATAGTGCTTCGTAAATTCTAAACCATGATCCACTATGAATCCTAGGTTCCTGACACCAACTTGACCCAGAGTCTGAACTGTGCGGATATAAAATTCTACTAAAGTAGGTTCTAATGGAGGATTCACTTACAGAACCTATCTCGTGGCTTCCTCTCTTGGGTTTTTAAGATCTCTTCTAGAATTCATTATTTTAAAAAAAGACAAAAACCAATCAGTGAATATCAAATTCCAAAACCATAGAAAAAAATTTATGTATTTGTATCAAACTAATAATTTAAAGAAACAAAAAAACTTACTTAAAAAGGAAAATGTCCATTTAAATAAACATCCCATAAAGCTTATTCAAATGAACTCAAAATACAATTATCAAACCAGGTAAAAAAAATTAACCACCCATGGAAACTTGTTTGCAGTCATGGAAGTAAGATTTCCAAATGCCTTTTCCACACCTACTATCTCAATTTTGAGGGTCCTAACACCTTTGAACCCAAGACACAAAACCAAACATAATAAGTGCTAACACACTTTAGGATGAACCACTATTTGATAACTAATTATAATGAACTGACTTGGGTTAACTACACAATTAACTTTAACCAGCCCATCGGATGATATGGAAAGAATAGAAAAACATAAAACAAACCTAAATATAAGAAAAAAAGGTAAAAAACTAGGGTAAAAAAGAAAAAACATATGAGATACCAAAAATACATACAATACCAATCCAAAATAGGTTATACAAAAAAAGTAATTCAAATCCCCACATGACCAAAAATCCCCTCTAGGCCAACTTGTATTGAAATCAGTGGAAACAAGAGAATCCAACATACTACAAGATGTTTTTCCCTTTAGCTAAATCATGTAATACAGCATTTACAAATGCCTAAAAGCATAATTATGGTGTGAGACAAAGCCCAGTAGGATACCACCACAGTTTCAATAAAAGATATAATATAAATAAGGAAATAATTCAATATTTTAAAACAAAACATTTTTATAAATAATTTTCATAAATCCAAACAATTTATAAAAAAAATCCCCTTTTTCATCCTTTTGTTTTCTTAAAAATCCATTCATATTCTCAAACTATAAATATTATAGGTAGAAGTGATAAAACATGATATAATATCCATGCATCAAGAAGTAAATAGGTAAACACATATTGATGAAACAACATATCATGCAAAGCTATGTGATACAACCACTTATAAAATCATGTGAGCAACAATCGATGATAAAAACAATCATGTGATAAATAACCATAAATGGAAAATGAAAAATAAAAAATCACCCTATATTAGGCTCTAAACTATGGTAAAATTCATAATATACACTCACAAGCCTAAATAGGTATACATTGGATATAATAGATATCAATTCATTCCAGTCGATATCACATAAAGTAACCTCCTAGTGGTGAAAACGCAATAAGGATACCCGTATCTCAATCTTAGTGCACCCAAGTTCCCCAATGTGCATTTTTTTAAATTCAATTCAAAACCATTCTCAAAAATTTATAAAACATTTTCCAATCCAAGATAATCCACTTCGAAGTTTCAAAACCCATTTCCAAATCAAGAAAATCTATTTTCAAAGAAAACCCCCTTTTTGAAAACATTTTCCCTTCCAAGAAATCATTTAAAACCATTTATCACTTCAAATCAATGAATAAACCAAATTAATTTATCAATAATGACATATACTTCATCAAATTAACCAATTTTATAGAAACACCTACCTCTACATGGTATAAACCAAGTTACTTTTGACAATGGTGACTAGAAACCAAGAGAACGGCCTTCGAAAGACATGGAATGCTAAGAAATTGAAAATTATTGATATAAAACACTATCTGATCACAAATATATATCCAAACCATATATGAAACCAAAAACAAATAATAACTATAAGGATTACATACCTATAGAGAAGAAATCCAACCACAATGGTGACTAACCACTGAATGAAGCGATCTTGCCAGGAGGAAGTTACCCAAAATTTCCTAGTAAGATACTCTAGGTTGAGATAAAGGAAGACTGTAAGAATGGAATAATAATTTCAATTGAGACACTTTCTTAAAAACAACCCTCAAGAATTTACATGGTGTGTAATCACATTATACATTTTTTAATCCTTAAGTCCCACATACGTCTAAAAACCGATCACTTTTGAATAAAAACTTGATATTTTTTCATTACATGACGTGTAACCTTTACACAGCATGTAAAATTATCACATTGTGAATTCAGTACATGGGTTCTATCAAAAGTACATTAAACATCATGTACTCACATTAAACATCATGCAATTTCCCAAAGAACAACTAAACTACAACTTTTATGCTAAAAATCTCAACAAATCACTGACTGCGCCATTATAAGTATCCTCCCAATCCTTTCTCAGCATTACTCAACCAAAAAAAAGGAAATAAATATTAAAAAATACCTGATATAAAGGTAATGGTGTGTTACAATCACACTTATTAGAAACTAGGGTTGAAAATCTAACTAGTTTGGCAAGATAGATGGCCCTAAAACAAGTGAGTGTACAATAAGCACAAGGTAAGGTATGTGGTTTATGCACATCACCTGATCATTTCACTAACCAATGTGCTGAAGTATAGGGAATGGAAGGTTGTAAAATATCCTTTAGTCCAAGTTATTTATAATAAAATCAAATATGGAGAGAGCCTAACTAAGTCCAATATAGATTTGTAAATTAGCAGAATCAAGTTATACCCCCTTACCAAAACCAGTTCCAAAACCAACAACCACTATAAAAAAATCCAAAACCCACCAGTATTTCAAAAAAATAAATCTTATAACCAAACATAATACCAAAAACAATCCACTTTCCAGATACCCTATAAAATCCATCCACCAGTGCACAACCTCTTGTGCAATAGCTATAATCCAAGGTTTAGTACCTAGAATATAAGTTTGATAAATTTGAAAACATGATGGGAATTCTTGTAGAAATACTATAAAAATTTAGTAAAAATAACAGACCAAATGGTGCCAAACCCAAAAGATAATGTTAGTATGATAACAATAATAGGTATAAAATAACTCCCACCAACATCCACCCTTAAACCGAAAACAATACCTCTATGCTGAGGGAGAATGAAGTTGGGATTTCTGAAAATTCTATGAAAATGAACCAAGAAGAAGAAAAGAAAGAGGATAAGGATAAGGATAGGCCAAGGAGTATGATACAAGAAACACAATTATGGAGAAAAAAATGATAATAAAGACTTACCCCCACCATTTTGATTAAGTATGGAAGAATCAAAGATAATGTTGGAGGAAGCACTTCAAAAAAAAATTATGGAAACCTTCTAGAAAGTGGAAAATAATATCACCTACTTATATCACTAAAAAATTAAAAGGTGTGATAAAGTTTTTAAGTATATTTTCATCAATAAGAGGTTAAATTAAGGGAATTAAAGGAAAAACTTTGAAAGAAGTGTCTCAACCCTTATCATGCCACATTTTCCAACCATATTTCAAGATCTAGGGATGTTTTCAATTCCATGAACCATTGGAACTTCAAATTTATATAATTATTTATGTTATCTAGGTGATTCAATTAATGTATTTCCTCACTTATCATATTCTTCTTTGTATATAAAGGATGTGAATCCCACAAGATTGGGGGTCCAACTTGCAGACAGATTCATATTTTTTCCAGCAAGAGTTCTATAGTATGTACTTGTGAAATTCAATGAAATCATATTCCCATCTAACTTATATGTGTTGAATATTGAATAATATAGGATCTCATCACACTCACCCATCATTTTGGGGATACCTTTCTTAAATAAAACCAAAACCATCATCAATATCCATGAAGGGACACTCACCATGGAGTTCGAAGATAATAGTGTCTACTTCAATATTTTTAGATCCATGAGGCACCCATTAGATGATCAATTACTCTTTTCACTCTCCCATGAAGTTGGTACTAAAACAATTAAGAACTAGGTATGTGTAATGAATTCTTAGCCTTGTGTTAGATTTTTTTTATTTGAAAATATCACCGAACATGTGAGTTCCCCAAATATTAGAGATTCTGATTTCGTGTGGGAATAAGAGATAAAATATGATTTCTTTAATGATTTTTTAGATTATAAATAAGAAGATATGATTTATTTTTTTCCGGAGGTACAACCATTAGATGTGGGGAACCTCAATTTAATTTTACCCCTTGAGCAACCCCCAGATCTAGAATTAAAACCACTCCCCAGAGATTTTAAATATTTATACCTCGTGGAGGGAAAGAAATTACCAGTGATAATTGCTAATAATATGTATGAATCCCAATAATAATATTTGATTAATATTTTGAGAGATAATTTTCAACAAATATGGTGGATATTAGGTGATATCCTAGGAATAAACCTGAAAATATGCTCACATAGAATTTTCCTTGAGGGAGATTCCAAGACCGTCAGAAAGCCCTAAAGGAGGCTGAATCCCACATTGATAGAGGTTGTGAAGAAGGGGAAAAAGAATATTTTGGAAACTGGGATCATCTATCCCATTTCATATTCACAATGGGTAATCCCCATCCATGTAGTTCCAAAAAAAATTCTAATCACTATAAGGAATGAAAATAATGAATTAGTCCTTATGAGAATTTAGAATAGCTAGAGAGTGCACATATATTTTAGAAAGTTGAATCAGGTCACTAAAAAAGATCATTTTTCTATCCCCATTATTGGATAGATGTTAGAGATATTGGTAGGGGGAACTCATTGTTGCCTCTTGGATAAATTTTCAAGTTATTTTTGGGTACCTATTGCTCCTAAGGATTAATATAAGACTACATTTTCTTGTCCCTTCAGTACCTTTTTATATAAAATTATTCTATTTGGAATATTTAATTCTCTAAGTAAATTTCATATGTGTATGGTAAGTATATTTTCTTATCGCATTGAATACTTACTAGAGGTTTTATTAAATGATTTCAATGTTTTTTGGAAATTTTTTTGACCTTTTTTTAAAAAAAATATGGAAACAATTTTGAAAAACTAAATTTAAATGAATATTTTTTTAATTTTTTAAAATTATAATTTCATGGATAAGATAGGAATTTTCAGTGGGCATGTCATATAAAAAAAGTCATTTAAGTGGATAAATCAAAAATTGAAGTGATAAATTAATTTCCTTACCCAACTTGTGTAAAACATGTTAGATCATTTTTAAGCTGATGATTTTAATTTCAACGGTGAGTGTAGGGAAGCATTTGATGATCTCAAGAGGATATTTATTACATAATCAGTGATGCAACCACAAAATTAGGAAGTTCTATTCAAGCTACTTTGTGATTCTTCTAACCAAGTAGTTGTATAAATCCTTTCTCAGTGAATTGAGGATAGAACAAAAGTCATTGAATATACCTCAAGAACCATAGATGCAGTCCAATTCAATTACAAAACCATAGAGAAATAGTTTTTAGCAGTTTTATGTTTCTTTATAAATATTTAGATCTTATCTTCTTGGAACTAAATTCATTGTGTTTTCTAATCATAAAGCTCTTAGGTACTTAATGAATAAGGCAGAAGATAAAATGAGGCAAATTTGATGGTTTCTACTACTATAGGAGTTCAACATCGAAATAAAAGACAATAAGGGAACTAAGAACCAAGTGGTTCATCACATAAGTATAATTCCCAACACCGTTGAAGCTGAAATTCTATACAAAGAAAACACTAAATGATCACATTTTAAGAGAGAAATTGTATTTTATTAAAGGAGAAGTACCTTGGTATGATGAAATAGTCAATTATCTAGTAAAATATCAGGTCCTGTCTTATTTAAATTACCAAAAAATTAATAACCGAAATATCAATCTAGCTATTAAATTTGTGAAAATACATTTCATTTGATGATTTGTAATGATCAAGTGATAAGAATATGTTTTCTTGAATCTGAAATTGATTCGATCTTTGAGTTTTTTTTATACTTTGAATTATGGATGCCACTTTGGACCTCAAAGAACTATAAGGATAGTTTTAAAATTTAGAATTTATTGGCCCATCCTTTTTTAATATTCTCATTAATTTTTGAAAAAGGTGTGAATAGTGTCAATTTTATAGAAATATTTCAAAGCAGTAAGAAATAACCCAAATTACACTTAATATTTTTTATATTTTTTATGTATGAGGGATAAATTTTATGGGTCCTTTCCCAATATAATTTGAAAATTATTATATCTTTCTTACAATTGATTTCATTTCAAAATGGGTGGAAGAAAAAGTGACCAAGATTGACGATGCTAAAGCTGTTTGTGATTTTTTCAGGGCTAAAATATTTTGTAGGATTAGAGTGGCCATAACCATCATTAGTGATCAAAGGAATTTATTTTATAATAGGAGAATTGATTATTTGCTGAAAAAAATATGGGGTACATCATAAAACATCAAATCTATATCATCTACAGATTAATGGACAAGATGAGGTTTCCAATAAGGAAATTAAAGGAATTTTGGAAAAGACTGTTAAACTGAATAGGAATGATTAGATCTAAAGGTTGGAAGACACATTGTGGGATTATAGGACAGCCTACAAAAACCCAATAATAATGAGTCCATATATATTTATTTATGATAAAATATGTCACTTGCCTGTGGAATTGGAGTATAAGGTGTATTGGGCTGTGAGAGAGATGAATTTGGATCTTGAAAGAGCTTTAAAAGATAAAATATTATAGCCGTTGGAGCTAGAGAAAAATGGAAAGGAATATTTTCAAAATTATAGTATTTATAATGAGAGAACATGAGTGGCTCATGAAAATATGATCTAATAGAAAGGCTTCTATCTTGGAGACATAATACTATTATTCAACTCAAGACTCAAGTTCATGCCAGGTAAACTTCATTATAGATGGGAAGGTTTATTTATAGTTACTCATGTATATCCCTTTGGTTTTGTGCAGATTATGAAGGATGGTGCGAATAATCCATTCACTATTAATCGACACAAGCTAAGTAAATTCCATGGGACCTTTCCATCAGATCCAGTGAAGGAGATCACACTCCTCCATCCTATTTATCAATAAAATATCTCAGGTCATACCTCTCATTAACACTTGCTTCATTACTATGATTTAATTTAAAATATTCTTATATGTAAAAGATAATTGAATTCATTGTGGACACTACATCATTTAAGTGTGGGGGAGGGAAACTTTGTAGTTTATAATTTTTAAATTTCTTCTTTTCTATATGAAAAATATTTTTTTTCAAATTTTTGTGTGTTTTTGAAACTTTTGAGGTCAAGTGATTATTTTTTCCATTTTTTAATCCCATTTCAATGAGTGAACCAATTAATACCATGAAAATGAATATAAATGAATGCTGAAAATTAATTGTTTCAATTTTAAAACTTTGGGAATTTTGTGAAAAGACCTAGGATTTTTGAATCCCATACCACATCTCACTATCTTTGATATCACTTTCCCATGAAGCTTATGTACCCTTTTTTCATATTATTTACATTCACTAATTTCATTATAGAACCAAACCATGATTTATTTAAACATAATTTGATTTATTCTAGTCAAAACTTGAGGGTTTTAGGTACTTGTGTTTTAAATTATTAAGACATTTATTTGGTTTTAAATCCCCATTTTCAAGATAATAATTTTTATTATGGAGTGTCTTGTACATTTAATCTTTATATCCATTACAATAAATGATCATACTATTAGGTTAACCCCATTATTAGCCAATTTTCCTTATCCAACCCACTCTTGAAGTGAAATTTCATTATATGGTTGAACTTAAGTGTGGGGGAAACTATTTTCTGTTGTGATATATAATTTAGAGATACTTTGGGTGGAAAATAGAATGATTAAGATATTTGTTTTCTTATTGAAAAATATTTTTTTGAAATATTTTCCTTTCAGGACCATTTAAGAAAAAATGTCAAGCCTTTCTAGAGCTTTCAAGAAAAAAAGATGGGCCTTTCTAAAGCTTTTAATGAGAAAAAATATGAAATTTTTGAAATTAGTTGTTGTGATAAAGATGAATAATTGGAGAATGTGTGAGGTATCCATGAAATAAATTTTTATATTATTTTGGATCTTATTTTCTACTAAGGTAAGTGAAGAGGAAACCATACTTGAGTAAAAATTAAAATCATAAAATTTTTCTTCAAAAAGAGCCAAACTATCCTTATTCAGCCTCAGAATTTTTGAGATCTAAATACTACCAACTAAAATATACTGAACAAATCTGAAAATTCCTCATGATAAACACATGTCATTGAATCACATTGGGTGAATATTTTAGAATTTATCAACAATATGGTGACTCTTGTATGAGTTTGGATGAGGAAAGACAAGTTAAAAAATGAACTTTGTGAGATGAGAGAAAATTCATGTGAGGTAGGTGTTTTGTGTGCATGGGAAGTGAAATAAATTTGAAATAGATCAACTAATCAGAATGGGGAAATTAAAAAATTGGTTTTTGAGTAGGAATGATAACTTTTGTTTCCTAATATCAAATTGGTAGATCTCATGGGTATGTGTTTTAAATTTTCAATGATTTGATTTTAGTGTTGACTTGTCTAGGAGTCCAATTGCTAAGTGTGGTGGAATTGATAGACCTAATATTTTCATTATTTTCCATGTGTATTTTAATGATTTAATCCCTTATAAGTTAAAATTTTGATCTAATTTTCATCATTTTTTATTTTTGGTGAATTTTGAGCTAAATTGTGAAAATTGTTTAATTCTAGAATTTTAACAGTTTTCTATCACTTTATTATTTCGATCATAAATTTTACAATAGTTATCTAAATGGATTGATTATTTTTTATTCTTCCAATATTCATGGTCTTAAACTTCTTTAATAATACCAAAATAAAATTCAAACTCTATGGGGCCTAAATAATTCAATCAATGTGGAAAACAATTTAGGATGATAGAATGGAACACTCCTCATTAAATGAATAATAAATCAGTATGAAAAACTCCAAATGATGTGATTAAAACTATTAAATAAAAAGGACTCAGGGTTTCATGGAGAAATTATATCTTTAAGGAATCTATTTCATGCATCAAATTAGAGGAAGATGAAGATTATGTTTAACCATAAAGATTTTACTTTAGTAATTATAGAATATATTTTTCTACATGTGTCAAAAGAAGCTAGGATTTTTAGGAATAATTTCTAAGAGATATAGAAAAATATTTCATTAAGACAAATTCATGATATTTTTCCATTTAATAATATAAATAAACTCAAATTTTTAGTGGATAGAAACTGGATGAAAATGTTTACAACCCTAAACCTTATAAATATGTGTATCCACTTCCAATCAAAGTTGGTAATGAAGGATAAAGAGGATATATTATAAATAAATGGATCATTTAAGTTATGAGAATTTTATATTTTATATTTTATTAGTTTCATAATTCTATTTTCTTCCTCATTCAACTCTATTACCCTTCACATAGAGGGATAAATATTTTGAGTGATCGAGGAAGAAGAGTTTTCCTTTTATAATGTCAAAGTATTGTTATTTAATTTAAAAATATATGTTTATGTTTAATTATTTATATTTTTAGTTGTGACTAATTCTCTTAATGTGATTTTATTTATTGTTTTGGTTTCATTGTTTATTTACAACTTTGGTTAAAGTTATTTAAACTCCCACTACCTAGTGTAGTTTTTATTGATCGAGAAGATTGTGTTAAGTGGTGAGTGTCTAGTGATCATTGGAATGTGTATGGAATAAGAGACTTATTTATAGATTTATAAATATAAAAACTTCTCAATTTAGACTTTCCTTAGTAGTTTGGGAATGATTTACTAATTTTCATTCACACGGGAGTGGTTTCCATTGTTTCCTTCAACCAAGGGTGACGGAAAACTCGATCAACGAGTCTTTCATTTATCGTTTAATCAGAAGAGAAGGGGGTAATTTTTATATCCATGATGAAATTTTAAAAGGTAATCCTTATAGCATCCCTCCTTTTTATAACATAAACTTTCATTACATTACACAAAACTGAGGATCTTTAAGGTTTAGTGTCTTGGAAACCAGGAACATAATACATGAAAACAACATAAAACATTCTTCTTAAACACTTGAAAGGATTCTCCTTAAATTCATCCTAGGATCATTACTGCATATCATAACCTGGGTACATACATCAAAAGAAAGGGTGGGCAGAAGGCCTAGCAAGGGAACAAGAGAAACATTTAACATGTGAACTTGAGATCCATCCCCAATGTGTCATTTTAAAATTACCAAGGTTATTCACCAAGATATCGTGAAAATTGTAATCTCTAGTGGTTACATCATTACCCAATGCATTGGAGCGCTATCAGGGAGCACCCTTAAATTTGCCTTTTTTATCATGTTATCCACATATATCATCATCAAACATTTCATAAATAACCCATATAGCATAAAATAAATGGGTTTCATTTCATACTCATAACATTTTAAAAACTGTTTTAAAGACATGATCTTTACGTCACGTTAAACCCACGGAAGGGGAGAGCGGGTTTCATGTATGTAAATACCAGAATTTAAAATATAAAATTTTGGTATATATTTGAATACCCCTTTAGAAATAAGATCTTTGAGTATTCACTTTATAACATAAAATAATTTTGAGAAAAGAGAGAGGCATTTTGAGATGAAAATTCTGCAGCATAACGACTATGTTTTGGGGTTTTAGAAAACATTGAAAAGAGAGGGTACATGGGTCAAACAATAATAAATGACACATAAAACAGTAGAGGGACAGAATAATAAGTATACATGAACATGGTAATGAAATTTCGAGGACATACCATTTGAAATGAAAAACATGGAAGGAAGACAAAAATTAGTTTTCTCTTATGAAAATTCGGCAGCCTAACGGCATCACTTAAAACTTCTAAAAATGGATTGATGAGATAAAATAGGGTCTCTAATAATATGAACATAAATAATCAGTATGATAGATATAGAGATCATACCCCAACATAATGAAAAGGAACTTGAAAGGCTTGACCAGAAAATATAACTTGAAAAAGAGAAGGGTGAACGAATCCCTTAAAAATTCGGCAGCCTAACGGCGTCACTTAAACTTCAACAAAAATGAATTGATGAGATCAAATAGGGTCTATCATCATATGAACATAAAAGTTCAGTATGATAGATTTAGAGATCATACCCCAACATAATAAAAAGGAACTTGAAAGACTTGACATGAAAATAGATCTTGAAAACGAGAAGGGTGAAAGAATCCCTTAAAAAATTCGGCAGCCTAACGGCGTCACTTAAACTTTAACAAAAGTGAATTGATGTGATCAAATAGGGTATCTCATTATATGAACATAAAAGTTTAGTATGATAGAGTTAGATATCATACCCTAACATAATTAAAAAGCAACTTGAAAGACTTGACATGAAAGTAGAACTTTGAAAAGAATGAGAAGGGTGAAAGAATCCCCATAAAAATTCGGCAGCCTAACGGCGCCACTTAAACATTCTTAAAACGAATTGATGAGAGAAAGATGGGGTCTCTAATCATATGAACATGAAAATGGAAGTAATATGAATATATAAGAACATCCACCAACATAAGAACATGGATTATAAAAGAAATGACATAAAAGAGATTACTTGAAAAGAAGAGAGAGGTCGGATCCCTTACCTTAAAACGTAACTCTTAAAACTCAAAGGTTGGTACCTTGAGAGCTTGGGGAAACCTTGAGAGGACTCCTTGGGAGGTAATGAGACCAGAACTCCGTTGGGGGAGAGTGGTGAGTTGAAAGGATGAGAGGATTTCTTGGTATTTATCGGGAAAGTGAGGGGACAAGGCATTAATGGCCAAGGGACACCTCAAAAGTGGTTTTCTCAAACGCATGGGCCCTCTCATGGTACTTCCAATGGAGTTAGGCCACATGGGGCCCCCAATACAATAATTCATCACCTTTGGTCGGCCAACCCATAAAATATCTCATGACAACATCATGACACAGTGATGATGTCATTAAACATACCGAAACCCTAAAATTGTATTTTTACTATTCACTGAAAATTCAACTTTCTCAGAAAAATCCCAAAATTTCACATTAACCAAATATCAATGCTATGATTTCAAAAATTAACTCCATTTTATTAAAATAATTTTCTAAATATTTTTAATTTAATTTTTAAATAAATACACTATTCACTGAAAATTCATTTTTTTCAGAAAAAAACCCCAAAATTTACCTTAACATAATATCGATGCTCTGAGTTCAAAAATGAAATCTATTTTATAAAAAAAAATTCTAAATATTTATAATTTAATTTTTAATTAAAAAACATTATTCACCCGAAAAAACTAATACTTGAATAATAATATATGAAACTGTTATTTAACCATTTTATTGAATCACATTACTTAATCCAGGTGCCAAGATTATATTAATACTTTCTTTAAGTGAGATTACTAATCTATTTGGTCACATTACTAATCCTAAGCATAAAATCACTATTCATGATTTACTATTCATCAAAAATTAAGTTGATCTTATTAGACTCTAAATTTCATACTGAACATAATTGTAGAAGACCATTTTTTGAAAATCATTACACATTTTTTATTATTTAAGGTTTACATAAACATTTTTAAAATATCCTTTTTCTAAAATACATCAAAAATATGCCTACTATATTTATCCGGTCATTTGAAAATTCATAAACATTATCATAAGAAGAAATCCCATTTTTTATTTAAAACAAAGGATTACACAAGGCAGGTACGGTCTCCTTACATAGCCCCTTATCACACCAGCATAGGACCAAAGTGTAAGGTGTGCTAAGGTGAGAGAATCCGAGGGAGGCTCAGCCAACATCGCACGAGTAGTAATTTCTATCAGTTTGAACTTCTCGCGAAGGCGATTCCGTTTTAACTTCACACGATGAAGTTCGACTTTTGTTTGGTCCAGAGCAAAGCCCAGTGGTGCTACCTCCTTCCCAAGTTCTGTTAGATGGGCTTCGATCGGTCCAATACTACTGGGTCAGGCCATCGAATCTTATTTCTATAATAATTAACCAAGATTACTTGTATTTAGAGACAATAATCAAAATGTTTAGTTTCCAACGGTTATATTGACCAATGGTCATATAACAGTCAAAACCCAACGGTCTCATTTTAATTATACTCATGTTATCAAATGAAACATTTTTGTTGAGTATAAAAAAATAAAAAATAAAATAACACACAAAATTTGGAAACAAGATTTATTCAAAATTTCGGGTCGTCACAATCTTCCCCCCTTAAGAAATTGCGTCCTCTCAATTTTTAAAATTGGGTTTTGAAATTTCATTGAAAGTCCCACATCGTAAAAGGATTCAGTAAAACTATTATTTTAAAATAAATAAATGGAAGTACAAAGGTCACCCGAGTTAACCCACACTAGGATTCCATGTAGGAAAACATGGACATGGGGGAGAAAACAAAGGGTAAAGTTCTGAGGGAGAGTAATAGAGAACATGATTAGGAGAAAGTTAACCATAAGAAAATCCAAAAATTATGATGTGTGTAAACGGTCTTTGATTACCTAGTAGGAAACATAAACCAACAACGTTTTTGTTTTACGTTTCTTTTCATAATTTTGATGGATTCATTTACAACATAGAACAAAAATATAAGGAAATATACCTATCGTCATGTAGAGTTTCATCCTTTAATAAGTTTCTACCAAAACTAATCTTTTCTCCAAACGATGAGCATTCAAAACTACTTGGTCTCATCAAAACACAAGAATAATCTTCAAGAGAATCGCGTATTCCACAAAAGAAAAATTATCTATCTTTAAACATTTATCCCAAAAACAGAAAGGGTAAGATAAAACAACTCTTCAAAAAGAAACATTCCCATAGGAAGGGAAACTACTTTTAAATCTTCAAAGTTCCATGGTACTACCCAGAGTTCATCATAGACCATTCCTTAAGTAAATGTCCTTAAAATTCCACAAAATAACCCAAACTAATATTGAAACCCAATACAAGAATGACTTGATAACATAGTCTTCCAAGATAAACTTTATCGTTCATCTCCAAACAACATCAACCACTCCAAACATCTTATAACCAAAGTAACTAACCTAAACATATTTTCCCAAGATAGGTCAATCATTTCCATAAGTAACCTATAATACCATAAGTTCACCTTAAATTCGTTGATTCTTCAAAATATAATTCAACCTTTACTCCTCAAAGAAAATACCGTAGTAATCTCTTTACCTCGATCAAATAAGGTTCCCAGAATAGTGAACGTCTTCCAAAATAATAATCATCTTTTAATCCCCTAATCATCTATGTCATATTAATACGGCAATCATCACATTTTCTATCACATTGGTTGTTGGGACATGTTCTTCCATTTCCCACCATTAACTAAGAAGAGAAAGTATAATTAGGGGCTTAAATACTTATCCAATAATCATGAAAAGGAACTTAAATCATATAAGGATAACTTGTAGAAGAAAAGTATACCCTAACTTGTGATCCCCTAGGTTTCAAACTAGGTTATCCATGATCATATATCCTTATGTGAATCTTTATTTTATTTTATCTTTGTTCCTTTAATAATGGTTCATACTAAGCTTATGAATTTACCAAAGAATATCCCCCGGGAGTGTCGTAACCAAGAGTGCAGCAAGGCCTGTTGTCGTGTACCAGTTCTCGTTCGAGTCTAGCTCCAAGCGGTGTTTTCAGGTTTTACCCCTATGTACATCTGTGCCAGAGCCACCTCTACCTGCTCGTATCCAGACAGGGGTGTATTTTCTTGGCAACCCCTTACTCAATACTCACCAAAATACCAGGAAGATTTCTTATATATAAACATTTCTTCAAGATTCTTCCTAAATTTTTCATATCCTAATTTTCACAAATAACTAAAAAATCCTTTGATACCAGCTATATCATCCCGCCTTTTTATAACATAAACATTCATTACATTACACAAAACTGAGGATCTTTAAGGTTTAGTGTCTTGGAAACCAGGAACATAATACATGAAAACAACATAAAACATTCTTCTTAAACACTTGAAAGTCTTCTCCTTAAATTCATCCTAGGATCATTACTGCATCTCATAACCTGGGGACATACATCAAAAGAAAGGGTGATCAGAAGGCCCAGTAAGGGAACAAGAGAAACATTTAACATGTGAACTTTAGATACATCAACTATGTCATGAAAAAGAACTTTAAGGCATGAGAAAGAAATCATCTGGCATATCATAATAAAAATAACATTTTTCATAACTTTAAGATGTGGCTACATCATTTAACATATAAAATCATGAACATATCACCAAGGTCCATTCCCAAGGTGTCATTTGAAAATTACCAAGGTTATTCACCAAGATATCGTGAAAATTGTAATCTCTAGTGGTTACATCATTACCCAATGCATTGGAGCGCTATGAGGGAGCAGCCTTAAATTTTCCTTTGTTATCATGTGATCCACATATATCATCATCAAAAATTTCATAAATAACCCATATAGCATAAAATAAATTGGTTTCATTTCATAATCATAACGTTTTAAAAACTGCTTTAAAGACATGATCTCTACGTCACTTTAAACCCACAGAAGGGGAGAGCGGGTTTCATGTATGTAAATACCATAATTTAAAATAGAAAATTTTGGTATATATGTGAATACCCCTGTAGAAATAAGATCTTTGAGTATTCACTTTATAACATAAAATAATTTTGAGAAAAGAGAGAGGCATTTTGAGATGAAAATTCTGCAGCATAACGACTATGTTTCGGGGTTTTAAAAAACATTGAAAAGAGAGGGGACATTGGTCAAACATTCATAAATGACCCATAAAACAGTAGAGGGACAGAATAAGAAGGATACATGAACATGGTAATGAAATTTCGAGGACATACCATTTGAAATGAAAAACATGGAAGAAGACAAAAATTATATTTCTCTTATGAAAATTCGACAGCCTAACGACATCACTTAAAACTTCTAAAAATGGATTGACGAGATCAAATAGGGTCTCTAATAATATGAACATAAATGATCAGTATGATAGATATAGAGATCATACCCCAACATAATGAAAAGGAACTTGAAAGGCTTGACCAGAAAATATAACTTGAAAAAGAGAAGGGTGAATGAATCCCTTAAAAATTCGGCAGCCTAACGTCGTCACTTAAACTTCAACAAAAATGAATTGATGAGATCAAATAGGGTCTCTCATCATATGAACATAAAAGTTCAGTATGATAGATTTAGAGATCATACCCCAACATAATAAAAAGTAACTTGACATTAAAATAGATCTCGAAAATGAGAAGGGTGAAAGAATCCCTTAAAAAATTCGGCAGCCTAACAGCGTCACTTAAACTTCAACAAAAGTGAATTGAAGTGATCAAATAGGGTCTCTCATCATATGAACATAAAATTTCAGTATGATAGATTTAGATATCATACCCCAACATAATTAAAAAGTTACTTGAAAGACTTGACATGAAAGTAGAACTTTGAAAAGAATGAGAAGGGTGAAAGAATCCCCTTAAAAATTCGGCGGCCTAATGGCGCCACTTAAACATTCTTAAAATGAATTGATGAGGGAAAGATGGGGTCTCTCATCATATGAACATGAAAACGGTAGTAATATGAATATATAATAACATCCTCCAACATAAGAACATGGAGTATAAATGAAATGACATAAAAGAGATTACTTGAAAAGAAGAGAGTGGTCAGATCCCTTACCTTAAAACGTAACTCTTAAAACTCAAAGGTTCGGACCTTGAGGGATTGGGGAAACCTTGGGAGGACTCCTTGGGAGGTAATGAGACCAGAACTTCGTTGGGGGAGAGTGGGGAGTCGAAAGGATGAGAGGATTGCTTGGTATTTATAGGGAAAGTGAGGGGACAAGGCATTAATGGCCAAGGGACACCTCAAAAGTGGTTTTCTCAAAAGCATGGTCCCTCCCATGGTACTTCCATTGGAGTTAGGCCACATGGGGCCCCCAATACAATAATTCATCACCTTTGGTCGGACAACCCATAAAATATCTCATGACATCATCATGACACAGTCATGATGTCATTAAACATACTGAAACCCTAAAACTGTAATTTTACTATTCACTGAAAATTCAACTTTCTCAGAAAAATCCCAAAATTTCACCTTAACCAAATATCAATGTTCTGATTTCAAAAATGAACTCCATTTTATAAAAATAATTTTCTAAATATTTTTAATTTAATTTTTAAATAAATACACTATTCACTGAAAATTCATTTTTTTCAGAAAAAACCCCAAAAATTACCTTAACATAATATCGATACTCTAAGTTCAAAAATGAAATCCATTTTATAAAAATAATTTTATAAATATTTATAATTTAATTTTTAATTAAAAAACATTATTCACCCAAAAAAATGATACTTGAATAATAATATATGAAACCGTTATTTAACCATTTTATTGAATCACATTACTTAATCAAGGTGAATAGATTATATTAATACTTTCTTTAAGTGAGATTACTAATCTATTTAGTCACATTACTAATCCTAAGCATAAAATCACTATTCATAATTTACTATTCATCAAAAATTAAGTTGATCTTATTAGACTCTAAATTTCATACTGACATAATTGTAGAAGAACATTTTTTGAAAATCATTACACTTTTTTAATTATTTAAGGTTTACATAAACATTTTTAAAATATCCTTTTTCTAAAATACATAAAAAATATGCCTACTATATTTATCCAGTCATTTGAAAATTCATAAACATTATCATAAGAAGAAATCCCATTTTTTATTTAAAACAAAGGATTACACAAGGAAGTTACGGTCTCCTTACATAGCCCCTTATCACACCATCATAGGACCTAAGTGTAAGGTGTGATAATGTGAGAGAATCCGAGGGACGCTCAGCCAACATTACACGAGTAGTAATTTCTATCAGTTTGAACTTCTCGCGAAGGAGATTCCGTTCTAACTTCACACGATGAAGTTCAGCTTGGGTTTGGTCCAGAGCAAAGCCCAGTGGTGCTACCTCCTTCCCAAGTTCTGTTAGATGGGCTTCGATCGGTCCAAGACTACTGGGTGAGGCCATCGAATCTTCTTTCTATAATAATTAACCAAGATTACTTGTATTTAGAGACAATAATCAAAACGTTTAGTTTCCAACAGTTATATTGACCAATGGTCATATAACAGTCAAAACCCAATGGTCTCATTTTAATTATACTCATGTTATCAAATGAAACATTTTTGTTGAGTATAAAAAAAATAACACACAAAATTAGGAAACAAGATTTATTCAAAATTTCGGGTCGTTACAATCTTCCCCCATTAAGAAATTACGTCGTCGTAATTTTTAAAATTGGGTTTTGAAATTTCATTGAAAGTCCCACATCGCAAAAGGAGTCAGTAAAACTATTACTTTAAAAGAAATAAAGGGAAGTACAAAGGTCACCCGAGTTAACCCACAGTAGGATTCCATGTAGGAAAACATGGACATGGGGGAGAAAACAAAGGGTCAAGTTCTGAGGGAGAGTGATAGAGAACATGATTAGGAGAAAGTTAACCATAAGAAAATCCAAAACTTATGATGTGTGTAAACGGTCATTGATTACCTAGTAGGAAACGTAAACCAACAATGTTTTTGTTTTATGTTTCTTTTCATAATTTTGAGGGATTCATTTACTACATAGAACAAAAATATAAGGAAATATACCTACCTTCATGTATAGTTTCATCCTTTAATAAGTTTCTACCAAAACTAATCTTTTCTCCAAACGATGATCATTCAAAAACTACTTGGTATCATCAAAACACAAGAATAATCTTCTAGAGAATCACGTATTCCACAAAAGAAAAACTATCTATATTTAAACATTTATCCCAAAAATAGAAAGGGTAAGATAAAACAACTCTTCAAAAAGAAAGATTCCCATAGGAAGGGAAACTACTTTTAAATCTTCAAAGTTCCACGGTACTACCCAGAGTTCATCATAGACCATTCCTTAAGTAACTGTCCTTAAAATTCCTAAAAATAACCCAAACTAAGATTGAAATCCAATACAAGAATGACTTTATGACATAGTCTTCCAAGATAAACTTTATCGTTCATCTCCAAACAACATCAACCACTCTTAACATCTTATAACCAAAGTAACTAACCTAAACATATTTTCCCAAGATAGGTCAATCATTTCCATAAGTAACCTATAATACCATAATTTCACCTTAAATTCGTTGATTCTTCAAAATATAATTCAACCTTTACTCCTCAAAGAAAATACCATAGTAATCTCTTTACCTCAATCAAATAAGGTTCCCAAAATAGTGAACGATTTCCAAAATAATAATCATCTTTTAATCCCCTAATCATCTCTGTCATATTAATATGGCAATCATCACATTTTCTATCACATTGGTTGTTGGGACATGTTCTTCCATTTCCCACCATTAACTAAGAAGAGAAAGTATAATTAGGGGCTTAAATACTTAGCCAATAATCATGAAAAGGAACTTAAATCATATAAGGATAAGTTGTAGAAGAAAAGTATACCCTAACTTGTGATCCCCTAGGTTTCAAACTAGGTTATCCATGATCATATATCCTTATGTGAATCTTTATTTTATTTTATCTTTTTTCCTTTAATAATGGTTCATACTAAGCTTATGAATTTACCAAAGCATATCCCCCGGGAGTTTCGTAACCAAGAGTGCAGCAAGGCCCGTTGTCGTGTACCAGTTCCCGTTCAAGTCTAGCTCAAAGTGGTGTTTTTGGGTTTTACCCCTATGTACATCTGTGCCAGAGCCACCTCTACCTGCTCGTATCTGGACAGGGATGTATTTGCTTGGCAACCCCTTACTCAATACTCACCAAAATACCAGGAAGATTTCCTATATATAAACATTTCTATAGGCTTATTCCTAAAGTTTTCATATCCTAATTTCCACAAATAACTAAACCATACTTTGATACCAACTATAGAATCCCTCCTTTTTATAACATAAACTTTCATTACATTACACAAAACTGAGGATCTTTAAGGTTTAGTGTCTTGGAAACCAGGAACATAATACATGAAAACAACATAAAACATTCTTCTTAAACACTTGAAAGTCTTCTCCTTAAATTCATCCTAGGATCATTTCTGCATCTCATAACCTGGGGACATACATCAAAATAAAGGGTGAGCAGAAGGCCCAGTAAGGGAACAAGAGAAACATTTAACATGTGAACTTGAGATACATCAACTATGTCATGAAAAAGAACTTTAAGGCATGAGAAAGAAATCATGTGGAATATCATAATAAAAATAACATTTTTCATAACATTAAGATGTGGATACATCATTTAACATAGACAATCATGAACATATCACCAAGGTCCATCCCCAAGGTGTCATTTGAAAATTACCAAGGTTATTCACCAAGATATCATGAAAATTGTAATCTCTATTGGTTACATCATTACCCAATGCATTGGAGCGCTATCAGGGCGCACCCTTAAATTTTCCTTTGTTATCATGTGATCCACATATATCATCATCAAACATTTCATAAATAACCCATATAGCATAAAATAAATGGGTTTCATTTCATAATCATAACGTTTTAAAAACTGCTTTAAAGACATGATCTTTACGTCACTTTAAACCCACGGAAGGGGAGAGCGGGTTTCATGTATGTAATTACCAGAATTTAAAATAGAAAATTTTGGTATATATGTGAATACCCCTGTAGAAATAATATCTTTGAGTATTCACTTTATAACATAAAATAATTTTGAGAAAAGGGAGAGGCATTTTGAGATTAAAATTCTGCAGCATAACGACTATGTTTCGGGGTTTTAGAAAACATTGAAAAGAGAGGGGACATGGGTCAAACATTCATAAATGACCCATAAAACAGTAGAGGGACAGAATAATAAGGATACATGAACATGGTAATGAAATTTCGAGGACATAACATTTGAAATGAAAAACATGGAAGGAAGACAAAAATTAGATTTTCTTATGAAAATTCGTGAGCCTAACGGCATCACTTAAAACTTCTAAAAATGGATTGATGAGATCAAATAGGGTCTCTAATAATATGAACATAAATGATCAGTATGATATATATAGATATCATACCCCAACATAATGAAAAGGAACTTGAAAGGCTTGACCAGAAAATATAACTTGAAAAAGAGAAGGGTGAACGAATCCCTTAAAAATTCGGCAGCCTAATGGCGTCACTTAAACTTCAACAAAAATGAATTGATGAGATCAAATAGGGTCTCTCATAATATGAACATAAAAGTTAGGTATGATATATTTAGAGATCATACCCCAACATAATAAAAAGGAACTTGAATGACTTGACATGAAAATAGATCTTGAAAACGAGAAGGGTGAAAGAATCCCTTAAACAATTCGGCAGCCTAACGACGTCACTTAAACTTCAACAAAAGTGAATTGATGTGATCAAATAGGGTCTCTCATCATATGAACATAAATGTTCAGTATGATAGATTTATAGATCATAACCCAACATAATTAAAAAGGAACTTGAAAGACTTGACATGAAAGTAGAACTTTGAAAAGAATGAGAAGGGTGAAAGAATCCCCTTAAAAATTTGGCAGCCTAACGGCGCCACTTAAACATTCTTAAAACGAATTGATGAGAGAAATATGGGGTATCTCATAATATGAACATGAAAAGGGAAGTAATATGAATATATAATAACATCCTCCAACATAATAACATGGAGTATAAATGAAATGACATAAAAGAGATTACTTGAAAAGAAGAGAGAGGTCGGATCCCTTACCTTAAAACGTAACTCTTAAAACTCAACGGTTGGGACCTTGAGGGCTTGGGGAAACCCTGGGAGGACTCCTTGGGAGGTAGTGAGACCAGAACTTCGTTGGGGGAGAGTGGGGAGTCGAAAGGATGAGAGGATTGCTTGGTATTTATAGGGAAAGTGAGGGGACAAGGCATTAATGGCCAAGGGAGACCTCAAAAGTGGTTTTCTCAAAAGCATGTGCCCACCCATGGTACTTCCAATGGAGTTAGGCCTCAAGGGGCCCGAAAAACCATAATTTACCACCTTTGGTCGGCCAACCCATAAAATATCTCATGAAATCATCATGACACAATCATGATGTCATTAAACATACTGAAACCCTAAAACTGTATTTTTACTATTCACTGAAAATTCAACTTTCTCAGAAAAATCCCAAAATTTCACCTTAACCAAATATCAATGCTCTGATTTCAAAAATGAACTTCATTTTATAAAAATAATTTTCTAAATATTTTTAATTTAATTTTTAAATAAATACACTATTCACTAAAAATTCATTTTTTTCAGAAAAAACCCCAAAAATTACCTTAACATAATATCGATGCTCTGAGTTCAAAAATGAAATCCATTTTATAAAAATAATTTTCTAAATATTTATAATTTAATTTTTAATTAAAAAACATTATTCACCCGAAAAAACTAATACTTGAATAATAATATATGAAACCGTTATTTAACCATTTTATTGAATCACATTACTTAATCAAGGTGCCTATATTATATTAATACTTTCTTTAAGTGAGATTACTAATCTATTTGGTCACATTACTAATCCTAAGCATAAAATCACTATTTATAATTTACTATTCATCAAAAATTAGGTTGATCTTATTAGACTCTAAATTTCACACTGAACATAATTGTAGAAGACCATTTTTTGAAAATCATTACACATTTTTAATTATTTAAGGTTTACATAAACATTTTTAAAATATCCTTTTTTCTAAAATACATCAAAAATATGCATACTATATTTATCCGGTCATTTTAAAATTCATAAACATTATCATAAGAAGAAATCCCATTTTTTATTTAAATCAAAGGATTACACAAGGCAGTTACGGTCTCCTTACATAGCCCTTTATCATACCATCATAGGACCTAAGTGTAAGGTGTGCTAAGGTGAGAGAATCCGAGGGAGGCTCGACCAACATCGCACGAGTAGTAATTTCTATCAGTTTGAACTTCTTGCGAAAGCGATTCCATTCTAACTTCACACGATGAAGTTCGGCTTGGGTTTGGTCCAGAGCAAAGCCCAGTGGTGCTACCTCCTTCCCAAGTTCTGTTAGATGGGCTTCGATCGGTCCAAGACTACTGGGTGAGGCCATCAAATCTTCTTTCTATAATAAATAACCAAGATTACTTGTATTTAGAGACAATAATAAAAACGTTTAGTTTCCAGCGGTTATATTAACCAATGGTCATATAACAGTCAAAACCCAACGGTCTCATTTTAATTATACTCATGTTATCAAATGAAACATTTTTGTTGAGTATAAAAAAAATAAAAAATAAAATAACACACAAAATTAGGAAACAATATTTATTCAAAATTTCGGGTCGTTACAATCCCACCCTTACCCCATAATATTTTTCATCAATTAATGTTCAAGATTTCATTTAATTGTTTTCTTTCTTTTTAAAATCAAACAATTTCAAAAAAAACCTTCACTTATTTCTCTAATTTAAAATGAAAAAAGTGATTGTCATGTGATCCAATTTGGAGACAAACCAGGGTGACCTCTATACTTCATTTTAACTTAGGAAATAATAGTTTTTTTTACAGCCCGTGACAAGCACGTTTCATTGATCAAGATATCCCTAGCTAGCTTACATGGTAGGATAATTTTTTAAATACTTAAGTGAAATTTAAAATTATTCACATAAAATAATTATAAAAAAAATAAAAAAAATAAACCTAGGTATATATTTATTTCATCATATTAATAATTTTATTAAAGTTAATTATATATTATTTTTTAAAATTTTAACATAACATACTAATAGAAACTATATTACATTTAATACATATGTCATTGTTTATTATAATTTTAAAATAAACTTAATATTTTTCTACTCATTAATGTAAAATATCATCACTAAAAATTTGAATAAGTATTAAAAAAATTAAATTGAAAATAATAATTTGTTCAAAATTAATTTTAGTATAAACATAATATTTTGAAAAGTGTAAACTTTCATATCAAAATAAATATACTTTTAAATAATTAAAAATCATTTTAATTTAAAATATTATAATTTATGAAATAATTTCAAGAGGGATGATTATTTTATTTTATAAATAATAATGTATATTTAGAATTAAAGAATCGTTCTCTTTAAATTTTGAATGAAAATATATTTTAGCTATTTTAAATTATAACATATTAACAATTTAATATATCAGTATTTATATTCTTCAATAAAGGTATTTTTCCTTGAAAAATAATTCAAAAGTAACATTTTTATAATTTTAATATTATTAAAAAAATTGATTAAAAAAAATATAATAATTTTATGTTAAATCCTTTTTTTGATTGTTTTAATTATAACATAATCCATTTAATTACCTTTATTAAAAAGGAAAATATTCTTAAAATTCTTCGAATGTTACATTCCTTTAAAATGATTTGGTATAATTTTCCTTTCTATTTCATATAATGCTCATCCAAGTGTGCCCTTTAAATGAGTTCTTTAATACTTTCAATTCTGGTTATGGGTGTATTGTAATATGTATATGGGAGGTTGGGGAAAGGTATTAGAGATGCAAAATATTGAGGGTGATGAAGGGGGAGCTGTGATTTTATTTTTGTGCCTGTTACCTGCATGTTTGTTTATTTCTATTGATTTATTTTTAGCTTGGTTGTATAACTAATCGATGGGTCATGTTGGTTTTTCATTGGTATTTTTCTATTTTTTTAATTTTTATTTTAGGTTTAAATCATTTCCAATGCAAGTTGCTGATGCCCTGATGATTTTCACTGACCCATGGGGATCGAGAATGCTCCTCGGGTACATAATGGCATAGATCAGGCACTCAGTTTAGGTATTGGACTGGATTTTCACATGAAAAAATGGTATCATATCCCTGGATCTATGGTGGGTTCCTTGGTCCATGATTATCCCTTTTTATATTTGGGGTTTCATGGTAGGATCGATTTATAGTTTTTCATTGGAACTCAAGAGGTAAGTGTGAGGGAGAGTTTCATAAACTATTTTCCATTTTGTGCATTTATTTTTCATGGTCTGTATAGGATTGAGTGTTTTTTTGAGTTATATTTTGGATATATATAATATATTTTGAAATGTTGTGATTAAAGATTGTTCCTCAAAGAGTACATCGATGATTTAAGGGGTCATTGAAAGTTTTTAAGGGGGAGTGGTGAATGAACCCTGGTTACATAATTATCCCACACGGTCTGGTAAACTGTGTGGTTCCTATATATAATGGTTCTACAACCATTATAGAGCTAATCATATAGTTAGTGCATAGTTCACATAACCATGTGTCCAAACCATGCACAGTGTTGCTTCCCCTCTGAAATTTTTGTTTTGCATCCCTTTCTTTTTGGATCGATCACAATGGTGTATAACATTGGTGTGATGTTAAATAAGTGAGTCTTTATTATAAATTAATGCGATTAAATGTGGTTTGGTTGAGAATTTTGATTGGATTCTTGGTTTTTTCTCTTGATGGATCTTGTGTTTTTCATTTATAACATGGTTCCTAGGCCAGAAAACCAAAAATTTATAAATTTTTATGTTTTTGAAACATGTTTTTTAATGATTGTGAAAAGATGTTGGGTTTTTTTCAAAGATTATCTCGTTATTTTGAAATTGTTGTTGAATTTAAAATGTTTTTTGATTGAAAAAGGATTAAGGAATTTTCTTTGGATTAAAAAGTGTGAGTTAGTTTAAAAATTATAATTATGAAAGGTTAAATTTAAAAATGTGATGTTTTAAATTTATTGTTAGAGTATTATTGAACTGATCAATTTCAAAATAGAATTTTGAAATTTATTTTAGATTGAAGAAGGGTATTTTTTATGCAAATGGATTTGGATAGTGTATTATCGTAAGTAATTTTTTATTAAAGGTTTGGATTTTATGGTGTAAATTTGTGGGATACTTTGATTTTGAAATGGGGACTTTTTATAAATTCAAAATGAAGTGAATTTTTTTAAAAGGTGATTTGTTTTAATGAAAAAATTGTAATTTTCATGTTTTTATGAGTGGGTATTTTTTGTTTCTCCATTGATTATGGGACCATTTATTTAATTTAATAGAAAGAGAATTTAATTTTATGTCTCGTGTTAGTTGGTATATGAATCCTAAAAAGTTCTCAATGAAAGATAGGGTGTTCTCTTTGTTTTCAGGTGTAGTTCTCCAAATTGGTGGTTCTACGCATACTATGAGTGGAGTATAAGTCCTTGGTTTTATTTTTCTCTAAGACCTCTTTATTTGGTTTAAAACATTAGTGGTAATTATTTTAGGTTTATTTTTTGGATACTTGTGTATTTTCTTTGGTGGTTTAGTGTTTTGAGGATTTCTTTGGTATGTGTTGAGGATTTCTCAATTGTTTTCCATGGATGGTAAGGACTTGTCGATCAATTTATGTCTATATATTAGAATGTTTATTGGGTTAAATATGCCTTATAGTTGTGGTTTTTTGTGTTTATTAGGTTTTGGTTTGGGGAATTCCTTACTATTTTTGTGTTTTTCTCTATGGTGGAACCCAATGTTTTGTTATATTCATCCTATTTTGAGGCTAGTTTCTTGATGGTTTGAGGATGGTTGAACCTTGGTTCAGTGATTAGGTAGCTAGGAAAAAATATTCATTTAGTAATTTGAGCACTTAGTGGTGATAGATTTATTAGGTTTAATAGGGTATGGTGTTCCATGACTGTGATCTTGGTTTACCTATAGAGTATAGTGACCTGGGTTTGGTCCCCATGTTGTTTCTTGATTAAGGCATGCCTATGAGTTTTTCATTATGAGTTTTTATATGATAACCATGTCATGATTGAGTTTCTTTTTGGATGTGTTTACCTTTAGAGTTAAATGTTTTTACTTGGTGATTTCTCATAGTTTTTGGATTTGGGTGGTTCTTGAGAATTCTCAGAGATGATCTTTTGTGGCTAAGGTTTTGGACTCATGTTTGTTTTCTCCTAGTCATTCCATTTAGAGAATTTTAAAATTCTATGTATACAATGATATGTATCCCTTATTTTCTAGACTCTTGTTTTTGGATTGTGTCTTTTGGAGTGTATGTGTGTTGTTGACCCACCATTTAAGATGAATTATAAATGGTGGGGAGACTCTAGTTGGTCTTAGTGTTTGTGGATCTTTGTGTCCCTTGTTATTTAATTGGATTCTACTTGTAGATGTTGTATGTTGATTTAGGATATACTTTTTTGGTCTTGAGTGGTATATTTGGTTAGTGATTCCTTTGGTTTAGGACCTAATCTAGTTTCTTCATACCTCCCACCTCTTCCCCAGGGTGTTGGAGTTTTATTACTTTGATTCCTTCCATCATTTATCAATGGTTTTATAGGGGTAGAAAGAACTATGGTGGGGAGTTCTATCATGACCCTTATTTTTTATCCTTTTATTATTTTATTTATTTTATATTATTTTATTCTATTTTGAGCTTCAGAAATATTTGTCTATGAAAATTTTAAATTTTAAAGATTTTAAAGATAACACAATTAATTTTCACTATTAGTAAACCACGCAGCGACCGTGTGTTTAACTATATACTTGGAAAGTGACATTTTACATGGATGGTGTATTGCTAGTTATCCTATAATGACTTGGATTTTCCATTTATTATTTTTTATATTATATAGATTTTTTTGAGACCAGGAGTTGAGATGATGTGTGATTCTGAGGCCCGATGTGCCTGAAATAAATGTTTGAAATATAGTAAATATATTAAATATCACATTCATAGTTTTCCTAAAAAAAGTGGAATAAATTCTAATATGTTTAATGGATCAGAAATCTAAGGGAACTGTTGATTTCAGAATTTTTATTTTCTCCTATGCACGACTTAACCTTAGTCGGTGTGGGTCATTTGTGGAAAAGTCATCAAAGGCATGCAAAAAATATAAATAATTAATTATTTTATTTCACCAATGAAGTGATTGATGTGTATTTTAATAGCCTTCTAAAGAGAAACACCAGGGTTATTTCTATAACCTTGGAATCATTAGAGAGCTGCTGGAGAAAATGTTTGAGTAATTCTCTCAAGCGAACAACAACTGGATCATGGATCGACGATATACGCACCATGGATTCAAAGGATCTTTCCAATGACAACAATGACACATCATTATTCATTAGTGACTGATCCAAATCAAGGTAGGGTGGTTGTTTGAATTGTTTATTTTCCCCATTCTTGATCCTAATGATGAACATGGATCAATTGACCAATGGATTGATCTGTAGATAAAGTGTATTCATGGGATGGTTTTATTAAGGGGTGATTTTGGGAGAATTTATTTGGATTATTTATTTATTCATTGTTTCTCATGTAAAAAAAATTTAGATCGACAAGAACATTGATCGAGTTCCATTACTCCCATTTTTTATTTTGCTTTTTCCCCCGGTTCTTTTTTCATTGCGTGCGTTCTTTGTTTGGCCCAAGGTTTGACAATATCTTGATCAATAGATCATTTTACAATCTATTCTTGGTGTAATGATCCGATATCACAGATATGGGATCGACACAACACAACATTGGTGCGATGATGGAAGTGGCAGTGAATCAAATGATTTTGGATACCTAATTTATCATTCTATAATGTTATTTGGCACGAAAGAAATAATGGTATGTAGATCTGTCTTCCAAGTGAATCCAAGACTAGTTTTCTATAGATCAATGTTGGAAAGTTCCATAAAAACCATGATATGTAGGTTCTAGAAAATGCAGAGGCTCCAATGAGGATAAAAATGATGTAGAGAAAAATTTGAAATCATGATAAAAACAATGTGTAATCCATAGTTACACACTATGTAGGCCCCCTAGCTGCAACTCTAGGGTTTCAGCTGAAATTAAGGATCACACGATGTGTGGCCCTCCCCGATTGACTCAGTGTGTACTCCAGAGAGTACATAGACATAGGTTCGAGTACACGAACAGATAGAACATCATGTACTCCCATACATACATGTCCAAGAAACACAATCGTAATACCATGTTTCTCGACACTCTTTGTAATGCTTCTACACAGCATATATTTAGAGACTACATGTCGTGTGAGGCTCTTCAACATGGGAACACAAGGGGATAGTTGGAAACATCATGTACCCCCTAATACACACTGTGTACCCCCTTAAAGAGTGATTATGGATCTTCATTTTATTAGTTTGGACCAGTATAGGTTGAGAACGTTCCCTTTGTTCTTTTCTCAATGGTACAATGTGGCATTACATTCATATCACTAGATTTTGATCCCCTCTATAGGTCAAGTCTTAGATAGAGTTGTGGTCTCCCTCCATGAGACTAGAGTGTGGTCATATATCATCCTTTGTTCCCTAGTTGGAGTTTTTGGAATCATCATGACCTCCCCAAACAGGATGTTGATCCTCCATATAGTAGGTTGTATCGGTAGAGTTTGTGGAATAATTGGCATATGATCCCCTATATAGTGGTTGGTCTATATTTGGTTTTTTGGTGTCCCCCAACAGTCCTGGGTGTGACCCCTATCTATGTATCAGGGTCTTCTTAGACCAATGATATTTCATTTGGCGAGGCCCAATTTTCTAGACCTCTTCATCGAGTGTCTCTGATGATAGCCTGGATCATGGAGTGGGTCCTCCCAAAACAAGCATTACTTCAAGAAGAATCTTTTGGATCACAGTTGGTTATAACCACCTAATGGAATGGTGTATTTCCTGAGTATATATGTATTTTTCTATTATACATTTATTGTTATATATTTTATTTATTTGACAATACTTGATGCTTCATGTTTAGTGTTTTTGGGGTATCCTACTGAGTATTAGTATAATCACCCCTGCATGGTATTTTCCCACATGTGTCATGTATTATGATGAAGAATCCCCTTTTGATGGTGTCCTAAGAGGATAGGGAGAGGGTGGAGTATAGATGTAGATGTTAGAATAAGGTGTTTTACCAAGAGATTTCTTTTTTACTTTTACTCCTCGCCTCTACAGCAGGTGGGACTCTTTACAGTTTTTGGTTGGGATTATATTTGGACTCTTTTTCTTTTTCAATACTATTTACTATTGTACGTTATTGTGGGATATTATATGTATCCATGCACTATTTCAGATGTTTTACATTTCAACATTTTGTGGGTTTGAAGATGTGTGTGTGTGTACAGGTACATTAAGTTAATGCCTCCCATTTGTGGGATATGCCTACTCGACGGTGATCTTCATCCCCTTACCTATTAAAGGTAAGATTGGGGTAGTCAGAGGTCATACCTCAAAATTTTGTTTTGTGAAAGATTGGTACCATAGCTTTCGGTTCTACCATTGGACTGGAGTCAATGAGATTGGTTTGGGGTAACTGTGTTTAGTGTTCAGAGTTCAGCTTTCAAGCTAGGGACTTTGTGTTGGTGTGGTGGCCGATGTATCCATACACTAGGACTCTAATCACCTTCCTTTCAACTTAGTACATATAAAAAAATTGGGGAAAAATTTTGGTACATGAATCATATAAGATTGGTCATTTTTTTGTTCCTTCTTAAGTCATCTCCCTAGATATACTCTTTTTACCATTGTACATCTTGTTTTAATTTCAGGATGCCTCCACATAGACATCCAGCTAGAGATTCCACTATGATATTAAGAGGATGATTCACCTAGTGACAAGGCATTGGTATAGGGGATTCTAATAGAGATATCACCTCTAGGTGGTTTACCAGCTATACCATCATCCATTGAGAAAAAAAAAAGTTAGAATTACCAGGTGAGGATGTGTGCAGGTTGAGTGTGTTGCATGAGTTTCAAAGGTAGCGGCCTCCTAGGATTCAAGGTGAGCCATATCCATAGGTGGTTAAGGACTGGATAGAGGTATTCACTCACATTTTCCATCTTGTGTGGACACCATTTGACCAAATGGTAGTCCTCATGGTGAGTCTTCTTCAGGGATTTTCTAGTTAATGATGGAGCTTGGTGACTCGGTCATATGATGAGACATCTCTCTCCTAGATTGAATTTCAGTGTCTCTTTATAGTGGAGTTCTATCTAGCCATGTTTTGGTCATTAAACATATATGAGATTCTACATCTACAGTAGGGAAGTATGGCTATGGTGGAGTACTTTTCAAGGTTTACATATCTCTCACGTTACTCCATGGATATGGTGTGGGACTGGTTATTCATATCTTGGACCTTTGAGAAGGGCTTTCATCATGAAATTATGGAATAAATGGTATCCCTTTTCATTTCCACATATGTTGTAGTGATTGAGTGATCCTTGTTGGTGGAGAGTTTTTTGGAAGAGAAGACACTGATAGTAGTAGATAGTAGTGGGAACCAAGTATCTGAGACCTCAGTAGCAGGTAGGCAACAATAGTCACAGGGATCCAAGCATGTCATACTCTTCAAGAGGTAATCCCAGGACTCAGTGTTAGTGGTGAAGGTATCTCAGGGTAGCTCTAATTAGCCAAGGTACAAGTGGTGTTTCTATTGAAATGGTTAGGGAAATATGGCTCGAGATTGTCTGATTCATAATACAGCTGATCTTGATATAGTCTAGGGAACACTGAGGCAGATAAAAATGTAGAAGAAGGGTGGTTTGTAGGGTGGTAGATGTGGCATAGGGTCTTTAAGGATAGTAGGAGGTGTTTGGAGGTTATACCCATTACCATCACCACCACCATGTGGTCTATTCCAGGCTTAGGGAGCTAGGAAAAAGGATGAGGCAAGCTATAGGCTATAGAGGCCTATGAACCTGAGGCTCTAGGGATGATATAAAGTATGATCTATGTCTTTTCTTCTTTAACTGTAGTATTTATAGACATACATGCTATACATTCCTTCATTTACACTTCTCTGATTCATGACTTAGAGATTCTAGTCAAGCCTTTGACTCAACCCTTGTGGTTGGAGACTCCAATATGTGGTGAATAAATAATTGCACACTTGTGTCGATAGTGAAATATGATGATTAGAGGAAAGAGTTTTGTTTGGGATCTCTTTGTTGAAACAATGACACCTTATGACGTCATAATAGGTATTGACTTTTTATCTACAGTTCATGCCCAAATTGACTATTTTAGGAAGAGGATGTGGTGTGCCCACAGTGATAGAATGAGGTTTTCCTTTATTGGTGAAAAGGAGATCTTGGTAGAGCAGGATTAGATCAGGCATAAGAGAGTGAAGATAATTACTCATCAGTTGGGTAGAATGATTCTTTGAACAGTGGATGCTTTGGGATATTAGTTTCCTATAGTGGTGGTGGAGTATGAGGACATCTTTCCGGAGGACATTCCAAGTTTACCTCCTCACTGAGAGGTAGACACTACTAAAAACATGGCCTTTATCAGTTCTAGAAAAGGGCATTAATAGTGCTAGAAAGGCACTGTTAATCAAGTTGAAGATAAAGTAGGGGTCCCTTTTATCAGCACTCATAAAAGAACTGATAAAGGCCCCTTTTATCAGTGCTAAAAAAAGTGTTGATAAAGGACCCTTTTATAAATGCTTTTTTAGCACTGATAAAAGATAAAAAATTAAAAAAAATCTAAAATTCGGGGAGGGGATTCAATAGCACTTGAATCCCCCCCCCCCCTTCAATAGCACCCCACCCCATCCCACACGCCCGAGCCACCCCCAGGCCTTTAACAGCACCCCCACCACCTTTAATAGTGCTAAGCCTTATTCCCCACCCTTGCGCGCGACCTGCCTCCCCCAGGATTTGAACTCGTGACCTGTTGCCTGCGACGCCTAAGAATTTACCACTCCACCATATTGTTTTTTTGTTCATTTATTAATATATCTATTTATTTATATTTATATTTAGTTATATTTACTCATATATTAATATATATATATATATTAACATATATATATGGTTATATTAACATATATATTTAGTTATATTAATATATATATATATATATCCGTATATTAATATATATATATATATATACATATCCATATATTAATATATATATATATAGTTATATTTATATATTACTAAATTTATTCGTATATTAATATATGTTTATAAGATCAGTTTTAAATATATTTATAAAACATGATTTTTTGTGTGTGTTTATAAATAAATAAATGCATATATACAACACACACACACATATTATATGTATATTTGTAAGTATAATTATACATATTTATATATATTTCAAAATATTATATATTAATATTTATATACATATATTTAGAATATATAGATAATATATATCAGTTTGTCAATACAGACACACACAAATATATATATACACACACACAAACACATCATATAGATATATAAATATTAATACATTTTTATTTTAAATAAAATGGATATTAGTTTTTTTATTTATATAATCCTTATATATTGAGAAATATACTTTATATATAAATATGATTAATTATTTATTTATAAAACTAAATTTTTATGGGTGAATATATAAAAAATATGTATATATTGTTATATAATTGATTATAAGTAAAATTACATTGTAAAAAATGATAAAATTTAAAATTCATAATATCAATATAAATGTAAACCCTCGGAATAAATTCAGTCCCGAGTGAAAAAGGTCAAAAAGACCCCCATGAAATGAGGCTAAAATTCCATCGAATGTTAAAAAAATTTAGGTATCCGGACTAAAAACTTAGTTTTTTAGGCCTTCTGGGTCATTTTTGGCCTCAGAAAATGTGATATAAGGTTCCCTTTAGTCATTATCACGTAGATCTCATCGCAAGCTTCAATTTGATATGTTATAGAGCTCAAACGGACAACCGGATCAAAAGTTATGTCTGTTTGAAGTTTGAGTTACATTTTCAACTTATTTTAGATCTTTTATTAATTTTTTTGATTTTTTGTGACTTAAAATTGTTATTAAATGATTATTAGTCAATGATGATTTGAAAATTATTAAATAATAGTATCTTTTAAAATATTTTAAATCCATTTTCACTAAATTTTTTATATATTATATGTTATAGTCTATTTATACCTATCTAAAACATATTTAAAAAATATATATTATATTTATATCAATATAAATATACTTATATATCAATATATTATTTTTCATGAAAAAATATTTTTTTGAATTATACACTTTATCATCTCTAGGGAAAAGCACTGATAAATCCCCCCTTTTATCAGCACTACTAAAAAAAGCGCTAATAAAGGCACCCCCTTTATCAGGGCTTTTTTTAGCACTATTAAAGAGTGGTGCTATAGAAACCCTATTTTATTGTAGTGTGACCTCAACATCAACCTACATCATGGAATTACACTGATATCTGCACTAGTATATAAGATGTCTCTTGTAGAGATTCAAGAACTGAGGGTGCAGCTGGAGGACTTGTAGGAGAAGGGATTTGTGAGGCCCAACGCTTCCCCCTAGGCAACCCCAGTTTTTTTTTCAAGAATGTGGATTAGATATTGAGGTTATGTGTGTATTACTAGTGCTTCAACTATGTGGTCATGAAAAATAAGTATCCACTACCAAGAATTAATGACCTATTTGATCAGTTGATAGGGGCATGATGGTTCTTGAAGATTGAACTTAGATCAGGTTATCACCAGCAGCAAGTATAGGATGATGATATACCAAAGATGACATCAAAATGTCAATATGGTCACAATGAGTACTTGGTGATGTATTTTTTCATGAATAACAATCCAGTAGTGTTCATGGGACTCATGAACTATATCTTTTATCCCTTCTTAGACCAGATCTTGGTGGTCTTCATCGATGACATCCTAGTGTATTCAGTATCCGAGGAGGAGCATATAAGACACTTGAGGATGGTCTTGGACACGCTCTGAGAGCACCATATTTACGAGAAGATCTCAGAGTGTTAGTTTTTAATTTAAGAGGTCCACTTTATGGGAAACATCATCTCGTAGGCTAGAGTATTAGTAGATCTGGAAAAGGTTGAGTTAATGCTTTCTTGGGAGCCACAAAAGAGTATTATTGAGGTGCGGATTTTCCTTGGTTTAGTGGGTACTATCAAAGGTTTGAACCCAACTTCTCCATAGTTTCAACACCCTTGACCTAGAAGGGGAAGACTTTTGTGTGTATAGAAAGATGCTAATAGTGATTTAGGAGCTAAGACATAGGTTGAAGAGTGCTCCCATATTGAGTTTTCCAGAGTAGGGAGTCGAGTATGTCATGTTTTGTGATGCATTAGGGACCAAATTTAGTTGTGTTCTTATTCAGAGGTAGGAGGTTATTGACTATGTTTTATGCCAGTTGATACCACATGATCAGAAATATGTGACCCATGACCTTGAGTTAGAAATGGTAGTATTTTCTTTAAATATTTCCTGACACTACCTGATCGGTGAGTGGTTTATCATTTACTCTGGATATAAGAGTCTTAAGTAAATCTTCTATCAAAATGGTATTAACATGAGATAGTGATAATGGCTTGAGTTCCTCTAGGACTATGACTTAAAAAATTTCTATACTCTTAAGAAGGGGAACATGGTGGAAGATGATCTTAGTAGGAGATCTTGTTCTTAGTTTTTGGCTGAGGTTTCAGAACAGTTCTCCTCACTCCAGTTTTCCTTTGTGGATAAGGATAGTGCTTCATATATTCAGTAGATGGTTGTTACCCCCACCAATATTACAGTGTGTTAGGTATTCTTAGCTTAGAGATACTAACTCTAAAACATTACATACTTAGATATCCACTAAACATGCTCCTAATGGATATTCTGAAGGTGGGGAGCACGTTATCCTTTTCAAAGGACAGAAAATTGTACCTTTGATTTTTTTGGGAGGAGGTGTTGCATGAGTTTCATACATCCCATTTGGAGGTACATCCAGTTATGGAAAAGATGTACTAGAACCTCAAACATCATTTTTGGTGCTCAGGTATAAGGAAGGGAGTTGTAAAGTTTGTCTCTCGATGCCTCACTTCTTAGCAGGTGGAGGTTGCGCACCAAGTTCCGGTTGGTTTAGCTCAACCCCTTAAGGTACTGGAGTGGGAGTGGGATGGGATATCCATGGACTTCATGGAACGCTTAATGCATACATACAGGGGATATGATTCCATCTAGGTTATCATAGACTAACTCACCAAGTTGGACCACTTCCTATCTATTTGAGAGAAAATTTCAGTAGAGAGCTTGGGGAGCCTCTATGTGCAGAAGATAGTCTGACTCCATAGAGTTCCCTTGATGATCATCTCTGACTGTGATACTTACTTCACATCTTGGTTATATAGGGGTTTATAGGAATCCTTTGGGACTCAGTTTCACTTGAGAATAGTGTTTCACCCCTATACTGACAACCAAATAGAGCGTACCATCTAGGAGCAGATGAATACTGCACAAAGCCATCATAAGACTTATACAGACCAAAAATGAAGACCTATGGAGTTTAAGGAGGGAGATCATGTGTTTTTTAGGGCATCACCTCGATGTGGATTGAATATATTTTTTTACTGTAGAAAGTTGTCTCCAAGATTCATTAGATCCTTCCATATACTACGTAGAGTTGGAGATGTAGAATACCACTTAGATTTACCACAATAGTTGGGTTGGGTACATGAAATCTTCCATATGTCACAGTTGAGGAGGTATGTGGACAAACTATCGCATGTAATCAAATAAGATGAGCTAGACATCAGAGATTGAGATACCTTTGTTGAATACCCATTAGAGATTGAGAATCGGTAGGATAGGATCCTTCAAGGGAATTTGATTCCCCTTGTGTATGTCTGGTGGTAGCATGGGAATCTTCAGGAGACCACATGGGAGCGGGAGGCTCAGATTCATTCGTAGTACCCACATCTCTTTGTGTATCCTTTGAATCAGATTTTTAGGGTGTAAAACCCTAAGGAGGGGAAAATTTAATGTCTCAATTTTCCTTGTATTATTTTTTGATAATATATGGATTATTTTCAAGACCAGTCACTAAGAATACGTGCAATTCTGAGGCTCAGTATGCCTGGAATAAATGTTTAAAATATATTAAATAGAATGTGCATGAATTTTTAAAGAAAAAGTGGAATAAAAGATAAGTGGTTGTCTAAATTATAAATATGAGTGAACCGTTGAGTTTAGAAAGTGGGTTCTACCCTGAGAAGAACTTAACCTTAGTCAGTGCAGGTCTCTTGTGGAAAATTCATCACAGATGCAGAAATGAATAAAATAATTAATTATTTTATTTCACCAATGAAGCAATTGACATGTCTTTAAATAGACAGTCATATAAAAACCCTAGTGTTATTCACATAACCCAATAATAATTAGATAGACACTGGAGAGAAAATTGGAGGAATTCTCTCAGGTGAATGGCAATTGGATCGTGGATCGATGATCAATGCACCACATATTCGAAGGCTCCCACTAACGACAATGACTCAACATAGTTCTTCATTATATATTGATCCATATATAGTTAAGGCAATTTTCTTAATTTTTTCTTTTCCCCATTCTTGATTCCTATGATAAACACGGATTAATCGACCAACTGATTGATCCATGTATCATGTGTATTTTCAGGATGGGTTTATTTCGGGGTGATTTTGGGAGAATTGTTTTGGATTATTTTTTTCTTCATTGTTTCTCTCAATAATGAATTGATAATGAAACAAACATCGATCGAGGTCTATTACTCTCATTTGTTCATATGATTTTCTCCATGGGTTATTTTTTCATCATGGGTGTTCTTTATTTGGTCTGAGGTTTAACAATATCCCAATCATTCGATTATTGTGCACACACTTCTTGGTGAAATGATCTAATATCTTATATTTGGGATTAACATGATATGATGGTGGTGTGACGATAAAAGTGGAGGCGAATTAGATGGTTTTGGATACCCGATTTCACATTCTTTGATGTTATTCATAATGAAATGAATAAAAAAATGTAGATCCATTTTTTAGTGTATTTGAGACTGGTTTTCTATAGATAAGTGTTGGAAAGGCCCAGATAAACCCTGATCTATAGGTTTTGGTAAAGGTGGAGGCTTTAGAAATGCACAGAATTATGCATAGAGAATATGGGAAATTAAGAGAAAATAGGAGTGTAATACAATGCTACTTGATTTGTGGGGCCTCTGGATATGGAGATATAGTTCTGGCTGAAATTAAGGATCACACGGTGTGTGGACCTCTCTATTTGACTCAGTGTGTGCTCTGGAGAGTACACAAACATGGGTTAGAGTACACAGCCAGATGGCACACTATGTACTCTCACATGGACATGGCCAGGTGACACATGCAGAGTATCGTGTGTCTCTATATGTAGTTTAATTCTTCTACACGTCATTTATTTGGGGACTACTTGTCCTATGAAGCCCTTCTACACTGGAAGGCAAGGGGATAGCTGGACACATTGTTTACCCCTTGGTCACACCGTGTACCCCCTTCAAGAGCGCTTATGGCTCTTTGTTTCCTTAGTTTGGACTGGTATCGGATGATCATGTCCCCTTGGTCCTTTTTCCAAAAGGGTATAGTGTGACATTACATATACATCACTAGATTATGATCCTCTCTAAAGGTTGAGTCTTAGATAGAGTTGTTGTGTCCCTTCGAGAGACTGGAGTGTGATCCTATATCACCCTTTGTTCCCTAGTTAGTTTTTATTGAATCAAAGTGACCACCACAAGAAGGATGTTTATACTTCATCTAGTAGTCTGTATTTGTAGGGTTTGTGGATTCATTGGCATATGATCCTCTACGTAGTGGTTTGATCCAGATTTGGGTTTGTGGTGTCCCCCTAGTGGTCAATGGCGTGCCCCCTATCAGTGTATCCGGGTCTTATTAGAATAGTGAGATTTCATTGGGTGGGGCCCAATGATCTATATCTACTCATCGAGTTTCTTCGATGATGGCATGGATTGTGGAGTGGATCCTCCCATAAAAAGTGTTTATTCGAGTAGAATCTTGTGGTTGGTAGTTTGTTATGACTACCTGATGGCGTGGTGTCTTTCATGAGTATATCTGGGTGTTTCTTTTATACATTTATTGTTATATATTGTATTTATTTTACTATACTTACTGCATCATGTTTAGTGTTTTTGTGGTTTCTTACAAATTATTGTTATAATCACCCCTACATGGGATTTTCCCACACGTGTTGTGTCTTATGTGGATGATTTCCCTTTTGAAAATGTCCTGGGAGGATAGGGAGATGGTGAATCATAGGTGGAGATGTTAGACAGATGTGTTTTATAAAGATATTACTTTTTAATTTTAGTCCTTGCCTCTATAGAAGGTTGGACCCTTTATATTTTTTGTTTGGGCTTGTATTTGGCACCTTTTTCTGTTTTTGTACTTTTTACTATCGTGCTCTATTGTGGGATCTTAGATGTACGCATGCATTGATTTAGTTTTTTTTTACATTTCAACATTGTGTGGGCTTGTATATGTGTGCATGTGTATAGATAATTTAGACTAATGGATTCCATTTTTGGAATATGCCTACTCAGTTCTGGTCACCATCCCTAAGCCAATTATATGTGATCTTGGGGTAGTCACGGGTCGAATCTCGGTAGGTCGAGTCATAACATAGCCCATGTGGGGGCCTAAGGGAAATCAAGGGTGTCCTTTTACTTCGGTAGTATGATTCACATGTTCACCGCTTAGTTTAGTAAACCATGAGGGTAAACTATGTGACATGCCCCAATATTTAAACTTTCAGTTTGTTTTATTTTATTTTGTTTTTTACACCCCATTTCACACCCTTCCCCCTCCTATCCATAAACCCCCCCCCCCCCAACCACACCCTATCATCGATCATACCTTCCTCTATCGATCTTCCTCATATATAGTTATTTATCTAGGTTTATTCCTAATTCTTAGAAGAACCCCTAAGGTAAAGTCTCCACTCCCCTTATTTCTCTCTTTCCCTTCTTCTTTTTCTCCCTTGTACACACACCCCTCATTGTCTAAACCTTAGGTCAGGTTTCAGTTTTGATTTGGTTCTATTAGTATATTATAGGGTGTGAGATGTCTTCCTTGAACTCATTCATCTCATTCTTTAAGTCTCATACATTCCACCATTGATTCAGGGTAGGTTTTCCCATGTCCTAAGCTTTTAATTTTAGATCCATGGATTTCTTGAGTATTTAATTTATGGTTTAATTTTGTAATGATAT
Organism: Viscum album; assembly: GCA_963277665.1. Classification (NCBI taxonomy): domain Eukaryota; kingdom Viridiplantae; phylum Streptophyta; class Magnoliopsida; order Santalales; family Viscaceae; genus Viscum; species Viscum album. The sequence continues at coordinate 1,495,368,215 of OY728155.1, read as the reverse complement.
TCTATTTATGTATTATTTGAGAAGAAAATCAAGTTTTAATTGATTTTCATATCAATTTATAAGGATATAAAATTTGGGTTTTTATTTTAAATATGATTTTGTTAACAATAAACATTCGTTGATTTTTAAATTTCCCAAATATACCTTTTAAAAAATGTATTGGTGTATTAAAATGGGTTAAAGTTTTCAAAATAATTTTTAAATAAATTTACTTGGAATTTCAAATGGTATTTGAAATTTAAAGTATTTATTAATTGTTTAAATAATTATTCTATTTATATTGTGATGTCTTAAAAGTGTTTTAACCTTGTTTAGGTCATGAACCAATTTGGAAAGTGGTGTTTCAAATTCCAAAGTTTTTAATGGGAAATCTGTTGTTGTTTTTTAAAAATTATTTTTAGTAGATTTTCAAATGAAATTGGTAAGTTCTTTGTGATTTTTTTAAAAAATAATTTCAAATGATATATTTTAAGTAATTGTTTGAAATGGAATTTGAAAGTATTTGGTAGATTATTGATATGTCATCCCCCTTTTTATAATGGACCATTTGGAACTTGTAAATGATTTCTAATTGGTGTGTGTTCATTTGAGACCCTCTTGATCCCCTTCTAAAATTGTGACCCCAAGGTGGATATTGATTATTGTCTTGATATGAATTTCCACCTAAGGTGATTTTGTATATTTTTAATGAAATGAGAAAGGGGTTGTTTCTTATGAGGGTATAAAAGGAGAGATGATATTTTATAATTTTTATTATATTGTTTCATGTGATTTTTCACCTCCTATTTGTTGAAAATAATAGGGATCCTAGGTTTCCTATTGAGGGATGAGAGATGATTAATATTTAGCCTCAACTAGATGGACTAGATAATCTGTGGTATTTATATTCCATAGGGGAGTTCTACTTGTGATGATAGTTGAGAGGATTTAGTTGGTTACAAACTTAGAAACTTCACTAATATACCTATAGATTGTTCAAAACTGAGTACATATAGGATTACCTTATGTGATGTTTATTAATTTCCCATGATTACTTTAGTATTCTCATTATGAAATGTTAATTATTATGTTCCCTCTTTCGATTTTCACTTAGGGTTTCATACTCTTTTTACTTCTTCATGTGATGCCTTGGTGTTTATTTATTATTGATTATACATTTATCTAATTTAATTTAAAAAAATTAAAATAGCTTCAAAAATGCTACTATTTAATGACCTTCAAAATTAATTTTAAATTATTTTTTTTATTAAAATGGAGTCTAGTCCTGATAAATGGATTTTAAATGATTTTTTTTATCAAAAAAGAAAATAAAAGGAAGTTTAAAATTAAATTGCATATGATGTTGGTTATTTTATACTTATGTAAGAAAACTTTATTTTATGTTAATTATTATACCTATTATAAAATTTCAGTTTTAGGTACTTGGTTTATCTCTTTACCACTCTTAGAGAGTTGATTGATATGGGGATTGAGGTTAGTTATTCAGTTTATTTATGACATCAAACAAGTATTCCTTTTAAATGATTTGGGGGTACTTGGATTTTTTTCCATAGAATGTCCATAAAAATATTCCACTTAAATGGATTATTTAATACTTTTAGTTATAGTTATGGGTGTATTTTACAATTTATATGGGAGGTCAGGGAAAGGTATCAGAGTTGTAACATATTGAGGGTGTTGGAAGGTGAGTTGTGAGTTTATTTCTATATTTATTACTACACAATTTATTTATTTTTGTTGATTTATTTTTAATGTGGGTGTCCAAATAATGGATGGGTCATGTTGGTTTATAACTAGAATTATATTGTTGGTTTAACTTTTATTTTAGGGAAAAATCATTCCCAATTCGTATTATTGATGCCCTGATGCTTGTCTCTAACCCGTGGGGTTCAAGAACGCCCCATAGGTACATAACGGAAAGACTCAGACACCCAGATTAGGGGTTGGCCCCTGTTTGTTCGTGACAAAATGGTATCGAAGAATAGGTACTATGGTGGGAGCCTAGTTCTATGAGTATCCTTTTTTATATTTGGGGAGTCATGGTAATATTGCGTTAGATTTTTCCATCACAAATCAAGTGGTAGGTGAAGGGGAGAGTATTCTGCTTTGAGACTTGAGTTGCCTTGGGCTGTTCAATATTAAATCTTAATTTTGAGTTATATTTTAGATATATTTGATGGATTTTGATATTTTTTATGATTATTTGGTCTATGTGTAGTATTTCGACTATTTCAGGGGTCATTCTAAGTTTCATAAGTGTAAGTGGGGAATGAACCAGGGCTACACGGTTAGCCCACACAGTCTGGTGAACCATGTAGTGCCTATGAAAAATAGTTCTACAACCATTATAGAGACAATGAAATGGTTTGTTCATGGTTAACCATACTATGTTTTCAAACCATACACAGCATTGTTTCTCCTGTGAAATTTTTTGTTTTTTTTCTCCCTTAATTTTCCGATCGATCACAATGGTGTATACAATTTTTGCAATACTAAATGATGGATACTCTATGATCAATTGATGTAACTGAATGTGGTTTGGTTGAGAATTTTTCTTGTATTCTTAATTTTGTCTCTTGGGGGATCTTGATTTTTTCACATAGAAAATGTTTCTTGGGATGGAAAAAAATTATGAGTAGTTTTGTTTTTGATACTCATTTTATAATGGTAGTGAAAAGATGTTTGATTTTTTTTCCAAAGATTAGTTTTTTATTTCAAACTGAAAAATGAATTTAAAACGTGTTTTGTTTGAAAAAGGATTAAGGAATTTGTTTTGGATGAAAAAAGGTAATTTAGTTTAAAAATGTAATTATAAAAGGTAAAATTAAAAAATTTGAGGTTTTAAACTGGTTGTATGAGTATTCTTGAAGTGATCGATTTCAAAATGGAATTTGGAAAATTATTTCAAAATGAAGAATGGGATTTTTTCCACAAATAGATTTATAAATTGTTTTATCATAAGTTAATTTTTGTGAAAGGTTTGTATTTTATGGTCGAAATTTTTGAGATTCTTTAGTTTTTAAATAAGTTATTTTTTAGAAATTCAAAATGAAGTGAAATGTTTTAAAAAAAATCTTGTTTTAAATAATGTGGATTTTTTATATGTGATTATTTTGATGAACATGGGTTTTTGGTTACCCCATTGATTATGGGACCATTTTATTTGATTAAATAGAATTAGTAGTTAAAATTATGTCTCATTTTAGTTGTTATATGCCTCTTAGAAAAAGTGTCAATGAAATATAGGTTGGCTCTTTATTCTTGGGTACAATATTCTTAGTTTGTGGTTCTACCCATACTCCTAGTGGGGTGGCAGACTAGGGTTTTATTTTTCTATAAGACCTCTTAATATGCTTTAAAACTTTGGTGGAATGTATTTTTGGGTTCTTCTTGGATACTTATATATTTTCTTGAGTTTTTTATTATTTAGAGGATTTATTTTGGTATGTATTTAGGATTTATCATTTGTTCTTCTATGGATGGTAATGATTTATGGATTGATGTATTCATATTTCTTGGGATGTCTGTTGGGTTAAGTAAGCCTTATGGTTACTCTTTTGGTTGGTGTTGGGTTTTAGTTTTGGGAATCCCTTTCTATTTTCAGGTTTTCCTCCTTGGTGGTTCTTGATGTTTTCTTATGTTGTGGACATTTTGAGGTTAGTTTCATGATGGGTTGAGCATAGGTAAACCTTGGTTCAGTTATTGGGTATCTAGTATAGATGTTTCCTTTGGGAATTTGAGCACTTAGTGGTGATAGATTTGTTGGGTTCATCAGTGGAAAGTGTTTCATTACTAAGATCCTATTTTTCTTTCTAAGTACTATGACCCAAGTCTGGTTCTCATGTTGTTTCTTGATTAATTCATGATTATGAGATGTTCCTTGCGAGTTTTTTGGGAAATATGCATGTCTATATTGAGTTCCTTTTGGGATTATTTACCTTGGGAGTTAGAGTTTATTCCTTGTTGATTGCTTATGGTTGTTGGATTAAGGGGATTCTTGGGAGTTCTTGGAGATATGATCTTGTGGTTAAGGTTTTGGCCTAATGTTTTGTTCTATCCTTATCACACCATTTAGATATTTTTTAAATGTTGATGAGACCATGATAGTTCTCCCTTATTTTCAAGACTCTTAGTTTGATATTTTTTATTTTGGGGAGTGTATGTGTTTTCAACCCACCATTTTAGATGAAGTCTAAATGGTGGGGAGGCTCTATTAGGTCTAAGTGTTTATGGAGACTTGTTTCCCTTGTTATTTAGTTAGATTTTTTATATAGATGTTGGATGATGTATAATCATATACTCCATTGGTGTTGAGGAGTGTTTCCAGTTGGTTATTCCTCTAGTTTAGGATATGTATTAGTTTCTTAGTACCTCCCACTTCTTCCTTGTATTGTTATATTTTTAGTACTTCGTAGTCTTCCATCCTTTATTAATGGATTTATAGGGGAAGAAAGCATTATGGTTGGGAGTTTTATCTCACCTTGACTTTTTCTATTTTTATTATTTTATTTATTTAATATTATTTTAATATATTTTGAGTTGTGGTAGTTTTTTTCCTTGAAAATTTTAAATTTTAAATATTTTAAAGGTCACACAGTTAGCCCGCACATTTAGTAAACCATGTGGATGCCATGTGTTTGTCCATATCCTTGGGCAGTTCTATTTGTAATAGTTGGCACATAGCTAGTAATCCCATGTAGGGGGATAAGGGAAACCATGTAAGGAGGGGTTTTTCCCAGGTAGTGTGGGTTGCATGATTTGGTAAATCATGCAAGTAAACTGGGTGATGTTCCCTAGGATTTAAAATCATGTTCTATTTTGTTTTTCTTAAACCCTATTTCACTCCCTCCTCCCTTATTACCCGTCATATAAAACATCCCCCCCAGTCACACCCTCCCCTCATGTGTACCTATCTCTCATGAGATCCCTCTTCCATGGTGATTTCTTTAGTTTTCTTCATTATTATCGGCCAAACCCCCCAAGTCTCATATCCCATTATTTCCCTATTTGTCCAATTATTCTTCTCCCATGGACACATTCCCCTCTTTGGCTGAACCCCTATCCAGATTCTGATTATTTATTCTAGGGAGTTTGATATATTCATCGGGCCATGTTTTTCTCATTCTTAAAGTCCTAGACCTTCCACTATTGATTCTAAGTAGGGTTTCCCAGGTTCTAAGATTTAAATTTTATAACCATGTATTTCTTATGTTTAAGTATTATTAGATAATAAAATAAAGTTTTACTTTATTTTCATCTCAATATAGAGGTTTCCTAAATTTTAGAATGTTCTAAAAATATATTTTTATTAATTATGCACTTCAATTTATTTTTAAATTGGCCAAATTACTCTTTAAAAAATGTAATGGAGTATTGAAAATGGGTTAGGATTTTCCAATTAATTTTTAAGTTATTTTAATTTTCATTTAAAATGTTATATGAAATTACAAGTGTTGATTAGTTGTTTAAATATTTTTTTAATTTTAATTGCGATGTTCAAAAAATGTTTTGACCTCATTTGGGTTATGAACCAATTTAGAAAGTGGTGTTTTAAATTTTAATGGTTTTAATATGAAATGTGTTGATTTTTAAATTGGTTCTTTTTAGTGGGTTTCCTAATGGATTTGGTAACTTATTTATAAATGTTTTAGAAATTAATTTCAAAGGTTGGGTTTTAAGGAATGGTTTGAAATTGAATTTAAAACCATTTGGAAACAGACTTGGTATACTGATCCCCTTTTTATAATATCCCTTTTTCACTTATAAATGATTTCTAACTTGTGTGTATATGTGTGTGTGTGAGAACCTCTTGATCCCCATATTGAATTTTGACCCTGAGGGGGATATTTATTATTATATTGATATAGATTTCGGCCCAAGGTTCATGTTTCATATTGTAAATGAAATTTTAAAAGGGATTTTTATTAAATGGGCATTGTAGGTGAGCTAATTATTATTATTTTTTATTATATTTCCACTTGTGATTACTTACCTCGTATTTTTTGACATGCATGGAGATCCTAGGTATCTTTGTGAGAATAAGATATAGTTTTTATTCAATCTCAATTAGATGGACTAGATCCTCTATGGTATCAATAGGTCATAGGTGACTTCCATTAGTGAGGTAAGTTGGGAGAAGTCGATTGGTTATACACTTAGGAACTTCCTTGATAAGCCTATAGATGATTCTAAATTTATTACATCTAGGATCACCTCATGATATGTTTAGAAATTTACCATTCTTACATAAATATTATCATTAGTGAATATTCAATCTTGTGTTCCCTCATTCGATGGCACATAGGGTTTAATACTTCATTGCTTGCTTATTCATATGATTCCCAAGTGTTTATTTATTATTTATTATGAATTTATCTTGTTTCATTTAAAAAAATAAAATATTTTTAAAAATTATATTGTATAGTGTCCTTGGAAATGGATTTGAAATGAATGATTTTATTAAAAATGGGATTAGGCATGATAAATAGATTTTAAGTGATCTTTTTTCTCTAAAAAGAAACAAAAATGATGTTTTAAAAGGAATTGTATATGATGTTAGTTTTGGAACACTTATGTAATAAAATCTATTTTATAGTTTTATTTCAAACAAGAATTAAATGGATATTTAATTAATATTTTGGAATTTGAAAAGGTGTGTGGTTCCTTATTGATCATGTTTATGCTCACACATATTATCACATATCAGTTTCAAGGACTTTGTTCAGCTCTTAACCTATCTCAGACAATTTATTGATTCGGGGATTGAGGTTAGTTATTTAGTTTATTTATTAAATCATCCAAATGTACCTTTTAAATATTTTTGTTGGAATTTACTTTTTATTTCATAAAATTTATGTCCAAGTGTTCCCTTAAAATGAGTTATTTACTGGTTTCAATTTTGGTTATGGATGGATTGTATTATGTATATGGGAGGTTAGGGAAAGGTATCAATGTTGTAGCATGTTGAGGGTGTTAGAGGGTGAGATTTGAGTTTATTTTTGAATCTATTACCTATTTATTTATTTATTTATTTCTTCTGATTTATTTTTTCCATGGGCATCCAACTAATGGATGGATCATATCAGTTTTTTATTAGAATCTTATTATTACTTTAACTTTGATTTTAGGGAGAAATTATTCTCGATGATTTTTTTTATTCCCTATAACTTTTTTGTAGACCATGTGGATTGGGAATTACCCTTAGGAACATCATAATTAAGATCAGGTGAATGGTTCAGGGGTGGATCATGTTTATTCATGACACCCAGGAACCAAAAATTAGATCGTGTACACTCATATATTTAGGGACCTACCCATGTTTATCCATATAGTGGTTCCCTAGGATTTCTTACTTTCATTGATTATGCTACAAGGAATGTATGTATTTACTTCTTGAATTATAAATATGATGGGTTTCAGGTGTTTAATCAGTGAAAATATTTGGTGGAGATGTAATACAGCTATAAGTGGAAGTGTATCTAGATAGAAAATGGCGGGGATTTCACTGGACACAACCTCCAAAATTTATACCAAAATAAGGTAAGAAGACATGATAATATGTTGACTAGAACTCCATCACAATAGTTTTTTAAAGAATAAATAATACTTTTATGGTAAAATATAGGATTATAAGGTTACACTTAGGAATTCCTAAGTCAATTTGGGGAGAATAACTCAACATAGTGACTTATCTCACCAATAGAAGTCCTATATTGGAATTTGGACCATAAAATATGGACGAATTATGGTATGAAAAATGAATAAAAGTTAAAAATCATAAAATCTTTGGTGGTTTATTATATTCACAATAAAATTATAATGATAGAGATAATCTTGATAAAAAATAAAAAATGTTTTTTATCGTTGGATATGTTGATGGAAATTTTGGATATCAGGTTTGGGATAATGTAAGGAAATAGGTTATAATAAGAAGATATTCTCTCTTTAATAATAAAATCATATGCCTATAAAGAAGTTAAAATCTATCCTCAACAACAACAACATTAGGATTTCTCATGTGTGGTGGGAAGGCAACAAAGTGGCTGATTATATTACATCATTGGTGGTGGCAGATCAAGGTAATCATGTTATTTGTTTTTTTAGTTCTTTGAAATTGTATTTGGAGGGTGTTAATTTGATTAGGGGGGATCAGTTGGGTCTCCATTATTTTAGGCCCCCCTAGTTCGGTTTTCTTTATTTTCTTCCTTGTTAAATTCCTCTTTCTTGTAGTTTTTCCTCTGTCTTTAATAAAAATGCAATGTTGAATGAATGATAAAATTCTATGGAAAGACCATAACTTAGTGGAGAATAAAGTTGAGGAAGAATATATTATTGAAATATAGATAGATCTAAGTAAGGATACTGAAAGTTCACAACTTCCTAAGAACTCAGATGAAAGCAATGATAGCACAATAATTCTAGGATAAATGTCTGAAAAAATCATCCAAAAAGTTCAAGGGAGACTAAATCTTAAGTCGTAGCACCTAAAATATAGGCTCTAAAAGTTATAGTAATTGAAGTTCATGTACCAGAAGAAAGAGTTTATATGAGTAGTCCAGAGAAGCCAATTAAATTGAGGAGTTCAACTAGAATTAGAATATCGCTTCATAGGTTTGGGGATGATATGAATTTTCTACTCTAAATGGATAAAGGAGAACCTGAAAATATGGAGGAAGCACATATGCTTTTTAAAATAATGGGATTCAACTATTAATGAATAAATGGATTCTTTGAAGTTCAAAAAAAATATGTGATATGAATGAACTTATAGAAATGGAAAATATCCCTAGGAAACAAATGGGTTTACTGATTAAAAGAAAAGGATAGTGGTAAGAAAAGACACAAATAACATCTGGTAGTGAAAGGTTTTCAATATAAGGAAGGAGTTTATTTCATTGAAATATTCTCACATGTAGTTAAACATTATACAATCTAGACAATTATAATTATGGTTGAATTAGAAAACCTATTTCTTGAAATGTGGATGTTAAGACATATTTATTTTATGGTGAGTTGGAGGAAGAAATTTATATAAAAAAACTAGTTGGTTTTATGGTAGATGACAACCAGAATTTGGTATGTAAATTGAAGAAAATATTTTATAGCTTAAAGAAATTACCATAACAGTGGAATCAGAAATTTTATGGATTTATTTCAAAGGAAGGGTTCAAGAGGTGCAACACTGATCACTATTATAATCATAAGTGATGAGATGAGGTTTCTTTCATTATATTAATTTTATATATTGATGACATGTTTTTGGTTGGATTGGATGATAAAAAATATTCATAATTTTAAGTTTAAGTTGTTTATAGGATTTGAGATCAAAGATATAGGTAAATCCAAAAATATATTAGGTGTGGGGATAGAAATAGATATGAAGACTAGAACTTTGATGTTATCTTAAGAGGATTATATCTATAAGATCATTGAATGGTTTGGAATAATGAGATGCAAACTAGTTATTACACCTTTTACTAGACACTTCAAAATATCAAAAGTATAAGCACCACCAATTAAAGAAAATCATAAATACCTAGAAAGAGTACCATATTATTTAGCTATCAAAATATTAATGTGTGTTATGATTTATGCGAAGTCTGATATTTCTTTTGTAGTGATATTTGTAAGAATATTTATTTCTAACCTGGGTAAGGAACATTAAGAAGTTATTAAGTGTCAATATTTGGAAGGATTAGAATATATGGATTTTCATTTTAGGGATGAAGATATGTTTCAACATTTTATGGACTCATTATTTGAATTTTATGATGATAAAAGGAAAATTAAAACTAGTTTTGTATTTCCTTTTAGAGGAACAACCACCAGTTGGTCATCAAAGTTACAATAGACTATTACTCTAAGTCCAATAGAAGTTGAGTATGTAGTTGTAATAAAAACTGGGAAATAAATGATATATTTGAGGTAATTATTGAAGGATTTTATAAAGAGTCAAGATAGAGTAGTTATTTTCTATTCCAACTAAAGTGTAATCCACTTGGATAAAAATATGGTGTTTCATGATCAAAAAAATTACATTGACCTGAAGTATCATTTCATCAGAAATTTTCTTGAGGAAAAGGAGCTTGAGATATATAAGATAGTAGGCATCCAAAATTTGGTAGATATTTACACCAAGGTTTTTGTTTAATAAATCTATAGTAATTATCATGCCTTAGTGGTATTGGGTGAAAGGAAGAAGCAGATAGATAATGTTGATGCATGAAAAGTATAGGGAGTTTTCAAGGTTCTCTAAAAAAATTCATGTTGGATGTTATTGGGAGATAAAGTTTATTTTATTCCATTAGAAGTTAATTTTTCAGAATTATATTCATCTAAATTTCTTGAACTTGATAATGGGCTTGAAATGAGGTGAATACAATGGTGGTAGGACTTATTCAATAGTAGTAGAACCTTTTTAATTTTCCATTTATCGATGATTCTATAGTGAAGCATTGAATGTATAGAATTTCAATAATACTGAGGAGTCATCATTTTGGTAATAAAGCATAGGTATCCATGATTAATGATTTGGTTTTTTATAGGATCATGTTTAACTGATTTAATTAGCTAAGTTTAGTATTCTATCAAATAGAGGATTTAATTCAAATATAAAGAAAAATCATTAATTCATTTTAGGGTAAATAACTTGTTCAATTTTATGTAATTAGTAATTTATAACTCTTGTAATATCTTATTTACATTAGTAATGTAAATTTATATAGTTTCATTTTCCCAATGCACATAGGACACATCATCCAAAGCATGTTAAACTCTGTGTTCATTTTTTTCTTAATGTATTTACATTGCATGTACTACCATTGAATTTATTTATGATACTTTATATGTTTGTGTGTTTTTTGTTAACATGTGTGCAAGGTTTACTTTGTACAATGGGTAGAGTGATTTCACTTCTTACTTCTGGTACACTCAATCAAGGAGAAATAAAATTCTTGAGATTAGATTTTTGCTACATGGATCCTCCTGTATATAATCATTCAGTGGACTAATGTGTGAAATTTTTGTGACTATATTAGAAGAAAAAATCATAATTTTGGGAGTTCTAGTTTCCCAATAGTGTTTCCTTCAGATTGGATTTATATCAGGCATAAAGGGTGACATCATATACAATTTTCATCCATGATGTTGTCAAGTACATAAGAATTCCAATCAAAATTTTGAATTGCTTCTCATTAGAAATTTTTCCATTATCAAACTTTCCTATATTTGTTCCCACCTGAATTGGTGTGGAAACCCCTCTATATTCCTTCATGTCAAACGTTCTCAAGAGCTCCCTTTCATATTTTTCTCAAGAGACAAAAATATAATCTAATTCTTGAATAATTTCTACCACTAATAAAAACAAAATTTCTCTAATTATTGACATTTCAAACCTTTATTTAATGTTCCTTGATAACACCTCACAAAAACATTCATTATTGATAGAAAATATTATATCATCAATATAAAAAATTGAAAAGAGTGATGTGGTATTTTTCTTTTTCACATAAAAATTATTGTCAACCCACCCTTTCTGAAATTTAATTCTTTTTAAATATTCATCAAGATTGAAATACCAATCCCTTGGAGCCTATTTTAATCTACAACATGATTTATTTAACTTACATCTATTCCCATTAGAATCAAACATAAAAACTCTAAGTTGTTCCCTGTACACTTATTCATAAATATCAATATTCAGAAAAGCTGGTTTAACATTCTTTTGAAATATTTTGAATCTTTTTATGGGTTTCTATAGAATGAAATATCCGGATGGATTCAAGTATGGAATCTGGGGAATTTTTTTTATCAAATTTAACCCCTTTAATTTGTGTGTATACCTCTTATAATAACCTTGGTATATTTATAGCCACTTCACATTAAGTTTATTTAAAAAACCCCATTTAGATTCAATCACATTATTTTAGTGGGTCTGGGAACAAGTTCCCAAGTTTCATTCTTTTCAATCTATTCCAATTATTAATTCATGTCTCAAATTCACTCCTTATATTCAAAAGCTTTCTCAACCATCTAAGGTTCACCCTTTGATATTATACTGGTATGGCCAGTATCCATGATTTTCCTTCCTATCTATACACCTTGAATTTGATCCCCTATAATATTCCCAGAATCAACTTTTGTTTTGAACCATTCATTTTCCCCTTTAGGATAAAATTCTTCATCTTTATCACTAGAAAATATATAATTTTATTCTTAAATTTAAATCTATATGTTTTCTATAATTTTTTATCTATATGATTTCATCAAAAGGTTTATAACTTAAAACATTATCCATGTCATTTATAATGATAGTGTTTCTTATTCATTTCTTATTTTCAAGGATTGTGACATCATCACTATCAATAATTATTTTAAATTTCTTATTGTAACATATATATGATTTCTCATTTTTTTAATATCCAATAAAGATCCCATATTTTACTTTTTCATTAAAATTTCCCCAACTTATATCTTTATTCTTGATTATGAATGGGTTTCCAAAAACCCTAAAGTACGTACCATTTGTCTTTATTTTGAACCGCATCTCATAAGGATTCATGTATGAGTTTGGAATTATGATACAAATATTCTGAATTATTCCAATAGTTTTGATGGAATTTAACTAGTAATACATAAGGTGTTATTCTATGCTAGAATAGTTCTAGCCATATCAATTAGACTCATGTTTTTTCTTTCAATCACTCTATTTTCTTGAAGAGTACATAGGTAATTGAACTCATGTTTGATGCCATTTTTATTAATATATTAAATTAACTGTATATTAGCATATTCAATATCATTATATGATCTCAATATATATAAGTACAAACCTTTTTTCTTCTCTATAAGTCTTCTAAAACTCTTGAATTTGTTCAAGGATATTGATTTGTGTAACATGAATGTGATGCATGTCATCCTACTAAAGTGATGAAATATATTTATTCAAATATTTTCTTCTATGTCATATGATCATATACATCATATTGAATCACTTCAATAGGTTTTAAAGTTTTAATTTAAACTCCATTATATGTTATTTTTCATCTTTCCCTTTTTAAAATTTTTACAAATAGTGGTGGTATATTCTTTCAAAAAGGGTAAATCCCTTGAAACTTTTTCTTTAGTAAACTTATTCATATTATTTTGGTTAAGGTGACTAATCCTTCCATTCCATGAATAATCTTATACTTTTTAACTTAGATATAAACCTTCCCTTGCTTCCAAAACTTGAAAATAAATTCATGGGGTTTTCAAACCCCTTGTTACAATTTCTCCATCTTTTATTATTTTGACTATGCATTTTTTTTAAGATAACCTCATTTATAGCATCACATATTTTTGATACACTCAATAAGTTGTGCATTAAATTATCAAAAATAATATATTGTCTTAACTAATTTTATTTTTTTCTAATATTTTTTATCTCAATACCTTTTATCTTTAGTGAGATTTCATTACCAAATGTCACAACACCAACATATTTTTCAACATTTTAAGGCTATTCAGATCAATTCTCATGTGATATAAACACCCACTATCCATAATCTAATATTTCTCTAATTTTAAAGATTTAAAATCTACTTCAACCACATTTTCCTATTTCCCCATATAACTTTGATTTTTATTATCTCTAAACCTCTAACATTTATTCAAATTAGATGTTATAAAAGAAACATACACATATAAGGCGTTTCCATCTTGATTATAGCTTCCACAGACCTCTTGTAGACATCCAAATCGGTTCTTTACTTCAAATTTCATCCCATACTATTGAGACCTTTTCTGAATTCTCATTTATGGTTATTGTCTCCCCTTGATTATTTTTTTCTTCTAAATCTATGTAGAGATCTATTATACCAGATATTATAACCCTTATGACCAAAAAAACCACAACACAAAAAGTATCCCAAAAATATTCTATTATAATAAAAAAATTATTACTAAATGGGTTTCTATCTTGATTGGTTTTTAACCATTAAATGTGAAGAATCCACAAATTCCTTTTTTTGGATTCTTCCTTAAACATTTACAACTGATGAAGACTCATTTCCTAAAATTTTTTCCTTTATAGATCTGAGTAAACTTGGACTCTTCCTCAAACCTCTCAATGGTTCCAAATTGTAATTTTTTTCTTCATTATAAGTAATTTTCCTTGATAATAGAACTTCTATAGAATTTTTCTTCTCATGAAATACATCATATTTAGATTATATAATTATAACAGGTTTTTTCGAGTATTCACCTTTCTCTTTAACATTCCTATTCCTGTTGAATTTATTTTTCTCTTCCTGTTTCTCAAATTCTTCAAAATATTTTCTTAGTTTATCCAATTCTTTATCCCCTAGAAAATGGTATAATTTATGTATTCAATTATTATTCCCTTCTTTTAAATACAATATTTAATATCTCAATTTATTTGATCAACTATTCTTTTTCAACTTTTATTTAGTTTTCCTTGTCTAAAATTCATTTTAATCGAGTGTAGTCTTATATTATCATTATTATTTCTTTCAAATTCATTTTAATTTCCATTCTCATAGTATGCTCTTTGATAATCTCTCATTTCTCTATAAAAAAAATCATAATTGTATCATGACTCATCTTCTTATGGGTTGACTTATTCTTATTTTTTGTTCCATGCTCATTCTTTGAGAGACATCTCTAGGAACTTCATCATTATCCTTACTTTCATCACTGTTAGATATACCATCCTCAATTGATAAAAAGTTACTTCTGAAGGAATTAGGGGAAATATTATTCTTCCCTTTTTACTGAGAAAATGAAATCTCTATCCTAGTGTTAGTTTTATTAGTATATTCTTTATTATCATTTTATATTCAAAAAATCATAGGAAATTTAATAGAGATATGGAAAAACATTCCAAAATTAAAACATTTAAAAGGAAATTTGCCACTGTAATTACCTCTTCCACATAGTGTGAAATTTATTTACATGAGATAAAGATATTTTTCATAATATTTAATGTTTTATTCTTCATCTAGGAATTCATTATTTTCTTCTATCTATATATGTTTGAGGTATTTAAAATAAATTTCCATTTTTTCTTTCCATTACATTTATGTGTAGGCACTCATCTCATTTTATAGTTAATGAGAGTGATTTAGAGTTCATATATGGTGAAATCAACATTATATCTATCTTAAAGGTATGATATATTGGCATCAAATCTATCAAGTAATATTCTCATCATCTTTTTAACCATGGTAGATTCATCGAGAGTTTATTTGAATCCTATAATAGTGCTGAAAATTAGGTATACCCTAGTAAATAATTCATCGATATTTTTATCCTCCTCTAATCTAACTTCTTCAAACTTTTTTGAATAATATATAACTTTTCTTATTTAAAATTTTTGTTTCATTCATAAATCCTATAAATATATTTCCAAATATAATTATCAATTCTTTAATTAATGAATTTTGAAAGTTGTTTGTTTGATAGAGAATATAATAAAGCATTTATATCCGTACCATAATTTTCAATGTTTCTTTTTTTTATCATATATCATGATGAGGTTTCATCTATCATATTGAATCCATATTGAAAATAACCAAGAACATAATACCCTATAAAAATAATATAAGGTACAATTATCTCTTTCCATGAATAAAACCCTTTTCTATAAAATGTTGGGATGAATTTTCTTTTGAAATAATTATGTTTATACATAATAATCATTTGAGATAAACAATATATTTAACCTCATTTTGATACCAATTACTGGATCACATGAAGGGCGGTATAAACTGGGGGTGGTGAATTTGTGTGTATGGTTATTTAAATTTCCCTTTAACTCTCATTTTTATTCAACACTTCTCTCTCTCTCTCAAGATACCTGCCAATGCCAAAATAAAATAGATACAAAATATTTTTTAATGAGGTTAAAACTCCTTTAAGGATTAATACATCCCTAATGTGTCATAGTTATTATCCCATGTACATAAATACCTTATTATTATAAAATGGAACTTGAGAAAGGGTGTAACCTAAAACTCATAAAACTAGAAGAACTAGCCAATTATAATCTCACATAAATTATAAAAATAAATCCTTATAATGAATTATTATTGATAATGTATGATCGTCCACATGGACTCCACAGATATTGATCTTCTTCCTCTTACTTTTATAGCAATCTCCTATGGTTGTTCTTGGTTCTTCTTCTTCTTCGATACAATAGTGAATAGGTTCTAATCACTCGAATTAAAAACACAAATCACTATTCTTTCATTTCTATATATTTATTTTCACCGAATATTAAATTAATATTTCTTTAATAACAGCTATAGAAAAACTCCTTAAATATTGGACTTTAAGTTAACTTCTTTTTCAGTATTCCTAAAGACTCAATCTCACTCAATTTTTCATTTTTATTCAGATTAAGACTCTATCTTATTTCCCTGATATGATAATTTAAATACGATGGTCTTATATTTATTTATATTCTCCAAAAAATCCACTATAGATGTGTCATTCAAAATCTTCCACATACACATGATAATGTGGCTCACCATCTTGAAATTTGGCTCCTCTTATGGCATGAAATTCTTCTTAGTAACACAACATCCTTCTTGGTTGGTTATCCTTTCATCTCAACTTGAATCACAACCCATGGGTGATCATAGTGTTTGATCCATGGAGAACATAGCATTATAATTGACTAATTTTATTCTCTACTTCACATCATTTGAAATTAGGAAGTATCATTTTATTTTTAGTTATTTAAAATCCTTAGAAGAAGAAGAATTTTTCAAAAGTAAAATGTCATGTGAGCATATTAAAATATCATAAAGGGAGACAAATTTCATATTTTTGTTTTCAAATATCATACGTGGCTCCAAAATATCATACGGATAGAGAAAACAATTTACACAACTGATATTTTCCTTAGATAATTCTAATCGCCTAAAAAATATCCTATTTGCTGACCCAAATGTCTTACGAGCTTCAAAAATATTATACATAACTCAATTCACCTACATGGAGACATTTCATATGAGATCTAAAATTTCCTATGTATCTCATGCCTTTGTCATTTCTTCCAACTCTAATGTCTTATAACTAGAAAAAATATCATATAGGATCTCAAATTTATTATGCATATGATATTTTCCTTTGTCAAATTCTTCCATCTCAAAACATCCTACACATAATAAAAATGAATTACATTTAATAGAAATGTCTTATGCATATAATTTTTTCCTTTGAAAAAAACATGTTTTGATTAGAAATTCTAGACTTCACTCAACTCAAACCAGAACCTCTTCAAAACATCTCCAAGATATTTAAACTACTTAAAACTTAATAAAAATGTTGTAGAGAATGAATTTTCGATCATCACTCATCTATTAGCTTGAATACCAGATCAAAAATTCACCACACTTAACATGCATTGACAATAAATACAACACCTTCATTGAGAAGGTTCACCACTATCCCAAGACATACAATATGTCATTAACTGAATCATTCTAGGATTATGGTGCTACTCACCATAAGACTTTGTTCATAAATGTTGATTATGAGTCATAGTGCTCCCCAATATTGGAATCAACTCTTGAAACACACTTTGGGTGCTCTATTGATATGCCTGATGTGGTTCTCACATCACCATACCCATTATCACATAAAAAAGTTACTTTTCCTTTGGATGAAATTTCAAAAAAAAAATACTCAACCATATATATATGTCGATGCACTATCACATCACCCAATTATAATGCCTTAACTCACGAAGGGCTCACAAGATCATTCAAACACCCACATCAAAGTATCAAATTGATACTCATTGTAATACCATGGTTGAATATGAAACCATCCACCTCCACTGTCATACTCCACTCATGAGTACTGATGCATCTTTGATCTAGCTCACTCTTGAATCATATCAAATTCCATCCCAAGCTCGATGTCAAACCATTGACACTATCAGGCTCCTAAATCCCAAATCTGATATTTCCTAAGGAACCAAATAAAATCTATCCCACCTACTCACTAGAAACCTAGTTCCATCCCGACCATTTATCGACTAGTCTCATCGCACCCATGACCCTACCAATACAAGGGTCATACATCCATAAATGATAAGATAATCCCCACCATAGGATTATCCTTATCATTGCTCTACTAAAAAACACTTGGTCTCTACAATCCACTTATGGTCTATTAATGAACATAGTGAATGGACGTGATACTCCCACTCATATCCGAGTTCTAACTCAAAAACATCAATCACCACCCATTCCTAGATCACTAGTAATATAATCCCAAATGATCATAAAAATACACCCACAATAAGGTTCACATGATCTAATGGTAAATGGATCACTCCCCACTACATGGATTCTCATACACCATTCTTTGAGTTCCAAACCAAAAAAATCTCATCAATACACTTGTTTTTATCCTCAAAATTCATGCTCACCCATACCTAAAAACATATATAAAGGACCAATATCAGACCAACCACACTAAATTAACCTGATCCCTCCAAAATATCACCTCTCACTATAGAGGGATACCTCTCATTCTCATAAAAACCCAAGAAATTATGCTTGTAAGTGTTCCATTAATCCTATCAGTCTTTGACCCACACATTACAACTCATTGAACCACAAGTCAATGAGCACCACATGTAACCCCATGTGTACCTACCCTCATGCATCAAGGCTTTCCCTGAAAAAACATTCCAACCCTCACTCTCCTCCATGGTAGAGTGAATATCAAAAGAACCCTCACATAGGTTCTTACCCACTATCCATATTAATCTCATCTAAACCTAATAGTTGTATACTCCCATACTACCCAATAAAACAACCCAAATCAAGCTCCCATGATTCACTTGTGATATAGCCAAAGCATTGCGATTCTTTCTTTCCAATAGAAATAAGTAATATCACTTATGTAAAGTCCAATCAAATGATTATCTTCCACCTTGTTCACTATTCCAAAACTAGAAGCATCTACCCATTATAGATCTAACCATCAAGGATCATTATCCATTATCTCATCGTGAAAACACACACAAGATTAATAGATCCCTGTATCTAACTAATCATGCCATCAAAATCCAACCTTGATACCAAAAACACTCAAATTTATCTACATCATAGAATCTGAAGGCATCTCCATACTTACACCATATATCTGATAGCACCTCCCATGCATCAATATCAACCATAATAATCTAATCATGCTTCTTATTTTCTATGGTCACTCTTAATCCCAGAATAACTCCTCTCTTAGGTTACCCTCACATGTCACAACTCATATCTAGAAATAGTATGAAAAAGACTTTATATTCAATTGTAGCATCAAATCGCTAATGTCTTGAGTCATATCATAATGAAACTAGGATCTTTCACATATTCCATAAGTTACATCTCACAAAAGACACAACTCACATAGTACCATCAATGCCCCCATTTCTGATATCACATGGAAACTCACATTCCAAACACTAATATTAGGTCTGTATATACATATACATTAAGAATCCCATGTTAAGTCAACTAATCAACCAAGTGTACCACCATACTACCCCCTTAAGGATCACGATCTCTTTTGTATTTATATGATTACATGTCCCTATGATTCTTGGTATCGATTAATCCATAATCACCTAGTTCAGCTAAGTAAAATGCCAATAGCAAGATATATGGGAAAAAATGATATAGGTCATTTTTCAAACTTTAAGTATCATAATCTATATCCCAATCACCCCTATAGGTCTAGTAACTATGGGATATATTAGGGATTAAAAGTGTAAAATTTAGTGACTAATTTAAGGAGAAATGATTTCAAGGGAAAATCTCAGGTAAAACCAATGTGCAGAAAAATGAAGAAAAATATAAACAACATTACCTGAGGGAAAGTTATAAACCACATAACTTATGGTGGTAGATAAACCCTAGTCTAATATTATCTTTTTATTTGGGATACAATAGAAGAAAATTGAGAAATAGAAAAAAAAACCCTAAAAATAGAAAATATTATCTCATGTAGAAATAACTCCAAAGATGGTGATATAAACCAAGAAAGGAAGGTAAAGGATTCAAGAACTTACCGATATGCTTCCAATGTGATGAACGAAAATCTAATTGGAGTCCACTTAAAGTAGATGGATTAATTATTAGGAAGAGATGAGAAGGATCCCTCGTGGTGGGAAGGATGTGTGCATGGGGAGGAAAGAAAATGAAGGTGGAAAGTTATAAATACTTAAGGGGAAAGCGTAATTTTACCCTTCCTTAAAGTGCCACATTATTTGGATACATGGTTGGACAAACTAAGTGGAAACCATGAACTAGCCCTATTCAAGTCATCCAACTCCTCACATGGTTAAAAAACGTGTCTTAACTATGTGTTTCAGCTCTAAAACAGGTCTGTAGCATCTCACAAGGCCATGTGGCCTAGGGTGCATGATTTTTCAAACTATATAACACCCTCTAGGGACTGTATAATTGAGATACGTAGTTAGAACTAATTGTGTTATATCTATATGCCTCACCCTTTTCATCCAAAAACTAGAGAACCAGACTCCAAACAAGCCTTAGATGATCCCAAGCCATTCCTTAAACTCTTAATAGAATTTATAAGAATAAAATGAGGTTTAAACAGAAAATTAAATGGCTTATAAATTGAAAGAAAATTTGATATCTTAAAACCTCCCCCACTTAAGATAACTCATCCCTGATTTTCCCTTCTGGGGGTGGTAAAGAATCTTCTCAGAATAAATCCATCCATTCAGCATGTATTTCAGCCTATCACTCCCTGGTCTCATCCTATACATGGTCATGTTTCCATAACACTTGAACTAAAGGAATTGACCTACCTCGGAGAGACATCATGATATGATCAACTATATTTATAGGATACTCTTCAAAAGATGCATATACTTATAGTTTAACTTCATAAAGATCAAAACCATGAGATGGTTCATAATGATATCGAAAAAGTTGTGACACATGGAAGATATCATGCACGACTTAACACCTTTGAGGTAACTTAAATTTTTAGTATACTAGGATGAACCTCCCCAATATCTCGTAAGGCCCAAAAAAGCTAGGTGCCATCTTCCCTAGTCTTTAAATTTGTTGATGTCCCAGTCTTGGAGAAACATGTAAGAAAAATTGATCCCCAACCTCAAAATCCATAATTCATTGATTATTTTGGGTATAACACTTCTTTATAGACTGAGCTATATCCATACATTTTTTCTAAGTTATACCTACTACAATGTCTCCCAAATGAGATGAGGTCCCAGTAGTACTAACTCACACACCTCTAACCAAAATAGGGGGAATGTAATGACCTACTATATAATTACTCATAAGGATCCATAATCATTGTCACCTGAAATCTTTTATTGTAAATGAACTCATCTGGAGGTATGTGTTTCTCTAAAGATCCTCCAAAATCAGGGACTCATGCTCTAATCATATCCTTTAACACATTTATTGTGCACTCATACTTCCCATTGGTCTGAGGGAGGTATGATATACTCAAAGGTACCCATAAACTAAGTACCTTTTATAACCCCTACTAGAACAAAGAAGTAAAATGAGAATATATGTTCAATACAATAGTCCATGGAAATCTATGAAGTAGGATAATCTCTCAGACATAGATCCTTCAAATCTCATCCACTAAAAATGTCTCCTTAATAAGTAAAAACTGAGTGACCTTTTTTATCCTATAAATTATCATCCAAACTACGTTACTTTCTTCAGGGTATCTTGACAATCCTGTCACAAAATCCATGGTGACATCATAACATTTCTACTCCTAAATGGGCAGCAGTTGTAAAATCCTTTTTGATCACTGGTGTTATACCTTCACTTGCTGACAGGTATAACACCTGGTGAAAAATCCAACTACCTATCTTTTAATTCCTAAACACCAATACTAATGGGGTAAGTCATGGTACATCTTTGTTAGCTCGGGGTGTACCATGAAACTAGAAGCATGAGATTCTTGCATTAATTTCTATAATAAATCTCTAGGTAACCAAACACATTCATCAATGTCCAATATCTCATCCTCATCAATGATCTATCCTACTGACGGGTCCTTTCCAGATACTCTCTCCCTTAGGACTAGGCCCTTGGGTCTAAAAGTTGTCTCATCTTCACTTTATCCAAAACTGAAGAGGTCATTACTAAATATATAAGAATACGATTTATGTGATGATCCTAGAACTCTAAGTTCATCTAAAAAAATAGTTCTATCAACCACCACTCACCATTGACCTCTCGAACTACATGTATATGAGTCCTTCAGCTCAGATCATCTACTACAACATTACCCTTCCTAGGCATACATGCAACCTAAAAATAAAATTATTTTAGGTATTAAACCCACCTTAACTACTTGAGATTAAAGTAATGTTGTTTAAAGATGTATTTGATGCTTTTTTGGTCCATAAACATGATGAACTTCTCACCCAACAAGTAATGCCTTCAAAAAATGAAAGGCATGAACTAAATCTACTAGATCTAGATTGTGTGTTAAGTCGTTCTTATCATGAGGTCTCAAATGATGAGAAATATATACCATGAATTGATATTACATATCATAACTAATCTTATCCCGATTCTTGATGCATTACAAAAAAACTATATAACTTCTACCTATCTCTAAAAGAATCAATATCAGTGTTGAACATAGTATGTCATTCAGCTCCTCAAAGAATTTCACACATACTTCAAACCATGTAAACTTTACATCTTTCCTTATCAATCCTATAAGTGGCAATGCAAGATGTTATAAATCTTTAATAAAGTTATTGTAATAGCTATTCATCCCTAATAAACTTCATATATCAAATATGTTCTTGGGATTCTCTTAAGAAACAATGGATATCACATTCTTTGGGTCAACTGATACTCATGTCTCTGAGATGATGTGATAAAGTAAGTGCACCTTGTAGATCCAAAAGTGTCATTTGGTGATCTTATAAAATATTTGGTCTCTCTTAGTGTATTTATCATGATCTCAACATGTTTGGAATGGTCATGTTGATTATGATAATACACTAAGATTTCATCCATAAACACTACCACAAATGAATCCAGGAACTGGTGGAAAACCCGATTCACAAAATCCATGAAAATGTGGGTACATTCATAAAATTGAATGGAATAACTAGATACTCATAAAGAACATGCCTTCTAAAAAACTTTTAATGAGGTGTTCCCAAAGGTCTTACTTGTACTTGATGATATCCTGACCAAAAAATTGATCTTCGAGAAAACCCTCACTCCTTGGATCTAGTCAAAGAGGTCGTCTATACACGATATTGGATACAAGTTCTTAACTGTAAGCTGGTTTAACCGACAGTAATCCATAAAAATCTTGAGGGTTCCATCTAACTGCTTGGAAAATAGGATAGGAAAACCACATGGGAAAGTATTGGGCCCTATAAAACCCATATCCTCCAAGACCTCTAACTACCCCTTGAGGTACTATAACTCTATAGTAGTTATCCTATAAGGTGTAATGGATAACAATGTTTCTCTTGGAACTAAATAAATAGTAAAATCTACCTATATCTCTAGAGGTAGTCCAAAAAAGTCACTAGGGAAGAAATATATGAAATAATATGATATTAGAGGTAAATTATCCTAACACATTCCATGATCATCCATATAAAGGCTAGAAATCTAGTCCATTGCTCCACCTACCCACGATATTATAGTCCAACTCAACATTCCTATACATTTCATTCACCTTTATGAATATGGATACCTCCCTTTGGGGATGTAAATGATACCATCTAGTGATAAAAAGCATATAATCATGATAGGAAACCAACCAGTCCATCCTGAGAATGATGTCAAAGCCCATCATCTCAAGGATGAAGAGGTCCCATAGGAAGTAGTAACCACTAATCGTGAGGGGGAACTCTCTGCATTAGTGTACACTTTCTAACCATACTCCCAATGGAGTATCTAAATCCATCACTCCATGGAAGTACTGAATTTTGAGCCTAAGGATTTCCAGGATAGTCATAGAGATAAAATAATGTGAAGTGCCTATATCAAAAAGGTTAGATACTAAAGTAGAGGAAATCAAGATCGTACCTCATACTACAGACATCCCAGTACTTTTCTCCATAGGAATAGGTTTTATTGTGTATATCTAGCCTGATCCATGGCCCTTAGTTGCAACCTAACTACCCAGAGTGGGTCCACTCAGTTGGTGTTTCATATCCTAAACCTGACCTCCTCAACCATGTCCACATCCTCAGCTTTTACATACAGTGGTAGTGCATCTCTAAAATTGGCATGGAGCCACCATTCCTTCTCTGGAAGGTGGAGCTAGTGTAGATCCTCTTTTACTAGGAATAGATGGAAAGTTCAAAAAAAACTTCTGAATGTGCCCCATTCTGCCTCAGGATTAACACTCAATTGGGTCTCAGTCACATTGATTCTTTACATGAATGTTCCTCCTTCAATAATAGAATATAATAGATCTACTAGTGTGAATAATATGGATGCCATTGGTCCATCAAGAACCCTTCAAACAACATTTCTTACCACAGGTCAAACTACTACCCTACCTCGATACGGAACAACAATTCCCTATACCATCAACTTCCCTCAAGTTTCACTCATTGATAAGGATTGGTTTCACAATCCCCAAAATGATAATCAAGTGGAAGACATTTACCTGAAACCAGATAGTATAACTAAGTCTATCCTTGAATATATCACCCTTAAAAATCATCAATAGATAAATAAGGTGAAAATAGTGAAGCTTAGTAAAGTGAGTTGAATAATTGATAATTGAGAGGGATCCCTACTCTAGATGAAGAAATTCCCTAGCTCGGTCAGCTCTAAGTGTCTCTAGAAAGAAATAGTCATATTAGGTAGCCTGAAAGTATCTCCATACCATATCCTTATGATTTTATACCTAGGTAATCATATCCCACCAACTCTTGGAAGAACCAAAAAGCATATAATCAGTTATATTGACCCTCCTATCATAAAGAATCTCCAGATACTCAAAGATAGATAACATGGCCTCAAGCCATGTATTAGCAGCCTATGGACTACCATCCCCTGAAAACTTGGGTGGATGTTGCTAATGAAACTCTCACATAAACACTACCACAGTAGTAGAAGGTCATGGGGAACCTTGAATAGTATGCATAAGTCTTAGGAAACCTTTTCATAACTGGTCATCGGAACCCAAGTCAGGTATAACTGGAGGTGTCTTAGGTGGCACTACTAGTGGGTTAGGTCCCAACACTTCAAGAACATGATCATCACCACCTTCCTGGTGCTTGACTTGAGAATTTTTTGGTGTAATAGCTTTAAAAATTCAAATAACATGCCTTAAATAAGGTTTAACATGTTAAAAAAATTATATAAGAATAGGATAGGTACAATCCTTCTTATATAATAGTCACACCCCTATGCCTTCTCCTAAAGCTAGGCATGGGCATCGTATAAGACCATGATGAATCACTAGAGATACTACCCACTATAGAATACTAAGGTCGGGTCTATTTCAAGTTCTCTATTTCAAATTAGGGGTTATGATATATGGTGTGTCAATTTCAAGTTATAGAGGAAAACACTCTTTAAGTTGCAATTGACATAACTATTTGATGATAATTAATTCCCTTTAAAATTTAAAACATAATAGTTCATAAGGGTATATGTGTATGTTTTTATATATATATATACACATATCAAGGTCCATTTATATGTGTTTATCAATCCCAAGTTATAAAGTCATATGATTTATAAGTTGAAAATGGTAATACATGTAACTACAATGAGGCTTTTACGATGGTTCAATTATATGGATCACCATTCCTAATTTATAGAGGCACACTCACTCTTTAAATTGAAATTAGAATCCATATAATTGTAACCAAATAATTTTTCAGCTCATGTGATAGATTGTCCATATCTCAAAGACACTATAATTTTATAATTAAAGTGAAACAATTAAGATATATGGGAAAAGTCTGTTTAGGTTTATGAGTACACTTTAATTAATCCATTCTATTTATCCCTATATGAAATGTTAACACAACTCAATATAAAAATCAATTTACTATGAATATAAAAAAATTAATTCATACAGTAAGTAAACATGGCATAGCATAATTCATGATATATCAATCCTTAAGTTCCTATAATGATGTATGAGACACTACCTCTTTTCCATGCCAGTCTAAGGATAAAGATAAAATCTATAATAGTAAAAAATTACATAATTCATGTGTGTCACCCAATGTTGAAATCAATACAACCATGATAGGAATAATCTAGAACAACAATTCTCATCCCAAGAAATTTGGATTTTTCCTGTACATGGGTTAGCTTCTCCTAAGAATAGGCTCATTACCAAATTCTAGAACTTTTTTAGTCTCATGTCTACCCTCCAAAAATAGTAAGAAAAAAAGTAAAAGAAATATTTGATAACACTTTGTGATGCCCCGGACCCGGTTCACTCATAATTAACTAAACTCGGTTGGCCATATGGTCTCAAGTTTTCTTCCCCATATGCCAGAGGCTACTGACTAGTAGTGAGTTCCTAGGGTGTGTCCATGGGGAGACTATTCCCTCTTGTCAGAGTGGAATGCAATGGTATAATAAATAAATAAATAGTGAAATCATAATAATAACAATGAATAACTAAAACATTGGAAGAGATAAACATCTAGATAAGGTAACCAAACTGAATAATAATAATCAACATTGTATACAAAAGGATGTCCATGTCATGATGTTATACAAAAAAGAACATGCACAAATAGAACTAGGAATACAATACAATAAATTTATATCAAAAGGAAAAAAATACCAAAACTATATATGATAGCATTGTTATGCAAATCTCATTCTTGTGCTCTAAGATCCCATGATATAAGTAAATCAAGCATCCATGACCAGGAACTTTACCTTTCCCCTACCTGTATCCATGAAGTCTGTCTAGGTTCCAATCGGTGGCCTGAACAATTTGTAAGATATACTCAGTAGGCCACCACCAACGATGTATATAAAATGTCCATTTCATATATATAAATGTAATAATGTGAAGTTATAATAATAATTAGTGGAATAAAGTGCATGAAATAATAACCCATGTCATCTCAGGTTCCTCATGGGATGATGGACCAAGCATAACTACTTTGTACTAATCCAGATGTGTATGAAAATGTGACCTATAAATGGTTAGGTTCTAATGAACATAACCAAGTTTTCCAAGTAGAATCCATATTTAAAGTGGGACCCAAGGTGTAACCAATGAATCCAAACAGAAATAACAATAAAATGGGACCCAAGGTGTAACCAAGGAGTATAAGTAGTGATAATAGGAAGAGAGGATCCAAGGTGTAATCAAGGAATCATTAACCTTATAAGTTTAGGATAGATCACAGAAAAAACTATGCAACCTACTTATCAGGGTCTAAGTGTAATACAAGGGGTATACCAGAGGCATTCCACAGTAAAAATGTCTAACAGATTCCATCAATCACATCCAAAATAAATCCTAGACTAAGCATGGCTAGGGCCCAAGGGAAGAATCCAAGGTACCACCTGTCTAAAAACATCAAACTCAATCCAAGGAGTGTATCCAAGGCATTCTAATATCCATATATGAATTGATTGAATCGTTGGTACTATGCTGAGGCATTCATGCACTAATAAGACATTGATTGGATTTCAAGGTGGGTATCTCCCTTGGAATCTAGCACAACAAATCAGGGTTGCATCCTCTATGTGCTCAACTAATTATGTCAGGAATCTAAGTTAGACTCATGTATGACCACTCCTTTAACAATAAAAATGGTCTATAATAAGAATAGTCACCTTATATTTATGAATACTAAAATTTCTTGTGAAAACCATGTCAATGTACTATTTTCATTTCATTTAAGTCCTTTCCTTCTCATTTATGAATTAAAAAGTCGTATAGGAGGTTTTATACCATTAAAATTTTCATTGCAATGTAATATAAGCCAAGTGAAACATACTTTTTCCATTATAAAGCAACAATTCATCCATATAAATTAATTAAATTAATTAGTGTAAGTCGAACCAAACACATTTAATGGTGTTTTGGTTAATATTATACAAAAGGTAATATTGACATATAGATGGATCACCCAAGGGGTGGATCATGTTTTGTACATTGACCTCAAACAATAACTGGGGGCTCTATTAGAGATTTAGAGTGTCAAATTAAGAGACAAATTTAAGGAAAATTTATTTCAGGGGAAAATCATGAGTAAATCCAACACATGAAACAATAGTGATAGATATAAATAATGAGACCAGAGGTAAATTTATAGACCACCTACCATATGGTGGTAGAAGAACCCTCATCCAGAAATAGCTTTCGATTTGTTCGAGGATGAAAAAAATATAAAAATAGACAAAACCCCTAAAAATAGAGAATATTATCTCATGTAGTAATAGCACCAAAGATGTTGAGATAAACGAAGAAAGGAATGTAATAGATTAAATCACTTATCAATATGCTTCCAACGTAATGAATGGTCGTTCGATCAGAGTTTGTTTGAAATACATGGATCAATGCCTATGAATAAATGAGAGGGATCTATCATGGTGGGGAGGAGATGTGTGTAGAGAAGAAAGAAAATAAATGTGGAAAGTTATAGAGCCTTAAAGTCAAAAGGGTAATTAAACCCATCTCTAAATGGGGGCATGGTTCGGTTGCATGGTTAGACAAACCACACACCAACCATGCACCAGTACTATCCAAGGGAACCACCCCCTCACAGATTTATCTTCACTATTAGACAAACCATGCACTAACCATGATTTTTGGCTCTGCCAAAGGTTTATAGCATCTCACATGGTTATGCATCCTACTGTGCACTATTTTTCAAATAGTGTGACACCCTCCAGGACCCATACAGTTGAGGTTTATAGTTAGCACTAACCGTTCTCCAACTATGTGCCTCACCTTGGTCCTCTAAAAACCAGAGCTTCAGACTCTAATGAAGCCCCAGATGCTCCCAAACACTTCCTTAAACTCTTGATCACATTTATAAGAATATAAAAATAGGTATAAACTAAAAATTAAAGGACTCAAGCCTCGAGATAAACTTCATGATCTTACAAACACTAGTGATATTTTTACGAATCATTGACACCCATTGATGGATTTCTATAAAGTAGCGATCGATTCAATTCTTGGATTAACATTAAGTAGAATCTAAAATCCATTTGTTGTGGTGGATTTGTGGAAATACTCCCTATCTCAATTTTTCTTGGTGATTTGTGGATGTTGGATTGAGATTGTTTACTATGGTTAGTATTAGAGGAATTGGAGTGTGGAATTAATGAACACACATAAAAAGGGATATCATATTTGAAAAGGTATGTGATTTAGAAAAATCCCCGTTTAATATATGTGTTCATGTGGATTTTTCATTCTTTACTACTTATGAGTGGATAGATTAACATGACTTTATAGTTAAGAAGATGGGTATGAGATTAAGTGGGATATGTAGTGAAATGTTGTTTTAGTGTTTCAAAAAATATAATACTTGTTATTTAATATCTAAGTGAAGGAGGTTCATGTTGGGAATATAGAAAACATAAGATCACTAAACATGGCACCACTGATCATCAGAATCACACCACTAGATGATACAACTTATAGACAATACATTTCAATGATAATATTATTCCCCCATGTCCTCAATGTTTAGAACTGTAAATACTAGGAACCCTATCTGCCGCTCCAAATAACCTTTCTCTGGTTCCAAATCCCTCTTGGTTTGTGTTCAAGATCTTCCTTCTAAACAACAGATAAGAAAACAAGTATGCAACATGAAAAAGACATGAAACACAAGGACATAATTGATTATGTGGTTAAAATAATTTATCCTACATCCATGAAAGAAACATTGCATCTTTATTCATTGGAACACTCATATTAGTTACGATAATAATAAAATTATCCTAGTTATAAGGATAAAAACATACTCTACCCAGATTCATGAAAGAAATATCTTCCTATGTTACTCCTTTTGTCTAACTATGTTCAATCTCTAGATAGTGACCTATGAACATCATCACTAAGGAATTTTTCTCATGGAGTACTTACTCATCACCCCATCACCTAATACACGGTGAATGTTAGGATACTTTACACATATTCCAACCCAACTTCTTATAGAAGGTCCTGATTGGTCATCATTTTCCACAACCATACAAATTTTTCATTTGACCTCCCATTGATGCTTGCATATTTTATTTCCCTGTAGCATCCATTACATTGACCACCAATAACTGGTGAATTTTGATCATCACCATTAAAAACCACATTGATAATTTAACAAAAAATCATTTTCCACTGAACCATGGGAAAATCATTCCATGTATCATCACCAATAAATTCTCATAAGACATAACCTCTACACATAAGACACCGCCTTTAGAACTTCATGCTGCATCTAGAAGATGTCCTTTCTGTCTACATCACTTATTCCTCTTGAACATGAATGAGCCACCAATTTCATACATCTAGACAATGCATCATCCACATTCCCATACTTAATCACCATTGTGCTACTATTTCTACTAAAAATTGTACATTCAACTACATCTACTATGTTTCTTTCACTTAACCACAACACCCAACTCCCACTGAGTTTTATCACACCGCTTCCACTAAACATCATCCATTCAGCTACACATGGTGAACAATGTATACTAGTCTGACGTTGTGGTATCCATGGTGTTGGTGTACTATCTCCATTTAGGTCACCGAGTGTAACTTCCAGAGACTTGATATTGGAAGATTCCAACATATAACCCAAAAAATAATTCTCACATAAATACCAAACAACATCTAACATAAGAATAATTTTCAAAGGTTAATTCCAAAATTATCCCACTAAAATACTATAATATTTCTTATAATAAAATCTCATTGGATCAGTTTTTATTCACCATTGTAGTGTCCATGTGATTATCCTCCATGTTTCCTCCGATCAAACAATATCTCACTAAATAATTTCCACCCTCAGTCCTATAGAACCATGATCTAATCTGAATTCCTCCAAGGAAATCATGCATGATTTATATCCCTCTAAATCTATTGAATTACCATAAACAAGTTTTACTGAGTACCATGTCCAAGGCCCTACTCCATCCAAAAACATTCCCTTGAGGACTTCACCACTGAGATTAAAAAATATCTGAGAGCTATCTGGTACATAACACTCTAGTGATACTATCAGAACTAACCTCTATTCAAATCTTATCAACTTCTATAAAGTCTGATATCATCAGATGAAAAACTCCCATTGAAATTTCCCTTTAGTTCAACTAAAGAATTTGTATTCCTTTATACTACTACATTACAGCCTCGATTTTATCCTTTTAAGATCATAATATTTCATAGAGTACCTTCCGATACTCTAATTATCTTCTTATAATAATTACACATAGTTTAAAAATGATAAAGTCTTTATCACCACCCTTTACAAGAGAACACACTCTCTGGACTTGTATTGTACATATTTTGGATTTAACATGGCTATAACTGAATTCTTCAAAAAAAATAGATGATAGAATAACAATCATCCTATTATTATACTTGAAGTATCCTTTGAAGATACTTCCCTAAACTTATATGTAAAATCCCTATTGTATGTTTCAACCAGACCCAAAAACATGTTGTACAGTTGTTTCTACAAACTGCCACATGACTACACCATCATGCATAATTTTGAAGCAAGTTATCCACCATGGATCCTCTATGTTCTTTTGGCCAAATGAAAATCTTTTATGTGATAAGCTTATGGTATCCCACGTCAATCCCCAAAAACTATAAGAAAACATAACCAACAACTCTTTTAGAACCCCATATACTCTATGAACACTTAACTCCACAAACCATCCACTGGTCTATATCACCCATCATGGTTCTTTGTGAGGAAGGATTTGATGACTCCTAAGACTTGTGTTATGAGGAACAACATCCACACTTATTATTCCACTTCATTGATGAAGATAATTTGAGTAAAATTGACTTAAGAGAAAACCATAAAAACTATCAAAGTTCCAAACCTTGTTCTAGATCCTTTAGGATCTTAAACACCAACCACTAAATCCAGAGAAATTTTCATCCTCCTATTGACCAAGGGTTTTCACCATCTTTTATATGAATTCATGCACTCATGATAATCATTTCACTAACTCCATTATCCAATAGTCATATCGTGCATATTCCATTGTTCAAACTCAACTATAACTATGGATCCCCCAATATGAATCTTGTTCTTTCCAATAAATATTCATCTTCTTATCTAGATAGTTCATCATAGACATATTTTGATTAACCTAGACTATGTTTCACTCCTCCTTCTATTCCTTGACCAAATGGTACCAACACATCTCTAATTATCTAAAGGTACTTGAAACATCAACCTTATCCACTTCTGAATGTTGAGTGATGAGAAACCCAAAGTTAATTATCCTAACTTCAAGTGGGATGGATAATACTTGGTATATTAATCACCCATCCCCTTTATCTGATAGGATTTACATAACCTACAGAAATCATAACTTTTGGGAATATAACTTCTGGTCCCGATAGTCATATATAAATATCCTTTTCCATCCAAAAATACATACAAAATAGGGGAACTGGCTAAATAATCATCAAATCAATACCTACCTTTAACTTTACCACTAAAGCCTCCTTCTAGGAACATACATTATCCCACCTTAATATAACAATTCAAAATAATACATGTACTTGTTATCACAGTCTTTCAATATTCTTAACACCTCGCTCACGGCCTATTCACCATCCAATGAAACTTAAAAACCCTTAAGGAGTAGAAAAATCATTCTCCTACAATATTTATAGCCTCCATCATTGAATCATGAAACTAAACCTTACTTATGTAACATTATACATTGGAAATAGAACTCCCAATAAATCCAAAAATCATAAGGATAAATACTTTCCATGTAAGTCTTCAGCAGTCTCCAAAAAAATTGAATTCCATCCTGATAAATGGATCATGCCACATGTCACACACCAGAAAATAATACTTTTAGTATCCCATCAACATCACTGGTACCATCACTATCTTCTGATGACATTCTTCTAGAACTCAACAACCACTTCACTAGGGTAACTTAGTAGTCTTCTGATCAGTCTCTTCATGTTGTGCAATGTCCCCCAATCCAGAACTCTCTCATTAAGGAAAAAAGGGTTGGTTTTGAGACCTCAGGTGAACTTCCCCATATGCCATAGGTTTCCAATTAGCAGCAGGGGTGTGAAATGTGTAGTGGAGAGACTATACCCCCAAGTATGACATGTCATAGAAGTAGAAAATAAAACATATAAATGAAATAAATCAAAGTATAGACATAGTGTAATAAAATAATAAGAGCCAACTAGATAATCTAATAAATGATAAAGGATTAATGTAATGACTTTTTGGTATGTAACTAAATGTCATGCTATAAATAATGAAAGTAAAATACTAGAGGACTAAAATAAAGGCTCAAAATTCCCTGGTCCCAAACCCCACGTCAGTCCCACCTCCAAACTCTAGCCCATACAACAAGAAAACAATCAATAGCAAGGTCCTTTTCCCTTATACAAACCTGCATCCATGTAATCTTCTTGGGTACCAAACAGTGACCCGAATAGTGTATGCGTATAACTTATTAGGTCGACACCACCATGTCTAAAATAACCAGTCTAATAAGAAGTGTATGAAATAAAGTGATAAAAAGTTGTATTGATTAATTCAATAATTAATAAAAGACAACAACAACCTACTTTGACTCTATGCTAGAATATATTAGAGCATGTCTTATGACCATGCC
This sequence comes from Viscum album, assembly GCA_963277665.1. Lineage (NCBI taxonomy): Eukaryota > Viridiplantae > Streptophyta > Magnoliopsida > Santalales > Viscaceae > Viscum > Viscum album. Next base: position 1,495,334,346 of record OY728155.1, on the reverse strand, counting down.
AACAACAACCATATAACCATGTTAAAATAACCTAATTTAATGCCATGACGAAATATCTCTCAACATATCTTACAATCATTACAACCACAACCAAATAACCAAGGTAAAATAACATGCTTCAGTGCCATGCTGGAATATCTCTAAGCATGTCTTATGACCATTACAACCACAACCATATAATCACGGTATAGTCACAACAATCCAGGTAAAATCCCTATAGGAATTATAGAATCCAATTAAAAGACCTATAAGCATTACAAAATCTGGTTCAAAGACCTATAACCATTATAGCATGGAACTGGGCATATCCTACTCTCTATAATATTTACAGCATGGGACTGGGCCGAGCCTACTCAATATCACCATTACAACATATAGGTGTGCATGTGCCAGGGTCGAGCTGTATATATAGGAATTTAGACATGGAACACAAGTATTTTCATACAGTATGTATATCACAATATCACAACATATATATCAATGGTTAATCATGATAATTACCATTTATCTTTCATATGCCAGTTTTAATTTAAATCACAACTGTTTAATAGTTATAAAAATAATTAATAAGCCACAAATTAGTGATTCTATATCAATAAATCACCTAAGATATCATGTCATGCTAAACACACTTTAATCCATTATCTAAATCAGAAGACAATTACAAATAAAGGACTCCAAGGAATAATCCCATTCATTTATTTAATTGATTTGGGAACACGCTACGTTGACATAATCATAATATTGCATAAACATGGAAAATATCAAACTATAGGGTTAAGATTTGGACCCCCTACCTTTAACTAATGATCCAACAATGATTCCAAAGATAAATGAACATGAGGAAGAAGGTTCAGATGATCTCTATGAGAAACCTAGATCAAAATTGATCAATATCAAAACCAACAGTGCACAAGGTCCAAGGATTTCACCACAATGATTGGAAGAAGGGAGAGAATGAAAAACAAGACCAAAAACACTTAATAGGGATTAAAGGCCTATCAGGACGTTCATAAGGGAGGATGACACTCTAAAATCACTTAGAGGGTTGCCTTGTTTTGAGAGGAGAATAGATACAGTGAATTAGAATAAAATGTATCCGCATATCATACTTTAAAACAGAAGGTTAGAGAATTACATGGTGTGTAATGTAGTTACACATCGTGTAAATATTTTTACCGGAATACACTGAAAAAATTTTCACCTTAGATTTATTTTATTAAAACACCTGAACAATTTCATGATGTGTAATCAATTTACATAGCATGTAAATGTTTTATAGATGGGTTTTTATCCCAATTTACCTTTAAACAACCCAAACCTCCTTTAAAACTTCTCAACTTACCAAGAACCTATAAAACACTTAACCCATTTATACCTATACTACATTAATTAAAACAAGCTTAAATCCCTAAAATTTAAGTCATTTTCCCCAAAAAATGATCTCCATCTCCAAACAAGACTCGACCACCAAGGTTCAAACAAAAAACTCAAAGAGGGACGTTGATGGAAAAAAGAAAGGATCTTACAACCTCCCCACCATATAATAGATGATCCCTGGGATTCTCCAAGAATCATTGTGAGGTATTAGTGAAGAAGTACTAAAATTATGTTTGCATATCAGAGTCAATATCCTAGGACTACACCAAGACTTTTCCATGTTATCACTACACTTGAATCAATAGTATAGTCCTACCCTCAAGATATTTCTCACTATAATCCACAACACGTATTGGATGCTTCTCAAAGGAAGCATCAACACAAAGCTATACATATAATACTTTTATCACATGGGAAAGGTTTGGAAGATATATTTTTAGATGTGACACATGGAACATGTATTTCAGGGAACTGAAGTTATATGGAAGGGATAAATGGTATGCCAGTAGATCGACTCTTGCCACTATCTCAAACAGACTAACAAACCTAGGCGTTAGCTTTCCCTATTTTCTGATAATTTTTTTCCCCAACCTAGGTTACACCCAAAGGAAAAAACGATGACCAACATTTAATTCCAGAGGTCATCTTTGATGGTTAGCATATGATTTCTTCCTACTATGCACGGTCACCAACCACTATTTAGTCAACTGAACCTGCTTAGATGTATCCTGTATGAGACTAGGCCCAACAAGTTCTGACTCACCTACCTCCATCCAACAAAGAGTCGAATGAAATGGAATTATATAAAACTCCTCAAAAATTTACATTTATATTGATTCCTAAAATCTATTATTATATGAAAACTCCATAAGTGCTATATGTTTCTCCCATAAACCTCCAAAATCAAAAACATAATCTCGTAACATATACTCCAGAACCTGAATAGTCCACTTAGATTAACCATTAGTCTATGGATGATAGATTGTGATTAAAAAACCCATGATCCTAGAGTCTTATAAATATCCTATTAGAAACATGATGTGAAATGAGGATCTTTTTCTGAAATGATACACCTCAGAACACCGTGTAGATGAACTACCCAGTGTGTGTAAAGACTACCCAAATAATCATATATTATGGTTTCCCTAATAGTTAATAAGTAGGATACCTTAGTCATTCAACCCACAATAACCCATATAGCATCATTATTATAGGTTTTCCTGGGTAATCCTGCACCAAATCCATTGTGATGTTATCCCATTTCCACTCAGGAATGAGAAAATGCTACAAAATCTCAGCTTCCCTTTGATTCTTTTCTTTCACCTGCTGACAAGTGAAGCAAATATCCATGAAGCTTTTCACATCCTTATTCATTCCTAACCATCATTATTTTCTATGGATATCATGATATGTCTTTGTTAAACCATGATACACCACCTATCTAGAAGCATGAAAATCCCTCATCAACTCCCCATGTAATCCCATAGGAACCCATACTCATCCACAAAAAATAATATAATTGACACTACTGAGAGATCATCCTAATTGTTTCTCCCCACCATATAATTTTTCTCTAAGAACTGAGCCCTTTAGATCAAACAATTTATTGGTGTTAATCTGGTCTAAAATCATGGTATAATAGATGTAGAAGTCAGAGATACCCATTCCTGAGACTTCTGAACATCCAGATGCATGTATACAAAGAGTTCCATTATCTTCAACTCATCACAATACTCTCATATTTCCTCTTACTGTGTATTTTGGCTCGAATCATTTAAAATAAGGTTTCCCTTTCCTAGTGTATAATCTAATTCAAAGTCAAAAGAATATAGATACTCAACCCACCTCATCTACTGAAGGATAAAGTCTCATTGAGAAAAGATATACCTAAGGATCTTATGGTTGGTGTATACTATAAACCTCTCACCCATAAGATAGTATCTCCAAAATCTCAGGGAATGTACCACTATTTCTAACTCTAGATCCTGAGTAGGGTAATTCCTCTCATGATATCTCATCTTCATTCATCCATAATAAACCACTCAATCCTCCGGCATTAGAACTTCTCTAAGTCTAACTCTGGATGTGTCACAGTACCTAGTATATGATTTACCCGTTATATGTAAAGTGAGGATAAGTGATGAGGTCATCCTGCCTTTCAACTCATGAAAATATATTTCAAAAGCATTAGACCAAACAAAATTCACCCTTTTCTTGTTCATCCCAAACATGGGTGATTCTAAATGGGATAAATCTTGGATAAAGTGTCAGTAATAACCTGATAAACCCATAAAGCTATAAATTTTGAAGAAATTATTGGTTTGTTCCCAAGATACCACAATTGAAACTTTCTCTTGGTCCATTAACACTCCTTACTCTGAAATGACATGGCCCAATAAGTGAACTTTATTAATCCAAAAATTTCATTTGTTAACTTGGTGTAAATTCGATGTTCTCTCAATGTACTTGAGATGATGTCAACATTTTTGGAATGATAATCTGTTAACTATGAGTACACTAATATATCGCCAAAAAAATTACCACAAACTGGTCCAAAAAAGGATGAAATATCCTATTCATCAAGGCCATGAATACCACCTATGTGTTAGTCAACCCGAATGGAATCACTATAAATTCATACAAGCCATACCTAATCCTAAAAGCAGTTTGAGGTATGTCAAATAGTCTCACCCTTAACCGGTGGTAACCTAATCTCAAATAAATCTTGGAGAAGATCTCATCACCACTAAACTGATCTAAAAGATCATCAATGTGCGTAAAAGGATACTGGTTCTTGAATTTCATCTAGTTCAACCTCTAATAATCCACACATAAGCGCAAAGACTCATCATCCTTCTTGGAGAAATTAACTGGAGAACCCCAAGGAAATGTATTAGGTTATATCAATCCTTTACATTCTATATATTCCAACTAAAATTTCAACTCTTGAAGCTCTACTGATGTCATTCTGTAATGTGTCATAGAAACTGACTCTGCTCCCAACACCAACTCAATTGTGAACTCGATCTCTCACTCGAGCGGTAAGCCGTAGAACTCGTGAGAAAAAATATCCTAAAATGATATACCACTGAAAGAAAAAAATATTTATATATTCTACCATAATCTTGTGAAATAATAGATATATGACCTATGATATAATCTAATCTGCACTGAATTGGTCATGCATGACCTGCCTAAAGATCCCACTCACCTTGGGTAAAATAGTTTCCTCCTCCTAGAAATAGAAAGGTAATTATCCACCTATAACAATTGATATGAGACTAATATAGAACTAACCAATACATACTAAGAATCAATTTGAATCCTATCATTTCTAGAATGAATAGTTACTAAAAGAAATGGTAACCACCAATATCTAGAGAACACACCTTTCAATATTTGATATTCTATAACCACACTCCCTATGGCGTGTCTATGGTCAAAGCAGCATCCAAGATTTCAACATAAAAATCCAAACCATTTGAAAAAAGACAGGATAAAAAATAATTAGATTCTCATGAATTAAACAAAACCCTATATAAGGTATATGATAAAAGAATCATGCCTCTGATGGCAGATGGTCTTATATCCATGACATCCAAAGTAGTCTGAATAACATGCAATTGACTTGTCCCTCTTCTATGGGCCCTATTCTGACTACCCTGAGATATATCCCTTACTTCGTATTGTTGCTCAAACATTGGGGTACCATGTCCCTTGCCTCAGCCTAAACAGCCAATGGAACTCCAACAACCAACATGTTGGGGGTAGCTAAGCCCCTTCCCAACTCAGGTGCATATCCTAATACCTTTCCACTAGTCTACTATGGAAATTTCACATAGAACCTATGAATATGACTTAGTCTACCATAGATATGACATTCGACTATAGGGTAAAGACACTGTGGGAGATTTTGGACAAAATTTTCACACTGATATAAATGGAATGGAACATGGTCCTAATATGGTTGTCCACTACCCTAATTGCTTTGTCCAATATTTCCTTGGTAGAAACTATCATAGTGGTACTTCTTATCACTTGAATAAGATCTTTCAAATCACCCTGCTAAAATAGAATTTCCACTACTTAGGGCCTCTCTTATATTCCTTTTCGTGATAAGTGCTTGGTTCATCACATCCTCAAATCTACTCAAGTGAAAATATTTACCTATGACATGATCTCATAGAAAAGACCATCCTGAAAATGTCTTTTCCTGGAGATCTTATCAGCTACCAAGGATAGAACAAAGTAATGTAGGTTGGTGAAATGTCCATCATAGTCTAGCACTAACATTCCCTCTTGTGTCAGATGAATGAAATCGTGATATTTTTCATCCCTTAATGTTTCAGGGTAGAAATGGATTAGGAACATCATCTCGAAGTCCTTCCCAAAATAGCTCATACTACTTCCCATCTTCCTCTAGAATATCCCACCAATGCTTGGTAGGTCCACAAATCCTATATATATCTAGCTTCACCCACCTATCAATGGGTGTCTTGAGATGTTTGAAGATTGTCCGGACTAACTCGATACAGAACTCAGTGGTCTGGGGTCCTCCTTCCCTAGTAAAAATTGGTGGGTGTTTCAGCTAAAACCCTCTTGTCAGTTCATACATCAAAGAAATGGTATAAACATTCTCCCTTTCCACGGATCGCATGGCCCTCAGGAAGTTATCACAAAACTAAAAATCCATTTGTTCCTCACTAATTATAGGAAGATATGGTTCGTATATATTAGTATCGAGATGATTTCCAATCTTCTAACACACAAGTTGAAGATGATGAGGAGGTATTTTATCTACAAGACAAACACATGCCTTAGAGAACTAGCTAGAAACATGGTCAACCTCAAAAGGTGACCACATAATAGAACCAATGAATCTTGGTATCTCTCTCTATAAGCATAGATTACAAGTGTTTTAGAATGACACATCAATTCATTTCATTTATTCAGTGAAATAGATATTTCATATCATGGTTTAATATGAAAGTATATATCACATGCAAAAATAGATATGTCCCTATCATGAACAATGCATGTTGATATATCCCTATGTGCCTATTATGATGCATATATTCTCATCTCATGCCTTACCAAGCCACAAGTAAAAATATCAAGAAGCATTAGAATCATAAAACAATAACGTCGCATGATAAGTGAATCGCTCAAGGTAAAATAGCATCAATTGTAACAAGAAAATAGCACAAATAGCAATCCCATTCTTGAGAACTTGGATTTTCCCCCATGGGTTATCTACTCCTGTGAACAAGATTATTACCAAGTCCCAACACATCCTAGTATCCTTTTTACCATTCCCAAATAATAAATAAAAATAAAATAAAATGTGCTCCTTTGATACCACTTTGTAATGTCCCCCAATCTAGCACTCTCTCACATGGCCAAAAATGGGTTAGTCATGAGACCTCAAGTGCACCTCCCCATATCCCATAGTCTACCAAATAGTAGCATGGGTGTGAAATGTATAGTGGGGAGACTATACCCTCTAGTATGAAGTGTTATAGAAGTATAAAATAAACCATATAAATTAAAGAAATAAAAGTATAGACATAGAAGAAGACAACAATAAGAGACAACTGAATAATCCAATAAATAATAAAGGAGTAATATAATGATGTGATGGAATGTAACTAAATTTCATGCTATAAATAATAAAATTAAAAGACTAGAAGACTCAAATAAATATTCAAAAGTCTCCAGTCTCGAACCTCACGTTGGTCTCACCTCCAAACTCAAGCCCATCCAATAAGAAAATAATCAATTGAAATGTCATTTGTCCTTTTCCTAACCTGCATCCACAAAATCTAATCGAGTACAAAATGAAATCCTGAATAGGGTGTGAGTATAACTCAATAGGTCGGCACCACCATGTCTAAACTAACCAGTTTGATAAGAAGTGTATGCAATAAAGCAATAAACATGTGTATTAATTAATTAAAAAATTAAGAAAATACTACAACAACCTGCTTTGGATCTATGCTGGAATATCTCGGAGCATTTATTATGACTATTCCAACCACAACCATACAACCATGGTAAAATAGCATGCTTCTACACTATGCCAGAATATCTCTAAGCATGTCTTACAACCATGCGAACCATAACCAGATAACTAAGGTAAAATAACTTGATTAAGCACCATGTCAGGATATATCTAAGAGTGTATTATGACCATGTCAACCAAAACCATATAACCATGGTATAGTCACAAAAATCTTGGTAAAATACCTATAAGAATTATAGCATCCATTTTAAATCCCTATAATCATTAAAGCATCTGGGTCAATGACCAATAAGCATTACAACATGGTACTGGGAAGAGCTCGCTCTCTATAAGCATTACAGTATGGGACTGGGCTGAGCCAACTAAATGTCATCATTAAAAAATATAATTGTGCATGTACTAGGTTCAAGCCCGATATATAATAATTTCATCTTGTAACACAAGTCTTGTTATACAACATGGATATCACAATATCACATCATATATCTCAATGGTTAATTATGTGAATTAACATTTATCTTTCATATACCACTTTCAATTTAAATCACAATTGTTTAATAATTATAACAATAATAAATAATCTTAAACTTAGGGATTATATATCAAGAAATCACTTAAGGTCTCATGTCATGATAAAAACACTTTAATCCATTATCTAAATCAGAATCCAATTGAAAACAAAGGATTTCAAGGAATAATACCATTCATTTATTTAATTGATTTGGGTGCACGCTACATTGGAACAATCACAATATTTCAAAAACTTAGAAATTATCAAACAATATGGTTAAGATTTAGACCCCTACCTTTAATTGACAATCCAACAACACTTCCAATGGAAAACTTCTATGGTGAAGAAGATGCGAATGATTTTCATGAGAATCCAAGATAAAAAATAATCAAGATCAAAACCAACAATACATAAGGACCAAATATTTCACTATAATGGTTGGAAGAATAAGAAGGGATAGAAGTAAAAAATAAGACCAAAACCACTTACCAGGGATCGAAGGCATTATCAGGACATCTGAAAGAAAGGTTGTCACTCTAAAATCACCAAGAGTTTTTCCCTAGGTTGAGAGGAGAAGAGATGTAGTGAATTAGAATGATATTTATCCACACAACATAATTTAAAATAACATGTTGGGAATTACATGGCATGTAATTTAGTTACACATAATATAAATATTTTTAATGGAATATTCCAAAAAACATGTCACCTCGGATTTATTTTATTAAAACACCCGAACAATTACACGATGTGTAATCAATTTACGTGGTGTGTAATTATTTTGCAAATGATTTTTCATCCCAATATACCTTTAAACCAACCAAACATAATTTAAAAATTCTCAACTTACCAAGAACCCTTGAAATAATTAACTCATTTATACATAGTCAAATTAATTCAAATAATCATATATCCCTCAAATTTAGGTAATTTTCCCTAAAAAGGTTCTCCATCTTCGAACAAGACTCGTTCACCAAGTATTAAATGAAAAACTCAAAGAAGAACTTACCTTAAAAACACATGATCTTACACATCACTTAAATAGTAGAAAATTCCTAAAGACTCAATCTAATCAAGATGAATTTTGATATTCACTAGTACTATTTTAATTTTCCAAGTGAAACTACTCCAAGTCCTTGATAAATTTCTCACCTAATTTTATGCAACCAAGATTCGATATAACTTTTTGGGAATCCTTCCAATGCCTAATCACCATATGTGGCACCACCAATCATCAAAATAACACCATCATACACTATAACTTGAGGAATATAGCACCAGAAACTTCAACGATAAAACAATCCCCCAATACCTTTCAATCTAGAGCCAAAAAGACTAAGCATTCCATCCACTATATAAAGTTTCCTTTCTTTGGTTCGAACCCCCTCTTGGTTTGTATTCAAGATCATCCCTATAAAAAATAGACAAAAAAAAGAACACAATATGAAAAAGAAACGCAACAAAAATACATAAGAGAAAATGTGGTTAAGATAATGTTTCTACATATAGGGGAGAAACACTTTATCTTCATTCATTAGAACACTCATCTAGGTCTCTCATTTTTCACCTTCTATTTTACCGTGTTCGTTGTTCATATAGTGACCTTGATCCTTTATAAATGAGGCCTCAATCCCAAGTAATTATAAATGAGAACCTCATCATCTGATACATGATGTGTGTCGAGAATACATTACATGTGATTCAACCCCACTTCATATAGAGGGGCCCATTAATTTATTAGGTCCCACAGACATTTAACTTTGTGGTTAACCTCCTATTGATGATCACAACCTCTATTTCCCTATATCACATATTGATTAAACCTCTAATAACCATTAAATTGATAACATCACCATTATTATCCACACTGATGAATTAACGAAATTTTTCATTTTCCACCAACCTGTGAGGAAAGTTCCCCATGTATCATTACTAGTAACTTATTATAATCTATAACACATGCACACCGAACACCACCTCTATAACTATGTTTTGTTTTTAGAAGTTTCCTCTTCTGTCTATATTACTTATTCCTTAAAAACATGAATGACCCACAAAATTCATGTATTTATAAAACACATCATCTCTATTCCCACACTCAGTCACCATTCTAATATTTAACTCATTGAACTGTTTATGTTCAACCGCATATGTTATGTGGTGTCCACTCATCTGCACCACCCATAACCCACTATGTTGCATCACACTACTTATGTTAAACATTGTTTGTTTAGCTATGTCTGATGAACAACATCCATTGGCCAAATTCTACATTATCCATGGTTTTGGTGTACTATATTTATCTGGGCAACAAAGTGTAACTTTTTGAGAATTAACATCTAAAGATTCTAACTATTAACCTAAAAAGTGATATCACACTAAAACCTAACAGTTGTTTGGAAGTGATTAGAATTGATGTTGTATTCTATATTATTCATTAGTTTTTATATCAAATATAGACAACATACATGGTATTCCATGTTAACTAAATGGATATGGGACTATAATGGGAACTCATATTTTTTATTCTGAGAGGTGTAATTAGTTGAAATATTCCTTTATATGAGTGGGTGTATAATTCTAAGGAGATTTAATTGAGGTGTTAATACTGAGATAAGATTGAATATTTTATTCTAAGTGTTATTTAGTGGAGGTGAAGTTGAGATGATTTGATACGTCATATTTTTGAACACTTTTAATTGTTCTTTTTAAATATATAATTCATTTTTAATTATTTTTTAGAACATTTTGAATTGATAAATTTTTACAAAAGTGTTGAATTTTTCCATGAAGTTTGATATGTATGAAATGATAGTTTTTTGGAAACAAGATAATACATATGATATTTTTGTGAATTAAATCTCATATATAACATTTTTTTAGAAAAATAGTTTATAGATAATATATTTTTGACAAGTAATATCATAAGTATGATTTTTTTAGATAAATAATTAGTCACATAATATTTTTTATTTAAAAAGATATTTCACGTGTCATTTTTTCACACTTGAATATGACATGTAGTATATTTTTAGGATAAAGATTTATAAATAATTTTTCCCCCATTGAAAATTTCAATTGAATTTGATATCAATCTTATTTTTATGGAATAATTTTATAGGTAAGTTATTGTAAATTGAAGGATTCAATGCATAATATATTTTTTAGAAAAAAAAGTTCATACATGTGATATTTTCTATCATGGTAATTTCATGTGTAACATATTTTCTAAGGGGAAGGATCAACCGTAAAATTTTATATATTAAAAAAAATAGATAATAGTCAATATGTAACATAATTTTTCTCAGTGAATTTGATAAGTATGATTTCATAGGTTTCTAAATTATTAAAATTTGGAACACATGATATTTTATTTCCCCTATTTTATGGATACATAATATATTTTCCTTTTCCAAATTTCAAGGTTGAGTGAGTACTATGAAGACTAAAATACAAATTAAAAATACTCTTGTGCCCTAAATTATTTTCAATTAAAACAAAACCAAGGGGGATAAGCTTTAATAGATGTGTTAGGAAGCTATTATAGAACATTTAAAGAATAAGTTGAAGATTTAATCAAACTAGAAAATGAATCCAGGTTATTTATGCTTGGAGAAGAAGAAAAATGCATTTGGGGTAGTAATAATTATGGTGGAAGTTTTTCTTGATTCATGTGAAAAATAAATTAAATGGAAATGTGTACCATGTGTCCAATTTTAGTAAAATATGAGGATTAGTTGATTGTGAGTAGACACTGGTAGATCCTTTAAATTCATGTAATAAGATTCTAATTGAGTTTTTACTGGAATCACTAGATTTGTACCAAGTGAAGTTAAAGATCATCCTAGAAATATAGGGCCATTTTTCTAAAAAGTTCTATCAAGTGGAGATTATATTTCTCAAATATTAAGATACCAATTGATCATATACTACTTCTTCACTCTTAGTCCACAATGATGGTGAAGTGGGATTATAATAACTAGTTCACTAGCATAATCTATTTTATATTTTCTTGTCCTTTTTACTTTCCCCTTCTTCATTTTTTTCATTTGATAAGAGTGTTTTAAGTGTGGTCATGTGGTTTTATGATCTCAACGTGATAATTTTATCTTTTGAATACATCCTTGTTCATGTTATTATATTAAGTGTTTATTTTCATGGTAGGAATAATATATCATGCATTGTGAGAAACATTTTCATGGTTATTCACTTTTTTTTTTAGAGATAGAGAGGTTATTTAGTTGAGAAATAACTATTTCACTGAGCGGGGTTGTTTGTTGATGGTTAAATATTTCAATAGTTCAATGATTGATAGGAGGAAAGTAGATCAACCTAGGATTGGTATAGCTTCTTTCTAACATTAATTCAATGTTAATAAATTTTATTAAGGACTGGGGACAAGGCCCAAAACAATCATGGGGGTCAAAAATAGTGAATCTCCAAGGCACAAGCTCTTACAATATTAACAAATTTTGGGGGTATGGATCCTATCAAGTTGAAAACATTACATGGGGTATCAGGAGTGGCCAATGAGGCTATAAATTCAACCACCATATTTCCCTCTCACCATGTGTGAATAACCTCTATTTGATTTGTAAAGATATTTTTTAATTTTCGAACTAAGTAAATGATAGTCCATAGGAATGATATATCCCCCCAGATGGATTCGTGCAAAACAGAGGATTAAGTTTCAATCCAATTCAATATAATACCACGGGAAAGGCACAATTAAATCCCTTTGATCATAGGATAGGATTCAACAATGAGAGAATCACCCTAGATAAGGTAAAAACTAAAAGCAAGGATAACTGATCTGAACTGGTTATGCATGACCCCTCATCCCTTCATAATATTATTGGAGCATGATCCATCAATGTTCATCTTAAAACCATAAAATTGAGGGGATCATTTCATCCAGCTGTAAACAGACCGACCTAAGCCAAGGCTTGATCCACAACTACCCCAGGATCGCCTCCATAGGTTAGGGGTGGTGACTAGGGATAAAGGCATAAATAACTAAGGGATTCCTTGGAATAAGCACATGAACACACACAAACATCCATCTCGATTCATAAGTGAAAATGGAAAGAGTAAAAGATGCAACACTACTATAAAGTAAACCAAACATGCATGAATCTCTAGACAGTACAAAATTACAGTAGTGTAAACTGAAAAGTAAAGGGGAAAAATACATGCCCAACCAGAAAAATGTCCTAACTTGACAAAACTAGAAAAAGTAAACAACTGAAAGAGAGCATACCTCATGGATCCCAAGCTATGACCATCATACATGGTCCAAGCACTTAATATCCGTAATCTCCTCGATATTCATGGTCAACCAATCTATACCTGTATATGACACAACACATACTGTCAAAGCACATGTAGGGGAGAGTATATACATACCAAGTAGGATACCCCAAAATCTGATGGAGGAGTAGTAAGAGACACAATAGGAAAGAAATATGTTATATGAAAGATACAATCAAAGAGAACAACTCAACCCAACCATGAGTGAAAGTAAACTCATCCAAGAATAAGGAGCTAAACACAGTGAGTAGATGAACTACTCATAGAATCTTTGTCACCTATAGTAGGATATTAGAATCATCCAACCATGATAAGGTAAACATAGAAAGCACGTGGAATATCCCACATGTCTTTTACTCTCCTAGAAAGAGAGTAGCCAAATTCCAAGGTACGGATAAAGACAAATGTGTGTATATATATGTACATATATATATATATATGCTCAGTCAAAGAACCCAGAATGAGGGAGTAAGAGGATTTACATCTCATAACTCATACTAATAAGAAGAGTAGAAAACATATCCAAAATCCATCAATGATGCCTAGAATATCACGCATCTTCCTAGAAGTAACCATTCAAGTCAAACCATGCCTCGTTACTGTGTTTCACAATCGAGTGGGCACAAAATTGAAGTAGTGGACCCACTCCCTATTGTGTCAGGGTGGGTTCCACTCTGATAGTATTCATTGAGGATACCATTGCCTAGATATACTAGAGGTTCAACTCAGTAATCATCGAGGATTCCACTTCCCAGCTCTACTGGAGGGTCAACTCGGTAATCATTGAGGATCCCACTACTCTGCTCTATTAGAGGGTCAACTTGGTAATTATTGAGGATTACACTACCCAGATCTACTAGAGAGTCAACTCATTAGTATCTGGTGATCCTATGTGATCACTATTGGAATTAAGTGTCGCCTAGCCAGTATCATTCTGAGAACATTTCACATTTTATCATGAAATCCACTACCGAGGGAACCATCACATTTTATGTGGGAAAACATTTAGTATGGTCTATTTACTTGACCAAATCAGATACTCAGTTAGAAAGATTCATTAAAATATATATTATAAAAAACACTCCTCATGGGCCCCACCCATGAGTCTAAATTAAATACCTAATATTAGTCTCAAAACACCCATCTCAATATCAAGGTCACAATGAAATAGACAGTTATTCCTTCTGACATCATACAAAGAAGATATATCAGATATAATATTTCACAACAACAATAATGATAATAATAATAATATTATTATTATTATTACTATTATTATTATTATTCATTTCATGAACCCAATACACAAACATGAATTAAGTATCCATCATTGGTCATGAAATGACTGTCTCAAAGTCAGGGTTATGCTACAGCAAACGGTTCGTCAAATGAATGGAGTATGGAGGAATTACATTGGAAACAATGTTTTTATATTATTATTATTATTATTATTATTATTATTACATTTTATTAATAATTATTTTTTAAAGAGGGAATCATAGATCCCCCCTTTGCCTCCATGCCCAGTACATGACACCACCCCCTTGCCTTCTTTTATTTTTTTTATACTAATTTTCATTTTTTTCATTTTGTTTTATCATTTTTTTTCTTTTTCATATCCCATATTCTTCCTCCATGGGTTTTAATAGGAAAACCTAAAGTGCATGTAGCCCCCCTTCTGAATGGATCCTCCTCACATGGTGGTACCCAGAAAACATGTCGCCCCCACTGAAACCGCTATCTACACCCATATATCCAGGATCTATGGTGATCGAGCCTCACCGTCAACTGCAACCAAATTCCAACCATCATATTTTCCTATAAATTGGTCCTTGTTGCACTGTTGTCATATGTTGAACCGCTACCTTTGGTCCATGGTTCCCAAATATGAACTCAAAGCACTGTCTCCACCAGGCACCACAATTGTGTCGTTGAACTCAAATCTAAACTCATGGTTACTATTTGTTAAGCCAAAGGTCGATCGCACAACCATCTCCCACCAAGTATTGGTCTAATATCCCGCCAAAAGGAAATTATCAATGATTATCACATGTAGGGCGTAGAAGAAATAAAAGCATGAAACACAAACAACTCTCAGTTGATGATTTTTTTTTTGTTTTTCCATCATTGAAGAGATTCAATAATGATATGAGTTATCAATTAAATAAATTCAATGTCAAATAACTCTAATTCCAAGAAAAAACACATAGGATAAGCCAATGGAATATCAATCCGTGAATTAATTTTGGAAAGATTTAATTCACATTCATATAAAATTTACAATGGGGATAAAACCACAAATAAAATTCCCACCTCACAATTGGATCTTTTGGTGATGAAGAATGAACCCTCTAACTATTTAAAATAATTCATTGCATTTGTTTCATCCTGATCTATTTTTACTTGGTGTTTTTCTACAACCTAATGATATTCTCCAATATAGGAGGGAGGAAGAGCTCTAGATTTCTCTCATAGTTTATGAAACTAACCCTAATGAAATCACCCAGGAGATATTCTTATAAAGTCTTATGTTGCATAAAAAATGAAATAAATAATTATTTATTTATTTATTTGGACGTACCGCCAACAATTGAGGTGTTCTAAAATCCTGTTTTGACCTATTTTATGTCACGCCTATGGTAAAAACTACATTTTGGACTCAAATGTGGTTTAAGATATCTGATCTGATGAACCTTTTAAGTTTTATCCCATTTTCTTCGAGGTATCATGTGCATATAATATAAAATGTTTTTAATATTTTTGTAAAATTAATTTTGGGTACACCGAACCTCATAATCGCATGTCGTCTCAACGCCTAACTTTAAAAATATGTATAGAAATATTTCAAAGTCTTACAAGTTGAAAAATGGATCTCTACATCATTCTATAATTTAATATTTTCATCCTTGAAAAGAAAAACTAAGCAACCAACTTGGGATACTGAGCCCGCACTTGGCTCTCATACTCCCAGGAACTCTCCTATACATTTCTGTTCTGGCACAGTATGTGAACCAAAGGGATGGTCCATCCATGTAGGGTCCTCTCTTGCCAATCCTTTATCATCACTGGGTGCTCTGCAAAGGTGGATCCATCTATGATGTCCATCTCAACCCAGTTGATTACATGTGTGGTGTCATGCATGTATCTGCTCAGTTGTGACACATGGAAGACGTTGTGCACCCTCTCCAGCTATAGTGGTAGGGTGAGGTGGTAATCAACCTTTACAATCCTATGAATGATCTAAAAAGAACTGATGAACCTTGGGGATAGCTTGCCTCCCCAATCGAACCTCCGCAATCCTCGTTATGGGGAGACTCATAAGAAAACACGGTCTCCCAGCTTGAACTTCAAGGGTCTGCAACGGTGATCTGTGTAAGATTTTTGTCTTCTTTGGCCCATCCTCATCCACTCACGGATGACCTAGACTTTATCCACTGTCATTTTTATAATCTATGGTCCCTAAAGATATGACTCTCCAATCTTTGTCTAGCATAAGTTTGACCGACATGGTCTCCCATAGAGGGCCTAAAAAGGTGACATGATGATGGTATAGTGATAGATATTGTTGTAAAAAAACTCTACCAATAGAAGGTGATCCTACTAGATCTAGTTGAAGTATAACATGAAATCCCTCAGCATATCCTCTAATACCTAGATAGTGTGCTTGGTATTCCCATCG
Organism: Viscum album; assembly: GCA_963277665.1. NCBI lineage: Eukaryota > Viridiplantae > Streptophyta > Magnoliopsida > Santalales > Viscaceae > Viscum > Viscum album. Next base: position 1,495,317,444 of record OY728155.1, on the reverse strand, counting down.
TTCTGGGGGTGAAAGGATGTACTCATACTCAATTGGGTCCCAAATGACTTCAGCAGGACTCTCTACAGTCATGAAGTAAACCGCACATCATAATCGGAGACAATCGTCAAGGGAACCCCATGAAGGTGAACGATCTACCATATGTAAAACTACCCCAAACTCTCTATTAAACTCTACTCCTTGATAGCAAGGAAGTGTGTTGACTTTATGAGTCAATCAACTATCACCCATATGGTTTCATGGACCTTCACTATGCATGGAATCCACGTGACAAAGTACATGGATATGTAATCCCATTTCCACTCTGGGGTCTCAAGGTGCTGCAAAAAACCTACCAGAACTTAATGCTTAGTCTTCATCTGCTGAAAGGTGAGTCAACAAGAGACAAAATTAATTACACTTCATCTCATTCTAGACCACAAAAACTACCACTGAAGGTATCTATACACATTATCTACATTGGGATGTATATTTAGGGAGAAGTGTGGAACTCTCACATCACCTCCTCCTGCATCGTGACTAGAACCATTGTCCGCCCCTAGAATAAGATGGAATGATTCCCTCCTTCACAATTTTCATATGGTGAGTCACATGTGGATATCATATCATGTAATACCTTATAGTTGATGTCCCCCATATGGGACTCTCTCGCACACTTAATAAGGGAAGGAGTAAACACCATCGACTCCAAAAAAAGTTGTGTCCTCCTGCTACACTAGGGTTACCTGTAGGAAAGCTAACTGTTCCAAAAACTCCTGCACCAAGTGATCCTGATAATTCTTGTGAAGGATATCTTCTATAAAATTTCCCTTCCCTAGAGTATAGACTATATTGAAGTATTATTCTTTCAGAAACTTCTACCAGCGTCATTTTCAAAGGTTTAGTTCTCTCTGCATGAAGAAGTACCTGAGACTCTCGTGGTCTTAGTAAGACAAAAGAGTGCTCCCCTAGAAGGTAGTGTCTCCACATCCTTAGGGAGAAGACCTCCACTTCCATATCTAGGTCGTGAGTTGTATAGTTCTTCTTGTGGGGTCTCAACTACCTTGACCCATATATGAAAAATAATTATCATTTCATCAACACACAGTCGAGCCTAGATATTGAGGCATCGCAATACACTATGAACTCCATGACCTCCTCTGGTAGGATAAACATAGGAGCACTCATCAGCCTCAGCCTCAACTCCTAAAAGTCCATATAGAACTATTTAGACAAGGTAAAAGGCTACCCTTTCTATGTCAGGATGGTCAAATGGGATATAATTCTAGAGAATTATACCAAAAACCTATTATACTACCCTTCCAAGACAAGAAAGCTCTAAACCTCTCATACACTCTTAGGAGTCTCCCAAGCAAGCACTACTTCAATCTTTTCTAGATCCATAGCTAAAGCATGCTAAAAATGGAATTCCCTATAAAGTAAACCTCATGAATCCAGAACTAGAAATTCAAGAGATTTCTGTAAATATAGTGCTCTCGAATCAAGTTTAGGACCATCCTCAAGTTCCCTACATGATACTCCTCTAATGCAGAGTAGATGAGTATTTATTTGATAAATACAACAAAAAACTAGTCTAAATATAGATGGAATACCTAGTTCATCAAATCCATAAACACATAAAGGGAATTCATCACACCAAAAGGAATCACTAGAAACTCATAGTGTCTATAGTGACATCAGAATGCAAACTTTGGAATATTAGCCTCATGAACCCTAAAATGGTGGTAGCTAGACCTTAGATCAATCTTCGAGAACCATCTCACACCAAGTAATTGGTCAAAGAGGTCATTAATCCTCAATAATGGGTACTTATTCTATATCGTGGCATAGTTCAGGAGATGATAATTCATATAAATCCACAAGATCCCATCCACATTTTTCATAAAAAACACTGGAGTTGCCTAGGGGGACACATTTCATTTGATTAAATCTCTCGAAGGTCCCCCAACTATAACCAAAACTCCTGGAGCTTGGTAGGGGTCATCTGATATGCCGAAGAAGATATCAAAGCGGTCCCGGGATGCAATTAAATAAAAATATACATCTCCCACCTCAAAGATAGTACTGAAACGTCCTTGGGAAATATGTACATATAATCCTCCACAACAAAAGGAAACCAGATTTATGAAGATCCTACTGTACCAAAGGATACACTCACCAATTGATGGGTGGTGGGCTGTAGCCTCCTACTCACAGAATCCACTTTCCCAGCCATGAGATCTCTCTCACTAGAAAAGTAGAATTTCATCCCATTAGTGCATAGGAATCTGACTTGTTTGTAGTGAAAATCAATCTAGGATCAGAGCTTATAAATCTAATCCATACCCAATATTACATCATAGGATTTCATCATGATGAGTAAAAGGTCCCATGTGAATCTCTCTCCACCGATTGATAGCTCTCACTATCGGCAGATGAAAGATATAGAATAAGTGTTCCCTGTAGGAAACTCTAGATGAATCTGTTGGGATAGTGCCTTAGTTGGGAGCTCCATCTTTTGCACTGGGAGTATAGAGATGAAGTTTTTAATGGAATCTATGTCTATTAATACAGAAACAAGAGTATAAAACACATAGATTGTTCCTATAATATCTTGTGTGATGTGGGGTCATAAGCCTACAAAGTTTGAAATTATATGTAGCCCCGACTGCTAGATCCCTGAGCCTAACGTAGGCCACCAGGTGGTGGTGGTGGAAGGATCTCATAATATCATACACCACCCATAGCTCCTCCTTCTCCTCTCCTAGCTCCACCTCCATGAGGACCACCCTTCCCTCCCCTAGGCAGTCCCTAATCATGGTGTTGCCTCTACTGTGGTGGTCTATCAGCTATTTTTCTATGCTTGTCAGCACATATGGTTAGTTGGTCACACGCTATGTGACCTCACCTATCACAAGCATAACACCGACCCTCTTTGGGATTACTGGGTGATCTACATTTTCCTTGCACCATAAGACCTTGTGTATGAACCTGATTGTTTAAGGAATTCCTATGTCAAGATTCCACTGACTGGTACCTGTTACCTACTATAGACAACTCAGCTCCGTGACACCCACTACCAGCTCTAATTTTCTATAATCCTTCTGAAAAAAATATCTCTATCACTAGTGCCTGCTCCAGCACCCCCACATAGTTGGGGATACCCACGGGCACAACACTCACATGGATCTCTCTATGAAGTCCCTACTCAAAATTTTGTTCTTAGAAGTAGCCATTGTAGATCATGTCAAGGGAGTATTGGGTAGGGTATGTGAACCTCGTTGTGTACTCATCCACCATTATCCCTCCCCATTGCTACTCTAGAAGATCCTAAATCTAGACCAAGCATCGGCAGGAGGGCCATTACTCCTCATGAAACAACTGATGGAAGTAAACCTATAAGAATTTTGAATCATCATGAATTTGTGTAACAAGGCTCCACTAGTGCCTAGTTGATCCATGGAAAAGGACATATTCTTGTGAAACCACCTGATTCTTCAGGGTCTGAATGAGATTACAGATATAGACCACTAAATCTAGTCAATCCTCTACTGCATGAGGATCTAGCTCGTAGTGGAACCTTAATGGCCTCTGGCACTGGAACTCACAGAGCGTGTTAATCCTGTGTGTATCCTCATCCTGGTCTTCTAGAATGATATGTTTCTCAACAGGTGGAGGTGCTAAAACCTGACCACCTGGATGAAGGGTTTCACGAGATGTACCCCAAATTGAGTTCTCTTCGCTCATTGGATCGTCATCACAAACAGAAATGGGTATCCTGGATGGATGTCTTCATGGAGTCATCCTAAGATTTATCAAGACATATCATAGTTAGATGAGCATATATATATATATAATGGGGAGATGAATCGAGAAGGATAGTCAAAGACTCAATCTAATATGATGCATGTACCATTGATCCTTGTAATAAATATCTTGGCATGCTGAGTTGACAAGAAGGTAATCAGGGTCCTGGTGAATGGATATGTCAGTCGCCTACACCATCACTAGATTCCCAGGCCTGAGATCTAAAATCAAGACACTTTGACATTATTTCCCTAAACCCAACCAAATCCAATTAAGGGGATAATTCTGAACAACATCCCATGGAATGAACTTGCTCTAATACCAATTTTTCATGACCTGACCCAATCTAGGGCTCAAGCTGGAACTACCCCAAGCTCCCTTCCATAATCCAGGGTGGCGACTAGTGACAAAGGCATAAATAACTCAGGGAGGCCTTGGACTTAGTACCTATATGCACACACATAGTCATCTCAACATATAATTTCATAGAGAAAGAGTAAAATATGTAATAGTTCTATAAATTAAACCAAACATGAATGAACCTCTAGATATTACAAAAGTATGGTAGTGTAAATTAAAAAGTAAAAGGAAAAATACACACCCATCTTGAAATATGTCCCAACCTGACAGAACTGGAAAAAGTAAATAGATGAAAGAGATACTAGCTCATGGATCCCAAACTACGACCTTCGTACATAGTCCAATCACCCAATATCCCTAAGCTCCTCAGTAGTCACAGTCAACTTGTCCATTGTATACATAAAACATGACATGTTCAGGAAGCCCCGTGTAGGGGTGAGTATATACATACCTAGTAGAACACCCTAAAATATGAAGGGGGAACAGTAATAGATACAACATGAAATAAATATAGTAGATATAAGATACAGTAAAATAGAATAGCTCAACCCAACCAAGAGTGAAAGTAAGATCGTCCAAGCACAATGGGATAAACATGGTGAGTAGATGAACTAATAATTGAATCTATGACACCTATAGCAGTAGATTAGACTCATCCATCCATGATAAGATAAACATGGAAATCATGTGGCATACCCCGTACGTATTTTCCTCTCCTGGAAGGAGAGTACCCAAATCCAAGGTGTGGATACAGAAGAATGTCTATATAAATATGCCTAGTCAAAGAAAATGAAAGGAGGGAGTAAGGGATCTATATCTCATAGCTCATACCAATAATAAGATTATCCAACATATCCAAAATAAATCAATGATTCTAATCATCTCATTCATCTACCCATAAGTAATCGTACAAGTCAAACCATACATCGTCAACGTGCTTCACATTTGAGTAGGAAAAAACTCAAAGTAGAGGACCCACACCCGAGTGCATCAGGTGGTTCCACTCTAATAGTATCCATTGAGGATTCTACCTCCCAACTATACTGGAGGGTCAAATTGGTAGTCATCAAGGACACCACTGCCTAGCTTTATTGGAGTGTCAACTTGGTAATCATTGAGGATACCACTTCCTAGTTCTACTGGAGATTCAAATTGGTATTCATCGAAGATTCCACTTCCCAGTTCTACTAAAGGGTCAACTTAGTAGTCTTTGGTGGTCATGCACAATCACTATCATCATTGAGAATTTCCTAGCTATAATCATTCCTAGAACATTCCACATTGTATCTCAAAAACCACAACTGATAGCACCATCACATTCTATGAGTAAAAAACTCAAGATATGATATTTACTTAACCAAATAATATGCTATGTTAGAAAGATACAATTCACTGTATAACACACAAAACACGCCTCATCATCCACACCCATGAGTCCAAATTAAATACCTGATATTGTTCTCAAAACTTCTACTTCAATATCAGGGTCATGACACTGCCAACAGTTTGTCCTTCTGAAGTCATGCAAAGAAGATATGTCAGATGCAATATTTCACAATAATAATAATAATAATAATAATATTCTTTTTAATTTTTTTTCCCTAATCCATGAACCCTAATTAAGTATCCAACATTGGTCTTGAAATGACTATCTCAAATTCAGGGCCATGCTTCCAGAGACGGTTTGTCAAACGGACGTCGTATAAAGGACTTACATCACAAAAACATTTTTATAACAAAAATAATAATATTATTATTACTATAATTATTATTATTATTATATTTTATTAATAATGTTTTTTTAAAGTGGGAATCGTGGATCCCCCCTTTGTCTTCATACCCAGCCTGCGACCCCGCCCCCTTGCCATCTTTTTTTGTTACTTTTATTTTTTTATTTTGTTTTATCTCCTTTTTTCTTTTTCCTATACCATATTATTCCTCCATGGGTTTTAGCAGGAAACCCTAAAGCGAGTGCAGCCCCCCCTCCCCACTTTTGAATGGCTCCTCCTCACACGCTGGTACCCGAAAAACATGCCCCCCACTGAAACTTCTATCAACACCTGTAGATCTCAAATCTATAAGGACCGAGCCTCATCACCAATTGCAACCAAATTCAGGCCATCTAATTTACTTAGAAATCAGTGCTTGTCACACTACCATCGCACACTAAGCTGCTACCTTCAATCCATGGTTCCCAAATCTGAATGCCAAGCACTATCACCACCACACACCACAAGCATGTCACTGAACTCAAATATGAACCCACGGTGAACAATCATTAATCCAAAGGTTGATCACAGAGCCATCACCCACCAGGTATTGGTCTAATAACAAAAAAAAGGAAAATACCAATGATGATCACACGTTGGGTGGAGAAGAAATAAAATCATGAAACACAAAAAAGTTTAAATCAATGATCGTTTTCGTTTGGCCATCCTTAATAGGATTCAAGAACAAGATGAGTTATCAACTAAATAAATTCAATATTGAATAACTCTAATTCCATAAAAAAATAATTGGATAAACCAATGGAAGACTGTTCTATGAATTAATTTTTTAAAGGATTAATTTGTGTTCGTCTCAAATTTTGAGCGGGGATAAAACCACAAAGGAAAGTCCTACCTCAATATTGGATATTTTGGTGATGAAGAATGTATTTTAAAATGATTTGAAGGAAGTTATTATGTTTATTGTGTCCATATATATTCCGACTCGGCATTTCATCATCGTTCGATGAGATTCTCCAATGGGGGAGGGAGGAAGAGATCTAGATTTCTCCTAGGGTTTATGTGACTAGCCCTGAATAAATGAACATGGCGATACTCTTATAGAGTTATCTATTGCATAAAAAATGAAACAATTAATTAATTAATTAATTTAATAAAGTTACCTCCAACAAGCGAGGAGTCTGAATGTCCAACACAAACCCATTTTATGTTATGCCTAGGGTAAACACTATGTTTCGGACTCAACCATGGTCACATATTTCTGATCTAATCAACCATTTAAAAGTTATCTCATTTTATTTGAGGTATAATGAGCACATAATACAAAATATATTAAAAAATTTATAAAATTAACTCTTAGAACATTGGGGATCGAAATCACATGTCGTCTTAGTGCCTAACTTTGGAAATATGTATAGAAATATTTCAAATTCCTGCAAGGAAAAAAACTGGGAATCTACACCAGAGACTCTAGATGGTCTGGTTAAGAATCAAGTGATCTTCATATCTATTGGCCATAAGAAATTGTAGAGAGGGTGAGTGGTCCCAGTGCTTAAGAAGGGGGGTCATCTTAACCATGAGGGACTAGGACCTGACCATAACAACCATTATTAAGTTAGGAAGCCCCTTAAATCTAGCCATATTACAAGAATTATAGATACTCCAAAAACCTTCTTCTATTAAAACTGACCTCACCTTATTCTCGTGGATGTTATTGTCTATGTCATGGAACCATTGATGAAGGAAATCATTGATGGTCCTATCATACCCATCCAAGCTACTGAAAACATGAAAACCATGCCATATAGAGAATTCCCCCTCCCCTTCAAAAAAATGTGAGTAGAGCTATCTTCTTTTGGATTACTACAACAACTACATTGAGAAATGAGGAAGACCCCCTTACGTTTCACTCCCTCATCTGTGAGGAGAGATCTATTTTGGATATTCTTGGTAAGGAATTTGAGTTTAGCTGGAATCTCATTACACCATAGTAACCCTCTCTATGCATCAATATTGGTATTTTCATGTAATACACATCGGTAAAAAAATTCAAGAAAACTTCAGTTGATTGTTCTGTAAAAATAAGTATGTATTGATCTGAGTTGATCATAATATTTTTTAAAATCTCCTATTTTTGTGATTGAGGGTGGCTCAAATCAACTTTGGGAATCTATTAGCCTATACAAAAGATATGCATGGGACCAAGAATCCCGGGAACCCCAAATAATTCCCCACCTAGTTTTCATTTCAATAGTTGATCATACCACACCCTACGATCCATCTTGAGTGCTGGTGAAGATAAGGTATGTGTCGCTGAATCGAGTTTCCGAGTATGGAACACCTGCTTCCCAAGTTATCCTGGCATGCCCCATATTTTTTATCCATAAATATTTCCCACATCAAACATCCCTCCATAAATTCCCATGCCAACCTCACCTGAAGTAAGGTCATGGTCTCAGTGTTACTTCTAAGCCTGATACCACCCTCCCCTGTCTCCCTAGCTAACCTATCCCATGCAACCCAATGGTACTTACCTTAATCATGTACGCCTCATATGAAGGTAGTAAAAGTGTTCTCAATTATACTCAATATGGTCTTGGGGATAATTAGGGATGATAATACATTCACAGGAATGGATTTAAGCACACTATTGACAAGGGTGATGAAGCCACCAAAGGAGAGGAACCAGTTTTTCGAATTGAGACTATAGTTTGAGATTCTGTCCACCAGTCCATCAAAGTGATGAATTTAGGTTTGTCATGGGGAGATCAAGGATCCCAAATACTCCATGGGAAAAGGTTTTCTATATATTCACAGTATCTCTTTAATTTTCTTCCCCCTTCTATCTAAGCAAAAACTTGGTAGGTAGCCATTACTTTTAGTTTGGTTGATAATTTTTTCACTCCACTTTCCATATAAATAAAGAATTCAATTAAGATCCTGGATAGTTTAGTAGTTACCATTGATAAATAAGAGCAGATCATCTTTAAAAAATAAATGGGAGAGACTAGAAAATTCAGATCTAAAATGAAAAGGTATGAGACAACCCTCCATAATACTTTTATTTATATATCTAATAAGGTCTTGGACCAAAATTAAAACATTTGGGGAAAGAGTATTCCCTTTCCATAGACCCTAGACTGATTTAAAGAAACCACATATTTTTTCCAAGAAAGATACAAAAACCAATGAGGGAAAATGCACCTGAAGAAAAGGTAAACCACCTAGTGAGAGATTTTTTTCACAAACCATTGATCTAATTAAATAGGAACAAGAAATAAAGGAAACACTTCAACAACAAACCTTAGATGAATAATTAAAGGAAGATATGGAGATGATTATTTTTCAATATTAGATTCCCATGGATATCAAGCAAGAATTAAAAGATAAAAAATTTTAGAGTTCTTTTGAGGTAAAATAAGAGAGGTATTATGTTGAGATGAAATAATTAAACATGTTTTAGAAGATCAAATAATATCTAATACTCATTGGGATGATTTAATTTGTACCAATTTTTCTAATGATCTTTCCATGACTAAACATTTTGTACCAAATTAATAAATCCTGTAATTTTCTATGAAAAACACCACATCATAAGTGGTTTTATTTGAGGAGGTCTAGAGGAGGTTTAATACCTATCTCCAATCCTATAAATACTCCTAGGAGCACCGATTTTTCAATATACACAACAATACATACGATTTTAGAGAGATTATTATTTTATGGAATATGTTGTATTTTATTCCATTATGAATATGTTGAGGTTGATCTTAATATTGCATCTCCCTATATAGGTTTTGATGAGTCAACTAACCTTTTTGAGCTTCTAGAGAGTCAATAGGAAACTGAAAATACACCATTTGAAGCACTTCTAAAACACCCAATTTTGATTGAAAATTCTATTTTGGGAGCTATTGAAGATGATGGAGTTGAAACCACAATTGAGGCTAGATTAGAAATTTTTCATGAGGTAAAGTCTCCTTAGCCATTATTATCACCTTTATTTCACCACAAAAAATGGAATAGAATAATAATGTTAGGTGGATACATTCTTATACCTTATCAAAGATAAACTTAAACAAAAAGAATATGGTGATGAGCTTAGGATCTAGTGTGTGCGTAAACACACTAGAATAAATTGAACATGGTGGTTCTTAAGAAAAAAATCCACATCCACCATCATATTGGTGATAAACTAAAGGTTTTACAACTATAGAAAGTATAAACATGACACCCTTTGGGGGTTATCCCAATATTTTCTTACTTTTCATTTTGATATTATTTTTTCTTTTGATTAGTTTTAGTTTAATAAGATTTTGACTTTTTTTCTTTATCGTAAATAAAGGGAAGTGGTTGGATAATCATTTAAATATCAACATTTTCTACTTTTTAGATAGAAAAAAATTATAGGGTCTTTTTTATTTTATTGTTTACAATTTTTTAATGTTTTAATATTACTTTTTTAGGAAAATAAAGAGGTAGTGGATTCCATAATCTAAAAGGCTATCTTTATTTTTTTCTATTAAACACGGGAATCTCAGTGTTTGGGACTACTAGGTCATTAAATTTTGATCTTCTCTATAATTAATAAAGAAATCCAATTTTTCTACATCCCACCTTGAGAGTAGTAATATTGAATATGTGGATTAGAATCTCCATGGGGTTTCAAGGAATATAGAAGCTAAGAACTGGAGAAGCTTTGAATCACCTTCCCTTTAACTCAAACTCTTATTACATTTTCTTCTATTCTTAAATTACTAAAATCATATTTTATCTTTTTAAATTTATATAAGTTGTTCTTCTAGGGACTCTTGTCATATAGAAAATAGGGTAAATTTTTTTCTGAACTTAAAATAATAAATCTTTACCATCATAGGAGTTTATGTTCAATTCTACATTTTTTATGCTTCATCTCTCTATAAAACTATTGTTTTCTACTTAGTAGATAAAATAATTAGAAATTATTTTGAAAGTTTTTTTCATGATAAATCATTAGAACATTTCTATTGGTTTCAACTACTATTATCTATCTTTGTTTGATGAATTATTGCCATTGCATGCTGATTTTTGTGCCTTTTTGAAAATCATTTTGAAACTTTAAGTTTTAGCATTCATATTTTCTAAAAATATTGTATGTGAATTAAAATTTATATATATTATCTTGATATAAAACTTTTTTGCATTTTTTGAGTTATTTATTGTTTTTTTTGTGGAAAATGTTACTTTTAAGCTTCACTATGACCCTTTGCACGTAATTTTCAACACTGAATTACAAAATATTTTTGAACTTATCCTATTTTAATTATTCTCTGACCATAAAGCACAATATTGGGGAATTTGTTTGAGATTTAAGTCTGGGAGAGGGGTCATCATTATGTACAACTATATTTAATGAAGTGCACCTCGAAATTCCCTGAATTGTTTTTCAAATTGATTATTTTTTAGCTTCTATTAACACACTAAATGGTTAATTTTTTATTAATAATGGAGATTATTTTACCACTTAAAGGTGGTAATAATTTATATTTTTCTATGGATTCAATTGGGTAACATATTTTTATTTATCTCTTGAAAAAACTTATTTTTTTTATGTTTTGGTAATAATCTTTGCAATTTAATTGAATTTTAATTTCTTGACTGGATTTAAGAAGATAATTTTTTCACTCAAATAGATTGAAAATGAACTCCTAATCTAGTTTGAGTTTTTTATTTTAAAATATTTGGATAGGTTTAATTATATTGTATTGTTAATTATTAAATTCACTCATCCATTAGTTCTATCTAATTCTATTGATCTGCTAAATTACTTGTGTTTTTTCAAAAAGAATAAAAAGTGAAGTTTGTAAAAATAATTGAATGAAAAATTAAGTTGGCTAAAATCCTTTCAAAATTTTAAAATTTGATCATAATTATCAAAAAAAAGAAACCAAATTGTTGCCAAAACATTTTCATTGAGAGTGAAATCATCCATTTCTACATAAAATAGTTCATGGGGGAAACACTTTTGGAAATCACCCTTTATTGTAATTATTAATTCTTTCATTCTTAAAATAAATTGGCTTCCATTGAATATGAATAATTGATTTATTAAGGAAAATCCATACTTTAAGCGTGAAATAATTTTATGTGGCTTTATTTTGATACATGTTTTCCACATTAATTTAATGAAAATATTGATGTTTTTTATGATAATGTGTTATTTAATTTAAAATATTTTTAGTTATCATAATCTTGAGTGGAAAATGTAATTCATTGATTCTTTGAAATAAAACAAGTGATTTTGGTGCTGAAATGATCAATGGTTATTTATTTTAATTTTATATGTTTTAATAACTAAAAATTTGGCCGATTTAATTGAAACAACATTTTGAAAGCAGTTTTAAAGAGGTTTTGTATTTTGAAGTTAATATTTTTAATGTTATATGTTTATATTTTTAATATCATTTATTGGAATGCCTTTTAGTTATTTTTTTAAATATGGAATTAATTATTTAATTATTTTTTGAAACATTTTGAATTGGTAAACTTTTATAGAGAATTGAATTCTACTGTAAAGTTTGACACATATAAAATATTGGTTTTTTTTAAAAAAAAGGCAATAAATATGATATTTTTGTGAATTAAATCTCTTACGTAACATTTTTTGGGAAAAAAGGTTTACACGTAACATATTTTTGACTAAGGAAGTTCATACATATGATTTTTTAACCAAAGTTGTTGGTACATGATATTTTTTATTGAAAAATTGATTATAAGTATCATTTTTCACCCTTAAATATGTTACCGAATAAATTTTGAGGATAAAACTTCATATATAAGGTTTTCACCCCTTTGAAAAAATCAATAAAGTTTGATATGTAACATAGTTATGAGGAGTAATTTCAAACTTTAGTTCTTAGATATTGAGAGATTCAATGTGTAATATATTTTTCTGATAAAGAGTTTATATGTATGATATTTTTTCTCTTGGGAAGTTCATGCATAACATATTTTCTAAGAGGAAGGATCATGTGTAACATTTTATAGTTTTCCGAAATTGGAGAATAGTCGATACATAACATGATTTTCTTAGCGAATTTGATACGTATTATTTTATAGATTTTTAAATTCTAAAAATATGAATACATAATATTTTATGTCCCCTATTTTCCCAATACATAATATATTTTCCTTGCTCATTCTACACATATCATTTTACTCACTTTATTTCCCCTATTTTCCCAATACATAATATCTTTTTAGAGCATCAAGTGGTTTTTAGAGTCTCAGTAGTTTACTCAACAACTAATTAGTTAATGGTCTTACTTGCTCAATTTTTTTCTATTTAGTGGGATTAATTATGTCAGAAGTTGGTGGCACCAAAAGATAGCAAGGTTCATATTGAAAGATTTGATGTAATGGATTTTATTTTGTGTATAATGAAGATTGAGGATTATCTTATTTAGAAATATATGTAAGCTTTGTTGAAATGTATTAAAACAGATACAGTGTAAAATGGAGAATGGGAAAAGATATATTGGAAGAAATTGAATTTTGTGAGGATATCATTAGACCAAATCATGGATCTAAACATCCAAGAGAATAAAATAACAATGGAGTTGATAAAAGCTTTGAAAAATATGTATGAGAATCCCATGACACTCAAAAAAGTGTTCTTGATGTTAAAATTGTTCAACACGAGACTATCGGAAGGAATATTCCCAACAGATCATGTGAATGAATTCAATTTTATTTGTATATAATTCAATTTTATGAAGGTATCATTCACAAATTATGTCTGTTCCATATTATTATTTTCATCATTATCACAATATTATGATACAATGGTAAAAATGGTAAATAAATATTGCATAAAAGGTGAAATAATATTCGATGATGAACAAAACTTTATTCTTAATAAAGAGCTCCATAGGAGTGAGATTTAAACATCTTCCAGAAAAGTATATATATAATACAAAGGGAAGAGGGATCTCACCTCATCGAAGAATTCAATAATGATCAAAAGATAAGTCAACAGATAAGGGTAGAGGTAAATATACCAGACCCAGACCAATCTTCTGGCACTATTGAAAATGGTTTTATCACAAGAAGGATTGTCTTGAATGAAAATTAAATTCTAGAAGATCAACTTTCAGAGGATTAGGTTTCATTGGTTCAACTGGGGAGGGTAATGAAAACCTACTCTTATGCATGAACACATTGGTTTGATATTGGATAATAGATTTTAGAGTATCTTTTCACTCCAATGGAGATAATGGGTGCATTGAAAATCATGTTGTTGGAAGCTTTGAAAGATTACAACTAGCAAATAATTAATCTTTTAACATTGGGGGGAAGTGAGATGTCAAAATTCAGTTAAATAATTGATATTTACTTAGGTTTAGGAAAGTTAAAAAAATTATAGGCCTTTGAAAAAAGTTTGATTTTAGTTGTTTAGTTAGATGAAGTTAGGTTTGGAACTACTTTTATTGATAGAGTGTGAAAAATCACTTAGGGTTCAATGGTCATAACTAGAGATGTAAAATATTATATGCTTTATTTGACTGGAATGGTAATGGGAGATAAACTTTCTAGAACTTCAACTTCCAGAAGTAATATCTGTGATATTTATATCTTGGTCACCTCGGTTAGAAAGCTATGGAATTTTTAGCATAAAAATCATGCTGAGTATTGAACATTTACACATTAAAAGTTCTGATAGTTTTATACTCATCATGCAATGAAATGTGAGCTTTAACTTGAGTATAAGAACCCCAAATTGCTAAAATATGGATCTTGTATATATCGATGTATAGGGACCTATCCTAGTTAAATATCATATAGGATCATATTATTTTGTGACATTTATTAATGTCTCTTTGAAGAAATTATGGGTATAATTCTTGAAACATAAATTAGAATTGGTTTTATTTTTAATGTAAAGGGATATAGGATGTAAGATAAAATTATTGAGACCAAACAATAGAACTGAGTACACCAAAAGAAGTTTCCAGAACTGCTTCAGATATAGATCCACTAGGTATGAGAAAACTAAACCTAGAATTCTTGAGAAAAATGGTGTAGCAGAATAGATGAATCGAATTTTGATGGAAAGGGAGCAGAGTATGAAGTTTCATTTAGTAATGACCAAAGTTTTTTGGGATGAAGTAGTGAATGCTAAAACTTACCTAATCAATTAGATCCCCCTAATGATAATACGATAGGAATTTTCAAAATATCTGTAGATAGGGAAAGAACTAGATATTACTCACCTTAAGGTATTTAGAATTATAGCCTATGTTCATATGGATTCCAAAGATAAATGTAAGATAGAAGAAAAATCTCATGTATGTTTCTTTATAGACTATGGAGATGAAGAATTCAGATTTTGAATTTAGAATGATGAGAAAACACACATCATCAGAAGTAGAAATATTATCTTTAATGAGGATAATCTTTGGAAGAAAAATAATTTGGGGGAAAATAAAGTTGAAGTAAAAGAATCAACTTCAATAAATGTTGATCTGAATGGAGGCACTGAAAATTCACAAATTTTGGAGAGTTAAAATGGCTATAAGTCCACCAAAAGTTCAACAATTCCAATGAAAAGTTCAAGGGGTGGTATAGAAGGTTTGAGAATGAGACTAACAAAATATATACTTGAAATCTTGAGAATGGTGAGGTTTAGTCTAGATCCATGGAGGATGAAATTATTGAAGTTTCATCACCAAATAGAGAAGAACCACAAGATGAATTAGAGAGGTCTACAAGAGTCAGATAACTGGTAAAAAGGTGTGGGTCCAACTAAAATTTAATAATTTTAATGGATGGTGGAGAACCATATAACCTCCAAGAATAAATTTTCCTTAATGATTCTGAAAATTAGAAGTTTCCCATGAAGGAGTATTTGAGTTCACTTAATTATAATAACACCTATAATCTAATATATTTACCATAATAAAAGAATTTTCTTGAAAAAAATGGATTTTTTGTTTAAAATATGAATCTAATGGAATTAAAAAGTGTAAGTCAAGGCTGGTGGTCAAGATGTTTCAGCTAAAGGGGGAATTGACTTTTATGAAATTTTTTCTCTGATATTAAAACATTCTAACATTCAAACCATGATCAATTTATTTGATTCTATAGGTTTTAATTGAGAACAAATAGATGTGAATATAGTTTTTATTCATGGGTATCTAGAGGAATAAATCTATATGAATCAACTTACAGGTTTTGTGGATCAATAAAATCAAGGCTTAGTGTGTAAAATCAAGAAAATCCTCAATGGGTTGAAATAAGTTCCAAGATAGTAGAATAGTAGGTTTAACTCATCCATGGAGGAGAGAGGTTTTATGCATAGAAACTCTAACCATCATTTCTACTATAATGGGTATATTTATGGGAGAATTATCATTCTACTCTTCTACGTGGATGATATTCTTCAGGTGTGTCCGTCAATCCAATAGATTCATTAACTGAAGGAGGGCCTTTCAAGGAAGTTTGAAATAAAAGATCTAGATTAATAAAATCTATTGGGAATGTGTGTTGAGTGAGATAAGAAGATTGAATCTTTAGTTTTTACACACAAATATTATGTCTGGAAGATCATAGAGAAATTTTCAATGCCCAAATGCAAAGTTGTTTCGACTCCTATTGTTGGGTACTTCAAACTTAAAAAGTATAAGTTCCATGAATGGATTAATAGGAAAATAATATGGAAAGAATACTTTATTCATTAATGATAGGAATACTTATGTATGTTATGGTGTTTACTGGACCAGATATTTCTTATGCATTGGGAGTTATCATTCGGTTCATGGAAAATACAATGAAAGAAATCTGTGGATATGTGAAGTGGATTTTGAGATATCTTAAAGGAACGAAAGATACTAGATTTTTTTTGTAGAGGATGATCAGTTGATTAGGTATATTGATGTAGAATTTTTTGGAGACTCTGATTCCTGTAAAATTACAACTATATATGTTTTTACCATTGGTAGAACCATGGCTAGATAGATGTTAAGGATGTAACCAATGATTTATCTCTAAAAAATGAAATAATATTATGTGGTAGCAATATAATCAAGAAAGGAGATGGTGTTATTTAAACATATGATTGAGGAACTCTTAAGTATCTAGGAAATTGAATCAATCTATGATGATATTCATAGTATAATACACTTAGACAAAAATTCAGTGTTCTATGCAATAAAGAAACACATCCACCTAAAGTACCAATACATCAAAAAGTTTTTTGAAGATGGAGTGTTGGGTTTGTGAAAGATAACTTGACAACATAATCCACTATATATGTTCACAATGATTTTAGTCTAGGAAATTCTGAGGCATAATTGTTCCTCTATTGGACTTGGTTGAATATAAGGGGATGGAGAACCATCAACTACAATAGAAGTTAGAAGTGTTAGGGAATGTTGTAGACCCTTAAATAAGTCTTCAAGAAATAGATTGTTAGGATTTTGAATTCTCTTCAAGATATAGAGTAATTTCATCATAATGAGAAACTATAGAGAACCCTATAGTCTTGTTAGAGCAGCAATAATGATCTCTTGTAGGTTGAATGGGTTGGTCAAAAATTGTGAATTTTTTATGGATGCAGTATAATGGTCAGTTTTCTAGAATTTTAGGGTTTGTTCAAATAACTATAAAGAGTAAGTTTACATGTTTGAGTCACTCTTAGAATTTAATTTTTGATAAAATATTTATGAATTGAGATTACTGAAGTTTTATCAGTGGTTGGTAGTCAGTCCAAGGAAATCTATAGGGGATTGGTAGTTGCATAGTGTAACATATGGACACATGTGAATATAATATTTCAGTGAAATTAGATAAATATGTGGGACCCTATATAAATTGGGTGAAACTTCTCTAATGTTTAGTGGAATTACTTTAATTAGTGATCTATGTGGTTGTCTAGTCATAGTGATTGTAGTTATGTACTTCTAAAGAAATTAAAAGTGCAACAATTATACCATAGATGTTGTATGAATGTATGAACCATATAAAACCTTTTTGGGTTTTATTTACATTTTTTCATTACTTTTTTTTTAATTTTTATGATTGTGTGAGTGTTTAGTAAATAGTATTGAGAAAATAAAACTCGTTGTGGTGATTTGGGTGAATAATTTCTTCCAAGTTCCAATACATTGAAGTTTGGAGGATTCCATCTTGTGAACTATTTCCGCCAGTGCGGTCTTTCAATGGAAAAAATCCAATGTGAAAAGTTTGGGTTTAATTATAAAAAACATGCACAATAATATGGGATACAAATGATGGAAAATTCCCAAAAAATTTGGAGAGAGGAATCTAAGAACAAACTAATACAAAATCTACAATCTGAAGGGGGTTGAAATGTTATTAAGGGTTATTTGATTGAAAAACATGGTCTTCTAAAAGCACTAACATCTAAAAATTCATTCAATTATAGTTTCTAGATACATATTATCAACTAAAATAAATAAATACATATAAAAATAGGGACAAGAAAAAATAAAAAGTAGGTAAACAAAACACGTGGTAAAAAAAGGTGAAGAAAGAGGTTAAATTTAATGATAGTGTAGAGACACCCAAAAAAAGGACAAAATTCAAGGGATATCATCTTAGAGAATTGATATGTGGTAATTTATTTCAAATTCATTACTAGAAAGTTGTTATACCATTGTGCACTATGTAATACGCCAAATTTTTTATCCACACCCTAGAAAATATTCACTTTAAAAAGCAGTATTTTTCCTTCTATTTTGTATACCATGCTTTGGTTGATGCCCTCTCCCCTTAACTATTAATATATGTTAATTTTTTGGAAAAATTTCATAAATCCCTTATACAATTTATTTATTTATTCCACTCCCAAAAAATAATATATTATTTTTTCACTAAATAGATTAGTCCATTTCTTAATCAGATAACACAACTAGGAGAAACACCAAGCTTATGCATCAAGATATCTGAAACACTATTAAATTACAATACCATCCTTCTTATCCTATGAAAGTTAATTGTTAAAGTAATATCAAAGATCCTTTCTCATTAAATACCAAGGGATTACTAGATTGACCAATTGATGTGTGTGAAACTACATTGTTATACATAAAAAACATTAAATCACGAATACATTCGAATATACATGTGGACATGCATAATTTTTGGTAAAATATAAATGTATATATTTGTGTGTGTACATTGATGTGTGTATTAATATATATATTTATTGGAATAAATATTAAGAAAATAAATACATGTCATCATGGATGGGTATGCCTACAAGAGAAGAGGCACAAAATGGATGTGTATTGTGTGGGGATCTTGAGCATGGTGTGTGTGGACCATGGAAGGGATTCTCAATGAACTTGTGGACAAATGTTATCCATATTGTGGGATTTTTTAGGATGAAAGAAACCAAAAGGGTGTGTATTTAGTGAGTAAATAAGGACATAAATGTATAAATAGTAAGATATAAAAAAACAAATAAATTTAATTGCATACCTATGAATTTATGTTGATATAATTAGGAAAAAATATTTATGTGTGTATATATGAACACACACATCCATGTATCACTATTTTTATAGATCTTTTGAATACAAAAAAAACTATATTATGATTGATACATTACTAAAAGTGTGTTATGAAAAATGGGTACTTTACTCGTTGATCTATTATAAATAGATGGAAATCGTTGTTATTAGGATCAAGTCCCAACGGTGTTGGTAATTAGGTATTCTGTTGTTATTATTAACTTGTTCTATGATCCCTAAGGAATGTAGTTTTTAATAGGACTTTTTAGAGTGGGGATAAGGAAAATTTTCATCTTTTGTAACACTTTCAAAATAATAGCACAACACGATAAACAAATAAACAAACCAACCTTTCTCAAGTTGGTATTTAAAGCTATTATTTGGAGATATGGTATTTTATTTCCACCCACTATCAGTCATTGGGTGTACTTGAATTTTGGTATAAACTCTAGTCATTCCATGTTTTTTGGGGTTTTCAACACTTTCTATATATGAAGAAACCCACATTTTGAATAATTAACCCTCGTGAAATAATTTTTGTGTGTGATAAAATTGATTAAATGGGATGTATACCTCTTTCCATAAATAGATACCAAATTTGGGGGTTCCATACCCCTCAAAGGAAAGCACACCAAGAAATTTTTTTGCTAAAATACCTAAATCAAGACCTAGAGTAACATACAATTTTAACTTAGTCTTTATTTCACATGAAATATATTTTTTAAATTTTACCAAAAAATTTATTAGAATTTTGAGCCTAGCCAATACAAGAATTTTAAAAATAAATTGTGAAATTTTATTTTCATATAAAATTACTTGTTATATCTTTTTTATTTATCATGCATTATGTTTTATTGTGATCATTTTATATATACTAAAAATTCTATTATTTGGCTGGGTTTTTGTGATGGACTATCTCATGGACCCTTTTTTGTTTAGAGTATGTGTGTTGTTTGACTAGATTAATCCTAGTAATCCATGTGGATGAAACTCATTTAATTATTTGTTTGTAGGGGAATTTTATTTTTCTTAGTGGGTCATCTTCTTGGTTATTCTCCTCCCAAGGTGTGATACACTTATGGTTCTCCTTCAACATGGTGCGTCCTTGAAACCCTTATGTGATGGGGGAGAATAAATTATATAGATCCCTTCAAGTTGTATTCTAGTGGAGTTTGGGAGTACGTGTTTAGGTTGAATGATCGCCTCCACATCAAGAGATTGTGTGTGTGATTTGAGTTCTAGTGGAGAAGAATCTAGAGAGATATAAATGTTTTGATTTCAGGACGTGTGATCTCATCTAACCATGAAAGTTTCATATTCGAATCTAGGTTAGATCCAAATTCAGTACTACATGGACTTGATTTGTATATCCATAGGGTAGGAGTCCATTAACACATGATTTCTAGATCCAACCTTATAACTATAGCATCCCGCCTTATAATAACATAAGCTTTCATTACATTACACAAAACTGAGGATCTTTAAGGTTTAGTGTCTTGGAAACCAGGAACATAATACATGAAAATAACATAAAACATTATTCTTAAACACTTAAAAGGATTATCCTTAAGTTCATCCTAGGTTAATTACTTCATCTCATAACCTGGGTACATACATCAAAAGAAAGGGTGAGCAGAAGGCCCAGTAAGGGAAACAAGAGAAACATTTAACATGTGAACTTGAGATACATCAACTATGTCATGAAAAAGAACTTAAAGGCATGAGAAAGAAATCATGTGGCATATCATGATAAAAATAACATTTTTCATAACTTGAATATGTGGCTACATCATTTAACATAGACAATCATTAACATATCACCAAGGTCCATCCCCAAGGTGTCATTTGAAAATTACCAAGGTTATTCACCAAGATATCGTGAAAATTGTAATCTCTAGTGGTTACATCATTACCCAATGCATTGGAGCGCTATCAGGGAGCACCCTTAAATTTGCCTTTATTATCATGTGATCCACATATATAATCATCAAACATTTCATAAATAAACCATATAGCATAAAATAAATGGGTTTCATTTCATAATCATAACGTTTTAAAAACTGCTTTAAAGACATGATCTTAATGTCACTTTAAACACACAGAAAGGGAAAGAGGGTCTCATGTATGTAAATCCCAGAATTTAAAATAGAACATTTTGATATATATGTGAATACCCTTGTATAAATAAGAGCTTTGAGTATTCACTTTATAACATAAAATAATTTTGAGAAAAGAGAGAGGCATTTTGAGACGAAAATTCTGCAGCATAACGGCTATGTTTCGGGGTTTTAGAAAACATTGAAAGGAGAGGGGACATGGGTCAAAAATTCCTAAATGACCCATAAAATAGTAGAGGGAAATAATAATAAGGTTTTATGAACATCGTAATGAAATTTTAAGGACATACCATTTGAAATGAAAAACATGGAAGGAAGACAAAAATTAGATTTCTCTTATGAAAATTCGGCAGCCTAACGACGTCACTTAAACATCAACAAAATGATTTGAAAAGATAAAATAGGGTCTCTAATCGTGTGAAAATAAGAGTTCATTATGATAGATATAGAGATAATACCCCAACATAATAAAAAAAATAACTTGAAAGACTTGACATGAAAGTAGAATTTTGAAAAGAATGAGAAGGGTGAAAGAATCCCCTTAAAAATTCGGCAGCCTAACGACGTCACTTAAACATTCTTAAAACAAATTGATGAGAGAAAGAGGGGGTCTCTCATCATGTGAACATGAAAAGGGTAGTAATATTAATAGAGAAGAACATCCTCCAACATAAGAACATGGAGTATAAAATAAATGACATAAAAGAGATTACTTGAAAAGAAAGAGAGAGGTCGGATCCCTTACCTTAAAACGTAACTCTTAAAACTCAAAGGTTTGGACCTTGAGGGCTTGGGGGAACCTTGGGAGGACTTCTTGGGAGGTAAGGAGACCAGAACTTCGTTGGAGGAGAGTTGGGAGTGAAAACTAAATGAGGAAAGTGTGGGTATTTATAGGGAAAGTGAGGGGACAAGGCATTAATGGCCAAGGGACACCTCACAAGTGCTTTTCTCAAAACCATGTGCTCTCCCATGGAATTTACCATGGAGTTAGGCCACATGGGGCCCCCAAAACAATAATTCATCACCTTTGGCTGGACAACCCTTAAAATATCTCATGACATAATCATGACACAGTTATGAGGTCATTAAACATACCGAAACCCTAAAACTGTATTTTTACTATTCATTGAAAAATTCATCTTTCTCAGAAAAATCCCAAAATTTCACCTTAACCAAATATTGATGCTCTAATTAAATTTATGAACTTCATTTTATAAAAATAATTTTCTAAATATTTTTAATTTAATTTTTAAATAAAAACACTATTCATCGAGAATTCATTTTTTTCAGAAAAATCCCCAAAAATTACCATAACATAATATCGATGCTCTGAGTTCAAAAATAAAGTCCATTTTATAAAAATAATTTTCTAATTATTTTTAATTAAATTTTTAATTAAAAAACACTATTCACCCGAAAAAACTAATACTTGACTAATAATTTATGAAACCGTTATTTACCCATTTTATTGAATCTCATTACTTAATCAAGGTGTCTAAATTATATTAAAACTTTCTTTAAGTGAGATTACTAATCCATTTGGTCACATTACTAATCCTAAGCGTAAAATCACTATTCATAATTTACTATTCATCAAAAATTAAGTTGATCTTATTAGACTCCAAATTCTTTACTGAACACTTTTGCAGAAGACCATTTTTTGAAAATCATTACACATCATTAATTATTTAAGGTTTACATAAATATTTTAAAATATCGTTTTTTCCAAAATACATCCTAAAATTATCCAGACATTTGAAATTTCACAAACATCACTAAAGGAAGAAATCTTAATTTATTCATCCCAAAGGATTACACAAAGAAGATACGGTCTCGACACATAGCCCCTTATAACACCAGCATATGACCTAAGTGTAAGGTGTGCTATGGTGAGAGAATCTGAGGGACGCTCAGATAACATTTCCCTAGTAGTAATCTCTACTAACTTGAACTTCTCCCGTAGGCGTTTCCGTTCAAGCTTGACACGCTGGAGTTTGGCTTGGGCTTGGTCCAAAGTGAAGCCCAAAGATGCTACCCCCTTCCCAAGCTCTGATAAGTGGGCTTCATGAGGTTTGAGTCTACTAGATGAAGCCATCGACTCCCCTTTCTGCATTAACCATTAACATCTCTATTAAATCGTTAAGAGTAAGTTAATATACTATTTAAAAAGTTTGGTTCATTACATTCTTCCCCCCTTAAGAAATTTCGTCCCCGAAATTTATACTTGAGGCCTAGTTGAAAAGGTGAGGGTACTTTTGCTTCATCGTTTCCTTAGGCTCCCAAGTCGCTTCTTCAAACTTATGATTCCTCCACAACACTTTCACAAGATGGGTAGTCTTGTTTTATAGAACCTTGTCTCTACGGTCTAAGATCTCCACTGGCTGCTCCTCATAAGAGAGGTCATGTTCCAGTTGTACCACCTCTGGGTTCAGTACATGCGAAGGGTTGGGTATGTACTTCCTCAAGAGAGATACATGGAAGACATCGTGAACTTGAGCTAGGTTCGGTGGAAGTGCTAGATGATAGGCCACTACTCCTATGCGATCAAGGATTTCATAGGGGCCAATGTACCTAGGGCTAAGCTTCCCTTTCTTCCCAAACCGCATGACTCTCTTCCATAGAGAAATTCAAAGGAAGACCTTGTCGCCAACACCAAACTCCAAGTCCCTTCGACAGTTGTTAGCATAGCTCTTCTACCGACTCTAAGAAGCCTTTATGTGTTGTTGAATGGCATGAACCTGTTCCATCGTCTCTTGCACAAGATCAGGCCCAAGAATCTTTCTCTCACCAGTTTCATCCCAACAGGTAGGAGTTCTACATCGCTTTCCATATAGAGCTTCATAGGGTGCCATCTGAATACTCGAGTGGAAGCTGTTGTTATAGGAGAACTCAACTAATGGGAGGTGTTGATCCCATCCACCTTTAAATTCCATTGAGCATAATCTCAGCATGTCTTTGAGTGTCTAAATAGTCCTTTCAAATTGGCCATCAGTTTGAGGATGATAGGCCGTACTAAAATTCAATTCAGAATTCAGATCATGTTGAAGACTTCTCCAGAATTTTGATGTGAATCTTGGATCATGATCAGACACGATGGATAGTGGTACCCCATGCAGCCTTACCACTTCCTTTATGTATATTTTGGCAAGTTGATCCAGAGAGAAATCTTCCCGAATAGAGATAAAATGGGCGGTCTTGGTGAGACGGTCCACAATAACCCATATCTCATTGTTTCCTTTGGATGTTTTTGGGAGACCAGTTACAAAGTCCATGGTGATATTATCCCACTTCCATACTGGTATGGGTAGCGGTTGTAATACCCCCTTAGGAAGTTGTCGTTCTGCCTTTACTTGCTGATAAACCAGGCACCTTGTAGTGAAATCAGAAATCTCCCTCTTCATGTTATCCCACCAATAATGATCATGAAGGTCTCTATACATTTTAGTGCTTCCCGGATGTATAGATAAAGTAGAGCTATGAGCTTCATCCATCAGTTCTTTCTTTATCTCCGGAATAGATGGAACACATAGTCTTGTATGAAATTTCAATACACCTTCTTGATCAATATTGAAATCAGGGAACTTCCCATCCTTTACATCCTCAAACTTCTCCTGCAGCAAAGGATCTTCCTTTTGAGCCTTCTTGATCTTCTCTAGTAGTGAAGGTTGAGAAATCATTTGGGATAAGGTTGATGATGTCCCTTCCCTTACAATTCCCATGTCCATTTTTACTAGATCTTTAATCAAGGGATCTCCTAGGATCCTCATTGTTTCCAGAACAACAGGATCTTTCCTGCTTAACGCATCCGAGACATTGTTTGCTCTTCCAGGGTGATAATGAATTGAACAGTCATAGTCTTTAATAAGCTCCAACCATCTCCTTTATCTCATGTTCAATTCTTTCTGCGTGAAAATATACTTTAAACATTGGCGGTCGGTGTATATATCACATTTCTCCCCATAAATATAGTGCCTCCATATCTTTAGAGCAAAAACAACTACCGCTAGCTCTAGATCATGCGTAGGATAATTCTTCTCATGAATCTTCAACTGTCAAGATGCATAAGCAATTACCATGTCATTTTGCAAGAGGACACACCCAAGCCCTTTCATAGATGCATCGCTAAAAATAACGAATCCTTCTCTGATAGGGGGTAGAGTTAACACAGGTGCAGTAACCAATATCTTCTTCAGCTCTTGGAAACTTTCCTCGCATTACTTCATCCAGATGAACTTAACCCCTTTTCGAGTCAACTTGGTTAGCAGATTAGAAAGCCGTGAAAAGTTTTTCACAAACCTCCTATAATATCCTTCTAAACCAAGGAAACTACGAATCTTAGTTACTGTTGTGGGTTGAGGCCACTCCTCCACAACCATTGTCTTTTCAGGGTCAACCGAGATTCCTTTATTGGTTACGATGTTCCCCAAGAAAGTCACTTGTTGTAACAAAAACCCACACTTGATGAACTTTCCAAAGAGCCTCTCCTTCTGCAGAGTTTTCAAAATAACCCTCAGATGATCTTCATGCTCCTCACGACTTTTTGAATATATCAAAATATCATCAATAAAAACTACCAAAAAGTTATCAAGGTATTCCTTAAAGACTCTATTCATCAAATCCATGAAAATAGCAGGAGCATTAGTCAAGCCGAAGGGCATAACAGTAAACTCATAATGCTCATATCTTGATCGGAAGTCAGTCTTTGGAATATCTTCCTTTTCAG
Organism: Viscum album; assembly: GCA_963277665.1. Lineage (NCBI taxonomy): Eukaryota > Viridiplantae > Streptophyta > Magnoliopsida > Santalales > Viscaceae > Viscum > Viscum album. The sequence goes on along the minus strand of OY728155.1, from coordinate 1,495,291,217 downwards.
CCTCAGTTGATGATAACCATATCGAAGGTCAATCTTGGAGAAGAATTGAGCCCCATGAAGTTGGTCAAATAAATCATCAATTCTTGGAAGAGGGTATTTGTTCTTGACTGTGATCCCATTCAGTTCTCTATAATCAATGCATAGCCGCATTGATCCATCCTTCTTCTTCACAAAGAGAACTGGTTCTCGCCAAGGAGGCACACTCGGTCGGATAAACCCCTTCTCCAGCAAGTCTTGGAGTTGTTTCTTTAACTATTCTAGCTCCACATTTTCCATTCTATACGGAGTCTTTGATATCAGTTGAGACCCAGGTATGAGTTCAATGGAGAACTCTACCTCTCTTTCTGGGGGAGGTCCAGGTAACTCCTCAGGAAATACATCCATGTATTCGTGAACAATCGTAACATCTTCTATTTGTATACTCCCTTTTCCTTATTCATCATCATTGATTAACTCCATAAAGAAAGATATAGGAGGTGCTTATAGATAGGGATCAGTTCGAGATATCTCTCCTTGGAAGATAATTGTAGGTCGTTCATTCAAGACTACTGAGATTTCCTTACTTCTGCATTTGATCTTAGCATTATACTTTGAGAGCCAGTCTATCCCTAGTATAACGTCAAATTCCAACATGGGAATGACTACAAGATTTGCGATAAGATTGTGCTCACTGAAGTAAACACTAGATTCTCTAAACACTATTGATGCATGGATAATCCCACTTGGAGTCTTGACTGAAAACTCTACCTCTAGCAGTTCGGGGATTGATTCTATATTCCTTTCAAACTTGGAGGAAATAAAGGAATGCGTAGAACTAGAATCAAATAAAGTACTTGCTAGTTTTGAGAGGACAATAAGAGTACCTGCTACCACATCATTCGGAACTTCAACTTCAGTTGTTGTGATAGCGAAAGCACGACCTTGCTCCCTTAGCCTCTGCTGAGGTTGATGGTGATTCCCCTCCACCGCCCTCAGATTTGGACATTGATTAGCAAGGTGCCCAAGCTATCCACACTTGAAGCATGTGACTTCGGGTAGGGCCAGAACCATCTTTTCTTTGTCTTTAGTTTTGGGAAGTTGAGGTTTCATATCACTACGACAATTCCGAGAAATATTGCCTTCTTTTCCACACCTGTAGCACTTACCACTTCCGATCAAGCAGTTCCCCGAATGCTTCTTCCCACATTTATTGCATGTGGCATGTTACATATGCTTTCCACCTCTTTCCTGATCAAAACTTCTTCCCAGGCTTGGTTCTAGAGTTCTCTTCTTCTCATTAGATTTGTGAGACCACTATGCCTCCCCAAACTCTAGTTCAACTTTCATATCACTTCGAACTATTTCTTCATAGCTATCATAGTCCCTGTTGGCTAGATTCTTCCGCAGATGAGGTCGTAGTCCACCAAAGAATCTATCAACCTTCCCATTAGGGTCCATGACAAAGCTTGAGGTATAATGGGAAAGCCTTGTGAAGATCATCTCGTAGGTTCCAACTGATTCATTCTCCTTCTGCTTCAGCTCAAGAAATTCTTTCTCCATTCTCGTTCTCATCAAATGAGGGAAATACTTATTAAAGAATATTCCCCGGAACTCTTCCCACTTTATAGCTTCCATCTCTCCTCGTGGCTTCGTGTTTTTGATCAGTGACCACCACTGATCAGCTTCTCCCTCTAGGTGGTAAACAGCAAGGGTGACTTTTTCTTGTTCCACACAATGAAGTACAAAAAAGATCTTTTCAATGGAGCTTATCCATTGTTCTGCAACCAAAGGGTCAGTAGATCCACTGAATGTTGGTGGTCGTTGACGCATAAAAGACTCAACAGAATGTTGTTCCCTTCGTGGTGAGATCGGCCTCTCAGCTTGATTCAAGTTATTACTCATAACTTGAGTTAGTTGGTTCATCATTCGCATGAATGTTTCCATTCCGGCTTCCATCGGAGGGCCGTCAGCACATGGTGCATTGCGGTCACCATCTGCAAGGTTCCTCCTATTGCCCGCCATTTTCTAAAAGAATAAAACCTTAGTGAGAAACCTATTTCATTTATGAATATTTTAACTAAGACTTCATGCTTAGACAATTACACTTATCTATAATTCCTTCATAATGATTCATAAAAAGCTTGTGATTAACCAAACATATCCCCCGGGAGTGTCATAACCAAGAGTGCAGCAAGGCCCGTTATCGTGCACCAGTTCCCGTTCGAGTCTAGCTCAAAGTGGTGTTTTCGGGTTTTACCCCTATGTACATTTGTGCCAGAGCCACCTCTACCTGCTCGTATCCAGACAGGGATGTATTTGTTTGATAAACCACTTACTCAATACTTACCAAAATACCAGGAAGTTTTCCTATATTTAACTTTTCTATAGGGTTCTTCCTAAAGTTTTTATATCCTAATTTCCACAAATAACTAAACCATCCTTTGATACCAACTATAGCATCCCACCTTATAATAACATAATCTTTCATTACATTACACAAAACTGAGGATCTTTAAGGTTTAGTGTCTTGGAAACCAGGAACATAATACATGAAAATAACATAATACATTCTTCTTAAACACTTGAAAGTATTATCCTTAAGTTCATCCTAGGTTCATTACTGCATCTCATAACCTGGGAGCATACATCAAAATAAAGGGTGAGCAGAAGGACCAGTAAGGGAAAAAAGAGAAACATTTAACATGTGAACTTGAGATACATCAACTATGTCATGAAAAAGAACTTTAAGGCATGAGAAAGAAATCATGTGGCATGTCATAATAAAAATAACATTTTTCATAACTTTAAGATGTGGCTACATCATTTAACATAGACAATCATGAACATATCACCAAGTTCCATCCCCAAGGTTTCATTTGAAAATTACCAAGGTCATTCACCAAGATATCGTGAAAATTGTAATCTCTAGTGGTTACATCATTACCCAATGCATTGGAGCGCTATCAGGGCGCACCCTTAAATTTTCCTTTATTATCATGTGATCCACATATATCATCATCAAACATTTCATAAATAACCCATATAGCATAAAATAAATGGGTTTAATTTCATAATCATAACGTTTTAAAAACTGCTTTAAAGACATGATCTTAATGTCACTTCAAACCCACGGAAAGGGAAAGCGGGTCTAATGTATGTAAATACCATAATTTAAAATAGAAAATTTTGATATATATGTGAATACCCTTGTAGAAATAAGATCTTTGAGTATTCACTTTATAACATAAAATAATTTTGAGAAAAGAGAGAGGCATTTTGAGACGAAAATTCTGCAGCATAACGGCTATGTTTCAGGGTTTTAGAAAACATTGAAAAGAGAGGGGACATGGGTCAAAAATTCATAAATGACCCATAAAAAAATAGAGGTAAAGAATAATAAGTTTTTATAAACATGGTAATGAAATTTTAAGGACATACTATTTTAAATGAAAAACATGGAAGGAAGACAAAAATTAGATTTCTCTTATGAAAATTCGGCAACCTAACGGCGTCACTTAAACTTCAACAAAATTATTTGAAAAGATAAAATAGGGTCTCTCATCATTTGAACATAAGAGTTAAGTATGATAGATATATAGATCATACCACAAAATAATAATAAAAAGAACTTGAAAGACTTGACATGAAAGTAGAATTTTGAAAAGAATGAGAAGGGTGAAAGAATCCCCTTAAAAATTCGGCAGCCTAACGACGTCACTTAAACATTCTTAAAACAAATTGATGAGAGCAAGAGGGGGTCTCTCATCATGTGAACATGAAAAGGGAATTAATATGAATATATAAGAACATCCTCTAACATAAGAAAATGGAGTATAAAATAAATTACATAAAAGAGATTACTTGAAAAGAAAGAGAGAGGTCGGATCCCTTACCTTAAAACGTAACTCTTAAAACTCAAAGGTTTGGACCTTGAGGGCTTGGGGGAACCTTGGGAGGACTCCTTGGGAGGTAAGGAGACCAGAAATTAATTGGTGGAGAGTTGGGAGTGAAAAATAAAGGAGGAAAGGGTGGGTATTTATAGGGAAAGTGAGGGGACAAGGCATTAATGGCCAAGGGACACCTCACAAGTGCTTTTCTCAAAACCACGTGCTCTCCCATGGAATTTACCATGGAGTTAGGCCACATGGGGCCCCCAATACAAAAATTCATCACCTTTGGCCAGAAAACCCTTAAAATATCTCATGAAATCATCATGACACAGTTATGATGTCATTAAACATAGTGAAACCCTAAAACTGCATTTTTACTATTCACTGAAAAATTCATCTTTCTCAGAAAAATCACAAAATTTCACCTTAACCAAATATTGATGCTCTAATTACATTTATGAACTTCATTTTATAGAAATAATTTTCTAAATATTTTTAATTTAATTTTTAAATAAAAACACTTTTCATCGAGAATTCATTTTTTTCAGAAAAATCCCCAAAAATTACCATAACGTAATATCAATGCTCTGAGTTCAAAAATAAAGTCCATTTTATAAAAATAATTTTCTAATTATTTTTAATTAAATTTTTAATTAAAAAACATTATTCACCCGAAAAAACTAATACTTGACTAATAATTTATGAAACCGTTATTTACCCATTTTATTGAATCTCATTACTTAATCAAGGTGTCTAAATTATATTAAAACTTTATTTAAGTGAGATTACTAATCCATTTGTTCACATTACTAATCCTAAGCGTAAAATCACTATTCATAATTTACTATTCATCAAAAATTAAGTTGATCTTATTAGACTCCAAATTCTTTACTGAACACTTTTGCAGAAGAACATTTTTTGAAAATCATTACACATCATTAATTATTTAAGGTTTATATAAATATTTTAAAATATAATTTTTTCCAAAATACATCCTAAAATTATCCAGACATTTGAAATTTCACAAACATCACTAACGGAAGAAATCTTAATTTATTCATCCCAAAGGATTACACAAAGAAGCTACGGTCTTGACACATAGCCCCTTATAACACCAGCATATGACCTAAGTGTAAGGTGTGCTATGGTGAGAGAATCTGAGGGAGGCTCAGATAAAATTTCCCTAGTAGTAATCTCTACTAACTTGAACTTTTCCCACAGGCATTTCCGTTCAAGCTTGACACGCTGGAGTTCAGCTTGGGCTTGGTCCAAAGCGAAGCCCAAAGATTCTACCCCCTTCCCAAGCTCTGATAAGTGGGCTTCATAAGGTTCGAGTCTACTGGATGAATCCATCAACTCCCCTTTCTGCATTAACCATTAACATCTCTATTAAATCGTTAAGAGTAAGTTAGTATACTATTTAAAAAGTTTGGGTCGTTACAATAACAAACAGATTGAAGAGGTTGTTCATATGTGTTCCATTTGTGAATGATTATTGATCTAGATGCCATCAACATTTTCATCCATGATAGGTAGGTTGAATTCTCTTCTTTTATGATTATCAGTGTTGATCTATCCATAAGTATGTTTTTTGAGGCTACTAGAAAGATCCATAGTCAGTATTGTTTGCATGTTATTCCAAGTCACGATCCAGGATAGGTGCAGTGTTTGTGTGTTATTCCAGATCCAATTCAAGAATCATATCCTTGTTCATGCAAGCGACAATCAACCCTATGTGTGCATGATTCCAACACCCAAAGGATAGAATCTTTATTAGTTCATGGATTATATATCCAGTACAAGAATATTTGAAGTGTCTACGATGGACATCTAGACAAGGGTCATCTTTTCAGGCATGTAAGTTTCCTTTATATTACCTTTATTACTTGGATTTATTTAATTATAGTACTATTATTGATATTCCTCTATCTAGTTTATCTCTTGTATCTTGTATTTTTTTAGCATAATAAAATAAAGTGAGTCGGATGGTGTTCTTGTCGTGCATGTAGGACCCCAAAGGTTCTGAAGTGCGTTAAATCCTTATATTATTTCCTACTTTTTTTAAGTTTTATTGACCTTATAAATCTCTAAACATTAATTTCTTCTAGTGTTTATTCAAATATATTTTTAATTATCTTTTTGATATCGAAGCTATCTTGAGGCTTTGTTTTGCTCAATTTATATCGCTACATGTTGTTGCCTTCAGACTCTTTTCTTGTTGTTTGTTTTTGTTTATGAGAATATTGTAACTATCTTTAAGTGTTAGTTTTCATGTATGTGTAACTATTGTAGTGTTGTTCATTTCCATTGTTAAATCATTTTTTAATTCTAGTTTATGAATTCTATTATATGAATATATTCATGTTTATTGGTATTTTTTATAAATCAGGATAATAAACATATTTTTTAGATTTATTTTTTGAATTTTATGAACTAATTTTATACCCAGTTAGATCCTTGGTCACTACATGGGGATTTCCATTGTAGTGAAACCCCCAAAAAATTGGTATCAGGGCCAAATTGGGCATAATTTTTGTGTTTTTAAAATTTGAAATAATTTTATTCATTTATTTAAATGATTTTTTTAGTGTATTTTACTGTGAAACATGATTTAATGTTTTTTTAGATATGTTAGTTGCTCTATTTGGATGTAATTTTGCAATATATTGTTTATTGTTGTTTCCTTACTACTTTTTCCCTTGAATATCTACCTTTTTTAACCTATAGAGACCTTTGGTAGGTGTTGCTTGACTATTTATTTGGTTTTGTGGTAGGGTGGGGTTTGTGTTAGGTTGACCTAGGTGAGGGTTTCTTGGTTAATATTTAGGTGTGTGGCAGGGTATATCTATTTCTTTAGTCTCTTTTGTTTCTACCTATTTCCCTTGGCAGAGTGAGATGGTATTTAGTTTGGGTTGTTCCTTTAGTTTTTTTCTATTTTTGGTTGTTGTATCTAGGAGTTGACCTATTATGATTGATGATTGGACCTAGGAAGTATTTAGAGTGGAAGTGTCATGTGAATAGGTTTATTAATTATTGAGCTTCTTGGAGGTTATATTGGGATCTCTCTACCGATGTTGTTTAGAACATAGATATCGTGAGGAAGCTAGATCTGGATGGTACTTATTGATTGGTAGCTTTTTTCCCTTGGATCATTAGTGTTTCTCATAGGTTTTGAGGTTTCTTTTTGGACCCTTGGGGTAGCATGTCATTTGCATCGATACCCATTTGTTGAGGAACACTCGTGTTGGCTTGGTTTAGGTTGCATTGTTATGTCTAGTGTGCATTCAATGGGGTAGAGTTGTGGATTCAAATCTAGTGTGTTCCTTTCTGTCCTAATAGGGTTGGTATTCTTACAAAATAACCAAGTTTTAGAGTAGTGATGTCTTGGGAAGTAGTTAGAGAAGCAGATCATCGGTTGAAACTTGGAAGATCATCAAACTCCATGATGGTAATACTGGTATCTCTTTGACAACATTGAATTGGTATATGATAATTGGGTGTTTTATTTCATTATTTATCTATATTTAAGGGATTTTTCCTTAGGTAGGCAATGGGATTCCTTTTCTTAGTAGTTTCATTCTCTCATGGATAACAAATGGTCTTTAGGACTGTGGATGTATGGCGTTTTAGTGGTACTGGTTATGAATTTGGTTCCATTTGTTCCACAGTCCTAGGAAGTGTATTCACTTTAGGTGGAGAGTTTTTTAAGTCTAGTAGATTCAGGTGGAGACCAATTTTTCTTTTCTTATTCTTGGTGTTATTATTTTAATACTATTGTTTGAACCATTTTTTTAGTTATATTATTTGTGATTTATCTGAGATGTTTTGTTTTTTCCATGGTTTTAAAGGATGGGTATTCCTATGTTCTACCTTGTGTTGAAGGTATTAGTGAGCATTTTAGGATTTCCTCTATGGAATCATCTAAAAGGGTGTATTGGGTATGTGTAAGTATGTGTTCTCTTTATGTTTATAGTTGTTTAAATTATGAGAATGTTTAACAACATTAGTGCAACATACCCTAGCCTAAAATTCTCTCATGTGGCCAAACTAGGTTAGTTACTAGACCACAAGCATGCCTCCCCATATGCTAGAGGCTACCGACTAGCAACGGGGGTATAAGGAACACAATGGAGAGACAATATCCCCTGGTATAGAGTTAAAATAACAACAACAAAAATATTAGAGTAACGAGAATAGTAGAAATAGTACAACAAGAGAAGATAAACTACTTTGTAAAGGAAACTGACCAAACCAAAAATATAGAAAATAATGTAATGATAAGTTGGAATATATCTAAAATTCAAACTGAATGAAAAATAGATAAATTAACAAAAAAATCAAGGAAGACTCCAAAGACCCAGTCATGATCCCCATATTGGTCCCTTATCCAAAATATAACCCATCCATTAAGCAACAATCAACAACAAGGTCCTTTTACCTTATATAAACCTAAATCCATGAAATCTTCTCAAGTACCCAATGACAGCCTGAATAGGGTGTGAGTATAACTCAGTAGTTCAACACCACCATGTCTAAACAAAATCGATCTGATGGTAAGTTTGTGAAATAAATAGACAAATAAGAGTATTAATTAATCAATTAATACAATATAACAATTAACATTTTTTGGAACCATGTCGAAATAATTTTGTGCATGTAGGCCCACCATGCCATCTATAACCACAAGTCCAAGGCATAATCATATAACCAGGAAAAAGATCTATTTATAATCATTTCAATATAATCGGTTCAAGTCCTTTATATAATAATTTCAGAATAACCATGTCAATCCATCTATATAAGAATTTAAACTTAACTAGGCCAAGACTTATAAGCATTAGGGAATAATCAGTCCAACCCCTATAAGCATTACAGCATAACCAGGACAAGCCCTATAAGCATTATAGCATAATTGTGAAAATACCTATAAGAATAATAGTATAACTGGGCCAAGACCTATAATAATTACAATATAAGATACAACACAAGTCATAACGTCAACAAGAACACAACATTACTTTATAAATCATAAAGTTCAATTCATCCAATTTCCTTTTATCTTTTAATTACCTTTCATTCGTCAAGTTGTGTCTTAAACCATTAACATTACAGTGTACACAACCATTTCATATCAATGTATCACTTGTTATTTCAATAAATAAGTAAGTCATTTTCCAAAGTGATCCTATCATAAGCAATCAACTAAGGTCTTGTGTCATGCTAATTCATGTTTCCATCCAATGGAGAGTTCATTATTGTTTAAGGGTAGATTCACCCTATGGGTGACCCCAAGCCAGGTCTCAACACTATTGGATCCAAAGGTATCCAAGGAGTATTCCAAACACATTATTATCATCACCCATTAATCCATTAGTTAATGTGTAGGTTTTGTCAGCATGATCGAATAGTATTGCATGCACTTAAAAATTTAGAAACAAACCATAGGAATTTTTTCTAGACCACCTACCTTATTCTAGATATCAAATAAACACTCTCAAAAGGTAATTACAATGAACAATGAAGGTGAAAAAGATCATAAGTAAAACCTAGATCACATAAACATCAAGATCAAAATCCAATTCAATGGCAGTCAAGATATCACACCACTATAATGGTGGATAGTGGAATAAATGAGAAAACCAAAGTGAAGGAAGTCACTAGAGATAAAACACTAGAATGAGATGTATGAAAGTTAATTAATCACTATAAAATTTCCTAGAGTCTCCCTAGTTTCTAGAGAGTAGGATTCACCATAAATGAAAATAAAATCATACATACAGCATGGTTTAAAACCATTGGTTCTGATATATTCACGATGTTAACCCCTTTTATGATATGAATTTCTCAATTTATAAGATATGTCAAAAAATTCATCTCCTTGGGTTAAAATAACCTTGATCGACCATTTCACGACAGGAAATTATTTCATGACATGTAAACTTTTCACGATTTTTACCAGTTCACAACATCTTCCCGACAACCTATTCATGTCGTGTAACCCGTTCATGATATGAAAGTCTCAAGTAGATAGATCACAACCAAGATTGTGCAGAAAAAACCTGATTCATCTCCAAATATTTACAAACCCATGGAGAACCCTCCCAATCCTTTGACACATTTACCCTAACTCCATTAATTCAAACAAACATACATCCCCAAAATTTAGGCCATTTTCCCCAAAAAAATCTCTCCATACCCAAGGAAAGGTTTGACCAACAAGGTTTAAATAAGAAAAGAAAACCCAACTATATGAGATTAAAAAAAACTAAAATAGGTACATACCTAGAAAACACATGATCTTACAACCTCCATACCATTTAACATCTTATCCTTGAGTTTCTCCAAGCATCACTATAGGGTCTCGGGGAAACAATTTGGCCATTGTTCTCACATATCATATTCCCTCTTCTAAGTTTCATCTTGAACACACTCATGAAACCACTACACTTAAACTATAGGTATATCCTTTCCTTGGAGATACTTCTCACTATGGTCCATAATCTGTATCAAATGATCCTCAAAGGACGCATTTATACCAAGCTTGACATCATCTTCATCTATCATGTGAGAAGGATCAAGAAGATATCTCTAAAGTTGTGACATGTGAAACACAACATGCACATCATTGTAGCTCTATTTGAAGGGCCAATTAGTATGACACTATACCGACCCTACCCATTATCTCAAATGACTCAAAAAACCTTGGAAATATCTTTCTTTGTTTCTTGATATGTTATTTCCCCAACCTAAGTGACACTCAAAGGAAAACACGATGACCCACCTCAAACTCCATAGGTTTTCTCTAATAGTTAGTGTAAGATTTACACATTCTCCACATGGTCACTAAACAATTTTTGATCAATTGAAACTGCTCATACATATCTTTCATGAAACTAGGTCCAATAAGCACTGAATCACCTACCTCTAGCCAAAAAATAGGAAAACAGAACAACCTACCATAAAAGAAATTGAAAGGTACCATCCAGATCGATGCATGGAAGTTGTTATTATATAAAAACTCTATGAGTGAAATATGGTTCTCCCACAAACTACCAAAATCTAGCACATGGTCTTGTAACATATCCTAAAAAATATGAATCATTCATTCAGCTTGGTTGTTAATTTCAGGATGGTAGATTATACTTAGAATAAACTGTTATCCCAAAGCCTTCTGAAAACCCATCCAAAACCAAGATGTGAAATGAAGATCTCTATCAGAAATGATATTACTTAGAACACTGAATATCTGAACTATAAATAAAGACCACTCAGATCATCAATATCAAAGGTCTACCTGTTTGGTAAGAAGTGGGATACCTTCTTCCGTCAATCTATGATCATCCATACAGTATCATTCTTACGAGTTATCTTGGGTGATACCATTATGAAGTCCATAGACACATCATCCCATTTCTATTTAGGAATGGGTGGAGGATATAATAACCCATCAAGCCTTTGATGCTTGTCCTTCACCTGATGACAGGTGATGCATATAGCTATTAATCCCAATATCTCTTTATTAATTCATATCCACCAATACTATCTATGTCAATGGAGGTCATGATACATATTTTTCATACTTGGATATACCTCCCATCTAGATGTATGAAACTCCCTTGTCAACTCCTCACACAATCCCATAGAAACCCATACTCGAATATGGAAAAGAATAGAATTGATGCTTCCAATACACCATCCTAATGGTGGTTACCAAATATATAAGTTGTCCCTCAGATATAATCCCTCTAGATTAGATAACTTCCCAATCTTGATCTCGTTCAAAAGCATGGGTATAACAAATTTCAAAGTCATAGCTACTCCTCCCTGGGAATCCTAAACATCTAGGTGCATATCTGCAAATAGTTCCATCATCCTCCATTTCTCACAAGACTCCTATGCTAAGTCCTTACACATATTCTTAATAAAATCATTAATAATGATGCTACCTTTACCCAATTTATAATCTAGATCAAATTTGAAATACTACAGATACTCGACCAACCTTCTCTGGTGAAGGTTCGGGTTCCACTGAGAAAATATGTAGCTTAGTCTCATGTAGTCCTTGTACACCAAAAACCTCTCACCCAAAAGATAGTGTTTCCAGTATCTCATGGAATGTACCACCTCCTATAACTCTAGATAATGATTATGATAATTACTCTCATGTGGTCTTAGCTGTCAGGATCCATAAGCAACCACTTTATCCTCCTACATCAGAACTACTCTAATTCCAACTCTGGAGGCATCACAGTTCATGGTATATGCCTTAACCAGAATAGGTAATATGATGATTGGTGATGAGTTCAACCTACCCTTTAGCTCCTAAAAATATCTCTCACAAGCTTCTGGCCAAACAAACTTCATGCCTTTCTTGGTCATCCTGGACATCAGTGTTGCCAGGCGAGAGAATCCCTAGATAAAATGCCAATAATAACCTATTAAACCTAAAAATATTTGAATCTAAAAGAAATTATTGGGTCACTCCCAAGATACCATGGCTAAAACCTTCTCTAGTTCCACTAAATATCAATCCTCTAAGATAATATATCCCATAAAGTGCAGTTTATCAATCCATAAACTACATTTAAATAGCTTGGTGGAAATACGATGCTCTCTCAATGTACTTTAGATAATGTCAAGATGTTGGGAATGAGCATATACTAAATGGTATTAAACTAATATGTATTTGATTAAAACTACCACAAAATGATCCAAAAAAATATGAAAGATATTATTCATCAAGGCCATGATTATCACTGGTGCATTCATCAGACCGAACACCATCACCATGAACTCGTACAAGCCATACCTGCTCCTAAAATAAAGCTAAGTTTTGTCTGATGGTCTCACTCTTAACTGATGATACCCTTACCTCAATTCAATCATAGAGAAAATCCAAGAACCTCTCATCTAATCGAAGAGATCATAGATGTGTGGAATGGGATACCGGTTTTTTATCATCATTCGGTTTAATCTCTGGTATTCCACAAACAATCTCAAAGTCCCATTAGTATTATTTATGAAAAGTGAAAGAGAACCCTAAGATGATGTACTAGGCCATATAAAACCCTTGGATTTTTAATCTTCCAACTGAACTTTCAGCTCATGAAGCTCTGCTAGTGTTATCCTATAAAGTGGGATTGAAACTGGATCTGCTCCTAGAACCAACTCGATCATGAACTTGATCTCCCGCTATGGTGGTAAGCTATAAAAATCTTCAATAAAGACATCCTGAAAATGGTCTAGCACTAGAATAAATATATCTTATTGTATTCTATCATAATTTAGGGAAATAACTACTATATAATCTATGATAAAATTCAATATACATTGAATTGTTAATGGATTACCAGCCTAATGATCTTTCTCACCCTGGTGAAAATAGTTGCCTCCTTATAGAGATAGAAAGGTAACTATCCTATGGTAACAGGTGATATGAGACTAGTACAATTCATACCTAGAATAAAATTGAAACCATTCATTTCCAGCACAAACAGTTCTCAAAAGAATTATTAACCACCAATTTCTAGAAAACATTCCATGAAACATTTGATACCCTCTGACCGAACTCCCAATAGTGTGTCAATGGTCATGACCCCATATATGATCTCTATAGACAAGCCCAACCCACTTTCAAAAATATCAGATATAAAGTAATGGGATTCTCTTGTATCAAAAAAATACAATCAATGGTAGATGATATAAGAATTGTACCTCTGATGGTATAAGGTCCGACATCCAAACTATCCAGAGTAGAGTGCATCACGTGTAGTTAACTTTACCCTCTCTCTTGGGCTCCAGTATAACTCCCTTATGCTTCTATGTATAGATTTTACTTCTAATCTTGCATTGGGGTACCACATCCCCTACCTCATCCTGAAAATATAGTGGAACTCCAACTACCTGTCCACTAAGGGGTAACAGACTCCTTCTTGGACTTTCATACCTATCCTAATCCTCTACCACTTCTATCTTACTGCATTCCCCTATAAAACCTCTACAGATAGCCTAGATTTACACAAGCATGAAACTCTAAATTAGGGTATGTACATTAAGTCTTTTTATGACCAAAATTTCCACACTGATAGAACTACAATGGAATACATTCCTAAGATGGATTCCCACTGCCCTAACAGCTCTACCTGCTATTTCCTCGATGATAACTGTCATAGTGGTGCTTCTTTCCACTAAAAGAATAGATTCCAATTTTCCCTTATAAAATAGCCTGGCTACTTTGGGCCTCTCTTAGATTACCTTCCATGATGAAAACTTGATTCATCACACCTGAAATGCTTCTCAATTTACATTGCTTTATGTTGTTTATTTTAGACCCTTTGCTTGCTATTTGATTCTATTTATAAGAATTTTATAACTAGCTTGAAGTTTTAGTTTTCATGTATAATTTGTTGCTGTAGTGCTGATCTACTGCTGTTAAATCATTTTATAATTATATTTCAAGATTTATATTATATGAATGTATTCATGTTTATAATTTTTTTGTTTTATAAACTAGAATAATAAACATATTTGTTAGATTTCATTTTTGAATTTTATGAACCAACTTTATACCCAATTGTATCCTTAGTTGCTGCATGGGGACTTCCATTATAGCGCAACCCCCAACATAAACCATTAATCCAAAAATTTCCCCAAATTTCAATAAATTCACAAAGGCAACATATAATCAAGAATAGTCAAAATGACTTTCAGGAATTTCATTTTGAATTTGGATCATTTCTCAATTTTTGCATGTCATCCTTGCGCAGGGGCAAGATAATATTCTCTGTATCATTCCAATTTTATCAGATGTCTCCAAAGAGACTACTTTTATGTATTGATTAGTAAAAAACTAAATCATTTGATTAAACATGTTTTGAGCATACATAAGACGGTGTCACCCGGTAACAGCCACCAACAGAACCAGAGCTATCCACTAAAAATTTAAGCTAAATCCATCCCAAACAAAACCACTCAAAAGATACTAAACTTCTCTTACTATTGCTTCATAGCATGCCTAAATGACATCAATGATATTATAATCATGAATTTTATGTGTTTTGAGGTGTTGTAAAAAAAATACCAGACCAAAAGGATGATTAGCCATTCGATGTCCTGAAGAATATAGAGTTTAAACTTTAGAATCATGTAATAGATAGATAAATAAAAACAAATCAAGTAGATAAGAAAAAAATATAACGTTATAATGCACTATTAGTGAGCACAAAATAATGATCCAAAAATAAAAGGATAAAAGCAATGTAATGATTTTATCATATCTTGAACTTATAATCAATGTGTTTTATTTTTGTCATAAAACATATTCATTGTGAAATGAAGGAGAAAAGAGTGTATAGATCTTGTAAATATTAGATTTACAAACCATATTTGAAATATTTGGTTGTGAAGAAACTCAACCACTGCCACTGCCGAACTGAAGTGGAATGGTTTATTTTACAAAGTGGTGTGAGGTGGGCGGTGGTAGTTGAAAATTATGTCACCCTAAATTGGACACTATTGAAAAGTCTGGGAAATTTTAAAATATATTAAATTTAGGGATACCAATATTCATAAATTATGAACCAAAAGACTATTTTTTTAATAAAAAAATTATGGGTGGGTAGCCTTAGTGACACACAAGTCACCCAAGGAAGAAGGCAATATCACACAGCCCATCCCACAAAAACAAAACAAATAGGATCCGAGGTAAAAGAAAAACCTTTATAAAATAAAAGTAATACAACAAACAGAATAAATGTGATGGGTACAGTATCATGCAACAAACCAGATCTAGAATAATAAAATGCTAGAAAGAAAATAGAACCCTTAAATTTACATGGTTTAGACCTTTTGGTCCTACTTCATGACAAGAATACCACCCACACCACTTTATATTATTAATAAAATAAAAATAGAAGCTTAAAAATTGAAAACAAATAAGAAAAACAACAAGAATATAGGAAAACCCAAGAATACAAGAAAAATATAAGGAAACAAGAAGTAATAAATTAATCAGGAATAATCATAGGGACAAGAATAAAAAAAACAAGGAACCCTTTACCAAGTTCCAACCTCGCATTCTAAAAATCCCTCCAAGATATTTTACCACCATAATCATCCTTCTCAAAATTCACAAGCATTGAGATCTACACTAGAACCAGTTTCCTAGAGTCGACTGTGAGTATCGTCACCAATAGGACCATGAACAAGCCCTCACCTATGGTGTATCTCCTTCCCTTCTCTCAATCTCTCTCTCGACTTAAACCTTCTATGATCTATAGATTTTTTCTCTATCAACACAGGAGCACTTAAAAACAAAGAAACAAGTCCCTCTAACTCCAACTGCATCAGGACTTGTGGTCGATCAAGGGGTTTCATAAAGAAGAAGTTGCAACAAATCCCAAATGATTACCTCTGTGTAAGGGTTTTAAATGTAAAGATCACCCTATCTTGCTACATAAAGTTATTAACCAAATGTGTAAGGTTCACTCAACCATTGCATAAGGTTAGACTAATGCTATGTAAGGGTTGACACCCACTACATAAGGGTCATTTGATCGAAACCACAGCCGTGTAAGGGTACCATGGTCCAGATGTTAGGGAAATCCCACACCATTCCACTACCATGTAAAGGTATACCCAATCTCATGTAAAGGTTCCACTACCACTACCCACTTTAAGTAAGGGTCTACCCGCTACTACATAAGGGTAGACCAGCCCCCATGTAAAGGTAACCTTGCAACTCATTTCTTAAGTAAAGGTGCAAAACCACTTACATAATGGTTATCCAAGAAAAAAAATTAATTTAAGGGTAAAAAATAAGTCACATAAGGGTAATAACTACCTCATGTGAGGGTAAAAATACCTCATGTAAAGGTAACCTATCCTCATGAGGTTAAAATAAGACTTATGTAAAGGTAAACAAATCCATCCAAAATCCGCCAAACTAAATTCTAATCCAAATAAAACTAAAATAAATATTAAATAACATGTAATAGGTGATAATTCATGGTAAATAAATAAAAAAACATTTTAATTTGTAAAAATCCATGCCAAATTAAAAAATCTTGACAATTAAAAATAAAATGTAAAAACACATAGTTGATGTTCTTACAGGCTTATATTTTCCTAACTTGTTAGTTTTTTTTGGATAATTTTCACTAACAAGAAAACCATAAACTCAAACTTGATTAACCCACACTGACCAACCACCTAACAAGTACCACAGTGGAACATGTCAGCCTATACTAACACATCTAATACTAAAAATTGATAAAACATAATTAGAAACACAAAACAATATAAGCAACAAAATTAACCAAAACTCATACCTTAACTTACCTAAGCTTTCCACATCACATACTTACAACCATCTTCACAAATTACATTAGAGGTCTCGATCAAATATATTATTCCTACAAGACACTTAAAGAAATTAGAGCAGTACTCAATTCCTCAAACAAAATGAAACATGGAAAAATAGCTATTCTATGTATAAACAAATCAAAAGATAAATAGTTATAATTCAAGAAATAAAAAATGTAGAAAACACATAATAGGAAAACACAACAAGATAACAGGAGACAAGTCTCCTCTTGAGTCCAAACAACTCATAAAACTAACCCTAACCACACCCTATCTTCCAACTGCGGGCCCTAAAAATCATATACAGAGCCAATCCTAGGAATGCAGATAAAATACAACCTAGTGCTTCACCTACTCTATACTAAGTGATTCTAGGTAGAATTAGAGAACCTTGACACTATCAAAACCTAGGTATTCCACATTATTCTGGGTCATACTATCCCTAAATGTATCCTTAGGGAAATATCTCTTAATTTGGAAGTCTTTCCACACTAATAGAACTTAAAATTCCTAAACTGACTACCATCCTTCTTATATTTTATTTTACCTTTAGGTTAGACCCTTCACACTGAGCATACTTCACCTCACTTCCCTCCACCTTCAAACCATGAATTTGAAGATCCCAAAAAAAAGATAATTGATTTCATTTCCTTTAAATTGATGGAATCCATATAATACATAATAGAATCTCTAACCAAATTAAAAGATTCATTTAAGGAATTCAAAATAAACCATCCCAGTCCTCATTAGAAATATTTGTATCTGCATTAGCTAAGTCAATGTTCATCTTATTAAAACTATTTAAATGAGTTCTTACAGAGATGAACGGGGACCATTTTGAAATTATAAATATGCATTTTCTTTTGTAACCTTTATAAAATAGATCAATTCATGTAAAGATGCTTAATATTCAACCATATTGCACTGGAAAAAGTTTCATGGATCACTTCTCATAGAACCTCGCCACCTAGGATTAACAACAGCAGGGAATAATCTTTCTTTAAAATATCTAGGTCAATATCCTCAAAAGAGGTCAAGGCCTCTCCTACATTAAAAATAGTGGTGATCTTCCTCCTAGATCTTGTAAATGATACATAAATACTAATGTAGATAAGAAGATAAAACATTTTAACACTCCATAAATTTAAATCATTCTCTCTATCGAACTTATCAACCTCTAATATAGTCAAATTCATATTTATACTCAATAGACTTAGCTCTGATACCACATGTTATTATAGGGAAACCTTCAAGACACACAAATCTTCTAAGGAAAAAATATCACACATACCGACCCAAAAAAAGATCTGAGGTAAAATAAATACATTCATAAAAGAAAATAAATACAACAAACATAAGAAATGTGATAAGAACAATAGCATACAACAAACCAAAATGAGAATAATAAAATTCTAGAAATAAAAGAGAACATAGAAATTTACATGGTTAGGAACTTTTGGGAATACTCCATAACAAGAAAAATTTTCACTTCCCTTTATAATATTAACTAAATAAAGACAATAAATTATAAATAAAAAATCAAAGAAGGAAAACAACAAGATCATACTCAACCCAAAGGAACACCTGACAATAATTTCAAGCTAGAAGGAAACAATAAGCAACAAATTAAACAAGGATAATTTATAGGATCAAGAATTAAAATTAGGATGGAACCCTCTTACCAAGGTCCAGCCTCACCTACTGAAGATCCCTCCAAGATCTATCACCATTATAATTATCCTTATTAGAAATTTCAAGACTCAATACCTATACTATATCTAGTTTCCAAGAGTCTACTGTGAGTACTATTTCCAATAGGGACACTAACAAGCCCTCACCTCTGGTCTGTCTCCTTCCCTTCTATCGATCTCTCTCTTAGCTTCAAACTTCTCTGAGCTTTTCAAACTGTCTCTCTCAGAACAAGTAGAGAAATCAAGAGCATAAAACTAAAGAAACAAATCCCTCGAATAAACTCCAATAACATTAGGACACATGGTCGATCAAGGAGATTTGGGAAGAAGTCATTACAACAAATCATGAAAGGCTGCCTCCATGTTGGATGATCCACATAAAGGTCACCCTGGAACACTGCATAAAGGTATTAACCTGCTGTCTAAGGGTCACTCCACTACTGCATAAGGGTATACCAATGCTTTATAAGGGTTAGCACCCACTGTGCAAGGATCCTTCAGCAGAAACCACAGCTGCGTAAGGGTACTGTGGTCCACAGATAAGGGTAATCTCACACAATTCCACTACCATGTAAAGGTACACCCGATCTCACTAACAAACCCACAGGGCATCATTAATTCCCTACAGTGCTATGCAAAAATAAAATTTATAAAACATAGAAAATCCTAACTTAATGTGTAGTATCTAGTAATTCTGAGTGTTGAACCCACAGGGACAGAGCGTATGTATTAAATTAATTAGGAAATTGAAATTTCAATTTTTTAATTCATTTGGAAAAAAAATAATGGTAAAAAAGATTGGGTTATGAATCAATGGATGGGGACATGCTAGATTCGGTGATTTTCAGGTTCATGTGCTAGGGACTTATGTGAAAGTGAGTTTATTCATGTTTGGGGTCAGAATTGGGTCAACATGGATCCTTGATCTTGGTATCACGCCCTATTCTTATGATCTCACCTTTTGAATGGTCATCTACTTGGTCCAATCACAAAAATAGATGACCCAAAACCTTGTTTAAACATAACTGACATAGATTTCATAATGGTCATACGAAAACTAAGTTGATTAATTGATGAAATAAAAAGATAACTTTCAAAACGTAACAATGGTCATGAAATACGAAAATAAAGAGATTTTTAACTGAATAAAAAGCTTTCAGTAATCCAAAACATGAATAGAATGTTGAAAAATAATCCCTAAGCACAAATCCCCCTACAGATCACATCATTCGACACTAATGGACTACTCGCTCATGTTACGAGCAAGCATCTTGGGAACCCAAGGAAGAAAGGTGGCAAAGAACGGCCCTAAATATTAACTCCATCCGCTAGTGTCATTTTTTTCTTCTTCTCATCCCAGAGTCCCTAGAATAGAGTCTAAGGTTGGTATTTATATGATTTTTCTGTCAAAACCCTCATCCCGTCGCATTTTTTTCTACGCTTCACCCCCTACACGACGTGTACCTGGGGTACACAACGTGTACCTCAAATATTAATTTTCCTTAGGCATGTTGAATCCATGCAAATCTCATATGTTGGTTTGACTATCCTCGCATCATGTACTGATAGTACACGATGTGTACTTGAAGTTCACAGTGTGTTCTGTCATCATGACTTGTTCTCCATGGTTCTGTTTCACTTGAAATAGTTACAACATGTACTTGAAGTACACGATGTGTAATACATTTTTATTCAGTTTCCAACTCCTCTTCTCTCTCAAAAATCTGATGTCACGCTGTGAGCTTTGCTCACGGTGCAAAGGGTTGTTCAGCACATATTTCCTCTCTTTTCATTCCTTCTTTGCAAATTCATCATTTCCTGCCACAAAACATAAAACAAGTAAATACATTCTAAAAATGGGAAGATTTATCATTGAAATACACAAATTATTATACAAAAATACTCTAAAATATTTTCATGAAATAGACGTATCAATCACATAAAGGTATTTCTACCACTACCCACTTTATATAAGGGTCGGCATGCTACTACATAAGGGTAGCCCAACCCCCAAGTAAAGGTAACCTTGAAACTCGGAAATTATGTAAGGGTACAAAACCACTTACATAAGGGTTAACCAAGAAAAAAAAGTCACATCAGGGTAATAACCCACTCATGTAAGGGTAACAGCTACCTCATGTAAGGTTAAACACACCCCACATAAAGGTAACATACCCTCATGTAAGAGAAAAATAAACCATACATAAAGTTAAACAAATCAATCCATATTCTATGAAACTAAATTATTACCCTAATAAAACTAAAATAAAGGGTAAAATAACATGTAATAAGAGATTATTCATGTCATCAACAAATCAAAAACAAAAAAAAAGTAATTTGTACAATAAAACAAGCCAAATTAACAGTTTTTTAGGGATAAAGTTATCAAAATACACATCCTCTCATGAAAAAACAAAACCCTTCCATTGGTGATCCCATGAAAACTTTTGTACAACAAATGATCCTTTGAATAATGTCTCATTCTCACACAGATCCCACGCACATGAATCCCGCACACACAAATCCCATTAATAGCAATTCATTGTCTTTATATTTTGTGTCAAATTCAATCAAATACTCCTAGAATCAGTCATGGTCTTATAATTTTTTTTTTGTCCTCTCATTGAGTATCACACATATTTTTAAACTCTTCTATTAAGATTTTTAATATATAAAAAACTGTATGAATGTCTATTTTCATAGTTGAATTTGTAGTGTTAATAATTTTTTCAGATGTTTGAGTATTGTTAATGTGTAAATATGAAATAATAAATGAGATAACGTTTTATATTTTCTATTTTTTTAGGTTGATGGATAAATTTTGATGGCCATAGAAAGTGATAGTGAAGTAGATTACTCTAAATCCCTGGTTCATGTGATGTACTGCAACTAGATCGTATGAGACGATATAGGCACATCACAAGGCTAAATATGAAATATTGTTCCACTATCTTGGTCATATAATACGGTATGATATAGTTCTAATAATAATGTTTCAAATCATATTGTATAAGTACAGTAACATCCTATGATTCAAGTGAAAACATTACATTAATTGTTAATATTTATTAGATCTTCCACATGAACTATAATTTATTACAATCATTTCATAAATATGAACTGTATGAGAGAAGAATCACAGTGGAGGGGTTATAATTGTTATGACCACAAGGAATTAACTCATATGTTCATAACATATGAGTTAATATATGTAGGATGAATTAGGTTTATATAAGGAGGCAGTCCTATTGAGGATGGGTGTGTGATAAAAATTTCTATGTTTTTTTTGTTGTTGTTTCTCTACCTTTCCCAAATCTCATATCTTCTCCTTCCTATATCATTGAGAAATCATCATGTCATGGAAGGTAGGATATTCTCACTCGTACGAAAAGAGATTCCATTTCAACTCATAGATGCATCATAGAGGAGGGAATTCTTCGAATTTCTATAAGAGATTGTCATCAAGCTCATACAATTGGAGATAGTTGCAGAGAATCATCTGTGTAATGTGAATACATAGTGTTATTCTTTTTTGTATAACATGGTTTTGAATTATTTCATGGTAGATCTTGGGAGTGAATTTCTAATTGCTTTGATTGCGTTAATTCAGCATTAATTATCCCAAAAACCCCCATAAATGGTATCAGAGTAATTTTTATTATGTGATTCTCAAATTGTGTTTAAAAATGAAGATATTTGATATCATTTTTTATATCGTATTGGAATATGTAAGATATGGCTAATAATTTGTTTTATAGTTTTTTGTTCATGTCATATGATATTGGATATCGTAGACCATGACACTGTTCAAATCTTTGGTTTTTTATGTATCATAGTGTATGATATGGATCAGTTGTATCATACTATGACACCGAATAAATGTCACAAAATAGAGCATTGTATTTCTTTAATCGGTGTTGATTCTAATTTTTAATATGATTACTAGGTGTTGGACTCCCACATGGCAGCTTATTATAAGTCACAATTGCCATACGCTTATTTTATATCATGTGAGTTACCGAGAACATTGTTTATATTATGTAGGGGGTATTGTAGGTTGTGACTTCCTAGAACACCATGTTAATCCTATACATCTACCATGACGTAACTTTAAACCATAATGTAAACCATGTGCCACAAGTTAAGAGTGCACATGTCAACGATGTGCGTGATTAATCATATGTGGCCGCTTATCATAGCCTACGATCATTGCACAATGATGTTAATCCTACACTGACTATTAGAATAAAGTTAATACCACACAGACTTACACTATGTGAGTTAATCCTAAGTAGGGTTACACCATACGAGATTGATTCTACATAGAAGCCATGTAGTAATATCTAATTGCTTTACGTTCTATATAAGTCTTACACAAGGCTTCCCAATACTGTTATATCATACATAACCCGGTTATTGATCATATAATGTAATTGATAGCGGGAACATCATGTGTTGTGGCTCACTAGTTGCCAATAACGGCATGGTAGATATCGTTAAATACAATTAAGAATATTTTTTCCCTTGAATTTTAATTATGAATTGAATAAAATAATTTATATTTTTTTATAAATTATAGATAAGATATTTTAGGATATTTATTTAACTTATAAAGGTTTTTATAAATTAATTGATTATAAATAGTTTAAAATTAATTAAGAAATTTCTATGAAACATTTTTAAATAAATATTCCTAAATATTAGTTGTTAATATTAAAAATCCCTTTTTGAAATTATATGGCATGATTTATAATTTGGATATAAAATGTTTATATGCAAATTATAAGTTTAATTTATAAAATTTTTATAAATTAAAAATAAATAATCCATAATTATAAAATTATTTATATTAAAAATTATAAATTAATAAAAATTAATTAATTTGAATTGTTCAAATTAATGGTTTTATTTGAGAAATTATTTAAACCATATCAAAGGGTGTTTTGATAATTTATTTAATCAATATTAAAATAATATAAAATATGTGGTGTCTAGATTATATAAATTATTTACATAATATATTTGGAATATAAAATGTTCATTTTTCATTTAATATTATATATTTAATTTAATTGACATATAATGGATAATAAAAAAGAGTTCATACTGAGAATAATTGT
This sequence comes from Viscum album, assembly GCA_963277665.1. Lineage (NCBI taxonomy): Eukaryota > Viridiplantae > Streptophyta > Magnoliopsida > Santalales > Viscaceae > Viscum > Viscum album. Next base: position 1,495,267,175 of record OY728155.1, on the reverse strand, counting down.
AAAATGTTTATATTTATTTAAATTATTGAATGTCCATAATATATGGTTAAATTATAAAGTGTTCATAATGTTTATTTATGAATTTTTCATTGATAGTGCATCTCGTGTTTAAATATATGAATTGTTCATTTCTTTAATTATTCCATTATTTATTTTTCATGAATATAATTGTTATATTATGAATGAGTGTATGCTTTAGTTTTCATTTTTAAACTACTTATAAGTAACCATTCTTGCATATAAGGAGTTACATGTTAGTTATGATAATTGATTTAGATTATTTATACCTTGAATTTTGCTTGTATTGAGTTATGAGATTGAATTAAGTATTTAATTGTGGTTTATACATATTATGTGTCAGAATTTTGATGGAATTAAAATCTAACTTGTGTGAAGTATCCCTAGGAAGAGGTATTTTGGGTTGGACTTCTCACTGGCTTGGAGGTTTATACGTTTTCTAGAAAAGTGATAATTGGTTATATGTCACTCTAAGCATACTCTAATAATAATTATTGATTTTATATGATTGTAAAATTTTATATGAAAGGGTTTAATGTACCCAATTCATGGAATGCAATTGGATATGTGTGAAAATAGTTGGCTTTTAATTCGGGTTAGTAAAAAGAGCTATGAGTTGTGTAAAGAGTTATCAATATGGTTTGAACACATTGATTTAGTGGAAGGAATATAATTTCAAAAATAAATCATTAGATGTATTCATACATGTAAAGGGAGTAACATGAGATAAGATTACGAGATTAAACCCACATTAAAAATACTAAGTGTTAGATTTCTTCCAAAGCAAACACATGCCAATACCTTGATCCTTCAACTCGGTAGGTTCTACCAAAGCATGGTGCCCATAGATTATCATATTTGAGGAATAGTGGAAATGGATAACCCTAAAATTTTAGTAACCAAACCCCCCTAGGATCTTTGGGATACACTTAGCTGGGAAACCTTTAGGAAGGATACTAGAGGAATGGTGTTGAGTTTATCCAAATTATGGATTGGACAAAGAGTTACACTATCAACCATCCAATAGTCATATATGATATGATTGGGATGATGCCCTACCTAAATAACTAATTTGTGAGAGAAAAATCAAAATAGACTCCTTTATTAGTGACAAATGGATCTTGTACCACTAATGGATATGATGAGTTTAAGAGGGGTCATCATTTTAGTGGGAGTAAGTTTTATAAAAGTTCTTATTAAATGAATGTAAAACATGATACTCATTTGATATAAGTTTTTTTTATAGATAAATAGTAACATCATCATTAAACTTAACTTTGAGATAAAACTTACCAAGATGAGAAGCTTAATGTAAGAAACTTATTAGACTAGTGCAAAACTTAAGAAAAGTTCTAAGTAAGAGAAATTATATGCATTAGAACATCACCTTATTGAATAAATAAACTATTGAAGTTGTTGAATAGGTGAATATATATGCTTATAAGAAGCATAGAATGACCCACTCAAGGTTTCCTTAAGGATTTTTTGGGTTTTGTAATTCATTTTGTAAACATTTTTTAAATTTTTTTGACAATGTGAATGAGTTCAAGAAAATTTTACCTAATATTATCAAAGTATGTTGGATAGATGAACTGGGAATATGATTTCCTGGTTTTGGTGATGTGATAACAATACAAGTGGGTAAAAGTTCAAACTATAAGAATGAAAATTAGTGGTAAAATATAATAATGTTACTTAGAGTATCAATTCATGGTCATTGAAACATAAATGTGTTATCAAGAAGGAGGAGTAACAATTCCATATGATATGATGGTTTTGATACACCAAGTTTATGATCTATTAGATTCTATAATAAACCTGAGAAGAATATTGGAATAAAAATATTTTATCTACGATAAAGGAGTTTATCTGCGAAATTTTTTATATGATCTCACCACTATTAATGGCATATTTTAAGAATAAAATCTAATTATTAGGAATTTAAAATACCATATAAGATATAGATGCATTAGTTTATTTGTTAAATATTATTACTAATATGAAATAAGCATTATTCCCTAACATAAAATAGTTTGTGCATCTTAGCAAGATGTTATGAAGAGAATATAGTGTCTAAGAGACTAGTGGGAGTATGTCACTACTACAAAATTGTCCTTTAACAGCACTAAAAATAGATTTTATCAATGCTAGAGAAGCACTGACTATCAAAGCGAGATTAAAATCCCTAGTCTTTTATCAGTGATAAAAAGAGTTCTGATAAAGGGGTATGTTGTAGTGTATTGTAACAGAATGCCGCAGCATCAAAAAACACCATAAAATCATTAAAATTAAGTACCAATATTGAATTTAAATGAAATAAAATTTACAACACAAATAAAAGAAAAAAACACTATATTATAGACATTTCAAACATTGGTTTATACAATTACATAAGTAAAAATTATTATATCCATTCAAAAACATCATTATTTCTTTGTCTTTTGATCCTAACACATTATCTAGCAAAAAAACATGTATAAGAAAAAAATTATTATGTTATAAATAATATAAATAAACTAAACTTTAAGTCATACTAGGAACATTGTGTATCGGATTGAGTTGTGGTTGATTCTTGCACGTCACACCTTTTCTTTTTCATCCTTAAGCATTATCTCTGAGAAAAATAACTAAATAAGTATAAGATAAAAAATGATAAGGAAATTAATTAAGTCATAGTAGATAGAATTGGGATAAAACAATCTAGGCTCGTTTTCTCGGTTTTGGCGATGTGATGCTCATTTTAAACTAAAATGACATTTATATATTGAAAGGATGCACTTTAAGTCATACTGGTCATACCATGAATCAGATTGAGGTGTGATGGATTCCTACATGCCTCAAATGACTTATTAATAATTTTATTAAAGTATCAAAAAATATGAATGTGTTTGCTCAATTTTGAGTACGTCACTTGTCTTTTTTACTAAAATGTCATTTTAAACTCGAAACATGAAATTTGACTCATAATGGTCACATTTTATATCGGTTTTATGTAATACTAATTCTTATATACCACAAATGACTTATGAACTGTTGTCCTAAATTATCAAGAGAAACTGAGTGTGTTTGCTCAGTTTTCAGTGAGTGACACTTTTTGAACTAAAATGTCAATTTTAAATTGATAACAGATACATTGAGTCATACCAGACACATAGTGTATCGGATTGAGGAATGATTTATTCCTACATATCAACAATGACTTATGGATCATTTTACTAAATTATCAAAACAATAAAATGTGTTTTCTCAGTTTTGAGTAGGTGAGAAGTCCTTTTTACTAAAATTGATATCAATTTTAAATAAAAAAACACACTTGGAGTCATACCGGTCACACCGTGTGTCGGATTAAAGTTTTTATGATTCATACACATCTAAAATAAATTATTTATCATTTTCCTAAAGTATCAAAACAATATGAATGTGTTTTCTCAGTTTTGACTGTATCACTGGTCTTTTTACTAAAATGTCGTTTTAAACTAGAAACATGAACTTTTACTCATGTTGGACACATCGTGTGTTGGTTTTATGTGATACAAATTCCTACACATCACAAAATACTTATGAATCATTTTCCAAAATGATCAAGAAAATCTGAGTGTGTTTGATCGATTTTCAGTGAGTGATACTTTTTGAACTAAAATATTGATTTTAAACTGATAACGGACACATTGAATCATAACTGGAACATAATATATAGGATTGAGTTTTGGTTAATTCCTACACATCACAAATGACTTATAGATCATTTTCATAAAGTATCAAAACAATATGAATGTTTTTTCTCAGTTTTGAGTAGTTCAGTTGTCCTTTTTACTAAAATTGATGCCAGTTTTAAATAAAAAGACCCACACAGAGTCATACCAGTCACATCATGAATTGGATTGAGGTTTGGATGATTCCTATATGTCTCAAATGACTTATGGGTGATTTTCCCTAAGTATTAAAACAATCTGAATATGTTTGTTTGGTTTTGAGTATGTCACTTGTCTTTTTTACTAAAATGTTATTTTAAACTAGAAACACGCACTTTGAATCATACCGATCACATAATGTATCGGTTTGATGTGAGACTAATTCTTACACATCACAAAATACTTATGAATATATTTCCAAAATTATCAATAAAATACAATCATGTTTTCTTAGTTTTTAGTGAGTGACACTTTTTGAACTAAACTATCGATTTTAAACTGATAACAGACACATTGAGTCATACGAGGCACATTGTGTATCATATTATGGTGTGGAAGATTCCTACATGTCAAAAATGACTTATGGATCATTACACTAAAGTATAAAAATAATAAAAATGTTTTTTATCAGTTTTGAGTAGGTCATTTTCCTTTTTACTAAAATTGATGTTAATTTTAAATAAAAAGATGCACTTGGAGTCATATCAGTCACATAGTGTGTCAGATTAAGGTGTGGTTGATTCCTACACATCCCAAATAACTTATTTATTATTTTCTTAAAGTATAAAAACAATAAAAATGTGTTTTCTCGGTTTTAAGTATGTCAATTTTCTTTTTTACTAAAATTTCATTTTAAATTGGAAACATGTACTTTGACTCATACAGATCACATCGTGTATCCGTTTGATGTGATACTGATTCCCTCCTTTCACAGACTATTTATGAATAGATGTCATAAATTATCAATAAAATCCAAGTTTTTTTCCTTGGTTTTCAATTAGAGACACTTTTTGAACTAAAATGTCGATTTTAAACTGATAACGGACACTTTGAGTCATACCAGGCACATTGTGTATCGGATTGAGGTGCAGCTAATTATTATGCATAAAAATGACTTATGGATTATTATTTTTAAAGTATCAAAATAATTGGAATACGTTTGCTTGGTTTTGAGTATGTCGGTTGTCTTTTTTACAAAAATTAATGTCAATTTTAAATAAAAAGAAGCACTTGGAGTCATATCGATTACACCATGTATCAGATTGAGGTGCAGCTAATTCCTATACATCCCAAAGTCTCAAAAAATCATAACCTCCAGTGTTACCATAATTTCCATTTCCTTTCTTTATCAAACTTCCAAAACTACATATTGAATCGATGTTCTTAGCTGAAAAACCTTTCTTATTATTAAAATCCAAAAGAGCAATGGAAGCTCATGTTCCCATTATATCATGAGAAGTCACGACAATGGGCACATGATCTTCCTCTAGTATTTTGTATTTCAACAAAGAGAAAGGTTTTTCAGTTAAGAAAATTGACTCAATATTTAGTGTTGGTAGTTCGACAAAGAAAGACAATGGAAATGGAAATAGTGGTAACATTGGTATAAGGAAACATTTTATCTCTTTTGTGGCATGTTGTATATAGTTGAAAGAAAAATATCACTTCAAAAAATATATGTGAAAAAACTAAATAATTATTAGATAAAAAATATAGGGAAATTAACTTAAAAATAGTAGATAAAATGATGATACAATTAATTAAATAAGTAGTAGAAATTCACCTTTTCATGATGGTTTTATGCATTCTTGATGCATTTACTTGTTGTCATTATCTTATTTTCAGGCTCAAAGTCCACTCCCTCATGAGCATGAGTAGCTTTGAACAAACTATGCCAACTTGAACAAAAAAATACACCTGTATAAGAAAACAATTACTATACGAGTAATACTAAAAAGAAATAAATTAAACATAAATATGAAACAATACATTAATTATATGGAAAATGATTTTACTGTGGTAATGTCAATATTAACTTTTTGATTGAACATTTTAGGGAACTTGGAGGAAAGTGATAAATTTTAACACTGCAGAGGATAAAAGGTTTTTAGGAAGAAGACGTTTGTGGAAGTTTTGGTGCAGAAAGGCATAAAAGATGGACAGACCACCCTAACTCTAATAAATGAATCCACCAATATAAGAAAACAATTATTATATGGGTAATATTAAAAATAAATAAATTAAACATAAATATGAAGCAATAGATTAATTCTACGGATAATGATTTTACTGTGAAAATATCAAGATTACCTTTGTGATTGAGAAGAGGTAGTGTCATTGCTCTTCCTACAAAGGTAATGGAGGGAACTTGAAAGAAAGCGATAAATGAAACACTATAGGGGTGAAAGGGTTTTAGGGGATAAGATGTATATAGAAGTGTTTTTGTAGAAAGGCATGAAATATGGGTAGAAATTTTCTAAAATAAATGAACTTTGTAAGAAATAATGAAAATTAAATCAACGTTTCATTATATACTTTTTTGATAAGATAGATAAAATATATTATAAAATTACCTTTACATCTTCCCAAAGGGTTTTCTTCATTATAGTTTGTTCTTCTGAGGGATTGGTAACATCGTCATGTACAGAATACATTTTTTATATGAGTAGTCAAACATTTAATTTAGATTAGTTAATGTAGTAGAGTACATATAATATTATGAGGAAAAACATAGTATATTAAAAAACATTTTTACCTTCTCATTGAACTCTCTTTATTTTTTAAGGTTTTAAGGATTTAGTTCCTCTATCAATAATTCAAATCCCCTCTTTGTGGTCCCATATAATGTATAAGAAATTTTCTACATTGGGACAGACATGAACTGATTGTGATCTCCCAATTAAAGGGCCATACTTGATTAAATTTTCATCTAACACGATATTTTTTTAGTCGCCAGTAGGAAAATCAATCAATTATTGTTTGGTGGATCTGAGACATAAAATACTTTCACTACTTGTGATGCCATTATGAACGACTCATATTTTCCCCTTCCATACTGAAATTCACCTTCATGAAGCCCATTTCATAAAATTTCACTGTACTCATATTGTCAACCCATTTTTAATAGAAAATAGGCACTTGAAATGTTGTATATTCCAACTCATATATCTATTTGACAATGCCAAAATATGACATATTTTCATAAATTGGATTTATATCCTTGGAACCAGATATGTGCATCGCTTCCACCATAAGAGTAACACCATATTTTTTCATCGTACTACATTCATCATGTTCTTTTTTATAGAACGTATAACCATTGATTACAAAACCAGTTTAAGATATAACATTTTCATTCAGTCCCTTGACAAGCCATTGACTTCATTCAATAAATGAATTCAGATTTTTTGATAAATCCTTATAAATTTGATCTCATAACCATCTTATAAACTGTTGATTATGTGTATTTGATATCCATCCTCTTCACCTCATCTCCCGAACATTTATCATTTCATTTTTTGTTTGACATACATCCTCTATCTCTTGTAGACATGCACCTATGTTGCTTGAAAAACTCTAAGCAGTAGTCATTCATGGGATGACTAATGCTCAGAGTAGTACAAGAAACATAAAATAGATAGTGTTTTTAAATTAAATTGTTTGATTTTGATTAAATGGATTTTAATTGTTTTTTTGGAAAAACATAATTCCATTGAATTGGGGTTTTTTTAAAATGGTTTTTCCATGAAATTGGAAAACCCACAATTCCATTGAATTTGAGCGTATTTATAGAAATTTGTGAGATTTAAATTTTTTTAATTTAAATTATGGATTTTATAGAAGTTGTTTCAATTAAATTGTTGAATTTAATTGTGGAAAATTTATTTGATGTAAAATTGTAAAAAAAACCTAATTCCCTTGAATTAGGGGTTTGTTATGAAAATGATGGACTTTTTTTGAAATTTAAATTTTTGAATTTAATTTGGAAAGGTGGATTGTGAAATTGCATGAATTTTTTTCAAATAATTATTTGTGAAAATTGATTAAAATGGTTTTTGATATAAACCTTAGGGTTTTATCTTAGTGAAAAGGCATGTTTTGATTAAAAACCTATAATTTTTTTAAAGGGAAAATGGCATATTTAAAATGGAGAATGAGATTTAATTGTATTTTAAGCAATATTAAAATAAATTTTCCATTTTTGTTTTTTACTTGAGAACATGTAAGCCTTAGGTAGTTAGTGAGTTATTTGGATTACACTTTACAATTTACAATGTTCTAAAACATCATATTAGCACATCTCATTCCTTAGGCAATGGTGATGAGTCCTCTTTGGCCTTAGTCCCCAAAGGGGTGTTTGTACAAGTTTTCTGTTTCATAGTGTTGGGTCCCTATAGCCTGGAACTATCATACCTTATTAGGTGTATGACCATGTTTCTCACTTTTTTGTATTTCAATTAATATATTTCATTACTGTAAATGGATCTAAATGCCTTGTGAATTTATATAAATTGTTTTATATAAAAGTGTTTATTTCAACCATTTGTGAAAATTTTCATTTGTGTAAAGTAGCCTTTGATGAAAGTAAATTCCATATTTTGAAATGTATTTCAATATTTTGAAATGTGAAGTATAAATTTCTAAAGTATTTCTATCTTTTGAATTGTAAATCATGATTTTTTTAAATATGATTCATAAATTCCAAATCTGTTTATTTGAAAATTGAAAGTAATTTCTTAGTTAATTTCATATTGGAATATATTATGGAATATTTTGGTGAAATCCTACTAGGATTTGGCTCACACACTACATGTATCTTTTGGTGTTTGTCGATTATCTCCTTCCAAGTTTAAGCATGGGAAAAGGATCACTTGGAGGTGGTTTTAGCTATTGAATCATGGACTTGGTGAGTTGTATCTGAGTTGGGACTTGGGAAGTTTGCCTATTTCTTGGTAATTGGTTGTAGTATTTGGGCTTGTTTATGGCTGTTTGACTTCTGGTACATTACTCCTAGTGGAATTTCTTTAGATATTTACTTCCACATTGTTAGTGGAAAATCATTCCCACTTTCATTTTTTATGATGCCAGGTATTAGTCACCGACCAATGGGGAATGGGAATTGCCTATGGGATATGTTATATTCATCTTGGTTATCGGGTTATCAGGGTACTTGGGTTGGTTCATGAAAAAGGAATCGGTAAGTGGTGTAAGAAAAATTTAGTTCCAAAGGAAAAGAGAAGATTCCCCATGAAGATCTAAAAATTTATGAGAGGTTGTCAGCAAAAGACAACTCTTGTGTTAAATAAGTACTTTGTGTGAGGTGAAACATGGATGGACACACTCCTAAAGTTTTTTATACAATAATTATTGCACTAAAAGAGTTCTTAAACAAGATAAAATTTTCACCATAAGATACAAGTTCCTTAAAATCACTTTAGAAGAGAAATTTCACTCATAAAGAAATTGAATATGTGATAAGATCCATAATGCCAACAAAAAAATAAGAATTAAATTTCAAATTTAGAGGTATGAATAATGGAGGAAATAAAGAAACTAGATTTATAAGATCATCTCAACCTTATTGTTCACACTGAGAAGCAAGGAAGATCCACCTTATTCTCCTAACCATTATGAACTGTATACATGCTTATTATAGAGGTAATTAAAGGTGAAGAATGATCATATAGGGAGAACATGAGTAAGTGGATAATTTTTCAATATTAGAAAACATTCTATAAAGAAGTTTCCATCCTAGAATGATTTCTAAGTTGATACATTGAAAAATATTATGAGAGGATTATCTTTGAATAATTAGAAGTGGTTTTTGTCAACACATGATAGAAAAGTAAAGAATATTTCATCTCGGTCTGATATTACATTTAGAATTCGAAAAGAATATTTTGAAGAAAATTATCCTTGGTGGAGTTTTGGAAATTTTAAAATCTATAAAACCACATGTTAAAGATCCATTTTGGTTCATTATAAACTTATAGATCCTGAATCATATATATTGAAGAGACTCTTCATTGTGTAGATTTTGAGAAATATATCCTTAAATGGGTCATGGAAAAAAAGGAATCTCTTTCTTAATCTCTCATCCTTGGTTACTAAAAATAAAAATCTTAATACAAAGGGGTAGAAATTGAATTAATAAATGACATAAGAAAATTGTAAAATTGAAGGTGTACCAAGGATTCTGATCTTATTTTTTTTACTTGAATGTTATTAACTCGTTTATTAAATTAAGTGCATGAGCTTCATGTTGATTTATCTTATAACTATTTTAGATCTCAATTGGTATCTTCATCCTAGAATAAAAGTTGAAAACCCTTTAAGACAAGATTGTGAGTTCTCATTTCATGTGGTTTAATATTAATTGGTAAAGGATATATTTTTTTTCTAAATCAAATCCTCTTGTTTTCTACAACAAGCATGGATCATGTAGACATAGAGTGAGATGGTTGATGGAACATTTCTTAAGAATGAATTGAAACTCTTTTCTTAAAAATATTGTATATATTTTCAATAACGGAGAGAGAGAAGTGAAATGAAATATTGTAAGTTTAGAAAAGAAAGGGGTAGAATAATTCACATATTAACATATTCTTTATTGATGGTATTGAAAAAAATACAAAGACGGATATTTAAGAGTCCACTTTGTATGTGTTGTATTTTTTTCAATGGTTTTCAATGATTTTAAAATAAGTAGAAGGATTTCATTTATTTCAATATGTTTAAGAGATTATAGAGGATAAGCTTCTTGGAAGTTTGGTCATAGTATCCAAGCCTGTTAATGAAGAAGATGTTTTTGAAGAAGAGTAGAAGGAAGAGAAGAAGTTCCCAAGTCTTGTTATCTTGGAAGAAGTTAAATGATATTCTTACCTTTGGAAGATTTGGAATATATTCATTACATGAAGGGAAAATATTTTTTGAATATTTGGCTTAATTTATGATGATTGGTGAGGTGGTATTAATGTCTATAACATGTTCCTTGATGGTGGGAGAATAAAACTTGTTAAAAATATTATAAAGTTTCCTTATATAGTTTTTGGATAGAATGTTCTATACAGATATGATCAGATGAAGTCTACGGGAAAAAACATTGTCTGACAGTGTTTATGGGGACATCAGACTGATGTTAATGGACTAATTCGATCATATTAAATGTCGAACCAAATGTTTGGTTGATTAAATTTATAGTTACATTAGATAAAGAATGATTGGAAAAAATATATCAATTGATTCTTGGTGGTTTATTCATCATTCATTAAAAATCATAATGTCTTATGGCTATGATTCAAAATAAATCTAGGAAGAAAAAAACCTTTAAGAAATGGAGGAAAATAAAGCGATAATTTATTATTCTTCAAAGTTCAAAAAATCATTTTTATATAAATATATTCACTATTATAACTAAATTTAGTATAAGGAAGAAGTTGGTGGAACTTGGTGAAACTACGGTTCCTAGACAAAGGGAAGTAGTGTAGAAGTTGTGGATGAATACAAAGTCTACCAGATAGACTTGTACAAAGTTTAAGATGTGAAGTAGTGAATTTTTAAACCAAGTCTATTGGATAGACATTTTCAAGTGAGTTTATTTAATATAAGTTTCCAATTGAAAAGAACCAGACATATGTTTTTAAATCATTGATAGAATCCATTGAACAAAGTCTTTTGGAAGATTAAACAGAGGTTTTCTAATAAATTCATTTGATATAGGAAACATGTGAAGATCGTTAGACAAAGAAGTTGTTTTCAAAGATCCAAATGAAAAATAAGTTTGAAGAAGCATTAGATAGAGGTTTATGAAAATATCCATGAGATAGTGGTTTTCAAGTGGTTCCATCAGACATAAGTCTCTAATCTATTTTATCAAACATAATGTTACAAAAAAAATATACATAGTATTAAAAAGTCATCAGATGGAGTTTTACAAAGTCATTATATATAAGAAGCATAGAATAAATCAAAGTGATCTGGATATAAAGAATATGAAAATCTTACTAGATGTACAATTATAAATATTATTGGATGGAGGGAAAATAGATGAGGAATAACCTTATGAGGTCACCAGATAAATAAGTTCCTATGAAGAAGTTCCAAATAAAAGTTCAAATAGCTTTAAAAAGTTTTTGTAAACTTATTCAATGTAATGATTCCAAGTTATATGTTCTATGTTTTAATAAGAAAGAAGGAAAGATCATGATTCTAGCTTAGGTTTCAGGATTTTTGAAGAGATCATTAGCACCATAATATACTGAAGTCCCTATGAATATTGTTGACTCCTACCTATATGTAAATTTGAAGGTGGTCAAATGAAGAAATATTTGAGTGGGATTTCAAGTTTAGATCATGAAGTTAAAATTTAAAGTTTACACTTATCCCAAATTTTTTAGAGAATTGTTTCATATATAAAGGGGGAAAGTCTGTTCTAGCCATGAAACTTGAGAGTAATTTTATTTTGGGTAGACGTATCATACAAAGAGGTTCTGGATGGTGAAGTACTAGACATAGAGGTACTAGATGGAGTAGAAGGTTTTGGATAGAGTGGAAACACCATATGGAGTAGTAAAGCTTCAGGTGAAGAAGTGAAGGCATTGGGAGAAGAAGAAAGGATCAAACAAACTGATATTGAACTAACTGGAATATTATGAACAAAATTGGATAAACATTACCAAATTAACAATATTAGATGAAGAATTTTCCAGATGAATAGGTTCTGGATGGAAGTGAAGAAGAATAGGTAAAGAATAAATCTTAAAACTAGTGCAATAAACATTGTGTTCAAGTTAATAATGTAAAGAGGAAGAATGTTGTCTAAATAACTTTTCATACAAACAAGAAGGATTTTTTCTTTCACACTTCTATGAAATTAAAAATATTAAAAGAAGGATGAGAAGTATAAATCATCACTGTGGCATTCAATAAAGTCTCAACTAGTGTAAGCCATTTATGGTGTTATAAAGTGACTGAATAAGTTGAATACTATCTACACAGGTAGTATAAAGACCCAGTAAGGCACTATAGTTAGATTGGTCTTTCAAAAGTCCATGGAATCAGGATTATTTTATATCCCCCTCCTAAAGTGCAGATAACCACACTTGGGCATTGGATTATTTCCAATCCAAAACACTATATTTTGAATCTCATTATAGTAGAGAATTTGTATACTAGTCAGCACCATACATATCACGGACTAGCTACACTTACTAAGTAGTGGACCTTGAAAAAACATCATGTGCTTTCCTTTACATTATTTTATATAATTGAATATAAAAATAATGAGAGAATGGGGAAACCAAGATCCTAACAGGTCTAATAGGTAAAGGGTAAAAAGTATTATTTGGTTGAAAATTTTCTCAACACTGATCCCCCCCCCTCAGTGTTGATCATATCCTAAAGTGGTCCTTACAGAATGTTTAGACTTAGAGAATTTCAAAGTTAATAAATAAAAGATCATTCCAGTAAAAGTGAATGTCACTTAATATCCTAAATGAGTTTAGATTTTTTTTAGAAAAGTGTTATATATTCATTCCAAAAAAAATTCATGGAAAAAATTTAATAGAAAAATTATTAAGTATGATAATTATGATAAACTTAGGAAGAAAACTTATTAGATAATATAAGTTATTAACATCATAAAATTTGATGTTTTAGAGTTAAGGCGTTTGAATATGTTCAAGGATTTGAACATTAGGAATATTATTCCTAAGCCCCACCCTTTTCTAAATTATGTTTCTACATATATTTTACTCACTAAAGAGTATAGTGGTAGGGGTTTATCATATGGACACATAGATATGTAAAAATAATTACATAGAGATATAATGAGTTTAATAAACCCCCCAAAACTGTAGCAAACATAAATATAATCTAATAGACTATCATGTGTTATATTTTAGATAGGTTCTTATGTTTAGTTTTCTAAAATTATTGGAGGAGTTTAAAAATGTAAATGTATCATTTTATACTAAAAGGAAATATCCACTTTATTATTCCTTCACATTAGTTGTGTGTGTGTGTCTATATATATATCATGAAGTGAATTGATAATTAACCTACCAAAGTACTAATATAAGTTATCCTTGACCAATTTTCTTCATTGAGTATTATAGGTTATGATGAAATGTTCAGGTTTTCATGAGTGTATTCTTGTATTAGGATACAAAATATGCTCGTGAGGCACAAAACATGTTTTGTGCACTGGATGACCGATGAATTATAACACATGGAGAGTCATACACTATATCTTTGGTATACAAAGGTTTTATTTTTCATATTTTTATTTTTCTATAATTGATGTTGGGAAGATACCTAGAATGATAATATTCATACTTTATACATTTCTTACACAATCCTTGAGGCTTATCTCATCAGGGGTGGTTGGGTATGTTGTCGATCACGTCATCGATTAAAGTTTAACCAATATGAGATTTGTCCTCCCATATAATGATTTTAACATATAGGACCTCAAATAAGATATATTTATGAAGTTTAAAATTATAACTAGATGGTATATATGATGTACTTATCTTGGGTGAGTGGCATGTGATGCACTCATCCAAAAAGGTGAATTACATGTGATGTATTCATCGAGTTGATCAGTGTATACTTAGAGAATCGAGGACATATGAGTAGCTATGCGAGACTACATACTCCATGTATCATGGTTACTAAATTTATTGGACAAAAGGATCATATGAAAATGTATACTTATATATGATGTATCTTGTGGGAATAGGTATAGAGATACATTTTTTTGATGGAGATCACACTGGTTCCATTTGTAGCTTGATTAACATTGATGCTTTCCTAGAGGCCACTCTTTTATTTCATTTATGAATTTAAGAATTGATATTTGTTATTAAGTCTAAAAAATCTAGTGGGGTTGCACTTTGTGGTTGACTAAATAGGGAATAAATTTTACTTAAATAGGTTCTCTAAAAATATTTTTGATTTAACCCAAAAAGGATTTTTGGATGGGTATTAACAAGATATTACATATGATGTGATACACATTGAAATTGATGACATATTTCCATTTTTTTAAAGATACCCCAAAGGTATTTTGGATATGGTTTCACAAGCTATTTTATATGATGCAATATAAAGTAAAATAACACTAAGTCAATGAGACTTTAGTGTAAGTGAGTGATTGAAGAAGATTCTCCATATAAGATGATACATGCATATCAAAAAGAGAAATATAGAATATTTCTCCACTAACTTAACTATATTTTACTATATGATATATTAATAATAATAATGCTACAAATCATATTTTATGATTTCACTAACCTCCTATGATTCAAGTGTAAACCTTATGTTACTTGTTAACATTCGTTAGATCTTCCACGTGGCCTATTGTTTACTACATAATTTTATAAATATAAAACGCATGGGAGAAGTATCATAGTAATGCGGTTATAAGAATTGTGGCCACAATGAATTAACTCATATGTTATGAACATATGGTTTAATTCATGTGGTATGGAAAATGGATATATAAGTAGGCATTTATATTGAGGATGGGCATACAATTCTCCTTTCTATGTTCCTAGTTATTTCTTTACCTATCTTGAAGCTCATATATCCTCCTTTCTTTACCACTAAGACACTATAATTTCATAGAAGTTATGATTTTCCATCCCATATGATGGTTTATGTCATTTCAACTTGGGGATACACCATAGATGTTGGAATCCTTTGACTGTTTCTAAGGGTTTTTGTCAATCTTATATGATTGAAGATAGTTGCAACATCTCATCTGTGTAAGGTACATAAACATTTTTATTTTTTCATAGCATGGTTTTAGATTCATTAATAGTAGATCTTGGTAATTGATCTCTATTTTCTTCTACTATGTTGGTAAATAATTAATCAATCCTAAGAAACTCGTCTAGGAGATCATTGGGTATATTTACGAAAGGAAGAATTTCATTTTTTGAAATATCAAGATTAGAATCCCCAATTATAAAGTGTGATATGTCATTATTATATTTTAAATAAACATTTTATCTTAATAATGACATATTTTTATACCTTATAGGTGACAGTGTAGTTGAACGATTATTCATATTTAATGAAATTTTTTCTCATGTCTACATTATTTTAAATGTTGATGAATACATGTTGTCGGAAATGGATTTGGAACAAGGGTAATGATATATTAATTTTTTTATATTGATATATTATTGACATGTTCTCAATGAATTTAAATTTTATATTTTAATTGTAGATATGAAGTAGCTGGTGGGATTTGAAAACAAAGTTTATAATCTAATTGTGATGCTCAAATATCACATTGTGCAATTATTAGTGTGTCTTGTTTGATACCAGAGTTAAATGAAACAAATTAGAACAAATTATTGTTAGATATTGGCCAAGTTTTCTCCTTAGATAGGATATTTAAGGAGATAATCTTCAAGTATATTATTGAACATGGTTTTGACAGTGAATCTGTAAAGAATAAACCTGAAATGATTATTTTGAAATAAAAAGTTGAAAGTTGGGAAAAAATGAAATAACATATGGGTTGGAGAATTCGACCCAATTTATTTGCATGAAAACTTTTCAAAATTTTCACTTGAAATCAACTCAATAAATACTAATATTTTCTCACAATCTAAGGAAATAAATAATTTCATCTATTATTTGAAAAATCTACCAACAAGATTAAAGATGGCTTGTAAAATAAATATGGTATATGCCCAATAAACCATCAAGAATTAAAATCCAATGAAAATTTTTCAGTTAAATATATGGGATTCTTGATCATTCATATATGTTAACCCCCTTCACATACAATAGGATAGTGGAGAGTGGTCTAGAAACAATTACTAAGTGGGTAGATTCTAAAAAAACATATTTGACAAATTATTTATTATATATTGTTATTATATTAATTTTTTTTATTAGTTGATTGAACCATGTTATTAATGGATGAATTTCACAATAGTGTTCCTTATAAAATCAAATTTTTGGAAACTTCAACAAATGATATAGATAACAATCTCTTACTATTTTTATATTCAATTACTAAGGGTGAAATATATGATGATTGAACATGAACTAATTATTATATCTGATCAAAACAATGTGATTGTAGGATCCAATAGGGAAATATTTTTGAGAAATAAAAATACATATCATTATCATCATGTGAAATACAATTTTATCTCTAAAATTACAAAATTATATAGGGGAATAAGAAGAAGAACCAGGGAAAATGCTTTGAAATTATTAGATTTCATTGCTTATGCTTGATTGAAATGTGATTTCGATATGTCTATGAATAACTCAAGAATATTTTTTACAGAATCATGGATATGGGTTGAAAATGATGATTATTTCAACAAGTAAGAAATATCACAATTTATACACTATTGACGTAGAGACCTAAAAATTCTAATTATGTGAGTTTGCATAATTTTGAGAATATTTTGTTATAAAGTGTAAAATGGGATCTTTTATGGTCTCAAAATAGAATTTTAATTATGTTTCTGGATTTGAAATGTAATTTTTATCCTTGAGATAAATTTTGGAATTTTTCTAATATGGTAGGAATTTTTAGTAAATGTCTGTGATGGTGGAATTTAATTAATTAATTAAGTAAGTAATTCATTTTACATGGGTTATTTTTAAAAAACAAATAATGCGGAAATTGTGAGATGTTATATATGGTGGATATTGCATGAAATATTAGAGAAAGAGAGTCAAATATTATATTTATGATAACGTAATGTATAATCAATGAATTAATACAAATTTTTAAATGAGTGATTTGAATGATAAGATAAAGGGGAGATTTAATGAGAGTTATAGCATGGAAATTTATAAGGGATTTAGTGGGTTGACTTGATTTAGATTTATTTTCACCACAGAGATAATTTTCACATATTCTATCTAATATATCTGTTATCTTAAGGGGAAAACCTTTTATGGTGGGTTAAAGGGAGATGAATAAAGATCAAAATTAGACTTGTAGTTGATGAAAATAATCAGAGGATTAAATTTTTATGATCATCATGGAATTGAGGTAGGTGACTCTATACCTCCTATATTTTAATTTATTCATTATGAATAAAGAAAGTTATTATTATTTATGAATGGTAGAATAGTCATGATAACATGGAAAATAATTTCAGATAAAATAAGGGCTTCTTGATTGACATGTTGGTTTCATGATTGTTAATCTTATAAAGGGATAATGGGGGGAAAGTGGTAGTTCAATTAGTAACTTAATAAATTTTATATTTATACAAAAAATTATTATTATTTATGAAACTCTAAAAATGAGTATATATTGTCTATGTATTGATATAATAGATTATTTGGTGGTGAATTTTTATTTATATTAATATATGGATTATTTTTTAAGTCTCTATATTGAATATTGAGTTGTAATAGTGGTATTATGTGGGAAATACCTTAATAGTTGAGAGTAGAAGAATTAAAAACTTTGGCATGGTGCAGCATCCCTAAACTGGTCATCTTTAATAGTGTCAATTTGGGTGAGCCACAAGACCTCATGCATGCCTCCCTGCATGCCAAAAATTACTTACTAGTAGCGAGGGTCTATTGATTTATTGGGTAGACTATAACTTCTATTAAATAACCATAAATAAAAAATAAAAATGATCCATAATTCATAATAACAAAATAATAATCACATTATAATGGTAAGAAAACCATAATAAAATATCACTTTATATAACATAATATAAACCCACTTTAATGTCATATAAGTCATACATAAAGTACAGGATTTCCACATGGGTCAATCAAATGAAAAAAATGATCAAAATTATTCAAAATTATGGGAAATCTACACAATTTGGGTTTGAAGCACTACTCAGCCCCATCTTCTAATCCAGCCATGCATCTTGTTTAACCATCGATTGGGACCTTATCATTAACTGCTTCCTTGGTCATGAAGTTCACACACCAACCAAATTGGACATGTAGGGTGTGAGAAATATACTCAGTAGGCTACCACCAACGGTGTCCCAAAATAAATCCACACAAACACACACATCATTAAAAGGTACAGTGAGTTGGTATAGAGTTCTCTTATAAAAAAATAACTAAACAAACTAATGATCTAGGATGGAATTACACTTAAACTATATACTAACAAGATGAATGGTTGGAATTATTCCCAACCTTTATAATAAGTGGGAGACATGATTAGCATCATTTCCAACCTAAATACCATATAAGGAACATGTTTTTTATTACACCCAACCAAAATACTAAGAAAGAACCACATTTTACAATACTCTTAAGCTAATGAAGATGGGTTAACACTACACCCAATCTATATAATAAGAAGAAGAATGATTGGAATTACAGAAAACCTAAATAACTAGTATGAAACATGGTTATAATAACACCCAACCTAAATAACCCATAAAGGACTTAGTGTGTGTCACATCCAACCAAAATTATATGTAGAAAACATTCTTGGAAACACACCCAACCTAAATACCATGTAATGACTTAGCATATCACCCAACCTAAATAACCAATAAAAGGGAATGTTTCCATCACACCTAACATAAATAACAAGAATAAGACATAGTTACCATCACACCCAACATATATAATAAATAATAGGAATGGTTAATATCATGCTTAACCAAATTTCTAAATAAGAAACATGGTTGGAATTATACCCACCCTAAGTACTAAGAAAGAAACATGGTTGGAATCACACCCAACCAAAATCACACTTCAATCTACTCATACCACAGTTTCTAAGATACTCTCATCACTATACCTTTCCACATACACATTACCTATTCCTTGAGAAACACATTAGGATATTTCTCAAGGTATAATAATTCAATTTCTAATAACAAACACCCTTTATGGTTCTAATTCCAAGGTTTACCACCATTTTTTTACTTGATTCATGGACATAAATGGACACATGATCAAAGGTTACCACTAGGAAGACCAAGTATATCCCTCATGAACCTTACCCAACTCTAATAATATGAGGAAACCTAATTTGGTTCCATTACAAGTCATTCACACACTCCCTATAACACCCAAATATCTAATGGAGTATACAATTTATATATATAACAAGGGGAACATCATGGGGACAACTACCTTATAGTCATAGGATAATTACTATCAATTATAATTATATGAATCAATATTAAACATCATAAATACCTAATGGATACAAAAATACCTAATTTAGGCCTTTTAGATGGATAATAGTGAAACAATTAAAAAATTCCCTAAGCATGAGCCTAATCCATTGAATTTCCCATCAATCACTTGACCTCTCTAATGAGCATCATATTATTGCTTCTTCTTCTCCTTCCAATGGGCACCATGTCGTCATCCATGTATAGATTGACTATAATAACCCCAACTTTCACTTTAGGTTGATGTCCCTGACCCTACTCCTAATCATTGAACCTGCCCCTCATCTTTTCTACTGCCTAACTTGGGATCACACCTATAAAACCATTATATGTATCCTATCTACCCAAATTATTGACGCTCAAATGTCAATAAATGAAACTATGGTTATATGTTACCTATCATACAACACTAACAATACTATAGAGGATTTTCCCAATGTGGGGGAAGGGATAAACCATGAACCTGATTTCTTAATTTATTACTGAACCAAAGAGTATTGCAAAACCTATACTTCCAGCTACCCCAACACCCACTACCAATCCTAGAGTAGGACCAACCTACCCTAGAGAACCACTCTTAACCTGATTCTTCTCATATATAAGTGTCTAGTTCACAAAATTTGAAAAAAAAATAAAGAGAAAAATGTTCACTTGAACCCATATGGAATATTTCAACCCATCAGAAAAATTTCTAAATTTTATAAACTCATCCCTAGCCAATATAAAAGAAAAATAAAGTATCTTTTTTAATTGATTTACATATTCCATCATGGATATATCCCACCACACCAAATGAATAAACTTATAATCCATAAAACTATTTAGAATCTTAAGTAAAATATATATAAAGAACATATCCTGAAAATCCTTCCAAGATAGGCCCTCATGTTGACCCTAATGGACTCATACATCCCACTAGCACTTAGTTTGCCTGCACAATATATAATTCATAAGATTCACCCTCCTATCAATGGGTTATATCACATTAATGATACTCTCTATGGATTCTATCCAAAACTCATCACCCTATGGACCACCCTCACCTAGAAAGAGTGGTGGATGGTGAATCTAAAAATACCTCATTGGATAATATATAGAATACTCAGGCCCTGGATCCCCATAAATCATATACTATAAAAACTATATAAATATTTCCCTGATATTATCATTCATATGTGGTATCAGTGAAACAAGAGGTTCTAACACCATATATGATAGGGAATGCTTATCCTCATCCTCTTGAAACATTATTGGAGGCCTCTGTTATAATGGACCACAATTTTCACACATAGATATTACATATGAGTAGATGAATATTCATTACATAATATAACAATCCATTCCATAATTGTATAGGTCTACTGTATTTGGAAACATGGATTCTTAAACAACTGATTCATAAGTTCACTACATCATATTCCACTATGTTCTTCATAACTATCACCATTATTATACATATCATACACAATACCTTTCTTCCTAACCTAGGGAAAGGAAACATGAGAAATGGTGATCTCAGATGCTCAGTAAGGGTAAATAAGGGAGATATCAACATATCATGAGAATATGGGTATGAGAACATGAGAATAGAATTTTAAAACCATGAATGCATATCATAGATCATAAACTTGAGTCATGGAATAAATATTGGTAGTTTATAAGACATTAATCATAATGGAATCAAATAAAATGATCTATGATAACATAACATTATCATAAGACATAGATTTGTGGCATACACATAAGCACTAAAAATCATTTCCTTAGTACTCAAGGATCATTTCTAATCATAGTATCATGGATTCACACCAAAAACTATCATAGTAGTCAAGGTTCACTCTCCAGACAATCATAGTGGATAGAGTCCCTTACTGAACTAGGTTCACTCTCCATTCTTGTCCTATTTATCTCATAAGATATCAATATTTATCCAATTAATTGGAAGGATATATAATTCTAGTTCCACCTTCCACATAATGAAAATCATATATATTTATGCCAAAATATCATAAAACATTCATAATATCATATCCCATGAAAAGGAAATGGTTTTCATAAACATTTCATCTAGCATAACCCATGGAAAAGAAATGAGTTTCATAATCATTCCATCAATTCATCATAGCATAATCCATGGAAAAGGAATGGGTTTCATAAACATCTTTTCATCAAAATCATAAACCATATAGAGAAAGTATAAGGATGGTTTCATTGGATCCAATACCATATAAATCATAATTAACATCAAATGATGTCATCTTATATGAAAAATGATTTTAAAAGATCACTTTGAACATTTCTTAAGGAAAATATCCTTTCCACTTTGAAATCACTTATTTAAAATATAAAAATTTCCCAAATATTAAAAAAACATTTTATTTTAAATTAACCTTGGAAACTTGTAAAGTAATATTTAAATCATTGATCGTACATTACATAAGGAAATACCATTCATGTTGTATACGTTAAAATGAAGATTCCTTTCACATTTTTGGTAAAGAATCAAAAGAGACTTGTTTTTAAAATGGAAAGAAGATTAATTTTACACCATTTTTTGTAAAAATTCAAACATGGGTAAAAATGAATTTAAAAAATCATCAGATTATTGTAAAAAATTTCTTTAAAACATTTTTATAAAACATGTACATGGAAGAAAAATGATTTTTGACTAAAGAGATAAATAAAGTCAGTTTTACTTAAAAACATTTTTTTGATGTATTGAGTTCATAAAGAGAGGGAAATGAAATTAAAACATTAAATTTATATAAATAAATATAGTATAAAAAATCATTAGTTTCTTGAGATATAGATCATAATATTTTATCATTAGAACTCAATTGTAAACAACCCTCATAAACAATGAGATTGTAAAATAAAACCTTCACCACTTTGGTATCTTTTGAAAAATAATCCCCATGAAATAAATAACATTATATGTATATTTATATCCCATAATTTAATGATAATAATCATAAAATTAATTCATAGGCATTATATACAACACACAAAAGTAATAAGTGCTGAATATGGCATGTGTCTCACGAAAATAAAAGTGAGACGAAAATCCATTACCTCAAGTTTTGAATTCATTAATATAAGTTATAAAATCATTTATAATAAATATATGTTTTTAAAACTCCATTATATAATCATAATCATACATAATATACCATATATTATTTACTTATAATCTTTTATCACCTGTTTATTAACAATTCTTTGTTAAAATCATTGTTTCGGGTGACAACTGCTTTGTTTTTCATGTATTTTTTGGTTTGGTAGTTTTGGTCCTTATAATTTGATCATATTTCCATAGTATCCAGTATGTAAATAATTTTTTAAAAATAATATATATTCATTATATATTTATTTATATTAATACATTAAAGTTTGATATAGAAAATGAATTATATTGTTCATGGAGATAGTTGGTCATACGTACGCATGAACACCATTTCCATTTTCTCGATGGATGGAATAAAAGAAAAGTAATAATATATAATATTTAAAGAATAATTTTTATGTAATATATATCATATATATTTATTTAATCTATCCTTATTACCATTCATGTCAAAATAAAATAAAAATGAATCACATCGCTTCTTGGAGGCGATAGTCCACACGTACACATAAGTAATGTTATCATTTTACAATGGATTAGAATGTAAGAATTTAGATGTGAAATTATAATTCAAGGAGCATAAATATTTCATAAATATCATATATAAACATTAAATCCATAATTATCTCTATCTATGAGAGGTGGTGATGGAAAATGAATTACCTTGGTTAGCGAGGCGGTAGTCTGTCGTACACATGATTGGTGATTTCATTTCTCATTTAATAGAGGAGGAGATGGATATAGATTATAAAATTAACATAATAAAATATAATGGTGTTATTATTTCATCATAATTTAATAATATTTGAAGGAAGTTGAAGATGAAATAAAATAGAAATGTTTGGTTAAGAATGATACTTATTCTTTGGACAACCTCCTTAGGTTTGCACCAAAATTATTCTTAATAGGGTTTTATAATCAAAAAATGGCCTCTAGTATGTGATTATGGAAGTATCTAAGGGATTTTTTTATGTATTTTTGAAACCAAAAATTATTTTTAAGTGTTAATATGGGAGGATAGGGGGTACCCTTTTATAAGTGGGGGAGAGGACACAATTCGATTTTTTAAAAAAAAAATTTATACCCACTTTTTACACATGAAAAAAGGCTAAAAATGAATAATTATCAAACCTTAGATGATATAAGGTTGAAATATGTCAATAAAATAGGAATTAGACAATTTTTTAGGTCATTTTAACCCTTATCGTTTTATTTTAACCAATTTAACCTTAACCATGGTAATTAATTTTTATTGTTTTTACTATTCATTATGACCAAAAATTAATTTTAAATTATTATATAATATTAATTATTATTATTTAAAATATATAATCCATTTTTAAAATTCAATTCATATAATCGGTAGAATGTAATTTAAAATTAAACCTGCATACATGAGGAAGAAGCGGTTTTTCAAAGAATTTTTTTTATAAGTATAAAAAAAAAAGTATATAAAAATTCATCATAAAACGGATTCAAATCAAATAAATTGGATTAATAATAATATAATTAAACTAAATTTACTTTTAAAATAATTTTAAAAAAAATTGACTTTGTAAATACTTTAACAAAAAGAGAATTCTTAATAAAAATAATTATTTTGATCCGTAAGTGAAAGGCTCTTCTTCATAATGACATTGTTATCTTACATACTTGGTGCGAGGGGAACCATGCAGAGGACTTAATATCTTCTATGGCCTCCCCTGACGTTCCAATTTGGGATAATTCTAGCTTAGTATCCCTCCCCTCAGGACGTTTGGCCATTGTTTTAGGGGACACCCTTGGCCTTTACTTTTTCAGACCCCCATGATGTACTTTATCTCTTTCACTTTTTAATAAAAAAATTATGTTAACGAAAAAAAGTATTTTTCACTATTGATTGAAAAAAATAATCATTTCATAAAATTCTCAAAAATTCAATCTAAGATAATTTTTACATGTTGATTTCAAAAATAAAGTTTATATTTTCAAATAAATTTTCTAAAATTAGAAATAATTACTTTTATTATTTGTTCACAAAAAGAAATAAAAATAGTTTTTGAGAAAAAACTATTTTTAAAGCATATAATTAATTTACTAAAAATTAATTAGTTTTTTTATCAATATGTTTTATTTATATAAAACCATTATAATTAATTTTAAAAATGTGATTATTTCTATTCATATCTCCAAATTTAATGGCCAGTTTTTTATGGTCATGTTTAAATAATAATATTAATAGTATATTTCAGTTATTTAAAACTCGGTGTTGCATGTCACACAGGCTATCAAAGAAAATAAATTTATTTGAATAAAATGTTTCATAAAATATCAAGATGTCACATTATACCCCACTTAAAATGAATTTCACCTATAAAACTCTATCACTTTGATATAAACAACTAAGGAAACTTCTTCCTCATCATATCCTTGGGTTCCCACATAGCTTCTTCAAGTTGGTAGTTTTGCCATAAAACTTTGACTAGGTGAGTGGTATTGATTCATAGCACTTTCTCTCTATGATCCAAAATCTCTATATATTATTATTCATAGTAAATATAAAGATATAATAGTATGACCTTTAAGTTCAGTACATGTGAAGGATCAGGTATGTAGTTCCTCAATAGAGATACATGGAGCACATCATGGACTCGGGAGAGGTTTAGTGTAAGTTCCAAGTGATAAGAAACCATCCCCACTTGATAATGAATCTTTAAAGGTCCAATATACCTAGGGATCAGATTTACTTTCTTATTGGATCTCTTAAAATTCTTCCATGGATAAATTCACAAAAACACCTTCTCATAAACTTGAAACTCTAGATAACGCTGACGATTATCAACATAACATTTCTATTGACTCTTAGCTACCTTGATGTGCTATTGAATGACTCTGGATTTCTATAACATTTTTGTATCTAGCTTAGGTCAAATATCTTTCTTTATCTAACTTCATCCTAGCATGTTGGATTTATACACTTATTTACATTGAGGTCTTCATAAGGATCCATATGAATGTTTGAGTGAAATCTATTATTGCATGAAAGCTCTACTAGAGGAAGGTGTTGATCCCAACCACCTTTTAAATCCATATAATAAGATCTCGGTATATCCTCTAGGGTTTGAATGGTTCTCTGAGACAGACCATATATCTAAGGATGATACATAGTATTGAAACTCAAATATGTATCCAAATCCTATTGAATACTTCACAAGAACTTCGAAGTAAATCTCAAATCCCGATAAGATATAATAGAATTTGGTATTCCATGAAACCTTATCACTTCCTTAGTATATATCCTACAAAGATGATCCAAAGATAAATATTCTCTGATAGCAATGAAGTGTTCTAACTTTATAAGGTGATTGACTATAACCCATATATCATTATACCATTTAGATATTTTGGGGAGTTCGATGAAAAAAATCATGGTGATGTTTTCTTATTTCCATTGTGGTATGGGTAATGGTTGTAAAATTCCCTTAGAATTATGTCTCTCATCCTTAACTTTTTAAAATACAAAGCACTGAGATACAAACTCTGCAATATCTCTCTTCATGTAATCCCACCGTAAATACTCTTTCATATCTCTATGCATATTAATTCTTCTAGGATGAATAGATAATTAAGAATCGTAAACCTCATTTAATAAATCCTTCTTAAAATATGGTATATATGGAACACATACATAGTTCCTAAACCTTATTATTCCATCATAATCAAGGTAAAACTAATGAACATTTCTCACCTTCTTTTATAGCTCTACATCTTCCTTCTACACCTCTTTAATATTCACTTAGATATATGGTTGAATACAAATTTTAAAAAGATAATATTTTACCCCTTACTTTATGATTTCCATATGAATCCTTTTAAAATACAAAAATATTATATTTTTTAATCCTCATCATTTATAAGCTAGCATGATCCTTTTGATTCAAAGCATCGGCCACCCTATTTGATTTCCGAGGGTGGTAATGTATTGAGAAATCATAATCTTTAATCAGCTCCAACCATCTTTTCTGGCACATGTTCAACTCTTTCTGTATGAATATATACTTTAAACTCTTATGATTAGTATATATATCACACCTTTCTCTATAATAATAATTCCTCCATATCTTTAATGAAAAAATTACCATAGCTAACTCTAAATCACGTGTTAGGTAATTTTTCTCACAATCCTTAAATTTCCATGATGAATAGGCTATCACCATGTCATTCTGCATGAGAATACATCTCATTCCATTCTTTGATGCATCACTATATATTACAAACCCTTCTCAACTATAGGTTAGTATAAGCATGGGTGGATTGGGTAACCTTCTCTTTAGTTCCTTGAAATTTTCCCCACATGTATCTATCCAAAGGAACTTAGATACCTTCCAAGTTAACTTAGTGAGTGGATTAGATAGTCCTGATAAATTCTCTATAGACCATTGATAATATCCAGCCAAACCAAGAAAATTTGGATCTCAGTCATAGTTTTTGGGCTAGGCCAATGTTCAATAACTTCATTCTTTAATGGATCCATAAATATACCCTCTATTAAGATTATATGACCCATAAATGAAACCTTTTGTATCCAAAATTCACACTTGGTGAATTTTTCATATGACTTCTCCTTCCTCATGTTCTTCAGTACAATTCTCAATTGATCTTTATACTCTTACTTTCTATTTTAAAATATAATAATATCATCTATAAAGACTACCACAAACTGATGAAGGTAATATCTAGACTCTATTCAATAAATCCATGATGATAGTGGGGGAATTAGTAAGATTATAAGACATCAATATATATTTATAGTGTCCATACCTTGTACAAAATGTTGTATTGGGTATATACTCCTTCTTGAACCGTAATTGATGATATCCAAAATGAATGTCAATCTCAGAAAAGTATTGATCTCCATGCATTTGATCAAACAAGTCATCAATACCGAGTAGAGGATACTTGTTCTTGATTGTGATCTTGTTTTGTTCCTCATAATCAATGTAGAGTCACATCATTCTATATTTTTATTAAAAAAAAGGATAAGTTCACCCCATGGTAACACACTTGTCTGAATGAATACCTTATTAAGATTCTCCTAGAGCGCTTCTTTAATTATTGCAACTCAATCGGGTCCATTCTATAGATAGTCTTTAAAATCGGTGTATCACCATGTATGAGTTCATTTGAGAAATAAAATTCACAATTTGATGAAATACTGGGTAAATCTTCCAGAAATACATCAAAAAAATCCTACAAAATAGTTATATCTTTGATTTTGAGCTTCTCCCCCACCATATGATATAAACACCCCTTTTGAATAGGAATCGAGATGCATTTGATGGATGTGATCTCCATCAGAAGTTCATATTTATCATCACATTAATAAAAGATCATAGGTTGGTTTGGAATATCAAATGTTACATACCTTTCTTATAAATTGATGTGGGATTTATATAGATAAATATGCCTAAGATAACATCAAATTCAACCATAGAGAGAATAACGAGATTTAAAAGAATCACATTCCGAAAAACATAAACTAGAGAAGAATCATAGACTTGAGATGCGATCATCGTACCATTTGGGGTTTTCACTATTAATTCAACATCTAATTATTGGGGTGTAATTTTGATACCCTTAAAAAATTATTCAAATATTAAAGAGTGGGTATATCTAGAATGAAATAAGACATTAGTAGTTCTAGAGTGGATGGTAAGTGTAATTTTCACTACATTGTTATCATACCCCTCATTAGAAATAGTGATCATGTGATATTTCCCATTTTCTCTCAGTTTAAGAGGTTGTTTACATCAATCATCATCATTGAACTTTGGATTTGGGTACTAGTTAGTATAATTCCCATGCTCCTTGCACTTGAAACTCTGAAGTGTGGGTGGTTCAATCTATAGAGATTTCTCTCTATTTACATCATTTGCTAACTTATTTCCATCACTTCAGCATTCGATCACCCAATTACCATACTTTACTAGTCCCCTTAATGTGATTTTATCCATGTTTTCTTCCACACTTTTATCATGAAGTAAATCTCATATTATTTTCTCCATGGTTTTTAGAGTTTAATTTGGATTACATTTTTCATTTATTATCAAAACCACGATGTTGATGGGTAACTCCAATCTCCATTTTCACCATGATAGCACATCAAACTATTTATTCATATTTACTTAAGTCCCTTATAGCTAACACACTTATAAGTCATGATTTTAACCCACTGAAGAATCGATCAACCTTAATTTTAGGTTAGATGATAATACCAGAAGCATACATCGCAAGCCTTGTAAAATTTTCCTCATAGGTGTTGACAGATTCATCATTCTTATATTTTATCTCAAATAATTATTTCTCCATTTTATTACAAAGAATATGAGGAAAGTACTTATTGAAAAATAAGTTCTTAAACTCATCCCACTCCATATAGTTAATTCCATCTTGTTGCCTCATATTCTTGATAAGATTCCACTATTTATTTTCTTAGACTTCTGATTGATATAAATCCAAAATGAATTTTTTATGCTTCGAACACTGGATAATGGAAAATATCTTTTCAATGGTAACCATTCATTACTTGAAAACTATTAGATCAATGGAACCACTAAAAGAAGGTGGGTGTTACCTCATGAAGATTTTAACAAAATATTGTTCCTTCATTTTCTCATTTGGAAGTTCAGCATGATTCATAGCTTGAGAAAGTTGAGTGAGCATTGAAATAATATTTTGTATTCTAGCTCCCATAACATTTGGTTTCTCAGGAGGAAAATTATTTTGTTTTCCATTATATTCAGCATTAACACAATTACTTTAGGTTCTATTTATTGAATAAAACTAAAAATCATAATGTGAGAAATAATAATAATAATGGGGAAACCACATAATCATAAAAAATCATTTAAAGGATGTATAAATCACGACACCTTCTTTTAAATATATGAAACTTTGGTTTAACAAAAATCATTCGTGGTTATAATCAATTAAAATCCTTCATGATGGTTCATAAAGAGTTTGTGAATTTCCAAAAAAATATCCCCTAGGAGTGTCAAACTAGGTTTGTATCGAGTCCCATTACTTTGAATCTGGTGACAATCGATTCAAAGCCCAATGCACCCTTTTCAGAGTTATTACTCTTAGGTACAATTGTGTTAGATCCACATTCACTTATAGTATCCATATAGGTAAGAAACTTTTTGGAAACCACTCGCTCTATCCTTCGCTAAGATTCTAGGATATTTTTCTATACTTTGACTATAACATCCTGTTACTGAACTGACAGGTGCATCTTAATCCTTTTCATGGTTTTCCTTTTCATTGTTTGGGTAAGGGTTGAGTTTGGATTGGGAGGATACCTATAATGATAAAGTATGACACTTTTTGTATTTTTCAACTTTAAACAAGGTGTTTTTGTAAACTTCCAAGAAATTACACACCATGTAACTAGGTTACACGCCGTGTAACTACAGCCAGGTGCAATCCATGAAGCATGGTTCACGGTGTGGTACATGATGTGAAGTATTTTCAGATCAGTTTTTAATGTGAAATTATGGACGTTTCATCGGTTACAAATCTTAGTAATTACGTGGTGTGAATAGGGGTTACACGTCATGTAATACCCCATTTTTAAAGGGGTGTTACAGATTCGACGCATCTTCACCGTTATGAAAATTAAATCTTTCACAGCGTGTAACTGGTTTACACGCCGTGTAATTTTCCAATGCCAGCCTATAAAAATATTATTACGCTTGACATTTCCCATATCCTCTTCTCTAGTTTCCTCTCCCTCGACCCAAAGCCTTCCCTAGTTATTCTTAGACCCTTCCAACTCTCCAAATCCATTTCTTTGGTGATCAATCTTCATTTCTTTGATGGGTGATATCTGAGTAATTTTTCTTCATTGTTATTTATCTACATCTCTTTCTCCTCTCTTGAATCATCCTGGGATTGATAGATATATTCCATGTGGTGTTGGATATTTCTTCTAGGTTTATTTTTGATATCTTTTATGCCTTATTTCTCATTGAGGGTGTCATTATGAGTGTCAGGTTTCAGGAAGAAGTAGGTGGTTCCATACTGATTATCCAAATTGAGTATCCCTAAATTGTTTAATTTATTTCAATTGCTAATTTAAATTCAATTGCTCACAATTTCTTTCAATTAAATTGATAAAAACATGATGGTTTTATCTTGTGGAAAGGGAATATTTTTTATTAAAACCTATTATGGTTTTAAATTGAAAGAAATTGGCATTTTTAAAATGGGATAATGGGATTTATTATATTTTAAACAGTCTTAAAATAAGTTTCCCATCATGTAAGAGCACATGAAATCCTTAGGTAGATTGTGAGTTATTTGGATACACTCTATGCTATTACAACATTTTAAAACATACCCGTGGTGAGTCACATACCTGATGGGAGGGTGATGAGTCTCCTCTGGCCAGTGTCAGGGAGATGTGAGTATACTCATTTTTATGTTATCACTTAGAGAGATTGGAATCCTATAGTTAGTTAATACTATTGTACCTTTTGGCAGATGAACATGTTGGTCGCTTTTTTATTTATATTTGAGATATAAATGTATGCTAATTTTGTAAAACTACTTTACATGCCTTTGATAGATTTACATAAACTATTTTATGTAACTCTTTTATTTAAGCCATTGTTTTAGAAATAGTTTATCTCTTGTAAAGTAAGTCAGGTGCTTTAAAATTATTTTCCATTATTTTGAAACTGTATAGGATGTTTTTTTAAATATTCTCTTCAATTTCTAAACTTGTCTATTTTGAAAATTGAAAGATTTTATTTGGATAATATATATTTGTCATCTGTTATGGAATCTTTGGTGGTATCCAACTGGGCTTAGGCTCACACCCTATGTTTACCTTTGGGTGTTTGTATACTTTCTTATTCTAGGTTCGAGTAAGGGGAAAGGATATCTTGGAGGAGGATCTAGCTTTTGAACCTTGTTCACAACGAGTTGTGTCCTTAGGGACCTTGGGTTGTTTTCCCCCATTTGGAACTTTTTTTTAGTACTTTGGGCTTTTTATGTCTTGTTGTATTCTGGTACATTACTCCTAGTGGATTTTCTTTTATATGCATATTTACTTGCTTGTCTTGCTTCCGCTATGTTTTGTTGAAAATTAATTATCACTTGCATGTTTTACAATTCCAGTTGCTAGTCTATAACCCATGGGGATCGAGAATGCCCTTTGGGCTATGTTAGGGTTGGCTCAGTTATTGGGTTACTAGGGAACCCAGTCTGGTCCGTGACAAAGTGGTATCGGAGGGAGGCTATTGAGCTTTTGTTTTGAATTCAGTATGAATTTTTGAAATCTTGTTGGGACTTAGAAGGTAGTTATGATTGAGTTCCTGGACATATCTCACTACAATGAACCTTAAGTTTCCATGTGTGGTTAGGGAAGGATGTATTATGGATTAGTTATAGTCTCTTCCCTATTCTGGTTTGGATAGAGTGGAATCTAAATCTAGTTGTTCAATCTGTTGGGAATAATTTCCCTTGTTACTCAGTTTGTGTGTGAATATAATGTCTT
The DNA here is from genome assembly GCA_963277665.1 of Viscum album. NCBI lineage: Eukaryota > Viridiplantae > Streptophyta > Magnoliopsida > Santalales > Viscaceae > Viscum > Viscum album. The sequence continues at coordinate 1,495,234,637 of OY728155.1, read as the reverse complement.
TAATGTTGTCTACTAATGTTGTATATCATCATGCCTTCGAGAAGATACGCAAATCTGATCCAGGAGGAAGCTGATGCTGAACCTCATCAAGCGAATCCTCTAGTAGACCCAAATCTAGTTGAGGTGATTGTTGGTATTGTCCAATATCTGGGATAGGAACCACCTCTAGTCCCCATTATGGTTGTAGTTGTGGATCCTTGGGAGGATGTTCTTCGAAATCATTCTCAATAGCTACTTTTCCAGAAGCCACCAATTTTTAGAGGTTCCACGGATCCTCAGCATGCTGAGGAATGGTTGGGAAAGATAGAACATCTATTTGAGTTCTTGGAGACAGCGAACATGATCAAGGTGAAGTGTTCCACCTTCGTGTTGGAGGGACCAAGTATGAGATGGTGAAATACAATGGTTATATAAAAGAAACATGAGGACTTAGAGTGGAAATACTTCAAGATTCTTTTCACTGACTGGTTCTATCCAGATTCAACGGTGTTGGATAAGATTGTGGAGTTTTTTAAGCTTGAGATGACCGATAGAACTGTGACTGAGTATTCAAATAATTTTTCTGAGTTGGTATAGTTTTCACCTGTTATTGTATCTAATGAAACAATAAAGGCTCGATGCTTCAAGTTAAGAATTTTATCAGATATTCATTCTCGGGTTTTCTTTCGGAAGTTTCCCACTTATGTCGATGTGCTAGATAGAGCGATGATGGTTGAAATGGACCTGGTTGGAAAGTTGGGGTTATCGAGTGTTTCTTTTTCTCCCAATGGTAATGTTGCTTCCTTCAAAATAAAACAGAAGCATGATGATTCTCATGGTATTTCTTGATGCTAGAGTCATTCCAAACCTCCTACAGTGCCAGGAGGAAGTTCTTTGACTTTCTATCAGCGTGGAAAGCTAAGAAATACTAAGAGGGTTTACACTGAGGAACCCAAGAACTGTAGCTCATGTGGAAATTCAGGGAACTTACAGAGATTTTTCCATCATTTCTATACAGTGTGTAGTGGAACAGGAACATCGGTTCCTCCTAAAACTATAGGGAAACCATATGCTTCACATATAAAAGGGTTCTAGCCCCAGGAATTCAAAATGAAGCTTCTTCACATAGTAGAAGAGTCTCTAGAGGAAGAATACATGGGTCTAATGACCGTGAGAGGTACCATTATCATTTCATCGTCATTAGTGACTGATCTATCTGATACCAGTGTGTCTCATTCATTTATTTTAACCTATATTGTTAATCTTATTAATATTCTTATGGAGCTTTTATCTTGTACAATAGATATTACTACACCCCTTGGTACGAAGAGAGAGTAGGGTCTTTATAGTCCCACTTGTGTCTTCTCTCTTTCAGATGTCAATATTTCTTGGAGTTTTTGGGTTCTTGACATGAAATCTCTTGATGACATACTCGGTGTGGATTGAATAATTGCTAATAAATCCCAGATTGATTGTTATCTTTGACGGGTCTACTTTACTACACCCTGTGGTGCATCTATTGTCTTTCAAGGGGATTGGGAATCGTGGTCGAGTAGATCCAAAACTTCCTATCCAGAGTTGGGGAAAGTGATATCACTGGTTTCTTTTGATCTAGAGTGGTAATCTTTGAGAAATTATCTCCCTCTAGCTAGTGTTGAGTTTCCCAATGCGATTCCTTCAGATTTCTCTGATCTTTCCCTGGTAATGGAAGTTGAGTTCTCTATTGACTTAATGCCCGGTACTCAACTAGTTTTAATTCCCTCCTACTACATATAACCAGCAGAACTAAAAGATATTAAGTCCCAGTTGGATGATCTTATCAAGTAAGGCTTTACACACCCGAGTGTGTCACCTTAGGAGGCACTGGTTCTATTCGCTAAGAAGGTCGATGGATCCCTTCACCTATGTGTTGATTATTGGAAACTCAATCGAGTCGCGATAAATAAAAAGTATTTGTTTCCACATATTGATGACCTGTTTGATCATCTGAAAGGTGTGAAGTGGTTTTCAAAGATCGACCTTAGGTATGGTTACCAACAATTGAGGATAAAATAACCTGACATTTAGAAAACTACCTTTAGGAGCAGGTAGTTCTATTATGAGTACCTTGTTATGCCCTTTGGTCTGAAAAATACTCCTGCAGTTTTCATGGATTTGATGAACAAGATCTCCCTCGAGTATCTGGATACTTTTGTAGTGTTATTTGTGGACGACATCCTTGTTTACTCTAAATACGAGTAGGAACATGTGCATCATCTTGGAACAGTTCTGAGTATACTAAGAAGTCACCGACTCTATGCCAATCTCTTGAAATGTGATTTATGGATTTGGGAAGTGAAATTATTGGTACATGTGGTGTATAAAGAGGGTATATCAGTTCATCCTAAGAATGTGAAGGCTATTATGACTTGGGAGCGACCACGGAATGTCTCCAAGATTCTAATCTTCTTGGGATTAGCTACATATTACCGCAATTTTGTGAAGGAATTCTCAAAGTCCACTTCTTTGATGACTGCTCTAACTCAAAAGGGGTTGAAGTTTGTTTGGGATGATAAATTTCAGAATTATTTTGATGATTTGAAATGACTTTTGAATAAAACATTGGTGTTGACTCTCCTAGAGGTTGGGCAGGGCTATGTGTTCTTTTGTGAGGCATTGGGTCCAGGCTTAGGTTGTGTTATTATGCAAGGCGGCCATGTAATTGCTTATGGATCTCATCAGCTTAGGCCACATGAGAAGAATTATCATACCCATGATCTTGAAATTGCTGCAGTGATGCACGCACTTAATATTTAGCATAATTACCTTTATGGTGAATGATTTACCATATTTTCAGACCAAAAAAGTTTTAGTTATACATTTTCTCAAAAAGATTTAAATCTCTGCTGGAGATATTGGGTGGAGTACCTGCATTTGTTTGAATTTGACATCACCTATACCCCGGGGAAAGGTAATGTCATTGTAGATGTGTTAAGTAGGAAACTTCCAACCCAGGCAGTGAAAGAATCTTCAGAATAGTGGATTTTTATGGCACTCTTTGCATAGTTTCATATCAGAGTTCAGGAGAAAGGGGATAAAGTTTCTTTAGCCAGTGTTCAGTTATTATCCACTATTCTTGAGATGATTCTTCAATATCAATAGCTTTATGATGAATTATGTAGCATTAGGGACTCTCTTTATGGTGGGGAGATAGTTTCCTAGGGGTTATTCTCCAAATATGGTGTTCTAGGCTATCAGAATCACTTTGTTGTGACTTTAGAGACAAGGAAGACTGTGATGGGGGATTGTCATAATTCCCAGTAAGAAGTGCACCTAGGAACCAAAAAATGTTATATGATATGTGGCGGTATTTCTGGTTTCCAAGGATGATCCAATACATTGCTGAGTTTGTCTCTTATTGTTATATGTTCCAGCAGATTAAGGACAAACACTAGAAACCTTTGGGTTTGCTTCAGCTACTTTCATTACCTACTTGGAAGTGGAATGAGATCTCTATGGACTTTGTGGTTGGGTTTCCTTGTACCCAGAGAAATAATAATGCGATATGGGTTGTGATTGATCGGATGACCAAGTCATCTCAATTTATACCCAATCATGATACATCCAAAGTTTAGGAGTTAGGAAGTCTCTATGTGAGAGAGATTGTTCACTTGCACTGAGTTCCATCTACTATAGTCTCTGATAGAGATCCTTAGTTTACTTATCACTTTTAGAAAGTCCTTTAAGAGGTACTGGGATCTTAGGTTTGTTTGACCACGGACTACCATCCATGGTTGGATGGCCAGACAGAGAGAGCTATATAGATTATTAAGGATATGATTTGTGCCTATGTTCTTGAATTTGGATTGTCTTGGGATGATCACTTAGGGCTGGTTGAGTTCTCTTATAACAACAGTTACCATTCTGTGATCAGGATGGTTCCTTTTAAGGCCTTGTATATTCGGCCTTGTAAATCTCTGTTGTGTTGGTCAGAGGTTGTTGGAAGTTCCTTGGTTAGAACAATCTTGGTGTGGGAGATGAAAACTAAGATTTATCTGATTTGTCAGAGAATGTTGCTAGCACATAGATGATATAAGTCTTATATTTATCGATGTTTTAGACCTTTTGAGTTTTCAGTTGGTGATCAGATATTCTTGAAAGTTTTACCCCATTTGGCTCATCGATATCTTGGGAGGTAAGGGAAGCTTTCTCAACGTTTTGTGGGACCTTTCGAGGTTGTTGATCATGTGGGAAATGTTGCTTACCATTTAGAACTTCCACCATAGATAACGTCGATACATACATATTCCATGTATCACAACTGAGAAATTATCTTTCTGACCCATCTCGCATTTGGAGCTAGAGTGATCATGAGATTGATCTTGATTTATCTTTGACTAAGTGGCCAGTCAGGATAATTGATTCTAAGACCAAGGTACTTCATGGGAGGATAATACCTTTGGTTCATGTGCTATAGAAACATGGTTCTGATAGTCAAGAGACGTGGAAACATGAGGCATTGATGAAAGATAAATGGCCTCATCTCTTTATCATGGAAGCTTATTCGTAGGATTTCTGGGCACAGAAAGTTTTTATGGTGAGGAGGTTGTAAAATATTGTTACTAAATCGATAGGTACTTCTTAATCCTTGTCATGATTTTCCTTTTCATTGTTTGGGTAAGGGTTGAGTTTGGATTGTGAGGATACCTATAATGGTAAAGTCCAACACTTTTTGGATTTTTCAACTTTAAATAGGGTGTTTTTTAAACTATAAAGAAATTACACACCGTGTAACTAGGTTACATGTCATGTAACTACATCTGGGTGCAAGCCATGAAGCATGGTTCATAGTGTGATGGGTACATGCCGTGAATTCCCTTTACATGATGCGAAGTATTTTCATATTGTTTTTAATGAATAATGATAGAGGTTTATTCAGTTATGAATCTTAGGTATTACAAAACATGAATAGAGGTTACACATCGTGTAATACCCCATTTTTAAAGGGGTGTTATAGATTTGAAGTGTCTTCACCATTAATAAAAATAAATGTTTCACAGTGTGTAACTGGTCTACACACTGTGTAATTCCCCAACAACATCCTATAAAAGCAGCAATGTGCTTGGAATTTCTCTCATCCTCTTCTCTGGTTTCCTCTCCCTCGACCCAAGGCATTCCCTAATTATTCCTGGATCCTTCTAACTCTTCTGGATCCATTCCTTTGGTAATCAATTGTCATTACTTTGGTGGGTGATATCCAGGTAAGTGTTCTTCATCATTCTTCATCTATCTCTCTTTCTACTCTCTTGGATCATTTTGGGATTTATGTATCTATGTCATGTGGTGTTGGATATTTCTTATAGGTTGAGTTTTGAGATCTTATACATCTTTTTTCTTGTTGACGGGTGTCATTGCGAGTGTTGAGTTTCATGGAGAAGTAGGTGGTTCTGTCCTGATTAGCCAAATTTATTATCCCTAAATTACTTTATTTATTTCAATTTCTGATTTAAATTCAATTGCTCACATTTTCTTTCAATTAAATTGATAAAAACCCGATTCTAATGAATCAGGAGATTTGAAATGGTTTTGGAACACATAAATTTGGAACACCCCTATTCCATTGAATTGGGGTGTGTTTATGGAATTTGGTTGATTTAAATTGTTAAATTTAAATTTTAGATTTGAGGGAAATGATTTCAATTAAATTTTTGAATTTAATTGTGGAAAATGAATTGTTAAAAGGATAGAATTAATTTTAAATGCATTTCAAGCTTGTGAAAATGGATTTAAAATGATTAGATAAAACTCTAGTGGTTTTATCTTATAGAAAGGGTGTGTTTTTTATTAAAATCCATTTTGGTTTTAAATGAAAAAAATTGGAATTTTTGAAATGGAATAATGAGATTTATTATATTTTAAGCTATCTTAAAATAATTTTTTCATCATGTAAGAACACATGAAATCATTAGGTAGTTGGTGAGTTATTTGGATAAACTCTATGGTATTACAACATTCTAAAACATACCTGTGGCGAGTCACATCCCCAATGGGAGGGTGATGAGTCTCCTCTAGATAGTGTTAGGGGGACGTGAGTATACTCATTTTTCTATGATCACTTAGAGAGTATGGAATCCTATAGATGGTTAATACTATCGTACCTTTTGGAAGATGACCATATTTCTCTCTTGTTTATTTATATTTGAGATATAAATGTATTCAAATGTTATAAAACTTCTTTACATGACTTTGTTGGATTTACATAAACTATTTAATGTAACTTTTTTATTTAATCCATTGTTTTAGAAATATACCATCTCTTGTAAAGTAAATCATTTGATTTAAAAGTCTTTTCCATTATTTTGAAACTGTATAAAATTTTTTGTTTAAATATACTATTGAATTGTCAAACCTATTTATTTTGAAAATTGAAATCTTTTATTTGGATAATATATATTTGGAATCTGTTATGGAATCTTTGGTGGTATCCTACTGGGCTTAGGTTCACACCCTACTTTTGCCTTCGAGTGTTCTTAGACTTTCCTATTACAGGTTCGATCAAGGGGAAATGATCTCTTTAAGGAGGATCTAGCTGTTGAACCTTGGTCATGGTGAGTTGAGTCCTTAGGGATCTTGGGTTGTTTTTCCCCATTTGGTGCTTTGGTTGTAGTACTTTGGGATTTTTATTCCTCTTTGTATTCTATTACATTAATCCTAATGGAGTTTCTTTTATATGCATATTGACTTTCTTGTCTTAATTCCATTATGTTTTGTGGGAAATTAATTCCCACTTGCATGTTGTATGATACCAGGTGCTAGTAGTCAACCTGTTTGGATGTGGAATGCCCTTTGGGCTATGTCAGGGTCATCTCGGTTATCAGGTTATCAGGGTACCCAAGCTGGTTTGTGACATTGACTTATTCCTAGGGTTCTCACTAAAGTTTTATCATCCTAGTTCAAAAGGTAAACTAAACCATTTTCTAATACCAACAGTAATGGCCCTCACTTTTCATGCATAGATATTACATCTTAGTAGATGAATATTAATTACATGACATAATGATCCAAGCCAGAATCATATAGGTCTAGTGCCTTTGGAAACTTGGATACATAAACAAATGATTCATAATTGAACTACATCATCTCCCACTAAGTTCTTCATAACTAGAACCCTTCTTAGATATATCATACATAATACCATTCTTCATAACTTGGGGAAAGGAAACATAATAAAGGATGAGCTCATATTCTTAGTAAGGGTAAACAAGGGATATATCAACATAACATGAAAATAAGGTTATGATAATATGAGAATAACATTTGAAAACCATACCCATCCTGTCATAGATTATAAACTTGATTCATGGAATAAATCTTGGTAGTTCATAAGACATGAATCATAATGGAATGAAAGAACATGATCCATGAGAACATAACATTGTAATATGATATATATATTTGTGTTATACATATAAGCATAAAAAATAATTTCCTTAGTAGTCAAGGATTATTACCAAGACTATCATAGTGGAATGGGTTCACTCCACAAACCAGCATAATAGTCAATATTCACTCTCAAGACTAAAATAGTGGAAAAATTCCCTTAATAAATTGGGTCCACACCCCATTTTAGTCCTATTTATCTCATGATATGTCAAAATTTACTCAATGCATTGGATGGATATATAATTTTTTTCCCACCCATCACATAATGAAAATAATATAGATGTGTTCCACAAGATCATAAAATATTAATAATATCATAACCTATGAAAATAAAATTTGTTTCATAAACATTTTTTCATAGCATAACTAGTGTAAAAGAAATGGTTTTCATAATCATTTCATCAATTCATCATAGCATAACCCATGGAGAAGGAATAGTTATCATAAACATATTTTCATCATAATCATAAACCATCATGAGAAAGGATAAGGATGGTATCATTGGATCATATCCCCCATAATAATTAAGTAGCAAAAATGGGTGTAATCTTATATGGAAATTAATATTAAGATCACTTAGAACATTTCTTGGGGAAAATAAACTTTCCAAATTGAAATAACTTATTTAAAATAAAAAAAATCCCAAATATTAAGGAAAAAAATTTATTTAAAAATAAACTTTTAAACTTTTAAAGGATGATTTAAATTTTTGAGTGTTTATGATGGAGGTAAATACCATTCATGTTGTATATGTTAAAATGAAGATTTCTTTTACATTTTTAGTAAAAAGTCAACATAGCATTATTCACAAAACTATAAGAAGATTAATTTTAAACCATTTTTTAAAAATTCAAACCTGGTAAAATTTTATTTAAAAAACATTATAGAATAGTAAAAACATTATTTTAAACGTTTTTAGAAAACAATAACATGGAATAAAAAATATTTTTAACCGAAGAGAGAAATAAAGCTGGTTTTCCTTAGAAAACATTCTTTTAATCAATTGAGTACATAAAGATAGTAAAATGAAAGGAAAAAAATTAATTTATAGAAATAAATAGAGTATAATAAAATTAATTAGTTTCTTGAGATATATATCATAATATTTCATCATCTGAACTTAATAGTAAATAACCTTGACAAACAATGAGATTGTAACATAAAACATTTACCACTTTGGTATCTTTTGAATTGTAAGCCCCGTAAAAGAAAGAAAATTATATATATATATTTATGTACCATAATTTCATGATAATAATCATAAAATACATTCATTTTAAGAATATACAGCACACAAAAAAGAAACAAGTGGTGAATATGGCATGTGTCTCACATAAATAAAAGTGTGATGAAAATCCCTTACCTCAAGTCCCAAATTTATTCATACACATTAAAACCTAATGCATAATAAATATTAGTTTATTAAAAATATATTATAGAAATATAACTATACATACTATATCATATATTATTTACTCATAACCTTTTATCACTCATTTATTAATAATTTTTTGTTAAAATCATTGTTTCGGGTGATAACTGCTTTGTTTTTCATGTATGTTTTGGTTTGATAGTTTTGGTCCTTATACTTTAATCATAGTTACATAACTTCTAATAAGTTAATAATAATATAAATATCATGTATATTAATTATATACATATTTATATAAATCTATTAAATTTATATATAAAAAATGAATTACACCGTTCATGGAGATGGTAAGCTGTATGTACGCATGAACATTGATTCCATTTTCTTACAGATGGAATGAAAGAAAATAAAATAATATATAATCTTTAAAAAATAATTTTTATGTAATAGATATCATATATATTCATTAAATATATCCTTATTATCATCCATTTTAAAATAAAATGAAAAATTAATCACATCGCTTCATGGAGTCGATAGTCCACACATACACACGAGCGACATTATCGTTTTCCAAAGGATTGGAAGGTAAGAAGGTAGATGTGATATTATAATTATAGGAGTATAAATATTTAATAAATATCACATATAAATATTAAATCTATCATTATATCTATTCATGATAGGTGGTGATAGAAAAAAAATTACATCGGTTCGCGAGGAGATAGTTCGTTGTACACACGATTGACGATTTTGTTTCCCATTTTATGGAGGAGGATATGAATATAGGTTATGATATTAAAATAATAAAATAAACTTATATGTAATATTTTTTGTTATTATTTCATCATAATTGAATAATATCTGAAGGATGTAGAAGAATAAATAAAACAAAAATGTTCGATTGAGAATGATACCTCTTCTTCGGACAACCTCCTTAGGTTTGCACCAAAATCCTTATTAGAAGGGATTACTAATCAAAATAAAGACTATATGAGATGTTTAGGGAAGTAAGGAAGATATTTTTATATTTATTGGATAAAAAAAGACTTTTTAATTTTGAAGTGGAGAGGAGAGGGAGTTCCCTTTTATAAGTGGGGGAGATGACACAATTGGAATTTTTTAAAGGAAAAAAGTTATACCCATGTTTTACACATGGTAAAAGACTCTAAAATGGATAATTATATAACCCTAGATGATATAAGGTAGTTATATTTCCATATAATAGAAATTGGATAATTTTTTAGGTCATTGTAACCCTTATCTTTTCTTTTAACCCCTGGTAAACCTGTTTTAATCTTAAACACGATAATTAATTTTTACTATTTTTACTATTCATTATGACCAAAAATTAATTTGAAATTATTATATAATTTAAATTATTATAATTATAAATATTAAATCTATTTTTCCTAATTCAATTCACTGAAGTGGCATAATTTAATTTAAAATTAAACCCCCATACGTGACGAAGAAGCGATTTTCCAAATAAAAAGTTCTCATAAGTATAGAAAGTTTTTATATAAAAATTCAACATGAAATTGATTATAATGACATAAATTGGATTAATAATAATATAATTTTACTAATATTGCTTTTAAAACCATTTCAAAACAAAATTTAACTTTTTAAATTCTTTAACAAAAAGATAATTTTTAATAAAAATCAGTATTTTTCATTATTCCTTGAAAAATTAATATTTTTAAATAATTATCAAAAATTAAATTTAAGATAGCACATGAGCCTTTGACTAGTTGGTAAGGACTCTGTAAGTGCATCCGGGAGACCCGTGATCAAATCCAGGTGGAGACATTATTTCCGGGGGTACTGTAGTAGTACTGTAACAGCACTGTAGCAGCATTGTAGCAGTACTGTAGCAGTACTGTAGCATACACTATAGCAGGACTGTGCAGTGTTGTAGCAGGTACTGTAGCAGGAACTGTAGAAGGTACTGTTTGGAACTTTAGCAGCTGGGAATATGCCCCTGTTTTGGCCTTCAGGCCACCGATTTGGTCTCCAAGTCCTTTAAGGCCTTTGGGACACCCAGGCCTTCGGGTCAGTAAGGCCTTCAGGCCACCTCAAGGCCTTCGGGCCACCTTAAGTGCTGATGCAAACCAGACGACCTATAAGGAACAGGCTCTACAAGGAGGATGGGCAAGGAGCTTTCACCACAGTAGAAGATAAATGGATTGCAAGAATGAGAGGGTATGGCACCTGCCATCGGGACAATCCTGTGCATGCACGGGAATGCCTAGTAGAACAGTCATCCGAAGGTGGAGAGCTGATTTCACGATGAAGATGTTGAGGAGGAGAAGTTCCAAGTAGTTAGTCTGGGTTGTATGTAATGTTTGAAGCCTACGGGAAAATGAATTCCTCTAAGGCCTACGGTCCATGTAATACTAACACCTACGGGCCTTGTAAGGGTTCCACCTCACCCCTTGAAAGGTGTATTATCAAAAATCAATAAAAAATGAAGGCCTTCGGGCCATTGGAGGAAATTTAAGATAATTTTGAAATGTTGATTTAAAAATTGAATTTTATTTTTTAAAATAAATTTTCATTAAGTGTAACAATTTACTTTTATGATTTCTTTAGAAAAAGAAATAAAAAACATTTTTTGAGAAAAAAAGTATTTTCAAAGAATATAAAGGCTTTATTAAAATTAAGTAATTTTTATAAATATGTTTTATTTATATAAAACCATTATAATTAATTTTAAAAATTTGGTTATTCCTATTCATACCTCCAAATTTAATGGCTAGTTTATAATGGTCTTTTTAAAATAATGATATTAATAATATATTATGGTTTTTTAAAACTGAGTGTTGCATGTAATAGAAACTATCAAAGAAATTAAATTTATTTGAAAAAAATATTTCATAAAATCTTAAGGTGTTACATATGTAGTATAATATTATCAAAATTAAAAATAAATAACTTAGAACATTTCTATTTCAATTATTGATAGCACAATTTAATAAAAGAAGTAACAGGAAATATTTCTCACTACTCTATACACACTGTCTCATTAAACTCAAGAATTCCCTATACAAAAAATCTGCTCTTAGAGTTAGGTATATAACACACATATGATCCACATAATAATTCATTATATACTAATAAAAAAAGTAGCAATAACCATAGGTTCAGTTAAGTAAAGTGCCACTGATAACTTATATAGGAACTCAATGTACTTATTATTGACGCCTTAAATAACCAAACCCAATTTTATAACAAATTTATCAATCACATACAAGCATAAAAATTCCATATGAATTCTATATATTGAATATCATTCATTAAATCGTGATCTCTCTTAAATATAGACCAAGATAAATATAATAAACAATAAATCACACACTATAATCCTTGAAAATCACAAAATCATAACATCCAAAAAGCATGAACAACAGTCTCATAACCTAGTAAATTAGAATTTCCCTATGCAGGTGTTATCTACTTATAAGAATAGGGTATATTAAAATTTATAACCATTACTATCTCTAACTATTATATACCATATACTCAAACAAAAAAACAAAACAAAACAAGTCTTTAATACCACTTTGTATCATCCTCGACCTGGTCATCCTGGACAGTGTTGAGATGGGCAAGACACATGCGATAAGAATATAACCTACAACCCTATTATATTATATATTATGATAGGGTTTATTATACACAACTAGAAAAAAAGGCTATTACCACGGTTCAAAACTATGGGAATAGGGCCCAAAACTGTGGCCCTAGGCTACAACCACAGTTTTGGCCAACTGTGGGCGCTATCGTCGTGGCAATAGGGTCTGACCTATTGCCACAGTTTTAATCGTGGCTATAGGTGGCTTATTGCCATGGTTTTGAAAACTATGGCAATAGGTGTCTCCATTGTCAACCATGGCACTTTACCTATGGCCATGGTTTTAATCATGGAAATAGGGCCATATTTCCATGGTTTTAACCGTGGCTATAGCCCAAGAAAACCATAGAAATAGCCTAAAAATAATATGTCCCTAGATGGATTTTATCCCAACACCTTCCCTTCATGTTCCAGCACCCTAACCACTACACCACCAAAGCTTTTGTGTATATATCTATATAATATGTTATATATATTATTAAAAACTGTGGCAATATCCTAAAAAATTGTGGCAATAGTTCTTCCCACCATTTTTTTGGTGGGAAAATTTTTCTCCCATGCAAGGGCGGGAGACCTATACCCACGGATTTAAAAACCGTGGAAATAGGCCACATAATCATGGCTATAGGTGTGGGATATATCCACGATTTTGAAAAATGTGGTTATAGCCCATTAAAAAATACCTATATTCATGGTTTTAAAACCGTGTCTATAGGCCACATAACCGTGGTCGTAGCCACCTAAAGCCACGGTTTTAAAATTGTGGCTATAGATCTGTGGTTTTAGAGTGTTTTTCTAGTAGTGATAGAGTATTATAAACCATATAAAAATTATTTAATAAATATTCATTAGGAATAGCATTTTTAATGATATAGTGATATCTTATGCTAGCTATTTTATATATCATATTGTATGATATTATAAGTCATAATGCTAAATTATTGAATGGTTTGATACTCCTTGTCACTTCCATGACTAATTTTACCCTCTAAAATGTTAAAAAGTTAATGTATAAAGGCTCCTACACATTAGATACCATTATGAGACATAGGAGAGTAATTGGTCATAGGTTACATGAGATATAACTGAAGTCATTACTCATATGTCTATGAAATGTATGATTAATGGTGTGATACAGATGCATGGATCGAATAACATCCACATAGCCTATATGAAGTGTCCTCAACCATAGTACAACAACCAGACCTAAACCACTAGGTTTTATTTGGAGTTCCACATAACCTCATGTGCGCCTCCCTATATACAAGAGGTTGTCGACTAATGGTGAGGGACTACAAAACATCATAAGGAGACTATTCCCTCAATATTAGGAAAAACATCAAAGTACAATAGTGGAAGTGATAATAATAATCCACAAATAATGACTAAATATATAACCATCAGAGTAGAAACATATGCAAATAAAACCATCCCATGCAGTATCAATATGGAATGTTAGATACATAAACCAAAACTAAACAAAAGGATCCAAGGTATGAGGTAAATAAAGTAAAAAAATAGAATCATACATCTAACTAAACTATATCTAGAAATTCCCACATCCTCCTGCTAACCTATTCAATCATCTACGACAGTGCCCTTTCCCTTTTCCAGATCCCTAGTCATAAAATCTACAATCTCACCAAAATTCTTGAGTAGGGTGTGAGTACAAGACTCGGTAGGACACCTCCAACAACCCTTAAAATAAGTTCATAATATATATACTAGTTCATTCCATGAAAGTAAATAAAATAGATATAAGCGGTAAGTATATTAGATAAGCACAATATATATGTTTGGTCCTCAGAGACCCGCTCTACCAAATTCGACACCATAATAGAAGGAACATCAACCAGCCATGCCTAAAACATCCCCCTCCTCAATGGGATAGTTAAAAATAATAATTTTTACACATCCTGATAGAAGGGATAAGTAACACCCCAATACCTTACATTATATTTCCTTTTAAATAAATTCAAACTATTCAATATCTTGTGATACATGCAGGCCCAATCATCAATTATAGTAATAAAAAATTAAATTTTAATAAAACTATAATAAAATAAAATTTTTAATATTTCTTATCATAAAAATTCTAATTTTATAGTATGAATATCAATTTTTAGCTTACATGGTCAAAACAAACCTAGAATGAATTTTTGAAAATTTCTTTAAGAAATAAGCTTTTATGAATAATCAAAAATATTGTATTTAACTATTCATCCTTTTATTTAATGTATTATAATATGTGTAATTAAAAATTTATTAAATATTAATTTAATATAAATAAATATAAGAACATTTGGAGGTAAAAAGAAATATTTTTCAAAAAAAACAATTTTTTCTAGGAAACTGATTTTGTTTTAAAAGGTATAATGTCTATCCATTTTAATTAATTAAAATGATATTTAATAATGAATGATTTATATAAAATTTATAGATTATATTTATAAATATATTAATTTAAATCCATATAATGATGGTTATTATTCATATATTTAATATAGGATCATCTTGTGCTTGATAAATGCATTTCTTGAAAAACTATTTTTCAACACAAATTTCAGGTTTATTTTAAATTAAAATTTTCTACTTCTGTGTGTTGAATTTAATAAAATGGATCCCATATTTTGAATAATAATAATTAGTATTATTTAATAATCTCAACTTATTTTTTTCCATAATGATTAGAAAATACATTAAAAATTAATTATGTCGGTTAATGTTAAGGGTGTAATTTTGGCCCGGCAGCCCAAAAGCCTAGGCGGCCTAGCTTGGAAAAGCCTGCGTTGGGCCAGGCCGAGCTCGGGCTGTAGGTACATCGGGTCGGGCCTCGGCCTATCTAGGAAGGCCCACGGGGCAGGTCGGTTCGGCCCAAAAAAGTCTGGCCCACAGGCTCGTGTGAAGCACAGCCCATGCGAAGCCCGTCCATAAAAAATATAATGGGAAACTGCTGGTAAGGAGATTTGATTCCCCTACCTCAAGCTTCCAGGGCTAGACCAACTGGTCCAGGTGTTATGCCTATTATGTTATCAACATACTATATATATATATATATATATATCATTATATATTAACAAAAAATAATATATATATATATATATATTATAAATATAATAATGTCTATATATACATATAATTATTATTATATATAATTATAATGTGTGTGTGTGTGTCTATATACAACGATATATAATTATATATATATATATATATAATAATGTATATATATATAAACAAAGCCATTAATAATATATATCTATTAAGTGTGGCTTTCAAAAATCCATTAATAATATATATATATATATATATGATTTAGTATAATATATATATATATATGATTTAGTATAATATATATATAAACAAAGCTATTAATATATATATATATAATGATTTGATATTATATATATATATAATAACTTGTTGTATATTAATAAAAAAATAACACACTCACCTAATGATATTCGTGCACATATCTCAACCTCCTTAATTTTTTTAAGTATGTTGCAACTTGAATATATTATATATACAATACATATATAAATCTATTTAGAAAAAAAATAACCCACACACTGCAGCGCACCCCCCAACCCCTAATTATTATTTTTATAATTTTCTCATATTATATTTATATATATCAATCATTTAACATTATATATATATATATAATAACTTATTATATATTAACAAAAAAATAACACATTCACCTAATGATGTTCGCGCACACCCCCCAACCTCATTAATCTTTTTAAATATGATAAAACTTGCATATTATATATATAGACATATAAACAAATCTATTAATAATATATATGTCAATGATATGATATATATATATAAACAAAGTCGTTAATAATATATATATATATAGCTATTAATAATATATATCAATTAAGTGTGTCTTTTAAAAATCCATTAATAATATATGTATATATATAAATGATTTAATATAATATATATATATATATATAAACAAATCTATTAATAATATATATATATATATCAATGATTTAATATTGTATATATAATAACTTCTTGTGTATTAACAAAAAAATAACACATTCACCTAATGATGTTCATGCACGTCCCCCAACCTCATTAATTTTTTTAAGTATGTTACAACTTTCATATATTATATATAAATCTATTTAGAAAAAAAAACAATCCGCCCACTATAGCGCACCCCCAACCCCTAATTATTTTTTTACAATTTTCTCATATTATATATATATATATCAATCATTTAACATTATATATATATATAATAACTTATTATATATTAACAAAAAATAACTACCCACCCAATGACGTTTGCACACCCCCAACCTCATTATTTTTTTTTAAATTTGATGAAACTTGCATATATTATATATATTATATATACATATATAAATCTATTTAGAAAAAAAATAATAACTCACTGAAACCCCCCAACTTCTCATTATTTATTTGTACATAATGTATAAATATTCACATATATAAATCTATTTAGAAAAAATAATAATATATCCACCCACTGTAAAATGTCAATAAAACAGAAAATAAACGTTTTTACAAAAAAAAAGTTTAACATTTTATAAAAGTACATATAAAAAACATGCGTTTAAAAAATGTTTAAAAAATGTTTTAAATTAAAAAAATGTTTACAAATATTTTTCATAAATAAGTTAAAAAAAATAAATGTAAAAAAATGTTTTAAAAAAATGATAAAAAAATTAAATAACAGCGCTTTTAACCCACCCACTACTGCGCACCCTCAATCCCTCATTATTTTTTTCAATTTGCTGATAATATATATAAATTTACAAGCATATATAAATCTATTTATAAAAAAATAACATATCCACCTACTGTAAAATGTTAATAAATTTTTTTTTTACATAAAACATGTTCAATGTTTAAAAAAAATACGTTCATAAAATGTTTTAAATTAAACGTCTAAAAATAAATGTAAAAAACGTTTTAAACAAGTGTTAAAAATCATTTAAAGAAATGTTTAAATAAAATTTTTTAAACAAATTTTAAAAAAAAAGTTTTTAAAAAAAACATTTAAATTAATTTTTTTAAAACAAACACCTAATAAATCTTTTTACATTAAAATTTGAAAAAAAAGCCAAATGTTTTAAAAAATACTGGTAAAAGGTATGCATTTAAAAAAATTAAAAAATGTTTTAAATTAATTATTTAAAAATAAATGTAAAAAATGTTTGAAACATATGTTAAAAAAAGATTTAAATAAAAACATTTAAATAAAAAAAATCAACAAACGCTTAATTTTTTTTAAATAAGTTAAAGAAATAAATGTAAAAAAAATGTTTTAAATAAATGTTAAAAAAATTTAAATAAGAATTCTTTAAACTCACCCACTTGTGCACACCCCCAACCCGTCATTAATTTTTTTTACAATTTTCACATAATATATTTCGATTCACAATATATAAATCTATTTAGACAGAAAAAATAACATATCCACCCACTGTAAATTGTTAATAAAAAATAAAATAAACATTTTTATAAAAAAATGTTTTAAATAAATGTTAAAAAATATTTAAATAAAAACATTTAAAAAATTTAAAACAAACAATTATTTTAAAAAAAATAAAAGCCCATCGTGGCCTGACTCAAAAAAGCCTGGCCCATCTTGAAAAAGCACGGCCCGTCCTGATGGTTTTGGCCAGCCCGAGGTTGGGCTCGGGCCACCTCATGGGGTTGTTTGGTCTGGGCTGGCCCGACCCAAATAGTGGTTAATGGCCCAATTTTTTGCAGGGCAGGCCCGATTAGGCTGTGCTGGGTCGAAATTACACCCTTAGTTAAGGTTAAAACGAGGTTTTTGCATGTTACATGCACTCATGTTAAAAATAATTTTCTACACATATAGATTTTTTATTTTTCAAATTGGATTTAATATTCATTATTATTGGGTCTAAATTATCTAATTATTATTATTTTAATTTTAATCTTAAACGATAAATTACCTAGGTAAATAAAAAGATACAAGTTACCTTGGTGAAAAATAAAATGGTAATATTGAATAAAATTAAAGGATAATGAATAACATGTATTTTTGTGGTGGAAGTTTGGATAGACCATATAATCCCTAAAATACATTTTTTTCAATTTTTTAGTCACTTGGGGTGAGAGTAACTTTCCATTATTGAATAGTTTTGGGTATTTAGAAAAAATATCAACCTTCCTCAATTTAAAAGGGAACTCACTTCCCTCACTTATTCAAACATATAAACACCATTGGCTTGACCTAAACATATAAAAATCTCTCCCAAATATCCTTATCCACATTATATATGTGTTTTTATTCCCAAAATACCAACCTTAGTGTCCTTAAGAAGAGATCCAAAGGAGGTGTCTCTAAGAGAAGGAAATAGTCTTAATAAAGCTCTTTCTTTTTTCTTTCTTCTTTTTCCACATTCAATTATGTATTAGAATTTACATTATAATAACAACATTATCTAACATATACTAAGATATTATTATGCTTATGGAATAATATTTATCCATCTCTACTTCCATTAAATGGGAAACAAAATTTCTGGTCATGAGTACGACAGACTACCACTTCATGAACCGATATAACTCATTTACCATCAACACCCCTCACGGTTGGATATAATGATGGATTTAGTGTATATATAATATCTATTATATAATTATACTTATTTAATTATAAAATCACATATACCTTTTTACATTACATTCTTCTTAAAATACGGTAATGTCGCTCGTGTGTACGACGGACTAACGCCTTGTGAAGTGATGTGATTCATTTTTCACGAATGTTTTACATGAAATATAAGAAAGTAAAAATTTAATAAATATATGTGATATATATGAAATTATATTTATTTTTTAAAATTAAAATATCACCCACTTTCTTACCCTTTTACCCATTAAGGGAATGATATTGTTGCTTGTGTGCACGTACGACCTATCGTCTCCACAAAGTGATGTGATTTATTTTCAATGTAAAACCTTCAATAATGATTCCAAAAATGTTCTTAATGAGTAAATATTATATTTATAAAATTAATATCATTATGTAAATGATTTATCTATATCCTATATATAAGAACTAGAACTTTCATAACAAAATACACATGAGAAAATAAGGTAATTAACACTTGAAACAATGAAAATAATGAAATATTATGAGTAAATGGGTGGTAAAATGTTATAATAAAATCATATATGATATTATAAATATGATTATGATTATATTATAAATTAATAACATTCTAGAAACCATTATATAGGAGGTTAAATCATACTCAACCATAGGGAAGTGTGAGGAAATGGATTTTGTCTCAATTTCTATTTCATTGAGACATATTTGTTAATATGCACCTATTAAATTTTATTCGGTTTATATAATTACAATTTGGTGAATTTAACATAAATATATATTTATTAATTATTATTAATTTTTTATTTCATGTTTATTCTTTAATGTGGTAAAATATAAAAGTTACAAAAGAGGTAAAAATTATTGTACAGTATCACATTTTTTGTGATTGTTAACCTTATCTTAAAATAATCACTTTCTTATGATCATTTTTCATTATACATTAAATTTATATTAAAAATCTATATTCATTGTATCATGTATATGATTATTTATTAAAACATATACCATTTTTATATATAGTGTTTACTTTTAAAGTTATTTGATTAACTCGGTAAATATTTATAAATCCATATCCTTTACTCAATACATATATTTAATGACAAGACATGTTGATTCTTAAATTAAATAAATTATTCAATATATGAATAATTCTTTGGAAATTAATTTATAAGTGGGTACTGGTTATAGATAACCCCTCGATGCATCGACGGGTTTCATGAGACAAATCAGTTGGCCAAATTAGATGGGTTTTTACCTGTAGTCTTAAAATGTCATATGAAAGGTATTGGTAGCAGAGGGATCATGATGCATGAGATCATGAAGTCTAATAATTAAGAATTTTTTTCATTTATACTTTAGTTATTATTATTATCCATGATATTTTCACATTGATATTATCTTTGGGTGCATTTCATTATCAGTTTATTGATTAAATGAAATGTGTTTTTGGTTATTTACTTCGCCATATTTATTATGCCTAATCTAATATGATAATAAAGTTATTGATTAAATGGAATATGTGTTCATTTATTTGCCTTTACATATTTATTATGCCTTATTGGTTCATGATAGGTTCCACTGTATGTAACCCTTACTTAGCATTTAATATCACCCTTGTTTTTTTCCTTTCCCTGGGATATGAAGAAGATTTCTTTGAATGGATTTCAAGGATGTTGAGCATTTAATTTTTTTATATTCTATTCCTAATATAAAATGGGTATCATTTATGCATCCGGTTCACTAAAAATGCTAAAACAATTGGCCCTTCTATATTTGACCCCTCATATCTATGCCAATGTAATAAAATATAAACTGACTTTGAGATACTAGAGTCAAGGTCATTACAGTTGGTATCAAAGGAAATTTAATATAAACCTTAAGAACTAGATTAAGGAAAACATAGATTATAGATCATAACCCTATGTTAGACTTTGAGGATATGTATATTAGAATATCCTAAAGTTTTGTTAAGGAAAATATTATATGGGTTTTCCTAACAATACATACCTTTCTAGATATTATAAGTGGATTTGGTTCTAATATAATTGTACCTAGGGGTAATAAATCCAAAACGGGTGCATTTTGATTGACCCCATTATCACCTGATGCATGATATTATGCCTTAATGTTCACCTGTTTTGACACTCCTAGGGATATTTTTAGGATAATTTACATTTTCTTTACAGACAATTATGAATGATTTGAAAATAAATACATCCCTGAATAAATGAAGTTTATGATTCTGATATTAACAATGCATAAATTTTTAATTTATGTCAGGTGTTACACCATATTTATAATTATACATTATGATTTAAAATTAATAATTTTATGATTTAATTGAGTATATGCCATTTTTTAGAAATAATGCCTGGAAGGAAGAAGGGTATCAATACCCATGGACAATTCAGAGATTACCTACTGAGAAATCCAATATAGATGGTATTGGAATTGAGAAGATCATGGATATATTAGGGTATATTAATCAGGTTATGATAAATAATATTTCCTAGACTGAGAAACCTTTTGTTACGTAATGTGATTATCTTATGTTGGATTGATTCATGCGGTAGAAGCCCCTCATCATTTAGTGGTACTACTAATCATGTGGTAGTCGATCAATGGATTAAGTCCCTTGAGAATATATTTCTAGAATTCAGATGTAATGAAGAGGAAAAAAGTTGTGCTTTCAGTATATTTTCTCAAGGGTGATGCTAATCAATGGTGGTCATTGATCCAAAATACTAGGTAGGAAGAGGAAATAGAACACATGGAATGGAAATATTTTAAAGAAATGTTATTCAAAAAAATATTTCCCTCATGAATAGAGAACTAAAATAAAAATAAAGTTACTTATCTTAAAAAAAAGGAAGAAGAAAGTGTTGTTGAGTATGATTCTATATTTACAAGGCTATCCAGTTATGTTACGGATTACATACACAACACAGGGTAAAAGATTAACTATTTCTTTGAAGGGATTAATTCAAGTCTTTGAAGGGAACTGGTCTCTCAAAAAAATCCATATGATGAAATAGTTTTATATTCTTTAAAAATGGAGAATTAATTCTCTAGATCATACAAGTTTAAGGTAAATTAAGAAAATAAGAGGTTGAATGAGCACCAAGAAAAATGTAATGCATCAAAGAAAAATAAGAGAACAAAGTAATTTCTATCTTGTGAGAACTATGGAAAGAATCATCATGGGAAATGCTTTAAAGTCTTGGGAGTTTGTTATAAGTATAGAGATAAGGTTTATCAGGATAAATAATATAATGAGAATAAATAAAGTACAATTATCTAGTGCTTCAACTAAAAATAAATGGGACATTATTCAAACTAGTGTCCCAAGTGTCAAGGGAACTTACTGAAAAAGAAGCTAAGGGAAGAAGGTCAAGCTTATGCAATAACTATAGTTGAGGTTAAAGTTTCCAAAGATGTGGTGACATGTACTTTAATCCTATATTCAAATTTTTATATTGATTTATTTGATTCTAAATTCTCATGATCTTTTATATCTTCCAAGAATTCTAAGAAAATTGGATATTTTCCTAGAACTTTAATAAGGGAGTTGTTAGTCAAAAATCCTGTCATGAAAGTTATTTTTTATTAAAATTGGAGAAAAGTATAGAAGCCCCTCCATTATAAGAAACCCTCAAGGAGGTCGGAAGTAGTGCAACCCAAGAGTGTCCCCCTACGCAAAGACCTTATACTCCAAAGGGAGTGACCCCACACCATCAAAAATGATTAGTCCCTCTCCCGGTCATCCAAATCTAGCAAGATAATCCACAAAAAAATAGTCTCCCTACAACTGTGGTGGATGTTCATACCCAAATAATCCTCTATAGCACATCTCCTGATAATGTAAGTCAGGTCCCATGGCATCTCATGCCTCCCTTTAACCAGATTCACCAGGACTTCCAAGCCCGACTCCAATTCAAACACCTGAAAGTCGTGCTCCCTGCAAACTTGGAGACCAGTAAGTAGTGCCCATGCCTCCACCCAAAGGGAGCTACCCGAACCATAAAACTTTCTGAATTCCATGAGAACCGATCCACGTAATTCACATAGTACCCCTCCGTCTCTCATGATTTTGTTTTTGAGGGAGCCATCCACGTTAAGCTTCAGCCCATGGATGGGAGGGCTCCAACTGACCCATATTCTTCCTGATCCATCATGAATCGTAGGCCTATTAAGAATATTTTCAACTAAAACCAAATTTTGGCCCCCATTCATCATCAAAATCATCTCATATATTAAGGATCTAACCCTCATATGAAGAAAGGACATAGAGCATCGGGCACCCAGACGAGACTGATTCTTGGAATTCCAGATAGTCCAGCATATATAAGCGAGGATGATGGCCCGAACCTTGCATTCCATGCTCTTTATCCCCGCACCTTGAATCCATTAGGACATGATTCCTTGAAAGGAGGATAACTGAGTACCAAATTGTGGTTGTGGAGAAAATAGAGACCAAATCTCGGCTGCCCAATCATACTCTTAGTGGAATTCACACGACAATAAGGATGTGTTAGGCGGTACCCATTATGATACATAAACATAATTTATTTTCTGACCTTATTATCATACCTATGGTTGACTTCGATATAATACTTGGTTTGGACTAGATTTTAAAATATGATTCAAAAATTTATTACAAGAAGAAGGAAATTACAATTCATGATGAAGATATAAAATTCCTTATCTTTAGAGGAGAGAAATCATCATTTGAGACATGTTTATATCCACCCCCAGTAGATCTACTAAATGAGATTATTGGGGATGAAGAGGAGATGAAATATAAGGATGGAGAAGGTGATCATAAAATTTAGGATGTATGTTACACAAAAATGCCTCATGATGGTGATTTTGGGTTGATTGTGTTTGTTGACAAGGATTGAGGCTGTTGATGAAGGCTGGTTGTAAAAGAATGCATGAAGAGTGCATGATTGTATTTGGATATCACAATGGGATCTCGTGCAGCACTCATTATTGTCATTGGATCTCATGATGGGATCTCATGTAGCGCTCATGATTGTCTTTGGATCTCATGAAGGGATATTACACAACACCCATGATTGTATTTGGATCTCACACTTAGATCTTGTTCAATGGGAAAACATGACTCAAAAAAAGTGAAAATGTGGACCAGGGACTCATGAAAAATGCGAATGTGGTCCAGGGACTTACAAAAAGTGTTAATATGGACTAGGGAATCATGAAAAGTGTGAAAGTGAATACAGACCACAAAGCATGAATATGGACCAGGGACTCGCGCTAGGGGTACACACTTGGATCTCGCAAAGCATTTGATGCCCATTAGGTGGATAGATTTCTATAATTTGTGGAGTTAAGGAGGCAGATTTATGCCTATAAATACCCCCTTAACCCATCCTTAAAAAATGATGAAGTCATACTTAAAAGATTGATCTAAAGCATCATCCAGGAAGGAGTCTCATAGAGAGATCTCATGGAAGGGTTTTTTGGAGAGGTCTCACAAAGGATTATATTTGATTTACATCGTATAAGTGTTGTGCATGATCTGAACAGGGTCTTTCCCAAAGAGAGAAAGAGGACTCATGAAAGAGGACTAGCGAAAGCGAGCTTGCACCAGGATCTCACACAAAGCACAAAAGTGGTCTTTCATCAAGGACTCGAACAAAGTGTAAAAGTGATCTCACACTAGGAACTCACACTTAGTGTGAAAGAAAACTTGTGGAAGGGACTCATTCTAGGGACTCATGCTAGGGACTCACGCTGGGGACTTGCACCAGGGTCTCATGCCAAGGTCACACACAAGGGACTTGCGCAAGGGGTTACATGCTAGGATCTCGCACAAGGGGTTACACGTCAGGGTATCGCATAGGGAACTAACACTAACATTTCACATTGATATATGCACCTACATTTTCCTATAAATAGTATTATTATCATATCTAAATTCGAAAGGAGAAGAAGAAGACAGAGGATCTTCACCATTTGATAATACTTGCAGAAGGATCTTATTCACTACTACATTCAAAGCAGTGAAAGCAATGCTTGGCATCACTTAAAGATATTTCCAAAAGGAAGCCAATTTCTATTTCTACAGTAAAGATAAGTATATTCTAATTGTCTGTAAAGTAGAAGTGTTGCATCTATGTGTTTTCATAGAAGTGAAGGATCAACCCAGAAATACCTTTAACAGAGCATCTACCTACAATTGAGGATGCATTCATTAGTGATTATTAAGGGACCAACATATCCATAAACTATGGATGAATCCATTATAAGAGAAGTGATAAAAAGAAGAGGAATAAGTTGATTCTTTCCACCGACAGTAATTCAGAGAAAGAGACAAATGGAGTGACCCTTGGGAAAGTAGTGAGATGACCCTAAACCTTGTAAATACGGTAGGCCTAGTCATAGAAGTGATCTATCCTATACCATGTATTTTAATTGATCCTTAGTGTAATTGGTACCTTAACACATTGTCGTTTTATGCTCCTTGGATGTATCCCAGTGAGGGTGAATCAAGTAAAAATCTAAGTGTCCTTGTGTTTTCTTTTCTACTTTACATTCAATGCATCATCATCATATAAAGAAGAAAAGAATTATATCATCATAAATAATTAAGAGAAAATAAAGTTACACTTATAATAAAGAGGACAAGATCTATCAGGGTAATAATAATTAAATAAAAGAATATCCATAACCTTATTCACCCCCCCCCCCCTCATTGTATATAATCCCCTTTTAGACCTAACAATTGGTATCAGAGCATAGGTTTCCTTTTTTGATTTGTTTTATCTGACAAGGCATACTCTACTATTGTAATTTTAGTTTTGGTTTTCTCTTATCCTGGTGTACCATGGAAAATGGAAGAACTACAGAGAATAAGTAGAAGTCAGGTGGTATTCCTCAATGTGTAAGTGTCTATAGAAAAGGTGTGATCTAGTTTAAGGAAACTAGAAATGTATTGAAAAAATGTTGGGATGAATTAAAACGAAAAAATATATACTCACTCGATGATGAAACAGGAATGAGTGAAGAACCTGATATTCCAAGTGACACTAAAACTAATTATGATGAAGAAACTCAAAGAAGGAAAAAAGTGGAAGTTTTCCATGAAACAAAGGAATTGGATTAGAAATTGGATAAAGAAATTAAATCTAAAGATATATGAATCTAAGTGTATGAAATTTAATTCAATAATCTAAAAGGATTAAATAAAAGGCTTGTTGAAGTGGTTATAGATCTAAGTGAGAATAATAATTCCCAAGATGAAGATTTGAAAAAGATATCTAGAAATATAGAAAAAATAAAATCTAATGACAAGAGAAAGAATCATAACTCAAATGAAATTTAGAATCTGAAATCCAAAAAATGATGATCTTTCTATATAGCTATATTAACTAGTTCAGGAGAACCAAAGGCTACAATAGAAGAATGCATGTTGTACAGATTATGTTTTTCAAGATAAATTTAAAATGAAGGAGAAAATTGACATGGTGGATAATATCACTTGATAATTGGAAAATGAGATGGTTAGTGGGAATAATATCAAGAGATAAGTTAATGATCAACTTGAATCAAGGGATATGAAGATTCAATAATTGGGAGAAGAGATAGAATTAGTGAAGAAAGAAGTGGAGAAATCTAATGCTAAAGGCAAGCCCGAATTGAAGGATTATTTACATTTATTATTTGATTATCCTTCTCCAGGTGATAATAAAATGAAAATAAAATATGATACTTTAGAGGGAAAACATGCAATGATTGTATCATCCCAAAGGTTGTGCTGTTTTGAAAAATATGGTATAGGATATGATAAACCCTCTCCTATGAATGATATGAAGATAGCCATGAATAGTTCCACAAATAAAAAAACCAACAGATACTTGAAACAAACCTAAAAAGGATTTTACACGAAGTAATGAAAGCATGTTTTATTTTTTTGGGATGCATGGTCATATTTCAAGTTTTTGTTTTGAAGCATTGAAATATATTTCATATTGTGAATACAAAAAATATTTCTGAAACTATGAATAAGAATAAGTTTCTTGAAAAGTATAAAAGAAAAGTCTCTCAGAAGAAATTAGTTGTCAAATGCTATTACTATAGAAGATAGGGACACACTATAAGTATATGTCAAGAATCCCAAGGGATCAATGTCAGAAGAAGAACATTGGTTGCATCAACATCTCAACTAAGAAAGGATGAAATGAGATATGCCTTTAATGGAAGATTTTTTATATGTTTTAATCATGAGAATTTGGAAAGATATTTCAATATGAAGAAATAAGGGTTGGATTAGGAACCCAGAAGGAGATCCCCAACATTAACAGTGTATAATGAAAAATCCTATATTGGAAGATGATATGATAAGTTGAAAAAATTGGTTTATAGCCTCAGGGGGATCACAATGAACTCAATGAAAGGTGTATAAATCACCTCCTCCATTATACTCACAACAACTCTATTAGAAATAATTTGACCTAACCTGAATGAAAAAGGGATAAGATGCTCCAATTGTGATTAAGACGAATTTAAATTTAGTATAAGACTTAACCCCAACAAGAAAGGTTGGAATGACTCGGATGTCTGATAAAAGAAAAATGAATAAATAATGACTTGAAAAAATCACTTATCATGCCACATGAAAAGAAGTGAAGGAAATAAAAAGAGTCCTCCAATGGATAAAGAAGCAAGAGAAGACGACTAGTGGAAATATTCATGCTCAAAGAAATAGTCATGAAAAATGGAATATCGGTGAAGCATCAAGGAAGTAAATTTCTAAAAATGGGTTTAAAACCAAAACTGTGAAAAGGACAAGCCTACATATTCTAAATATCATAAGAAGACTCAGTGTGTAGGTAAATAATTTTTAGTCATATGGACAGAACAGTTGAAGTTGGATGGGTAGTTGAAACAAGCACAAAAATAGTATAGTTCTTTACAAGAAAGTATAAAGGGTTGATCCATTGGGATTGATGATAATACTCTTCTTGAGGATTCTAGAGGTTCCCCTCTCCCTATGTGTATAAATGTTATTAATTGATGTTCAAGTGTTTTAGGTTCAAGGGGAGATATAATCCAAGGAGAAGTGGCAACAAAAGATGCAAAGTAGTAAAGTGATGTTCTCCAGAATGTCAACTGATTCAAATCAGTTACTAGATTTTAATAATAAATATATAAGAATTCATTAAAAAGAGTAAATGGTTTGTGGATACTTAATATGTATGGAAGTAATTGAGAATAATGGACAGTGATGGTGTTATTAACTTTATCCCTTTTTCCCTACACCAAGTTCTGACTCTATAAGATTAGTGGTTTTGTTAATGGCTCATTACAAAGTGCTGCATGTGAATGAATGATACAATATAAGAAGAATTTTTGTGGGTCTAAATAGTGGACCTAACAACAAGAAGATTTGCACATCATGGGAGGATCATTCTATATCCTAATTAGATGTAAGATCTTAATGGTATAAAAAGGATGAAAGTTTATGTTGTCTGCATCAAGAAGTATGATTAGGGGATAAGTAGTAATATTCATGTATTTCATGATTATATTTTTTTTTAACAATATGGTATCAGCTAACTATTTTTAGGATACCAAGAAGCTGCGAGAAAAGATTAAAAGTGTTTCCAACAAGTGGTTTACCCATTTTGAAAAATAATTCAACGTCTTAAATTAATAGAAAAATTTCTATTAATGATTTATATCATTCCAATACAGGAGGTTTAATGGGAGATTGTTTTGAGCCCAACATATAATAATTTCATCGAGACTAAATGGGTATTTCACAATAATATGAATGAATATGACATAGTGATTCAAAAAAAACATGACTAATGTGTAAAGGGTACTCCCAGATATATGGTGATGATTTTGATGAAATATTTTCACCTATTTCAAGGATAGAGACAATCAAATTATTATTGGCCATAATAGTGAAAAGAAAGTTTAAATTTTTTCAGATGGATGTCAAGTCATCATTTCTGAATGGGGTTTTTGAAGAAAAAGTTTATATTGAGAATACATATGGTTTTCGCATTCATGAAGATGAGAATATATTTTTTTGGATAAAGAAAGAACTATATGGGTTAAAGTAATAACCAAGAGCATTTCATTAAAGGCAAGATCAATTTTTGAAGAAGCTCGGTTTTCAGTGTTGTGGAGTTGATTACAATATATATGTCAATAGTCATGGTAATAAAAGGATGATAGTGTTGGTATATATTAATGACATAATATTTGGTGGATCATATGAAGTGAAGTGGACTCAGTTGACATAATTCATGAAAAGTGAATTTGAAATGTCAATGATTGGTGAACTAAAAATTTTCCTTAGTTTACAGGTGACACAAGGAAAGAATGGAACATCCATCTCTCAAAATAAATATGCCAAGGAGGTTTTGAGAAGATTTTTAATGGATAATTCCAAGGATATGAAGAATATAGTGGCGACCCAGATGAAACTATCATGGGATGATAAATGAAAAGAAGTTAATGCCATAAAATATAGGCAAATCACTGGAAGTCTACTATACTTGACAGAAAAAAGACCTGATATTTTTTTTCCACATTCCAAGTAGCATAATATCAAAGTAATCCCAAGGAAATCCACTTAATTTTAGTGAAAATAATACTTCGGTATATTAAGGGAATGGTGGATTTCAATTTGTTGTTTAATGAAAAATATCAACAAGAGTTATTAGGCTATACAAATGTAGATTAGGTTGGATCAGCTAATGATATAAAATCAATGTTAGGTGGTGAATTCTATCTTGGAGGATTGTGTATTTCTTAGATAAGAAAGAAACAATATTTCATTTCATTGAGAATCATAGAAGCTTAATATATTGTGGCCACTCAAGCATGCACATAGTTATTATGGATGAAGCAGTAGCTTGATAATATGGGAGTTGAAGTGGAGTATCCGATCAGAATCTATTATGATAATTCAAGTTATGTAAATCTTAGTAAAAATATAGTCCATCACTTAAGGACAAAACACATTGAATTCAAGTATCATTTTATCAATGAGAAGGTGGAGCAAAGTCTTGTGAAGTTGGAGTATGTGCCTATATAACTACAGGTTGCAGACATTTTAACAAAGGCCTTACCCAAAGAAGAGTTTGAACATAATTTACTAGATCTTGGAGTTCAATCGACTCCATGCACTTGAAAATGTGGGAATGTGGGACCCACTCTCCCTGAGGTATGATGTGTTTTTTCCTGATATATTGATCTGTGTTCTTTACCCTATTATGGACCAAAATTAAGTAACCTTTGGGTTCATTGAAAAGGGGGTAGAAAATGTCTTACTCAAGATAGGGGGAGAAAATTATAGGGGGGTCAGCGAAGTGGGGGGGTATTTAAATATAATGACACTAAAGATGATCAGTCAAATTTTATAAATCACAACAGATGAGGTTTGTGATAAAAGAATAAGAGTGGTTTTGTAATTAAGTGTTTCACTGATGAACTTTGCATCATACTCTTGTTTCTCATGACAATCATAGCTCATGTAGTCTTACAATGTGTTTTTAGTAAATCTTTGATCACTATCAAAATCGCATGAAGTGAAGTTTTAGAAGAAGATAGATGAATCATTAATGTGGTATCAAAATGAAAAGAGTTTTCAACAAGCCCAAAGGGGGATATTTTTAGGAAAAAATCCCTCATTATGGTGATTTTGGGTTGATTGAGTTGTGGACAAGGATTGAGGTTATTGATGGAGGTTGGTTGTAAAAGAAATAATGAAGAGTTCATGATTGTATTTAGATCTCAGTATGGGATCTCGCATAACACTCATGATTATCTTTTCATCTCATGTTGGGATCTCCCGTAGTGTTTATCCATCCATCCATATTTATTTTTATTAAAAAAGAAAGTAAATAAAGGAAAAAAAACAAGACAAAGTAAAAAAGAAAGACAAAAATGAGAGAAGGGGAACTATGGGGGTCTGAAATAGTAAAGACCAAGGGAATACCCTTGGACGAGGTCAACACCATCAAAAGGAAATGAGCCCAAGCTGGAGAATTAGGTGACATTAGGGGAAGCTCTAGTAGCTAGGAAATCTAAAACTTTGTTTCCCTCATTCCAAGTGTGAAGGATCTCCACTCCATTATTGATGAGTCTTTTTACATCTACGAAATTGGTAAGTGATATTCCAAGGTACACTACTGATCCCAATCAATTAGTTGTGAAGTATTTTGTAATCTATTTCCACTATTGGAAAATTAATTTTTCTATTAAATCATAGCTCTAGACCCAACATCATTGCCCTTGATTTTCTTTGGAACTCACTCTCAGATCTTATGCAAAGGGAAAATAAGACTCATGCAAAGTGAAAATGAGGAAAAGGTACTCAAACAAAATGTGAATGCAGAATAGGGACTCACACAAAGCACAAATACAAACTAGGGACTCATGTAAAGTGTGAATGAGAATACAGACCAGGGACTCATGCAAAGCATGAATACGGACCAGGGACTCGTGCTAGGGGTTCATAACTAGATCTTGTGGAGCACATTATACCCATGAGTTGGATGTTTTTCTAGGATTTTTATAGTTAAGGTGGAGGATTTATGCCTATAAATACCCCCTAATCCATCCTTAAACATTGACAAATTAATTCTTAAAAGATTGATCTGAAGTATCATTCAGGGAGGAGTCTCATGGAGAGATTTCATGGAAAGGTTTTGCAGAGAGGTATCGTGAAGGATTATATACAATTAACATCGCATAAGTGTTGAACATGATCTGAACAGGGTATTATGTAAAGAGTGAAAGTGGAATCGTGAAAGAGGACTAGCGAAAGCAGACTCGTGTTAGGATCTCATGCAAATCATGAAAGTGGTCTCGCATCAAGGTCTCACACAAAGTGTGAAAGTAATCTCACACTAGGAACTCCCACTTAGCATGAAAACATACTCACAGAAGGGACTAGCGCTATGGTCTCATGCCAGGGACTCACACCAGGGAATTGTACCAAGGTCTTGTGCTAGGGTCTCACACCAGGGACTTGTGCAAGGGGTTATATTCCAGGATCTTGAGCAAGGGGTTACATGCTAGGGTATCACATAGGGGTATTACACTAAAATATTGTGCATGGAGATATGTGCTTACATTTCCCTGTGAATAGTATCATTTTCATATCTGAATTATGAAGGATAAGAAGAATACATAGGATCTTCACCATTTGAAAATACTTGCAGAATGAGCTTATTCAATGCTATATTCAAAGTGGTGAAAGGAATACTTGAAATCACTTGAATATCTTTCCAAAGTGAAGGTAATTGATGTTTCTATAGTAAATAGAAGTTTGTTCCATTTGTATGGAAAGTGGAAGTGTTGAATCCAATTATTTTTATAGAAGTGAAGGAGTAACCTAGAAAGAGATTCAATAGAGCATCTACCTGAAATTAAGGATACATTCATTAGCGATAATGAAGGGACTTACATGCTCATAAACCGTGAATGAATCCATTCTAAGATCAGTGATCAAAGTAAGAGAAAGAATATGATCCTTTCCACCAATAGTGAGCCATAAAAAGAGACAAAGGGAGTGACCCTTGGAAAAGTAATGAGTTGAACCTAAACCTAGTAAAGGTTGTGAGCCTATGCATAGAAGTGATCTAGACTAAAATATATATTTTTGGTGAGCCTTAGTGGATTTTGTACATCAGCACATTGTCGTTGTATGCTCCTTAGATATAGCCTAGTGAGGGTGAACCAAGTAAAAATATTTATGTCCTTGTGTTTTCTTTCCTATATTAATTTCAATACATCATCATCAAATAAAGAAGGAAATAATTAGATCAGCATAAATAATTAATAGAAAAAATTGACCCTTATAATAAAGAGTTCAAGATCTAGTGGGGTATGACTAATTAAAGAAAAGAATATCAATACCCTGATTCACCCCCCCCCCCCCTCAGGGTATCTAAGCCCCTTTTGGACCTAACAATGCACCTATTGTACAGGAATGCATTTATGAATTTCCTAAGGAATTACCTATCCATCTACTATAGTGTGAATTTTAGTTTTCCATTGATTTAATCCCTGATGCAAGACCAATATCAAAGAATCCTTATAGAATGGACACTATGTAATTGGTGGAGTTGAAGAAATAACTAGAGGATTTGTGTGATAAAATATTTATTCAACCTAGTATTACACTATTAGGATCCCCTATTCTCTTTGTTAAGAAGAAAGATGGATCCATGTGACTATGCATTGATTATAGGTAAATCAATTCTATTATGATAAAGAAAAAATATCTTCTACCTTGCATTGATGACTTATTTGATCAAATTCATAGAGATCAATATTTTTTAAATATTAACCTTCATTCTGAGTATCATCAATTGAGAGTAAAGAAGTAATGAATTTTGAATATAGCATTCCAAATGAGGTATAGACATTACAACTTTACAGTAATTCCATTTGGATTTACTAATGAACCCCATGTTTTTATGGGCCTAATGAACAGATTATTCAAGGAATATCTTGATGGTTTTTTTGGTATTCAGTGATTATATATTGGTGTATTCTAAAATATATGAGGATTATGTGAATCACTTTTTGATCATTCTTGAGACTCTTATAAGACAAGAGTTATATGTGAAATTTAGTAAGTGTGGTTTATATCTTCAAGAAGTTTCTTTTTTGGCCATATTATCTCTAAGGATGGAATTTCAGTTGATCCTACAAAGAAAAAGGTAGTAAAATAATGGACTACACTGATAAACATAACCGAGGTACATAGTTTCATTTGTTAGGTAGGTTTCTATCAGCAATTCATCCAAAATTTTGACTGATTGACTGACCCATTAACCAAGCTTACTTTTAAAGGGATTAAGTTCACATGGACAAAGAAATATGAAGATTCTTTTGAATAATTGAAGAGGAGATTGGTTGAGGCTACAATTTTGACTCTACCATTAAGAAATGATGGGTTTGTGATATATAGTGATGCATCAAATAAGGTACTTGGTTGTGTCATTATGAAAAATGGTAAAGTTATTTCATATACATCAAGGCAGTTGAAGAATCATGAATAGAACTATCCAACACATGATCTTGAGTTAGTAGTTGTAATATTTTCTTTGAATATATGAATAAATTATCTCTATTGTGAAATATGTGATATATACACAGACCATAAGAGCCTAAAATACATCATTTCATAGAAAGATATCAACATGAGTTAAATGTGACGGCTCAAGCTACTCAAAGATTATGATTTCTTAATGAACTACCACCCAGGGAAGGATAGTAAGGTAGCATATGCTTTCAGAAGGATGGATCATGGAGTTATGACCCAAATGAGGATTAAGAGGGATCCTATATTCATGTATTTAGTAAAGATGGATATGGGAATTATTAAGGAAAGAGAGATATCACTCATTTTCAAAATTATTGTGAATCCATATTTATTAGAAAAGATAAAAAGTTATCAATATGATGATAAGAAATTTCAAAATAAAATTAAAGCTTTGAATGATGGGAAATTAATAGACTTTATTTTTGAAGATGGTGTTCTGAAATTTGGAAATATATTATTTGTTCTATCCATACTTGAGCTAAAAATAGAATTTTTGGATGATGATCACAGCTCTAATTTATTTATACACCCTATTAGCACTAAGATATATAGGGATTTGAGAGAACATTTTTGATAGGATGGCATAAAGTGGGAAATTGTGGAGTATGTATCAAGATGCTTAGTTTGTAAATAGGTCAAGGCTAAGAGACAACATACTAGAGGAGTTATGAAACCTATTCCTATTATAATGTTGAAATGGGATGAAATTACTATATAATGTTTCATAAGACTATGAAATACTCCTAGAAAGAATGATGAAATATGGGTTATTGTTAATATCATAACCAAATCTACACATTGCCTCTCTATAAGAGAAGATTTACCTCTTGAGTGCCCTATAAGGCTCTATAATAGTGCATTTTTGAGACTTCATGGCACACCTCTTTTAATTGTGTCTCATCACGGTCCTTGATTTACATCTAAATTTTGTAAAAGTATTCAGAATACTCTTGATATCGAGCTTCATTTGAGCATTGCCTACCATCCTCAAATTGAGGGAAATTTTGAAAGGACTATTCAAACATTGGTATACATATTGAGGTCATTCTAACATTAATTTCAAGGTACGTGGGTTCAATATATAACTTTGGTAGAGTTTCCCTATAACAATTGTTTCCATTCAAGCATTCAAATGGTACCATATGAAGAATTATATAGCAAGATATTTTGTACTCCAAATTTTTGGGATGAAGTTGGTAAAAGTAAACTTGTTAGACCGAAACTTATTGAATAAATAATAATAAAGATAAAGACTATTCAGGATCATATTAAACAAGCTCAAATTTGAAAAAAGATTTATGACAAAAAATGGAGGAAGGATTTGGAATTTCAAGTGGGAGATCGTGTTTTCTTGAAAATATCTCCATGGAAGGGTCTCATAAGGTTCATTAAGAAGGGAAAACTAAGCCCCAGGTACATCAAACCCTTTAAAATTCTAGAAAGAAATATAGTTGTGTCTTATCATTTGTAAATACTTCCAATCCTCTCTAAATTACATGATGTGTTCTATATATCATTTTTAAGGAATTACATGCTAAAACCAATGCATGTTATCACCTTTGAAGATATAGAATTGAAACATGATCTATCATACTATGAAGAGCCTATCTAGATTTTTCATAATATATAGCAAGTATTGAGGAATCAGATGACTCAACTGGTAAAGGAACTTTGGAGAAATCATAAAATGGAGGAACCAATGTAGGAACCATAGGATTTTATGAAGAAGAAATACCCTTATTTTTTAGATAGTAATATCCATTAAATTTCTAGGATAAAATTTTTGTAGTAGGTGAGAATATAACACCATGATACCTTACGATATATTTCATTTTAAATAAATTTAAACTCTTCGATAGCATGCGATACATGCAACCCTAAGCCTCAATTATAGTAAGTGAAAATTATACTTTAATATATCTATAATAAAATGAAAATTTTAATATTTATTGGCCCGAAAATTATAATTTTTAAGGATGAATATCAATTTTGAACATACTTGGTCAAAACAAGCCTAGAATAAAATTTTGAAATTTTCCCTTAGAAATAAGCTTTTATGAATAATCAAAACTATAGTATTAAACTATTACTCATTTTATTTAATGTATTATAATATTTTTTTTGAAAAAAATATTAGATATTAATTTAATATAAATAAAGATAAAAAAATTGGTGGTAAAAAAGAAATATTTTTCAAAAAAAACTATTTATTTTCCAGGAATCTACTTTTGTTTTAAAAGGTATAATGTCTATCCATTTTAATTAATTAAAAAAATATTTAACTATGAATGGTTTATATTAAATTTATATATTATATATCTAAATATATTAATTTAAATCCATATGATTATGATTACTATACATATATTTAATATAATATCATCTTATACTTGAAAAATACATTTATTGAAAAACCATTTTTTTGACACAAATTGCAGGTTTATTTTAAACGAAATTTTGATACTTATATGAGATGAATTTAATAAAATGAATTAAATATTTTTAATTATAATAATAAATATTAGGTAATAATTTCATCTTAATTTTTTTCCATAATGATTAGAAAATACATTAAAAATGAATTGTGTTAGTTATGGTTAAAATGAAGTTTTGTATCTTATATGTGCTTATGTTAAAATTAATTTTCCACAAATATAGAATTTTTATTTGATAAATTAGATTTAATATTTATAATATATGTGTAAAAAATATCTAATAAGTCTCATTTTATTTTTTTCATAAAGGATAAATTACCTAGGTAAATAAAAAGATACAAGTTACCATGGTGAAAAATAAAATGGTAAAATTAAGTACACTTAAAGGATTAAAAATAACATGTTTTGTATGGTTTAAGTGTGTATAGACCATATAATCCCTAAATTAAATTATTTATTAATTTTTTAGTCACTTTGGGTGATAATTACTTCCCATTATTGAATGGTTTTGGGTATTTACAAAGAATGCCACTCTTCCTCAATTATAAAAGGGAACTCACTCCCCTTACTTATTCACACCTCTCAATCCATTTGGATAGACCAAACCCTATAAAAATATCTCCCCAAAATCATTATCTATATTATATAGGTTATTTAATTCCCAAAATACCATCCCTAGTGTCCATAATAAGATATCCAAAGTATGTTTCTCTAAGAGAAGATAATCGTCTTAACAATGATCTTTCTTTTTCTTCCTTTATTTTTCATATTCAATTATGTATTAACACTTACAGTATAATAACACCAGTATATCACATATAATTAGATGTTATAATGTTTATTTAATAATATTTATCTATCTCCACTTCTATCAAATGAGAAACAAAATTGTTAATCGTGTGTACAGAGGACTACCACCTCATGAACCGATGTAACTTGTTTTCCATCAAAACATCTCAAAGTTGGATATAAATATATATTTAATGTATATATATATAATATTTATTATATAATTATAGTATCACATATAAATTATTAATTTCTATTCTGTTTAAAATATGATAACGTCGCTTGTGTGTACGGAGGACTACCGCCTCACAAAGCGATGTGATTCACTTTTCACCAATGCTTTACATGATAAGTAAAGAAAGGATAAATTTAATGAATATATGTGATATATATGAAATTATATTTATTCTATAAAATAAATATATCACCCACTTTCTTACCCTTTCACCCATTAAGGGAATGACATCGTCGTTCGTACGTACACACGGCCTGCCGTCTCCACGAAGCGATGTGATTCATTCTCCATGTCCAAACTTAAATAATGATTATAAGAATTAATATAATGTGTAAATATGATATTTATAACATTAATATAATTATGGAGATAATTTATCTGTATAATATGTACAATAACTGAAACTTTCATAAAAAATACGCATGATAAAACAAGGAAATTAACACTCGAAACAATGAAAATAATGAAATATTATTAGTAAACGGGTGGGAAAATGTTATAAGAGGATCAAATATGATATTATAAATATTAATATGTTTATATTATAAATTAATAACATGATTAAAACCATTATGTAGAAGTTTAAATCATGTTTAACCAAAGGAAAGCATGAGGTAAGGTATTTCATCTCAATTTCCATTTCATTGAGACATATTTGTTAATATACACCTGTTCACTTTTATGTGGTGTATATACTTACCATTTGATGAATTTAAAATGATTAAATATTTATTCATGATTATTAATGTTTATTTTTAATTTTATTCTTCAAGGGGTTAAAATTTAAAATTTACCAAAGAGGTAAAAATTATTGTACATTCTCACTTTCTTTTGGATTGTTAAATTTCTCTTGAAACAATCACTTTATTATGATAATTTTCCCTTGGAAATTAAATTTATATTAAATATACATATTATTTTTATTATGGATATGATTATTTCTCAAAACTTATACCATTTTTACATATGGAGTTTACTTTGAAAGTTATTTGATTAACTAGGGAGATATTTATAAATTAGTATTCTTTACTAAATACAAATACTTAATGATAAGGGATACTAATTCATGAATTAAATAAACTATTTGATATATGATTAATTATTTGAACATGAATTTATAGGTGGTTCTTGGTTATAGATAGCTGCTAGATGAATCAATAGGTCTCATGAGACAAATCTATCCACCAAATCAGATGAGTTTTTACCCAGAGTTTTAAAATGTCTTGTGAAAGGTCTTAACAGTAGAGGTTTCATGATTCTTGATATCATTAAATCCATCAATTAATCATTTAATTCATTTATAATTCATTTATTTTTAGTATTTATGAGATTTTTACATTGATATTATCTTTGGGTGTATTTAATTCTTTGTTTATTGATTAAACAAAATATATTTTTAGTTATTTACCTTTATATATTGGTCATACCTCATCCAATTGTGATAGTCAAGTTATTGATTAAATGGAACTTGTATTAATTTATTTAACTTTACATATTTATTATTTCTTATTGATTCATGATAACTTTTAATATTTGTAATTCTTACTGATCATTTGAGACCACCCATATTTTGTTTCCTTTCCCCAGGATATGTATAAGATTTATTTGAATGAGTTTCAAGGATGATGAGAATTTTCTTTTTTTATGTTCTATTACCGATGTAAAATGGGTATCATGAATGTATGTGATTCACTAAAATTTCTAAAATGATCACTCATTTGAGATTTTACCCCTTGTATCTACGTGAGTGTAATAAAGTAGGCAAGGGCTATGGGCTACTTGAGACAGGGTTGTTATAGGATTGCCCATGTATATGCCAATCAATATATCACACATCCCTCTTAAGGGGTAGGGGATTTTCCATATGGCACAATTTGTATCAACTATATAATACATAGGGAACAACATATTCACACATGTATATATAATGATAGATCAAACATCATGTCATATCAATAAAGATTCATAGGTATAACAAAACATATGTGAGAAAATAGAAAACATGGGTTTTCATGGGGATACACATGAACACCAACAATCAAGACAAGAACCTATATAAAACATGTACTAAATTCAAGGTCTTCCTACCATAGGTATGATAATGATCAAAGGCTCGGGTCACCGTCCAATTAAAAAACACTACTAAATCCTAGAACCAAACATATTTAGACATGTTTTATATTACTAGGATCATGGATGAGGAGAAAACACACCAAAAAGGAAATTCAAGATAAAACATATCCAAGAAGTACCACTGTTGATAATGGTTTTGGTCTGATTGATGTGAAGATTCCAATTTCATGAATTTGGGTTCTGATTCCATCAATAATAAAAAAATCCTCATTAGAACATGAAAAATCCTCTATATCGGATAAAAAATCTATGATCTAATTGTTTTTGATAAAGTATAATATAATGGGATCTTTTTAGAATAAGTAATGACTCGCCATATTGGAAGTGCAAGATAAAATCATTGTTCAGGTGTTAAATAGAGGAGAGAAAAGGGAAGGCGAGAACCCAAAATTTCCAAAGAGGGTTTCTATGGCATTGTGGGTTGAAGGAGGACTAAGGTAAGTGAGAAAAATGGAGATAATTTTAGTTTTTAAAAAAATTCCTATAATCCTGGTGGCCTTAATGGGATTCGAAAGATGCCACTAGCTATTCAATAGCATCCTCCAGTTACCCAGTCGTCACTGGGTATATTTGGTTCTACCTAGGAGATCCATCAGTTGGCCGATGGATTTTGAGTAGAATCGCTTCTGCCCAGGAACCTCACTAACAAGATGGTGGCTTCCCATTAGCTTTTTTGTGGGAATGTTGTAGCTCAAAAATCTATAGCAAGTCCCCTAGTATTACCTCAGTTCGATTATAACCTAACAAACACCTCTAAACCTCATATAAAAACTTAAAAAATTCTAAAAAATATATATAAAAGTTGAAAATAGGATTACCTAAAGTATATGTGTCACAATTATCCCCCTCTTATGACCTATAATCCTTGAGAAGTGTCCCTAGAGGTCTGTTCGAACAACTCAGGTCACTGCACCCGAATGATTGCTTCCCGCTCCCAAGTCTCTTCCTAAATATTCTCATGATACCATAGAACCTGAAAGGGAGGAATGGACTTTCCTCTTATCACATTATTCCTTTGTTCCACTATCTGAACAGGTTGTTCCACAAAATATGATTTTTTCTCTAGCTCAATATCCTTACAATCGAGCACATGTGCATGATCAGGCTCGTACTTTCGAATATAGGACACATAGAACATATTGTGTGTGCCTTGATATTATGGAGAAATATTCAACCAATAGGACACCATCCCAATTCATTATATAATCTTGAATGACCCAATACACCATGGTGCCAACTTTCCTTACCTCCTCAAATGTACATGCCCTAACTGAGGGGACATCCACAAGAAGACATTATCACCCATAGCAAACTCCAAATGTTATCCCCTTCAGTCATGATAATACTTCTACCTATTTTGAGCTATAACTAGCTATTTTTTAATAAACTACACCCACTCCAAGGTCTCCTATACCATATTCATTCAAAAAAATAAAGATTTACCCACCTCATTCTAGTAGAACAATGGATGACATTGATACCCATAGAGATCCTCATACGGATCTATCTGAATTGAGGACTCAAAGTTGTTATTATAAGAAAACTATAATAGAACTAAGTGATCATCCCAAGACCCTCCAAAATCAAAAACACAATTCCAAATCATATCCACTAAATTCTGGATTGTTCTCTCTAACTACCCATTGGTATGAGGATGGAAATCCATACTCAACTTCAATTGAATTCCCATCACCTTTTTCAAGCCTTTCCAAAACTATGGTGTGAACCGAGAATCTATGTAAAATACCATG
The DNA here is from genome assembly GCA_963277665.1 of Viscum album. Lineage (NCBI taxonomy): Eukaryota > Viridiplantae > Streptophyta > Magnoliopsida > Santalales > Viscaceae > Viscum > Viscum album. The sequence goes on along the minus strand of OY728155.1, from coordinate 1,495,193,144 downwards.
ATCAAAGAAACTTTTTGAAGACAAAAGATATCTCAAATATATAGCTTTCTTATCTCATCCATTGAGCCTATCTCTTAGATTGGTATGGAATAAGACACCTTAGTTAACTGATCCACTACCATCTAAAAGGTGTCTCAACCTCTCTAGGTCCTATGAAACCCTATCAAAAAGTCTATGGTTACCTCATCCCACTTTCACATAGTCACTGAAACTATCTGGAGTAATACTTTATGTCTTTAATGCTCAACCTTGATCTTCTGATAAGTCAAATAATGGGAGATAAATTATAAAACATCCCTCTTAATACCAGGACACCAAAACAACTACTTAACATTGTGATACATATTCTTTAACCCTAGGTGCACTGCCCACTATGAATCATGAGTGTCTCCCATAATCTCATTTACCATAGAAGATGGAACCATCACCCTATCATGAATCAGAATCACCCCATGTCTATCCAAGTTCCACCCTAAAATGAAACCATTCACATCCAACCTCTCACACGTCATGACACACTCTGTATCAAGCTCTTGACTAGCCTTCACTCATTCCACCAATGAGGATATGATCACTAAGGGTGAAAAAACCACTTCCCATCGATCCTCATCTATAGAAACCTATAATTTTTTCAACATAGCCATGAGATTTCATCCTAATTCTAACATATGTTATCCCACTTCTTGTGTCTTCTTGTTAAGTTCATATACAGCTACATTGACTTTCTCAGGAATATACTCAACCTCAAAGTCAATCATCTATAGGTACTCTACCTAATGCCTTTGGTGAAGATTTAGGTAACAGTGGGATAAGATATATTGTAGACTCTTATGGTTTGTATAATGAAGAGGTAGTGTCACCAATATTTCAATTCATGTACCACATCTACCGAATCTAAGTCTTGAGTAGGGTATTTACACTCATGGGGTCATATCTTATGTAACTCGTAAGAAACTACCTTATCTACCTATATTAGAATAGATCCTAGGCCAACTCTAGATGCATCCCAATATACTACGTACCCAACTCAGGGCTTGGTAAGAATTAGGATCAATTCAAACATCAACCTATTCTTTATCTCTAAGAATAATTCTTCACACTATTCTATCCACTTAATATTGAATCCCTTCTTGGTAAGCATAGTTATGGGAACTTTTGGGTGGGAAAATTCCTAAACGGACCTCCTGTAGTACCCAAACAATCTGAGAAAACTCTGAATCTTGAACACATTCCTCAATTTTACCTAACACACAACTACATCAAAATTCTCTGGATCAACCAATATTCCCACTTTAGAAAATACATCCCTAAGGAAGCACACCTCCTATATCAAAAATTGAAACTTAAAATACTTGGTGTAAATAAAAAGTGCATAAATCATACTCAATATGATATCTAGGTGTTTGGAATGTGATTTTGACATCTTGGAATATATTAGTATGTTTTTCATGAACACGATGATGAAAGAGTCCAAGTATGGGTGAAAGATATTGTTCATGATATCGATGAACACCACTGAATCATTCATGAGTCCAAAATGCCTAATTAGATACTCATACAACCCGTTCCTACTTCTAAATGTTATCTTCAGCATGTATTCCTCTATAACCCAAAGCTGATGGTATATAGAATGTAGACTGATATTTGAAACCCACTAAGCTCCCCTCAATTAATCAAACAAGTAATAAATTCTTTGAAACATGTATATGTTCTTCATAGTGATCTGGTTCAACTTTCAGTAGTCCACACAAAGCTAGATACTACTATCCACCTTCTTGGCGAACAAAACTGGAGCATTCCAAGGGGAAGTTCTTGGTCTGATGAATCCCTTGGTCTTAAAATCATCAAGTTGTACCCTGATCTCTTTCAACTCAATTGGTCCCATGTTATATGATGGAATCAGTATGGTTCAAACACCATAAACTAGCTTGATATAAAAATAAACTCCCTTATGTGGAGGTAACCCTAAGAAATACTCTAGAAAAATATCTCAATATAGGTTTATGACTAGAGGAAAATATGAGGGAGTTACTATCTAATCTACTACAAAGATCATGTTAGCCACCTGTGATGAAAATGCTTCTCTATAACAAGGTTTTGGTCCCAATATACCTCCCTAGATGTACCATTCACTGGACAACATGAAATTTCCCCCCTTGGGTGATGTAAAGGTCACTCATCCTTGATAAAAATCGATGTGTTCTTGGTAATTGGTCAACCATTCCATGCTAAGGATCACATCAAACTTGTAATATCTATAATTTTGAAGCTCCAAACATGCTCACCACCATCAGATAGTCTAGAAAGATATGAAGATGATCCAATTTCCTTACTAGGGTGCATCTATAGATAAAATCTCAAAATATAATTTTACCAATAAATCCAACCCAACAACCACTTGGGATAATATAGACTAATGGGATGAACCTATATCAAATAAAGAAACATATATTGTAGAAGAAATCATGACAATACCTTGAACTATGCAATGTCCCTCTCCACCATTAGCTAAATCCTAATCAACCGCATAATCTCTACTGATAACCACTCCATAACAACCTAGAGGCTTATGAGTCACCTAATTCACTAACCCTTATGGGGTCAGTGCCTATTATTGAGGTCTTGTACCCAAACCCAATCCTGAATTTGTTGTTTAAATTATCAAATAATTATCATAAAACCACTTTATATGAACAATCTAGACACACTACTGAAAGACTTGAGAGAAATAGGGTAGTCCTTGAGAAAGTGTCCCTTCCTCCCAATTTTATAACACCTGACAGAGTCATTTCCCATAAAGGGAGATAAGGAACCCTAGATATACTATGAATACTATCCACCAACCTGTAATCTATCATGTGACTTCTTTTTCTTTCTTCCAAAATAATAAAATAATATTTCATTGGGGAAAGTATAGGTCGGTACATTGGCAGCTAGAAGAATACCTGAAACTCTATTCTCCAAGATTACCTTCTCTATTGTTAGTAACTTATGAAGAAATGAAACATAGGCCATCATATTATAGTTATTTCCATATCATTTTATCTCTCAGAAAATACCGATCTCAAAATTTCTAGCCCTTTTTCCCTAATTCCCTACGAGAAAAGGAGCAAAGAAAATCAATTCAAATAAGCGTGTTGAATGGGAAGACATTGTTATCATCCCTTATTGGTGCTCCATGAACTCCTTTGTAGAATCCAAATTTAATACATCAGGGAAGAATTCCTTAAATAAGAGGTCCTTTAAGGTCTCCCAAGATATCCCTTTATGTCTACCAACCTAAAAAATGACATTACAACATCATCCAACTACACCATAAAGGTCAAAATCTTAACTTTACAATCCTATGGGGTATCTACTAGGTTAAAAATCCCCTCAATGACCTATATATAGTCATCCTATTCCAGAGGAAATTCAGTTCCATAGAAGGATGGAGATGTTGGAGCTAGATTTCATGAGCATAATCGATCATCATCGTCCTATCCTTGTGGGATTATCTTCCTTGAACTAGCACTAACCAAAAGAGTCCTAGCTGGAATGGTTCTATAGCTTGACCAGTTGGAGAAACTAAGGAATAATGTTCGGTTTTATCTTCTTTCACAACTAGTGGTTAAAATGGTTGTGCAAGAGTTCTATGTGGTGTAATTTCCTAAAATTCAAGAATAAACCCTAGAGAAAGACAACAACTTCAACAAGAAGACCACAAACAGAACAAAGTCATGCACAGGGGTTTAAAACAAGGTTCAAACTAAGAGGTTACCCACAAGAATAATATATAACCACCCTAATCACTAACCACAACCCAGGTTAAGCCTCTAGTACTTTCACGTTAGTCACATCTATAGATTTACAGTTAATCATGGAATACGAAAAGCTCAAATAAAATAATACAATAAATAACACACCCAAGCACATATCACAATTTCAATATGCATTTCATTATTAGGATATAACTAATACAATAAATAGGTATATGGAATGTGATCCTAAATGTCTAAAAATTAAACATGAATGCACACCAAATCCCTTAAATTAGTATATCAACATCATGTGTGTCACCCAAGGTTAATTTTAAAAAAAAGTAACATCAAACAAAAGGAGTATAAATTCTTGTTTTATGGAAATGTGGAGGTCCACTATAAAGTGATGGATAGGCACTGACATAGTTCCCCTTCCCGAGTCCCATACATCATAACTCATGTCTACCTTGTCCCAAATCAAGGCAAATAGATGAAACAAGTTAGGGAACCTAGTTCTCTAACACCATTTCGTAACACCCCAACATGAACCATCGAGTCTGAGCTAGATTGCAACAAGACCTCACATGTACCTCTCTATACACAAGAGGTTTCCAATTAGCGGATAGGGCCTATATAACATCATGGAGAGACTATTCCCTTGGTACCTGACACGAAAATCATTAATAGATGATTTTTTTTAATTATTTATAACTTTTTCTAGAACTAATATAGTGGTAATTGGGTATCAACCCCAAGAGAAGGATGTGTGCCAAATTTTAAAAAACAAACCCACCGTAAACAGTGGATAAAAATATTTTTCTTTTTTTAATTTTTCTAAATGAAAAATGCTTTCATGGGATAGAGATTTTTTATAGAAAAATTCTATGTATAAGAGTGAATTGAAAAGGTTGAAACAAAAATCATGAACTAATAGTAGAGATAGAGGTTAAGAAAAATTGATCAAGATAGTTACACGGGGAATTTAAACCAACTAGTTTAAAATGGGTTTCTTCTTCACATAAATGTTAATTGATTTCAAAATTTTGTGAAAATAGTTATTTTAATCCCCCTATCCAAGAGATCAAACATACAATTTGATGATTCTTAGAGTTCACAAATCCAAGAAACATCAACAAGCAATGGAATTTGAAGAAATGAAATTGGAATAAATCTTACCAAAATATTCTATCGTTTGAATTTAAAGTTTAATAAATTCACCCATGATCAATCTCAATAAATGATCACAGAGTTTTGAAATCAAGAACCAGAGGCATGAAACAATTTTAATTGAATTCAACATCGATCTCACTGATCCATTCTGATTTATTATAAAAAATGATACTAAGAAGTGATTATGAATAAAATTAATTATTTTAAACCCCTGAGTAAAGAAAGTTACCTAAGATTCATTGCAATATCAATAAAAAATAAAAAAATATTACACATTCAGGAAAGAAACAAGGGAGAATAGTTATCCTTTTAGAATAGTCGTTGTGATGAAGAATGCTACTCTGCTCCTCCTGGTCTCTATCTATGAATTTTTGTCTTGATATCCCAGTCTCTCTCTCCAAAATCAAGAATGTGACTAATGTGAAAAATAAGATAATTACTTCTATCATCTTCTTATAATTTAAATCCTTTCATTCTTCAGTTAATCACAGTCAGCGAACATTGACTTAGATCAGTCTTTACCAAGCCCTTGAACACGTGGAACTAATCATTGATACTCGTTACCTACTTATGAGATTTGCTCAACCCTTCTAACAAAAATGATCAATGGTTGGAAAGCATGAACCTAAATGAAATTCGAGCTTGAATATGCACATTAAAAATAGAATATAATTAATAATTTTTTATTTTTTATTTATAAAAATATTAATTTTATAAAAAATAATTAAAATATCATTATTATACATATTAAATATATTTATAAGCAAATTTATTATTATTGTTATAATTTTTAATATAATTTTAAGTTTATAAATAAAAATGTATTATCATTTATTATTATTTACTTAAAACAGAAAATAAATAAATCTAAAAATAAAATTATTATTAATGAAAAGTTATTAATATAAAAAAATTTAAAAAATATAAAAAAATTTGTTTTTAAAATTAATAGAATAAAATATTATTTGTATTATTATATAAAATAAATCAAATTTACTTATTTTATTTTATTATTATTTATAATATTTTATTTAATTAATATTTTTAATTATTATTATTGTTATTATTACTATTATTATTATTTTATTTATTTATTTTTATTTTTATTTTTATTTTTTCTAAACTTATCACCTGCCCGCAAAAGGGGAATTCTTCCTTCTTATCTAGCGGTGAAGGTTCTCTCATGGGGGTTTGATTTGGCTCCCATTGGCTTTAGGAGGAATCCTCGATGACAAGGGTGGAACTCGAGCTTCCAAGCCTTAGTCGGCTTCTTCGGGCATGACACTGATCCTCTTCCTCCAATGATTTGGTCCAATTCAGCGATTTAGAGGAGGTTGGGTCTTCAATGGACCAGTAGTGGTCGTGATTTCTTGAAGCAGTGCCCAGATCTGCAGTGGTGATAGGATTCAGCTTCCAGAACCAGCGGTGACAATATTCTAGTGATAACCTTAAAGGATGTGGTCTGGCTCGGTTTGGTGGTGCTCGGCATCCCGATGGTGTGGTTCTGGTTCAGGGTTTTTGGATTTGAGGTGTGACTCAACCTTGGTCTCACAAATGGTGGTGTCTTGGTTTGGTGATGTGGTGTGTTCTCATTATGTCGTTGTTGTTATATTTTTGGTTCTACTATCATTGATATGGAGGGTAATGGTGGCACCATCGAGTATGTCATACTGGTGGCTCACTGCTGGTGGGGAGTTGTTGTGCACTGGTAGTGAGTTGGATTGGTGGAGGATGGGTTAGGTTTGTAGCAGTAGTTACGGTAGGCTGTCATGACTCGTGAACCTGGAAGTGAGTCGAGAAGCAGCTGGAAGGGGGCTGGTGGTGAGTTGAGTCGTCGTTGGCCGGAGGCACCATTGGTATGATGATGGTTGTGAGTCAAGCCCAAAATAGGGGAGTAGAAGCTTCTGGTGGTGGATGTAGAATCCCCTATTCTAGTAGTGGTTTATTTGTAGTGATGGAATAGCTTGAGCAGGGGAGAGGTGACTCGCTCTAGTGGTAAGTGGGTCTAGAGGTGCCTCAGCTGGAAATAGGTTTAATGCCCCAAACTAGTGGAGACTCACTATACAATAGTTAGAAAAACAATTAACAAAAATTAGGAAATTAAAATTAAAATTAAAATGTTAAATTAATTAAATAAAAAATAAATACGAATTCAATAAAATAATTAAAAGAATTGTAAATTAAATGATGAAAAAAATAAAAAATAAAAAAATTAATTATATTCATAAACTTATTAAAAAAATTAAACACTAAACTCTAAATTAAAATATTATAATTAAAAAGAAATTCAATTAATTATATTGAAAACTCAAATTAAAGAATAAATTCAGATAAGTTTAATTTATAATTGAAAATAAATTTAATATTAAAATTGTAAATTATAGTTCAGATAAATTAAAATACAAAAATAAATGACTTAAAATAAAAATTAAAGATTCCTTTAATTAAATTAATAAATAACAATGAATTTATTAATTAATAAAAAAATTAATATTCTTAAGTCAAGCAGAATTAAAAAATAAAAAGTTATTAGAAAAATATTATAGATAAAAATAAGTAAAACAAAAATAATAAAATTAAAAACTAATAATAAAAAATCTAACATAAAATGATTAATTAATAAATTAAACTAAAAATTTACTAAAGAGAAAATAATTAACAAATATGGATAATTAATTAATTAAAACATAAAAAACTTAATTAGAGAATATGAAAAAACTTGACAATTAAAGGAAGCATCAAATTTCCCCATACTTAATCATTGGTTTTCCTCAAGCAATTAATAATCAATTTTAGTTGAGAAAAATAAATCTCAAAGTTGATAAACTATAATGCCAAAAAGAATTTATTAATGAAAATTGATTTTCCCCTGTGAGCTCTTTTAAGCATAAAGTGTAAATGCCCTCTTAAAATAAATTAGATTTGGTTCAAGATTAATTACCGTTATACTAAAATTATTGATTTTAAAATTTTTTGAATTGAATTAAACAAAAAACAACTTGCATTTAACTGAGACTTCTAAATTTCACTTTATGTTTGAGTGAGCAGATGTAAGAACCCGGCTCTTATTTTTGAGGTACGGGCTTCTTCTTTTTCCTTTTCCTTTAGTGTTTTTGAGAAAATATGGAAAATGGGGGAAAATCCTAAATTTTGGAACTACACGCCGTATACATTTCCACACGCCGTGTACTTTTGGCCGTGTTGGAATGAGTACACGGGGCGTGTAGCCTTGTCGGCGATGAGGGGTGTAGGAACCGACTACACGCCGTGTAGTGGTACCTTACACACCGTGTAGTCAGTCGGAAGGCTTAAACAGTAAGGCGGTTGAGTCGCTGCCAGTTCGGCGACAGTACACGTCGTGTACTTGGGAGTATATGTCGTGTACTCATGTCGACGGATGAACAGTGTGGTAGTGCCGCCAAATGAATAGCTAAATGAAAGAATTACACACTGTGTACTCAGAAGTACACGCCGTGTACTTTGTTTTTTCGGCTTAAAACAGGCAGTAGCCTCCTCATTTGGTAGAGGAGGCGTTTGAGCCATTTTGGATCCAAGGAGGACGGCCAGACCTTTGAAGATCCATCGGGGGTTTGTCTGGAATCGGTTTCCACCTCGGATGATCCAGTTGGAACAGCACAGGTAAGCCCTCTCCTCTCCCGGTACCGTTCTTACCAATTCTTTCCCAAGGAGAAGTTATTTACGTTTTAATGGGTTCTGTTCTTCGTCAGATCTATGCCGTTCTTGGGTGTTTCTGGAGTCGGCGTTCGGGTATAACGTTCGCTGGCATATAAGGTAGGTGGCTTGGTGTAAATTTCCAACTGTCGTGCATTTTTGTGCATTTTCATGCCACGAACCCATGTTGGGGTGTCATGTGGCTGAGTCCGTTGCTATATTTAATTCCTAGAATTGCATAGGTGATTGAATTGTGATAATAAAATGTTGGTTGGGATCGTTTCTTGGATCCGGAACCACCCCGGGGGTGTGTTTCACTGTTTAGCCGTTTGGCCAGGATACCCGAGGGTATGCCTTTAAAGTAGTAATTTTAGAATTTCCTTGAGAGGAATTGCTTATTTACTACATTTGACATGTTGGGCATCACCCGGTTACATGTTTAGCCTGAGGGCATTGTTGTGATTAGCCTGTGGGCACTACACTATTTAGCCTGTGGGCTGTAGATATTTTCGGCCTGAGGGCAACTTCTTCTGTGCCTGAGGGCAACAGACTCTGTGCCTGAGGGTGAAACTACCTACGCCTGAGGGAAAAACTCTATTATGCCTGAGGGAAAATTCTGTGTTGGATACTCGTTACCCGAGGGTAGGAGTTTACGTGTCTAAGGATACTAGTTGGTTACTTAGAAATGCACTATGGCGATTTCTTTTATTAAATGGATTAAATGAATATTAAAAATGTCAATATAACTGGTAGTTGTTACTTTTGAGTACTGCTTACTTTATTGTATTTTATTTCTGCACACTATTGTTGCATGCTTACACGCAGTTGGGTACGGGCCTTTGGTGGGTGCCTACTGAGATATATTTCTCACACCCTGTTTGGGTCACGCTTTTCGGCCCAAACAGATTACGTTTCTGCAGGTATAGATAGGGTCAAGAGTCCATATACAGGTACTTGACTGTTGCTGAGGAGTAGGAGGGCATGGGACCGAGCCTAGTCTCGCGATGCCGTTTCCAGCTGTTTTGCTTGTTTTTTTGTACTCTGTAGTGTGTTGTACTGTATTGATGTATAATATGTTCTGGCTATTTTCTTAGAACTTGAAACATGTAGCATCATCACTTATATACTTTTGGTTATATCCACTATTGTAGTTTATTTCAGTTGTGTATTTTTACTGCTTTCACTGTCGTGTATGTTTATTTTGTATTCCATTGCGCTAAACTTTGACAAATGAGGGCATAGTTTCCCCACTATCAGACCTGGGCCCTCGCTGCTAGTCGGCAGCCTCTGGCATTTGGGGAAATGCGCTTGAGGTCTTGTGGCGAACTGGCTTCGGGGCACCCGTTGAGTGGCACCCGGGGACCGGGACGTTACAAAGTGGTATCAGAGGGGTTTCTTTTCATTGACTTAGTATTTGGAGCCGTAGTCAGGGATAGGACGGAACGATAGTTGGTAATAAGCTGTACCTGGGTGTAGCTAACCTGTGTACAGGGAAAAGCCAGTCTACCTCATATTTTTCAATTCTTTTGATTTTTCAATTTTACGGTTGATATGTTTTCACCGTTGGGTGACGCACTTTGAGATTGTGCAGTTTATATTTTATCTATGGGTTCTATCAGTTGCTACCCGATGAGATGAGGGTATGTTGTCCCATGCATCATATAGGCACATGCTAGGTATCACATGCCATGCATAGTTTCCATGCCATGTAGGTGTATAAGAAATAGCATGTTGTTTTGATAGCTGTTGTGCTAATGAAGTATGATGTTGTGATAGTTGCTTGATAAAAATACCTGCTCTGTGATAGGGTATTCTTTGTATGATCTTGTTTATAGAATGGATGTCAAACTTTGGTTTTTGGGGAGTATGGTCCCCCATTGACTGGAATTTGGTGGATCATTGATTGTTTATTGGTTATAACACATATGAGATGTCAAACTTTGATTTGTGGGGAGTATGGGACCCCACGGGTCGGAATTTGACACTTAGGTATTGTTTTTCAGTATTTTCTGGGTTCCGAGGAAGTTTCTGAGGCATACTATCCGAAAACCCAGTATACACGCCATGTAGTATTTTTATACACGCCGTGTATGTTCTTCTGTTCGGGAAGAAAAATAAACTTTTAGAGTACACGCCATGTACCCTGAGTACACACCGTGTAGTCTCTTCTCGTGTCACAAACCGTGTGGGCAGCGACATGGGGTAGGGAAATGCCTGGATAAAACACGTCGTGTAGCTTTTTTACACACCGTGTAGTGTGACCTGGAGTCCGGTCATGTAACTAACAACACGGGTTGGTGAACTCCTTGACAAAAAACGCCGTGTCAATAATGAACACGCCGTGTAGTGTGACCTGGGGACTCGGTCATGTAACTAACAACATGAGCCAGTTTCACCTCTCCCTAAACACGCCGTGTACCTGTGGGACATGCCGTGGAGTCTTGTCCAAGGACAGATCGTGTGGTGTTAGCCATGTGGCTGGGAAACGGGGTGATGTACACACCATGTATGGGTGTAACACGCCATGTAGTTGTAAGCCGAGTAGTCGGCCGTGTCACAGACGACACAGGTAGTTGGGAAATAACACCGTACATGCTGTGTAGATATTATACACGTCGTGTAGTTTTGTTGAACGGAAGCCGTGTGGCTTAGCTGTGTAGAAGGACCCGGGCAGGGGAAGGAAAGTCAAGTACATGTCGTGTAGTCATTGTAGACGTCATGTAGTCTTGTTTTGAAACTTTTGAAATGCCTTCTTCCTCTTGTTCCTTTGTGGTTCCTTCGCTTTCAGCCTTAATAATCTTGAATCTAAGGCATGATTTTGACCTTGTAGTGTCATGCCGCCGAGACGACCGCGAGTTGTTCGCCAAGAAAGCGGCGACAATTATACTCCGTAGATGGTGGGCCATGGGCTACCAGTTGATCCACCAGTAGAGCCAGATGCGGCGCCAGCTGCTATACCGGACACAGGCGCGGAGGTGCAGTTCCGTGAAGGCTTTATGTGGTTCATGCAGACCTTTCAGGGAGCACCGCAGGCTGCCACATATATGGCCGTGCTGACACGTATCTTTCAGCAGCAGCATTCGCCTACATTTTCAGGGGATGGCAGACCACAGGCTGCGGAGTCTTGGTTGGGGTCGATGCAGAATATTTTCGAGCACTTGGAGACGCCTCCAGGGCGGAGGGTCAAGCTCCTGACTTACATGCTATGTTATTCCGCCAAGAGGTGGTGGGATGTTACCACCCAGTCAGAGCATCACAGGGACATGGAGTGGGAAGATTTTTAGGTAGTCTTCTATGAATTCTTCTTTCCTGAGACACTGAGGGAAGATAGAGCTCGAGAGTTCAAGAATCTGCAGTAGGGATCTATGTCGGTGATGGACTATTCTGCTCATTTTACAGAGCTTCAGCGTTTTGCACCCGTGCTGGTGGGTGATGAGACGTTGAGAGCCAGACGTTTTGAGGATGGTCTTCGTTATGACATCTGAGCGCTGGTGAATGTTTTCAGGTTGCCTATTATACAAGCGATTGTGAACCAGGCATTGATTATAGAGAGGAACCTGCGGGAATCAAGTGGTGTGGGCCAGGGCAATTCAGCACCAGTTACTGGTATTATTTCTACTGGCAAGAGGAAGAGACAGATGTACTTCTCTCAGGGCGGAAGTACCAGTCAGAAGAATGCTTCAGGTGGCCAGGTTATGTGCTACCAGTGTGGTAGAGAGGGGCACAAGAGACCGCAGTGTCCACGAGACCCAGTGGAGTGTCGAGCTTGCGGCAAGATGGGTCATCTGAAGTGCTTTTGCAGGGCGTTTCCACCAGCTATTGAGAGGGGTTCTGTGCAGACTCCGCGTGCAGGAGAAGGACTAGTGGCTTCTTACCAGTCGGGAAACTGGAATACGTCAGGGCGTGCAGGTAGAGATGGTGGTTGTGGTCGTGGTAGCCAGACACTAGGATCTCAGAGGCAGCAGGGTGGGATAGCTCAGGGTAGCCAGGCTGTGTCGCTGGGTCGCGGCACTGGGTAGGCATATGCAGTGCAACAGACCCAGCAGGAGCAGGATCTCGGACCTTCTACAGTCAGAGGTACTATTCTAGTATCTTCTGTCTTGTCTTTAGTACTTTTTGATACGGGTGCTACGCATAGTTTCATATATGTACCCGTTGTGGAGATCCTTGGGCTCGGTGTTTCTTCTTCTTCCGATATCTTGACGCTAGACACTCTGTTGGGGACTAGAACGGCTGGTGTGCGTCAGTGCAAGGAGTTCCCCCTTGAGGTTGGAGGGTGTCACTTTCTTTGGCACCTCTATGTCTTGGATATGATGAGCTATGATTTCATTCTCAGGATGGACTGGTTGGTTCCCTTTCGAGCCTTTGTAGACTGCTATCGTCGCAGGGTGCGTTTCACATCACCAGAGGGTGGAGAGTTTCTATACAAGGGCGAATGGGATGTTCAGGCGAGTCAAGCTGTACCAGAGCATCATGGGCGAGGTGGAGTCACAGCCCAGATTGCGAGTTTGTATCTGGATGACCAGGGGACTTGTCAGACAGATTTCCCTCCAGTTGTCGATTGTTTCAAGGATGTATTCCTGGACGACTTTTCAGGTCTACCTCCAGTGTATGAGGTGGAATTCTCTATCGAGCTTGTGCCAAGAGTAGCACCGGTGTTCATTCCTCCTTATAGGATGGCCACACCTGAGTTGCAGGAGCTCAAGAGGCAGTTAGAGGAGCTACAGGTGAAGGGTTTTATCCGACCCAGTACTTCTCCTTGGGGTTCTCAAGTCCTTTTTGCGAAAAAGGTGGACGGTACCCTCAGACTTTGCATGGATTATCGGAAGCTGAACCAGTTGACGGTTAAGAACTGATATCCCTTACTGAGGATAAATGATCTGTTTGATCAGCTTCGTGGAGCACGAGTGTTCTCGAAGATTGACATGAGATCCGGATATCATTAGCTTTGAGTTAGACCATCTGATATACCTCTCACAGCTTTCAAGAGTAGGTATGGTCTATATGAGTATACAGTTATGCCATTCGGACTGACAAACGTGCCAGCAGTTTTCATGGATCTGATGAATCGTGTGTTTCATCCGTATCTTGATTCATTTGTGGTAGTATTTTTGGACAACATATTGGTGTACTCTCACACTCGACACGACCATGAAACCCATCTTGAGATCGTATTGAGTACACTGAGAGAGCATCGGCTATATGCTAAGCTCTCAAAGTGCCACTTTTGGATGGACCGGATTCACTTCCTGGGTCACATTATCTCAAATGAAGGAGTTGCAGTAAACCCAGAGAAGGTGAGAGCAGTAGTTTCCTGGGAGCATCCTAAGAACGTGTTTGAGATATGGAGTTTCTTAGGACTGGCTGGTTACTACAGATGCTTCATACAGGACTTCTCCCGCTTAACAGCACTGTTGATGGGTCTGACTAAGAAGGGTGTGAAGTTCATTTGGTTAGAAGCTTACGAGATAGCTTTTCAGGACCGGAAGGGAAGGTTGAAATCAGCACCGATCCTGATACTCCCAGAGCAGGGGAAGATCTATACAGTTTACTATGATGCATTAGGGATTGGGCTGGGAGCCATTTTGATACAGGGCGACTGAGTTGTTGCATACGAGTCTCGGTAGTTGAGGTCACATGAGAGGAATTACCCGACGCATGATCTCGATTTGGCTACAGTTTTTCATGTGTTGCGCTGTTGGAGACACTATCTATTGGGAGAGCATTTTGTGGTTTTCACCAACCACAAAAGCCTCAAGTATATCTTTACTCAGCGTGACCTGAATCTGAGGCAGAGAAGGTGGGTTGAGTACCTACAGTCCTTCAATTTTGAGCTTGCCTATACACCTGGTAAAGGTAATGCAGTAGCTGATGCACTGAGCAGGAAGACTCAGATACAGGCAGTGCCAGAGGCCAGTGGTGAGTGGCATCTCATGGCTTTGTTCTCTGAGATGCATTTGGAGGTGCATGACAATCAGGGGCAGACTTATATTTCTTCTTTAGATGTGATTTCTACCCTCCTAGACAGAGTGAGGATGAGACAACTATCTGATTCAGAAGTCCTAGTTCTATGGGATTCGGTGGCAAGTGGGGACCCTTCTCCTGGTTCGACGATAGGTTATGGTGAGGTTTTGCGTTTCCATGGACGAGTATGGGTTACAGAGGATATACGCGAGGAGATGATGCGGGAGTTTCATCCTTCATCTTGGGCAGTTTATCTCGGGGTTACCAAGATGTACTGAGACTTGAGACGTCAGTACTGGTGGTCGGGTATGAAGAGGGATGTATCTGGTTTTGTTACGAGGTGTTCCACCTGTCAGCAGGTGAAGGCGGAGCACTAGAGGCCAGTTGGGCTGTTACAGCAGTTGCCCATTCTAGAGTGGAAATGGTATGATGTCACGATGGATTTCATGACTGGATTACCAAGGTCACCTAGAGGCAATGACTCCATGTGGGTTGTTGTGGACATACTCATGAAGGTAGCTCACTTCTTGCCGATCAATGAGACCTTTGGTGTTGACGAGCTCGGAAGGCTGTATATCCGAGAGATCATACGTCTTCATGGGGTCCCTCATTCTATCGTTTCAGATAGGGACACCCGCTTTACATCTCGTTTCTGGCAGAGTTTTCAGAGGGTGCTGGGTACACAGGTGCTTCTAAGCACAGCATACCACCCTCAGACAGATGGCCAGTTAGAGCGGACGATACAGGTGCTAGAGGACATGTTGCGCGCATGCGTCCTAGACTTTGGGGGATCTTGGGAGAAGCATATACCCTTAGTCAAGTTTGCCTATAACAATAGTTTTCAGGAGACTATTGAGATGGAACCATACGAGGATTTATATGGTAGGCCATGATGATCACCTTTGTGATGGTTAGAGGCAGGTGAGACAGCTTTACTGGGGCCACAGCTCGTGCAGGAGACATCTAAGCAGGTCCAGTTGATTCGGAAGAGGATGGATACCACGCAGTCTCTTCAGAAGTCTTATACTGATCGCCGTAGACGACCTTTAGAGTTCGTGGTTGGGGATCAGGTTTTTCTACGTGTTTTTTCGAGGCTGGGACACAAACGGATCAGGAGGCAGGGTAATCTTTCACTGAGGTATGTGGGGCCATTCGAGATTATGGAGAGAATCGGGCTGGTTGCCTATCGGTTGTAGTTACCGAAATGGTACCGAGCCATGCATGATGTCTTCCATGTGTCTCAGTTGCATCGCTACCATTCAGACTCGTCTCACACCTTTCAGCCAGAGGAGGTTGAGCTTCAGCATGATGCGTCCTTTAAGGAGCATCTGATCCGTATCGTTGACAGAAGCACGAAGGTTCTCTGAGGCTGGTCAGTTCCTCTCATACGGGTGCTATGGCAGCATGTCCGAGTACAGGATGAGACCTGGGAGCAGGAGGCCGACGTACATGCTCAGTGGCCAGATCTTTTCTCAGCTTTATCTTCTCCACCCTTGGAAGGGAAATTCAGGGACGAATTTCTATAAGGGGGGAAGTTTGTAAGAACCCGGTTCTTATTTTTGAGGTACAGACTTCTTCTTTTTCCTTTTCCTTAAGTGTTTTTGAGAAAATGTGGAAAATGTGGAAACATCCTAAATTTTGGAACTACACGCCGTGTACTTTTCCACACATCGTGTACTTTTGGATGTATTGGAATGAGTACATGGGGCGTGTAGCCTTGTCAGCGACGAGGGGTGTAGGAACCAACTACACATCATGTAGTGGTACCTTACACGCCGTGTAGTCAGTCGGCAGGCTTAAATAGTAAGGCGGTGGAGTCGCCACCAGTTGGGCGACAGTACACGCCGAGTACTTGGGAGTACATGTCGTGTACTCAAGTCGACGGATGAACGGTGTGGCGGTGCCGCCAAATGAACAGTTAAATGAAAGAAGTACATGCCGTGTACTTAGAAGTACACGCTGTGTACTTTGTTTTTTCGTCTTAAAACAGGCAGTAGCCTCCTCATTTGGCAGAGGAGGCGTTTGAGCCATTTTGGAGCCAAGGAGAATGGTCGGACCTTTGAAGATCCACCGGGGGTTCGTCTGGAATCGGTTTCCGCCTCGGACAATCCCGTTGGAACCGCACGGGTAAGCCCTCTCCTCTCCTGGTACCATTCTTACCAATTCTTTCCCAAGGGGAAGTTATTTACGTTTGAATGGGTTCTGTTCTTCGTCAGATCTACGCCGTTCTTGGGCGTTTCTGGAGTCGGCGTTCAGGTATAATGTTCATTGGCATATAAGGTAGGTGGATTGGTGTAAATTTCCAACTACTGTGCGTTTTTGTGTGTTTTCGTTCCACGAACCCATGTTGGGGTGTCATGTGGCTGAGGCCGTTGCTATATTTAATGCCTAGAATTTCATAGGTGATTGAATCGTGATAATAAAATGCTGGTTGAGATCGTTTCTTAGATTCGGAACCACCCTGGGGGTGTGTTTCACTGTTTAGCCGTTTGGCCACGATACCCGAGGGTATGCCTTTAAAGTAGTAATTGTAGAATTGCCTTGAGAGGAATTTCTTATTTACTGGATTTGAAATTTTGGGCATGGCCCGGTTACCTGTTTAGCCTGAGGGCGTTATTGTGATTAGCCTGTGGGCACTGCACTATTTAGCCTGTGGGCTGTAGATATTTTCGGCATGAGGGAAACTTCTTCCATGCCTAAGGGCAATATACTCTGTGCCTGAGGGCGACACTACCTACTCCTGAGGGAAAAACTTTGTTATGCCTGAGGTCAGATTTTGTGATGGATACTCGTTACCCGAGGGTAGGAGTTTACGTGTCTGAGGACACTAGTTGGTTACTTAGAAATGCACTGTGGTGATTTCTTGTATTAAATGGATTAAATGAATATTAAAAATGGAAATATAACTGGTAGTTGTTACTTTTGAGTACTGCTTACTTTATTGCATTTTATTTCTGCACACTATTGTTGCATGCTTACACGCAGTTGGGAACGGGCTTTGGTGGGTGCCTACTGAGATATATTTCTCACACCATATTTAGTTCATGCTTTTCGGCCCAAATATATTACGTTTATGCAGGTATAGATAGGGGAAAGAGTCCCTATACAGGTACTTGACTGTTGTTGAGGAGTAGGAGGGCATGGGACCGAGCCTAGGCTCGCGATGCCGCTGCCAGATGTTTTGCTTGTTTTGTTGTACTATGTATTTTATTATACTGTATTGATGTATAACATGTTCTGGCTGTTTTCTGATTGTTTTTAGCATGATGTGTCCTTTGAGGAGCATCCAATCCGTATCGTTGACAGGAGCACGAAGGTTCTCCGAGGTCGGTCATTTCCTCTCGTACGGGTGCTATGGCAGCATGGCCGAGTTCAGGAAGAGACCTGGGAGCGGGAGGCCGACGTACGTGCTCACTGGCCAGAGCTGTTCTGGGCTTATTCTTCACCACCCTGGGAAGGTCAATTTGGGGACTAATTGCTATAAGGGGGGAAGTTTGTAAGAACCCGGTTCTTATTTTTGAGGTACGGGCTTCTTCTTTTTCCTTTTCCTTAAGTGTTTTTGAGAAAATATGGAAAATGGGGGAAAATCCTAAATTTTGGAACTACACGTCGTGTACTTTTCCACACACCATGTACTTTTGGCCATGTTGGAATGAGTACACGGGGCGTGTAGCCTTGTCGGCGACGAGGGGTGTAGGAACTGACTACACGCCGTGTAGTGGTACCTTACATGCCGTGTAGTCGGTCGGCAGGCATAAACAGTAAGGCAGTGGATTCGCCGCCAGTTGGGCAACAGTACACATCGTGTACTTGGGAGTACATGTCGTGTACTCATGTCGACAGATGAACAGTGTGGCAGTGCCGCCAAATGAACAGTTAAATGAAAGAAGTACACACCGTGTACTCAGAAGTACACACCGTGTACTTTGTTTTTTCAGATTAAAATAGGAAGTAGCCTCCTCATTTGGAAGAGGAGGCGTTTGAGCCATTTTGGAGCCAAGGAGGATGGTCGGACCTTTAAAGAACCGCTCGGGGTTCGTCTGGAATCGGTTTCCGCCTCAGACGATCCTGTTGGAACCGCACGGGTAATCTCTCTTCTCTCCTGGTACCGTTCTTACCAATTCTTTCCCAAGGGGAAGTTATTTACGTTTGAATGGGTGTTGTTCTTTGTTAGATCTACGTCATTCTTGGAAATTTCTGGAGTCGTCGTTCGGGTATAACGTTCGTTGGCGTATAAGGTAGGTGGCTTGGTGTAAATTTCCAACGGTCGTGCGTTTTTGTGTGTTTTCGTGCCACGAACCCATGTTGGGGTGTCGTGTGGATGAGTCCGTTGCTATATTTAATGCCTAGAATTTCATAGTTGATTGAATTGTGATAATAAAATGCTGGTTAGGATCGTTGCTTGGATCTGAAACCACCCCGGGGGTGTATTTCACTATTTAGTCGTTTGGCTAGGATACCAGAGGGTATGCCTTTAAAGTAGTAATTGTAAAATTTCCTTGAGATTAATTGATTATTTACTGCATTTGACATGTTGGGAATGGCCCGGTTACCTGTTTATCCTGAGTGCATTGTTGTGATTATCCTGTGGGCACTACACTATTTAGCCTATGGGCTGTAGTTATTTCAGCCTGAGGTAAAATTCTTCCGTGCCTATGGGTAGTTGACTCTGTGCCTGTGGGCGACACTACCTACGCCTGAGGGAAAAATCTGTTATTCCTGAGGGCAGATTCTTGTGTTGGATACTCGTTACCCGAGGGTAGGAGTTTACGTGTCTGAGGAAACTAGTTGGTTACTTAGAAATGAACTGCGGTGATTTATTGTATTAAATGGATTAAATGAATATTAAAAATGGAAATATAACTGGTAGTTGTTACTTTTGAGTACTGCTTACTTTATTGCATTTTATTTCTGCACACTATTATTGCATGCTTACACACAGTTGGGCACAGGCCTTTTGTGGGTGCCTACTGAGATATATTTCTCACACCCTGTTTGGGTCACGCTTTTCGGCCCAAACAGATTATGTTTCTGTAGGTATAGATAGGGGAAAGAGTCCCTATAGAGGTACTTGACTGTTTCTGAGGAGTAGGAGGGCATGGGACCGAGCCTAGGCTCACGATGTCACTGGCAGCTGTTTTGCTTGTTTTGTTGTACTCTGTAATTTGTTGTATTGTATTGATGTATAACATGTTCTGGCTGTTTTCTTAGAACTTGAAACATGTAGCATCATCACTTATATACTGTTGGTTATATCCACTCCTGTAGTTTATTTCAGTTGTGTATTTTTACTACTTTCGCTGTCGTGTATCTTTATTTTGTATTCCTCTGCGCTACACTTTGACAAATGAGGGCATAGTTTCCCCACTATCAGACCTAGGCCCTCACTGCTAGTTAGCAGCCTCTGGCATTTAGGGAAATTCGCTTGAGGTCTTGTGGTGAACCGGATTTGGGGCACCCGTTGAGTGGCACCTGGGGACCGGGACTTTACAGCATACACACATAATTAACACTTAAATGAATTAGACACAACTGAATGGATGAGTGAGTTCAATAAATACATAAAAGAATAATTAACTCATCCAAAAAATTATAGCTTAAAGAAAAAAGAATGAAATAATGAAGGAAATAAGCTCAACCCAGATTAGTAATTTTCATTTCATAGCTCAAGTAAGTGCATGTATTGTAAGTTTTATTCAATTCAAGAAGTTTTAATTCAATGATAGTTGTATAAAATTATCTCAAAAATCTTACCATGAACATATGATTTCAAGTGGATAGGAAATTTATTTACTCAATTAAACTCATGGGGTAATTAATATGTAACCTTTTCAAAGTGGCTTCACAGCTTTGAAAAATAAGAAAAATTTTAACCCACTGAAAGTAAAGATAAAAAATTGAAAAACTTATAGTTTTGAAAAAATTTAAAGGAATTTTATAGGTACACATTAAAACATAAATTATCCCAAATGAAGACCCTCTCCCCTATACTTAAAACCCAACTTTTTCCTCAAAGTTGAATTCAAAGGTGGAGAAAACAATTTGACTTTTAAAGTTCAAAATAGATTTACAATTTCAAAAGTTAATGATATATTAAAGGGTCACAATAAAGTTCAAACAATATGGTTTCCACTATAAATACTTTATAAAATATTCACATGCATTATCAATATGGCATAGTTATAATAATTTTTCAATAAAGTTCAAATAGTAGCATGTTAAATATTGAGTACACAGTGAGATGGGTGTCAACAATTTTAGAAAAAAAATCAAGTGGATTTTCAACAAAACAGAAAAAATAGAATGCTTAACACCTAGAAAATATAAATAAAATTACTTAAAACAGTCAGGGTATTACTCTCCCACACTTAATTTCACACAATGGGTAAATTTAAGAGAATTAAAACTCAATTTTCTCCAGACCAAGAACTTGCAGCACAATAGTAATAAAGAAGAGCATAAAATTGATGCAGAAATAAAAACTCCTTGGTTTAATGAAACTTTCTCATTTGAGTGAGGCTCCAATATGGAGCTTCTCTTTGATAATTCAAAGTAAATATTGGAATTCTGCCCATATTTTAACACCTCATTAGCAACCTTCTCTAAAAATAAAGACCAAGAAGACCAAGAAATTATATCCAACAGAAATAAATATTGAAAAAGAAAGTAGAAAAGTATCACTTTATTCAAAACAAAAGGAAAGGAAAAACACATAAAAACCATGGGTTGACTCCTATGAAGCATTGAATTTAAAGTCTTTAGTTAGACTTTCTTAGAAATTAACCATAGTCACTAGGTGGACATGGTTTTTCATTAATTAACCACCACATATTCTTTTCACATTTTTTAACAAAGAATTAAAATTTTTGGGAAACTAGACTTTTGAAAACACAATAAACACTCCCAAAAGCTATAAAAATTCCTAAGAAACACCCTTTAACATTTAGTGACTGCTCAAAGATTTCTCCCGGCATAGCAGATGATTCATCACCTAAATCCACTTCCCTAGTGGTTTCAAGAAGATTAATTTTAGGTGTAAAATAATTGAATCCCTCTAACTCTGCCAAGAAACTATTAATCTCATCAACAAAAAATTAATCACAATGATCACTCTTGGCAGGTGAGCTATCCACTTCTAGAATAAACTCATATTTAACAGTTTTTAAATTTTTATAAAGAGAAGGAATTGAAATGGGTTCTTCTAAAGGTCTGACATTACATTTAAATCACTCTAAATCATTCACATTCATATTAAAATTAAAATTAGGAGTGTTAGGGGGTGGGTTCTACATAATAGTTTCAAGAATAGGTTTTTCAAGATAGGCATGTGTAGTTTCTAAATTAACACACAAAAAGGGTTCCTCTTCCAATCCACTCTTAGTCCCACAAAGAGATTTAGCACCCAAATCAATTGATTAAGACTTATAAAAGTAGGAAAGATTTATTATTTCATTTAAAAACTCAGGTTTCACAATATTAAAAATCTCTTCCAAAATTTCCTCATTAGAAAATAAAATATCATCATCAACTTCTTTTGAAAAATTAATTCTTCTTATATCATCTAATGTGTGTTCATTATATCCTTAAAGTTCATAATCAATAAGTTCACTCTCTAAAAAAAATTTGTCCATTATTGCAATTCAATTTTAGGGGTATAATTGTTCAGTTCAGCTTCAAGAAATTCATATTCCAAAATTTTCAAATTTAAACAATTTTCCCTAGGGATTGCAATACAGTTTTCCATATCATTAAACAAAGTTTTGAAAAGAAGATCAATGCGAGAACATGGTATTGAAAGCTCATAAGTTAACATTTCTTAAAATAACTTTCCCTAAAACTATTTTTTAGAATTCATTTAAATGATTTTTTGGTTCAAACTTTCAAAATAAGGAAGATCATTTTATTAATTG
Source organism: Viscum album (assembly GCA_963277665.1). Lineage (NCBI taxonomy): Eukaryota > Viridiplantae > Streptophyta > Magnoliopsida > Santalales > Viscaceae > Viscum > Viscum album. Next base: position 1,495,170,688 of record OY728155.1, on the reverse strand, counting down.
TTTTAAAATTATTCTAGTTACTAATTTTAGTTTTGTTTTTCACTTCATAATATTCCCAATTTTAAGTTCATGTTTATTATTAAAGATTTCATAAAAGATGGGTGAATATTTTTTAACATTCAAGTTTTTATTTTCTAAATTCTTCTCAACCCAATCAATCACTTTTTCAAATCTCTCATAATAATAGACCTTTTTAAAGCTAGAAAACATGAATATAATAGAACATTCCATTTTAATCTCTTTTAGTTGTTTCTTGAAATTAACTAACTCAAATACCTTCACATTATTTATGGGATCATCATTGTTGTGTTTTTAATTCATAGGTTTGGTTATTTCTAATTTTTTTTTCTTTATCAGTTTCACATTCTTCCCTAAAATTGGTTTGTTTTTTAGTTTCAGCCTCATTCTCCTTAAAAATTTAACTTTCAAATTTTGCACAATCATTTTCCTCATCACTAAATTAAAGTTGTTTTTTATGTTCCTTTATCCTTACCTCAATTTCCAAATTTCCATTTTGAAATTTTCTAATTCTATCTTCTTCTTATCTTTGGTCAAATTTGACAAACATCTATTTCATTATTTGTTCTATCTTTGAATAATCCTTGGGTTTGAGTTTATAAAATTCTTGAGTTTCTTCAAATTGATCTGTCTATCATGTTTGATTATAAACACACTAATAAGAAGTGTTCCCATAATAACCGCACAAAACTAAATAAATTTTCATTAGGATGATACCATCTCCCTTTATTTTTTATTTTTAAGCATCACAAAAACAAAAAAAATGTATTTTTCACTTAAAATAAAAAACATAGTAATGAATAATACCACCAAAGAAACTAAAATACAGTGAATCAGATCAAACACACACGTTCCAGTAAAAATAGTAAAAAATTTAAATTCAACTCTTGCAGCATCTTCAAAGATTTTTTACAACAATTTTTATATTTTTACATGAATTGTTTTAAAAAATATTGTTGTTGTTGTTTCTTTGAAAATTAGTCGTACGAAGCATTCTCCCAAAATGATTCCAAAAACTTGACACAAAAATTGTTAATACGTGAGAATTTTTAATTATTTATAAACTCCTACTAGAACTAATACAGTGGTAGTAGGTATCAAACCCAAGGGAAGGATGTGCACCAAATTTTCAAAAACAAACCCATTGTAAACAATGGGTGAAAATATTTTTCTTTTTTAAATTTTTCTAAATAAAAACGATTTTTATTGAACAATGATTTTTTATAGAAAATTATATGCATAAGAGTTAATTGAAAAGGTTAGAATAGAAATCATGAACTAACAGTAGAGATACAGGTTGAGAAAAAGTGATCATGATAGTTGCATAGGGAATTTAAACCAACTGGTTTAAAATGGGTTTATTCTTCACATAAATGTTAATTGATTTCACAACTTTATAAAATTGTTGGTTTAATCGCCCTCTCTAGAAGATCAAACATATATTTTGATGATTCTTGTAGTTCTCCACTCTAAGAAATATCAAATAAGAAATGGAATTTGTAGAAATGGTTTTGGAATAAATCTCATCAAAATATTACATCATTTTTGAATTTGAAGTTTAATAAATCCATCCATGATCAATATCCCTAAATGATCATGGAGTTTTGAAATCAATAACAAGAGGTGTGAAATAGTTTCAATTGAATTTAACATTGATCTCACTGATCCATTCTAATTCATTAGGAAAAATGATTCCAAGAAGTGATAATGAATAAACACGGTTGTTTTAAACCCTGAGAAAAATAATTTACCCAAGATTTATTGCAATATGAAGAAAAAATAAACAAATTATATTATAGATTAAGAAAATAAACAAGGGAGAAGAATTATCCCTTTAGAATAGTCATTGTGATGAAGAATGTTGCTCTGCTCCTCCTAGTATCTATCTCTGAAGTTCTACCTCGATCTCCCTGTCTCTCTCTCCCAAATCAATAATGTGTCTGATATGAAAAATATGATCATCACTTATGTTGTCTCCTCGAAATTTAAATTTTGTTGTTATCTAGTTCATCACCATCGGTGAACGTTGACTTAGATCGGACTTTACCAAGCCCTCGAACACATGGCACTGATCACCAAAGCTCATCACCTGTTTGTAATCTTTGCTCAAACCTTCTAACAAAAATGATCAATGGTTGGAAAGTGTGAGCTTGGATGAAATTTAGGATTTAATCTGCATATAAAAAACTGAGTATAATTAATAATTTGTTATTTTGTTATTTATAAAAATATTACTTTTATAAAAAATAAGTAAAATATTATTTTTATAGATATTAAATATATTTGTAAACAAATTTATAATGGTTTTTATAATTATTAATATAATTATAAGTTTATAAATAAAAATATATTATCATTTATTATTATTTTATTTAAATAGAAGATAAATAAATCTATAAATAAAATAATTATAAATGATAAAGTTATTAATATAAATAAATTTATAACAATATAAAAATTATTATTTTTAAAATTATTATAATAAAATATAATTTATATTATTATGTTAAATTATTTAAATTTACTTATTTGATTTTTTATTATTTATACTGTTTTATTTAATTAATATTTTTATTAATTATTATTATTATTTTATTTTTATTTTATTTTTTCTAAACTTATCCCATGCCCGCAATGGGGGGTTCTTCCTTATTATCTAGCCATGAATGTTCTCTCCAAGAGTTTTGATTCAGCTCCCATTGGCTTTGGGAAGAATCCTCATCGACAAGGGTGGCACTCAGGCTTCCAAGCCTCGGGTGGCTTCTTCAAGCATGGCACTGATCCTCTTTCTCTGATGATTAGGTCGAATTGGGGGAGTTGGAGGAGGTTGTGGCTTCAATGGAGTAGGGATAGCAATGATTTATTAAAGTGGTGCCTGAATTTGTAGTGGTGATGGGATTCGGCTTCCAGAACCAATGTCGACGGTCTTACAGTGGAGGCCTTGGTAGATGCGGTTTGGCCCGATTTGGTGGTGCTCGGCATCCTGGCGGCATGGTTATCGTTCGGGGTTTCCAAATTTGAGGTGCATCTCAGCCTTCGTCTCACAGGAAATGGCTTGTCTTGGTGATGTGGTGTTTTTAACATTTATATGGAGGGTGACGGTGGCACCATTGGGTATGTTCTATCAGTGGTTCGCTACTAGCGGTGAGTTGTTGTGCACTAGAGGTGAGTTGGATTGGATAGAGGATTGTTTAGGTTTTTGGAGGTATCTACAGTAGGATGGTGATGACTCGTGAACCTGGTGGTGAGTCAAGAATCAGCTGGAAGGGGGTTAGCGGTGAATTGAGTCACCACTGGGTGAAGGCACCGTTGGCGAGATGCTAGTAGTGAGTTGAGCCCAAAATGGGGGAGTAGAAGCTTTTGGCAGTGGATGGTGAATCCCTTGTTATAGAGGTGGTTTATTTGTGGTGGTTCACAACTAGAGTAAGGGAGAAGTGACTCGCTCTGGCAATAGGTGGGTCTGGCGGTGCCTCAGACGGAGGTAGGTCTGGTGCCTCGAATCAGTAGTGACTCGCTCTATAACAGTAAAAAAAAATTAACAAAAATTAAAAGATATCAATGTACATTAAAATTTTAAATTAATTAAATAAAAAATAGATTCAAATTCAATAAAATAATTAAAATAAACAAAAATTTAAAATTGAAAAAAAAATACAAAATAATAATTAAATTCAAACACTTATTAAAAAAATTGAACACTAAACTCTAGATTAAAATATTATAATTAAAAATTAATTTAGTTAATTATATTGAAAACTTGAATTAAAGAATAAATTCATATAAGTTTAATTTATAATTGAAAATATATTAAATATTAAAATTTAAAATTAGAGTTCAAATAAATTAAAATACAAAAATAAATGACTTAAGATTAAAATTAAAGATTCTTTTAATTAAATGAATAAATAATAATAAATTTATTAATTAATAAAAACAAAACAAAAAAAACTAATATTTTTAAGTTAAGAAAAATTAAAATTTTAAAAGTAATTAGAAAAATAATATAGAGAAAAATAAGTAAAACAAACTTAATGAAATTAAAAACAAAAAATACAAAATTTAACATAAAAATGATTAATTAATAAATTAAACTAAAAATTTACTAAAGATAAAATAATTAACAAATATGGATAATTAATTAATTAAAACATAAAAAATTAATTAAAATATGTGGAAAAACATGACAATTAAAGGCCACATCAGTACCAGGTAAACATTAGAGTAAAATAGTGGAAGCAATAACAATAATCAATAAAAAATGATTAGCAACAATAAATGATGATTAAATAAATAAACTTCATAGTAGCAACATATCCAAATAAAACCATCTCATTCAGTATCAATATGGTATATCAGATACATAAACCAAAACTAAAAGAAATGATCCAAGGTATGAGGTAAATATTTTAAACAAAATAGCAGTAGACATCCATCCTAAACTATATCCAGCAATTCCCACATCCTCTTGCTAACATGCTCAACCATTCATCACAGGGCCCTTACCCTTCTCCGGATCCCTGGTCATGAAATCTATAAAGGCACTAAAATTCATGGGTGGGGTGTGAGTAAAAAACTAAGTATGACACTACCAATGACCCTTAACATAATTTATAATATATATACTAGTAAAATCCATGAAAGTAAACAAAATAGATATAAACAGAAAGTATATCACACAAGAATAATATGTATGCCAGGTCCTCAGAGACCCTCTCAACCTACTCCATCACCATGCTGGAAGGAATTTCAATCAGCCATATCTGATGAATCCCCCTCATATATGGGATATTTCACAAAAAAAAATTGACACATACTATTGGAAGGGATAACCCATGTATGTGATGATCAATATCACATGCATCCCTCTTAGGGGGGAATAGTCTATATGGCACAACCTGTATCAACCACAAAATACAAAGGGATAAAAACATGAAAACATGTATACAGAATGATAGGTCAAACATCAAATTATATCAAGAAAGATTCACAGTCATAACAAACCATATGCAATCAAACATCAAACCTAGGTTTTTATAGGGCCACACACACACCAACAATCATTCCAAGAACCTATATAAATCATGCGCTAAAGTCAAGGGCATCCTACCTTTGGTACAAAGATTATTGAAGGATAGGGTCACCATATAAGTCCAAAATCACCAAATAATCCAATAATCAAACCCTTTTTGACATGATTTAGATTACTAATATTAAGGATGAGAATAAAAAACACCAAAAAGGTAGGTCGAGATCAAAAATTCCCAAGAAGATCTATCATCGATGGTGATTTAGGTCTGACTGATGAACATACACCAATTCCATGAATCCAAGTCCTGATTCTATAAACGTTCAAAAAAAACCTTTTTAGACCCTACCAAAACCTCTATATACAATAAAAACATCTTAACATAATCAATTTTGATCAAGGAGAAGTGAAGAGGATCATTCTAGAACAAGGAAGGACTCGTTAGATTGGAAGCATTGGATCAAATCATTATTTGATCATCGAATGGAGGATAGAAAAGGGAAGGAGAGAACCCAAAATATCCAAAGTGGGTTCCTAGGATGTTGGGGGTATAATGATTTCATAAATAAATGATAAAATAGGAGACAGGATTAGTTTTTGAAAAAATGACTATAATATCCGTGACTTTGATGGGCTCTAGTGGATCCTATTAGGTACCTGGTGGTCACTGGGTAGATTTGGTTCTACCTAGGAGAACCATTGGCTATATGGTTTCTTCTAAGCATAATCCCTTCTTTCTAGTAACCTCACTAAGGAGCTGATGGATTCCCATCAGCTGGCTAGTGGGAATATTGTAGCTCAAAAAGCTATGGTAAGTCCCCCAACCTCACCTTAGTCTATTTCTAACCTCCCAACCGCCTCTAACCCACATTTAAATGCTTAAAAACATTCTGAAAAAACTATGTCAAAGTTTAAAAGAGTCATGCATGAAATATAGCGGCCACACATGGGAATTGTGTGTGGAATCCTCCCAAAAAAATCCTCCACCTACAAACCCTCCCTATTTAGTCTTTTTCTTCACCCTTCTTGTCTTTGGAGATACTAGAATATCAAGAAGGCTTAAATATTCCCACCTAGTGATTTTGGGTGATTCAATGATTCCCATGGATACAAATCATAAGGAATAGCCATTTGGTTATTCCTTTGGTGGTTAGCATCAATCACAGTCGGTTATCATTGGTAGTAGAATTTAGATAGTTAAAGGTACACATGTTATTTATTTCCAATTTTGTATGATTTCTATTTAATATGCATGGTGATATTGCTTTTAAGGTTTATTAACTATTCCTTTTACTTTTATTAATGGTTAATATATGATAAAAAACCTTTCAGTGGTATTAGATCCTTACCATTCATTTAGATTTATGAAATCATTCGGAAAATTATGTTCTTTGATATCACAATGCATATCGTAATATCATTCATAAAATATGATTTGGTGAAAACATACGATTTTGTACACATCATAGTGTATGAAATCAGTGAATCATATCTTATAATAGCACTTCCACCTATTACAAAAATAGTGTATCATATCGCATTTATGATATATGTGCATATTATAAAATATGATATGAAATGTAAGAGTATATTCTTATGTATCAATCATAGTATATGATATGGATATACGTCATTAGAAAATAAAAAAATATGGATTGATGATATGGATATCTATCATATAATATGATTTATAGTGCTCAAACTATTTTATCACTGCAAGGCTATCAATAATACTTCATGATTCAACCTCAATCTTAAAATATGACTAATGCAGAAAAATTATTTTTCTTTATTTTCAATTATGAATTGAATTTTATTATTTATAAAATGTTTATAAATAATGGAAAACTGTATTTTGGGATATTTATAAATTTATAAAAGTTATTTATAAATTAATTAATTATAAAATGATTATATTTAATTAATTAAATGTCTTTCAACATTTATTAATAAATATTCCATTAATATTAAGGGATAATATTAAAAATACATTTTTCATTATTATATAGCATACTTATATTTTGGATATAAACTGTATATATAAAAATTATAAGTGTGATTTATAAAAGGTTTATAAATTATAAAAATAAGACAAAATATGAAGTGTTTATAGTAAAAAAATGTGAATTTTTTATAATGTTTAATTTAAAATATTCAAATTAAAAGGGCCTTGTATGGAATTTATTTAAACCTTATCAAAATATTTTTGATATATTATATGATAAATGGTTTAAATAATGTTAATATGTGATATTTTTATTGTATAAAATGTTTAAATAATATAAAATGAAATATAAAATGTTTATATTTCATGAAATCTCGTATTTTAAAGTAAATTTCATATAATGGTTTATATGAGTAATTTATATTGAAAATATATATATAATGATTATATTCATCTTATTATAGTCCTTGGATCAAAGGCCCTTATTTATTTTATTTTATTAGATAATCCTTTACTTAACTGGGTTAAAAGATAACCCTTACATGGCTAGAAGGCACATAGTACATGTCCTAAAGTCCCAGAGGCATAGAGGCCTTGAAAATTGAAAGGTAGAAACAAAACCCCCAACACCCCTTCCATTTTATGTGCATAAATCACCACTAATGATGTCGTTAGACCTGTATGTACCTCATACAGAGGTGCATGAGGCCTAAATCCACTAGCTTCATGTTATATCCATTGTGATCTGCTTCAGAAGATTCATTAGTGACTTCCACCACTTAATTTTGATCCACTGGGTTGATGTTGCTCTTAACCACATATCCCTATAGAGATGGAATAGAGGCATATCATCCCAAAGGCTCAGTGGTCTAAAGGACCAAAACCATAACCTCAAAACCCAAATTGTGTGAATAGTGTCACTGCTACAATACCTAGCCATAGTGCATGCTATAGTAATCGCACTGATATAGTGCTATAGTACTATCTTTGTACCATGATAATTCATCTCCACCCATATTTGAACTTGAGTTTTTGAGGTAATGTTTGGGGGATTTACCATTTGGGTGCACCCCTAACTGTATATTTATCTTTTTAATTTTTCAAAAAATATATATATTATTTGGAAAAAATAAAATGTTTATTTACTTGTTTAATTATTTCTGAATATTCATGTTTATAAATTTTTTATTAAATATAAATATTTTGTATGCTTACATTTATGTAATGAATTGATTCTTATGAATTGTCAAACCATGCATGACATTCTTGGTGAGAAAACATATGATTTGGTTTGCATCAACCTCGACCCCAATTTTTAATTAAATTTATTAGCTTGAATTTGGTTTTGGAATATAATTTATGTATATTAAGTGTTAAAAATTAGGATTAATTAGATTATCACTTGAGTAAAGTATCATTGGATAGTGAGAATTTGGGTCGAAATTTCCACTAGCCTTGAGGCTTATGGATTATTATGGAAAGGGTGGGGGTTGTCTATCTATGGCCCCAGGATTACTCATATGAATATTGTCACTCTCATATAATTATAAACCTTTACAAGAAAAGTTAAGGTACCTTATGTATATTATGCATTTGGATATGTGTGAATATGATTGGCATCTTTATTTGGGTAAGTAACACAAACTTGCGGGTTATGTATAGTGTTACACATTAATATAGTGTGAACGTATTAATTTAGTTGATGTAATGATGATTATAAAATTAAATCATTAGAATCATATATATATATATAAAGAAATAAAATATTAATTTAGCTGATGTAATGATGATTATAAAATTAAATCATTGGAATCATATATATATATATATAAAGAAATAAAACATGATATAATAAAGCTTGCATGTGATGAAATGGTTATGAATTTAATATGCATATGATCCATATTGGTTTGATATGACTTTATGAGTAAACCATTAAAAATATCAAGTGTCGTATTTCTTCTAAAGTATGCACATGTCAAGACCTAAATTATTCAACCATGTAGGTTCTAATAAATTAGGGTTCCCGTGAATTATCTTTTTTATGTCATGGTGGAAATAGAAAACACTAAGAGTTAGGTAACTAAATCCTTCTATGATTTTTGAGTTACACTTAGTTGGGTTACCCTTATGATGGATACCATAGGAATGGTGTTGAGTTTTTTCATATGATATATTTGTTAAAGTTTTATTTTCTCAACCATATAATATTCATATATGATATTATTGGGATGTTTCCATTTCTAAATAACTAAGTGGTGATAAGAATGTGAAAGTAGACTCGGTGCTTAGTGAAATATGGATCTTAGCTCACTGAATGGATATGATGTATGGATTCATCATTTTTAATGGGAATACATTTAATAAAATTCCTCATTAAAAGAATATAAAACATGATACTCATGTGATAAAATATTTTTTTATAGATAATAGATTCATTATCATCAATAAGGTTGAATTTGAGATCAATTTTGGATAAATAAAAACTTAACGGTACTAACTTCCTCGACTAGTACTAAGACTTGAGAATAGTTATCAAGAAAGAAGGAAAATTTTATGCACTAGATAAACCCCTTCCTAAGTAACCAACTAGTGAATCCATTCAACAAAAAGACGTAGATGCTTATGATAATCATCTAAAGGATTCACTATAATTTTATACACTCAAGATCATGACCAATGAAGCAATGTTATAAAAGGAAAATGAAACCATGAATGCCTAGAAGATGATATATTACTTAAAAAAGGCTATATCATAGGTGAGATAGGAATGAAAGGTATGAGGCATATAAGGTTCTTTTTTGGTGAAAAATATTAGAAGGAACCTCAGTCTTAACTCATGTACTCAATATGATTGGGTACATCAATGACTTGGAGAGAATGGGTTCACCTCTTAGACTCGATCTAGCCATAAAATTCATTCAATAATCACTACTAAAATAGTTCTTATAGTTTATTATGAATTATAATATGAATGAATTCATTAAAATTTTAACTAATCACCTCAATATGTTAAGTATAGATACATGGATGGTCCAATATCAAGTTCTATAATGATGGTATAAAAGGATAAGGGTAAACTTTTTGTCTAGAAAGAGAATAAAAGAGATAATAAAGAGTTCACACTACTCATTAAGCTAAAGAAAATGAATGAGGGACAATGCTTTCATTATAGAAAAAATTGACCATTGGAGAAGGAATTTTATGGAACAATTGAGAGATTATAGGAAGTCACAAGGAGAATCCACATTAGGTATTAATGTTATAAAATTCATTTTTTTATTTTGAAAGGTATATGATACCAACTGTATGTTTTACTAGTGTTGTAAATATATAAAAGGTCAAAATTAAAGAAAACATTGATGATCGGAGCTTGAATTTTTCATTAAATTAATGTATAAATGTATTTTTTGTATATAAAACTTGTATGGAATATGTACTTTGAGTTAGGATAAATTTGGTTAAAAGATGTGTATTGTTTGTATCATCTTTCTCTTTTAAGAAGAGCTTTTAAACAATCATTGTTTCAATAAATGAGATTAAATTTATTGATATACATGGTTTATGATTCATCTAATTATATAACATTCTTGAAAAGAAGACAAGGATAAATTGAGTTTTATCCAAAATAAAGGATTTATCCAAGAATATTAAGGGATATTATTCCACCACTAATAGTGGAATATTTGCTAGAATTATTTTTAGTAAAATTTCTAAAAAAATAGAATAACATATATGATGTGAAAATAATGGTTTATTTGTTAAGCATTCCAACCAAAATGAAATAAATTTTATTTTATAAATATGAAGGAGTTTTTGTTTCTTATCATGATATCCAAAAAAATGATATATTTCTAAGATTCTAGTGGAAGCAAGTTTGGAATTATAGAAGTTAAAATTTAACAAGTAAAATATTATGTTGTCTAAATACAAAGTGAATTTCACTTGATATCCTAAAATCATTAGGATATGATGGTAATGATATAATGTAAAATTTACATTATTTACCATTATAAATTGCACTTAACTTGGTATCCTAAAATTTTTAGGATATGTTATAAAAGTTACAATAGTTACAAGAAGATTTCAAGGAAAAATTGTGATAGAAAAGGTCCCAAATATGATTATTATACACTTAGAAAGGTTCTAAGCAGAAAAAAAAATTATTAACATTATAATATTGGATATTATGAATTTAAGAAGTTTTAATATTTTCAAGGAGTTAAATATTAGGAATATGATTCCTAATTCTTGCCATTATTCAAACCAGTATACTATATAGTTATTATTCACTAAAGTGTTTATTGGGGGGGTTTTATCAAATGCTCATATAGAGATATGGTAGTAATTACATATAAATGTAATAAGTTAAAAAACTACTAAGTATAGCAAACATAAGGTTTATCATACATCCTATCATATATCATATGTGAGTAGGTGCTTATATAGGGTTTTTTAAGTATTCTTAAGAGTTTAATAATATAATATATATCAAAAAAATAAATCTCCACTTTTATCATTCTTTTATGTTGGTTTCATATATATAGATATAGATATATATTTTATGAAGTATAATGATTATTAAACTCTCAAATTATGTTTTTTTGTTATCCTTTATCAGTGTTCATAATAGAGTATAATAGGATATAATGAAATGTTAAGTTTATCATGAGTATGATTCTTGTATCAAGATATGGAATATGCTCAAGAGGCACAAAAAAAATTTATGTATTGGATAGCCCATGAAGTAAACCACATAAAGTGTTCTACATTATGTATTTGGTATACTAGGGATGCATTGTTCGTATTTAGAGTTCCCACTACCTGAATTTAGTGAGATAAATAGCATGATAAACTTCATTCTTTGATACCTTTGTTATAAAATCCTTGAGGATTAGAAAATCTAGGGATGATTGGGTATGTTACTAATAATTTTGTTAGTTATATCTCAACCAAGATGGTATTTTTTCTCTCGTATGATGATTATGACATATGGGGCCTTGATTTAAATAAACTAAGTAAATGTGTATTCATACTTGGAAAATACATATGATGTGTTTTATCTACTTCTATGAGGGGCGTGTGATGTACTCATCCTCTAGATAAATGACATGTGATGTATTCATCGATCTAGTCAGTAGATAATCAAAGAGTGGATAATGTTTTAGGAGGATATATGGGATTGAAATATACCATGTCCCATGTTCACTTTATGTATTGGACATAGTGAGTGTATGAAAAAACATGATAGCATGTGATGTGACTAGTGGACACAAGTTTATAGATACATGTTCTCACGAACTAGTTTAAGCTACCCCTAAACTGGGAACTCAATATGGCCCATGTAAAGCCCTGAGGGGAGTTCCCACTCCCCAAGGGCTAGTCTAAATAATTATTTATAACACCCTTAGTTTTAATGAATTATTATTTTTTTGAATAAATTAAAATTATTTGATGGCTTTCATTGCACGTTATACCAAATTAAGTTTTCTTTATATGCAACACTAAGTTAAGATTGCGCTATATGAAAAACTAAGTTTACCTTGAAGTACACGCAACACTGAATTTTTCTTTTATTACATGAAACGCCGATCTTATATTTCATTACAAGCAACACCAAGCTTAGCTTGCGTTACACGCAACACTGAGTTTAAATGAAACGTGACATGTTATTAAAATATTAGTATAGTTATCACCTAACCATTAAAATAGAGAGTATGAAAAGGATTAAATAAATTATAAAAATATGGTTTATTCATGTTTATAAAATTAATTCTTTGGTAACCAATTAAATACAAATAAAAGTAATAACTATTTGAAAATAAAGAAATTTCTTTTCTAAAAAACTATTTTTCTATGAAAAAACATGTTTTATCTCAATAAATTAAAAAAATAATTTTTTTGTAAATGTTTTTAATGAAATTTATATATTATATATTCAATAAAATATTTAACAATAATCTTATTTGTTTTAAAAACAAGAAATAATAATAAATCCAATTTTTCGTATAAAAAGATGTATTTTTCTAAAAGAAATTTTTACCAACTTTTAATGGCGTACTTATTTTAAAACCAATTTTTGAAACTTTTATAAATTATATTATAAAAAATAAACTTAATTTTTAAATCTTGATATTAAAATTATATTAGGGTGAATTTTTTTTATTTTTTGAGAAGTTTCATTTTTTGATGAATAATGAAAAATATTGAATTTTAATTGAAAACTGAATTTTCATATAATTTATTTATATAGTTAAATTATATTTTAAATTGGTTTTAAAGTATAATTAGTTTAATTATACATTTATTAATCCAATTCAGGTCATTTTAATCAATTTTATATTGAAATTTGATATAAAAAGTTTGTAAACTTTTGAACATTTTCACATTAAAACCCCATTGTCTCGTCCTATCCGTAGAATTAATTTTAAATTAATTTCTAAAACATATGTGAATTGAATTTGGAAAATTTTATTAATTATTTTTAATCATCATAATTTTTAATGACTAATAAGTAAAAATTATTTTTTTACCAAAGTGATTAGTGCAAATATTTAAAATTAATCACGATGATTAAGAGAAAAATGAGTTTACCAAGGGACTAAACTTTAAACATAAGAAGAAAAATGACCTAGAAAAATATCCTACACCCATTGGATAGATATATTTATACCTTAAAAATTCATTTATTTAATTTTTTTCACTATTTAATCCTTTTTTAGGTAAAAACATGGGTACACCTAACTTTATTTTCAAAAATACCAAGTGTGTCTTCTCCCTCACTTATAAAGGCCACCATTTATCCTCCTCTCTTCACGCCACCAAAACCAATTGGTTTATTCAATGCCTACCCAAATAAATTATCCAATTCCCTCCTATCATGTTATAATCCTTAATTTGGGAATAAATTCAACCAATTAATTCCCTTGGTGCAAACCAAAAGGAGATACCCAAAGAAGAGGTGACGTTCATCAACGAACGTTTTTGTGTTATTTCTTCCTGAAACCCCTTAAATTATTTTTATATCATGATTATATGATAATATAAGTATATTAAATATACTAATATATTTTTATGTTAAGTTTATGACCTACAACTACACACACTTCCATCAAATGTTCTATGAAATCATCATTTGTGTGTACGGTGGATTACCACCTCGCCAACTGATGTCATTCGTTTTTCTATTACCACATATTAAGGTTGGGCATAATAATGCATATGATATCTATATATGATGGATATTATATTTATTATGTCTTTATGATTCTTTAATTATATTATATAACACATATATACCTCCATGCTTTCCATTTTTTGGGAATATGATAACATTGTCCCTCTGTACGGTGGACTACCGCCTCACGAAGTGATATGATTCGTTCACATTTTACATGGAATGTATTAAGGATGGGTTTAATAGACTCATGTGATATATATAACATAAAAATACTAATATAATTATAATATATATATATATATATATAATTTTCTTTCTTTCTTTCAATATGACAAGAAATTGGAAACAACGTTCATGCGTACGGTACGGCCTACCGTCTCCATGGATGGTGTATTTCATTTAATATTTACATATTTTATATATTATTATAAATAAATATATAATTAATATATATTATATTTATATCATGGTTTAAATTTTTTAAATTATAAAATCTAGATCAAATTAATAGGACCAAAAATAACAAGTCAAAACATATAAGAAAAAACAAAGAAGTTATTACCCGAAACATTACTTTAGCATGAAATTATTAATAAAAAGGTAATAAAAAGTAATAATAAAACCATATATTGTATGATATATATGAATATGGTACTTTAATATATTTATAATTTATTATACAAGATGTTTTTTGTGTACTAAAGAAGTCAAGACTTAAGGTAAGGGGATTTCTAGTCTCACTTTTATTTATACAATACTTATACCATATTCAAAACTTATTTCTTTTTTCCTTGGTGTATATACTAACCTATGATTTGATATATCATTATTTTTTTAATTCATGATATTAAAATTTTCAATTTATGTTATTCTTTCATAGGTCTCATGATTCAAAAATTACTCAAGTAGTAAGGGATTTACGTCTCACTTTTTGCTTTTGTGAGACACTTCTATATTCACCACCTCTTTCTTCCATGTGGTGTATATAATTCACATGAATGTATTTTATGGTTCTTATACTTAAATTTTTTGGTATTTACATGCCCATTTTAGGATCTCACTTTCAGGGGGTTACAGTTTCAAATTTACCAAAGTGATAAGGGTATTTTGTCTCAATTTTCCGTCTTTGAGGCACATGCTATGTTATGCACCTATATTCTTTTATGAGTTATACATACTACCCATTTGATATGATATATCATTAATATAATTATTTTAATGATATTTTAATCTTCATGTAATTTTATTATTTCATGGTGATTATGATTCAAAGTTACCAAAGTGGTAAGATTTTATTGCTTCAATCCCATCATTTATCGGGATTATTTGTGATTATGCTTCCATTGATGAAATATTATGAACCATGTAACAATAATTAACATGAATTTTCTTCTCATATGGTTATTAATTATATCTTGATGTTATTTTACCATTTTTTCACTCTTTAGTACTTAAGATAATTAATAAAAAAAATTAAGAAACTCTGGCTTTATTTCTCTCTTCGTTCAGAAATATGTTTTCTTCCAAAACCATGTTTCCAAAAATACTCAATTTTTTTAAATTATATTTAAACCTATTTTCAAATAAAGGGATTTTGAAATTTTTTTATGTTTAAAAAGTATTTTAAATTATTTTCAAATCTTCCTTTATAAGTTTTCAAATGTTATTTTCAAAGAAAAGGATTTCAAAAATGTTTTATGTTTGAAAAGTGTTTAAAATGATTTTAAAAGATTAATTTATAAGTTTTAAAAGGTTGTTTTTAAATAAAAGTATTTCAAAAATTGTTTTATGTTTAAAAAGTGTTTTAAATTATTTCAAATCTTCCTTTATAAGTTTTTAATGGTTGTTTTCAAATAAAAGGATTTCAAAAATGTTTTATATTAAAAAGGTGTTTTAAATGATTTTCAAATCTTCCTTTATAAGCTTTCAAATGTTATTTTAAAATAAAAGGATTTAAATGATATCAAATATTACTTTATAATTTTCAAATATATTTTCAAATAAAAAGGTTTTTAAAATGTATTATTTATTAAAAATTATTTTTTGAACTGGAAAGGATATTTTCCTCAAGAAATATTTTAATTGATATTTCAAAATTATTTTTTATCCAAGATGACATCTGTTGGTGTTACTCATGAATTATTGAATATATGATCTAGGGAAACCATTATTATTATTTCTTTTAATGGTTTATGATTAATGTGACAAGTTTTTTATGAAACCCATTTATCTTACATAGGCTATACTATGATAAAATGCTTATGAAACCCAATTATTTTCATGGGTTATACTATGAAGAAATGATTATGAAATCTATCTATTTTCCACAAGTTATAATGTAATAAAGTGTTTATGATACCCATTTTATTTAAGGGGTTATTATATGATGAAATTTTATGATCTTGTGGCACACATATATATGATTTTATTATGTGATGGGTGTAAACTATATCTCTCTCTAATAAATTGGGTAAAGATTTATAAATATCATGAGATAGACATGGCTAGAATAGGTAGTGATCCCGATATAGCAAGATAGGGCTAGAATAAGGAGTGAAGTCGGTACATTAAAGGAATTTTCACATCATGATGGTTTGGGGAGTGAACCCATTCCACTATAAGTAAAAGGATGTGACTGGGGATTGTGGTGTATCCTGCCCAATAGGTGTAGCCCCCATGAAGTGCCCTGATATGTTTTGGATATGAGTTTTGACTTCTAGAGAATGATTTTATATGCTTATGTGTATTCCAAAAAGTCTATTTATCATGCCATGATATGCTCTCATGAATTGTGTTTTTTTAATTTTCTTATGAGTCATGTCTTACAAACTTCCAATATTTAATCCATGATTCAGGCTTATGATCTTTGATATGAAGGGTGTAGTTTTCCAATGTTATGCTCATGTTCTCAAACCCTTATGAGTATATCATTCTTATGTATCATCCTTATTTACCCTTATTGAGAATTTGAGCTCACCCTTTATTATATTTCCTTTCCCTAGGTATGAAGAAAGGTTTTAAGTATGGTATGCTTGTGAGAGGTGATAAAGGGGAATATCTTTATGAGAGATGTTGGAGATATTTCACCAAGTTATAAGATTATGTTTCCAAGTTTCCAAAGGAACTAAACTATTACAGTACTCATGCATGTGTTTGTGTAATGTATTGAATATTCATCTAAAAAGATATAATATCCATGTATGTTAAGTCTGGTTCATTGTAGTTCTTATAAATGGAAAGGTTTTTTCAACCTTTGGAAACTAGGATGAGAAAACTTTAGTGAGATAACTAGGGATATTTCTAAGTATGTGTATAGGGATGTCTCTAAGGATACGTCTAAGGATGAGTTAATGTGTATGAAAATATCCTAGAATTTCAGTAAATGATAGAGTGAGTGGTTTATTAAAAATATATCCTTATTTATATACTACAAGTGGATGTGACTCTAGTACATATGTACCTAGGGGTAGAACCCCAAAAACACTATATTGAGCTAGACTCGATGGGAACTAGTGCATAAGAATGGGCCTTGCTACACACCTAGTTTGTCACTCCCATGGGATATTCTTTGGAAATTTAAAAACTCTTTATGAATCATCATGAAGGATTTAAATAGAATATGACTATGAATAACCTAGAATAAACCTAAGGTTTCATAGAATAAATAAGAAGGTTTCATGATTTAGACATACTATAAGTGATTTTTCATGATTATGTGGTTTCCTACTATGATTAGTTTCTCTCACACTATGATTTTGGTTTTAGTGTATGGCTAGAACACGAAGGAATCATGTTAACATTAAAATTTATGGACAATTCAGTGATTATGAGGAACCAAATTGGAGAATGACTAGAGAGAAGTATATTACGATTATTCCTAATTTTCTATCGCGATATATGATTAACAATGTGGACTTCAGTGAGATTCTTGACACATCGAATAAGAGGAAGATATACTTTTATGAAATTTCATGTGGTAATAAACATAGAAAAAAGAAGACCTGGATTCCTACATGTCAAGAAGGTGGGAATAAAAACCTAAAGGAATATATAAAATGGAGGGGAAAATGTTATTGGTTTGAAAAAAGGGTTATGCAGTGAAAAATTGTCGAGGAGTTTAATGTATTATCTCTGGAGAACATGGGCATTACTTAACTCAATGCCATGACCCAAGAATTTACTTCTAGACCAAGGAATGACCTATTATGTGGTAATATTTTAAGTAAAAGTATTGAATTATTTATTAATTTAGATTCAAGAATTATAAATTATGAAATATATAAGGATTGTTCGGTATAAGTTTTTCATTAAGGGTTTGAGAGAATATGTTTAATGGTACTGATAAGCTAGAAAAGTTATTTAATTTCAAGGTTATATTTTATGGAAAATATGATTAAGGTAAGGTAACCCTTAATATTTTATTGATGTTGAGAAAATTTTCTTAATTTGGATAAACAACAATTGGATAATAATAAAGTAAATTGGATAGTATTTATAACCTCAAAACTGATAATAGATTTTTTGACCAAAGTAGTTTGTGTTATCATTGATGAAGTTTATAGCATTTTTTGTATTTAAGGAATATATCTAATAATAAGTATAAATAATAAGTAAGCATGAATGTTTTTATTAAGGATTTATGGAAATTCAAGTTATTACCATGTTTCAAGAGAATACATGATGAAGGTATTCACATGTTTTGTATGTGATAACCAAGAGCTACTTTGTGAGATGTGAGGGATAAATGTAAAGCTGATATTGAGAAATTTAGTGACCTTATTTCTAAATTTTTGTATTTTTATCTTTCATAAGGGTTATAAGGTTAACCATTTATGGAATGGCTAAAATTTAACTTCAGATGAGGTTCTAGAGATTAAACTATTATCTCACCATATGATGATTTATGCATATTGGATAATCTGTGCTAACCATTTTTCTATGATGATAACTAAAGATGTATCAAATGACTTATAATTCTATTTATGGATATCATGATCTATTAGTGCTTCAAGAATGAAAAATTTACCTTCATTTCTCAGAGTAAGATATGAAGTGGAAATAGATCAAGGTACAACCAAATGGTGAGATTGTGTATATGAAATGGAATGAAATCATGTAAGTATATCTTCTTTTGAAAATTATTCAACTCTAGGAAAGGGATATTGAAATAAAATGTTGCCATGTTATCGTAATTTTTTATGATATCAATGAAATTTTCATGCCTATTTGGGTTACGGTTTTGTCATCATTAACTTTCTTTGGATCACCCACTTTATTGTGATCAGTGATCATTATCACTCTCTATAACTATTTATGTTTTTCTTCTATATCCACATCTTCACTTTCCACCTATGTTCTTCTATGTGTAAACCTAGTTATGAGTTACTTTGGGTAACAGTTATGTTTCCAACTTTCCCTTTTTAAAGGAAGTTTTATTATTCATTTTTATGTTTTGGGTTCATATGAAAGGAACTTTAAAGTATTAAAACATTGATGACCCAGTCAAATTTTGAGGGTGAAATTAATTTTAAGGGGGTTAGAATGTAAAACCCTGAGTTTTTATGAATTATTATTTTTTGAATAAATTATTATTCTTTGATGGCTTGCATTGCATGCTACACCAAGTTAATCTTACTTTATATGCAACACCAAGTTAAGCATGTGTGACATGAAATACTGAGTTTATCTTACAGTAAATGGAACAATGGGTTTGGATTGTATTACATTCAATATAGAGATTAGATTTCATTATGCACAATATGGATTTTAACATGCATTACACACAACACTAAGTTTAAATGAAACATTAGATATTATTAAAATATTATTATAGTTATCACCTAAAGATTGGAATTGTAGGTATGAAAAGTATTAAATAGATTAGGAAAATATGGTTTATGCATGTTTATAAAATTAATTCTTTGGTAAATAATTAATTATAAATTAAAATAAGAACTATTTGAAAATAAAAAATTCCCTTTCTAAAAAACAATTTTTTATGAACAAAAATGTTTTATCTAAATAAATTAAAAAAATAAATTTTGATCAATGATTTTAATGAAATTTATATATTATATATTAAATCAATAATTTAACATTCATATTATGTTTTTTCTAGATAATAGATAAGAATAAATCCAATTTTTTGCATAAAAATGTATTTTTCTAAAAGGCGGTTTTACCACCTTTTAATGACACGCTTATTTTAAAAATAATTTTTGATAATTTTATAAATTATATTTAAAAAGTAAAGTTTATTTTTGAAATTGGAATACAAAAATTATATTGGGATGAAATTTTGGTATTTTTGTGAGAAGTCTCATTTTTTTATGAATAGTGAAAAATATAAAATTTTAATTGAAAACTGACTTTTTATCTAATTTATTTATATAGTTAAATTATATTTTAAATTTTTTTAAAGAGAATTAGTTAGATTATATATCTATTAATACAATTAATTCCCTTGGAATTAATTTTATAATGTAATTGGATATAAATTTTTTTTAAACTTTTGAACATTTTCTCTTTAAAAAACTCGTTGTCGCATCATGTCTGTGGGATTAATTTTAAATTAATTTCTACCAATTATATAAATTTAATTTGAAAAAATGGATTCCATATTTAGAGTCAGAATAATTTATAATGCATTATAATTCCAAATTAATTTTTTACCAAATTGATTAGTGAAAACAGTTAAAATTAATCACCACGTTTAAGAGAAAAATGAGTTTTCTAAGGGACTAAACTTTAAGCATAAGGGGAAAATAACATATAAAATTATAAAACATCCATTTTATTTCCATATTTATACCTTAATATTTAATTTATCAATTTTTTTCATTATTTAATCCTTTTTTAGGTAAAATGTGGGTACACCTAACTTTCTTTTCAAAAATGTCAAGGGTGTCATCTCCCTCACTTATAAAAGGAAACCACCTATCCTCCTCTCTTAACACCTTAAAAACAATTGGTTTAGAAAATATCTAAAAAAATAACTTATAAAATTGCCTCTTATCATCCTATAATCCTTAATTTGGGCATAAATCCAACCAAGTAAGTCCTTTGGTAGAAACCAAAATGAGATACCCAAATAAGAGGTAGCGTTCATCAACAGACATTTTTGTTTTATTTCTTCCTCAAACCCCTTCAATTTTTTTATATCATGATTATATAATAACCTAAGTATCTTAATTATAATTATATATTTTTATTTTAAGGTTGTGACTTAAAAATATACACACTTCTATCAAATAGATAATGAAATCATCGTTCGTGTGTACGGTGGACGCCTTACGAACTAATGTTGTTCGTTTTTCCATTACCACCTATTAAGGTTGGGAATAATGATGTAAATACTGTTTATATATGATATATATTATATATATGATATTTATGATGTATTTATGATTCTATAATTGTATTATATAACACATACCTTCATGATTTCCATTTTTGGCAATATGATAACGTCATTCGTGTGTACAACAGACTACCGCCTCATGAAGCGATGTGATTCATTCACGCTTTACATGGAATGCATTAAGGATAGGTTTAATAGATATATGTGATATATATAACATAAAAATAATAATGGAATGATAATATATATATATATCATTTACTTTTATTTCATTCAATATGAAAAGAAATTGGCAATAACGTTTATGTATACGTATGACCTATTGTCTCCATGAACAGTGTATTTAATTTACTATTTCTATATTTTATAAATTATTATAAATAAAAATATAATGAATATATATGATATTTATATCATGTTTTCCATTCTCCAAATTATAAAATTAGGATCAAAGTAAGAGGACCAAAAATAACAATTCAAAACATATATGAAAAAACAAAGTAGTTATTACCCAAAACATGACTTTAACATGAAATTGTTAATTAATGGGTAATAAAAGGTAATAATAAAACCATATATGGTATGATATATATGAATATTTTTATTTAATATATTTATAATAAACTTATATTTATTATACAAGAGGTTTTTCATGTATGAATAAAGTTAAGACTTAAGGTAAGGGAATTTCAAGTCTCACTTTTATTTCTGTGAGACTTAAACATATTCACCACTAATTTCTTTTTATTTTTGGTGGTGTATATAATAACCTATGACATGTTGTATCATGAATTTACTTTATTTAATGATATTAAAATTTTTAATTGATGGTATTTTTTCACAGGGCTCACAATTCAAAAGTCACTCAAGTAGTAAGGGATTTTCGTCTTAGTTTTTACATTTGTGAGACACATGCTATATTCACCTAATCTTTATTATATGTGGTGTATATACTACATGTGAATATATTTTATGGTTATTATACTTAAAAATTTTTGTATTTAAACATCCATTTTAGGATCTCTCTTTCATGGGGTTATGGTTTCAAAGTTAACAAAGCAATAAGGGAATTTTGTCTAAATTTTCCTTCTTCGAGACACAGGTTATGTTATGAATCTATATTATTTTATGAGGTGTATATACTACCCCTTTTACATGTTATATAATTAATATAATTATTTTAATGATATTTTAATCTTTATATAATGTTATTATTTCATGGATATTGTGATTTAAAGTTACCAAAGTGGTAATAGTTTATTGCTACAATCTCATAATTTATCGGGATTATCTGTGATTATGCTTATATTGATAAAATATTATGATCCATATCTCAAGAATTTTTATGAATTTTCTTATCCTATAGTTATTCATGATACCTTCATGTGATGGTACCATTTTCCACTCTTTGGTACTTAAGATAATTAAGAAGATGTTTTTAAGAAAATCTGATTGTATTTCTCTCTTCGGTCGGAAAAAATTTTTCTTCCAAAACCATGTTTCTAAAATTGTTTTCATTTTTTTTTAAATTATATTTAATATTATTTTCAAAGAAAAGTATTTTGAAAATTTTTTATGTTTAAAAAGTGTTTTAAATGATTTTAAAATCTTCCTTTATAATTTTTCAAAGGTTATTTTAAATGGAAAGGATTTTAAAAAAAAATTATGTTTGAAAAGTGTTTTAAATTATTTTCAAAGATTTATTTATAATTTTTAAGGGTTATTTTCAAATAAAAGTATTTCAAAAAAAAATTAAAAATTATTTTAAATTATTTTCAAATCTTCATTTACAAGTTTTCAAATGTTATTTTCAAATAAAATTATTTCAAAAAAAATTATGTTTTAAATGTGTTTTAAATGATTTTCAAAGATTAACTTTTAAGTTTTTAAAGTTTATTTTAAAATAAAAGGATTTCAATGATTTCAAATCTTCCTTTATAATTTTTCAAATCTATTTTCA
Source organism: Viscum album (assembly GCA_963277665.1). Classification (NCBI taxonomy): domain Eukaryota; kingdom Viridiplantae; phylum Streptophyta; class Magnoliopsida; order Santalales; family Viscaceae; genus Viscum; species Viscum album. Next base: position 1,495,147,199 of record OY728155.1, on the reverse strand, counting down.
AAGAAATTTTTTTTTAAATGTTTTATCTAATAAAAAGTGCTTTCAAAAGTGGAAAGGATATTTTCCTCAATAAATGTTTTAAATGATCTTTTAAAATTATTTTCTATATAATATTACATTAGTTGGTGTTACTCATTTTTTACTAGGGATATGATCAAAGGAAACCGTTATTATTCTTTCTTTTAATGTTTTATGTTTAAGATGACAAGTTGTTTATGAAACCCATTTCTCTTCCATGGGTTATACCATGATAAAATGCTTATCAAACCCACATATTTTCATGGGTTATGATATGATTAAATTATTATAAAACCTATATATTTTCCATAGGTTATTATATGATGAAATTTTTATGATGTCCATTTCATTTCATGGGTTATGATATGATGAATGCTTATGATCTTGTGGCACACATATGTATGATTTCATCATGTGATGGGTGGGACCAATATCTCCCTCTAGTGAATTGGATAAAGATTTATATATCTCATCAGATAGACATGGCTGGAATGGGGAGTGAACCCGGTATAATAAGATAGGGATGGAATGAAGAGTGAACTCAGTACAGTAAAGAAATTTTTCTATCATGATAGTTTATGGAGGGAACTCATTCCACTGTAAGGAAAGGGATATGACTAGGGATGGTGGTGTGTCCCACCTAGTAGGTGTATCCTCCATGAAGTTCCCTAATAATTTTTTTAAATGATCCCTAACTTCAAGGGAATGATTTTATATGTGTATGGGTATGCCACAAAGTCTATGTCTTATGCCATGTTATGATCTCATGAATCATGTTTTTTTATTTCTTTATGATTCGTGTCTTATGAACTACTAATCTTTATTACACGATTCATGCTTATGATCTTTGATATACAAGGTATGGATTTCCAATGTTATTCTCATGTTCTCATACCCTTATGCTTATTTCAAGCTTACGTATCTTCCTTGTTTACCCTTACTGAGCATTTGATCTCTTTATTTCTTATGTTTCATTTCCCCATGTTATGAAGAAAGGTTTTAAGTAGGGTGTTCTTGTGAAGGGTACTAAAGGGGAATATATTTATAGTATATTTTTTAGATCTTTCACCAAGTTATAAGATTATGTTTTTAAGTTTCCAAAGGCACTAAATTGTTATGGTCCTTGGTCATGTGTTTGTGTAATGTATTGAATATTCATTTAAAAATATGTAATATCCATGTATGTTAAGGCTAGGTCACTATATTAATGCATTAGAATATATACACTAGGAATGATTTCTCCAAATAATAAAGAAGATACATAGAATTTCCACCCAAAAATCTGGCATAACTACTCCATACATCAGAGTTATGTAAACATAAAAGATAAGTAGAAAAATAATAAACACAAACCAAACAAAACACAACCAGTATGTGTAATGACTCGGATTTTCCCAATTTTATTTTTATAAAATTTTTGAGAAAATTCTAAGACTAGGTACTGAGACGGCATGTGATTCTGAGCCCCGGTGTGCCCGGAATGGTTTGTCAAAACATGTTAAGTTTTTTAATGGTGCACATGAGTGGTTTTCCTAAAAAGGTGAAATAACTCTTAAATAGGTGGCTATATTAGAAATCTGATGGCACCATTATGTTCAGAATAGAAGATTTACCTTTGGCACGACTTAATTTTAGTCGTTGCGGGCCTCCAGTGAGAAAACCCAAAAATAGATTAACTATAAATAAAATAATTAAATAAAAACTATTTTATTTTTAAAATCCTTATAACTCATGAACGGTGATTCAGATTAAAAATATGATACCACCTTTGATTTTGTAATGGGGTGTTCTCCTTAGGCGAAGCCTAACATTGGTCGGCACAGGACAACTGTGGAAAGTAGTTTTTGGGATGTGACCATAAATAAAATAATTAAATAAATATTATTTTATTTTCAATTCCTATAACTCATAAACGATAACTTGGATTGGAAATATGATAGTATCATTGAGCTCATGAGGGTATGCTTTTTTTAGGCGGGGCCTAACCTCGACTGGTGCGGGTCGAGGGTAAAAGTTAATTTTGGGGCATTTTAAAGAAAAATAAAATAAACTTAAGAAAATTTATTTTATTCAAAAAAATGTTTCATTTCAATGAAACATCGAGCCATCTGTTTCATTTCATAAATTAAATAGAATAACGACACAGTAACTCAAGTGCAATAGAAATGTTGTTTCATTTCATAAATGAAACAGCGTAACGACGTGGCGACTCAGCATAACAGAAATGCTGAAACACGTTTCCTCCATTAAGTTTATTAACATAAATATGGGATTAGGGGAGGATACTAGAGTTTTCTTTGAAGCCTTAGAGGAAATTTGTTGGTGAATGATGAGTGGTGACAAACAACAAACAACAACGGATCAATGAATAGATTTGGGTCAGACATCTGCAGATTGACGAATGATGAATGTAGGATTCACCCTTCATCAGTAATCGATCCAAACCCAGGTAGGGGTTTATTTCTAAGTGATTTCCTTTCCCTGTTCTTCCCTTATAAATGAAAAACGTGGATCAACTCACTAATAAGTTGATCTGTGGGTCGATCATTCTTACGGGTTTGGGAACTCTATTACAGGGAATTAAAGAAAAATGATTATAACGTAGTGATTGTTCAAATTTCTTCCCATTTATTTTCGAATGTAATGAATGAAATCCAAACAAACAAGGCCAATGTTCATTGCCTTGGGTGCTTATTATGATCTCTCTTCCTCCTCATGTTATTCACTGATGGAACCCATGGTCACGTCAGATTCTTTCTAGGAGATTCTGAATATGGTTGGACCCCCGAATCGATGGAAAGATGGATTGGAGCACACTGAAGTGGAGGCAGAAACTCAAGGATCATAGTGGGACTTACGGATCAGAAAACGGACCACTAAAGCGAGTATGGTGGCCCGTGGAAGTGCCCGGTGGTGGCAGACACATGCAGAATCTGGCGTGCCAAGGTGATGAAGGAAGACCATGGAATCTTCCATGGGTGGTGATCAGAGGCCACCGGTAGATGGCCATCAGCAGTGTGGGCGGACACGGCATTCAACTACATCCCACAGCGAAGAACTGTGGTCCAGTTGGACCGCGGTAGGACCCTGTGGCAAAGTCACAGGGTGACTATGCGGTGACCCATGGGCTCGGACAGACGCAGAAATCGCCGTGTCTCAATTGGACATAACCGGACCACCAACATAGGCTAGGATGAAGGGGAGGATCGGGCCGCTGAGTGGCTTGGTTGGGTGAAAACCGACCCACTAGCGCAGTCTGGGCCGGATGAAGACTGCGCCGTTGGGCCGCCCAGTGGTCTATACCCATAGCCCAATAGTCCTGGACCTTGGACATAGACAGACTGGGTTGGTTCGAGTCGGCTGAACTGGGTCAGGCCGGTTTGGGTCAGGTCGGACCAGGCCCGGACCCAATCGGCCCCTTTTTACAAAAAGGCTCATAACTTCCAAACCGCAAGTCTGATTGATGATCTGTTTGAGGTGTTGGGACCTCGGGATGAGAAACTATTTTTGATATAATATAAGTGGGTTTTCAAGAAATGTGGGATAGTATCGATGTCTTGAGGAGTATATTTTTCTGGAATCAAGCGCGCTACGAGAAGGAATCCTACGGCTGGCTATGACAAAAAGACTGTGACGAGTGTGTCTAGGTTCCCCAGTAGGCCTAAGTGATGAGTGGGTATAGGTACCCCAATGGGCCTAAGTGACAAGTGGGTCTAGGTTCCCCAGCAGTTCTAAGTGACTATCGAGTCTAGGTGCCCCAGTAGGCCTAAGTGACGAGTGGGTCTAGGTTCCCCAGCAGGCCTAAGTGACTCATCAAGGATGAGTGCCTTAGTAGTACAAGGTGTTCAGCATTTAAAACAGATAGTATTGCTTTTCATAATTTGGATTTATACCTATGTGAGCTGACTCTAGTGACTCTCTTCATTGTACTTCTTAGAGGATACACTTCGTGTACCTATTTGGTAGTCTGATTTGTGTATTTATTTATGGTATACCATTGTGGTTTGGAGTCCCTAGTGATTATTGTTTTACTCACCCATATACAGGTTTCACCTTCACTTGTCATGTCTTGTGCAGATGATTGACTCTTTGATATATTACTTGGTGTACTAGGTCCAAGTGGTGCTTAGAGTGGCCTAATAGATGATATGTTCTTATTCAGCTTCAGACAGTGGTTTCTGTACCTACCCTTCAGGTAAGGTTTTATATGGAGTAGTTCTAGGGACTGGTACTTTTACTTTTCTATTTCAATTGGGATTTTATTCTAGACATGTTTACCTTCGCTTTTCTATTTTCATACCTTGTGTTTGTTTACTTAGTGTATTCACCTTCCAGGATTTGTGGCTTGGAGTTGTGTGCATGTGTACAGGTACTTAGGAAAATGCCTCCCATTTGTTTGGTATATGCCTACTTAGCACTAATCGCCAGCCCCTAGCCTATGGGAGGCGGGCTTGGGTTAGTCACGACATAGAACTCAGGGGATGGGTCATGATATAGTGGTATCAGAGGAGGTCAGTTCTACCTTAAGAACCCAAAGTCTGTGAGTTTGGTTTAGGGAAATAGAGTTAAGTGTTTCGAGTTTAGCATTCAAACTAGGGAATCCAGTGTTGGTACGACGACCGACGTATCCATACACCAGGACCCTGAATTATTCTTTTCGATTTGGTACGTGAAAACACTAGTTGTAGGTAAAAACAATGGTACATGCATCATATTAGAATGGGTTGAGTTTTCCATATCCTTCTTGAGTCATCTCACCAAATATACTCTATTGATCATGGTATATCTTGTTTTGTTTCAAGATGCTTCCTCGTAGACAACCAACCAAGATTCCACCACGTGATCACGATGATGATGTGTGGGGTGACGAGATGGGTACATGGGTTCATACCAGAGATAGCACTATCAGTTGGTGTACTAGCTATACCACCACCAGTGGAGTAGCACATGGTACTCGTAGTAACAGCGAATGAGATGCCTGGGCTGAACACACTTCACAAGTTTTAGAGATAGAGACCCCTTAGGTTCTGAGGTGAGCCTGACTCACAGGTAGCTAAGGACTAGCTTGAGGTGGTGACCAAGTTTTCTGTCTAATCAGGACACCATTAGATCATTTGACGGTCCTAGAAGTGAGCCTTCTACGTGGCCCAGCGGGGTGATGGTGGGGTTTAGATTACCTAATCTTACGATGAGGTTACTTTTCCATGGACATATCTTGAGAACCTTTCTTGGAGAAGGGGTTCTCACCATAAAATCTAAGGGTTATGCGTTCTCAAGAGCTTATACAGCTTCAGTAAGATGACATGTTGGTATCTGAGTATTCATCAAGGCGTACCAACCTTTCCAGGTACTCTATGAATATGATTTGACCAGTGCTTTAGGGATCGGACCTCTGAGCGAGGTGTGTTTAGGGACATCTGAGCCCTTGATATTACTCTGTGAACTCCTACTTATTCTAGGATGCTAGATCAAACATTTTTGGTTGAAATTCCCTTGGCTGAGTGGATACAGCCAGTGGATGTCAATAGTGGGAAAACAGGAGAAGAGACCTTGGAATTAAGAGGCCGACATTAGTCTCAGAGACCCGGATGTGTGATAAATTCTAATAGTAGGTCCTAGGATAGAGTATCTATAGCTCAGGGATCATAGGGTGATTCCAATAATCCTAGAGATAGGAAATGCTTTTCATGAGATGGTTGAGGGAATCTCTATAGAGATTGTCCAGCCTGTCGGGGTACTAACAGGTAAATGGTGGATGGACCACTAAGTCTGATGCAATGATAGGAACATATAGATCTTCAGGGTGGCATACATGGAAGAGGAGTTTGGGGATCAGTAGGAGGTGGTATACATTTCGATATGTTACAACCACCACCCTAATGTGGTCCACACCAGGCTTAGAGAGCTGGAGGAAAGGGGAAGGGGGTAGCTGTATGTGGTCAAGGCATATGACCCAAGGGCTCTAGGAATGATTTGAGGTATGATCTATGTCTAATCTTAGTTGTCATATTAATAGAAATAGGTGATAATCATTCCTTCTTATCACGAATCTAGTTCAAGACCTAGAGTTTCTAATTAAACCATTGACTTGACCCTTATATCTGGAGATACCTATTAGAGGATATTTGATAATCACACTTATTCTAATGGTGTGATCTAACCCTTGAGGTGAGAGTTTTGGTTGGAACCTCTTGGTGGTAGCATTGAGGCCTTATGAAATTAGTTTGGGTATGGACTGGTCATCCACAGTTCATGCTCTGATTGACTGTTTTAGGAAAAATGATGCATTATGTATGTAGCGATGGAATTGGGTTTTCCTTGGTTAGCGAAAAAGGAAACCCAAGCATCATAGGATAGACTCATGCATATGAGGGTGCAACCAATCACTCTTCAGTTGGCTAGCATGACCCTCAATGCATTGGATTAAACGATTCCTCAGTTTCCTACTATGGTGGATGAGTATGAGGGCACATTTTTGGAAGATGTTCTAGGACTACCTCCTCACAGGGAGGTAGAATCCTACTTTGACCTATACCCCGGGATGACACTGATATCTACATTGGCATATCAGATGGCTCCTGCAGGGATTTTTGGATTGAGGGTACATTTGGAGGACTTGTAAAGTAAGGGATTTGTGAGACCCATTGTTTCACCATGGGCATCCCTAGTATTGTTTTCCAAGAAGGAAGATGGGAGATTGAGGTTATGTGTGGACTTTTGGTGCCTGAATCAGGTGACCATGAAGAATAAGTATCCACTATCTAAGATTGATGATATCTTCAATCAGATGATGGGAACATGATGGTTCTCGGCAGTTGAGACCATATGAGCAGAACTACGTGACCCACGGCCTTGAGTCGGCGGTGGTAGTATTCTCATTGAAGATGTTTCCACACTAACTTATCGGTGAACGGTTTATCTTCTACTCTAACCACAAGATTATCAAGTATATCTTCTCTCAGAAGTATTTTAACTTGATATAGAGACGATGGTTAGAGTTCCTCTAGGACTATGAATTCAAAATAGTCTATACTACTGGTAAGGTAAACATGGTAGCAGATGATTTCAGCAGGAGATCCAGTTCATAGTTTCTAAATGAGGAAATAGAGCAGTTGGACTTGTTATAGTTATCCTTCATGGATATAGATGATGCAGCTTACCTCCAATCGGTGGTTGTCACCCCTCCACTCTTAAAGTGAGTCAGGGAGGCACAGCTCAATGATACTGATTGTGAGTCTCTAAGTGCTCAGTTTTCCACAAGGAATACCCCTAATGGATATTAAAAAGGTGGGGAGCATGTCGTTCCTTCCATAGGACACACAGTAGTAGCAGTGGATGCCTAGAGTGGTGATATACATTAGGATATGCATGTGGGTTTCAAGGTGGACATCGAAGATGTTGGAACAGGTTAAATCTAGGATTACCTATTGATATAAAAGTCGAGTGCTTGTTTAATCAATTTTGTGGTTTTCCAACACATCATGTCGAGCCCCTATGCTTGGAATAGGTTTCTCTTTTCTCCCTTGGGGTGCTAAGAAGGAAGTGAGAAAGGATATTGATGGACTTTGTGATGGGTTTATCATGTACATCGAGGGGACATGGTACCATCTAGGTGATCGTTGACCAACTCACCATGTCGGTCACTTATTAGCTTTTCAGGAATAGATTCACATAGAGAGCTTGGGATTCCTCTATATACAGGACATAGTTCAACTCCATGGAGTCCCATCAACGATAGTATCGGATTGAGGTGCACGCTTTTCATCCTAGTTGTAGAAGGGATTACAGGAGGCGTTTGGGACTCAGTTGTACTTGAGAATAGCTTTCCACCAGTAGACATAAAACCATATGGGGAAGACCATTCAGGTCCTAGAGGACATTCTATATGCTTATATCCTCAATTTTGGCCACAGTTGAGAGGATCACCAACCTCTGGTGGAGTTTTCATACAAAAATATCTACCACTCCACCATCGGTATTTCACTATTAGAGGCCTTGTATGGGCAACCCTACAGGTCTCCATTTTGTTGGACTGGCCCCGAAGAGTCAGCGCTCATGGGCCCAAAGTTGGTGCAGGCTACTACAGAGAAGGTATAGGTCATCCAAGAGCTGATGAAGACTGCACAGAGTGGTCAAAACTCCTATGTTGATAGGAGATAGAGACCTTTGGAGTTCGAGGAGGGAGACCATATGTTTCTTCAGGTCTCTCCTCAACATGGGATATAGAGATTTGACTGGGGCGGAAAGTTATCTCTAATCTTGATCAGACATTTTCTGATACTACATAGAGTGAGCGAGGTGGCGTACCTCTTGGCTCTACCTCCACAGTTAGGGCGGGTGCATGATGCCTTCAATGTATCCCAGTTGAGTAGATATGTACATTAACCATCACACGTCATTGACTAGGGTGATCTGGATATTTATGAAGAGGTGAATTTTTTAGAGTTTCTGATGGATATCGAGGATTGATAGGAGAGGACCCTCCATAGGTGATCAATTTCTCTAGTTCATGTTAGGTGGCAGCATAGAAATCTTCAGGAGAGCATGTGTGAGTGGGAGTCTCAAGTTCGTGCTCGTACCCTCATCTTTTTGGAAATCCCTTGGTTTGGATTTCAAGGACGTAAAGCCTTGAGATGGGCAGAATGTAATGACTCATATTTTCCTAGTTTTATTTTCAGAAAAGTTTTAGGAAAATTCCGAGACCAGGAACTGAGACAACATGCTATTTCGAGCCCCGGTGTGCCCGGAATGATCCATTTGAAAAATGTTAAGTTTTTAAATAGTGAGAGTGAGTGATTTTCCTCAAAAAGTAGAATAAATATTAAACAGGTTCCTGGATCAGAAATCGGAGGGCACCGTTACGTTCAGGATTGTGGGTTTACCCTAGGTGCGACTTAACTTTACTCAGCACAGGCCTCCAGTGAGAAAACCCAGAAATGGCTTAACCGTAAATAAAATAATTAAATAAAAAATATTTTATTTTTTCAAATCCTTATAAATTATGAAGGGTGACTCAAATTGAAAATATGATACCACCATTTAGTTCTTAATGGGGTGTTTTACTTAGGCAGAGCCTAACATTGGTCAGCGTAAGTCAACTATGGAAAGTAGCTTTTGAGACGTGACCGTAAATAAAATTATTAAATAAATATTATTTTATTTTCAAATCCTATAACTCATAAATAGTAAATCAAATTGGAAATTCAAGAGTATCGTTCAGCTCGTGAGGGTGTTCTTTCCTTAGGAGGGGCCTAACCTCGACCGGCGTGAGTCGAGGGTAAAAGTTAATTTTTGGGCATTTTAAATAAAAATAAAATAAACTTAATAAAGTTTATTTTATTTAAAAAAAATGTTTTGCTACAACACAATGTCAATCCAGTTGTTTCATTTCATAAATGAAATAGAATAATGACGCTGCAACTCAATCGTAACAGAAATGTTGTTTCATTTCATAAATGAAACAGCATAATGATGTGGCGACTCAACATAACAAAAACGCTGAAATGTGTTTTCTTAATTAAGTTGGTTAATAGAGATATGGGATCAGGGGAGTATCTAAGAGTTTTTTCTAAATCCTTTGAGGAAATTTGTTGGTGAATGACGAGCGGCGACAAATGACGAACGACATTGGATCAACAAACGAATTCGGGTCAAACATCAGCGGATTGATGAATGAGGAACACAGGATTCACCCTTCATCAGAAATCAATCCAAACCCATGTGGAGGTTTATTTCTAAGTTATTACCTTTCCCCATTCTTCCCTTATAAATTACAAATGAAGATTAACTCACTAATAAGTCAGTCCACGGGCCGATTGTTCTTGCAGGTTTGGGAACTCTATTGTGAGGGATTAAATAAAGGGGATTATAATGTAGTGATTTTTCAAATTTCTTCCCCTTTATTTTCTAATGCAATGAACAAAATACAAACAAACAAGGCTGAAGTTCGTTGCCTTGTGTGTTTATTGTGATCTCTCTTCCTCCTCTCATTCGTTGCTGATGGACCCCCATGCTTATGTCAGATTCTTTCCAGGAATCTCTGAATGTGGTTGGACCCTAGAATCAATGGAAAGATGTCATGGAGAACACAACAATGGAAACAAAGACCCAAAGAATGTAACGGGACTTGTGGATTAGAAAACAGACCACCGAAGCGAGTTTGGTGGACCGCGGAATCACCAGCCGATGACGGCATGCGACGGTAGATGCGTGTGGGAGGAGACGTTCCGTGATAGCGAAGGCATCCCATGGAATCTGCTACGAGAAGTGATCAAAGTACGTTGGTAGGAACCCAGTGGAATTGTGAGAATACACGACATCTAGCCATGTCCCGCGGCAAAGAACCGAAATCCAGTTGGACTGCGGTAGGACCCCCTGAAAAAGCCATCGCAGGACCCCACAGAAAAGCCGCGAAAGAACCCCGCGACAAAGACATGGAAGGAACCCATGGTAAAGTCGTGGTAGGACCCCATGACAAAGTTTCAGGGTGGATATGCAATGGCCCATGGGCTCAGAAGAACGTAGCAATCACTGCATCCCGATTAGACAGAATCGACCCACCAGTGCGGGTCGGGCCGAATGAGAGGACTGAGCCACTAAGCGGTACGGCTAGGAAAAAATGGAACCTCCAGGGTGGTACGGGTCTAGAATACTGAACCTGGTTAGGTTGGGTCGGCCGAACCGAGACGGGTCAGTTCGGGTCGGACCGGGCCCAGACCCCACCAGCCCCCTTTTTATAAAAAAGCTCATAACTTTCAAACTGAACGTATGATTGACGATTCATTTGCGACGTTGGGACCCTCATTATGGGACGGTCCTTTTGATATACTCTAAGTAGATTTTCATGGAATTTGAGATACAACTGATGGATTATGGAGTACACCCTCCTGGAATCAAGCATGCTACGAGCATGAATCTTGTTGTTGGCTGTGATGAGAAGACTATGATAAGCAGGTTTAGTTGCCCTAGAAGGCCTAAGTGACGAGCGGGTTTAGGTTCCCCAGTAGGACTAAGTGAAGAGTGGGTCTAGGTTCCCTAGAAGGTCTAAGTGGCGAGTGGGTCTAGGGGCCCCAACATGCCTAAGTGACGAGTGGGTCTAGGTCCCCCAGCAGGTTGAAGTGACGAACGGGTCTAGGTGCCCCAGTAGGCCTAAGTGACGAGCAGGTCTAGGTTCCCAGTAGACTTAAGTGACTCATCATGGATGAGTGCCTTAGCAGTACAAGGTGTTTAGCATTTACGACTGATAGTATTGCTTTTCATACTTTAGATTTATACCTATGTGAGATGACTCTAGTAACTTTCTTGACTGTACTTCTTAGAGGCTACACTTTGTGTACCTATTTGGTAGTCTGCTTTGTGTATTTCTTTGTGGTATACATTTGTGGTTTAAGGTCCCTAATGATTATTATTTTACTCTCCCCTACATGGGATTCACCCGCACGTGTTGTGTCTTGTGTAGACGATCGAAACTTTGATAGAGTCCTTGGTGGACCGGGGTTAGGTGGTGCTTAGAGTGACCAGATAGACGACATGTGATTTTGTGGCTTTAGATAGCTATTTCTCTACCTACCCTTCAAGTAGGATTTTCTGCAGAGGAGTTCTAGAGACTTGTACTTTTACTTTTCTATTTTAGTTGGGCTTGTATTCTGGCCCCATTTACCTTCATTTTTCTACTGTCGTACCTTGTGTTTGTTTACTTAGTGTATTCACCTTCTAGAATACGTGTCTTAGAGTTGTGTGTCTGTGTAGAGGTACTTAAGAAAATTCCACCCATTTGTTTGGGATATGCCTACTCGGCGCTAGTCGCCAGCCCCTGACCTATGGGAGGCGGGCTTGGGGTAGTCGCGACATGGGGCCTAGGGGAGGGGTCATGGCATTATGAATATCCATAAAAAACTCAAATAAATAATAAAAACACTAAGATATCCAAGATATATGGAAGGCTGAATTGGTCGATAAAACTGGTGAATAAAATATAAAATAGAACTAAAGTACCAAAAGAAAATCTCCTTGTGACCTCATGGTCACTATCCACCATCCAAACTAAATCACTCCAAGATAGATCCCAAAACTAAACCTAAACCTTCACAACAAACTCAGGTTTATTGATTCTTAGTGGCATAGGTAGGGTGTGAGTATAAAATCCTAGTAAGTAATCACCATAGAGTATATGCAATTCCATTTTACAAATAAACCCATAAGTATTAGTTTGAAACATAAGTATCAAACAAGTTTTAATTATTTAATAAAATAACTCCAATATTTCTTAGAAATAAACTTTTAAAAATCAAAACCTAATATAAAAAAACTTTTCTTAAAGGACTCTTTCTAAAACAAACCTTTTGAAAACCACTCTTTCAATAAACACCCAAAACCGCACCAAAGGAACCTGAAGTTAACCAAGAAGGAAAAATCAACTTAAAGAATAACTAGAATAAATGAAAATAATAATTTCAACAAAATTATGGTTCATATTCTAGGAAATTATTGAAATAATGTAAGAATTAATAAATGGTGAAAATGTGGCAGAAACATAATATAAAAGTGAAACTAGTAAAACATATCATGATAGAACAATAATAGAACTAAGTGCATTAAATAATAAATAATAAAGGATAAAATAAAAGTGAATTAAGAAACTATAAATTTAAAAAAATAGTATAAAATAAAGTAGTGGAGTAAAGATGGTCATGGGAAACTCTTAGACACCTTAATAAATGATCCTAGACATACTCAGGTGGAACCATCTACCGACCCATTGATGTATCCCCATTCTATAACCACTTGACTACTCTAACCTAGCCTCATCAGTGGAACTCCCCTTTAGCCTAGGTACATTCATACTAGGGGAATCTAGTTTGTCTCATCAGGTCTAGATAGTAATTGTATCTCAATATCTCACTAATGTAAGAACCTAAATTTTCTTCAAGATAAGAAACCTTTAATTTACAATTTAAATAATTACTTTTATCCTTATAAATGTTCCTTGTGGTTTAAGGAAGAATTTGAGATCATCCAGGGCTTATTCGAAGCTCAGAGATCTGAATTTCAGAAGAAACCGCAGAGACGCTTGGTTAGCGCACGGTTAGTGTGAACCACTTACCTCAAACCATGCAAGGGGTATTTTAGTTGTGTAAGGTTGAGACAGAGGGTTCACATAGGCTATGCATGGTTTGTCTAATTTTGCATTGAATACTATGCAGGGTGTACTCTTTGGACAGTGGGGTATGCATGGTTGGTGCATGGTTTGGCCAACTATGTGGCTAAACCATGCGACCTCTTAAAAAATGGTGAAATTACCTTTTTGACCTTAAAGCCTTTATATTTTTCTCACCCTTTTACTATTTCATTTCCAAAGTTCAACATCTCCTCCTCCTTGAGAGATCCATGGATTTCCTAACTTATGATTTGTGAGATTTTCCTCATTTGAGCTCTGAATCAAGATCCATCTAACATGTTGGATCTCCATCGGTGAGCTCTCCCTTTGTATACTTTCATCTTTTATATTCTTATCAACAATTTTATTTTGGTGCAAGCTCATATACCCTATTTTCAATATATTTTTCTATTCTTATTCTTTCTTCTAATCTAAACCAAACCAAAGGTTGATACTGGATGAGTATTCCTCTATAGGAATAAGGTGGGCGCTCTATGACTTATCCCTAAAATTCTTGTCATTTATAAATTGTTTTAGTTTTTACCATACTAGTTTCACTGATCATTACTCCTTAAATCCATAATCCTTGAATTCAATCATCTAAGTTGTAATCTAAAACCCTATTGATAACTTTTGACATCATTATAGGTTTATACCTCAATGCCAACCACCTATTTAAGGTGAGTTCCTTGTTATTCCTTCGATGACCAATGCCATGACTACCTGGAACATTGTTGGGTGTGTGTAACTTGGGTTTTTTATGGTAAGTACTTCTTTAATTAAATGAATTTTAAATCATCAAATGGAAAGTATTTATATGGATATTTATAAATCTTGCTTGGCCTTGATAAATTATTATTGAATTGTAAAATTGGTTTTATGACCTTATTATCCTTGTCACTTATGATGAAAGGTAATGGAATGAACATAATGAATGGTAATTAGCATGAGTATTACATGGTCTATGATAACTTGTGATTATATATGAAAATGAGTATATGGTTCCTATTGTATATGGACCTTTTTCATCTTTATAGGAATAGTCAAACTTGAGACCACCTTGGATTCCTAAGGGAATGACTTGAGCACTCAGAGGATGTCATTATGATTCATTAATCTATTTTTCAAGGGATATACCCACCTTGGAACTCTATCCTTGTCTTTTATGTGAATGCCTCAATGTTGTATTGATGATTCACTTGAAACTTTTTCCAAATATTAGAATGATTTTGATGCACTCCTTAGATTCAATGTGATGTCTTTGGACATGAGATACCTTGGATTATTCTCCTTGGTCTCCAGTCATGCTTATCCCAGGATTTACTTTGGAATTTATCCATGGACTTGGTCATAGAAATTTTCAGTGTAATTACTTGGGTATACCCCTTGGATTACTCTTAGCCCTTATTTCTAGGATGCATGTTTGTGTACCATGAGCTAGAATGGCCTTCTAAGGTAAAGGATTCCTTTATTCCTCTTGAATACTTTTTAGTATTATCATTGTTTTCCATGGTAACTTGTATTATATTCTATAATACCATGAATAAATGATTAAATGATTACATTCTCAAAGACACCCAACAAATACTGAAGTGGGTATGGTCGTCCAGTTGTCACATGAGGATCTTGGGCTCAACTTGGGTTATATTTACTTCTTATTTTACTTTGATATACCTGTACACTGTTGTAGTTTTTATTAATAGACTATATTTGCATAGACACCATTGGTGGTGGCACACTGGGTTTATATCACACCCTATTTAGGTTGTTGATGGTACCCAAGAAGATTATATGATTGTAAGTGTGGATAATGGGAAGCATCGAGTTATAGATGCTTAACTTTTTTTATTAGGATGGGAGCTTAGTAGTAGACGATCGGGATAGATTTCAGGATTCTTGTATTGATTTTGTTCTTTTGATTCTTTGTATTTACCTACTGCTATATATGCTTTTTCTTTTTGTAGAGACATGACATTATTTTTTTTTATGGTACTATTTCATATTGTGAGTTTAATATTTATGGCTCATATGTTTATGCTTTTTATATTGTCCTTTAAATTATTATTGCTTCTGTAGGTTATTTATTTATTTTTTATATCTATGTTTCACTCTAATTATGAGGGTATAGTCTCCACACTATATCAACTTAGATCATCGTTGATATTCGGAAGCCTCTAGTGTATGGGGAGGAGTGCTTGGGGTCATGTGGCCAACTAGTTTGGATTCTGTTACCGGTTGATCTAGGTTAGGACATCATAAAGTGGTATCAGAGGTTTCTTTTATTTACCCTACTATTCTAGGATGGTAGAAAGGAGATTAAGACATGTTATAATTTTGTGATGAGCATTTTATTGGGAGTAACTAAACCACATACAAGAGAAAATTTTAATTTGCTAGGATGGGATATGATGTTCTGGATTATGCCTATTATAGTTGATTTGATTCCACTATTGGGTGATGCACATGTTATGTGATGTTGTTGCTATTATGATGTTAGATTTCATTTTTTATTTGTCCCACTATAGTAAGGAATCATTGATCATGCATCATTTAGGTACCTTATAGGATTAATATATCATGCATTATGTCATGCCAAGTAGGTTTCATTACCTAACTACATGATACTTATTTTATACCTCTTGAGTGATATATTTTCTATGAAAATAAAAAATCTATAGGAAAAAGTGATTAGATAATGTTTTATTAAAGTGTTTTCATTAATTTAAATAGTGTTTTACCACATAGGTTGATGATGTCACCTTAACTAACCAATTATGACAAGTTTGAGTTATGTAACCAAAGGTACATAGACTAAAATATTAGTTGATTTTGAATAGATGAATTCCATTTGTAATTTAAAGATTGAATGTACCTCTATAAATTAAGAATGATGATTCATCTAGTAAAATCATCTTATATTACCTTTTACATTATCTTATCAAATGTAAAGGTTTGGTTTCAATTATATGAAATAAAAATTGAAATTTATAAAGTGTGTGCTTGTATAAATTGGTAATGGTACTTCAGTTAATTGGTCCATTATATAAATGAAATACTTGTTAAAAATTTAATTTAAATATGGTTTCTAATAAATTGTGATTCTAATTATAATTTAATGGGATTTTTCCTGTATAACTTGCAATTGACACACTATATACTAGAAACTTGATATGAAATAGTGAACTTGACCTAGACCTGACCCTAGTAGTGGGAATTATGCAATATCGCTAGTGATTTATCTTAGTCCTATATGAAACCCAAACCTGGATTTACGAGAGGGTATAGGGGAATGATTTTTATATGGGAAGTATTTTTCCTATATTATTCTTGTGCCTTTAATTCTATCATGTTAAATCTTATCTGATACATGTGCTTTGAATTTATAGAGTTATTCCACCATGACGTCCTTGAGTCAAGCGCCAGGAGGGTGGTGATGACCATGCTCCGGAGGTGGTGGGCCCTGATCCACTAGGGTTACCTCCAGTAGTGTCACCTACGATACCTCTTGATATCCCTAATGCAGGCAATGATACTTAGTTTTGAGAAGGATTCATGTGTCTTATGCAATCTCTATAAGGATCTCTACAAACTGCCTCTTCTATGGAAGAATTAATGCATGATTTTTAGCAGCAGCATCCACCCACGTTTTTAGAGGATGGGAGACCTCGGGTTGTGGAGTCATGGTTAGAGTCTATGCTAGTCATGTTTGGAGGCTATGATATCAATTTTAGAGCACCTTGAGACACCTCCTAAGAGGAGAGTGAGGCTCACTACTTACATGCTTACTTATTTTTCCAAATGTTGGTGGGATGTTCTAAATCATGATGATTAGAACCAGGGTATGACTTAGGGGAATTTCTGGTCTAGTTTCTATGACTTCTTATTCTTGGAGGTGTTGGAAGATGATAGGGAGGAGAGTTCATGCACCTAGATCAGGACATCATGTATGTCATGGACTATTCTACTCACTTTAGGGATCTTTATCTTTTTTCACTAACCCTAATAGGAGATGAGATGTCTAGGAAGGTGTTACGAGGATGGGCTTTAGTACAACATCTGATCTCAGATAAATGTCTCTAAGCTAGCTAAAATTTCAGAGATTGTGAATCATTCCCTTATCATTGAACAAAATTTTAGGGAATCCAATGATATAGGGCATGTTGTCTTAACACCAAGATAGATTAGTGATTCCTCTAGTGGTCTTAAATTTCATCATGAGAGTTATCTGTAGAGAAGTAGAATCGAGAGTGTATGTGCTAGGTGTTTAATAGTATTCTATTAGTGTGAAAGGAAAGGACACTTGAAGCCTCAGTGTGATAGAAACCCAGTTGAGTGCAGATCTTGTGGCTAAATGGGCCATCTTTAGAGGGTTTTTTAGACCTTCCCAACTATTCCCAATGAGAGAGTATCTGCACTAGCTCTACCTTCCAGAGAAGGATCAGTAGCTCCATGTCAGGAAGGGAGATGGGGTGGTACTGATTGTTTAAGCCAAGAAGGAGGTTGGGGTCGTGGTAGATAGACTTCTGTTTTTCAAAATCATAAGATTGAACCTACTCAGGTTAGTCCAGTTGTAGCTCAAGGACATGGATCATGAAAACTTCACATAGTACAGACAATACCTGAGGAGAAGAGCACAGGGCCGTCTACAGTATGGAGAACTATTCTAGTATCCTCTACTATCATATCTTCTTTTTTTGATATAGGTGCATCACACTTCTTTATTTGTGTATCAATTGTGGAAATTCATGGTCTTTAAATTCAATACTTATATGTAATGATGACACTTGATACTTCATTGGGAATTTGGTTGGAGAGTGTATGCTAGTGTAAGAAATTCCCCCTTGAGGTAAGAAATTATCTTTTCTTATGATATCTATTTATCCTTGAAATGGTGGGATTTGATTTAATTCTTGGGATAGAATTCTTAGTCCCCTATCAAGATTATGTGGACTTCTATCACTATAGGGCATTGTTTACATCTGAAGAGGAAAATAGTTATGTTTACAAGGGTGAATGGGATGTCTAGGAAAGTAGAGCTAGACCAGAGCATCATGGGATGTGTGGAGTGATAACCTATATGGATAGACTTTATATATAGGATTAGGGGATACATCAGGATAATATTCCTCCTGTAGTTGATCATTTTAGGGATGTATTTCTTGAAAAAAATTCTATCTCACCACCTAAGAGATAGGTGGATTTCTCTATCGATCTAGTTCCAGAAGCAGCACTGATATCCATTCCTCCATATAGGATAGGTACTATTGAGTTGTAGGAACTCAAGTGTAAGCTAAAGGACTTTGAATTTAAGGGTTTTATTCAACCCAGTACCTCACCTTGGGGTCCGCCTATGCTTTTCTCTAGGAAGGAGGATGGGAACCTTAGGCTATGTGTGGATTACTGATGATTGAACTAGCTTATGATTAAGAATAGGTATCCATTTCCTCACATAGATGATATTTTCGACCAGATATGAGGAGCTATATTGTTCTAAAATATTGATATGAGGGTATAATATTATCAAGTATGTATTATACCTTCAGACATACCTGGTAAAAAAATTGTAGGTATTCTCTTTATGAGTATTTGGTTATGTCATTTATTATTATGAATTTGTCTGCCATTTCCACAGCCTTGAGGAATCGGGTTTTCCACACGTACCTAGATTCCTTCATTGTGGTGTTCATGGAAGACACCTTGGTTTACTCACAAAATTGACACAATCATTCCAAACACCTTGATATCATTTTGAGTACACTAAGAGAGCATGGGTTGTATGCTAAAATTACTAAATGCCACTTCTAGATCAACAAGGTTCACTTCTTGGGTCATATTATATAAAATTAGGAGTATCTGTTGACCCAGAGAAGGTAAGAGATTTTGTTTCTTAGTATTATCCCAATATATGGAGTTTCATAGAGATGTATGGATATTATAGAGGTTTTATATAGGATTTATCCTCTCTTTGTGCACCATTTATGGGCTTGAGAAAGAATGGTGTCAAGATTATCTATTCAGAAGCATGTGAGAAATATTTTTAGGAACTGAAGGGAAGACTTACCTAAGCCCCGATCCTGATCCTACCTAAAAATGGAAGAGGATATAGAGTTTTTTTTATACCTCAGGCATTGGACTTGGTGTAGCTCTGATGTAGGAATATCGATTTTTTGCATACGGAACTGGATTCACTTCGTACAATGGGACTTATAAGTCCTTTTTAATCAGATAGCCTTCAATAAAAATTCTCTAGAAGCCAAAATTTGTTCCATCTAATTTATTAATCTAGATATTTCTTTCATCTGAGACCATGTCTAGGTTTCTACCAGTGTATTAAACTTGAGTGCTAAACAATCAAGCTTTGATGCCACTTTTTGGGGGAACTATAACTCCTAAAAATATGATTAATGCTTCAAATAAAACCATCAGAATTTCACATAATGATCTACTAAAATATCATATGCAGGAGGATCTATGTAGTAAAGAAACTGGTCTTCAGTATTTCACTTCCCCTTAACTGATAATACTTTAAGTAGGAAGTCAAATAACCCTACCCACCACACAAATTTGTCCTTGAACATACATTAGCAGCAAAATCACAATCATAAAAAGTACTATAAATACATTAAATAGTAGTACATGCAGCAAAAATTAAAAAAAACAAGAAATGAACATAGAGTCTAATGTGCTTTAGACAATTTTTCCTAAGTTCACATGAGAAGAACCATTAGAGAAATTTTAATTACTATCAGAATTAAGAGATTACAAGAGGTGCAAGTTACTATGTATAACTAACTAATCAAGCTCTTCATCCTACAATGAATTGATAATTTTTTTCTCTCACTTTTCACTAAATCCTCTACTTTCTTAAATATTAATCTTAGCAAGTCAGACCTGTTAACATGATACTCTGAAAACTTTGATCATTAAACATGACTTCCTGAGCTTGATTACCAAACAGGTGATCCATCAACATTGATGAACTTCCAAAATTACAAAGCTTCACCTTATAACAATCATTAAATGTAAAATTCTAAAGGTTATACTACAATTGGAGAATTCAGGCCACCACTTTATTCACCGTAGATCCAACACATCATCTGGGTTATAAAATTCCAGTGAATGTACTTCTAATGGATGAACTTCTGGTGGATTGACACATGATTCACCTCCAAAAAAACGTATCCTTTAGATTTAAAGAAGATCTTGAGATATATATCAAATACTATAAACTATGGATTGATGTATAAGAATACATGTTAGATGAATTTAAGATGATTTATTGATGTTGATCGGGTATGATCCATTGATTATAGTAAGTCCACATATGGTGAAGTGTTTTTTGTTAGAATAAGTTGTGTTTTATTGAATTCAAAGCAGAAAACAATATTGAATCATAGATCTACTGAGGCTAAATATGAGTTTGAATCAAACAAATATACAAAAATGATATGGATGAATACACTATTGAAAGACTTGAATGTTGAAACTGCTTATCCTATGATTATAGGATGATATCATCAAAGTGCTATAAACCTGTCCAAAAATCTAGTATAGGACTCTAGTTAAAAACACATTGAAAAAAAGTACCACTTTATAAAGTAAAAGGTTGAATAAGGTATTATATGGTAGTAATTTATTACATCAAAATAATAGGTTACTGATATTCTTACCAAACCCTTCACAACTAAACAGTTTGAGAAGCTACGATTGTAAATGGGAGTGTAACTCACTCCCTCTCATTAAGGTATGTAATTGTTTGAGTTCCCTTGTCTATTTTTTCTTTCTTAAATTCTTGAGGATATGTTATATTCAATGGATAAACTTTCTCTCCACATTTTTGAGCTATTTTAATTTGTGTATGGAGTTATTCTGGAAATAATGTAGAAAACTATTTGTTGTTGTTTTTTTGTTATGTATGTATGAACACATGATAGAGTTGTGATGAGTTATTTTATGGGCAACATTGATCAATGATTTAATAACACTTATTTTCTATAAAGAGATATATCACATAGACTTATATATGGTTAATTTATTATTATTTTTATTTTAGAAGGTTAAGCTGACCTCTAATAGCTATTCACTTTGGTTTTCTTAACATTAAGGGGGAGAGAAGTATGTGGTATTGACAAAAAATCCAAAGGGGGATTGTTGAACCCTCTTGAGGATGGGACTATATTTTTTTTCAATACATGTTAAGTAATATTATTTTTTGATTTGATCTTCTAGTCAAGAGACAATAATTGATAAAGAAGTCATTGTATACAATATTTTTCAAGGGATTTTGAAGTGGTTTGAATGTCTTGGAGAAGTTTTGAAGAGGTTATAGTCTAAGCAGAGTGAATCCTAGAATTACCTATTAGAACATTTTTTTTGTAAAAGGAAACAATCATACACATAAGACATTTTTTTGCGCATAATTCATTTTTGTTACACATAGGATGTTTTGAGATGGAAGAATTTGAAAAAGGAAAATATCATATCTATAAGACATTTGAGATCATGTATGATATTTTTTTTAGCCTTAAGACATTTAAGTTGGTGGAAATGGAAAAGGTATGAGCTATGTGGGACATTTGGGATCCCATATGGCATGCTTGCACATAGATGAATTGAGTTATGTGTATGATTTTTGGATCTCATAAGACATTTGGGCCAATACATAGGATATTTATAAGGAGTTGTGAGTTGGTAATGGTAAATATAATATTCACAAGTTTTTTCTCTACCCGTGTGATATTTTGGAGCCACGTATGATATTTAAAACCTTTTGTATGAATTTTGGATCACCATAATATATTTTAAGATCCTCATATGAAATTTTACTTTGGAAAAGTCTAAGTCTGATAAGGATTTGAAATCACTGAAAATAAAGAGAAGTTTCTATATTTCCAATGATCTGAAGTGGATAAAAAAATTAGTTAATGATAATTATCTATTACTCATGGATAAAAAATAATGATCACACATGGATCATGATTCAAGTTAATAGAAATTATAACCAATCTATAAGGATGTTGGGTTTTTGAGATGAATCTCATATTGTAGGAGGATGAGCCACATTGAAAACTGGTGTGACACACTATCATGCATATGTTGATGATTTCAAATGACACATTTTTAGTGTTTTTTAGAGAATTTAAATTGATATAATGTCATGATGTTTTAATTGTCACATGAGGTGAATAATCTTGAGTCTTTAGCAGAATAAAAAAGAACTAGTTTAATGAGTTTGAGTCTTTAGGTAGACTGAAGAATAAGGTTAATTAAAGTTTGAGATCTAAGGATTTTTTCCATAACTATTATGAAAACAATATTCATGCAAGAATTAGGGAAAATAAATATGCATAAATGAAGAAATATATAGTTTTTTTGTGAATTTGAGTAATGGGAACTGATGTTCTATTGTAAAAAAGAAAAATAATTGAGAAAAACCACTATAGATTATTGTACAAGGAAGAGGAAAAAGATCAATATTTGTGGAGTACGTGTGGAGGCTCATACATTCATTAGTGATCATTTTTTAAAAGGATTTTATTGTTTTATTGATGTGATATTGTAACTAGTTTGTGTCATCAATTGTATGAGTTCAATATTACACCTTTGCTCGAGTTCTTTTTGATAATAAGAATGGAGTTATGTGTGTGGAATAATAACCATGACACACTGGGGATATAGTCATCCTTAAATGTGGTGGAATTTGTTAACAAATGTGTTGTATCCATTTTATTTTGATATTAGTGAGTATCTTGAGAGAAATGTGTCGAATAAGAATGAGAGTTGAAGGGGAATTTAAATAACCATACACATTGATTCACCCCCCCCCCAGTGTGTATCACCATTCATGAGATCTACTTGATAGACGAGTGTGGTGTGGAGCACCATCTTGGTGTTTGATAATGGTAAAGAGTTAGTAGCCCAACTCTAGATGAATAGTGAGCCTTGGTTTTTTGAGTTTCATAATAGAAGATGATTTGTCATTCTGTGGTAGAATGTGATGTGTTAGTTATAAATTGACAATCAAAGTAGGTTGGGATTGATGACTGGAGGACCAACAAGCACTAAAAAATAGGGTGATTATAAGGGGTTGTTTCATTTAGAAGGGGTTTTAACCCTCTCAAAATACTTTAGAAATGGTTACCCATAACCGCCACTAAATTGGCCACCTACTCTGATTAGAGGCGGTTTTGGGGAAGCACTGGTAAAATAGGCTTGTGTTTATCGGCAATTAAATTAGAGGGGGTTTTAACCCCCTCTAATTTCACTCTAAATTCCACAAACTATTATGGATTAGGGGTGGTTAGAACTGCCCCTAATTAACTTTCAATCTTCAAGTTGAGGGATGGTCTTATAACCGCCCCTAAACTTCCCCCTCTTTTATAAATTTTTTTACCCCGGTGAAACCACTGCACAACCGAAAAACCCCTTAATACCCCCCCACACACCATCTGGACACCCCCATGACACCCACCATGAAAACTCCTTAACATCCACCTGAACACCCCCATGACCCCCCCCCCCCCCATGAAAACCTAGAAAGCCCCTTGGCACCCACCATATCGCCTGGACACCCCACAACCGGAAAACCCCTTGACACCCCACACACACCATCTGGACACCCCCATGACACCCCCTTGACACCACACACACACCATCTGGACAACCCCTTGACACCCCCACACACACCATTTGGACACCCCCTTAACACCCACCACAATAACCCCTTGACGCCCCCTTGCTTGACACGCCGTACAGACACCCCGGTGTCCAGCACCCCCCCCCCCAGTCAGGGATCACCCCCCTTTTCTGTGGGACAAACACATAAACACCCCAAGGCTAGAGCGCTCATGTGCGCACCTGTGCCCCATGCTTGCGGAAAAAATGCATCCAGTGGGATTCGAACAGGAAATCGGTAAGAAGCAACGCAGACCCTCAAACCACTATATTGAACGTCATTTCATTAATATTATACAATGCAATATATTTATTTACATTCCAAAATATTAGATTATATATTTATTTATTTATTTATTTATTTATGTTTAGAAATATAAATAATATGATATATTTGTGTATATATAATATATTTCTCTTAATATAATATTTATTTGTGTATAATATTTATATATAATATGTATTTATGTATAATTATAATATATTTATGTATAATATATATATATATATCTATATATATAATATATATAAATACATATTTATACATATATTATATTAAATACATTTATATTATATATTAATGTATGTAATTATATACATTTATATTATATCTAAGCACATATATTCACACACAAAATTAAATACATTTATATAATTAGAAATAAATAATATAATTAAATGATATATATATATATATATATACTAAATTAATTTATAATTAATATGCTATACTATAATGTATACAAAATAATTATATAATATATATAAATTTATTTATAATAAAATATTTATAATATAATATATATAATTTAAATAAATAATATATTTATATTTAATTTTGTCTAAATTATGTATATTTGTATACATAATATAATATAAATGTATTTATATATAAATACACAATACAAATGTATTTATGTACATGTGTGTGTAACAATAATACTATTAATTATTATAATTATTATTACGCCTATTTTTTAAACTATAAAAATTATATGTTGGTTTTATAATTTATATATTTTATGATTTATATTATACATATATTATATGAAATACATTTATATTATATATTTATGTATGTGATTATATACATTTATATTATATCATATATATATACACACACACATAAAACTAAATCCATCCATATAATTGGAAATTTATAATATAATTAAATGATATATATGTGTGTGTGTGTGTGTGTGTTTACTAAATTAATTTATAATTAATATGGTATACTACAATATATATGAAATAATTATATAATATATATAAATTTATATATAATTAAAAAAATTAATAGAATATATATTATATAATTATATAAAATATATATGTATATTTATATTTATATTTAATTTTGTCTATATTGTATATATTTGTATACATAATGTAATATAAATGTATTTATACAAAAATGTACAATAAAAATGATTTAATATAATATATGCATAATATAAATCATAATATAAATGTATGGTATTTATAAAATCATATATAAATTTTATAAATTTGGCTAAATATATTTTTAATTACATTTATATTATGTATACATTTTTTCTTATATGTATAAGTATTTATTTAAAAATATATATAATGTCCTTATATATGTGTGTGTTTATGATATATTTAAGTACACTTATATAACACATTTATGTAATACACACACACACACACATGCACATGTACACATATATATTATAAAATTTGAATTTATATGAAATTTATTTTAAAAAATAATTAAAAATTTATAGGGGGTTTAAAACCCCCTCTAATCAAAGGGATTTGCAGCGGTTCATAACACCCATCAAATTTATTGAATTAGAGGGGGTTCAAAACCCCCCCTCTGATATCATGAATTAGAGGGGGCTCAAACCCCCCCCCCCCCCGCTAATGTCATGAATTAGAGGGAGTTCAAAACCCCCCTCTAATCTAAGGGATTAGCGGCATTTCATGAACCCCTCTAATATCTTATATTAGAGGGGGTTGTAAACTCCCACTATTTCCTTTTAAAAAAATAAATTATATATATATATATATCCAAACGAATGCTATATATATGTATATAGCTCCTTTAAAAACCAAAAAAATATATAGCACCACTAATTATTAAATTAGTGGTGGTTTTGATATAACCACCTCTAAAATCAAACCAAATATAAAAAAACAATGCTAAAAAAAATTAGAGGGGGTTGTGCATAACCCCCTTTGAAATGAATTTAGAGGGGGTTGTGCATAACCCCCTCTAAAAAACTACCACTAGTCTATTTTTTGGAGTGAAGACTTCTCGGGGACAATAAGTTCTATGGTGGGGAGGTTGTAAAACCCCATGTTGTGACAGGTTGTGAAATTCAGAGGGAATTTGAATTTTTAGTCCCAAAGTAGGGTAATTTTTGTGAACCTAGATTTAGATCAGAATTTTGAGGGTTAGAGAATTTTTAGAATATGTTTTTGGATGTGGATCAAGGCCTAGAAAGCATTTTCGGTGCTCAAGTGAACATAGGTGTGGGGTCAGGGTGAGCCTCTTATTGAAATTCTACTATAAGTGGTCGTCATGTCATGATGATTGAGCATCATGTCATGATAGGTGAATGGTCTTGGTTTTTTCAAAGACAAAAACCTTACATTTTTAATGTCACGCTGTGGTCGAGGGATTTATGGTGTGATGAATCTTTTGTGTGAGTTTTTCACTAAGTCGATTATGTTACGTATAGAAATCGCGTTAAGAGGGTGAACCTTACGAATGAGGTTGAGGAACCTTATATTTTGAATTTTAAAACTTTAGTCATGTAATCTTGGTCACATTGTGACCCTTCAGTCATGACACAAATTCTTATCATGATGGATGTGTTGTAGGGTATTCTTGATTTGAAACACAAGGGGTTTCACTGCGAAGCACGAGGCCTACACTGTGGAAGCGGTGTCATGAGGAGGTCATGTCGTAATATAGAACCCAGTAGTGGGAAATTTCTCCACAAGCCTTTGTCTCATGATATGATGGGTTGGTCAGGGGTTCCATGCCCTTTTCCTAGGTGGTCATGCCACAACCCAGGTAGGTCGTCCCATGACCAGGTTGAGAGAGGGAGCATCACGCCGTAACCCTCATGTTCACACCAGGACCAATCCCTGGGCTATTTTTAAAGAGAAGTGGGATAGTATTTTTGGGGTTACTAAAATAAATAAAAACCCTAGGGATTTATCTATTTGAATGTGCGAGTGGGGGTGAGCTCTTCTTACCCTTTCTTGCCCCTCTTCATTTTACATTAATCTAGGTGATTTTAGAGGGGTTTTTTGTGATGATTCAAGTTGAGTTCCTATCTTTCTTATTTGTTTTAGATTCTCTTTATAGCCTCTGATTTTGGTATTATCTAGGCAATGTATTTTGGAAATAATTTCCACTGGATCATGGTGGAAATCATCTAGGACAATGGAGCTTTTTCTTGATGTGGATAGAGTAAGTCCTGGGATGATGATCACACGTCATTGATTTTAGTTTCATTAGTGGTATATTCACTATGAATTTTTCTAGGGTTTTTTTATTAAATTAGATAAAATTAGAAATTGATCAGGTGTTAAATATTAGTTATTTTTCTTGGATTGGTGTTGAGAGTAAGTCATAGACCTTCCGGGTGTGGTTGGTCATAGTTTTAGTACTACGAGATGGCCTAATGAATTTTTATAAAATTATGCATATTTTAATTAAATTAAAAAATTAATTATAAATTATTATAATTAATTTTTTTGGGAATCATGTCTTGATATAATACCTTAGGTGATGATACATGCTTGTTCAAGTCTTGGATGAGCTTAGGCGATGGTGGCCAAGCTTTAATTAAAGGTAATAACTCTTATTGAGGTAGGTGATCCCTAAACATCACTCTAAGTTTATGATTTTGATATGTATCATGTGATATGTGGTATTTTAACTAATATAAAATTGAACTTAAATATAAAATTAATTATTTTACTAAGATCCCATTAAACAAACAGATTATAAAGGGTCATGATGGACCCTTGAACACTTATTTGGTGCCTCAACCACCGATATATGAGGGATTGATTCAAAATGTGTGTTATGGGATACTTGAACCTCATTAGGGGTATTAATTAAATGGAATGAATAAATATAGTGGGCTAGGAAATAGGTTGGTCATGGGTTGCCTGGGTTTAGAACAGGTTCTCTAATGATGTTATGGAAACAGAATCACCCAGTGACTATGTCGCCAAGGGGCAAGATATCGATTGAATTATGAGAGGATCAAGGTATACCTCATATTTTAGGTGAGATTTTGTATTGGACTCTTGAGGCTATGTTTGATTAGGGAATACAATCTAATAGGACCTTGTGGGTGTTGGTTAAGGTTTGGTTTTGATGTGTATAGTGTGACTTGGGTCTGTGGAACCTTAGAGGATTCTATGTGGGAGAGATTTGAGTGGTTTGAGATGATCAGGGTGGAATAATCTTCACAGTGTAGGGAAAAAAATTATTGGTTTGGTGGATGTGGTAAAATAATGGTTTTATAGGATATAAGTAGTTAACCAACACTATAAGGAGTGTGACTTACTACTTAGACAACACACTCAAGGGAGGGATATCAGGGCCAATCCACATAATGATGCACTTAGGTAGAGGAATTAATTGGGGGATATTGTGATATTGGATCACCAACCTAACTTGTATATTGCCATGGAAGGAATGTGCAAGAGTAATGGAAGAGAAAATAGCTCCTCATAGAACATAGAGGAAATAAACTCAGAGTTTCACGAATGCAATCTTGAATGCTAATACAATGTCATGAGGTAGATATTTATAACCAAGGGGTGATAAAAATTTTAAGGTTATAATACCCTAAAGTAATAAAACATAATCCTACCTTGTCCCCTTAAATTCAAAATGATAAAGATAACAGAGATTTTCCAAAAAAAAGGAGCACATTGTTTCAATACCTATATCTTGACTTTGATTTCTTAGCCCACTAAAATTGACTTCTTTGTCTCCAACCATTACTTTTTAGATTATATGATATATATATGGGCTTATAAATTCATTCAATCATGTGGTCCAAGCTTAAAAATTCTTTTTTGGTCTTGAATAAGAGAGATAATAATCCCATTTTCCTCTTCTGCCCATGTAGAATGGGTTTTGGACTTTAGTCTAGTGATATGGGATAAAATTATATCTTGAAACCTATTAATAATTTAATTCATTATTATTCCATGAAACTCAAAGTTATCCACTTCTGAACTCATATTAGTTTCCTTGTCTTGATTATCATCATCCACCCCTCTTGAAAAAGAGTCATCTACACCCAAAAAAGTAGAAATATCATAAACATTAAAAGTAGTTCTTACACCATAATAACATAGAAAATATATCTTGTAACCATTATTTTTAATCTTATTAGGCACTTGTAATGGTCCATTTACATGTGTCATGAGTTTTGATTTCCATTTTTTGATAAATATTTCCATTCACATGTGAATCTATACTAAGTCATTGAGATAAAACAAAACTTGCTTGTGACCCATCTTCACATGATCAATATATTTCTAGTTAATTATCTTAACATTATTCCTTACCATTTCATGGAGTTTATTGATGAATTTTATATACCTTTTCTCATCCATATTATTTTCTTCCTACAAAATAAACAAAATTAGATCAATAGGGGAAAGATGATTAAATCCATAAACAATTTCAAATTGAGAAAATTGAATTGTAGAATGTTTGGGATTCTTATATGAAAACTCCATAGGTTGTAATAACTCCTCCCAATTATTCATATTCTATATGATGGTTGTTTGTAGGAGTGATAAAAATGTCCTATTCACCACCTCTGTCTATCCTTTGATTTAAGGATGACATGTGGTGGAAAACAATAACTTTGTCATAATATTTCTCCACAAGGTCTTACAAAAGTAGCCAAATAATTTAGCATCTCAATAAGAAATAATTTTTTGTGGAATCCCATGAAGATTCATAGTTTCCTAAAATAATAAATAAGTAATGTTACAGGCATCATCTATTTTTTAAAGGAATAAAATGTGCCATTTTAAAAAACCTATCCACAACAAAAAATATTGAATTTATCCCCCTCTTGGTCCTTATTAATCTAAGAATAAAGTCCATGGATATATCCTAAAAAGTGTAATTAGGGATATTAATGGGTAGGTACAATCCATTGGGGTTTGACTTAGATTTTTCTTTATGGAACTCAATGCATTTCCTATAAACTTTTCAACATCCCTTCACATTCGAAGCCAATAAAAATTATAATTTAGAACACTAAATGTTTTAATAGTGCCAAAGTATCCCATTAATCCACTTGAATGTGATTCTTTTAATAAAATTAAACAAACAGAGTAATTGGGAATACAAATTTTATCAACAAAAAATAAAAAATCATCATGTAAATAGAACTTTTTCCCAACTATTTTTAGGATAAAAATGATTAAAAGATTTAAAAAAAATTATCAATGGAATATAGATCTTTAATGAATTTAAAATCAAGGATTTTAAAGTATAATAAATATATAAGGTAATTTCTATGTGAATGTGTATTGACGATAATGTTTTCCTTCCCCTTTTTATGCTTGATGACATACAAAAATGTCTTAATAAATTATATCCACTCAGCATGCCTCCTATTTAACTTATAATGGCTCCTAATGTGTTTAAGATACTCATGATTAGAATTAATCACAAATTATTTAGGTCAAAGATAATATTTCCATGTTTCTAATACTCTAAATAATGTATACAATTCTTTACCATATGTAGAATAATTTAGATTTTGACCATTTAACTTCTCACTAAAATAATAAATAGGATTACCTTCTTACATGATTACTCTACCAATACTAAAACCACTTACATCACATTCAATCTGAAAGGTCTTACCAAAATCAAGGATTACAAGTAGGGGTACATGGGTGAGTCTATTTTTGAGTGCCTAGAATGTCATCTCCTGAGTCACCCCCCCCCCCATTTTAATGAAACATTATTATTTTTTAACTCATTTAACAGTGTTTCTAGTGTGATAAAGTCCTTCTCAAATCACATATAAAAACTAGTAAATCCATGAAAACTTCTTACATGTCTAATGGAGGTTGGATTAGTCCACTCTTGAATGGATTTGATCTTATCGATATCTACCTGAACTCCATCACCGATTATAATAAATCCAAGGGAAAAAATTATCAAGGCATTACTCACAATTTTTAATGCTTCTAAACAAATTTTACATCCTAAAAACTTCTAGGACTTTTTTTAAGTGGTCTATATATTCTTGAAAAGTCCTATTATACACTAAGATATCTTCAAAGTGGACTACCATTAATTTTCCAATATATGCATGCAAGACATGATTCATTAACCTCATAAATTTTCAAAGTAAATTAGTGAGACTAAAGGACATGACTAACAATTCATAAAGTTCATGATTTTTCTTAAATATAGTTGTCCACTTATATCCTTCTTTCATCCTAATTTGATGTTAGACACTTCTTAAATAAATATTTTAGAAAATATTACATCCATTTAATTCATCTATAATATCATATAACCTAGGGATAAGATGATTATACCTAACCATAATGTTATTAATGGCTCTATAGTTAATGCACATTCTCCATTTTCTATCCTTCTTGGGAACCATAATCACCGGTACTATATAGGTACTGAGGCTCTCTTTGATATATCCTATGTCCAAAAACTCTTGAATTTGTCATTGAATTTATTTTTTCTCCTCTAGTTTGGTGTGCTATGCATGGTGGTTCAGTATGGAATCTCTGGTTATGAGGTCATTTTGATTATCAATACCTCTAATGGGTGATAAACCCGATGACACCTTTTCTATAAAGACATCATTATACTCCTACAATAAATACTAACCAACATTTTGCAAAGGGGTTAAGTCATTAGTACTTAGTAATACCTCTTTGTACATGAGTATTATGGAGAGTTTTCTATGAAAAAAAATCTTCTTTAACCGCACTCTTTTTTTCCAAAAACAAATTTTTCTCTTCATTCTTTTCCCTCTCAATTTTTATTTTCACTCCATTTCCTTTGAACTCTCATTATTTTCTTCACTCTCTCCTTCTTCTCCCTTTATTTATTTCTCACTCATTTTATTTTTATCACTCACTCTTTTACTTTCTCTCATGATATGATCTTCTATAATTTTTTGGGGGGATATAGGATTGAGGCTTATAGTTCCCCTCAGAGTACAATAGAGTGATGATTAAAGAACCCATAATGAGTAACACGTTGATCATACTTCCATGGTTGAACAAATAATAAATGACATGATTTTATAGGAACAACATTGTATAATACCTCATCCTTGTATTTACTGATGTTGAAAAATACCTTCACTTGTGTGGTGACCTTCATATCTCCACAATCATTCAACCACTAAAGCTAGTATGGATGTTAGTGCTTTAAAGTTGTAAGTCCCAACTTCTCCACTAACGTGATTCTTTCCACATTAATATAGATTTCTCTATCAATAATAACACTACATACCTTCCCATGGATCTTACACCATGTATGGAAAAGGTTCTCTCATTTGTCCTTTTTAATGGTTATTTGTGCACTTAGAACTCTCTCAGTGACAAGAATATCACCATCTTCCATTCTCCGTACTTTTTTATGGTCATGGTGTTCCGGTTTGGGCATTTACTAGAAATTTTACCCCTTAAAAATTGAAATATCTAAAATCTTAATTCCTTGTTTGGTTATCCTCAACATTATATTTTGTAGAAGGAAGAATGTCAAGACCCGTCCCCCAGGGCCCGTGCCGTAACTACCCCAAGCCTGCCTTCCATAGGCCAGGGGCTGGTGACTAGCACCGGAAATGATAAACCCAAAAAGGGAAGGCATTTCCTTTAAACCTGTACACACAAAAATAGGGTACACTACACACAAACATGACACAGTAGAAAAATAAAAGTACAACCACCAATAAAAACCACCACCACTGAGAGTAAAAGTAAGTACTGAAGGTAAAGGGTCAAGTATACAATCCTAAACTAAAAGAGTAGTTAAAAAAATTAAAAACAAGCTCTATGTATTTTTTTTCAAGGATCCTACCTGAAGGGTAGGTATATCTCGTCACTGCGGCTCACCATGTCAATCGGTCACCTCCGTGTACCGTCTAGCCCTGGCTCTCCAAAGTCTCAGTCAAGATGTTTGTCGTCTACACAAGACACAAAAAGGTGCGGGTGAAGCCCGTGCAGGGGTGGGTATAAAAATATTCAGTAGGTACCCCGAGACCCTCTAAGGTCTCTCTTAATTCCACAAGGAAAAATCACAAATCGTGATCTCAATCACAGGGCACAAATTAAAAGACAGCTCACACTAGGTATACAACTTAGAGAACATGAATAAAGATAATTAGTCTTAAGCTAGATCACTTTATTCTATTGATTGGATCAACTACTGATCTAATAAGGGTTGATATGCTACCAATCCAGAAAGGTTCACTCTGCCACTGATCCTTGATGGGTCACTCTATGGCTAGCCCACGTCGGGTCGTGCTACTGCTAATCCACAAAGGGTCGCACTACTGTCGGTCCATAGAGGGTTGCACTTCTATCGATCCATGGAGGATCTATCTCATGTTTATCCATAGAGGGTCTCATCATTGATGAACTATAGAGGTTCACACTATTGTTGATCCATATAGGGTCTCTCTCATGTCGATCCATGGAGGGTCGCTCTTCACTTGACAGCCAGCCACAGGATTCCCGCACTTGGTGCACTTGAATTATAAAGATTCTTCTCCTCATACCATTAGTCGTACCTTAACCACCATGAATTCCCACAAATAAGTAACCCAAAGTACCATCTTGTTGTAAGGGTTCCAACGCAATAGACGGTACATTAATCAGATGCTCAGTCTGTAAGATATAAACAAAATGGTAAATAGGTTCTGGTTGGATTCGAGTCTGATCCAACCCAGATGCACTCCAAATTCCACCAAAACTAAAGTTGAGTATCTCAAAAGGGCCGACTCATCACAAGGGTCCTCATTCCACATAAGACACATCAATCGGACTCTCGGTTTGCAAGTTACGTCAGTTTTAGTGAAACGGGACAGGTCGGGTCCGGGTCCGGTAGGGGTACGGCCCGACCAGCCAATTGGTCCCATGGGTTCGTCCCTGATGGTAGGTCTATCCCACCTAGAGAACTTGGTCCGACTGGCGAGTCTGGACTGGCTGGCGAGTTCGGCCCACCTAGAGAACTCCTCCCGCATGGTGCAAGCTGGTTGAGTGGGACCGAACACGAGGCATCCAGTTTCTCCAGATGGCAGTGCCAGTGGGGCACCACCAAATCTTCCAAAATGGTTGGCACGAGCTAGCCATTGCGCATCCAACTGAACAGACTGAATGGGCCTCTCCATCTCCACGCTATGCATCGGCGCTGCGTTCTCCACCTGTCGCGACCGTCCGACCGCGACTCTTTCCGCCGAGGTGCCTATAGTCACTGTTATCTTCATGTGACCGTCCATCACCATCGGTCGCCGATGATGCCACGTTGGTGCTGCCACACTGGTGGCACCTTCTGTAGGCCACTGGAGATGCTCTGATGGTCAGTTTTCCTTTCTATTTGCGCCTACAAGCCTCTCAGGTCACCGCTGTTGGCAGATGTTTCTCCACAGGTCAGTGTTTCCCCCCTAATTTGTCAAAGGGTGAAGGTGTGGTAGCTATTAGGTGGGTGGCCAAAACCCCACCAAACCTCCTCTGGGAGAAGGTAGTAGGAGGGGGATATGCAGCCAATATAAAGGGCTCTCTCCCATTAGCTTCAGCATCTCATCTCATCACCTTAATCCACTTCTCAAATTCTTCGTTTATTTGCGTTGTTTAGTGAGGTGTTTTCCCCACATATTCAAGAGATATTTTACAAGAGTTTTCTACTTATAATAGTGAGGGAGTGTGTACCCACTTTTACCCCATAGTGATCCTTCTATTTTCCCGTGATTTTTTACCCCTTCCATTTGTGGGTTTTCCCACGTTACATATGGCATCCCTTTTATTTCCGCATTTTTCACTTTATTTTATCTTGTGATTATCACTATACTAGTGGGCCAATCATTTACAGTCCCAAAAAGTGGTATCAGAGGCAAGGTTTTGGATCGGTGTTGTTCACATTTTCGGGTATTCATAATTCTCATGAATTTGAGTGTGCTCTGTGATTGCAACTCCGACTGATCTGTCACATCAGAAAAAAATTATTGAGATTATTAAATACACTGCTATGAAATGGAGGAGGTTCTAGACTGACATCGTGTCCATATGGGGGTGAAATTTGAGATCAAAAAAAATCAATAGGAATAATTTTTTGTTGTGGAAAATGAAGATGCACGCAGTGTTGTGGAAGGATAATTTCCTACTGGCAATTAGCGAAAATCCAGTAGGTGTGACGGAAGAAAAATGAAATGATATGGATGGGAATTTTATTTCCAACATCCATTTGAATTTGGCATACGGGGTCCTATCGAGTATTGTGTAGAAAAATACGGCAAAGAAAATATGGGATACTCTGATGAAGTTATATGAGGCCAAGTCACTACACAACAAAATTTTCCTAAAGAGAAAATTATACACTCTTCAGATGGTGGAGTCATCATCAGTGACTGACCACATCAACAACCTCAATAACTTGTTTTCTTAGCTCATGGCATTGGGCTATAAAATTTTGGATACTAAATGTACAAAGATTCTACTCCAAATTTGTTCAGATTCGTATGACTAACTCATTATCAACCTCACCAATAATATCTTGACAGATTTTTTGCTCTTTAATAGTGTTTTATCTATGGTTCTTAAAGAATAAAGTCGGCGTGAGAATAAGGAGGACAGACAGACAACTTCTCACCAAGCAGAGGCTCTGTCAATGGAGAGAGGAAGGATGATGGAGTGTGGTTCCAGTGAGATCCAAAATCATGGCAAGTCCAAATCAAGGAGTAAGAAGAAGAATGTCACATGTTTCAATTGTGGCAGGAAGGGTCACATCAAGAAGGATTTTTGGAACAAGAAGAGTAGTGAAAAAAACTCTCAGGGGAATGTGATGAGTACTTATGGAAAGGGAGATATACTAGTTAGTGAAGCGGCAATGACTACTGGAAGCAGAAAGCATCTCGAAGATGCATGGATTATCGACTCAGGAGAAACATGGCACATAAAGCCTCGACGGGAATGGTTTGACCGGTATGAAACTATCCTGGAATGACTTGTGTACATAGGTAATGATCACACTCTAAAGATCATTGGAGTTGGTACCATCAAACTAAAGATGCATGATGGCATTGTACGGACCATCCAAGGAGTCCATCATGTGAAGGGCCTGAAGAAAAACATATTGTCTTTGGGACAATTTGATGAAATCGGATTCAAGACTCGCACTGAGAATGGATTAATGAGAATTGTGAAGGGTGAGCTTGTGGTAATGAATGCAGAGAAGATCTTGAAGAACCTTTACATGCTTATGGGTGAAACGCACAAGGAGGAATAGATAGTTGTTGCATCAAATACCATAATGGAAGCGTTGACGACGTTATAGAATTGGAAACTTGGATATATGTTAGAACAAGGCTTGAAGATTCTTGAGGATCTGAAGTTGTTGCCTCAGCTAACAAAGGTATCTTTACCATTTTGCGAGCATTGTGATTTGAGAAAGCAACACAGGTCAAAGTTTGGGATGCCAACAGCAAGAAGTCAGTAGATCTTGGAGTTGATCCATTCTGATGTTTGGCAAGAACAGATTATATCCCTAGAAGGAGAAAGGTACTTTGTATCCTTTATTGATGATTATTCCAGGTGATGTTGGGTTTACCCAATCAATAGGAAGGTGGATGTTTTTGAAGTCTTCAAAACATTCAAATCACGAAAGGATATTGACTCTGGAAAGAAGATCAAGTGTTTAAGGACTGATAATGGTGGAGAATATACAAGTGAGGAATTTGATACTTTTTGTCAATAGGAAGGAATCAAGAGATAGTTCATGGTGGTGTACACTCCTTAGTAGAATGTAGTGGAAGAGAAGATGAAAAGAACTCTATTGGATAGAACAAGGGTGATGTTGAAGATTGCAAAAATTGCCAAAAAATTTTGGGAAGAAGTAGTGAATACTACCTGTTATATGATCAACAGATCTCCTTCAATGGAGATTGAGCTGAAGACATCGATGGAGATGTGGATTGGTAAACCTGCTGACTATTCCTAGTTACATACTTTTGGAAGTCCTATATATGCATTGTTTAATGACCAGAAAAGATCGAAGTTGGATTCAAGATCCAAGAAATGTATCTTCTTGGGGTAGGCTGATGGTGTGAAGGGGTATCGTTTGTGGGATCCCACTACCCACAAATTTATCATCAGTAGAGATGTCATTTTCGCAGAAGATAAGGTGAAAATGGCAACTGATCAAGACATAGAGAAGGAGAATACAGAAACTACAATAGTCGAAGTAGAGGACAAATCCAAGGAATAACTAGTTTCCTCTGAGGCATTACTAGAGCACGATGATCAAGTACCTATTGATTTTGGACCACAAAGGTCAAATCGGGAGAAAAGAGCACCAATATGGCACTCAGACTATGTCACCGAGAGCAATATTGCATATTGCTTATTGACGGAGGATAGAGAGCCATCTTATTTTGTAGAGGCAACCCAAAGTCCAGATGTATCCTCATAGATGGAAGTGATGTGGGAGGAACTCAAAGCCCTACACCAGAACAATACTTGGTATCTTGTTCCATTGCCTCATGGAAGGAAGGCTATCGAAAACAAATGGGTCTTTAAGATCAAGCAGGATGGAAAGAACCAGGTGGAAAGATATCGTGCAAGATTGATGGTTAAAGGATTTTCTCAAAAGGAAGGTATTGATTTTAATGAAATATTTTATCCCATTGTTAGACTGATGACTGTTCAGTTAGTTCTGGAAATGTGTGCTACATACATCTTGCATCTAGAGTAGCTGGATGTGAAAACTGATTTTCTCCATGGTGATCTTGATGAAGAGATATATATGCTCCATCTAGAAGGTTTTATAGAATAAGGAAAAGAGAACTTAGTTTGCAGGTTGAACAAGTCTCTTTACGGTCTCAAACAGTCACCAGGGTGTTGTTATAAGAAATTTGATTCCTATATCATGAGCCTTGGATACAACAGACTTCATTCAGATCCTTGTTCATATTTAAAGGGTTTGGATGGTAATGATTTCATCATTATTCTATTTTATGTGGATTACATGTTGGTTGTAGGCCCCAACAATGATCAGATTCAGGAGACGAAGGCACAGTTGGCTAGGGAGTTTGATATGAAGGACTTAGGACTAGAAAAAAAAAATTCTTGGGATGTAGATTTATTGAGATAGAAATAATAGGAATACTTGGCTATCATAGAAGAATTACTTACAGAGAGTCTTAAAATGCTTCAACATGAAATACTGTAAGCCAATCTCTACCCCTCTTCCCATTAATTTAAATTTATCCTCCATGATGAGTCCTAGCAGTGAAGCAGAGAGGATAGAAATGTATCGAGTGTCGTATGCATCAGTAGTGGGTAGTCTAATGTTTGATATGATTTGTACTAGACCAGAAATTTCACATGAAGTGGTAGTAGTTAGTCAGTACATGGAAAATCCAGGATAGGAGCATTGGAGCATGGTGAAGTGGATCCTAAGATACATCAAGGAGACCTCAAATGCTGCATTATGTTATGGAGGATCAGATTAAACTATCAGAGGCTATATTGATTCAGATTTTTCAGGTGATTATGACTGGAGGAAATCCACTTCTGGTTATGTGTTTACTCTTGTAGGAGGAGATATGAACTGGATTTCAAAGTTACATTCAGTTTTGGATTTATCCACAACAAAGGAAGAATACATAGAATCTATACATGCTTGCAAAGAGGAAATTTGGATGAGAAAGTTGTTGGAGGATCTAAGGCACAGACAGGAGCAGATTCCATTATTTTGTGACAGTCAGATCACCTTGCACATTGCAAGGAATATATTTTTTCATTCTAGGGAGAAACACATTGGGGTACAATATCACTTTGTCTGAGATGTGGTGGATTAAGGAAGAGTGTACATACAGAAGATTCACACTAAAGAAAATTTGGCAGATTTCCTGAAAAAGGAGATTAACTCTGATAAGTTCAGATGGTGCAGATCCTCGAGTGGCCTCGCAGATACTTGAGCAGTATGGTTTGTAATATAGAAAGGATGTGGATATGTGATTGGTTATCAATCAATATCTAAGTGGGAGATGTGTTGGTAGATGTTTCTCCACAGGCCGGTGCCACCACCCCCCCCAATTTGTCAAAGGGGGCAAGTGTGGTAGCTGTTAGGTGGGTGGCCAAAACCCCAAAAAACCTCCTCCGGGAGAAGGCGGTAGGAGGGGGGAGATGCAGCCTATATAAAGGTATGTCTCCCATTATCTTTAGCATCTCATCTCATCACCTTTGTCCAGTTCTCAAATTCTTCATTTATTTTTGGTGTTTAGTGAGGAGTTTTCCCCACATATTCAATAAAGATTTTACAAGAGTTTTCTCCTTATGATAGTGAGGGAATGTGTACCCACTTTTACCCCATAGTTATCCTTCTATTTTCCTGTGGTTTTTTACCCCTTTTATTTGGGGGGTTTTCTACGTTACATCTAGTGTCCCTTTTATTTCCACATTTTGCACTTTATTTTATCTCATGATTATTGATGCACTGATGGGCCAATCATTTATGGTCCCAACAACTGCCTTTACAACAAATCCCATGGAATCGCTTTGCCGCCATGTTGCTTGGCCACCCATGAAGAACACACAATATCCAAGAGTGGTAGAGGGTTTGGGCCTTGTTCATATTGGCTTGCGCCCTCTTCATTAGAGTTTTATCAAGGGGTGATAACATTTATCATATAGGTTAAGTAAACCCCCAAATTAAGATCCCAAAACAACCACCCGCAAGATCGAATAAGTCACAGATCAACCCATTTTTCGGTTGATCCTCATCCATTTTATTTTTCAAGAATGGAAAAAAGATGAATCATTGAACACTTAGAATAATTAAATCTTCTTCCTGGATTCGGTGGAATCTATTGCGGATGAAGGAAGGGATTTCGCGTTCGTTGTCATTCAACATTCTTCACCGCTTATCGATCTCTAGATCAATTCCTCCAGCGATCATCATTCATTCACCATTCTTCATTAGAGAGGAAAGTCATCGGCATCACATAAAAGGTTTCTCCAGTGGTTTAGAATTCTTTTTCTAAGAAAATTAATAATAAAAAGAATTTTTCCTTGACATTGTGTTAATTAATGTGGTTCTTTAATGAACTATAATTAATTAACCATTAAATATATGAGTGTTGCGGTTTCACAAAAAAAGTAATAGGACATTAAATGGATCTCATTTAATGACCATCATTACAATTCATTTTTTCCAACCGTCACTCAACATTTGAAGAAAAGAATAAAATAACTCAAAGAGTTATTTTATTATTTTTCCAAAAATTCCAAAATTTACCTTTTCCATCTGACCCTTGTCGTCTAAATTTAAGCTTCGCCTAAGAGAATCTCAGCACTAAGAATTCAACGGTGCCCTTGGATTTTTAATCCTAGAACTGGTTCAAAAGATAAAAAAACCTGCTCACACGTTTACTAAACGCACCTTAAAAAAAGTTCAAAACTCCATCACGGACTCTCTGGGCCTCGAAATCACATGTCATTGAATTTCACAGTCTCATAATAATTTTATTTAATGAAAACAAAATTATATATAATTTCTGGGTCTTTACATTCTCTCCACCTAAGGAATTTACGTCACCAAAATCCATAACAAAATATAAGAAAACAAATGGGGGTACTGAGCACGAATCTGAGCCTCCCGCTCCCATGTGCTCTCCTGAATATTCTCATGCTACCACTGAATGCATACCAGAGGAATCAAACACCCCCATAGGACTCACTCCCGTTGATCCTCTATCTCCACCGAGAACTCCGTGAACGTTTCCTCATCGTCAATGTCCAGCTCGCCCCAATTGATGATGTGCGATGAATCATGCACGTATCTCCTCAATTACGACACATGGAAAACATTATGCACCCAGTGAATCTTTGGGGGAAGAGTTAGGCGGTATTCCACCTCACCAACTCTACTCAGGATCTGGAAAGGTCTGATAAACCTCAGATATAGCTTGCCACCCTGGCCAAATCTCCGCAATCCTCATCGAGGTGAGACCTGTAAGAAGACATGGTCTCCCTCCTTGAACTCTAAGGGTCTCTGTATCCTATCGGCATAAGACTTATGCTTGCTCTATGTAGTCTTCATCCATTCCTAGATGATCTACACCTTCTGATTGGTAGCCTGTACCAACTCTGGACCCATAGGTGTTGACTCCCCTAGGTTCGTCCAGCATAGAGGTGATCTGCATGGTCACTCGTACAAGGCCTCAAATGGTGCCATGCCGATGGTGTAGTGATAGTTGTTGTTTTATGTGAACTCCACCAATGGAAGGTGGTTCTCCCAACTACAGCCAAAATCAAGGTTGCAGGCACGAAGCATGTCCTTAAGTGTCTGTATGGTATGCTCCATCTAACCATCTGTCTGAGGGTGAAAGGCGGTGCTCAAGCACAGTTGAGTCCCGAATGCCTCATGTAATCCCTTACACAACCGGGATGTAAAATGAGAATCTCAATCTAAAACGATCTTCAATGGTATCCCATGAAGCCATAATATCTCTTGAATGTAGAGGCTTCTCAAGCCCTCTACTGATCCCTACTCTCAGATTGGTAGAAAAAAGTCTGAATTGGTGAGTCGATAAATGATCACCCAAATAGAGTCATGGCCCCTGGACGTACATGGTAACCCAGTCACAGAGTCCATAGAGATACCATCCCACTTCCATTATGGTACCTCGGTGGTTGTGTTAATCCTGTTGGAACCTGATGCTCGGTATTCACTTGCTGACAAGTGAGGCATCATGAAACGAACTCTGTAACTACTTTCTTTATCCCTGAACACCAGTTTTGATGTCATAGGTCCTAGTACATGTTCTCCACTCTAGGATGTATCACCAAAGTGGATGTATGGAACTCCATCAACACCTCTTACCAAAATGTCACTGGTACCATGGTGCATCCTCTAAAAAGTATGATGTGCTCCCCGCCTATATAAAATCCATCAGGAGCATGTCCTAAGGATATCTGATCACACCGGCCCTCACAGTCAACATCCCCAAGTTGTGCCTCTCAAACTCGCTGAAGGATTGGGGGAGTGACAGTCATATACCGGAGGTATATTGTTTCATCACTATCCATGAAGTATATTTGCAACGCGACTAGCTACTCAGTCACTTTACTCAGTAGTTGTAGACCCAACCTCATGTTGAGTGCATCTGGTACTATATTTCCCTTATCAGGAGTATAGACTACCTTAAATTCATAGTCCTAGAGAAACTCCATCCATCATTATTGTCTCAGGTTTAAGTCCTTCTGTGAGAAGATATACCTGAGACTCTTGTTATTAGAGTAGACAGTAAATTGTTCACCCATCAAACAGTGTCGCTACATTTTCAATGCAAAGACCACTGCTTCTAATTCCAGGTCATGGGTTGCATAGTTATGGTCATGTTGCCTCATCTATCGTGAGATGTAGGCGATCACTGCTTACTCCTACATTAGGAAAAATCCTAGTCTAGTCCCTAATGCATCATAGTAGACTACATACCCAACGCCCTCTTCTAGTATCCTCAAGATGGAGGCACTCATCGGTCTCTGCCTCAGCTCCTGGAAACTCTGTTGAAATATCTCTACCCATACAAAGGGATATACCTTCTCTCTCAAAGCATAAAAGGGTACTGCTACTTTGGAAAAGTCAGGTACAAATATCTGGTAGTACCCAGTCAACCCCAGAAAACTTCTCACCTCAATCACACTCCTGGGTGGCTCCTAAACAAGCACTGCCTCTATCTTCGCTGGATCCACTACAACTCCAGCCTCTAAGATAACGTGCCCTAGAAAGTGTACTTCCTGTATTCAGAACTTGCACTTCGAGATCTTGCCATAAATCTGGTGCTCTCAGAGTGTATCAAGGACTATTTGAAAATGTGTGGCGTGCTCCTCCTCTGATGTTGAGTACACCAATATGTTGTCAATGAAGACCACCATGAAGCGATCAAGGTAAGGCTAGAAGATCTTATTTATGAGTCCCATGAACACTTCTAGAGAATTGGTTACACTAAAAGGCATCACTAAGAACTCATAGTGGCCATACCGACATCTGAAGTCTATTTTTGGTACGTCCTCATCTCGTACCCTGAGCTGATGAAAGCCTAATTTGAGGTCTATCTTCAAAAACCATCATGCTTCCTTCAATTGGTCAAAGAGACCATCAATGATCGACAGAGGATACTAGTTCTTCATGGTCACCTGGTTTAGGCACTGATAGTCCACGCAATGTTTCAAACTCCCATCTACCTTCTTGGTGAACAAAATCAGGGCTTCCCATAGAGAAACATCAGGCCTTACAAACCCCTTTATCTGCAAGTCCTCCAACTATACCCTCAACTCATGAATCTCTATAGCATCCATCTGATATGCTGGTGTAGATATCGGTGTTGTACTGAGGTACATGGTGATATAGAAGTCTACCTCTCTGTGAGGAGGTTGTCCCGGAACATTCTCAGGAAAGACATCAGCATACTGATCCACTACTACAGGATAGCTCTGACTCCTCTCGGCCACTACACTGAGGGTGAGGCTATCCATCTGATGATTGATCGGTTTCACCCTCCTCTGATAAAGTCCATCATGTGCTACAAATGTTTCCTTCTATCTAGTGAATAAAAACATGATCCCATCCTCACGGACACACCGCACTTTGTGCCTAAAATAGTCGATTTGATCATAGACCGTGGATAACCAGTCCATACCCAAGATGACTCCATAAGGCCTCGACACTGCTACTAGGAGATCCCAGCTGAATATCTCGCCTCCTAGAGTAAGCTCACACTACCGGCACTAGTGTGTAATCATCAAATCCTCTCTTGTAAGAGTCTCTAATAGTAATGATCGAGCCAACGGCTCTACTGGAATCTCCGAGCTCCAAATGAGAGTCGTGGAAATGAAAGAGTGATTAGCACCTATGTCTATAAGAACTTAAGCTAGGGTGGAGTAGACATATATCGTACCTAGAATCATCTTCAGAGTGTCATGGTCATAGGCCTCTGCCACCTGAAGTTGAGCACATCCTTGTCCACCTGCTCCCTGAGGTCGGGGTGGACCACTTAAAGGTGGTGGCAGTAGTACCTAAAATTGTCGCTCACTACCTATTGCATGGTCTGCTCCTCTTCCACATTTGTCACCCTGTAGACCTCCTCGCTCGAACCTCTTTCATTGTCTTAGAGGTCCCCCGACTGTCTTTTGATCATCAGTGCGATAGGTCGGGCAGTCACAAGCCATGTGACCCTGCCCACTACACGAGTAGCACAGTATTATCCTCTCCTGACCTCCTTTGCCTCGTGAGCTCTGCACCTCTGATCCTACATCTTAGGGTCGTCCTACAAAAG
This sequence comes from Viscum album, assembly GCA_963277665.1. Classification (NCBI taxonomy): domain Eukaryota; kingdom Viridiplantae; phylum Streptophyta; class Magnoliopsida; order Santalales; family Viscaceae; genus Viscum; species Viscum album. The sequence continues at coordinate 1,495,102,784 of OY728155.1, read as the reverse complement.
GTCTAGATCGCTTGGGCCTCTGTGTTATCTACCTACTGTCTTCTGCAGATGACTCGGCCGCCTGTCGTCCTGTGGTGGATCTCATCGTCGGTGCCTGCTCAGCCAGGAAGCTCTCCACAAATAGTTCTCGCTCTAGCACTCCAGCCTGCATCGGTATGTTGAGAGATATCATCAACTCTCTGATCTCCTATCGGATTCCCTGCTCAAAGGTCTGGGCTCTGAAGAAAGGGTCTCGTACCATTTCAGTGGAGTAGTGGGAGAGGTCAGTGAATCTCGCTAAGTATTGGGCCACTGTCAGGCTACCTTGTTGTAAGTTAAGTAGCTCCTGAATATGCAAAGAGCGTAGAGTCACTGGTATGAACTCTGCCCTGAAGAGGCTATTTAAGTCCAACTAGGAGAGAGTTGGCTCCTCATGTGTATGGAGTGTTAGGATCCACCATCTCCCTGTTGTTCCCTAAAAGAGACTAGTAGCTAGGATCACCATCTGGTCTGCTGGTGTCTCAACCAAGTGGAAGACTCATTCCACAACCTCCAGCCAGTCCTCAGCTGCCTATGGATCTATCTTGCCTTGAAACCTCAAAGGCCTCTATCTCTGGAACTCATGCAATGTGCTCGGTCGGCGTACACTATCTATTGGTGGGGCTAGTGGAAACTGCTATCCTACAGGTGATGGTGTTGCTAGTACACCACCCGAAGGTGCTATCACTGTAAGAGGGCCCTGCACCGATGCCTCATTGCTCAATGGGCCATCATCATGATCTCTCACTGGAATCTTGGTTGGATTTATACATGGAGGCATCCTATAGAGAAACATATGCACCACGGTCAAGAAGTTATACCTGGTGAGCTGACTCAAAATAGATCAAAAGAAAAACATTTTCAAGACATGGGAAAACAATGTTTTCATGTACCAAGTCGAAAAACAGAGTTCAGGGTCCCAGTGTATGGATATATCGGTCGCTGCACCAACACTAAACTCCCCGAACTGAAATCATAACTCAATACACTTAACACTATTGCTCCAATTAAAATTTCATACTCTTAGTTATTTTAGTAGAACCGACGGCCCTCTGATACCACTTTGTCACAATCCATCCCCTGGGGTCCATGCCGTGACTACCCCAAGCCCACCTTTCATAGGCCAGGGGTTGGTGATTAGCACCAAAATGGATAAATCCAAAAAGGAAAGGTATTTTCTTTAAACCCGTACACACACAGATAGGGAACACTACACATAAACAAGACACAGCGGAAAAAGTAAAGTACAACCACCACTAAAAACCACCACTGAGAGTAAAAGTAAGTATTGAAGGTAAAGGGGCCAGTATACAAGCCCAAACTGAGAGTAGTACAGAAAAAAGGAAAAATAATCTCTAGATATTGTCTGCTAAGGATCTTACCTGAAGGGTAGGTACAGCTCGTCACTGCAGCTCACCACATCAATCGGTCACCTCTGTGTACCATCTAGCCCTGGCTCCCCAAAGTCTCGGTTAAGGTATCTGTCATCTGCATAAGACACAATAAGGTACGGGCGAGTCTTGTGCAGGGGTGAGTCTAACAATACTCAGTAAGGACCTTTAGATCCCCAAAGGTCTCTCGGAATTCCACAAGGAAAAACCAAAAAGCATGATCTCAATCACATGACACAAAGTAAAAGACAGCTCACACCAGGTATACAACTTAGAGAATAAGAATTAAGATGATTAGTCTTAAGATAGATCATTTTATTTTGTTGAGTGGCTCATCTACTGATCCAATATGGGTTTCTCTGCTTTCGATCCACAAAGGGTTTCTCTTCCACTAATCCTCGACGGGTCGCTCTACGGTCATCCCACATCAGGTCACACTACTGTCGATCCACAGAGGGTCACACTAATGCCGATCCACAGAGGGTCACACTACTGCTGATCCATAGAGGGTCTCTCTCATGTTGATCCACTAAGGGTCACGCCATTGCTGATCCATGGAGGGTCACACTATTGTTGATCCACAGAGGGTTGCTCTCATGCCGATCCACGGAGGGTTGCTCTTCACTTGACAGCTAGCCACAGGATTCCCGCACTTATTGCACTTGAATTCTGGAAATTATTCTCCTCATACCATCAATCATACCTCAATAACCACTAAGTCCCACAAATAAGTAACCAAAATGACCTTATTTTCATAAGGGTTCCAACATGACAGACGATACGTCAATCGGACGCCCGGTCTGTAAGTATAGGCAAAAGGTAAATAGGACCCAGTTGGATTCGAGTCTGATCCAACTTGTTCGCACTCTAACTTATATAAAAACTCAAGTGGATTATCTCAAAATAACCACCTCATTGTAAGGGTCCTCACGCTGTAGACAGAGCGTCAATTGGACACCTGGTTTGGGAGTTACGTCAGTTTTAGTGAAATGGGGCTGGTTGGGTTCAGGTCTGGTAAGGGTCCGTCCCGGCCGACCCATTGGGCCCATGGGTCTGGCCCACCTGGAGAACCTATCCCATGTAGTGAAGACTAGTTGAACTGAACTAGATGTGAGGCATCCATTTTCTCCAACTAGCGGTGTCAGTGGGGCGTCGCCCCGTCTCCCGAAACGGTTGGCACGAGTCGGTCGTTGCGCGTCCAGCTGAGCGGCCTAAGTGGGTTGCTCCGTCTCTACATAGTAGATCAGCGTTGTGTTCTCCACCCACCACGACCGGCATGAGATGGTCTCTAGTGCCAGAAGCACCTTCCGCATGCCACTGAAGATGCTCCGGTGGTCCGTTTTCCTTCCCTTTTGCGCCTACGGGCCTCTCGAGTCACCACCTTCACTGCGAAGCCCACAGAATCGTCATGCTGCCACGTTTCTCGGTCTCCCATGAAGAACACACAATATCCAAGAGCGGAGGAGGGTGTGGGACTTGTTGGATTGTCCCGCACCCTCCGCGTTAGCGTTTTATCAAGGGGGTGATAACATTCATCATGTAGATTAATTAAAACCCCAAATTAAGATCCCGTAACAACCATCCGCAAGAATGAATGAGTCGCAGATCAACTCATTTGTCTCTTGATCCATGTTCATTGTATTTTTCAAGAACATAAAAAAGAGGAATCATTGAACACTTAGAATAATTAAATCCCCTGCCTGGATTCGGTGGAATCTGCTACGGACGAAGGAAGGGATTCTGTGTTCGTTGTCGTTCGACATTATTCGCCGCTTTTCGATAGTTAGATCAATTCCTCCAGCAATCATCATTCATTCACCATTCTTCATTAGAGAGGAAATTCATCGACGTCACGTCAGAGTCTTCTCCTAAGGTTGTGAATTATTTTTCCAAATAAATAAAAAATAAAAATAATGTTTCCTTCACGTTGTGTTCAATAATGTGGTTCTTTAATGAACCATAATTAATGAACTATTAAATAAACGATTGTTGCGGTTTTACAAAAAAATGTAACCAGTCATTAAATGACTCTCATTTAATGACCATAGTTACACTGTGGTTTCGCCAACCATCTCTCAATGGTTCAAGAAAAGAATAAAATAACTCAAAGAGTTATTTTATTATTTTTCCAAAAGGTCCAAAATTTAACTTTTCCATCTGACCCTTACTGACCAAAGTTAAGCTTCACCTAAGTGAATCTCAGTGCTATGAATTCAATGGTGCTCTTGTATTTTTAATCTGAGCACTAGTTCAAAATATTGAAAAACCCACTCGCACGTTTATTGAACATACCTTAAAAAAAGTTCAAAACTTCCTACCATGATCCACGAGCCTCAGAATCACGTGCCGTCAAATTTTGTAGTCTCATAATAATTCCATATAATTAAAAAATATATACATAATTTATGGGTCTTTACATAGAATTGCCTTTTCATTTTTTATCAAACACCACGTTTTTATTTGATGATTCTATAATATCCTTCCTCGAATTTCTCCATGGACTGAAAGGGGTGGTTGGTTTACTCATTTTTCTCCTACATCTAATTTTTTTCTTGATCTTTGTGGTTTGGTGGATAATATATTATATCTTCACATGATGGTACGTCTCCACTATATTAGAAATATATTTATTAAGACTATGTAATAACCATGTCATGGTTCCCTCTAAATCCTCTTTAATGTTTTCTCATATCGTAGAAATTTTCATCTCCTTGTATTAGTCTTCAACACTCTTACTTCCTTGGGTGAGGCATTGAAGCTTTTTGTGGAGATCTATATGGTAGTGTGAGGGAGAAAACTACTTCTGCATGGAAAACTTCATGTCATCCCAAGTGTGGATGGAATTTTTTCTATATATAGACCTATCCATTTTTATTTTATCCCACTAAATTAATGCATAATCATAAAATTAAAGGGAAGAAAGTTTAAACTTTTTCTCCTAGAAATGTGTATGGCATGAAAAAACTTTCTTGATCCACATCTCCCAATCCTAGTATGCTTCTAGATCACTTTTTCCTTGAAAATAGGGGACCCTCACCTTAATACCTCCAAGTATGTCATCATCATGTGGTCTTCTTTAGCCTCCTCTAGGTTATTAGAACCACCTCCTCCTTTATAGGACATCCTTAAAATTATAACCAAATTATTTATCTCCTCCTACATGATATGGGGATGATGTGGTGTAGGAGCTTGTCACAGGTTACTATGGATCGTCATCAATATTGGTTTATTCTTCAGGTCCTCAATCCTCTCATGTAGTACCTCCAACTTCTTATTAATAAGTTTCTCAAAATGGCTCACCAAAGCTTGAATTTGCAGATTCATATCTTCCAGTATGGGAGATCTACTTCGGATTCTTTTATCACAAGCATGAGTGATCCTATTCCCATGATATTTTACCACTATAATAACTCAAACACACACATACACATGAGGAAAACACACAAAAATACGCGCACACACACAAGGATGTGCACACTAACAATCACACAATGTTACACACACACTACAAGGAACACACTCACACACAAAAAAACACTCAAAGGTACACACACATAAGGATACATGATCACACACACACAAGATTCACACACTCACACACACAAGTATACACACTCATGAACACAAATTTACACACTCAAGAATGATTTTTTCTTATTTCTCTCCAATATCAACACTCAATTCAAATCCCAATCTCTTATGAAATCTAATACCATTTTGTGGGGATCACATGCTTCTAATCCTTACCTGACCAATGTGGTGTAAGTAAATGGATTAGCACACCTCGTTTGAAGTCAAAAGGGATATAATGTGGGTATAGGATAGAAAATAAGGGTTTAAATATGTGAAATTGTGGTAAAAGGGTGAATGGGTATGATATGTGGCATTTCCCAATAGTTATGTGAGATAAAAAAAATTAATGAAAATAAGATCCAAATATAGAAAATATAGCGTAATATGGGGTGAAAATGAATGGTGATAACAATATAAAGCACAAAGGGGTGAAAATTAGTCCTCAATATATATTTTTTAATATCTTACAAAATAATTGTTCTTAATGAATTAATGCACAAGATTGAGGATCAAAAAATTTTTTAGGATGAAATTAAAATAGAGTAAATGGAAATGGAAATACCTATTTATATATGTTGGATCAAAATATAAATGTAAATCTTGAAAAATATGGGCCAAATTTTGGAGTTTTTCAAGAAAAGGGTTTTTTTGGGGGGTGAATGGGTGAATAAGTTGGAAGGACAAAAGGAATAATGGGGAAAAGGATTGAATAAAAGGATAAATGATTATCATGTCAACCAGAGCTCTGATACCACTTGATTTGAGATGCTCAGAGTGGCCTAATATTTACGGCATAGGGAGAAGGATGATTGATTTGGTGGATGTGGAAAAATAATGGTTTAGAGTATGAAAGATACAAGTAGTTGATCAATGCATTAAGGATTGTGACCACCTACGTAGACAATATGTCCAAGGGAGAGATGTGATGGCCAACCCAAACAATTATGCACTTGGGTTGATGCAAGAATTGGGGGATATTGTCATATTGGGCCACCAATATAACTTGTAGATTTATGAGGCAATAATGTGCAAGAGCATGGGAATAGAAAATAATACCACAGATAATGAAGAGGAAATAAACTCCTAGAGTTTTAGTAATGAAATCTTGAATTCCAATAGAATTCCATGGGGTGGATATTTATAACCATGGGGTGATACATAAGGTCAAGGGTATAATACCCTAAATCCATAAATCCTAATCCTACCTTGTACCCTTAAATTCAAAAAAAATAGCTAACAAAGACTTACGAAAATAGAATCACATGGTTTTCACACATAGATATTGACTTTGACTTCCTAGCCCAGTAGAATTGGTTTATTTGTCTCCAACCATGACTTTGGAGATTATTTAATATGAATGGGATTACAAATTCGTGAAACCATATGGGATAAGGTTAAAATATCATTTTCTGGATTAAATATGAAAGATAATAGGATTATTTACCTCTTCCATCTATGTACCATGGGTTTGGGACTTTAGTGTGGTGAGATGGGATCTCATTATCTCTTGCAACCTATTAATCCTTTCACTCATCATTGGTCCATGCAACTCAAAGTTCCCCACTTGTTCACTCGACTTAACATCCTTAGCACGGTTCTCATCAGTGAGTTTCATTGGGTTTGGTATAATATTCTTGTGCGAAAAAGATGACCTTGAGGAGGTCAGTCAATTGTTTAGATGAACACTAAGGCATTCCCTAGGATACGGGGCTAGGTCCAATATACTAGAACCCTGGCGATGAGCTGGTGAGTTTATGCGGTGGGATTCAATGTCCCTTATCCTTCATGTGTGCTATGTGATGGTTTAGGGATAGGGTTATGCCCTAGGTTTATATGATGAATGAGATATACTAGGTGGAAATTATTCCCCCAATTATGTTTTTATATAAGATTCTAGGTTGGTTTACTCTTCCTCCCAATTACATTTTATGATATTCTAGGTGGGGTTGTTTTTTCCCTCAATTACATTATATGAAATTCCAGGTGGGGTTTCTCTTCTCCCCAATTACATTATACAAGACTCTAAGTGGGGCTTCTCTCACCCTGATTGAATTAGATAGGATTCTAGGGGGGTTAATATTCCCCCTAATTACATTATATGTGATTTTAGATGAGTTTTGTCTTCCCTCTAATAAAATTATCATAGATTTTGGGTGGGGATGCTATAGCATCCTGTCTTTTTATAACATAACGTTCATTTCATTACACGAAACTGAGGATCGTTAAGGTTTAGTGTCTTGGAAACAAGGAACATAATACATGAAGAAAAACATAAAACATTCTTCTTAAACACTTGAAAGGATTCTTCGTTAGTTCATCCTAGGTTCATTACTGCATCTCATAACCTGGGGACATACATCAAAAGAAAGGGTGAGCAGAAGGCCCAGTAAGGGAAACAAGAGAAACATTTTACATGTGAACTTGAGATACTTCAATAAGGACATGAAAAGAACTTTAAGGAATGAGAAAGAAATCATGAGATACATCATAACAAAAATAACATTTTTCATAAATTGAAGATGTGTCTGCAACATTTAATATTGACAATCGTTTCATTTCACCAAGGTCCATCCCCAAGGTGTCGTTAAAAATTAGCAAGGTTATTCACCAAGGCGTCGTTAAAATGGTCATCTCTAGAGATTAAGTCTTTACCCAATGCATTGGAGCGCTATCAGGGCGCACCCTTAAATTTTCCTTTATTATCTTGTGAGACACATATATCATCATCAAACATTTCATAAATAACCCATATATAATAAAATAAATGGGTTTCATTTCATAATCATAACGTTTTAAAAACTGCTTTAAAGACATGATCTTTACGTTACTTTAAACCCACGGAAAGGGAAAGCGTGTATCATGTATGTAAATCCCAGAATTTAAAATAGAAAATTTTGATATATATGTTAATACCCCTTTAGAAATAAGAGCTTTGAGTATTCACTTTATAACATAAAATAATTTTGAGAAAAGAGAGGCATTTTGAGACGAAAATTCTGCAGCATAACGGCTATGTTACAAGGTTTTAGAAAACTTTGAAAAGAGAGGGAACATGGGTCGAACAATCATAATTGACCCATAAAACAGTAGAGGGACAGAATAAGAAGGATATATGGACATGGTGATGCAATTTCAAGGACATACCATTTGAAATGAAAAACATGGAAGGAAGACAAAAATTTGATTTCTCTTATGAAAATTCGGCAGCCTAACGGCATCACTTAAACTTCAACAAAAATGAATTGAACAGATCAAATAGGGTCTCTCATCATATGATCATAAGATATCAGTATGATAGATATAGATATCATACCCCAAAATAATAAAAAGGAACTTGAAAGATTTGACATGAAAATCGAACTTGAAAAATGAGAAGGGTGAAAGAATCACTTAAAAATTTGGCAGCCTAACGGCGTCACTTAAACATTCATAAAACGAAATGATGAGAGTAAGAGGGGATCTCTCGTCATATAAACATGAAAGGGTAGTAAGAGGAATATAAAATAACATCCTCTCACATAATAACATGGAGCATAAAAGGAATGACATAAAAGAGATTACATGAAAAGAAAGAGAGAGGTCGGATCCCTTACCTTAAAACGTGACTCTTGAAACTCAAAGTTTTGGACCTTGAGGGCTTGGGGCACCTTGTGAGGACTCCTTGGGAGGTAAGAAGACCATAACTTCGTTGGGGGAGAGTTGGGAGTGAAAACTAAAGGAGGAAAGGGTGGGTATTTATAGGGAAAGTGAGGGGACAAGGCATTAATGGACAAGGGACACCTCATTAGTGGTTTTGGAAAAACCATGGGCTTGCCCAAGGTATTTTCCCATGGTATTGGCCACTTGGGACACCTCATACCTTATCTTACTATTCATAAGTCGAACATATTTATTACATACTTAATACATCATTTAATGATGTCATTAAACACCCGTAACTTAAAAACTATACTTTCACTATTCATTGAAAATTCAACTTTCTCAGAATAATCCCAAAATTTCACCTTAACCAAATATCAATGCTTTGATTTCAAAAATGAAATCCATTTTATAAAAATAATTTTCTAAATATTTTTAATTAAATTTTTTTAAAAAAACACTATTCACCGAAAATTCATTTTTTTCAGAAAAATCCCCAAAAATTACCTTAACATAATATCGATGCTCTGAGTTCAAAAATAAAGTCCTTTTTATAAAAATAATTTTCTAATTATTTTTAATTAAATTTTTAATTAAAAAAAACTATTCATACGAAAAAACTAATACTTGACTAATAATTTATGAAACTGTTATTTACCCATTTTATTGAATCACATTACTTAATCTAGGTGTCTAAATTATATTAAAACTTTCTTTGAGTGAAATTACTAATCCATTTGGTCACATTACTAATCCTAAGCGTAAAATCACTATTCATAATTTACTATTTATCAAAAATTAAGTTGATCTTATTAGACTCCAAATTCCTTACTGAACACTTTTGTAGAAGACCATTTTTTGAAAATCATTACACATCATTAATTATTTAGGGTTTACATAAATGTTTTAAAATATCCCTTTTTCAAAAATTCATCAATAAAATATATCCTAACATTATCCGGACAAAAGAAATTCCAAAAACATCACAAGGAAGCTAGGGTCTTGTCACATAGCCCCTTATAATACCGGCATAAGACCTAAGTGTAAGGTGTGCTATGGTGAGAGAATCTGAGGGAGGCTCAGATAACATTGCCCTAGTAGTAATCTCTACTAACTTGAACTTCTCCCATAGGCGTTTCCGTTCAAGCTTGACACGCTGGAGTTCGGCTTGGGCTTGGTCCAAAGCGAAGCCCACAGATGCTACCTCCTTCCCAAGCTCTGATAGGTGGGCTTCATAAGGGTCGAGTATACTGGATGAAGCCATCGACTCCTCTTTCTGCATTAACCATTAGCATCTTATTAAATCATTAAGAGTAAGTTAATATACTACTCAAAAAGATTGGGTCGTTACATTCTTCCCCCCTTAAGAAATTTCGTCCCCGAAATTTATACTTGAGGCCTAGTCGAAAAGGTGAGGGTACTTTTGCTTCATTGTTTCCTCAGGCTCCCAAGTTGCTTCTTCATATTTATGATTCCTCCACAACACTTTCACAAGGTGGGTAGTCTTGTTTCGTAGGACCTTGTCTCTATGGTCCAATATCTCCACTGGCTGCTCCTCATAAGAGAGGTCATGTTCCAGTTGTACCACCTCTGGGTTCAGTACATGCGAAGGGTTGGGTATGTACTTCCTCAAGAGAGATACATGGAAGACATCATTAACTTGAGCTAGGTTTGGTGGAAGTTCTAGATGATAGGCCATTGCTCCTATGCGATCAAGGATTTCATAGGGGCCAATGTACCTAGGTATGAGCTTCCCTTTCTTCCCAAACTTCATGACTCTCTTCCATGGAGAAATTCGAAGGAAGACTTTGTCACCAACACCAAACTCCAAGTCCCTTCAATGATTGTCAGCATAGCTCTTCTGCCGACTCTGAGCAGCCTTTATGTGTTGTTGGATGGCATGAACCTGTTCTGTCATCTCTTGCACAAGATCAGGCCCAAGAAGCTTTCTCTCACCAGTTTCATCCCAACAAGTGGGAGTTCTACATCGCTTTCCATACAGAGCTTCATAGGGTGTCATCTGAATACTCGAATAGAAGCTGTTGTTATAGGATAACTCAACTAATGGGAGGTTTTGATCCCATCCACCTTTAAATTCCATTGAGCATAATCTCAGCATGTCTTCGAGTGTCTGAATAGTCCTTTCAGATTGGCCATCAGTTTGAGGATGATAGGCCATACTAAAATTCAATTCAGTATTCAGAGCATGTTGAAGACTTCTCCAGAATTTTGATGTGAATCTTGGGTCACGATCAGACACGATGGATAGTGGTACCCCATGCAGCCTTACCACTTCCTTCATGTATATCTTGGCAAGCTGATCCAGAGAGAAATCTTCCCGAATAGAGATAAAATGGGCTGTCTTGGTGAGACGGTCCACAATAACTCATATCGCGTTGTTTCCTTTGGATGTTTTCGGGAGACCAGTTACAAAGTCCATAGTGATATTATCCCACTTCCATACTGGTATGGGTAGCGGTTGTAATACCCCCTTAGGAAGTTGTCGTTCTGCCTTTACTTGCTGACACACCAGGCACCTTGTAGTGTAATCAGCAATCTCCCTCTTCATGTTATCCCACCAATAATGATCATGAAGGTCTCTATACATCTTAGTGCTTCCCGGATGTATAGAGAAAGTAGAGCTATGAGATTCATCCATCGGTTCTTTCTTTATCTTCGGAATAGATGGAACACATAGTCTTGTATGAAATTTCAATACACCTTCTTGATCAATATTGAAATCAGGGAACTTCCCATCTTTTACAGCCTCCAACTTCTCCTACAGCAAAGGATCTTCTTTTTTATCCTTCTTGATCTTCTCTAGTAATGAAGGTTGGGAAATCATTTGGGATAGGGTTGATGATGTACCTTTCCTTATAATTCCCATGTCCAGTTTTACTAGATATTTAATCAAGGGATCTCCTAGGATCCTCATTGTTTCCAGAACAACAGGATCTTTCCTGCTTAATGCATCTGTGACTTTGTTTGCTCTTCCAGGGTGATAATGAATTGAACAATCATAGTCTTTAATAAGATCCAACCATCTCCTTTGTCTCATGTTCAATTCTTTCTGTGTGAAAATATACTTTAGACTTTCATGGTCAGTGTATATATCACATTTCTCCCCATAAAGATAGTGCCTCCATATCTTTAGAGAAAAAACAACTGCCGCCAGCTCTAGATCATGCATAGGATAATTCTGCTCATGAATCTTCAACTGTCGAGATGCATAATCAATTACCTTGTCATTTTGCATGAGGACGCACCCAAGCCCTTTCAGAGATGCATCGCTAAAAATAACGAATCCTTCTCCGATAGAGGGTAGTGTTAACACAGGTGCAGTAACCAATCTCTTCTTCAGCTCTTGGAAACTTTCCTCACATTCCTTTGTCCAGATGAACTTAACCCCTTTTCGAGTCAACATGGTTAGTGGATTAGAAAGCCGTGAAAAGTTTTTCACAAACCTCCTATAATATCCTGCTAAACCAAGGAAACTACGAATCTCAGTTACTGTTGTGGGTTGATGCCACTCCTCCACAACCATTGTCTTTTCAGGGTCAACCGAGATTCCTTCATTGGTTATGATGTGCCCCAAGAAAGCCACTTGTTGTAACCAAAACTCACACTTGCTGAACTTCCCAAAGAGCCTCTCCTTCCGCAGAGTTTTCAATATAACCCTTAGATGATCTTCATGCTCCTCACGAATTTTTGAATATATCAAAATATCATCAATAAAAACAACCACAAAGTTTTCAAGGTAGTCCTTAAAGACTCTATTCATCAAATCCATGAAAATAGCATGAGCATTAGTCAAGCCGAAGGGCATAACAGTAAACTCATAATGCCCATATCTTGATCGGAAGGCAGTCTTTGGAATATCTTCCTTCTTCACCCTCAGTTGATGATAACCAGATCGAAGGTCAATCTTAGAGAAGAATTGAGCCCCGCGAAGTTGGTCAAATAAATCATCAATTCTTGGAAGAGGATATCTGTTCTTCACTGTGATCCCGTTCAGTTCTCTATAATTAATGCATAGCCGCATTGATCCATCCTTCTTCTTCACAAAGAGAACTGGTGCTCCCCAAGGAGACACACTCGGTCGGATAAACCCCTTCTCCAACAAGTCTTGGAGTTGTTTCTTTAACTCTTCTAGCTCCACATTTTCCATTCTATACGGAGTCTTTGATATCGGTTGAGACCCAGGTACGAGTTCAATGGAGAACTCTACCTCTCTTTCTGGGGGAGGTCCAGGTAACTCCTCAGGAAATACATCCATGTATTCCTGAACAATTGGAACATCTTCTATTTGTATGCTCCCTTTTCATTCTTCATCATCACCGATTAACTCCATAAAGAAAGCTATAGGAGGTGCTTCTAGATAGGGATCAGTTTGGGATATCTCTCCTCGGAAGATAACTGTAGGTCGTTCATTCAAGACTATTGAGATTTCCTTACTTCTGCATTTGATCTTAGCATTATACTTTGAGAGTCAGTCCATCCCTAGTATAATGTCAAATTCCATCAAGGGAATGACTACTAGATTTGCGATAAGATTGTGCTCACCAAAGTAAACACTAGAGTCTCTAAATACTGTTGATGCAAGGATAGTCCAACTTGGAGTCTTGACTGACAACTCTACCTCTAGCAGTTTGGGGATTGATTCTATATTCCTTGCAAACTTGGAGGAAATAAAGGAATGCGTAGAACCAGAATCAAATAAAGTACTTGCTAGTTTTGAGAGGACAACAAGAGTACCTTCTACCACATCATTCGTAACTTCAACTTCAGTTGTTGTGATAGTGAAAGCACGACCTTGCTCCCTTGGCCTCTGCTGAGGTTGATGGTGATTCCCCTCCACCGCCCTCGGATTTGGACATTGGTTAGCAAAGTGCCCAAGCTGTCCACACTTGAAGCATGTGACTTCAGGTAGGGCCAGAACCATCTTTCCTCTGTCGTTAGTGTTGGGAAGCTGAGGCTTCACCTCGCTATGACAATTTCGAGCAATATGGCCTCCTCTTCCACACTTGTAGCACTTTCCACTTCCGTTAAAGCATTTCCCCAGATGATTCTTCCCACATTTATTGCATGTGGTAAGTTGCATTTGCTTTCCACCTATTCCCTGATCAAAATACTTCCCTAAACTGGGCTCCAATGATCTCTTCTTTTCATTTGGTTTATGAGACCATTGTGTCTCACCAAACTCCAGCTCGACTTTCATAGCACTTCGAACTATTTCTTCATATCTATCATAGTCCCTGTTGGCTAGATTCTTCCGCAGATGAGGTCATAGTCCACCAAAGAATCTATCAACCTTCCCATTAGGGTCCATGAAAAAGCTTGAGGTATAACGGAAAAGCCTTGTGAAGTTCATCTCATAGCTTCCGACAGATTCGTTCTCCTTCTGCTTCAGCTCGAGAAACTCTTTCTCCATTCTCGTTCTCATGGAATGAGGGAAATACTTGTTAAAGAAAATTCCCCGAAATTCTTCCCACTCCATAGCTTCCATCTCTCCTCGCAGCTTCGTGTTTTTGATCAGTGACCACCACTGATTAGCTTCTCCCTCTAGGCGGTAAACATCAAGGGTTACTTTTTCTTGTTCCGAACAATGAAGTACAGAAAAGATCTTTTCAATGGAGATTATCCATTGTTCCGCAACCAATGGGTCAGTAGATCCACTGAATGTTGGCGGTCGTTGACGCATGAAGGGCTCAACAGAGTGTTGTTCCCTTCATGGTGAGGTAGGCCTCTCAGCTTGATTCAAGTTATTACTCATAACTTGAGTCATTTGGTTCATCATTCGCATGAATGTTTCCATTCTGGCTTCCATCGGAGGGCCGTCAGCACATGGTGCATTACGGTCACCATCGGCATGGTTCCTCCTATTGCCCGCCATTTTCTAAAAGAATAAAACCTTAGTAAGAAACTTATTTCATTTATGAATCTTTTAACTAAGACTTCATGCTTAGACAATTACACTTTTCTATAATTCCTTCACAATGATTCATAAAAAGCTTGTGATTAACCAAACAAATCCCCCGGGAGTGTCGTAACCAAGAGTGCAGAAAGGCCCGTTATCGTGCACCAGTTCCCGTTCAAGTCTAGATCAAAGCGGTGTTTTTGGGTTTTACCCCTATGTACATTTGTGCCAGAGCCACCTCTACCTTCTCGTATCCAGACAGGGATGTATTTGTTTGATAAACCACTTACTCAATACTTACCAAAATACCAGGAAGTTTTTTTACATTTAAACTTTTCTATAGGGTTATTCATAAAGTTTTTATATCCTAATTTCCAAAAATAACTAAACCATCCTTTGATACCAACTATAGCATCCCATCTTTTTATAACATAACTTTCATTTCATTACACGGAACTGGGGATCATTAAGGTTTAGTGTCTTGGAAACAAGGAACATAATACATGAAAAAAAACATAAAACATTCTTCTTAAACACTTGAAAGGCTTCTCCGTTAGTTCATACTAGGTTCATTACTGCATCTCATAACCTGGGGACATACATCAAAAGAAAGGGTGAGCAGAAGGCCCAGTAAGGGAAACAAGAGAAACATTTTACATGTGAACTTCAGATACTTCAATAAGGACATGAAAAGAACTTTAAGGCATGAGAAAGAAATCATGAGATACATCATAATAAAAATAACATTTTTCATAACTTGAAGATGTGGCTGCAACATTTAATATTGACAATCGTTTCGTTTCACCAAGGTCCATCCCCAAGGTGTCGTTAAAAATTACCAAGGTTATTCACCAAGGCGTCGTTAAAATGGTCATCTCTAGAGATTAAGTCTTTACCCAATGCATTGGAGCGCTATCAGGGTGCACCCTTAAATTTGCCTTTATTATCATGTGAGCCACATATATCATCATCAAAAATTTCATAAATAACCCATATATCATAAAATAAATTGGTTTCATTTCATAATCATAACGTTTTAAAAACTGCTTTAAAGACATGATCTTTACGTTACTTTAAACCCACGGAAAGGGAAAGCGGGTATCATGTATGTAAATCCCAGAATTTAAAATAGAACATTTTGATATATATGTTAATAACCCTGTAGAAATAAGAGATTTGAGTATTCACTTTATAACATAAAATAATTTTGAGAAAAAGAGAGGCATTTTGAGACGAAAATTCTGCAGCATAACGACTATGTTACAAGGTTTTAGAAAACTTTGAAAAGAGAGGGAACATGGGTCGAACAATCATAATTGACCCATAAAACAGTAGAGGGACAGAATAAGAAGGATATATGGACATGGTGATGCAATTTCAAGGACATAACATTTGAAATGAAAAACATGGAAGGAAGACAAAAATTTGACTTCTCTTATGAAAATTCGGCAGCCTAACGGCATCACTTAAACTTCAACAAAAATTAATTGAACAGATCAAATAGGGTATCTAATCATATGATCATAATATATCAGTATTATAGATATAGAGATCATACCCCAACATAATAAAAAGGAACTTGAAATATTTGACATGAAAATCGAACTTGAAAAATGAGAAGGGTGAAAGAATCACTTAAAAATTTGGCAGCCTAACGGCGTCACTTAAACTTTCAAAAAACGAAATGATGAGAGTAAGAGGGGATCTCTCATAATATAAACATGAAATGGAAGTAAGAGGAATATAAAATAACATCCTCTCACATAATAACATGGAGCATAAAAGGAATGACATAAAAGAGATTACATGAAAAGAAAGAGAGAGGTCGGATCCCTTACCTTAAAACGTGACTCTTGAAACTCAAAGTTTTGGACCTTGAGGGCTTGGGGCACCTTGGGAGGACTCCTTGGGAGGTAAGGAGACCAGAACTTCGTTGGGGTAGAGTTGGGAGTAAGAACTAAAGGAGGAAAGGGTGGGTATTTATAGGGAAAGTGAGGGGACAAGGCATTAATGGCCAAGGGACACCTCATTAGTGGTTTTGGCAAAACCATGGGCTTGCCCATGGTATTTTCCCATGGTATTGGCCACTTGGGACACCTCATACCTTATATTACTATTCATAAGTCAACCATATTGATTACATACTTAATACATCATTTAATGATGTCATTAAACACCCGTAACTTAAAAACTATACTTTCACTATTCATCGAAAATTCCACTTTCTCAGAATAATCCCAAAATTTCACCTTAACCAAATATCAATGATTTGATTTCAAAAATGAAATCCATTTTATAAAAATAATTTTCTAAATATTTTTAATTAAATTTTTAAAAAAAAACACTATTCACCGAAAATTCATTTTTTTCAGAAAAATCCCCAAAAATTACCTTAACATAATATCGATGCTCTGAGTTCAAAAATAAAGTCCTTTTTATAAAAATAATTTTCTAATTATTTGTAATTAAATTTTTAATTAAAAAACACTATTCATCCGAAAAAACTAATACTTGACTAATAATTTATGAAACTGATATTTACCCATTTTATTGAATCACATTACTTAATCTAGGTGTCTAAATTATATTAAAACTTTCTTTGAGTGAAATCACTAATCCATTTGGTCACATTACTAATCCTAAGCGTAAAATCACTATTCATAATTTACTATTAATCAAAAATTAAGTTGATCTTATTAGACTCCAAATTCCTTACTGAACACTATTGTAGAAGACCATTTTTTGAAAATCATTACACATCATTAATTATTTAGGGTTTACATAAATGTTTTAAAATATCCATTTTTCAAAAATTCATCAATAAAATATATCCTAACATTATTCGGACAAAAGAAATTCCACAAACATCACTAAAGGAAGAGATCTCAATTTATTCACCCGAAAGGATTACACAAGGAAGCTAGGGTCTCGTCACATAGCCCCTTATAACACCAGCATAAGACCTAAGTGTAAGGTGTGCTATGGTGAGAGAATCTGAGGGAGGCTCAGATAACATTGCCCTAGTAGTAATCTCTACTAACTTGAACTTCTCCCGTAGGCGTTTCCGTTCAAGCTTGACACGCTGGAGTTCGGCTTGGGCTTGGTCCAAAGCGAAGCCCACAGATGCTACCTCCTTCCCAAGCTCTGATAAGTGGGCTTCATAAGGGTCGAGTCTACTGGATGAAGCCATTGACTCCTCTTTCTACATTAACCATTAACATCTTATTAAATCATTAAGAGTAAGTTAATATACTACTCAAAAAGATTGGGTCGTTACAGATGCTCCCCCCTGATTATGTTTTATGAGATTCTGGGTGGGGCTGATCTTCCCCCTGATTGCATTATTTGAGATTTTGAGTGAGTTCATGCTTCCCCCTGATTGTATGATATGATATTTTAGGTGGGGTATCTCTTCCCCATGACTATATAGTATGAGATTTTGGGTGGTCTGCTCTTCCCCCTGATGTGATATGAGAACTGGGAGGTGTTGTTGCTCACCCCACCTAGCATTTTATATATATGAGATGATCTGGGTGGGCCTCCTTTCCCTGTGAGTGATTTTATATACTTATATATATATATATAAGATTATGAGGTAAGACACATGACCCCTGATAATTATGTGACGTGCTCAGAGACATCTTACACTAGACGAAGCATGTATGGTTGAGTTCGAGTGTCACCTTAGAACCCGAGGATCGATGGTGGTTATTTTATTATACTTTCATTTTTAATTTATTATATTATAATAAGCATATTACATGTGCATACACTATTTTACTGGTTATGTTAGGGACATCATTGGTGGTGGCCTACTGAATTTTACTCACACCCTGCTTGAGAAACCATAACACTTTGGTACCCGAGAAAACCTCATTGTTTACAGGTCCATGTAGGTAATAGGCCCATGTTTCATAGTCGAGATAGATAGCTTGGATGGGGATAGAAGATGAGACTCAAGGATAAAATAAAAGCATCCTTATATTTCATTTCTTTGTTAATTTTATATACATGTCCAATCTGGTGGACAGTTAGTTTGGATTGTATGACTACATACTTTCACATTCTTTTATTATAGCATGATTCATATTTATTGATTTATGAGTACTCTAAAGTTTACTATGGATGATGTTTGGTCATATTCATTTTTTATTATAATTTTATATGAGAGTATAATCTCCCCATAAAAAACATTATACCCTCACTGCTAGTTGAAAACCTCTAGAAAACAGGGAGGCACACCTGAGGTCACATAGCATGACCGGTTCGAAGACATCTGGTGGTCTTGGGCTAGGAATGTTACACCACCTCGCTAACATGTTCTAATACCTTAAAGGGCCTGAAAAATATTGAATAATGTTTGATACCTCTACCAAATCTATATTTCCTACGTCATGGTGAACCCTTTAAGAAAACATGATTTCCAGCATTAGACTCCAACAATGTCCTCCTCTGATCAAAATATGACTTATGAAAATCCTATGCAGTTCCATCCATTCCTAAATCATTTTCACCCTTTTCATCATACCCAACACTAAAACCCTCCCAACATGTATTACATAAAAAAAATTAATAATAAATTATATTTCATATAAGAAATTTATTTGTCTCTTTAATATACACTAATAAAAGAAAAAAATAGCCTTTCCCAACCAAGTCGTCATGTCTGAGCCTAGGATGAGCTGGATCATCCCACACATAAATCTGAATCCAATAACCAATGGTGCATGACCCAAATTTCTCTACCATAGACCAAGGCGGGGCTATATTTATATACCCTCCCTCAAGCATTTTGTAGTGCCCCTCAATTCCCATGACCTGATGCACCTTAATGTTTAAGAGTTCTGCAATCTTCACTAACCAATATTCATTTTTAATTTCAATTAATTATAAGTTTTCTATATATATTTTTACTAATTAATGAATCATTAAAGGGGATTTTTACCAGTTTTCATGTATTTCATGATGCTTTAAAAGTGTTGTGTATATTTTTTCTTAGTTTTTTTAATAATTCAATTTGATTTTTTTCACATGAGGGTGATTGGATGTTGTTATGTTTCTTTTTTCCTTTATTTTTTCTATATGACAACTTATATATATTCCTTTAGAATTTTTATTGATTCTTGTTTGTTCAATTTGAATAATTGTTAAGGTTCGTATATTGTCTTTTTTTATTCCCTAACCAATGGATAATTGTATGATGCATATGTTTTCTTGCCCATTGTCATGAGATTCTCCTTGATAGGGATGTTTTTCCTTGTTCTATCTTAATAAAAATATTTGTGACATGTGGATTGTTTAATTTAATTTAAGTGTTTATTCAAATTTTATATATGGAATTTTTCAGTTAATGGAGAATAAAGTGATGATTATATTTCTTTTATTACTAGTTTGATTATTGGATATGGTATTTTCCATATATTAGCTCTATCTAATCACATTATCCATATTTCTCATGAAAAAACACTATATTTGATTCTTTTTATCTAATAATTCATGTTAAATTATGCATGATTTGATTGTATGGTAATGTAGAATCTTTTAATGCATATATTTGTTTCATAATTGGTATGATCATTTTTGTCAAGATATTATTTATTTATTTCCTACATTTGAATAAATAACTCCTATTATTTATTATTTTCATGTAAAGTTTAAATATTTTTCAAAACTAAATGTGAATTCATGTTATACATTTAATAGTAAAAGTCATTATTCCATGCATAGTAGAGTCATAATCAAAATAAGGATGGATCTTCATAATTCATAATTTTTTTAATGAATTAAAGGAGTTTTTTATATTCCACTTATGGTTTTCTTTAGTTGGTGGAGAAATGAAATGGAGGTTATATTTTTTCCATTATTGATTTTATTGCAATGATGGTGAAATTTACTTTATCTCCAAAAAACAGAGTATTATAAAATCTTATTTTCCACATCATGGTTATAATAGTACATTTATATATATAACATAATTAAATGGTTAAAAAACCACATCATTATTCAAAAGTATGATATTTTAGACTTTTCCCAAAATTGATTTCATATAAGAAAAATATTGTGGTCTTCAAGAAAGTAGTTTCCATATATGAATAACCACATCACGGTGAATAGAAAAACATGTTGTGATTTTATGATTTATTAAGAAAAAATGTTTTTCTAAAATCCTAAAAAACCTTCATTAGTGTGGGTCCTTGCTAGATCTGGAGTAGGTTTTAGATCTTACCAAAATTTGTTTTGATGGATGAGATCTATGTTTAGATCCTTTAATTTACATGGTATATAGGTGACCATAACTATTTTGTGCATGTTCTTTATATGAACATTATTTCACACTTAGTTGGGAAACTATAATGGTTAGGATACCATAGGAAAAAAGTTGAAATAAATCTATATGGTAAATTTGGTCAAGGAGTTTTTCACTCAACTATCAGAGAGTCATATATGATATGATTAACATGTTTATCTACCTAAATATCTAAGCAATGAGATGCCAAAGTGGCCTAAAATCTTATGTGAGATGTGGATTTTGACCCACTAATAGATATGATTCATATTAAAATGGTTCATTGTTTTAGTGGGAGAATATTTAAAAAAAATTGGTAAATACATGTAAAACATTATATTCATATTATAAAATCTTTTATTGTAGATGAAAATGAAATCATCATTAAACTTGTCAATGAGATCAATCTTTGAAAAAGAGAGTCTTGATGGAAATAACTTCCCAAACTAGTACAAAAACTCAAGAATAGTTCTTAATCAAGAAGGAAAAATTTATGTGTTATAGAAACCACTTCTTAAATGGATAACCAGTGAAACTTTTCAATAAGATGATATGGATGATTATTTGAAACATAAGAAGTATTCTCTTGATGTGTCTACTCTAATTCTTATATCCATGTAGCCTAAGTTGTAAAAGAAATATGAGAACATGGATGTGTTTAAGATGGTCAATAACCTAAAAAAGTTTTATCAAGAACAAGGCATGAGATATGTGAGGTTTAAAATACATTATTTATATACAAAATGACTTAAATAACTTTATTCACCACTCATGTAATCGATATTATTGGGTATATTAATGGCTTAGAGAGGCTGAGATCTTCTTTAAGGCTGGGTCTAGCTATGAAATTCATTCCACAATCATTGTTGTAAAGGTTCTGGCAATTTATTATTAACTACAATATGAATGATTTCAATAAAATTTTACCCAGTCTTCTTAATATGTTGAGGATGGTTGAGAAATACATGGGAAATCCAAAATTTGGGGTTGTGGTCATAGTATATAAGTTTAAATTTTAAATTAGGTGAAAAAATGCTACGAGAGACTCTAATAGTCAAACAACGACATTGAAACCTTAAGGAGGTACCAGGAAGGAAAGATAATGTTTCCATTTTGGTAATTATAGATAGGTAATACATAATTTCATAGAATAATCAAAGGGGTATAAAAAACTTGGTGGAAATTCCATGTTGTGTATTAATGTTATCGAAATCAATTATTATATTTTTGAAGGGTATATGATATTATATGTACATTAAACAATTGTATTGAATATCTAAAAAGAGTCCAAAACTAAGGAAGTGTTGATACAATTTGAATCTTTCATAAATAAATAGGCAAGAGTTATTGTTATGGAGAAAAGAATGCAAAGGATTACTTCAAGATCGACGGATTTAGAAATTAAAATTTTTGATGTGTATTTTCATCTCATTTTTATCTTATGTGATAAAATAATTTGTTTATAGAAAAATGGTTATTTTTTAATGAAATTAAGTGTTGTTTTTATAGTCATAGTTTTTTATTTGACCCATTCTATAACATGGTTTTAAAATAAATGATAAAATTAGTTTTATCCATAATAAAAGGTTTTTTATCCAGGATAAAATTGTTTTGTCCATTTTTCTTTATTAAAATGTAAGGGAAAGAGATCCCAGTATCCATTAGTGGCATATTTTAATAAATAAGGATTTTCCTTTATAGATATTTCCCAAAACATGTGAAATTATACATGAGATATGATTCATGTGAGTTTTTTTGATATTCCCATAAATAAGATAAATGTTTTTTTCTTTACACATAAGAGTTTTGTATCTTAGAAATATATTTTGGGAAAATATTTTTGATCATAGGTTTCATTTGTTGTCAATAAATCAATATGTGTTGGTGGATGAAATTTTGATGCTTGGAAAATTGTTACGGACTCAATTGATGATATTGGATTTCATGCTTGAGTAATTCTCCATGTTAAATTGTGTTGATTGATTGAATTAATCTTAAGTTCCAATACATGTATCAAGGAGGATGCATTATTTACAATAGTGTTTGGAAAATTAAAGAATGTAATGCAAAAAGAAATTATATATTGCATGAAGAATACGTGAGGAATTATATTTGAGAATTGCTTGAAGATCAATTTTATACTTAGATAGTTCTCAGTATTATTTCTAATGGGGGATTTACTAAAAATTTTATGCCAACCACGGAAGGATTTTATTTGTTAAAATTTAAGGTAAAGAGTTCCCACTATCCATTAGTGAAATATTTTAATAAATAAGGATTTTATTTTATGGATATTTCCCTAAACATGTGAAATCCCACATGAGATATGATTAATGTGAGTTTTTTTTATATTCCAATGAAGAAGATAAATGTTTTTTTCTTTACACATAAGAGTTTTGTATCTTAGAAATATATTTTGGGAAAATATTATTGAGCCTAGGTTTCATTTGTTGTTAATAAATCAATAATTCCATGTGACACTGTAAGTTTGTGAAGGAGATTCCATGTTATGCGAAGAATAATAGTTTGTAGACTCATTTGTGAAAATGGTATACAAACTTCCATGTGAATATAGAATATGAGTTCACAAATGAAAATTCCATTTGATTCATGCATGCTAAATGTGTAGAGGAAGAATTCTTCTAAGTATAAAGTACCACAAACAACGTAGGTTAGTTTGCGGGTGCATATGTTGTGCAAATGAGGATGTTATCTGGAGAGTATAGTATGTAGAGAATAATACCATGCAATAATTCTATCTGGAAAATACATCTTATGAAGGTCATGTCATTTATGGAGAGAGGTGTCGTATTTTTGGGTGTCGTATACAATTGAACGATTAATCATATATTGTGTAATGATCATGTGTTAACCATTTTTAACCACTTCTTAGTTTCTTATAAATACATGGTTAATGATCAGATAAATGATAATTAATCAAGAATTTTGGGACAAGTCCTTTATTGAGAGAGAAAGCTCTTTTATTTCCCTAATAGAGTTCTACAAAGAATATTGTGCTTTTAGAGAAGGAGAAAATACCATGAAGAGAAGTGGTGTGCTAAATGTTATGCGGATTGAATTCTACACTAATTTCACTTTTTTTAATTATATAAAGAGATTTTTTCATACTTGAAAAAGAACTAACTTTCTATTTCAAGTATCAGTATGTGAAGTGTCAAGAAATTTGACGAACAGTATGCGATAAATCATATATTTTTTGCTATAGTCATATGATGTGCATTGTAACAATTTTGTGTACTATTTGAGCACATTGTTACAGGTCACACTTTTAATAGTGCTAAAAATTGGATTTAATAGCAATATAAAAGAATTGTTAAAATCCTCTTTTTGTCAATTATTTTTTTAGTGCTGATAAAGGAACCATTTATCAGTGCTATAAAAGCTCTCATAAAGACCACCTTTATCAATGCTAAAAAAACGCTGATAAAGGGGAAAATTATAGTTCCTCACCCCACCCCCACTTTATCATTATTCCCCCCCTCTTTGTCACTACTTTTCACCCACTCACCCCCACCCCACCTATATATTGATTTTCCACCCCCCCCCCCCCCCCCATGCTTAGAATGGGATTTTTCCGCACTTTTCTAATGCCCAGTCTTCTATTCACCCCCCGTGTGTGCCCAGATTTGATCTTTGCACCTATTTTTTAAATAGATAAATCACAACCACAAAACAGAGTTTTATCATCACTAAAATAGACCTTTATCATTTCTAAAAAATCATTGATAATCAATGCACTATTAAAAGTGGTTCCCTTTTATCAGTGCTATAAAATCACTGATAAAAGTTTAAAAAAACTTTAAATTGGAGACCCCCACTTTTAACATCGCATGATCCCCCTTTTAATAGCATTGGGAAGCCCTTCCCACACCCCCACCACCCCCTTTAACAGCACTAGGCATACCCACCCACCCTTTAACAAAGCTATCCCCCCTGCACCCACCTGCGCACCCCTACCTCGGCTTGGATTTGAACTCGAGACCTCTCTCTTGTGCTCCTAAACCTTTATCACTTGCCCATATTATTTTTTTTCTCCATTTAATGATATATATATATATAGCTATATTTGAACTTGAGACCTCTCTGGGCCTTAGAATCATGTGTCGTTGAATTTCGTAGTCTCGTAATAATTCCATATAATTAAAAAAATATAAATAATTTTCAGGTATTTACATAGAATTACCTTTTCATTTTTGTGATAAAACACCTCTTTTGTATTTTATGATTCTCTAATATACTTCCTTTAATCTCTCCATTGAGTGAAAGGGGTGGTTGGTTTACTCATGTTTCTCTAACATTTGATTTTTTTCTTGATCTTTGTGGTTTGGTGGATAATATATTATATCTCTACATGATGGTATATCTCCAATAGATTAGAAATATCTTGATTGAGACTATGTAATAACCATGTCATGGTTGCCTCTTAATCCTCTTTAATGTTTTCTCAAATCATAGCAATTTCCATCTCTTTGTATTAGTCTTCAATGCTCTTAATTCCTTGGGTGAGGCATTGAATCTTGTTGTGGAGATCTCTATGGTAGTTTGAGGGAGAAAACTACTTCTTTATGGAAAACTTCATGTCATCCCAAGTGTGGATGGGACATCCTCCATATATAGACCTATCGATTTTCATTTGATCCCACTAAATTAATGCATAACCATAAAATTAAAGGTAAGCAAGATTGAACTTTTTCTCCTAGAAATATTCATGGCATGAAAACAGTTTATTGATCCACATCTAACACTCCTAGTATGCTTCTAGATCACTTTTTTCTTGAAAAGAGGGGACTGTCACCTTAATACCTCCAAGTATGTCATCATCATGTGGTCTCCTTTAGCCTTCTCTAGGTTATTAGAACCACCTACTCCTTTATAGTACATCCTTAAAATCATCACCAAATTATTTATCTCCTCCTACATGATGTGTGGGTGATGTGGTGTAGGAGAATGTCATGGGTTACTATGGATCATCCTCAAGTTTGGTTTATTCTTTAGGTTTTAAATCCTATCATGCAGTACCTCCAACTTCTTATCAAGAAGTTTCTCAAAATAGATCACCAAAGCTTGAATTTGGAGTTTCATAGCTTCCAGTGTGGGAGATATACTTTGGATTATTTTATCACAAGCATGAGGGATCCTATTCCCATGATATTTTACCATTATAATAACCCAAACACACACATAAATATGAGGAAAACACACACAAATACACACACACACACACAATCAAGATATACACACTAACAATCACACAAAGTTACACACACACACATACAAGGAACACACTCACACACACACAAGCACTCAAAGGTACACACACATAAGGATAAAAACTCACACACACACAAGATTCACACACTCACACACACAAGGATACACACTTATGCACACAAAGTTACGCACTCAAGAATATTTTTTTTCTAATTTCTCTCTAATCTCAAAACTCAATTCAAATCCCAATATCCTATGAAATCTAATACCTTTTCATGGGGATTACATGATTACAATCCTTACCTAACTAATGTGGTGTAATTAAATGGATTAACACACCCCATTTGAAGTAAAAAAGGGATATAATTTGGGTAGAGATTATAAAAGAAGGGTTGGAATATGGGAAATTGTGGGAAAAGTTGAATGGGTATGATATGAGGCATTTCCTAATAGCTATGAAAGATGAAAAAATTAATGAAAATAAGATCCAAATATATAAAATATAGTGTAATATGGGGTGAAAATAAATGGTGATAACAATATAAAGCACAAAGTGGTGAAAATTAGTCATCAATATATTTTTTTAGTATCTTACAAAAAAAAATTATTCTTAATGAAGTATTGCACAAGATAGAGGATCAGCAATTTTTTTAGGATGAAATTAAAATAGATTAAATGGAAATGGAAATACCTATTTATATATGTTGGCTCAAAATATAAATTTAAATCTTGCACAATATGGGCCAAATTTTGGAGGTTTTCAAGAAAAGGGTTTTTTTTTTGGGGGGGGGGGTTTGAATAGGTGGATAAGTTGTAAATACAAAAGGAATAATGGGAAAAATGCTTAAATAAAAGGATAAATGATTATCATGTCAACCAAATATCTAATACCACTTGATTTGATATGCTTAGGGTGGCCTGATATTTATGTTATAGGGAGGCGGATGAGTGATTTGGTGGATGTGGTAAAAAAATGGTTTAGATTTTGAAAGATACAAGTAGTTGACCAATGCATTAAGGAGTGTGACCTCCTGCTTAGAAAACATACCCAAGGGATAGATGTGATGTCCAACCCAAATAATGATGCACTTTGGTTGATGTATGAATTGGGGGTTATTGTTATATTGGACCACCAATCTAACTTGTAGATTGATGAGGTAATAATGCACAAGATCAAGAGAATATAAAATAATACCACACATAATGGAGAGGAAATAAACTCCTAGGGTTTCACTAATGCAATCTTGAATTCCAAAACAATTCCATGGGGTGGATATTTATAACCAAGGGGTGATACATGAGGTTAAGGGTCTAATACCTTAAATCTATAAAGCCTAATCCTACCGTGTACCCTTAAAGTCAAAAAAATAGATAACAAAGACTTACTAAAATAGGAGCACATGGTTTCCACACCTAGATCTTGAATTTGATTTCCTAGCCCACTAGAATTTACTTCTTTGTCTCCAACCATGACTTTGGAGATTATTTAATATGAATGGGATTCCAAATTCGTGAAACCATAGGGGATAAGGTTAAAATATCATTTTTTGCTTAAATATGAAAGATAATAGGATTATTTACCTCTTCCATCTATGTACCATAGGTTTGGGCCTTTAGTGTGGTGAGATGGGATCTCATTATCTCTTTAAACCTCTTAATCCTTTCACTCATCATTGGGCCATGAAACTCAAATTTCTCCACTTGTGAACTCGACTTAACTTCCTTAGCACAGTTATCATCAGTGAGTGTCATTGGGTTTGGTATAATATTCTTGTGTAACTGAGATGACCTTGAGGAGGTTAGTCAAGTGTCTAGATAGACACTGAGGAATTCCCTATGATATGGGGCTAGGTCTAAGATACTAGAACCCTAGAGATGAGATGGTGAGTTTATGTGGTGGGATTTAATGTCCCTTCTCTTTCATGTGTGCTATGTGATGGTTCAAGTATAGGGTTATGCCCCAGTTTTATATGATGAATGAGATATACTAAGTGGATATTATTCCCCCGAGTATGTTTTTATATAATATTATAGGTTGGTCTTCTCTTCCTCCCAGTTACATTTTATGAGATTCTGGGTGGGTTTGTTTTTCCCCTCAATTACATTATATGAAATTCCAGGTGGGGTCACTCTTCTCCTCGGTTACATTATATGAGACTCTAGTTGGGGATTATCTCACCCTGGTTGCATTAGTTGAGATTCCAGGTGGGGTCACTCTTCCCCCCTATTACATTATATGAGATTATGGATGAGGCTTCTCTTCCCCCTCATTACATTATCATATATTCTAGGTGGGGCTGGTCTTCCCCCTGATTATGTTTTATGAGATTCTGGGTGGGGCCGATCTTCCCCCTAATTGCATTATCTGAGATTTTGAGTGGGTTAATGATTCTCCCTGATTGTATGATATGAGATTTTAGGTGGGGTTTCCCTTCCCCGTGATTATATGGTATGAGATTTTGGGTGTGCCGCTCTTCCCCCTGATGTGATATGAGAACCGGGAGGGGTCGTTGCTCCCCCCACCAGGCATTTTATATATATGAGATGATATAGATGGGTCGCCTTTCCCCATGAGTGATTTTATATACTTATATATATATATATATATATAAGATTCTAAGGTAGGACACATACCCCCTGATAATTATGTGACATGCTCGGAGACATCTGACACTAGACGAAGCATGTATGGTTGAGTTCAAGTGTCACCTTAGAACCTGAGGATCAATGGTGGTTATTTTATTATACTTTCATTTTTACTTTATTTTATTATACTAAGCATATAAAATATAAAAACACTATTTTACTAGTTATGTTAGGGACATCATTGGTGGTGGCCTACTAAGTTTTACTCACACCCTACTTGAGAAACCATAACACTTTGGTACCTGAGAAAACCTCATTTTTTACAGGTTCGTATAGAAAATAGGCCCATGTTACATTGTCAAGATAGATATATTGGATGGGTATAGGATATGAGGCTCAAGGATAAAAGTAAAGCCTCCTTATATTTCATTTATTTATTAATTTTATATACATGGTCAGTCTAGTGGACGGTTTTTTTGGATTGTATGACTACATACTTTCGCATTCTTTTATTATAGCATGATTCATATTTATTGATTTATGAGTACTATAATGTTTACTAGGGATTATTTTTGGTTATTTTCATTTTTTATTATACGTGTATATGAGAGTATAATCTCCCCATGAAAAAACCTTAGACCCTCATTGTTATTCGAAAACATCTAGCATATGGGGAGGCGCACTTAAGGTCACGTAGCATCACCGGTTCGAAGTCATGTGGTGGTATTGGGCTAGGGATGTTACAACACCTCACTAACAAGTTCCAATACCTTAAAGGGTCTGAAAAATATTGAAAAATGTTTGATACCTCTTCCAAATATGTATTGCCTACGTCATGGTGAACCCTTTAAGAACACATGATTGTCAACATTAGACTCCAATAGTCTCCTCCTCTAATCAAAATATGACTTATTAAAATCCTATGTAGTTTCATCCATTCCTAAATCATTTGAAACCTTTTCATTATACCCAAAACTAAATCCCTACCAACATGTATTGCATAAAACAATTTCAATAATAAATTATATTTCATATAAAAAAATTATTTATCTCTTTAATATACAATAATAAAATAAAAAACCTAGCCTTTCCCAACCAAGTCATCATGTCTGCACCCAGGATGAACTGGATTATCCCAAACATCAATCTTGATCCAATAACCAATGGTACACGACCCGAATTTCTCTACCATAGACCAAGGTGGGTCTATATTTATATACCCTCCCTCAAGCATTTTGTAGCGCCCCTCAATTCCCAGGTCCCAATGCACCTTAATGTTTAATAATTCTGTAATATTTACTGACCAATATTCATTTTTAATTTCAATTGATTATAAGTTTTCTAGATATTTGTTTACTAATTCATGAATCACTCAAGGGGACTTTTACGAGTTTTAATGTATTTCATGGTGCTTTAAAAGTGTTGTGTATATATTTTCTTAGCTTTTTTAATAATTCAATTTGATTTTTTTCACATGAGGGTGATTGGATGTTGTTATGTTTCTTTTTTACTTTAGTTTTTCTATATAATAACTTAACTCCATTCGTTTATAATTTTTATTGATTCTTGTTTGTTCAATTTGAATAATTTTTAAGGTTTGTACATTTTCTTTTTTTCTTCCCTAACCAATGGATAATTGTATGATGCATATGTTTGCTTGCCTATTGTCATGAGCTTCTCCTTAATAAGGATGTTTTTCCTTATTCTATCTTAATATAAATATTTGTGATATGTGGATTGTTTAATTTAATTTAAGATTTTATTCCCATTTTATATATTTAATTTTTCAGTTACTAGAGAATAAAGTGATGATTGTATTTGTTTTCTTACTGGTTTGATTATTGGATTTGGTAGTTTCCATGTATTATCTCTATCTAATAACATTCTACATATTTCTCATGAAAAAACACTATATTTGATGCTTTTTTATCTAATAATTCATATTAAATTATGCATGATTTGATTGTATACTAATGTAGAATCTTTTAATGCATGTATTTGTTTTCTAATTGGTATGATCATTTTTTCAATATATTATTTATTGATTTCCTAAATTTGGATAAATAACTCCTATTATTTATTATTTTCATGTAAAATTGAAAACAATTTCAAAAGTAAATGTGAATTCAAGTTATACATTTAATATTAAAAATCATTATTCCATGCGTAGCAGAGTCGTAATCAAAATAAGCAAGGATCTTCATAATTCATAATTTTATTTTAATGAATTAAAGGAGTTTTTTATATTCCACTTATGGTTTTCTTTAGTTGGTGGAGAAATGAAATGGAGATTATATTTTTTCCCATTATTGATTTGATTGCAATGATAATAAAATTTACTTTATATTCAAAAAAAATAGAGTATTATAAAATCTTATTTTCCACATCATGGTTTTAATAGTACATTTCCATATAGAACACAATGGCATGGTTAAAAAAACCACATCATTATTCAAAAGTATGATATTTGTGTACTTTTCCCAAAATTGATTTCATAGAAGCAAAATATTGTGGTCTTCAGGAAAGTTGTTGCCATATATGAATAACCACATCATGGTTAATAGAAAAAAACGTTGTGATTTTATGATTTATTAAGAAAAAACGTTTTTCTAAAATCCTCAAAAACCATCATTAGTGTGGGTCTTTTCTATATCAGGAGTAAGTTTTAGATCCTACCAAAAAAAATTGATGGATGAGATCTATGTTTAGATCCTTTAATTTACATGGTATATATGTGACCCTAACTATTTGGTGCATGTTATTTATATGAAAATTATTTCACACTTAGTTGGGAAACTATAATGGTTAGGATATCATAGGAATACAGTTGAAATAAATCCATATGGTGAATTTGGTCAAGGATTTTTTCACTCAACTGTCTGAGAGTCATATATGATATGATTAACATGTTTGTCTACCTAAATATCTAAGCAATGAGATGCCAAAGTGGGATCAAATCTTATGTGAGATGTGGATTTTGACCCACTAATAGATATGATTCATATTAAAATGGTTCATTATTTTAGTTAGAGAATATTTAAAAAAAACCTTTGTAAATACATGTAAAACATGATATTAATATTATAAAAGCTTTTGTTGTATATGAAAATGAAATCATCATCAAACTTTTCAATGAGATCAATCTTTGAAAAAGAGAGTCTTAATGGAAAAAAATTCCCAAACTAATACAAAAACTCAAGAATAGTTCTTAATCAAGAAGGGAAAATTTATGTGTTATAGAAACCCATTATTAATGGATGACCAGTAAAGATTTTCAATAGGAGGATGCGGATGATTATTTGAAACATAAGAAGGATTCTCTTGATTTATCTACTCTAATGATTGTATTCATGGAACCCAAGTTTTAAAATAAATATGAGAAAATGGATGTGTTTAAGATGGTCAATAACCTAAAAAAGTTTTATCAAGAACAAGGCATGAGATATGTGAGGTTTTATATACATTTTTTACATACAAAAGGACTTAAATAACTTTATTCACCACTCATGTAATCGATATTATTGGGTATATTAATGGATTAGATAGGATGAGATCTTCTTTAAGGCCAGATCTAGATATGAAATTCATTCCACAGTCATTGTTGTAAAGGTTCTGGCAATTTATTGTAAACTAAAATATGAATTATTTAAATAAAATGTTACCTAGTCTTCGTAATATGTTTAGGATAATTGAGAAATATATGGGAAATCTAGAATTTGGTGTTGTGATGATAGTATAGAAGATTTAATTTTAATTTAGGTGAAAAAATGCTACGAGAGACTCTAATAGTCAACCAAGGTCATTGAAACCTTAAGGAGGTACCAGGAAGGAAAGATAATGTTTCCATTTTGGTAAGTATAGATAGGGAATACATAATTTCTTAGAATACTTAAATGGGTATAATAAACTTGGTGGAAATTCTATGTTATGTATTAATGTTATATAAACCAATTATTCTATTTTTGAAGGGTATATGATATTATATGTAGATTAAAGAATTATTTTTAATATGCGCAAAGAGTTCAAAACTGATGTTGTGTTGATATAATTTAAAGTTTGCATAAATAAATAGGCAAGAGTTGTTTTTATTTAGAAAATAATGCAAAGGATTAATTCAAGATTGATGGATTTAGAAATTATAATTTTCAATGTGTATTTTCATCTCATTTTTCTATAATGTGATAAAATAATTTGTTTATAGAACAATGGTTATTTTTGAATGAAATTAAGTGTTGTTTTTATAGTCATAGTTTTTGATTTGAACCATTCTATAACATGGTTTTAAAATAAATGATAAAATGAGTTTTATCCATAATAAAAGGTGTTTTATCCAGGATAAAATTGTTTTTTCCATTTTCTTTGTTAAAAATGTAATGGAAAGAGATCCCACTATCCATTAGTGGAATATTTTAATAAATAAGGATTTTCTTTTATGGATATTTCCCTAAACATGTGAAATCCCACATGATATATGATTAATGTTAGTTTGTTTGATATTCCCATGAAGAAGATAAATGTTTTTTTCTTTACACATAAGAGTTTTGTATCTTAGAAATATATTTTGGGAAAATATTATTGAGCCTAGGTTTCATTTGTTTTCAATAAATCAATATGTGTTGGTGGATGAAATGGTGATGCTTTGAAAATTATTATAGACTCCCTTGATGATATTGGATTTCATGCTTGATAAATTATCCATGTTAAATTGTGTCGATTGATTGAATTAATCTTAAGTTCCAAGACATGTGTCAAGGAGGAAACATTGTTTACAATAGTGTTTAGAAAATTAAAGAATGTCATGAAAAAATAAATTATATATTTCATGAAGAATGGGTGAGGAATTATATTTGAGAATTTCTTGAAGATCAATTTTATACTTAGATAGTTCTTAGTATTATTTCTAATGATGGATTTACTAAAAATGTTGTGCCAACCATATAAGTATTTTCTTTATTGAAATTTAAGGGAAAGAGTTCCCAATATCCATTAGTGGAATATTTTAATAAATAAGGATTTTCTTTTATGGATATTTTCCTGAACATGTGAAATATAACATGAGATATGATTAATGTGAGTTTGTTTGATATTCCCATTAAGAAGATAAATGATTTTTTATTTACACATAATAGTTTTGTATCTTAAAAATATATTTTGGGAAAATATTGTAGATCCTAGGTTTCATTTATTGTCAATAAATTAATAATTTCATGTGACACTGTAAGTTTGCGAAGGAGATTCCATGTTATGCGAAGAATAATAGTTTGTGGACTGATTTGTGAAAATGGTATATAGACTACCATGTGAAGATAGAAGATGAGTTTGCATAAGAAAATTCCATGTGATTAATGCATGATGAATGTGTAGAGGAAGAATTATTTTAAGTATAAAGTATTGCAAACAACGCAGGTCAGTTTGTGGGTGCATATGTTGTGCCAATGAGGATGTTATTTGGAGAGTACGGTATATAGAGAATAATACCGTGCGATAATTCTATCTTTAAAATACATCTTGCGAAGGCCATTTCATTTGTGTAGAGAGGTGTCGTATTTTTGGGTGTCACATACAATTGAATGATTAAGCATATATTGCATGATAATCATGTGTAAGCTATTTTTAACAGCTTCTTTGTTTCCTATAAATACATAGTTAATGCTCAGATAAATGATAATTAATTAAGAATTTTGGGACAAGTCCTTTATTGAGAGAGAAATCTCTTATATTTCCCTAGTAGAGTTCTGTAAAGCATATTGTGCTTTTAGGGAAGGAGAAAATACCATGAAGAGAAGTGGTGTGCTAAATGTTATGTGGATTTAATTCTATACTAATTACACTTTTTGTAATTGTATAAAGAGAGTGTCACATACTTGAAAAAGAACCAACTTTCTATTTCAACCATCAGTACGTGAAGTTTCAAGAAAGTTGACGAACAGTACGTGATAAATCATATATGTTATGCTACATTCATATGATGTGCATTATAACAATTTTTTCATACTATTTGAGCACACTATTACAGGTCACACTTTTAACAGTGCTAAAAATTGGATTTAATAGCGCTATAAAATCATTGCTAAAAGCCTCTTTTTGTCAATAATTTTTTTAGTGCTGATAAAGGAACCATTTATCAGTGTTATAAAAGTGCTCATAAAGGTCGCCTTTATCAATGCTGATAAATGGGACAAAAAATAGAGTTCCTCACCCCCCCCACACACACTTTATCAGAATTTTCCCCCTCTTTGTCATTGTTTTTATCCCACTCACCCCCACCCCACCTATATCTTGATTTTCCACCCCCCCCCCCCCCCTCCATGCTCAGAATAAGCCTTTTTCTGCACTTTTCCAATGCCCGGTCTCCTATTCACCTCCCGTACGTGACCAGATTTGATATTTGCACCTCTTTTTTAAAAAGATACCTCACAACTACAAAATTGGGTTTTATCATCACTAAAAGTGGCATTTTTTAGTTCTAATAAAGTTTTGATAATCAATGCTCTATTAAAAGGGGTCCCTTTTATCAACGCTAAAAAAGCACTGATAAAAGTTTAAAAAAAATAAAAAAAAACTTCAAATTAGAGACCCCCACTTTTAATAGTGCATGATCACCCCTTTAACAGCATTAGGAAGCCCTACTCGCGCCCCCACCACCCCCTTTAATAGCACTAGGAACACCCACCCACCCTTTAACAACGTTATCCCCCCTGCACCTGCCTGCGCACCCCTGCCTCTGCTTGGATTTGAACTTGAGACCTCTCCCTTGCGCTCCTACACCATAACCACTCACCCATCTTGTTTTTTTCTCCATTTAATGATATATATATATATAGTTATAGTTATATTTGAACTCGGGACCTCTCTGGTAATCAGAATCACATGCCATCAAATTTCGTAGTCTCATAATAATTCCATATAATTAAAAAAAATACAGAATTTCCAAGTCTTTACATAGAATTACCTTTTCAATTTTCTGATCAAACAGATGTTTTATATTTTATTATTCTCTAATATCCTCCCTCTAATTTATCCATGGAGTGAAAGGGGTGGTTGGTTTACTCATGTTTCTCCTACATCTGATTTTTTACTTGATCTTTGTGGTTTGGTGGATAATATATTATATCTACACATGATGGTACATCTTCACTAGATTAGAAATATCTTGATTGGGACTATGTAATAACCATGTCATGGTTTCCTCTAAATCCTCTTTAATGTTTTCTCATATTATAGCAATTTTCATCTCCTTGTATTAGTCTTCAATGCTTTTACTTCCTTGGGTGAGGCATTGAAGCTTGTTGTGGAGATCTCTATGGTAGTGTGAGGGAGAAAACTACTTCTGTATGGAAAACTTCATGTCATCCCAAGTGTGTATGGGACATCCTCCATATATAAATCTATCCATTTTCATTTAATCCCACTAAATTAATGCATAATCATAAAATTTAAGGGAACCAAGTTTGAACTTTTTCTCGTAGAAATATGCATGGCATGAAAACACTTTCTTGATCCACATATCCCACTCCTATTATGCTTCTAGGTCACTTTTTCTTTGAAAATAGGGGACCCTCACCTTAATACCTCCAAGTATGTCATCATCATATGGTCTCCTTTAGCCTCCTCTAGGTTATTAAAACCACATTCTCCTTTGTAGGACATCCTTAAAATCATCACCAAATTATTTATCTCCTCCTACATGATGTGGGGGTGATGTGGTGTAGGAGAATGTTTCGGGTTACTATAGATCTTCCTCAAGATTGGTTTATTCTTTAGTTCATAAATCCTCTCATGTAGTACCTCCAACTTCTTATCAATAATTTTCTCAAAATGGCTCACCAAAGCTTGAATTTGGAGTTTCATAGTTTCCAATGTGGGAGATCTACTTCGGCTTATTTTATCACAAGCATGAGTGATCCTATTCCCATGATCGTTTACCATTATAATAACCCAAACACACACATACACATGAGGAAAACACACACACACACACACACAAGATATACACACTAACAATCACACAAAGTTACACACACACATACAAGGAACACACTCACACACACAAAAACACTCAAAGGTACACACATATAAGGATACACACTCACACACACTCAAGATTCACACACTCACACACACAAGGATACACACTCATGAACACAAAGTTTTTCACTCAAGAATATTTTTTTCTTATTTCTCTCCAATCTCAACACTCAATTCAAATCCCAATCTCTTATGAAATCTAATACCTTTTGTGGGGATCACATGCTTCCAATCCTTACTTGACCAATGTGTTGTAAGTAAATGGATTAACACACCCCATTTGAATTCAAAAGGGATATAATGTGGGTAGAGGATAGAAAAGAAGGGTTGAAATATGGGAAATTATGGGAAAAGGGTGAATGGGTATGATATGTGGAATCTTCCAATAGCTATAAAAGATAAAATAAATAATTAAAATAAAATCCAAATATAGAAAATATAGTGTATTATGGGGTGAAAATGAATGGTGATAACAATATAAATCACAAAGGGGTGAAAATTAGTCATCAATATATTTTTTTAGTATTTTACAAAATAATTATTCTTAATGATGTAATGCACAAGATTGAGGATCAAAAAAAAATTAAGATGAAATTAAAATAGAGTAAATAGAAATGGAAATACCTATTTATATATGTTGGTTCAAAATATAAATTTAAATATTACACAATATGGGCCAAATTTTGGAGGTTTTCAAGAAAAGGGTTTTTTGGGGGGTTAAATGAATTGATAAGTCTGAAGGACAAAAGTAATAATGGGAAAGGCTTAAATAAAAGAAGAAATTATTATCATGTCAACCAGAGCTCTAATACCACTTGATTTGAGATGCTCAGGGTGGCCCAATATTTACAGCATAGGGTGGCGGATGAGTGATTTGGTGGATGTGGTAAAAGAATGGTTTAGAGTTTGAAATATACAAGTAGTCGACAAATGCATTAAGGAGTGTGACCTCCTACTTAGATAACATGCCTAAGGGAGAGATTCGATGGCCAACCCAAACAATGATGCACTTGGGTTGATGCAAGAATTGGGGGCTAT
Organism: Viscum album; assembly: GCA_963277665.1. Classification (NCBI taxonomy): domain Eukaryota; kingdom Viridiplantae; phylum Streptophyta; class Magnoliopsida; order Santalales; family Viscaceae; genus Viscum; species Viscum album. Next base: position 1,495,065,076 of record OY728155.1, on the reverse strand, counting down.
TGTGATATTTGGACCACCAATCTAACTTGTAGATTGATGAGGCAATAATGTGCAAGAGCAGGGGAATAGAAAATAATACCACACATAATGGAGAGGAAATAAACACCTACAGTTTCACTAATGGAATCTTGAATTCCAATAAAATTCCATGGGGTGGCTATTTATAACCAAGGGGTGATACATGAGGTCAGGGGTCTAATACCCTAAATCCATAAATCCTAAACCTACCTTGTACCCTTAAAGTCAAAAAAATATCTAACAAAAACTTACTAAAATAGGATCACATGGTTTCCACAGCTAGATATTGACTTTGATTTTCTATCCCACTAGAATTGACTTGTTTATATCCAACCATGACATTATAAATTATTTAATATGAATGGGATTCTAAATTCATACAACTGTATGGGATAAGGTTAAAATATCATTTTTTGGATTGAATATGAAAGATGATATGATTATTTACCTCTTTCATCTATGTACCATGGGTTTGTGCCTTTAGTGTGGTGAGATGGGCTCTCATTATCTCTTGCAACCTCTTAATACTTTCAATCATCATTGGGCTATGCAACTCAAAGTTCTCCACTTGTGCACCCGAATTAAATTCCTTATCACATTTCTCTTTAGTGAGTTTCATTGGGTTTGGTATAATATTCTTGTGTGACTCAGATGACCTTGAGGAGGTTATTCAAGTGTTTAGAAGGACACTGAGGCACTCCCTAGGATACAGGGGTAGGTCCAAGATACTAGAACCCTAATGATGAGATGGTGAGTTTATGTGGTGGAATTTAATGTCCCTTCTCTTTCATGTGTGCTATGTGATGGTTCAGGGATAGGGTTATGCCCTAGGTTTATATGATGAATGGGATATGTTGGGTGTAAATTATTCCCCCAAGTATGTTTTTATATAAGATTATAGGTTGGTCTACTCTTCATCTTAGTTACATTTTATGAGATTCTGGGTGGGGTTGTTTTTTTCCTCAATTACATTATATGAAATTCCAAGTGGGTTCGCTCTTCTCCCCAATTACATTATACGAGACTCTAGGTGGGGATTCTCTCACCCTGATTGCATTAGCTGAGATTCTAGGTGGGGTTACTCTTCCCCTCGATTACATTATATGAGATTTTGGATGAGGCTTATCTTCCCCCTGATTACATTATCATAGATTCTGGGTGGGGTTTCTCTTCCCCCTAATTATGTTTTATGAGATTCCAGGTGGGGCCGCTCTTCCCCCTGATTTCATTATCTGAGATTTTGAGTGGGTTTATGCTTTCGACAAATAATATGATATGAGATTTTAGGTGGGGTCACTCTTCCCCATGATTATATGGTATGAGATTTTGGGTGATCCGCTCTTCCCCCTGATGTGATATGAGAACCGGGTGGGGTCGTTGCTCCCCCCACCGGGAATTTTATATATATGAGATGATCTAGGTGGTCCACCTTTCCCTGTGAGTGATTGTATATACTTATATATATATATAATATTATGAGGCAGGACACATACACCCTGATAATTATGTGATGTGCTCGGAGACATCTGACACTAGACGAAGCATGTATGGTTGAGTTCGAGTGTCACCTTAGAACCTGAGGACCGATGGTGGTTATTTTATTATACTTTCATTTTTACTTTATTTTATTATACTAAGAATATCACTTGCGCATACACTATTTTACTGGTTATGTTAAGTAAATAATTGGTGGTGGCCTACTGAGTTTTACTCACACCCTGCTCAAGAAACCATAACACTTTGGTACCTGATAAAACTTCATTGTTTACAGGTTCATGTAGGGAATAGGCCCATGTTACATAGTCAAGATAGATAGCTTGGATGGGGATAGGAGATGAGGCTTGAGGATAAAAGTAAATCCTCCTTATATTTCATTTCTTTTTTCATTTTATATACATGGTTAGTCTATTGGACAGTTAGTTTGGATTATATGACTACACACTTTAACATTCTTTTATTATATCATGATTTGTATTTGTTGATTTATAAGTACTCTAATGTTTACTATGGATGATGTTTGGTTATTTTCATTTTTTATTATACTTTTATATGAGATTATAATATTACCATGAAAAAATCATAGACCCTAACTGCTAGTCGAAAACCTCTAGTAAACGGGGAGGCACAGCTGAGGTCACATTGTATCACCAGTTCGAAGAAACACTATATTTGATGCTTTTTTATCTAATAATTCATGTTAAATTATGCATGATTTGATTGTATGATAATGTAGAATCTTTTAATGCATGTATTTTTTTCCTAATTGGTTTGATCATTTTTGTCAAGATATTATTTATTTATATCCTACAATTTAATAAATAACTCCTATTATTTATTATTTTCATGTAAAATTTAAATATTTTTCAAAACTAAATGTGAATTCAAGATATAAATTTAATAGTAAAGATAGTTATTCCATGCATAACAGAGTTGTAATCAAAATAAGTATGGATCTTCATAATTCATAATTATATTTTAATGAATTAAAGGAGTTTTTTATATTCCACTTACAGTTTTCTTTAATTGGTGGAGAAATGAAATGGAAATTATATTTTTTCTATTATTGATTTGATACAATGATGATGAAATTTACTTTATCTCCAAAAAAATAGAGTATTATAAAATCTTATTTTCCACATCATGGTTGTAATAGTATATTTCCACATAGAACACAATTAAATGGTTAAAAAACCACATCATTATTCAAAAGTATGATATTTGTGGACTTTTCCCAAAATTTATTTCATAAAATCAAAATATTGTGGTCTTTAGGAAAGTTGTTTCCATATATGAATAACCACATCATAGTGAATAAAAAAACATGTTGTGATTTTATGATTTATTAAGAAAAAATGTTTTTCTAAAATCCTCAAAACCCGTCATTAGTGTGGGCCCTTTCTAGATCCAGAGTAGGTTTTAGATCTTACCAAGATTTGTTTTGATGGATGAGATCTATGTTTAGATCCTTTAATTTACATAGTATACAGGTAACCCTAACTGTTTGGTGCATGTTCTTTATATGAAAATTATGTCACACTTAGTTGGGAAACTATAATGGTTAGGATACCATAGGAATAGATTTGAAATAAATCCATATGGTGAATTTGGTCAAGGATTTTTGCACTCAACTATCCAAGAGTCGTATATTATAAGATTAACATGTTTGTATACCTAAATATCTAAGCAATGAGACGCCAAAGTGGGCTCAAATATTATGTGAGATGTGGATTTTGACCCACTAATAAATATGATTCATATTATAATGGTTCATTATTTTAGTGGGATAATATTTAAAAAATACTTGGTAAATACATGTAAAGCATGATATTCATATTATAAAAGCTTTTGTTGTAGATGAAAATGAAATCATCATTAAACTTTTCAATGATATCAATCTTTGAAAAAGAGAGTCTTAATGGAAATAACTTCCCGAACTAGTACAAAAACTCAAGAATAGTTCTTAATCCAGAAGGAAAAATTTATGTGTTATAGAAACCCCTTCTTAAGTGGATGACCAATGAATCTTTTCAATAAGAGGATGTGGATGATTATTTGAAACATAAGAATGATTCTCTTGATGTATCTACTCTAATTCTTGTATTCATGGAACCTAAGTTGTAAAAGAAATACAAGAACATGATGTTTTTAAGATGGTCAATAACCTAAAAAAATTATCAAGAACGAGGCATGAGGTATGTGAGGTTTCAAATAAATTTTTTATATACAAAATGACTTAAATAACTTTATTCACCACTCATGTAATCGATATTATTAGGTATATTAATGTCTTAGAGAGGCTGAGATCTTCTTTAAGGCTTGATCTGGCTATGAAATTCATTCCACATTCATTGTTGTAAAGGTTCTGGAAATTTATTGTGGACTACAATATGAATGATTTCAATAAAATTTTACCTAGTCTTCATAATATATTGAGGATAATTGAGAAATGCATGGGAAATCCAGAATTTGGTGCAGTGATGATAGTATAGAAGGTTAAATTTTAAGTCAGGTGAAAAAATGCTACGAGAGACTCTAATAGTCAACCAAGGTCATTGAAACCTTAAAGAGGTACCAAGAAGGAAAGATAATGTTTCCATTTTGGTAAGTATAGATAGGGAAGACATAATTTCCTAGAATACTTAAAGGGGTATAAGAAACTTGGTGGAAAGTCAATGTTATGTATTAATGTTATAAAAATCAATTATTTTATTTTTGAAGGGTATATGATATTATATGTACATTAAACAATTATTTTGAATCTGCGCAAAGAGTTCAAAACTGATGAAGTGTTGATACAATTTGAAGTTTGCGTAAATAACTAGGAAATAGTTGTTGTTATGGATAAAATAATGCAAAGGATTAATTCAAGATCGATGGATTTAGAAATTATAATTTTTTATGTGTATTTTCATCTCATTTTTCTCTTATGTGATAAAAGAATTTTTTTATAAAATAATGGTTATTTTTGAATGAAATGAAGTGTTGTTTTTCTATTCATAGTTTTTGATTTGACCCATTCTATAACATGGTTTTAAAATAAATGATAAAATGAGTTTTATCCATGATAAAAGGTGTTTTATCCAGGATAAAATTTCTTTTTCCATTTTCTTTGTTAAAATGTAGGGGAAAGAACTCCCACTATCCATTAGTGGCATATTTTAATAAATAAGGATTTTCTTTTCTGGATATTTCCCTAAACATGTGAAATCACACATGAGATATGATTAATGTGAGTTTGTTTGATATTCCCATGAAGAAGATAAATGTTTTTTTCTTTACACATAAGAGTTTTGTATCATAGAAATATATTTTGGGAAAATATTGTTGAGCCTAGGTTGAATTTGTTTTCAATAAATCAATATGTTTTGGTGGATGAAATGGTGATGCTTGGAAAATTATTGTGGACTCACTTGATGATAGTGGATTTCATGCTTAATCAATTATCCATGTTAAATTGTGTCGATTGATTGAATTAATCTTAAGTTCCAAGACATGTGTCAAGGAGGAAACATTGTTTACAATAGTGTTTGGAAAATTAAAGAATGTCATGCAAAAAGAAATTATATATTGCATGAAGAATAGGTGAGGAATTATATTGGATAATTACTTAAAGATCAATTTTATACTTAGATAGTTCTCAGTATTATTTCCACTACTGGAATTTGTGCTATTTGCAACAGGCTATTTGCGATGAGATCCCGTTGCAAATAAGCTTTAGCGACAGGGTCCCGTCGCAAATAGCCCGTTGTAGAAAACGGCATTGAAAAAACTATTTTTTGTGACTAGTCCGTCACAAATAACTCTCTAATTATATACATTATATATAAATAAACTTATTGCGACGGAACCAAGGGACCTTCGCAAATACAATTTAAAAATATATTTTTAAACTATTTGCGGTAGGATCCCGTCGCAAAATATCCCGTTGCAAATAATAATCGAAATAAAAAAATATATATTTATTTAAATTATAATTAATCAAAAAATAATATTAATATTATTAAAATAATAAAAAATAAAAAATATTAAAATTCTCAATATTCTCAATATTCTCAAAAAAATATAAAAAATTCATAAAATATTATTTTTATTATTATTTGTAAAATAAACAAACATTAAAAAATATAATACTAAAAAAATATTTAATAAAATTATGATTAATGAAAAAATAATATTAATATTATTAAAATAATAAAATAAATATTAAAATTCTCAATATTCACAAAAAAATATAAAAAAAACTCATAAAATACTATTATTATTATTAGTAAAATAAACAAACATTAAAAATATAATAGTAATAATAAATAATAAAATATTAAAAAAAATTATGCAATATTCGCACCAATATAAAAGATAAAAACTGAAAATAGTTCATATTACAACAAATCTTGAATTCGAATGTTTTTTACATTAAAAAATCACTAAGGGGTCGTCTTTTGGAGGAGGTGGAGGAGCTGTAGGAGATGGTGGAGGAAACATCATCCCTAAACTACGAGTCAGGCGGCGCATGTACTCCATCTTCTCGGGATGTTGTTGTTGCTGCTACTGCTGCCATCAAGGAATCTCCTCCTTGTGTTGCTGCTGCTGCCACCGACACATCTCTTCATGTTGCTTCTGCAAACTCTCTATAAGCTCAGCCTGAGTTCGAAACAGCTCCTGATACTGTGAGGTAGAAGATGATGCCTCTCCACGAGCTCCTCTTGAGCTGGAAACTGACATCACAGTAGTACCATAATAAGTACCAGGAGTTAAATGAGATTCGATACCAACTACTCAGCCCTTCTCAAACCCACACTGAGTCGCCTGCATCCATGCCGCCTCATAGAAATGGTGGGCACTGGTCTGATCAGTCGTCTCATCCTGACTCTTAACCTGTGTCTAAAAGGTCATAGCCTCATATGACTCCTTCAATTCCAATTTGAAATTAAAATTGTGAAAATATTATATGCAGTTAATTGTAAAACTGAAAAAAATATTAACCACAATCTGACATTGACGATCACCTCGAATCTCTCCAGTGGCTAGATCACTGTACATCCTCTGATAAACGTCGTACTCCATAATATCAGGATGCTCGACTGCCTATAAAAATATAAAATAATTTGTTTATATTTAAAGTTATATAAAATATTTAAAAAAGATACTTACCAGATGCTCTCTATGCGTCCTGAATGTACGACTACCAGCTCGATGCGTCACCTCCTGTCTCCCCTGGTTCTGCCGACCCACCGAATACCTCCTCTGAAATCCACCACTCAACCAGTGTAAACATAATCCATCCCAAACATGAGATGAAATGTACTCTGGTCGGTGGTCTCTACAAGACTCATCAAAATCTGTCACTCCGGCTTTCTTAATGGTCATCCTTCTCAAATTGTGCAAAAACTGATGGAAACGGTCACGTATAGACGCCTCCCATGCCACGTGGATAGTGGAACGCATTCTATCATCGATTGGATACCATAAACCCTATAAATAATTTATAATATCAAGTTATTAATAAAATAAATTTCAAAATAAATATTATTTATTTACGTACCATCCAATGATTGAACATGTCGAGCTACAAATCAATGGGAATCTGTTCCCATTTGATCCATGGCTGAGAAAAATAATTGCACAAGATAGCACACTCCTGTCCAATAGCGACATGCGCAAAACTGTAAAAAAATAATAAGTAATCAAACAATTATTATATATATAAATAAATTAATGAAATCTAACTAAAATATATAGGTTACCATACCTCAGTGTGTATAGATCGAAGCCAAGATGTGGATGTCGCTCAGGAATAGGTTCAGAAATCATCAGTCATGCAAGACTTCACCCCCTCCGCGTACCCCCTGAACCGCTAGTAGGTTGAGGGTCAGATGATCCCAAATCCCCCTCATCCAAAGGCAGCTTAGCCTCCTGTAACTCACGAAATAGATCAGGTTCCATCTGAAACACAAAATGATTGTTGTTAGTAGATAGTTTAAAATAACTATTATATATAGATATATATTAATTATGATTATAACCAGTATTTAACAGTGTCAATTTTCACCTTCATCATCATATTCATATCTGACGATGTGAATGTCTTCATATTCCTCCTCGACATCATCAATATCCATATGAGTTTCAGTTTAATCATCTCTTATCATTTCAAATTCATTTGTAACATCATTAACATATTTTTTATTGTCGACCCTTAATTGTGGGGTGTCATCATCAATATTCACGTCTCTTTGTGAAAAAGATAGATTTTGAGTAGTCTCTTGAAAATTTTCAATTCCTTCCACTTCAGCAGAACCACATTTAGTTTGAGTAAACTGATTTTCCCAAGATTTCATTTTTATTATACTCCACCAATCACTCAGGTCTCTTGAAGTAGCACAGTACTTTGCGTAATAAATTTTATGTGCATGTTGAGCTAGTAAAAATGGTTCATTTACTGCAATAAGACTTTTATATTTAATATCGACGATTCCATGAGTCGGATGAACATGCAAGCCTCTCTTAGAATCCAACCACTGACATTTAAACATCTTTATGTAATTCTGTCCTAGATAACACAGCCCAATAATTTCATCCAGAATACCGTAAAAGTCAACTTCAGTTTCTCTATGATGTGATCCTCTCAAACAAACTCCAGTGTTCATTGTTTTTTTTATTCCCCATGTGCATTTTTATGAAATCAAAAACCATTCACCACATTTGCATTATAAGATTTAACCATTTTGGATGGTGGGTTACTCAATATACACAGTCGCTTATCAATTTTATCAGCATGTTGAGACACCTAAAAATTTGTAAAACAATTATCAATATAATAAATAGTAAACTGAATTGATATTAAACCATCAATAATTTATGTTACCAGTTTTTGAAACCATTGAGAGAAACAAAATTGTCTGCATTCTTCAAGAGTAGCTGTTGTAATTTGTGGAAGTTGTTTCTTGATATGATTATCATATAACCTACAAATAAAATAAGTTTACATATTGTAACATAAATTATAGAATAAGTGATAGAAGCACTCACAGTACAAATGATGTCATTTCTTCACAGTTTAGTAGAACAAATGTATGAGCTCTCTAATGTTCATCATTTGAAATCCATCGTTCTTGAACTCCACCGAAGCCAAGATTTGGCTGATTAAAAACTAATAATTGATTTTCCATTTCAACATTAAAATTTCCCTCGTTTCGTCCCATGCGGTTGTGTTTTTTGGGATATTCAGATTCAAAATAGTGAGAGCAGAAAAAAAAAAGCAATTTCCTCTTGCAAATAAGCTTCAACAATTGAGCCTTCAACTGATGCTTTGTTACGTACTTTTTTCTTCAATTTCTACATGCATCTCTTGAATGGGTACATTAATTCATCGAAACTGTACTGGACCTCCACATTTATCTTCATGTGGTAAATGTAATATCAGATTTTCCATTGATTCAAAGAAAGCTGGCGGAAAGATTTTTTCCAATTTACATATAATTACAGCAACATCTTCTTCCAGTTTGCTTAGCGCATCATAGTCTGTTGTCGCTACAAAAATATCTCGAAAAAAATATGATATGTCTATTATCTAATCACAAATCATAGAATTCAACAAACCTCTGAATCCAATCGGCATAATCCTTTCCATTATAACATGACAATCATGACTTTTTAATCCGATAATATAAACATTCTTAACACATCTACCCAAATTGGAGGAATAGTCATTGGGAAGTCTCAAATTTGCAATCCACTAACAAAATAATAAGAAAATCTCTTTGGAAAGTGTATAAGCTTCTTTTGGCTTCATTAACCTCTATGATCTGACATTTTCAAACAGTTTAAGTTCTGGTCACCTGCAAATTTGGGAAAGATCTAATCATACTTTTACAGTATCTTTGGTCTTACCTGGTGTTTCCAAAACTGTATGAAATAAATTATCAAAATAGTTCTTATCAATATGCATGACATCCAACATGTGGCGGACCAACAAATCAGACTAATATGGAAGATCCCAAAAAATGATCTATTTTATCCAATTATGTTCTTTTCCAAAGCCATGAATTTTTGGTTGGTTTACTGTTGGCCCAAATGTGATGGGAGGTAATGAAAATGAAACTAATTTTAACTCTGTACCTGAGATCATTTTTGGAGGTTCATCCCTTTCAATTGTTCCTTTTCTGAAATAAGATTTGTTCCTTCGAAAAGGATGATCGGTTGGAAGAAATATGTGATGACAGTCAAAATAGCAAGGTTTTTTTCCATTGACGGGCATAAAGGCTTTGTTGTCTTTCATACAGTAAGGACATGATTTCTAACTATGTGTACTCTGGCCAGATAACATGTCATATGCCAGAAAGTCACTAATCGTCCACATCAATGCAGCTTTTAATTTGAAATTTTGTTTCGTAGCAACATCATATGTACTAACACCATTACTTCACAATGCATTTAACTCATCAATCAACGGTTTCAAATAAACATCAATATTCTTTTTTGGATATCCTGTGATTAATAAAGTCAAAAAGATATAGGGCTCCTTCATCAACATCTATGGAGGTAAATTGTAAAGAGTTATAAAAATAGGCCAACATGAATACTGATTACCATAAGAACCAAACTGATAGAAACCTTTAGTATAAAGACCCAATCGCACATTTCAGGCTTCTAAAGCAAAAGATGGATGTAGACGGTCAAAATGTTTCTATGAATCACCATCAGATGGATGATTCAAGATTTTATCGGTTGAAATATTGGTTGTGTGCCATGACATCATTGACACTGTGTTCTGAGACATAAATAAACATTGCAGCATGGGTGTAAGGGGAAAATATCTCAACTATTTTATAGGAATCGGTCCAGACTTCCCTGGTTGAGCTTCTTTATAACTCAATTTTCCACATGTGGGACAACTATCTAATGACTCATTTTCACCAGAATATAAGATGTAATCATTTTCACATGCATGAATCTTCCGATAACTAAGGCCCAGATTACGAACCAACCTCTTTCTCTCACAGTAATTTGCAGGCAACACATTTCCTTCAGGTAACAGTGTTTTAACCGAAGAAAATATCTGATCAAAACAGTTTTTTGACATTGCATTATCTGATTTAATATCCATAAATTTTGCAACTACTTCTAATTTGATTATCTTGAAACTATGATATAATGCATCCTCAACAGACCTCAAAAACTCATAAAATTTGGATGGTGCCAACTCAGGAGTTAAATTGATATCATCTTGAGTTTCAGTTTGTTGAACAGATGGACCTGCGACATCATGTACTAAATTTTGAAACTGTGATGGATCTGGAATCAAGTTATTAGTATCTTTTCTAGAACTTTGTTCACCATGTTGGTACCAAAAAACATAATGTGGTCGAAAACCAAACCGCAAGAGACGTCCCCCAACCTTGTCAAATGTGTCAAACTTTCTCAGAGCACATTTTTTACAAGGACACTTAATTGTGCCTTCTGAAACATATTCTGGTTTTGATGATGCAAATGATAAGAAAGCTTCAACACCCTCAATATATACAGAATTTAAACCGGAACTATTTGGATTTCGGTGTTGATTTATCCAAGCGCGATCATCTAATAATGACTAATGTCGATTTCTTTGTTCCCTATTTTTCTACAAAATATAAAATCATCATTGTTTTTGAATAATTTGAAATTATAAAAACACTATATGAAAAAGATGATAAATAATTACAACTACTTCTTAATAATTACCATTAATTTTGGGCGACATAATTTCCAATGGATTGGGGATACTCTTTTGTCTGACAGCTCATTTACTTGCATCTTTATCACACTAAAATCACAATGAAGAATCTGCTCGGAGGTACGCATATTCGTTCTCATGCATACGAGAATGTATAAGCGCACCTCTGAGGAGATTCTTCATTGTGATTTAAGTGTGAGAAAGATCCAAGTAAATGAGGTGTCGGATAAAAGAGCCCCCTTTTCGTTAATGAATCATCTTCTTGCAACTATCACTGCCTAAAAACATTATAAAAAATGTGGTCCTACGAATACATATTCAAACTCATGCATATGAGATTGGATATGCATACGTAGAAGCATACTTAATGTTTTGAGTCGGTGAAAGTTGAAAGAAGAAGAGTCGTCGAGCAAAATGAGTGTCATTAATCCACTGGAAATTGTGCCAAGTTATTACAAGTTATTACAATTTATTTCAATTGATATTATTCCTAATTATTCCTACTTATTACTAATTGTTACTAATTGTTACTAATTTTTACTAATTTTTAATAATTATTACTAATTATTACTAATTATTCCTAATTATTCCTATTTATTCTTATTTATTCCTATTTATTCCTATTTATTCCTATTTATTCCTGATTATTCCTAATTATTCCCAACTATTCTTATTTATTCCTATTTATTGCTATTTATTTCTATTTATTGCTAATTATTCCTAATTATTCTTGATTATTGCTAATTATTGCTAATTATTCAAATTTATTCCTATTTATTCTTGTTTATTCCTATTTATTCATATTTATTGCTAATTATTGCTAATTATTACAAATTATTGCTAATTATTGTAATTATTGCTAATTATTTCTAATTATTACTAATTATTGCTAATTATTCCTAATTATTCCTAATTATTCTTAATTATTCTTAATTATTCCTATTTATTGCTAATTATTTCTATTTATTGCTAATTATTCCTATTTATTGCTATTTATTGCTAATTATTCCTATTTATTGCTAATTATTGCTAATTATTGCTAATTATTGCTAATTATTGTTATTTATTGCTAATTATTGCTATTTATTGCTAATTATTACTAATTATTACTATTTATTACTAATTATTACTATTTATTGCTAATTATTACTATTTATTGCTAATTATTACTATTTATTGCTAATTATTCATATTTATTACTAATTATTACTGTTGATTGTTAATTATTGTTATTTATTGCTAATTATTGTTATTTATTGTTAATTATTGCTATCTATTCCTATTTATTGCAAATTATTCCTATTTATTGCTAATTATTCCTATTTATTGCTATTTATTCCTATTTATTAATATTTATTCCTATTTATTCCTATTTATTCCTATTTATTTCTATTTATTTCTAATTATTGCTATTTATTTCTAATTATTGTTATTTATTTCAAATTATTGCTATTTATTCCTAATTATTGCTAATTATTCCTATTTATTTCTAATTATTCTTATTTATTGCTAATTATTTCTAATTAGTGCTAATTATTTCTAATTATTCCTATTTATTTCTAATTATTCCTGTTTATTTCTAATTATTCCTATTTATTTCTAATTATTGTGAATTTTTGCTAATTATTGCGAATTATTCCTATTTATTGTGAATTATTCCTATTTATTGCAAATTATTCATATTTATTGCGAATTATTCCTATTTATTCCCATTTATTAGAAATTATTCCCATTTATTAGAAATTATTCCCATTTATTAGGAATTATTCCCATTTATTAGGAATTATTCCCATTTATTTGGAATTATTGCTATTTATTACTAATTATTCCTATTTATTACTAATTATTGCTAATTATTACTAATTATTTCTATTTATTACTAATTATTGCTATTTATTCCAAATTATTCCTAATTATTCCAAATTATTGCTAATTATTTTAAATTATTGCTATTTATTCCTATTTATTGCTAATTATTCATATGTATTCCTAATGATTCCTATTTATTACTATTTATTCCTATTTATTCCTATTTATTCCTATTTATTGTTATTTATTGCTATTTATTGTTATTTATTGCTAATTATTCCTGATTATTGTTATTTATTGCTATTTATTACTATTTATTGCTATTTATTGCTATTTATTGCTATTTATTGCTATTTATTGCTATTTATTGCTATTTATTGCTATTTATTGTTATTTATTGCTAATTATTGCTAATTATTACTAATTATTGCTAATTATTGCTAATTATTGCTAATTATTGCTATTTATTGCTAATTATTGCTATTTATTGCTAATTTTTGCTATTTATTAATATTTATTACTATTTATTGCTAATTATTGCTATTTATTGCTAATTATTACTATTTATTGCTAATTGTTGTTATTTCTTGCTAATTGTCGCTCTTTATTCCTATTTGTGCCTATTTATGCCTATTTATTACTAATTATTACTAATTATTCCTATTATTACTAATTATACCTATTTATTACTAATTATTCCTATTTATTACTAATTATTCGTATTTATTGCTAATTATTTCTATTTATTACTAATTATTCTTATTTATTACTAATTATTCATATTTATTACTAATTATTCCTATTTATTGCTAATTATTTCTATTTATTACTAATTATTCCTATTTATTGCTAATTATTCATATTTATTGCTATTTATTCCTATTTATTGCTATTTATTCCTATTTATTACTATTTATTCCTAATTATTGCTATTTATTCCTAATTATTGCTATTTATTCCTATTTATTGCTATTTATTTCTATTTATTCCTATTTATTCCTATTTATTCCTATTTATTCCTAATTATTCATATTTATTGCTAATTATTGCTATTTATTACTAATTATTCTTATTTATTGCTAATTACTCCTATTTATTGCTAATTATTCCTATTTATTGTTATTTATTCCTATTTATCTAATTATTCCTATTTATTCCTAATTATTACTATTTACTACTAATTATTATTATTTATTACTATTTATTACTAATTATTAAAAATTAATACTAATGATTTCAATTTTTTATTACAAATAAATACTGATAACAAAAGAATTTAAATCTAATTTAATTACAACTAATCAAAAATAATTAAAATTAACATCAAAAAATGAAATAAATACTAAATTAAAGAAAATATAAATACCTTTAAACTTGATCTCCTATTGATGTAGATGGCTGCACAGCTTTTTTGTGAAAAAAAAAACTAACTCACCCAAATTTTCTCTCTGAAAATTGAGTTTAGAGAGATAGAGAGAGTAAGAAATGAGAGGTGGATTTGAAAAAACAGATGGGGGTATATATAGGTTAGATTATTTACGACAGGACTATTTGTGACGGGCTGCCCGTCGCAAAAAACTTCATCTGCATTAATTACGGTCGACGGTTAAAAGAGTATTTGTGATGGGTCTCGTCGCAAAAGGTACCTGCCGACACACTATTTGTGACGGGAGAACATCCCGTCGCAAAAACCTATATATTGTTGCCGAGTATTTGCGACGGGTCCCGTCTTAAATACTTGTGGACTGACGCATTATTTGCGACGGGAGAATACCTCCCATCGCAAATAACCTTCTCGCGGTTTGCCGTGCAAACTGCGCCAAACCTTTTGCGACTGGACCCCAAATCGCGTCGCAAATAACCAAGTATTTGCGACGGGTAGAATCCTCCGTCGCAAATAACCTCTCGGACGGACTATTTGCGACGAGATTAATTCCCGTCGCAAATAGCTCGTCACAAAAAGCTATTTTTCCCGTAGTGTTCTAATGGTGGATTTACTAAAAATGTTGTGCCAACCACAAAAGGATTTTGTTTGTTAAAATGTAAGGGAAAGATCTCCGACTATCCATTTGTGGAATATTTTAATAAATAAGGATTTTTGTTTATGGATGTTTCCCGGAACATGTGAAATCCCACATGAGATATGATTAATGTGAGTTTGTTTGATATTCCCATGAAGAAGATAAATGTTTTCTTTACACATAAAAGTTTTGTATCTTAGAAATATATTTTTAGAAAATATTGTTGAGCCTAGGTTGCATTTGTTGTCAATAAATCAATAATTCCATGTGACACTATATATAAGGCCCCGACCTTAAACATTGCATAATCTTGAATTGAGTTAATAATTCACATTGAGAATCTTTTCAAGTTTAGAGCTTTAGATAATTAATTCACAACTTATACATATCAACTTGAATATTACAAGTAGACACTTCTACTCAGTTCCCATCTTTTTTATAAAATAAAAACTCTTAAAAGAAAACAAGAATTCTTTTGTTGATATAAATCTTCTTGAATTCTTCCTTTCTCTTACCCTACCTTATATCCTGTGAAAAACATTTCAAAAACTTAGGATGAGCATAAAAAACTCAGTAAGGGTTATAAAACAAGGAAAAAAAATTAGTCCATCAATACATACAAGTCAATGAAATCATACTTTTCAATCTTTAACATACCTTACAAGATCATAAGATTCATGAATAACAAATGGAAATCATAAATCATAAAGGTAACTTGTGGCATCCATATCATACTCATGTTGTAGCTTTCACAATTATGTATGGAGTTACATTTGGAATACCCATCACAGTATATTCCCTAAATTTCTTAGGAGAAACATTAACGTTTACCTCTGTCACGTTACTCAATGCATTAGAGGGCTATCTCAGGGTCACTTGCCCTAGGTTTATCACGGAACCACCCGTATTCGTAAACAATGCCCAAGAACAATAACATATTCATAACACATAAAACAAACATAAAGGAAAGATAACATTTCCACATTTCAATCACAATATATCATTTCAAGATATTGAAATAATTAATCCATTCTCAAAACCATTTTCAATACCAAAATAATTAAAAATATTATATGGTATTTATTTTCCTTTTAAAAATACTACGGCTTGTGAAGGAAACCAAATATCAAATAGTGCTCGCAGCGGCGGAAAGGTCATTGTCACCACGTATGTTAAAAAGAAAAATTCCTTTTTGTCGTTTAGTAAAATGCTACATAGAAAAAGATTCCCTTTGAATGAAATGAAATGTCAAAGGAGTTTATACGCTGTACAAAATAAAGTCGTGTAGAAATCAAAATATGTCTCAGTGAAAGGAGATTGAGACGAAGTCCCTTACCTCATGTCTGACTTGACTCGTTCGTTCTTTAATCCCCTGAATAATAAACTAAAGTTAATTTTGTCAGGTCCACAAGGCTGAATACCCTGAAAGGGGGGGTGAATCAGGGTATGACAATTTAAAAATAAACGCCCGCTCTGATCTTGTTTTGCTGTTAAGCAAAACACTCTTCTCTCTCTTTCCTGTTGCACAAAGTAAACAGAAAGTAAAGCATGCACAGGACACATCAATTTTACTTGGTTCACCGCAAAGGGCTACGTCTAAGGAGCATACGCCGACAAGTTGTCGGTCGTACCAATTCCACTAAACTTCACTAGCTGTGGATTACAATGGTTCGGGCTAGATCACTTCTATGCCTAGGCTCACGGCCCTTACAATGTTTAGGGTCAGCTCACTGCTTTCCCAAGGGTCACTCCCTGTTTCTCTCTCTCTGGCTCACTGCCGGTGGAGAGGATCACCTACTTTCTCTTCCTAAACTCACTGCTCCAGAAGGGAATCAACTCACAGTTTATAGACCTGTAGGTATCTTCATTTCCATTAAAGAATGCATCTTTCTCTTTATATAGATGCTCTGTTGAAGTTCAACTTTCACCCGTAGATGAATACCCCTTTGCCACTTTCCACTGGGCAACTACCTTTGGAAACTACCTTCGCAAAGCACCCTACTTCGCGAAGCTCCCAATTTTGCGAAGCTCAAACAAGCCTTCGCGAAGCTCCTGCCTTTTCGCGAAGCTCTCTCGCGAAGCTCTCTCGTGAAGAACTCCCGAGAAGCTCAACTCATTGCAAAGCAACTTCTCTCGCGAAGCTCACTGAGCCAGCGCGGAGCACACAACTTTTGTGGAGCTACAATAGCCGTCGCGAAGCTCCTCTTTCGTGAAGCACACTGGCTCTGCAAACTACCTTCGCAAATCGAGAGCGAATGATCTTCTCTGAAAGTTCTCTATGCTTCGCTCGAAGAGGTCGGCCTCTATTTATAGGCGATTCCACCGACCCTCATCTCTTCTGCGCGAAGTCAACGCCACGTCATCTCAAATCGCGAAGCTCCAAAGATTCCGCCAGAATTCTGTCCAAATTGTGAAGCACCACGACACTTTTCCGTTCGCGAAGCTTGACGTAGTCGCGAAGAATCACCGTCAACATACCTTCGTGACTTCGCTGCGAAGCTCCCTCGCGAAGCCCAACATTCCTCCGCGCCTTCTCCGCGAAGCTCCCTCGCAAATCCCTTCACCGCCGCGATGCGCTTCAGCCTCTACCGTTCGCGAAGCTTGACGTAATCGCGAAGCATCACCGCCTCCATTCTTCTGGTCTTCGCGATTTCCAAACCATGCATCCTATCTTCGCAAAATTCATGCCTTTTCCATATGAAATTATGCTCTTCATGGAAATCCACTTTTCGCGATGCTCACCAAACTCCAAATTTTGGACCCCAAAAATTTGGCAAACACTAGGAAATGGCGCCACCTTGTACTGCTCTTTTGTACCGCCTCCAGATCATCCTTTCCTTTGTCACAGTTCTTTGTCAACATGGAATGTCAACAACTTCTCGGGAACTCGACAATTCTCCATAGAAACCTGCTTTGTCAACAAACACAATCAACCCAAAAATACTACAATGTTACCTTGAGGGATTTTTTCCCAACAAATTTCTACTTGCTTAAGAATCATTTTCAAGTTTATAATCCCTTTTATATTTCTTATTACCATCATTTAAGTTAATTACAGTTGTTTTGTTGATATTTGGTACTTGAGTTAAAAATGAACTTATTATAATTACAAGTTTCCCATGTGGTCAAAAATCCATTATATCTAGAATGATATTCATGATTTAGATATCATATATGTCATATATATCCAGTATATATATGTATTTATAATAGTACATAACATTTGGAGATAAGAAATGAAATGCACCGTTCATGGAGACGGTAAGTCGTATATACGCATGAACACTACTTTCATTTCTATTTCGTATTTCATGGAATGAAAACTTAATGATAAATAGGTATATTATAATTCCAGTATAATATCATATATAATTTCATTAACTTCATCCTTTATACATTCCATGAGTGGCATGAACGAGTCATATCACTTTGAGGGGGCGGTAGTCTGCACTTCCCCAAATGAGATTATCGTATTTATCCATTATGGAAACCATAAAGGTATTATATAAATGAAAAATACAGAAACATAGAGAAAATATAAATATCATATATATCAAATATAAATATAGTTCCATCATAATGGCCACCATGAGAGGCGGTAGGAGATAATTGAACAATCATCGTTTTGTGAGGCAGTAGTTCATTGTCCACTGAAACAGTATATTCGTATCCATTAGATGGGTGTGTGTGTAAGTGTAGTTTGAATCCTTCTCATAACAACATCATAGTATATTTAAGATACTTTTGTTATTATAAAATAATGTAATAAATAGAGTTTAGGGGGTTGGAGAAGGAAAATAAAAGAAAAGAACTTGAGAGAAGACGTTACCTTTAAATCGGGTAACTCCCTTTGGTTTGAAACACTATATTTGATGCTTTTTTATCTAATAATTCATGTTAAATTATGCATGATTTGATTGTATTCTAATGTAGAATATTTTAATGCATGTATTTTTTTCCTAATTGGTTTGATCATTTTTGTTAAGATATTATTTTTTTATATCCTACAATTGAATAAATAACCCCTATTATTTATTATTTTCATGTAAAATTTAAATATTTTTCAAAACTAAATGTGAATTCAAGATATACATTTAATATTAAAGATCGTTATTCCATTCATAATAGAGTTGTAATCAAAATAAGTATGGATCTTCATAATTCATAATTTTATTTTAATGAATTAAAGGAGTTTTTTATATTCCACTTATGGTTTTCTTTAGTTGGTGGAGAAATGAAATGGAGATTATATTTTTTCTATTATTGATTTGATACAATGATGATGAAATTTACTTTATCTCCAAAAAAAGAGTATTATAAAATATTATTTTCCATATCATGGTTGTAATAGTACATTTCCATATAGAACATAATGAAATGGTTAAAAAACCACATCATTATTCAAAAGTATGACATTTGTGGAATTTTCCCAAAATTTATTTCATAGAATAAAAATATTGTGGTCTTTGGGAAAGTTTTTTCCATATATGAATAACCACATCATAGTGAATAAAAAAACATGTTGTGATTTTATGATTTATTAAGAATTTTTTTTTTCTAAAATCCTCAAAAACCATCATTAGTGTGGGCCCTTTCTAGATCCATAGTAGGTTTTAGATCTTACCAAGATTTGTTTTGATGGATGAGATCTATGTTTAGATCCTTTAATTTACACGGTATACAGGTGACCCTAACTGTTTGGTGCATGTTATTTATATGAAAATTATTTCACACTTAGTTGGGAAACTATAATGGTTCGGATACCATAGGAATAGAGTTGAAATAAATCCATATGGTGAATTTGGTCAAGGAGTTTTTCACTCAACTATATAAGAGTCATATATTATAAGATTAACATGTTTGTATACCTAAATATCTAATCAATGAGATGCCAAAGTGGGCTCAAATCTTATGTGAGATGTGGATTTTGACCCACTAATAGATATGATTCATATTATAATGGTTCATTATTTTAGTGTGATAATATTTAAAAAATACTTGGTAAATACATGTAAAACATGATATTCATATTATAAAATCTTTTGTTGTAGATGAAAATGAAATCACCATCAAACTTGTCAATGAGATCAATCTTTGAAAAAGAGAGTCTTAATGGAAATAACTTCCTGAACTAGTACAAAAACTCAATAATAGTTCCTAATCAAGAAGGAAAAATTTATGTGTTATAGAAACCCCTTCTTAAGTGGATGACGAATGAAGCTTTTCAATAAGAGGATGTGGATGATTATTTGAAACATAATAATGATTCTCTTGATGTATCTACGCTAATGCTTTTATTCATGGGACCTAAGTTGTAAAAGAAATACAAGAACATGGATGTGTTTAAGATGGTCAATAACCTAAAAAAGTTTTATCAAGAACAAGGCATGAGGTATGTGAGGTTTCAAATAAATTGTTTATATACAAAATGAATTAAATGACTTTATTCTCCACTCATGTAATCGATATTATTAGGTATATTAATTTCTTAGAGAGGCTAAGATCTTCTTTAAGGCTTGATCTGGCTATGAAATTCATTCCACATTCATTGTTGTAAAGGTTCTGGCAATTTATTATGGACTACAACATGAATGATTTCTATAAAATTTTACCTAGTCTCCGTAATATATTGAGGATAATTGAGAAATTCATGGGAAATCCAGAATTTGGTGTAGTGATGATAGTATAGAAGTTAAATTTTAAGTTAGGTGAAAAGATGTTATGAGAGACTCTAATAGTCAACCAAGGTCATTGAAACCTTAAGTAGGTACCAAGATGGAAAGATAATGTTTCCATTTTGGTAAGTATAGATAGGTAAGACATAATTTCCTAGAATACTTAAAGTGGTATAAGAAACTTGATGGAAAGTCAATGTTATGTATTAATGTTATAGAAATAAATTATTCTATTTTTGAAGGGTATATGATATTATATGTACATTAAACAATTATTTTGAATCTGTGCAAAGAGTTCAAAACTGAGGAAGTGTTGATAAAATTTGAAGTTTGCGTAAATATGTAGGCAAGAGTTGTTGTTATGGAGAAAATAATGAAAAGTATTACTTCAAGATCGATGGATTTAGAAATTATAATTTTCGATGTGTATTTTCACCTCATTTTTCTCTTATGTGATAAAAGAATTTGTTTATAGAATAATGGTTATTTTTTAATGAAATGAAGTGTTGTTTTTTTATTCATAGTTTTTGATTTGACCCATTCTATAACATGGTTTTAAAATAAATGATAAAATGAGTTTTATCCACGATAAAAGGTGTTTTATCTAGGATAAAATTGCCTTTTCCATTTTCTTTGTTAAAATGTAAGGGAAAGAGCTCCCACTATCCATTAGTGGCATATTTTAATAAATAAGGATTTTCTTTTCTGGATATTTCCCTAAACATGTGAAATCCCACATGAGATATGATTAATGTGAGTTTGTTTGATATTCCCATGAATAAGATAAATGTTTTTTTTACACATAAGAGTTTTGTATCTTAGAAATATATTATGGGAAAATATTGTTGATCCTAGGTTGAATTTGTTTTCAATAAATCAATATGTTTTGGTGGATGAAATGGTGATGCTTGGAAAATTGTTGTGGACTCACTTGATGATATTGGATTTCATGCTTGAGCAATTCTCCATGTTAAATTGTGTCGATTGATTGAATTAATCTTAAGTTCCAAGACATGTGTCAAGGAGGACACATTGTTTACAATAGTGTTTGGAAAATTAAAGAATGTCATGCAAAAAGAAATTATATATTGCATGAAGAATAGGTTAGGAATTATATTTGAGAATTACTTAAAGATCAATTTTATACTTAGATAGTTCTTAGTATTATTTCCACTACTAGAATTTGTGTTATTTGCAACAGGCTATTTGCGACGAGATCCCGTTGCAAATAAGCTTTAGCGATGGGGTCCCGTCAAAAATAGCTCGTTGCAGAAAACGACATCGCAAAAAATGTTTTTTGCGATGAACTCGTCACAAATAAATCTCTGATTATATGCATTATATATAAATAAACTTATTGCGACGGTACCAAGGGCTCGTCGCAAATACAATTTAAAAATATATTTTTAAACTATTTGCGACGGGATCCCATCGCAAAATATCTCGTCGCAAATAATAACCAAAATAAAAATATATTTATTTATTTAAATTATAATTAATCAAAAAATAATATTAATATTATTAAAATAAAAAAAAATATTAAATATTAAAATTCTCAATATTCTCAAAAATATATATATAATTAATAAAATATTATTATTATTATTATTTGTAAAATAAACAAACATTAAAAAATATAATACTAAAAAAAATATTTAATAAAATTATGATTAATGAAAAAATAATATTAATATTATTAAAAAATAAAAAAAATATTAAAATTCTAAATATTCACAAAAATATATAAAAAAACTCATAAAATATTATTATTATTATTAGTAAAATAAACAAACATTAAAAAATATAATAGTAATAATAAATAATAAAATATTAAAAAAATTATGCAATATTCGCACCAATATAAAAGACAGAAACTGAAAATAGTTCATATTACAACAAATCTTGAATTCAAATGTTTTTAACATAAAAAAATCACTGAGGGGTCATCTTCTGGAGGAGGTGGAGGAGCTGTGAGTGATGGTGGAGGAAACTTCATCCCTAAACTACGAGTTAGGCAGCGCATGTACTCCATCTACCCGTGATGTTGTTGCTGCTACTACTGCTGCCATCGAGGCATCTCCTCCTTGTGATGTTGTTGTTGCCACTGACACATCTATTCATGTTGCTTCTGCAAACTCTCTATAAGCTCAGCCTGAGTTCGCAACTGCTCCTGATACTGTGAGGCAGAAGATGATGCCTCTCCACGAGCTCCTCTCAAGCTAGACACTGACATCGCAGTAGTACCATAATAAGTACCAGGAGTAAAATGAGAGTCGATACCAACTACTCGGCCATTCTCAAATCCATACTGAGTCGCCTCTATCCATGTTGCCTCATCGAAATGGTGGGCACTGGTATGATCATTCGTCTCGTCCTGACTCTCAACCTTTGTCTAAAAGGTTGCAGCCTCATATGAATCCTTCAATTCCAATTTGAAATTAAAATTGTGAAAATATTATATGCAGTTAATTGTCAAATGGAAAAAAAATAATATTAACCACAATCTGACATTGACGATCACCTCGAATCTTTCTAGTGGCTGGATCAATGTACATCCTCTGATAAACGTCGTACTCTATAATATTGGGATGCTCGACTGCCTATAAAAATATAAAATAAATTGTTTATATTTAAGGTTATATAAAATATTTAAAAAATATACTTACCAGATACTCTCTATGCGTACTAAATGTACGACTACCAGCTCGATGCGTCACCTCCTGTCTCCCCTGGTTCTGTCAAACCACCGAAGACCTCCTCTGAAATCCACCGCTCAACAAGTGTAAACATAATCCATCCCAAACGTGAGATGAAATGTACTCTGGTTGGTGGGCTCTACAAGACTCATCAAAATCTATCACTCCTGCTTTCTTAATAGTCGTTCTTCTCAAATTGTGCAAAAATTGACGGAAACAGTCACGCATAGACGCCTCCCATGCCACGTGGATATGTCACACATGCTATCATCGATGGGATACCATAACCCTATAAATAATTTATAATATCAAGTTATTAATAAAATAAATTTCAAAATAAATATTATTTATTTACGTACCAGCCAATGATTGAACATGTCGAGCTACACATCAATGGGAATCTGTTTTCATGTGATCCATGGCTGAGAAAAATAATTGCGCAAGATAGCGCTCCCCTATCCAATAGCGACATGTGCAAAATTGTGAAAAAATAATAAATAATCAAATAATTAGTATATATAAAAAATAAATTAATGAAATCTAACTAAAATATATAGGTTACCATACCTCTATGTGTGTAGATCAAAGACAAGATGTGGACATCGCTTGGGGATAGGGTCGGAAATCATCAGTCATGCAAGACTGCACCCCCTCCGCATACCCCCTAAACTGCCAGTAGGCTGAGGGTCAGATGATCCCAAATCCCCCTCATCCAAAGGTAGCTCAGCCTCCTGTAACTCCCGAAATAGATCAGAGTCCATCTGAAACACAAAATGATTATTGTTAGTAGATAGTTAAAAATAACTATTATATATAGATATATATTAGTTATGATTATAACCAGTATTTAACAGTGTCAATTTTCACATTCATCATCATCTTCATATCTGACGATGTCAATGTCTTCATATTCCTCCTCGACATCATCAATATCCATATGAGTTTCAGTTTCATCATCTCTTCTCATTTCAAATTTATTTGTAACATCATTAACATCTTTTTCATCATCGATATTCACGTCTCTTGTGAAAAAGATAGATTTTGAGTAGTCTCTTGAAAAATTTCAATTCTTTCCACTTCAGCAGAACCACATTTAGTTTGAGTAAACTGATTTCCCGAGATTTCATTTTTATTATACTCCACCAATCACTCAGGTCTCTTGAAGTAGTACAGTACTTTGCGTAATAAATTTTATGTGCCTGTTGAGCTAGTAAAAATGGTTCATTTACTGCAATAAGACTTTTATATTTAATATCGACGATTCCATGAGTCAGATGAACATGAAATCCTCTCTCAGAATCCAACCACCGACATTTAAACATCATTATGTAATTCTTTCCTAGATAACACAGCCCAATAATTTCATCCAGAATGCCGTAAAAGTCAATTTCAGTTTCTCTATGATGTGATCCTCTCAAAAAAAACTCCACTGTTAATTGTTTTTTTATTCCCCATATGCACGTTTATGAAATCAAAAACCATTCACCACATATTAATTATAAGATTTAACCATTTTGGATGGTGGGTTACTCAATAT
Organism: Viscum album; assembly: GCA_963277665.1. NCBI lineage: Eukaryota > Viridiplantae > Streptophyta > Magnoliopsida > Santalales > Viscaceae > Viscum > Viscum album. The sequence goes on along the minus strand of OY728155.1, from coordinate 1,495,040,108 downwards.
ACACAGTCGCTTATCAATTTTATCAGCATGTTGAGACGCCTAAAAATTTTTAAAATAATTATCAATATAATAAATAGTAAACTGAATTGATATTAAACCATCAATAATTTATGTTACCAGTTTTTGAAACCATTGAGAGAGAAAAAATTGTCTGTGTTCTTCAAGAGTAGCTGCTGTAATTTGTGGAAGTTATTTCTTGATATGATTATCATATAACCTAAAAATAAAATAAGTTTACATACTATAACATAAATTATAGAATAAGTAATAGAATTACTCATAGTACAAATGATGTCATTTCTTCACAGTTGAGTAGAACATATGTATGAGCTCTGTAATGTTCATCGTTTGAAAGTCATCGTTCTTGAACTCCACCAAAACCAAGATTTGGATGATTAAAAACTGATAATTTATTTTTCATTTCATCATTAAAATTTCCATCATTCTGTCCCATGTGGTTGTGTTTTGAGGTATATTCAGATTCAAAATAGTGAGAGCTTAAAAAAATCAATTTCCTCTTGCAAATAAGCTTTAGCAATCGAGCCTTCAACTGATGCTTTGTTGCGTACTTGTTTCTCCAATTTCTGCATGCATCTCTTGAATGGGTACATCCATCGAAACTGTATTGGACCTCCACATTTAGCTTCATGTGGAAAATGTAATATCAGATGTTCCATTGAGTCAAAGAAAGCTGGTGGAAAGATTTTTTCCAATTTACATATAATTACAGCAACATCTTCTTCCAGTTTTCTTAGTGCATCGTAGTCTATTGTCGCTGCAAAAATGTCTCGAAAAAAATATGATATGTCTATTATCGAATCACAAATCATAGAATTCAACAAAACTATGAATCCAATTGGCATAATCCTTTCCATTATAACATGACAATCATGAATTTTTAATTCGGTAATATGACCATTCTTAACACATCTACCCAAATTGGAAGCATAGACATCAGGAAGTCTCAAATATACAATCCACTAAAAAAATAATAAGCAACACTCTTTGGAAAGTGTATAAGCTACTTTTGGCTTCATTAACCTCTGTGATCTGACATTTTCAAACAGTTTAAGTTCTGGTCACCTGCAAATTTGGGCAAGATCTAATCATACTTTTACAGTATCTTTCGTCTTACCTGGTGTATCCAAAACTGTATGAAATAAATTATCAAAATAGTTCTTCTCAATATGCATGACATCTAACATGTGGCAGACCAAAAAATCATACTAATATGGAAGATCATAAAAAATGCTCTGTTTTATCCAATTATGTTCTTTTCCAAAGCCATGAATTTTCTGTTGGTTTACTGTTGGTCCAAATGTGATGGGAGGTAATGAAAATGAAACTGATTTTAACTCTGTACCTGAGATCATTTTTGGAGGTTTATCCCTTTCAATTGTTCCTTTTCTAAAATGAGATTTGTTCCTTCGAAAAGGATGATCGGTTGGAAGAAATATGTGATGACAGTCAAAATAGCAATGTTTTTTTTCCATTGACGAGCATAAAGGCTTTATTGTCTTTCATATAGTAAGGACATGATTTCGGACCATGTGTACTCCAGCTAGATAACATGTCATATGCCGAAAAGTCACTAATCATCCACATCAATGTAGCTTTTAATATGAAATTTTGTTTCGTAGCAACATCATATGTACTAACACCATTACTCCACAATGCATTTAACTCATCAATCAATGGTTTCAAATAAACATCAATATTCTTTTTCGTATGTCCTGGGATTAATAAAGTCAAAAAGATATAGGGCTCCTTCATCAACATCTATGGAGGTAAATTGTACAGAGTTATAAAAATAGGCCAACATGAATACTGACTACCATAAGAACCAAACTGACAGAAACCGCTAGTAGAAAGACCCAATCGCACGTTTCGGGATTCTAAAGCAAAAGAAGGATGTAGACTATAAAAATGTTTCTATGAATCACCATCAGATAGATGATTCAGTCTTTTATTGGTTGAAATATTGGTTTTGTGTCATGACATCATTGACGTTGTGTTCTGATACATAAATAAACATTACAGCCTGGGTGTAAGGGGAAAATATCTCAACTATTTTACAGGAATCAATCCAGACTTCCCTGGTTGAGCTTATTTATAACTCGATTGTCCACATGTGGGATAACTATCCAATGACTCATTTTTACCAGAATATAAGATGTAGTCATTTTCACATGCATGAATCTTTCGATAACTAAGGCCAAGATTATGAACCAACCTCTTTCTCTCATAGTAATTTGTAGGCAACACATTTCCTTCAGGTAAGAGTGTTTTAACCAAAGAAAATATCTGATCAAAATAGTTTTTTGACATTGCATTATCTGATTTAATAGCAATAAATTTTTTAACTTCTTCTAATTTTCTTATCTTACAACTAGGATATAATGCATCCACAACTGACCTCAACAACTCATAAAATTTGGATGGTGCCAACTCAGGAGTTAAATCGATATCATCTTGAGTTTCAGTTTGTTGAACAGATGGACCTGCGACATCATGTACTAAATTTTGAAACTGTGATGAATCCAGAATCAAGTTATTAGTATCTTCTCTAGAACTGTGTTCACCGTGTTGGTACCAAAAAACATAATCTAGTTGAAAACCAAACCGCAAGAGATGTCCCCCAACCTTGTCAAATGTGTCAAACGTTCTCAGAGCACATTTTTTACAAGGACACTTAATTATGCCTTCTGAAACATATTCTGGTTTTGATGATTCAAATGATAAGAAAGCTTCAACACCCTCAATATATAAAGGATTTAAACCAGAACTGTTTGGATTTCTGTGTTGATTTATCCAAGCGTGATCATCTAATAATGACTGATTTCGATTTCCGTGTTCCCTATTTTTCTACAAAATATAAAATCATCACTGTTTTTGAATAATTTGAAATTATAAAAACACTATCTGAAAAAAAAAAAAGATAAATAATTACACTACTTCTTAATAATTACCATTAATTTTGGGTGACACAATTTCTAGTGGATTGACGGCTACTCTTTTGTCCAACAGCTCATTTAATTGCATCTTTATCACACTAAAATCACAATAAAGAATCTGCTCGGAGGTACGCATATTCGTTCTCATGAATACGAGAATGTATAAGCGCACCTCTGAGGAGATTCTTCATTGTGATTTAAGTGTGAGAAAGATCCAAGTAAATGAGGTGTCGGACAAAAGAGCCCCCTTTTCATTAATGAATCATCTTCTTGCAACTATCACTGCCTAAAAACATTATAAAAAATGTGGTCCTATGAATGCATATTCAAACTCATGCATATGAGATTGGATATGCATACGTAGAAGCATACTTAATGTTTTGAGTCGGTGAAAGTTGAAAGAAGAAGAGTCGTCGAGCAAAATGAGTGTCATTAATCCACTGGAAATTGTGCCAAGTTATTACAAGTTATTACAATTTATTCCAATTGATATTATTCCTAATTATTCCTACTTATTACAAATTATTACTAATTATTACTAATTTTTAATAATTATTACTAATTAATACTAATTATTCCTAATTATTCCTATTTATTATTATTTATTCCTATTTATTCCTATTTATTCCTATTTATTCCTAATTATTCCCAACTATTGTTATTTATTCCTATTTATTGCTATTTATTTCTATTTATTGCTAATTATTCCTAATTATTCCTGATTATTGCTAATTATTGCTAATTATTCATATTTATTCCTATTTATTCCTTTTTATTCGTATTTATTCATATTTATTGCTAATTATCGCTAATTATTGATAATTATTGCTAATTATTGATAATAATTGCTAATTATTGCTAATTATTCCTAATTATTCCTAATTATTCTTAATTATTCCTAATTATTCCTATTTATTGCTAATTATTTCTATTTATTGCTAATTATTCCTATTTATTGCTATTTATTGCTAATTATTCCTATTTATTGCTAATTATTGCTAATTATTCCTATTTATTGCTAATTATTGTTATTTATTGCTAATTATTGCTAATTATTGCTAATTATTGCTATTTATTGCTAATTATTACTATTTATTACTAATTATTACGATTTATTGCTAATTATTACTATTTATTGCTAATTATTACTATTTATTGCTAATTATTCATATTTATTTCTAATCATTACTATTGATTGCTAATTATTGCTATTTATTGCTAATTATTGCTATTTATTGTTAATTATTACTATTTATTTCTATTTATTGCTAATTATTCCTATTTATTGCTAATTATTCCTATTTATTAATATTTATTCCTATTTATTCCTATTTATTCCTATTTATTCCTATTTATTGCTATTTATTTCTAATTATTGCTATTTATTTCTAATTATTTCTATTTATTTCAAATTATTGTTATTTATTCCTAATTATTGCTAATTGTTCCTATTTATTGCTAATTATTCTTATTTATTGTTATTTATTTCTAATTAGTGCTAATTTTTCTAATTATTCCTATTAATTTCTAATTATTCCTATTTATTTCTAATTATTGTGAATTATTGCTAATTATTGCGAATTATTCCTATTTATTGTGAATTATTCCTATTTATTGCAAATTATTCATATTTATTGCAAATTATTCCTATTTATTCCCATTTATTAGAAATTATTCTCATTTATTAGAAATTATTCCCATTTATTAGTAATTATTCCATTTATTAGGAATTATTCCCATTTATTTGGAATTATTGCTATTTATTACTAATTATTCCTATTTATTACTAATTATTGCTAATTATTACTAATTATTTCTATTTATTACTAATTATTGCTATTTATTCCAAATTATTCCAAATTATTCCAAATTATTGCTGATTATTTCAAATTATTGCTAATTATTCATATGTATTCCTAATGATTCCTATTTATTACTATTTATTCCTATTTATTCCTATTTATTGCTATTTATTGCTATTTATTGTTATTTATTTCTAATTATTACTATTTATTGCTATTTATTGCTATTTATTGCAATTTATTTCTATTTATTACTATTTATTGCTATTTATTACTATTTATTGCTATTTATTGCAAATTATTCCTATTTATTGCTAATTATTGCTAATTATTGCTAATTATTGCTAATTATTGCTAATTATTGCTATTTATTGCTAATTATTGCTAATTATTGCTAATTATTGCTAATTATTGCTATTTATTGCTATTTATTGCTATTTATTGCTATTTATTGCTATTTATTGCTATTTATTGCTAATTATTACTATTTATTGCTATTTATTGCTAATTATTGTTATTTATTGCTAATTGTTGCTATTTATTCCTATTTATTCCTATTTATTCCTATTTATTCCAATTTATTCCTATTTATTACTAATTATTCCTATTTATTACTAATTATTCCTATTTATTACTAATTATTCCTATTTATTACTAATTATTCCTATTTATTGCTAATTATTTCTATTATTACTAATTATTCTTATTTATTACTAATTATTCCTATTTATTACTAATTATTCCTATTTATTGCTAATTATTTCTATTTATTACTAATTATTCCTATTTATTGCTAATTATTCATATTTATTGCTATTTATTCCTATTTATTGCTATTTATTCCTATTTATTGCTATTTATTCCTAATTATTTCTATTTATTCTTAATTATTGCTATTTATTTCTAATTATTGCTATTTATTTCTATTTATTCCTATTTATTCCTATTTATTCCTAAGTATTCATATTTATTGGTAATTATTGCTATTTATTACTAATTATTCCTATTTATTGCTAATTATTCCTATTTATTACTAATTATTCCTATTTATTGCTAATTATTCCTATTTATCTAATTATTCCTATTTATTCCTAATTATTACTAATTATTACTAATTATTACTATTTATTACTATTTATTACTAATTATTAAAAATTAATACTAATAATTTCAATTTTTTATTACAAATAAATACTGATAACAAAACAATTTAAATCTAATTTAATTACAACTAATCAAAAATAATTAAATTAACATCAAAAAAATGAAATAAATACTAAATTAAAGAAAATATAAATACCTTTAAAGTTGATCTCCTATTGATGTAGATGGCTTCACAACTTTTTTGTGAAAAAAAACTAACTCACCCAAATTTTCTCTCTAGAAATTGAGTTTAGAGAGAGAGAGAGAGTAAGAAATAAGAGGAGGATTTGAAAAAACGGATGGGGGTATATATAGGTTAGATTAGTTGCGACGGGGCTATTTGCGACGGGCTTCCAGTCGCAAAAAACTTCACCCGCATTAATTACGGTCGGCGGTTAAAAGAGTATTTGCGACGGGTCCCGTCGTAAAAGGTACCTGCCGACACACTATTTGCGACGAGAGAACATCCCGTCGCAAAAACCTATATACCGCTGTCGGGTATTTGCGACGGGTCCCGTCGTAAATACTTGTGGACTGACGCATTATTTGTGATGGGGGAATGTCGCTCGTCGCAAATAACCTTGTCGCGGTTTGTCGCGCAAACCGCGCCAAACCTTTTGCGACGGGACCCCAAATCTCGTCGCAAATAACCAAGTATTTGCGACGGGTAGAATCCACCGTCGCAAATAACCTCTCGGACGGACTATTTGTGACGGGATTAATTCCCGTTGTAAATAGCTCGTCGCAAAAAGCTATTTTTTCCGTAGTGTTCTAATGGTGGATTTACTAAAAATGTTGTGCCAACCACAAAAGGATTTTGTTTGTTAAAATGTAAGGGAAATAGCTCCCACTATCCATTAGTGGAATATTTTAATAAATAAGGATTTTCGTTTATGGATATTTCCCTAAACATGTGAAATCTCACATGAGATATGATTAATGTGAGTTTGTTTGATATTCTCATGAAGAAGATAAATGTTTTCTTTACACATAAGAGTTTTGTATCTTAGAAATATATTTTCAGAAAATATTGTTGAGCCTAGGTTGCATTTGTTGTCAATAAATCAATAATTCCATGTGACACTATATATAAGGCCCCGACCTTAAACATTGCATAATCTTGAATTGAGTTAATAATTCACATTGATAATCTTTTCAAGTTTAGAGCTTTAGATAATTAATTCACAACTTATACATATCAACTTGAATATTACAAGTAGACACTTCTACTTAGTTCCCATTTTTTTTTATAAAATAAAAACTCTTAAAAGAAAACTATAATTCTTTTGTTGATATAAATCTTCTTGAATTCTTCCTTTCTCTTACCCTGCCTTATATCCTGTGAAAAACATTTCAAAAACTTAGGATGAGCATGAAAAACTCAGTAAGGGTTATAAAACAAGGAAAGAAAAAATTAGTCCATCAATACATACAAGTCAATGAAATCATACTTTTCAATCTTTAACATACCTCACAAGATCATAAGATTCATGAATAACAAATGGAAATCATAAATCATAAAGGTAACTTGTGGCATCCATGTCATACTTATGTTGTAGCTTTCACAATTATGTAGGGAGTTACATTTGGAATACTCATCACAGTATATTCTCTAAATCTCTTAGGAGAAACATTAACGTTTGCCTCTTTCACGTTACCTAATGCATTAGAGGGCTATCTCAGGCTCACTTGCCCTAGGTTTATCACGGAACCACCCGTATTCGTAAACAATGCCCAAGAACCATAACATATTCATAACACATAAAACAAACACAAAGGAAAGATAACATTTCCACATTTCAATCACAATATATCATTTCAAGATATTGAAATAATCAATCCATTCTCAAAACCATTTTCAATACCAAAATACGTAAAAAGATTATATGGTATTTATTTTCCTTTTAAAAATATGACGGCTTGTAGAGGAAACCAAATATCAAATAGTGCTCGCGGTGGCGGAAAGGTCGTTGTCACCACGTATGTTAAAAAGAAAAATTCATTTTTATTGTTTAGTAAAACGCTACGTAGAAAAAGATTCCCTTTGAATGAAATGAAATTTCAAAGGGTTTTATACGCTGTACAAAAGAAAGTCGTGTAGAAATCAAAACATGACTCAATGAAAGGAGATTGAGACGAAGTCCCTTACCTCATGTCTAACTTGACTCGTTCATTCTTTAATCTCCTGAATAATAAACTAAAGTTAATTTCTACTTGCTTAAGAACCATTTTCAAGTTTATAATCCATTTTATATTACTTATTACCATCATTTAAGTTAATTACAGTTGTTTTGTTGATATTTGGTACTTAAGTTGAAAATGAACTTATTATAATTACAAGTTGTCCATGTGGTCAAAAGTCCATTATATCTAGAATGATATTCATGATTTAGATATCATCCATGTCATATATATCCAGTATATATATGTATTTATAACAGTACATAACATTTGGAGATAAGAAATGAAATGCACCGTTCATGGAGACGGTAAGTTGTATATACGCATGAACACTACTTTCATTTCTATTTCGTATTTCATGGAATGAAAACTTAATAATAAATAGGTATATTATAATTCCAGTATAATATCATATATAATTTCATTAACTCCATCCTTTATACATTCCATGTATGGAATGAACGAGTCATATCACTTTGAGGGGGCGGTAGTCCGCACTTCCTCAAATGAAATTATCGTATTTATCCATTATGGAAACCATAAAGGTATGATATAAATGAAAAATACAGAAGCATAGATAAAATATAAATATGATATATATCAAATATAAATACAGTTCCATCATAATGGCCACCATGAGAGGCGGTAGGAGATAATTGAGCAATCATCGTTTCGTGAGGCAGTAGTTCATTGTCCACTGAAACAGTATGTTCGTATCCATTAGATGGATGTGTGTGTAAGTGTAGTTTGGATCCTTCTCATAACAACATCATAGTATATTTAATATACTTGTGTTATTATAAAATAATGGAATAAATAGAGTTTAGGGGGTTGGAGAAGGAAAATAAAAGAAAAGAACTTGAGAGAAGACGTTACCTTTAAATCGGGTAACTCCCTTTGGTTTGAACCAAAAGGCTTTCTTGAAGTGATTTCTGCATAAGGTAAGGCTTCTGGGTGGAATATAGGGATGTTGGGAGATTATTTGGGTAGATTTTTTATGAGCCAATGGGAATTGATAGGTGTGAGTAAGGGTTAGAGGTGATGGCTTTTTATAAGGGGGAGGAGGGGCTCTTTAAAAAAGTTTTAAAATGTTATTTTATTATATGATGATTTTTCGGTTTCAAAAGGTCCAAAACTTAATTAATTCTAAGATAATGTGTATATAAGTCGACATAAAATCATCCAATAATAATTTTACTAGTTTTTTATATTTTTTAATCCTTATATTTTTTATTTAAGTATTTGTTAACTTATTTAACTTTTACCATGTCCTCTTATATATTCATACTATATGGTTAATATATTTACTATAAAATGTTAAGTGACCAAAAATTGATCATTAATGAAATTTTTAACATCATATATATTAGTTTTCCAATTTTTAGATTTTTAGAATTATTTTATTATTTAATAAAATATTAATTGTTTTAAAAACGCATTTATGTCAATTTATAAACTATTCATATAAAGACATTTAAAAAATATATAACAACTTGATTATTTCGAACACCCTTCATTAATTTAAATATAACAGGTCATCTTAATCTATAAAATTCGTGGATGGCTTAAAAAGTTTCAAAATAAATTTATTTTAATAATTACGATGTCATTTATTTGAATCCTTTATTAATGAAGCAATTACTACATCACCATTGTGTCATAAATAAATTTATTTATTTAATGTCTAAAAATTATAAATAAAATACCATGATGTAGGAAATATTTTTATCTTTATAAGGACTATTTATAGTCTAAAATACAACTTATATAACCCATTATAAAAAAATTACTAAGAGATATATGTTTATGTTACATTTTCCTTAACTTTAAATTAATTTTTATAGTGTCATTTTCAAATGAAAGTAGCTCCATGGGGTCCTAAAATTGACCCAAGGATTCCCATGGTCGGACATGTATTGGAAAATAGTATTAGGACACGTGTTAGGGTAATTTAATATTATTATAATATTATTTTTTTACCCTTATTTACCAGATTTACCATTTAACCATGGTAAATAAAATATTTACTAAAGTTACTATTCATAATTTATAAAAATAAAAGTTACCTATTTATACAATTTGTACCTCTTGATTCCAAATACGGAATCCATTTTTACAAATTTAAAATATAGAAGTTACAGAAATTAATTTAAAATTAATTCTCGTTGTCAAAACAAAAAACGTGTTTTTAAGAAATAATAACTATCAAAAGATTGACTCTTGTTTATGTTCAATTTCAAATTGAAATTTTTTCCAATGACAAAAATTGGATTAAATGGTAAAAATATAATATAATTAAACTTTAAAACTAATTAAAAAGATAATCTAACCATATAAATAAATTAGATTAAAAGGCATTTTTGCATTTAAATGCAGTATTTTTCACTATTCGTTAAAAAATGAACCTTATCGGAAAAATACAAAAATTTCATTCAAAGTAAATTTTGATGTCCTAGTTCTAAATAAGAATTTTATTTTGTCAAATATAACATATAAAAGTGACAAAAACTAGATTTAAAAAGGGTTCGCCATCAAAAGGTGGTAAATCAACCTTTTAAAGAATATTAGAGTATTTGTGATTAAAGTTGGACACATTCACATTTTAAGCCTTTAAATTTTATTGTATAAATGTAAAAACATTTAAAAAAATGTATAATCATATTTTAGTTAGTTTTGTTCATTCCTGCCAATACAACGGCTGGGCGTTAACTACCATTTAAAATAATATTATATTATTATTTTTCAGTATGACTCAGGCTTGTGTGCAATAAGAGATTATGGAGAAACCCATTATTGTGTGTCGGGTATACCATCGAACATAACATCCCCTTTAAAGTAAAATTAATATTTAATTCAAAAATATTAATAAATATTAAAATATCATATTCTTTATTCACCTGGAATGCTACATCCTTCCCCCCTTTTGGGAATTGCGTCCCCATAATTCTATTCACTTATCAAATAAGTGGGGGTATTTATCCCTCATAGCATTTTCAGATTCCTATGTTGCCTCTTCAACCATATGGTTTTTCTACAAAACTTTTACCTGATGAATTACCTTATTTCGCAACATTTTCTTTCTATGGTCAAAAATTTGGACTGGTTGTTCCTCATAAGAAAGATTCTCTTCTAACTGAACTACCTCTGGACTCAAAACATGATATGGATCCGGCATATACTTTCTCAACATTGAAACATGAAAAACATTATGTACTCGGGATAAACATGGAGGTAAAGCCACTCTATAGGCAACTGATCCAACTTTCTCTAGGATTTCATAAGGTCCAATGAACCTTGGACTCAACTTTCCCTTTTTTCCAAAATGCATCACACTTTTCCATAGAGAAACTTTGAGAAAGACATGATCACCTACCTCAAAATAAATATCCTTCCTCCGGTTATCCGCATAAATTTTTTGTCTACTCTGAGTTGTTCTCATGTGCTTCTGAATCAACTGAACTTTCTCTACCATCACTTCTACCAATTCTGGTCTCATCAATTTCCTTTCACCAACTTCATCCCAAAAAGCTAGAGTTCAACATCTCTTTCCATACAATGCCTTAAATGGTGTCATTTGTACACTGGAATGAAAACTGTTATTATAAGAAAATTCAACCAAAGAAAGATGTCAGTCTCAACTTCCCTGGTAATCCATTGATCAAGCACATAGCATATCCTCCAATGTCTGAATTGTTCATTCTGACTACCCATCTGATTGAGGATGAAAAGTTGTACTAAAATTTAATTCAGTACCCAATGACTTCTGAAGGCCTTTCTAAATGTTAAAAGTAAACCTAGGATAATGATCAGATAAAATGGAGAGGGGAACTCCATGCAACCTGAATATCTCTTTAACATACAACCTAAAAAGTTGATCTAGAGACAAATTATCTCAAATATGAAGGAAATGAATAGATTTAGTAAATCTATTAATAATAATCTATATTGCATTATTACCTCGAGATGTCTTTGGTAATCCCACAACGAAGTCCATGGATATATTTTCCCATTTCCACTCTGGCACCAGTAAAGGTTGAAGCATCCCTTTCGGTAACTACCTCTCTACTTTAACATGTTGACAAGTCAAACACTTCATAGTAAAGTCAGCAATGTCTCTTTTCATTCCATCCCACTAGTAATACTCCTGAAGATCTTTGTACATCTTAGTACTACTATGATGAACTAAAAACGAAGAACTATAAGCTTCACATAACAACTCTTTCTTCAAATGTGAATCACAAGGCACACATAATATCTTCCCAAACCTCAAAACACAATCTTTTTCAATGTTAAATTTAGGTAACTTACCCTTTCTGAACCAACTGTACCTTTTTCTGTAACCCACTGTCTTCTTTCTGCACTTACTAAATTCTATTTGCTAAGGATGATTTCACTGATACCTGAAAAAAATAGAGTAATTTTCTACACCAACAAATTCTATGCCAAATTTCATCAAATCATTAATCAAAGGATCTTTTTCTAAATATAACATGGTTAATGTATCATTACTTTTTCGACTAAAAGAATCGACCACTTTTTTTGCTTTCCCTAGATGATAATGAATCATTCAATCATAATCCTTGATTAATTCTAACCATCTCCTCTATCTCGTGTTCAAATCTTTCTGAGTGAATATATACTTCAAACTTTTATTGTCAGTATATATTTCACATTTTACTCCATACAGATGATGCCTCCAAATTTTTAAAGAAAAAACAACAATAGCTAATTCCAAATCATGTGTAGGGTAATTTAACTCAAGAGGTTTCAACTAACTTGAAGCATAAGAAATTACCTAATCATTATGCATTAGAACACAGCCAAGTCCTTTCAATAATGCATCACTATAGATAACAAATTCACTATTTCTGGAAGGTAGTGCCAAAACTGGAGCATTCACCAATCTTTTTTTCAATTCCTGAAAACAATCATCACATTCTTTTGTCCAAATGAACTTAACACTTTTTCGAGTTAACTTAGTCATTGGACTAGATAACCATGAAAAAATTTCAACAACCCACTGATAATAACCTATTAAACCAATAAAACTACAAATCTCAATTATATTTGTGGGTCTTGGCCATTCTTCAATAACTTTTTTTTAGCAGGATCAACTGTTATACTATTTTTTGAAATAGTGTGACCAAGGAATGAAATTTGTTGTAACCAAAACTCATACTTGATGAATTTACCATACAGTTTCTTTTCTTTTAAGGTTTTCAAGACAACCCTTAAATGATTTTCATATTCCTCTTTACTTTTGGAATAAACCAAAATATCATCAATGAACACAACCAAAAACTTATCTAGGAACTCACCGAAAATTATATTCATAAGATCCATGAATACAGTAGGTATATTGGTTAACCCAAAAGGCATAACCTGTAAGAACCTGGATCTTCTTTTCAGGTATGTTTTTCCTTTTCTGACTGTTTTTGAGGAAAAGAGAAAAATCTAGAAATTTTCAAAGTACATGTTGTGTACTTTATGAGTACACACCATGTACTTTGATGCCACTAGAGGCTATGTGCGGGTCGTGTCATGGCCACACATGCGGCCATGTAGGGGTGACATGGAGGCCGCCTAAAGCGGAGTATGGAAAAGGTGATTACACACCGTGTACTCCAAAATTACACGTCGTGTGCTTTCTTTTTTTCATTAAATGCATAGAGGTCACGTCTAATTGCCAGAATCGACTTATTTTGGGTCGTCTTCATCCAAGAGGGTCGAGCAGCCACAGATCTTTGACGAGCCCCCAAACCTCCGTCCATCCTCTAATTCGAACACCAGTGAGTGCGTTGGAATCGCAGCGGTGAGTTCTCTCTTCTCCTAGAGCTTTTTTTTTCAATTACTCCTCTTTTCCAAGTTATTGTGGGTTGAAAATTTTATACGTTTTCATAGATCTACGACGTTCTAATGAGATTAAAGCCTCATGGTTCAAGTATATTGATCTCCTAACCCTGAGGTAGGTGGTTTGTGCCTTTCTGTAGAAAGTCTTTGAGTATTATGTGCAAATTCCACCAATACCCTTGAATAGGGTATTGCGTATTTACTGTTTTCCCTTGTTGTCTGCCTTCTTTGATTATATGCTTGAGTAGAGGTTATTGTTTGTGAATAGGGTAATTTTTTTGTGCTTTGGATGTATTGACCATGTATGTTTTACCTGTTTATGACCATTTGGTCTAGTTTTTCCTGTTAGGCAATTGCCAGTTCCCATGCCTAGTATTGTAGGATGGTGTGACTATTGTTCTTCCATGCTGAGATGCTGTAGAATGCTATCCAAGTAGTTTTTGAGGTTACTTTGGCTGATACATATGCTATGCTTATTTTACTTACACAGGGCTGTGAGAACCTAGTGTAGTAGACCACAGAGAAAATGGATATAAGGGCTTCTCCAGAGTGTCTTTATAATACGACGTGAGACCACAGGGGGAATTGACATTGAGTTCTTCCTCAAAGTGTCTGTAGTCACTCGACGCGGGACACAGGGGGAATGATACGTTGAGTGATTCCCTAGAGCGCCTTTAGTACGATAGGAGACTATAGGGGGAATTAACGGTGAGTGCTTCCCCAGAGAGAGTATATTCTTTATCTAAACCAAAGGGGTGAGACTGTGTGTGTCTCCCAGAGGGTTTCTAGTACTTGTTGGTTGAACCATAGGGGTTAGGCTGTGAGAACTACTCAGAGGGTTACCTATTTGTTTTACTTTCTTGAGTGGCTTCTTACTTGTTTGTAAATTATATGCTAGAAACTGTGGATTGTTTGCTACTAAGTACTCTCCTGTTTACTACTTTCTGTACTTTTACCTGCCATATATTCACTGACTGTTAGGCATAGATCTTTGGGTAGTTGCCTACTGGGATTTTGTCTCACACCATGTTTGGGTCATGCTTTTGGTCCCAAACAGATTATATTGTTGCAGGTATATATAATGGAAAGTACCCTTCGACTTCAGGTTCTTGATTGTTGTGGAGCTGGAGAGCATGGGACCAAGCTATGGCTTGCGATGCTAGGGAGTTTAACTGCTTTCTTTTTCACTTTGGTTTAGCACTGTTGTATTCCATCATTGTGACTTTTTTGGGTTGTTTTCCTAGACATATATGTATCATGCATCATTTATATATATCTGCTCCAGTTGTTTCCTTTATCAGTCTTCCGATGTTACTGTTGCTTGGTATTTACTGCTTCCACTATTGTATGTATTTGTGTAATTTTGTTGTGTACTCTGCCAATGAGGGCATAGTTTCCCCACTATCACACCCAAGTCCCTTGCTGCTAGTCGGCAGCCTCTGGCATTCGGGGAAATGTGCTTGAGGCCATGTGACCAACCGGGTACGAGGCACCTCTGGGTGGCTTCCGGAACCGGGACATTACAAAGTGGTATCAGAGGATTCTTCTCTCTTGACTTACTGTTTGGAGCCTTTATCCAGGTATAGGATGGAATAGGTATTTGGTAATAAGCTGTGCCCGGGAGTAGCTAACCCGTGTACAGGGAAAATCCAATCTACCTTGTTTATTGCAAGTTGACTGGTTTGCAATTTTACAGTTGATTTGATTTCACTTTTGGGTGATTCACATGTTTTGTATTGTTACCGTTGATGTTATTGAGGTTCTATTTTCTATCGCAACCCGATGAGATGAGGGTATGTCATCTCATGCATCATATAGGCACCTACTAGAAATCACATGTCATGCATTCTTGCCATGTCATCTAGGATGCATTAGCAATTGCATGTTGTTGTGATAGATGTTGTGTAGAATATGCATGCTGTTGTGATATATTCCTTGATAAAAATATCTGCTTCTTGTTAGATCATTGATTGTGTAAGATTTTGTTTGAATGAACGTCAAGATTTGGTTCTTGAGGTGTTATGGGCCCTCATGGACTGGAATTTGGTGGATCATTGACCTGTTTACCTTGTTTGTAACATGTTAAAGATGCTGAACTTTGATTCGCAGGGAGTATGGGCCCTCACGGATCAGAATTTGGAACTTTCAGAGTTCGTTTCAGTGTTTTCTGGGCTCTGGAGTAGTTTCTGAGGCTTACTGTCTGGAAAAACCCAGAATACACACCATGTAGTTTTGATTACATGCCATGTGTTCTTCTGTTTGGGAAGAAACAGTTTTTCTTAAGTACATGTCATGTAGTCTCTGACCATGTCGTAGGTCGTGTGGGCAGAGACACGGGATGGGAAATGTCTGGTGGAAACACGTTGTGTCCGCGTTTAACACACCGTGTAGTGTAATCCTAGGAGTTCAGTCGTGTAGTTAACAACACGGTCGATGGAGTCTCTTCTTATACACGTTGTTTCCACCTTGAACATGTCGTGTAGTCTGACCCAGGTACCCGGTCGTGTCACGAACAACACGGGTCGGTGTTATCCTTTCGTGTACATGTCATGTCTATCAGGAACACATCGTGTGGTTCGAGTCGTGTGTATAACCGTGTCACTAACAACACGGGTCAGGTGAAGCTTGTCTAGTACACACCGTGTCTACTGAGAACATGTCGTGTAGTCTTGTCTTGGGAGAGTCGTGTGGCTTAGCCATGTAAAAGGAATTAGGAAGGGGAAGAGGATTCAGGTACACGCAGTGTGTTAGGATAACATGCTGTGTGGTTGGGGTGTTACATGACCGGTTTAAACTGAAGTACATGCCCATATTAATGACTAAAGGGAACACATCGTGTAGTAAAAGTACACGTCATGTAGTCATGTTTTATAAAACTTGAATGCTTCTTTCTTATATTCATTTATTGTCATTTATGCTTTCAGTTTTTGATAATCTTGAATCTAAGGTGTGCGTTTGACCTTGCAGAGTCATGCCACCGAGACGTCCTCTGATTGTCCTCTAGTTGCAGGGTAGTGATCAGATGCCAGATATGGCTGATCAGGGGCTTCCCGCAGATCCTCCTATTGTGCCAGCCTTGACACCAGCAGTGATACCGGTTACAGGCGCTGATGCGCAGTTTAGGGAAGACTTTATGAGGATGATGCAGACCTTCCAGGGAGCACCGCCTCCAGCCTCGACTATGGCAGACTTGACGTGGGTTTTCCAGCAGCAGCATCCTCCCACCTTCTCAGGGGAAGGAGGATATCAGGCTGCAAAGTCGTGACTAGAAGGCATGATGACGATCTTTGAGCATCTAAAGACGCCTCTAGAAAGGCGGGTCAAGATAGCTACCTACATGTTATGAGACTCCACCAATAGATGGTGGGACGTGATCTCATAGGCGGGTCATCAGCAGGTTATAGCGTGGGAGGAGTTTCAGCGTGTATTTTACGACTACTTTTATCCGGAGACCTTGAGGGACGATCGGGCCCAGGAGTTCATGAGCCTAGAGCAGGGTACTCTTTCTGTCATTGAGTATTCCTCTTGTTTCACTGAGCTTCATCATTTCACAACCCTCCAGGGCGGAGATGGGTTGTTCTTGGCAAGGAAGTTTGAGGATGGTCTCAGACGGGAGATCCACTTACAGGTGAATATCTTCAGGCTGACTTCCATAGCTTCCATCGTCAACCAGGAACTGATTGCGGAGCACAATCTGAGAGATTCTGGAGCTGAGAATCAGGGCGGTTCTACTTCCAGAGTTAGTGTTTCACCAGCTGATAGCAGGAAGCACTGTATGGAGTCTACGCGCGGTGATCCGAGGTAGCGAGACACATCTTCAAGTAGCCAGGTGGTATGATACCAGTGTAGAATGGCTGGGCATACGAGGCCACAGTGCCAGAGAGACCTAGTGGAGTGTCGATCTTGCGACAATATGGGTCACCTTCAGCACTTCTGTTAGGTTTTCTCACCAGCAACTGGTGACAGGGGTTCATCCATGACTCCTCATTCAGGAGCAGCGCCACCAGTTTCTCACCATTCTGGGAACTGGAGTTCTTCCGACCATTCAGGCAGAGGTGGAGGTCGTGGCCGGGGTGATCAATCAACAGTTTTTAGTGACAGTAGAGTGGATCGGCTCAGAGTGTTCAGGCAGTGTCACAGGGCTGTGGAGCAGGCCAAACCTTTACAGTAGAGCAGACCCAGCCATAGTAGGATCATAGACCCTCTACAGTTCGAGGTATGATCTTAGTAGCCTCAGTTTTATCTTCTGCTCTTTTCGATATAGGGGCTTCCCATAGCTTTATCTTTGTTGTTTTTGTGGAGAGCCTTAGGATCTGAATATTTTCCTCTACCGATACTTTGACTCTATACACACCGTTGGGGACTAGGACTGCTAGTGTACATCAGTGAAAGGAGTGCCCTATAAAGGTGGTTGGGTATCACTTTCTATGGGACCTCTATGTCCTAGAGATGACAGGCTATGATGTCATTCTCGGGATGGACTGGTTAGTTCCCTTCTAGGTAGTCGTTGACTATTATCATCGCAGGGTGAGCTTCATATCACCAGAGGGTGAATCTTTTCTTCATGGAGGTGAGTGGGATGTCTAGGAAAGTAGACCAAGACCCGAGCATCATGGGCTAGGTGGAGTTACAGCTCAGATTTCCAGTCTGTACCTGGATGACCAAGGGACTTCGCAGTTAGACTTTTCTCTAGTGGTGGATCATTTTAGGGATGTCTTTCCAAAGGACTTTTTAGGTTTTCCTTCGGAGCGTGAGGTAGACTTTTCTATTGAGCTCGTTCCAGTAGTGGCACCAGTGTCCATTCCTCCTTATAGGATGGCTACATCTGAGTTGCAGGAGCTCAAGAAGCAGTTGGAGGAGTTGCAGGAAAAGGGTTTCATCTGACCCAGTACTTCTCCTTGGGGTTCCTTTGTCCTATTCATGAAAAAGGAAGACGACACCCTTAGGCTTTGTGTGGATTATCGGAAGCTGAACCAGTTAACGTTCAAGAACTGATATCCCTTGTCGAGGATTGATGATCTCTTTGATCAGCTTCGAGGAGCCTGAGTGTTCTCAAAGATCTACTTGAGGTCTGGTTATCATCAGTTTCACGTTAGACCATCTGATATACCTCTCACAGCCTTCTGGAGTAGGTATAGTCTATAAAATTATATGGTAATGTTGTTCGACCTCACGAACATGCTGACAGTTTTCATGGAACTGATGAACCGAGTGTTCCATCCATACTTGGATTCCTTCGTGGTTGTTTTCATGGAAAATATCTTGGTGTACTCTCACACTCGACATGACTATGCCACACATCTTGATATCATTCTGAGTACACTGAGAGAGCATCAGTTATATGCTAAGCTCTCAAAATGCCACTTTTGGATGGATCAGATTCACTTCTTGGGTCATGTTATCTCAGAGACAGGAGTATCAATAGACCCAGATAAAGTGAGAGCAATAGTTTCATGGGAGCAGCCGAAGAACGTCTTTGAGGTGTGGAGTTTTATAGGGCTGGCTGGATACTACAGACGCTTCATACATGACTTTTCATGCTTAGCAGCACTACTGACAGGTCTGACCAAGAAGGGTGCGAAGTTCTTATGGTCAGATTCTTGTGAGTCAGCTTTTCAGAAGCTGAAGGGGAGGTTGACTTCAGCACCAATACTAATCTTGCCATATCTAGGAAATAGATACACCGTTTATTGTGATGCCTTAGGTATCGGGCTGGGAGATGTGCTTATACAGGGAGATGGAATCGTTGCGTACAGATCTTGGCAGTTGAGGCCACATGAGAGGAACTACCCGACGCACGATCTCGAGCTGGCAGCAGTTGTTTATGCCTTACACTGTTGGAGACATTATCTTCTAGGAGAGCACTTTGTGGTTTTCACTAACCACAAGAGTCTCAAGTACATCTTCACTCAGCGTGATCTAAATTTGAGACAACGAAGGTGGGTTGAGTACCTTCAGTCTTTTGACTTTGAGCTTACCTATATGGCAGGGAAGGGCAACGCAGTGGCTGATGCATTGAGTAGGAGGACTCAAATACAGGAAGTTCGGGAGGCCATTATTGAGTGGAAGCTTATGGATCTATTCTAGGAGATTCATTTGGAGGTGCACGACAAACAAGGGTAGACTTTTTTATCTTCTGTAGCAGTTACCTCTACACTTCTTGATCGAGTACAAATGAGGCAGTTATCAGATTCTGAAGGCTTAGTCCTAAGGGAGAGTGTGTTAGGAGGGGACCCTATTCCTGGGTAGACCATAGGTGAGGATGATATTTTGCGTTTCTAGGGATGTGTATGGGTGCCAACAGATATACGTGAGGAGCTGAGGTGGGGTTTTCATTCCTCGGTTTGGGCAGTTCATCCTAGTGTCACCAAGATGTATTAAGACCTACACCATCAGTATTGGTGGCCAGGTATGAAGAGGGATGTTTCTGGTTTCGTCATGCGGTGTTCCACTTGTCAGCAAGTGAAAGCGGAGCATCAGCGACCAGCAGGGCTTTTGCAGCAGTTACCCATTCCCGAGTGGAAGTGGAACGATGTCGCGATGGATTTTGTGATGGGGTTGTCGAGGTCTCCTTGAGGGAACGATGCAGTGTGGGTTTTCATTGAAAGGCTTATGAAGTTCGCTCACTTCTTGCCGATTAAAGAGACCTTCAGTGTTAACATGCTGGGACGGTTGTACATCTGTGAGATTGTACGTCTTCATGGATTTCTACACTCCATCGTTTCAGACAGGGATACACGTTTTACTTCTCGGGTCTGGAAGGGGCTACAGAAAGCTTTGGGTATGCAAGTGCTTCTGAGTACATCCTACCATCCTCAGATAGATGGAAAGTCCGAGCGTACGATTCAGGTGCTTGAGGATATGCTCCGAGCATTCATTCTGGATTTTGGAGGTTCTTGGGAGAAGAATATACCTCTTGTAGAGTTTTCCTACAACAATAGTTTTCAAGAAACTATTCAGACAGCACCTTATGAGGCCTTGTACGGTAGGCCATGCCGATCACCCTTATGTTGGTTGGAAGCAGGAGAGGCATCTTTGTTGGGACCTTTTCTTGTTCAGGAGATCACAAAGTAGATAGAGTTTATTCGAAAGAGGATGTCTACTGCTGTAAGAACCCGGGTTTTTGGAACGGGTCAAAATCCCGACCCTGTTTGAATTTTTGACTAATTTCTGAGGAAACTGGGGCAAATGAGAAGTTTCTAGAAATTTCCAGACTACACGCCATGTACTTTAAGTACACGTCATGTATGTGTAGGCGAGTGATCGGTCGTGTGCTCGCCGATTACATGTCGTGTGATGACCATGTAGTAGTTTCTTACTACACGGCGTGTAGTTTTGAACACGTCGTGTATACCCCCGACCGTGTGAGGCCACACATGGCGTGTAGGCCTGTTGGCTGGGTAGAACCAGGGGCACGCCGTGTTCCCTTTGGGAACGCCGTGTAGTCTATCCGTGTAAAAGGGAAACACATGTCGTGTGGGTAAGTTGGCGAGGAAAGGAAGAGGAACCAAGTACACGCCGTGTACCCCTAGTTACACGTCGTGTACTCATGTCGTCAGGTCTGAAAAGTAAGGCGGTAGAATCATTCGTCTTATGAACAGTTAAATGACCTATACACGGTGTGTAGTCCCAAAGTACACGTCGTGTACTTTCTTTTTTTCGCTTAAAATGGGTAGTAGCCTTGTATTGAGGTAGAACCTCATACCCTCCGCCCATATACGTGAACCAGGCCAGCCGGACCTCTCTTCTCCTCCCGATCGTCCGTCCGAGACCCGATCCGAACTCTGATTAGAGCGTTGGAACCCCCTCGGTAAGGCCTCGATTCCTCGTTGGTTGTTTTGTCTGATTTTCGTTCTAAAAAGAGTTATAGACGTTTGAGCGGTTTTGAATCTTTTGTAGATCTACCACGTTTTAGACCGAATTGGTGGGTGTTACCGAAGGAGTGGCATCGTGCGAGTCTCAGGTAGGTGGTGCATACCTCATTTTGTGTTTTCGTGGTTGTTTGGGTGACGCGGCCTTCGGCGCATTTTCGGGTATTTTGAGCGGGACCCGTTTTATCTGTTTTTTCATACTGTATTGTTTATGGGACATCTGGGATGCCTTTGGGTATACCCAGTTACCATTTTGCGTGAGCAGGGCCAGGTGAGGGGTCATTGTTCATCAGGGCATTTTGACTGGGGAGTGCCAAAATGGTTTTACTTAAAATATAATTGTTATTAACTGTTTAGTTTAATTTGTTAAAGCCTGTTATAAATTGTTAGAGGCATTTAAGACCTCTGTGCTGGTATGGGACAATACCTGGTATAGTGCACTTCGACTGTTTAGTTGGTTTTTCCTGGTTATGTTTTCTGTTTAACTATGTTATGTATGTGATTGTTGAATTGAATCTGCTGGACCCTTGGGTTGTGTTGGGCTTGGCCCGGTTACGCTTGAGTGATGCTGATCATAGGTTGGGGCTTTTCCTGGGTTACTTTGGGTGGTTTTGACCACAGGATTGGGCATCATGGACGTCGGCTTGAGGCAGTACGACTGTCAGGTTGGGAATGGCCCAGGTTACTAGGATGGCGATGCCATCGGACTTGAGCGACATGGTCGCAGGGACATGAGGTGTCAGATGTGTTGGTGGCTTAGGACTTTTTTTGGTGATTATTTATCACTGGTACTTGAGTGGTGTTCACACAGAGATACTCCGTGATGAGGTGGTTTTGACCACTCATGTGGGTAGAGGGCCACGTAGTTGCGGTTAGGTATTTTGGTTGGGGGTGCTTGCCGTAGAAAGCCACGTGGGAGGTGAGGAGACTTCATGGAATGGGCGTGCCTTCGGGACATCGGTACTTGAGACACGAGGTGTCAGGAGGCACATGGTGCCGGGTTACTATTTTGGGCATGCCTTCGGGACATCGGTACTTGATACATGAGGTGTCAGGAGGCACATGGTGTCGGGTTACTATTTTGGGCGTGCCTTTAGGACGTCGGTACTTGAGACACGAGGTGTCAGGAGGCACTTGGTGCCGGGTTACTATTTTGGGCATGGCTTCGGGACGTCGGTACTTGAGACACGAGGTGTCAGGTGGCACATGGTGTCGGGTTACATGACAGAGATTCCGGCGTTGGCCGAAGCAGGTGACACTCTGTGGTGGCTGTTGAGCACCAGTGGAGTTTGTGTTTAATTGTGCATTGTATTGTTTACTACTTTCCTTGTAAATGCATGACTGCTTAAACACATATATTTGGTATGCACCATTGGATGGTATCCTACTGAGATTCGTCTCACACCCTGCACGGGCCCTTCGGGACGCGTGTAGACTTTATGGATTTATGTGGAAGAAAGAGGCCAACTTCAGGAGATGGGTTACGTTAGTTGTTGCATGGAGATGGTATGGACCTTGAGGTTATTCCTAGCTGGGTTACTTTGTTTAGTTTTTCCTTTTCTGTATTAGCATGCTTATTTGTTGTAGCTACTGTTGGTTAGCCATTGGCGCCCTTTTTATACTCAATTATGTATGACCTACTTTGGATGCATGCTTGGTTGTTTATAGTAGTTATTGAAGTTGATTGTTGTCATGTTGTTCTGTTTACTTTTCGTTGCAGTTGTTTTCTATATTGCTTCCGCTGTTTATTGATATTGGATATGCTTCCGCTCTGTGAGTCTGGTTCGAGTCTGCCGAGTCTTTATTTCCGCCGAATCTTTACTGTTATACTCGGACTAGTACCCTTACTATGATCCTCTGAGAGGGTATAGCCTCCCCACTATACCTATTCAGACCCTCGCTGCTAGTCGGCAGCCTTTGGAATTTAGGGGAGGTGCGTCTAAGGTAGTGACACCCGACCCGTTCGGCACTGTTCGGGTGGCTGGCCGGGTCCAGTTCGTTACAAAGTGGTATCAGAGGAGTTCTCGACAAGGATTTAGTAGTAGTGTTTTTCTAGCTACTAATGAGATTGAGATTCTCTTTTATTTCTGCTGGTTTTACTATTTGGGATATGGTAGACTGGAGATAATTTGTTGTTACTGGAACTTGGTTCCCAGCTTGTTCTTGGGTGCTTGAAGCCCCAGGTACGAGGCATGGACCAAGTTTCCATGGGTGGGAATTGTTGTTTTCTTTTGCTCAGATTACAGTTTATATGATTTCCACCTCAGTGGATCACTTTATGTGTGATATTCTTGATTTTGATATGTGACCCTTGACCCAGTTTGGTAAGGGAGAATTGGACCTTGCCCCGGTATGGCGAGGCTACTTTGCTTGGCTTTGATAGGCACATTTTTAGGGTATTTCAATTTCATAATTGCACGTATTCTTTGTGAAGTGATAATACCATGTGAATAAAACAAATCAATTGCTATGCTTTATCTGCTTTGAAATGTGAAACGGTGAAATTCCTGATAGAATTGCTAGTTGTGCAATTTGTATTCCATGCTTTATATTTTGTAGAATTACATGTTGCAGGATATTTGGGTCTGACTCTTATGAGATCAGGCAGGTACTATGACTGAGGCAGTGTAACTGTCAGGATTGGATGACTCGGTCGTCGGTTTGAGGCAACGTGAGTTGTCGGGACGGGCATGGCCCAAGGTACTTTTGATACTTGGCTCTATTGAGTGGGTAAAGAGGCCATAAGGCCGGGATGTCGTGGGGCATGGGTTGCGGTGATGGGGAGTAAGGGTAGTTGTTATGCACTGCCTTTTACTGCTTTCCTTATCTACATAGAATATATTGTTATATATGTATGGGTTGTCTGACCATTTATGGTATTCAGAAGGTTACTCCTTCACGACTCGATGGAGCATCAGGAAGGAGATGGTACAGTGCCGCAGGATTAGGGTCAGAATTCGGTATAGACAGAGTACGAGCCGCAGGTACAGGCCCAGGGACAGGATCAGGTTCAGGATCCAGTGCAGGCAGGACAGCAGCCGGGTTTGGCATTGTTCGGGTCGTGGCTCGACGAGCAGCTCCGAGCGAGCCTGGTACGCGTCTTGTAGGGGATTGAAAGTGGTGCGCAGGGTACATAGCCTTCTATGGCGTATCTGATGCGGGAGTTCCAATCGCAACACCCACCACTTTTTTAGGGTGAGGGTGGTCCGCAGGCGGCCGAGAACTGGATCGAAAGTATGCAGATGATTTTTTGAGTAGCTCGAGACGCCTCCAGGGCGGAGGGTCAAGCTAGAGACATACATGCTGAGAGGATCGGTGAAGCGTTGGTGGGACATACAGGTTCAGGCTCATAGTCACGAGGGACTGGCATGGAAGGACTTCGAGGACAGGTTCTTCGAACACTTCTATCTGGAGACACTGAGGGAAGAGAGAGCTCGGGAGTTCTTGAATCTTCAGCAGGGAGACATGTCCGTTATGGACTACTCAGCTACCTTCACAGAGCTGTCCCATTTTGCACCTGGTATAGTGATCGATGATGCAACTAGGGTGAGGCGCTTCGAGGATGGCTTACGACACGCCATTCGGGTCCAGGTGAACATCTTCAGGCTGGGTTCCTTCTCTGAGGCGGTGAATCAGGCACTCATAGCCGAGGTAAATGAGAGAGAGAAATCTATCTTAGGCAGGACGACAGCTTCGGGTGATGGTTCGGACAGTAGGAAGTGTGGATGGGATGAGTCCCCGCAAGGTAGTCAGGCCAGGGATTCAGCAAGACCACCTCGTGAGAGTTCTTCAGTGATTTGCTTCCAGTGTGTACAGCCGGGACATGTTCGGGCGCAGTGCGATAGGCCTCCGAAGGAGTGCCGGGCATGTGGACAGGACGAACATCTGGAGAGGTTTTTTAGGCAGCCTTCTCAGATAGCCGGCAGACAGGGACCAGGACAGACTGTAACGTCTGGAGTTGGTTCAGGTTCATTACCCAGAGAGGGTAGTCGAGGTTCAGTTGTGCGTGGAGGTCGTGACAGAGATGGTGGGACCCAACTGAGGGGTCAGTGGCCAGTGACTGGAGTAGCATCGGGAGGTCAGGTATCAGGCAGCCGTATTTCAGGCCAGGTGCACACCGTGGAGCTTCCAGAGGCTGAGCAGGCTGGTGAGCCGATGACGGTTAGAGGTACACCGCAGTGTGACTGTGATCTCCATGTTTCCTTTTTGGCATGACCTGTAGAGGCATGTTTGTTTTGAGTGCACGTAGTGCACAGGATCTATTTGGACTAACTAGATGCTTCTCAGTGGGATTGGCACCATATCGGGTGCGGGATATATTTATATATGTGTGTATGAGATGTGTAGCATCAGGGCATCGAGGATGTGGGTTACTTGAGGTGACCTGGGCATCAGGGCATCGTGGATGCGGTTTACTTGATGTGCCTTGGGCATTGGGGCATCGTGTATGTGGGTTACTTGAGGTTCTAAGCACCAGGACCTCGTGGAGGTGGACACCGAAGCGGTGCGGGATACGTTGGGTGTCGAGAGCTATGCAGGAGAGCCAATGAGGTGTAGGGGTGACGATGCATCACGGGAGGACAATGCATCCGGAAAACAGGTTAGTGAACCCTATTTGCTTTACGTTTTGTTGGGTTGAGACTGGGTGAGGTTGTTCCTAAGGTGGGGATCCCCCCCTTGAGGAACTTAGTCGGGACCTTTGCGACCGGGAAGTCCGGGTTAGTTTGATCGGGGTGGTATGTTCGGTGCCATCTCTGGGCTTCGTTCGGTAGCTCGGGGAGAGCTACGTTAAGGTGGGGAGTTTGTGAGAACCCGGTTTTTTGTAACAGGTCAAAATCCCGAACCTGTTTGAATTTTTGACTGGTTTCTGAGGAAACTGGGGCAAATGAGAAGTTTCTGGAAATTTCCAGACTACACGCCATGTATGTGTAGGCGAGTGACCGGCCGTGTGCTCACCGAGTACATGCCGTGTGATGACCGTGTAGTATTTTCTTACTACACGGCATGTAGTTTTGAACACGCCGTGTATACCCCCGACCTTGTGAGGCCACACATGGCATGTTGGCGTATTGGTCGGGTAAAACCAGGGGCACGCCATGTTCCCTTTGAGCACGCCGTGTAGTCTAGCCGTGTAAAAGGGAAACACGTGGCGTGCGGGTAAGTCGGCGAGGAAAGGAAGAGGAACCAAGTACACGCCGTGTACCCCTAGGTACACGTCGTGTACTCATGTCGGCAGGTTTGAAAAGTAAGGCGGCGGAATCAACCGTCTTATGAATAGTTAAATGACCTATAAATGGCATGTAGTCCCAAAGTACATGCTGTGTACTTTATTTTTTTTACTTAAAATGGGCAGTAGCCTCGTATTGAGGCAGAACCTCATACCCTCCACCCAGATACGCGAACCAGGCCGGCCGGACCTCTCTTCTCCTCTCGATCGTTCGTCTGAGACCCGATCCGAACTCCGATTAGTGCGTTGGAACCCCCTCGGTAAGTCCTCGATTCCTCTTTGGCCGTTTTGTCTGATTTTCGTTCTAGAAAGAGTTATAGGCATTTGAGAGGTTTTGAATCTTTTTTAGATCTACCGCGTTTTAGACCGAATTGGCGGGTGTTACCGGAGGAGTATCATCGTGCGAGTCTCAGGTAGGTGGTGCATACCTCATATTGTGTTTTCGTGGTTGTTTGGGTGACGTGGCCTTCGGCACGTTTTCGGGTATTTTGAACGGGACCCGTTTTATCTGCTTTTTCATACTGTATTGTTTATGGGACCTCTGGGATGCCTTTGTGTATGCCCAATTACCAGTTTGTGTGAGCAGGGCCGGGTGAGGGGTCGTTGTTCATCGGGGCATTTTGGACGGGGAGCTCCAAAATGGTTTTACTTAAAATATGATTGTTATAAACTGTTTAGTTTAATTTGTTAAAGCCTGTTATAAATTGTTAGAGGAATTTAAGACCTCTGTGCTGGTATGGGACAACACCTGGTATAGTGCACTTCGACTGTTTAGTTGGTTTTTCCTGGTTATGTTTTCTGTTTAACTATGTTATGTATGTGATTGTTGAATTGCATCTACTGGACCCTTGGGTTGTGTTGGGCTTGCCTGGTTACGCTTGAGTGATGCTGATCACAGGTTGGGGATTTTCCTAGGTTACTTTGGGTGGTTTTGACCATGGGATTGGGCGTCATGGACGTCGGCTTGAGGTAGTACGACTGTCAGGTTGGGCATGGCCCGGGTTATTAGGATGGCGATGCCATCGGACTTGAGTGACATGGTCGCAGGGACACGGGGTGTCAGATGTGTTGGTGGATTAGGACTATTTTTGGTGATTACCGCTCACCGAGACTTGAGTAGTGTGCACACAGAGATATTCCGTGATGAGGTGGTTTTGACCACTCGTGTGGGTAGAGGCACCTGTAGTTGCAGTTAGGTATTTTGGTTTGGGGTGCTTGTCGTAGAAAGCCATGTGGGAGGTGAGGATCCTTCAGGGAATGAGCGTGCCTTCGGGACGTCGGTACTTAAGACACGAGGTTTCAGGAGGCACATGGTGCCAAGTTACTATTTTGGGCGTGCCTTCGGGACGTTGGTACTTGAGACACGTGGTGTCAGGAGGCACATGGTGCCGGGTTAATATTTTGGGTGTGCCTTTGGGACGTCGGTACTTGAGACACGAGGTGTCAGGAGGCACTTGGTGCCGGGTTACTATTTTGGGCGTGCCTTCGGGACATCGGTACTTGAGACACGAGGTGTCAGGTGGCACATGGTGCTGGGTTACATGATAAAGATTCCGACGTTGACCGAATTAGGTGACACTCTGTGGTGGCTGTTGAGCACCAGTGGAGTTTGTGTTTAATTGTGCATTGTACCGTTTACTTCTTTCCTTGTAAATGCATGACTGCTTAAACATATATATTTGGTACGCACCGTTGGGTGGTATCCTACTGAGATTCATCTCACACCCTGCACGGGCCCTTCGGGACGCGTGCAGACTTTATGGATTTACATGCAGGAAAGAGGCTAGCTTCAGGAGCTGGGTTACATTAGTTGTTGCATGGAGATGGTATGGACCTTAAGGTCATGCCTAGCTGGGTTACTTTGTTTAGTTTTTCCTTTTCTGTATTAGCATGCTTATTTGTTGTAGCTACTGTTGGTTAGCCATTGGTGCCCTTTTTATACTCAGTTATGTATGACCTACTTTGGATGCATGCTTGGTTGTTTACAATAGTTATTGCAGTTGATTACTGGAATGTTGTTCTGTTTACTTTACACTGTAGTTGTTTTCTATATTGCTTCTGCTGTTTATTGATATTGGATATGCTTCTGCTCTACGGGTTTGGTTCGAGTCTGCCGAGTCTTTCTTTCCACTGTATCTTTACTGTTATACTTGGACCAGTACCCTTACTATGATCCTCCAAGAGGGTATATCCTCCCCACTATACCTATTCAGACCCTCGCTGTTAGTCGGCAGCCTTTGGCATTCAGGGGATGTGCGCCTAAGGTAGTGACACCCGACCCGTTCGGCACTGTTCGGGTAGCTGGTAAGGTCCTGGTCGTTACAACTGCACAGTCTCATCAGAAGTCTTATGCTGATCAGTGGAGACGACCTCTGGATTTTGAGGTCGGGGATTAGGTTTTCCTACGTGTCACACCGAGGTTGGGACAAAAGCAGATTAGGAGATAGGGTAATCTTTTGTTGAGGTACGTCAGGCCATTTGAGGTGTTGGAGAGAGTTGGTCCAGTTGCCTATCAGTTGTAGTTACCTCAGAGGTACCAGACTATGAATGATGTCTTCCACATTTCT
This sequence comes from Viscum album, assembly GCA_963277665.1. NCBI lineage: Eukaryota > Viridiplantae > Streptophyta > Magnoliopsida > Santalales > Viscaceae > Viscum > Viscum album. The sequence continues at coordinate 1,495,010,513 of OY728155.1, read as the reverse complement.
TAGCTACGGCATTACTTTTTAGACCTATCTCATGATTTCCAACCCGAGGAAGTCGATTTGGAGGTGGATGCATCGTTTGAGGAGCATCTGATCCAGATTGTTGATCACAGTACAAAGGTTCTTCGTGGCCGGTATGTTCCTCTAGTACGAGTGTTATGACAGCATGGGCGGGTATAGGACGAGACTTGGGAGAGGGAGGCTGATGTGTGAGTACAGTGGCCAGAGCTGTTTGGGGTTTCTTCTTCTACGCCGTGTTAGGGAAATTCGGGGACAAATTTCTTTAAGGGGGGAAGTTTTTAAGAACCCAAATCTTCTTTTTAGGTATGTTTTTCCTTTTCTGTGCATTTTTTGAGGAAAATGGGAAAATATGGAAATTTTCAAAGTACACATCGTGTACTTTATGAGTACACTCTGTGTACTTCGATGCCGCTGGAGGCCGTGTGCGGGTTGTGTCATGGCTACACACACGGCCATGTAGGGGTGACATGGAGGCTGCCTAAAGAGGAGTATGGAAAAGGTGAGTACACACCATTTATTCCAAAAGTACAGGTCGTGTACTTTCTTTTTTTCATTAAACGCACTGGGGTCGCGTCTAATCGCCAGAATCGACTTCTTTTGGGTTGTCTTCATCCGAGAGCGCTGAGCAGCCATAGATCTTCGACGAGCCCCTGAACCTCCGTCTGTCTTCTGATTCAAACATCGGTGAGTGCGTTGGAATCACAGTGGTGAGTTCTCTCTTCTCCTAAAGCTTTGTTTTCCAATTCTTCCTCTTTTCCATGTTATCATGGGTTGAACGTTTTATACGTTTTCGTAGATCTATGATGTTCTAAGGAGATTCAAGCCTCTTGTTTCAAGTATATTGATCTCCTAACCCCAAGGTAGGTGGTTTGTGCCTTTCTATAGAAAGTATTTGAGTATTATGTGCAAATTCCACCAATACCCTTGAACGGGGTATTGCATGTTTACTGTTTTGCCCTTGTTGTCTGTTTTCTTTGCTTGTATGCCTGAGTAGAGGTTATTGTTTGTGAATATGGTAATTTTTTGTGTTTTGGATGTATTTCCCATGCATGTTTTGCTTATTTATAACCATTTGGTCTAGTTTTTCCTGTTAGGCTATTGCCAGTTCCCTCGCCTAGTATTGTAGGATGGTGTGACTATTGTTCTTCCATGATGAGATGTTGTATAATACTAGCCAAGTAGTTCTTGAGGTTACTTTGGCTGATACATGTGCTATGCTTATTTTACTTACACAGGGCTATGAGAACCTAGTGTAGTAGATTACAGGGAGAATGGACGTAAGGTCTTCTATAGAGTGTCTTTATAATACGATACGAGACCATAGGGGGAATTGACGTTGAGTTCTTTCTCTGAGTGTTTGTAGTTCCTCAACACGGGCCACAGGGGGAATGAGATGTTGAGTGCTTTCATAGAGCGCCTTTAGTACGATACGAGACTATATGGGGAATTGGCGGTGAGTGCTTCCCCATAGAGTCTATTCTTTAGCTGAACTAGAGGGGTGAGACTGTGTGTGCCTCCCAGAGGGTTGCTAGTACTTGTTGGTTAAACCATAGGGGTTAGGCTATGAGAACTACCCAAAGGGTTACCAGTTTGTTCTACTTACTTGAGTGGCTGATTACTTGTTTGTAAATTATATGCTAGAAACTGTGGATTATTTGTTGCTGAGTACTCTCCTGTTTACTGCTTTCTGTACTTTTACCCGCCATATATTCACTAAATCTTAGGCACAGATCTTCGGGTGGTTTCCTACTGGGATTTTGTCTCACACCCTGTTTGGTTCATGCTTTTGGGCCCAAACAGATTATATTGGTGTAGGTATAGATAAGGGAAAGCACCCTTCGACTTCAGGTTCTTGATTGTTGTGGAGATGGAGAGCATGGGACCAAGCTATGGCTTGCGATGCTGAGGAGTTTATCTACTTTATTTTTCACTTTGGTTTAGCAATGTTGTATTCCAACATTATGACTTGTTTGGGCTATTTTCCTAGACATATATGTATCGTGCATCATTTATATATATCTGCTCCAGTTGTTTACTTTATCAGTCTTCCGCTGTTACTGTTGTTTGGTATTTACTTCTTCCGTTATTGTATGTATTTGTGTACTTCTGTTGTGTACTCTGCCAATGAGGGCATAGTTTCCCCACTATCACACCCAAGACCCTCACTGCTAGTCGGTAGCCTGTGGAATTTGGGGAAATGCGCTTGAGGCCATGTGACCAACCAAATACGGGTCACCTCTGGGTGGATTCTGGAACCGGGATGTTACATAAACACAAATTCATAATGGCTATATCTAGTACGAAATGTGGTATTTAGAATTTCTGATTCCTTTACTTTCAACTGATGGTACCCTGACCTCAAGTCAATCTTCAAAAAATACTGAGCTCCCTAGAGCTAATCAAAAAAATCATCAATATGAGGTAAAGGATATTTGTTCTTAATAGTGATATTATTCAATGCTCTATAATCAATGCAAAGTATCATTAAAACATCTTTTTTTTTTACAAACAAGATAGGATCACCCCATGGTGATGTGCTAGGTTGAATGAAACCTCTATCTAATAACTCCTGCAATTTCTTCTTTAACTATAAAATCTCAATTGGATCCATTCGATAAGGGGGTTTTGAAATTGGCTTAGCATCAGGGACTAAGTCAACAGTAAATTTATCTTCCCGATCAGGTATTATACCAGGAAACTCATCAGGAAAAACATCAAGATACTTATTTACCACTAAAACATTATTAATTTGAACAGATCCTTTATTTTCAACAATATGTGCAAGGTAGCATCCATTTCTATATTTTACTAGTTTCTCAGCTTCCTGATATGTTATCAAAAGTAAAGGTTCATTCTTGTACACAAACTGAAATTATTTCTGAAAAGAAACTTCTTTAGCTCTGCAGTCAATCTTAGCATGATAAACGGAAAGTCAATACATACCCAAAATAACATCAAACTTTACTAGAGACAAAACAATAAGGTTTTTAGGTAGATTCTTTCCACACATAAGGACATGAAGGTTCTTAAAATTTCTTTTTGTCTCAACATTTCCTCCTGGTGTTTTTACCATAAGTTCAGAATTCATATCTTGATATGGAATTACCAATTTACTAGAAAACTTCTTAGAAATGAAAGAATGTGCAAACCCTAAATCAAACAATACATTGTCATAATCTAAAAAACAAACAGTGTACCTGATACTACTTCATTTGATGGCCCAACATCTGTTAAAGTAGTTGAAAAGGATTTCACCACCCCTTTCTGCTGGTAGTCAGGCTGCTTTCCCTCAGTTGATTTCTTCATTGTACACTCATTTGCATAATGACCCATTTCATTGCACTTAAAACATTTTACTAATTGTAAATAAGATTTTGTCTTACCATTACCCTGATCTTTTTCAGTGCAATTACGAGCCTTATATCCTATTCTACCACATCAGTAGCACTTACCATAATTCAAAAGACATTCCACAGCATGCTTTTTACCATAATTTTTACAAACTGCAAACTTAAGTTTCTTACCATCAGACTTTTTTGAAGAGTTCTTGTCTTTCATCTACCACCTCGACCTCTTATTTTGTTGTTTGTTAAAGAACACATGATCATCGACAAACTCCATTTTCACCTTCTCCGCACATAGAACAAGTTTTTTATAACTTTTGAACTCATGAGAAGATAAAGCCCTTCGATACTTTGGCTTTAATCCTGAGTAAAAATGGTTGATTTTACTATCAATATCTCATATGAAATTTGGAGCATACCTTGTTAGTCAACTGAATTTTTCTTCATAAGCAGCCACTGAGTCATCCTCCTACCTCAATTCTAGGAATTGTTTTTCTATCCTAAGACAAATCACCCTAGGAAAATATTTCTCAAGAAACATACCTTTGAATTCATCCCAATCAAGAGCATCAATATCCTCACTATCCCTGATATTTTTAACCATCGACAACCATTGATCGACTTCACCTTCAAAATGGTAAACAGAGAGACTAACCTTTTGATGTTCTAAACACCCCATGACATCGAAAATATTTTCCAGTGCTTTAATACACCCTTCAGCTAGCACAGTTTCATGGGTTGAGCGTCTCAGCACAGCAGTTCATCCGGGGTTCAGTCGTCCAGCTCTTCATATGTGAGGTTCACTGGTTACATCCTGCCATGGACTCATCAGTAGAGTGGCCCCAACTCCCAACCAGTGGTTTCAAGATTGACACGCACCATCCTCCTCTTTTTCGGGGCGACTCCCATCTCTTCGATAGGGATAAACCAGAAGAACTGCAACTTTGATGTTCTTGCTGGTGTGGGATAGGACCCCCATGATTGGGTCGTGACATTCTCCCACCACCATTCCATGCATTCCCTCGTGCATGCAGGATCGTGGCCTTCTGTATATTCGTGAAATGGTGCTTCCAACTAACCGGCTACCAAGAATGGCCTTAGGGGACACTTCTTCCTTGTCATTGGCATCAATGGCCCACCCACTCTTTGGGTCGTAAACCACTGTGGTCCACCATCTCTCTCAGGGTCGAAAACCACCTCCACGAGACCCACCCTTCATAGTGGAATCTCTACCTATGACTTCTCTCAAGCATGACCTTCTCTGTTGTGTCACCTCCGCATGACACCCCGGGACTCCGCTCCCACCACCAAGGTCTGTCCGGCAGCATTCCACAGCACCACATGGTACATTCCCTTTGACACCACTTGTCACGAGCTGAGCATCTCAGCACAACAGTTCGATCGTACGGCACCCCATCCCCCTCCAAGGTGGGTGGCGTTCAGCCGTCCAGCTCTTCATATGTGATGTTCACTGGTTTCGTCCTGCCATGGACTCATCAGGAGAGTGGCCCCAACTCCCAAACAGTGGTGTCAAGGTTGACATGCACCATCCTTCTCTTTGTCGGGGCGAATCCCATATCTTAGATAGGGAAAAACCAGATAAAACGCAGCTTTGATGTTCTTGCTGGTGTGGGACAGGACCCCCGTGATTGGGTCATGACATTCTCCCACCACCATTCCATGCATGCCCTCGTGCATGCAGGATCATGGCCTTTTGTGTGTCCGTGAAATGGTGCTTCCAACTAACCAGCTACCAAGCATGGCCTCAGGGGATGCTCCTTCCTTGTTGTTGGCATCAATGGCCCACCCACTCTCTAGGTCGCAAACCACTGTGGTCCACCCTCACTCTCAGGGTTGAAAACCACCTCCAAGAGACCCACCATTCATAGTGATGTCTCTGCCTCTGAATTCTCTTAAGCGTGACCTTCTCTGTCGTGTCACCTCCGCATGACACCCCGGGACTCTGATCCCACTACCAAGGTCTGTCCAACAGCATTCCGCAACACCACGAGGCACATTCCCTCTAATACCACTTATCGCGGTCTGAGTGTCTCAGCACAGCAGTTCGCATGTGCGGCACCCTAGCCCCCTCCAAGGTGGGTAGGGTTCAGCCGTTCAACTCTTCATATGTGAGGCTCAATGGTTTCATCCTACCATAGACTCATCAGGAGAGTGGCCCCAACTCCCAACCAGTGGTGTCAATATTGACAAGCACCATCCTCCTCTTTGTCGGGGCGACTCCCATATCTTCGATAGGAACAAACCAGATGAATCACAGCATTGATGTTCTTGCTGATGTGGGATAGGACCCCCATGATTGGGCCGTGACACTTGTCACGGGTTGAGAATCTTAGCACAGAAGTTCGCTCGTGTGGCACCCTAGCCCCCTCCAAGGCGGGTAGGGTTCAACCGTCCAACTCTTCATATGTGAGGTTCACTGGTTTCGTCCTGCCATGGACTCATCAGGAGAGTGGCCCCAACTCCCAACCAGTGGTGTCAAGGTTGACAGACACCATCCTCCTCTTTATCGGGGTGACTCCCATCTCTTAGATAGGGACAAACCAGATGAACCGTAGATTTGATGTTCTTGCTGGTGTGGGACAAGACCCCCATGATTGGGTCGTGACATTCTCTCACCACCATTCCATGCACACCCTCATGCATGCAGGATCGTAGCCTTCTGTGTGTCCGTGAAATAGTGCTTCCAACTAATTGGCTACCAAGCATGGCCTCAGGTGACGCTTCTTTCTTGTCATTGGAATCAATGGATCATCCACTCTCTAGGTCACAAACCACTATGGTCCACCCTCTCTCTCAGGGTCGAAAACCACCTCCACGAGACCTACCCTTTATAGTGGCGTCTATGCCTTTGAATTCTCTCGAGCATGACCTTCTATGTCGTGTTAACTCTGCATGACACCTCAGGACTCCACTCCCACCACCAAGGTTCGTCCGAAAGCATTCTGCAACACCATGAGGCACATTCCCTCTGATACCACTTGTCACGGAATGAGTGTCTCAGCACAGCAGTTCTCCCATGCGGCACCCCAACCCCCTCCAAGGAGAGAGGGGTTCAGCCGTCCAACTCTTCATATGTGAGGTTCACTGGTTTCTTCCTGCCATGGACTCATCAGGAGAGTGGCCCCAACTCCCAACCAGTGGTGTCAAGATTGACACGCACCATCCTCCTCTTTGTCGGGGCGACTCCCATCTCTTCGATAGGGACAAACCAGATAAACTGCAGCTTTGATGTTCTTGCTGGTGTGGGATAGGATTCTCATGATTGGGTCGTGACATTCTCCCACCACCATTCCATGCATGCCCTCGTGCATGCAGGATCGTGGCCTTCTGTGTATTTGTGAAATGGTGCTTCCAACTGACCAGCTACCAAGCATGGCCTCAGGGGATGCTCCTTCCTTGTCGTTGGCATCAATAGCCCACTCACTCTATGGGTCGCAAACCACCATGGTACACCCTCTCTCTCAGGGTCGAAAACCACCTCCATGAGACCCACCCTTCATAGTGGTGTCTTTGCCTCTAACTTCTCTCGAGCGCGACCTTCTATGTCATGTCACCTCTGCATGACACCCCAGGACTCTACTCCCACCACCAAGGTCCATCCGGCAGCATTCCGCAATACCACGAGGCACATTCCCTCTGATACCACTTGTCATGGGCTGAGCATCTCAGCACAGCAGTTCGCATGTGCGGCACCCCATCCCCCTCCAAGGCGGGCGGCGTTCAGCCGTCCAACTCTTCATATGTGAGGTTCACTAGTTTCGTCCTACCATGGACTCATCAGGAGAGTGGCCTCAACTCCCAACCAGTGGTGTCAAGGTTGACACGCACCATCCTCCTCTTTATTGGGGCGACTCCCATCTCTTAAATAGGGACAAACCAGATGTGTCACGACCCCCTCCCCACAAAGTGTACCCCTCTTGGTCCAACAATGTAAGAAGGGAGATAATGACCCCCGAGTCCCGCCTCCAGTAGGCTTGGGTTGGTGACTAGCACCGAGGGTATAGTAATACACAAAATAGGAGGCATTACCCTCTAAGAGAACACATGCGGAAGAGAGAAATAAGATAGACACCAACCAACTCCAACTCAGATAGAAATATAAATGAAAACCCAAGTACACATATGAAATGTCATGAAGAAGTACTACAACTGAAAGGGGGGAAATAGCAAGTACCCAAAAGAAAATAAACAGCAGTAACCACAAGCCCGAACAGCTCCTGCAACCCCAAGCTAGTAGAAACCAGCTTGATCTCCAACCTACTCCAAGTGACCTGAAAAGCAGTTTATATATACATAGAGTGAGTATAACAGTATACTCAGTAGGATCCTCCCCAAAGCCTCTCGTGCAAAATTAAAGAGAGCATGCTAAATCATAGTGATCAACAAGTGAAACTAACTCATTACCTAAACAGGTATACTAAGTTCCCAACCTCACCATGGCTACTCTCACCAAGTAACACATACAAGAATATAGCATATAGTAAAGAATATCAAGGGTACTCCGCTACTACTTCCCCGCTGGTTTTCCGCTTTGCCCCAATGTGGCATGTCCTGAGCATCTCTCTCCAAAAAGGCTTGCCCGCAGACACCTGGGCGAAGCACCACAATGTGCACCTCATGCAACAAAAAGGCTTGCCTGCAGACACATGTGCGAAGAACCACACCATCCTCACAACCAAAAGTAACCAGGTAGTTTCTGGGAGCCACCACAGCTCGCATAACGTGTATCATACGTCGGGTATTATACCTCAAGCTATTACATCCAATACACCGAGTAAGGATCCTCAAGCCATCACAACATATACATGCTACACCTATAGTAGTCCATAGGATACTATATCCAGAATACATGTCTGTGAATAACCACAAGCCATTATAGCCCTCTACACACATATATGGGGAAAACTGACCATTGTGCCTACCAGCACAAGTATCTACCAAGAGAAGAGAGTGGGTCTAAAGGGGGTAGTCATCCATTCTTCCTCCCATCGGAATGTTGGGGAAACCCCCCCCCCCCCCATGGCTCAGAATTCCTGGGGTGTCAGTTTCCCTTACTGACAAGGTGGAGTAGCGTATAGAAAACATAAAAATTATAGAATATACTATATCTCACAACCACACTATGGGCATAACCTAGTCTTAGACACCACTACAGCTAACGTCTCTCAAACTCCGGGCTGCTACTTCTAAGACTAGGTATCCTATAAGAACACAACCATTTAAAGAACTTTATTGGATTACTCCATTCCCTTTTTATCAGTTCCACTTTACGTTAATTAAGTCTTTAAACATTAATTAACCATGAGAAATTTCACATTAAATTTCATTAACATCACACCCAAAGTCCACTGCCCCTTTAAAATTCCAACCTCATAATTATGTTCCAATGAACTCCAACCCCATGGGTTAACACCATTTATTCAAATTTTCATTACAGAATTACTTTCTCATATTCCCAGACATTCTAGAAAACATTCAATGCTACTAAACACAAGGGGATCAACACGGCGAGTAGATGTACTACTCTTCGAGTCTTTGCCACTTAAAGTAAGAGTATATACACATCCTTCCTTGAGAATCTAAACACAGAAAGCACGTGGCATACCCTGCGTGTCTTCACCTCTTTTGGAAAAAGGGTAAGTAAGACCAGCTGCCTTGAGCTATGGGGAAAGTGAAGCATACAATCAACCAATAAGAAACAGCAAGCATCCAACAATCACATCCATCCCATTCCATCATCTTTGGTGTCCTCCTTGACACCCACATGCATAAACCGATGCATCTCACCACTCTAGGCATCATCTGCTGCCACAACCAAAAGGCCACCATGCCCTCACATATCACAACACCCATACAGGGTCACGTCACAACACAAACAGCAGGAAAAACAACATCACATAAATTGGGCTATTGTCCCCTTTAACAACCTAGAGGGTAACTCAGAACCCTTCAAGGAATTATCAAACAATCAATTCTTTAATCCATCTTGAATTAACAGATTTAATTCGTAGGTTCCAAATTTGGGAAACCTAATTAGTAAGCTATCACAAATGATTAAACATGCTTACTACGCCAATTTGATTAACATCAAATTAAAACAAGAACCATATTTGTTTACATTCCTCTTTATCTTTAGCCAAACAAATATCAATTAATCTCAGTTTATGTTCTTTACTAATTTTCATCAGGAACAAGCATTGATATCACACTATCTATCAAAACAAGAGGCAACAACATACGATCGATAACAATTTATTTATCCGGTTCAAATATTTATTATGTCAATTCCATTATCATCCAGTGGGATAAAACATTCTAACAATATAGTTTCATGTAAAAGAAGAGAAGCAATGAATCCCCTACCTCAAAGGTTTTTGACAAAAACCACAACGGTCGAAGAACGCTCAAGAAAACTGGGTCAATTCTATAAAAACCTGTCTTAGATCTCCTCCTAGCAAGATCAAGACAAAAACTCATCATCTTTGGCATCGACACACTTAGATCTACCCATAACAGACGTAGGTATAAGAAACCAAGAGAAGAGGAGAAGTATATCTAAGTGGATCTAAGAAACCGATCAAGAACGAAGAAGAACGATCACATACCTCAAGAATCAGTCTTTGATTCGCCCCGAGAAGCCTTCAGATCACCTCCGAAAAAAAGGGAGAAACCTCCTTGACCTTAGGAGAAGCAAAATCCCAAGTTAGGGTCACTTAGGAGGAAAAACGAGGAACTTAGAGGCATAAATGAGTGAGATCCACAATTTAAGGATCTCATTTAAGTGGTTGCATGGTTAGTTCGCACGGTTTGACAAATAATACACTAAACATGCTTTAGATATTACCTTGGCCACCCTTCTCACATGGTTTGGCCGCATGGTTAGAAAAACCTTGCACCTCCCATGTGGAAGCTACTGCCTCCAAGACCAGCTACACATGGTTTGGTCACACAGTTTAGACAAACCGTGCACCGCCCATGCGAAAGCTACTGTCCTTTAGTTTCCCTTAAAAGTTCACCCAAACGCACCCCCAAGTCACTACTCCAAAATAGAGGTAGTTAGAAACATCAAAAGTACAAGAAAACGTAACGTGATGTTACATTTTACAACTGTCTAGCGTTGAAACTGTTCACCGAAAATGGAATTTTGGCAAAGTGTTAGGGATAAGTCACCTTGACCTCCCGGAACACCTCTAACACCACATTTTCACAAAGTAGTGGACTGGAGAGGTCTGGGCCATTACATCAGATACTTCTCAAAACATTCTCGTCCTCGAGAATCCAAAACCCACCTAAAGTGAAAACGAAATAGGGTCTGAACAACCACCCATCGAGATACCTCTCAAAAGAGAGCAGGCCACAAAAGAAACAAAGGGAGCCATCTCATAAACATGAAAGTTTTGTAACCACATAAGTTATAGCAATACATGAAAAGAGTTAAACATCAAACAACTCTGGGTACTGAGCACGTATCTGTGACTCACATTCCCAATTACTCTTCTCTAAGCCACCGTGTCGACACAAGACACAAACTAAAGGAATAGAATGTCTGTGCAACACCTTCTCCTTGCGATCTTGGATCTCCACAGGTCACTCCAAAAAGGTTGCATCATCATCCACATCGATCTCTCCCCAATCGATGATGTGAGAGTCATCATGAAGATAACGATGGAACTGTGATACATGGAAAACATCATGTATCTAACTCATATGTGGGGGAAGTTCTACTCGATACTCCACAGCTCCAACACGAGCTAACACCTCGAAAGGCCCAATAAAGCGAGGAGAAATCTTACTCCCATGACCAAACCTTCACCGCCCATGACGAGGAGTCACCTTTAAAAACACATGATCCCCAACATTAAACTCCAAGGGTCTCCTCCTTTGATCAGCATATGATTTATAAAGATCTTGCGCTGTCTTCATCCTGTCATGAATCACATGAACCATCTCTATTGTATTATGTACTAGTTCCGGTCCGAGAATTACTGACTCTCCAACCCCAGTCCAGCACAACAGAGAACGGAAAGGTCGGCCATACAAGGCTTAAAACGGCGTCATACCGATGGTGGAGTGAAAACTATTATTGTAAGAGAACTCCACCAAGGGTAAGTGCCTAATCCATGAACCTCCAAAATCCAGAACACAAGAGCGTAACATGTCTTCAAGAGTCTGGACAGTTCGCTCTGTCTGACCATCCGTTTGAGGATGAAAAGCAGTGCTAAGGCATAGTTGATAACTGAAAGCATGTTGGAGACCTCTCCACACCCTAGAGGTAAAACAAGGATCTCGATCAGAAATGATTGTCCTAGGGAATCCATGAAGTCTCACCACCTCCTCTAGATACTACCTCGATAAAACTTCCACTGAGATTGACTCCTTGATTGCTATAAAGTGGGCCGATTTTGTTAAACGATCCACTAACACCTAAATAACATCATGTACTCCTGGAGCTCGAGGTAGACCAGTAACAAAGTCCATTGAGATTTCCTCCCACTTCCACTAAGGAATCTATAATGGCTGGAGAAGACCACCAGGAACACAGTGTTTGGCCTTCACCTTCTGGCAGACTAAACATCGAGACACAAACTCCGCAACTGCACGCTTCATCCCAGGCCACCAAAACTGACTCCTCAAGGCTCGGTACATCTTTGTCACGCCAGGATGTACTGCTAAAGGTGAACTATGGAACTCTTTGAGAACTGTATCGTGCATCATCAAAGGAACATAAATCCTTTCGTGATACAACACTCTGTGTTGTTCATCCTCAGACCAACCATCAAGGGCCTCACCACAAACAACTCGGTCTCTCCAGACCTCCACCTCTAGATCTCCCAACTGGGACTCTTCCACATTATGCATTAGGGATGACTGTATCGTCATCTGAAAAAGACATCCTCTACCCCCAACTTCTCCCATATCAAGATGTAATGTTGTCAGTTCTTCTATTACTCTCCAGGAATCACTGAATTCACGCACAGCATCACTACATGACTTTTGGCTCAGCGCATCAGCTACAACATTCCATTTTCCAGGTGTATACGATATTTCGAAGTCATATTCCTATAGGAACTCCATCCACCAACGTTGTCGTAAGTTCAGGTCATGCTGGGAGAAAACATACCCCAAACTCTTATGATTGGTGAAAACCACAAAGCGCTCACCAATGAGGTAATGTCTCTACAACTTCAGAGCAAACACCACGACTGCCAACTCAAGATCATGGGTGGCATATTTGCATTCATGGGGACATAACTACCGAGACCCATAAGAAACAACTAACCTATGCTGCATGAGAACACAACCTAACCCCAGATGTAAAGCATCGCAGAAAACATCAAACTGAACTCCCTCAATGGGAAGACAAAGGACTGGAGCACTTACTAACTTCTCCTTTAGATACTCGAAAGCTATCTGGAACTGATCAGTTCATATGAATGCCTGATCCTTCCTGGTCAAAGCTGTTAGAGGAGTCGCAACTCGTGAGAAATTGGCTACGAACCTCCTGTGGTATCCTGCGAGACCAAGGAAACTTCGCACCTATGACAATGTCTTGGGGGCTGCCCAAGATACAACTGCTTCTATCTTCGATGGATCCACAGCTACTCCTTGTTGGTATGCAACATGCCCCAAGAAATGGACTTCTCGATCCCAAAACTCACACTTAGAAAACTTCCCAAATAGCTGATGTTGATGAAGGAATCCCAAAACGGCGTGTAGATTCTCTGCATGTTCCTCCTCAGACGTGGAGTACACAAGGATGTCGTCGATGAAAACTACCAAAAACTTGTCCAGAAACTCACGGAACACAGCGTTCATCAAACCCATGAATAAAACTGGAGCATTAGTCATGCCAAACGGCATTACAACGAACTCATAATGCCCATGATGACAACGGAGAAGGGGCCATCCTATATGGAGACATAGAGATAGGAGATTCTCCCGGCTGTAGCTCGATCCCAAACTCGATCTCTCATCGAGGGGGTAATGTTACAACCTCTTCTAGAAAATCATCAGGGTACTCCTCTACAACCCTAGGAAACACCAACTGCTAAACCTCTGAAGAACTCAACATCATCACAGACATCATGGATGATAAGAATGGAATGCACCTGTGACCCATCCGAGGATCTCGCTCACTAAAAAAAACCACTGGATCTCCATCCGCACCAATGAAAACGACCTTATTCCTGAAGCAATCCACGATAGCCTACACTGAATATAACCAATTCATGTCGAGGATGACATCATATGGTTGTATTCGTAAACATAGGAAATCTCCCCAAGAGAGGTGTTACCCCAACACTAGCTCACAGTCTCTACATACTTCAAACAAGTCAGCTCGACCTCCAACTGGCGTAGTCAATGCCAAGGGAACTGGATGCCTCTCTACCTCAAGTCCCAAAGCATGGACAAGGGTAGGTGATATGAAGGAGTGTGTCACTCCTGAATCAAACAAGGCATACACCAAGGTAGAAAACAAGCAAAGGGTACCTCTAAAGACATCTGGCTCACCTGGAGCTAGCAACGCTAGAGAATGAAGCTGACCACAACCTCCTCCACGGCATCTCTGACCCTGATGATGACCAGCATCATGGTCGCACTCTGCTCTCTGAGGACGGGGAGCGTCATGGGGTTATCCTCTGTCTGCCCCATCTACCCTCAGGTGATCTAAAGCTGGTGCAACCTATTTCTGCTGCTACCTCGGATGGAACTGCCTCAAAGGAGGAACCTGGAGCATAGCACCTGGTGCACGATGACTGCTCTGAAAGTTCGGGCACTCCCGCTGCTGATGACCATGACTACCATAAGAAAAACAAGCACCTGATCCCTTGGCATAGGCCTGACAGTTGTTGCCTTTGGAGAAACGAGATGTGAAGGGCTAGGGCCTACCCCCGACTGAATGGAAACTCTTCTTCCCTGAAAACCGGGAACACCGGACCACAGCTCTGCTTCATGAGGAATCATGACGATTCCCCTCTCATGATGATCTGGTCCTGGACAAAGTCCTATCAACAACCTATGCCCTCGCCAGCACCTCAAGATATGTCTTTAGCATAAATGGGGTGACCTGGCGCTAGATCTCTGGACGCAAAGCCTCCTCGAAATGCCTCACCCTGGCCTCCTCATTTGGTAACAGGTCCGAAGCATATCGTAAAAGGTTCTTGAAACGGATTCCAAACTCTCGAACAGTAGAGCTCCCCTGTCGAAGGGTAAGAAGCTCCTGACGACTGGACACCTTCGCAATCGAATAAAGGAACTCGACTCTAGACTTTTCTTGTAAATCCTCCCATGAGATCGCTGACTCCTCATGATCCCTGAGGAACAAGAACCACCACTACCTTGCTTCTCCTTGTAGCATCGTCATAACTAAGGACACCCAATGCTTTTTCCAAGCATGGATCGAACTGAAGCCTATCTCGACCTCCTCCAACCAGTCTTCTGTGACTACATTTGAAACAAAGCCCTCATACTTCTGCAGACTCTGGCGCTGAAACTATCGGAGTGTCTTCCTCCAAGTTACATCGTCGTTAACCACTACCTTGAGGCAATATGATGGAACAGCCTGCTGGACATTTTCTGTGCAAACCTGATGAGGACGTCGACCTGGAGCCATACCTTTAAAATAAAAAACCATTAGAGCTCCTAAACCTGGAATATAGAAGACTTAACATTAATTAATTAATTATTTTCTTTTATTCATTTTAGGTTAACCTATCCAAAGGTCTACCCATTCAAACATAGGCACAAAGAAGAATGATGCATGATCATTTCCTAGGTCTCTACCCTGAAACTAGTATCACCTTGTTTAGTAGCCATTATAAACTTAAAGGTCTATACATCATATCACAGGGGGCCCTAAATGCCTATGTCTCAGTCGGTCTCTAGTGTTTACCTCACTTGCTAAACATGAATGACACTGTCGCCCTACCAACCCATGCAACCTCACATGTGCCTAACTCCAAACTCCATCTTATCCCTCAACCAGACCTCTGATACCACTCTGTCATGACCCCCTCCCCACAAAGTGTACCCTCCTGGGTTGGCAATGTGAGAAGGGAGATAATGACCCCCTAGTCTCGCCTCCAATAGGCCCCGGGTTGGCGACTAACACCGAGGGTATAGTAATACACAAAATGGGAGGCATTACCCACTAAGAGGACACATGCGGAAGAGAGAGATAAGATAGACACCAACCAAATCCAACTCAGATAGAAATATAAATGAAAACCCAATTACACATATGAAATTTCATGCAGAAGTACTACAACTGAAAGGGGAAAAATAGCAAGTACCCAAAAGAAAATAAAACAGCAGCAACCACAAGCCCGAACATCTCCTGCAACCCCAAGCTAGTAGAAACCAGCTTGATCTACAACCTTCTCCAAGTGACCTGAAAAGAAATTTATATATAGAGAGAGTGAGTATAACAGTATACTCAGTAGGATCCTCCCCAAAGCCTCCCATTCAAAAGTAAAGAGAGCATGCTAAAGCACAGTGAGCAACAAGTGAAACTAACTCGTTACCTAAACAGGTATACTAAGTTCCCAACCTCACCATGGATACTCTCACCAAGTAACACATACAAGAATATATCATATATTAAATAATATCAAGGGTACTCTGCTACTACTTCCCCACTAGTTTTCCACTTTTCCCCAACGTCGCACGTCCTGAGCATCTCTCTCCAAAAAGGCTTGCCCGCAGACACCTGGGAGAAGCACCATAATGTGCACCTCGTGCAACACAAAGGCTTGCCCGCAGACACCTGGGTGGAGCACCACACCATCCTCACAACCAAAAGTAACCAGGTAATTTCTGGGATCCACCATAGCTCGCATAACGTGTATCATACGTCGGGTATTATACCTCAAGCCATTACAGCCTATACACCGAGTAAGGATCCTCAATCCATCACAACCTATACACGTTACACCTATAGTAGTCCATAGGATACTATATCCAGAATACATGTGTGTGAATAACCACAATCCATTGCATCCCTCTACACACATATATGGGGAAAACTAACCGTTGTGCCTACCAGCACAAGTATCTACCAAGAGAAGAGAGTGGGGCCAAAGGGGGTAGTCATCCATTCTTCCTCCCATCAGAATGTTGGGGAAAACACCCCCCCCCCCCCAGGGCTTAGAATCCACGGGGTGTCAGTTTCCCTTACTGACAGGGTGGATTAGCGTATAAAAAACACAAAAAGTACAAAATATACTATATATCACAACCACACTATGGGCATAACCTAGTCTTAGACACCACTGCAGCTAACGTCTCTCAGGCTCCGAGCTACTATTTCTAAGACTAGGTATCCTATAAGCACACAACCATTTAAATAACTTTATTGGATTACTCCATTCCCTTTTTATCAGTTCCACTTTACGTTAATTAAGTCTTTAAAAATTAATTAACCATGATCAATTTCACATTAAATTTCATTAACGTCACACCCAAAGTCTACTGCCCCTTTAAAATTCCAACCTCATCATTATGTTCCAGCGAAATCCAACCCCATGGGTTAACACCATTTATTCAAATTTTCATTACAGAATTACTTTCTCACATTCCTAGGCATTCTAGAAAACATTCTATGATACTAAACACAAGGGGCTCAACACGGTGAGTAGATGTACTACCCGTCTAGTCTTTACCGCTTAAAGCAAGAGCATATACCCATCCTTCCTTGATAATCTAAACACAGAAAGCACGTGGCATACCCCGCATGTCTTCACCTCTTTTGGAAAAAGGGTAAGTAAGACCATCTGCCTTGAGCAGTGGGGAAAGTAAAGCAGACAATCAACCAATAAGAAACAACAAGCATCCAAAAATCACATCCATCCCATTCCATCGTCCCTGGTGTCCTCCCTGACACCCACATGCATAAACTGATGCATCTCGCCACTCTAGGCATCATCTGCTACCACAACCAAAAGGCCTCCATGCCCCCACATATCACAACACTCATCTAGGGTCACATCACAACACAAGCAGCAGGAAAAACAACATCACATCAATTGGTCTATTGTCCCCTTTAACAACCTAGAGGGTAACTCAGAACCCTTCAAGGAATTATCAAACAATCAATTATTTAATCCATCTTGAATTAACATATTTAATTTATAGGTTCCAAATTCGGGAAACCTAATCAGTAAGCTACCAAAATTGATTAAACATGCTTACTACGCCAATTTGATTAACATCAAATTACAACAAGAACCAGATTCATTTACATGCCTCTTTATCTTTAGCCAAACAAATATCAATTAATCTTAGTTTATGTTCTTTACCGATTTTCATCAGGAACAAGCATAGATATCACACTATTTATAAAAACAAGAGGCAACAACATACGATCGATAAAAATTTATTTATCCGGTTCAAATATTTATTATGTCAATTCCATTTTCATCCATTGGGATAAAACATGCTAACAATACAGTTGCATGTAAAAGAAGAGAAGTAATGAATCCCCTACCTCAAAGGTTTTTGACGAAAACCACAACGGTCGAAGAACGCTCAAGAAACCCGAGTCAATTCTCCAAAAACCCGCCTTAGATATCCTCCTAGCCAGATCAAGACCAAAACTCATCATCTTTGGCATAGACACACTTAGATCTACCCATAACGGATGTAGGTCTAAGAAACCGAGAGAAGAGGAGAAGTAGATCTAAGTGGATTTAAGAAACCGATCAAGAACGAAGAAGAACGATCACATACCTCGAGAATTTGTCTTTGATTCGCCACGAGAAGCCTTTGGATCACCTTCGGAATGAAGGGAGAAACCTCCTTGACCTTTTGAGAAGTAAAATCCCAATTTAGGGTCACTTAGGAGGAAAAACGAGGCACTTGGAGGCATAACTGAGTGAGATCCACAATTTAAGGATCTTATTTAAGTGGTCGCACGGTTTGACAAACCGTACGCTAACCGTGTGTTAGCTACTACCTTGGACACCCTTCTTGCACGGTTTGGCCGCATGGTTAGACAAACCGTGCACCTCCCGTGCAGAAGCTACTGCCTCCAAGACCAACTACGCACGGTTTGGCCGCACGGTTTAGACAAATCGTGCACCGCCCGTGCGAAAGCTATTGCCCTTTAGTTTCCCTTAAAAGTTCACCCAAACACACCCCCAAGTCACTACTCCAAAACATAGGTAGTTAGAAACATAAAAAGTACATGAAAACGTAACGTGATGTTACAGTTCACAATTGTCTACCGTTGAAACTATTCACTGAAAAGGGAATTTTGGCAAAGTGTTGGGGATAAGTCACCTTGACCTCCCGGAACACCTCTAACACCACATTTTCACAAAGTAATATACTAGAGAGGTCTGGTACATTACAAGATGAATTGCATCTTTGATGTTCTTGCTGGTGTGGGACAGGGCCCCCATGATTGGGTCGTGACAACAGGGTCAGATGATCCTCTGAATGATGGGGGATGTTGCCTCATGAAATGCTTCACTACTAACATGTTCCTCTATGGTTGATCTATCTAATCTCATGCATGGATACCACCACCATTTATATCTTGAGTCAATTGTGTCATCACTGCAACAAACTGCTCAGTTCTGATTCTGACCATCTCTGGTTGCTGATTTAGAAGGTTGTCTTCCTCGTGATGTCATCCCATCATATTTGTCATGTTTCCTCTGTGGGAAACCATTTTGAATACAAAAATATATTTGGTGAAGCGACATGGTAATCTATAAATGCTATATCATTTCAATCTTTCCATAAATTAATTTATGGATATTAAGTTAACAATATTCTAACTCCTAAAGTTATCTAAACCGACATTTGATGCCAACTATAAGGCTACAACCTTAAACATTACATAATATTGAATTGAGTTAATAATTCACATTGATAATCTTTTCAGGTTTAGAGCTTTAGAGAATTAAGTCACAACTTATACATATCAACTTGAATATTACAAGTGTAGGATCGAAATAATGATGTAGATGCTCAATATACAAGAGGGGGGGTGAATTGTATACTTTAAAAATTCCTTAAACAAAGGAAAGAGATAAGTTTAACAAAGTTAAACTAAGAAAATTCACAACACCTCTAACACCAATTGAAAAATTGGAATAAGGAATGAAGTTATAAACTTCAAGTTCTATGTACTTGCTTAAAACTGGAAAGAGATTCCGAAAGTAGGTTCCGGAAATATGGATCCGGAAATTGAAACTTAACTAAAGATTACAATATGAGATTCTACCTTAAAGAGTATAGAATCTAAATGGAACAGAGTACAAGTAAGGAAGTATAAGAAAATTATACTTTCCTTACAATATAATATGCAGCGGAAACAAACAAGTAGTAAAACTACAAGTAACAAGATATAAGTCTTTTAACCCAAAGAGAAGGGTATCCAACAACCTTGGATAAAGGTATCTTGATTTATACTTTCAAGCAAGTCTGTCTTACCCACACCAGGGTAATCCCTCGATACGAAGATCAGAATCTCTGTCTTGCTATCCCCGCAAGCCCTCAACTTCAAGGTAGTTGGCAACCTCTGTCTTCCTCAGCAAGGAAGCCCTCGAACTTCAAGGTAGTCAGCACCTCTGTCTTCCTATCCCCGGAAGTCCTCGAATGTAATCACCAACATTCTGAGTCGCACGAATCTTTGAGAGTTAATAAGATCCTCTCTCTCTAGAAATCACTTCAACAGCATGTGTGAACAATGTCGAAGAAGTTGTTTTGAGCTCTTTTAAATGAGCTCCTATTTATAGGTTCGGTCGGTCTCCTTTCCAACGGTCATATTTTCCTTAAAAATTGGAGGGACCTGTACATGTGTAACTTAACCAACGGTTATTTTATAACAGAATAGACGACATCATTTTTATAACAAAACAAGTGTAACAGAATGTACGACGTTGTTTTAATTCCAACACAAAAGTTCGGAGTGAAGGTTCGGAGTGTAAGCAGAATATCAAGAGTAGACAAATTATAAAAGTGTAAGCAAAATGAAAGTTCGGAGTCTAACCAAAAATAATATTTGGATTCTAAAATAACTTCGGAGTGTATAAAGCAAAGAAGATCAGATTCTGTTTAATAGGTGAATTCGGAATGAGAATTCGGAATGAGAATTCGAAATAAGAATTCATAATGAGAATTTGTAATCAGGATTCGTAATGGGAATTCGTAATCAGAATTCATCATTAGAATTCATAATCAGAATTCGTCATTAGAATTCACTGTCGAACTTCATGAGTGTTCATATCCAAAATTTGGAGTGGAACTTTATTAAAGTTTGTATCCAGAATTCGGATCCTAAAACAGAATGCTTCAAATCAAAGTTTTAAACGATTCCGAGAATATAGAAATGAAATCGAATCTTATACTTAAGAAAAATATGGATATAGATAATGAAAATATGATAAGGATAATTTTTCTTACAAAAGCGATTTTCCTTAAAAAAACAATTTTCCTTATAAAAGCAATCTTCCTTATAAAAGCAAATTTTCTTATAAAAGCAATTTTCCTTAAAGATAAGGTGTTTGTGATTTTAAAAACAAGAAGGAATGGAAAAGTCATAAGGAAAACCTTATTGACTCAAAAACAAGTAGACACTTCTACCGAGTTTCCATTTTTTTCATAAAATAAAAACTCTTAAAAGAAAACAAGAATTATTTTCTTGATATAAATCTTCTTGAATTCTTCTTTTCTCTTACGCTACCTTATATCATGTGAAAAACATTTCAAAAACTTGGGATGAGCATAAAAAGCTCAGTAAGGGTTATAAAATAAGGAAAGAAAACATTAGTCTATAAATACATACAAGTCAATGAAATCATACTTTTCAATCTTTAACATACCACACAAGATCATAAGATTCATGAATAATACATGGAAATCATAAATCATAAAGGTAACTTGTTGCATCCATATCATACATATGTTGTAGCTTTCACAGTTATGCAGGGAGTTACATTTGGAATACCCATCACAGTATATTCTCTAAATCTATTAGGAGAAACATTAACATTTACCACTATCACATTACTTAATTCATTGGAGAGCTATCTCATACTTACCTGCCCTAGGTTTATCCCAGAACCAACCGTATATATAAACAATGACCATGAACCATAACATATTCATAACACATAAAACAAACATAAAGAAAAGATAAAATTTACACATTTCAATCACAATATATCATTTAAATATATCTAAATAATCAATTCATTCTCAAAACCATTTTCAATACCAAAATAAATAAAAAGAGTATATGGTATTTATTTTCCTTTTAAAAATACTATGACTTATAGAGGAAGTCAAATAGCAAATAATGCTCGCGACGACGGAAAGGTTTTTGTCACCACGTACATTAAAAAGAAACATTCATTTTTTTCATTTAGTAAAACGCTACATAGAAAAAGATTCCCTTTGAATGAAATTAAATGTAAAAGGGGTTTATACACTGTATAAAAGAAAGTTGTGTAGAAATAAAAATATGCCTCAATAAAAGGAGATTGAGACGAAGTCCCTTACCTCGTGTCTGACTTGACTCATTCGTTATTTAATCTCCTGAATAATAAACTAAAGTTAATTTCTAATTACTTAAAAACCCTTTTCAAGTTTATAATTCCTTTTATATTACTTATTACCATCATTTAAGTTAATAACGGTTGTTTTTTCGATATTTGGTACTTGATTCAAAAATGAACTTATTATAATTACAAGTTGTCCATGTGGTCAAGATTACATTATATCTAGAATTATATTCATGATTTAGATATCATATATATCATATATATCCATTATATATGTGTATTTATAACAGTACATAACATTTGGAGATAAGAAATGAAATGCACCATTCATGGAGACGGTAAGTCGTACGTACGCATGAACGCTACTTTCATTTCTATTTCATATTTCATGGAATGAAAACTTAATGATACTTAGGTATATTATAATTCCAGTATAATATCATATATAATTTCATTAACTCCATCCTTTATACATTCTATTTATGGCATGAATGAGTCATATCACTTTGAGGGGGCGGTAGTCCGCACTTCCTCAAATGAAATTATCGTATTTATCCATTATGGAAACCATAAAGGTATGCTATAAATAAAAAATACAAAAGAATAAAGACAATATAAATATAATATATATCAAATATAAATACAGTGTCATTGTAATGGACACCATGAGGGGCGGTAGAAGATAATTGAACAATCATCGTTTCGTGAAGCAGTAGTTCGTCGTCCACTGAAACAGTATGTTTGTATCCATTAGATGGGGGTGTGTGTAATTTTAGTTTGAATACTTCTCATAAAAAACATCCGGGTATATTTAAGATACTGGTGTTGTTATAAAATAATTTAATAAAGAGAGTTTAGGGGGTTGGATTAGGAAAATAAAAGAAAAGAACTTGAGAGAAGATGTTACCTTTAAATAGGGTAACTCCCTTTGGTTTGGACCAAAAGGCTTTCTTGAAGTGATTTATGCCTAAGTTAAGGCTTCTAGGTGAAATAGAGGGATGTTGGGACCTTATTTGGACAAATTTTGGACGAGAAAAGAGGGTTTGAGAGGTGTGAGTAAGGGTTAGAGGTGATGGCTTTTTATAAGGGGAATGAGGGGCTCTTTAGGAAAGTTTTAAAATATTATTTTATTATATAATGATTTTTCGATTTTAAAAGATCCAAAACTTATTTAATTATAATATAAGGTGTATATAAGTCGAAATAAAATCATCCAATAATAATTGGATGGGTTTTGAATATTTTTTAATCCTTATATTTTTTATTTAACCCTTTGTTAACTTATTTAACGTTTACCATGTCCTCTTATATATTAATACTATATGGTTAATATATTTACTATAAAATTTCAAGTGACCCAAAATGGATTATTAATGAAATTTCTAACATCGTATATTTTATTTGTCTGAATATTGTATTTTTAGGATTATTTTATCATTTAATAAAATATTAATTTTTTTAAAAACTCATTTATGTCAGTTTATAAACTATTCATATCAAGAAATTTAAAAAACTTGTAACTTGATTCTTTCGAAAAACCATCATTAATTAAAATATAACAAGTCATCCTAATCTATAAAATTAGTGGATTGCTTAAAAAGTTTCAAAATAAATTTATTTTAATAATTATGATATCATTTATTTGAATACTTTATTAATGAAGCAATTAATGCATAACTATTATGACATAAATAAATTTATTTATTTAATGTCTAAAAATTATAAATAAAATATCATGATGTATAAATTTTTTTTATATTTCTAATGACTATTTATAGTCGAAAATATAACTTATATAACCCATTATAAAAATTATTTTACTAATAGATATATGTTTATGTTACATTTTCCTTAACTTTAAATTAATTTTTATAAAGTGTTATTTTCACATGCAAGTGGCTCCATGGGGTCCCAAAATAGATCCAAGGATGCCCATTATCGGACATGTATCATCCTATAGTATTATGACACATGTTAGGGTAATTTAATATTATTATAATATTATTTTTTTACCCTTATTTACCAGATTTGTCATTTAACCATGGTAAATAAAATATTTATTGAAGTTACTATTCATAATTTCTAAAAATAAAAGTTACCTATTTACAAAATTTGGACCTCTTGATTCCAAATATAAAATATATTTTTCCAAATTCAAAACACAGAAGTTTCAGGAATTAATTTAAAATTAATTCTCGTTGTCAAAACAAAAAAACGTGTTTTTAAGAAATAATAACTATCAAAAGATTAACATTTGTTTATGTTCAATTTCAAAGTGAAATTACTTACAATGACCAAAATTGGATTAAATGGTAAAAATATAATATAATTACACTTTAAACCCAATTAAAAAGATAATCTAACCATATAAATAAATTAGATTAAAAGACAGTTTTGAATTTAAATGCAGTATTTTTCACTATTCATTAAAAAATGAACCTTGTCAGAAAAATACCAAAATTTCATTCAAAGTAAATTTTGATGTCCCGATTATAAAGAATAATTTTATTTTATAAAATAGAACATATAAAAGTGATAAAAAACAGATTTAAAAATGGTTCGCCATCAAAATGCAGTAAATCGGTCTTTTAAAGAATATTAGAGTATTTGTGCTTAAAATTGGACTCATTCACATTTTAAGCCTCTAACTTTTATTGGATAAATATAAAAACATTTAACAAACATGTATAATAATATTGTAGTTAGTTCTTTTCATTCCCTCCAATACAACGACTAGGTGTTAACTACCATTTAAAATAATATTATATTATTATTTTTCAGTATGACTCAGCTTTGTGTGCAACAAGAGATTTCAGAGAAACTCATTGTTGCGTGTCATGTACGCCCTCGAACATAACATCCCTTTTAAATTAAAATTAATATTTAATTCACAAATATTAATAAATATGAAAATATCATATTCTTTATTTACCTGGGATGTTACACTATAAGTTTGTGAAGGAGATTCCATGTAATGGGAAGAATAATAGTTTGTGGACTGATTTGTGAAAATGGTATACAGACTGCCATGTGAAGATAGAAGATGATTTCAGAGATGAAAATTCCATGTGATTCATGCATGCTGAATGTGTAGAGGAAGAATTCTTCTAAGTATAAAGTACCACAAACAACGTAGGTTGGTTTTCAGGTGCATATGTTGTGCAAATGAGGATGTTATCTGGAGAGTACAGTATGCAGAGAATATTACCATGTGATAATTCTATCCAGAAAATACAACTTGTGAAGGCCATGTCATTTACGGAGAGAGGTGTCGTATTTTTTGGTGTCACATACAATTGAATGATTAAGCATATATTGTGGGATGATCATGTGTTAACCATTTTTAATTGTTTCTTTGTTTCCTATAAATACATGGTTAATGCTCAGCTAAATGATAATTAATCAAGAATTTTGGGACAAGTCCTTTATTGAGAGCAAAAGCTCTTATATTTCCCCAATAGAGTTATACAAAGCATATTGTGCTTTTAGAGAAGGATAAAATACCATGAAGAGAAGTGGTGTGCTAAATGTTATGCGGATTGAATTCTATACTAATTACACTTTTTGTAATTGTATAAAGAGAGTGTCACATACTTGAAAAATAACCAAATTTCTATTTCAAGCATCAGTATGCGAAGTGTCAAGAAAGTTGACGAACAATACGTGATAAATCATATATGTTGTGCTACATTCATATGATGTGCATTGTAACAATTTAGCGTACTATTTGAGCACATTGCTACAGGTCACAATTTTAACAATGCTAAAAATTGGATTTAATAGCGCTGTAAAAGTGTTGTTAAAAGCCTCTTTTGTCAATGTTTTTCTTAGGGCTGATAAAGGCATCATTTATCAGTGCTATAAAAGCGCTCATAAAGGTCGGATTTATCAACGCTAAAAAATACTGATAAAGGGGAAAAATAGAGTTCTGCGCCCCCCCCCCCCCCCCACTTTATCAGTATTTCCCCCCTCTTTGTCACTGCTTTTCACCCACTCACCCCCCCCCCCCCCCCCTCAATGCTCAGAATGGGCATTTTTCTGCACTTTTCCAATGCCCAATCTTCTGTTCACCCCTCATGTGTGCCCGGATTTGATCTTTGCACCTCTGTTTTAAACGGAGATGTCACAACCACAAAACAGGGTTTTATCATCACTAAAAGAGGTCTTTATCAGTGCTAAAAAAGCATTGATAATCAATGCTCTATTAAAAGGGGTCCCTTTTATCAGTGCTAAAAAAACAATGATAAATGGGATTAAAAAATTAGAGTTCTGCACACCCCCCACACACACTTTATCGGCATTTTCCCCCTCTTTTTCATTGCTTTTCACCCACTCCCCCCCCCCCCTCAATGCTCAGAATAGGCTTTTTTCTGCACTTTTCCAATGCCTAATATCCTGTTCACCCCCCGTGCGTGCCCGAATTTGATCTTTGCACCTCTTTTTTAAACGGAGATGTCACAACCACAAAACAGGGTTTTATCATCACTAAAGAGGTCTTTATCAGTGCTAAAAAAACATTGATAATCAATGCGCTATTAAAAGGGGGTCCCTTTTATCAGCTCTGATAAAAGTTAAAAAAAACTTTAAATTGGAGACCCCCACTTTTAAGTGCACATGAGCCCCCCCTCCCTAACAGTGTTGGGAAGCCCACTCGTGCCCCCACCACCCCTTTTAACTGCACTGGGCACACCCACCCATTCGGCTTTATCAACGCTAAAAAATAATGATAAAACGGAAAAAATAGAGTTCTGCACCCCCCCCCCCACCCACTTTATCAGCATTTCCCCCCTCTTTGTCACTACTTTTCACCCACTAACCCCCCCCCCCCCCAATGCTCAGAATGGGCCTTTTCTGCACTTTTCCAATGCCCAATCTCCTGTTCACCCCCCATGTGTGCCCGGATTTGATCTTTGCACCTCTATTTTAAACGGAGATGTCACAACCACAAAACAGAGTCTTATCATCACTAAAAGAGGCATTTATAAGTGCTAAAAAAGTATTGATAATCAATGCGCTATTAAAAGGGGGTCTCTTTTATCAGTGCTAAAAAGGCACTAATAAAGGGGATAAAAAATTAGAGTTTCGCACCCCCCCCCCACTTTATCAGCATTTCCCCCCTCTTTGTCATTGCTTTTCACCCACTCCCCCCCCCCCTCAATGCTCAGAATAGGCTTTTTTCTGCACTTTTCCAATGCCCAATCTCCTGTTCACCCCCTGTGCGTGCCCGGATTTGATCTTTTCACCTCTATTTTAAACGGAGATGTCACAACCACAAAACAGGGTTTTATCATCACTAAAAGAGGCCTTTATTAGTGCTAAAAGGCATTTATAATCAATGCGCTATTAAAAGGGGGTCTTTTTTATCAGTGCTAAAAAAGCACTGATAAAGGGGATAAAAAAATAAGAGTTATGCACCCCCCCCCCACTTTATCAGCATTTCCCCCTCTTTGTCGTTGCTTTTCACCCACTCCCCCCCCCCCCTCCTCAATGCTCAGAATAGGCTTTTTTCTGCACTTTTCCAATGCCCAATCTCCTGTTCACCCCCCGTGCGTGCCCGGATTTGATCTTTGCACCTCTATTTTAAACGGAGATGTCACGACCACAAAACAGGGTTTTATCATCACTAAAAGAGACTTTTATCAGTGTTAAAAAAGCATTGATAATCAATGCGCTATTAAAAGGGGGTCCCTTTTATCAGCGCTGATAAAAGTTAAAAAAAACTTTAAATTGGAGACCCCCACTTTTAAGTGCACATGAGCCCCCCCCCCCCCAACAGTGTTGGGAAGCCCACTCGTGCCCCCACCACCCCTTTTAACTGCACTAGGCACACCCACCCACCCATTCGGCTTTATCAATGCTAAAAAATACTAATAAAGGGAAAAAAATAGAGTTCTGCACCCCCCCCCACTTTATCAGCATTTCCCCCCTCTTTGTCGCTGCTTTTCACCCACTCACCCCCCCCCCCAATGCTCAGAATGGGCCTTTTCTGCACTTTTCCAATGCCCAATCTCCTGTTCACCCCCCATGTGTGCCTAGATTTGATCTTTGCACCTCTATTTTAAACGGAGATGTCACAACCACAAAACAGGGTCTTATCATCACTAAAAGAGACCTTTATAAGTGCTAAAAAAGCATTGATAATCAATGCGCTATTAAAAGGGGGTCTCTTTTATCAGTGCTAAAAAATCACTAATAAAGGGGATGGAAAATTAGAGTTCTGCACCCCCCCCCCCCCTCAATGCTCAGAATAGGTTTTTTTCTGCACTTTTCCAATGCCCAATCTCTTGTTCACCCCCTGTGCGTGCCCGGATTTGATCTTTGCACCTCTGTTTTAAACAGAGATTTCACAACCACAAAATAGGGTTCTATCATCACTAAAAAAGACTTTTATCAGTGCTGAAAAAGCATTGATAATCAATGCGCTATTAAAAAGGGGTCTCTTTTATTAGCGCTGATAAAAGTAAAAAAAAAAACTTTAAATTGGAGACCCCCACTTTTAAGTGCACATGAGCCCCCCCCCCCCCCCTTAATAGTGTTGGGAAGCCCACTTGTGCCCCCACCACCTCCTTAACTGCACTAGGCACACCCACCCACCCTTTAACAGCGCTAGCCCCCCTGCACCCACCTTCGCACCCCCGTCTCTACTTGGATTTGAACTCGAGACCTCTCCCTTGTGGTCTTACACCTTTACCACTCTCCTGTCTTGTTTTGTCCTCCATTTAATGATATATATATATATATAGTTATATTTATTCGTATATTAATATATATTTATATTAAATATATATATACAATTATATTAATATATATATATTTATATTTATATCTATTTATTTATATATATATATATATATTTAGTTATATTTTTTTATTCATATATTTATTTGTATATCAATATATTTTTATAA
The DNA here is from genome assembly GCA_963277665.1 of Viscum album. Taxonomy (NCBI): domain Eukaryota; kingdom Viridiplantae; phylum Streptophyta; class Magnoliopsida; order Santalales; family Viscaceae; genus Viscum; species Viscum album. Next base: position 1,494,981,710 of record OY728155.1, on the reverse strand, counting down.
GATTAGTTTTAAATACATTTATAAAATATGTTTTTTTGTGTGTATAAATAAATAAATAAATACATACATATATACAACATACATACACATGTATATATATAATATATATGTGTGTATCTGTATGTATAATTATACATGTTTATATATATTTACATATATTATATACTCATATGTATATTCATATGTTAGAATATATAGATAATACATATCAGTTTGTTAATACAAACAAACGATGACACACACACACACATTACATAGGTATATAAATATTAATATATTTATATTTTAAATAAAATGGATATTATAAGGCTTATATATTGAGAAATATACTTTATATGTAAATGTTTTTAATTATTTATTTATAAAATTAAATGTTTATGTGTAAATATATAAAAAATATGTATATATTGTTATATATTTGATTATAAATGATAGTACATTGTGAAAAACGATAAAATTTCAAACCCATAATATCAATATGAATGTAATCCTTGGGAATAAATTTAGTTCCCACTGAAAAGGGGCAAAAAGACCCCCTGAAACAAGGCTCAAATTCCATCGAATGTTAAAAAAAATTAGGTATCCTGACTAAAAACTTAGTTTTGGAGGTCTTCGGGGCCTTTTTTATCTTTGAAAATGTGATAAAAGGTTCTCTTATGTTACTAGCACGTATAGATCGTCGCAAGCTTCGATTTGATATGTGATAGAGCTCAAATGGACACTCGGATCAAAAGTTATGATTGTTTGAAGTTTGAGTTATGTTTTCAACTTATTATAGAACTTTTATTATTTTTTTAATTTTTTGTGTCTTAAAATTATTATTAAATGGTTATTACTCGATGGTGATTAGAAAATTATTAATTACTAATAATTTTTAAAATATTTTATAAGTCATTTTCACTAAATTTCTTATATATTAAGTGTAAATGTATATTTATACTTATATAAAACATATTTTAAAAATATATATTATATTTACATCAATATAAATATATTTATATATTTATATATTAATATATATTTTTAATGATTTTTTTTAAATATACCCTTTATGGGTAAGTAAAAAAAGTGTAGATAAATATATACTTTAACAACACTACAAAAACGCCGATAAAGGGGGTACCTTTATCAGCGTTAAAAACACACAGATAAATAGGTACTTTTAACAATGCTTTTTTTAACGCAGTTAAAAGTACCATTTATCAATGATTCTTTTAACAATGATAAAGGTACTCCTTTTTTAAGCGCTGTTAAAAGGTGGCACTGCGAAAACCTGGTTTTTGTGGTAGTGCATCTTTACCACTACATCAATATGTTTTATTCTCAATTTTACACATTTCTGTTTATATATGTATATATATATATTTACATATATATTTTATATTCATGTATTTATATAATTATTTTTAAATGCATTTATAAATACATGTTTGTGTGTGCGTGATACATATATACTTATATTTATTTAAATATATTATATATTAATATTCATTTACATATATTAGAATATAAATATAAATATATATTTGTTTATTAATACACACACATATGTATATATAAACATTATATATATATTTGTATAAGTATATACATGTTCATGTATTTTTATAATGTAAAAAATGGTTATATATTGTTTTAAATACATTTTTATAACATGTTTATATATTGTATATTTAGATATAAATTTTATGCATTGCATATATATGTATATGTCTACATATATATATATATATATATTTATACATATTCACATGTAATTGTATATTTACATATAATTTTTTTATAATGTATTTATAAATATTTACTTTAAAATACGTTTATATACAATATTTAATGATGATGATAATAATTTATTTATAAAAAAACATATATATATGATGTGTATACATAATATTGACACACACAAGTATACATTTATATCTCTCACATACACGTACAGATATTTTCATATATATATATATATTTATTTATTTATTTACACATATTAGAATATACATATAAATATATGTTTGTTTATTGGCATACACATGTTTATATATAAATATTATTTGTATAGGTATATATATACACATATTAATGTTTTTTTACAAGGTAAATAAAATGGATAGTTTTTTACTTTAAGTAAAATGAATAATAAATATTTATTTCCATTTGGTTTATATGTTTTAAAAAACATTTTTATGTAAATATGTTTAAATATGTATTTATACAATTGATTTATTATAAGTAAATATAAGAAAACATGCATATATTTAATTACAAATAAAACTACAATATGAAAAATGATAAAATTTCAAAACTATAATATCTATATGAATATAAGTCCTAAAAATAAAATTAGTCTCCACTAAAAAAAGACAAGAAGGCTCTCTTAAACAAAGCCGAAATACTATCTAATATTAAAAAATTAGGGTATCCCAACTTATCCGAATGGCCTGAAGGCCTTCATTTTTTTTATTTTTGATAATCCACCTTTCAGAGGGTGAGGTGGAACCCTTACCAGACCCAAAGGTTTGGAGACAATTACATGACCCGTAGGTCTTAGAGGGAATCACTGAGACAAGAAAACTTAGAACTGCTCATCCCCAACACATGTTATGATATCAGCACTTCACCTTCGCATGACTGATCGACTAGTTATCATGTGCAGAGTTGCACAGACCCGATACCGATGACAAAGTCATACCCTATCGTTCTTTCAATCCAGTTAGCTCTATTATGGTGAATGCGCCTGCTCTGGATCCTAATATAGTGTTTTGTCCCTTGTAGTCTGTCTGGTATGTCTGCATATTCATGTGGCCCAAAAGCCTTGGGGTGCCCCGAAGGCCTTGAGATGGCCCAAAGGCATTGAGAGACAACTAGCCCGAAAGCCTTGAGTGGCCCGAAAGCCTTGCAGGACCCGAGGACCAAACCGGTGGCCCAAAGACCCATATAGATGAATAGTTCCGATTGTTACTGTACCGAACAGTACCCGCAACAGTGACTGCTACAATGATTGCTACAATATCTGCTACATTAATCTGAAAAATATGTCTACACCCGGATTTGATCTCGGGTCTCTTGGATGCACTTGCCGAGTCCTCACCAACCGGGTTGAGGTTCATGTGCTAGGGTATCCCAACTAAAAACTCAGTTTTTGAAGTTTTCTGAACCTTTTTGACCTTAAAAAAATAGTGATCATGCCCCCCCGGTCAACATGACGTAAATCTCTTCGCATACTTTGATTTGATGTGTGTTAAAGCTCAAACGAATACCCGAATAAAAAGTTACGATCATTTGAAGTTCAAGTCACATTTCCAACTAATCTTAGATCATTCGTTAGTTTATAGAATTTCTATTTCATCCATTTGTTATTAAATGACTATTACTCGATAATAATTATTAAATTATTAATTAATATTTTCTAATTATTTGATAATCTATTTTTCACTAAATATATTATATATTAAGTGTAAATGCATATTTAGCCTTATCTAAATCACATTTAATAGAATATATAATATTTACATCAATATAAATATATTTATATATTAATATATTAATATATTAATTTTAACGACATATTTTTTTTTATCAAATACATCATTTTTCAGTGCTAGCAAAAAAACAATGATAAGGGGGGTTATCACCACTAATAAAAAAACGCTAATGCAGATGGGTCTTTATCATAGTTTTTTGTTAGTGTTAATAAAGATGGTCTTTGTCAGTGTTTTTAGTTAGTAATGATAGAGGCCAACGTTGAATAAACCCAAATTTATAGTAGTGGTAATATACAGTGAATGACAAACTAATGTGCAATATGATCCGAGCATCAGTACGCTAAGCATCGTGGAAGTGGTCCAACAATACGCGACTTATCATATATGCTGTGTAATGGTCATTTGATGTGCTTGGAACAGTTTGGCATACTGTGTGAGTAGTATACAATGGAAAATCAAAGTGGTGTATCAGTTGAGAAGACCCATAAAAGTTGTTACCCATGCATGAAGTGTACTTGAAAGAATTGCGTTGAATTATGCAAGTTTCATCTTACATGAAATAGTATTGAAGTAGTTGTGTGCATCACTCGCATGCATTAATTGAGGTCGGGACTTCATATGACAAAAAGAAGAATTGTTTGAGCATAGTTGCACTGAGGCAACTGATCAAATCCAGGTGATCAGAGATTTGTGAGCAAGACTAGCAAGCTTCGCAAAGGTACTTGAAGGTATACGAGCAAGTGTGATCTAACAAGTTCATAGAGGAAGATCAACAGATCATCCTGTAGTGGATTTAGTCTTAAAGAAAGGAGGAGTTATCTCAGCTGGAGTTGAGACCAAGAGAAGTCTCTTATGTGATTCAAGAGCAGAAGTCTCTGGTGCGGATTCTGAAGCAAGCCAGTGTGGATTTTGGTAACACTATGAGATATCATATAAAGAACCTCCTGTGTGGATTTTAAGAGAGATATGGTGTGACTCTATATCGATCATTGTAATTGATAATAAGATTACAGCGGAGAATCCGTATTGGGAAGAATAACCAACACGACGAGGATGAAATTTTTATACCAAACATTGCAAATCCTTGTGTTTAGTGTCTTTTATTTATAACATTATTCGAGGTAAGGCTGATAGACATAAGAAGAGTGGATCGATGCTTTAACTAACTAGATAGGTTTAATTAAAAAGAAACAATTTGTAAAAAGAAAAGAGGATCACCGATTCACCCCCTCCCCCTCCCAGTGACCTCGCACTGATCTAGACATTCCAAATGTAATTTTTAAAATGTTAGTGATAATATACTTGAACTTTGAGAAATTCAGAATGTAATAAATGAACGACAGTATGAGTATAATTCAAAACAAAAGACACTTAGCTTCCTAAAAGTGTTTAGGATGTATTGGTAAAGCAAGGTCTTAATGTAAAGAGTCACATTTAGATATTTTACCAGACGATCTCAAAGAAAAATTTGAATTTTATAAAAATACAATGATAGAAAATTTATTAGAAGAGTTTTAAGTATTAAAAAACAACATAATCTATTGGCATCGTCACATTATATGTTGTGAAAAAAGATGTCTGAATATAATATTTAATCGTTGAACATAAAGATCATGAATCCCAACTCTCGGTACTATTCAAACAAATTTTCTCCGTAGATGTTATCTCACTCAAAAAGTTTAATGGGAGGATTCATCGGATGACCATACGAAGATGTGATCGATATTACATGAGATGTATCATGTTCAACAAAACCAGTAAAATGCAGCAAACATTGAGTCTTTTAGGTCTTTTCATATTGGATATGACAGAGATTGATGTTTATGTATGATTTTGTTAATATCTTTAACAGAGTTTGAGAATTTTAAAAAAGCACTGTGTTATACAAAAGACATCTCTGGTTTCTCATTCATTCACGCACACACGGGTTGCATGTTTCATGAAATGAAATGATAAACAACCCCTCAAATATATACTAAAAACAAACAATTAAATTCAAAATTTGTGAACATCGAGACAAATTTTCTTAGTACAATACACCTGCTCAAGTAGTCATCACCCATAAAAGTTAGTTTACGATTTTCCATACAAAAACTATCATTTAATTCTCTACATTTTTATGATTAACATGCATAATATTGATAGATTAATGAACATTGTCCAAGTTGAGATGTATGAATCTTATATCAATGTTATTCAATATAATGATTTTATGAGTTCGTAATTACAATTATTGTATAAAACAATTTTAATAATAAATTATATTTCATATAAATTCTTCCATTTTTCTTTTTAATATACAACGAAAGAACCAAAAAACGTGTGAGCCGATAAAACGGCACACGGCCCCACTCGTTCTATCGGGTGAGCAGAGCACCGTATTTACGTACCTGCCCTCGAGGGTTTTCTCGTATAAATAAGGAGTCTAGGGCTGAACCCTCATATGTCCCTAATTTCAGCTCTCCGTTGTTTTCCTTTATGCAGCCGCCCATTCATACGTCCCGTTGCTCCGTGCTGTTCAAGCATTTCGCAATCTTTGCCGATCCTTTTTTTTTTTTTTTAAAATTTCTTTTGATTATCGCTAGATCCTGCTGTTGATTCATGAACCACTGCGAGAGTTTTTGCCCAGTTGCCCTGTGTTTCATGGTGCCTTAAAAGCACTGTATATTTTTTCTTCGCTTTTGTAGCATTTTAGTTTGGTTTTGTCACATGAGGGTGATTTGATTTGATGTTGATCTGTTCCTTGTTTTTTAGTTTTGTTTGTCTATGACTTGTTTCCTTCCACTTTGCAATTTTGTTAATTATTGTTCGTTCAATATAAATAATTTTAACGCGCATATTGTCTTTTCACTTTTCCCCCCAATGGAGAATTATGTTATATTTGTTCGTCTGTTTTATTAAATTCAAGTGGTCCTTAATTTATGGAACATCTTTCAGTTAATGGAGAATGACGTGATGATTATATTTTGTTTCCCTATTGGTTTGATTGCCTTAATGATGGCAGTTACGTGTATTAGCTCTATCTGATCATTTTCTCCATATTTCCCAGGTTCTCTAAATTTCATGCAACGAAGAACGAAGTTTACTTCTTAGCAATTGGCATGATAATTTGCGTTTATACATTATTTATTTTTCGCATTTGAACAAATGATTCCTATTTGATTTTTTTACTATTGTTTCAGAATTTTGTATCTGTGCGTAGTTGTATTTTTTGATTGTGTTGTTTCGTGGTGATAGATACTTCAATTTTTTATATTGAAGTTCTGAATTTTAGTTATTTGACCGCTCCTATTCTTTTTGCATGTGCGTTTAGTTATCGGATCTGTGTGTCCAGTTATGATTTTGTTTTATTCTTTTTTTTGCATATTGGGTTTACCCAACTGATCACCTCGAAGTTATTTTCATATTATTCTACACCATTTTTCAAACTAATATACCACTTTAATCCATAACAGGCTCTTTTTTTTGGATATTGGGTTTACCCAATTGAATTGGTTTTTAAACAAATTTAAAATATTGGACTGACAAAACCATTATAGAAATTGCCGAAATAATCCATAATTCAAATCTAATAGTTGGATGGGTCAGACTTAGGGTCCGTATTGGTAAACTTCAAAAATACAACTGGAAATCTATGGTTGATTTCAAGAGAAATTTAATCTATTGAATAATGGCCTTTGAATTGGGCTTTAAACAAATTTAAAATATAGAACTATGACAAAACCATTATAGAAATTGCATAAATAATCCATAATTCAAATCTAATAGATGGATGGGTTAAACTTAGGGTTTCGCTACATATGGTTTGGCTTCAGAAGTAGTGATCCTTCTTAAGTAGGGTTTTTGATCCTAACATTCACTTCAAACCTAGGTTACAAAATAATAAATACAGACTACTTTGAAATAAGAGTACTTAAGAAAACATAATCTTTAACCAAAATATATTTAAGAGTTTTTATGGTTTTAGATAAATAGATATTTTAATGGTGTGTTTTGAGCATTGAAATCAATGAGATTTTAAAGAAAATTATTGGATCAAAATATTCTCAACCATATATCCCTAGCTTATCCATTTCTTTTATCTTATTATGCATTTCTTATGATTATTTTTAAAATTTTTTATTGAAAAATTTAAGTTGATTATAAAATGCGGTATGAACCTACCGCTCTTGAACAAAGTAATCCTCACCCAAACCCCACACCCTTTTTTGCTTCACTATCAAAATTCCAAACCATCCATATATGCCATGAAAAGACACTCAAGCCCCATGATAAGTCATTAGGTCCAACTAACTGGGTCTAGGCCAACTTATAGAAGCCCACATCTCATGGGGTGTCAATACACTCACATCCCAACATCACCTGATATCATCATGTCAAAACACCCGTCTCTAAGGTGTTACATTCAAAAAGATGTCATTCCAAACCAACCGCCCCTAACCAGGGCACTTGTCCTCTTCTAGCTTCTGGACATCATACTACTCCCTGAACACATAAAACACTATATCCTAGTCCATAATGCCAGAATTTTAAAACATAAAAGCTGACTTCTAAACATAAAAACCTATTTCCTCAAGGGGTCTAATGATCATAAAATTATACCACGCTGACCCACCAAGGTCACTTTCTGTTATGCATGAGAAACTTATTGGTGTCCTCACCATTGAGAATATCACTGTAGATCTACATAACCCACCATCAGAAAGATGTCCTTATACATGTCAGCCCAATTAAGGAAAGTAACATATTTTGTACCACTTTATAATATCCCATCTTCATGTATACTCACACCAGAATATCAGTCCTACATCTAACCCGTCTCATAACAAATAGTGCTTGGAGCACAACATCTAACCCATTTTTCATAATTAATAGTGATTGGGGAATCAATCTAATGTTTAACACATGTTTCGTAACCAATCGTGGCTGGAACATCAATCTAACAGTCCATACACCAAACAGTAGTACACAGTATCAGTCCATCACCTAAACCATTGGTCCATCATCCCATTCCACGCGGTATACCATAATTTCCGAGTATTACACCCATAATGTATACGCTCAGTGTCTAGATTCTCAATCTTACACAAATCCAGATAGTATACCACCCATTCCTAAAGCGTCCGTCCAGTATCTCATCCACATACGTGGACCATTTCCACCATTCTCAACGATATCGAAACAAAAGTGCATAGAACCTCAGTCTAACACCCAAACCATGAAAAAATTATTGATATTGATATAAAACATGATCAATTATACTAAACCTCAGATGTGGAAAGCCATTTTTGACATCTAGAACCATATCTTTGAAACGAAAAAAAACTAAAATTAAACATAACCATTGAAATCACATCAAGGACTACATCAATACAGGTCCCAATGGGATACCCACAACCATTACTAACCAAACACATATGCCTACTCAGGGTGTGTCTACTCTTATGTTATGACCCAGAGCATCCTAAAATGATACCTCTTCTTGCGTGTTAGTTCCAAGGATCCAACCCTCTTCTCATGAAGGTCGCACATCCCACAACTTAGTCTAATCCAAAAGTAAACCTTAGAAGGGATATGGACTCAAAGCCTTCCATTCTTCAATTCACTCTAGTTTTACCTGTACATCCAACAAGTTCATCACCTCATGTTGCAACCCAATATCACTAGTTATGGATAGTCCCATTCCAACACCAATCTTGATGAATTTAATTACCATAGGAAAAAAACTCTTTCATAAGTCTCCCTCCCCAAATTCCTCTTAGTGGTACTCAAAATACCTCACAGGTTCCACCATCATGTTATACGTGGAAAAATAATCAAAATGGACTCCAAGTGTCCAATTAAAAATCACTCAAAACCCTAATGGTGTAGTAAAGTGTTTACCCCTAGTAAATAATGTGTAATCCAAAACCTCCTTGGCCATGTACGTCTACATGGACTGATAAACCTGTGGTTTGGCAGTGTACTACTGCATGGCAATGGCATACATAGGGTATAACAGTGTACTTCCACATGACCATGTCATACATGTGGTATAACTGTGTACTTCCACATGAAAATGCCCCTTAAATGGGGTGTTTACCCATGTACCCAGCCACACAACCATGTCCCACTACATTCCATGTACCTTGACTACATGATGTGTAGTTTGACAATTCCATCTTTCCAAGTACTCATCCACGTGGCCATGTACCTTGACTACATGATGTGTAGTTTGACAATTCCATCTTCTCAAGTACTCATCCACGTGGCCATGTCCCACTACCCTATGTGTATTCCTATTACACATCATGTTACAAAATTGTATCTTCCATGAACAGGAATAAAACATATCATATATAACTTCACATGTGATCAGGATTTCCAAATGAGAAACCCCTGTGAACCTCCCAAAACCCCTGTTTCCCTATGAATAGGCATAGATCAACCCACATGGAGTTGAAATCTCAATCCAATTCTCCATTCAAAAGATATAACCACCTAAACCCATATAGATAATTTAATATTTAATTAATTAAATATTAAATATTATTCCAAAACTCGAACTACTTTTAATTCCACAAAAATATTTTTCCAGGGTAAATTCGCTATTTTGGCACTAATTGAGTAGTCATAAAAATCATGTGATATCATTTGTTATGGGAAAATGACCATTTTTTCTATCATGATCACCCAAAAGAAAAAATTTCAATTTTTGCTCAATTTCCAAATCCTGAAAAATATGATTCCTCCATGTAGTTAGGTTATGAAAATTGGAACATGTTTCTCATGGATGCGGTAGTAGGTAGTATGCACGTACACAGATGTTTTTGATTTTTTAAGAGGGAAAAAGGTAGAGAATGACAATTCTATTATTATAAAAATACATCATTATATGAATAATACTAGTTTAATTATATTGTAATATATAATATAGGTTTGGAAGATATTGGATGAAAAATATATAAAATACTAGGGGTGGATAATACTCGAGGATTTGAGTCTTCTCTTGAAAGATTTATTAGAATTGGAGGACTTTGAAAAAATTTAATGCAACAAAGGGATAAATAACATGGAGAGCAATTATAATAGTGGTAAACTGGGTTGATTTTCAAGGGAATTTAGGTGTTTTTATTCTTATTTCCTATAAATTAATAATTTAATGAGTGTTTATATGTTTTTTATATGTTTAAAACTCATTAGACTCATCATATAAAGTATATCTATTTTATTTGTTTAGATAAAAATTCTATAATGTTATAAAAAAATTATTAAAAAAACTAGTTTACCATTTTAACTTTGGTAACCTATTTTTAACAATTAAGTGCGATGCCTTAAGCTTCCTCATAATTTTACAGAAAATAACTATGGGCTAGATCTATTAATCTTAGAGCCAAAATTTGATCAGTACGCAAATAGAATCCACATATACATGAAAATATGAATATTACAATGGAAGTTTTATCCACCTTACTTTATGTCATGAAGTATCCACATGTATATTCTCCCTATTTTATTTTCTATAAGAATCATGATAATATTTTGATATTCATTTATTTGGAGATTGGATTACTTGGCATCAATAGGTTCTACAACATCAACATCTGAGTAGATACCTAACATGAAACTACTCAAAATTTAACATGGAGAACAATTGACGAATTAAGTCTTGAACTCATCTCATATAGGAATAAAGCTTGTAACCATTTTCATAACTTGAGGTTTAATATGAGTAATATAACCTTATCCTTGTTATAACTTCATGTGTGTATTTTTAAATGAGTGAATAGTACTATGAAAAAGGCTACCCACATAAAATATTTTTTTGGGAGCCTGGTTATTTATTTCCCTCTATGTTATATTATCCACTTTTGAAATCTATTGGAGTTAGTGATCTATAATGGGCCACTATACTAACCCTCATGGTGGTTTAAGCACCTATTTACTCCCATGTCACCCCGTATACGAGATATTCTCCTCTAGACTACTCTCATCTTCCCATATTTGGGTTTGATTGGTTGTTTTTGTGATGGTCGTACTTCGATTGGTTGAGATGGCTATGAGTTAGCCATTTTTCATCTTTTAAAACAATTTAAATTTATTTTCCAAAATCAAAAAAACCAATTTGAAAATGGATCATACACAGGTGGGGTGACCTTAAATAAATCATATGAAAATGAAATCCCCTTACCAATTTGAATGTTCAAAGACAACCAATATCATAATTACTTATCAATTCTATTTTTATTACAAAATATGCTTCATGCAATTCGATTGGAACCAACTCAACCGCATTACTGTTATCAAATGAATTCATCTATAAGTGGAAATGATCTCGACCTCTAAATCATTCATCCTTTCATCAATATTCTTGGGAGTTATAATATACTTCCAATCAAATATTCTTCTTACTATTGAGATTAAGTTCTTTAACTTCCGTAAAATTAATTTATCATCAACATGTTAACACTTTTTTCTTATTAAAAATACGTACAACCCAAAAAAAGTTCTTTTCAAAGGAGGGGTTCGAGAATGCCCAACCGGCGACTGGAGGCTGCATAGGATTCTTTGGAGGATGGTGCACATTGAAGAGCCACCCAGATTGAAGAGACTGATTCCGCTTTCTAAACTCGTAGGAATATGGGGAAAGAGACATTGGGAAAGTGAAAAGTAGGAAGTGTGAAGATCGGAGATACAGACCTGGTTAAACAGTCTTGCTTTTTTATTTTTTTTCAATACCAATGATAAAAAATAGAATAATCACATACCTTTTTAATGATATTTTCAAGCACTGTAAGTTGTTTTCTATCAGATTTAAGACTATTAATCATTATAACCATTGATAATATATCTTTTGTGAAGTGAGTACTAATATTAGTATATTAAGGGTTATGATAAAGTCCAATTGATATGGAAGAAGGGATGACCTCTACTGGTTGTACTGTACCCTTTAAAGCCCTTTTATTAGAGCTTATGAGGTAGATAACATCACTATGATTTTATATTGACTTAGCTCAAGCCAAGATTCAACAATTAAAGCATGAGTGAAACCATTTATGGGATAAGTTCAAGCACATCAAGATCAGGACCCAAACCATGTTTGCCGAACCATCCCAAGAAAATCTCTTCAGCTCACACATTACCCTTAGGGAATTCAGTGGAATAATAAAGGGATATGTATCTAGACCTTACTGATATGATTTTTTTTATATTTTATTTTTTTTAGTAAAATAATTATTATATTTATCTTTTATTACTTTCTAATTATTGAATAATAAATTTGATAAATTTTTTATTTTGATATGATGAAACACAAATTGTATTTTGGAGAAATATTTAGTTTCAATCAAGATAATTTTTTTATGAATTCAAGAATTTTTGAAATAAATGACATTTTAATAAAATATTATTATTAAAAAATATTTATTAAGAATAAATTTTTATATACCTCAAGTCAAATGTAATTTTTATAAGGGCTAGAGAACTGTTATTGTAAAAAACTACTATTTTTAAAATATTATGGATTTTTGATTTAAAAGTTTTAATTCTAATATTTAGAGAATTATTTTTATAAAATAAATATTATTTTTGAAATAACATGTTTAAATTATCCAATGGTAAATTTTTCATAATTTTTTGACACAATCAAAATTTTGGGTAAAAATTAAATAAGATATAATTATACAGTATGTATTATAACATCATAAAAGCCCAAAAGTGGTGTAATAAATACTAAAGAGTATCCATGATCAAAATTATGTTTCCAATTTAAAATAATGTTTTTTTAATTTATTTTATTAATTTTATAAACCCTTAATAAATCCTCTAAAACCTATTTTATATTTTTAAGGTTTTAAAATTAATTTTTTATAAACATGACTCACTTCAACATCACAAAGGATATTATTTTAAGTAGTTAGATTATTTTTCTTATAAATTAATTAAATAAACTTCTCTTTGGTATAAAGCATGGGAAAAAACCGTGAGATATTTTGTATTTTGGATTAATTTGTCATATAGAGTTCAAAACCTAAGTTTAGAAATTAATAAAGAATTATGATTTCTTTTTGTATAAAAATCCACACAATCTCCCATTAATATTTATTAAAAACCTCTATCATGAATTTACTCTATTTTTCTGTATATATTCCTCCCAAGGTTCCCTCAATCTCTTAAGAATCTCCTCCTAAGCTTTTAAAACCAACCTCTTATAGTAAGGGACCCTCTATTTCTCCACTTTATTCAAGTAACTTATTTATATTATAACCTTTAATTTCCAATTTCTCATGTTGGGTTATGTTCTTATATACCCATATTACTATCCTTATGATTTCCAATTTAGTAAAGAATTATCCTCTTTTTCTATAAAAACCCACACAAACTCCCATTAATATTCACTAAAAACCTTTTTATCCTGAATTTACTCTATTATTACTTCTAGAGTCCTCCCAAGGTTTCCTCAATCTCTTAAGAACCTCCTTCAAGTTTTTAAAATCACCCTCTTAAGGTAAGAGATCCTCTCTTTCTTCTCTTTATTCAAGTACCTTATTTATATTATAGCCTTTAATTTCCAATTTCTCAAGTTGGGTTATGTTCTTACGTACCCATATTACTATCCTTGTGATTTCCAATTTATTATATAACCCTGTAACCCCCATCAATCACTTCTATGAATCTTTATGTGTCGTAGTTATACTGCCAAAATTATCTTGTGATTTTTCATGCCAAACAACTATGTAGTGAATACCCATCCCCATTTAAACTCAAGGGTATTCACCTAAATGTACATATTCCCCATTTATTGGGCAATTACATGTATATATATTACACTAATTAACCATGGGATTAAAATTTATGAAATAAATCCTTATGTTGTATGATTTATGTGGCACACTTATGCACGTACATGATATGGAAGTGAAGGGTGAGAATGAAATCATATATCCCTCTAATGCATTGGGTAATGTTTTTATCTCATGAGATTCCAATTATGGTGCATGAGAGGTTATACTAAGCACAATATATTATATTTTCTTTGTATTTTTCTTTGACATATTTTTATGATGTCATGTTTTATTTTGTTTCCACATTCCTATATTGCCTTTATGCTATCATGTTATATCACAACCCACTTTTCAAGATTACGATTATAACCCCTATATGTTAGCTTGATATTCCTATTGGATCTCACTTACTACTTTACCTTATTCTATACTTTTTTTTCTCTTATTGGGTTTTATAGATCACCCCCCTCTTATGTACATCCCTAGGTTATCTTGTGCAGTTTTAGAGGAATGATGGAATTTTAGGAGAAAGTTAAGGAATATTTTAATAATGTTGTTGAATTTATGTTGAAAGTTGTTATGATATACACTTAATTTTTTTAATGATACTAGGCTTAATGATATTTTGGGATTGTATTATGTGTACCTTTATGTAATAAATCATGAATTAATGTGTATTAATGATGCAGATTTTCATAGTTGGTATTAGTGAAAAGTCTAGTTATTTTTGGGATTAGGATTAGACAAATCTAGTTAAATCCTTATATATAAGACTAATCATAGTAAAACATCCCTAAATTTTGGTAAATTATAGAATAAGTGGTTTCCAAGAAAATAAATCTCTATCTGGATACTATATGTGAATGTGCCTCTAGCACAATTGTACATAGGGGTAATAACCCTGAAAAGAGTGTATTAAACTAGACTCCATCATCACATGTGCATTAAAATAGGCTTTGTTCCACACTTGGTTTTACACTCCTATAAGACATGATTTGTTAAATTTATAAGCTTCTTATGAACCATTATTAAGGGAACAAAAATTCCAATAGGATTTTATATTAGGAATTAGATCATGTATAACTTATATTGAAAACCTTGAAATTCATAGGTTAAACAATATATGTCATTTATGAGTTATCCCTTTAATGTTCATGGTTTACCATTTATGTTTTTAATAGTTTTAAAATACGCATCCCTAATTTTCCTTATTTTCAATGGATGGAAATAGGAGAAACCGAACCAACAACCAATGTGAGGGGCAATGTGATGACTATCCAAATGAGATAATGAATCATGAAATTTTTGATAATAATTTATCAATTAACACAAGTTTTTAATTGAGACATAAATTTGTAGGAACACCCGAATCCCCTTAAGAAAGAGAAAATCGCAATTGAGACCTTTATGCAACAAAAGACTCTAACATTCAATGGATCTTTAGACCCCTTAATCAAAGAGAAATAGACCAACTAAATTGAAAAGATATGATCCATCCTTTAATTCTCTAATAAAGAGAAGGTTGTACCGGTTGTTTATCATATAGAGGGATAAACTGATCAATGATGGATGCTGGTCAAAAATAAAAATTCCAAGGAGGATATCGATCCAGGGAATGGAAAGAATTATAGTAATATTTTTTGAAAAAATATTTTCTCAAAATCACTGACTGAAAATGGAGATGGGCTTACTTAGTATCAAGAAAAAGGATGATGAATATATCGGTAAATATGAGGAAAAATTCACAATACATTCATGATACACCTTTTCATTTTCATTTCTCTTGAAAGAAAAGTTGAACTTTTATTTGATGGGTTAAATCCAAGTTTAATAAAAACATTAGTGATTTGGGAATTTCAAAACTATGAGGAAATTATCTGATGTGCCCTTAAAGTCATAATAGAGAGAAGTAAATTTCAAGGGTCTTACGAGTCTGGAGATAAGAAGCGGATAATGTTTTTTAATCCTGGTGGTGTGATGAAAAAGTATCACGGGGTCAAGAAATTCCAAAATCCCACTTATTAAAATTATGGGAAGAAGCATCCCAAAAATTGCCTGAAGGGGAAAAAGAAATGCTTTAGGAACAATAAGGAAGGGCACCTATTTATGATGGGAGAAACCCACTATTATGATGAAAAAAGGAATGCTCTAGTAAAAAATAATCTTGTTTTCAATGTTTAAACTAAAATGAACAAGGATACTATATTAATAAATTCCATAATCCAAGGTTTTTTGATGATAAGTGAAGAAAACAACCTCTAAGGCTTAGAGATAAAGGTCACAACTACCAATGTGGATCATGAAAATGATGTGTTAAAAGGTATGCTTGTAATTTAATCAATAATAGTGAATTTATTTTTTTATTATAGTTCTATGAATTATTTCATATCACACAAGTTTAGATAACTATTCAAACAACACCTAAAAATATAGAAGTGAAGTTATCAGTGAAGATGGAGAATGGGTCAATTATTGCATCCCAAGCATATAACTCATCCCCTATCCAAATTTTTGGACCGAATTTTTAATTAAACCTTATGATAATCCCCTTTGATGATTTTTATTCTTTTATAATCATGTATTGGATTTCCTTGTATAGAGGAAACATAAATTGATGAGAGAAGGAAATCATCCTCTACATTTCAAATCACCCTATGATTTTATACAAGTATAAGGATGAGGTTGAATCTTATTTAGTACCAACATATAAAGCATGAAAATTATTTGCTTTCTATTAAGTGTATCTTGCTAAAATTATTTAGACTAAAGAAAAGATCATTTTTGATGCATGCCCATTGTAAGGGAATTTTCTAATGTGTTTCCCGAAGAATTTCCTGGTCCTCCTAGCTGTGTGGTTGAGTTCTCAATTGAGATTATACCTAGACATTTTCCAATATCCAAGACTCTATATAGAATATAAATTGTTGAACTTTAGGAGCTAAAGAGACAATTATTATAGAATATGGATAAAGTGTTTATATGCCCAAGTGCTTCACCATGGGGGCACCGGTCCTCTTCATCGAAAAGAAGGACGGTTCAATGCACCTTTTCATTGATTATTGTGAGATTAATAAGATCATGATAAAGAAAAAGTATCCACTACCACAGATTTATGACTAATTCTATTATCAATATGGAGCACAATACTTCTCTAAGGTGGATCTTCGGTTGAGATATTATCAAGTGAAAGTGAAAAAGGTGGATATCCCCAAGAATTATTTTTATACAATGTATAATCACTATGAGTTCATAGTGATTTCATTTGGACTATTTTTCAAAAATATTTATATAATTGATGAATAGAGTCTTTAGGTATTACCTTAAATTTTTTTGCAGTCTTTATAAAATATATTTATATTTACCCCAAAATCATGGAGGAACACGAGGAGAATTTTAATTCTATATTAAAGACTTTGAAAAAGGAAAATTTATTTGTGAAGTACAGTAAATGTGAGTTATGGATAAAGAAAGTAACCTTCTTGAGGTATGTTATCACTATCAAAGGGATATATGTGGATCCTTTAAAAATAGAGGCAATTGAAGGATGGACTAGACCAACATCTATGATGGAAATTTATAGTTTCCTTGGATAGCTGGGTACTATCATCAATTTGTGATAAAATTATCATGATTATAAATCAAACTAACCAAAATAACTTATAAGGGTGTTAAATTTGTTTGGAATGCTGAATTAAAGGAGAGATTTAAAGATTTGAAGAAGAGGCTAATCACTGAACTTGTTCTCACATTACCCACCAATGGGGAAGGAATTGTGATCTAGAACGATGTGTCCAAAAAGGGATTAGGTTGTCTAATCATAAAATATGAAAAATTTACCACCTATTAATCCAAACAATTAAAGATTCATGAGAAGAACTACTCAATGCATGATCTAGAATTGGCTGTAGTGATATTTGTATTGAATATTTGGAGAAATTATCTCTACGGAGAAAATTGTAACATTTATATAGATCACAAAAGGTTTAAGTATATATTCACATACAAGGAGCTTAATATTTGACAATGAATATGGTTAGAGATAATCAGAGATTATGATTGTTTAATCCATTACCATCTTGGGAAGGCGAACAAAGTGACAAATGCTCTAGGTAGAAAGTATCCTGCAACCCTATCCATGATGAGGATTTCAAGGGATCCAATATTCTTGGAAATGTAGAGGATGGAAATGGTAATGATAAGAGTATATTTATCCTAACTTTATCAAATAACTGATTAACCATATATTCTTGAGAGGATCAATGTGACCCAAAAAGATAATGATTTTCTACAAAAGAAGCTAGCGAATGTTCTGAAATTCAACTTTTTTGAAGATAGAGTTAAAGGTTTGAAACCCGGATATGTGTCCCATAAAAAAATAGTACTGAAGAGGGAACTTCCAAATGATTCACATAGCTCTAACTTCTCTATTCGTCTAGTATTCACAAGAGAATTGAATAAAAACTTCTAATGGGATAACATGAAGAGAGAGATTGTGGAGTTTGTTTCTTGATTCTTGGTATTCCAACAAGTCAAGGTGGAATGAAATAATTCTAAGGGTATGATGCAACCATTTCCCATACTAGTATGAAAATGGGAAAACATAACCATGATTTTTTTCATAAGACTCCCCATGAAACCTAAAGGAAACAATTCCATCTGGGTGGTAGTTGATCACCTTACCAAGTCAGCACATTTCATTACTATCAAGGAAGATCTCTCTATTGACTAACTCATCAAGATATACATAAGGGAAGTGTTAAGACTTAATGGAGTTCCACTCTTCATTGTATTTGATCAAGATCCAAGGTTTACCTTAAGGTTTTGGAGAAGCCTTCAAAATGAATTGGATATAGAAACAAGATTTAGAATTTCTTATCACTCTCAAATGGATGTTCAGTTTGAAAAGACCAATCAAACTTTAGAGGATATGCTGATATCATGTTCAATGGATTTCCAAGGGTGTTGGGATCAGTAATTTCCTTAAGTGGAGTTCACATATAACAATAGTTTCCATTCTAGAATTAAAATGGCACCTTATAAGGCTCTGTATGGGAAGAGGTGTTCAACTATGACACGCTGGGATGAAGTTGGAGAGTGGAAGCTGATGGGACCTGATATTACCAAAGATATGATAGATAAGGTTTAAACCATTTAGTGTTATATGAAATCTACAAAGATTCTATAGAAAATATACGCAGACAACCATCAATGTGATCTAGAGTTTGAGGTCAGAGATAAAGTGTTCCTTCATATATCATCGTAAAAGAAAGTCATGAGGTTTAGTAGGAAGGTAAATCATAGTCCTAGATACAACAACCCATTTGAGATTATTGATAACATTAGAGTGTCGTCCTATCGACTAACACTACCACTTAACCTATTGTAAGTACATGATGTGTTCCATGTATCCCTCTTGAGGAAGTAGATACCTAACCCCTCACATGTACTGAATCTAGGGTGGTAGAATTGCAGAATGATATTTCAAATGAAGAGTAGCTAGTGAATATCTTATATTATAGAGACAAGGTTCTATGAAATAATACAAATCACCTAGTCAAAGTGTTATAATGGAACCACAAGTTTGAGGAAGTGACATGGGAACCATAAGAGGCAAAGAAACAGAAGCACCCTCATCTATTTTAGTGTATAAAATGAAAATTTAAAGGGTGAAATTTCTGAAGGGGGAGGAATGTAATGTCCTAAACTTTAATAAATGAAATTCCATTTTTTAATGAATAGATTCATTATTAAGTAATGTATCTATAGAAAACACATGCACTACTTTGGTTATTTTGGATCATTATAAGTTAGATCCTATCATATTTAAAATACTATTTATAAAAACCCAATATTTTATGTTATGTATCTTTTTAAATAAATTTAATCTCTTCGATAAATTAAGTTGCACAGAACATTCTCTATAATATTATTATTTTAACATGACTATTATGAACTAGATGTTAAATTGAAAGGCGTGAATATGATTAACTATATTATAAAAAACCTAAACTTAATGTTAAATAAAAATTTATTTATTCTTAGTAAATGAACACATAGAAATAGTAAAGTCATTTTATTCTTCAAATATACGTTTTCTTTAAAAAGCGATTTTTATTGCTTTCTATGAGAAAATAAATATAATTAAATTTTGAAACTTTTAGAAAATGTATTTGATAAAATGAACATAGTTTTTAGATTCATAATTTCATAATTATCTTATGATAAATTTTTGATAATTTTATGAAATGTTTAATTTTTCAGTGAATAGTAAAAAATTACCGATTTTTATAACACTCATTTTATTTATATTTTAAATCTTTTTTATGATTTTAAATTGATATAAAAGTAAATTAAATAATTTTTAGTTGTATATAATATAATTAATTACATTTAAACAATATTTATACCTTATTTTGGTGTAAGTACATTTTTGGGCTTAAAAACACATTTTTCTAAAAAAATTGTTTTTCATTGCGTTTTTATAGTTTAATTTTAAATGAAATTTTTAAACTTATATATTTTGAATTTTAAAAAATTGATTAAATTTTTTGACTTAATAGGCCAAAATTATGTTATAATGTCATTTTCATTTTTAGGCATGTAAAAGTTACCGTGATAATTTTTTTTACCGCAGTATAGGTAATATAATGTAGTGAGTTAAAGTTAAAAGGTAAAAGTTTAAAATAACTAAAAACAACAACATTAAGTGGGTATTTTATGTGTTTATTTACCTTAAAAACCCTTTAAAACATTAATTATAAACCAGTTTTTAGAATTAATTCCCCTAAATGTGGTTGGATTTAAATATAAAATAATCATTAATTAATCACTTAAAACCACCCCTCCTCAAGTATAAATACCACCCCTCACCAGCCCCTTTCTACTCACAAGACTTGAATATTTTCAAATATCTACCAAATCCTCTCCTCCCCACTATCCCCATGTCCAAGTTCTACTGGCCTCACCTAAATACCAACTCTAAGTTCCTTAAGGGGTTCCTCAAGGAGGTGATATTCTAGAGGAAACTTTCTCAAAAAACCTGTCTTAATTTCTTTTCGTTTTCTAACTTCTATTCACCTCCTTAACCCATAAAATAATAACAACTAAAATATAATTTATATAATGGAATGTTATATTTCTAATGTAATGTATTATATCCACCCCTTTTTTTATCTCCTCTTATTCAAAGAAACAAAACCATTTTCCACATTATGGAGCTCAACCATCTCTTTGGATAATGATTTTTGTTTTCCATTACCACCCGCAAGGATGGTCATAAAAGTATTATTATGGTTAAATCAGGTGTTAAAAGGTATATTATTACCTATTTAATGTTCTGGAAAAAATATATTGACATAATATTAAATAAAATAAAACTAGTTTGTAATGGTTGAAAAAACCGCCAAATTAAACTAAACATTTATCATTAACATTTTATCAAATAAATCATCCTCATTCCAGAGAAAAAAATGATACGTGGGACCATTTAAACTTCTAGAAGTGCATTAATACCATTTAATTTCACTTATGGTGTTTTATTTACATTTTATAATAAAATCCATAATTATACAAAATGAACCGATCATGAAACCATGAAACAAACACACATGAACCAATAAAAATAATGAAATATTATTAATAAACAAGTGGTAATATGTTATAAAAGTATCATATAAGGTATTATAAATATGAGTATAGTTATGAAATTTATTAATAACATTCTTTAAACCTTTATAAAGGAGGTTAGAGTATGAAAAACTAAATGGAAGTGTGATGTAGGGGTTTCTCATATCACATTTACTTCTGTGAGATAGATGCCTTATTCACCACTTATTTCTTATGTGTCGTGTATATACTATAATTTTATATATATCATCATGAATATAATTATCTATATGTTATTCAATATTTAATTTGATAATTATTAATTTTACTGGGTATATGATTCAACTGATTACAAAGTAGTAAGAGATTTCTTAACTCAATTTCCATTCATTGGGTCAAACTTCTACTCCATTTATTATTCCATGTTAAGATTATGTGTGAGATGAATTTTGATTATCTTATGTTTTATTTACACTTTTTTATGATAATTTATAATTGATACAAATAATCGATTCATTTTATTAATGATCACTTAAATGATATGATATTTATAAGGGGATATCTATTTAAAAACGATCCTTTTAAAATTTCCCTTAAAGCTATATTTTTCTTACATTTCAATATTTTATAAATTTTTTTAAAAAAATTGTTCACCTCACCTGTTTTGATAATCTCAATTATGTTTCAATATGCTTTGATAATCCCAAATAATGTTTATCTTTATAATAATTATTCGTTCAATCTATGACATCATATTATTAAGTTGATAAAATATCAAAATGATCATTGGAATTTGTTAAATCAATGGTTATCTATGTTTATACTTGTTTAGAAATGTTACTGACTCAATATGAATATGATTTGCATAGAACATATAAGTATTAAGTGTTGAGTCACTCATACAGACCTACCAGTACATAGTCTACCGATAAGTAAATGTCACTGATAGACCAAGCTTCCTATGACACAAGGTCACTGGTACATAGTTACCGATACAAGCTACCAATACAAATAGACAGACAAACAACTACCGATATGAAGTCCACCGATAAAACTACACAGCCACCGATACAGACAGATACCGATAGACAACTACCGATACAAGTCTGCTGATACAGACAGACGACTACCGCTACAAAGTCTACCGATACAAGAATGCCACCAGTACAAAAGATCTACCGATAAAAGGAGTTACTGATGGAAAGAGATACCGATACATAGAGCTACTGTTATAAAGAGTAACAACTATCGAAACAAGACATACTAACTCAAGTCCACCGTTACAAGCTCACTAATGGAGAGAGCTACCGATGGAAACTAGTCACCATTTCTCTAAACCCTACTTATGTTTGTTTATTAATAACGATCATATTTGGTGCTTTTAATGCAACTGATATTAATTAAATAATGTCTGGTGAATGTCAGGGAACCGTACCTCATACCTGTAGAAGCAATCATGCTTTTTTTTGGGACCACTTGAGCTATAAAAGTAAAGACAAAATCCGCGCAGAAAAGTGTGTGGAAAAGAAGTGAAAAAGCTGCTGGGTGTGGTGATATATGAAGATATGCATCTAATATAGAAAGAACATATGCACCAGAGCTTAAAAAAGAGAAGAACTTTTGCTGGAAGTTGAGGGAAATTGTTGTGCTGCAAAGCCTACTGCAACCTCGAGCAAAACTTCAATACAAGGAAGTCAAGGAACAGAACTACGACACTCTGTTTCTTAGAAAAATTCAAAGGACTCAAACAAAATCTGCTCAATCTAAAAGGAGTCCAAATCTGCATTGCCATCACACAGAGCCTTCTAAACCCATATCATATCTTTTTAGCTCTGTTGTGATTTGCTTATTTACATTTTGAGCAGTGTGTGTTCTGTATTTACACACTGACTCCTGAGAATAACTGGAGGATATCTAATATCCTCACTCAATCTTTATAAACCCTTTCTTTATTCCCACTATGAATTGTGGTAGAGGTCAAGTGTGACCTGGATAGTTTGTGTGCTATTGTTTTGGTTTTTCCCACGTAGAGCTGTGGTAGAGGTCATATGTAGAGACCCGAAGCTTGACGTACATTGACATTACATTACTTTTGCGGAATACTTAGTACCTTACAAAAACACACAAACAAGGACCATAATAGTTTAGTGTCTTTGGAAACTCGGAACGTAATCTTCTAATCGTGGTGAAAGATCTTCAATATCTCCCATAAAGATCTTCCCTTTTTTTACCTAAAAACCTTTCTTTATATCCTGGGGAAAAGAAAACATAAAAGGGTGAGCTCAAATGCTCAGTAAGGGTAAACAAAAGAAATATCAATCACATCATATACATAAGAACATAGCTTTTGGAAATCTTAACCTGCAAAAGAGCTCATAATATCATAACATGATATAAATCATAGAAGTGAAAATGAGATCCCCATAATCATAACATAAAACTTGAAACTTTGTGGCATGCACACATAATCATGGAAAATCATTTCTTGTTAGTCATGACTCATTGCCAAGACTATCTTAGTGGACAAAGTCCCTTTCTGAACCGAGTTCACTCCTCGTTTCAGTCCTGTATCACTGAACCGAAATAACCTTCCGTTCCAGCCATGTCTATCTCATGAGATATGAAATCTTTACCCAATGCATTGGAGGGAGATATAGGTCCCACCCATCTCATAATGATACCATTCTTATGTGTGCCACAAAATCATAAATCATACATCATTTCATAACCCATGTAATAAAAATGGGATTCTTAAAACAATATGACATCATAAAACCATTCATATAAGATAAAGGAATTCATAAACATAATTCCATAACAACATAGTCAAATCAATGTAAAAATATGGATAGAAACAGAACCCTTTATTATCTTAGATGGAAAATAATTTTGATAAAACACTTGAAATGAATTCTTGAGGAAAATATCCTTTCTTCTTCAAAATCAATTTCTTTTCACAAAACATCATGCAATTTTAAAAGAAAGAGATTTTATTAAAAATAGTCATGAAATCTTTTGGAGGAAGCTTCATGAAAATAAGGCTTTATAAAACCGTAAAAATCCGTTCATGCCGTTTAAGTTAAAAAAAAAACATTCTTCGTACTTTTGTCGGAAAAGTCAAAAAGTACCTCGTATGAAAAAGCGACAAAAGATTCCTTTCATATTCTTTACTAAAAACTCACCGAAGAGTAAAATTGGATTTAAACTATTGTAAGTGGATGGAAACAATATTACATATTGAAGGAACATGGATGTGGATGATAAAATACACCCCAGTAAATACTTACGAATAAACAATCTCGGATAAAAATGAGATTGTGATATTTCCCTTACCTTAGGTCCGACTTGCTTGTACGTGTCCGAACCTCCTGTATAATGATTTAAATCATGTTATTGACTTATTAAAGAATCATATTCATTGTTATGATATCATATATGGTTCACTTATGACATTATATTACCCGTTCTTTTGTAAATTCCATGTTAAAGAAGCGTTTTGGGTAAAATCGTTTCATTTATCGTAAGTGTTTTGACTTGTTGTTCTTGACATCATTATTACTTATATCATGATTTACTTACTTCCAGAATATAAAATATGATTTATATATCATATATATTCAGTATATATATATATATAATAGGTAGATAAATAAAATGAAAAACACCGTTCATGGAGACGGTAGTCCGTACGTACGCATGAACGTTGTTTTCCTTTCCTTATTGTCTTGAAATGGAAGTAAGTAGATGACATACATATGTATATATATACATAAATCCAGTAGCTTTATAATGTCATATATTTCATTATTATTTCTTATATATACTTTATAATCATTCTTAAATGGTTAATATGGAGAATGAATCTCATCGCGTCGTGGAGACGGTAGTCCGTACGTACGCACGAGCGATGATATCATTTCTATAAGTATTGAATTGAATTGGAGTGAATTATACAATATATCAGAATCAATATGATGTTGTAATAACTATGTATAGTTATTCTTTACACCATTATACCCATCCATGTAAGGTGGTGGTGGAAAATAGATTACACCACGGCGTGGAGACGGTATTCCGTACGTACGCACGCAAGGTGATTTCTTTTTCCGTAGGATGGATAGATGGTGAAATAGGGTTGTTTCATACTTATAATAACATATCATTATATGAGTGATACTGATGTTATTACTTCATAATGAAACAACCTAAGAAGAAGAAGTGGAAGAAGAAATAAAGATGAAAGAATTGGTAACGGTAATTACCTCTTCTTTGAAGCGCCTTTTGGAGACCTCCTCTTAGGGAACTAAAATTGGTCTTTGAGTAAGACCAGAACCTCTAGGATTATTCTAGGGAAGTGGAGAGGAGAAAATGGCAGGGTTTGGCCGAGCTTGAGTGCTCAAATTGGTGTGAGGAGGAGGGGGAGGAGGTGTCCTTTTATAAGGGAGGAGAGGGGCACCTTAGGAATATCTCAAAATATTATTTTATATTAAACTCAAAATCGGTTTATAATGGTTCCAAAGGGTCTTATTTTGAAGCTAAAGTGGGGATGGGTCGAAATACTATCAACCAATAGAATTTAGACAAGTTTAGGATATTATTTTAACCTTATCAATTAGATTTAACTCTAAGATAAATAATTTAACTTTTACCGTGTCTTTTTGTTTTCTTTCACTATATGGTTAATACACTTACTATAACATGCCAAACGAACCCAAAATTGTATATTATTAATAAATATATCCTTATCTAAGTCATTTGGCTGAACCTTAGATTTTTAGGAATAAAATAACAATTAATAATATAATATTTGATTTAAAAACTATTTTGTGTCAATTTTGACACTATTTGATATATGATTTTTGTGAAAGTCATAACAGAATTAAATGTTCGAACCAAGTTGATTAAATCAACATTAATATATCATAGTAACCTAGAAAATTAGTGGAATTCATAAAAAGTCTTGAATTACATTTATTTTGGTATTTATATTATCAATTATGTCAATATTTCATTAATAGGATAATTACTGCATCATCTTTGTGTCATAAATAAATTAAATTATTTGATTTTTAAAAATTACAAATAAAATACCATTATGTAGGAAATATTTTTAGCTTTCTAATGAATATTTACAATCGAATTTATCTTATGTATAACCCCATATTAAAAATGATTTACTTATTAAACTTTGATTTTAACTATTTTAACCCTTCTTTAAATAAATTAATAATAAATGTCCTAATCTAATCCAAGTGGGCCTAAATGGTCATATTTTATTCCTAAGTTTGTTTTTGGTCGAATTACACTTGTCCAATAGAATTAGGACATGTGTTAGGGTAATATTGATATCACATTTACCCTTAGTTACCCTATTTACTATTAACCGCGGTAAAAATAGTAAAAAGTTACTATTCACCAAAAAATTATTTTCATCTCATTGAACCACATTTTAGTCCTTGATATTAACCGTGTCTCTCGGATTTTTGAAATTCCATTCACAGAAGCGGTAAAATTATGTTTTATGCAAAATTCAGTTTTTAACCTACCACTTAGTAGTTTCACTATTAATCAAAAATTGATGTTTTTCAGAACAATGCCAAAATTTCATCCTAAGCTATATTTCATATTCCGAATTCAAAAATGAAGTCTATTTTACCAAATTCATAACATAAAAGTTGCATTAATTAATTTTGTAATTAAATCCCGCTGTTAAAACAAATAGCGTGTTTTTAAGAAACAATATCTATCACAAGATTGACACTTGTTTATGTCTAGTTTAAATGTGAAATTTCATCCAATGACCAACATTGTATTAAATTGTAAAAATATATTCTAAATATACTTTAAAACCACTCAAATTAATGATTTATCACTATTAATTATTTCGATTAAAAAAGTTGTTTTTAATTATAATTTAGTAATTTTCACTATTCATCAGAATATGAAAGTTATCCGAAAAGTACCAAAATTTCACCTTAGGCTAAATTCGATACTCCGAATCCAAAAATGAAGTCCATTTTGAGAGCTAAAATTTCTAAAATTTAAAAAGTGGTTATTACTATTCATAACGGCTAGTTTTAATAATATTTTAATAGCATATCATTGTTTCGTAAAACTCAGTATTACGTACCACACACGCTATCGAGGAAGGTTGCGATTGCGTGTAATGCAAGGCAAGTCAAGGATGCGTGTTGTGCAAGCTCCTTTTGGTGTAGTGTACAACACAAGACATTAGTGAAATAAAAAAGAATATTTTTCATAAAATCTCGGGCTGTTACATTCTACCCCCCTTAAAATGAATTTCGCCCTTGAAATTCGTCGGGGTTATAAATGGTTTACTATTCGAAAGTTTCTTTAATAGAAACCCACATCGTAAAAAGGAATACCAAAACTTGGCTTTAAAAACTAAAGTATGAAATGTAACGATTACCCAAATAAACTAATCACTGGGTTTCCACATAGGTGAAAATATGGATATGGAAGAGAAATCTAACCATCATGTTCTGATGGAGAGTGGTAGAGAACATGGCTATGGAAAAGCCAGTAATCACAAATCCATAAATTTGTGACGATCTAAGGTACCATCTGATTCATCAGGTATATGAGAACTAGGACAATATTTTTGGTTTTCAAGATCATTTCCCTAAAGTTAAAGAATTTGAATTAGAATAAATACTTACTTTATTTTGGTACAATCTCACTGTTGTTCGTGCATTTAACAATTTCCACTTCATCTTTTCAATAAATGAAGTTGAATTTGTTATTCGTGAAGTGTTAGCATATCATGTGATAGAATGACGGGTCATTCCATCTGTCTCAAAAGGTTAGCAAAATTTATATACATAAGTCGATCTATAGTGGGATTATTCATATATGGTTCCTAAAATGGGCTTATACTGCTTAATATAATAACACTAGTTTCTACTAAACAGGGACTTCCTGTAGGTCAGTGGTAGGCGATAAAGGCCAGTCGCACTTCGGTTGTGGGTTCGATTCCCACAGCCTTGTCCGAAGCGATGGGCTGTCGCCCGTCCTGCAGGTTGTCCTTTTTATAAAACTATATTACTATAACATCCCATCAATAATATCGAAAAAACTTATATCCTTAAACAATACTAACTTATGTCCAACATAATTCATTCCAATCTTTAGGCTTATCCATAATACTGCAGTCCATTCTCATAACATAGTGAAAACGATTACCAGAGATTTAATACCATCGTTGATCCCCATATATCATAAGATATATCTTGTTGGTCACATTCCAGACATTCAAAGGCCTTAATATTGTACTCTCTTGAATACCCATTGAACCTTAGTGAAAACTTGAATGCAGTTAAAAGTTAACACTTTTCACATACCGAAATCCTCAAAATTATTTATACTCAAACCATGATATCACTTAGTCCTTATATCAATCATGAGCTCATGAATACAATCAAACATCTCATTATCTTCTTATCCTTTCATTATGCACTTATCATCTACTTTCCAAAATATTTGAATCACTTTTCATAGTTATTGGTACCTTAAAATTATTGAAAACCACAATAGACCAATACTTAAATATTCCAATACACCATAAAAGTACCTCAACAACATTATTCTTGAATACCAAAACACTTCAGTCCATCCATATCAATGATTATCCTGGAATAAGTCCTTCCTTGATTTAGAAGTAACTTTTTAGGTCAGGGCATTGAGTTGGGTAATGCCCATGTTCTCCACAAATAAGACATTGAACTCCATAACAGTCTGTCACTCTATGACCCTTTTCTCCACACAGATAACATCGGTCCCTCCATTTGAGGTATTCCTCAAGTTTCTTCTTCCCTTCTTTAGAAATCTCAATCTTCCTTTCTTTATGCTCCTCAACATGCGACCATGCATAATAGTCTATCTTCCTCTTCTTTGAAGAATTAGGCATACCACTAAATTTCACATTGTTAATCATATATCGCGATGATTGATTCGGCATAATCACAACATCTTTCTCTCTAGGAATTACACAATGTTGTTTCTCATAGTCACCAATTTGTCCATTGGATTCAATGTTAACCGAATTCCTTTTGGTTCCCTCCATTAACTAAAACACAAAAATAATTTTGTGAGAATCAAAAATCATGCTAGAGAAAACAACATAGTAAAGGGAAAGTATCCTCAATACCTAACTTCTTAGGTTTATTCTAATATCGTTACCATAGTTCTAGGAATATATCCTATATGTATACTTATCCTTAGGGACATCCCTAGACATACCTTAGAAATAACTCTAGGGATCTCACTAACGTTTTCGCATCCTAGTTTCCAAAGGTTGACTAAACCTTTCATCTGATACCAACTGTAGAGACCCGAAGCTTGACGTACATTGACATTACATTACTTTTGCGGAATACTTAGTACCTTACAAAAACACACACACAAGGACCGTAATAGTTTAGTGTCTTTGGAAACTCGGAACGTAATCTTCTAATCGTGGTGAAAGATCTTCAATATCTCCCATAAAGATCTTCCCTTTTTTTACCTAAAAACCTTTCTTTATATCCTGGGGAAAAGAAAACATAAAAGGGTGAGCTCAAATGCTCAGTAAGGGTAAACAAAAGAAATATCAATCACATCATATACATAAGAACATAGCTTTTGGAAATCTTAACCTGCAAAAGAGCTCATAATATCATAACATGGGATAAATCATAGAAGTGAAAATGAGATCCCCATAATCATAACATAAAACTTGAAACTTTGTGGCATGCACACATAATCATGGAAAATCATTTCTTGTTAGTCATGACTCATTGCCAAGACTATCTTAGTGGACAAAGTCCCTTTCTGAACCGAGTTCACTCCTCGTTTCAGTCCTGTATCACTGAACCGAAATAACCTTCCGTTCCAGCCATGTCTATCTCATGAGATATGAAATCTTTACCCAATGCATTGGAGGGAGATATAGGTCCCACCCATCTCATAATGATACCATTCTTATGTGTGCCACAAAATCATAAATCATACATCATTTCATAACCCATGTAATAAAAATGGGATTCTTAAAACAACATGACATCATAAAACCATTCATATAAGATAAAGGAATTCATAAACATAATTCCATCACAACATAGTCAAATCAATGTAAAAATATGGATAGAAACATAACCCTTTATTATCTTAGATGGAAAATAATTTTGATAAAACACTTGAAATGAATTCTTGAGGAAAATATCCTTTCTTCTTCAAAATCAATTTCTTTTCACAAAACATCATGCAATTTTAAAAGAAAGAGATTTTATTAAAAATAGTCATGAAATATTTTGGAGGAAGCTTCATGAAAATAAGGCTTTATAAAACCGTAAAAATCCGTTCATGCCGTTTAAGTTAAAAAAAAAAACATTCTTCGTACTTTTGTCGGAAAAGTCAAAAAGTACCTCGTATGAAAAAGCGACAAAAGATTCCTTTCATATTCTTTACTAAAAACTCACCGAAGAGTAAAATTGGATTTAAACTATTGTAAGTGGATGGAAACAATATTACATATTGAAGGAACATGGATGTGGATGATAAAATACACCCCAGTAAATACTTACGAATAAACAATCTCGGATAAAAATGAGATTGTGATATTTCCCTTACCTTAGGTCCGACTTGCTTGTACGTGTCCGAACCTCCTGTATAATGATTTAAATCATGTTATTGACTTATTACAGAATCATATTCATTGTTATGATATCATATATGGTTCACTTATGACATTATATTACCCGTTCTTTTGTAAATTCCATGTTAAAGAAGTGTTTTGGGTAAAATCGTTTCATTTATCGTAGGTGTTTTGACTTGTTGTTCTTGACATCATTATTACTTATATCATGATTTACTTACTTCCAGAATATAAAATATGATTTATATATCATATATATTCAGTATATATATATATATAATAGGTAGATAAATAAAATTAAAAACACCGTTCATGGAGACGGTAGTCCGTACGTACGCATGAACGTTGTTTTCCTTTCCTTATTGTCTTGAAATGGAAGTAAGTAGATGACATACATATGTATATATATACATAAATCCAGTAGCTTTATAATGTCATATATTTCATTATTATTTCTTATATATACTTTATAATCATTCTTAAATGGTTAATATGGAGAATGAATCTCATCGCGTCGTGGAGACGGTAGTCCGTACGTACGCACGAGCGATGATATCATTTCTATAAGTATTGAATTGAATTGGAGTGAATTATACAATATATCAGAATCAATATGATGTTGTAATAACTATGTATAGTTATTCTTTACACCATTATACCCATCCATGTAAGGTGGTGGTGGAAAATAGATTACACCACGGCGTGGAGACGGTATTCCGTACGTACGCACGCAAGGTGATTTCTTTTTCCGTAGGATGGATAGATGGTGAAATAGGGTTGTTTCATACTTATAATAACATATCAGTATATGAGTGATACTGATGTTATTACTTCATAATGAAACAACCTAAGAAGAAGAAGTGGAAGAAGAAATAAAGATGAAAGAATTGGTAACGGTAATTACCTCTTCTTTGAAGCGCCTTTTGGAGACCTCCTCTTAGGGAACTAAAATTGGTCTTTGAGTAAGACCAGAACCTCTAGGATTATTCTAGGGAAGTGGAGAGGAGAAAATGGCAGGGGTTGGCCGAGCTTGAGTGCTCAAATTGGTGTGAGGAGGAGGGGGAGGAGGTGTCCTTTTATAAGGGAGGAGAGGGGCACCTTAGGAATATCTCAAAATATTATTTTATATTAAACTCAAAATCGGTTTATAATGGTTCCAAAGGGTCTTATTTCGAAGCTAAAGTGGGGATGGGTCGAAATAATATCAACCAATAGAATTTAGACAAGTTTAGGATATTATTTTAACCTTATCAATTAGATTTAACTCTAAGATAAATAATTTAACTTTTACCGTGTCTTTTTGTTTTCTTTCACTATATGGTTAATACACTTACTATAACATGCCAAACGAACCCAAAATTGTATATTATTAATAAATATATCCTTATCTAAGTCATTTGGCTGAACCTTAGATTTTTAGGAATAAAATAACAATTAATAATATAATATTTGATTTAAAAACTATTTTGTGTCAATTTTGACACTATTTGATATATGATTTTTGTGAAAGTCATAACAGAATTAAATGTTCGAACCAAGTTGATTAAATCAACATTAATATATCATAGTAACCTAGAAAATTAGTGGAATTCATAAAAAGTCTTGAATTACATTTATTTTGGTATTTATATTATCAATTATGTCAATATTTCATTAATAGGATAATTACTGCATCATCTTTGTGTCATAAATAAATTAAATTATTTGATTTTTAAAAATTACAAATAAAATACCATTATGTAGGAAATATTTTTATCTTTCTAATGAATATTTACAATCGAATTTATCTTATGTATAACCCCATATTAAAAATGATTTACTTATTAAACTTTGATTTTAACTATTTTAACCCTTCTTTAAATAAATTAATAATAAATGTCCTAATCTAATCCAAGTGGGCCTAAATGGTCATATTTTATTCCTAAGTTTGTTTTTGGTCGAATTACACTTGTCCAATAGAATTAGGACATGTTTTAGGGTAATATTGATATCACATTTACCCTTAGTTACCCTATTTACTATTAACCGCGGTAAAAATAGTAAAAAGTTACTATTCACCAAAAAATTATTTTCATCTCATTGAACCACATTTTAGTCCTTGATATTAACCGTGTCTCTCGGATTTTTGAAATTCCATTCACAGAAGCGGTAAAATTATGTTTTATGCAAAATTCAGTTTTTAACCTACCACTTAGTAGTTTCACTATTAATCAAAAATTGATGTTTTTCAGAACAATGCCAAAATTTCATCCTAAGCTATATTTCATATTCCGAATTCAAAAATGAAGTCTATTTTACCAAATTCATAACATAAAAGTTGCATTAATTAATTTTGTAATTAAATCCCGCTGTTAAAACAAATAGCGTGTTTTTAAGAAACAATATCTATCACAAGATTGACACTTGTTTATGTCTAGTTTAAATGTGAAATTTCATCCAATGACCAACATTGTATTAAATTGTAAAAATATATTCTAAATATACTTTAAAACCACTCAAATTAATGATTTATCACTATTAATTATTTCGATTAAAAAAGTTGTTTTTAATTATAATTTAGTAATTTTCACTATTCATCAGAATATGAAAGTTATCCGAAAAGTACCAAAATTTCACCTTAGGCTAAATTCGATACTCCGAATCCAAAAATGAAGTCCATTTTGAGAGCTAAAATTTCTAAAATTTAAAAAGTGGTTATTACTATTCATAACGGCTAGTTTTAATAATATTTTAATAGCATATCATTGTTTCGTAAAACTCAGTATTACGTACCACACACGCTATCGAGGAAGGTTGCGATTGCGTGTAATGCAAGGCAAGTCAAGGATGCGTGTTGTGCAAGCTCCTTTTGGTGTAGTGTACAACACAAGACATTAGTGAAATAAAAAAGAATATTTTTCATAAAATCTCGGGCTGTTACATTCTACCCCCCTTAAAATGAATTTCGCCCTTGAAATTCGTCGGGGTTATAAATGGTTTACTATTCGAAAGTTTCTTTAATAGAAACCCACATCGTAAAAAGGAATACCAAAACTTGGCTTTAAAAACTAAAGTATGAAATGTAACGATTACCCAAATAAACTAATCACTGGGTTTCCACATAGGTGAAAATATGGATATGGAAGAGAAATCTAACCATCATGTTCTGATGGAGAGTGGTAGAGAACATGGCTATGGAAAAGCCAGTAATCACAAATCCATAAATTTGTGACGATCTAAGGTACCATCTGATTCATCAGGTATATGAGAACTAGGACAATATTTTTGGTTTTCAAGATCATTTCCCTAAAGTTAAAGAATTTGAATTAGAATAAATACTTACTTTATTTTGGTACAATCTCACTGTTGTTCGTGCATTTAACAATTTCCACTTCATCTTTTCAATAAATGAAGTTGAATTTGTTATTCGTGAAGTGTTATCATATCATGTGATAGAATGACGGGTCATTCCATCTGTCTCAAAAGGTTAGCAAAATTTATATACATAAGTCGATCTATAGTGGGATTATTCATATATGGTTCCTAAAATGGGCTTATACTGCTTAATATAATAACACTAGTTTCTACTAAACAGGGACTTCCTGTAGGTCAGTGGTAGGCGATAAAGGCCAGTCGCACTTCGGTTGTGGGTTCGATTCCCACAGCCTTGTCCGAAGCGATGGGCTGTCGCCCGTCCTGCAGGTTGTCCTTTTTATAAAACTATATTACTATAACATCCCATCAATAATATCGAAAAAACTTATATCCTTAAACAATACTAACTTATGTCCAACATAATTCATTCCAATCTTTAGGCTTATCCATAATACTGCAGTCCATTCTCATAACATAGTGAAAACGATTACCAGAGATTTAATACCATCGTTGATCCCCATATATCATAAGATATATCTTGTTGGTCACATTCCAGACATTCAAAGGCCTTAATATTGTACTCTCTTGAATACCCATTGAACCTTAGTGAAAACTTGAATGCAGTTAAAAGTTAACACTTTTCACATACCGAAATCCTCAAAATTATTTATACTCAAACCATGATATCACTTAGTCCTTATATCAATCATGAGCTCATGAATACAATCAAACATCTCATTATCTTCTTATCCTTTCATTATGCACTTATCATCTACTTTCCAAAATATTTGAATCACTTTTCATAGTTATTGGTACCTTAAAATTATTGAAAACCACAATAGACCAATACTTAAATATTCCAATACACCATAAAAGTACCTCAACAACATTATTCTTGAATACCAAAACACTTCAGTCCATCCATATCAATGATTATCCTGGAATAAGTCCTTCCTTGATTTAGAAGTAACTTTTTAGGTCAGGGCATTGAGTTGGGTAATGCCCATGTTCTCCACAAATAAGACATTGAACTCCATAACAGTCTGTCACTCTATGACCCTTTTCTCCACACAGATAACATCGGTCCCTCCATTTGAGGTATTCCTCAAGTTTCTTCTTCCCTTCTTTAGAAATCTCAATCTTCCTTTCTTTATGCTCCTCAACATGCGACCATGCATAATAGTCTATCTTCCTCTTCTTTGAAGAATTAGGCATACCACTAAATTTCACATTGTTAATCATATATCGCGATGATTGATTCGGCATAATCACAACATCTTTCTCTCTAGGCATTACACAATGTTGTTTCTCATAGTCACCAATTTGTCCATTGGATTCAATGTTAACCGAATTCCTTTTGGTTCCCTCCATTAACTAAAACACAAAAATAATTTTGTGAGAATCAAAAATCATGCTAGAGAAAACAACATAGTAAAGGGAAAGTATCCTCAATACCTAACTTCTTAGGTTTATTCTAATATCGTTACCATAGTTCTAGGAATATATCCTATATGTATACTTATCCTTAGGGACATCCCTAGACATACCTTAGAAATAACTCTAGGGATCTCACTAACGTTTTCGCATCCTAGTTTCCAAAGGTTGACTAAACCTTTCATCTGATACCAACTGTAGAGACCCGAAGCTTGACGTACATTGACATTACATTACTTTTGCGGAATACTTAGTACCTTACAAAAACACACACACAAGGACCGTAATAGTTTAGTGTCTTTGGAAACTCGGAACGTAATCTTCTAATCGTGGTGAAAGATCTTCAATATCTCCCATAAAGATCTTCCCTTTTTTTACCTAAAAACCTTTCTTTATATCCTGGGGAAAAGAAAACATAAAAGGGTGAGCTCAAATGCTCAGTAAGGGTAAACAAAAGAAATATCAATCACATCATATACATAAGAACATAGCTTTTGGAAATCTTAACCTGCAAAAGAGCTCATAATATCATAACATGGGATAAATCATAGAAGTGAAAATGAGATCCCCATAATCATAACATAAAACTTGAAACTTTGTGGCATGCACACATAATCATGGAAAATCATTTCTTGTTAGTCATGACTCATTGCCAAGACTATCTTAGTGGACAAAGTCCCTTTCTGAACCGAGTTCACTCCTCGTTTCAGTTCTGTATCACTGAACCGAAATAACCTTCCGTTCCAGCCATGTCTATCTCATGAGATATGAAATCTTTACCCAATGCATTGGAGGGAGATATAGGTCCCACCCATCTCATAATGATACCATTCTTATGTGTGCCACAAAATCATAAATCATACATCATTTCATAACCCATGTAATAAAAATGGGATTCTTAAAACAACATGACATCATAAAACCATTCATATAAGATAAAGGAATTCATAAACATAATTCCATCACAACATAGTCAAATCAATGTAAAAATATGGATAGAAACATAACCCTTTATTATCTTAGATGGAAAATAATTTTGATAAAACACTTGAAATGAATTCTTGAGGAAAATATCCTTTCTTCTTCAAAATCAATTTCTTTTCACAAAACATCATGCAATTTTAAAAGAAAGAGATTTTATTAAAAATAGTCATGAAATATTTTGGAGGAAGCTTCATGAAAATAAGGCTTTATAAAACCGTAAAAATCCGTTCATGCCGTTTAAGTTAAAAAAAAAAACATTCTTCGTACTTTTGTCGGAAAAGTCAAAAAGTACCTCGTATGAAAAAGCGACAAAAGATTCCTTTCATATTCTTTACTAAAAACTCACCGAAGAGTAAAATTGGATTTAAACTATTGTAAGTGGATGGAAACAATATTACATATTGAAGGAACATGGATGTGGATGATAAAATACACCCCAGTAAATACTTACGAATAAACAATCTCGGATAAAAATGAGATTGTGATATTTCCCTTACCTTAGGTCCGACTTGCTTGTACGTGTCCGAACCTCCTGTATAATGATTTAAATCATGTTATTGACTTATTACAGAATCATATTCATTGTTATGATATCATATATGGTTCACTTATGACATTATATTACCCGTTCTTTTGTAAATTCCATGTTAAAGAAGTGTTTTGGGTAAAATCGTTTCATTTATCGTAGGTGTTTTGACTTGTTGTTCTTGACATCATTATTACTTATATCATGATTTACTTACTTCCAGAATATAAAATATGATTTATATATCATATATATTCAGTATATATATATATATAATAGGTAGATAAATAAAATTAAAAACACCGTTCATGGAGACGGTAGTCCGTACGTACGCATGAACGTTGTTTTCCTTTCCTTATTGTCTTGAAATGGAAGTAAGTAGATGACATACATATGTATATATATACATAAATCCAGTAGCTTTATAATGTCATATATTTCATTATTATTTCTTATATATACTTTATAATCATTCTTAAATGGTTAATATGGAGAATGAATCTCATCGCGTCGTGGAGACGGTAGTCCGTACGTACGCACGAGCGATGATATCATTTCTATAAGTATTGAATTGAATTGGAGTGAATTATACAATATATCAGAATCAATATGATGTTGTAATAACTATGTATAGTTATTCTTTACACCATTATACCCATCCATGTAAGGTGGTGGTGGAAAATAGATTACACCACGGCGTGGAGACGGTATTCCGTACGTACGCACGCAAGGTGATTTCTTTTTCCGTAGGATGGATAGATGGTGAAATAGGGTTGTTTCATACTTATAATAACATATCAGTATATGAGTGATACTGATGTTATTACTTCATAATGAAACAACCTAAGAAGAAGAAGTGGAAGAAGAAATAAAGATGAAAGAATTGGTAACGGTAATTACCTCTTCTTTGAAGCGCCTTTTGGAGACCTCCTCTTAGGGAACTAAAATTGGTCTTTGAGTAAGACCAGAACCTCTAGGATTATTCTAGGGAAGTGGAGAGGAGAAAATGGCAGGGGTTGGCCGAGCTTGAGTGCTCAAATTGGTGTGAGGAGGAGGGGGAGGAGGTGTCCTTTTATAAGGGAGGAGAGGGGCACCTTAGGAATATCTCAAAATATTATTTTATATTAAACTCAAAATCGGTTTATAATGGTTCCAAAGGGTCTTATTTCGAAGCTAAAGTGGGGATGGGTCGAAATACTATCAACCAATAGAATTTAGACAAGTTTAGGATATTATTTTAACCTTATCAATTAGATTTAACTCTAAGATAAATAATTTAACTTTTACCGTGTCTTTTTGTTTTCTTTCACTATATGGTTAATACACTTACTATAACATGCCAAACGAACCCAAAATTGTATATTATTAATAAATATATCCTTATCTAAGTCATTTGGCTGAACCTTAGATTTTTAGGAATAAAATAACAATTAATAATATAATATTTGATTTAAAAACTATTTTGTGTCAATTTTGACACTATTTGATATATGATTTTTGTGAAAGTCATAACAGAATTAAATGTTCGAACCAAGTTGATTAAATCAACATTAATATATCATAGTAACCTAGAAAATTAGTGGAATTCATAAAAAGTCTTGAATTACATTTATTTTGGTATTTAT
Organism: Viscum album; assembly: GCA_963277665.1. Classification (NCBI taxonomy): domain Eukaryota; kingdom Viridiplantae; phylum Streptophyta; class Magnoliopsida; order Santalales; family Viscaceae; genus Viscum; species Viscum album. Next base: position 1,494,942,288 of record OY728155.1, on the reverse strand, counting down.
ATTATCAATTATGTCAATATTTCATTAATAGGATAATTACTGCATCATCTTTGTGTCATAAATAAATTAAATTATTTGATTTTTAAAAATTACAAATAAAATACCATTATGTAGGAAATATTTTTATCTTTCTAATGAATATTTTCAATCGAATTTATCTTATGTATAACCCCATATTAAAAATGATTTACTTATTAAACTTTGATTTTAACTATTTTAACCCTTCTTTAAATAAATTAATAATAAATGTCCTAATCTAATCCAAGTGGGCCTAAATGGTCATATTTTATTCCTAAGTTTGTTTTTGGTCGAATTACACTTGTCCAATAGAATTAGGACATGTTTTAGGGTAATATTGATATCACATTTACCCTTAGTTACCCTATTTACTATTAACCGCGGTAAAAATAGTAAAAAGTTACTATTCACCAAAAAATTATTTTCATCTCATTGAACCACATTTTAGTCCTTGATATTAACCGTGTCTCTCAGATTTTTGAAATTCCATTCACAGAAGCGGTAAAATTATGTTTTATGCAAAATTCAGTTTTTAACCTACCACTTAGTAGTTTCACTATTAATCAAAAATTGATGTTTTTCAGAACAATGCCAAAATTTCATCCTAAGCTATATTTCATATTCCGAATTCAAAAATGAAGTCTATTTTACCAAATTCATAACATAAAAGTTGCATTAATTAATTTTGTAATTAAATCCCACTGTTAAAACAAATAGCGTGTTTTTAAGAAACAATATCTATCACAAGATTGACACTTGTTTATGTCTAGTTTAAATGTGAAATTTCATCCAATGACCAACATTGTATTAAATTGTAAAAATATATTCTAAATATACTTTAAAACCACTCAAATTAATGATTTATCACTATTAATTATTTCGATTAAAAAAGTTGTTTTTAATTATAATTTAGTAATTTTCACTATTCATCAGAATATGAAAGTTATCCGAAAAGTACCAAAATTTCACCTTAGGCTAAATTCGATACTTCGAATCCAAAAATGAAGTCCATTTTGAGAGCTAAAATTTCTAAAATTTAAAAAGTGGTTATTACTATTCATAACGGCTAGTTTTAATAATATTTTAATAGCATATCATTGTTTCGTAAAACTCAGTATTACGTACCACACACGCTATCGAGGAAGGTTGCGATTGCGTGTAATGCAAGGCAAGTCAAGGATGCGTGTTGTGCAAGCTCCTTTTGGTGTAGTGTACAACACAAGACATTAGTGAAATAAAAAAGAATATTTTTCATAAAATCTCGGGCTGTTACATTCTACCCCCCTTAAAATGAATTTCGCCCTTGAAATTCGTCGGGGTTATAAATGGTTTACTATTCGAAAGTTTCTTTAATAGAAACCCACATCGTAAAAAGGAATACCAAAACTTGGCTTTAAAAACTAAAGTATGAAATGTAACGATTACCCAAATAAACTAATCACTGGGTTTCCACATAGGTGAAAATATGGATATGGAAGAGAAATCTAACCATCATGTTCTGATGGAGAGTGGTAGAGAACATGGCTATGGAAAAGCCAGTAATCACAAATCCATAAATTTGTGACGATCTAAGGTACCATCTGATTCATCAGGTATATGAGAACTAGGACAATATTTTTGGTTTTCAAGATCATTTCCCTAAAGTTAAAGAATTTGAATTAGAATAAATACTTACTTTATTTTGGTACAATCTCACTGTTGTTCGTGCATTTAACAATTTCCACTTCATCTTTTCAATAAATGAAGTTGAATTTGTTATTCGTGAAGTGTTAGCATATCATGTGATAGAATGACGGGTCATTCCATCTGTCTCAAAAGGTTAGCAAAATTTATATACATAAGTCGATCTATAGTGGGATTATTCATATATGGTTCCTAAAATGGGCTTATACTGCTTAATATAATAACACTAGTTTCTACTAAACAGGGACTTCCTCGGTTGTGGGTTCGATTCCCACAGCCTTGTCCGAAGCGATGGGCTGTCGCCCGTCCTGCAGGTTGTCCTTTTTATAAAACTATATTACTATAACATCCCATCAATAATATCGAAAAAACTTATATCCTTAAACAATACTAACTTATGTCCAACATAATTCATTCCAATCTTTAGGCTTATCCATAATACTGCAGTCCATTCTCATAACATAGTGAAAACGATTACCAGAGATTTAATACCATCGTTGATCCCCATATATCATAAGATATATCTTGTTGGTCACATTCCAGACATTCAAAGGCCTTAATATTGTACTCTCTTGAATACCCATTGAACCTCAGTGAAAACTTGAATGCAGTTAAAAGTTAACACTTTTCACATACCGAAATCCTCAAAATTATTTATACTCAAACCATGATATCACTTAGTCCTTATATCAATCATGAGCTCATGAATACAATCAAACATCTCATTATCTTCTTATCCTTTCATTATGCACTTATCATCTACTTTCCAAAATATTTGAATCACTTTTCATAGTTATTGGTACCTTAAAATTATTGAAAACCACAATAGACCAATACTTAAATATTCCAATACACCATAAAAGTACCTCAACAACATTATTCTTGAATACCAAAACACTTCAGTCCATCCATATCAATGATTATCCTGGAATAAGTCCTTCCTTGATTTAGAAGTAACTTTTTAGGTCAGGGCATTGAGTTGGGTAATGCCCATGTTCTCCACAAATAAGACATTGAACTCCATAACAGTCTGTCACTCTATGACCCTTTTCTCCACACAGATAACATCGGTCCCTCCATTTGAGGTATTCCTCAAGTTTCTTCTTCCCTTCTTTAGAAATCTCAATCTTCCTTTCTTTATGCTCCTCAACATGCGACCATGCATAATAGTCTATCTTCCTCTTCTTTGAAGAATTAGGCATACCACTAAATTTCACATTGTTAATCATATATCGCGATGATTGATTCGGCATAATCACAACATCTTTCTCTCCAGGCATTACACAATGTTGTTTCTCATAGTCACCAATTTGTCCATTGGATTCAATGTTAACCGAATTCCTTTTGGTTCCCTCCATTAACTAAAACACAAAAATAATTTTGTGAGAATCAAAAATCATGCTAGAGAAAACAACATAGTAAAGGGAAAGTATCCTCAATACCTAACTTCTTAGGTTTATTCTAATATCGTTACCATAGTTCTAGGAATATATCCTATATGTATACTTATCCTTAGGGACATCCCTAGACATACCTTAGAAATAACTCTAGGGATCTCACTAACGTTTTCGCATCCTAGTTTCCAAAGGTTGACTAAACCTTTCATCTGATACCAACTGTAGAGACCCGAAGCTTGACGTACATTGACATTACATTACTTTTGCGGAATACTTAGTACCTTACAAAAACACACACACAAGGACCGTAATAGTTTAGTGTCTTTGGAAACTCGGAACGTAATCTTCTAATCGTGGTGAAAGATCTTCAATATCTCCCATAAAGATCTTCCCTTTTTTTACCTAAAAACCTTTCTTTATATCCTGGGGAAAAGAAAACATAAAAGGGTGAGCTCAAATGCTCAGTAAGGGTAAACAAAAGAAATATCAATCACATCATATACATAAGAACATAGCTTTTGGAAATCTTAACCTGCAAAAGAGCTCATAATATCATAACATGGGATAAATCATAGAAGTGAAAATGAGATCCCCATAATCATAACATAAAACTTGAAACTTTGTGGCATGCACACATAATCATGGAAAATCATTTCTTGTTAGTCATGACTCATTGCCAAGACTATCTTAGTGGACAAAGTCCCTTTCTGAACCGAGTTCACTCCTCGTTTCAGTCCTGTATCACTGAACCGAAATAACCTTCCGTTCCAGCCATGTCTATCTCATGAGATATGAAATCTTTACCCAATGCATTGGAGGGAGATATAGGTCCCACCCATCTCATAATGATACCATTCTTATGTGTGCCACAAAATCATAAATCATACATCATTTCATAACCCATGTAATAAAAATGGGATTCTTAAAACAACATGACATCATAAAACCATTCATATAAGATAAAGGAATTCATAAACATAATTCCATCACAACATAGTCAAATCAATGTAAAAATATGGATAGAAACATAACCCTTTATTATCTTAGATGGAAAATAATTTTGATAAAACACTTGAAATGAATTCTTGAGGAAAATATCCTTTCTTCTTCAAAATCAATTTCTTTTCACAAAACATCATGCAATTTTAAAAGAAAGAGATTTTATTAAAAATAGTCATGAAATATTTTGGAGGAAGCTTCATGAAAATAAGGCTTTATAAAACCGTAAAAATCCGTTCATGCCGTTTAAGTTAAAAAAAAAAACATTCTTCGTACTTTTGTCGGAAAAGTCAAAAAGTACCTCGTATGAAAAAGCGACAAAAGATTCCTTTCATATTCTTTACTAAAAACTCACCGAAGAGTAAAATTGGATTTAAACTATTGTAAGTGGATGGAAACAATATTACATATTGAAGGAACATGGATGTGGATGATAAAATACACCCCAGTAAATACTTACGAATAAACAATCTCGGATAAAAATGAGATTGTGATATTTCCCTTACCTTAGGTCCGACTTGCTTGTACGTGTCCGAACCTCCTGTATAATGATTTAAATCATGTTATTGACTTATTACAGAATCATATTCATTGTTATGATATCATATATGGTTCACTTATGACATTATATTACCCGTTCTTTTGTAAATTCCATGTTAAAGAAGTGTTTTGGGTAAAATCGTTTCATTTATCGTAGGTGTTTTGACTTGTTGTTCTTGACATCATTATTACTTATATCATGATTTACTTACTTCCAGAATATAAAATATGATTTATATATCATATATATTCAGTATATATATATATATAATAGGTAGATAAATAAAATTAAAAACACCGTTCATGGAGACGGTAGTCCGTACGTACGCATGAACGTTGTTTTCCTTTCCTTATTGTCTTGAAATGGAAGTAAGTAGATGACATACATATGTATATATATACATAAATCCAGTAGCTTTATAATGTCATATATTTCATTATTATTTCTTATATATACTTTATAATCATTCTTAAATGGTTAATATGGAGAATGAATCTCATCGCGTCGTGGAGACGGTAGTCCGTACGTACGCACGAGCGATGATATCATTTCTATAAGTATTGAATTGAATTGGAGTGAATTATACAATATATCAGAATCAATATGATGTTGTAATAACTATGTATAGTTATTCTTTACACCATTATACCCATCCATGTAAGGTGGTGGTGGAAAATAGATTACACCACGGCGTGGAGACGGTATTCCGTACGTACGCACGCAAGGTGATTTCTTTTTCCGTAGGATGGATAGATGGTGAAATAGGGTTGTTTCATACTTATAATAACATATCAGTATATGAGTGATACTGATGTTATTACTTCATAATGAAACAACCTAAGAAGAAGAAGTGGAAGAAGAAATAAAGATGAAAGAATTGGTAACGGTAATTACCTCTTCTTTGAAGCGCCTTTTGGAGACCTCCTCTTAGGGAACTAAAATTGGTCTTTGAGTAAGACCAGAACCTCTAGGATTATTCTAGGGAAGTGGAGAGGAGAAAATGGCAGGGGTTGTCCGAGCTTGAGTGCTCAAATTGGTGTGAGGAGGAGGGGGAGGAGGTGTCCTTTTATAAGGGAGGAGAGGGGCACCTTAGGAATATCTCAAAATATTATTTTATATTAAACTCAAAATCGGTTTATAATGGTTCCAAAGGGTCTTATTTCGAAGCTAAAGTGGGGATGGGTCGAAATACTATCAACCAATAGAATTTAGACAAGTTTAGGATATTATTTTAACCTTATCGATTAGATTTAACTCTAAGATAAATAATTTAACTTTTACCGTGTCTTTTTGTTTTCTTTCACTATATGGTTAATACACTTACTATAACATGCCAAACGAACCCAAAATTGTATATTATTAATAAATATATCCTTATCTAAGTCATTTGGCTGAACCTTAGATTTTTAGGAATAAAATAACAATTAATAATATAATATTTGATTTAAAAACTATTTTGTGTCAATTTTGACACTATTTGATATATGATTTTTGTGAAAGTCATAAAAGAATTAAATGTTCGAACCAAGTTGATTAAATCAACATTAATATTTCATAGTAACCTAGAAAATTAGTGGAATTCATAAAAAGTCTTGAATTACATTTATTTTGGTATTTATATTATCAATTATGTCAATATTTCATTAATAGGATAATTACTGCATCATCTTTGTGTCATAAATAAATTAAATTATTTGATTTTTAAAAATTACAAATAAAATACCATTATGTAGGAAATATTTTTATCTTTCTAATGAATATTTACAATCGAATTTATCTTATGTATAACCCCATATTAAAAATGATTTACTTATTAAACTTTGATTTTAACTATTTTAACCCTTCTTTAAATAAATTAATAATAAATGTCCTAATCTAATCCAAGTGGGCCTAAATGGTCATATTTTATTCCTAAGTTTGTTTTTGGTCGAATTACACTTGTCCAATAGAATTAGGACATGTTTTAGGGTAATATTGATATCACATTTACCCTTAGTTACCCTATTTACTATTAACCGCGGTAAAAATAGTAAAAAGTTACTATTCACCAAAAAATTATTTTCATCTCATTGAACCACATTTTAGTCCTTGATATTAACCGTGTCTCTCGGATTTTTGAAATTCCATTCACAGAAGCGGTAAAATTATGTTTTATGCAAAATTCAGTTTTTAACCTACCACTTAGTAGTTTCACTATTAATCAAAAATTGATGTTTTTCAGAACAATGCCAAAATTTCATCCTAAGCTATATTTCATATTCCGAATTCAAAAATGAAGTCTATTTTACCAAATTCATAACATAAAAGTTGCATTAATTAATTTTGTAATTAAATCCCGCTGTTAAAACAAATAGCGTGTTTTTAAGAAACAATATCTATCACAAGATTGACACTTGTTTATGTCTAGTTTAAATGTGAAATTTCATCCAATGACCAACATTGTATTAAATTGTAAAAATATATTCTAAATATACTTTAAAACCACTCAAATTAATGATTTATCACTATTAATTATTTCGATTAAAAAAGTTGTTTTTAATTATAATTTAGTAATTTTCACTATTCATCAGAATATGAAAGTTATCCGAAAAGTACCAAAATTTCACCTTAGGCTAAATTCGATACTTCGAATCCAAAAATGAAGTCCATTTTGAGAGCTAAAATTTCTAAAATTTAAAAAGTGGTTATTACTATTCATAACGGCTAGTTTTAATAATATTTTAATAGCATATCATTGTTTCGTAAAACTCAGTATTACGTACCACACACGCTATCGAGGAAGGTTGCGATTGCGTGTAATGCAAGGCAAGTCAAGGATGCGTGTTGTGCAAGCTCCTTTTGGTGTAGTGTACAACACAAGACATTAGTGAAATAAAAAAGAATATTTTTCATAAAATCTCGGGCTGTTACATTCTACCCCCCTTAAAATGAATTTCGCCCTTGAAATTCGTCGGGGTTATAAATGGTTTACTATTCGAAAGTTTCTTTAATAGAAACCCACATCGTAAAAAGGAATACCAAAACTTGGCTTTAAAAACTAAAGTATGAAATGTAACGATTACCCAAATAAACTAATCACTGGGTTTCCACATAGGTGAAAATATGGATATGGAAGAGAAATCTAACCATCATGTTCTGATGGAGAGTGGTAGAGAACATGGCTATGGAAAAGCCAGTAATCACAAATCCATAAATTTGTGACGATCTAAGGTACCATCTGATTCATCAGGTATATGAGAACTAGGACAATATTTTTGGTTTTCAAGATCATTTCCCTAAAGTTAAAGAATTTGAATTAGAATAAATACTTACTTTATTTTGGTACAATCTCACTGTTGTTCGTGCATTTAACAATTTCCACTTCATCTTTTCAATAAATGAAGTTGAATTTGTTATTCGTGAAGTGTTAGCATATCATGTGATAGAATGACGGGTCATTCCATCTGTCTCAAAAGGTTAGCAAAATTTATATACATAAGTCGATCTATAGTGGGATTATTCATATATGGTTCCTAAAATGGGCTTATACTGCTTAATATAATAACACTAGTTTCTACTAAACAGTGACTTCCTGTAGGTCAGTGGTAGGCGATAAAGGCCAGTCGCACTTCGGTTGTGGGTTCGATTCCCACAGCCTTGTCCGAAGCGATGGGCTGTCGCCCGTCCTGCAGGTTGTCCTTTTTATAAAACTATATTACTATAACATCCCATCAATAATATCGAAAAAACTTATATCCTTAAACAATACTAACTTATGTCCAACATAATTCATTCCAATCTTTAGGCTTATCCATAATACTGCAGTCCATTCTCATAACATAGTGAAAACGATTACCAGAGATTTAATACCATCGTTGATCCCCATATATCATAAGATATATCTTGTTGGTCACATTCCAGACATTCAAAGGCCTTAATATTGTACTCTCTTGAATACCCATTGAACCTTAGTGAAAACTTGAATGCAGTTAAAAGTTAACACTTTTCACATACCGAAATCCTCAAAATTATTTATACTCAAACCATGATATCACTTAGTCCTTATATCAATCATGAGCTCATGAATACAATCAAACATCTCATTATCTTCTTATCCTTTCATTATGCACTTATCATCTACTTTCCAAAATATTTGAATCACTTTTCATAGTTATTGGTACCTTAAAATTATTGAAAACCACAATAGACCAATACTTAAATATTCCAATACACCATAAAAGTACCTCAACAACATTATTCTTGAATACCAAAACACTTCAGTCCATCCATATCAATGATTATCCTGGAATAAGTCCTTCCTTGATTTAGAAGTAACTTTTTAGGTCAGGGCATTGAGTTGGGTAATGCCCATGTTCTCCACAAATAAGACATTGAACTCCATAACAGTCTGTCACTCTATGACCCTTTTCTCCACACAGATAACATCGGTCCCTCCATTTGAGGTATTCCTCAAGTTTCTTCTTCCCTTCTTTAGAAATCTCAATCTTCCTTTCTTTATGCTCCTCAACATGCGACCATGCATAATAGTCTATCTTCCTCTTCTTTGAAGAATTAGGCATACCACTAAATTTCACATTGTTAATCATATATCGCGATGATTGATTCGGCATAATCACAACATCTTTCTCTCTAGGCATTACACAATGTTGTTTCTCATAGTCACCAATTTGTCCATTGGATTCAATGTTAACCGAATTCCTTTTGGTTCCCTCCATTAACTAAAACACAAAAATAATTTTGTGAGAATCAAAAATCATGCTAGAGAAAACAACATAGTAAAGGGAAAGTATCCTCAATACCTAACTTCTTAGGTTTATTCTAATATCGTTACCATAGTTCTAGGAATATATCCTATATGTATACTTATCCTTAGGGACATCCCTAGACATACCTTAGAAATAACTCTAGGGATCTCACTAACGTTTTCGCATCCTAGTTTCCAAAGGTTGACTAAACCTTTCATCTGATACCAACTGTAGAGACCCGAAGCTTGACGTACATTGACATTACATTACTTTTGCGGAATACTTAGTACCTTACAAAAACACACACACAAGGACCGTAATAGTTTAGTGTCTTTGGAAACTCGGAACGTAATCTTCTAATCGTGGTGAAAGATCTTCAATATCTCCCATAAAGATCTTCCCTTTTTTTACCTAAAAACCTTTCTTTATATCCTGGGGAAAAGAAAACATAAAAGGGTGAGCTCAAATGCTCAGTAAGGGTAAACAAAAGAAATATCAATCACATCATATACATAAGAACATAGCTTTTGGAAATCTTAACCTGCAAAAGAGCTCATAATATCATAACATGGGATAAATCATAGAAGTGAAAATGAGATCCCCATAATCATAACATAAAACTTGAAACTTTGTGGCATGCACACATAATCATGGAAAATCATTTCTTGTTAGTCATGACTCATTGCCAAGACTATCTTAGTGGACAAAGTCCCTTTCTGAACCGAGTTCACTCCTCGTTTCAGTCCTGTATCACTGAACCGAAATAACCTTCCGTTCCAGCCATGTCTATCTCATGAGATATGAAATCTTTACCCAATGCATTGGAGGGAGATATAGGTCCCACCCATCTCATAATGATACCATTCTTATGTGTGCCACAAAATCATAAATCATACATCATTTCATAACCCATGTAATAAAAATGGGATTCTTAAAACAACATGACATCATAAAACCATTCATATAAGATAAAGGAATTCATAAACATAATTCCATCACAACATAGTCAAATCAATGTAAAAATATGGATAGAAACATAACCCTTTATTATCTTAGATGGAAAATAATTTTGATAAAACACTTGAAATGAATTCTTGAGGAAAATATCCTTTCTTCTTCAAAATCAATTTCTTTTCACAAAACATCATGCAATTTTAAAAGAAAGAGATTTTATTAAAAATAGTCATGAAATCTTTTGGAGGAAGCTTCATGAAAATAAGGCTTTATAAAACCGTAAAAATCCGTTCATGCCGTTTAAGTTAAAAAAAAAAACATTCTTCGTACTTTTGTCGGAAAAGTCAAAAAGTACCTCGTATGAAAAAGCGACAAAAGATTCCTTTCATATTCTTTACTAAAAACTCACCGAAGAGTAAAATTGGATTTAAACTATTGTAAGTGGATGGAAACAATATTACATATTGAAGGAACATGTATGTGGATGATAAAATACACCCCAGTAAATACTTACGAATAAACAATCTCGGATAAAAATGAGATTGTGATATTTCCCTTACCTTAGGTCCGACTTGCTTGTACGTGTCCGAACCTCCTGTATAATGATTTAAATCATGTTATTGACTTATTACAGAATCATATTCATTGTTATGATATCATATATGGTTCACTTATGACATTATATTACCCGTTCTTTTGTAAATTCCATGTTAAAGAAGTGTTTTGGGTAAAATCGTTTCATTTATCGTAGGTGTTTTGACTTGTTGTTCTTGACATCATTATTACTTATATCATGATTTACTTACTTCCAGAATATAAAATATGATTTATATATCATATATATTCAGTATATATATATATATAATAGGTATATAAATAAAATTAAAAACACCGTTCATGGAGACGGTAGTCCGTACGTACGCATGAACGTTGTTTTCCTTTCCTTATTGTCTTGAAATGGAAGTAAGTAGATGACATACATATGTATATATATACATAAATCCAGTAGCTTTATAATGTCATATATTTCATTATTATTTCTTATATATACTTTATAATCATTCTTAAATGGTTAATATGGAGAATGAATCTCATCGCGTCGTGGAGACGGTAGTCCGTACGTACGCACGAGCGATGATATCATTTCTATAAGTATTGAATTGAATTGGAGTGAATTATACAATATATCAGAATCAATATGATGTTGTAATAACTATGTATATTTATTCTTTACACCATTATACCCATCCATGTAAGGTGGTGGTGGAAAATAGATTACACCACGGCGTGGAGACGGTATTCCGTACGTACGCACGCAAGGTGATTTCTTTTTCCGTAGGATGGATAGATGGTGAAATAGGGTTGTTTCATACTTATAATAACATATCAGTATATGAGTGATACTGATGTTATTACTTCATAATGAAACAACCTAAGAAGAAGAAGTGGAAGAAGAAATAAAGATGAAAGAATTGGTAACGGTAATTACCTCTTCTTTGAAGCGCCTTTTGGAGACCTCCTCTTAGGGAACTAAAATTGGTCTTTGAGTAAGACCAGAACCTCTAGGATTATTCTAGGGAAGTGGAGAGGAGAAAATGGCAGGGGTTGGCCGAGCTTGAGTGCTCAAATTGGTGTGAGGAGGAGGGGGAGGAGGTGTCCTTTTATAAGGGAGGAGAGGGGCACCTTAGGAATATCTCAAAATATTATTTTATATTAAACTCAAAATCGGTTTATAATGGTTCCAAAGGGTCTTATTTAGAAGCTAAAGTGGGGATGGGTCGAAATACTATCAACCAATAGAATTTAGACAAGTTTAGGATATTATTTTAACCTTATCAATTAGATTTAACTCTAAGATAAATAATTTAACTTTTACCGTGTCTTTTTGTTTTCTTTCACTATATGGTTAATACACTTACTATAACATGCCAAACGAACCCAAAATTGTATATTATTAATAAATATATCCTTATCTAAGTCATTTGGCCGAACCTTAGATTTTTAGGAATAAAATAACAATTAATAATATAATATTTGATTTAAAAACTATTTTGTGTCAATTTTGACACTATTTGATATATGATTTTTGTGAAAGTCATAACAGAATTAAATGTTCGAACCAAGTTGATTAAATCAACATTAATATATCATAGTAACCTAGAAAATTAGTGGAATTCATAAAAAGTCTTGAATTACATTTATTTTGGTATTTATATTATCAATTATGTCAATATTTCATTAATAGGATAATTACTGCATCATCTTTGTGTCATAAATAAATTAAATTATTTGATTTTTAAAAATTACAAATAAAATACCATTATGTAGGAAATATTTTTAGCTTTCTAATGAATATTTACAATCGAATTTATCTTATTTATAACCCCATATTAAAAATGATTTACTTATTAAACTTTGATTTTAACTATTTTAACCCTTCTTTAAATAAATTAATAATAAATGTCCTAATCTAATCCAAGTGGGCCTAAATGGTCATATTTTATTCCTAAGTTTGTTTTTGGTCGAATTACACTTGTCCAATAGAATTAGGACATGTTTTAGGGTAATATTGATATCACATTTACCCTTAGTTACCCTATTTACTATTAACCGCGGTAAAAATAGTAAAAAGTTACTATTCACCAAAAAATTATTTTCATCTCATTGAACCACATTTTAGTCCTTGATATTAACCGTGTCTCTCGGATTTTTGAAATTCCATTCACAGAAGCGGTAAAATTATGTTTTATGCAAAATTCAGTTTTTAACCTACCACTTAGTAGTTTCACTATTAATCAAAAATTGATGTTTTTCAGAACAATGCCAAAATTTCATCCTAAGCTATATTTCATATTCCGAATTCAAAAATGAAGTCTATTTTACCAAATTCATAACATAAAAGTTGCATTAATTAATTTTGTAATTAAATCCCGCTGTTAAAACAAATAGCGTGTTTTTAAGAAACAATATCTATCACAAGATTGACACTTGTTTATGTCTAGTTTAAATGTGAAATTTCATCCAATGACCAACATTGTATTAAATTGTAAAAATATATTCTAAATATACTTTAAAACCACTCAAATTAATGATTTATCACTATTAATTATTTCGATTAAAAAAGTTGTTTTTAATTATAATTTAGTAATTTTCACTATTCATCAGAATATGAAAGTTATCCGAAAAGTACCAAAATTTCACCTTAGGCTAAATTCGATACTTCGAATCCAAAAATGAAGTCCATTTTGAGAGCTAAAATTTCTAAAATTTAAAAAGTGGTTATTACTATTCATAACGGCTAGTTTTAATAATATTTTAATAGCATATCATTGTTTCGTAAAACTCAGTATTACGTACCACACACGCTATCGAGGAAGGTTGCGATTGCGTGTAATGCAAGGCAAGTCAAGGATGCGTGTTGTGCAAGCTCCTTTTGGTGTAGTGTACAACACAAGACATTAGTGAAATAAAAAAGAATATTTTTCATAAAATCTCGGGCTGTTACATCATAGGACCTGGACAGTTTTTGTACTCTTGTTAACCCCGATCCAGGGTGTGGATCAAAGTTTATATAAACTGTTTGAGAGGAATAAGTCTCAGCTTGAGACTGAACCTCTTGTTTTAAACTGTTGTGCTTGTTACCTTTGTTAAAACTATTTTGAATATTTTCCTGCTAAGTACTTTAAATATAAATCTATTTTAAAGTTACTCTGATAGTTAAACTTGCAAGTGTTTGTATTTATTGTAAACCAGTAGGTTAGTTTCAAAATCTAATATAATCTTCAGACTATATTAACTAAGAACTAATTAATCTCTTGAGAACCTAACTGAACCTTTACTGTATTAAAAATTCACTACAGTTTAGATTGTTATTTCAATTGGGGGATTTTTTAATATAAATCTTTTAAACAGAAATTTTTAATTGGATCTCAATTCACCCCCCTCTTGAGTGTCCACTCCGACCAACATTTGGTATCAAAGGATTTTTATTAATACAGGATTTACAAATACTCTGTTTTTTAACTGTGATTTTAGTTTCATCATAAAGATCTTAAATTTTTGTTAGTTATAAATTTTACCTCTTTAAATATATTTGCTAAAATCTAATTATGGATAATAAACTAGAAGGTGATGCTACCAACATGCCACCTTTCTTTAATGGTGTTAATTATGCACAATGGAAACTTAAAATGAAAATTCATTTAGAAAGTATGAGATTTGATATCTAGACTGCTATAGAGATTCAATATAAGATTCCAGAAACTGAAAGAACTACTTGGGATGAGCCTACGAAAACTGCTTACAGTAATAATTATAAAGCAATGAATGCTTTGTATGTGCTTTAGGAGATGAATAATTTAATCGAATATCTGCTTGTAAGACTGCTTATGAAATATGGTATACTTTGGATATTTCTCATGAGGGAACAACCAATGTTAAGAAAATGAGATTGAATACCTACACTATTAAGTATGATAATTTTAAAATGATGCCTGATGAACCTATTTCTAACACGTATCTCAGGTTCAACGAAATTGTAAATACAATGAGCTCACTTGGAAAAGCTGTTCCTGCAAAAGAGAAAATCATGAGGATACTAAGATGTCTGCCAGAGAGATGGAGAGGCACATCAGTTTCAATAAGAGAGTCATGTGATATAAGTTCACTACCTGTTAAGGAGTTAATTGGTAAGTTGATGATGTATGAATAAGTTCTAAAGGTAAATAAAGAGAAATATGATGAACCAAAGAGGAATTCAGTGGCATTTAAGTCTATTGCCTCAAAGAGCAAGGATAAGGAGAAATTTCACATACCTACTGAAAGCTCAACAAGTGGAGGTTCATATTCTGATAGTGATGAAGAGATGGCTCAAATAGCCAGGAGATTCAAGAAATTCTATAAGAAGAAGAAATTTTTCAGAAAACCAAATTATAAAGGTAAGTATGACCGATGAGGTGATTGGAAGAAATATTGGAAGAAAGCTGATAAGGATGATGAGATAGTGTGTTATAAATGCAAAAGGAAAGGACACATTAAGGCTGAATGTCCAAAATTGAAGTTCAAGAAGAAATATGATTATAAGGACAAAAAATATAAGAAAGCTATGAAGGCAACATGGAGTAATTCAGAAGACACACAAGTGAGTCTGAGGTTTCTAATTCTGAAAATAATCATGCCAACATGTGTTTCATGGCTAATACTTCTGAGGTACCTGTTTCCCCTATGCTGAATGATTATTATTCTAGGAATGAAAGTGATTCAAATAGTGATGATAATATGTCTAAAGCTGAATTATTTGAATACTATAATATGTTAGAAGATACTTGCAATGATCTGAAGGATAAGTACAAATCATTAAAGAAACATTATGCCTTGTCCAGTACTGTTAAATCTGATCTTAGTATAGAAAAGATAAAGAATGCTCAAATGTTAAAGGAGAATACTCAACTTAAATTGTACAATGAGAAACTTAGAATAGACTTAGAGAAATTAAATAATGGAAAGAACACTCTTACACAAATTCTAGGCAAACAAGTAACACCAAAATATATTACTGGTTTAGGCTATCAGCCTGGATAGAGATAGATTATAAAAAATAGATTTATTCCAAAATCTGGACAGTATGCTGCTAGTTCTAGCTCTGGAAATTCCTATGTCTCAACTATATATTCACATAGTTATAGACCAAACAAAGTTTATCTTTCAAAATATTTTGAATCTATTGATTATATGAAACCCATTAGACAAATCTGGGTACCAAAAGTTTTGCTTGCTAACCTGTCTGGACCCAAGAAAATCTGGGTACCAAAATCATATTATGTCTAAACCTATTTTGTAGGAAACCTGCTTAAAAAGTTCCTATAGGAAGACATGGTACTTAGACAGTGGATGTTCAAGACACATGACAGGAGATTTTTCATGCTTCAAGAGCTTAATCAAGGTTGATGGAGGACATGTCACCTTTGGTGATAATTCAAAAGGAAAAATCATCGGCTTAGGCCAGATTGGTAACACTGATTCAATTTTAATTTATAAAGTATTATTTATAGATGGATTAAAATACAACCTGTTAATCATTTATCAGTTGTGTGATGATGGTTTCAATGTTAAATTTGAAAATGATTCTTGCAATGTATTTGATTCTAAAAATGTTTTGGTATTTACTGCCTTGAGAAATGAAAATGTATATGTTGCAGATTTAAATTATTTAGCCAAACAAAATGTTACTTGTTTAAATGCCTTTCATAAAGAGTCTTGGCTATGGCACAGAAGATTAGGACACTGCAATGTTCACTCACTTAGGAAACTGACTAAGAAAAATTTAGTTAGAGACCTACTTCAACTAAAATTCGTATCAGAAAAAGTTTGCACTCCCTATCAAAAGGGAAAGCAATATAAAGTTTCATTCAAATTAAAGAAAGAAGTTTCAACTTCTCAACCTCTTGAGTTGGTTCACATGGACTTTTTTGGACCTTATAGAGTTTCTAGTTTGAATGGGAAGCAATATGTTTATGTTCTAGTAGACGACTTTTCTAGATATACTTGGGTATACTTTTTAGCTCACAAAAATGAAGCTTGATCTTACTTTATTAAATACTCCAAGTCTGTAGAAAACCTTAGTGGAATTAAGATTAAAACCTTGAGAAGTGATCATGGTTTTGAGTTTGAAAATCATGATTTTGAAACCTATTGCTCACATAATGGCTACAATCATAATTTCTCTGCCCATAGGACACCCCAACAGAATGGTGTAGTAGAAAGAAGGAATAGAACCCTTTAAGAAATTGCAAGAACTATGATAAATGAGTATTACTTACCTGTTTATTTTTGGACTGAAGCTATCAATACAGCTTGTTATATTATAAATAGAGTCTTGATTAGACATGTTCTAAAAAATAACCCTTACGAACTGTGGAATAATAGGAAACCTAAAGTGAGTTATTTCAGAGTTTTTGGTTGCAAAGTCTTTATTCTTAATACTAAGGATAATCTTGACAAATTTGCTTCTAAAAGCGATGAGGGAATCTTTCTAGGTTACTCCATAACCAGTAAGTCTTATAGAGTTTTTAATAAAAGAACTAAATGTGTGGAAAAATCTGTTCACATCAAATTTGATGAAACTGATCCAGATGAACCTAAGACCCCTCTTGATAGTATTAAAGAATATTTATCAATTCTAAATCTAAATGACAAAAATAGTGACCCTGCTGTCAAAACAACTAGTTCTGAAAATATTCCAGAATCTGCTTCTGGTGAACCTGAACCTAGAGAAGAACCTGTAATTTCTAGTCCCACCTTTACCTAATCAACTAGGATTCTAAAGAACCATCCTTTAGATGCTGTTGTAGGTAATCTTGATAGAGGGACACAGACTAGAGCTTATTTAAGAAATCAGGTTGAACATTAAGCCTTTATTTCACAGTTAGAACCTAAAAATATCAATGATGAAATCAATGATGAATTTTGGGTAATGGATATGCAAGAAGAATTAAATCAATTTGAAAGAAACAAAGTTTGGGAATTAGTTGACAGACCTAAGGACACTTTGACCATATGCACTAAATGGGTTTTTAGAAACAAAGTTGATGAATCATGAAATATCATTAGAAACAAAGCAAGGCTCGTTGCACAAGGGTATAATCAAGAGGAAGGAATAGACTATGAGGAAAAATTTTCACCTGTAGATAGATTAGAAGCTATTATGATTCTACTTGCCTATACTGCTCATCTGAATTTCAAGTTATATCAAATAGATGTTAAAAGTTATTTTCTAAATGGTTTTATAATTGAAGATGTTTTTGTTGAACAACCACCTGAATTTACTAATCTTCATTTTCCAAATCGAGTTTTAAGCTCTCTAAAGCTTTATATGGTTTAAAACAAGCTCCATGAGCTTGGTATGATAGAATTCATAAGTTTCTTATTTCAAAAGGTTTTTCTAAAGGGATTGCTAACCCAACTCTCTTTATAAAGAGAATTTATAAAGATGTTTTAATAGTGCAAATCTATGTTCATGATATTATTTTTGGATATTCTAAAAATGCTTTGTGTATTTATTTTTCAAAGAGTATGAAAAAAGAATTTGAAATGAGTTTAATGAGAGAACTCAAATATTTTCTTGGATTTCAAGTTTTTCAAAATAAAAATGGTATTATCTTAAATCAAAGTAAATATACAAAGGATATTTTAAAACGTTTTGGTTTAGATAGTATTAAGGAAAGTGATACACCTATGAGTACTATTTTTAAGTTGGATGCTGATGAAACTAGAAAACCAGTGGATCAAACCAACTACAGAGGTATAATTGGGAGCCTACTCTACCTTACTTCTAGTCGACCTGATATTATGTTTAGTGTGTGTATGTGTGAAAGATTTCAAGCTAATCCAAAAGAGTCACACTTTCTTTCTGTTAAAAGAATTTTAAAATATCTTAAACATACTTATAACTTAGGATTATTTTACCCAAAAGGAAAATCATTCGATTTAATAAGTTATTCAGATGATGACTTTGCTAGTTGCAAGTTAGATAGAAAGAGAACTTCTGGAACATGTCATATTCTAGGTAAGTCCTTAGTATCGTGGTGTAGTAAAAAACAGAACTCTGTTTCATTGTCTAATACTGAAGCAGAATATATTACTGCTGGTAGTTGCTGTGTACAAATTATGTGGATGAAACACACTCTACTGGATTATGGATATCAATTTAAGCATGTATCTATAAACTGTGACAACACTAGTGCAATCAATATTTCCAAGAATCCTGTGTCTCACTCTAGGACTAAGCACATTGATGTAAGACATCACTTTTTGAGAGATCATTACCAAAAAGGTGATATTACTCTTGAATTTATAGGTACTGAACATCAATTGGCTGACATATTCACCAAGCCCTTAAGTTCAGATAGGTTAAGTTACATTAGACATGAGTTAGGAATGATAAACTTTGTAGAATCCAAACCTCACCGTTATCCAAACCTCACCGTTATCCAAACCTCACTGTTAGCCAAACCTCACCGTTAACCAAACCTCATAGTTAGCCAAACCTCACCGTTAGCCAAACCTCACCATTAGCCAAACCTCACTGTTAGACACACCTCACCGCTAGAAACCTCACCATTAGAAACCTCACCTCTAGAAACCTCACTGCTAGAAACCTCACCGCTAGAAACCTCACCGCTAGAAACCTCATCGCTAGAGTCCTCACCGCTAGAGTCCTCACCGCTAGAGACACCTCATCATTAGAGACACCTCACTATCCGGGATCTCACCGGTAATTGTCACCGATATGTCATGTGCTATCTGATTTTCAAATCTCTTATTGTTTTCAGTATAATTATTCTTATTACATTTCAATTCCTAAATGATAAAAACCGAGCCTTAGTCACATTTCAATCCATCGCAAACTCTCCTCTCTTCAATCCTCTCTTCTCGAACCCTGACATTTCGCATGAACCCTAGATTCTTCGATCAGAGATGGTAAGAACAAATCTCCCGATAGTCAGGGATGATAGTGATGAGCCAAGTGCAAAGAAGCAGAAAATAGGACCTAAAGCTAGTGGTAGTGGGAGTAGAACAAGGTCAGGAAGGAATGTAGTGAACCCGCATTTGCAGAATAGAGAAATTGTCACTACAAAAAAATGACTTGTACCAACAGAAAATTACTAATAGACAATATATTTGTTGGTAAAAATGAACAAAACCAACATATATTAAGTTTCATTGGTATAGAATTCAAGCACCAAAATTTATTTATACTAACAGATATATCTGTTGTTATTAATTTTTTAATACCAACATATATTTCACCAACAATTAAATTTGTTGCTTTATCATATTAATACCAACAGTTTTTTATCAAAAAATGAATCTATTGGTATTAATTATTATTTCCAACACTTTTTTTTCAACATATAATTTTTTTGCTAGCATTTATTGGTCACAAACAAATCATCTAACAATATTTTTTTTATTACCACTAGTTATTAGTTTACTTAAAAAACTATGTTTCAATTAACAAAAATATATTGATAAATATTTTAAATATATTCAAAAAACAATTCAAGATATTTTCTATTTGGAATAAAATTAAAATTACATTTTAAATGTATCTTATTTGAGATGAAATATTATATGAGTGAGATTTAAAAAACCATTCATAAAAAAGTTAAAACACAGAAAATAAATTTTTTATTCATATTTAATAATCCATTAAAAAACTAATAATAATAAAAAAATTTAAGACATCCTCACTTTCTCCCCGTGGCTGTCCTCTCCCCCGATCGCCTCTCATTATTCGTCGCTCGCTGCTCACATAGTGGAGATCACTACCCGTATCACACTCCCAGTACATCACCATTGAGTGCACCCACACCCGCACCCGCACCCGCACCCGCACCCGCACCCGCACCCGCACCCACACCCACACCCACACCCTCACCCTCGATTATTTAGTATTGCTCATTCCCCTACCAACGTTCGATTTCTTTTTTCCAATTTCAGCTACAAATGACAAGGAGCAGGGAGGGGATTGGAAACAACCCCATTTACCATTCAATCGATCGATGTTTGGGCCTCTTATTAGGTATGTAAGTATTATCTTTATGTTTTAAGCACCTTAAATTCTGGGTATCTAGTGTTTTAATTGAATTTCAGTTAGGGTTTATGTGAAATTCTGTTGAAATGATCTTTATTGTTCATGTTCTTAATTTTTTTAGGTGATTTTAGGATGATAATGACATACTTATCTGGAGCCATGTAAGAACCAGGTTCTTATATTTGAGGTACGAGCTTCTTTTTTTCTCTTTTCCTTAAGTGTTTTTTGAGAAAATATGGAAAATGGGGAAAAAATCCTAAATTTTGGTACAACACGCCGTGTACTTTTTCCACACGTCGTGTACTTTTGGCTGTGTTGGGATGAGTACACGGGGCGTGTAGCCATGTCGGCGACGAAGGGTGTAGGAACCGACTATACGCTGTGTAGTGGTCCTTTACACGCCGTGTAGTCAGTCGGCAGGCCAAACAGTAAGGCGGTGGAGCAGCCGCCAGCTGGGCGACAGTACACGCCGTGTAGTCGGGAGTACATGCCGTGTACTCATGTCGACAGATGAACAGTATGGCGGTGCCTCCAGGGGAACAATTAAATAAAGGAAGTACACACCGTGTACTCAGAATTACATGCCGTGTACTTTGTTTTTTTTTTGCTTAAATCGGCAGTAGCCTCCCCTGTTCACAGGGAAGGCTTAGAACGGGAAGGAGGAGTGGGAGAGGGAGGCCGGAGCTTCGAAGATCTGCCAAGCGCCCATCGATAATCCGATTTCTGCACCGTCAATCTCCCTGGAACCGCACGAGTGAGTTCTTCCTCCTCCTGGCGTAGTTCTTACCAATTCTTTCCCATTGGAGAGTTATTTATGGTTGAACGGTTTATCTTCTTTGTCAGATCTACGTCGTTTTTGGGCATTTCTTGGATCGGCGTTCATGTATAACACTCATTGGCGTATAAGGTAGGTGGATTAGTGTTTATTTTTCCAACTGACGTGTGTTTTGTGCGTTTTTATACCACGAACCCATGTTGGGGTGTCGTGTGGCTGAGGCCGTTGCTATATTTAAACACCTAGAATTGAATAGGTGATTTAAATGTGATATTAAAATGCTGATTGAGATCGTTGCTTGGATCCGGAACCACCCCGGAGGTGTGTTCCACTGTTTAGCCGTTTGGCTAGGATACCCGAGGGTATGCCTTTAAAGTAGTAATTGTAGAATTTCTTTGAGATAAATTGCTTGTTTACTGCTTTTTTACATGTTGGACATAACCCGTTACCTGTTTAGCCTGAGGGCATTGTTGTGATTAGCCTGAGGGCACTACAAAATTTAGCCCGAGGGCTATAGTATTTCGCCTAAGGGCAACCTTTCGTGCCTGAGGGATTGACTTCTGTGCCTGAGGGTGACACTTCCTATGCCTAAGGGAAATTTCTGTTACGCCTGAGGGCAATACCTGCGGGTTGGATTCTGTATAGCCTGAGGGCAAGCCTGAGGGCGTGGTTTTACTATATTAGCCTGAGGGCAAGGTTCTGTTGGCCCGAGGGCTTGATGCTGTTGAGCGCAAAATGTTACTAAATTAAATGATTAAATGAATAATAAAATGGTAATATAACTGGTAGTTAGTTACTATTGAGTACTGCTTACTTTATTGCATTTTACTACTGCACACTGTTGTTGCATGCTTACATGCAGTTGGGCACAAGCCTTTGGTGGGTGCCTATTGAGATATGTTTCTCACACCCTATTTGGGTCATTCTTTTCGGCCCAAAAAAATTACGTTTCTGCAGGTGTGGATAGGGGAAAGAGTCCCTATACAGGTACTTGACTGTTGTTGAGGAGTAGGAGGGCATGGGACCGAGCCTAGGCTCGTGATGCCGCTGCCCGCTGTTTTTGTTTTGTTTTGCTGTACTCTACATTTTGATGTACTGTACTGATGTATAACATGTTCTGGATATTTTCTTAGAATTTGAGAATGTTGCATCATTTCCTATATACTGGTTGGTATTATCTACTACAGTTGTTCATTTCAGTTGTGTATGGTTTACTGCTTCCGCTTTGTTGTATGATTTATTCTTTCCGCTGCACTACACTTTGACAAATGAGGGAATAGTTTCCCCACTATCAGACCTGGGCCCTCGATGCTAGTCGGTAGTCTCTGGCGTTTGGGGAAATGCGCTTGAGGTCACGTGGCGAACCGGGTTCGGGGTACCCGTTGAGTGGCACCCGGAACCGGGACGTTACAAAGTGGTATCAGAGGGGTTCTTTTCTTTGACTTACTATTTGGAGCTATAGTCAGAGATAGGACAAACGGTAGTTGGTAATAAGCTGTGCCTGGTCGTAGCTAACCCATGTACATGGAAAAGCCAATCTACCTTGTATGTTGCAATTCTTTTGATTTTGCAATTTTACGGTTGATATATTTTCACCGTTGGGTGACACACTTGAGATTGTGCTGTTTATAATTTATCTGTGGGTTTTATTTAGTTGCAACCCAATGAGATGAGGGTATGACGTCTCATGCATCATATAGGCATATGCTAGATATCACATGCCATGCATAGTTTCATGCCATGTAGGTGCATTAGAAATTTCATGTTGTTGTGATAGTTGTTGTGCTAGAAAAGCATGCTGTTGTGATAGATGCTCTGATAAAATACCTGCTGTGTGATAGGGTAATTTTATTTGAGCCTGTTTATAGAATGGACGCCAAACTTTGGTTTTTTTGGGGGATTATGGGCCCCCATTGACCAGAATTTGGTGGATCATTGACTGTTTATTTGCTATAACACAGATAAGATGTCAAACTTTGATTCGTGGGGAGTATGGGCCCTCACGGATCAGAATTTGACACTTAGGTGTTGGTTTTTAGTATTTTATGGCTTCCAGGGAAGTTTCTGAGGCATACTATCCGGAAACCCAGTATACACGCCGTGTAGTACTTTATACACGCCGTGTATGTTCTTCTGTTCGGGAAGAAAAGTGAACTTTTTGAGTACATGCTGTGTACCCTGGGTACACACCGTGTAGTCTCTTCCCGTGTCACAAACCGTGTGGGAGGAGACACGGGGTAGGGAAGGTTTGGGTAAAACACACCGTGTAGCTTTTGTACACGCCGTGTAGTGTTGACCCGGAGTCCGGCCGTGTAAGGTCGGTGAACTCCTTGACAGAACACGTCGTGTCAATGATGAACACGCCGTGTAGTGTGACCTGGGGACTCAGCCGTGTAACTAACAACACGGGCCGATGTCACCGTTCCTTGAACACGCCGTGTACCTTTGGGACACGCCGTGTAGTCTTGTCCGAGGACAGACCGTGTGGTGTTAGCCGTGTGGCTGGGAAACGGGGTGGTGTACACGCTGTGTGCGGGTGTAACACGCCGTGTAGTTGTAATCTGAGTAGTCGGCCGTGTCACAGATGACACAGGCAGTTGGAAAATAAAACCATACATGCCGTGTAGATTATATACATGCTGTGTAGTTTTTGTTCAATGGAAGCTGTGTGGCTTAGCCGTGTAGAAGGACCCGGGCAGGGGAAGAGAAGTCAAGTACACGCCGTGTAGTCATTGTACACGCCGTGTAGTCTTGTTTTTCAAATCTTGAAATGCCTTCTTCCTCTTGTTTCCTTTGTGGATCCTTCGCTTTTCGGTATTAATAATCTTGAATCTAAGGCGTGCTTTTGACCTTGTAGCGTCATGCCGCCTAGAAGACCGCGCGTTGTTTTCCAAGAGAGCAGCGACGACTATATTCCAGAGATGTTGGGCAATGGGCTACTAGTTGATCCTCCAGAAGAGCCAGATGCGGCGCCAGCTATTATACCGGACACAGGCGTGGAGGCGCAGTTCCATGAAGGCTTTATGCGGTTCATGCAGACCTTTCAGGGAGCACCGCAGGCTACCACATCTATGGCCGAGATGACGCGTATCTTCCAGCAGCAACATCCACCCATGTTTTCAGGGGATGGTAGACCACAGGCTGTAGAGACTTGGTTGGGGTCGATGTAGACTATTTTCGAGCATCTTGAGACGTCTCCAGGGTGGAGGGTCAAGCTCGTGACTTACATGCTGCGTGATTCCTCCAAGAGGTGGTGGGATGTTACCACCCAGTCAGAGCATCATAGAGACATGGTATGGGAATATTTTCAGGCAGTCTTCTATGACTTTTTCTTCCCTGAGTCTCTAAGAGCAGATATAGCTTGAGAGTTTATGAATCTGCAGCAGGGTTCTATGTTGGTGATGGACTATTCTGCTCATTTTACAGAGCTTCAACGTTTTGCACCCGTGATGGTGGGTGATGAGACGTTGAGAGCCCGACGTTTTGAGGATGATCTTCAGTATGACATCTGAGCGCTGGTGAATGTTTTCAGGTTGCCTTCAGTACATGAGATTGTGAACCAGGCGCTGATTACAGAGAGGAACCTTCAGGAATCTAGTGGTGTGGGCTAGGGCGGTTCAGTACCAGTTACTGGTACTATTTCTGCTAGCAAGAGGAAGAGACAAATGGACCTCTCTCAGGGTGGCAGTACCAGCCAGGCAGCTTCTTCAGGTGGCCCGATCAGGTGCTAACAGTATGGTAGAGAGGGGCACAAGAGGCCGCAGTGTCCACGTGACCCAGTGGAGTTCCAATCTTGCGGCAAGATGGGTCATCTGCAACGCTTTTGCAGAGCATTTCCACCAGCGGCTAGTGAGAGGCGTTCTGTGCAGACTCCGCGTGTGGGAGTAGGACCGGTGGATTCTTACCAGTCGGGGAACTGGAATACATCAGGGCGTGTCGACAAAGATGGTGGTCGTGGCCATAGTAGCCAGACACCAGGATCTCAGAGGCAGCAGGGCAGGACAGCTCAGGGTAGTCAGGCTGTGTTGCAGGGCCGCGACACTGGGCAAGCTTTTGCAGTGCAGCAGACCCAGCAGGAGCAGGATCCTGAACCTTCTACAGTCAGAGGTACTATTTTAGTAGCTTCTATCTTATCTTTAGTACTTTTTGATATGGGTGCTACGCATAGTTTCATATCTGTACCTGTTGTGGAGAGCCTTGGGTTCAGTGTTTCTTCTTCGTCCGATACCATGACACTAGACACTCTGTTGGGGACTAGAACGACTGGTGTGCGTCAGTGCAAGGAGTGCCCCCTTGAGGTTGGTGGGTGTCACTTTCTATGGGAACTTTATGTCTTAGAGATGACGAGCTATTATGTCATTCTCGGGATGGACTGGTTAGTTCCCTTCCGAGCCTTTGTAGACTGCTATCGTCGCATGGTGAGTTTCACGTCACCAGAGGGCGGAGAGTTTCTATACAAGGGCGAATGGGATGTTCAGGAGAGTCGAGATGGACCAGAGAATCATGGGCGAGGTGGAGTCATGAACCAAATTGCGAGCTTATATCTGGATGACCAGGGGACTTTTCAGACAGATTTCCCTCCAGTTGTTGATCATTTCAGGGATTTCTTCCCGGACGACTTTTCAGGTCTACCTCCAGTGCGAGAGGTGGATTTCTCTATCGAGCTTGTTCCAGGAGAAGCACTGGTGTCCATTCCTCCATATAGGATGACTACACTTGAGCTGCAGGTGCTCAAGAGGCAGTTAGAGGAGTTACAGACGAAGGGTTTTATCCGACCCAGTACTTCTCCGTGGGGTTCGCCGGTCCTTTTTGTGAAGAAGGCGGACGACACCCTCAGAATTTGCGTGGATTATCGAAAGATGGACTAGTTGACGGTTAAGAACCGATATCCTTTGCCGAGGATTGATGATCTTTTTGATCATATTTGTGGAGAATGAGTGTTCTGGAAGATTGAGTTGAGATCCAGATATCATCAGCTGCGCGTGAGACCATCAGATATACCGCTTACGGTTTTTCGGAGCAGATATGGTCTGTACGAGTACTTGGTTATGCCGTTCAGACTCACGAACATGCCAACAGTTTTCATGGATCTGATGAATCATGTGTTCCATCCGTATCTTGATTCTTTTGTGGTAGTATTCGTGGACAACATCTTGGTGTACTCTCGCACTCAACACGACCATGCCACCCATATTGAGATCGTATTGAGTACACTGAGAGAGCATCAGCTATATGCTAAGCTCTCAAAGTGCCACTTTTGGATGGACCAGATTCACTTCCTGGGTCACATTATCTCAGAGGCAGGAGTTGCAGGAGACCCAGAGAAGGTGAGAGTTGTAGTTTCCTGGGAGCAGCCTAAGAATGTGTTTGAGATACAGAGTTTCTTAGGGCTGGCTGGTTACTACAGATGCTTCATACATGACTTCTCCTACTTAGCAGCACCGTTGACGGGTCTGACTAAGAAGGGTGTGAAGTTCATTTGGTCAGAAGCTTGCGAGGAAACTTTTTAGGACCTGAAGGGAAGGTTGACATCAGCACCGATCCTAATACTCCCGGAGCAGGGGAAGAGCTATATAGTTTACTGTGATGCATCAGGTATTGGGATGAGAGTAGTGCTGATGCAGGGAGACTGAGTTGTGGCGTACGAGTATCAACAGTTGAGGCCAATGAGAGGAATTACCCGACGCATGATCTCGAGTTGGATGCAGTTGTTCATGCGTTGCACTATTGGAGACATTATCTCTTGGGAGAGCATTTTGTGGTTTTCACTGACCACAAAAGTCTCAAGTATATCTTTACTCAGCGTGACCTGAATCTGAGGCAGAGGAGGTGGGTCGAGTACCTACAGTCCTTAGATTTTGAGCTTGCCTATACACCTGGTAAAGGTAATGCAGTAGCTGATGCACTGAGCAGGAAGACTCAGATACAGGTAGTGCAGGAGGCCAGTGGTGAGTGGAAGCTCATGGCCTTGTTCTCTGATATGCATCTGGAGGTGCACGATAGTCAGTGGCAAACTTATCTTTCATCTTTAGCTGTGACATCTACCCTCCTGGACAGAGTGAGGATGAGACAACTATCAGATTCAGAGGGCATAGTTTTGCGGGAGTCGGTGGCAAGTGGGGACCCTTCTCCTGGGTGGATGATAGGCGATGATGAGGTACTGCGTTTACATGGACAAGTGTGGGTTCCAGGGGATATACGCGAGGAGCTGATGCGGGAATTTCATGCTTCAAATTGGGCAGTTCATCCCAGGGTTACCAAGATGTACCGTGACTTGAGACGTCAGTACTGGTGGACGGGTATGAAGAGAGATGTGGCTGGGTTTGTTACGAGGTGTTCCACCTATCAGCAGGTGAAGGAGGAGAACTAGAGGCCAACTGGGCTGTTACAACAGTTTCCCATTCTCGAGTGGAAATGGGACGATGTCGTGATGGATTTCGTGATGGGGTTTCTGAGGTCACCTCGAGGAAATGATGCCATGTGGGTTGTTGTAGACATACTCACGAAGGTATCTCACTTATTGTCGATCAAGGAGACCTTCGGTGTTGACGAGCTCAAAAGGTTGTATATCCGAGAGATCGTTCGTCTTCATGGGGTCCCTCGTTCTATCATTTCTGACAGGGACGACTGCTTTACGTCTCGTTTCTGGAAGAGTTTTCAGAGGGCGCTGGGTACACAGGTGCTTCTGAGCACAACATACCACCCTCAGATAGATGGTCAGTCAGAGCGTACGATACAGGTGCTAGAGGACATGCTGCGTGCATGCTTCCTAGACTTTGGGGGCTCTTGGGAGAAGCATATACCCCTAGTCAAGTTTGCCTATAACAATAGTTTTCAGAAAACTATTGATATGACACCATATGAGGATTTATATGGTAGGCTATGCCGATCACCTTTATGCTGGTTAGAGGCAGGTGAGGCAGCTTTACTGGGACCACAACTCATATAGGAGACTTCTGATCAGGTCCAGTTGATTCGAAAGTGGATGGATACCACGCAGTCTCGTCATAAGTCTTATGCTGATCGCCGCAGATGACCTTTGGAGTTCGTGGTCAGGGATCAGGTTTTTCTACGTGTTTCGCCAAGGCTGGGACACAAGCGGATCAGGAGACAGGGTAAGCTTTCACCGAGGTATGTGGGTCCATTCGAGATTCTGGAGAGAGTCGGGCTGGTTTCCTATTGGTTGCAGTTACCACAGCAATACCGAGCCATGCACGACGTCTTCCATGTGTCTCAGTTGCGCCACTATCATTCAGACCCGTCTCACATTTTTCAGCCTGAGGAGGTTGAGCTGGAAGCAGATGCGTCCTTTGAGGAGAATCCGATCTGTATCGTTGACAGGAGCACGAAGGTTCTTCGAGTCCGGTCAGTTTCTCTTGTACGGGTACTATGGAAGCATGTCCGAGTACAGGATGAAACCTGGGAGCGGGAGACCAACGTACGTGCTAAGTGGCCAGAGCTTTTCTGAGCTATATCATCGTTATCCTTGGAAGGGCAATTTGGGGAAAAATTGCTATAAGGGGGGAAGTTTGTAAGAACCCGGTTCTTATATTTGAGGTATGAGCTTCTTCTTTTCTCTTTTCCTTAAGTGTTTTTGAGAAAATATGGAAAATGGGGAAAAAATCCTAAGTTTTGGTACTACATGCCGTGTACTTTTTCCACACGCCGTGTACTTTTGGCTGTGTTGGGATGATTACATGGGGCGTGTAGCCATGTCGGCGACGAAGGGTGTAGGAACCGACTACACGCCATGTAGTAGTCCTTTACACGCCGTGTAGTCAGTCGGTAGGCCAAACAGTAAGGTGGTGGAGCAGCCGCCAGCTGGGCGACAGTACACGCCGTGTAGTTGGGAGTACATGTCGTGTACTCATGTCGACTGATGAACAGTATGGCAGTGCCGCCAGGGGAACATTTAAATGAAGGAAGTACACGCCGTGTACTCATAAGTACACGCCATGTACTTTGTTTTTTTCTTAAATCGGTAGTAGCCTCCCCTGTTCACAGGGAAGGCTTAGAACGGGAAGGAGGAGTGGGAGAGGGAGGCCGGAGCTTCGGAGATCCGCCGAGCGCCTGTCGGGAATCCGATTTCTGCACCGTCGATCTCCCTGGAACCGCACAGGTGAGTTCTTCCTCCTCCTAGTGTAGTTCTTACCAATTCTTTCCCATTGGAGAGTTATTTATGTTTGAACAGTTTATCTTCTTCGTCAGATCTACGTCGTTTTTGGGTATTTCTTGGATCGAAGTTCGTGTATAACGCTCGTTGGCGTATAAGGTAGGTGGATTAGTGTTTATTTTTCCAACTTCCGTGTGTTTTGTGCGTTTTTGTACCATGAACCCATGTTGGGGTGTCGTGTGGCTGAGGCTGTTGCTATATTTAAACATCTAGAATTGAATAGGTGATTTAAATGTGATATTAAAATGCTGATTGAGATCGTTGCTTGGATCCGGAACCACCCCGGAGGTGTGTTCCACTGTTTAGCCGTTTGGCTAGGATACCCAAGGGTATGCCTTTAAAGTAGTAATTGTAGAATTTCTTTGAGATAAATTGCTTGTTTACTGCTTTTTTACATGTTGGACATAACCCGTTACCTGTTTAGCCTGAGGGCGTTGTTGTGATTAGCCTGAGGGCACTACAAAATTTAGCCCGAGGGCTATAGTATTTCGCCTAAGGGAAACCTTTCGTGCCTGAGGGATTGACTTCTGTGCCTGAGGGTGACACTTCCTATGCCTAAGGGAAATTTCTGTTACGCCTGAGGGCAATACCTGCGGGTTGGATTCTGTATAGCCTGAGGGCAAGCCTGAGGGCGTGGTTTTACTATATTAGCCTGAGGGCAAGGTTCTGTTGGCCCGAGGGCTTGATGCTGTTGAGCGCAAAATGTTACTAAATTAAATGATTAAATGAATAATAAAATGGAAATATAACTGGTAGTTAGTTACTATTTACTACTGCTTACTTTATTGCATTTTAATACTGCACACTATTGTTGCATGCTTACACACAGTTGGGCATGGGCCTTTAGTGGGTGCCTACTGAGATATGTTTCTCACACCCTGTTTAGGTCATGCTTTTCAGCCCAAATAGATTACGTTTCTGCAGGTGTGGATAGGGTAAAGAGTCCCTATACAGGTACTTGACTACTGCAGATGAGTAGAAGGGCATGGGACCGAGCCTAGGCTCGCGATGCCGCTGCCTACTGTTTTTGCTTTGTTTTGTTGTACTCTGCATTTTGATGTACTGTACTGATGTATAACATGTTCTGGCTATTTTCTTAGAATTTGAGACATGTTGAATCATTTCCAATATAATGGTTGGTATTATCTACTACAGTTGTTCATTTCAGTTGTGTATCGTTTACTGCTTCCGCTTTGTTGTATTATTTATTCTTTCCGCTGCTCTACACTTTGACAAATGAGGGCATAGTTTCCCCACTATCAGATCTGGGCCCTCGCTGCTAGTCGGCAGCCTTTGGCATTTGGGGAAATGCGCTTGAGGTCACATGGCGAACCGGGTTCGGGGCACCCGTTGAGTGGCACCCGGAACCAGGACGTTACAAGCCACTCCAGATGAAATGATCTTTCTTCATTTCTCACATCCCTTGTAAAAGTGTTTGATCTTATCATTGAATCACGCTCTTGTGGAGAAGATTCTTCCACCTTCCATGACCCCTACTATAATTACGTTCCCTTAGAAAACTCCTAAGCTGAATATTCTTCTCCAGGGTTCAATTTTCTAGTATCTAATTAGTATCCGATAAAAACAACCTCTTATACTTATTGATTGTTCTTTCCAATGATCTAGCACACTACTTGTGAAAAAAAATCCCAAGATTCAATTTTCAACTCTTTGCTGCCATTGTTTCCTTAGTAGTCATTCCATATAGTTCCAAACATTTTCTAGATCGTAAATTTATTTTAGCTTCAATAGATTTTATCCCATTGTATGAGATAATATGTAATTTTAATAATTCTATATGTATCTATTTTTTTTATCCACAACACTCATTAATTTTATCTGATTTGAATTCAACTTGCTATTGGTTTATAAGAAATATCTCCTGATCAAAACTCCTTTGACACATAAATCAAATGAAAAACATTAACCTATTCTTTAAATATTACTTAAGACAAGGATTCACCATCACTTTATTTATCTCAATGTTGTCAATGCACTATGTTAGAAACAAGTGAAAAATGACTTTGAAACCATTCAAGTCTTTCTTACCACGTTTTGATGATGAATTTAACCTTTATGCTCTGATACCGTTTTTCATATTCTTCCCAGACCGTAGTAGCATTCCAACTGTAATTTCTTTCAAATATCCCTTGATACACTTCTAAAATTTTCTTTTCTTTCCATTTTACAAACTATATGGATTTCATCTCCACTTAATCTATATATAGTTTCAATCACTTTTTAAATACATGATAACATAAATGGGGAGAGGGTTACCTTTCAAACATCCTCAAGTTGAGGAGTGTGGCTAGAATTTATGATCCATCCCTTTTCTTCAATTTATAACCTCCTTTCAAAACCCCTTTTAGTGGCACTTCATTGACAAATACCTCTTGTGCAAAAATATTTCCAGTTTTGAATGTCTCCATCACATATCTCCCGTGTTTTATAATTTCCCTTCAACGTGTAATTGATCCCATTTGTAACATGCTACTTTTTCTTATAGATTATGCAACTAAATCCAATAATACACGTCTCCATATTTATCACCAGATTTATTTTTCTTCATCTATCAATAAAATGTGATTATGTCCATTTCTTTCTTGTTGACATGTTTACAACCTCCTCCTTCTTAATATTCTAATTTTGTTTCTTCATTCTCCATGATGGTTACTCTAAATAATCAGCCATTGGTGTTTTGTGCACACCTTTATTTCTTTTAGCATCAAATTACTCAAATTCCATGAATTGTATTTTTCAACGTAACATATTTCATTTTCACGAAAACATGATTCATCCTTTACAAAGGAACCATAGTTTCCTTATCTCATTTACTATTGCTGCAATATTGTTCCTTATAAACAAAGTTACTATAAATAAATTATCTCTAAAATAAGTCACACCTCTTGTATTATCAATGACATGTAATAATTTGTATTATACTCTACACTGAAATCTGGAATCTCTATATGTGTAATAAAATTCTTTGTCTGTAATCTCTTTGTGTAATCTATGTAAAAATCCGTTTGTGCTATCTTTGTGAAAAATCTGTGTGTCTAATCTGTGTCTATAAACTCAGTGAGTAATCTGTGTCTGTAAACCCTGTGTTTAATTTGTGTCTGTAAACACTATGTGTATGTTCAATGTGTAATCTCATTGTGTAATCTGCGTGTGCAATCCGTGTCTGTGTGAAAATTGTGTGTAATATTCAGTGTAAAATCAGTGTGTAACCTCATTGTGTAATTTTTGTGTGAAATCAATATCTATGTGTGTAAATGATGTGTAAAATCAGTGTTTAATCTCAGTTTGTAATATGTGTGTGCAATATGTGTCTCTATGTGCAATTTGTGTGTAATCATTGTGTGCAATCTGTGTCTATAAACTCAGTGTGTAATCTGTGTCTGTAAATTCAGTGTGTGATTGGTGTCTAAAAATTCTGCAGGTAAACTCAGTTTGTAATATGTGTGTGAAATTTGTTTCTTTGTGTGAAAAATGTGTGTCGGAAACCCGACTCTCAAAGCCTAAAAACTATCCACTCTAAATTAATGTTTTTGCATCTATTTATTGGCATCATTATCATTTACAACCAATATGACAACATTCTCTTTTCCTTACTTTTTGTTATATTTTTTGGACCTTTTTTCATCCTATAATATTGGTTAACTGTTTCTGTAGGAAAAATGAGTCTCACAATGTGTTTTCAATAAACCCTTTCAAGCATGCTGGCACCATACTGTTTAACCCAAACTGGAGTTGGTGTTCACTGCAACAAGTTGTCTGCTCATGGATGGTTCAGAGTTCATTGTTGTTGATTTTGCTATATTGGGATGATCATCATTGTACTTGTGTTTGGCCAATGAAAATCTGGGTCCTACTACAATGATGGAGTAGGTTCGGTGCCCATCATCAATTAAAGCATGTGTTGAGTTACTAGTTTACAGGGATGAATGTCCAGATTTGGAATCCAATTCTGGGTTCGTTGGGTATGGCTACAAATCTACTTCTCACATTAGCAAAAATGGAGGTGTAGTGTTAGTGGGCTTGCCGTTGGTTGTGTCTTGGGTTCAAGCTGACTTGAAGATGGGTTGGGTTGTGTAGATTTTATCCAAATACCTGTGATTGGTGGAATGCTGTTTTTTCTTAACAGGACTGCTAGTTCAGGTCATCCAGGCCACATGATGAAGGGGTTTGCATGGAAGCAGGATAGGTTAACATCCTATCATATGTTTGACAAAATAATGAAGGGGGTTCACTTTTTTGATGTCACGCTGACTGGAGACTGCAGGTTTGTGTCAATGAAAATATCTAAAACTCTTAGTTCTATTTCTGTACTGTTCATTTCTGGATCATGGGCTTGAGATTCTACGAGCTATAGTTTGTGGAAGGTTTGTTCTGAAGCTTGTGGCTGGTTTGTGCTGAAGCGTAATAGGATTATGAGTTGCTTTCTCACTAGAGTAGTTCCTAGTGGTTGAAGTCCATGATAGGTGGTTCGATAAGGATAAAAAATTAAAGATGTCCGCTTCAACAGAATTCGTTAAAGGGGAATCAAACCGGACAGGTGGTGAGATGAACTAAAGGGAGGTAATGAATTTATTATGACCCAACTAATGCTACCACAAGATTCTACCATGTAAAAAATTCAAACTTAAATGAAAGGTAAATTCTATCTTGTGTTGTTATTTTCTATTTAGACAATCTTCTTGTTAAGATAATCTTATTTTTAATTTTTATCATGTGTTTTTATTTTCTATTATGTGGTCATAAGTTGTTCTCTGTTGTTTTGATCACTAGTTATCTTCTTGTTAATGTCACTGGTTATTTTCAGGTTGTAGTCAATGGTTATTTTTATACCATTCATTATGGAAATTGTTATGGAAATTGTTGTGTTCACTGTCGCTGGTTATATCATCTTGTTGTGGTCACTGGTTTGATTATTTTCAAGTTTTTGGTATCATGCATTATTATTTTTATATCATGTGTTTAGATGAAAACTGTTTAAGGTAATGTTTGGGTTCTCAATATGCTGCTTCTGATGGTGTTTGTCTAAAGTGGATGGAGATCATGTCGGGTGCTGATTCCCACATAAGAGGGTGTTCCGCCATGAAGAGATGGTAATGTTGTGCATGTTCAGATCCAACGTAACATATGATAGCTCATGTGAAGTGATGGGGATTCCAAATCTAGTTTCTTTTGTGGCAGGTTCACATCTGGTGGAGCACAGAGCTCGAAGTCAGGTCCACTACAGGCTACTTCATTACCACTATGACTCGGTGATATTTTTAGTATTTTCGGTAGATTGGTGCTAATATTAGAGGTTAGTAGGGTGCATTTTGTAGACTGTCACTCGATTGTGTCAAATTCATGGCTCATGTCAAGACACCTTCTTATGTTTCCTACTTTTTGATTACTGGGAACACGTTTACCCTATTAGGGTAGGTTAATGCTGTCATTGTTCACTCATTAACGGTCCAATTTCTGATAAGTGCAGGTATTGTTGCGATCTTATTATGATTCCAGTGATTCATAATTGACCTTGAGGTAATTTTATAAGACCTATTTGAAATTTCTATATTAATTCTTTGAAATGAAATCGAGTTTAACTATTTGATGATTTATACACATCTTCTTTTTGTTGTCAATGTGAGATAGAGGATGAATCGCTTCCATCCCCAAGTTTATGAAAGGGGACTTGCTTACATAAGTGGTGAACCATGATAGTGAGACATCTGATTATATTCACAAGTACATGTGAAAGAAAGGGACCTGCAACAAATGTAAAGAAACGGGACATGCTTGGTGAGACATGACAACGACATTCATCTCACAAATGTCTACTGCCATCCACAAGTACAAGTGCAAGAAAAACGACCTGCAAGAAAGGGGACCTACTTACATGTGTGGATTTGGTCGCCAATGTGAATTAGAATATTGAAACCTTATGTATGAGAAACAGATTGCAAATTAATATGCTTTTAAATCATGTTTGAATATTTTTTTCCAAATAAAGCCCAAGTTTGTTAGAGTTTCATATAATTTAATTTTATAATTATTATATAATACATATAATAAATATAATATAAATTTTTAGAATTTTTTTTTGTAATACATACTCATAATATTTTATTTTCAAAATAATTTATAAATAAATATTAAATATTGGTATTTCTTATAATATTTTCAATAATATTGCTGAGGGAATGATAAATGTTAATATTATTATCAACAGATAAATCTGTCGTATGAATTTGTTGCTAAACATTTTAACCAACATATACATTATCTTTTGGTATTATTATAATTGCAACAAAAATATTTTATCTGTCGCAATAACATTTAGCGATAGAGTTTTTATCAACAATTTAGTGACAAGACATTTTTTGTTGGTAAAACGTTTTACCAACAAAAAATCTACTTTTACCAACAAATATACCCCTATTGGAAAAACTTAATTATTTTGTAGTGTGTAATAGAGAAGGAACTTTGTGAAAAATTTCTTATGTCCAGTAAGTCGTTGATTCTGCGGATATTGGAGGAGCAGGGATGGCTCAAATGCTTCGTAAACAACAATAGACCCTATTATCCCAATCCGGTAAAAGAGTTCTATGCGTTTGTACACTTTGAGAAACATGAAGAGGAGAATAGAATGGTTTCAATTGTGAATGGAAAGGAAATATCTTTTTCCTTTGTTAAATGGGTTGAATGTTTGAAAGTCCCACATGAAGGCGTTTTTGGGTATTGCTCGAAGACAATTCCTCCTAACAGTGACATTTTTGATTATGGAACTGCCTTGGAAGAGCTCACCGGTAGTGGAAAAGAAAGGAAAGTAGTGGCTGTAGAGATGGATGGAGAAAATAGATTGCTTTTCAAGTTCATCCAACATGTGCTAAGTCCAAGAAGAGGGGACTTTGCAAATATGAGGTATCAAGATATATATTTGCTACATCTGTTAAGACATTGTGTTAAGGTGAATCTGTGTAGACTATTAATGATTCAGATTGAGGATATGACCTGGACCAAATAAAAGTCCAATGATCTATTCTTTGCCAAGTTAATTTTAGTTATGATCAAAGTGAAGGAAGTAGCTGAGTCTCAGGATGAGACAGTGGTGGTAATGAATTTTTTTTTCATCACAAGCACAGTTTGTAAATATATGAAGATTGGGTGGAACCCATGGAAAAGGCAGTGGGTAATTGATGATGAGAGGGTTTATGATAATTTAAACCCTGTTGACCATCCTAATGGGCCAAAAGATAGAAGATATCCAGGTCTAGGACCTGATGAAGAGGAACCACAATATAGTGATGATACTGATGAAGAGGATACCTCTGTAGAAGATGGAGGGGATCCTGATTTCCCCCTAGTCTAGCTGGTGAAGTGGTATCACATGAAAAGGAAAATACTTCCTTGAACCTACATAGCAAAGCAATAGTCATGGGTGTAAGTAATGAAGAAGCACATGTTGATGAGGAAGACCAAGCTTGTTCAGATCATGAGGAGACTACCCTAGAGAATGAAGAAGAAAGAGAATCTAAAAATGAAGCATTTGTTTCTGCTTGTGTGAGTCTCAGTCCACTGATTGGGAACTCCTCAATGACTACTGAGGAAATTGATAAAGTAGATAGACCTGCACCTATTCTTAAGTAGCCTCCTGTTGTTGAATTGGAGATGGTTGTGGAAGATTATTCTGAGGAAGACCTACCTACTGAGGCTGCTACTAATGTACATATATAGGAGAATGCACAGATTGAGGGGGAGCATCCTACCAGACATGGTACTGTTTTAGTTGCTCATGAGATTGAAGACTGGGTTGAAGACCCAGGTTTTGTAGTGTTTGGGTTAGACTATCCTGATTCAGAATATGAGACACCTATCAATAGACCTCCTGTCACTTATAGTATCCTTTCTGAAACTTTACCTGAGGACATAGTAAGAAAATATGATTTAAACCAGTTGAAGTCTGATCTGCAGGCCAGTTTTGTGGAAGAAATGAAAAGAATGGAAACCTATTTAATATCTTCTATTCAGTCTGTGATGACTGAATATGTATCTGGTGTTTTGGATGAAGTCAAGGCCTTCCAGAATCAAGTTTCAATCTTGGAAGAGGATGTTGAATCACTAAATAATTCAATTGTCTCTATGTAGTCTTATATGAGCTCTAAATCTCAAGCAGGCAAAGACTTGGCTTTTGTGAAGAGTGTAGTTGGCCAGATGGTTTCAGTTTTTGAGGAATTTAAGACTTCCATGGAACAACATGTCAGCACCCAGGACTCTCTTGTGAAAAATCTCATAAGTGGGATGACTAAATCCTTTAAGGAAATAATTGCCTTTATTATTGCACCTCTGAGTACTACCAGGCCTTCTTTGGATATTGATCAGATTCAAGCTGTGATGAGAGAAGAGATTGGACAGTCTTCTACCAGTGGCTCTGTAGACTCTGCTGCTTTGACCAAAGTGGTGACTACCACTAGGGATATAAGGAAAATTGTTCAGAGTTTTATGAGAGAGGCCACTTATTCTCAAAAAAAGGTCAAAGAAAGTGGATTTCTATTTCCAAAGGATCTACACTAAGCATCAGTTGAAAAATCATTTCAAGCTTCTGTTAGAAAACCTAAAACTACCTCCAGTCACTCAGGCTTTCAGAGAACAAGTAAGCAAGCTGAGAGAGTTGACTCCTGCTCTAGACAAGTTTATGGAGAACAAGGATAACTTAATTTCTGCTATGGAAAGAGGAGGAGGGATCATAATGGACTTTAGGAATCTGTTGCTTCCATTTTTGCATGTGGACAGTACACCTATCATTGTACCTCTAGCTCTGCCTGCCTCTGCTCAGTCTGCCTCCATTCCTCAGATGACTCCAGCCTAAGAAATCTGGAGCCTCTCTCCTATGATCACACAGAGAGCTACACAGTATAGGCCAGGCACTGTATTAGTCTCTCAGCCTCCATTGATCATCTCTGGTGTTCCTAAGCCTCCACCTGCATCCACCAATCCTGAATCCTCTTCAGCTTCCAAGGGAAAATCACATGCTAAGGAGGTGGATTGATTAATGGCTAGACAATTTGATAGGAATCACTTGTATTCTTTTTGCCTCAATTCTGTATCTCTCTGTATTTTTGCCTCAAGAAATATACCTGATGTCATTCTCTTTTCCTGTATTTGTATTGCTTACTATTTTTTTCTAATCACAAAGGGCGAGAAATATGATATGAAGCCTAATATTCTATTGATATGAAGCCTAATATATTTTATCTCTGGCACATTTGTTTTATAGTTTTACCTATGATACATTATTGATTATTTTGGAATTATAATATCATAATTTGTGATTATCAAAAAGGGGGAGATTGTTGACCTCACCTGTTTTGATAATCTCAATTATGTTTCAATATGCTTTGATAATCCTAAATAATGTTTATCTTTATAATAATTATTTGTTCAATCTATGACATCATATTATTAAGTTGACAAAATATAAAAATGATCATTGGAATTTGTTAAATCAATGGTTATCTATGTTTATATTTGTTTAGAAATATTACTGACTCAATATGAATATGATTTGCATAGAACAGATAAGTATTAAGTGTTGATTCACTGATACAAACCTACTGGTACATAGTCTACCGATAATTAAAGGTCACTGATAGACCAAGCTTCCTATGACACAAGGTCACTGGTACATAGTTACCGATACAAGCTACCAATATAAACAGACAGACAAACAAATACCGATATGAAGTCCACCGATACAACTACACAGCCACCGATACAGACAGATACCAATAGACAGCTATCGATACAAGTCTGCTGATACAGATAGACGGCTACCGCTACAAAGTCTACCGATACAAGAATGCCACCAGTACAAAAGAGCTATCGATAAAAGGATCTACTAATGGAAAGAGCTACCAATACATAGAGATACTTTTATAAAGAGTAACAACTATCGACACAAGACATACTGACTCAAGTCCACCGTTACAAGCTCACTGATGGAGAGAGCTACCGATGGAAACTAGTCACCATTTCTCTAAACCCTACTTATGTTTTTTTATTAATAACGATCATATTTGGTGCTTTTAATGCAACTGCTATTAATTAAATAATGTCTGGTGAATGTCAGGGAACCATACCTCATACCTGTAGAAGCAATCATGCCTTTTTGTCAGACCACTTGAGCTATAAAAGGAAAGGAAAAAGCCGTGCAGAAAAGTGTGTGGGAAAGAAGTGAAAAAGATGCTGGGTGTGGTGATATATGAAGATATGCATCTGATACAAAAAGAACATATACACCAGAGCTTAAAGAAGAGAATAAATTTTGTTGGAATTTGAGGGAAATTGCTGTGCTGCAAAGACTACTGCAACCTTGAGCAAAACTTCAATACAAGGAAGTCAAGGAACAGAACTCCGACACTCCGTTTCTGAGAAAAATTCAGAGAAGGACTCAAACAACATCTGCTCAATCCAAAAGGAGTCCAAAGCTTAATTTCCATCACACAGAGTCTTCTACACCCATATCATATCTTTTTAGATCTGTTGTGATTTTCTTATTTAAATTTTGAGAATGTGTTTTCTGTATTTACACATTGACTCCTGAGCATAACTGGAGGATATCTAATATCCTCACTCAATATTTCTAAACCCTTTATTTATTCCCACTGTGAATTGAGGTAGAGGTCAAGTGTGACCTAGATAGTCTGTGTGGTATTGTTTTGGTTTTTCCCACGTAGAACTGTGGTAGAGGTCATAGGACCTGGACAGTCTTTGTACTGTTGTTAACCCCGATCCAAGGTGTGG
Organism: Viscum album; assembly: GCA_963277665.1. Lineage (NCBI taxonomy): Eukaryota > Viridiplantae > Streptophyta > Magnoliopsida > Santalales > Viscaceae > Viscum > Viscum album. Next base: position 1,494,901,612 of record OY728155.1, on the reverse strand, counting down.
ATCAAAGTTTATATAAACTGTTTGAGAGGACTAAGTCTCAGCTTGAGACTGAACCTATTATTTTAAACTACTATGCTTGTTACCTTTGTTAAAACTATTTTGAATATTCCACTGCTAATTACTTTAAATATAAATCTGTTTTAAAGTTACTCTGATAGTTAAACTTGTAAGTGTTTGTATTTATTGTAAACTAGTATGTTAGTTTCAAAAGCTAATATAATCTTCATACTAGATTAACTGAGAACTAATCAATCTCTTGAGAACCTAACTGAACCTTTACTGTATTACAAATTCACTAAAGTTTAGCTTGTTATTTAAATTGGGGGATTTTTTAATATAAACCTTTTAAACAGAAATTTTTAATTGGAACTCAATTCAACCCCCCTCTTGAGTGTCCACTCCGACCAACAAAAATATTTTTACTATTCTCTTATGATTTGTTTAAAGTCATTTTTACTCATGTTTTAATTTTTAAAAAATGTTTTGAAAGGATTCATTTTGTCATTTTCTAAACTATATTATTTGTGACTTTTCTGAAAAAATATAGAAGGAATGTTTTTTTAACCTATACGACATGCGTGAATTTTTAAATAGTCATGAAAATTTAATGATTTGAAGCATCATATACATTATTATAATGTTATTTTTAAAGAAATGTTTTTCCTTTTTAATTGCATTAATTTTTTAAATGGAAAATTTGTTTCACTCAAGAATTTTTCCAAGTGATCTTTCAAAATCATTTTCCATATAAGATGACATCATTTGATGTTAATTATAATTTACTAGGGTTATGATTTATGGATAATATCCTTATTATTTCTTTAAATGGTTTATTTTTATGATGACATGATATTTATGAATCTTGTTATTTTTCCTTGAGTTATGTTGTGATGAGATGTTTTTGAAACCCATTTCTTTTCCATGGGTTATGCAATGTTGAAATGTTTATGAAACCTATTTATTTTCATGGTTTTTGATATCATGAATGATTTATAATCCTATGTCATACATAATTATTATTTTTATTATGTGATGGGTGGGACCAATATCTCCCTCTAATGCATTGGGTAAAGCTTTATACTCATAAGATAGCAATGTGAAATAAGTAAATGGGTTTTATCCACTATGGAAAACATTTTCACACTAATTAAAAATGGAAAAAATGTGCTTATTGATCCACAATGGGAAACATGTGTGTCCTGATCCACTATGTTGATGGCCTTGTTAGTTAACCTTAATATATGAAATGGTTTTCTATATTTATGATGGTTTTATATATTTATGAGATCATTTTATGGTTCATAATTGATTTATGATTATTTATCACTCTTATGGTCCATGTTTTCTGAAATGATAATGTTTTCCCCATGAATCATGTTTATGATATATGATAGGTTGGGTATGAACTTCATAAGTATAAACTTATTCATATCTAATTATTTCATATGATCATGGATTGATATCTCTTATGTTTACCCTTACTGAGCATCCAAGCTCACTATTTATTATATTTCCTTCCCTAGGTGATGAAGAAAGGTTTAGGTAGGGTATTCCTAAGAGGAATAATATGTGAGAAGATCTATGTGGGAGATGTTGAAGATATTTTACAAGAAGATTGTATATATAATGTCCAAAGACTATATACCTTTAAGTTTATAGAATTGATAATATTGTTATGTATTGAATATTCATATATTTAGATGTAATATAAATTTATGAAAAGAGTGGGTAGTTATACCATTAAGAATAATAATCATTTATAATATATTCATTGTATAATGGACATTAAGATTAGTATATTAAAGGTTATAATAAAAACCTATTTACATAGAAGGAAGGAGAGGTGGCATTGACTAGTAAGATCATACCCTATGAAGCCTATTTATTAGAGATTTTGAAGGAGATAACATCACTTAGATTTTACCTTGACCAATACTAAGACAATATTCAATAACTAAAACATGAGAGAAACCATTTATGGTATAAGTTCAAGATCATCACGATCACAACCTAAACCATGTTCACTGAACCACCCTAAGAATATATCACTATTGCACATATTACCCTTTGGGAATTCACTGGTGTAATAAAGGGATATGTATCTAGACTCTAACAATATGAATTTTATATTTTATATTTTTAATAAAATAATGATTATATTTATCTTTATTACTTTATAATGATTAGACAATAAATTTGATAGAAATTAGATTTTGATATGATGAAACACATATTGTATTTTTGGGAAATATATATTTTTAACCAAGACATTATTTTTAATGAATTCAAGAACTTTTGAAATAAATCATATTTTAATAAAAGATTATTATTAAATAATATTTATTTAATATAAATAATAATATAGTTTTATGATGTCAAATGTAATTTTTATAATGGTCAAAAAAATGTTACTGTCTAAAAACCAGTATTTTTCAATAAATGGGGATTTTTGATTTAAAAGTGTAAATTATCATATTTATATAATTATTATTATAAAATATTTTTTTTGAAATTATCACATTTAAATTATCCATCCATCCAAATATAAATTTTTATTAGAAGCCACTTTAAGGACAAGTGGGAAACCATTGTTCACAGGACCTAGATCACTATGAGCTGAAGGAGCTCACAAAATTATTAAACACAAGACTAAGATGATTCAAATCAGACACTCTATATAATTCCCAGTGTAGGGTACTAACTTGAGTGTCTGGATCCTCCCTGATAAGGACTTCGAGGTGAGAAATCATTTTTTCCATTGTCTGAATGAATTCTTCCATGGTGATTTTACCTTGGTTGAAACCCCAGGCAATGATTTGATCTTGCATGTCAATCCACTCTCAAACAGTGAATTTTTCATAATTTTTTGAGACAGTAAAATTTTTGGGAAAACATTAAATATGATATTATTATATGGTATGTATTATGACATCATAAAATCTAAAAAGTAATGTAATAAATATTAAGAATAATATACATGAATAAAATTATTCATCCCCTTTAAAATAATTCATTTTTTAAGTTATTTGATTAATTTTATAAACCCTTAATGAATCCTCCAAAACCTATATTATATTTTAAGGTTTCAAAATCAATTCTTTATAAACATGACTCACTTACCCATAAACAAGGATATTATTTTAAGGAGTTCGATTATTATACTTATAAAATAATGAAATCCACTCCTATTTAGAAGAAACCATGGTAAAAAATATGGTATGGTTTATGGTTTGGATTAATTTATCATACAATGACTAAAACAGAAGTTTAGAAATTAATAAAGAATTATCCTCTATTTTTCTATAAAAACCCACCCAACCTCCTAATAATATTCACTAAAAACCCTTGGAACACAAAATTAATCTACCCTTACCTATCTAGATTCCTCCCAAGGTTATCCCAATCTCTTAAGAATCTCCTCCCAAGCTTTTAAAAGTTCCCTCTCAAGGCAAGGGATCCTCTCTTTCTCCTCTTTATTCAAGAACCTTCTTTGTATTATGTCCTTTAATTTCCAATTTTTTATATTGGGTTATGTTATTACATTCCACTATTACTTTCCTTATTATTTAAAAGTGTTGAGAGACCCATTTAACTCTCATTAGTTACATGAATCTTTATGTACCACTGTTATGCTGCTGAAATTATCCTATAATTTTTCATGCCAAACAACTGTATAGTGAATACCCATCCCCATTTCCACTCAAGGGTATTCACCTAGATGTAACTATCATTAATTTATTTGGTAATTTTATTTATGTATCTCACAATACTTATCCATGGGATTAAAAGTTATTAAGTACATTCTTATGTTGTATTATATATGTGACACACTTATGCATGTACATGATATGAAAGTGACCGATGGTCCCAAAATCATATAGCCCTACAATGAATTAGGTAACATTTTTATCTCATTAGATTCCATGTATAGTTCATGTGAAGTTATCCTAAGAACACTATGATATGTTGTATTTTTGGTTATCCTTTACTCATGTTTATGATTCCATGTTTTATGCTGTTGCCACATTCCTATATTTCCTTTAAGCTATCATTTTATATCATGCCTCATTTTTCAAGATTATAATTATCACCCCTCTTATGATACCTTGATATTACCCTTAGATACCATGTAATTATTTACCTTATTCTATTCTTTGGTTATTCCCTCAATAGGGTATATATCTCACCCCTTTCTTAAGTACGTCCCCAGGTTATCCTGTATAGTTTTAGAAGAATGATAGAATTTTAATAGCATGTTAAGGAAGTTTTCAATAATTTTGTTGTATTTATATTGAAATTTGTTAGTATATGTACCTAATTTCATAAATAAACAAGGATTAATGATATTATGGGATTGTATTATGTGTACTTTTATGTAATAAATCATGAATATAAGTGTATTAAAGATATGAGTTCTCATAAGAACTTTACAAAATTTTTATATTTTCATGGAATAAATAAGTCTGTAAGCTTCTAAATCAATTCCTCCTCAAGGGATACTCCACATAATCTTCATTAAGGTATATTATTTATTCAAATATTCTTTATAATACCAAATTATAAACTATATAAATATGGAGAGTTTTTCAGATCTATAAAAGTTATTCCAACTTACTTTTTTCTAACTTTTATCCTCTTGAGAAAAAGATTCACCTTTAATTCCTTACACTTAAATAATATAAATACAACACAAATAATGTTGTAATAATGCTAATTTTTTTTCACCTTAGTGAGAGAAACAAGTCTGTGAATTTCTTCTCAACCATGAAACTCTTTTCTTTTCATCTCAAAGTTAAAGAGAATTATTCATGATGACTTTTCAAGATTTCAAAGAATTTATATACAACATGAATAACTTAATTCTATACTTATATGAATTCATCTTTTTAACTTGATACATCTAGGGACATGCATCCCATGTTGAAATTTATTTATTCTTTAATATTTTTTCTTGGGATGGTTTAATTGTTAAGTAATTATTTGAGTTTTTTCCAAATAGATTGCATCCCCCACACAATTTATCATGAGGTCTTGGGCTATTATCTTTTGAAATCCTCTTAATGAATTATATTTATTATTCATATGGAATATTCTATTTACCTTTATAACTTTCATTCACTCATGATTATTCAAATTTTATCTCCTTTTAAGACCGTATGGCCAAATTATCATTCATTATTTAGATGTGTGATCAGCCTTATGGATTCATCCACATGGATTATTTTAAATGTATTTCATCAAGTAATTACTCTTGTTATTTTATTAGATATCTCTTCTAATGTTCTCATACTTGATTCTATAAATTATTACATTCATGGATTGTTTAAAAAAATCCATGATGTATCCTATTTTTCTTCAAAAGAAGAAACTCACTCCTTTTTGAATTCCTATTAGACTTACTGATTCTATTTTGAATTAGGTTTTTCTTTACCTTATTTTCCAAGGATAAATCACCTTATTTATTTGACTCCTATGGTCTTGTTTATTTAATATCATTTTACACATGCTTAACTAATCACACACCATCACAATGACCACTTTGGTTGCAAGATTCACATTGATATTCAATGATTCTAAACCTTTTTGAGGAGAAAATATATTTTTTTCATCCCACTTTGATATTTTCTTCATTCCAACTTTACCCCCCTTAATGTAGGACCCCCTTTTCTTCCATAAGTTAAATAATTATTCCAAAAATTAGTATCCATATTACCAAACCTATTCCAACACCACAAATGGCTCACAAAGCTTTAGGTTTTACTTATTTATAATAATCTATAAATTTTTAGCATGCTATTTTTGTTCCTTTTCATTCATTTAATGGGATTATTTTGGGTAATGATGACTTATACTCATGATTCTATCCACCCTAAATGCAGTGTTAGTATTTTCACCATTTCCCCTTCCACATTTTCCATATTTTTATTTTAAACATGCACTGTGAATAATAATTGATTTAGTATGAACATTTTCATTAGAGGTGGATGGTACCTTTTTATTTGGTTCTTCTATAAATTGATCATTGTATGATCCCATATTTTTTTCCATTATATAGGGATACTTTTTTCATAGAAAAACTTCTTGGCATTTCATGTGGCATACACATTCTTTTCATCTTATTGTAAAGACCCAAATTGAGCTATTACAGATTCATAAATTTAACTTCAAGATCTAATAATTTTATATTGACTTTGTTTTTTTCATCCTAAACCAACTTTAGTTTATCTTCACAGGTCATTTTCATCTTCCTAACTTGTTCTTCACACTTTTTATTCTTTTCTTACATCAAAGTGTCAAGCTCTTTAATCTTATTATATTTGAATTTAAATTGTAAATTTTTAATATTAATGTAAGAATTTTTATTTTATTCTAATACATGGAATTTTCTTCAAACTCTTTTATGAATTTAATTTATCATGGATTTCAATAAATTACCCACTCTCAAAGCTATAAAATATTTATTATAATTTTGTATTTATTAATTCTTTAGATTTAACTTTATTGGTGAGTTTTATACATGTCTTCACTCTATCCTCAAATTCTATCTCAAATATTTCTAATTTATCTTCAATATTAGTGATTTTTCTAGAGTAATTTTGAAAATACCACAAATATAGATGACTATTTATTTGAGAACTTTATGTAGAATACCTTTTAGTGAAATAACTGATTCATCATGAAAACTATAAATCATGCGATCACTATCACTTGTGCTTGGTTATTCTTGAGTAAAATATTGAAAATAATTTTTACTTACCTTTTGAACACTTGAATGAATTTTTACTTTTTGAGGTATAAAAATTTCTCATATCATTGGTAGAAAGTTAAAATACCTGATCTTCTCCCCCATTCAATATTTTTCTTTGATATAATTAAAACACATATAACCAATATTCTTTCCCTATTTACACATAAGGGTTGTCTTCTCATCACTAGAATCCTCAAGTGGATAATTATTAATAGATTTATTAGAAATACTTCCACCATGATTACCTTTAATTAGTGGAGAGTCCTCTTTCTTAGATGAATCCTTTCTCAAATTCTTTGCATATCCCTTATTCTTTTTATTTATTGTATTTTCAGACACATCTTACATGGTTGACTTGATTAAGAGTTTAAAAAATTCTTTAAATCCACACTTCATATAGCCTTTGAAAATTAAAACTCAATTTATTAAAAAAACATCAAATATGAGAATCCAATAGAGGTTTAACCTGAATTTGATATCAATTTTTAGGATCACATAAGGATACATCAAACACTAAAGAGGGTGAGGTGAATTAGTGTTGGTATATTTTTAAACCAATTTAAAAATTTTATCCCTTATTACTTATTAAATTAATCAATTATTGGATTCATTATTCTTTTCCACTCTCTTTATCTTACCTTTGGTCAGTATGCATACTGATAAACATGAAAACAACACAACATGAACACTAGAGTTTTTAGATGAGATCCATAAGTATGACTATGATATCAATGATATATAGTTGTTATACCATAAGAATAGATTCATTTTTATTATCAAATGAAGTATAGTCAAAGGAATGGACTTGGAACCATTTTCCTCGAACTAACTCAATACGAATCAAGAAATGACTTGCTTTCCTTTTATATAAGAGAATGAGCTTCCACTTCTTTGAAGTAAGATCACCAATATTGGATTGAATCCCTCCTTGAGTATATGGATCAACCTTATTCCTTGATTGCAACAATCAAGTGGGATATCAAAATATTCCTAATAATTCTACAACAAATGATAGTATACTAGATCTATTAATCTCTCCACCTAAATATGATTAGTATTAGTCTATACCAGTAACTTATCTCTTCTTATTATTCAGTGTATAGTGAGATCTCTTACTTGAGTACTGGAACCTATTCTTCCTTGAACTTTATAGGATGAAAAAGAACATGTAAAGTCAGATCTCTTAATTTTTTTGATAATATGATGATACATAGGAAGAAATAGTATCTGTTCTCTCATAACTATTTACTTAGACTTATAGAATGTGAAATATATTTTTAGAACCAATTCACCTATGATTATTTTACCTTTATTCAATTATTTATATTACATAATTTTAATGTAATATTAAAACTATAGAACTCCATAAATATAAAAAATGACACTCCCTAAAATCTCTATTTTAAATATTGAAATCTAATTCTTTTAAAACATAGATTTTTTGTATCTATTTCCATTTATAGTCTCATTTTTTGGGTTCTTTCTAAAGTCCTAGAATCATTTAAAAATCCATCCATATTTCCATGTACCACCTTTAGAAAACTTGACCCTTATATTCTTAAAACTCCACCGAACCCTATTCATAAATAGAATCCATGTATGCATGAAAATATACATAATAAAGTAGTATCTTTATCCTCATTACTTCATGGAATGAAGTACTCCCATAGATATTCTTTCTATTTTATTTTATTTAAGGACCATGATAATATCATGATATTTATTTCTTTGGAGATTTTATTACTTGGAATAGATAGGTTATACAACACTATTGTATTAGAAGATGATTCATACACAACTTCCAATTATATAAACACAGTACCCAACCAATGATTCACTCACACACATATATGCAGTAACTTCCTTTTCTACACAAGAGTATTGGTATTCATCCTTATAAAGCATCCAACTCATTATTAAAAAAACTTGGATTTATCCTTAAGAAATTAATCTTTACAAATACCATCTTTACAAGCTTTAATTACTTTATAATTCTTACTTATACAATCCTTATGATCATCCTTATGTTGATCTGATGATATTCACAAGATTCTTCTAGTTCACCATGATCCGACTTCTTTTCTTATGATTAATCAAATTTTTTATGGAATTCAATTCAACTTAAATTCTATGGAACGATATTCTTATATGTGCTAGTAATTACTCATGATTTTTCATGGTGAACACTCAATCTATTGAAGGATTGAACTCATATCATAGGGTGATGCATCTTGAAACTAGTGTCTTGAGACTCCCACATGGTGTGAGGTTGAAGATGAGTAATAATAAATCAAATCAGTTATAACTTTGCGAACATATATATTTATTAAATGGATAAATAAATTTTAAAAAAGTATATCCCACATAAAATATTGGTTTGGGATCTTACTATTTTATTATCCTCAGTGTGATATTAGCCTCCATTGAAATCTGTTGGAGTTGGTTCTCTCCAGCAGTCCATCGTGCCACCCCGTAAGATGGTTTAAGAACATCCTTGCTCCTACAATTCCCTATACAGCGGATCTGCTCCTCTATTTCACTTTTGGTTAGCTCCCATCTTGAAGCTTGGATGGATGTCTTCATGATGTCTAGGTTCCTTATTTTGTTTAGCTAGTTAAGAGCTGTCTCTTTTTTGTATTTGAAAATAGTTTAAATGACTTTTCCAAAATAAAAAAAATCCAATATGAAAATGAATCATTCATAGGTAGGGTGATCTAAAATGATTCAAACAAAAATAAAATTAATTTTTCAATTTTAGTGTTTAAAGACTACTAGTATCATCATTACTTCTCAATTTTTTTTCCACACAAAATATTCTTCATGCAATAATATTGGTACCAACTCAAAAACTTTAATGCTATCAAGTGAATGGATCTACGAGTGGAAATAATATCAATATATAAATCATTAAACCTCTTATTAAGATGTTTGGGAATTATAAAAAACCTCCAACCCAATATCTTTATTATTATTAAGATTAACTTCTTCAACTTATTTCCAAGAAATTTATCATAACTTTGGAATAAAAAAACTTTTTCCCTTATTGAAAAAAATAAAACACAAAAAGTGGGTTCAATAGTGTCCATCCTATAGAGTATTTTTTAATTCTTATAGTAGTTTTATTTTCCACTGATAATAGGATGGTATAACAAGTTTCCCCTTATATGAGAGTGCCCCTTGTGTTTAAGTAAATATAATTTTAGTATTTTTAGTTGAAAACACTGCTTTAATAACCTTATTGAGGTCGAAGTATTATTGTATCCATTATGTTATATTTTTACCCCCTCCCCACACCAAGAATGAACCGAGTAGATTTAATGAAGATATTTATTTTGTTCAATATAAATCATCAACTGTTGTATTTTCTTTCCCTGGATTATACTTCACTTTAAATTGGTAGCCTAATAATTTGGAAATACAACATTGATGTTCTAGTGTGGTTATACACTGTTATAACTAGATTCTAGGGATCTTTTAGTTCAAATAAACTGAAAATTGTCTTCCTAATGGACATATATGAAAATGTTGTATTTATATCACCAATTCCACAATCTTCTTATCATATGTAGACTTAGATAAGTTATTTTTTTTAAATATTTTCTAAAAAAAGAAATGAGTCACCGAATATATATAAGGATAACTCCCACACTTCTCCTCAAAACATTTAACTACACTTAAAAATACTTTGACAAATTTGGTAGGGCAAGAACCATACCCCCCATCATGATTTTTTTTAAATTTTAAAAGTATTTTTGAGCCTCTAAGATTACCCTGAATCTATTTTTTTGATTCAAAACCATGATAAGTTTCACAATATTACCATACCTCTTTGTAAACCTCTTATAGTATCCTATGAATCTATGAAATCCCTATAATCCCTTGAATATCATTGGTCTTGAAAATTATAACACTTCCTAGACCTTGGTGGGATCCATTGATACCCCTTAATCCAAGATGATATGGCCAAGTTGATCACATGGTCACTCTTTTGTTTAGGGAGAAATCCCTTGGGTTCATTAAAACATTTTTTTTATTTTTAATAGAAGTTTTTAAAAATTATTTTACTTCTAAACATATATTTTATACTCCTTAATAATTTTTTTACCACATATATTCATGTGTTTGATTCTCATACAAGGTTTACTGGCCAATCTATTCAAGGAGGAAATATTTTGATTTATCTAATATGCTCCATTAAGAACATATTTCTATTCCACATTTAAGAATATATTTTTCATAATATTTTAGTTGGTTATATTTGAACCAAGTGTATTCACAACTAGAAATGGTTTTTATTTTGTATTTTTTGTTAATCCACATTGGGTTGATCAAGGAGTTTTCAAGCCAAGTGATTTTACGGTGAAGGTGGTGTTGTTTCCCAGTGTTTGTAAAATTTTTGGGGTCTAAAATCTAGAGGAAGGGATTTTTTTTTAAATCATGGATTTCTAGGACTACATCATGAAAATATGGCAAAGGGATGGAATTTGAAAAAATTTGGTGTCGCGAAGGTTTGGAGATTCAGGAAATAATGTTTCAAAAAAGATTGAAGAGATAAGAAAGAAAAGGCAGTAAGTTACTTGATTATAATAAGTTTCAAAAATGAAAAAATATGGTAAGTTATGTGATTATGAGAAGTTTTGTGAATGTAAAATTTCTTTGAAGTTTCATGAAGATATGGATTTTGGAAAAAGATAGGTCAAAATCGGTGAAACGAGGTGACATGTTTTCCGAGTGTGATAGAGTTTCACGAAAGTCACTAATTTTCATGAAAGGTCAACCCTATCTTATAAATAGGAGGCCTCTCATCATATGATAATAAAAAAAATTGGAGGAGGAATGATCTCTCTAATTTCATGAAGGTTTTATGTGAACATAATTCTTATACGAATCAGGTAATTTACATGGACACAACTTTTTCGAAAAGAATGGTTGAGAAATAATTGATGATAAGGAATTTTAGTGAAGGAGTTTTATGTAATTTTGGAGTTTTTTTGAAAGTTAATAGTTTCATGAAAGTTGAGAGTTTCATAAAAATGGGCAGTTTTGCAAACGATGTTAGTGCTTTGAATCAAAAGGGAGTTTCGTGAAAAATATTTTTTTGAAAAAGATACCTATGAAAGCATACTCTAACTTGGGAAAAGTTTTTTGAATGTATTGAAACATAATAATTATAACTATATGACTTAAAACATAATCTTTATGTGCTTTGATATTAAATAGACCTCAAATTCAATAAACTAAGAAAGTGTTCAACCAAAGTAGTGAGCAAGGGGGAGTCGAAAAAAGTTATCTAAGGGAGGAAGTGTGAAATATCTAAAATTATTGTGAAGAAAATGTGACTATAAAGGAGTGACCATTTTTGATTAATTGTAATCCATGAAATCTAGTGAATCTTAGTGGATTCAGGAATGATTGACACATTATCGGCATATGCTCCTTGGACTAGACCATAGTGGTGAACCAAGTAAAAATACTGTGTTTTATTTCTATTTCTGCATATGGGTGTTTGGTAATTGAAAGATTCCATATGAAAGGTTTAATACTTTCTTACCAAAATATGGAAAATACCTATCTTATTAAAAAAAGTTGACACCCTGATTCACCCCCCTCTTAGGGTGTTTTGGGGTATAATAAGTTTTATAATAGAAAAAAGGTTGTAGGCATTAAATATGCCTTCTATTTTGTTTTTGATATAGAATTTAGTGAATGGTAGGGGATTTACATTTTTTGATAGAAGTAACTTCCAAATTTGGAAGAATATAACAAGATCGCATCTGCGATCACTTGGGTTGGAATTTATCTTTTCCATTATTCAAGGGATTCAGGTTAGTGATACGATGGGTCTTTATATGACTAAATAGATATTAAAATTCTTGATGCATATGATAAATATCAAAATTATCTTAATACAACACTATATGATCAAATTTATTTGAATTTGATGAATTTCATTATATCCAAGGCCATGTGAGAGAAAGTGGAAAATATATACAAAGGTGATAATAAAGTGAAGGAGGCTAAACTTCAAAATTTTTCACAATTAGTTTGATGATATGAAAATGAATCCATATTAAAATGTAGATAGTTTCTTTAGTAAAATTACCGAAGTTATTGGAGTAATTCAAGGAATTGGTGAAGAAATTAAGGATATGGAAATTGTAAAGAAAATATTGATAAGGCTTCCACCTTTGTATAATCCAAAAGTTTCAGCCCTTGAGGAAAGGGATCTATATGATATTTCTCTTGATAATCTACTAAGAAGTATATTGGCTTATGAAATGAGAGTCAAACCAAAAGATACAAAAATTAGAGTAAGTAAGGAAATGGAATTCAAGGCCATGGAAAAGCTTGACATTGAAAAAGGTAGTGATGATGGAGATGAATTAGATGATGAACTTGTTTTTATTCTTACCATAAAATTCAAGATAGGAAAATGGATATTTTAAGTAAATACTCTTTTGGATTTTTTTCAGTGTGGTAAATTAGGACACACTGCAACTCGATGCTCAAGGAAATTTGATGATGTAGAAAGTGAAGAAGAAATCATGAAGAGACCTCAGAGGAGGTTCCCATTAATGAGGGACATCAAATTAGGAAATAAATAAAAGTGGTAGAGCTTCATTTTCAAATAAGAACAAGATGATAAATAATTTTTGGAGGATGTATAACCATAGTTTAAATATTATATTAAAGATTTCATGATGGTTATAGTTGAAAAGGTATAATCTACTAAGAAGGAAGACAATTAGTTTGATGGTGTTATCAATATCAAGGTGGAACTTGAGGGTGATCATGATGAGATTGAAATTCAAAGACATAAAAACAAAAATATTGGAGCTTTGTTGAAATATTTAGAAGAGTATGTGGATCATATTAAAGTAGAGATTGATCGAATTCAACCCTAGGAAGAAGAAAATTTGACAACTCTTGAAAGCTCAGAAGAGGTTGTGGAGTTTAAAATAAGGATTGAATAATAGAAAAAAGTTATTAATGAACTTACATAAATATTAGAGGAAAAGGATAATATAGTTATAACCTTTAATAATAAGTAATTTGTTTAAGGAGTAAACTGGAAACTGAATCTAAATCAAGGTAAAAAAAATAAATTACAATTTGGAAGGTTTTCAGATGCATAGATTTTGGAAAGAATTAAACATGTTTATGAGGGAGTATATAAATACTTGATTGATAAAAAATATAAATTTATGGGTATAAGTGGAATTGGGTGTGATACAAAAACATCAAATTCTAGAAATGAGATGATTCAAAACAAAGGGAAGTAGAAAGTCAGGCATATCACAATGGTGCATAATGTCCTAATGATGAGATATTTATGACAAATAGAGAAGAGAACTGAAAATAATCCAAAATTATCCAGATATTACTTCCAACCAAATACCTATAAAAAATAAGATCACATGTGTAGTAATAGAAGTGATAAGATTTTTTCTCTTATGAAATGTCAATTCTATGGTTTTCTGGGCCATACCATGTATTATTGTGAAGAGGAAATGAGTTATCTGAATGTGATAAGTAACTAGTAGTCAAAAAAGGGGAGTGATACCATATCCTTTATCATATATAATAAATAATTTATATGGATATTGTTTTCACTATCCAAAATTTGGCATAAAGCTATTCATTGCAGGTAGAGGAAAGGTGGAAACTATTACTACAAAACTACGAGACAAGTAAATACTAGTCAACCAAGCAGAATTACACTTGAAAATAGATATTATACTATAGAAGAAGAATATGATTATGATTCAACCATGCATGTTTAAAAGATATTGGAGACTCCATCTTATTCCTCCACTCAATCATGTATCTCATGGAAGAAAAAAAAATAATATTGAGAAATCAAACCTGGTAGAGATCACACTCAAATCTATAAAGAATAGTAGTACCTGGATTCTTGATAGTAGATTCTTATCCCACATGAGAGGAAATTAAAATTTGTTGAATTTTTTAAGGAAATGATTGATGTAATAGTGATATTCATCAACGATAGTTCCATAATTATCAAAGAAAGTGGAAATAAAGAATTATTAAATAATGAGCTAATGAAAATGGAAGTTCTCTATGTGGATGACTTGCATAAAAATCTCTCGATTGTGATTCAACTCTATCAATTAGGACTGGTAGTGAAATTTAATCATAAATCCTCTACTATCAAAGGAAATATAGGTAATTCTCACAAAGAAGGATAGAGAAAAAATAGTAATTTATACCAGGTAGATAGAAAATAAAAGACTTGTTTCTTAACAATTGAAGAGGAAAACAACTTATGGAACCAGAGGTTGGGTCTCATTAATAAAAAGATCATGGAAATATTATCCAAGATAAAGGATGATATAGAGATTCCCAACCCAAATCATGATCGAGAAAATATTTGCAATGCTTTAATATGGGGAAATATGGTTCATAATTCTTATTGGTTAAGGAAAAAAAGGGCATCAAGTCTTCTTAAATCTTGTCCACACAAATGTGTGTGGTCCAATTATTATGTCTGGCACATATTCAGAGAGGCGATTCACTCTTTTTTATTGATAATTATAGTATAATGGCATGTATGATGTTTATGCAGCATAAATGAGAAGTGATTGGATGTGTGAAGAGATATCTATGAAGAGTTGACAATTAATTTGGCTACACAATCAAGATATTATGATCTAAAAATGGAATATAATACACATCCATTGAATTTGAAAATTTCCTTAAAAAATTTTGATCAAGCATGAGGTTTCTTCAGTGAGAAAACCTCAACAAAATGGGGTTGTTGAAAATTTAAATTGATAGGTGAATAATATGGAAAAAACCATATTTATTGAGAGTTTTGTTTCTTTTTATTATTGGAAAGAGGCTATTCAAGTTGCGATATACACTCAAAATCGAATTGGGATGAGTCTAGGAGAGGACATGAAAAAATATGAGATATGGAATGGAAGTTAACCTTCACTAAATTATTTTCATGTTTTTGGAAGTAAAATTTTCATCTGAAAAAAAGACAATAATCAAGGAAAGTATGGTGATGTTGTAGATGAATAAATATTCCTTGGATACTCGATGAAGAGTAAAGCCTATAAATTCTACAATAATCATAATAGAAATATTGTGGAGATAAATGATGTAAATATCATTGAGGATAAAATCACTAATAACCTAAGGAGCTCATATTTTGATATAATTAAATATGAAGAAGAAAGTGTAAAAGGTATAAATTCAAATAAAAAAAATTGTGGAAGGATTTCCTAATATTTAGGGTTCTCTAAATAGTGATGATTCATAAGTAGAATAAAAAGAGGAAACCATTGCTGAAGAAAATCTATCGAGACCTCACAAAATAATTAGAATAGAATAAGTTAATCAATCCAACATCATTGAGGATTGGACCACACTTACATAGATAAGGAGAATGAAAAATAAATCAAATTCTTCACTCCTATCAATTGTGGAATAAACCTCGTTTGAAGAAGTGATGAATGACAAATCATGGTTTAATTTCATGAATGGAGAACTATATCAGATTGAAAAAAAAACTAAACTTGGGATCATGTCGAGAGGCAATATAATAACAATGTGATTGGAATAAAGTGTATCTTAAAAAAATAGATTTTCTAGGAAATGTGATCAGAAACAAGGAATTCTTGGTGTGAAAAGGCTATGCAAAGATTGAAGGAAATGATATTGAAGAAACATTTTCTATAGTAGCTCGATTACATTCCTTTAGGATCTTCCTAACCATGATTATTCAAAGAGGGTACAAAGTTTATCAGATGGATTTAAAAATGATATTCTTAAATGGTGTTATTGAATAAGAAGTCTACATTGAATAAATTGTGATATTTATGATTAGAAATTATAAAACAAAGGTTTATAGATTAAATAAGAAACTTTATGGTTTAAAATAGACACCATGAGACTGGTATTCTTGACTGTATTCTTATCTAAAGAAGCTATAATTTAAAATATGAGGTTTCAACCATAATATCCATGTGAATAATTCTTAGGGATATCAATTTATGGTTCTTGTGTATGTGGATGATACTATATTTGGTGGAAGCATACATAGATTAGTGGAATAATTTGATAATAACATGAAATCAAAATTTGAAATGTCCATGATTGGTGAAATCACATACTTTTTGGTTCTATAGGTGATTCAAAATAAGTAATACACCATTATTTCTTAGGGAAGTATGCAAGAGAGATTCTAAATAAATTCAACATACATGACTCCAAACCAATGTCAAATCTGATTGCGGTCAGGAAAAAACTTGGAAAGCATGAGGATGAGAAATCTATGGATCCAACCTTGCATAGGAGGAACATTAGAAGCCTATTGTATTTGACAAAAACATGGTCAGATATTATCTTTGTAACATGTTTAGAATCTCACTTCCAAAGTAATATGAAGGAATATCATTTTACAACATTTAAAAGAATACTAAGGTATATTCAAGGTACTCTCAACTTTGGATTATAATTTTCATTGTAAAGGGAAAATAAGTTGTTTATATTTTATGATGATGAATAGGTTGATAATACGGTGGATCAAAATTCCAAAAGTGAGGGAGAATTCTTTATTAGCAACAAATATGTGGGCTGGTTGAGTAAGAAACAAGAAATCACTTCTCTTTGTATGGATAAAGTAAAGTATATCAATAAGACAAAGGCATACACTCAAATATTGTGGATGAATCAATAAATTATTGATTTTGGTGATGAGGTGAAACAACCGATGGTGACACTTTGTGACAAAAAGAGTAGGATAGTGATCATGAAAAATCTATTTCAACATTATTGTACCAAACATGTTGAGATCAGATATCACTTCATCAAATAAAAATTTGAACAAGGTGTGATTAAAATGGATCATGTTGAGACTAATGATCAATTGTACAACATCCTGACTAATCCTTTGGTAGCAATAATATTTGAGAAACATCAGTTGAACCTCGGTGTTCAGCCACCTCCCCTTACATGAGGAGATTATGGTTTAACCCTTCTACCTATTTTAGTTATCTGTTTCAATTTTTTTAGGGATGTGATGTAGTTATCATGGGGATATATGATCCAAGGGTTTTTTATTTTGAGAACTAGAGGACTAATATAGTTACTTTGGGTTTATTTACAAAGGGTGAGAATAGTGAAATTTATTGGAATATAGGTTTGTAGGATAGGTTTATAGGATAGGTCGATGGTCTATCGAGGGATGAAATTATCTCTCTATACACTTATTTTATACACCAATATTTTCTCATGTAGACTTAGAGTGATGGATGAGTTATTTCACTACTATCAGGTTTTTTTTGTTTGACGTTGGTGCTTTATTGAATTTATCTAAAGATTTCCAACAAACCCAAAGGGGATATTGTTGGAACCAAGTGTATTCATAGCTAGAAATGGTTTGTATTTTGTGTTTATTTTCAATACACACTGGTTTGATCAATGATTTTTCAAGAAAAGAGATCATATAGTATAGGTGAATTTAGTGTTGAAGGTGGAGTCGTTTCCAAGTGTTTTCCAAAATTTTGGGGTCCAAAATCTGGAGGAAGGGACAAGTTTCAAAAAAGATGTATTTTCAGTATTGCATCACGAAAATATGGAAAAGGAATGGAATTCTTGAAATTTTTGTGTCATGTAGGTTTGGAGTTTGAAAAAATAATGTTTTGTGAAAGACTGATAATCCATGAAAGAAAAAGGTTATAATTTATGTGATTATGAGATGTTTAATGAATGGAAAAAAGGTGATAAGTTACATGATTACAAGAAGTATCATGAATGGAAAATTTCTTTGAATTTTCATGAAGATAGGGAGTTTTAAAAATTATAGGTTGATGTTGGTGTATTGAGGTGAAATTTTTTCTGGATATGATAGAGTTTTTCAAAATCCACTGAGTTTTGTAAAAGGGTATCCCTTGTTTCTAAATAGGTTGCTTCTCATCATACAATCATCAGAAATGTTTTTGGAGGAGGGATGGTTTATCTAATTTCATGAATGTTTTACAAGAATGTAATTATTATGTGAGTTAGGTACTTTATGAGAAATTTTTTTTCATGAAAATAATGGTTGGAAACTAATTGATGCTAAGTCATTTTAGTGAAGGAGTTCGACAAAAGTTAGGTTTTTTTCAAAAGTTAAGAGTTCCATGAAAGTTGGGAGTGTTTTGAAAGTGGATAGTTTCATGAAAGCTGAAAGTGCTTTGAAACAAAAGGGGGATTAATAAAAAAGTGTGTTTTATGAAATATAGATACATGAACATACTTGAAATTGGGATTTTTTTTGAAATGTATTGAAGCATCATAAGTATACCTACATGATTAAAAACATCATCTTCATGTGCTCTAATATAGAAGCGACCTTTAATCCTATAAATTGAGAAAGAATTCACCCAAAGTAGAAAGCAAGGGGGATTCAATGGAAGTGATCTGAGGGAGGCAGTGTGCCATCCCTAAAATTTTTATAAAGGAATTATGCCTAGCATAGAGTGACCATGTCTAATTAATTTTAATCCAAAATATCTAGTTAAGTTTAGTGGATTCAGGTATGACCAAAATACTATCGGTGTATGATCCTTGGACTATCCCTCAAGGATTAACCAACTAAAACTACTGTATTGTGTTTATATTTATATATATGGGTGTTTGGTAATTTTAAGATTCTATATGATAGTTTTAACAAGTTCCTACCAATGTGGGTAAAATATCTATCTTATTCAAAGAAAAATTTTACACCTTGGTCCACCCCTCCCCTCTTAGGGTGTTCTAAGGTATAACTAAATATAACCTCCTTGAGTGTACATATCCAATAAATTCCCAAAGTATGGTCTAAAGCACTATTTTCTAAGTCATTATCACCATTCAAACATGTATAATCTCCCATGGATAACTTCAATATTTTAAATACCTCTTATGAACATATCTTATTACAATCACCCAACTTTATACTCACCCTATTAAAATATTCAACTACTAAAACAAGTACATTGATCGAAGTGGGAGATATAAATTTGCATGTATCCCCACTATCAAATGAGATTATAATAGGAATTATACACACATGGACCTCTATATTCAAGGGGGTCATTTCTACAACCTTATGTACTTGAGTTTAAAAAACATGATCATTCCATGACAATTTAGTACCTTTCATTTAACTTTATGTATTTCCATCACCTTCTTCTCAGATTCATACACCCCCTATTCTTCTCTTCCATCATCAATAATACCATAATTACCTAGAAACAAAATCCTCACCTTTGGGTTATCACATTTATGTATGGGACTATAAGGATCTTTATACTTGAAATATAAACTCATTTTCTCCTTTATCCCACTCCTAAGTTGTTTGACGTCTTACTCCACTACCTCTTTATGTATTTTATTTTGATGTCTCTTAACTGACCCCTTCCATAACACCCCCATTTGATTAAATAGATGATAATAAATCCAATTCTACTATCTTAGACCCTTTTATAGAGTTTTTTTTACACACATCTTCTACATACCCACCATATATTCATGGTCCTCTCCCACAAAACCAAGGTACATCACCTTTCATTTTTTCCAACTCAACATACCGGGATAGATGTATCACCTATAACCAAGTATAAATATTTTATATTCAAATAAAATTATGAATTTATTCTCAGAAACCATAAATAAAAAATTCTATATAATACTATTTTGATTGGAAAGATAATAATGAAATATATTCAAACTATTCTTTGTACTCTTGGAAGGTCACTTTTTTCTAAATAGATTCTATCTCCTCATAAATATTTTTAATTTAAAAACCATAGAATTCCACCATTAATTTATGTTTAAAAACCCACTAGGTAAAATTAGGATATACTTTTATTAAAATAGAATACCAATGAATCACTACACCATCCATGCTCACATGAGAAAGTAATACCTATAGTTCCTCTAATAGATAATTGATTTTGAAATACAATTTTTCTCATGAAATCCATCCCCTTAGACCCCTTCCATCAAGAATAGGTAATTGCATCCATATCACAACTGATATATATTCATGCCTATTTACAACCACATTTTCTATCATGAGAACATTCCAATACCACTTCCCCTTATCATCAATCCCCTCCAAATTCACACCAGACCTTTTTTACCAATGAACATGATATATTTTCTAATAAGTGCACCAAGATTGAAATGTATATGTATAATTATAATTTATCTTTAAATTCTTGATCCAACATTTTTTGGACCCAAGTTACTTCTCCCACTATTTATTCTAGTTCATAAATCAATTATTCAACCCTCCCCATTCATTATCCCACTCATTCCAAATGCAATTGATTCCACATCTCCATTGCTTCTTATTTTCTCATTTAGAATTTGGTAGGTCAGACCAAATTATGAACACTGAGTAATATTAATATTCCTTAATGGAATACTCCATGAATAATAAGCTATACAGATTATAGAATTTATAGTATGGGAAGAAGATAAGAAGAACTAGAAAATGAAGAATATGACAGAGGCTTCCTACTCTCCTGCCCAAGACAACTCAGTAAAATTTTTAATAAAATATCTATCATATTCTCTCCTTAGACTTATAATATTCTCTCCCCCATTATGCGGGGAGAATTTTTTAGACCAATTATCCCTTATATATCCATTCTTTGACTTTTTTCCCCTCATAGAATATACCTTCTAGGTACTTAGAATGTCATGTGATCTATTAGAATATGAGAAGTTTCTATTTTAAATATCATATCTTTATTAGATATGTTTGTAATGTTATGTTATACATATTATTTTTGTCCTATATATGTATTTGATAGTATATATTTAGGATCAATGGATTATGAAAAATCTAGGTTTGATTCCATGCATGACTACTCACTCATGCAAAAATAAACCATCTTACAAATGAGTAGGGTAGATGACACATTTTTAGGATCACAATTCATTATTTCAACTTAACTTAATGGTAATTGTTATTGTAAAAGATATACAACCGGAAATTGTTTTTCTCATGTGATTTAGAGTATCTATATTTATAAACAACCATCAAAATTTTCCTAACCACTGATTATTGATAAAATAATGATGAAGCATTCAAATCCCTAGAGGTTAGAATATTTCACACTGATATAAAAGTTACTAAACCAGACCCTCAGTGATTGTTAAGGGACTTATAAATATTATTGAAGGTGAAAAATATTTGACTGCACCCACTGAGTAATGAACCCAAGGTACTCTATCACTAACTTATGGAATAGAGAGTAAAAAAAATCCACTATGGGATTCTGTTCACTATGTGATGATGATATTAGTGATGAGCCTCAAAATAAGAAATGATTTTCTATTCTTATATATGTGAAACATTATTATTCCACATTTTTATGTTATTCCATATTTTTATGTTATGTTTCCATGGTTATGATAATTATCTCATGATTCCACATTCCCATGCCTCATTTCACATGTTAGGTTGAAATAATTATTTCATGATTCATGATTTATGTTTTATTAGGTATGATTTTATTATGTTATTTTCATGAACATTGATTTTATTCTCATAACCACATGTGAATCTTATGATCACTTATGATCTTCAATTAATATCTCTTATTTTAACTCCTTACTGATCATTTGATTTGACTCCCTTATTGTGTTTTCATTTCACTAGTAATTTAAGAAGAGTATTATATATGATGTGTCTAGAAGGGTGTTGTGTGAGAAGATTATTTTTGGGTTCAATATATTATGATATGAAATTAATATTCTTGTAAAATGAATCAATATGTTTATATGTTATAGTTGGGTCATCTCATACCATGGACATGGATTTGATATGAAGATTTCATTTTAATAAAAGTGATGTCTATATATTCATACATTAATATATAAGGGAAAAATCATTTTTTGAATTATTTAATTAATTTCATATCTCTTATGATACACCCAATGTATGATGCCACACCACAAGTATATGTCATCATGATTTTCATCCATACATTAAAGTATATGATTCACGATACAAATTAAAAATAATCATAAGTCTATGGACCAATAAAGACATTCATATATAGGAATATACAATAACAAATAAAAATGTGGAATTCATATTGCTAGGTCTATCCTCATGGCCTCTTTACTTAAAGATCACTAAGTGAGAAGTTCACAAGTATAAGTCTCAATGTATTATGATCCTAAAACACCTCATAGTAAAACATCATTTGGGTATCTTCAGATAGATTTTATCTAGACCATAGGATATATATTTAATAATATGGTCATAGCATCTCTAGATTCTCATTATAGTAGGAAAATACTATAACCTTATGGTGTGACAAATAATCTAAAGACATTATCACATTAATGTTGTGTAGAGAAAAAATCATTATATGATAAGATATTTATTAATATTATAGAAATTGAAAGTATGAAATTAGTTGATTTTGGGGCACTAACTTCAATTGAAACCCTATTAAACTAGATCAAAATGTTAACCAATAATTTTTTTTCTCTTACATGAAAGACATGCTTCTTCTAAGGTGTGGCTACAATCGCTGGGCCTACTATATTCTTCTATGGCTACTCTATTGATCACAACTTCACTTCCCTGAAAAAAATCACATGAGGTGATATCCCTAAGTATTTACCTTTTTACCTCTATCTTTTAACATGAATTATTGGTCAGTATCTATGCTACAATATTATTATAATTTATTGTGATTGTATTTTTATTTCTTGATAAAATTCCAAGAACTATAAGGAATCATTGCATAAACTACTGCTTAAGTTGCATGAGAAGATGAAACATACTCAATCTATGTAGATATGGATACCAATGGCTTTAATAAACTTCTCTTGCTCATTTTATTAGACTATTTATGTTACTAGATCAAATTGATCAATAGAATAAAACTAGTTCTTGTTATCTAATTTGGATCTATTTCATTACATGTTTCCACATCCATTTTGACGATTTAATTGAATTTATATAGATAAAATGTGATTATAATGGATAAATATTCAATTTTATTTTATTTACAGATGAAAATGAAATTCATTTAGTATTATTTTAAAAATAATGATTTTGTGTGCTTAAATATTTAAGTGTTAGTGGTTTTAAATTTATTATATTTTTAGGACCAATATTTGGATGGTTGAGTGGAAAATTTTATTGAAATTTCATTATTGAAGTGATTTTTGAAAAATGGGTTTGTTTTGAAATCAATTTTTATTTATAATTTTTGAAACATATTTTTATTCCTATTTTGGTAACCTATACTTCATTGATTTATTTTTAATTTTATTTTGAATATAGAATTAATGAATAATTTTCTATTTTGAATATTTATTTTGGGTACTTTAATGTCTATGTAGCCAAATTCCCAACAGAACCACACAATATAATCCCATGCTACTCAGATCCTCATAAAATAATTTTGAAGAAATCACATAGATAGAATTATACATAGCCAAATTATATATATAAGATATTTACCTTGAATATCCAAATTGTATCCTATGTAACCATTTTTCTAGTAGACATCACTGTATAGAAATTGGATTATGTGTGGGAATTTCTATGTAAGAAAATTTTAACATGGATATATAACCAAAACTGTACCCATGTATAGGAATTACTTACTATAACACCTACATAATTAATCTTGTAGAAACTCCACATAGCCAATTTTCTACCTAGATACATAAGAGGTCTTATAGGCACAATAGATTCAAGTAAAAAAATTCTACCCAAACCAGTCAATGTACCCAATTATTAGAGGAAGGATGACCGAGCTTGGGTGAATAAAAAGGGAGGTTGGGGGCTAATAAAACTGAGATGAAATCCTAGGAACTGTTTTAAACAAGATCAACTAATCCTTGAAGATCTGATGATGAACTTTATTGAAGTTAGAATACTACATACACAAATCTATATAGAATTGGACATATAGGAATAAAATGGTACATTGATAGGTGGATAACCTACACATGATGTTTTGAGTTTTTATATGGAATAGAGGATTTTGGGTGTTCTTCACTCTAATTTTGGAGGTTGGGGATTCGAAGTTGTGCTACCAGCCAGAGAATTTGAAGATAATAGCCAATCACATCTAGAGGAGAACATACTTGGAGTTTAGAAGGAAGTTTTCATCTATAAAATTGACCATTTTTTTAATTTAATAAGTGGAAATATAATTATAGGAATCTATGTGAATCTTTTGACATGTGTTCTCAAAGTTTTGTTTTGTTTTCAGGTTCATGTTGATGAAAATGGAGGGGAATTTGTACTCTATATCAGACCAGTTGTGAGAATGAAAGGTTATTCACCTTCTTAATATTTTTAATCTATGAAGTTCTAAATTTGATGGTATATTTTTACCATGCATGATGAAGGGAGGTTTTTGAAACCATTAGTTTTTGTGAGGTGACTTCAAATAAAATATGGGTGAGTCAAAGAAGTAACTCCATGTCCTCTAAGAAATCTTGAGTTGAAACATTACTATGTTTCAAGAGTCATTTGAGAAATTTGTGAAGGAGGAGGTGATGAAAGAGTTTATTAACTAGGAAATGTAGAGTTTATGATGTCATGATAATTCAAATAAGGACCAGTTTGAGTTGGAAGTTTCTAGCTGGAGGAATTTTTGTGGGTTGTTAAAAAATTAAGTGATGAAATCTGTAGAAATTTAACGAGCATAGAAAGTTGTTGTATTTTTTGGAGTTTTACTAAAATCACAGTGTAATGAAATAAGGTTAAATGTGTATAGGAACTTAAAACTGATTTGTGATATTTTTTATGTGATGAATTAGATTGTATATTTGTGGATTAATCATAGAAATAAAGGTATATTTTCTATTCAAATGAAGTGGATATCAATTCTATGGTGGAGGAGAGAAGGAACCAGAATAGAGATAGACACATAGGGAGAAAGAACACTATTGTATTAGGAGTATAAGAAGTTAGATCTAGGGGAATAAGGTGACTTTGATAGATAATATTCCTTACTCTCTCTCCTCTTATGTACTCCTATTTGAGAATATTTTTCTTGAATATATTTTTATTTTCATCATTCTGAACATGTGTACTTAATTGTCTTTAGGGGAATCAGATTGAAATTAGTTTATATTTTTAATATGTTCTGATCTCATTCACATAACAATGTCAATGATATTTTATGTTTAGTGTTCTTAATTTCATTATTAATGATTATATTTTTTTAATATTCCCTAAAGTACCAAAAATTTGGAAAAGGATGATGATTCGATTCTCCATTTTTAAACTAATAATTTTTTGAATTTTGACTGACATATAATTCTATTAGAAGATTTCACTATATTTTAGAGATTATTTAATGATAGTTAGGTACTTCGATTCATTTTATCACAGTAATGGACACAGTTGTGTTAACTTAAATCTTAAATAGAAAATTTTAAATCAATTCCAAATAGTTTTATCTCCCTAACTTCATATTCAGTTATTCTTCCTCACATCTATTACCATTTATTTACTTAAACACCATTTACACTATTTCCATCACTAGTTTCCATTCCATTTTACATAATCACCATTGCCACTTCTCTTTCAATGATTTATTTTTGTTTTTGTTTTTTATAAGCTTTGTTCACACACTTCCATTTATCCTTCCCTATGGATATGATACCCTACTTATCAACTATAACAGTAGTAAGTAGGCTTTATAAATATTAATTTTGGGAGTGTGTCAATGATTGCATTTATCAAATTTTTGACACCATTTCTGGGGATGAAACATGTGACTAATTAAAAAAATTTAATATTAAAAAAATAAAAAACATTTATAAAAAAATTGTTCAAAAAAATAAAATAAAAATAAAACTGAAAACTACTTGTTTCACTTCACTGTGTGTGTAGATTATTTCACTGTACTCATTTTATGTTGTATACACACTTGAAATTCTAAGATAGATCTTGAATCTATTATTATAGAAATAAAAAAATATTATTCTGTTATTTTAAAACAAAATAAAATCTAAATGGAAAATGTGGAAGTTTTAGAAGCCAGAAATTTTAACCAAAACATGATTTTACCACAACCCAGAAATTAGGTCCCTAAGAGGCCTAGAATTAGTGAATTTCAGTTACCTTATGTTTATTGAAATCCATCATGTATATGGATTACCTCTAGGTAAAGGAATTATAAAATAAAGAAATCACACATCTTTATGATTTTATCTTTCAATGGCCTACTCTTAGAGGAATCCTTAGATTTTATTAGAGAATTTTATAGATATGTTCAACAACTTCCTTTATGAGGGTTGAGTGAGGAGGATTTTTGGTTGAGGTTGTTTTATTTTTACCTTAAGGGTATGTGTCAACCAGAATATGGATCCCCATCTACTTATAGCTAATTTTTACGATATTCTTACACCATAAAACCAAAATCTAATGGATCAATCTTATGCTGGTGATTTTTATGACTTGATTATTGATGGGATTAACAATTCATTGATAAACTATCTTAGAAGTATCAATAAAAGTGAAATAGGAAGAGAGTGATACATAGGTCAAAAAATAATCCTCAAGATATTTTAGTTTTTGATAACATAATTAGAGATAAATGCCTATATTGTGGGATGTATGATCACACTAAAAAATGATTTCCAAATTTTTATCTACCCATTAAATGTGAATAGAGTTCTTAATTTTTGGATTACAGGTCTAGAAAGAAAGAAAATAATTATAAATTTTCAAAATAATATAATGCTAGATATAAAAGTAACTCAAACATGTCATGGAGAGATCAAAGAGTGATTAAAAATATTGCTACCCTTACTTTTCTATAGAATCCAAAACAAGATTTTGAAAATCAATATAGAGATGAGTCTTCAATTTCTCAATGGGAGTTAAAGGAGTTTTTTCAATAGTTTTTGGGTGACAATGGTTCATTGAAGAAATATCTAGATTCAAGGATCCATATTTTGTAACTATAAATGGGTTAATTAACTAGTTATCTCAGTGGGTGAGATAATGGAAAGATTCCCAACACAACAGATCATAATATAAGAGATAATTTCAAGGATATAACAACTAGTTCATGACTTAAAAATCAATAAAAAATTAAAGAACAACCAAGGGAAGTTAAAATTGATGAAAAAGATAAATCTAAAAATGAAAAAATTAAAAATAAAAAAACAATAAATTTGAAAAATAATTTCCATAATGAATAAATTGGAAAATAATTACTAAAAAATAAAAAGAATAAAATAAAATAAAGTGGGAACTAATACCATAGGGGGAGAAGAAGTTGAGGTTTGAGGATGAAGAGAATAATCAAATATTTTTGAAAAATTATACCCCTATCATCCCTTTTAACCAAAGATTTAAAATGTGTGATGAACTTGACTATTTGAAATTCATTCAAATGTTTAGAATATTTAGAAATGACATGCCTTTTGTGGAAGCACTAAATAAAATTTCATTATATGTTAAATTTATTAAAAGGTTTTTATCTAACAGAAGGGATAATGGGAGAGTATAAAACTATCAATCTACCTGAGGATTATATTGAAATTGTTCCAAATTAGTTACCTAAAAAATTTAAATACTTTGGAATATTTGTTATTTATTATAGAATATTAAAAATTGAGGGAATAAACCTTAATTTTTACTCAGTAGCTAGTATGAATTTTATTCCTTACTCCTTATTTCTAAAGCTAGGTCTCATGGAATTGAAACCAACTTCAGTTTCTCTATAATTAGATGATAGGTCACTCTATTATCCTTCAGTTTCTCATGATCTATTTGTTAATGTAATAAAATCATACTACCCACTAATTTTATTATAATAGTGATAGAGTGTGACAAACAAGTTCAAATTATTCTAGGGAAACCTTTCTTAGCCATTTTTGGGGATATCATAGATTTTCAAAAGGTAAAATAACTTTGTAATCTACTGAGGATCAATAATAGTTTCATGTTTTTAAATAGTCACCCCTTTTTGTGAGTTTAAAATTGAAATATGTTTCTTAATAAGTCATTAGAGTTAAGGATAAGAAGGAAAATCATCACCCTTATGATGACATAATCAAAGAATCGATTAATGAGAACTATTAAGTGATTTTTTTAATTTGAATCCACTCAAGATATGGAAATATTTGGGAGGATTGAGATTAATCTTAGGAAGAAACATCTCTAAGAGTTATTAAATAATCAAACTTGAAATTTTTTTACCTTTAGAGCATCACTCAAGTTGTTAAATAGCAGTCACAACTATCTATTTAAGTAGAAACCACTTCCCATGAACCAAATAAGTATTCAGAACTGAGAATAATTTATCTTTGTCATGAACCAGCCCGGGTCGACCCTGAACCGGTCACTCGAGTCGGCTTGCGGCATGTCCCGAGGGGCGCTCCCGATCCCCCCGGTATGGAAACCAGTGCCGGACATCAAAGTTAAAACGTTGGGAACGATTTGGCCCATAAAAGATAAATAAGTAAATAAGAATAAAAACAACAAAATCACTAAACTCTAGCAGCAGAAAGAAATAAAACCAAACAACAGACGTACCTCCATGTGACCATTCAGTCACCTCCCAACCAAGGCCAACATTGCTCCCAAAATGAGCAACTTAGCCAAGAAAACCTGAACAAGGTAAACCTGCGACTGAAAAGATAAAATAGGCGTGAGCATTAAAAATGGTCAGTAGGGATGACAAAGTAAACCACAAAATCCAACCAAGACCACTTTCTAGAAACAATCCCAAAAACACTAGTTTTCACATACAAAGATAGAAAATAGGGTTTTTGTATCTTAAAGGAAAGAAGGAACCTGATCTACCATTTCAAAACCAACACACGCCACAACCCGTTTTCCCCAAAACAATGCATTTCTTGAAAAATAAATTTCAAATACATGTTTATCACATTTGTGCAAAAGAAGAACAGGTGATAAGTAAATGATGGAAACCAAGTGAAAGTAAAAGTAAACAAGCAGATATAAGCAATAACCATGGGTGATCCTAAACATCCCTAGAAAAACCTTGGATGTACTCAGGTTCAGACTACCTGCCGGCATGGTACTCCACAGTCAATAACCAACTGGCCGCCCTAACAGCCAACCAGTGGCACGCCCCACAAGGCCTACCTACCAAGGGGGGACTAACCAGTCTAATCGGGGTTAGCCAGCAACCGTCACTTGATTCTATAAAAGATGCCCAGGAACCCACGGTGGTTTTAATAATACTGTGTAAGTAGGAGGCCCTCGCATGCGTGACTCATCTCACCGCACTTTCCAACCCCTTTACACAGACACCAGTACACAACAATCCTCGAAGGGAAGTCCCCATGTAGAGATTCCCCACAAATATGCATATATGAAATTCTTTCACGTTCAACAAGTTGTAACCGGGCCTTCACAGCATGCGCAGTTTCAAAATGTTTCGTAAACTAGTTAAGTTACCAATCGGGCACCCACATTTTCCCCAAAAGTCAGGGCAAATGCATTATTTTCAAAGAGTCAACACAAATATTACAATTGAGTTGGAAGAGCCAAATGATCCTTTAAGAAAAAAAAACCATCTAACTCACACCAAAAACCAACCGGGCCAGCTTCTTTCAATTCCCTTTGAAACAACACATTATTTTCTCTGAAACCTAGTTTTAAGAAAACATAGCTTTAATGTGTCATTTTCATTTGGAGGCACATCCATGTGAGCACCTAGTGCTCCCATGGATGTGCCAACATCCAATGAAACCTTTAGTTTTTAGAAGAATAACCTTAAAAACCACCTTTCATAAAACACTTTAGTATTGAAACCAAACTCAATTATTTCACAACACTTTAGAAAAGTAAAATGCATATTTCAAACCAACCACCATTTCCAAATCTTTTCTAAAACAACTTACTCGTTCGTCTTTTTGTTAAACAAACACACCAAAGCAATTTTTACATTTCCAAAACACAATCACTATCAATTTCAACCAAAAACATCACAAAGCAATTGATTTAACTTTACCAATAACCTATGCATTTCATATAAACCAACATCAAAATCCACTTTCAGAAATTTAAAACAACAATATTACTAAGCCAAATGCTTTTCATAAATACGATAGAGATGCAATTGAAAACATTCAAGTGCTCAAGGTTTGAATCTAAAAGGGAAATGGTTGGAAACACCTACCTCGAACAAAGGTCACGTCAAGCTTTCTAACTCAAGCAGAAACTCGCTCGCACGCACACACTTCCACACAAATATATATATATATATATATATCCTTAAACTGATGCACGTGTTCCCCACGCCATGAGGGAACACGCACATAGAAGATATATATATCTATACATATTCATACCTAGGAATATGCGTGTGCACCTTCGAAACCAACAGAAACTCCCTACGATAGATCCCTGAGACTCAAAACACCACAAATCCTTAAAATAAAATTAATCCAAATAAAGGAATCAAGATACGATTCAAAGACCAACTCTATAGAAATCACCAAGTTCACAAGTAACACTCAAATCACATCTGCACCGTTTTTATAAAACAACACTAAGGAAAACGCCCTCAAAATCACATCAATTTTCGTTAACATAAACAAAATTAAACAATCACACCAAAGAATAATTTTAACCAATTACACCAATGCCAAAATATCACAAAAAAAAACAATACAAGGATACCATACAGACTGGAATTATATTTTAAAAATTAACAAAGAAAGATTTTGAACTTAAACAATCATAACACCATAGATGCATGCTGACATAAACTAGGAACCGAATCTGGACCAGATAAAGACCTCAAGGGTCCGCAACTCAATTCACATTTAAATTAGCGTAAGAATATATAAAAAAGTATAAATATATATTCTTACCCAAAAAAACGGCGAGCAGTCCGAAAAGATCCGAAACGCTTCGCCTTCGGTGGCGGTGGACGGGACGCGGTCCGACATGACCTGGGAAACCCTTTGCAAACTTGACGAGGGGACTCTTGGCCACACCGGAGCAACGCAGAGGCCCTACGAAGTGCCGCATTCGCCAGAATCGTGCCGGAAAGGGGGCTAGGATCACCGGAATCGTGCCGGGAAGGGGGGTCGGGTTCAGACAGCGGGTACTAGGCGGGTGTAGGCCATCGGGGCGACACCAGAATAGGGCCGACGACGGTTTCCGGGCAATGGGATAGGGAGCCGGACGGGGGCGCTGGCGGAGGGGAGCGGCGGAGGCGCCAGCGGTTTCCGGGCAGTGGAGAAGGGGCTGGACGGGGAGCCGGAGCCGGGGAGGGGTGCGGAGGCGTGGCGGAGGGCCAGAACGCCGGGAGGGTGCCGCTGCGCGGTCAGCCGGCGAGAGCGGAGGGGAAGTCGGTGGGGACAACGCAGCAGGGGGGAGGAAAATCCGGCCGGGGGGGGGGGGGGTTTGTGTGGCAGATAGAAGGAAGGGGGGAGGGGGGCTCGCGCGGGGGGAAGAAAAGGGGGGGGGGGGTAGCTTAGGGTTTTTCCTTTTTTTTTTCATCTTAATAATAATAATAATAATAATAATAATGATAATAATAATAGTAATTTAACAAACTTTAAGAATAATAATAATTATACCCAAATAACAAACAATAATAATAATAATAATTCCAATCAAATAATAATAATAATAATAATAATAGTTATTATAAACATATATACATATATAAACATATATAACATATATAAACATGGATGTATATATACATATATATATATATATATAAACATATATATAACATATATAAACATATAAACATATATGAACATAGATATAAACATGTATACACATAAGAATATGACGTTAAAACATATTTATTTATAAACATATGTGTATATATATATACACCTATAAACATATATACACATACATGATATATATACACACACAACGTTAAAATATAAACATATACAAATGTAGATACGCATATATATACACATATATAAACGTACAAACATACATATATATATATCTACACATATAACGTTAAGACTGGATGACCGTGTGGCATTTGCACACCGCACGGTACCCAAGCAGACATCACGTCTTAAACTTATGGTGTTCGTGCACTATCCCAAACCATAAACTCAACCCAAAAATTAAAATTTTAAACCGGGACTCACCCGCACTTATGCAAGATCACCTGATGCCAAGAGAAATAAAATAAATAAAAGGACTAAAAAAATGGGTGTGACAATCCTCCCCACCACAAACACTTTCTGCCCCCAGAAAGTCACCAAGACAACAGTTAGCATAACTCGAGTCCGTGCCCCAGCAAAACCAGAAGAAACTGAAAGGCTCGGGGTGACCATTTCCAACACAAGTCACACCCGACCAACTCGAGTACCAACATTGTCCGAGGTTGAGGGGAGAGCACGGGAGGGTTCTCCCCACCACATAAATTTACCAACACGGAGACGTTGAAACTCGAACACACCACCCCTGAGGGGGAGGGGCAACACGGGAACTCCCAAACTGAACCCATTTAATTCCTCCACATAGACCAAACAACACTCGGAGACTTAAACAGGAAGCTTTCTACGAAACGACCCAACAACTCGAGGATAAGGAATTAACTCAACCCCTCCCACACCGACTGAACAAACTTCTCACCGCAATCAGAGACTAGGGAATTCCTAGCCCGAACTCAGAAAGGACCCCAAAACAACGCCCGTTATTTTCACGAAACCAAACATCCCCCTAACGAACACAATTGAGACCCAACTCAAAATTAGAATGACCCATTTATTCACGGGCCCAACACCCTTCAAGGAAATCCGAATGATTTGAGAACACACTGAGAACAGATAAGACTGCTTAGACTGTGGTAGAACAAGTTCATCAAATTACCACAACTATGATGAGCTTACAATGGTGATAAGAACAGAACAAGGAAACTTTGGGTATTTCCCTTTAGAAAGATGAAAACATAATCCGAAGCGAGGTTCTACACACCCTCGGAAACTCCTGACTGTGCGCGAGCTTCACCCCGAGACCTGTGGCTGGGGCTATGATGGATGAAGCATCCTCTGCCTCACAGTCAAGCATTTGCATCCTCTGGTCCCTAGATCCTTCCTCCCCAATGACACTTCTTCCAGAACTCTCACCGGTGGCCCGAACAGCCACACGGTAGCAAGACTTCGGAGGGATGCGGCAATGCGACTTAGAATTTCTGGACAGGCCATACTGGTGGCACACAAGAGAGCGGTCCGACAAACTATGAGCCGATACTGACGAGGATGGTTTCTTGGAGACAGGTTCCACCGGCCCGCACTCCTTGCCAGGTGGGGAACCTTCGCGGAAGTTGACCACCATTAATCACACCCAAAACTCCAACGATGATGAGACATCTCATCTTTACTAGTCTAAAATTGAACCCTCAAATAAACCCGAGACGGTACGCACCCTAACAACCCTGGGAGTTCCCAACAACCTAAAGACCCACTCCAATTTCACAACCACACAACTGCCTCTAACGTACTTTGATTACTTTGATCGGTAGGAAACATGCAAAAAGAACTGGAAACTGGGCATGACTCATTAGCAACCTTAACGACCTTTCTGGGTGGCATACTCATGACAACATGAGAAACATAATCGAAACCGGCATCAAGCCAAAAATCAATCAAGGAAACAACACAAGTCAATGTCAATAGGCCCATAAGCCAAACATATACAAACACAAGCATAAATCACTTTCCAAAACCATCATTTCTTTAAAATTTTAAAACCCTCCTATGGAACCTTATGAACCGTCACATGTGCGTTCATTAAATCTCGCTCACATCATCTACAAACAAGTGCCCCTACGTACTCTCCATACATACCCACGAACATGTGACCCTCTATAAAGAGTTCCAAGGTTCAAATACTTCTTTCCTTACCAAATCAAAACACATACCATATTGTTCCAAACCAATACACTTTCTCTTTAAAAACCCACTTTACTAATTTCAAAAACAATTTGGAAGAAACCTTTTTTTTTCATTTCAAAATCACTTTCATTTTCAACACACACACACACATAGACCGAGTTTAAAACGAAACACAACAAACTATAAACCATCAGAATGAGGGACTAGTGTCTGTAATTAACTCGGCGACATGGTGGTGAGCCATGCCCCAAGTAAGACATAACACTAAGAGGACCTTAAACCGGGCACTTGGACTCCACATGGGTCACCACCCCACGTGAGGCCGCAATGTGAACCGATTCTGTCCCATTTTCATCCCTCAATCCAAAATAACAAAAGACAAAAGACTCAAATCCTGGACTAACCCTGGTAACTCAGGTCTCGTCACGAGCGGTGGTGATCAGGCACCGACCTGTAACCTACTTCCTGAGCCCCGATAGTCCTAATCTCCTTCTACTAGACATTCCAAATATCAAGAACCTCCCTCTAATACCATTTTTTCATGAACCAGCCCAGGTCGACCCTGAACCGGTCACCCGAGCCGGCTCGCGGCATGTCCCGAGGGGTGCTCCCGATCCCCCCGGGATGGCAACCAGTGTCGGGCATCAAAGTTAAAATGTTGGGAACGATTTGGCCCATAAAAGATAAATAAGTAAATAAGAATAAATAGAACAAAATCACTAAACTCTAGCAGCGGAAGGAAATAAAACCAAACAACAGACGTACCTCCATGTGACCCTTCAGTCACCTCCTAACCAAGGCCAATATTGCTCCCAAAATGAGCAACTCAGTCAAGAAAACTTGAACAAGGGAAACCTGCGACTGAAAAGATAAAATAGGCGTGAGCATTAAAAATGCTCTGTAGGGATGACAAAGTAAACCACAGAATCCAACCAAGACCACTTTCCAGAAACAATCCCAAAAACAATAGTTTTCACATACAAAGATAGAAAATAGGGTTTTTGTATCTTAAAGGAAAGAAGGAACCTGATCTACCATTTCAAAACCAACACACGCCACAACCCGTTTTCCCCAAAACAATGCATTTCTTGAAAACTGAATTTCAAATCCATGTTTATCACATTTGTGAAAAAAAAGAACAGGTGATAAGTAAATGCTGGAAACCAAGTGCAAGTAAAAGTAAACAAGCAGATATAAGCAATGACCATCGGTGATCCTAAACATCCCTAGAAAACCCCTGGACGTACTCGGGTTCAGACTACCTGCCAGTATGGTACTCCACATTCAATAACCAACTGGCCGCCCTAACAGCCAACCAGTGGCACGCCCCACAAGGCCTACCTACCAAGGGGGGGAATAACCCGTCTAATCGGGGTTAGTCAGCAACCGTCACTCGATTCTCTAGAAGATGCCCAGGAACCCACGATGGTTTTAATAATATTGTGTAAGTAGGAGGCCCTCGCACGCGTGACTCATCTCACCACACTTTCCAACCCCTTACACGGACACCACTACACGAAAATCCTCAAAGGGAAGTCCCCCTGTAGAGATTCCACACAAATATGCATATATGAAATTCTTTCATGTTTAACAAGGTGCCAACCGAGACTTCATAGCATGCGCAGTTTCAAAACGTTTCGTAAACGAGTTAAGTTGCCAATCAGGCACCCACATTTTCCCCAAAAGTCAGGGCAAACACATTCTTTTCAAAGATTCAACACAAATATTACAATTGAGTTGGAAGATCCAAATGAGACTTTAAGCAAAATGACCATCTAACTCACACCAAAAACCAACCGGGCCAGCTTCTTTCAATTCCCTTTGAAACAACACATTATTTTCTCTGAAACCTAGTTTTAAGAAAATATAGCTTTAATGTGTCATTTTCATTTAGAGGCACATCCATGTGAGCAACTAGTGCTCCCATGGATGTGCCAACATCCAATGGCACCTTTAGTTTTTAGAAGAATCACCTTAAAAACCATCTTTTATAAAACACTTTAGCATTGAAACCAAACTCAATTCTTTCACAACACTTTATAAAAGCAAAATGCATCTTTCAAACCAACCACCATTTCCAAATCTTTTCTAAAAAAACTTAATGGTTCGTCTTTTTGTTAAACAAACACACCAAAGAAATTTTTACATTTCCAAAACACAATCACTATCAATTGAAACCAAACACATCACAAATCAATTGATTTAAATTTACCAAGAACCTATGCATTTCATATAAACCAACATCAAAAGCCACTTTCAGAAATTTAAAACAGCAATATAACTAAGCCAAATGATTTTCATAAATACGATAGAGATGAAAACGATATAAAAGGATTAATTGAAAACATTCAAGTGCTCAAGGTTTGAATCTAAAATGGAAATGGTTGCAAACACCTACCTCGAACAAAGGTCACGTCATGCTTTCTAACTCAACCAGAAACTCGCTCGCTCGCATGCACTTCCACACACACACACACACAGATATATATATATACATATATATATATATTTATATCCTTAAACTGATGCACGTGTTCCCCGTGCCATGAGGGAACATGTACACAGAAGATATATATATCTATACATATTCATACCTGGGAATATGCATGCGAACCTTCGAAACCAACCGCAACTCCCTACGATAGATCCTTAAGACTCAAAACACCACAAATCCCTAAAATAAAATTAATCCAAATAAAGGAATCAAGATACGATTCAAAAACCAACTCTATAGAAATCACCAAGTTCATAAGTAACACTCAAATCACA
Source organism: Viscum album (assembly GCA_963277665.1). Classification (NCBI taxonomy): domain Eukaryota; kingdom Viridiplantae; phylum Streptophyta; class Magnoliopsida; order Santalales; family Viscaceae; genus Viscum; species Viscum album. The sequence continues at coordinate 1,494,864,231 of OY728155.1, read as the reverse complement.
TCTGCACCATTTTTATAAAACAACACTAAGGAAAACGCCCTCAAAATCACATCAATTTTCGTTAACATAAACATAATTAAAAAATCACACCAAAGACTAATTTTAACCAATTACACCAATGCCAAAACATCACAAAAAAAAACAATACAAGGATACCATACGAACTTGAATTACATTTTAAAAATTAACAAAGAAAGATTTTGCACTTAAACAATCATAACACCGTAGATGCATGATGACATAAACCAAGAACCGACTCTGGACCAGATAAAGACCTCAAGGGTCCGCAACTCAATTCACATTTAAATTAGCGTAAGAATATATAACAAAGTATAAATATATATTCTTACCCAAAAAAACGGCGAGTAGTTTGAAAAGATCTGAAACGCTTCACCTTCGGCGGCGCTGGACGGGACGCGGTCCGACATGACCTGGGAAACCCTTCGCAAACCTGACGAGGGGACTCTTGGCCACACCGGAGCAACGCGGAGGCACTGCGAAATGCCGCGTTCGCCAGAATCGTGCCGGAAAGGGGGCTGGGCTCGCCGGAATCGCGTTGGGAAGGGGGGTCGGGTTCATACAGTGGGTGCTAGGCGGGTGTAGGGCAGCGGGGCGGCGCCGTAACAGGGCCAACGACGGTTTCCGGACAGCGGGATAGGGAGACAAATGGGGGTGTCGGTGGAGGGAAGCAGCGGAGGCGCCTGCAGTTTCCGGGCAGTGGAAAAGGGGCTGGACGGGGAGCCAGAGCCGGGGAGGGGTGCGGAGGCGCGGCGGAGGGCCGGAACGCCGGAAGGGTGCGGTTGCGCGGTCGGCCAACGAGAGTGGAGGGGAAGTCGGTGGGGACGGCGCGGTAGGGGGGGGGGGAAATCCAGCTGGGGGGGGGGGTTGTGTGGAGGACAGAAGGAAGGGGGGGAGGGGGGCTCGCGCGGCGGGAATAAAAGGGGGGGGGGGTGGCCGGATAGCTTAGGGTTTTTCCTTTTTTTTTCATCTTAATAATAATAATTATAATAATAGTAATTTAAAAAACTTTAAGAATAATAATAATTATACCCAAATAACAAACAATAATAATAATAATAATTCCAATAAAATAATAATAATAATAATAATAATAATAATAGTTATTATAAACATATATACATATATAAACATATATAAACATGGATGTATATATATATAAATATATATAAACACATATATAACATATATAAACATATAAACATATATGAACATAGATATAAACATGTATACACATAAGCATATAACGTTAAAACATATTTATTTATAAACATATGTGTATATATATATACACCTATAAACATATATACACATACATGATATATATACACACACAACGTTAAAACATAAACATATACAAATGTAGATACGCATATATATACACATATATAAACGCACAAATATACATATACATATATCTACACACATAACGTTAAGACTGGATGACCGTGTGGTATTTGCGCACCGCACGGTACCCAAGCGGAAAACACGTCTTAAACGTACGGTGTTCGCGCACTATCCCAAACCATAAACTCAACCCAAAAATTAAAATTTTAAACCAGGACTCACCCTCACTTATTCAAGATCACCCAACTCCAAGAGAAATAAAATAAATAAAAGGACTAAAAAAAACGGGTGTGAAAATCTTGAGTTTTATGATCCAATGTATGTGAGTTTCTCATCTAAATTTGATTGATTTAAGGTCTTTGAATTTGGAGAGAATTCTAGGCTAAGTCCTTTTAAATAACTGGATAATTTTTAGGTTGAACTGGTTCAATTTCTTGGAAGTTTCTTATCTACTGTAAGTGAACCTATGTATGATAATTTCCCACCTCATTTTGATAAATTCATTTAATTTAAGTATTTTGAAGACTCTAAAAAATTTAATTTTTAGTACATAATTCAAAACCTTTAGGTGGGATCCTTTTGATATGTAATTTTTAATTTTTTTTTCATAAACAGTTCCTAGTGATTGTGAGAATGTTTCAGAAAGTTTAACACCTGATTTTGAGTGTTTGGAAGCACTAAGTGTGGTGGTAAAACATTGAGAACATTTATATTAATCTTGATGTATTTATTATGTTATTGTATTTAATTTTTAGTCCTATTTTTGGAAATCTAAAAATAGGAATAACAGTGGATAACAACCTTAGTTCTTTGATTTTAATGGAGTTTACAAAATATTTTCTTAATTCCTATGTTCTTAAGGTGCTAAAAGAACATAATGAAGTCTTCTTGAAAAACAATTAAGTTTCATTTATCAATGAAAAATTTCCTCCAAATGATCATGATTAGTCATTTTAAGGAGGGAGTCTAACTAAAGAATTAAAATTTTGCACTGTATGATAGGAAACCCATGGTTTTTTAAAATTTCTATAGTTTTTCTTTTCTAAATAGATGCCTCTAACTTTGTTACATTCTAAATTTAGAGCTAACTTACCTCCACTTTAAGTAGACCATGATGAAATTTCCACAACCAGATTTATAAATGTTATTCACTATCATAAGAAGTTATTAATATTGAACAACCTATATCAATCTCCCATAAAATTTTTCACTAGTTATATACTTTATTGAACACAAATTCCTGTATTCTTATGTTTTTTATTTTTATCTTGTAGGTATTGAATTTTGGTGTCTATATGGATTATTCATAAAGAAAATAAGAGAGTATTTATGATAAACAATAATGAAAAAATATTATATATATCAGTATAGTAATTGTTTTAGTTTCTTTATTTTTAATGCTTCCTATTTTTTTAAATGTTACTATTGGTTTGTGTTGTTTATTTTATGAACATTAATTTACAGAGTTCTACACTATATTCTATAATTATAGTAAATTATGGTGGTCATACTATTATTAATTATTTATTGTGCTATAATAGTTCATGATAATTTTGTTTTTTTCACACCTTAAAAAATCATTGTTAAATTCAAAACATATAAGAATGCATCATTTCTAAATTTTATATTCTACACTGAACTATTTTACTATGGCCAGTAGAATTCTTATGCATGTTTAAACTGTTGATTTTGTGTGAAAAAATTTTTTTTAAAATTTCTTATGACCTTTTATACGAATCATTCACTACTAAATTGAAAATATATTTTAATTTAAAATTTCATTTATGTTTTCTTCCACCTTAAGATTCAACATTAGGGAAAATGTTGGGTTTTAAGTGTGGGGAAATGTTTTTTTTCTATGCTAGACTATTTTTCATGTTAACCCATATAAAAGTACCTTAATATTTTTAAAATTTTCCTATTTTCACCTTCAATTTTTTGTTTTTAGTGGTTCAATTTTTTTTCTTAAATTAGGCTATTTTTTCCACTCTAAAGAGATTTATCTTTATTACTACATGGTTTTTACTTGGTAAATACTTTTCTTTTTCTCCTTGAAAAATTTGTTTATGGTAAAATTTTGGGAGAATGTTATAATATATTCATTGAATCTGAAATTTTTAATTTAAATTAAACTCATAAGATATACATCCAAATAGATTATAGAATAAAAACCTTAATCTAGGTTGAACTCCTTATTCTTTTATTCTTTATCTTGTCTTCTTTCACTATTGGATGGATTATTTATGCTGTGAAAACTAATCATTAAATTATACTCATCCAATGGCATGTATATTTATTCTTAGTTCCTAAATTATGTCATTATTTTCTTTTTAAGGCAAAGAGAAGTTTATAATTTTAGTTGGATACAAATTTAAGCGTGTCAAATTCTATTTTTTTTTTCAAAGTCAGTCATTTTTGTAAAATAATACCAAATATTGCACTGAGAGAATTTATTTTAAGAGGTAAATGATTATTTTTATTCTAGATAGTCCATCAGGGAAAATAATTTTTATAATAAAATATTTGTGGAATATCAATTTTTCATTTTTTAGATTAATTTTTTTCCATTTATTTTGACTATTTGATTGATTAAGGAGAAGAAAAATGCTAAGTGTGGGGGAATTTGAAATGGCTCTATTTTATTACATGTTTCCACATCCATTTTGATAATTTAATTGTATTTATAATGATAAAATGTGCTTATAATAGAGAAATATTATATTTCTTGATTTGTAAATGATAATTCAATTCATTGAATATTATATTAAAAATTATGGTTTTATGTGCTTAAATGCTGAAGTGTTCATGGTTAAAAATTTATTATATATTTTTGGAGAAATATTTGGATTTTTTTGTGGAAAATTTTATTAAAATTCCATTCTCAAAGTGATTTTTAGAATTTAGATTTGTATTGAAATAAATTTTTAATTAGAATTATTAGAAAATATTTTTATTCCCATTTTGGAAACTTGGAATTCATGGATTTATTTTTAAGTTTATTTCTAATTTTTAATTGATAAATCATTTTCTATTTTAAATTTTCCTTTTCGACACTTGAATGGATACATATTCAAATTCCCAACAAAACCACGTAATCTAATCCTACACTTCTTAGAACCTCATAAAATAATTTCAAGAAATAACATAGTCAGATTTATACACATCCAAATTCTATGTATAAAATTTTATCCATGTAGCCAAATTATAGCCTGTATAACCATTTTTCTCATAGACATCAATGTATGGGAATTATCCTGTGTATGGTAATTTATACATAAGATAATTTGAATATGGACATATAACCCAAAATGTACCCATATAAGGGAATTACATACCTCAATAAATATGTAATTGAATTTCTAGTAGCTCCACATAGCTAATTTTTGGCCCAACCACATAAGGGATCTTATATGTCACACATGTTTTTTCAATTTTTTTTTATGTTCTGATTCGATGGAAATACCAGTATTTTCTCAGTTTTTAGGTGTGATAGGTATTGGGATTTGAAGTGATTTATTTTTTGAATCTTTCACTATTGTTTGTACCTTGGTTTGTATAGGTAGAATTTTCATGGGGGAGAGTTTGTGACACCAATGATGTCACTAGATTATGTTTAAATTATTCAAGGATCACTATGTGGGTTTCCCCTAGTGTTTTGGGTATCATTTGGGGGGGGGGGGGTTTGGACAATTTTTGGGTTCGCACGGTTTAAACATGGTTTTCCCAAACCATGCAACATTAAACCTTCAAGTTTCATAATTTTCTAGTAGCCCTTGCATGGTTTGTGCATGGTTTACAAAACCATGCAACAAAACTATGCATCCACTTATAGGCTTAATAAAATTTAACCTAAAAGTCCAATTAAGGTTATTCCACCTAAAAAATGGATCCATACCTATTGGATATAGACTAAAGACTCCTACCCCTTTGTTCTCCATTGTTTTTGGTCAGTTTTTGGGTGATTTTCTCACCAAAGGTTAGTGATTCTTCATCAGTTCCTTCACTTTCCTCTCCTCCTCTCTTCCCTATTCCTTCTTATTCCATTATTTCTTGGTTTTATCTTCCCCCTAGTCATTCTAGACCTAGGGTTCTGTTTTCCCATGATTTTTGATGGGGGTTTTGTTCTTTTAGGGCTGATATTCATAGATCTAGGGTTTTAGAACCCACGGTGGGTGATTCCAGGTGTGTGTTTAAATTCCGCCATGGATTTGAGGCATGTTTCCCATTGTTCTTGCCTTTATGATTTTATTTTCATCATTTTATTGATGTTATCACCTCATATATATGAACATTATTATAGTTCAACCATTGAATAATTTATTTGGTGTCCAAACTGGTAGTGTAATCCTTGTTTTGTGAAAAAATGGCATTTTTTTGTTATAATTGTGAAAAAACTTGTTTAATTAAATGTTTTTTTAGTTTTCACACCTATTTTATGATTTTTAGAACCTTTTTTATCAATTGAAATATGTTTATGACCATAAAATTTGGGTTTATACCTTGTTGAGTACTAAATGGGAATTGTTTTGTTAAATAGTGCATGCCAATTGTGTGTTTAAGTGACTAGTTGGATTTTACATGTTAAGTGTGATTTAAAATGATTGGTTTAGTTTTATAAATACATTTTAATCATGATAAATGATATTTTGGGGTTCTTTTTTGGCTTTCCAAAGTGGTTTTGGTTTTATAAACAAATGGGTGTTGGTTCTTAGCATGTTTTTGTATGGGTTGCCAAAAGAAGGCCCATTTGGCATTTTTATTAAAATGGTTATCCATTGAATCTATAATCTGAATATTTTAAAGGATTTTACCAATTCTTTGATTCTAAAAATGGTGTGTTTACACCTCTTTATGAAAATTTGTATTTGTGGATTTGATAAACATTGGTTTGGTAAAATTATTAAAGGCTTGTTTGACATCCTTGTGTAAATGTGAAAAGTGTTTGTTATAAAAACCCTCGTTGGATGTTTCTCATGCCTTATAGACATGGAATGGTTGGGATGTCCTTGTTTTAGAATTATCAGGTTCCATTATATTGGTCCCTCGGTTGGGACCCTTTGTGATCTATTAATCTTAAGTCATGAGAGTAGTCCTTGGGGAGACTAGGGGTGAGGCCTATTGTGGATTATTATTACTATATATGTTGTGATTGGATGCTCGGATGGAATCGGTTGACTCACCCCCATTGAATACTTGAGACATGGGAACCTGGAATATTGAGATAATGGTCTAAGAATGATTACTGCACTGGTAGGTTATGGTACTGACTAGTGGCCCATAGTAGGTGGATATATTGAGTTTATTACTATGGGATTTTCCCTCAGCCTCCCTAAGAAAGGATGGATGAGTGTATTGAGTCTTTTGATTTCATTATGTGTGACATGTCAATGGGGATAAGGTCTCATGTATTGGTGTCTTATGGATTGTTCTTTATCTCATAGGTTCACCCATGTCTATTGGATTTCAATTTCTTGCAGTGATGAATGGGATGCTTGTAAGTATATTTACATTTCCATTGTTGTGTGATTAATTTTGTTCCTTTATGTGTATTGTTTTTCTTGGAAAGTGATGGGATGATTTTAATAAGGTTTATGAATTTTTTTTTCAAGTAAAGTGTTTTACCTTCATTGTGCAAGTTGAAAAATATAGACATCACTTTCCCCTTGAAAATGCTAATGGAACACTAATGAAACGAATCTAGTTTTTGAAATGGATGAGGGAAATCTTTCATAATTTGTTTTTAAGTATAATATTTATGAAATCATACTTTTATATATTCTAGTTCAAACTTGAAAATGGATTTTTCTTTTATTTTAAATAAAGTCCATTGGGAATAGATTACCGGGCTATCCTACTGAATTTTAATACTCATGTCTATAGTTATTTTTCTTTTTTAGCCCTTGTACAGGTTCATCTTGAGTTTGATCACCTTAGGTGGTGTTGATCTCAATTTTGGAGGGTGACCTTGGGGTCACATGGAGATGGTTTAGTCTTCTGGTATGGTTGGTTGTTCAGTTGTATCTTTCAGTTGTTGTATAAATGATTTTCAGTTCAATTTTATATAGATGTATATTAGGCTGTCCATTTACTTATAATGTTTTTTTAATTGTTTATATTTGGGTGAAAACGTTCCCTTGTATACTATGATGATGCCCTAAACTAGTTTTATCCCATGGAGATTGGGAATGCCCTTCGGGCCATGCCACAGATCAGCTCGGGTGCCCGGTTCGGGGTCGACCCCAGATGGTTCATGACAAAATGGTATCACAAGAGGTAGTATATTAGTGGAACTTGATTTTCAGAGATATATTTTTTATTTGGGGATGTCAAGGTAGATGGAGTTGGATTTTTGGGACTTGAGGTGTAGGTGCGGGAAGAGCGTTGTGAACACTTTCTCATTCTGATCCTCAATTTTTCATGGGAAGTTCAATTTTCTTAGTTTCTTGGTCTTTAAGTGTTATTTAGTGATTGGGATACGATAAGGGGAGTTATAATAATGGTCTTCGTGAGCTCATGGGCCCTGTAAATCCATGTGGAGTTGGGGCATGGTCCTAATAAGGCTCTACGTGTTGGTGGTGTGTTTGACATATGGCTGCCAACCATATAGTCAAGTCACCCATCAACACTAGTTCCCTTTTGTGGGTTCTTGGACCTTTTTGGAATTCTGAAAATTATTTTTGATATCCTTGTGTGAGAATTGTAAAAATGGGTTTTAAAGGAATGGTTGGATTTTGAAAAGTAGAAAATGGGTTTTCAAAATTCAATACGAGAAAGGTTTTGAAAAGTTGGGTTTTTATGAAACAAATCACGGGGATAAAGTGAAAATGATTTAATGGGATTGAATTTTACCTAATCTAAACTTTTGGTTTGTTGAAATAAAATGTTTTTAAAGTATGGATTATTTTAAGGTGATTCTGAAACTTTGTTTCAAATGGGATTTTTTGGTCTGTTGAAAAGTGGTTGAATCTGATGAGTTGGTTTTGGAAATTGGTTTAGAGTGGTTGGTGTTTTCCTAAAAAGGGTCTTAGTCTCTATGGATATCAGATTATTAAAAGAGACCTTGCTAATTTTTTTGAAAATAGTAAAGGGCTGTTTGGAATATAATATTTGTTTTGGAAATTGTATTAAATTAAATGGAATGGGTTTTTAATAAAATGGTTCTTGATGATGTGTGGGTTGTTTTGTGAAATCTGAAAATGGTTTTTGACTTGGTGGTTAGTGTGACTTTGGAAGGTACCTGATTTTTAGAATGATGTTGTTTTGTTTAAGGATTTGGGTTTTTTATGGGTGTTCACATGAATGGTTTTATGGTTATATAGATGGATGGCTGGTATGTCATAGTGGTTGGATGCCTGGGGTGACACAGAAATGTGCATGTGAGTGAGAATTGATGAAACACCATTAGAGAATGTGAAAATCCACCAAGTCAGTTTGTTTTTCAAAAGTGTTTTGAGATGAAAATTTTGGAATTTATTTATAAAATTATGGTTATGTGGCTGGTTTTTCCTATGTCTTAGAAGTGTTGGTTATTCAGTACGATTTATTATGATATGGAAGTCATACTCTTGTTGTGTCTTGTGTTAGGATCTAGTTGGTGGAAGGGTTTTGGAGTAATGTTCAGTAGGTTTCTAAAGTTTTGTTGGATGATGTGATGTGGCCATGGATGGTTCTCCATTGGTAATATTTCTAGTTGATCAGCCTTAGGATTCATTTCAAATTTTAAATCCACCTCTTCGGATGATGCCTCAACTCGTTTTTTGGAATAGAGAGTTGTTTGGGTTTGGTTTAAAGTGGTTCTCGGTCGTGATAATTCTTTTAGATATAGTAGTTATGTTCAGTGATGTTGATGTGTTTCATCACATTTCTTGTACATTTTTCTCCTTATTTGGATTGAGAGAGAATAGTGCCATGTATCTATGAGTTCTTGTTTAGATGAGGGCACGTTGTTGAGCAAGTAAGTTTCATGGGGTGTTGTGATCCTTAACTCCTGACTGCGGTGCAGAAAATGATTCAAACATCAGGGTTCCATCCATAGGCCTTGGAGTGAATCTTTTCACACAGTCAGGAAATTTCCAGAGGTATGGGGAGCTCAAAAAATATCCTATCTCCACCATTGTGATGTGGTAGTTTCTATTTTTTATTGTGATTTCTCATCACTTTGGATTTCCTCTTGTCACAAAGAGTGTGGTGTACTTATCCCTCATGCATTGTCTGTGGTTATTCCTTCTTGGATGAGGATTTCTAACCAATATCCCTATGCGGACCACCTATGTGAATCAGGTGAGGTCTTAGTTTAACCTATTCGTAGGTAGAGAGTGTCAGGTAGTTGTTGGTTGTGGTTTCAGTGGTCTAATGATTGGGGCCCTTCCCTCTCCACCCTAAGTAGTGGGGGTTCTTGGGTCCATGTGGAATGTGTTGGCTCAGTTCTTGTTCCCTCTGTTTGGGAGTGTGCAGGTTGAATGTTCATGCTGTGTTTCTCTTAGCTTGGGTTGGTAGGTTATTTTGGGAGATTTTTGGTTGGCCTGTGTGGAAAAGGCTGGATGTTAGCTTGTAGTGAATTCTCGTTTGGTCATTGTACATATTTTCCAATTGTGGGGAGAGCCACTCCAGGTCTCGTAGAGCTTTCTATTGGGGATTCATTGAATTTTAGTTGTGTTCTAATGGAGGGGAGTCCATTACAACCTCCCCTAAAATCATTGGCTTTCTTGAGTACTCTTCAGTTTTAGTGATCATTAGGTTCCTTATGAGAAGGCCCAACAATCCGGTTCTTGACTTGGTTGTGGATGTAATGGCTTGATCTTTTCTGTCGATCCATGGGAAGTAGTTTCGAATTGTTATTTTGTTTTGGGAAAGAGGTTTAAGTTACGTTTTTGGTGAGTGAAGTGTTCATGGTTAATAGGTTGGATTGTGTTGATATGGAATCATTAGGCATTGATCAATAATCTAGAATGTGTTATGAATTTATGGGGGTGGAAATCATTAATGGTGGGGAGAATTGTCACACCCGGTTTTTTAAGTTTTGGTTTATGTTCCGATTTGATGGGAATCCCAGTCTTTTCTCAGGTTTTGGGTGTGACAGGTGTTGGGTTTTGAAGTTCTTTCTTTGTTGAATCTTTCCTTCTTGTTTTGTCCTTGGTTCATGTTGGGATAATGTTGCATGGGGGAGAGTTTGTGACACCTACGGTGTCACTAGATTGTGTTTAAATTAGTCAAGGATCATTGGGTGTTTTACCCTAGTATTTGGGGTGTCATTTAGGAGGTTTTGGACAATTTTTGGGGTTTCATGGTTTGAGAACGGGTTTCCTAAACCGTGAAACATTAAACCTAAAATCTTAAAATTTTTTCCAGTAGACCTCACATGGTTTGCGCACGGTTTACAAAACCGTGCAACAAAACCGTGAATCCACTTACGAGCTTAATAAATTTTAACCTAAAAGTCCAATTAAGTTTATTACACCTAAAAAATGGATCCATACCTATTGGTTATCTACCAGAGGCACCTTACCCTTCATTATCCATCGTTTTGGCCAATTTTTGGGTGATTTATCACCAAAGGTTAGTGATTCTTTATTAATTCCTTCCCTGTACTCTTCTCCTCTCTTCCCTCTTCCTTATTCTTCCATTATTTATTGATTTTATATTATCACTTGGTCATTATAGACCCAGGGTTCTATTTTACCATGATTTTTATGGGGGTTTTGTTCTTTTTGGGATGGTCTTCAGGGATCTAGTGTTTTGGAACCCACGACGTGTGATTCTGGGTATGCGTTTCCATTCTGCCATGGATTTGAGGTAGGTTTCCCATTGTGATTTCCGTTATAATTTGATTTTCATCATTTTATTTATTTTATCACATCATATATATGCAAATTATTGTGGTTCAACCATTTTATAATTTATTTGGTGTGCAAATTGGTAGTGTAATCCTTGTTTTGTGAAAAAATGGTGTTGTTTTGTTTTAATTGAGCACACAACTTGTTTATTTAAATGTTTCATTAGTTTTCACACCTGGTTTTTGATTTTTAGAACCTGGTTTATCAATTTAAATATTTTTATGTGATTCAAATTTGGGTTTATACTTAGTTGAGTACTAAATGGGAATTGTTTTATTAAATAGTGCATGCTCGTTGTGTGTTTAAGTGTCCGGTTGGATTTTATGTGTTAAGTGTGATTTAAAATGATTGGTTTGGTTTTATAAATACATTGGAATCATGATAAATTCTATTTTTGGGTTCTTTTGTGTCTATCCAAAGTGGTTTTTGTTTTATAAAAAATGGGTGTTGGTACTTAACATGTTTTTTCATGGGTTTCCAAAAGAAGGCCCGTTTGGAATTTTTATAAAAATGTTTATCCCTTGAATGTGTAATCTAAATATTTTAAATTATTTTACCAATTTTTTTATTCTAAAAATGGTTTGTTTACACCTATTTATGAAAATTGGGATTTTTGGCTTTTATATACACTGGTTTGGTAAAATGTTTAAAGGCTTGTTTGACATCCTTGTGTAAATATGAAAAGTGTTTGTTATAAAACCCCAGTTGGATGTTTCTCATGCATTGTCGACATGGAATTGTTTGGATTTCCTCATTGTGTAATCCTTGGGTTCCATTATATGGGTCCCTTAGTTGGGACCCTTTATGATCTATTAATCTTAAGGCATGAGAGTAGTCCTTTTGGAGACTCAGAGTGAGGCCTGTTGCAGATTATTATTACTGTATATGTTGTGATTGGATTCTCATATGGCATTAGTCGGGTCACCCCATTAAATAATTGAGACATCAGAACATGGAATATTGAGAGAATGGTCTAAGAATGATTGATGCACTGGTAGGTTATGGTACTGACCAGTGACCCATAATAGGCAGATATATTGGGTTTATTGCTATGAGATTTTCCCTCGACCTACCTTGACAAAGAATGGCTGAGTGTATTGAGCGTTTTGATTTCATCATGCGTGAAATGTCAATAGGGATGAAGTCTCATGTATTGGTGTCTTCTGGACTGTTCTTAATCTCCTAGGTTCACCCATGTCTATTGGATTTCAATTTCTAGTTGTGATGAATGTGATGCTTGTATGTATATCTACATTTCGCTTGTTGTGTGATTACTATTGTTCCTTCATGTGTATTATTTTTCTTGTAAAGTGATGGGTTGATTTTAGTAATGTGTATGAAAACCATTTTCAAGTAAAGTGTTTTACCCTCGTTGTGCAAGTTGAAAAATATAGACATCACTTTCCATTTGAAGATGCTAACGACACACTAATGAAATGAATCTAGTTTTTGAAATGAATAAGGGGAATGGTTTGTACTTTATTTTTTAGTAAAATGTTTATGAAAGAATACTTTTATATATTATTGTTCAAAATTGAAAATGTATGTTTATTTTATTTTAAAGGAAGTGTATTGGGAATAGATTATTGATCTATTCTATTGAATTTTAATAATCATGCCTATAGTTCTTTTTATTTTTTTATCCCTTGTGTAGGTTCAACTTGAGTTTGATCACATTGGGCAATGTTGATCTTAGTTTTTGAGGGTGACCTTGGGGTCACATGGAGATGGTGTAGTATTCTGGTCCGGTTGGTTGTTCAGTTGTATATTTTAGTTGCTGTATAAATGATGTTCAGTTCAATTTTATATAGATGTATATTGGGCTGTCCATTTCTTTCCGTTATTTTTTTAATTGATTATATTTGGGCGAAAATATTCCCTTGTATACTCCGATGATTCCCAACACTAGTTACCACCCCATGGGGATCGAGAACGCCCTTCGGGCCATGCCACAGATCAGCTCGAGAGCTCGGATTGGGGTCAACCCAGGTTGTTTCGTGACATTATAAGCACAAAAAATTCATGTAACCAAATTCTAACCAAACAAGTCCACATACCCATATATTAGAGGATGGTCAACTGATCTTGGGTGAATAAGAAGGTAGGTTGGGGCCTACTAAAACCAAGTAAAAACCTTGGGAACAATGTTGAATAATATCCTACGTTCCTTAAAGATACATTGATAAACATGATTGAAGTGTCAATACCACATACATGAATCTCCATATAATTGGATAAGTAGGAATAAAAGAGTACATTAACAAGTGGAGAACCGGAGCCCAATTTTTTGAGTTTGTATATGGAATAGAGGATCTTGGGTGTTCTTTTCTCAAATTTTTGAGGTTGGGGATTTGATGTTGTGCTACCAACCAGAGAATTTGAATAGAACATCGAATCCAATTAGGAGGAGAGAAATACTTCCACATCTTATAGGTGATCTTGAGTTGGAAAATTTTTGTGATTAGAGAGTCATTTGAGAAATTTGTGAAGGAGGAGGTGATAAAAGTTTTTTTTGACATGGGGTTGTAGTTTTTATGATGTCATTTTAACTATAATGAGGTTATATTTGAGTTATACGTTTCCAGCAGGTAAAATTTTAGTCAATTATTGAAAAATTAAGTGACGATGACTATAACAATTTAATGATCTTAGAATGTGGATAGAGTTTATTTTATAGGTTTACTAAAATCACAACGCAATAAAAAAAAGGTTAAATGAGTATTATAACTTAAGAATAATCTGTGAAGTATTTGATGTGGTGAATAAGATTTTAGGTCAGTGGATTAATCCATGAAATAAAATGATATTTTATATTCACATAAAGTAGATATTGATTATATGGTGGAGGAGAGAAGGAACTAGAGTGGAGATCCACATATAAGGAGTGAGAACACACTCAAATTAGGATTAGAAGGAGCTAGATCTAGGATAAGAAGGCCAATTCGATAGAGAATATTCATTTTTTATTTATCCTCTTATGTACTCCTATTTGAGATGATTTTTATTGAATATATTTTTGTTTTTTTTCATTATGAACATGTCTAATTAATTGTATTTAGGGGAATATAATTTAAATGAGTTAATATTTTTAATCTGTTATGTTCCTGTTCTCATAATTATGTCAGTAAAATTTTATTTTTAGTGTTCTCAATTTCATTATTAATGAGTATATTTTTTCACTATTCTATGTACCGATGGGTGATGATAAATATTTCTTAACCTTTGAACATCATTTGAAGTAATGAAAATTAGAAAAGGATGATGATTCTCTTATCCATTTTTAAATCAATAATTTCCTAAATTTTGATGAATGGATCATTCTATTAGGATATTTCATTGAACTTTAGAGATCATTTAATGATAGTTGAGTGATTCAACACATTATCCTCATAGGAATTGAAAAATTTGTATCAACTTAAAGCTTGAATAAAAACTTTAAAATCAATTTGGGGTAGTTCAATCTGCCTACCATTATTTTTAGTTATTCTTCCTCACATATATCACTGTTTCCTCACTTTCACACCTTTTCCACTATTTCCATCACCATTTTCGATTCCATTTCACACAACCACCATCACCATTTATCTTGTATAGATTTTGGTTTTTTTTATTTTTTTTATTAGTTTTGGTCACACACTTCCATTTACCCTTCCTTGTGTAATGAACCAACCCGGGTCGACCTAACTCTTCACCAGAGTCAGCCCACCATACATCTCAAAGTTCGTTCCTGATCCCCATGGGTTAGAGACAAACAGGAGACATAAAAAATATCCCTCAGGGAATGATTTATCCACTGGTAAACTGGAATGAAACATAAATAAAATGTGATGAACAAACTAAAATCAACAGATTCAACTACAAAAGATATACAGATACCACAAGGAAAACATACAACAAAAACAAAGCATGCCATAATAGGACATATACATGGTATCTCAAAATAAAATACCCAACTCAAAATAAAGGGGTGAAATTACAAACAAGGCCCAAGTAAAACCCAATGGGTACAACACCAAAAAAGACTCTACATGAGTCCATCCATATGAGCCCACATCTCTACCACAAAACCTTGGACAACGGTAATCAAGAAGATCAAACCTAGAACATGGAGCTATTTCCTTTACCCGTGTCCTAAAAATAAAATCTACAAATTCCCCAAAGGGCATATATAGGGTGTGACGTAGAAAACCCTATAGGATACCACTATGAATCTATTTAAGGATTTTACCCATGAAAAACAATAAACTAGTTTGAAAAAATCTTTAAAACTAAAAACCACTTTGAAAATATACAATTTCCAAGTAAACCATCAAAATACATTTGGTTTCTCTTTAAAAAAACATGATTTTCAAAAACTATTTCCAAGCATGAATCAAGTAAATAAAAAATCCATAGGGCATAACTTGATTAAACATAACAAAAAATTCATAATCAAAGTGATCATAACATCAACATCATATAACCATATAAATGGGAAAAGAACAAATAGGCATAACAAATCTCATCACATAAGAATGGAATTATAAAATGCATAAATCATAATAAACAAACTATATTGAGTAATGTGAACCTATGGGATCTAAATATTAGTTTTAACATGAGTGATTAATAAGTATGATAGCTAGCTAAGCAATGGAATCTCACACTATCTTCCAAGATCCCAAATCCAAGAGATCACATGGTTTCTTAGTAAACAAAATGGAATCCCACATGTTCTTCCAACCCAAATTATCTATAGGTCCCTTGGAAAACAAATGGAGGCGCATAAGGTCCTCCATCCAAGACTCACATGGTCACTCAGACAAACACATTTATCAAAACCCAGTTAACCCGTGTTCCAATCTATGCCACCATATCTACAAACAAGTACCCATATAAATCAAGAAAAAACACAATCCAAATCATAATAAAACATGACCAATTTAACTAAACACCCATTTCCATGGTAAATTTTTTTTTTCTAAAAACACTTTATAAATTCATTTAAATTTAGAAAACCCTCTTGATCTATTTTATAAAACACTTGGTGGGCACACAATCCCCACCCATTTGGAAAACCCCTCTTTAAACAAAAAATTGAAAAACCAATCCATGAAACACATAAAAAATGGAATAATAACAAAAAATAAATCATTTTAATGGAAATTTAAACAATAAAAACCAAAGGTAATTATAAATTTAAAGGCATGCCATGGAGAACACCCTTAAATAGATACACCTACCTTGGATTCTGTCCAAAGATCATCACCTCTAATGAAAACCAAACAGATGATGTAGAAAAATTCCTCAAAGACCTCTTCTATAATAAAACAAACCAAAAACCCCATCAACAACCCTTTATTTAGAAAACACCACCCCTAGGGCTTTAAAACTCAAAAAAATGGAAGAATAAGGTTTGAGGAGGAGAAAGGAAGAAGAAATGAAGGGAAAATTGAATTACCACATGAAAAACCACCAAGAAACCAGGAGGAAAACCACCAAGGAAGGAGGGGGAGAGTTCCATGCCCAAGGGAGAGGAGTTGTACGCATGGGGGAAGAAAAAATAACCCCCAAACTTTAAGAATTAAATAGGGGAAATGGGTAAATTCACACTTTTTAATGAGTTGGAAAAGTTTTCACACTTTTCCCACATGGTTAACCAAACCATGTTCCAACCATGTGGGTGTGTAAGATCCCATGTTTTTCCAAGCTGGAAATTTTAGAAATAATTTTATTTTTTGGTTTACTAGATGGGTCAAATATTGATCAGAGATTAAGAATATAATTATGAATGTTGGAATGCCTCTAAATGATGGTTTCAGATGTTTAATGAGGTTTGGTTTGTATTTGGGAGATTTTGGAATCATCCTAGGGGTTTGGGACCTAAAATCAGAGTTTTTTGAAAAGTGTATTAGAGGGATAATGGTTGGAAGATGGTTGGTGTTAACCATGATACCAAACCATGTGGCCCAATTTTTATAGGTTCACGAGATGAGGAAACTATGATGTAGGCTACGGAAAAGTGCGTGGGTGTCTAAAATTTATTGTAGACATGTCGCACGACTGGTGCACGGTCTATTAAACCATGTTCCATGCCTATATGTGGGGTGTGGTGCTTGGATTGTTCTAACCACATGGTTGGCACATCGTTTGGAAAACCATGCAGCCAAACCATGAGACCCATTAAAAAGTGGTAAAATGTCCCTTTTTACCTGTGGGTTTTAAGAGGGAATCCTCCCTTTTATTCTTACTTTTGGAAAACATCTCTCCCATACACTCCCTTCCTCTCATCCTCTTTTCTTGGGTGTTTATCCCTCGTTCCTGGTTTGTTTTTATTGACTTTAGGTGCGTTGGAATACTTGTGGTATTTATTAGACTCCATTAGCCACTATTGTGTTCTTTTACATCTTCTTATAACATATGTTTCTATATTTATGGATTTTGGTCTCAATTTCACCAGAGCATGGTGGAATCAGATACTGATGTTGGGGTTTTCACTCTACCTAGGAAGAGGTAACCCAAGAGGAATTATGCATTTCATTGAGTGTCATTTAATTGAGGTATATTAATAAATTTAATTTATAAATATTTAATTATTTTAATTAAAAATATTTAAATGGTTTTTGAGAATATTTATTAGGTATTTTACCCAATTTGAGGTTTTTTGTATACCACTTATTGTTGGTGAGCATTAGGTCACCATTCCAGTGTGATGATATCGGCTGGTGATATTTTTATATTTAAGACCTTTAAGAATAAAATATTTTCCATTGTTTATAGTATGTTTGGTTTTATTAATTAATTATAATGTTTTTATAATTAAATAATTTTGATGTTATATTTATGAGATAGGTACAGTATGACTCTTTTGATCTTGGACAGGCCATGGAAGCTACTTCCAAACATTGGAAATTATATGGAAAGATTCCTAAAGTTAGGTGGTCTGTCATACTTCCCTTTAGTATTTATACATGGTTATGGTATTATATGGATGCTCAGGCTGTTACCTGATGGAAAACCCCCTTGTATAAATTCATTTTTATGAATTATTTAATTAAATTAAATGGGTATATGGTATTGGATGAATTCTTGGGGTCACTAATAACCCTAGTGCACTAGCTTCATCCAACGACTTGAGTCCGTGACCTTGACTGAGGATCCCCTGTTGGATGCCTCCTCTTATTACTTTATAAGATCCCAAGAGGGATTCTTTGCACACATACTAACTTAGAGGACCCCAAGAGGGATGGATCTATTTTCTGTAGACTATGAGGATCCTAAGTAGGATGCCTCTATAGTGTTTTGACTTCAGGGACCCAGTGGGTGCTTTGGTGCTTGAACAACCTTGAGTTAATGCATTATGGATTTAGGTAGAGTTTTTAGACGATGTCACCTTAGAATCCATACTAAAATCGAAAGTTATGAGGCTATGGAAGTAGCGGTGGGTTAGGAATTCAACCAACCATACTCTTTCAATTATGCATTCTCCTATTTGCTATTGACGTAACAATGATTACTAGAGGTGCTTTCTGGTTGGTGGCTAATGAGTCTAATGTAATGTTCTGTTTTAAAGGGATTCATATACATGCTTATTAGGATCTTAATTCTAATCCATATTATATTAAAATTTCCATAGGTACTTCCTGGAATCTGGATTTTGATCCTTTTGATTATTATCATGGATTCCTAGACATACTTCTTGGGATCCGACTATTAAGCTTACATGTTTGACAATTACATTATTAGGGATTCCCAGAGTTACTTCTTGGGATCAAGATTTTGAGCCTTAAATGATTTAATGTTGGATATGGTGCTCCTCATAATTCATTAGGATGGGTGTACATGATGATCCATACCCTTTTTGAGATATTCTCGATGAATGATTATGCTCTCCTCGAGTAATGCATTAGATGATCCCTAGGATCAAGTGGATGCACTATGTCTGCATCTCCCAAAGGTAATTCTTGGGGATGGGACTATTAAACCATTTATATGAATGAATTCCAAACTTGTACTTAGATATGAAGATAATTTCTTATAGATCACCTAAGGGTTATCCCCTTAGGGATTATCTGAGTTGCAATGTCGTGATTTCCTATGGAATGAGACCTGTGAATCATATATCGGACTGGATTACATGTGGATTGAGTAGTATTAAATCTATCTCAATTCCAAATTTATAGGATTCTCCTTCAGTATACAGTATCCTTTATTATAATGATTGGAGGTGAGTACGGGTGAACCCAGAGTTAGGACATATATCCCCCTATGTCGACATATCTTTCTCAGATACATTTCTAGTGTTGTTCAAAGTTGGTATTATCTTGATGATTATATAACTTTTACATACACTGTATATTAATGGATTTGTATGGGATCGTGTTGGGGGTTCCCTACTAAGTTTTTTACTCACACCCTGCTTGGGCAACCATTACACTAGGGTACCCAAGTAGAATTTCACTTGGTTCTTAGAATAAGTAGGGTTGTGTCCTGATATTGATCAAGTGGGATGTCTTAAATATGTATGTGGAGATCATGTATGTGGTTTTTCTTAGAGTTAGTAATAGATCCCTATACTTTATTTTATTTTCTTTTATGTACTTCTACTTGTTTGGTCGGTCTAGTGGGTAACTAGTGTTTTATGTATGACATAGCTATTTTTGATTTTATAAATTTTCATTTATTATGGTATCATGTTCTATTTTAGTTTATTTATTGCTTATGCACTCTGATTATTGAATTCTTGCATGATATCTAGTTATTTTTTCTATTTCTACTATTATATGAGGGTATAGTATCCTCATTGTACCACCGTCAGACCCTCTCTTCTAGTTGGAAGCCTCTAGAATATAGGGAGGTGCACTTGAGGCCTTTTGAAAAACTATCATGGGGAACCGACTTAGAGTCACCTTGTTTGGGATGTTACAAAGTGGTATTAGAGGCATCTCTTTTTTTATTGTGTTACAATTTGGGATATGGGAGAAATGAGTATTAAGAATGTGTCAGAACCTATGATGGATATTAGACTGGTGCATCAAGAATACCTATTCTGGTGAGAATTTTTGGTTACCAGGGGTATGGTATTTCTATTTTGATCTACGATGTTACAGTTTTATATGATTTTTTTCTTTGAGTGATGCACATGTAGTGTGAATTTTATAATTTATTATGGATTTCTAGCTCTTGTTCCATTATAAAGAGGTTAGGGATTGATTTTGAATCTTGGTCTAAAAATTTAAGAGGTGTCTCATGAATCATATTTGGCACATAGGATTCACATGTTATAGTCCTACTAGTGCATGATTATTACTAACAATAGAGGTCAACTATGTCAACCGAAACATAATAGTGTTTTCCCTTATAGTTTTTTGGTGTAATTATACTAATTTGGGACAAATTTCATATATATATATATATATATCATTTTAATGGAAGGTAAGGTGGATCTATGTTGATACATTTTATAGTGAGGCTGATGACTCAATTCATGTGTATAAGAGGTGCAGTGACCCTAGTAGGTTGATAGGGAACATGATGCCAATGTGTTTGACCCCTTGTAGGGTTTTTTCTTAGGTAAGACAGATCTATGTTAACAAAATATACAGTTTTTTCCTATATATATTGTAATGGAATTCTACTTTAACAGACCATATTTTGTGGTTATCTAGTCAGATCACTTAGTATGATGATGATAGGTACATTTTTTATTCTCGTGAACTGAACCTTGTGGGGGTATTACCTTATGCGTATTCCCAGTGAGTTTTAGTTCTGTATTCCTTTTACATTGGTATCATGAATTCTAGATATTAGTTCCTTATGAGGATGCTCAAAGAGGACCGATCCCTTGTAGGCCGTATTGACATTTTTGACCCTCGTAGGTCAGTGTTATATGTAACTCTTTTGGAGAGGTTTGACTTGTGGACTAGGTGGTTAGACCTAGTTCCTCTATTACGAGACTTAATTAGTAGTCCTAGGTGGGAGACCTAGAGACCCTTAGTTTTGACTCAGATCCTTGTAGGTCGATGTTTCATTATTTAAGGGAAACCTATGAGAGATGTTGGCCCAAGTTTATGGATTTCTTTTTAGGCAGTGATATTAGTGGTACAATTATATGATATTGGTGAACGGTAGGTGATCTGGTTTTTGCAATATAGGCATTATAATGACTTTTATTTTGGATAAATTACCTAGGGTGCTTGTGTTTTGAGACTAGTTTTTATGGCTAGAACTATTCAGGTACCTTGCGTATTTGATGCTTATATTTTATAAAAATACATTGTATGATGGGTGGTTTTGGAACAAATTGTGTCACGGGTAAGGTTCCCAATTTTGAATAGGAGTTTCAAGGGAGCTTCAATATTAATGAGATATAAATTCTATGTAGCATGGTCAAATTATCCTTATAATGGATAAATCACATGAGTATGAGTCAGGTGATGATGGTACTCATCATTTACCCATGGTACTATTTAAATCATAAAGTGGAGAGCATCTATGTGCGATCCTGGGATTGATGGTTTCAAATAAATAACGTGTCCATGGTTTATTTGGATTTTTAATAAAAAATATAAATTTATCCTCATGGTAGAGTAGACATCGGGGGTACATTGGGTGCCAGGAGGTAGTTGACCCATGGTTGGACCTGGACACACATTGTCAAGAGATGTGGTGTCAAGAGTTGGTTTAAGGAAAGTATATACTTTTTGATGTGAGCATGGATTGGGAGAGTGATATACACATATTGATAATATCTTAGTGTGCTCATATTTATATATGTTCATGCTCTATCTTAACATCATCTTGAGTACACTGAGAGAGCATCATATCTACGCTGAACTTCTTCTCTTTTAAAATACATTTCATAGTTAGTGATGGAACCTATTGAGGTTGCACTTGAGGAGTAGTATAAGGTTATATTTATGGTGGAGAGTGAACCATTGGATGTTTGAGGGTGGTGACCCTAGATATGATTTTAAATTCAACAATTTCCTTGGAAACCATTCTCGGGATGTAGGAATGGGTGATGCTTGGATGTCACAAGGTAACACTCAAGGATGAGAAAGTTTTTATCCATGCTTGATGTTATGTCTGGAAGTGGATGGGGCATGGGATCTGATGACCAGGCTTTCATTTCCTTAATGTTATGAAAAAAATGCTCCTAATTTGGTGATTGGGACTTTGATTTCCAGAGGGATACCCTTATGTGGGAAGGGTCATGGGTCCATGATACTGATCATATAATGGTGTTTTTGTAACTTATATTCCATTTGATAAATGAAACATGCATGGATGGAAATCTTGGTAAATTCTAGGTACATGTTTGATTATGGATTAGTGAAATCTAGATATAGGCATTAATCCTGGTGTAGTGTTAACAATCCTTGGATGTTGTATTGAGTTTCTTTCAGTGATGGTGTTATAGAATAACTACTATTTTGATTGGGATATGGTTATGTTAGGATAAATCACCAGAAGTGGGGTATAGGCTTCATTGAGTGTGCTTAGTACAATCTTGGTACACCTTGTGATATGGCTATGAAAATCTGTTTTTGGATATGCATCATCTGTGGAAGTTGATCATTCTTATGAGTAGTCAACTAGAGGTGGTTTGACTTGAAATTACTCTAATGGATAAATGAATTCAGTAGGGTGAAACTTTTAGTGCTCCTTCGGGGTGAGATGGGTGTAGTTTGAGGGTTGGCTAGGACTTTTCAAGGAAAAGTCAACATGATCAGGTTGATCATGGTCAATGGGAGTTAGATCGTTATGATTAAATCACGTAATTAGGGTATTCCCTTCATGTGTAATTTTATAAATGCATCAGAAGTGTCTCTATAAAATTTAGAACATGTTCAGTAAGAAAATATAATGGTGGAAAAACCATGTATTGATTTTTGAAAGCCTAGGTACGATATGTTTGAAATGAATCTTACAGGTGCATTGGGAATTTGGAAACACAACACAACCATTTAAGAAAAAAATATCTGAACCAAGTAGGTTAAGTGATGTTTTTATTTTCCACCAGGGCTTCTTGGGGATGATAAGTTCTAAGGTGGGGAGACTTTAAGATCTTGTGTTTTTTTGAGCTAAAAATTTCAGAAAGAATTTTAATTTACGATTCACTAGATTGGTCAAATCTTGATTGTAGATTTAGAATAGAATTATAAATATTGGAATTCCTCTAAGTGGTGTTTTTATATGTTTAATGAGGATTGGTTTGTATCAGGGAGTTCCCAGGGGTTTAGGACCTGAAACCAGAGTTTTGGGAAAAGTACAGCAGAGGGCGCATGATTGGAACATGGTTAGTGTTAATCATGTGAGAATACTGCATGGCTCAGTTTGTATGGGTGCATGGGCTGGGGAAACCTTGTGGAAGGTCGGGAAAAATTGTGCAGGTGTCTACAATTTATTACAGACATGTTGTATGGAGGTATCATGGTCTGTTAAACCATGTGTCATGTCACGCCCCGACCTATCTGTAATCTTTATTTTATTATTTTCTTGGTTTTAAACATTTCTATCGAGGTTTGGGTTGAACCCCGGACAATATTTTTAAGTTTTTTCAAAAAAAAAACGCTTGCTTTTGAGTGGACGTCACACAACGCCCGGGCAGAGCATGTTTTGGAGACCCCACGCGGCTTTTCCAATGCAACGACGTGTCATTTCATTAATAATAATATTATTAAAAAGATATGAATTCATTTTGTTATTATTATTTTATTATTAAGGTAATTATTATTATTATAATTATGATTATGATTATTATTTTTATTAACGGAATTTTATTATTAATTTTTTTATCATTATTTTGTTTTTATTAAAATTATTAAAATTATTTTTATTATTATTAATAATATTATTATTAGTATTAATAATGATATTATTATTATTTATCTTTTTTTCCTTTTTTTCTTCTTCCTTTTTCTTTTACTTTATTCTTCTTCTTTCTTTTTGTTTTTCCACGCGGCTGCCCCCCTGTTCTTCTTCCACCTTACCCGTAGGACCTCACCCCCTGGTTTGTTCCCCAGCCACTGCACCCCAGCGGAGCGCCATCCTCCCTATTGGCCAGGTCCCATGCCACCCTACCAGATCTCCCCTCGTCGCGCCCCCTCCTGCTACCTTCGGCCGACACGCACCCAGCAGCCCCTTCGACCACCACACTGCACTCCCACTCGGCCCTCCTACCTCTCCCCCTACCCAGCCGGTGCACCTCCTCTCCCCTCCTACCCCCTCTCCTACTCCCGCGTAGCAGCACCAACCGCTCCCCTCTGCACAGCGTGACACCCCCTGCTACCTTCGGCCAGCCCACCAGCTCTCCCTCAGGGCGCCTTGGCCTTGCAGCATCCCAGCCACCTGCTCCCTTCCCGCCTTCTTCCCTTAGCAGACACCCCTTCTTGACCCACGCCACCTACAGCCCGCCACCTGCAGCCCGCCACCCGCACAGCCGCCTCCCAGATGCCCTGCGACAACACCTCTCCTCCGCCTTCCTCCTGGTCTGCTTCAGCGCACGCCCAACCCACACAACACCATCTCGCCCCAACACCCTCTCCTCTTCCCGCCTCCCACCAGCACCTCCGAACTACTGCAGCACCCCACTCCAGCGCGCCCTCCCTACTGAGCCGCACCAACCTAGCAGTCGCTCCGCCTCTCACCAGCAGCCTGCTCCACCTCTCTGTACCAGCGCCGCATGACCCGCGCCCCTGCCCTACAGTCGGCTTCCCGTACATCATCCTCCCCCCTGATTTCCCTCAGCCCACTCCTTCTCTACTCTCTGCCTGCCTGCACCGCATGCCCCGACTAGCCAGCACCGACCTTCTGCTGGTCCATTGTACTACAACGCCCGCACGCCCCTTTCCCTTGGAATAGGTCACAACCCTCCTTTTTCTGTCCTTGAAAGCCCGCTGTCCACCTCAGGCCTCCCCTTTTCCATTCAGCTCATCTGCACCCTCTGGTGCGCCCCCACTTCGCACTCGCTGTCCGGCCAGCCCCCGCTGGTGCGCGTCGCTACTTTCCGATCATCGCATGACTCTGCTGATCGGGCACATTCCGCACTGACCTATGCCCTTTCAAATTTAGAGGTACTAGAACTCTTGTGTGACTTAAGTTCATTTAATATTAATTAATTACTTTTGGTTTTGAGTATATTTATTTTTAGAATAAATTATGTGATATTATAGATAATTTTTATTTGGTTAATTGTTTCACCTAAATTGTTAATTTGGCATATTTTTGTGATTAATTGGTGTGGTGCGAATTACGTTTTGAAAACATGTCGAACTGGTCCTTTTTGTGCTGTTTTTTCGTTGGGGTTGTTTTAAGTCTATGTTTATGTGTTTTTAGTTGTTTTTGCGGTTGTTGCAGCGTGTCAGTGAGGAAAATCGCGATGCTAAAATCTTTGGCTTGTGCGTGCTTACACGCTTATGCGAGGCATGTCGCATCGTCATGTTTGAGATGTAAATCGAGGTAGGTCCCCCACTGCACTCACCTTTAAATTTATAATTTATTAATTGCTTGATGTTTTATTAATTTTAATAAATTGGAAATAATATAAGATATTTAATTTTTATATGATTATTTGGTGTAAAAAGATCCGTTTATTTTATACACGACACTTGGAATATTTTCTTGACGAACATACACCCAGTAGTGAAAGAATGCCCATTTGTATTTTAAACATAATTCATGGAATTTAAAATGTAGTTTTAGTTTTAAAGATAAATGATTTTTCCCAATAAAAAAAATAAAGCAGCGGAAAAGTATAAAAACACCAAATAAATAAATGACTCTAAAAATAAAGAATGACTAACAAGACACACTAACCTGATCTCGACCAAAACTCCTCGTGACTCTGAGAGTCGCTCACTAGCCCACAACCAACTCTCGCCCACAGTGAGCAAGCTCAAACCAAACCTACAACAAAGCTAAAAACAGGAAAAAACTATAGGCGTGAGTATTAAAACTCAGTAGGCGTGCCCAAAAAACTGTTCCCAATGCACTACCTTTAAATAAATAATTTACCAATTTCAGGTTTGAACTAAATTATATAAAATATTAGTTTCCACACACACTTTCATTTACAAACAAGTATAAGTACATTTCCCTTTTTAATTTAAAGAAAAGTTTATCGTTTGAAAGGAATATATATATTTATTTTTAAAACATTTTCTGTGAACCATTTAGAAATCCAAACTTCAGTCATTAGCCAAAAAGGAAAAATCACACATAATACACAACACACACCAAGGGCAATGGAAAGAGTGGCACACAGGGGCTAGTAATCGAACTAGACCTCTCAATCGTCCGCCACATACAAATAAACACTAAAGGAAACATGGGTCGAACATAGGAGATCGTGAACAATCCAGAACATACTATAAATGTGACTCATCCTGAAAGCATGCCCTAACTCGATGACGTCATAACACCCTAACGCCTGACATAGCCCTACATGGCCTAACCAAGGGTCCCAATCCTCATAGCAGTAATAACTCAATATTCCCCTGCTATGGGGCCACTAGCCAGTACATAATCTAAACTAGTACATCAATCGTTCTCAGAAGATTCACTCACTATGCCAGGTTACCATGTCAACACATGAAATAAAAAGGGGTGCATCCATAATGAAAATCAATTAGTCACGATCAAAAAATATCACACACAACTCACACAATTGGGAACGCCTCTCGGTTCATGTCTTGGACTGGCTCGGTTGATTGGTTCAGGGTTGACTCGGGTTGGTTCGTGACAAAATGGTATCAGAGCTTTTCGACTCCTGAGCGGACCTTATTTTTCAGGGAACCCATTGTTATTTGGGGTTGTCATGGTAGAAGGAGTATAATTTTTGGAACTCAAGGCATACGAACGAGAAGGACGTCATGAACCCTTGCTCGTTCCGAACCTCGGGTTACCATGGGATGTTTGGGTTGTCAATGTCTTTTTGATTCTTATGGTTTGTTTGGTATTGGGAGATGAAATGAGAGTTTGTAAAGTAACCTCTGTGAGCTCGCATGGTCTGGGAAGCCATGTGGAGTCAGAGACTTTACCATAGAATGTTCTCAGTGATGGTGGTGTGACTGGCGTATGACCACCAACCATATGGTCGAGTCACCCATCATCACTAGTTTCCCTCTAGTGAATCTTCTGGGTTTTCCTTATTTCTGAAAAAAAAATCGTTGTAAGAAGTTTTGTTTTGGTATTTGAAATGAAAATGACCATGTTTGACCCATCTTATTGTTTTCTTGTTCCTTAGTGTTCGCCCCCACGAAGGTTCGATGGATGCCCAAGGTGTAGCTTCGAGTGGTGCATCCTTAGAAAATCCTCCAGTTGATCATCCCAAAGACTACGTCCTCGAGTTTCGGTAGTTGAACCCTCCCCTCTTTTATGGGCAGGAAGATCCTCTTGAGGTAGAGGAGTGGTTACAAAATAATGAGAGGAAGTTCAGTTTCATAGGGTTGCCTGAGTCGTTAAAGGTGAAGTTGGCTACCTTTATGCTTGAAGGTCCAACCTGGAAATGGTGGAAGTCCATGTCTTAGAATAAACCTCGGAAAGATCTCACTTGGGAGTTCTTCAATTCGTCATTCATCCAATGGTATTTCTCTAAAGTGACAAAGGTGAGGAAGAGGATGGAGTTGTGTGGTCTCCAGCAAGGTGTCAGATCAGTGTTGGAATTCTTTCATCGTTTCCTGGACCTGGCTCCGTATGAACTGGGGTATGTTGGAAATGATCCCGTGAAAGCTCGAAATTTTGAGCTTGGATTACATCTTGAGCTGCAGTCGAAGGTGGGAGAATTAAATGTGATAACTTTCCCTGATGTGGTGAGACAAGATTTCCTCATCGAAGCTGAGTTAGCAGGAGGACATGAGGTGACGAATCCTCCTACAGCTTTGGGAAGCAGTGCAGAAGATAGCGATAAGAAGAATGGGAAGCGACATGATGGTGGTGGAATTGGTAGAGGAATCAAGAGGCCTTCAGACCTTCAGTCATATTCCTCAAAGCACAATTCCTTGATCTGTCACCAGTGCGGTAAGCAGGGGCACAAGAGGCCGATGTGCCCGAATGCTCCGAAACCCTGCCACACCTATGGACGTCTGGGTCACTTACAGCAATTCTGCTGGGGTGTTTCCAAGAAGCGTGCTGAATCTAGACATGGCTCGTCGAAGGTCACCTCAGCTCGTCACCAGGAGTAGGGCGATGCTTGTAGACCGGTTTGATGTTTTCTATTTGTGGTGTTCTTTTGATGTAGTATTCATCACCTGTACCATTTTGGGGCGTTTCTTTTCTTTCAGTTGTAAGAATGGTTGTGGGTAAAACTCTTTGAAACCTTTATTTTAATGGACGTGTGTTGGTAAAAACTTTGGTTCATGTGTCATGTTTGTGAAATCTTGAAGCCTGACTGTGAGGCAGGAGATGATTCAATCAACAAAGCTCCAGCCATAGGTCTCGGAGTGAAGCTAGCATGTAGTCGGGTGAACCCTAACGGTGAAGAAGGGATTTGGTTTAATTTCCATCCTTAGTGTGGTATGGTTTGCGTTCTTCTAAGGGTGTGACATCATTGAGGTAGCAGCGACAATAGTTTTGATGCTCTTTTGGTTAGGCCCTTCCCTCCACTACCGTTATGGTGGGGTTTTTGGTCCGTGCAGAAAGTTTTCAAGTTCAGTTAGTTTCGCCAGTCCCAATGGTGGGGAGACCCATCGTGGGTCCTGTTGAACTCAGTTTGGCTTGTTTCCTATGGTGGGGAGTCCATTCGAGCCTCCCCGCGTCAGTATCAGAGTTTCGTTTTGGTGGTGTTTAAAGTGTTCATGTTTTAAGGATAAGTTTCACGATTAACTGGAGGCGCTTAAACTTTTGGGCGTGAGTGACACTTAAAGAGTTTCATCTTGGGTCTAGGTCTTATTGTGGCTTCCTGAGGATGGGAAGCGTTGTGGTGGGGAGAATTTTCACGCGCCGACCTATCCGTAATCTTTATTTTATTATTTTCTTGGTTTTAAAAATTTATGTCGAGGTTCGGGTTGAACCTCGAACACTATTTTTAAGTTTTGTAAAAAAACATGTGCTTTTGAGTGGACGTTGCTCAACGCCTGGGCGGAGCACGTTTTGGAGACCTCGCGTGGCTTTGGCAATGCAACAACGTCTCATTTCGTTAATAATAATATTATTAAAAAGATATGAATTCATTTTGTTATTATTATTTTATTATTAAGGTAATTATTATTATTATAATTATGATTATGATTATTATTTTTATTAAAAAAAATTTATTATTAAAAAATTGTTTATCATTATTATGTTTTTATTAAAGTTATTAATATTATTTTTATTAAAAATAATAATATTATTATTAGTATTAATAATGATATTATTATTATTTATCTTTTTTTCCTTTTTCTTCTTCTTCCTTTTTGTTTTACTTTTTACTTTTTTCTTTTTGTTTTTCCATGCGGCTACCCCCTGTTCTTCTTCCGCCTTACCCGCAGGACCTCGCCCCCTGGTTCGTTCCCTAGCCACTGCGTCCCAGCGGAGCACCATCCTCCCTGTTGGCCAGGTCCCACGCCACCCTACCAGATCACCCCTCGTCATGACCCCTCCTACTCCCTTCGACCGACACACACCCAGCAGCCCCTCTGGCCACCACACTACACTCCCGCTCGGCCCTCCTGCCTCTCCCCCTACCCAGCCAGTGCGCCTCCTCTCCCCTCCTGCCCCCTCTCCTACTCCCGCGTAGTAGCTCTAGCTGATCCCCTCTGCACAGCGCGACGCCCCCTACTGCCTTCGGCCAGCCCACCAGCTCTCCCTCAGGGCGCCTCGACCTTGCAACATCCCAACCACCTGATCCCTTCCTGCCTTCTTCCCTTAGGAGGTACCCCTGCATGACCCGCGCCACCTGCAGCCCGCCACCCACACAGCCTCCGCCCAGCTGCCCTGCGACATCACCTCTCCTCTGCCTTCCTCCTGACCCGCTTCAGCGCTCGCCCAGCCCGCACAACACCAGCTCGCCCCAACACCCTCTCCTCTGCACGCCTCCCACCGGAACCTCCGACCTGCTGCAGCACCCTACTCCAGCACACCCTCCCTGCTGAGCCGCACCAACCTAGCAGCAGCTCCGCCTCTCACCAGCAGCCTGCTCTACCTCTCTGTACCAGCACCGCATGACCTGCACCCCTACCCTGCTGTCGGCTTCCCCTACAACATCCTTCCCCCTGATTTCCCTCGACCCTCTCCTTCTCCACTTTCCACCTGCCTGCACCGCATGCCCCGACTAGCCAGCACCGACCTCCTGCTGGTCCACTTTCCTGCAGCGCCCGCATTCCCATTTCTCTTGGAATAGGTCGCAGCCCTCCTTTTTCTGGCCTTGACAGCTTGCTGTCTGTGGGCCGCCCCTTTTCCAGCCAGCTCATCTGCACCCTCTGGTGCACCCCCACTTCACACCCGCTATCTGGCTAGCCCCCACCGGTGCACGTCGCTACTTTCTGATTATCGCACGACTCTGCTGATCGGGCGCATTCCTCACCGACCTATGCCCCTTAAAATTTAGAGGTACTCAAACTCTTGTATGAATTAAGTTCATTTAATATTAATTAATTACTTTTGGTTTTAAGTATATTTATTTTTAGAATAAATTATGTGATATTATAGATAATTTTTATTTGGTTAATTATTTCGCGTAAATTGTTAATTTGGCATATTTTTGTGATTAATTGGTGTGGTGCGAATTACATTTTGAAAACATGTTGAAATGGTCCTTTTTGCGCTGTTTTTTCATTGGGGTTGTTTTAAGTCCATGTTTATGTGTTTTTAGTTGTTTGTGCGGTTGTTGTAGCGTGTCAGTGAAGAAAATCGCGATACTAAGATCTTTAGCTTGTGCGTGCTTTCACGCTTATGTGAGGCATGTCGCGTCGTCATGTTCGAGTTGTAAATCGAGGTAGGTCCCCCACTGCACTCACCTTTAAATTTAGAATTTATTAATTTCTTGATGTTTTATTAATTTTAATAAATTGGAAATAATATAAGATAATTAATTTTTATATGATTATTTAGTGTAAAAAGAGCCGTTTATTTTATACATGACACTTGGAATATTTTCTTGACGAACGGACACCCAGTAGTGAAAGAATGCCCATTTGGATTTTAAACATAATTCACGGAATTTAAAATGTAGTTTTGGTTTAAATGATAAATGATTTCTTCTGAATAAGTGTTTTGGGTTTTCTTGAGAAATGATGTTTTTCTTTAAAGTTGGTGAAGACCCGTTTGACACTTTAATAAAATAAATTATTTTGGAAAAACTCACTTTGGGGTTACTCAGGGTTGATCCTTGGTGTGCATTGATTGTGTGAGTTGTGTGTGATATTTGTTGATTATGACTGATTGATTTTCATTGTGGACACACCCCTTTTTATTGCATGTGTTGACATGGAAACCTGGCATAGTGAGTGAATCTTCTGAGAACAATTACTATACTAGTTTAGATTACGCACTGGCTAGTGGACCCATAGTAGGGGAATACCAAGTTATTGCTGCTATGGGGATTGGGCCCCTCGGTTAGGCCATGTAGGGCTATGTCGAGCATTAGGGCATTATGACGTCATCGAGTTAGGGCATGCTTTCAGGATGAGTCACATGTATAGTACGTTCTGGATTGTTCATGATCTCCTAGGTTCAAAAAATGTTTCCTTTAGTGTTTATTTGTATGTGGAGGATGATTGAGAGGTCTAGTTTGATTGTTGGCCCCTGTGTGCCACTCTTTCCATTGCCCTTGGTGTGTGTTGTGTATTATGTGTGATTTTTCCTTTTTGGCTAATGACTGAAGTTTGAATTTCTAAATGGTTCGCAGAAAATGTTTTAAAAAGAAATATATATATTCCTTTCAAACGTTAAAATTTCTTTTTAAATTAAAAAGGGAAATGGACTTATACTTGTTTGTAAATGAAAGTGTGTGTGGAAACTAATATTTTATATAATTTAGTTCAAACATGAAATTGGTAAATTCTTTATTTAAAGGTAGTGCATTGGGAACAGTTTGTTGGAAATGCCTACTGAGTTTTGATACTCACGCCTATAGTTTTTTCATGTTTTTAGCTTTACTGCAGGTTTGGTTCGAGCTTGCTCGCCGTGGGTGAGAGTTGGTTGTGGGTTGGTGAGCGACTCTCAGAGTCGCATGGAGTTTTTGTCGAGACCAGGTTAGTGTGTCTTGTTGGTCGTTCTTTCTTTTTAGAGTCATTTATTTATTTGTTGTTTTTCTACTTTTTCACTGATTTATTTTTTTTATTGGGAAAAATCATTCCCACTTGTCCTATAATGATGCCCAGGCGCTTGTTGCCAGCCCGAGAGGATTGGGAATGCCTTTCGGGTCATGTCGCGGACCGGCTCGGGTGATCGGTTCAGGGTCAACCCGGGTTGGTTCGTGACATGCCATGCCTGTGCGTGGGGTGTGGTGCTTGGATAGTTCCAACTATATGGTTGGCGCATAATTTTTCCAACCATGCATCCAAACCATGTGGCCCATTAAAAATTAGGAAAATGTCCCCTTTTCCCTTATGATTTTTAAGTTTGAAGCCCCCCTTTTCTTCCTCCTTTCATCCAACAGCTCCCCTCATGTTCCCTTCATCTCCTCCAATTCCCTTGGATGTTTATCCCTCATTATTGGTCTATTTTGATCACCGTCAGGTGTGTTTGAATCCTTATGGTATTTCTTTGACTCCATTAGCCTTCATTGTTTTTTTTAATTTTTACTATAACATAGGTTTATCCATTTAGTGATTTTTGTCCCAATTCCACTAGATCATGGTGGAATTAGATACAGATGTTGGGATTTTTTCTCTTCATAGGAAGAGGATAAACTGAGAGGCTATCTGCACTTCACCGCTTGTCGCTTCATCGAGTATGTAATTGTGGTGAATTTATAAATATTAATGCTTTTAATTAAAATTTTTAAATGGTGTTTTGGCACTATTTCTTAGGGATTTTACCCGATTCGAGTTTGATGGTGTACTGCTTGTTGTTGGTGAGCATTAGGCCACCATTACAGTGTGATGAGATCAGCCAATGAGCTTTTGAGATTTATTCCATTTTATAATAAAGTGGTTTTACTTTTTTTATAGTTTGTTTAGTTTTATTAATTAATTTTAATGTTGTTATAATTAATTAATTATGATGGTCAGTTTGTGAGATAGGTCCAGTACGACTCGGTTGAGCATGGAAAGGCCTTGTCAGCTGCTTCCAACCTTTGGAAATTATATTGAAATCTTTAGAAAGGTTGGTGGTCTATCATACATTCCATTTTGTATTTATGCATGGTTATGGTATTATGTGGATGCTCGATCTTATCCTTGAGGGAGACCCCCCCTTGTATAAATTCATTATGATGAATTTTTTAGTTAAATGAAATGGGTATATGGTATGGGATGAACACCCTGGGTCACTAAAAACCCCGGTGCACTAGCTTCATCCCATGACATGAGGCTGTGACCTTGATTGGGGATCCCCTATGGAATGACTCTAATAATTCATTTCAAGGATCCTAAGAGGGATTCCTCGCTTACATACTGACTGAGAGGACCTTAAGAGGGATGCCTATATTTATTGTGGACCTCAAGGATCCCAAGTAGGATTCCTATATAGTGTTATGACATAGGGGAACCAGTGGGTGCCCTAGTTCCCTACTGACCCTGAGCTAGTGTGTTATGGGTTTGTGTAGAGATGGTAGTGGGTGTCACCTTAGAACCCATACCAAAATTGTAAACCCCGAGTCTATCAAAGTAGTGGTGGGTTAGGAATTTATACACCCTCACTCTTTCAATCATGTATTATCCTATTTACTAATGATGCAAAAATTATTACTAGGGTGATTCTTGGTTGGTGGATGCTGAGTCTGAAGCGATTAACTATTTTAGAGGGATTCCTAAACATGCTTCTTGGGATCCAGATTATGAGCCTTATTATATTGGGATTTCCAGAAGTACTTCCTGGAATATGGATTTTGATACTTTTGATTATTATTAGGGATGCCCAAATGCGCTTACTGGGATTTGGCTATTGAGCCTACATGTTTGAATATTACATTATTAGGGATTCCCATAGGAACTTCTCAGGATCCTGATTTTGAGTCTTACATGATTGGATTTTGTACATGGTGATCCTCATTGTTCATTGGTATAATTGTACTTGATTCTCCACACTCTTTTTGAGATATAATCGACTGATGATTACTCTATCCTTGAGTGATGCCTAGGATGCTCCCTTGGATTAGGTAGAGGCACCATGACTGCATCATCCATAGGTACTTCTTGGGCATAGGGTTTTTGATACATTTATATTAATGGATGATGTGCATTTACTTGGATCTAAAGACCATTCCTTATAGATCACCTGAGGGTGAGCCCCTTAGAGATTATATGAGTTGCAATGTTGTAATTACCTATAGACTGAGACCTAGGAATCAAACATCAAACTATATTACATGTGGATTGAGTAGTATGAATTCTATATAAATTCCACATTGAAATTATTGTCTATTGGTATATTGTATCCTTTATTATAGTGATTGGAGGTGAGTACAGGTGAACCTAGGGTTAGGACATGTATCCCCCTATGGTGACATAGCATGCTCAGAGACATTTATGATGCTGTATGAAGAAGGTATTTTCAATTGGGATCACAGAAACAAAAATATACTTAATTATACATGACTTGAGTGGTATGAAATCCAGCTCAATGCCCTTTTTACAGGATGTTTAGACGATCAAGATTACGGACCCAAGGATCAACTATTGTTGTTTATGTTATTTTCACCTTACTCATGTATATACATATTTATGTGTATATATATATATGGGAATATATATATACATATAAAAATATTAATATATATATATACATGAAAACACATTACCCAGTTGACTGGGTTCACAAAACCAAGGTTGATTGTGGTTTCATGTTATTTGTTTTGTTTATTTTTCCAGTTTTTCTTCATCTAGGTTGAACACTTTCCTTGAGAATGTATTTTATAAATTTTATATCAGTTTATTTCTAGAATATATCATTATTACTATAATTATATAGATTATTAGATCATTTTCACATACACTGCATATTACTAGCTATGTATCGAACCACATTTTTGGTTCCCTACTAAGTTTTGTACTCACACCCTGCTCAGGCCGCCATTGCACTGAGGTACCTGAGAAGATGTTCACTTGGTTGTAGGCATAGGTAGGTCAATGGATCAGAACTAATCAATTAGGATTTCTTGGGTATGTATGTGGAGATCGAGTATGTTGTCTGACTTAAAGTTAGTAGTAGAGACCTGTATTTTATTTCAGTTTCATTTATGTAATACTGCTTGTATGGATGACCTAGTGGGTGACCGATGTTGTATGTATGACATGCCTTTTTGGGATTTTATAGAATTTAATTTATTATTGTATTGTATTCTATTTTAATTTATTTATTGATTTTGTACTTTGATTGCTGACTTCTTGGATGGTATATGGTTATTTTTGTTGTTGCTACTTTGATATGAGGGTATAGTCTCCCCATTGTACCACCTTTAGACCCACACTACTAGTCGGTAGCCTTTGGTGTATGAGGAATGCTTAAGGACTTGTGGAAAACTAGATCAAGGCACCAAATTAGTGGTACCCATGTCAGGATATTACAGGGTGACACTATCCACCCAAAACATGCCACACATTTTGGACAAACAATTGGTAAAACCACGTGCCAACTATGTGGGTGCAACTTTCCGCCCAAAATAGGCAGCAAAATTTTCTTTGGGGTGTAAAATGGTTTGAAAAAACATGATCAAACCATTAGAAACTAAATTATCAAAACTTCATAACCCCTCACATGATTTCCACATGATTTAGACAAATTGTGCACTAACTGTGCACCTTTTCCTGTCTTCCCAAAAACTCTTGATTTCTACCCCCGGTACCTAGGAACTCCAAAAATTCACTCAAGGATAAGAAAAACTCAAAATAACATATATCAATGATCTATATTATGTAATAAACTCCCCACCATGCCACTTTATTCGCCTAGAAATTCCTCAATCTTTGCTTGGAGAAAACAGGTGAGGCCACTGCTCCCTCACCCAACCTTCACAATCCCATGTTTCATGGATATTGCCACCATGATACCAGAGAACATGAACCAATAAGATCACCTTACCATGGTGCACCTTGTTTTAAACATCCATGATACAAACAAGATTCTCCACTAGGGTGGTATCAAGATCTAACTCTAAATATTCCCACTCCAGCATGTGAGATGGGTCTGAATGGTATCTCTTTAGTTGGGATATGTGGAAGATGTCATGAATTGAGGTCAAATATAGTGGAATATATAACTGTTAGGATACCTTATAAAGATGTAAAAAAACACAAAATGAACTGACATAACATGGTTCCAACTTTCTTTTCTTTCCTAAGAAATGATGGCCGAACTAAACTGATACCCAGATAAACACTTGATCACCAACCTGAAACTCCAACGGATAATGATGATGGTCAGTATAATACTTTTGGAAGCTCTAACCTATCTCTAACCATTTATGAATCATCTAAACTTTCTTAGTCCTCTCCTAGATGAGGCTAGGTTCAACCAAAGAATACTCACCCACCTCGTCCTAGAACAAAGAATATTGGCACAAATTCTTGTACAACACCTCAAACGGGACCATCCTAATCAAGGAATGATAGATCTTATTATATGAAAACCTGGCCAACAATAGGTTAATTTACCATGAACAATAAAAATCAATCACGCATGCCCAAAACATATCCTTTAGGGTCTGGATGGCTCGCTCAGACTAGCCATCTGTTTGTGGGTGATATGTAGTGCTCAATATCAATTGGGTTCCCAAAGCCTCCTAAAGTCCCTTCCAAAAGTGATATGTAAAACAAGTCTCCTTTTATGAAAATATCACTGAGGTAACTCCATGAATCCAAACAAACTATAGAAAATACATAAGTCTAAGGCCTTCTACCTTCATTAACTCCCCAATGTCTTGAAAATGGGATAATTTCATCAGACAATCAAAAATCACCCATGTGAAATATTTACCACTCAGAGTATGAGGTATCCTGATAAAAAAATCCATAGATATTTTATCCCACTTCCACATTGGCACGAGATGTGGTTGCAATAACCCGGATAGTCTCTGATGCCCTGCCTTGATTCTTTGGTAGGTCAAGCATCTAGAAACAAAGTTCACCATTACACATATCATCCCGAGCCACTAATATTAGCCTATCGAGGTATAAAACATCTTGATTTACCTACAGTTAATGGAATAACTATAATTATGTGCCTCATTAATCACCTCCCACATCTGACTCAAAGAAAAAACCATCCACTTATGGAAATGAAGAGATCCATCAAAAGACTGAGACCAATCACCTGAGGTCTACCCAACATTTAAAGCACTACTATTATACTGGATATCAGGGTCATATACCTTCTCAATCCAATCCTGATCAATGATATAGGGTGTAACCTGCACACTGGCTAAGAATACCTTCTGTCCATCCTCCTGAACTTCCAGTCAAAAGTCAAAAATCAAGCTCATCAGATTCTACTTGTTTTTTAATTATTGAATGACTTGTACTATAATGTTCCTACTCAAAGAGTTAGTGAATATGTTCCCCTTCCTGAGTGTATATGTAGTATCAAAATAAATTTTTTTGAAGGTACTCCACCTAGTGTATTTTTTTTAGGTTTAGGTCCCTCTGAGTGAAAGTGTACTTCATTCTCTTATGATCTGAATACACTATAAAATTCTATCTAAAGAGGTAGTGTCACCACATATTCAATTAATGCATGAAAACTGCTAGTTATAGGTCAAGGGTGGGATAATTTCACCCATATGGGTGTAGTTTCCACATACCATAGCCCACCAAATGCCAATCCTATATCACCACACACCTCAAACTCACACCGAAAGCATAAAAAACATAGTATAAGCACTCCCAGGCTAAGGTATAATCAAAATAGGAGTGGATTTCAAATGGATCTGCAACTACTCAAAATCACCCTGGAACTTCTCACAACACTAAAAATTCACCCATTTATTATTCAAATCCATCAAGGGAAAATATATCATGGAGAAGTCCTAGAAAAATCTCTATAATACCCAGATAATCCTATAAATCTATGAATATCAAGCACATTCTTGGGCTTCTCCCAAGACATGACTGCTCGAACCTCCTCTAGATCCACTAAAACTCCTTCCTTAGAAATCACAAGACCTAAAAAGTTTACTTTAGGAATCCAAAAAGGCACTTAGGAAACTTGGAATATAGATGATGATCTCTAAAAAAACTTAAAAAACCTCCAAATGGTCTATATATTCCTCCTCCATCTTGGAATACACCAAGATTTCATCTAAAAACATGACCATGAATGAGTCCAAAAAGTGATAAAATATTTGGTTCATTAGCACCATGAAAACAGGCAGGGCATTGGTAATCCCAACTGGCATAAACAAATACTCAAAATACACATACTGACTTCAAAATTAAGTGTTTGGAACATCTTATTCCTTGGACCTCAACTAGTGGTACCTCAATATTAGGTCAATTTTCAAAAACCAAAAGGCCCCTCTGAGCTGATCAAATAGTTCATCAAATCAAGGAAAATGGTATTTATTCTTTATTATCACCTGGTTAAGATGATAGTATTCTATGAAAATTTAGTGGCTACCATTTTCCTTATTTTTAAATAAAAATAATGAAACCCATGGGGACAAATTGGGGAAAATAAAACCCTTTCCCTCAAGATCCTCTAGATGAACTTTTAGTTCCTTATTCTTGGACAGAGCCATTAGATAATATGGAAAGGAAAGAAAGATAATTCTAGGGAGTAAATAAATAGAAAAATTGACCTCTTGATGAGGTGTAAATCCTAAAAAATCCTTTGGAAATAGGTCAGGGTACTTGTCCATGACCACTAGAAGTTCACCTGAAGAACGTTGTTCAACAACCTTAAGGGACAACCTAAACTCCTTGCATGAGACTAACCCAAAATTAGAAGAAACCAGTTCTGACCTCCCTAATCATGGATCCCACTCACCCTGGAAGATGCATTTGTACCTATTAGAAGTAAGGAACTAGATCCTAGAAGATAATTGTAAACTAGTTCCTTGAAGCTAATCAACCAATCCATACCAACAATGAGGTCAAACATGTCTAGGTCTAAAAAAAGGAAGTCCCGAACAACCTCCATGATAGCTACCAAAACATGGAACTTAGGTAACTTAAAAACTTGATCCATTTATCTACCCATCAGGGTTAGAAAATCCATAAAATAGGGAATCAACTCAGCCCACATACCTAAGGAATCAATCAGATTAAGTGAAATGAAATAATGGGATTCACCTGTGTAAAATAAAACTGATTTAATAGAAGAAGTAATAAACACCATACCTCAAATGGTGGTTGGACCAAAATATATGTCCTCTAGAATGACCTTCACTGCATGGAGTCACCCTTTATTAGACCTGATATGAGTTTTATTCTCCTTGTAAAATCCCCTATTCCACTAGGATGAGATCCTCCACCCTTAGAAGCCTCTGATTTCCCCCAAGAGCATTTTGAGAAAACATATCCTACACCGATCCCATGAGAATCTAACTAGAAAAAGCACTGGATATGGCCAAACTACCCACACTGGTGGAAAGTCCTTGGAGTGTCTGGTCAACTAAGCCCAATGTGTCCAGTCTTCAAACATTGATAACAAAAAAGTGGTCAACCCCCTATTGAAACTATAAGATATGATCCCAAAGACTACTGGACACTCTTTCCACTACCTCTTTGAGACTCATCCTAATTCTGATCCTATCCAGAAGAAGAACTATGGATACCACCCATAGAAGAAACACCACTAAAACCTATCTTTCCAATCAAATCTGCCTTTTCCATCATTTCCTTATCAAACACCTCTAAATAGGTCAGTACACATAGAATAATGAGCATATATCTTATCTATAGCCTCAATTAGATATCAAAATGTTGAGCCTTGATGTAATCATTTGTGAGGATATCCATAGATACATGAACTAACTTAGTAAATCTGGAGGCATACTCCATCATTGAATGATCACCCTTCTCTAGATTCAGAAACTCAAAGGCCCTTTCCACTCTCAAGGTCTCTAGGTAGAACTACTGATTAAATTCTACTTTTAAAGTGGTCCATGTGAGATCCTCATGCTTTCTAGAAAGCACCACCGACTCCCACCACTTCCTACTTGGTACTTATAGCATGCATGAAAAAATTACAATTTTTTTCTGAATCAATTGTCTCAAAAAACTTAGATATCTACTCAATATGATCCAACCAATCCTTAGATTCATTGGGTCCCTTATCACCATGTAAAACCAGCGGATTATACCTTGAAAATTATTTAGCATGGTGCATGTCACAAATTTGTTCATGAATACCCATTTTACACATGTTTTGGATCATACTAATCACTAATTCCACCAAATCCAGATCAACAGGAGGGTTCACCTATGGGTTACTCTCTATTGCACCCTCTTTACACCACAATTAGGTCCTTTTAGGAGGAATTGTCTATAAGACATAAATAAAATGTTTCAAAAAGTGTAAACCAACATCAATTCACAATAAAATACCAAAATAAAATCTCCCAACATGGTAATCAAAAGAAACTTCAAAAATAAAGAGGGAAAAATCATAAAAAAACCCATAATCAGGTTCAAAACATAACCACAATCCTGAACCACCCATGGAATCTCGAGTTTCAACATGAAGAAGAGTTGGCCATACACTCACCTATTCCTACCTATCGAGTCCTGATGGTCCTATATCCAAATAACACTGACCCTTAAATAACCAACCAGCCCTGGATACCATTTTTTTAATGAACCAACCCAATTCAATCAAACTCGTCACCTAAGATGGGCCACCACACGAATTGAAGTGCATTCTCGTTCACCATGGTCTAGCGACAAGCACTAGGCATAAAAAACTATCCCTTGGGAATGATTTCACCATAGGTAAACTAGCATGACCCATCCATAAAATGGGATAGTCAAACCAAAATCATCAGAGTCAACTGCAAAAGATAAACATACACCATCATCCAAATATACAAAAAATAACAAAGCATGGAATAACAAGACATATAAATGGTATCTCAAAATAAAAAAACCAACTCAAAATAATGGGGTGAAATTCCAAACAGGGTCCAAGTGAAACCCATAAAGCACAACACTAGAAATGAATCTACATGAGTCTATCCATATGATACCACATCACCACAAAAAAACCTAGAACAAAGATAATCAACAATATCCATCATGGAACACGGTTCCCTTGCCTTTACCCGTGTCCTACAAAATGAAATCTAAAAACACCCCAAAGGGACCAAAAGGGTGTGAGGCACAAAGCCTAGTAGGATAACACCGTGAATCTATTTAATTCGTTTCCCATGAAAACTAATAAAATATTTTGAAAACATTTTTAAAACTAAAAACCACTTTAAAAATATATAATTTCCAAGTAAACCTTCAAAATCAATTTGGTTTCTATTTTAAAAAACATGGTTTTAAAAAACTATTTCCAAACATAGCCCAAGTAAATAAACAAATCCATGAGGTATAAAATGATCAAGCATAACTAAAAAGGCATAATCGAAGTTAACACAACATCAATATCATATAACCATATAAATGGGAAATGAACAAATGGGAATAACACATCTCATCACATAAAAATGGAGCTAATGAAATTAATAAAGCATAATAACCAAACTATAATAGTAATGTGCACCTAGGGTCTCTAACCATTTGGTCTAACATGAGTGAGTACTAAGTATAATAGCTATCTAAGCAATAAAAGCTCACAGGGTCTTCCCCTGGCCCAACTCTAAGATCTCATATGGTTTCTCGACAACCAACATGGAAGCTCACAGAGTATTCTTACCCAAATACATAACACAAGATAAATCATTGGAAAAAATGCCTAATTTAACCAAACATCCCTTTCTAAGGTAAATCCATTTGTAAAAACACTTTATAAATCCATTTAAATTCACAAAACATCCTTGATCCATTTTATCTAACATTTGGTGGGAACAACCAAACCCATTTAGAAAACCCCTCTTTAAACAATAAATTTCCAAACCAATCCATAAAACACCTCAAAATGGAATAAAAACCAAACATAAATTATTTTAATGGAAGTTTAAACAATAAAAATCAAAGGCAATTAGAAATTTGAAGGTATGCCATGAAAAACTCCCTTAAACAAAGACACCTACCTCGAATTTGGTCCAAATATCATCACCTCTAATGAAAAACACCTAGATGAGGTAGTAAATGACTCAAAAACCTAATACACAAAAAAAAAAAACAAAACCCCCATGAAAAACCCTTGATTCGGCCAACACCACCCCTAGGGTTACAAAACTCCACAAAAATGTTAGAACAATTATTGACAAAGGGAAAATATGAAGAAATAAAAGAGAAATTGACTTACCTCAATACAAAACATGAATAAATCAAGAGGAAAACAACCAAGGAAGGTTTAAGAGAGCTCCACAGCTAAGGGAGAGGAGCTGCATGTGTGGGAGAAGAAAATAGAACACTATAATTTTGATAAATCAATATGGGAAAAAGGGTAAATTCATGCTTTTTAATAAGATGGACATGGTTGCATAGATTTTTGCACACAGTTTAGAAAACCATGTGCCAAACATGGAGGTGCCACTTTCCACCCAAAATAGGATGCATGGTTTGCTCTGGGGCATTGCATGATTTGAAAAACCATGCTCAAACTATGAAAAAATACACTTTAAAAACTGCATCTTCCCTCACATAGTTTTTGCATAGTTTATAAAATCCATGCACCAAACGAGCACCCTATTCAGTCTTCCCAGAACTCTCGGTTTTGACCCCCGACACCCAGGAACTCAAGAACAAAGTCAAGGATAAGTAAAAATCAAAATAAAACGTACTAGTGACCTAGTGGGTGTCACACCCTATGGATACAATACCCTACTTTTCATAAATACTACTATTAAGTAGGTTTTATAAATATTAATTTTGAGAGTAGGTTAATGATCAAGATCATCATTTTCCAGATAAACATGGAAGGTAATCTATAAGTGAGGGGTGGTTAATTTTAGCCTTAAAATGTGACTTATAATTTCTAACACCTCAATGTATAAACTCATCAAAAATACGATCTTCTGATGAAATCAAAATATTTTAGATTATAAATGTAAATACAATGAAAATTATGACATTTTAAAGTTACCACTATCTAATTAAAACAATAATCATAATGAAAAATAAACTTGTTGAAAATTCACAGTATCTGAAAAAAGTAAAAAAAAATTGAGATAAAAATACAAAAAAGTTTTAAAACAATGAGTGTAGTAAGGATTGAAATCCTTAAACTCAAAAAAGGATATTATTAACAACACCTTCCAATAAACATAAATTTTTTATTTTATCCTTAGTGGTATGAGGATCATAAACTTATCCAGGTTTCCTAATTATAACCCAGAAGTCCCTCGATAGAAAAATTGTTGGAATGTATTAGTGTCCTATACCTGAAAAATTTATTTTCTTATCCCTAGAATCCACTGATCAAATTGATTAGAAATAGTACT
Organism: Viscum album; assembly: GCA_963277665.1. NCBI lineage: Eukaryota > Viridiplantae > Streptophyta > Magnoliopsida > Santalales > Viscaceae > Viscum > Viscum album. The sequence continues at coordinate 1,494,820,419 of OY728155.1, read as the reverse complement.
GTCATCATATCCCTGAAATCCCTTGAATAAAAGGTTGATAGAAGAACACTTCAAAATACTATAATCCCCTCAACACAATGGTCTAAATAATAACAATTAGAATAGAAAAAATTGAGTATTTACAATGAAAATCTTAACCAATAGATTCTCTATGATAATCACAATAAAGAAAATATAATCATAATAACTCTATAAAACCATCTATAAGATACTTAAAAATGATTGGAAACTCTTAAAATTACTTTAGTACAATCACTCATGAACTTTAAAGTCTTGTTTTGTATTTATATATGGGAGCATAACAGATTTCAATGGTATAATTCCAAAACTTTGGGTTTGGTTGTAATAACATCATAGAAAACAACTATATATTATGATGGATTCTATAATGTTATGCATATTTTGATGAAGTAATCCATCACTATTATGGTGATCCATCTTTAGGTAAAATTGATATAGCATGGACACTTTATTCTCTAAAATTTCAACCCTTTCATCTTAAACCTCCAGAATTGCATTTATTAGAAATTCAACCTACACACAAAAATTAATAAAATAAATATTCAAGATAAATCAATTTCTTATTAAGTGTTTTTTTTTATTTTTTTAAAAAATTATACAAATTATTCAATGACTAAACAATCTCTCCCTTTTTGAAAAACACATGACATGGAAAATTAATAATTTTGACTACATTTTAAAGAAATACTCCTTTTAAGTTCCAATGAAATAATTTTCTCCCCATTACTCAAAATTTTCAAAATAAAATCTTTAGTAATAAATAAGATTAGTGGAATAAGTCTCCCCCTAATAAAATATTATCAATTTATCAAATCCTCTCTTAAATAAAGAAAATATTTTTTTAAAAAAATTCCACCAAAGAAAAAAAAAGTTAAAAAAACTTATTCCCCATTGTAAATTCTCTAGAAAACTTAAAAAAACTTCTCCCATTTTATAAATTACCCAGAAAACATACAAAAAATTATCTCCCTTTATAAAAGCATACGATTTTTTTGAAACTTCTCCCCCTTTGTTATTTTCAAAAATAAACATATATGAAATAAATCAATCCCTTGAATTTACAAAAGTTTCTTCCCCCATATTAAAGAAAAAATCAGAAAAATAAGTACAAAAAAGAATTTTTTTTAATTGGACTCTCTATTTAATATGAGCATATCCTCCTTGAATATATAGTTAATACACATGGTCAAAATATATTTTTCATGATAGTTTATATTCAATCATAATATATTCCATCTTTTTACTGAAAAAAATTGTTTAACTTTTAGAATTAGTAACTCTGTATGAAGTCAAAAATAAATGGATGATATTTTTATTTACAACATGGTTATGGAAAATTTTTTAAATTGAAATTTCTTATCTACCAAGGATTTTAAATTTTATTCCACTCAATAAGATAAAGATATTTTCCATTTCTTTTAGGGGTTAATAAAATTCATAAAAGTAAATTCATTGAAGTTTAATAAACTATGGAGTCTAGGTTTTTTTAAGATTATAAAATAACATGAATTTTAATTTAAATAATTTAATATTAATAAAGTTCAACTTATAAAGGAAGTTACATTATATGTAGTTCTAGTGAATGTAATATTTTTATTAAAATTTTGGAGAATATAATGTACCTAAAAAAGAGTTAGTGCAATTCCAAAATAAAGAATTTTAATGGAAGAATATAGGTTAAACATTAATTTAATTGAATATTACTTTAATTTTATTACTCCCAAATTATGTTTTATATTTTCAATTCTATCATAGATTAATGGTTTAGTGAAAATATCAGAAAGTTGATTTTTAGTTCTAATAAATTAAAGAACAATATCTCCTTGTTTTTTTAGATCTCATAGAAAATTATATCTTATATATATGTGATTTACATGTGATTCATGTACCATGTTTCTAGGAAAATAAATAATTCAAGTGCTATAAAAAATAATTAGAATTGAGTGAACCTCAAATTTTTTTTTGAGTGTGTGTTGCATCAACAACACTTGAGTGAAACAATATCTAGATGCTATATATTCATCTTCAATAGTGGAAAGTGTAATAAAGTGTTGATTATTGTTAGACCAAGAAACCAAAGCTTCTCCTAGGAAGTTAAATATTATATAAGTACTCTGATTATCCAAATTATAACCTTGAAAGTTAGTATCTTAGTAATTTTTAAGGATAAAATCAGATTTAGTAGAATAAAATAGGCCATGTTCCAAAGTACCTTTAAAATAACAAACAAACTTAAAAACTTTTAAATGTGTTACCTTAAAATTTTATTAAAAATCCATATAAAAACATATTGAAAAAATAAAATTTGGTTGAATATACATTAGATATAGTAAAAATTCAATCATAACTCTATAAATTTTGTGATCAACTAGTTTCTTAGATTTATCAAGATCAATTTCAATAGAGGTTCTTACCAAAGTGTCTATACCAAGGATTTATCAAAAACCATTTTTTTAATAAATCTAAAATAAATTTATGTTGAAATAAAATATTTCCTTCTGGTTTTTGAGAAATTCAAAAACCAATGAAAAATTTAAGCTCACTCATCATTTTAATGACCCAAACCCTCATGGGTTGTGAATTTTAGAGGAAACTTAAACTTTTCATTTAGTGGACAGATTGTTCAGAGAACCAGGAGTCAAAAAGATATTATATCAATTCTAATATCTTAAATTTGAGTTTTATTACTTGAATTGAATCTTTTAGGGTGAATTGAGGATTGAGTTTTTAGCAGAAGAGTACTAGAGAAGCTGGGGTCGCTATTGATGCCACTGGCTAGCCAATAGTGGAGAGAAGAAACCCCTTATACCCATAAGGACTAAATAGCTAGATCGTGAGCCTGAAAAAACAATATAGTGATGTATAAAGTAGTCCTGATTCCCAATAGTCCTTATTGGCTATCTAAGGATACTAAACAGGGTGGATGGTGGGCCACTAACTTACTAATGGACCTCAATCAATGAGCTGGTTGGGTGTGATGGATGTACTTTAGTGTAGATCATTTTGGTCATTTTATCCACTAAGTTCCACTTGATATTTATCTCCTTAACTCAAATTTTTAGGATATTTTTGGTAATCCCCTCTTCCTATCCTACCTATAAGATCTCCCCTTGAACCTGGGTGAATCTAGGTGAGATCTATTGGTGATCCAGGTGAGATTCTTTGTTCTTCTTTTATATTGATATCCTTTTTCCTCATGTGGTGGTGGATCACTATGCTATTCATCATAGATGATCCTTGTGGTAAGTCTTAACCCTTATGATTCTTTTATGTCTCAATTCCCTTTATATCCTCTTCTCATCAATCATATCTATCTTTTATTGATCATTATATTTATTTCAATTATATAATTGGATAAAAATTACATTGAATTTTGATGTAATTTTATGAGAATGATGGGGATTTAGATTGGTACGGATAGATGATGTCCCATTATGATGAACACATACTGTTTCTGGGAATTTTGTTAAATTTACGTCACTTGGTGATATATTTTATGGGTTTGGATCAATTTAACTTAAATTTTCCATTGGACTATGGAATTTTGTCATGGTTTTTTCATTCCTTAGAACCAGGAGCATGCCAGGGGTGGATTGAACTCTGTTGGACGATGTTGTGCATATGGTATGTATCTTTGTTGTTTTCTTATATATGATCTAATTTAATTATATTAAATTGGCCTTTTTTCTCTGTTGAATGATAGGGATTATTCTCATAATGATGTTAAAAGATGTTATGGACCTTTTATGGGTGGTTGGTCATGGTCTGTATTGGAGGTGGTAACTAAGAAGTCCTTTGACAAGTATTCCTTTCACCTTTGAATTTGAGTTTTCTTATAAAAAAGTAATTAATAATAATTTTGTTATAATTAATTAATTTGGAATGCTTTGTCATGATTTGAACCACATTTAAATCAATGTATTCCATATTGACTTGGATGGATTATAAAGTTTTGATGTGATTTTCTTTGTTTAGAGTTAACTCCATTTGAGGTAGGTGGTCCCATGTACTCTACCTTATGGTATTATTCATGTTTATTTTCATGTGGTATGAGGTTTTATACCTATATTTAATGATAATTAATTTCACAATGTGTTATGAATGAAATGTAATGATCAATTAATTAATGATCATTAAGTCCTAATTAATTAAAAGAACCATGCCTAATATAATTAGACAAAGTGATATGGGACATGATAGACCCTTGTGCACTGGATTGATGCTCACTGCTGATATTTTAGGTTTGATTGATAATGAATTCCTTGAATTTCATGGACCCCTTGGGTGTGTAGTTGTACTATATGAGACCTAGAGCCCGAAACACCATTTTTGATGCTTGATCATATATGTGTTTGTGTGATTAGCCCATAGGACCATGCTTGATGTATTGATCACTTGTGTGTGTTTATGGTTGTTGATACTCATGTTTGGTGTGATAATTTGTGCCTATATGTGTTATTCCCTATTATATACAGATAAATTCCCATGTATAAATATACATATAAGATATATATAATGATTGATTCCATGAGTGTGCTTAGATATCCTAATAGGCCATGTTTTACTTGCTGATCACATGCGTGTACTTATAGATGATATGACTCATGATGTTATGATATGTTCTATATATATGTATGATATTACCTATTGTGTGATAAAACATATTTTCTTTGGTATTATTGTTTTGGTAATGATGATTGGTATATTGTCTTGTTATGAATACCCCTTAGAGGGGGAGTGCACACAAATTTTAACGATGATGGTGGACTTATACATAGGATAGGGTCATGAAAGTCTTGAAGATAGACCTGTGATAGAAGTAGTGGGACATGATGGCCTTATGGCCTGAACCAAAACATTATGACTTTTAGATATCTATTAACATGTTGAAAATTCACGCCTTGAGGATATCAAGTACATGTTCACTGGTTGGCCATGTAACCCGACCAAAGACTCGATTACTTGAGAATATTGAGTAACATATTCACCTTATTTGTGGAATTTCTTGGTCACTTATAACATATTATATTTATACTTCCAGTATGGATCTGAAGTAGGTATGATTGGGATTTCTACTGTCTTAGTAAGCGCATGACCACTTGGTACTTGGATGTTTTTATCGTTTTCTTGTTTGTGAATTGATGTTTATATTCTATGTTTACTTAGTTAGGTATTTTCTATTTAATTTATTCTAAAATTATTACATGAACATGCACTATATTTATTGGTTGGGTATTGGACTAGGTTGGTGGTGCCCCACTGAGTTATACTCAAACCCTTCTCAGGTGTCCATTACATTGGGGGTACCCAAGTAACTCTCACTTGTTGCAATTATAGGTTAGGATGAGGCTTAGGCTTGATTGTTTATATGGATAACTCAATACGAGTATAGAGATTGGGATAAGGTGAGGCATGGATTTCATATCCTCTTATAATTTTATTCTTTTTTACCCTATGTATACGATTGGCCTGATGGGAGATCTATTTCCTTGTTTTTAATTATGACCATTGAATATGTTGTTTCCACATTCATTCATTACTGATGATATATTTATTGGTATCAACATAATTTGATTATATATTGTTACATGTTTTGTTATTTATTTATTGTTGCACACTCTGATAGAGGGTATAGTCTCTCCACAATTCCACCATAGACCCTTACTGCTATTAAAAATCCTCTGGAATACGAGGAGGTGTACATGAGGTTATTCAGTATTTCTGCTTAGACCTAATGATTTAGGTATGGTAGTTACAATATAGTATCAGAGCACATCTTGTTTTCCTATTTTATGGAGTTGGAAGATGGGTGATATAGGGATCTTTCAGAGCTTGTGATGAAACTTGGTTTGGTGTGTCATGAATACCTTTCTCAAGGGAAGTCCAGGTTACTAGGTTATGGGATTGATGTTATTGGTTTGTTCTATTATGGTTATGTGATTTTCACCTTATGTAATGCACATATATTTTGAGGTTCATGATTTCATACTGTATGGAATATTGGATGTATCGACGAGATTTATCACATGCCTCATATTTTCCATGTAGGTTTATATAATATATACACTGATTTCATGTGATTGTAGTGAAGATGAAGGAATCAGCTGATTTAGTGTTAAAAACTTGTATTGTGTTTGTATATATGAGTTCTTGGTGACATTGTATTTGGTTGAACTCCTATTCATGTATAATTTTGATAGTAGGTCATGTAATACTATGGTGTGGTGCACCTAGATGATGAAGATGACGATGATGATGATTATGGTGATGATGATAGTGGAGATGATGTAGTTTCACTATGCAAAAACAATGAAATACACCTTGTTAGGTCATCATTGGGAATTAATTTCCTTATTAAATAACCTTGTGTGAGTAAACATTAGATAGGTTTGGTTAATTAAGGTGACAAATATGATCTACATGGAGGTATCCATCTAGAACCTAATGGAATTTGGTTTAACCAAACTAGGCATCTTTGTACTCAGTGTGGTTGGTGTAAGAGTGAATCCATTATATAATGTTTGTAGATACGTTCCTAGATAACATTTTTTGAGTTGTGAACCTTAGTTAAACCTTGTGTTTATTTTTTGTAAGACCTTGTGGACTTAGAAATGTGATTTTGGTTACTAGTGAGATAGTGCCTCGTCCCGTGTGAAGCTAACATGAGTGATAATTTTCCTTGTGAATATATAGTCCAGGTTAATTCCATATAGGTGGTTTCAATTGAAAAAAAAATCCATGTTCATGTTATTTATCCTTGAAAGGCTTAATGAAAGGTCTTAAAATTTTCCTTGTAACCTAGGGGTATGGAAAACTTTAACTTCTAGTACTCATGATATAATGTTAGGTTAGGAGTGCTTGGATTCATATGGAATCAAGGGAAGGACTTGGGGTTTCCTTTACTATTAGTCTAGAGTGTGAATATCATTAGATACTAAGTGAAAATACTAGGTTTTCAGACCTATGGGGGTTAGAGTGTGGGTAGAAACTCATCGAACTAGAATAACTCCCATGTGATGGGTGGTGCATGGGGAATCTTAGCGGTGAGGATATTATAGTTTTAAAGAGGATCACTAAGTGTACTCAAGTTTTTTGGAGTTGGAGCCTTGTGGAGTAGGGACTCCTAAAGTGGAATGTGATCCCAGATTGGAGGTCTTTTAATCATGGTGTAATCACTCTCTGTTGAGTAAAGAGTGGTGTTATCATGCCTTGCTGAGAAATACTTGGTGTGTGAGCATTCATGTAGTGGTCATGTGAGGTTAGTTAAACTAGTGTAGTAGGGTGGTGTGAAGACTATAATAAATGTTTTAAGTCATGTTTATGAACCCATAAGAGCTAGTTGAGGTAGTGAGATAAGACATCAACAATAGACCGGGGTACCATTGTGCCGTCAAATCAAGTCTGATGTCTGATAGAAATTTCATGGTTAATTTTAGAGGCTTACATATGAGGGTGAGACCCATTTGGTTCGAAAGTCCACTACTGGAAAATAGCCCTATACCCATGGTTTTGGGAAAAACTGTGGGTATAGTTTTTTTTGAAGACCTATTCCCACAGTTTTGGAAAACCGTGGGGTAAAAGATAGCTATACCCATGGTTTTGTTCAAAAATGTGGGTATATGAATTTTTTTCAAGACCTATACCCAAATTTTTTCCAAAACCATGGGTATATGATTTTTTTTCGAAGACCTATACCCACGGTTTTATAAAATTGTGGGTATATATTTCCCGCATTATGGTAGGAAAAAAATTCCATGGGCACTAAAAAAATTTGGCAAGAAAACCTTTCCCTATAGTTTTTCCTCCTATACCCACAGTTCTGATTAATATATTTATGTAGATACAAATTTATAAACATAAAATCTTCATAGATGAGTTGGTGAGGTGACGTGTAATGTTCGCTGCGGTTATATGTTCGAAACCCACTGGCCACTTTTTTTTTCTAATATAGGGAGAAATATTAATATACTAAAATAAATGAAGATATATTAATATAAAACTGAGCTGGCTCAGTTGGTTAGGCACTGGATGCACGAAAGTAAAGACACGGGTTCAGAACCCGCTGGATGTATTTTTTCAAATAGTGACGTTAATTAATATATTTAGATAAATATAGATAGATATACCTATAAGTTATGTAGCTTGATTGGTGAGGCATGTCGAGTTAGAAATTCAGGTTGCGGGTTCAACACCTGCTGCTCGTTTTTTGCAAAAAAATATATACCCACGGTTTTCAAACTATGGGTTAAGGTTTTGACAGTGTGGAAATAGGGTAGGCTTCTTTAATAAGGTGGAAAAAAATCTATGCCCACAGTTTGGAAAACCGTGGGTATAGGTTGGGGACATATCTCGACTGCTCGGTTGCCCATGGTTCTCAAAACCATGGGTATAGCCTATACCCACAGTTTTGGAGGCTATATCCACGGTTTTGAACTGTGGGTATAGGTCATATTTTTAGTAGTGGTCATAACCCAAACCTAGGATGATGGAGAATGTTATGCACCTCATGGATAGATTTTTGAATGTAGTGAACTGCATTCTGGGTATTTAGGTTTATGTAGTGATTATTGTTTACTTGAAAATCAGGTATGAATGGATGATCAAATTTAATCAAAGTGTTTGGTGATGGAATGATCAAGGGATAGGTAGGATGATGTAAGTTTTGAAAGTTTAAAATAAGGATACTTCTATGATGGAGAGCATCGACCTTATCATTTATGAAATGACATATCTTATAGAATGGTTCATGGTCTATGTAATACTAACCATTGGACGATCACAGTGACTCCAGGAAATCGATGTGTGGTGGACTTGAGAATATATGGTTTTGAGATGAATGTATGATGTTTGATTCTGATGTAGTGCTATAAGGATACTAAATGTGGGTTTCATACTTCAGAAATTTTTTTGTGAACTAGGAGGGAGTCAGATCATTGGTACATTGTCATGAATTCAAGAGCCTTGAGGCAGGTACAAATGGTTTATGAATAAACCGAGGAAAATCCTTCAAAATCAGCTCAAAATTTGATAATGATTCTAGATCAATTTAATGATGCCTATAAGGATTAAGGCATCATGATCAATGGATTTTTGAAGTTTCGGTTTCCTAGTATAGGAACCTTTATAAGAAGATGGATGGAAAAGTACCGACTGGTGTTCTATATGAACATGAATATGGTGTCTTTTAAAACCACATTGAGCTCATCACATTGAGTATGAATGAAGTGTTTAAGATTAGCCGGGGACTTTCTAGAAAGTTTGGTGTGATCGGGTTGTTTTGTTTAGTAGAGAATCAATGTTTTGGATTAGAATCCGAAATGAGGTTTTGTTATCGACTTTTAACTCATGCCTTTCATTTGATTGAGCGTGATGGAACCGAACCACACCGAGCATGTCGCTGGACTTCTCAAGGATGATAAGTTCTATGGTAGATATATTGTAATGAACCACATTGTTATGGGTTGTAAATTTTGGAGGAAACTTGAAATTTTAATATAGTGGATGGATTATTTAAAGAACTGGGTGTCAAGACAAGATATGATCTATTCCAACATCTTAAAGAATCATTTTTGGACTTGAACGGAATCTTGGAGGGTGACTCTAGGATCATATTTTTACTGGAGGATGCCTAGAGAATCTGAGGCTATTGATGTATCCACTAACTAGCCAGTTGGGTGGGAAGAATCCCCTACCACCCAAAAGGACTCACTGTCCAGCTAGTGATCCTACAATATCTCGCTGGTCAGGTATGAAGTAGGCATGATTCCAAATAGGTCTCAATGGATATATGGTGGACCCCAACTGACAAGACAATGAGGCATGTTGGACACACTTTGATGGAGGGACTTTTGGTCATTTTATCCACCGAGGCCCACTTGGGATTTATCCCCTTCATTTGATTTTTTAGGTGGATTTGGCCATTCCCTCTTTCTATACTCTCTCAAAGATATCCCCTTGAATTGGGGTAGATCTAGGTGAGATCCTCTAGTGATCTAAGTGATACATTTCATTATTATTAGATCTTAATATCCTTATTAATAGAGTGGTTGAGGATCGCTATGTCATTTTTCATGGATGATCCTCATGGTAAGTCTTAACCCTTAAGTTCCTTTTTATTTTCAATTATTTTTTGATCCACTTTTCCTCAATTATCTTGATCATATATTTATCACTGTCTTTATTTCAATTAGATAATTGTATGATAACTCCATTGGATCTTGAAAAAATTGTTTTAGAATGATGGGGCTTTGGATCAGTATGTCTAGAGTATGTCCCATGATGATGAATGTGTGCCATTATCAGAAATTTAATTTAAGGTATGTATCTTGGCGATATCTTTTATGGTTTTTAGATAATTTGAGTTTAATTGTACATTATAACATGGAATTATGTTGGGGGTTTTCATGCCTTATAATCAAGGGTGAATCAAGAGTGTATCAAACTCTATTGTACGATGTCATGGATAAGGTATGTCGCTTGATTGTTTTATTTTGAAGGTTCCAATTTAACTATATTAAATTGGCCATTTTTTTGTTTTTATGTGATACATATTTTTCCTAGAATGATTTTAGATGAATGTTATAGACCTTCCATGGGTGTTTGGTCATGTTTAGGCTAAGCGGTGATGCTTGGTAAGTCCTTTGTCAAATATACCATTAACCTTTGAGTGTGATATCCCTTGTAAATAAATAAATAATTAATTATAATTTATTTATAATTAATTAGTTTGAAATAATTGGTAATGAGTAGAACTATTTTGTGATTAATGGAGTCTAAATATACTTGGATAACTTAGAGAAAGTCCCATGGATATACTTGCTTTATAGTTGACTCTTTTTGAGGTCGGTGGTCCCATGTACTCTACCTTATGGTATTATGCATGTTTATTTTAATGTTGTATTAGGTTCTCCAAAATGGGTGAAAAAACCTATGTTATGAATAAAAATTAATACTTAATTAATTAATAAACCTTAAGTATTTATTAATTAAAGTAATCATGCATAATATAATTGGAAAAATTTCTAAGGGACATGATGGACCCTTGTGCACCAGCTTGATGGTGGCCACCAATGGTCGAGGTTTGATCACTAATGAATTTCTTGAACTTTATAGACACCTTGAGTGTATAATTGTGCTACATGAGACCTATATCCCAAAAGACCATGTTTGATACTTGATCACATGTGTGTGTGCATGAGTATCTTATGAGATAATGTTTAATGTATTTTTATCTTATATGTTTTTATAGAAGTTGATACTCATGCTTTTTGTGATACATTGTGCTTATCATTATTATTCCCTACTATGCATGGATATATTCCCTTGTGTGTGTATATATATATATATATAATATATCTATGATTATTTGTTCCATAAGTGTTCTTAGATAGCCTAATATACCATATTTGACTTGTTGATCACATGTGTGTACTTTTATCTCCCATGACTCATGATGTTATTCTATGTTTTTTTATATGTATACTCTTCCCTATTATGTGATACACCATATTTCATTTGGAAGTATTGTTTTAGTAATGAAGATAAGTGGATTTTCATGTTATGACTACACCTTAATGGGGAAGTGCACATGGATTGTGACAATGATGATGGACTTGGACATTGAGTAGGGGAATGATAACATTGAGGCTAGAACCATGACAGAAGAAGAAGAAGAAATGACGGCCTTATGTCCTGCCACAAAACTTGATGCCTTACAGATACTGAGTAACATTACAAAACTAAATACCTTATGAATATTGAGTACATGTAAATTGGTAATCCTTGTGGCCTGAACCAAGACTCTATGCGTTAAGGATACTGATTAATACAGTCAAAATCCTTATGGCTTGTTCTTAGTCACTTCCGATATCTTCTGATTATCCTTCCTATATAGAGCTGAAGCATATACAATTGGAGTTTGTTGTGGTTTGGTAAGTGAACTAAGTCTTGAAACATGGATGTTTTTATTGTTTTCTTATTTATACATTGGTAATTATATTTTATGTTTTCTCAGTTTTCTTGTTTAATTTTTTCAGATCTTATCACATGAACATACACTACGTTTATCAGTTGGTTATTATACTGCATTAGTGGTGTCCTTATGAGTTATACTCACACCCTACTCGGGTGTCCATGGAACTTGGATACCCAAGAAACCCTCACTTATTGCAAGTATAGGTTGAGACGAGGCCTGAGTTTGATCATTGACCATGATAGCTTACTAAGATTTTGGAAACTAGGATGAGATGAGTTTTAGAGTTTTAGAGCCTCTTGTACATTTATTCTTTTCTACCCTTTGTATGCGATCAACCTGGTGGGCTATCGTTTTCCTTGTTTCCATTTTTGGATGTTGAGTCTATTATTTCCACATTCATTCATTACTGATGATATATTCAGTGGTATCAACATACTCTGATTGTGTATTGATACATGTTTGTTATTTATTTATTATTGTGCACTATGATGGAGGGTATAATATTCTCATGATTACACATCATATCCTATCTAATAGTAATCAGTATCTGGAATATGGGAAGGCACACCTAAGGACATGTGGCATTCCAACATGGACTTAGTAATTCGGGTCAGGATGTCATATTCATGCTCACTTGAAACTAATTTTCATAAGTTCCAAAAAAACATCAGATAGAAATTCATGAGTTGATACAAAAATTATATCATCGACATAAATTTTATAAATTATGGTGTATTTGAAAACTATTTTGATAAAAAGAGTTGGGCCATCCTTTACAATATCAAAATTATTTCAAAGTAAAAGATCTAGTTAATTTTTCATACCGGGAAATTGGGGCCTATAAATGGTTATAAAGTTATTTTCTAAGTTTGTATACATGTTCTAGAAATTTAAAATCTTTAAAACTAGGGGGTTTTCAATATAAATTTCCTCCTAAAAATTTCTATTAAGAAAATCACTTTTAAAATCCATTTAAAATAAAGTAAAATTTATATGTACTATAAAGGCTAGTAAGTTCCTGATGGAATCAAGCCTAGCTACCAGTGTAATGATTTCTCTATAATCTATGCATTCTTCCTTAAAATAACCCTTAAAACAGTCCTTTATTTATTACTCATGATAGTTCCATTTTTATATCATTTATTTCAAAAAAACCATTTTACTCCTCTTACTAGAATATATTTTGGCTGCTCAACTATGGTCCAAATATGATTCCATTCAAATTGATTAATATCATATTTCGTGTCCCTTAACCAAATTTTACCACCCAAGGTATCAACTACCATTTTAGGCTTAAATTGAGATAGTAATTAATGATTCTCACATTGATTTCTCAAGGAAATCATAGTTTTAACTGAATGTATTATATAGACAATGATATTATCAGTGGGAAGACTCCTTAAGATTGACTATTATCTTTGTAAAAAGTTGAGTTGATCCTTAACTATCGACTATAATCTCTCTTTAAAAGTATTTTTTGTATATTTAAAATCCATTTACATAAATTCTAAAGGGTTTACTACATATTGTTGTGTTTTAGCTTTAGGTAAATGAATATAAGTAATATTAAAACTATAATTTTTGGGATTAAATTCAGGATGTTTTTTAAAAAGGGACCAATTTCATTAAATTTTATATAAAATATTTCCTTAAAAACATTATTTCATTTATTAAAAACTTGATATTCCTTACTAGTTATATAATAACCAATAAAAAATCCTTCATTAACCTTCATATCAAATTTATGTAATTGATATTTAGTATTCCAAATAAAAAATTTACATTTAAATAATACGAAGTATGATAGTTTTGGGTTTCTTTCGATCTAAAAATCATAAGGTTTTTTTCTAATAAAAGGAAAAATTAAAACATTATTTATTTTATAGAAAGAAATAATCATAGATTTGACCCAAAAATATTTAACAATAGATTATTCAATTAGAAAAGATTGAGTAATTTCATTAATAATTCTATTTATTTATTAAACTACCCCATTTTTCTATGGTGTTCTAGGTGCTAATAATTTATGAGTGATAACTTTTTTACTAAAAAAAGTTTCAAAATCATAATGTTAAAACACCCCACTATGATCACTGCATAAAAAAATCAAAGGCAATTTTTTATAATTTTTAATAGAAGCATATATTTTTTTAAACAAAAGAAATCCTTGAATTTTCTAGTGAGAAAATAGGTCTATGTAAATATAGTGTAATCATCAACCAGGATGTATATATAGTGTTTTCCCCTAGATCTCCCAATTTGTGAAGGGCCAAATAAATCAAAGTGCACTAACTATAAAGATCCAGAAGTTGGGACTTTACTAATAGGTATAAAACTAGACTTATGTTTCTTACCAAATTGATAAGGATCATAATTTCTTGTAGAGTTTAAATTAAGTTTTGGTAGATCCATAACATGATCTATCCTTGAGAGTTTAGCTAAAGTCTAAATATTGTAGTGATATAACCTTCTATGCCAATGCAATGATAAATATTCAGTTACATATAAACAAGTATGTTCTGATGTATAAGGCCCTCTAGGTCTAGTGTGTGTATATTATCATACCCATCAGAAGATAGAATGAATATATGATTCAAACATTGAAAAATACATTTATCATTACTAAATTTCAAAATATACCCATGAATAATACTTATAAGGATGTTCTTAATTCCTAAGACATACAAAACATTAGAAAATAACATTTTACTAAGAAAATATACATCACCAATTCCTAAGATTTCTCCCTGTTTATTTTATCTAAATTCAACTTATCCACCACTCAATATTTTCAAGTTCTGAAAGATAGAATTTAATATTTTCATATTTTAAGAAAAACCACTACCCTTATACCAATTATTTTGGCTTATGATACTCATTCATTTTTTCTAAAATCAATAAGACTAATTTCTTGGTACCTAAACTTGCTTGGGTATAGTTACATTAGAAAATAAAACTTTAGGAACCCACATATATCTAATTATTATTTTTTAATAGATGATAGTTATACAAAAATAAAATCTTTGTGAAATCCAAAATATTGAACTATATTTAAATAAAATTTTATTTTCTAGTGACCTCCCTTTTAAAAATCAGTACAAAAGTTTTTAATATTAGGAACAATGTAATTATATTGAAAATATGATTTACCAAAAGTATAACCTATTATATTATATTTATTGGATGGTTTAACTATTTATACATATTATAAAAATTCTCTCCACCTAAAGTATAATTATATAAAATCATTTTCAAACTGATAACATCATATTTTAGTTTAAAAAACAATTTTTAATCATCATAATTTGAACTAGAACAATATTTAGAATTTAATTCTAATGAAAATTTTAAAAATTTCAGAAGTAAGTTTTGAAATTATAATATTTTCTTTAACATGATCTACCTTACACATTCGTAGTTTTTTTGTTTCCTTTTCCATAAGATACACATATATTTCCATTTCCTCAAAGTAGGTAAATCATTATCATCATCTATTGAATCAAATTTGTTATCATCTCATGAAGTTGAATAATTATCATCCATAGTGTAAAAAAAATTAGAAATCAAAGTTAAGTTTTTAAGGGATTTAATTGTCACATAATCCATAATACATTTTTCATTCTTATAAATATTTTCATTGAATCCAATAATATTCTAACTGATGTCAATATCGGCTGATGAAATATTATAAGTAGTATTTTCTCCACTTACACTCTAGGTGTCTGAAGACTTTAATTTTTCCCCTTTTATTTTATATTTTTTTGATTTTATTTTCTTTATCTTTAATCTTGGAAAGTATGGTCTTATATGACCAACTTTCTTACATTCATAAGAAGTAACATCCAAAGAATCTTTATTCTCATATCTTTCTTTCATGTCTTTTCGAAAATAATACCAAAATTTATTATTTCCTATAAATTTATTCATTATTTTTTCAATTTGTGAAATCTCATTCCCACTATCATCAGAAATACTATGATAAAAATGATTCTTACTTTTATTCTTAGAGTTCTTCAAAATATAATCTCCAAGATTAAAAACATCCGATGTAATATTACCATAAGTATATGAAGAAGCAACTCCATTCTTTATTTTAACTTGTTTAGTGTATCTCTTCAATATAATATCATATTATATAAAAGTACCAATTAAATCATTAAGAATTATTTTATTCATATTATTATTATCATCCATTGTAATACACTTATATTTCGACTCCTTTGGAAGTATATCGATAACTTTTTCAACCAACTGATTATCCGATAACTCATTCTCACTAAGTGACTATAAACTATTCAATATAATCATAAAACTCTGATGTATTTGGGAAATAGATTATCTAATAATAAAATAAAAATCTTTATAGTTCACATGTAACATAGATCTCATGGTTTCAAGAACTTTTTAATTCCCAAAGTGTGAAATTTATAACTTCTTCCAAATCACATTTTCTATTTCAGAATAAGATATCTAAATATATATATTTCTCAAAATAAAACATAATAAATTATTTAAAACTTTATAATTTTCCTTTAAATCAATCTTATCATCTATCGTAAATATAGAAACTTCTTTCTCTGGTATTTTTTAATTTTTGGTCATCATCAGATAATTTTCCACACAAGTATTAATAATAAAAGCCATCATTCGATCATGTAAGAACCCATAATCATTTCCATAAAATACCCATAGTCAATTTGGATTGATATTATCAATATATCCAACTGGAATTACTGCTATTCTTTTTTTATACCATGCAGTTAACATAAGGAAACTGAGATAAATTTCGATAATCCAACAGAAACACAAGAAATAAAATTATCCTCAATCTCAAATGTTTAGAATTTCTCTGATACCAAATGTTTGTATCTAAAAAAAATTATTAATAAATCCCATATACAAGTAGAGTTAGGCTCTAATACAAAATTTTTTCCCATATAAATAAGGAAGGTAAACTATAGGGGGGTTGAATTTTAGTCTAAAATTTAGCTTATAATTTCAGGCCAACTCAAGGCGTAAATTGATCAGAAGTACAATCTTCCATTCAAATCATAGTATATTAGAGTATAAATGTAAATGAAATGGGAATTAAGACTATTGAAATTTGTCACTATCTAACTAAAACAATAAGAATAATGAAAAATAAACTTGTTTGAAATTCACAATATCATATAAAATTAAGAACAAAAAAATATTGAAAATATAACAAAGTTTAAAAATAATGATTGGAGTAATGATTAAAATAATTAAACTCCAAAAAGGATATTATTAACAAAAACTTACAATAAAAATAAGTCTAATATTTTGTTCTAAGTGGTAATAATAATAGAAAACTGATCCAGGTATCCTACTTCAAACCTGTAAGTCCCTTGATTGTAAATTTTTTATAAGGTATTCGTGTATTATCCTTGGATACTATATCCTTTTATCATTGGAATCCCTTAATAACAAAAATTAAAAAAAAATATGTCTTCTTATCCCTATAATACTTGAAAAAAGGTCAGAAGTATCCCACTTATGCACACTATAATATCCTCGACACAATAGTCATTAAAAACACTATTACAATATATTTTCTTAGAGCATTTATAATAAAAAATTTTACCAGTGGATTCTCTAATTTAATCACATTGAAGAAAATATAATTAGAAGAACTCTAGAAAATATGATATTATAGATTTCAAAATGATTATAAACCATTCATATTTATTGAGTTTAATTGAACCTAAACTTTATAGTATTGGTATTTATTTATATACATCTACATAATAACCTGCAATAGTCATATTTGAAAAAATTTAATTTTAGTTGCAACAACATCAGAAGTAAAATATTTAGCTACAAATAGATTAAAAAATTATCTAAATATTCTAATTAATTCAACCAACACCACTACAATGATCTATCTTTAAGTAAAATTGATATAATAAAGGATCCTCTATTCTCTTTAATTTCAAACCTTTCAGTTTAAACATATAGAATTAAGTTTACCATAAATTCTTCATACACAAAAAATAGTTAAAACAAAGATTCAAGTCAAATAAACTTATTATTAGGTGTGTTTTTATTTTCAAAACAAAGGATAAAAATAATTAAATGACTCAATAGTTTTTTATCCCCTTGAGAACTAGTATTCCCATTTTTCAAATTACTTGTAACTCATACTTAATACTTTCTCAAGTAATGTCACAAAACTCTGACTATTATTTCATGCATCTCTTCTGATTCTATTTGATATTTTCTCTCCATGATCAGTGCATTAGAAATATAAAATATCTTTAAATATTTTGGGTTATGTGATAGATTCAAACACTTAAGTGTATAGAATTATTTTCATTATAATAATATCCTCTTATACCTTAACACATCATCTTGGAGATATTTTACACCATGTGACAAAGGAAACAATTCCATATTGAGTTTTTCAATCTAATATTTTTCAATACATTTTCAATGTATATACTATGATTATATTTGAGTAACCATGTAGAACTATATTTATAGATCTTATTCCCATGAACTTGGGTTGATAATTTAAGTCATTCTTAGAGAAATATTTTTCTTCTTAGTATTAATTAACTATAAAACTTAATATTTTTTTACATATGTATTTAATAACATATTTCACTTGGAAAAATATGAAACACCCACTAAACTCTTATAGAAACTTAACTTACACTCATTATTAATAAAACTAAACTCTCTAATGGACTCATTAAAATGATTATTCTTGGATTTTAATGATTTATTCAACTAATAAATGGATATTTATAGCTTTCATATCTTATTGGCATTCTTTGGTGTCACCGTAAATTCTGCTTATGACATATAGAAATTTTATGATTGATTTTATAAGATCATATCATGATCAATGGAGCAAAAGAAACCCATTTTAATTCTTGATTTATCATCACTGAATCAAATTGAATGAAGAACATGAAACATAAATAGGTGTACCTCAATCAAAATGTGCTCAATATATGTCGATATTGATGAAGTGCGTTTGATAGTAATAACCAAGTGATGTTTTAAGGAATCTCACCTCCACAAGGATGTACACTAGCCACTAATATCCTCATATAGTATGTGAGGATCCTAAAAACTATAAAAGTGTGACAAATACTTATTAAATGAATAAAAATAGAGAAACATGCTAGGAGATAGCTTTGTCCATGGTAAAACTAAATCACACACACACACCAACAGAAGGATCTCATCCTTTATATAGGCTCCTTTCATTAAATTAAGGTAGTTTATGTAACGCCTCGATCCTAGAAGCCCAGAGCCGGTGCATTATTTTAATACATTGTCATGATTACAAGGAATCAAATCCCAAAGGACCGATCAGTTTAGTAGTCTTGAAGAAACTAGATACATACATGGAACCCATTTCATATTGGGAAAATAAAAAAAAATACTATACATAACAGAAGATAATAAACTAAATCCTTAAAAAATCAATAAATAATCCTTTCTTCATAACCTAGGGAAGGAAAACAAATAAAAGGGGTGACCTCAAATGCTTAGTTAGGGTTACATATAGTGGAATCATATAATAATTATAATAATAATTGAATCATAATCAATTATACATTATCATTATATCATGGTGAATAATTGAAAAACACACACCATCATTAAACTGAGAATGAAAGTGCATCTATATATTTTATCATAGTGAAAACCTCATGGATAGTAATAACTAAATAATGAATAAATAGAATGATTATTATTTGGAGGTCATGTATCTAGAACATGAACCATTATACCATCTAGACGGTTTAAGTATGTGGGTAGAAACCTTTCTGATTTTTGGAAACAAACTCTAAGGGTTTTTCACCAACTAGTTTGTATCATGATACCTATCGATGCGTCAATGGGATATAGCGGGCCCCACCTGTCACTACTGGTCCAAATAATTATTTATAAAAAATGAGTGAATATAATCAACATATTCATTCATATTAAAACTAACATATGAAATGTAAATAACATTCCCCAATTATTAAACATAAACACTAACCATTCAGAGTAATATGGTGAATGGTAACAAGATAGCACATCTACAGTCAAACTAATTAGAAACCCTTCAAAAAAATATTATAGATGATATCATAAGAGATAAAAATAAATGTATTATAAGGTTCAACATAGGATTTTGAAATAGATGAAGATACTTTTAAATGATACCATTGAAAAATTCTTGAGGAAATAATCCTTAAACATTCCAAAGTATCACATACCACCTTGAAACATTCAAATAATATTACCTTAGAATATCATGAGAATAATAAGACTCTTGATATGAAATAAAAAAGGTTATTAAATACACCACATGCAATGAATAAGTGGTGAACAAGGCATATATCTCATAAAAGTTAAAGTGCAACGAGGAAAATCCTTTTTTACTTTGGAAAGAAGAGTTCTTTTGGAAAATCATTTGTATTTGTCATGAAATCAGATTGTAAATATATATATCCAAGAAAA
Source organism: Viscum album (assembly GCA_963277665.1). NCBI lineage: Eukaryota > Viridiplantae > Streptophyta > Magnoliopsida > Santalales > Viscaceae > Viscum > Viscum album. The sequence goes on along the minus strand of OY728155.1, from coordinate 1,494,799,937 downwards.
TAAATATAAGGACATATAAATCATATCTAAGTTATAAATAATGTCCCATTTAAGTGAAACCATTTTAAAAGAGTTTTTAAAGAAGCTTTAGAAGTAAAACATTTTAGTGCAGTTTAAGGAAAATGTTAACAGAATTTTAAAGAGGAATGGAATGTTTGATTTCATAAAACCATAGATGAACCAAGATAATTTTACATGATAATTTTTTTTATTTTACAAAAATAATTATTTATTAAAATATATTATATAGTGCACTTTAAAATAGGTAAGAATTCGAGAAGTTTCCTTGAATTGGGCTTATTTATCGGGGATAATTTTTTGAAAGATCATTTTAAAACATATAAATCCCCATAAAATAAAGAAGGATTCCATTTGGTACATGTATATATAGAACATTCGCACATAATTTATGAATATTACATCATAATATTTAATAATTTCATTATGGTAAGTAGAGTATAAGAGTAACCTGAAAGTAAACCGAGGTTTTGGTAGAAAACCCCTAGTACTTTAAAACCAAGCAAATTATATGCCCCTAAATTAATAACCATAAAATGATACATTGAATAGAATAAAAAAAATATATTCATGATATGAAACAACAATGGGAAGTATGCATACACCATACATAAGAGATAGTGGTGAATAATGGAAATCTCATGGAAATAAAAGTGAGATGAGAAACTCCTTACCTTAATCCGAATGTATTCTACACTTGATCTTAATGTCCTGAATAATCAAATTAGATTCATTAATTAAGAATTATAGAAACTTATATACATTTAATTTATTTATTATATCTTAATTAAGTTAATTTATGGCCTTTTATATGGGTTAATAGATTAAATTTCATCATTTGGGAGTGCACGTTTTCTTTGTTTACATGATCAGTTCACTTGTATAAGAGTATGAAAGTTAATGTAAAATAAAAATTGAAAACCAGAATTGAAGTTATGAGTTGTTAATGATAATAAAAAAGATTTAATTATAATATAAATTATTTTGTTATTTTGTTATAGGATGAATCATTATATAAAATCTTAATGATAAATGCTTGGATTATTTTGACGATTTTTTGATCTCCATGAACTCAATTTGTTTTATAATTAAATACCATGAGTAAAAAATGATTCCATAAAATTAAATAGGATATATTACATATATTATGATCTGGTTCAACCATAAAAATGGTTTCATGACCATAATTGAATATGGTAATAGAAATTGAAAACTCGTCGTCCTTGAATGTGATAAATTAACACATCTCAGACGGTGTTTTCATTTTTAGTATAAGAGGAGGGGGAAAGAGAGATGATCATGAAATATTCCATTATAATAATAGAATTAAAGTAAATTTAAGGTACTATAATTATCATATAATTTGGATGAGGGAGGTGAGGAGAGAAAAACAAAATAATGAAACTTGTAAAAGAAGTTGAAAGGAAAAGGAAGAGAGGTTTACCTCTTGAGTACTCCTCCTTGAGAATCTCCTTAAGGCCTTTGTGTTTGGCCTTTTTGTGATACTATAAGGTCTTGTAAGTGGGATAGGGGATTGGGAATATTATTTTTCATAATTTAGGTGATTATCAAAGCTTGGGAGGTGTGAGAGGAAGAGGGGGAGATGGGTGGTTTATATAGTGGATGAGAGGAGGGTTTTTGCATTATTTTAATCATTAGTTTATTATTTTTCTCAATACAAGAAATATTGTTGATTCTTGTGACAAAAAATAGTAATAAGTGCTTGTGAGTTCGAATAAATGGCCATTTAAATCATCCATGACTCAAGCATGATGCATAAATTCATTTATTTAGTATATTTTGTAAATTATCAAATTTCACTATTCACCAAAATTCAAGTTTTTTAGAAAAATCAAAAAAATTAACCCTAACCATTTTTCAATGTGTAGAAACCAAAAATGAAATCCATTTTATGAAAATAATTTTCTATATATGATAAATATAATTTTTAAATAAAATCATTATTTACTTGAAAACACAGATTTTAAATTTAAGAATGGTTTTATAATTCTTTCAAAAATTAACTGAGGTCTCATAAAATTATCATAAAATAATAGTATGACAAAATATTTATTAGGAATAAATTTTAAGAAAATGAAATATATTTTAAATAAATTTATTAATTATAAAATTGTAATTAAATATTTATTGCTTACGAAAACCAACATTTAACTATTAATATTCACATTTATTTATGAGGTGCCTAAATTTTATTTATACATTCATGGGTGAGGTTACTATTCATAAGGGTAAGTTACTATTCATAAGGGTACATTAATATTCATAATGATAACATTAATATTCATAAGGGTAAGTTATTTTTCACAAAAAATTAAGTTTATTCTATAAAACTCCAAATATCACCTTGATCGCAACTGTGTATGTCCGTTTTTCAAAATTCCGATCACAGAAGTGGAAAATTTAAGTTTAATGAATAGGTTATAACTATCTACTATAACTAAGTGTTGTTTCACAAAGACTCAGTGTTGCATGCATTATAATCCATCTAATGAATTATTTAATAATAAACATACCATAAAATCTTGGGGTTCCATATTAATAGTGAACATATTCGTAACATAATTTAGTATTTATCAAAATAATTATAATGGTCAATATATATATTATTCTTAAAATATTTAATTAAATAATCTATTGATCAAATACATATATTCATATTAAAATATTTTTTACACAAAATAATAGTGTAAAATAGTATTTATTTTCTTAGAACATTAATTAATTAATTTGAAAGCTATAATAATTTATAAGTATTATTATTAATTAAAAAACTAAATTTTAAATTATTATTTTTCATAACTTAGTGTATTTAAAATTATAAAAAAAAATTACTGGGGTGTTACAGCTTAGGGCCAGCCGCCAATACTTGGTAATTGACATGTGTTACCATAACACATGACCGTTGGTGTTTCATAATCATTGAATTTTTCAATGATTTTTAATTCTAAAAATGAATTAACATAATGATCCATAGCTGAAGGTAAAATATTTTGGAAGGTGAAACAATAGAATATATATATGAACATATATCACTGGCCTTTTATAAACTATGATAGAGGCATTTACATGCCTTCTACTATATAATATGATCATATCCTATGATATATATCACATTCATATCTAGGTTTATGATATATAAAAATAATAAAATATGATTGGTATGATTTTGGTTCATATCCAACAATCTTCCACTTGCACTAAAATCCCACAAAGAATTTTTCAAAAACTTCATAACTCTATGAATCCATCCAAAATCATTTGGATATGGTTTATCAAACTCTATTAATTTTGAAATAAATACATTATTCAAAATCTAATCCTTATTCTAAGGCTTAACTATGTGATGCTATGGACATTTTTAGTGTTTAAAAAAATATATAAAATTATAATTTCATATATTTAAGAAAATATAAGCCTCTAGAAAAATTCTAGTGATAATCATGCTACAAAGGGTTATTGGAGCTAAACTAGAAGAACCCTCACAACATTAATTCAGAAGAATGTCCTTCCAAATGAATAACTTCTAAAATTCTTCATAGATCCTTGATTCAATATTCTAGAACTATAAAAACAACAACATAATCACCACATGAAATCAAATATACACACATGAATTGCATAAGGAAATAAAAATGAATCACATATAAGAATTACATGGTTTAGTCAAAAGTCCCACATCTATGAGATAACAGTGCAATAACTATGATAAATTAATGTATAAGAGATTAAAAAACTCTAAAATTTACTCACTTCATACATCAACCAAAGATGAAACTTTCATCTCTAATAATTCATGCATCTTGATAGCTAGCTCTACCTCATATTTATAGAGGCCATTATATGGTAAACTAGTTTCACCATCCTATGAGATTCAAGACTACACTTCCATTTATTGAGGAAACCCTTAATACATTGTTACATATTCAGATTTATTGATAAAAGATGATGGATCATTTGTGCTACCAAAGTATCAAAATTGTACTTATGATACTTTCAAAAAATCATTAGGACAACATATTTTATCCAGACTTCTTCTAAAAAATTTTAGGTTCATAATTGATGTTAGGAACATCAATTTATAATAGAAAATTCTTGAAAAGATAATTCTATAAAACTTCTTCTCAAAACCCAAAAAGGGTTCTACTGTGCTCTTGATCAAACATACTCATATCTTTATATAAAAATTTCCACCAAAAAATATATCATATACACCATCATTATACTTACATAATCCCATTTTACATGACATTGAGTAACCACTAGACATGAAATATGTCAATCTAGTTTAGGAAAATTCAAACATTTATTATTCTATGAAATAAATTGGACAATTTTAAATGAATACATCATATGTTATTCATTCAAGTAGTCAACTACATCACATGTCACTTAATTAAGTATGGATATGCATTTAATTAGTCAAATTTAATCGAGATACCATATTTCATTTCTCATCATATGAGTTAAAAAATACCATCTTGGTTGAAATCCAATTGATGAAATGATCAACAACATACCCAACCACCCTATAATTAGATAAGATTCAGGGCTTGCATAATAATGGTATCAAAGTATAAAGATTCGTATTCTAGTTATATCACCAACCTCATGTAATGTGGATTCAAAATAAGTATATATCTATAACTATATCAATGAACTTATGAAATTCCATGTGATATATTTTGGTGGGTCTATATAATAACTCCCAACTTCTTATTTCATGAGTCTATTATTTTTATATCACATACAAGATTTTACTCATGGTAATCTTAACATATCATCACATACCATAATACTCTATGTTTTTCATCGATTATGGATAACTCAAATTCATACTTTGAGGGGATATTATCATTTTACTATCCATATAATATAAATAAATTACCCCTGAATGAATGATAAATGGAGATTGTTTTTATTATAAAACCCCGATACATTTAATAAGCATAAAATACAATTTCTTATGTATCTAATATCAATAGATTCAATATGACCCTCATACTTTTCATAAATTAACATTTTTTAAAGGATTCACTACATTTTAACCTACATCCACCCAGTTGATGTTCACATCACCCCTCTCAATGATCTCTTGAATGAGATGATATTTTTGAAGGATGTGATTGGTCCTTTTATGAGACTGGGGTTCCTTGGACTGAGTAATAACTCCATTATTTTCATAGTAAATCTTGGTTCCTACCTCGATACTAGGAACTACCCTAGGTTCAATAATGGATTTCTTGATCCAAATATCTTTTTTCACAACATTTTATGTAACGATATACTCTTCCTCTATTATCTAGTTTGCTATAATGGATTTTTTAGAACTATTACAATTGATATATCCACCATTATAAAAAAAAATCATAAAATAGATTTTGATATCATATCATATTAATCTTATTGAAAAATTGAATTAGTGTAACTATCTATAATGAATTTATACTCTCCTCCAAAGACCAATAACACATCATTACTTCTTCTCAAGTACTTAAGGGTGTTCTTGAAAAAAATCTAGTGACTCTCACAAGGATTTGGTTGTTATTTACTAGTTATGATCAATGAATAAGTGGCATCAGGTCAATTATAAAATATGGTAGATATGATAAATTCTATAGTGTAAGTATAAGGAATCATATAAATATTTTTTAACTCTTTATAATGATACTAAATCTTCCTAATATTCATGCCATGTAGCACTGGTAAAGACCCATTCTTGGAGTTCTCCATGACAAAACACTTTTTCAATTTACCAATATATGTGCTTTGACTCATTATAAGAAACATTTTTAATATATATCTATATATCTTCATACCTAGTATGTAGTCTACTTCACCCATTTTTTTCATTGAGAATGATTTTCTAAACTGCATCTTTATATAATGTAAAGTCGAGACATCATTTCTAACAAGGAGTATGTCATAGACATATATTATTAGAAATACCAAAACACTATAACTAATTTGATGTATACTCAATAATTTTTTTTATCAAACTAAACTCTTTGATTTCATTATAAAACTAGATATTCCAACTCCGAGAAGCTTTCTTTAATACATAAATGGACCATTGTAACTTGTAAACCTTATCAGAAAAATTTGATGCTTTAAAACCATTAGGGTGTATCATATATACATCCTTAACTAAATTCATGTTAAGAAAATTAGTTTTTAAATCCATTTGATGTATCTCATTATCATAACAAGATATTATATAAATAAATATTGGATTGGAATTTATCATCACGATCAGATAAAAAGTTTCTTCACTGTCAATACCATGAATTTGTTTAAAACCTTTTCCCACTAGATACGCTTTATATATAGACAATATACCATCCATTTCATTTTTATTATGTAAAAAAAAAACTTACACCCTATGGATCTCACCCCTTAAGGTGCATTTGTTAAGTTCCAAACTTGGTTATTGCACATGGAGTGTATATCATATTTCATGGAATTTTAGCATTTATTATAATAAAAACTCCCAATAGACTCTTTGTAGGAAGTAGGTTCATCATCTATGAACATTAATTCATCATTATTTTCTATAATAAATCTGTATCACTTAAAATCTTGATTAATCCTATATGACCTTTGAGTTTCTTGTGTAACCTATGTCGGTTCTTCTTTCTTAACTCTTTGTGGAACTACATTAATTTCCATCTCAGAAACACTTTCTGTTTATTGGTCTTAAACTTTTCAAAGTTTAAATTTCCTCCCATAAAATCCCTGTCTCATGTATTATATCTCAAGGAAATCACTATATCAATCCATAAACACTTTGTTTTCAATATAAGTATTGAAGTAATTCCCTTAGTCTCTTTGTTATAACCAACATATAAGCACTTTTTATATTTAAGGATGTGTTTTTTAGATTCTAAACATCACATTTATGTGTTACAAACCTGAATATTTATAAAAGGTAAAATTGGATACTTTTCATTATATATCTCATATGGTGACTTTTTTACTACTTTAGATGGAATAAAATTAAGTAGGAATACAACAATTTTCAGAGCATATCCTAAAAATGATATTAGAAGGCCAAACCAACTCATCATCGATTGAACCATGACCAATAGGTTAATATTCCTCATTTCAAATACACCATCCCATTATAGTGTTCTAATAAGAGTAATTTGTGAAGCAATTATATAATATCTCATATGTTTAGTGAATTCATTACTTAAGTATTCATCAAACTGATCTAATCATGAAAACTTAATAATTTTTCCGAGCTGATTGTATACTTTATTATGAAACTCTTTGAATATTTAAAAATATCCAAACATGTGACTCCTAAGAAACAAATAACCACACAAAAAAAAATTCATCAATAAATTTTATGAAGTACCTAAACCACACCACTATACTGAGAACTCATTGTTCCATATATATCACTATGTATATGATTAAACAGTCTACTAGCTCTCTAAACTTTTCTACTAAAAGGTTCTTTAGTATTTTTTTCTAATAAATAATATTTTCATGCTTTAAATAATTCATAATTTAATGATTCCAAAAATCTATCTTTATGAAGTCTTTGAATGTGTTTCTCATTTATATGCCTAAGGAGACAAAGCCAAAGGTATGTGGGGATAGAATCAACCTTGACATTTTAATTTTTAATGTCATAAAATGGATTATAATTTTATAGAATATACAAAACATTTAATATATTACCAATTCCATAAAACATTTATTTCATGTATATATAACAAATCTTGTTATTAGTAATGAATGAAAATATTATATTGTACAAAAAAGATACAAAAATAAAATTTTTGTTTATCTCGGGAACATAGTAACAATTTTATAATTTTATACCTAATCAAATTGGTAGACTTAGATCATAAGTAACAAACTCCAATGAAACAACTCTTACCCTATTTATAACATGTAAATGTACTTCACCTTTCTTTAGTTATCTTATATATCTGAGTCTATGTTTATTATCCCAAATGAGTGATGCACAATTAGTATCTAATACCCATGAATCATTTTTTTTGAAATTTATTTATATAACATTAACATCTATATGCTCAGAATTATTATCTTTGAGAACACTTCTCAACCTTATATATGAATATATAATAGTTTTATATGTCATACCTATAAGAGATGTAAAAATGATAATAATGATGCATTCCATAATCTATAACAAAAAATATATATGACTGAGTATCATGTTTTATATCTTTTCATTAAGGAATTTTAGTTAAAATCATCCCATTAAAATATTGACCCCATGCATTAGTACTTTTAGTGGGACAAGATCCATATTTCACTAAGTAATAACCTAATTTTGTAATTAAACTTATAAATTAATCTAATTAGGTAGGAAAATATTCTAATAATATTTTTTATTTTATCCTTTTTCATTCATGATTATTTATTTTTAGATAATTACATCACCCTCTCTTTGTTTTATATTTTTTTTCTTTGATATTATATTATTTACAGTTAAATATGTTATATATATTATAATCTATAATGGTGATTCTAATAGTTATTATATTATATAATTATTCATTATTTATTATTCAATTATCATCCTGCGAGTTCTCACATTTGATAATGTTGTTTATAATAAATTCAATTAGATGAAGATGAAATTTAAAGAAATCCAAAGAAACCTAGAAATATGTTTTCTGAAAACCAATTTAATTTTATATATTATTTTTATTATATCTTGAGATAAAGTACTCAAAATTTCAAAAATAATATTTTTTTTATAAATCTAAGAAGATCATATAATATTTCTTCAACTCTAGTGAAGGCTAAATCAGTTGTTTGATATTCACATTTTTATCCTGAAGTTATTGAAAGTCTTTAGTTATACACCAATTTTCAAATTTTAGTTATGTTTTTTAATTATATATATGGATAAAGTTATAGTAATTCCCTAAAAATTGTTGATATATATAACCAATAAAACTATATACATTTAATTCAACTATAATGAAGTTTTATAGGTTTTTTGGATGTTTAAAAAATTCACCAAAGTTCTGAAATGTTTTATGTAGCTCTACATTTTTCTAGATTATGCGTGCTTTTGTTTTTCACTGATAACTCAATCTACTTACCTTTAAATTAAAAAAAAATTATTTATTTTGAAATCTAATAAGGTTATATATATTTAATTTGACTTAAATGATGGATGAAATTAACATTTTTACCATTTAAAAGATGAATAAACAATCTACAACATTTCTAGAATTTTTTAGAATTTTGAATATGAGGGATACTATGTTTCGGTGATATATCAAGCTAAAAAATTTAGATTTAAGTGTTCTTTGATCTATTGGAAGGATTTATATTTTCTAAATATAAATTAACTAGAACAAATGTTGAAACAAATGATTATAGGTCCTAAAAATTGAATGAATTTAAAGATATCAAACTGATATAGAATTATAGGTTATTAAGTGTGTTTTTGAAAAATGAACTTATATTAAATGAATGATTGAAATATCTTACAAGAATAATATAAATATATTACCCAAACAGTTCCCATATAAATATCTTGTGGGTCTTAAGGATAATTATCTTATGGTGGGAATTCTAAATTATCTTACATGGGAATTATATCATGTGATGATTTTATTAAGTGTGATTTTTCTATCAGATGATTGGATTCATGAAATGAGGATTCCCACATGATTGAAGAAATTGATTCATGAACTATAGATTTTGAACATATTTGGAACTCAATACATTAAAAAAAACTTGACTCATCTATACTTACTAAAAATTGAGGAAGTTGACTCACATATAGTAACACAACTCTTATAGAACTTGACCTATACTTGAAGAAAATGATATATCCTTCACCACTCATGGATAAATTATCACTACAATATCATCACTCAAGAAATTAAGATCACTATATTTCTCTTATATAGAATAGTGGGACTTAAACTTAATTTTTTAATTTTCAAATTATAATAATAGGAACACAATCTGGATGTAGTATTTTCATATAGTATGAATATTGTTCCATGAATATTTATAGAAAAGAGATAATTTTTTTTATATTGTATATATGAAAATAAAGATATACCCCACTACATTGCAGTAAAACTAGAAAAAGAAGATGCCACATGAAGATAGGAAAATACGACATGCACTATAGGTTGGAAGATGAAACCCACTCATACATATAGAAGTACTTACAACATTATAATATACTTTAGAATTTTGATTTTTAGGAAGATATGGGCCTTATAATATGGATATTAGAGAACAGGTAGTGTGATACTACTATAGTACACTCATGTTGTTTTAATTTCACTTGATTAGAATGAAAACATGAAACACATGTGAACAACATATGAATAGAGGTTACGAGTCTCATGTATTTTAAATATAAGGGAAGTGGAGAATGGGAAACAATGTTTTATGGAAGAACCCACATACAACTTCTATTAGGAACTATAAAAAATAAAGGAAACTCAGAGATTCATGCACTGAATATATTTAATGTGATATTAGAATGAATATGAACAAGATCAAGTAGATGCTATGAATAAAAGAACAATGAATCATTTAGAAACATTGAAATAAGGTGTTATCATTTTGGATCATGATAAAAATACAAACGGTATAGGATATCAAAAATGACGAATGGAAGTTTCCTATCAATATTGGAAGTAACGATATGATGTTTTTCCATAGTTTTGATATTTAAATATGATGAAATCATATATGGTTTATTATATATGATTTATCAGTTCTATACTCACTGTTACATTATTAATAATCTAGGATTCACCTTACAAAGCAACTATTTATGATGTATTTTAAAGTAAGATATTTTGGAAGGAGATATTTACCATTGTAGTGATTTGAAAAAATGTGTAGTGCTTCATTATTATTAATATCGAGAGATTTGGTATTTTATAAATTAGTAAACCGATTTTAAGATAACCCAGATGATTCAACGACTCAATATATACCAATTCATGTGAAGAAGATTAATGGAAGCTTATTCCTGACATATTTGGAAAATATGGGATATTTATTTATGGTAACTATCTAATAAAAGAAAGGTGAAAAATTTAAAAATAAATAAAAAAATAAATTCATAGAAAATATTTTTCTATATATTCTTTTGGATGTTTGAAGGAAAAAGTTGGAGTGTGAATATAGAGGTGATTTTATAAATAAGAAATGTAGTGTGTTGTATTGTTTGATATTTTATATTTTCTTGGATACTTGAAACTATGAAGAAATAAAGAACACTATGTTTATATTTTATTCTATACTATATGAAGAATAATAAGATTTCCTCTGAAAAGAAGAATAATATTATAATTCTACTATTTTTCAAAGGATGAAGTTATGATACATCATTGTATCTACTATTGTTTGAAGAAGAGGAAGCTTGTATTCATTAAAGATATTTTTTCATCCACTATGCATTCTTGAAGACCCTTTACAACTATCATTTTTGTAGAAACTGTGTGATGAATTTTTATCAACCTTCTACATCTCTTATATTTTCTTTAAGTTTAGACTTCTTATGCTCATTCATGGTGGAGTGTCGGTTTCTCAACCTAATTTTTCAAGGTTCTATATAAAAGAACCTAGAGGCCCTGTAAAAGCCTTGTACCAAGTTTCAGTTTCTTTCACTCTACTTTTGAGGTCCCAAGACAAAAGTACATGATTAATAAAATCACCAATCTCATGAAGAGATTTTAGGCGGAGTGGAACAAAGGATCTCTCTATCCCTAACCACTATACATAAATATGCCTTCATCTCTTTATCTTTTTGTATTTCTAGTTTATAAATCATTTAAAATTAGAAGGATAAATTTGATATGATTTAAAGAGAGACATTTAAAATGGTTAGGATTTTTAAATGGACCCAATTCACCCTCCCTCTAGAGTCTTCATCTACTCACCTTGAAAAAAAGAATATCAAATATGACTCTTTTATAGTTGAGTAGATAAATATATATCCCAATCCATATTATAGATAAAACCAACTATATTCCTAAAGTATCCAAACTCTTAGGGGTTCCTATCTATCTATCAAATAAATCTCATTGCGGGATATGGTTACCTAACTCTTAGGGTTAGCCATATCCACCATGCCATACACAAGATAGTCCATGGGAACCCTGCTTTGGAATGAAATTACCCAGTTGGATAAATGAGGTCTTGACAAATGTTTGGTTCAGAAGGAATATATAACATAGTATTTGAGGGGTTTTATTTTAAAGTCTCACCAATTTAATATATATCACATCTATATTAAATCTATAACTACTACATCACATGCAATATTTATTATCTCATTTTTTATTCCTTTATGTATGCATGATTTTAATGATTTAGTTTTGAAATCCCTTTCCATACACCAAATTAATATGTCCAAACCATATTAATGTGTAACGCATTATAGAACTCATAGTTTGCGCTACTCACTCAAAAATATAATCCAAACATATTTACACACATCGAAATGAATCCTCATTAATATGGTTCAAGAAAATATTTTCATTTAAATATTTAGAATTATATGAAATTTAAAATCTCCACATGAGTAATCTTGGAGCCATAGATAATAAACCCCCACTTTTTTAAATATGGAATAAGTCTCTAAGCTAGTGGGAAGTCTGGTCTATAGTGTCTCTACCCAAGGATACTCTACTCAATAGAGATTTTAATTCCATCACAACTCTATCACCTAATATATATAAATGATATTAAACATCTTAATTTGTAATTCCCCAAACCCAGAAGCCTGGAGCTAGTTCATTATTTTAATACATTGGAATGATTATAAAGAATCAAGTCCTGAAGGACTAATCAGTTTAAAATTCTTGGAAAATAGATTACATACATGAATGTTTCATTACACATTCAAACATAAAGCACAACATAAATAATACTTTAATAATTCCATTATTCCCCTAGATTAACCCTTCATATCAATCATAATACAGTTCTTGGAATCCTAGGAAAACAAAACATAAAAAATGGGTGAGTTCAGATGATCAGTAAGGGTAAATTATTTAGCGAAAGCTATAAACTTTTAAGGAAAGATGTATAATAAAAAAACAACCTTTTAAACATAAACTTGAACATAATATGGAAAAAATAAAACAAATAATTCCATTAACTTATTCACATGTATATTCTAATAGTCAAATAATCCCATGTAATAACTAATTTCATAACGAGGTAATGCATAATGCTAGACATCATAACCACATAGTCAAGGCCTCGTGCCAAGACTATAAATAAATTTTTTTCAAGGCCTTGTGCCAAGACACTAATTTGTCTAATGAGACCTACCGATGCATCTAGGGGCTATAGCCGGCCCCACCCATCACTTACTAAGTCCAATACACTCCTCATATGAAAAGGGTGAAACATAACATAAACATTTGTATTAAAACAAGCATACGAAATGTCAATACTTTAACCATAAACCATGAATGGTATAAAAATAGCACATCCACAGTCAAACATATAATAACACATTCAATAAAATATGGAATATTGTATTATAATTAATCAACCTCAATCAAGAATAATATATAGTAAAGGATGTTGACATAGTTGAAAATGATCAGTAAAAATCTTTGAGAGAAATATACCTTTTTCATAAAATCATTTAAAAGTTACACAATTTATAAAGGAATAAATTTAAAATATATTTTTGAATCAAAGTTTCCCATACCAATTTGAATCTTTTTAAAGGAATTAACATTTTAAAACATTTATTTCTATATAAATAAATCCTTAAAACCATTTTGAAAACATTTACATTAATGAGAATGATTTAGAAGAATAAATATTTAAACCATTTAAAATGATGTTTTAGTTAAATATTTACTTAAAATATTCCTTTTTAAAACTCTTTTATTAAACATGGAAATGGATAATAAATATGTCTGAATAAAAACTTACACATAAACAATCTTGGATAATAATGAGATTGATGAATTAACCCTTACCTTGTACTTTACTTTAGTCGAGGGTACGTTTAACCTTATATATAATGACCAGAGTATATTTTTAAATTATAACAGAACCATATTCATATTTATGATATCATAATTGATTCATTTATGGATTTATACTACCAATTTAGTAATAATTTCTATGTTAAAATAACATTTTGGGTAATAATTACTTTCTTTATCGTATGTGTTTTAACTTGTCATTCTTGATCATATCACTTATATCCTGATTTAATTGCTTCCAAAATATAAAAAATTATTTATGTATCATATATATTCAGAATATAAATATGTATAATAGATAGATATATGAAATGGAAAACACTGTTTACGAAGATGGTAAGCCATACGTACGCATAAATGTTGTTTCTGTTTTCATATCATATTGAATGGAAGTAAGTGAAAAAGATATATGTAAATACACACACACACACACAAACACACACATACATATTTCCAATAGCATTATTATGTCATATATTTCATATATTAATAATATATATTTTTATAATCATCGTGGAATTGTGAATGTGAGAATGAATCTCATCGCGTTGTGGATACGGTAAGCCGTACGTACGCACGAGCAACGATATCATTTCCTTAATGATAAAATAGTATATAATTGGATGTTATATTAATTATACAGAAACATTAACATGTTATATTTATTATTTACATTAATTATACTCATTATTATACCCATCTAAATGATGAAGTGTTTAATAACAAACTACACCACGATGTGGAGACGGTAAGCCATACGTACGCACGTATGGTGACTTTTTCATTCATCAGATGGATAGAATAAAGAATATAGTTTTTACATATTTATAATAACATCACAGTATGTAGAGGGTAATAGATTTATTATTTTGGTATGTAAAAAACAAATAAAGAGGAAGTGGAAGAATATAATAACTTTGAAAGAGGTGATAAAATAATTACCTCTTCTTCGAGTGCTTTCTTTTCCTTCGAATGGCCTGAAGGCCTTTATTTTTATTGATTTTTGATAACCCCCCTTTCAAGGGATGAGGGGGAACCCTTACAAGGCCCGTAGGCTCAGAGATTACAAGGCCCGTTGGCTTAAGAGATTACATGACCCGAAGGTCTTAGGGAATTCAACCAAACTATCTACATGGAACTGCCCCTCCCCAACATCTGCGTCATGATAGTAGCTCTCCACCTTTGCATGGCCATCTGGCTAGGCTTCTCATGCAAGCACAGGCTGGTATTGAGTGCTTTCTTTTGATTTGAACAAAAGGGCTCCTTAGATTGGATTTCTGATCAAAGTAAGGCCTCTAGGTTTAATTAAGGGTAGTTGGGAGGATATTTGAGAAGGTTTTGACTGATCCAAATGGAGTTTGAGGTGTTAATTTAAGAGAAGGGGAAGTACCCTTTTATAAGAGAGGTGGATGGAACTTTAGGAAAAGATTGAAATATTATTTTATTATAAAATCGTTTTTGGTTTCTAATAGATCCAAATGGATTTATTTCGAGGCTAATGTGGGGATGAGTCAAAATAATCTCAATCAAAAGGTTTTCGAAAAGTTTTGGTCTCCATATTAACCTTATCTTTTAGATTTAACCCTTAGTGAAATAGTTCAACTTTTACCATGTCTTCTTTTATTATTATAATACATAGTTAAAAAACTTATTATAAAATTCCAAGAGAACATCAAGTGGTTCATTAATAAAATATATACTATTATATAAGTTATTTGGCCTAATATTAGATTTTTAGGAATATTATATCATTTAATAATATAGTATTTGTTTTAAAAACTCATTTCTGTCAATTTTGACACTATTGAGTATTTGGTTTTTTTGAACATCATAACAAGTTGATTATTTAGAAAACAAAAATACATTAAATCAACCATAAAATTTCATATTCACCTATAAATTTCATGGATGGAATCAAAAGTCACAATTTACATTTATTTTGATATTTATAATATCAATTATTTTAATCTTTCATTAATAAGGTAATTACTACATCATCATTGTGTCATAAATAAATTTAAATAAATATTGTCTAAAAATTATAAATAAAATACCATGATGTAGGTTTTTTTTAGATTTCTAATGAATATTTATAGTCGAATTTATCTTATGTGTAACCCTATATTAAAAATGGTTTAGTTATTAAACTTTGAATTCAACACTTTTAATGCTTCTTTAAATAAAATATAATAAATGTACAAATCTAACTCAAATGGATCAAAAAGATCTTATTTTTTTTCCTAAGGTTGATTTTGTTTGAAAAAAACTTATCCAATAGAATTAGGACATGTGTTGGGGTAATTTTAATATTATTTTTACCTTTAATTACCTTATTTATTTTTAACCGTGGTAAATAAAATTCCAAAGTTACTATTCACAAACAAATATTTTCATCATATTGAACCACATTTTACTTACTGGTGTCAACTGTTTCTCTTGGTTTTTTGAAATTCAATTCACAGAAGCGATAAAATTGCGTTTTATGTAAATTTGTAAATGTGCCTAGAAGGTGGGTAAAAGACGGTAAAAAAGTTTAATAAAATTTTATATCTATAATCTTATTATAGGATGAATCCAATGAATTAAATTAGACTA
This sequence comes from Viscum album, assembly GCA_963277665.1. Classification (NCBI taxonomy): domain Eukaryota; kingdom Viridiplantae; phylum Streptophyta; class Magnoliopsida; order Santalales; family Viscaceae; genus Viscum; species Viscum album. Next base: position 1,494,783,321 of record OY728155.1, on the reverse strand, counting down.
ATATATTTATTATGTATTAATTAATAATTTAGGAAAACTTTTTATTTAAAAGTAATTATTTAAATGAAAAAGTTGGGTTTTATCTACAACATAGTGTTTTTCACTATTCATCAAAAATTGAATGTTTTCAGAAAAATACCAAAAATTTACCCAAAGATAATTTCAATATTCCAAATTTAAAAATGATGTCTATTTTACCAAATTTAAAGCATTGAATTTTCATTAATTAATTTAATATTAAATCTCGTTGTCAAAACGAGAAAGTGAGTTTTTAAGAAGTAAGAACTATCAAAATATTAACAGGTGTTTATGTCCAATTTAAATGTAAAATTACTTAAAATGACCCAAATTATATTAAATAATAAAAATATAATCTAATTATACTTTAAAACTACTCAAATTAATAATTTAACACTTTAAATTATTTCGATTAAAAAAGTTTTTTTTCAATTAAAATTTAGAATTTTTCACTATTCATCAAAATATGAAAGTTATCAGAAAACTACCAAAATTTTATCCAAAATTAATTTTTATGTCCCGTTTCTAAATAAAAATTTTATTTCATTAAATTTAATATATAAAAGTTTCAAATATTGGATTTAAAAAGGGTTCTCCGTTAAAAGGCAGAAAAACTTCATTTTTTTTGAAAAATACTTCTTTTATCTGAAAAATTAAAATTTTCCTTATATTATGTCTAAGAAACACAAAATATGAATATTAAAATTATATATTATATATATAAAATTCAAAATGTGGTTAATACTATTCATAATATCTTTTTAAATGGCTAGTTTGATAGGTCATGATGCGCTTGAACTCAGTGTTGCGTGTAATGCAAACTATTGAATTACTTTAAATAGATAACATACTATGAAATATTGGGGGGTTAAATTCTCCCCTGCTTCAATAAATTGAATCCTCACAATTTGAAATTATTCTTTGAAAATAAAAGGTTGAAAATAGAAAAAGCCTTTGTGGAAAACCCACATCGAAAATAGGGTTAATAAAATGTAGTCTTAATAAGAGGGAAAGGGAAATGAAAATGTCACCACCAAATTAGGATATCGAATATGAGAACATTGGTAGAAATTAGAGACACATAATTGAAGAAAAAATTTAAATATTTATAGGTATTTATTAAGGTCATCAATCACAATAAAGTGATCAATAAATATAAAATTGAGTGCCTCAAAGCCATCAATCTTTGATGATTTAAAGTATCATCGGTTGAACAAAACATTTGGTATTAGGATAAAACATTTTTTTAGATACTTTATTTTTTTGAAGAGTGGGGATTAATTTACTATCAAGATAAGAACTCAAGAAAATATACTTGATTTCATTACATATCATAATTATATTCTCATCATTTGGTTGTACTTCAATCTATTTTCACTTTATCCCTTACACTAGGAAAAAAATGTTCAAAAAATTATTTTTTACGCCTGAAGCACATTAGATAAATCATAAGATCCAAAATTATTCCCTTAATCCTCTAAAAGTTTACTAAAAACCAAAATCTTAGTTCAAAGTATTCTATAAATCATACTTTAACCTCAAACAAAATATCAAGTGTTTAACTTACTCAATTCCAACCTTTAGACTTATCCAAAATACTTGTGTCCAAACTCACAATCCAAAAATTTATAAGGAAGGTCAACATAACATAATGAAGATCTCTTTTATCACATAACAAAATGTGAATACCTTCATAATGTATTCTATTAAAACATGGTAACAACCTAAATTACCATAAAACCTTATTTTAATAGGTATATGCTTCTTTATTCCTTCTGTAAAACATAGAACACTGGATATACTCCTTAAATCCAATATTGTTGTAATCTCTAACAATAATGGAATAAATAAACCATTAATTATTTCCATGGTAGTAAATAATTTCCAATATACTTTATCTAACTCAATTATCTCTTATTCCAAAATCACTACCTCGGTATCAGGACCATATTAAGGTTTATCTTTCTCTCAACCATATATTTTCTAAAACTTTTAACCAGATATTGAGTCACTTTTCTTGGTACCACACAATATCAAATCCTTAATGAAATAGTACTGCAGTACAATCCTTATATACTCTATAATTTTTATAACTTTTACATCATTAATACAATAGTCAAATGACACGATTCTTTAATAACAACTTAAGAACACTAATCATTCCTCTTCATATGAGGTAGTATCATAACTTGATTATTATCCAATAGAATCATTTGGGGTATACTCTGATGATTGGGATATTGATTCACGTAGTGTCCTAAATCCTTGTTGATGAAGAATTGTACATTTTAAACCTTTTTCTTACCTTTGCAATCACGAACTTACTGTCCTTTTTCTCAAAACTTATAACAAACCCCCATTCCTTTCAATAACTTACTAGGGTGATTCTTTCCATAATTATCACATATGAGAAAATCCTTCTTTCCATTCTTCCCTTTATTCATCGTTCCCTCTACCATCTTCTTCTTCTCTAGATTCTCTTAAAATCCGTACAACTCAGAGAATTATTTACTTATCTTATTAACACAAGATACTATTTCTTCATATGATGAGAATACAAGGGAGGATATTTACCTTCGAAATGTTGGATTAAGAACATGAAATATATGATCCTTCTTACTCTTTGGGACATGCGTATTATTGGAGTTCTCATTACTTCTATTGGGAACCATTTCTAAATGATGACATATACTAGGTTAGATCATATCAAAATGTATAATCCAAAAAATTAGAAAAATTATCAACATTAATTGAATATTTTCACACATCTAGTATCATAATAATAAAAATGGTTTCTTTGCTGACATATTTACTCATAAATCCTTCATAATGGTTTGTAAATAAAATGTGAATTATCCTAATAATATCTATTGGGAGTGTTAAACCAGGTGCGTAGTAAGGCCCATTGTTATGTACCAGGATACCCTGGGTAAAGCTCAAAACTCATTGTCAGAGTTTTCACTCCTAAGTAAATATGTGCCAGAATGAAATCCACTTTTAGTATCCAGACATGGATGTATTTTTTGGAAAACCCAAATAATATCTACATTACCAAATTTTTTGGATGTTCTTCTAAAATAATCCTCACAGTCTATCTTAGGGTAATGTTTCCTAATCAGAGTTTATCTAAATCTATTTCCAAGGTTGTTGCTAAAATTCTTATGATACCAATTGTAACGACCTGACCCTAGAATCCCGGAGCTGGTTCATTATTTTAATACATTGGCATGATTACAAGGAATCAAGTCCCGAAGGACTGATCAATTTAGCAGTCTTGGAAAATAGATTACATACATAAACGTTACATTACACATTAAAACACAAAACACAACATAAATAATCCTGTGAGAATACCATTATTCCCCTAGATTAACCTTTCATATCAATCATAATACACTTATTAAAATCCTGGGAAAACAAAACATAATAAAGGGGTGAGCTCAGATGCTCAGTAAGGGTAAATAATTTAGCAGAAGCTATAAAATTTTAAGGAAAGATGTGTAATAAAAACAACATCATTTTAAACATAAACTTAAACATAATATGACAAAAATAAATCAAATAATTCCATTTACTTATTCACATGTATATTCTAACAGTTAAATAATCACATTTAATAACTAATTTCATACCGAGGGAATGCATAATGCCAGACATCATAACAACATAGTCAAGGCCTCGTGAAAAGACAAAAAATAAACATTTTGTCAAGGCCTTGTGCCAAGACACTAATTTGTCTCATGAGACTTAATAATGCATCGAGGGGCTATAGAGTTCCCACCCTTCACTTACTAAGTCCAATGTATTCTCATATGAAAAGGGTGAAACATAACATAAACATACGTATTAAAACTAGCATACGAAATGTCAATAATTTAACCATAAACCATTAATTATATAAAAGTATCACATCCACATTCAAAAATATCATAACTCATAAATAAAATATGGAATATTGTATTATAATTAATCAACCTTAATCAAGAATAAAATATATTAAAGGATGTTGACATAGTTGAAAATGATCAGTAAAACTCTTTAAGAGAAATATACCTTTTTCATGAAATCATTTAAAAGTTACACAATTTATAAAGGAAGACATTTAAAATATATTTTTGAATAAAAGTGTCCATACCACTTTGAATCTTTTGAAAGTAATTAGCATTTTAAAACATTCATGTCCATATAAATAAATCCTTAAAACAATTTTGAAAACATGGACATTAATGAGAACGATTTAGAAGAATAAATATTTAAACCATTTAAAATGATGTTTTAGTTAAAGATTTACTTAAAATATTAATTTTTAAAACTATTTTATGAAAAATGAACATGGATAGTAAATATTTACCAGTAAAAACTTACACATAAACAATCTCAGATAATAATGAGATTGAGAAATTAACCCTTACCTTGTCCTTTCCTTTAGTCGAGGGTACGTTTAACCTCCTATATAATGACCATAGTATGTTATTAAATTATACCAGAACCATATTCATATTTATTATATAATACTTTATTCATTTATGGCTTTATACTACCCATTTAGTAATAATTTCTATGTTAAAATAACATTTTGGGTAATAATCGCTTTCTTTATTGTATGTGTTTTAACTTGTTATTCTTGATCGTATCACTTATATCCTGATTTAATTGCTTAAAAAATATAAAAAATTATTTCTGTATCATATATATTCTGAATATAAATATGTATAATATAAATATATATGAAAAGGAAAACACCGTTTATGAAGACGGTAGGCCATACGTACGCATAAATGCTCTTTCCGTTTTCATATTGTATTGAATGGAAGTAAGTGAAAGAGATATATGTAAATACACACATACAAACATTTCCAGTAGAATTATTATGTAATATATTAAATATTTATTAATAATATATATTTTTATAATCATCGTTGAATGGTGAACGTGGGAATGAATCTCATCGTGTTGTGGAGACGGTAAGTCATACACACGCACGAGCAACGATATCATTTACTTAATGATAAAATGGTATATAATTGGATGGTATATTAATTATAAAAAAAACATTAACATGTTATATTTATTATTTAAATCAATTATACTCATTATTATACCCATCCAAATAATGAAGTGTTGAATAACAAACTACACCATGATGTGGAGATGGTAAGCCGTACGTACGCACATATGGTGACTTTATCATTAATAGAATGGATAGAATAAAGAATATGGTTGTACCATATTTATAATAACATCAAAGTATGTAGAGGTTACTGGATTTATTATTTTGGTATGGAAAAAACAAAGAAAGAGGAAGTGGAATAATAGAAGAACTTTGAAAGATGTGATGAAATAATTACCTCTTCTTCGGGTGATTTCTTTTGATATGAACAAAAGGGATCCTTAGGTTGGATTTATGATCAATGTAAGGAATATAGGTTGAATTAAGGGTAGTTGGGAGGATATTTGAGAAGGGTTTGTCTGATCCAAGTGTATTTGGCGGTGTGAATTTAAGAGAAGGGAAAGTGCCATTTTATAAGAGTGGTGGGGGACACTTTAGGAAAAGTTTGAAATATTATTTTATTATAAAATCATTCTCAGTTTATAATAGATCCAAATGGATTTATTTCGTCTTTAAGGTGGGGATGGGTCTAAATACTCTTAACCAATAGGTTTTATACAAGTTTAGGTCACCATATTAACCATATCTTTTAGATTTAACCTTTAGTTAAATAGTCCAACTTTTACCATGTATTCTTGTATTATTATAATACATGGTTTATAAACTTACTATAAAATTACAAGTGAACCTAAAGTGGTTCATTAATGAAATATATATCATTATATAAGTCTTTTGGATGAATATTTTATTTTTATTAATATTATACCATTCAATAATATAGTATTTGTTTTAAAAACTCATTTATGTCAATTTTGATATTATTTAGTATTCGGTTTTTGTAAAAGTCATAACAAGTTGATTAATTTGAAAGAAATAAATTAAATCAACCCTAACATGTCATATTTACCTATAAATTTCATGTATTTCATCAAAAGTCTCAATTTAAATTTATTTTTATATTTATAATATCAATTATTTTAATCTTTCATTAATAAGGTAATTACTGCATCATCATTATGTCATAAATAAATTTAACTATCTATTGTCTAAAAATTATAAATAAAACACAATGATTTAGAAATTTTTTTATCTTTCTAATGAATATTTATTGTCAAATTTATCTTAAGTGTAACTCTATATTAAAAATGGTTTAGTTATTAAACTTTGAATTTTACACTTTTAACTCTTCTTTAAATAAAATATAATAAATGTCCTAATCTAACCCAAATGGATCAAATGGATCTTATTTTTTTTCCTAATGTTTATTTTTTTCGAAAAACACTTATCCAATAGAATTAGGACGTGTGTTGGGGTAATTTTAATATTATTTTTACCTTTAATTACCTTATTTATTTCTAACCTTGGTAAATAAAATTCAAAGTTACTATTCACCAAAAATTATTTTCATCCTACTGAACCAAATTTTACTTACTAGTGTCAACCGTGTCTCTTAGATTTTTGAAATTCAATTCACAAAAGTGGTAAAATTACATTTTATGTAAATTTGCAAATGTGCCTAAAAGGTGGGTAAAATACGTTAAAAAAGTTCAATAAAATTTTATATGTCTAATATTATTATAAAATGAATCCAATGAATTAAATTGGACTAATATATGTATTATGTATGAATGTTTTACTTTAAGATAAATTTTTATTTAAAAATAATTATTTAAATGAAAAAGTTAGTTTTTATCTACAACGCAGTGTTTTTCACTATTCATCAAAAATTTAATGTTTTCAAAAAAATACCAAAAATTTACCCAAAGATAATTTTGATATTATAAATTCAAAAATTATTCCTATTTTACCAAATTTAAAACATATAAGTTTCATTAATTAATTTAAAATTAATTCCCGTTGTCAAAACCAGAAAGTGGGTTTTTAAGAAGTAAAAATTATCAAAAGATTGACATGTGTTTATGTCCAATTTAAATGTGAAATTACTTAAAATGACCCAAATTATATTAAATGATAAAAATATAATATAATTATAATTTAAAACCACCCAAATTAATAATTTAAAACTTTAAATTATTTCGATTAAAAAAGTTGTTTTCAATAAAAATTTAATATTTTTCGCTATTCATCAAAATATGAAAGTTATCAGAAAAGTACCAAATATTTATCCAAACTAAATTTTTATGTCCCACTTCTAAATAAGAATATAATTTCATTAAATTGAATATTAAAAAGTTTCAAATATTAGATTTAAAAAGGGTTCTCCATTAAAAGGCTGAAAAACTCCATTTTTTTGAAAAATACTTCTTTTATCTGAAAAATTGAATTTGTACTTATATTATGCCTAATAAACACAAAATATTAATGTTAGAATTATATAGTATATATATAAAATTAAAAATGTGGTTAATAATATTCATAAATACTTTTTAAACGGCTAGTTTGATAGGTCTTGATGTGCTTGAACTCAGTGTTGTGTGTAACACAAGCTATTGAATTAATTTAAAGAGATAACGTACTATGAAATCTTGGGGGGTTACATTCTCCAATACTTTAATAAATTGAGTCCTTTTAATTTGAAATTATTCTTCAAAAATAAAAGGTTGAAAATAGAAAACTCCTTTGTGGAAAACCCACATCGAAAATAGGGTTAATAAAATTTAGTCTTAATAAGAGGGAAAGGGAAATGAAAAAGTCACCACCAAATTAGGATTTCAATTAGGAGAACATTGGTGGAAATTAGAGACACATAATTGAAGGAAACATTTAAATATTTATAGGGACTGATTGTGGTCATCAATCACAATCAAGTGATCAACGAATGTAAAATCGAGGGCCTTAAAGCCATCAATATATAATGATTTAAAGTATCATCAGTTCAACAAAACATATGGTATTAGGATAACACATTTTTTAGATACTTTATTTTTTAAAGAGGAGGGATTAATTTACTATAAATATGAGAACTCAAGATAACATACTTGATTTCATTACCTTTCATAATCATATTCTCATCATTTGGTTGTGCTTGGATCTATTTCAACTTCATCCCTTACACTAGGAAATGAGTGTTCAAAAAATGATTTTTTTACACCTAAAGAACATTTGATAAATCATAAGGTCTACATGTATTCCCTTAATCCTCTAGATGTTTAATGAAAACCAAAATTTTAGGTCAAAGTATTCAATAAATCATACTTTAACCTCAAACAAAATATCAAGTGTTCAACTTACTCAATTCCAACCTTTAGACTTATCCAAAATACTTGTGTCCAAACTCACAGTCCAAAAATTTATAAGGAAGGTCAACATAACATAATGCAGATCTCTTTTATCACATTACAACATGTTAATACCTTCATCGTGTGTTCTATTAAAACATGGTAACATCCTAAATTAGCATAAAACCTTATTTGAATATATATATACTTTCTTATTCCTTCTGTAAAACATAGAACACTGGATATACTCCTTAAATCCAAAAATGCTGTAATATCCAACAATGATGGAATAAACAAACCATTAATTTGTTTCAAGGTAGTTAATAATATCCAATATACTTTATCCAACTCAATTATCTCTTATTAAAAAATCACTATCTCAGTATCAGGACCATATTAAGGTTTATCTTTCTCTCAACCATATATTTTCCAAAAAGTTTAACTAGATATTGAGTCACTTTTCTTGGTACTAAAAAATCTAAAATCCTTAATGAAATAGTACTACAGTACAATCCTTATATACTCTATAATTCTTATAACTTTTACATCATTAATACAAGACTCAAATGATACAATTCTTTAATAACAACTTAAGAACACTGATCATTACTCTTCATCTGTGGTAGTATCATAACTTGATTATTATCTAATAACATCATTTGGGGTATACTCTGATGATTGGGACATTGATTCATGTAGTGTCCCAACTTCTTGTAGATAAATAATTGTACATTTGAAACCTTTTTCTCACCCTTTCAATCACTAACTTGGTGTCCCTTTTCTCCACACTTATAACAAACCCCCATTTCATTCAAGCACTTTCTAGGGTGATTCTTTGCACAGTTATCACATATGGTAAAATCATTCTTTCCCTTCTTCCCCTTATCCATATTTCTCTCTACCATTCTCTTCTTCTCTAACTTCCCTTCAAATATATACGACTCAAAGAATTCTTTACTTATCTTATTAACACATGATACTATTTCTTCATATGATGAGAATACATGGGAGGCTATTTCCTTTTGAAATGTTGGCTTCAGAAAATGAAATATATGATCCTTCTTACTATTTGGGACATGCGTATTGCTGGAGTTCTCATTCCTTCTACTGGGATCCATTTCTAAATGAATACATACACTAGGTTAGATCATATCATAATGTATAATCCAAAAAACTATAAAAATTCTCAACATTAATTGAATATTTCCACACATCTAGTCTCATAATCATAAAAATGGTTTCTTTGCTAACATATTTACTTTTAAATCCTTCATAATGGTCTGTAAATAAAAAGTGAATTATCCTAAGCATATCCCCTAAGATTGTAAAACCAGGTGCGCAGTAAGGCTCGTTGTCGTGTACCAGGATACCCCAGGTCAAACCCAAAACTCATTTTTATAGTTTTCACTCCTAGGTACATCTGTTCCAGAACCACATCCACTTGTAGAATCTAGACAGAGATGTATTTCTTAGAAAACCCACATAATATCTATATTACCAAAATTTTGGGATGTTCTTCTATACTAATCCTCAAAGTCTATCTTAGGGTAATTTTTCCTAATCAGAGTTTATATAAATTTATTTCCAAGGTTATTGCTAAACTTATTCTGATACCAACTATAACGCCCCGACCCCAGAAGCCTTGAGCCGGTGCAGTATTTTAATACATTGTCACGATTACAAGGAATCAAGTCCCGAAGGACTGATCAGTTTAGCAGTATTGGAAAATAGATTACATACATGAACATTACATTACAAATTCAAACATAAAACACAACATCAATAATCCTCTGAGAACGCCGTTATTCCACTGTATTAACCCTTCACATCAATCATAATACACTTCTTAGAATCCTGGGAAAACAAAACATAAGAAATGGGTGAGCTCAGATGCTTAGTAAAGGTAAATAATTTAGCAGAATCTATAAATTTTTAAAGAAATATGTGTAATAAAAACAAAGAAAAATTTAAACATAAACTTGAAGATAATATGGAAAAAATAAATCAAATAATTTCATTTACTTATTCACATTTATATTCTACTAGTTTAATAATCACATGTAATAACAAATTTACTAACGAGGGAATGTATAATTCTGGACATCACAACCACATAGTCAAGGCCTTATGCCAAGACTACAAATAAAAATTTTGTCAAGGACTTGTGCCAAGACACTAATTTGTATCATGAGACCTACCGATGCATCGACGGACTATAGCGGGCCCCACCCATCACTTACTAATTCCAATGCATTCCTTATATGAAAAGGGTGAAACCTAACATAAGCATTCGTATTAAAACTAGCATACGAAATGTCAATACTTTAACCATAAACCATGAATGGTATAAATATAGCACATCCACAGTCAAACATATCATAAATCATTAAATACAATATGGAATATTTTATTATAATTAATCAACCTCAATCAAGAATAATATCTAGTAAAGGATGTTGACATACTTTAAAATGATCAGTAAAAATCTTTGAGAGAAATATACATTTTCATAAAATATTTTAAAAGTTACACAATTTATAAAGGAATAAATTTAAAATATATTTTTGAATCAAAGTCTCCCATAACACTTTGAAACTTTTGAAAGGAATTAACATTTTTAAACATTCATGTATATATAAATAAATCCTTAAAAACATTTTGAAAACATGGACATTAATGAGAATGATTTAGAAGAATAAATATTTAAACCATTTAAAATGATGTTTTAGTTAAATATTTCCTTAAAATATTCCTTTTGAAAACTCTTTTATGAAACATGGACATAGATAATAAATATTTCCCAATCAAAACTTACACATAAACAATCTCGAATAATAATGAGATTGAGGAATTAACCCCTACCTTGTACTTTCCTTTAGTCGAGGGTATGTTTAACATTATTTATAATGACCATAGTATGTTATTAAATTATACCAGAACAATATTCATATTTATGATATCATTATTGATTCATTTATGTCTTTATACTACCCATTTAGTAATAATTTCTATGTTAAAATAACATTTTGGGTAATTATCGCTTTCTTTATCGTATGTGTTTTAACTTATTATTCTTGATCGCATCACTTATATCCCGATTTAATTAATTCCAAAATATAAAACATTATTTATGTATCATATATATTCAGAATATAAATATGTATAATACATAGATATATGAAATTTAAAACACCGTTTATGGAGACCGTAGGCCGTATGTACACATAAACGTTGTTTACGTTTTCATATTGTATTGAATAGAAGTAAGTGAATGAGATATATGTAAATACACACACACACACATATATTTCAATTATAATTATTATTTTATATATTATTTATTTATTAATAATATATATTTTTATAATCATCGTTGAATGGTGAACGTGGGAATGAATCTCATCACGTCATGGAGACGGTAAGCCGTACGTACAAACGAGCAATGATATCATTTACTTAATGATAAAATGGTATGGAATTGGATGGTATATTAATTATATAGAAACATTAACATGTTATATTTATTATTCACATCAATTATACTCATTATTATACCCATCCAAATAATGAAGTGTTGAATAACAAACTACACCACAACGTGGAGACGGTAAGCCGTACGTACACACGTATGACGTCTTTGTCATTCATAGGAAATATAGAATAAAGAATATGGTTGTACCATATTTATAATAATATCACAATATGTATAGGGTACTGGAGTTATTATTTTTCTATGGAAACAAAAAGAAATAGGAAGTAGAATAATAAAAGAACTTTGAAATAGGTGATGAAATAATTACCTCTTCTTCGGGTGCTTCTTTTTGATTTGAACAAAATGGATCCTTAGGTTGGATTTTTGATAAAAGTAAGGCCTATAGGTTGAATGAAGGGTAGTTGGGAGGATATTTGAGTAGGTTTTGTCTGATTCAAAATGGATTTGGTGGTGTGAATTTAAGAGAAGGGGAAGTACCCTTTTATAAAAGAGGAGAGGGGCACTTTAGGAAAAGCTTGAAATATCATTTTATTATAAAATCATTTTTGGTTTCTAATAGCTCCAAATGGATTTATTTCGAGGATAAGGTGAATATGTGTCGAAATAATCACAAACAATATATTTTAGACAAGTTTAGGTCACCATATTAACCTAATCTTTTAGATTTAACCCTTAGTTAAATACTTTAACTTTTACCATGTTTTCTTGTATTATTATAATACATGGCTGATAAAATTACTATAAAATGCCAAGAGAACCTAAGGTGGTTAATTAATGACATATATATCATTATATAAGTCCTTTTTCCAAATATAATATTTTTATGAATATTATATCATTTAATAATATAGTATTTTTTTTAAAAACTCATTTACCCCAATTTTGACACTATTTAGTATTTGGTTTTTGTGAAAGTCATAACAAGTTGATTACTTACAAAAAAATACATTAAATAAACTCTAAGATATTATATTCACCTAGATTTTTTTTATGTAATCAAAAGTCTCAGTTTACATTTATTTTGATATTTATAATATCAATTATTTTAATATTTCATTAACAAGGTAATTACTGCATCATCATTGTGTCATAAATATATTTAATTATTTATTGTATAAAAATTATAAATAAAATATCATGATGTAGGAAATATTTTTATATTTATAATGAATATTTACAGTCGAATTTATATTATGTGTAACCCTATATTAAAAATGGTTTAGTTATTAAACTTCGAATTTAACACTTTTAACTCTTCTTTAAATAAAATATAATAAATGTCCTAATCTAACCCAAATGGATTAGAAGGATATTATTTTTGTCCTAAGGTTTATTTTTTTTAAAAAAACTTATCCAATAGAATTATGAAATTTTTTGGGGTAATTTTAATTTTATTTTTACCTTTAATTACCTTATTTATTTTTAACCGTGGTAAATAAAATTCAAAAGTTACTATTCACCAAAAATTATTTTCATCATATTGAACCACATTTTACTTACTAGTTTCAACTATGTTTCTCAGATTTTTGAAATTCAATTCACAGAAGTGGTAAAATTACATTTTTTGAAAATTTGCAATTGTGCCTAAAATGTGGGTAAAAGACGTTAAAAAAGTTCAATAAAGTTTTATATGTCTAATATTATTATAAAATGTCTCCAATGAATTACATTGGAATAATATATGTATTATGTATTAATTTTTATATTAAGATAAATTTTTATTTAAAAATAATTATTTAAATGAAAAAGTCTGTTTTTATCTACACCGTAGTGTTTTTCACTATTCATAAAAAATTGAATGTTTTTAGAAAAATAAAAAAATTAACCCGAATATAATTTTTATATTAAAAATTCAAAAATAATGTCTATTTTACCAAATTTAAAACATATAATTTTCATTAATTAATTTAAAATTAATTCCCGTTGTTAAAACCAGAAAGCGAGTTTTTAAGAAGTAAAAACTATCAAAAGATTGACATGTGTTTATGTACAATTTAAATGTAAAATTACTTAAAATGACAAAAATTTTATTAAATGAAAAATATAATCTAATTATACTTTAAAACCACTCAAATTCATAATTTAACACTTTAAATTATTTCGATTAAAAAAGTTGTTTTCAATTAAAATTTAGTATTTTCCACTATTCATCAAAATATGAAAGTTATCAGAAAAGTACCCAAAATGTATCCAAAAGAAATTTTTATGTCACTATTTTAAAGAATAATTTTATTTCATTAAATTAAATATATAAAAGTTTCAAATATTGGATTTAAAAAATGGTTCGCCATTAAAATACGGAAAAACTGCATTTTTTGAAAAATACTTCTTTTATCTGAAAAATTGAATTTTTCCTTATATTATGTCTAAGAAACACAAAATATGAATGTTAAAATTATATAGGATATATATAAAATTCAAAATGTGTTTAATAGTATTCATAACCCATTTTTAAACGGCTATTTTGATAGGTCGTGATGCGCTTGAACTCGGTGTTGCGTATAGCACAAGCTATTGAATTACTTTAAAGATATAATGTACTATGAAATCTTGGGGGGTTACATAATTCAAGTTAGTAAATATAGTGCAAACCAAATTCAAGGAATATAAAAAATTAATCTTATGTTTTCATACCTAGAATTTCATGAAAAGTTTTTAAGAAGTAATTTATAATATAAATTAAAGCTTACATAATATTCATATTTTATATATAATTGATAAACATGAATATTTGAAAGGAATAAATAAATAAATAATCATTTTATTTATTAAATTAAAATTATATATTAATATGAACATTTTATATTTTATTTAATCATGATAATATCCTATTTATAATTATTTACACTTACCATTTCTATAGAATTTATAAAATAAAAGAAATATTTCATAAAAAAATAAAAATTTCTCATTTTTTGGGAATATCGTATTTATGATTGATAATTTAATTATCAATCATAAGTCATTACTGAATAAACATTTATGATAAGCATTATCATAGGTTTCTAGTTGTAATTAGTGATATCTCTTATATCATTTTTACAATTCGACGCTCTATTTTTATGAAACTTGATATTCAAGTTGCAGGCTATGATATCTTATATCATAGCTTATAACATGGAAAAAAATATGTATTTTGATGTATCATATACTATGTTACAAAGTATTCATACTATATAACTAAGAAAAATAGTGTATCACACCTTACAATATTCCATATCATATGGTAACACAGAGCGATCCAGTGACTAAAACTTGGCCATGTTATATCGCACCTTAAAATATGGCCATAAATAGATTATTATAGAAATGTTCTTCACAAAATTAGTATAAAAACATGTTGATTCAAAGATGATTATGGATTTAATTCCACTGATGGGTTTTGTAGGATCATCTCATGATAAACGTAGTGAAGGAAACCCATTTAAATGATAAATCTATCATCAATGAATCAACATAAATGAAGAAAATTAAAAATAAATAGGTATACCTAAATAACATTATGCTCATCTGTGTTGATCTTGATTGAGTATTTTTGATAGAAATTACCAAGAGGTAGCCGATGGACTCTCACCTCCACAAGGATATATACCATTAACTAGAATCTGTATACACTATGAGTGGATCTTTAAAACTATAAGTGGTGTGCTAACACCTTATTTCATGTAGAAAAATAGATAACCAGGATGGAAGAGAGCTTAAACTATGGCAAGACCAAACCGCTCACACACCAACAGGAGGATCCCATCCTTTATATAGGCTATGCTCATTCAATGAAGGGAGTCTAGGGTTGGCTTCCAATGTCTGGAATTCAACATGCATTACCATAACACATGGATATTTGTGTTTTATAATTTTTGAATTTTTTAATGATTAATCATGATATAAATGAATCAACCCAATGATCTATATCTGAATGTAAACCATTATGGAATATTTAGTATTATACCATGTACTCGAACATATATCTCCCTTCTATTGTACACTATGATAGAGGCATCTACATGCCTTCTATTATAGATCCTAATCATAGACTATGATATACATCACATGCATATCTAGGTTTCCAAAATATACTAATCATAAAATATGATTGGAATGATTTTAATGAATTTCCAATATATTCCACAAGTTTTTCATTAATGAAGGTTATCTTGACATCCATTTAGCATAAATATTGGAGGAAAGGTTTTGTAAAAATAATTCCATGAAGTTTCTTGAATCCTTAGTATCTAATCATGCCTTATAGGTACCAATATTACTTTACATGTCCAATTTATTATGAATACCCAATAAAAACTTCACGTAAACTGAAGAAACCACCAAAATACCGATTTTTTTTTGATACATGGAATCCATTTATGAGTTCATATCATCTTTCCAATTTTATCCTATCACCATTTACTACTTCATTGTAGGATTGATAATTCTTATAAAATAATATATCACCCAATATGGTTAATAAAAAACCATTTCTATTTGTTTTGTACATTACTACATATTATGTTTCACTATAATAAATTCTCCCACACATTCTTATAGAGTTTTATATTCTTATCCAACACATGTGCATCTTGAGTCTTGAATTAATTGAATTTTAGCTTACTCCTACTATCTCAAAAGAGAAGTGCCCCACTCTTATATAAATATAGTCAATCACTAGAGCAATATATTTCAATCTTTAGGATATTTATATTCCCAGTAACTCAAGATAATTAACTACGATAAACATTTTTTTTCTTTATGTAGTTCTGCAGCTAAAATTATCCTTAAAAAAATTCTCATCAAAACACATAAATATATGATATAATGGGTTTCTTTAACATTATAATTTATATGATATCAATTAGTCAATATAGTTTTCATATGGTTAAGTGTTAACATTTCTATTTGTGTAACATGTCTCTAATGAAATAATAGAATACTTGAAACACATATAAAACTCATTATCGATCATCCTTTTACTAACATCATCACTATGATTTGTATAAGAAAATGCGAGTTTTTGAAAAATTATACTATATATTTTAATGATTGACGAATGATTGGTTAAGATATTCTCTGACTAACCCACGTAAATTATCATATATCTTTTACCAAGTATATTAACTACTCCACTGTTTCAATCCTAAAATATCTTTTAGGAATCACATAGAGTATTTAAATTTACCTCTAGATTCTCCTAATAATTGTTTGCATGTATCTTTTTAAATTGATTCTATAATATTTATGGAAATAAAAAAATTTATATATAAAGGTTTATTTGTATTAAAAAAATACAAGTAATCATGTTAAAATTCCAAAATACCTAAGAGTATTAGATCTAAAGATTCTAAACTCCCTTTTGGGTATATCATTGAAATTTAATTTTAGTTTTACTTGACCATGAATCATATTTCACACTTGGATATTAATTGAGCCCTATATTTTATATACATAATTAATTATTGATATGTGGACATCTGTGATTCAAATATTATCTAACTATTAATCAACTATGATATACCACAAAAAAATTAATTTCAAACTTGATATAATGTTTTATTGTGTCCAGAACGGGACACTGAGATACTTTTTTTTTTCAAAACTTGATACAAAATAATGATTTTTTATAATAATCAATCCACTTTTAAATTTTGAAGTTATTATTTCTTTAAATTGAAGTATGATTCAATTCTCATAAACAACTTGAAGATTCATCTAACTTATTTTAATGTTTCTGATCTTCCTTGGTTCCTATATTTGGATACAAATATGTGAATCACATATAGTATTTAATACCCAAGAATAGAATTAGAAATGTTAAATTTAATAATGAATATACCTAAAGTATAATCTTTTACTTTAATATTCTTCTTCAATTCATTGTAATTCCTATTCCGGTGTCCTTTATTGCTACATGTGAAGTAGATAACATCCTATTAATTACCCCCTTTGCATATTTTTACTCTTTGATGGAAATTGTGAAATCACCATTGAATCTTAACTTATCATAGTATTTTCAACCTTTTCCCTCACATAATTCACCATAAGGGATGATGAACCATGTTCCTACTAATCCCTATAAACTTAATGAATAATAGTCAAAAGATTCCTGAGTGAATTATCTATACGATTAATTCTATAGTTCTTAATGAATATGAAGAATATAGAGGGTAGAGATGATAATACGAGATTAATGAATAAGTTATTATCCATATTGAATACTAACTTCACTAACTAATTGATATACATCAACATCTTGAGTACATGATAACTATCTTGGTTTTTTGTCTTCTAGTTTAATATTTTATATTGTAGTGACAATATCATTTATCATTAACCTCTTTTCATCTTTTCAAGTTCTTAGAGATTAGTTATCATGGTGTATACATCCATGTACTTATATTTCATCATTATATATTTAGACATAGTTAACGACATGGTGAAATGAACATATGAAGTATCCTACACTTATCTTCTATAGACACCCTTTTTACCCTCACTCTCTCCCTGAGGTGGTAGATTAGGAATAGGGGATTTTGGTATACAAAACATATTTTCCTATAGTAGTGAAATACACAAGAACCTATACCACTATTGGAATCTTGTACTAGAGATGGCATTTTCTTTGTCCAGTACTGACCATGGTGTTTCTATAGTATAATTTTCAATTTTCTATAATAAATAAAATCCAATTATTAGTAATTTATCTGGAATATCAATTATGATATAATTAATTGATGAATTAATTAGCCTCCAAATATTTTATCAAATCCTAACTTTAATCACTATTTCATTCATAATATCTATTATATTAGATATTCTAGTGGAAATTATCCATTTTTCCTTTTAAATAACAAAGATGTAGTGTCACATCCATAATTTTTATTTTGAGTCATTTCTTTGTTTATTTTTGATCTTGTATTTTACCCTTGGTTTTCCTGGGATTTTTTTGAGAAAAATGGAGTTTTTGGACCTGAAACTAGGTAGTGCACAATTGACACATGATTAGGGGAAACCATGTGCCTAGTATAGTGGCACTATCTAGGCCTCATGACTTTTCGCATAGGCATGGTCCCTCCCCTAGGAAATCATGCAGCCAGTTTCCTCTTGAATAGAGGATACCACACGGTTGCCACATGGTTTGGTAGGCTGCGTGGCCTATCCAAGTCATTAAAATTTGTGAATTACCTTTATAACCTCCCATGAGTTTAACCCCAAGGAACCCCTAATTAGAACTATACAGGTTTTTTAGCCCTAGTAGCCTCCTCCTCTCTCTCTTGTCTCCCTTGAACTTCAATTTTTGGGTGGATTTGTCCTTGGATCTTCAAAGAATCACAAGTAAGCCTCTTTTCTATTGATTTCTTCCTTCTTCTAGGGTTATTATTCCTCTTTATTTGAGTTATTCTTATCTAGAAGATTTATTGACCTAACAAGGGTTTAATATTGAGTTTTTAGGTAAAATATTGATGTTTATGGTTCAATATTTCCTTTATAGGGTTCCTTTATGGTGAAGTTGTGGTTTTCCACCAGATTCCAGAAGTTTCCAAGATTGAGGTAAGTGATTCCATGTTTTATCATTATTATTTGATTTTGGTATGCTTTCTTTTCCTCTTGAATGTGTTCTATGGATTACGTGAAAGGTTAAAAACGTGTTTTTAAAAGGTTTTGAGGTGTGTATGTGTCAAAAGATGGTTTTCCAAATGGATTTGATTGTGTTTCAGGTGTTCTTCCTTACTGTGATTCTTAAATAATTTCTATAAATTGTGTAAGCGTGAGAAGTTTGTTTCCAAATGGAATTTGGTGTGTGTGTGGATTTAAAAGGGTTTTTTCCTATAAAAAATAGCAATTTTTCATGTGTATTAATATTTCTTGGTGTGTTCATGTGAAAATAGTGATCTATGTGACATGTGAAATAGAAATTAAGGACAAGTGTAATCCTAAGTATATAGGTGGGTGGACTAGGACTAGTATGCTAGTTGGATCGATGGGGCCATGGCCTGCTTTCTTCTAGTAGGATTAACGATGCAACACTAAATAAAATATGGTGATGATTAGAGACCACTAGACATTGGGATAGATTCCCCTCTAGTGAATCGTGTACAAGGATGTCGTGGGTTATGATTTCTATACCATGTTTCTTTGAGATACAAGGTTCTTAGGGTCCCCACTATTACTAGTACTTATAGGGATTTCCCATGATGTGGTGCTCTCTTATGATGTGATTCTTATCGTCAGTATAAAATGGACTTTAATCTTATGCTAAATTGAAAATCATGCTTCTTGAAAGTGTTTTCCTTCAAATGTTTTTATTAAAACTGTTTCCAAATTCTTTCTTAACAATTTCATGGTGATTTTTATTCTAATGTTATGGAAAGGAATATTTCTTTTAGGTGGAATCCTATTGGGATTTGGCTCACACCCCACATACCAGTTGAATCAGTGGGGCCGAGGACCAGTTTCTTCTATCAATATTGACGATGCAACACTAAATAAACTATGATGATGATTGGAGACCACTAGAACTTGGGATGGATTCCCCTTTAGTGGCTCATTCATGAGGATTCTATGGGTTATGGTTGATATATCATGTTTCACTAAGATATGAGGTTCCTAGGGACCCACTAGTGCTTGTACCTATAGGGATTTATCGTGACATGGTGTTATCTTATGATGTGTTTCTTACTATCTGTATATGGTGGAATTTAAACTTATTATAAATTGAAAATCATACTTCTTGAAAATGTTTTCCTTGAAAGGTTTTTATTTTAATTTATTCTAAATTCTTTCTTAAAACTTGCATGGTGATTTTTCTTCTAATGTTATGGCATGGAATATTAATTTTGGGTGGAATCCTATTAGGATTTGTCTCACACCCTATATACACCCTTGGGTGTATATAGATTTTGTTTTTCTTGGCTCAGGTAAAGGAAAGATGTTCCATAGTGGTGATGGGGAATCCAATTTCTAGTGTTCCTTTATTATAGGAGTTTATGGAGGTGGATCGAGGGCGATGAATCCCCTTATTTTATAGAGGTTTTGAGTTATAGTTTAGTTGGTTCCCTTTCTATTTGGGTAGTTTTGGTTTTGGTTAAAGCTATAAAATGTTTAACTTGAAATTTTTGTATCTCTTTTGGTAATGGATATTGTTTATGGTGTGATGTTTTATCATTTATAATTCTTCATAGTTGTTTATCATGGGTGAAATCATTATAAAAAATGTATTTTTGATACCCAGATACTAGTTTCTAGCCCATGGAGATCATGAATTCCCTTCAGTCCATGCAATGACTGGGTTGGGTGTTGGGTTGGATGGCACCCCATCTTGGTTCATGATATGTATGCCTTATAAAATTATTACAAGGTATTTAGGTAGGATTTTATTACTAAAAACTTATTGAAGGTGTTTTCTAACTTAATAATTTTATTGATTTATTTTATTTAAAGTTTTTATAAATATTTATTTATTTTATTCTTCACATGATTTTTAATTTTTTTTGAATTTTTATAGTTATTTAACCATGTATGATAAAATAATTTATGTATAAAAATTTTATTTTAGTTAATCTCATAATTATTATTTATTTTTTACTTTATTTGATCATGTTTAATCATATAAATAAACCATGAATCACATAGATAAATAAATAACAATGAACTGAAAAATAAAATAAAATGAATATGAAACATGATACTAAGATTTTATATACCAGTTGGTTTATTGAGAAATGATAAGTTAATATTGAACCTAGGGGAAATAACTCCTTGAGCCCATGATTGGATCTCATTATATCATTTATCCATTCTCATATGTATTTACTTGGTTGTATTCACCTTGACTCAGGTCTTGATTTGTCTCATCGCACCAAGATATCCATCCTTTACAAATGTTTAATCACTCTCAGGAGAGGGGTACTGAGGTTTTTGGGTTATTTTAAATAAACCATGGACATGAAAACCCATACATAATAAAACAAAAAGGGTTGATTCACATATCAACATATTTAATTTAATAAAATTATCACATAAAACCATACAATAAATAATTAAAATAAATAAATAAATCCAATACATACATAGTTTGGTCAAGATTATTACCAATCATGATATAAAATAACACATTCATTTAACATTGATATAATTCATTTCAATTTGTTCTAATTAAAATAAATTTGATTAAATGAATGCATGATTGAATTTTTTATCTTAATATTTTGTCCTAAAAATCCTTTTGATATAATAATATTCTTATCCTAAGTAATTTAAAATAAATTAACACTACTGAAAAAATAACCTACAGCCATGGTTCAAAACCGTGGGTATAGCCCCCAAAACCATGGGTATAGGCTATACCCACGGTTTTGGGAACCGTGGGCTGGAAAAGCGTTGTAATAGGGGTCTCAGCCTATAGCCACGGTTTTGGAGAACCGTGGGTATATGGGAGTCAAAGTGTGGAACACCACTATTCCAGCATGGCACACAACAGAGCCCACGATTTTCAAACCGTGGGGTATTTAAATTCAAAAATCACGTGCAGGGGGGATTCGAACCCGTACCTCACGCTGCGCCACATGACCGCATCCCACCAAGGGACCAACCGAGCTATGATTTTAATTGTTATTTATATATACATCTACGTATATATATTAATATGATCCACATGGGGTATTTAAATTCAAAAAACACGGGTAGGGGGATTCGAACCCGCGTCTCACGATGCGCCTCACGGCCACGCCTCCCCAAGGGACCAACCGAGCTATCATTTTTATTTGATATATATACATACATCTACGTATATATATTAAGATGATCCATGTTTCGAAAAATTTTAACCACGGGAATTGAACCCGCGACCCACAACAGCCGCATAGAAGGGTTTACCAACTGAGCTAAGGAATTTTTGGAAATATATATTTATATTAATGTAAATATATTAATCTAAACCGTGAAAAAATGTCTTCCCACCAATTTTTTTTATGTCCCACCTAATTTTATTTCCCCTCCATAACGCGGGAAATCTATACCCACAATGCTAGAGAACCGTGGGTATAGGTATTCAAAAAAAAAAACCCAATACCCACGGTTTTGAAGAACCATCGGTATAGGTCTTCGGAAAATACCCTATACCCACGGTTTTCTCCAAAACCGTGGGTATAGGTCTTAAAAGAAAACTATACTTACGATTTTTGGTACAACCGTGGATATAGGTTCACATACTATCCCTATACCCATGGTTTTGAAAAAACGTGGGTATAGAGGTACCCTATACCCACCGTTTTTTGAAAAACCGTGGGTATAGACCAATTTTCCAGTAGTATAAATTATAATTTTAAAATATTAAGTATATGGATTGTAATCTATAGGAAACAAAACTTGTACCTTATATATCAAATTAAATCTATTTATGAAATTTAAAACTTAAACGGTGTGTAATATCACTCAACATGTCGTGTGAAGCACACTATGTATGGTCCTTGTCATGTACTGTATACTCGTAAAACTTTTATTCTCACATGTAATGTCTAGATATACATGGTGTGTAGTTATGTGGGTCAAGACATATAGTGTACGTGACATGTATGACCTCATGACACACCATAATATATATGGAATGTACCATTGGAAATGTGTGTGAAGTACATGATGTGTACAATGACTTTTACTTGTTGTGTAGTGGAATATTTTACATGAAATGTGATTTCAAGCATTTAGTCACACAAGACATGCTGAAAATTACTCAGCATATACTTGGTGTAGAAAAATCATGACACAAAACATGTATAACCAACTTCATGTTATGTAACCATGCCTCACTTTTAATTACCTAGCATGTTTACCCACATGATTCTCCTAAAACCTCAATGTGTACCTTGAATGAGTTAACACTTGTTACATGCTGTGTACTAACCAGTGAAACATCATATAGTTTATGTCTGTGAGTTTTCCTTAGATGGTAGTCAATATGTAGTGTGTAATGAATCCACATATTTGACCACATGGACCACTACAATTTATACAATGTTAAAACCATGTGTGGTTATACAATGTTTAATCCAACTACATTTCATGTAATCCTTGTAAAACTATATGCCACGATGGCGGTTAATATGTGGTGTGTAATGATGTTGTATACCAATTCACAAAGTGAGCCGAGATTTATGTTCCTCAGACTTTGTGTGATTTTACCATAGGAAAATTACATATAATTTACCATTACATGTTGTGTATTTATGTTATGCATCTAATGACCTTGACACCATTGTATGGGATCTTTGATCATAATTCTAATTTTTTTGACCTATTCTTGTATGTATGAACTTGTTTTAACATGTTATATTGAATGTTTGAATAATAATGAAAATATGGAAATGAAAAACTTGTAAAAAATATAATAAATAAATAAAATAAATTATAAGAAATTATAAATTAGAATATGACTATTCTGATAATACTTAAAGTTTCCAAGGTACAACAAAAGTGGTGATCGGGTGCCCAATTTTTATTTTTCATGAGTTTCAATGGATAAATCCAAATATCTTGATGAATAAAACCCTCAAATCTCCTAGATTGGATCTTTTAATTTTTATTTATAATTAATTTAAAATAAGAATTACCTTGAATATGATAATCCTCTCGATCAATTTCCATTATCATGTTTGATACATTATATTTGATGTGGAGAATCCTAGTGATGATTCCTCTAAATGTATCCATATGTTCTCTATGAATATTTGGATAAAGTTTTTAATATTTTAGGTTCTAGCATAAAGTAACCTACTGATTCATGTCATTCACCATTGATCACAAAATGAGTTCTCTTATTCTCTCAATGTTCTTGAGTGGGAGAATTATTATATCTAGGGATTGAGAGAATTATAGATATATTCCATGGTGAAAAAAAGACTCTACCTATATCTAAATTAATATAATTGGGATTTTATAATTAGGATTAAAATAATTAATAATTGCATACATGCCTTATCAATATTTTTAATCGAAGTAATACCCTATGTTAAACAATCATAAAATGCCTCGAAGGTTATAAGAAAAGGAAACAATACACACCCCTTTGCCTATAAGGATAGGCCACACTACCTCCAAGGGTTGAACCACTCTATAGAAATCCCATTACATTGGTTGTCCTGAAGGCCTAGTGACCTGAAGACCATTTACATGGGTCTTCACCCCTGCCTATGTCACTCCTACTTTATCACCTTGTGTCATTTCCTACATCACCGCTTGCATGAATTAATTCCTATGTCATCACCAACATCTTGAATCCCCCAAGGGGGCTTTCATGATTCGAATCTTGGTCTCCTGGATGTGGTGGCCAATGGTGAGTATCACTCAACCGCTACCCTATATAAAATAATAAATATAATAATAATAATAATAATAATAATGTTATTATTATTATTATATATCATGAAATGAACTTATTTAAATATAATTTCGTAATAAATAATATAATATTTATTTAAATTATATTAATAAAAATATATCATTTTTATTGGGCCATGAACACGGCCCATTAATCCTGCCACACAATTTATCAAATTGTTAATAATAAAATATTTATTCAAATAAATATTATTTTTTTGATAAATAAATAAATATTATATTTACTAAACATGTGAATAAATATTTATTTTAATATTCTCTTAACTAAATAAATATTTATATATTAATTTATTCACTAAAGTAATGAATATGTAAATATTAATTTTTTACCATGTAAATAATAAACAAGTGATAAAATTCAACTCGCATAATCTAAACACAAAAATATCATTATTGAATTTATGTGATCAAATTTACTTGTATAATTACCATTACACAACAGGAGAACTATATTTATTCTTAATATTAAATTCAATAAAATTTAATGAGATTATGATACAGTTAGTTTGTGATTCTCTAGGATGCTTTCTTAGTGGAATTAGGTGAACTTACCTAAAGTCCAAGATCACTGTCTAGAAACACACCAAGTCACCCATAGAAAAAGTAGTTAATTTCACAATGACAAATACCTTTTTATGAACACCACTGTGTAATATAATTCCTTTTTTATTGATATATCATAAAGTGATATTCATACTTACATCATTACCTTATATGCTTGATTTATCTTTTTTTTTTTGACTTTTCAAAATGAACTCTTCGATTAACTAACATGGACATGGATTTAATAAAATAGTTACACTTTAATCAAAGGGATATATAGTTTGTATCCCATTTATATGGAAGGAAAAAATACTTTCTTGACTTATTCAATTAATTCCATATCACTTATGACGCACCCAATGTATGCTACTTCACAATGAGCATATGTTGTCATAGTTTTCATCCATAAATTAAAGTACGTGCTTATTGATACAAATTAATAATAATATCATGTATAAGGACTAATTCACACATTCATAAATAGGAATATCCAATGACATATAAACATATATAATTCTTATTGGAGGGTCTATCCTCATGACCTCCTTACTTAGAGATCACCAAATGTGGACTTCATGAGAAGAAGTCTCAATATCTAATGTACCCCCAACACCTGATATTCAAACATTATTGGTGTCCCATCAGAAAAATATTATCTATACCATAAGATATATATCTAAGAATATTGTTATATAATCTCTAGGTTCTCACTATAGTGGGTACCTATTATAACCTTTCGATGTGACACATACTCTACATAAATTATCACATTAATACTGAATATAAGAACACTCATCATGTGATAAGATATTTATTAATATTTTGGTAATAAAAAGTAAAAATTCAATTGGTTATAGGGAACCAAATTCAATAGGATATTCTAAAATCGTGAATAATAAAACTCGATTTGAAACTTGTTATGTACCTATGTACTAATCCATATAAATGTGTATTTTTTTATAAATGTAACATATTAAAATAATAGTTATATTATATATAATTATTCCATTGAAGTTTTATGAAAATTTATAAATGTGATACTACCTTCATCATTTTTATAAACTTTTAATGTGAAAACTATTGTTACTAGGAACACATATCACCAAAATAACTAACTAAAAGGGAAGACAATTTGATATAATTTGACTAAAAATAATATTATCATACACATTATGTTTTTTAAAACTATAAATTTTAATATAATAAAAAAGTTTATTATCAATTTTTTATGAAACTATCACAAACAAATTGTAATTAGTATTATATTTTCATTACTCGTAGTGATTTTGATGGGATTAGTCAACTCGAATCCTTCTAAAAAAAATTAAATGAAGGATTTGAGTTTCATATGATATTTCTTAGGAATTAAGTTTTCAAGATTTGATTGAGGTATATTACTTTATCAAATTAATTATATTATTGATCTACTAAAAGTGACAAGTATGACACTAACTCTATTGATTCACCACTAGAGCCTGGAGAAAAATAAATTCATACTAAAAATGAGTCTTTACCCTATCTAGATAGATAATGATGTCTCATTGGAAAGTGAAACTACTTAATGATAACTTGTCCAAACATTACATGTTTAGTGAGTAAGTTAAGATAGTTTTTGGAATACAAAATGAAATTATAAAGGGATGTTATGCTTTAGATTGTTTGATATGTTAAGAGAGAAATTGGTCTAGGATTATTTTACTTAGATCACATACACAAAAATATTGACATTTTTTCCTATAGTGATTATACATTTAGAAGATACACATTTTATGTTTTAGTATTCATTGGCGGTAATATGATCCATACTTGTTAATAGTGTTCCATGCCATAATGCTGTGGAAGTCTCTGCCTCACCGTGGCCACAATATAGAACAAATAAGATGACATGAGAATAATACATGCCATAATTCCATTGGAGAAAATGAAAACAAGAACGAACACAATTTTTATTTATGTTTTCATTTTATTTTGTTTAATTGTTTTATCCCTACCTTACTTGAGATATGAAATATATTCTCCCTGCACTTTGAAAACTATCACTACTAAAAACAGGGCCTTTAATAGCACTGGTAAAAGGGATTTATCAATGCTATAGAAGCACTGATAATGTAAGATATGTTAAAGGGTTATATTTAAGAGTTCTAAAAAAAGAGATGATAAAGGAGGTTTTTATCAGCGCTTTATTTAACGATGTTAAAGGCCACCTCTATCAGTGATTTTTTTAGCACTAATAAAGGGTATAATTTTTTTTTCACACCTCCCATTATTAGGGATTCTCCCCTTTCCACATTTAGTAGCACTTACCCCACCCATTTATCAGTGGTTTAGTTAATCCCACCCCCAACGCACACCCCCTCCTCCATTGAGTTTCGAACTTGATACTTCCATCTTATACACTAGCGCTTTTTTACACTCCCTTATACTATTTTGTTTTACATTTTATGATATATCTATATATTTATATATTTTTTGTTATCCATATATTTATATATTTTTATATATATGTTAATATATATAGTTATATATATATATATTTTCAATACATATTTATTTATATATATATATTTTTTAAAATGGATATTAACTCTAAAAACCCTTAAAACACAAAAAACGTTAAGAAACTCTAAAAACCCCAAAACCCCTAAAAACCATGAAATGACCATAAATTCTGATCTGAGAGTCGATTTCATCTCTAAAATCAATAAAATCAAATATCATGAAATGGTATTAGATATGTTATGTGATATAGACTGAACAGACACCCAGATCAAGAGTTATAACTTTTTTTTATTTTAAGAAATTGGGGTTGGAAACCCGAAACTCAGTTTTGAAGGCCTTCTAGGACTTTATAGGGGATAAAATAGGAAAAATCTTGTATAACTTAGTACGAGACCCTTTATGTTATATATCTTGTTTCATGCTTTGATTTTATATGTTTTAGATCCCAAACAGACACTCGGATCAAAAGTTATGGCCATTTGAAATTCGAGTTTGATTTCCAACTTTTTAAAACTATAATATATTTTATTCCTTTGATTACCACACTATTTAAATTTCATGTGGTTTTAGATATTTTCATAATCTTATATTTTAATGGTTGTGGAGCTAAAATGGATTCTCAGATCGAAAGTTATCATCTTTTCAGGGTTTTTAGGGTTTTTAGGGGTTTTAAGGGTTTTTCACGTTCGTCAGCCTTTCAAACGGCCATAACTTCTAAATCAGGTGTATGTTTTTCCTCTACCACATATCAAATTTAATATTGTGACAAGATATACAGATTGGTGATCCATGGGAACCATCAATCACCTATATTGAGGCCAAAAAGGCCCAGAATACATCCAAACATCCATAAATTTTTCCACGGGTGTTCATTAATGAAATGTATATTTTTTAAATATGCCTTTTATCAGTGCTAGTTAAAAAGCACTGATAAAGGCCCCCCTTTATCATTTATTTTTTATAAATGATGATAAATTCCCATTTTATCAGTGCTTTTTTACTAGTGTTGATAAAGGGTTGGCCTTTATCAATGCTTTTTTTACAAGTGCTGATAAAGGGACCCCTTTAACAATGCTTTTTTAGAACTGTTTCAAACCCCCTTTAACAGTGCTAAAAAAGCGCTGTTAAAGGCCCCCTTTAACACCGATTTTTCTAGAACTGATAAAAGAGGTTTTTAACAATGTTTCTAGCGAGTGCTGTTAAAACCCTAGTGCTGGATAAACCCATTTTATAGTAGTGTATGACCAAATCATCACAAAGTAAAAACTTAGTCTCCACACAAGTTCTTTTATGAAATTCTCTAGCCATAACAACTAAGGCCTAATTCTTTTTTCTTCTCAGTTTCATTATGTTGCTACCCTACTGATGATGACCCCCTCAACTCATACCCCACTTATGTTTCAAGATGATCCAAACAGGATGGTTGAACTATCTTTTTTTTTCTAATGAATTATATATTTTCTTTTTTTTCTATTTGTTTTTTATGTGTTATTTTTTAATTTTATTATTTTATTTAAATTAATTAGATTTAATATCTAAAATTTTTCTTTCTTTCAACTTGTTTTTTTGAAGTTAGTTTTCATGGAATAGTGTTATATATATATATATATATAATTTTTTATATTCTAAATTAATTATTTTTATATATTACATTTGTGTTGAAAATTAAATTTACACATGAATCGCTATACACTATTCACCATAGCACAAATGAACCTCATTTCCATTTTATGTTGTGTTCTATAAATAACTTAGATTTTTTCTTCTAGAAAAGAAAAAATAGATTATTACCTCTCAATCTGGTGCAGAGCTTGAGTACCAGGATATGACTCATGTTACTATAAAGATCATTTGGGATCCAAAAATGTTTTGGGAAATTAACTATTCTAGAGGGAAGCTTTCACACATTAGGATGATAATCAAGAAATAGTTAAATTTTCTATAAACTTCCCCTTTAATGAGTGATAAAACAAACAGAATTTGTTAATAATTTTATTTGAGATCATTATTATATGAACATTTCTCATGGGCATGTTCATGCTGTAGATCAACTTTTAGATATTTTCATAAATAGGATTTTGGGTCTTATGTTCAATTCTTATATACCAACCTAGTCATGTTAAATATGTATGTCTCTAATTAAGGTGGGGGTGTGGGAGATAATATATGTGGGATTATGTTTATCCTATCCCATGTGTATGGGATTAATATTATCTCATCCCATGTGTTTCAGATTAAGATTATTTTATCCTATGTATTTAAATTTTATTTTCATGCTCATATTCACCATTTGTATTTTGGAACAATTCATCTATAAATAAAAAATTTCAAACCTCCCTTAAGGGTCATGGATTTGGATTCCTATCTTCTAAAATTATCCTATCCACCTAACTAAAACAATGTAAAATGTGTATAAACATGCATTAAAATAAAATTTCACTCTCATATAGAGTAGTCTTGTGAGTTTGAACTGGATGATGCTAAATGAGGATTTTATATTCTCAACACTCCATTTCACTATTGGAAACCACCACAAGTAATTCAAATAGAGTCGGTTTGTCAGGTGATATCATGGTATATTTCCTCATAATTTCTGATAGGATATACTGGTATATTTTTTATTTTTTATTTTTTATTAATATTTTCATTCAGGGATAAATGATTTGATTACAAGGATATCAATAAGGGTTTTAGTTAGTGTGATAGTGTCACATTTGAACATGTGTATGATTTGAAATGATGATGGTTTTTTTGAGTTTTTTTTGAAAAAGGTGTTAGGGTTAGATGTATTTTTAAAAATGGGTCACTAGAATCAGAGACCCCATTCATGCTAGGACTTTGGAAAACTAACATGAATGAGGGTCATGATTCCTCCGCTACATGGGCATTAGGCATGAACCACATTCATTCCTCTTGTCTTCATATTGAACATGAAGTGTGAACGAGGTTCATGCCTCCTTCCCCCAAAATCTATAAAATGGGAAGCCCCTAACTATCACTATTTTTGTCACGACCCATCCCCCGAGGCCCATGCTGTGACTACCCCATGCCCTCCTTCCCCTGGATAGAGGCTAGTGACTAGCACTAGAAAGACATATCCCAAAAATGGAAGGCATTTACTTTAAACCTATACACACACAGATAGGGAAAACTGCACAAATCTAGCCACGAAGGAAAGAAAAGTAATACAACCACCAAAAAGTACCACCACTGAGAGTAAAGTGTGTAAAATTAAAGTAAAGGGGATATAATACAAGCCCAACTGAATGGAAAGTACAAAAAAATAAGTACAAGCTCTAGAGGTCGTCTACCAAGGATTCTTCTTGAAGGGTAGGTGCAACTCTCCGGTGGATGTCACTATATCACACCACATCTATTGATCCACCTCTGAGCACCGTCTAGTCCTAAATCCCCAAAGTTCCAGTCAAAGCTGTTTGTTATCTGTACAAGACACAACTGGTGCAGGAGAATCCCATGCAGGGGTGAGTAAAACAATAATCAATAGGGACCCAAAGACCCTTGAAGATATATCAATAATCCACAAAGGAAAACACCAAAAAGTAAATACCACATAGGTAATACCACCAAGAAAGATCTCAAACACATAGAACAGAGTAAAAGATGCATCTCACTAATTGAATTTTCGTGACATGTCAAATTGATTATTATTTTAAGATTGATTTATATTCTAGGGAATACCCTAGGTCTTCTCTCTAGGAGAATTTATAGGTTTTGAGTGTGTATTTTTAATAAAATTTACTAAAAGAGGGGGTGGTTTTTAAAACAGTTTTAAAAATAAAATGACTTAATTGAAGAGTTTAATAGTTGATAAATAAAAGTGGTGTTTTAGAATTATGAGATAAGGAGATCATTTCAAGTTCACTACACATCTTGGATAGTTCATTGCTCTGAAAATTTCACATGGTTTTGTTTAATTCTTTGGTTAAAACGATGCACAAAGAAGAAAACCTTGACACAACGATCATGTTGTCGAGGTTTGGTTATCAATTATAGAACAAGGGATACCAAAGAATACTTAAATATCATATATGTGTGAGATATAAAGGATTCTTGTGTTTTCCAATCAGAACAAACTAAGATTCCCACTTGAAATTTCAACCCAACCAGTGTTAAAATAAAAAGTGTTTCACTTAATTATATCAAAACAAATGCATTCAGAAGAGAAGAATGTTAAGATAACAAATAAATAAAATATTTAACACACAAATTATATAAAAAAAATTAGAATAACTAGTGTCGGAACTCCCTCCCAAGTGTGTGTAGCTCCCTCGAAATGATCATCCACCGTTTAGCTCGTCATTAAGAAGAGGAGGATTAGGTGGAACGTTTCCTTCATGTTTGATCCGCCTATGAGGATAGGGGCCTCCAGAACTTATAGGATGAGGAATAGAATCATCTAGGACTCTAAAATGGAAGATATTCACTTCTGTTTCGAACTCCCAAATGGGGTGCCCAAGGTTCCTTTTTATAACCAAAATGGTAAGTGGTTTTGGGAACCCGGATTTTGATAAACTACTTGGAGGATGGTTTTAGGCTACTATATAGTAGAATATCTCTTTTGAAAAAACTGTAAAGTTGTATCCCCGCGTCTTGACTATCACTACCAAAAGTTTGGAATCATTTGGACAATCATAGATCGAGATATTGACATATTAAAGATTTTCACTTTTGGCTTTGTGCATATTCTGTGTCTTGGACCGATCAGTTCGGATGGTCCCTTTAAAAGATGAATCGGGATTGGGTTCCTTGAGATGAAATGTATCTTAGTAAATTTTAGATTAGACCACAAAATTTCTTCCCATTTGGATGCAATTATTAGTAGCAGTGTGCGGATTAATCCACTGGTGTGCTTGGATCCTGCGCGGTTCGGCCCATATTTCTTGGACTTCATCATGGGTCCTTCAAATCACCTCCACCTTCAATGATATTATCAAAACAAGTAACATTTACCTTTTTAACAGTGATAAATATAAAATAACTAAATTAAACTTGAAGTTCATTTTGTTATTATATTTGGAATTTATAGTACAAATTTAGTTTAATACAATGGTGTAAGGGTGAAAATAACACGGTGAATCGTGGTACGATCACTCACACCAGGTATAACATAAGTAAGGAAGTAAAGATGATTATTTGTAAAGATATATCATCTTATTTTATTGAGAGACTCTGCTGCTGATCTACACAGGATCGCTAGGTGATGACCCACATAGGATTGCTAGGTGATGACCCACACATGATCGCTAGGTGCTGACCCACACAGGATCTCTAGGTGCTGACCCGCATAGGATCACTAGGTGCTGACCAACATAGGATCACTGTTCATTCTTCACATCACAACCAACCATTGGATTCACGCACTGAGAACATTTTATTCTAGGAGTATCCACTCCTCAATCCATCGGTCGTACCTAAAATTCCATGAAATCCAACATAGAGTAATCCCAAAGGGTCATCTCATCGTAATGGTCCCAACGCAATAGACGACACATCGAACAGATGCCCAATTTGTAAGATATGGGCATTTTTGTAAAAATGGCCTAGTTAGATTCGAGTATGATCCAACCCATTCGTATGAAAAATTTTACCAAAACTCATGTAGAGTATCTCAGAAGGGTCGCCTCGTCGCAAGGGTCCCAACACCACTAACGGCAGGCCAATCAGATTTCCGGTTTGAGAGATACAAGAGTTTTATTAAATAGGGCCCGATTACATCTAGGCCCGGTCCGACCCATTCAGATTGACCCGACCAACCTAGACCGGGGTCCTACATACCCCAGTTTAACTCGACTGACTTGACCTGATTCGGTTCGGTTCTGGGTCGGTCCGATCCGACCTGGACAGTGGGCCAGACCCAATGGGCCTCGCTGGACCGGGCCCGGTTTGGTCGAGGGTCTAGTCCGCTGGGTTGCCCGGAGACCCGGTCTAGTCCCACCTGGACCAAAGGGTGCAGTTCTGGCCTGCCAGCGCTGGTCCGACTCGCTGGGTGCGGGTCAGGCCCACCGGCGGGGGTCTGGGCCGCTGGGCCACGGGTCCAGCCCACTGGTGGGGGTCCGACCCGCTGGGCACGGGACGGGCCTGGTGGATGGGGGAACAACCGTCAACACAAAGACCAGCCACATGGGTGGCCGGTGGGGTGCGCTTGGGACGTGGAACCTGGCCACGTCCATCTTCCCGCCTGCCACGCAGACGGGTGACCGCAGCTCGCCAGCAACCCGGACGTGGGCCACCCCTCCACGTGGTGCCCGCCTGACACCGCATTATTATTCTATTGTGGCCTTCTGCTGATGTAGAGCAGTGCTATCCTCCGCCTGTGGCCACCACCGCTGCACCATTTTATTGTTTGGTGTACCACCAGATGCACTCTGGTGGTCCGTTCTTCACGCCGCTTGCGCCAACGGCCTCCATGGAGCTTCCTCTTCACCACAAAGGTCTCAAACCCATCTTGTAGTCGATTTGGACAATCCATTTACAAAGAGATCACATGCGGAGGGGATCTAGACTTGTTCATTTCGGCCTACACCCTTCATGTTATAATTTTATAATCATTGGAAGGCTCAGGGATTGTGACTCAATCAAACTAGAGATAAATTAATCCCTGATAATAACCCCCAAATGAATGGTCACCCTCCTGCATAAACACAGGATTCATGAATCAACCTATTTGTGGGTTGATCCCCATTCATCATTTCTAGAAAAGAACATGTAAGAACTTTAAATAAAAAATAACCCCTACCTCTTTGACATTTGTTGCCACAACATTACATCCTCGAGATTTCAAGATGTCGACATCGTTCATCGCTTCTGACTCCATTCTTCGAGGTGCATTGAAGAGGTTTGACATTTATCATCATTTTTTGTTCTTTATTTTGAGAGTAAGTTCATCAGATAATCCTTTCTGTTTAATTCCTCCTTCCACCAACGTGTTCATTTAATAAAAAGAAACGTGTCGCAACGTTTCTGTTACGTTGCGATGTTGCATTGTTACAATATTTCATTTATAAAACAGTGTAGTAGTTATGCTTGCACAATGAGCCATTAAGGGGATTCCTTAATTGCTCCTCATCATCACCTTGTCACCGCACCGTAGGTTTTTCGTTCGCCGCGCAAAGTGCAAAAGAAAAATAAAGTAACTTTTAAAAGTTATTTTATTATTTTTCCAAAAAGTCCCAAAAATTAATTTTTCCATACAACCCTTATCGGTCAAAGTTAATTTCATTTCTAAGTGAATCTCAGTGTTCTAAGTTCAACGGTGCCCTCATATTTTCGATCCGAGCAATGTTCCAAAATTTAGAAAATCCCACTCACAATTTTATTGAAAGTACCTTAAAAAAAGTTCAAAAAAATTAACTTGCACCCTCAACCCACACCGGTCGAGGTTAGGTGCCTCATAAAGGGAAAACGCCCCTACAAGATCAATGATACTCTCATATTTTCAATCTGAGTTACCATTTAAGACTTATAGGTATTTTAAAATAAAATAATTGTTACTTAATTATTTTATTTACGACCAAAAACTAACTTCCACTGTTGGCCCGCCCCAGCCAATGTTAGGATCTTCCTAAGGAAAGAATACCCTCACGAGTTCAGTAGTGGTCTTAGATTTTTAATCAGAGTCACCATTCGTGAGTTATAAGCATTTGAAAAATAAAATAAATTTATTTAATTATTTTATTTACGGTTATGCCATTTTTATTTTTTCTTACTGGAGGCCTACACCGACTAAAATTAAGTCGTGCCTAGGGTAAACCTGCTATCCTGAATGCAAAGGTTCCCTCAGATTTCTAATTTGGGCAACCATTTATGAGTTATTCCACTTTTTCAAGAAAACGACTCATGCGTGCTATTTTAAAGATTAACATTTTTCGACGGATCATTCCGGCACTCCAGGACTTGGAATTGCATGTCATCTCAGTACCTAGTCTCAAAATAATTACATGTAAATAAATAAAAATACATGGAAATTATAGGACATTATGTTCTCCCCACCTTAGGGCTTTACATCCCCGAAATCCAAAACAAAGGCAAGTCAAACAAATGGGGGTACTGAGAATGAATTTAAGCCTCCTGATTCCATGTTCTCTCTTGGAGGTTCCAATGATACCACCGAACACACACTAGAGGAATCAAACGTCCATGAAGGACTCACTTCTATAGATCCTATATATCCACTGGGAACTCCACAAACGTTTCCCCATCGTCAATTTCCAGCTCACCCCAGTCAATGACATGCGATGGATCATGCACGTACATCCTCAGCTGCGACACATGGAAAACATCGTGCACCCAGGGAATCTATGGGGGAAGATCTAGGTTGTACGCCACCACTCCAACTCTACTTAGAATCTTAAAAGGTCTGATAAACCTCAGAGATAACTTTTTTCCCCTGTCAAAAAACCACAATACCCATCGGGGTGAGGCCCGAATGAAAACATGGTCTCCCTCCCCAAACTACAAGGGTATCCATCTCCTGTCAGCATACTAATTATTATTACTTTGTGAATTACTCATCTGCTCCTAGATGATCTGCACCTTATCAGTGGTAGCCCGCACCAACTCTGGACCTATGAGTGATGACTCCCTGGGGTTTTTCCAACATAGATTTTATCTGTAAGGCTGCCCATACAAGTCCTAAAATGGTGTCATGCCAATGGTGGAGTGATAGTTATTTTTGTATGAAAACTCCATCAGTGGTAGGTGGTCCTCCCAACTGCAACCAAAATTGAGGACACAAGCACGAATCATTTCCTCTAAGGTCTGTATGGTCCTCTCCAACTGACCATCAGTCTGTGTATGAAAATATGTTCTCAAGCACAGTTGAGTCCCAAACGCCTCCTATAATCCTTTACACAACTGGGATGTAAAGTGTGCATCATAGTTTGAGATGATCATCAAAGGCACCTCGTGAAGCCGTGTTATCTCCTAGACGTAGAGGCATCCCAAGCACTTTAACAATCCCAACTCCCAAATAGGTAAGAAGTGAGATGACTTGGTGAGACGGTCAAAGATCACCCATATAGAATCGTGCCCCATAGACATGTGTGGTAACCCCATCACTAAGTCTAAGGAAATACCATCCCAATTCCATTCTGGTACCTCAAGTGGTTGTTCCAAGCCTTCTAGGACCTAATGCTTGGCCTTTACTTGCTGATAACTGAGGCATCATGAAACTAACTCTACCACTGCTCTCTTTATCCATGGCCACCAGTACTAACGTCGGAGGTCCTAGTATATCTTCACCACACCAGGGTTTACCACTAAAGGGGTTGTATGGAACTCCCTCAACACCTCCTCACGTAACTTCACTGGTACTACAGTGTTTCCTCTAAAAAGGTTTACGTTCACCCTACCTATCGAAAATCCATTAGAGATTATCTTTAGGATAACTTAGCATGCCAGGCCTTGCAGTCAACATCCACAAACCGTGCCTCCATGACTTTTTGTAAGAGTGCTGGAGTGACACTCATTGACTGAAGGTAAGCTCCTCCATTACCATCCACAAAGGATGTCTATATTACGGCTAACTGTTCCGTTGCCCCACTCAGCAGCTGTAAAACAGACCTCCTTATGAGTGCATATACCACCACGTTCCCCTTCCTAGGACTATAGAAACTCTCAAATTCATAGTCCTGGAGGAACTCCAACCATCACCATTGTATCAACTACAAAAAATCTTATGGTAACTATTCCATCCATGTGAAAGGATACCCTTTTAAACTGATTTATATGACCCTCAACCCTTTGGTATTGGGTAATCATTCTCCACATCCACTTGGTTAAAGTGTCAGTAATCCACACATAGCCACGAGCAATGGGTATTACTAAGAACTTCCTCTTCAAGTTCCCCACATATGTCCCCTACTTGTGAAACTCTATGAAATCCCTCTGATATACTGATGCAAATATCAGTGCCATATCAGGGTGTAGAATGATATAGAAGTCTCCCCCCCACGAAGAGGTAATCCTAGAAACATATTTTGAAAGGACGATCC
Source organism: Viscum album (assembly GCA_963277665.1). Classification (NCBI taxonomy): domain Eukaryota; kingdom Viridiplantae; phylum Streptophyta; class Magnoliopsida; order Santalales; family Viscaceae; genus Viscum; species Viscum album. The sequence goes on along the minus strand of OY728155.1, from coordinate 1,494,745,083 downwards.
CAAACTCCACCTCTACTATTGGGAACTAAAAACTCAAAACATCTACTGCCATGAAGGTAAGGCTGGCCGACTCAAGAGTTATCAGTTGCACCCTCCTATGCAAGAGTTTATCCTGTGCTGCCTGGGTTTCCCTTTTTTTTTGCTGACTAAGGGAAACCCCATTCCAACGCTACAGATATACCACATACTTTTGCCTAAAAAAGTAAATATAAGCATGAATTGTGGATGACCAATCCATACCCAAAATAACATTTTAAGGCCTTGATGCTGCCACCAATAGGTTCCAACTGAAACTCTTGCCTAAAGGGCCATATCACACCATCATCATAAGTGTGATTATCGAGTCTCCTCCCATAGGTATCTCCAGACGTAAGGATCAAGTCAACAGTTTAATGGGAAACTCTAGGTATTGAACATGATTTGTGATAAGAAGGAATGATTAGAACCCATGTCTATTAATATGATAACTAGTAGTAGACACAGAACGTACCTCGAATCATTCCCAGAGCCCTAAGGTCATACTCCTTGACTGCATATAGACACTCCCTTTCCCTATCCTCTAGCTCCTTGAGCCCGGTGTCACCCACATTGGGGTGGTGGTTGTAACATGTCTAAATGTACACCACCCCTTGTTGCTCTCCAAGCTTTTCTACCACATCTTCTGACCTGCAGATTCATCTATTCTTGTCACTTCCTCTACCCCAGTGGACTATCCACTGTTTCACTGTCAGCATGATGGGCTGGAAAATCTCTAGAGAGATGTTCCCTACCATATTTTGAAAATCAATACCTCTTCCTAGGCTGACTGGACTCATCCTATGAGCCCTGAAGCACTGGTCGTATCGTATTCATCGAGTACCTAGAAAAGTCAGAATACCTCGATGAATACTAATCTACTGACATGTCATCCTATAAAAGCTCTTGGGAAAACATACCCCTTAGCTTTTATGGAAATATACCTTTCTCTGAGAAAGTTTATCATGATCTATTCACAGAAAAGTCACCTCATCATAAGATCAGGTAATCTAACCCTACCATCACCTTGCTGAGCCATATAGAAGGATCACTGCCAAGACCACCATCTGACCTAATGGCGCCCTGGCTAGATGGTAATTCAGTCACCACCTCAAGACAGTCCTTAGACACTTGTGAGTCGAGCTTGACTTGGAACCTAAGGGGTCTCTGTTGCTAAAACTTGTGTAAGGCATTGAGATTACATGTGTCCTCTACCGGTAGCACTAGTAGTAACTGATAACCAACAGGAAGTGGTATCGCTGGAACACAGCCCAAAGGTACCATCTAGGGAAACAGTCCCTGTACCGAAGCCTCATCACTCTGTGGACCATCCTTATTGTAACACACTGAAATCCTACCTAGCTGTCTACATGGAGGCATCTTGAAATAGAATAAAGATGAACCACAATCAATAAATTATACCCGGTGAGATGACTCAAAAGAGATCAAGAGAAAAACATTTCCAAAACACATGCAACTAGTATTTTTGTGTACCGAGTTGAAAAATAGAATTCAGGGTCCTAATGTATGGATACGTTGGTCTCTATACAAACACTGTACTCCCCGTACTGAAATTCTAACTCAAGACACTTAACACTATTTCCCCCATCAAAAAACAGACTCTTAGTTCTTCTGGTAGAACCAACCGCCCTCTGATACCACTTTGTCAGGACCCATCCCTCAAGGTCTGTGTCGTGACTACCCCAAGCATGTCTACCATAGGTCAGGGGATGGTGACTAGCACCAGAAAGGTAGGAGAATTTGAAAAATAATATTAATATTATCAAATTAAAATTATAAAATTTATAAATTAAATTTTTAAATAAAACCTTATAAGAAAAGAGTTTAGTTAAAACTATTTATTTTTTTATTTAAAAATTACTTAATATTTTTATAATGAATATAAATATATTAATAAAGATTAAATTGATTGATTATATATTTAATTGGGATTTTACATTGATGATATACCACATGATGTTTTTCTCTAGGGAAAACATCAACAATCCTCCAACACAAATCATTCAATAACATTCCCCCTTTATTTCATTCCTTCATTCACCCAAATCCCACTAAGGCTCTATGTTGCCTCAGGATTTCCTAAAATACCACATTGGTGAATTTGTCTTCTGAATTTTGGATTCCTACTATCTTTCATATTTTCATATCCTTTTCCTCTATAAAGTTTATGATGAAATTATTCTTTAGGTTGATATGATTTGTCTGAGCATAAAACACCATATTTTTATCCATGTGAGTTGCACTTTATCTATCACGATAAATCATTGTCTCTTCCTAAATCCTTCCAAGATCTTATATCAATCACTTCAACCATACCATTTATTTCCCAGCCTTCATTGTAGCTATATAATCCTCTTATGTTTTATTCAATATAATGATCTTTTGAAGTTTTGATATCCAACTAACTACAACTCCATTATATGTAAATACAAAACCTATTCTACTATTATGAGAATCTAAATCTACAGTGATTTCCAAGTCTAGAAAACCTTGTAAAGAGTATTCCTCCAAAAAGTAAAGATCTTGATATTTTGATCCTTTAAAATACTAAAGGATCCACTTCACAACGTCCCAGTATACTTTTCCCATATTTCCCATATACTGACGCACAACTCCCACTACATGGGAAATGTCTGGATGAGTATAAACTATTATATACATCAAACATCCAAATCCTGATGCATATTATACATTCTCCATGTACTTGGAATCAACTATAATTTTTGGTTCCTATAACTTGGACATCTTGAAGAGAGCCACAAGAGGGGTTGATATTGGCTTACTTATGTCTATACCAAACCTTTTCATGATCTTCCAGATATAATATTTCTAAGATAGAACCAAGTTCTTGGTTTTCCTATCTCTCTTGATATTTATCCCCAAAATATTTCATTCATGTACAAGATCTTTCATCTCAAAATCTCTTGACAAATCAAACTTCATTTTTTATAATTTATGAACACCCAGTCCTATAATCAATATGTCATCCACATACAAAAGAAATATGAAAAATTTATAATCTTCCTATTGATTTCAAAAATAGTAATGGTCTTAATTACACCTATTGAAACCTTCCTTTGACATATTTTTTTCCAATTCTATTGTTGAAGATATTTATTCATACTATAGAGTCCTTTATTTAGTTTACATACCAAATTTTGATTCCCAACTTCTAGTACACCTATTCGATGTTTCATGTAAATTGTCTCCTCCAAATCACTATGAATAAAGGATATATTAATATCTATCTTTCCCAAATTTAGATCTTCTAATACAATTATGCTTAACACTATTTTGATGATAAAATGTTTAACTACCTGTGATAATATTTTAGATAAATGAACTCCTCCTTATAAAACCCATTCACTACCTTACATGATTTATAAATTTTCTTTCCATTAACCTCTTATTTAATCTAATAAAACCACTTGTTCTCAAGTTCTATTTTACCCTCTAGTAGTTCAACCATCTCACAAGTTCTTTTGAACTTCAATGAGTTCATCTTTTCATTCATGGATGATTCCCACTATTTAAAGTCACTAAGTAAATATTCCTCCTATAGATTTTCTTCTTATTATGCATCTATTAGGAGTATAAAATTCATTCCATCCCCATACCTTTGAACTGGTCTTATGATTTTGTTGATCTCATAAACTGAATTGGCTCAACTTTGTTACTCAACTCTACTCTTTTTTCCAATACCTAGACTTCGTGTACTTGTACTTACACAGAATGTAAATATAATGATCCCACTCTAGCTTCAAATACACTTGAAATTTATGTTCCTTTCAATGGTCTTACATCTAGATTTTTGATTTCTTTATCACCTGCATTTGAGTTATCTAGTTTTTGTGAACTACTAAAACTTTGATCAACCTGGAATTCTATAGTTTATTTTACTTCAACTTCCTAATCCACCAAGTTCCAATCCTTCTAAAAAACATTCTCATCAAAGAAAATATCCTTAATTTTAATTAATTTTCTTCCTTCACCATCCCACAAACTATATCTTAAATTTTCATCTCCATAACCAAGGAAACAACACATTTTTTTGATTTTGATTCAAGTTTGTTTCTACCCTCATCATTTACATGTACATATGATAAAATACCAAAGAATATAAAATAATGAAATTATAATTATTTTAAAGACCAAAGATCCTCCAAAAGTTCCTTCTTAACTATTGATGCTCAACTACTATTGGTGAGATAATCCACTATTTTGAGTGTCCCCACCCAAATCACCTTAGTCATTCTAGAGTGCAACATCATACTTATGGATTTCTCCCTCAAAGTTTAATTCATCCTTTTATATACTTTATTTTAATTTGGAGTTCTGGTCACCATCTTCTCATGATTTATTTCTTTATTCTTGAATAAATTTTGTATTTTTTTTCTGGTGTACTCACCACCATTGTCTATTCATATGCACTTCAAATTCGGGCCACATTACATTTCTTCTAATGCTTTCCACTAAATTAACACATGAAATACATCATACTTATGCTTCAATAATGAAATCCATACTTTACTAATAACATAATAAATTAATGTAATAAAGTAAACATAACCAATATATGATTGAATAGGGGTAGGTCCCCAAACATCTATGTTTACAAGCTCCAAATTCTAATCCCAGGACATCTAGCCATGAAATTTTAAAGATACTCTATTCAAATTTCCCTGTGAAAAACTTTCAAACTTTATAATTTATATGTAATCGAGATTCAATATTACCTTATCCTTTATAACTTTTAAGTTATTTTCACTGAGGCATATGAACCTGTAATTCCATAATTTAGAGTCATTGGAAGTTGTGTATTTGATGACTATACTCCCATTTGAATTTCTAGTCATGTAAAAGGTATCATCCTATATACCATTTGCAATCACCATGGATCCCTAGGTGAACTTCCTTGCCCCATTTTAGAAACTAGTTCCATAGACAATATCATACAATTTCCCAATGGAAATAAGATTCCTCCTAAGTCTAGAGATGTGGTGAACTTATAATTATTTCAAGAATCATCCACTCTTTATTCAGATGTTGACATCTCCTTTTTAAACAAATTCCAGGGCTTCACCATATTCCAAATAGACTTTATGATACTTCTAAGATACATAGTTTGGCATGAATATTTTATTTATAGTTGAATAAAAATATGATCCAGAGTGAACAACCTAAACATATACTAGTGTGTTCATACTTAGAATCCAGTCATTATGTACTTCTATTGAATCGATGGAGTCTGAAATTATGAATGTTTGTGTATTTATGATGTTCTCCTTGTGAATTTTTCTATCCTTCTTGATATTTCCTTTCTTACCACACTTCCAACAGGTAGGACCCGGACTGGAAGACACACTTTAACTTTTATCCTATTTCTTTTCATCTAATGACTTCTTTTGACAAACCTGCTTCTATCGGTATTAAACACACTTGAAGAAGGTTCTTGAGATTCCCTTTTATGAATTTCTTCATTGAGTATTAGATTCCTGATATCATCAAAAAAATATTGGATTTTATACTGAAGTTATTAACTGTAGTAAAAATTACATACCACCTATTCGGAAGTGAACATAACAGTAGAATTACCTATAAATCATTAGTAAAAGTTACCTTTACTGATTGGATCTAACTAAGAATCATTTTTAATTCATTCACGTGGTCTTTATTTATTCTTCCTTCCATCAACATTAAACCAAACAATCATAACATCATGAAGAATTTGTTAAGGTATTTATTTTATATATGTCCACCAACACCTTCATAACATTAATTGTAGTATTATACTCTTGAATGCTGAGAAAAAAAATTATTGCAATGGAAATTATTACTATCATAAGCACATTTCTATTTAATCACTCTTATTCATCTTTCTCCATCAACACTAGATTCAATCCTGATAAGATAACCTCTAAGCCTTTCTAAATCAGATAGTATTAAATATGTATTCACCAGAATCCAAAATACAATCCATTAAATTTATTGATCTAAATATTTTCTTTGTCTTATTCCATTATTGTGATACTACCTGGGTGAAAACCATAGGCTCAGAACCAATCCATTTAATACCACTTGTTTGGTGAATCCCATAATATACATATTGAAAAATAAATCACTTATAATATAGATGAGACCTACTAGAAGTACCTCTGACCGATCCATAGGAAAATTGAACATATTAGTAGCATATCAAAAAATTGAATCTCTAGAAGTTCACTTACCCCTAAAATGAGTGTAATGGAAGAAGGTTGTCACTACACCATACTCACTGCACAAATATATCCTCACACACAAACACACACACACACTCCTTAGTAAAAACAAAAAAAAGTACTAGAAATACATTCAATGATAAGACATGAAATGAAAAATATAGGAAAGAACTAAAAGAACACAAATATTAGCATGCTTTAGACTATGTACTATGTGTGTGGGGGAAACTAAATTTTTCTTTCTTTTATTAAAATAAAAACATTATAGGTAGAAAATATAATAAGAAGATAAGTAATCCTCACCAAATTCTCATCTCTCAAATAAATGCTTAGTTGAACCACAACTTCTTCCACTTTTTCCACACATTTCACTAAAGTTACCATGTACTTAAACACTATGCACAACCATTCAGACAAGTTAAACATGCTCTCTCAAAATCTTGGATCATAATACATGATTGTCTGAGCTAGGTTTTCAACCCGGTGATCCATCATCTTTCCTGATCTTTCAGACCTCACAGTGCTCCACCATAGAAAAATTGGTAGATGTAAACTTCCAATAGACCTACTATCATTGGAGAAAAAACTCCTACCACTGAAGGGATAAATTAATAATTCCTTAACATCGATCTTAGACACCTACCACTGATTGAAATTCCAGTGAATGTAATTATGATGCTTGAACATCCAGTTCTCTGAACTTATTATGATCTAAACAAGGATTCACATCCCAAAAAATTCACCATATGACATGTAAAAGGTTTTAATCATAAAAAATGTACCAATATGGTAGGAAAGAGCTCCAATTTTTGTCAAATTTGACCATTTTTAGGTATTTTATCACTATCATGTAAAAATTTTATTCTATTATACCATGTTTTATATATTATTATAAATATTGATTTTGTACCTCATTTTTATTCTTATATTTCAGAAAAAATGTTTTATAAAATATATTATATTAAGTATAAATATTAATGATTATATCATATGCAGATATAATGTACATTCCTTTACTCACTTTTTAGGATATCCATGTTTCTCAGGATATCTTCGAGGGTCATTTTATTGTAAATATGAGCACACATAGGTCAAAACACTTCTATCACATCACATCCCCACTTATTATCATCACCAATATGTGAAATATAGGTTTCTATAGTGTAGTGACATGCAAATTAATATTTATCAAACACCATTTTATTGTAATACTTAATAGAAATAGGGCCTAAATACAAATGATTTACATTTACCAAAGGAAGATATGACCATTAATATTGATGATGTATCGATTATGTTAGGTCTCCTTATTGAGGGTGTGACTATGAAAAGACAAGTTATTAGTGATTGGTTTTATTTTGTACAAAAACTATTGGGTGTATAGTTTCAAGATGTTGACCGGTCTATTGTCGACAACCATCTACCTATGACATGGATAAATAAACACTTCACCCATCTAGCTAAGGGAGTTGATGGGATTGCTATCTTTATTTTTTCATGATCATACATTTTATTACTTATTGGAGGTATGATAATTGTCAATAATTATATAACATTCATCCATATAATGTATTTACCTTTACTTATGGACATCTAATAGGCAGGGAGATTCAATTGGGGTTTAATATGTCTTTCATGTATATATAAAGCACTATGTAGTAAATTCCACATCAAGAAGATACAAATTAATATGTGTTATTCTTATTCAGATAAGGGTATAGAAATTCATCCCTAAATTCGCTCCACATGTTCATGTTCCATTGCCCATGGATATTATATAGGTCTTCCCACATAGACAATGGTTTGTTTATCCATCCTTATTATGTAAAAGCCAAATCCATAAATTTATATTATAAAGATATAACTTCAATAATGTTATTTGTAGGTGGATCTACGCCAATAGTCATTTAGATACTTATATACATGATTTCTATACATATATAATTATGATGTACATTATTCATCTGGATAGTTTATGTGATTATTAATTATATATTTAAATGATTATTTTTTTCATAAATGATTTCTTTTATTAATTGTATATTCATTTCTTTATATTTTACGTTTCATGGATTCCTTATGTTGAGCATGTTCTCTAGATTATCCCACCTTACTGTATGGTGATTCTTATTGTTGACACATGTATAATTCCTCTTATCTATATTCACATGGTTAAGTGGCACTATGTCGATCGAGTTATAAGGTAGTGAGGGTTCCTTTTTCCCATTTCTGCACCACCCAGTTAGTTGGATCCACTTCATTCCTTGAATATTTCAGGAAAATAAAACTTCAGAAATAAGTGATATCATACATGATACATGGTGATGTGGTAAATATGTTAGGAGTCCTGATTATAGGGATCAAGCATAGTGTGCAAGCATCTATCACAATAGCTGTATTATAAGCTATGGTATCACATGAGACTGTTGTCATATCTTACTTGACATGAGTGAGGTTATCCTAACTTAGTAATAAATCTTCTATATTTTTAATAACTCTTTTATTAATTGTAATCAACTATACAATAATTTTATAGGATGGTCATATCACACATATCATACACATATCTAATCCCACAAATCTTTGATCCAACATATGGATTCTCATTTGACTAGGTCTATTTTCACATATTAGTGGCACTGTTGTGTCATCTCATGGATGAGATTTATCATGAGATTTTCTTTGACGGGTCACATGTTGTTGATCCCTAGGTCGATGTTCCAGAGGGTGATGAGCTTTATCTAGAAATTCCACATGATGATGTGGAATATGAGGTGAATGTCCAACATGATTGTCTAGATGATCCCCCACTTCTTGCTCTAGATGATCCATAACCTCATTTTAGTACTCCTAATACATATCCTTCTAAATATACAAATATTTTACTTTCAACAACTATGAAACAGGCTATGCTTAGTGGGGTTCACAATACTTCTGCTAGTGATTTTGTTGCACACTCCCTTTATCAAATTTTGCGGTAGTGATAGTTGACTATTAGAGTGTATTTGAATCTATATATTTTCTTAGTGGTGAGCTTTCCATTACACATCATCCATCTTCTTCGCATATAAGAGAAGGTTTTATCTAATAGCCTTCTTCATCCCAAGTGGGAGAGGGTTCTATCTAGAAACCATCTTCTTCTAGGTTGGAAAAGTTGCAAGAGAGGGTACTTTAGATCCCCACCCATAATACATGATGATATAGAGGTAGCTATAATAGATTCTATATAGGAGGAGCATATTCCAGGGCACAAGTATCGACATTCACAACATGAGCACACTATCTATACATTAGGCTATGGGATAAAGGAGTGTTGAAGACTGCAAAATAGACATCAGTGATACTTTTTCCACTGTTCATAAATTTTGAACTGAAATATATGTTATATGTTGCTACATTTTTACTTGTACGTTATTTAAAAACAACATTTTATAATTAACTAATGTAATTAATAATTAATAATAATGATGAATTAAATAATATAATTATTAATTAATTTTATAATTAATAATTGATTATGTAATTAATTAGGATAATAAATAAATAAATAAATAATATATTACATTGATTAATAATTAACAAAGAAAACTCAATAATTATTAATTAATTAATATAATTAATACTTAATAATAATAATTAACAATAAAATTAATAGTTAATAAATATAATTTATCATGTAATTTATAATATAATTATTAATAAAATCATTGATTATAGCAAATAATATAATTACTAATAGAATTAATTATAAAAGTATTAATTAATTAATTTGATAATTTTTACTATTAAAAATATTATTATGTGTTATTTTAATTATCAATTATTATAATTTTTTAGATAATTGCTAATATTAGTAATTATTATTTGTTAATTAAGTTAATTATATTATTATTTTTTATTATTAACTATATTATTAATAATTAATAATGATATTAATCTTATTATTAAATATTAATTATATTATTAGTTGAAATTTATATTATAACTTAATTATTATTATTTATATTTTTATTTATTAAATATATTTTTATTGACTAATTAATGCCTCATATGCAAGATACAAACAAGAGGCATGAACATGGTTTATGTGTAGCGACCCTGACCCCAATATCCTGAAGCCGATGTTTGCTTTATTACATAGGAATAAGATACAAGGAATCACAACCTAAAGGAAAAAATAATTTAGTAGTCTTGGTAAACTAAATACACACTTGAGTCTTGCGTTGCATTTGGATAAAAAAATTAAAATAATATTTTTTTCAATAATAACATTATTCCTTCAAGCATATCCTTTATTATCAAACATAGTACACATCATGGCAACCTGATAAAGGAAGAAAAATAAGGGCGATCTCAAATACTTAGTAAGGGTTATGTACATCGGAAGCTTTTATGAATCAATAAATAATAATCAATATGGAAATGTAAATAACTGAACACACATGCCATTTAAATAACTTGAGTATCATGATAAGATAGGGTAGAATCAATATGGAAAGGTAAATAAGTGAAAATAAAATCCATTCAATCAATAAACTAAGAATGAAATGCATCCATGGATAATATAATGTGAAAATCTATTAGATAATAATAATTTAATTTTGATGAAGGAAATGATTAATTATCATATTTCATGTTTCCTAGGAACATGATACCTTTACTATCAAGATCTATCCTCAAGACAGTTTAAAAAATCTAGGTACAAATCGATACGGTTTGGAAAAATACATCTTTACTATCAAGATCTATCCTTAAGATAGTTTAAAACATATGGTTACAAATGGATAGTGTTTGGGCAAGTGATTTTATCTCACGAGACTACCAATGCATCTAGGGGCTTGCATTAACCAATCACCAACCCATGTATTTCATGTACAAATAATTCCTTATATATAAAATAATCCATTGAATTCATAAGTAATTTGCGTTATCAAATATTCGTATTGAGTAAAGGATGAAAATTTATCAATATTTCCCTAGTTAATCAAATAACTTTCAAATTAAACACCATGCGTAAAAAATGGTATATAGTTTAGGAAATAATCATACTCATCACATAATAATATGTACATTTAATTGAAATGTAACATCCAATGAAAAATGATTACAATAAAAAGATTATTTGAAGATAAAGTTAACAATCACAAAAGAGAGTGAGATTTCATAATAACTTTTACCACTTTCTATTTTCAATTCAAATCCCCTTAGAATAAATAATTCAAATTAAAACTTAAAATACCATGAATTATTACCAAAATGATTTGATCATGAGTTAGTCACTCAACTCATACCCTAGAAATTTATTAAAATAAAAGGTAGAAAAAAATTGATGACATGATGTGAAATGTATTTTCACCAACTAAAAATTTAGAGATTTCAAAATGAGGGGTAGAAAATGAAAAGAATCTAGTTCATCATCCAAGATAGTGAGATATAGAGGCATCTCATAGGGATCTCATCCTACACCTATCAACCTTATTGATGTGGATGCTTGTCCTGACACATCATATGGGGTCTTTCAATTAATTAAAAACACACCCAAAAATGATCTTAAAAAACTCAAAAATCTTCCATCTTCACTATATATTATTCCAAAACCCTACACATAATTAGGTTCGACTATTACTAAAATCAGATCATCACCCCATGTGAGATCATTCACTACTATTGTACTTCAGATCAAATTGAACTAATAACTTAGGTCTCTTTATAGAAACATCTAAGATATTCTATCATAATTTTTATCTTTGTGAATAGCATTAAATTATCTAGGTTCCATCACATGAACATTATTTGAACCTGAAAATAGTCTCCTCAGATCAAAAAAGTGATATCACTTCTCAAAAGTGTTCATAAGTAAATCAACAGTGGCATGATCAGTAGTGGCAGTATATGTCATGTGAGAATATGCACCTTCACATCATTTTTTTCCATCATGTGTATGGGAAACATGAACTTATACAAATTAAGTACTAGATATTAACACATGATCAAATTCATTAAAAATATTCATTTTTAATGACTCCAAATTCTTTCTTAAAAACCTCACAAGCCACCCACAACACTTTCAAAAGATGGATCATCACTTAAGAAGCCTCAGATTAAATAGTATAGATTCTATATTAGTGAATCCATACAATTCTAATAAAGAAGCATCACCATGGAGACACCACATTATCTCAACACTCATCTTCATTCCCAGTGCATGGAATCCAAAAGCAATATTTGTGTCCTGTCATCAAATTTGGTATTCCATTCAAAGTTCATTCCAATTTTTAAGATCCTAAATTCCCTGATTTGTGAATATTCATGAAAATTAATCTCCCTTTTAGATATATTTGTAACATCAAGGAGTCATTTTCTTTAATCCAAGAATAAATCTCTTCATTGATACTCACTATGACAGTCCTAATATGATTTTTATTCTTACGTATATCATCCAAATTATATTTACCAATAAATGGGATTAGTTCATTGACAAATTTAGCTTGTGGAGGGCCCAATTTCATGTCATCATATAATCTTGAGGATCTAGTAACATTGGTTTGATACAACTTGGAATAATCCTTACACTTATTTGTTTTATTAGGATGAGGGGTAATAAACCCATCTGAATCCACCACTACTTTCTTTCATTTGGTAGCACATGGATGGAAAAAAGACACTTCATCTTTATGTGAACTATCATGTATATTCTTCAAGGCTTTAGAAGAGTCACTGGGATCATCTCTATCTCTCTCCAAAGTGGGAGAAATATCATTGGGATAACTCAGAGCACTTTGGATAGTATCAAAAAAACCCGAGAAGACAGTATCCATCTCAATCTGAGAACCAATCTTGTCATTGGAAATGACCTGAGTCTAATCTTCAATAGACTTTTTGACTACTTCTTTTTTCTCCAAATGAGTCCTTAGTTCTAAAAGGGCCAGAAAGTTTCTCCAATTTCCTTAACTCTCTAGTGAAATCTTCCAGTTCCAAATTTTTCTTACCCTTCTCAACCCATGCAAACTTACCAATAGGTGGTCATACTTTCCTTCAATATTCACTGGATGAGTGCCCAATTTTAAGAAAATCACTACAATAAATAGTAAAGTCTTCATAAATCACCTCTTGAAAGAATTCAAAGTTTCTATTTGGAATCCAGATCTGATTTGGAAGGGGTATAGAGACATCAATCTCAGTGAAAAACCTAGAAATCGATGGTCTTGAGAGTTTTCTTATTCCAATAACAATTTTAATGGTAATTAATAATACTTTCAATTGGAAACAAAGAAATTTTATTAAAAAGATGAAGCAGTAATCCAAGAAAACCAATATAAGAAGGTAAAATAGGTGAGCAATGTTTGGATCCAAATCAGGGGTCCATTTCAAAACTTTCTTCATGAAACCATAAAAAACCCATGATATCCTTGGATAGAATCTATAATACTAATTTTATGATAATAACTGAAGGATGAAATTGGAATGTTTTATCAAACCAATTTGAAATCCAAAAAAAATCAATAGCTTCAAGAGATTTCTGTATAAATATCAAAGATGGTCTATGCCTAATAAATTTTCCAACAAGAAAAAAACATAAGTCTGAGGAGAGAAGATTTAACTCATTTTCAAAAAATGAAATCACCAAGTGACCTCTATGATAAAATATATTTGGATAAACACAAATTTGATCATCCACGACACTGTCCATTCTATATGGTGCAGTAGTCTTTACAGATTTTCCAACAACAACATCTTCAAAGGATCAAGAATTGGTCTTAGGGATTCTCATATGATTGCTTGGGGGTAGAGACTTCAACGCCCGTGAGGGATGACCTACATCTTTGAAGTAATATCAATATTTTACCATTAATTATTAAGTAATCATGATATTACATGTTAAGGGTTAGTATATACACCACATAATAGTGAATTGGTGAATAATAACAAATGAGTCTCAATAGAATGTAATTTGAGATGAAATCCCTTGTCTCACACTTAATTTTGGCTAAAAGTTTTTTAAACTCCTATATAGTGGTTTTAAAAATGTTATTATCTTATTATATAAATATATTAATATTTATAAAATCATATATTATCCTTTTATAATATCTTATTATACATTGGTTAATAATATTTCATTATTTCCATTGTTATGGGTGTTAATTTACTTGTTTTCTCATGCATGTTTTTTCATTAAACATCTAATTATTACACAAATTACATAGTTTTTTCATCTACGGAATAATAATCATGACATAATAATCATATTTATAAATCATTTATACTTTTAAGACCAATCATGAATGATTTTTTTGTGAAATGAATTATTTTACGATCATAGAGACGGTAGGTTGTACATACACATGAGTAAAATTTTTATTATTCAATTATCATTATAGAAAGAAGGTAAGTAATATATTACCTTTAGATAATTGTCATGATATCATAAATATCATATCAATTTTTTAAATATAAATATATATATCATCCATGTGGTGTGGTGATGAAAACAGAGTCAAATCGCTTCGTGAAGGTGGTAATCCATACGTACACAAACGATGTTATAATCTTTAAGTGTAAAAAAATAAAATGATATATTATCATTATATAATGATGAATATTTCATGAAAAGTGTTAGTGAAAGATGAATCATATCTCTTCATGAGGCGGTAGTCCATCGTTCACATGAGTGACATTATCATGTATCCTACGGAATGGAAAGTAATAAGTTTTATACGATATAATGACTCCAGAGGTATAATGATGTTAAAAATATATTAAATATACTTTATATCCATAATAATACCCAACCTTGATAGGTGTTAGTATAAAATTGAACGACATTGGTTCGCGAGGTGGTAGTCCACCGTACACACAAACGATGATTTCGTAACGCATTTGATGGAAGTGGAGAGAGTTTTAGGTCATCCCATGTCATAATAACATCTATATATATGGAATATACTAATGTTATTATATAATCATGTTATAATAATAATTTAAGTATGTGGATAATGAAATAAAATAAAGATGCTCGTTGAAGAACGTTACCTCTTCTTCAAGTATCCTCCTTGGGTTTGTAGTAAATCCTTTCTAGGTTAGCTTTATGTACAAAATAAGGCTTATAGTATGAGACTATTTAAGTTTGGAAATTATTTGGATAAGTATTTTCTAAACTAAATATTTTTTAAGGCATAAAAAATTGAGGGGAGTGAGTTACCTTTTATAATTGAGGAGTGACATTCATGTAAATATCCAAAAGTATTCATAATTGGGAGGTCTCCCTTACCTCATGTACCTCCAAAATATATCATTAATGTAGGGTAGGATTTATTTGGTATATAAAAACCTCAAAAACTCATAAATAAGTACATTTTAATCATGTCATTCCTTAGTCTTTAAGTTTACTCAATTGTACCCTTTTAGTTTTTACCACGGTAACTTGAATTGTTTTATTTACCTAGGTAATTTATAATTTAAGAATAAAATTAAAATGATATTTATTAGATAATTTATACCAAATAATTATATATATGAAATAAATTTTATTAAATAAAAATCCTATATGTGTGTAAAATTAATTTTAATAAAATTTATGTAATGCACAAAACCTCATTTTAACCTCAATCGCAGTAATTAATTTTAACTATTTTCACTAATAATTATGGTAAAAATTAAGTTGAAATTATTATATAATATAATTTATGATTATTCTAAATATTTAATCCATTTATACATACTAAACCCAACTAAGTGTCATAATTTAATTTAAAATTAATCCCATAGATGCGACGAGAAAGAAGGTTTTTAAAGTGAAAATAGTGAAAAGTTTACAATGTTTTTATATAAAAATTAAATATGAAAATTATTACAATGACATAAATTGGATTAAATTATATAAAATTTCCCTAATCTTACTTTTAAACCAATTCAAAATATAATTTAGCATTATAATTTACTTTAGTGAAAAGGAAGTTTTTAATTATAATTCAGTATTTTTTATTATTCATCAAAAAATAAAACTTCTCAGAAAAATCCAAACAATTTGCCCTAAGATAATTTTGATATTATTATTTAAAAAATGTAATCTTTTTTATAAAAATTTTATAATATTAGTAAAAATTAATTTTAAATTAAGGGTTCATAGGGTGACTAAACCATATTTTAAAAAATACAGTTTTTTATAAAACATTTCTTTTTCTTTTAAATGATACCTATTTTATTAATAATTAATAGATAATTAATAAACATCTATAAAATATATATTTTAATAATTTAGTTAATAATATTCATACTAAAAATTGTAATGACTGAGAGATAAATGTCATATTAAATAATAATAATAGTATGTTGTTCAATAAAACTCAGTCTTGCATGTAATGAAAGCTATTGAAGAAACTAGTTATTGTGTGTAACGAATTTTAACTCAGTATTGAATTTAATTAAATCTATTAAATATATTGAATATATTTAAAAATAAATATAACATATGGTTTTAGGGTGTTATATTCCCTTATATGTTTGGCGTTGCGTGTCATTAACACTATCAAATAAAATGTCCTTATTTTAGAATTTTAGGGTGTTAAATCATGCCTCCTACTCAAGCGGAGGAGGAGGCATGAACTCCATTCATGATATCTAGTTTAAGAACTTGTGTAAAAAATATTAATTATCTAGAGGCAAATTTCTCAAAATACTTCCAACCCTGCCCCCTTTTTCAATTTTTACCCCCCCCCCCAACACCAATGATGAGTTCATAAACACTATGCTGGTGGACCACATCCTATATCGTTGTGTGTAACAATATCTATTATTACCTATAATTTTCCGTTATTCCTATATTGTGAATTTTAAAAACTTTCATTATTATTTACAGATCTTCTCACCAAGAATTATCTAATAATTCCACTTACAATATCATATTTTCCATTTGAAAAGAACCTCATGATTGGGGAGAAATCACTAAGTGGGAGGGGGAGGGAGGGTCGAATCAGTGATTTCAATTTTTTTATATTCCTTCTTGAAACAACTTTCATGACCTATTAAAGTGTAAAATATGACCCCTATAACACACACCTAAACACATACATAGTGGGAATAATATATATACAAGGTTCATCTCCTAAAATGAGAAGTCTAATCCTTGGTATGATTCGAATTCACCTAAGATTGTATGTTCCACTAGTATCAACATATGAATTACAATGAGTAGATTTTATACTTTAAATCATGTTACACTTATCTCTCAAAATAGTTTATAATGTATATCCTTTATAGGTTCAATTATATAAATGTTTTTAAAAATAAAACATTCTTCCACCAGATGATACTTTCTTCAAGTTTTCACTATGTTCTAACTTCTTCTTCTTCTTCTTCTTATTCTACTCGCATGACAATAAGTAATTTTTTCTTCTTCCTATTATTCTTTTCTCCTTGATAATATCTCCACTCTATAATATTTTTATAGCATATAAAATATTATTTCTTGATAAGTAGCACTGGTCAATCTTCTCTTTTTTTCTTCCTTGATATAAAAAGTCTACAATGTATCAAGGTATCAACACACTCATATTCTTGATTATTGACTTACCTCTTCTTCTACATTTCCATATTTTATATTCATATTAATTTTTGAATAATATTTAAATAATGAATTATAGAAACTCCCCCTTGATTATATTCTCCTAAATAATAGAATCTTTGACCATAAATAATGATTTCAAATATTTGGATTTGAAATATCTATGAATTTTGGTTCATGATCCTCTCAATTAATCAGAATTTTAATCTATATAAACCTTATCTTGAATCATTACTTTAACCAATAGCTATAATATTTGATAATTTATATGCAAAAAAGCATATTTTTATTTATTGTTTTTATTTAGAAAATTCAATCCTTGAAATATTCCAAGTTTGTACAAAGTATTATAGAGTCCACAACAAGTCTTATGAGGTGTACATAGAGTCTTATGAACTTCAATAAAAGTATTAAGTCATAATGTATTACATGATTTGAAATTACTCCATGAAAATTATTACTCAGTAATAAGAGTATTTTAATGTTTAACAATGTCTTATGACATAATCAGAAATATTACAAGGTTATAAACAAAGTCTTATGTGTAGAGAAAAAAAATCCTTACACAGCCTCAGAGTCTTATGAACTTCCTAAAAAATTCTTATGTGATTTAAGTAAAGTCCTAAAAAGTAAATCCCTTGTTAAATACGATAAAATATAAAGTTATAATAAATTCTCTAAAGTCTTACTAAGTCAAAAAAAGTCTTATAAAGAAAGAATTATCCAATTTTTTAGACACAGGAGACAATGTCTTACTCAGTACACTATCTTAGGGACTTTCATTTTCAGCTTTAACTCTAAAATTCAAGACTTATTCAAAACATATAAGAAATTATTTATTATATCTTTGAACATATTCATACCTATTTAAAACACTTACAAACATCTAACTTGTAACCAAATCACATAATATAATCCATTTATTTGGATTCTGTTTGGGGATTTTCTTAATGGAAATACATCTTGATGGATCAGGTATATTTTTGACATTCTCTTCCCTTCATAGAATTTTAAGCGACAATCTTGGGGGATTGGGTCAATTTTTTTAAGGATAGGTATGTTTTATTTTTAAGAATGATACTTTAGATTAAACTCATTTTCTATTAGAAATAAAAGAGTCCAAATATGGATTAAAATTTTGGGTCTAAACTAGTTTTTATGGAACCATAATATTTTATTTGATATAACATCTACTATGAAAATTCCTATTAAAATGGATAATAATACTACTGTTTCCAAATTTAGACATTATACTAGATTGCTTATAGAAATTTATTCAAGTAACACTTTGAACAATAAGGTTTTTCTTTCTTCCTTGGATAATGATATTTTTCTTAAAGTAATGTATAAAAGGCTGCCTCAGTTTTGTTTGGATTGTTAAACTATAGGACATGTCAAATGTAATTGTTTTAATGATAATGTATATTATTTTTTCTCTCTAAACAGACACTATGAGATATTCTATAAAAAATTTAGAAATGAACACGATTACTACCTATATGAATGTTTAGGAAACAAGTATTAGAGATATTGGGAGGAATAAAGTGTCTTTAAAAGATGATGTTGTTGAGAGGATATACACTGAAAAGAGAAGAAATTCTAGCTATATATAGGGGAAAACCTAATTAAGTTCGGTTGATGTAGGGTAGAAAATCCAAGTCTCAAATCATTTCTCTTTGAAACTAAAATAGAAGTACTTGGGATGCATAGGGGGGAAATAGATAGGATCAATATTTTTGGGATGTGATAATTGGGTTGGTTTTTCTACACTCTTTATAGGAGTATAGTTCAGGACATGAGAATCAAGTCTTAGGGATGAATGACATCAGGGTTGTTTTAGTTGGGATACAACAACCTCAACAGGTCCATGCACTTTCACTAGTGGATCGGGATCATAATGATTAGGTCCATTAACTAGATACAGATGAAACTAGGTCCTTAGGAATTAATCAGTGCTCACAGGATCCAATTTTATCATTGAAATGGAAACCTATATAATATGTTTTCCTTGACAGTGTAGGGTTTTAAAATTTATTAAGAGGTAAATGAAATATAAAAAACTCCAGGTATATAAGGGAGTTGATCTAATTTGGATGAATATGTATCACCTAAAAATGATCTTTATAAAGAATATCTATCTAAAGGGAAAAAGGTTCTATTAGATGATGAGATATTTAAATATGTTCCTCCTAAGAAATATATAAGTATAAATGACTACACTCATTAAAATCAAACCATGATTACTATATTATATAGACCTATGAGATATTAATCAGATGTTTATGATGACTATGATGATTATAAAAAATTGGATTATGATCTTTGATGTTATTTTTGGTTCTTTGTAAATTTTACTTTTGTTTTGAATGAGGTAAGGTATTCCATGTTTGACCCAATTACTCACTTATATTTATTTATATTTTTAATAAAAGGGACCTTAGTCCTATCATGTTTCATATTACATAATAGACTCCATTTTATGTGAATTTGAATATGATTTATGCATTGACAGAAAAATAAAACATAATAAACATATCTACTTAAAATTTACCATTTATTATTCTCCAAAAAATTTACTACTAGATATTGGAAATTTCTTCAATAATAAATCATAAAAACTTCAATTTGAATTCTCAATAATGTCCCAAGACCTCAAAAATTTATAAAAACATTTCTTGTGATTAACAACCCCCCCCCCATTTGGACTTTTATAGAAACCAAAGAACCTAAATCATTTTTAAACTTTATATACATAGAAATGAATCATCATTCAATAATTTTAATCCTACATGAGTGAACTCAGTTTAGGAAATGATGATATTTAATAATAAACTCATGTTTTATATAAAAACAATAACTTACATTCAACATTACACAACTCTTGATCATCTTTATATCACTTGAAAAATCAACTTTTATTACACTACTCAAAAAAATTCTTGAACTTGTATATAACATATTCTTATATCCATACTCACCAAAAAAGTTATAATAGTTTACATATCACACAACTCACACATCCAAATTCTATATCACAACATTCCCCTTTTAATATGTCTCTATAAATACATGATCCCCCTAAATAATCAATCTCCCTTCATAAGGTAAAACACATACACAATAGAATTTATATAAAATAGTTTTCTCCCCCTTTGTAAATAAAGTTTATAAATACAAAAGGAATAACCATAAAGGGATTTATGTTGTCATTTATCTCTCTCATTTACAACTATATCCAAAGATCAGGATGATAAAGGGAACTAAACACCATAACTTAGCCTTGAGAGTAATGGGGTTGAACTTCCACCATTAACCTCAATATTTGAAGTTAAACATTTGGAAATTATTTGGTGAAAACATAAATTATATGATCCTAAGTTATCACAAATTACATATTCAACATATTATTCTCTACAAGACATTTGATGTAGTGATATTTTATATCAGCGTGATTTGATATATAATGATATGAAATATTTATTGAGAAATTGATAGCACTTTGACTATAAAAAACCTATAAGTAGTGGCAACATCACTCCCACCTTGAGATCTCCCAACTAAGTCCTCATCCACATCAATTTGTTTGTGGATTTCATGGAACCCACATATTCTGATTTAGTAGTTCTCAAGGTCACAACACCTTTCTTCTTTGTGTGCCAATAATATATATATAATGCATACTTTATATTATAAACACTTTTCCTTATGAATGTTGAAATTTTCACTTATTTATTATTTTAATCATAAATCTTGGATCCTTTTTGTGAACAAAATTTTTGATAAACTCCCAATAATTTATTCTTCAAACTAGACCCCTTTGCAGTCTTTTTTAATCACTAGAAGTATCAATTTTTTATTTAAGGTATATATTAATAGATTTTTTATATTTATGAGAGATAATTTGTTTTTACAAAAAAAAATTATCTTCTTATTATATGTATTCAACTCAAGATGTACACCTGAACTATCAAGATCTTTATCACTCTTTGAGTGTAATTTTTATGGTATTTATAAGCTTTACCCTTCTTTGGAATTTCTATAACTTCTTGAATGGAGTTTTAAAAGTTGAATATGAGTTTATCTAGCTCATTTTCAGTCTTGAATAGTTTTTGTTGAATAAGTTAAATCTAATTCTCCTTTTATTTTAATTTTTATTCTATATTGACATTTAAAATCTTATCATCATCAAGAAACTTATTAAAATAATCAATATATTTCAACAACCTAGATATTTATTTTGCATGAACAGTTTATTTTATGCAATAAGATGATTATCTTTATGTATGTTTTTAATCTTCTTTTTGAATAATAATATTGTTGAAAGGAACGTCTCTAATTCTATGTTAAGAATATACTCTATCTCAGTTTCTTCATCACTCTAAGCATCACTAATTTTATCACTTGTAATATTTTATTCATTTACTTTATAAATAAGTAGCTCCTCATCAATATTATTACTATAAGTCTTACCTTCTTCATCGAAACTACTCTCATATTCATCCAAATTATACAAGAAGTTTCTTTTCCTATATTTATAGATATAATTACTATTTTCTTTAGAAGAAGAATTTGACTTTTCAGTCATTGTTTATTTCTTCTTATATGATCTTATTATCCTTTCATCTTCAATATCATTGGATTCTTTTTCTTTTAACTTTGAATAATTTTCTACAAATTTTACAATGGATCTACACTTGAAACATATAAGATCGGGTTTTTTTAATTGGTTGAAATATTAAAAGAAATTAATATTTTTGTTTCGTGGATGGGATAAATATTAAAATGATATTTAGAATGGAATTTATAGAGTTTGAACTTCTTAAAGTATGGTTTTTGGATGATATTTAAGGCCTAGGAGGAGTCTCAAAAACCCGAATGAGTTTTGATAGTGTTTTACATTGAAATCATAATTTTGGGAGTGAAAACCATGTGCACATGGTTGGATCCCAATTAATACTAACCATGTGGTATGACTTTGCAGCATGTTTTGAATAGGGACATGATTTTTTTGACCATGTGAGGTGTCAAAAACAATAGTTCAATTTTATGTAGATTCATAGAGGGAAATGCATGGTTGGAGCATGGTTTGCTAACCATGCACTGCTTCTGTGTAAGGTAGGGGTGTGCTTGGGAAATATCTCTGCATGGTCAGTGCATGATTGGTAAATTGTATGAGGTAACCATGTGGTAGATTGGTTATTTGGACAATGGAATCATATGGTTGGAGCATGGTTTTTCTAACAGTTCATCCTAAACATGAACCTCTTTAAAAGGGTAAAATTTCAATTTTTCCTCTAAATTTAAATGGGTTTACCCCATTTTGTTCCTCATTCATTCCCATCATCTCCCCATGTGCACCCTACTCCTTTCTCCTCTTCCATGGATGGATATACTTTGTTCTTGGTATAAATAAAATACTATAAGATGCGTTGGAATCATAGAGGTGTGTCTAAAACTCCTACTAAATCCTTTATCAATTTTATTTTCCCTTAGAAATATTATCATTGTGTGACCTGATATGCCTAATTTTTAGGGTTTTCATCCAATTTTTCATTTTCTCTCATTCTGGCTCAAATCAAAGCCTGATATTGGACAACATAAGCTTCATAAACATGAGGTGGGTGGTTTGTTTATTTTACACAAAAGTATAACATGTTTATAAAGTGTTTCCATTATGCCGCATGTTATACTTTACATACATTTCCCTTAGAATTTGAAATACCTTAAATTAAATTCCTATTTTATAACCTTTATGTTATTTAGACACATTGACATGGTTAGTGGTGGTATACCCCAACTATATTACCCCTTAAGGTGTATGACTTAAGTGTACTTGATCATTACACTTTTATTTTGTTTAAACCACCTCTTGAGATGTGTTGAACTATATCTTATAAATGAGTTTCTTAAATTGATTTAAATGTAATGTGTATGGTAATACAATTTCATTGGACTCATGTATGCCCTTGGTTAAAAGAAAATTGAATCAAATGTGAGACTCCTATAATTAAAATACATTGACCATGACTATGGGTCCCTTGACACTATAATAAGGTGTGTGGGATTATCTATAATGATTGAATGAATAAATAGAGTTAATTGAGTGGTGAAAATGGAATGGTTATCTTACTTTCCCCTCTGATTATTCTCACATTAGGCGTGGGCCTTATCCTTATATATATATATATATATAATGGCTAATTGAAACTAAATTCATTGATGTGTGACTTGGTCACTTGAAAATGAAATGATTAAAGGTATGTTTGGATTATAAATTTCCATGGACATTTCTCATGGATGATGTTTAATTATTAAATTCTATGTTCCTGTATATTTTACATTGAAAAAAACATGAATTTAGCAATGTTTTTTTTAAAAATGTCACTAATTTAGTGATGATTTTTTATCCATGTTTTAAAACATCGCTAATTTTAAATTTAGTTATGTTCCCTAAAAAATAATTACTTTAGCGATGTTTCTTGAAAAAGTCACTAAATTAGTGATTTTTTTGAAAACGTTGCTAAATTAGTGATGTTTTTCAAGAAACATCGCTAAAAATATATGTATTTATATAGATTATTTCTCTGCATCGATGTAAATATATATATATATATATATATTAATATATATATACATAGAAAGATATATATAAACACACGTACACACATATAAATATATAAATATATAAATATATAAATATATAAATATATAAATATATAAATATATAAATATATAAATATATAAATATATAAATATATAAATATATAAATATATAAATATATATATAAACATAGATATATTCCAAATGTAGTCATATTTTTAAGAAAACTTAGCTATTTTAGTGAAATTTTTACTAGTGTTTTAAAATGTGGCTATATATATTTACACAAATTTATAATTATAATTATATATAAGAATACATACACATATATATTTACAAAAGCACACACACACACTCACACACACACATACATATATATATAAACATATATATATATATATATATAAACACACACATATATATATATATATATATAATATAAACACACACATGCACACGTATATAATATAAATAAATATATATATATATATAAACATATTATATATATATATATATATATTAATATAAACATATTATATATATAAAAAATATAAACATATAATATATATATAATATAAACACACACACACATATATATAATATAAATACTTATATAAACATATATTTATATATAAAAAATACATATACGTTTTAAATTTAATGATATTTTTAAGAAAATGTTATTATTTTAGTGATATTTTTACCACTATTTTAAAACATTACTGAGTATATATAATTATAATTCAATTAATTTACACACACACACACACACATATATATATATATATATATATTCATAAATAAAACTTTATAGTTATATTTTTATATATAAATTTATATTTATATTCAAATAAATTAACATATATTTAAATATCATAATATTTATACATATATAAACACACAAACACACATAAATATAAAATATAAACACACACAGACACATATATATAAACACACACACACATATAAACATATTAATTATTTATTGACATGGTTTTCAGCCCATCCTAATTCAGAAAACCAATGTGGGCGAGGTATCACTTAATCCGAATGGGGGATTTAGTTTATTAATATATGTATATATACATATATATTATTATTATTATTTAAAATAATATATACATATATATTATTATTTTTAATAATAAAATATATTAATATATGTATAAATATCGGATATTACATTCTTATAAATGAAACTTTTCTTGGTTAGCTGGTCTGGTTAGTAGGTTGTGTTGTGGTAGGTCCATGGTTCGATTCTTGATGGGACATTCACGTGAGGAGTTGTGTAGGAGAGTGCAGAAGTTGTGCACAGGTGGTGGTAGAGATGGGTCGTGGGGGGGGGGGGGGAGCAGGCATTCCCTCTCATGGAGAATAAAAAAATAAATGGAGGGGGAGGTGTAGGGGAGAAGGACCGAGTGGATTTATTTTTTGTCCCATACTAAATCTATATTCACAACATACTGATTACATCATGTCAGTTAAAAAATATGAGATTTTATCAAGTCTGTAGAAAAAAGAGGACTATATCCTCTTTTGGTATGGATATAATTGCACATTTAAATATTCAAAAAATAATTGATCTGATTCAGGTCAACATCTATATGGTATTCCCAAAGTTATTAGTGAAATAATGTAATAGACTATGAGTGATCAATGATTTAGAAATGAACTTAAAAAAAGATTTTACTTGTGTGAACTGAAAACTCAATATTTCTTTTACAAGAATAGCCAAAATTTATCAAGAACCTAATATTCTTGAAAATTTTATAGATTAATAATTAAAGAATAGAGTACAATTTCGAAAGGTCATGAAAAAGATATTGAATTAAATGAACAAGAATATACTAAATGAATTCAAATACAAATTTTAAGACGTTTGGATATAAAAGAAATTGCATGTGTCGAATGGATCAGAGAAGGTAACGTTACCCTATAAACTATTTGAGCTAAAATTAATTATTTCTCCTATCTAATTTGATCTATATATGGACTATTATGAATAAAAATTTGGATATTTATAGATAAGGAATTATATTTTTTATATTTTATCTATCTTTTTTATCTTTTTTATCTTTTTTATCTTTATAAATATTAGGTGCTTGGGGGAATAATTACATTCAAACACACAAAGAACACACACACAGGTTGGAAAGGCAGACCATAGCCCCCCCCCCCCCAAGGGGATAACCCACCCATTAATACTTATTTATTTAATGCATGGTCCATAGGCCTAGTGGGAATAAATTTGATAACATGGTCCAAAAGCCTAGTGCAACATCATTCCTGCATCATCCTACCTGCGTCACTACCTACCAGTATCATTATTACATCACCACCTACCTGCATCATCTTCTATGTCACTACCTTCATAGTATTGTAATAGTACCTACTCCCACTCAGATTTGAAAATGAAAATAAAATGATCAATTCAAAATTTAAATTTGGATAGGATTAAATAAAAATTTAATATAACATTTATTTGATATAATGGATGTTATTCTTAGTGTGTGGATCATTTATTTTATTAAGTAGGGATTATTGAAAAGGGTATAGAAAAATATCACAATGAAAATATGAACAAATAAAAATAAATAATAACCAAACCATAACCTTATAATATCTATATATGGATAAAACAATAGTCAATATATGATAATTTTATAGAGTCATATCATTGTATCAATTGATTCAATATTTTTAATAAACAAAAAACTAAAATTGGAGAAAAATAAAAAAATAGATTATAGAAATTGAGAGAAAGAAAAAAATAACATGCATCAACGATATATGATTCTAATATGTAAGGTATATGAGTTATCTCATGACATATAAAGTATAATTTCATGAATATTGATTCTTCATATTCTACTGATTATTTATAAGACTATATATAAATAACAAATAAAATAATATTTTAGATAGATTCCATTCATTAAACAAACCAATCAAAAGATTCGATTCAATTAAGACTGATAAGATTGACTAAAAATTTCATTAGAATCTCCTTTGTAGAATTTAGACCTAATCATTTTGATTTAAAATTGTGAAAGATGAGAATGAAGAAACCTATGAATATAGAAAATGTTTTTGAAAATGAATGATTCATTGGGTAGGATGATGGAAAAAATAAGACTCATTTAATTTGTTAAATTGTATAAAAACTCTACAAATGAAATATGAAAAGAAAATTCATCCCTAAAAAATTAAATTACAGTGATGAAGAAGACCAAAACATGGTAAAAAAATGAGTTGTCACATTTTTATCAATTTATTTAGAATCATTTTGAATTATATTTTTATTTTTGTTGATACATATATGTTTTGTTTATAATTGAATTATTTATTATTCAAATACTTTATTTAGATTGGATAAAATCTAAATAGTCTTGATTCAATATTTATTTCAATATTGAAATGTGTATCTTCAATTTTATTTTCATTTATGATAAGCTAGATGAGAAACAATTCTCATGTCCAGTTTTGTAGTAAATATGGATTTGAGATAAGACCATCGACTGTTACCCAAAAAACTAGATTCCATAAACAAGATAGAGGAATAATGAAAGGTGTTTCTTATCGAGGGAATCCTATTTTTTCTATAAATTTTATATTCAGGAACTTGAACATTATTGGGTCACATATAGACAAATAAATTAAGGATGACGAGAAATGACATGAAATATGCATAGGAGTAGAAAAGTATGGGTACATATATTTCCATAAAAACCACTTACATTTGAACCTATGGAAACTCACATGGGTTTGGGGAAAGTATCTCTCCAATATTGGGTAGTTGTTATTAAAATAGGTTGAATACTTTATAAAATAGGCGGTGGAAAAAATAGACATAAAAGATATTTTAATATCTACATAAAAAATTCCTATAAAAAATCAATTCATTATTTCTACATATAAAAAAAAGATGAATCAAAGAGTTATTTGGTATAAAAGATAAAAATGAAAAATATTTTTATTGTATAAAGTTCTATATTATTTTTTTGTTGAACTTTATTTCAGATTTTTGTTGCACTCAAAAAAGGTATGAATACAAATGATTCATCTTCAGACCCATTTTAATTAAGTATATAATAGTGGGGATCAAATTTTTTTGTGTATTTTTATCATAAGAATTAATTGCCAATATGCTCATATTGGTGACATTATTTTTACTGTGATCAAAGAAGTAGTCTCCCATATGCCACTAGATTGATCATAAATAGTCAAAATTGGTGATAGTCTGTACTTGTAAAGAACTAAAATGTGAGAATGGTATGAAAATATGATCCTATTAAAATGCGGTAGTTGTTAATGATCAAGAAGGAAATCCAAATTGAACTCAAATTTTTGGTGCAATTTCCTGGGAATTGAGATAGTTGAATTTTATTAAAATAGTTTCATTAGATCCTGAAGTATTATAATTTTTGAATATTCAAATTAAATAAAAGATAAGTATATTTTGTTTCATGAATATACCCTATTTTTTTAAGGATTCAAAAATAAAAAAAACATGTTGATGATATAATAACTGGGGGTACAATCAATTTTTTCATCATGGTGAGGGACACTCTTGTTGTTATAATCACCCTGATACAAAATGATGAGATGAATAAAAAAGGAATAATTTGAATTTAATCTACTCTAATTACCAAAAACATTTCAAAAATACTTTTATGAGATAGTTTTATCGAAAACGTGAGAAAAAATTGAGAAAGAAACAACTTTTTGGTTTTAACCTTGAAACATAGAAAGAATAGAAAAAAATATTCACATAGAAGAATCATTAATAAAAATTTAAAATAGATCAGTCTTCCCGGTCTATGAATCTATTCTAACTACCAAAAAATTCATAGAATTTTAGGTGGGATAGATATTTCCATTATTTATACTTTTTTGAGGTAAAATGAAAGACCAAGATCCTTGATTAGAAGGAATCAATGGAGAAATTTTGTGTTATATATGGTAAAATTTTATTATATTAAAATTCATTTTGGAATATGTTATTTTTTTAAAACAAAAAATAAATGATTTTCTAATTCCAAACTCCATGATTTTAGTATAGTATAAACTTTTAGATATTTAAGATTCTAAGTTATTTTTATAGGAAGTAAAAAATTTATACAAACACAACCCCCCAAGGAGATAGACATATAATAGTCATGATTCAACCAAAAGACATCTAATTTATTATAAAACTATCCAAAAAGGGTTTAAAAAAAGAGAATAAAGTTTCATTCTAACTATTAATTTACCATTACTTTTATATTTTTGAGTATACAATTCAATTAGGGGTTCACAATTTCAAGAAACTTATTTTATTAAACCCAAAAGTATATTTGTAGATAAGTTAAGTAATAAAAAATATGAAAAAGGCCTCCATTTTTTTTAAGTTGAAATGAATATTACCATATTGTTTTGAAACTCATATAACTAATATATTAAATATTAATATTAAAATATATTAAATATTAATATTAAAATAATAATATATGATGGAAAAAACTATACCAAGAATTAGTACATGTAGTAAAAGCAAACATAATTTACCTAATAAAAAGAGTGTTGGAATACAAAAGGGATTCATTAATTTTCAAGAAATTTTCAAAAATACCATTATAACTATTACAGATATACGAGGTCAAGTAGTTTCTTGTTCATTTACCAGTACTTTTTTGATGGTATAAGAAAATGAACACCCTTTTCTACTCAAACCTCAATAGAAAAAGCTATTCATATAGTATTATATTAAGGTATAAAATGAGAAGAAGTCATGATAAAGGGTCCAAAACTTGGAAGAGATGAATAATTATGATATATTCATAAAATTGGGGTTCTATTAAGTTTCATAAGAGATGTCACCCCTATTCCATATACTAGATGTTGACCTCCTGAAAAAAATATGTTTATAAAATTGAGCAGATTGAAAGATAAATAAATGCAATGATTTAATCAAAAAATATTACTTACTATGGTTAATGGTTCAAGAGAAATTAAAAATTTCCACTTAGATATTAAATTGTAAATGTGTTAAATCAAGATTAGATAATAAGCGTTTTCATTATTGAATTTTTATTCTATCTTTACTTATGAAAGGTCAAGCTAAGACTATAGGAATTTATATATAAAGATCTTTTCTTGGAGAAATATAAGGACCATGTATAACACGTGAAAAATTTGATAAAATACCACATGAATATTATAATATAGTAGGTATTCAAGAATCAGTAAATTAAGCTTTAATGAATTTTAAAGAACTGTATAGAACCTGTGAAGCATCCATTTGTGTCAAAGTTCCTAGATATCTAACTTCTCAAGACATTATTTCACCACCTTCTATGGAAATCATCGATAATACACAATATATTACAAGTTTGACAGAAAATATTTATTTTTATATTAGATTACAAATTCAGAAGAATCAAGGATATCATATACAAATGACAAAAAACTTTCTGGATGGAAATTTTCTTATAGAAGAAAAATCCATGCTTGTTCAAAATGAAAATCATAGCATTCATAACTATAGGGATGAAAAACTAGAGATAATTTTTCTTGAAATATGTACAAATAGAAGTTTAACTTCAAAGGAATCTCCTAATAAATTTCCTCAAAATTTCATTGATTTATTAATTCCTTTTATACATGTGAAAAAGGAAAAAATAAATCTCAAGGATAATCAGAATAAGTTATACCTTATTACTCTTCATGATAGACTAGAAAAAATAAGGAAAAATAATGAAAAATTAGCATTGAAATATATTTTTATTGATCAATTAGAATTGCCTCCCAGGATATATAATTATCTAAAAAGTTCAAAAATATAGACAATATTGGAATTTTTGAATAAGAATATAGAATATATTATGAGAAATGATCATTTTCACATGAAAGATGTCAAAGAGATATAGGGAATTTTAGAAATTCATTTCAAAATGTATTTAGAAAAGTTTTATTTTTATTCTTTTTTTTTGGGTTTTTAATAAACATGAAAAAGAATCTTTCTATTTAGAATGAATCTACAAAATTATCATTAAACAAAATCATGTTTCTAGGATAATTTAAATTATCCTAGATACATGCATTTTTATTTTATTTCATTCAAAAAATTCAATTTTTTAAAATACCTAAAGTTAGGTATTTTTCAATAGTTAATGTGGCTCTAATACACAACCAAAGGGTTGTTGTTGTACCAATAAAAAAATAAGGTTGTTACTATTGTATGATGATATAGATTTTAGAATTGATTAACATTCTCTAAAAAGGCATTTTGAATAATCCTAAAGGTACTGAAACCATTAATAGAACACCCCAAAATTTATTGGGAACTCTATGAAGTATTTTAAATACAGGAAAAAAATACCATTCTGGTAATTTTTCTAAAGGAGTTGAAAATAGACCTATTGGTACGCCAATCATGGATGGTTCTAGAACTTATAAGTCGAAGTTACAGGAAATTTTTCCTATAATGACTACTGTAAAAATATATAAAAGATCATAATACCATGCAGGTTCCCCATAATAATTATATCATATCCATTTACCCTATTTGTATCTTAATATAGGATCATTCAAGTTGGGTTTTTTTATTAGGATAGGTGAATTTTTTTTATTGATCTACCCCCCTTAATGGCACTAGATAAGATAATGTTTCATCATCTGGTTCAAGTAAGAATTAAATGACCATAAATGGAACCATAGTCTAACAAAATTGATTAAATTAATGTAATATAAATTTCATAGTTATATAAAATAGTTCTTTAAAATTTTGACCATATTATCCTTTTTTCTAGAGTTACAAAAAAAATCAATTAAGTTATTATAGATAAATACTCAATACTCCAATGGGATTACCAAAATGAATCACATGATCAAGCGCTTTTTAGGTTTTCTTAAACCTTTCATGATGTTTATCCACAAAATTTATAATTTTACATTCAAAGGATTTTCTTGTTACTAATATTATATCTCATTGAGCCCCTTTTCTTATTTTCCTTATATAACTTTTATTAATCCAATCATTTAATAGATTGATTCAATGAAAAAGAAATGAATACATTTCCATAAGATACTAAAGTGAATAGATAACATCATCTGTAGATTATGCCACCACATCCCTGATTGTACTAGATCTTATGAAGAATTTTCATACACAAAATGATGTTTTAGGTACACTCATAGAATATATTCTCTTAAAGTGAACCAGTATCTGGATTTTCATAGTGGGTGAAAAAGAACACTTTTTTTAAATTCAAAGGTGAAAAAAATATAAAATAAAATGTATGCACAACCAAATAAACAGTTCAAGTCACACACTCACATAATTAATTTTATATGAAGAGAATAATATTCCATAATCATATGTAAAATAAAATACTTATTGTGGAGTTGAATGGATCTATTTTAAAAAATATTATATTTTCTTTTATATCAAGACTTTATTCAAAAATTAAAACTTATGGTTACTACCTCAAGTGTATCAATTAGATTTAAATTTATAAAGAACCAAAAATTCCTTATTTTTATATCATTGAAAATTTAATTAACATATAAAGACATAGAATTTCCATGGATTTTTTTTAAATACATGGGAATTTTACGAGTCTGTGAAAATTGACAGCACTTGATTCCAAGGCCCGGTGTTCCCAAAATCAATTTTTGAAGTTTTATTTGGGTAAGTTCAGTAAACGTACAAGAGGGTTTTTATAACTTTTGAACCGGTGCTCAGAATTGAAATATGAGGGCACTGTTGAACTCACAGTGCTAGTATTCGCTTAATGAGACTTTCACCTCGACGATAGTTGGTCGAGAGTAGAAGATAGATTTTGGGTTTTCGTGGAAAGTAATAAAATAAAGTGAGTTTTAACTTTATTTTATTAGAGATTCCATGTGGGTGTTTGGTGGTTAAAAACTCCTCATGGGAGTTGGAGGTGGGACCACCACACCTTAACCTCCCAATAGAGGTTATGTGGTGGGGCCCACCCGAACATAACCTCCCGTGAGAGCATTACGGCATGGGGACCATACGGGGCTTAACCCCACTATTGATGGAGGACAGTTAAACATATCAACTCTCCCTCATTAATGAGGGAGAGCCTCTTCACCTCCCCTAATTAATTCCTTGTGACAACCCCTTGAATTAATTAAGGGGAGCCTATCTAATTAATTTAATTCTCCATTTGAATTTTGTTCCAACATCTAAAATAATAGACAATCTATTATTAATTTTTCATGGTATTTATCATTCGGTGGGAGCCTTTGATAGGAGAGCTAGGGAGAATTAGTGTTCTCCAACGAAGAACCCCATCTCCCAACAAAGAACAAAGATCGAAGAATGCTGACCTTCTTTGAATTCTTCCTCGAAGCTTCAACCATCGAGAGACATCTTCGACGACCGACTTCTGTGACTCTGTCAATGAACAACGATCGATGATCAAAGGTAGCGGTTGTTTTTTGTAATTATTATTTCCTTTTCTTTTCTTCGAATGAAAGGAATTGTTGTGGTGGGTTGTAAGAATAATTGAAGTTCAACTTTCTTCCTCTTGATGAACCAATTGATACAACCCTAAACGCAGAGGGTCCGGGCCAAACAAACATGACCCGACCCCTCTGCTGAACCTGTTTATGATTGAAATTCGGCTTGGCGATGAAGCAACAAGGTGAAGGAAGCGGTGAAGATAAAGGCCGCGCTACCTGCGGCCTTCACGAACCGCACTGCCCCCGCGACGCTCCTGTGCTCCAGGCCGAACCGCAGCCCTCCGGCAGAGCCACCCCGGCCGCACCGCCCAACTTTCGGTCGCCTCCGGCCTTTCGGTCGCCGGCCCGCCTGGCCGCACGCCCCTTGGTCACGGACCTACCTGGTTGCATGCCTCCCAGCAGCCAAACCGCCTGGCCGCGCACCTCCTGGCCGCGCCGGCCCGTGTTGGTCGCACCCTGCCCAAACCGGCCACCCGCCGGCCTCCACGCGCGCTCCACGAGTTTCCCCGAGTTGGCCCCCTTGCGGCCTCCCGGTCGAGCCGGCGTCCCGACTCCCTCGCGAACACCCGGCCGAGCTGGCTTCTCATCCCCCCTCACGGCGCCCTAGTCAAACCAGTCTGGCCATGCCATCCAAGCCGAACTACGCCGGGCCGCACCCTCGCGATGCTTCGGGCCGAACCTCCCTCGTGGCCTGCTGGGTTGGGCCCAGCGGGCCAGGCCAAACCCCACGGGCTGGCCCGCCCAACTGGCTAGGCCGGACCCATCGGGTCAGCACGGGTCGACCCAAACTGGGTCAGCCCAGACTAAGTCAGGTTGGTTCGGTCCAACTAGGTTGGACTGGACCCGGGCGCACTACCGACCCTTTACTTTCTTTGGCCATATCTTTGGCACTGGACGTCCGTTTGAAGATCCGTCAGTGGCACTGGAAATCATGGAGAATAATCATCCCTTTGAGTATACCCCACTGAAGTTTGGGGTTTAGTTGAGATACGGTCAGGTTGGATCGTACACGAATCCAACCAGGCCCCCAGGACTAAAAGTCTAATAACTCACAAACCGGGCGTCCGATTGACGTGTCGTCTATTGCGTTGAGACCCCTATGACACGGCAGACCTTTGAGATACTTCTTCTTGGGACTTCTTGGTAGTTTATGTATCGACACTCGGCTTGAGGAGCAGACCCTTCTGGAATCAAGTCTGTTTCGTGCGGAACCCTATGGCTGGCTGTGCACTGAAGACTGTTCCGGGATCCTGTGTGGGTTCAACAACCATGACAACTGTTCCTGGTTCCTTTGTGGTTTCAACAGTACTAACGAATATTCATGAATCCCGTACAGATTTGACAGCTCTGACTACTATTCCTGGATCTTGTGTGGGTTCGACAGTTCTGACTTCTGTTCCTAGATCCTGTGTGGGTTCAACAGAATAACTGTTACTGGATCCTGTGTGGGTTCGACAGTTCAGATTTCTGTTCCTGGATCCTGTCTAGGTTCGACAGAATATATGATTTAATGGATACAACCGATCATCTCTATCTCTCTTCA
This sequence comes from Viscum album, assembly GCA_963277665.1. NCBI lineage: Eukaryota > Viridiplantae > Streptophyta > Magnoliopsida > Santalales > Viscaceae > Viscum > Viscum album. The sequence goes on along the minus strand of OY728155.1, from coordinate 1,494,709,648 downwards.
AAATTTGTATACTTGTGTGAGCTGAGTCAGTAACTTTGTGTTTTCCTCATGATTGAGATGTATTAATTGATAACTTAGGTATATGTATGGGCATATACCTAAGTGGGGTTATCTATTGATTTCATACTTTTTGGTTTATCCTTGTTGTATTTTGTGAGACATTGAGGGTCTCGGGGTCCCTACTGAGTATCGTTATACTTACCCCTGCACGGGTTATGCCCGCACCTCATTGTGTTGGATACAGACGATGGAAAGCACTGACCAAGGTTGAGTGTACAAGGACTAGATAGTACCCAGAGGTACACATCACAAAGAGTTGGTACCTGGAAGAGACTGACGGATGTGGAGTTCTGAGGAGGCTATTTATACCTACCCTTTAGGCAGGATCTATGGTGGATGATCCAGGAGCTTCTTTTCACCTTTCAGTTGTTTTTTTCCTTTTCAGTTGTACCTGTACTTTCAGTTGGGCTTGTATTTACAGCCCCTTTACTTTTCAACACTCTCTTGTTATATAGTTTTACTTAGTGTTTTGTATCCAGCTGTGTACTATGTTGTGTGTGTTTTCGGTTATAAATGTAATGCCTTCCCAGTTTAGGGATTTACGCCTTTGGTGCTAGTCGCTGGACCTTGGCCTATGGAAGGCGGGCTTGGGGTTGTCACGGCACGGGCCCTGGGGGACGGGTCGTGACATAACACAAATACGACTATAAGAATAGGCAATAAAAAAGTGTTTAAACTATAAAAAGAAGTCAATGTGGATTGTACCGCACTAGAACTTCCACATAATTACTCTACCAAAGGGGATGCTATTACAGGAATAGATTTAGGTACACATATTACAATTTTTACTGGCTAATAAAAAATTTGTTCCCAAGGAAAAGAATAACCAGTTACACCAAAATATGTAGTCAATGTATATAAAACTACACCAGTAAACCAAGTTAATTCTTAAGGTTTTTTAAATCCATCAGTAATATTAAAATGGAATATGTGCAGGATCATCACTAAAACCATCATAATTGCTGACCATCAATGAACAAATCGTATTAAACAACTAAAAATAGCTTTATTTATTATATATTAACCGTAGAAAAAATCCCCTGTAATGGTCGGATGATAGTAAAATTTCCTAGAAAAACCTATATCTACTTGTAGTAAAAAACAATAATAATTCCTCCCAGTCAATAAAATATGTTGACACAAGGAGGAATGTATTTACTAGTAATATCATCTTTAATCCTCTAAATTTCAAGACATTCTTCAAACCACTCATATATTTTATTGAGATATGAAAATACATCTCTTAGAACTATATATGAGAAATTCATCTTGTGCATCTCAAGCATAAAAACCTAAAAATACTAATTGAAATATATCCTCTGATAAAAAAAAGGATCTCATGATAATCAGTAAAAAAACATCCAATTTGTTCTTATTTTTGTTAATAATTCCAAAAAAATCAAGTGGTCAAATTCATATGTGTTGTTTATCATTATAGGCTTATTTAATTTTCTCTATTCCCTATATATTTTTTTATTTTTGATAAAAATTTAGTTTTACATTAAATAATACTAATTGATGCTTAACCTTATATGAAGGAATTTATATTGTTAAGACCCTATCAATCGATTGAAACCTTAGATTCATACTAGAACCACCATGATGATCTCCATATCCAATCCATGAAAAGACCAAATAGGAATTCCCCAAACAAGAACCATTGCCTCATCACTTATTCAAAGAATCTAGAAACATATAACTCAAGTTCTTTTTATTTTGGTAAATTTGGTAAATGAGCATTATATATGAATTGAAAGAAGAAAAAACCTTCCATATCTTGAAACCTTTTTCAAAATTTTTTTTTTGAGTCTGGATGGTGATAGTTATAATAATTATTTAAGTATGAATCATAGTTCAAAAAAAATTATGGACTTATTTTTTATAGACCTATTATATTTCCTATTACGTGTTTCATATAATACTAAAATCAATATCTGACATAGGTAGTAAATTTGATAAAATAAAAATATGAAAAAACTATTCTATAATATATAAGATTCATTATATTAAGTCACACATTCAAATTCCAAAAAATATAAAAACAAATAAATTCCATGGTCAAACTAGCAAGATAAAATGAAAAATTTTAAATACCTAACTAATTTACATTGTTTTTAAAAATTAATACTTCACAATTATTATGGACATATATATATATATATAGATATCTAATTCATTGAAATTCCATCCAATAAAATGTAAGAATTATAAATTTTCAAAATAATATATAAAAATATCAAAAATAGAGCCATTACAACACTCATCAAAGGATTCGTTCTCCATCTAGGAGCTACCTTTCCATATTCTAAATTTAGTAGTTTTAATAAATCACTTATGTAAGTTTGTTTTGGAATATATGAGTGATCTTTACTGTTATTTTTATCCATACAACCTATTTTTTGTGTCTTGTTCCTTGCATACTAACTTTGTATCTCATTCATTCAAAAAATAAAAAATATATTGTATCATATTGTCTAAATTATATAATGAAAATAACTACCCTATTTTCCATCACTATTTCTGGTTTACTTTTCAGTTTTACAGGGTATGATTTTTATATCACTTATTGGAAGCCCTCTCAAAATCTCATAGATTCATTCAAAGAATATAGGGACTAATTGAAGTAAACATCCTTTATAGGGGGATCTTTACTTCACTTCCTTCTGGCTGTAATATTTTTTTTTAATTAGTTAGTTGTAAGTTTAGGTGGTTCTCAAAAAAAATATAGTGAGAAAAATGATTCCTAGAGTTGAGACTAAAAGTAATGTGTAAAATAATGCTTCCATAGTTTGATCATAGTTAGAAATTATATATTTCACATTTGTTTATGATCCTCTTTTAGATGATTAACAACCAGTCATCACATAATAAAGGCGGTGCATATCAAAAGAGTTATCTCATAGACTTAGACTTTCCACACTCCCAAACAAAATAAGTGAAAGATTCTTGAGTCATGTTGTATTAGACTACTCGACTTGTAGTTGGATCTATAATTTTTTAGAAGGTTCCAAATTACACTTGAGCATCCAAATTAGGGTTAATACCAGCAAAAACATCTCTGAATAAGGTTATATCACCATTCCAAATGTGTCTAAAGAAGAACAGTAGAGAAAACAAATCATTTACAAAAGTGAACCAACCTCTTGGGCTACTCTGAAAAACACCATCGGATTTTACAGTCGCACGATATAATTCAAAAATTTCACCCAATTAAGCATGTATAGAATATTTTATCACATTAGTAGGGTCACTATAATTGACTCCATTGAGTTAACCTATATATAATTAAATAGTAACATTGACATGTTTGACACTATATTTCGACTCTTCCCTTTCAAAGTGAACATCGATTTTAACTATTTCATCCCCATCTAACAAAATGACTTGAAATGTTTCAAATAATATGGTCATATGGCATAAAAAAAGTTCATGACCTTATTTATCTTGAAAGATCAGGTTTTCTAACCATCCAACCATTATTCCTTCCCCGATGTTTATTGACCCCACTCAGAATAATCCCTCCTTTTCCAAATTACAGCATATATAATCATAAAAGGATAATTTTTTAGGAATCATAGACCAATATTATGATAATTTTTTTTGGCTAATCAAGATCCAACTATTCAATATATTTCTTGCTAGATGTATCCCTAATCTCATTGATAATGAGTGGGGACAAACGATTTTATTGGATTCGTTGTTGAACCATACCACATAATTCCAGAAACAAAAAAATCTGAAAAAAAATGCATTTATGCTATTAGATAGGAGAATTTCAATATTTCCCATACATAATCTTTTATACAGATGTTGGGGTGGGAAGTCACAAATATGGAATAGACCTGATAATATACCCAGTTCCCCTATTGTAATATGATGCGAGGTTATTCCCCCTAGAACAAAAGGATCAAAACCCTCCACACCCCAAGATGGATTTATAGGTTGTACTTTTCCCATTAGTCCATAAGGGTTAGAATCCCATATTCTTAGACCATACAAGCCGGTTACATGAAATGAACTAAAACTAAAGTAATCCAACCTTGAGAGAAATAAATGAATTCTAAATATCTTAGTAAAATCCAAAGAAGGTTTTCTTATATGTTCATCACAAAATATTTCTAGATCCCAATATAACCAATGTGAGATGGCTTCCAAAAAAGAAAAAACTTGAAAAGACTATATGTGCCCTGACCACACCTTCATAACTCCAAAGACCTAGATTTGTGATATTCTCTCTTGTGATACTCCAGCTAGAACATGAATTGATAATTCTTATATGAGTCATGAAGGGTATAATAAACAAACCCTTTCTCTATATTGGATTAAGAATAGAGTCTGAGGGATCAAAAACTGATAATTCATAGAGATCCATAGAACCAACCCAACCTTCCACCATAGTTGTATGCATGATATAGACATAAAGAAACTGACCGAGATCATTCGATATGATAACATGAACACGATATCAAGGTAAACCCATGAAAAAAACTTTTTTTATCAAAGATATTATTATAACATAATTTTATTATAGCATTGAAAAAAATAAACAACATATTATATGGACCTCGTCACCCTTTCATTAGTAGATGTATTATCTTAGAGAAATGTTCATTCTTTTAGTTCACTTATTGGTATTCCATGTAATGTCTGAAAAATTATTTTATTTGGAATTATTAGGAATAAGAATAATCAAATTTATTTTATACCCAAAAATTATCTATATGCAATGATGGGTTTTATATTTATATTATAATATGTATAGAATATATAAATTATAAATATTTAAATTATAGTATATAATAAATAAAAATATATAATATATATAATAAATAAATATAAAATATATAAAATATATAAAAATATATATAATTGACATATATGTTATACGTGTGAATGGATACTTTCTATAATTAGAATAATTCATTAATTCATAATAATTCATTTATTATTATTTTTATTTGGATTCATCATTTTTTTTATTTTTTTTTCTAATTTCTCTGTATAGATAAATGAGGAGTATGGTGCAATTGGAGAAATACAAAAAACCCATTTTTATGTTTCTATATAAAAGTTTATTAATATTCATTATTTATTTAATTTCATTCCTATTGGTGTTCTAAGAGCCCCTTTTTGAATTCCTAGAGAAGAATATTCAACATGGGTTGACATGTAGTGTGGATAGTGAGATATCTTGGGCTATATGGTATTTCCCCATTTTCTCACCTGATTGAGGTATTTTATTCTATCACACCTAAGAATATTGAAGCAAATTTGGAAAGTGTGTTTATGTAAAATTATTCTTTAATACTTTTTTTGGGAGTATTCACAATAAATATAATAAAAAAATTATTGTTTTTGGTTTGACCAATAAATTAATAAAGTATCTAGGTTCCATTTAGAAAAACCCAATTTGAAATATCTATTTTTGTGAATAATATACCTATCAAAACATATCAAAAATTTATTCCTATTTTTATTCAAATAAGTTCATAGTTTTTATTGAATTATACGTTCAATTTTAAGATACACGAAAATTTTGGCAGATATGATGAAAGGAATTGTGAAAAAACATGAAATGCATAACAATGATATTTTGATTAAGAGGATTTATGTTTTCCTTTTTATTACCCTATATTACAAATAGAAACAGGGGTTTTAACCAGAGTAGAGCATAAACCTAAATTATGAATAGAACAAGCCCATTAAGGAATAAGAAAATGACATCGTGATTTGAATCAGTAAAATAATATATCAATGAAAAGTTAGTTTGGAATGTTTAGAGAATTATTTATAATTTTATTAAATATATATATATATATATATAATTATAATAAAAATATAATATAATATTATATATATATAAATAAAAATAATAAATAAATAAAATAGAATTAAATAAAATGAAAAATAAATAAAAAATAATGAAAAATATTTTTAAAAAAAACAAAAATGTCCTTAAAATTTAAAGTAATAAATAATAAAAATAGATTTAATAAAATAAATAAACCACTATTAAGAAAGGAGCTCGATGGAATCTAAAAATTATTTTTTATATTTTTTGAACTGTATGCATAAGAAGGTGCTTGTATTATTCCTAAGTCAAACCATTTGATTATGGACCTAATAAACCGAATTTATCAAGAAAGATTATTATTTTACGGTCAGGGGGTTGATAGTGAGATCGCAAATCATATTATTAGTCAGATTGTATATCTTATTATAAAAATGATACGAATGTTTTTTATTTTTTTTATAAAATCTCTTTGGGGATGGGTCATCCCCATAATTTCTATTTGTAACACTATGAAATTTGTTTTACTGGATGTAAAAACTATATGTATGGGATTAGCCACCTTAATGGGCTCTTTTATCATGGTTAGAAGATTTATTGCCAAGTTCCTAGAATTCTTGTAATCTTGGTGTCAATTTTTTTTAATATAAAAAATACTATTCCTTCTACATAGAGATTATATGTGTGATAATAGCATAGAATTTTTCATTATATATTAAAAAAATATTTTTGAGTCTTTTATTCATTTTTTAAAACATTATTTTCTATATCGAGAGTCGTATGAGAGAAATGAATGGATATTTCTGGTTCTTCTATCATAAGTCTTCAATGTCACACACTTTTTACACCAAAGGTATTATAATATTTTTATATTTTATGGATATGAAAAAGAACTAATAAAATATTTTATTTTTTACTTTATTTTATTTTTAATTAACTCAAATAAAAAAACTTTGGTATTTCTTATTCATAGAGATAAACAAAGATGAAAGCAACATAATCACCATAGTATTTATCACTGGGAAAAGAGTTGAAGGGTGATAATTGGAAAATTTAACTATTTTATTTGAATCTAATACTCTTTATTTATATTATTATAATGTAGGGAGAGCTTTGGGGGGAGAATGCGTGGGGAGGAATAAAAAAATTATTTAAAAAAAATATATAAATGAAATTAATCATTTCATTAACATTAGGAGTTTAAAAAAACATTTACATTTTTTAAAATATTTTTTTATTACTCCCCATGAATACTCCCCCAAACCATCCCCTCTATTTAATTTTTATTATTATTCATTCATGGGCACTTCTATTCCCCCACACACCCTCCATTTTTTTATTCTCCATGCCTGGGAGCGCCTAGACCCCCACACCTCCCCCTCTATTTATTTTATTTTTATTCTCCATAAGTGGGGACACCTACCCCCCCCCCCCCCCCACACCTCCCCCTCTATTTATTTTATTTTTATTCTCCATAAGTGGGGACACATACCCCCCCTCCCCCCCCCCCACAACCCCTACTATCACACTCGCGTATGAAATTCCCACTCCCCTACCCATATACTCACTCAAATTCTCCATCAAGAATCAAACCATGAATTAGGGATGTTTAAAAATGTTGATAAATGAATTAGGGGCATTTTAAAACATCACTAATGAAAAAAACTTCCCTATTTTATGTTTTTTGTAGTGCTATTATACCTTGAGTGATACTTGGATTATCATATGTAATTCCTTGGAAATCTCAAAATGAATTTTGAATTTAATGATTTTAAATGGTTAAGTGGTGTTAGATATGGTGCTCCTCATCAGTTAATTGGAATTATTGGACATGGAGCCCCTAATTATTTATTTGGAATTATTGGACATGATTATCCGTGCTCCCTAAGTTCAAGATATTGTACATGGTGCTCCTCAACTCCACTCCAATGGCCTGAAGGCCTTAAATGTTTTTTATTATTAATAATAATAAAACCGCTTTTAAGGGAAGTAGGAAGAACCCGGACATCATAGACTTAAGAAAAATCACAACCTGAAGGTGGGAAAATAAACCCAGAATAAAAACCTGGATCAGTCCCTCTCCAGTGTATGAATTGTGATTTTGCACTCCACCATTACATGGTTGTTCAGCAAGCAAGTGTTCTGTGTCAAATCACAGGCCCGATCTAATGGATCTCACCATAACCTCTCAAACATCCAAATCCGAATAGTTATGCATAGGTGAACCGCAAACTATGAACCTTTTCTGGTACCAGTTCCTAGTGATCAAGTCCAACATCTACATTAAAACTTCAAAATACATCACCATCATAGATCATCTTACCGATGCCAGAAAAAGTCCCGTCACACCGTTTCCACAAGCCACTCTTGACACCGCTGCAGCAAGAAACCAAAGGGCAGTACCTCCAGGTTGCAGGATGTCAAGCTAGTGCCACCTAGGGATGGAAGGGCCAAAAACTATGCCAAAGAAGCACCGCCAGGGAGGGGAACCAAGATGACCATACCAGAAGCGTTGCTCTGGGGTGAAACTGATAAAATCAAGAAAAAGCAGAACCCTCGCTGCATGCCAAATCGGATGAACTCACTGCAATAGTAGGAGAGGAACCCACAAAACCAAGATCAGTGCTTTTCCAGCACCAACGACACCACAAACCATCCACCGCAATCCAAAAACCAAAACTTCACAAACCAAACAAAGTAGAAAACACACGGCAATGAAAAAACCTCCACCGAGAGACCATAAAACATAGATACACCTCCCCCGAGCCACTCTGGAACCTGCAACAAACCCCACCGAGACATTGGAGCCGTTGAGAGCCAAGCTAACCTCACCGCGGCAAGATCCAGGTGCAAACTGGAATCCGAAGCGCTAATCCACACAATGGGAAGAATGAGCCACGCCGTGATCTTGGGGGAATCGTTGCTGAAGACCTAAGCACTTCATCCACCAAAACCTAGAATCTGAGGACCAAGGCTCGCCGATCCACCGAAGCATCGAGGACAACGATATCTAGGGCCGACGACGCACCATACCGAGCTTCGGGGGAAGACGCCACTGAGGACCGAAGCATGTTGGAGGAGGGAAGAAGTATATGTGGGGTGAAACCCTAGCCACCTTGGGAGAGTGGAAACCCACCGCTCAGAGGCTTTTCTCCTCAACACTTGTTTAAATCATTGGACATATCCCTCATCATCATATATTTTGAATTTTTGGAAATGGTTATCTTAATCAGTATCTATAGAATTTTTTGGACATGATTCTCTACACCCCCTGGGTTAGATTCTCGGGTGGATGTCCTTACTTAAATACGAAACCCTGTATGAGTATCTTTGGACATGGAAACCTTGTTCATATACCACGAGTCCTAAGAATATTTATATAAAAGGTAAAATGGTTAGAGACATTACGAATTAGGCCGAAGAAGGTATAGTTATCCATGGATCCTATGAGAAACCTCATCTTAACATGGTTTATTTTTAAATCATTACTTCATGTAATGGCCCAGACCTCTCCGGTCCATTCCTTTGTCAAAAAGAAGGCCACGAAGTGTTCTGGAGGGTAAAATGGACTCTTCCCACACTTTCCAGAATTTTCAAACTACACGCCGTGTAGTGTGAGTACACACCGTGTATCCAATACTACACACCATGTATTCCCTCTCTGCGTATTCATTACCCTCAAACTGTGTGACGGCCGCATGCCGCGTTGAAGGCCGTGTTGGAAGCCGCGTGGTGACCGTGTGAAATGGACGAGTACACGTCGTGTACCATAAAGTACACACTGTGTACTTTTGTTTTTCTCATCTATAAAAGGAGGGGTCCCCTCCTCCTTATCAACTCACCCCTCTCCTCCCCATTTCTCTGAGCAGAGCTCTCCCAAGAGACTTGAAGGCTCCTTTTCTTCCATAAATTCTTCGTCTGAGCTCCGATTTATGATTCGTCAGTGGCCACGGGATCGTAACGACGATTCGGAACTTCTGATCTTGGAACCTTTGTCTTTCCTTTAGACTTTACTTTCCAACTTCCACCCGAGGAGGTTTTGTCGGGACTCGACAGAAGTGATGGACGCCGACGGACGTCTTCTAAAGTTGATCCGGGGGAACATTGTGATCAGAATCTGTTGAAGTAGGGATCTTACCTTCATCTCTCTAAATTGTGCATCATACGGGGTGGGTGTCCTCTTGTTTACGTGAAACACATTTGAACCGGTTTAATAAAGATAATAAATGGCTTATATAACGGGGATGGGAAGTTTGTGAATGCGGTTGCTTTATTTATATCCTGTGATATTATGTTGTGAATTGAATAGGCTTATGCCTACTGAAAATCACGGTCGTTGGGGGCCTTTGCTTGCGCAATTAAATGTTTCCCTATCTTTTGAGACCATTTTTGTGAATGGAACTTTGTGGAAAGTGGAATTTGGTTAATCACGTAAATTTGGCTGATTTAAAATCTAGAACCCTTGTGTGATCACCCCGGTTGAACAAAATGTAATAATGAACATGTGGGTGTTGTTTTGGATACGTGGCATGTGATGGGGGTGTTTTGTGGGTTGTTGTGGATCGGGTGGGAAGTGGGGTTGCGGTTGGCTTGGTTGTGGGTTGGTGTGAATACTATGTTGGTGATGGGAAGCGGGGCTGCGATAAATGGTATTAAAGTGATAATGATGTACGGGTTTCAGTGTGTTTGTGGTTGTGGTGGTTGGAAGTGGGGATGCAGGGATGGGATTGAATGTGAACGAACTATGGGTTGTGAATAATAAATGAAAGTGGAAGAGTTAATGAATGGTGGGTCATGGTAATGGAACGAGATTAATAATCAATGGATTGGTTGGTTAATAAGAAGGGACTTGTTGTGCTGCTTGTGTTTTCCTAACTTGATTTGTGGATGGCAGGGATATGTTTCACGAACGATTGATATGGTTGGTTGCGGTTGGTTGCCTAGTAGATAAGGAACTAAATAAACTAATTCTACTGAAACGTGAAAACCTAAATGGGGTTGGGGCTGTTTGTTGTATGAATGCTTCGTAGTAGCAGTGTCGAGGCACGTGCTCAGTTTCTCTATTTAGAAGCCATAGGTTGGGCTGTGTGTTTGGTATACATATATGTATCTGTATCTTTTGTGTTTTATTGCACCCCAACCATGTTGAGCACTTAGTGCTGAACACTCCTATTTCATGGGAGAGGGTGTTTTCCCCTTAGTTACTAACTCCTTCCTACTCCTTCTTCCCTAGGCTGTGATGGCTTGAGGCGACCTTACACCTAAGACCCTTCAGGTAGGTTTCAATTGGGGTGGTTTTAGCCCAAGACTCTTCGGGCAGGTTTTACTGTTTCCCAAGAATCTTCGGGATGAGACCCAGGTGTGTGAGGGCGGGATACGTGGTTGTGAGGCCCAGGTGTGTGTGGGCGGGATACGTGGTTGTGAGGCCCAGGTGTGTGCGGGCGGGGAGAGTGTGGCAGCATCAGGACGTTCGCCATTAGGAAGAGCAGCTAACTAATGGGAAATGGTGTGGGGTACCCAATAATCTTGTTCTTATATACTACTACCTGTTGTGATTGTGTTTTGGTGAGTGTGGCTAGTGAGATTGGGTGGATAGAATTCCTTTCTAGGTTTCTTCTGTTGTTTTCACGGGACATTAGTATGTCTCCCCACTTGTGCATGAGAGATTTAGGTTTCTCTATTGAGTATACTTGTATTCTCACCCTACGTTTACTTTTAGGTTTCCAGGAGAACTACCAGGGCTGTGCGGGACCCTACTAGTCAGACAGTTGGAGTTGTTGCAGTTGTTGTACTCTTGTTTTATTTTGGTATTGTACTTTGAGCTTTCTTGTACTTGCACCTTGTTATAAAATTGTTTAAACATGCATGTGGGATTGGTTTGGGTTTATTTCTATACACTTGTTCTTTTCCTTTTTGGTGGTTGACTTGTCCTATTTCCCGATCTTAAATAATAAAAAGGGCAATGCCTCCCATTTTTGTGAAAACTCATACCCTTGGTGCTAGTCGCCACCCCGGGGCCTACTAGAGGTGGGACTCGGGGGTCATTATCTCTCTTTCACCATTTCCAGCTCAGGAGGGGCATCTTTGGTGGGAGGGGGTCGTGAAAATTCACTACCGCCTCACATTTATTATACCTACATGCTGCAAATTTTATATTTATAGACTGTATTTGAATTAGACACCATTGGTGGTGGCCTACTAATTTTTACTCACACCTTGTTTGGGATGATGATTAGTACCCTGATAGATCTCTTGACTATAGGTTAATTCTTGGATCATGATTCTTTGATATTGTATCTACTGGGATAGGACTTGGCATGGGAGTAATGTATGAGAATGTACTCGAGATACCTTCTAGAGTTGGATTCTTTCATTTATTGATTATTTTTTTAGTTTATCCTTGTTGTGCGTATAACCTGTAGTATATTTACTACCTTATATTTATATCTTAACATGTTCATTCATGGATGGTTTTACTGGTTCTTAATGGGATATTATTTTATTATTAATTATCATTATTATTATCTTCCTCTATTTACTTTCTCCCAATTTATTCCTCCACTGTTTTAGTACTGATCTAGAGGGTATAGTCTTCCCATTATACCTTTATTAGACCCTCACTACTAGTCGGCAACCTTTGGCATATGGGGAGTCATGCTTGAATATTTGTATCCACCCATTCCAATTACTGTTTATAGAGTGAACCAGGTTGATACATGAAAAAGTGGTATCAAAGGTTTTTTTTTGTCTTACTATTTTGGACTGGTAGGTAGGATACTTGGAATGTATCAGCACTTGGTAGATATATTGTGTCTAAGAATGGAAAACCCTGTATGGGGTAAAGATCAAGTTTCCTAGTATGGTAATGTTTTTTGTGTTATTTTTTATTACAGTTGATTATTATTTACCTCGATTAACTATTTTTCTTTCACTGGTTATTGATTTATGAGTTTTATCTCTTGGACCTATATGTCATTTGAGTTGATGTGTTCATGCATAATTTTAGGAACTTTGGATTCACATGTTATTAACATGAATATTTGTATACCCTGCTTGTGTAATTATGTCTCAACCTTAACTGTATCCCATGATTGTGTGATAACTTATCATTCTTATTAGTATACCATGACTTTGGGATTATTGAAATGTTTACCAGTAATCTATAATTATGTGATAGAATTATTTATTATAGTTATTATATAAGGTCAGTTAAATAAAGTTTCCACATCAACCTAAAGGCTGTTTTTAAAATAGCATGATGGTGAAATCCTATTTACCCAGCCAGTAATGCATTATTAAATGGAATTAAATGAGATAATGAATTAACCTAAATAGAATCTTGAAAAATGGTAATGAATTGGATTTGTTTTCGGGAAAACTTAAGTTGTTTATTGTGGATGTTAGTTAAATGGTATGTCAATTGAAAATTATAAAGACTTTTACCCCCCCTATAATTTGGGAATGATGACCCATATAATTGAATCCTTATATACTTAACTTAACCCTTATAGGTGAGTTTTATCATTGTATGCCTTTGAGATAAACCCACTAAGGGTTTTTTGAAATTTTAACTGTTATGGGTTGTACTTAAATGGGATGACAATTGTAGTTTATAGAGTGTTGAATCTATAAATTTGGAATGGATTCCTGTATAAATAAACCCATATCAGTATGTCTTGAACCTCATAGGTTGACTCTATCTTTATATACCATGGTACTTAACTCATTGAGGGTATGTTTTTGATAAATAGGGATGGTTATTTAAAGTTTCATAACCACTTATATGGTGCTTCATATAATTTTTTGGTGGAATCTTATTTAACTGATCCCTTTTAAATGATAAAATCCATGTTTTCTATTTTTATATCTTATTGTTATGAGGTTTCAGTTAGTTAAAATTCTAGTTACAACCTTAAGTGTGTTTTACTCTATAACTTGTGATTGAAATTTTATTTAACTAATCCATTTGTGAATTTTTTTGAATAAATAAATAGTTTTAAAGGAAATTATGTGATAATTTTCCTAAAATTCTTTGAGAAGTCTGCTAAATAAAGTGTCAAGTATAGTCTATTTGTAATTGGTACTTTACATTTCATTAATATGAGTCTCTTTAGTATTTATAATAAATGTGAATCGATTTAATGACTTGAATAAAACCTTTTATTGGTGTTCTTAGTATATACCCTATTGAAAGGGTTAGTTTTAATATTTCGTTCAAAGTTACCTTGGAAGGGAACGTAAACATTTATCATGGGTATCTGATGCCCTCTTCAGCTGTGTTGGGCCTAGATTTCAGGTGAGTGATCCTAGTGACCTTCTTGGCATGAACATTATTTTAGATTTTATGCCTTATGGTAAGTTAGGGGTTATCTCAGTTGCGGTAGCTCCCTCATAGGTAAAAGCATTGGTAAATTATTGTGTTGGGTTTCAATTGAGAGATTACATTTGGGTACCATTTGAATTAGGTGGGAATATTAATGGTGAAACGACACACTCCTAGGTAGACAGGTGGTCATTCAGTAAGTTAAACCTGGTTAAAGATGTGGGAATCATGTAATGCTCAAGTCCAGTATGTTATTTGTGCCTATGGAATAGTCAGATGCTTTGTTGACCATGTGATCTTTCCTCCTTTTTGATGGATGACTCAAAAATTCATTGGCTAGGTTGATGGTCATATGGGATAGTACGGCTCTAGGTTTATCCTTCATGTAGTATATCATGTGTTAGGATGCATAATTCCATTGGGGTTGTGAATAACATAAATAATATATACATATCATTGATGAAATATTGAGTCAGTTTATGTTGTTATGTATGGTGTCATCATGTTAGGAATTTTTGAAGTGAACCATGAGTGGTTCATTGTTAATCGTTCAAGTTTTCTAGTGATGAAATATGTGGTCACAATAGCATATTGAGATATATTAATACATGGATGATTAGTGAAAGTGTCATGGGTTATTGAAGGCTACATTTATGGGTCATCTCCAGAGTATAGTGACCAGAGTGGTGCAATCTATTGTGAGTTTTGTAGCCTTGATCTATTAATAGAAGGTTGAGTTGTCACAATGCTTAGGATGATGTTGTAAAAATGATCAGGTGTTGTAACATCACTGGTTGGGTTGGTTTGGATTTTATATCTGAAGTTAAGAATGCGTGTGAGTGTATGTAACAACCCCGACTCTAGTAACCCATAGCCGATGGTTAATTTATTACATTATCATAGATACAAGAGGTTAAATTCCAAATAACTGATTAGTTTATTATTCTTATAGAGCCAGATACATGCATTATACCCATTTAACATTGGGGATAAAATATAAAACATAGTTATGGAAAACATTTGGTATCCTTAAACTCATTTAAAGAATTCTTCTTCATATCATGGGGAATGGAAACAAAATAAGGTTGAGATCAAATTATTAGTAAGGGTTACGTACAATGAAAGCTATCATGATTAGATAAGGCATAATCAATATGTAATGACAAATAACTTAAATACCATGTTATTTAATCAATGACTTGAGCATGAAATGCATCCATGGGTAATATTAAAGAAAAAATATCGTGGATAATAAGATATGAATTCTCAATGGATGAAATGATTAATATTTACTTCATAATATTTTAAATCATGATATATATACCATCAAGACCTTGAACCAAGATAGTTTAAAACTATGGGTAGGTATACACAAAAAACCAATTTAATTTGGCCAACTGATCTATATCATGATACCTATTGATGCATCAAGGGGCTATCTATAACCGGGCTCCATTCATCATTACATGTATAATACATTCCTCATATATTGAATGATAAATTAAATTCATAAAAAATATTTATTATCAATAAATGTTTATATTGAGTAAATAATATGGATTTATCAATATTTTCCTAGTCAATCAAATAACTTTCATAATAAGACACTATATGTAGAAATGGTATCTAGTTCTGGAAATAATAATATCCATGATATAAATAATATGGATATTTAAGATAAATTTAATTTACAATGATCAAAATAAAGTTAATGTTTTAATATAAAGATAACGACCACAAAATTAATAAGAGATAATAGATGACCATCAGTTCAATGGGAATATAGTTTTTTTTAATAAAATCATGTCCTTTGTAAAAATAAAGAGAGTGGAAGTAAAATATTAAATTAAGATTTAATAAATTATTTTTCTTTTTAAAACCATTTAAAACATTTATAAGAATCCTAATATCATAAAATGGTTATGTTGGTAAGGAAGTCCATTTTCGTTGTATATATTCAAAGCATTCTTTTGACTTTTTGTAAAGTCAAAAAACATCCATTTCAGAAAACATTAGAAAGGTTCCTTTCAAAAAATTTAAAAAATTCAAGGATAACTTAAAATTTATTTTATAAGTAATTATATTAAATAAAATTACTATTTTAAAACAATTTTAACAAATATGGACATGGAAGAAAAATATATCTGATTAAAATATAAATAAAATTAGTTTTTCTTTTAAGAATTTATTTACAAGATTCTAGTTCCAAAGAGATTAAAAGTTGGAAGAAAATATTTAAACTCCATAAATATACATAGAATAATAAAATTATTATATCTTATGAAGGATAAATTATAATATTCATTAAATAACATTAAAATTAATACCAAAAGAAAGTGAGATTGTAAAATAAATTCTTACCATTTTGAAAAAAAATTAAATTGTTAACCCTTGAAAGAATAAAATTGAAATGAAATATTATTCATAATTAATAAATATTAATTCATCTAAAAAAATCAAAGGGTTAATATACACAACACATAAATGTGAATAGGTTTATAATAACAAATATGTATCAATAGAATAAAAATTGAGACGAAATCTGTTATCTCAGGATTACCATTAGTTGAACATGGCCTAAAATATTGTATAATGGTTTTAAGTATTTTATTAATTTATATAAAAACCATATTCATATTTAAAATATAATATATTATCCTCCTATAACATATTACCACCTATTCATTAATAATATTTCATTATTACAATTGTTTCGAGTGTTAACTGCTTCATTTTTTCATGCATGTTTTATCATAGAAGTTTTGGTTATTGTGCATAGGATATAGATCCATAATATATAAAATTATATTAATGTTATAAATATCTTATTTATTCATTATATACCTTTTTAAAACCATTATTTAATTTTTTACATGGAAAATGAATTCCATCGCTTTGTGTAGACGGTAGGTCGTGCGAACGCACTGGCGACATTATCATTCCATTAATAGGTGAAAGGGTATGGGAGTGGATGATATATTAATTTTCAAGAATTAATATAATTTCATATTTATCTTATATATTCATTTTTTCCATCATTATGACTATCCATGTGATTTGGTGATGGAAAACAAATGAAATCAGTCTGCAAGGTGGTAGTCCACGATATACATAACCAATGAATCTGTTTCTCATTTGATGAAGAATGAGATGGATAAATATTATGACATAATCATCATAACATCTCATTATATGGTATATATTTTTGTTATTATATTATAATTTTTAATACATAATTGAAAGTTTTAAAAGGATAAGTAAGAAGAAAGAGCTTAGTGAAGACAATTACCTTCGCTTAGAAGAACCTCCTTTTGATATCTTATTAAGGAACCTAGGGTTTTTCTTTTGGGAATAACAGTAGGTATAGAAATTTTATAAGGATTATAGGGAGTAATTTTGTAAGTTTTTTTGGATTAAAATTTCTTTATAGGTGTGACTAAGTGAGGGGAGGGGTTTTCCTTTTATAATTGAAGAGGAGTGACATTTTTATAAATACACAAAACTATTCAATAATGGGATGTCACTCTCAACCAAAGTGCATAAAAAATTGATAAATAATGGGGTGGAGGTAATATAAGGTCGACAGAAACCTCTAACACTAAAAAACATATTTTAGACAATTTATTTACTTTAGCTCCAAGATTACTTTTTTTTCATTTGAGTTTTCACCACATTAACTAATTTTTTTTACTGTTGGTAATTTATATTTTAATCCTAAAAATAAAATGATCCTTATTAGATAATTTGGAACCACAAAATATAAATATTAATTCCAATTTATCAACTAAAAATTTTATTTTTGTGGAAAATTAATTTTAACACAAACACATGTAATGTGAAAAACCTCATTTTAACCATAACCATGGTAATTAATTTTTATTATTTTTACTATTCATTAGACCAAAAATTAGGTTGAACTTATTAAATAATATTAATTATCATTATTATAAATATGAAATCTATTTTATCAAATTAAATTCACAAAATTTTTTGAATTTATTTTAAAAACAAACCCACAAATCGTGTCAAAAATGGTTTTTCAAGAAATACATTTTTCAAGCACAAGATGAAATTATATTAACTATATGAGTAGTAATAATCATTATATGGATTTAAATTCATATAGTTGGATATATAATATATAAATTTAATTTAAATAATTCATTATTAAATATTATTTTAATTAATTAAAATGGAAATACATCATGCCTTCTTTTAAAAAAAATAGTTTTTTGAATAATATCCCCTTTTCCTCAAAATTATCTTATCATTATTTCTATAAAATTTATTGTAAATAAATTTTTAATTACACACATTATAATACATCATTATTAATAAAAGTAGGAATATTAAAATACTGCATTATAAAATCTTATTTCTGGAGTAAAATTTCAAAAATTCATTCTAGGATTATTTTGACCAAGTAAGTTCAAAATGGATATCCATCCTATAAAATTATAATTTTTGTTCTATTAAATATTAAAAAGTTAATTTTATAATATTTTTATCAAAATATAATTTTCACTTACTATAATTTAATATCATGTGTTTCATTCTTCCCTCCTAAAAAAATTCATTCTTAAAATTTTCATGGATATTACTTTCTAAACAAATGGGGGTGGTTATTCTTCATAACACCCTCTGGTTCCCATGTTGCTTCCTAAATTTTATGATTTCTCCAAAGTACCTTTACCAGTCAAGTCATCATATTCCTTAATAATTTCTCTCTAGTTTCAATAATTTGGATAAGCTCTTTATACTAAGGTAGATCAAGTTCCTATTCTATTTCTTCAAAGGTGAGAACATGTGTTGGGTCTGAAACGTACTTCCTTAACAATGATCTATAGAACACATCATATACTTTAGATAGGATCAGTGGAATTTCCAAGAGGTAAGCCACAACTCAAATCCTTTCTAAAATTTAAAAGGTTATGATGTACCTGGGGCTCATTTTCCCTGCTTAATGAACTTTATGACACCCTTCCATGGAGATACTTTCAAGAAATCATGATCTACCACTTGAAATTCATAATATTGCATCTGGTTATTGACCTAAATCTTTTGAATTATTTGAGTTACTTTAATATAATCCTGAATAGTCTTTACCTTTTTCATTTTCTCCCCAATAATTTTTGGGCCTAAAAGTTTCCTTTTACTAGCTTCTTCCCAACAAGTTGAAATACAAAATCTCTTTCCATATAATGATTCATACAATTCCATTTGAATATTTAAATGGAAATTATTATTATAGGAAAACTTTACCAAAGGTAAATAATCATCCCATATACCTTGAAATTCAAGTTATCATGGCCTAAAAATGTCTTACAGTATTTGAATTATCCTTTAAAGTTGTCCATTTGTTTGAGGATGGCAGGCGTTTCTCAAATAAAGATCAGTATCAAGAGCCCTCTAAATACTCTTCTGGAATCTTGATGTAAAAAAAGGATCATAATTAGACACAATTGAAATAATTTCACCATAAAGTCCTATAACTTCATTAATATAGAGCCATGTGAGGTGATCAAGAGGTAAATATTATCTTATAGAAAGAAATTATGTAGATTTAGTAAGTCAATCAATAATAATATATGTTATATCATTCCTTATATGGGTATTTAGTGATCCAATGAAAAATTCCATAGAAATTTCACCCCATTTACATATAGAAATAGCAATATTTTTCATGATTCATCTATATTGTTGTCTCTCATACTTAACCTGTTGAAAAATCAGGAATCTTTATACATAATTGGTAATTTACCACTTCATGTTATCCCAAAAAAATGTTCCCATAAATCCCTATACATCTTGGTTCTACCAGGTTCTATATAAAAATTCAATCTATGAGAATCATACAAAATTTCCCTTTTCGGCTCAGGTATAGATGGAACACACAGTCTCTTTCAAAATTTTATAATTCCATCTTCATAAACAAAGTCTTCCAATTTCACATTATTCATGGATTTAATTTTATTCTGAAAATTATCATCATAAGATTGGTAAATTATTCTCTTTTATAATAAATATGGTTTTGCAATAATTTGAAAAATGTGTGATGTATCTACTTCCTTAATAATTATCATATCCATATTTACTAGATCTTTGAATCCCTATAAATCTTCATTATGGTCTGTACTTCATGTTCTTTCCTACTCAAAGTATCTTCTACCTAATTTTCCTTCCTCAGGTGGTAGTGTATTGATAAATAATAATACTAGAGTAACTCGAGCTATCACCTTGGCCTAATATTGAGCTATCTCAAGGAAAATATATATTTTAGGCTATTGTGGTTTGTGTATATATCACATAATAAACCAAAGAGAAAATGTATCCATATATTCAAAGAAAATATTACAAATTCCAACTCAAGATCGTGAGTTTGAAAGTTCTATTCCTAAGTCTTTAATTTAATTTATGTATATTCAATAACTTTATCATTTTTCATAAGGACACAACCAAGTACCTTCCTAGATGCATCATTATATATCACAAATCTATCATTTCATGATGGTAGGGTCAAAAACAGATCATTAACCAATATCCTCTTAAATTCTTCAAAACATTATTCACATTATTTTATCCATATGAACTTAACCCCCTTACATATAATCTTGGTTAATGGATTAGAAAATTGGGAAAATTTCTGAATGAATCACTGATTCTTACCTATCAAACCAATGAAACTGCGTACCTCATTTATGTTCATTAGTGTAGGAAATTATATGACCACCTTTTTCTTTACAATATCAATTGATATTACACCCATAGATATAATATGGTTAAGAAAATAAACTTCCTGAAGTTATAATTCACACATCCTAAATTTCCTAGGTAACTATTTTCTTATAATATTCTCAAGAATGATCAGCAAGTGATTCTCATAGTCCTCATAGCTCTTAGAATACACCAAGATGTCATAAATGAATAACACAATGAAATTATCCCAGTATTCCTTAAATAATTTATTCATTATATCCATAAAAAATTATGATTCATTAGTCAATTCAAATGGAATTAATGTAAATTCATAATTTCCATACCTCATTCAGAATGTTGTATTCTTAATTTCTTCCTTCATAATTAATGATACTTAGAATAAAGTCCAATATTTGAAAAATATTAAGCTTTGTGATGTTGATTGAATAATTCATCAATGAGAGGTTGAGGATAATTTTTCTTTATCATAATATCATTAATTTCCCTATATTCAATTCATAGACTCATGAGTCCATCTTTATTCTTAATGAAGAGAACATGGTCTCCCCATGGTGAAACTATAGGATGAATAAATCTATTATCACACAACTCATCTAGTGTTTTATTCAAATTCACTAATTCCATAATATCCATTCTATAGGAGTCCTTTTATTTTGGTCTTGCATCAGGGATTAAATAAATGGAGAACTCGACTTCATGCTCTGGTGGATGTCCAGGTAATTCCTTGGGAAATACATCAATGTATTTTTGTACAATAGATACATCCTCAATTTTAATATTACATTTTCCATATGTATATTGGGTTTTCTCTTCTTCTCCAATAATATCATTTAGAAGATATACTGGGGTTGGATCAAGACATAACCCAGATGATGAGGTCTCCACTCTAAGATAAGGAATTCCACATCTTCATCATGAATTGTAATTTCATTCTCCTTGTAATAAAAATTTTCATCATATTTTTTATTCCATCCCATACCAAGGATTATATCAAATTCAACCATTAGTATAATAATATATTCTGAAAATAGGGAATGTTTATGTGTTATAATGTGAACTTCTTCACACATAATTGTTGCAGTGATATTTCTACTAGGAGTTTTGATTGAAAAATCCCTTATTAAGGTTCTATAGAAATATCTAATTTTCTTAGAAAACATAGATGATATAAAAGAGTTTTATGATCCAAAATCAAATGAAAAATTATTTAAATTTAAATATATGATTAAAGTACTTTCAACGACATCTTTAGGGACCTCAATCTCATTTGTAGTGATCACATAAGCTTGGTCTTCTCCCCTTTGCCTCTTATGTGGTAGATTCCCTTAACGCTTAGGAAATTGGTTTGAATAATACCATATTTATTTATATTTGAGTCACAAGATAAAAGTGGCATATTTTTTCCCTTATATTCATGATTTAGATGACCCATGTCTTCGCACTTGTAACACAGTCTCATGCCCTTCGGGTATTTTCTAGGATGTTTCTTTCCAAAATTTTCACATGATGTAAATTTATTTTTTCCCTTATTATTTTTTATAACTTTACCTTTTTCATGGTTCTCTATTTACCTATACTTCTATTTATTTCCATTTAATATATAGGACATATAAAATTCCTTTTCTATTTTTATGGTGCACAAAATTATTTCATCATATGACGAAAAAGTTTAAGAAACTTGTTCCCTTCAGAGACTTGGCTTAAGACCTTAAAATAAATGAACAATATTTTATTATTTATTACATATTTAATATTTTTAATACCTAGATAGTATTTTAAAGGTAGACTCATACTTTGTAACACTTTCTTCCTACTTTTCTTTAATATAAGGTACTTTCTCTTTATTTCAGTTTGTTTCTCATGAGGAAATATTTATTGAATAATGTTTCTTTAAAATATTTCTATTCCATGTGTTTAATTTCATATTCCTCCCTAGTATTTTGTAATAATTGCCACCATTTATTAGAATCACCCTTGAGACAATATAATTCCATTATAATCTTTTCCTTTTCATCACATCCCAAAGATAGAAATATCATTTCAAGAGACTTAATCCATTACTCAGCTACCACTGTATTAGTTATTCCATTAAATGATAAAGGATTATGTCACATGAAGCGATCCAAAATAGGAGAATAATTATTTATATAAATATTTTTCTCCATTAAGGTAATATTATCCATCATTACTTGATTTAGCTGCCCTAATATATCCATGATATGCTTCTTTCGAACACTAATTGTATTAGCTTTCCAGTAAGTAAATTTCTACATTGACCGTGAGTGTTGATATAGACCTTTATTCTAGGTAAAATTTCTAAAAAATGGAATATACTAAATTATCTCATAAAATTAAGAATTTTAAATCATAATTTATAATTATAAATTTGGTGTATCACATAATATAAATTGAAAATTTATGCATTATTAACATCGAAATCATAAACTTGGTTTCTTTGGAAATATCTTTAAATTATAAAAATATTTTGAAATCCTTCATAATGGTTTGTAAATAAAATGTGGATTAACCAAATAATATCACCTAGGACTATCAAACCTAGGGTGAAACAAGTATTATTGTCATGCACCCCATGATGATCAAGTCAAAGCCCAATGCACCCTTTTCAAAGTTATTACCTCAAGGTATAACTATGCTAGAACAACATCCCGTTATAGTATCCAGATAAAAATGTAATTTATTGGAAAACCACATAATATATTCCTTAAAAAATTATTATGTTCTTATATACTTATCCTCAAAGTATATCACAGGTTTATGTTCCATAATCTATGTGTTACTAAATCTAGTTCCAATGGTTTCTACTAAACTACCTCTGATACCAACTATGACAACTCTG
Organism: Viscum album; assembly: GCA_963277665.1. NCBI lineage: Eukaryota > Viridiplantae > Streptophyta > Magnoliopsida > Santalales > Viscaceae > Viscum > Viscum album. The sequence continues at coordinate 1,494,685,900 of OY728155.1, read as the reverse complement.
AATCTAGTAACCCAGAGCTGGTGGTTAATTCATTACATTGGCTTATATAAAAGGGATAAAATCACAAAGTAATAATCGGTTTATTAGCCTTGGAGATATATATACATATATAATACCCATTTTACATTGGGGATAAAATATTAAACATGGTAATAGAACACATTCAGCATCCTTGAAATCATTTAAATAATTTTTATTCATATCCTGTGGAAAAGAAAAAAATAAGGGTGAGATAAAATGCTCAGTAAAGGTTATGTAAAATAGAATTTATCATGATTATATAAGGAATAATCAATATGGAAATGTAAATAACTAAAAGCACATGTTATTTAATCAATAACTTGTGCATAAAATACATCCATGGATAATATCAAAGAAAAAATATCATAGATAATAACAATTGAATTATTAATAAATTAAATTCTTAATATTAGACTAAATTATCTAATACATAATGAAATCTATATATTCAAGACCTTATTCCAATATAGTTTAAAAATATGGGTAGCTATATACAAAAAACTTATTTAATTTGGCCAACTAATGTGTCTCATGAGACCTGTCGATACATTGAGGGGGTATTTATAATCGTTCCCCACCCTTCACTGTATGTAAAATGAATTCCTCATATATTTAATGATAAATTAAATTAATGTAAAATATTACTTATTAATAAATATCATCATTTATTAAACAATATAGATATATCAAGTTTTTCTCTAGTCAATGAAATGACATTATAAATAAAACATTGCATGTAAAAATGGTACATAGTTTAGGAAATAATCATATTTATGATACAAATAATATGAATATTTAAGATAATTTTAATGTAAAATTATCCAAATAATTTGAATATTTCAAGATAAATAATGACCACAAAATTAATAAGAGATCATAAATGATCATCAGCTCATCGAGAATATAGGTTTTGTAATAAAATTGTGTCCTTTAAAAGAATAAAGGGAAAGGAATTGAAATATTAAAATAAGATTTCATAAAATATTTTTCTTTATAAAACCATTTAAAATGTGTATAAGGATCTAGATATCATAAAATAGTCATGTCAGTAGGGAAGGCTGCTATCGTCGTATACATTAAAAAAAATCCTTTTGACTATTTATAAAGAAATTAAAAAAATCCCTTTTGGAAAATATTATAAATATTTATTTAAAACCTTTTAAAGAAGTATATCATAAATTAAAAACGTTCTTAATATATCATTAGAGTAAATAAAAGGAATTTTGTAAAATAATTTTGAAAAATATGGACATGGAAGAAAAAAATATTCTATTAAAAGAGAAATAAAACCGATTTTTCTTTTAAACACTTCTTTACTTAATTCAAGTGAAAAGGAGAGAAAAATTTAGAATAAAATATTTAAACTCCTTAAATATCGATAGTATAAGAAAATTCTTGGATATTATGAAGTATAAATGATAATATCCCTTCAATGAAAATAAAACCAAACCTAAATGAAAGTGAGATTGTAAAATAAATTCATACCATTTTGGAAACTTTCAAATTGTAACCCATTGAAAGAATAAAATTGAATTGAAACATTAATAAGAAAAAATAAATATTTATTCATGTTAAATATATCAATATCATATTATATAAATAATATAAAAGTTAATAGGTTCATAACAACAAATAGTACTCGATGGAATAGAAATTGAGACGAAATCTCTTACCTCACACTTCCCTTTAGTTGAACATTACTTAACCTATTTTATAATGGTATTAATAATTTTATTATTTTATTATAGAACCATATTATTATTTATAATATCACATATGATCCTATTATAACATCATACCACCTTTTCATTAATAATATTTCATTATTACCATTGTTTCGGGTTTCAACTGTTTCATTTTCTCATGTGTGTTTTGTCATGAAAGTTTCAGATCTTAAGCATAGGATATAGATTTATCATATCTGTAATGATATTAATGTTATAAATATCAAATTTATTCATTATATACCTTTTTATAACTATTCATTAACTTTTTATGTCGATAACGAATATTATCTCTTTGTGGAGACGGTACGCCGTACATATGCACGAGTGATGATATCATTACCTTAATGGGTGAAATTGTAAGGAATTAGATAATATATTGATTTAAAATAATTAATATCATTTAATATATACCATATATATTCACTTTTTATTCATTATGACTATCAATGTGAGTTGTTTATGGAAAACAAATTACATTGGTTTGTGAGGTGGTAATCCTCCGTACACACAGGTGATGGATTTGTTTTCCATTTGATGGAGAAAGATATGGATAAATATTATGTCATAAACATAATAAAATATCATTATATAGGAGATAATGGTGATATTATATTGTAATTTTTAAGACATAATTTAAGGTAGAAAAAGAAGAAGTAATAAGAGAGAGCTTAGTGAAGACAATTACCTTTGCTTTGAAGAACCTCCTTAGGATATTTTATTAAGGACCCTAGGGTTGGTCTTTTGGGAAGAACATAATCTATATTTTCACGACCCCCCCCCCCACAAAGTTTACCCCTCTAGGGCCGACAATGTGAGAAGGGAGATAATGACCCCTGAGTCCTGCCTCCAGTAGGCCCCGGGTTGGTGACTAGCACTGAGGGTATAATAAACACACAAATGAGAGGCATTACCCTCTAAGAGAACACATAGAGAAGAGAGAGATAAGATAGACACCAATAAACTCCAACTCATAACTAGAAATATAAAAGAAACCCAAGTTCACAAATGGAATGTCATGAAAAAGTACTACAACAAAAAGGCGAAAAACTGCAAGTACCCAAAAGAAAGTAAAGACAGTTGTAACCACAAGATCGAACAGATCCTGCAACCCCAAGCTAGTAGAAACCAACTTGATCTCCAACCTGCTCCAAGTGACCTGAAAAAAAAATAGTTTGTATATACATAGGGTGAGTATAACAGCATACTCAGTAGGATCCTCCTCGAAGCCTCTCGTACAAAGGTAAAAAAAGCATGCTAAAGCACAGTGAACAACAAGTGAAACTAACTCGTCACCTAACATGTATACTAAGTTCCCAACCTCACCATGGATACTCTCACAAAGTAACTCATACAAGAATATAGCATATAATAACGAATATGAAGGGTACCCCGTTACAACTTCCTCACTGGTTTTCCGTTTTGCCCCAATGTCGCACGTCCTAAGCATATCTCTCTAAAAAAGGCTTGCCCGCAGACACCTGGGTGAAGCACCACAATCTGCACCTTGTGCACCACAAAGGATTTCCTGCAGACACCTGGGCGAATCACCACACCATCCCCACAACCAAAAGTAACCAGGTAGTTTCCGGGAGCCACCACAGCTCTCATAACATGCATCATACGTCGGGTATTATACCTCAAGCCATTACAGCCCATACACCAAGTAAGGATTCTCAAGCCATCACAGCCTATACACGTTACACCTATAATAGACCATAGGACACTATATCCAGAATATATGTGTGGGAATAACCGCAAGCCATTACAGCCCTCTACACACATATATGGGAAAAACTAACCGTTGTGCCTAACAGAAAAAATATCTACCAAGAGAAGAGAGAGGGGCCAAAGGGGGTAGTCATCCATTCATCCTCCCACCGGAATGTTGGGGAAGACACCCCCCCCCCCCAGGGCTCAGAATCCCCGGGGTTTCAGTTTCCCTTACTGAAAGGGTGGATTAGCGTATAGAAACACAAGAAGTACAGAATATACTATAACTCACAACCACACTATGGTCATAACCTAGTCTTAGACACACTACAGCTAACGTCTCTTAGACTTTGGGCTGCTACTTCTAAGACTAGGTATCCTATAAGCACATAACCTTTTAAAGAGCTTTATTAGATTACTTCATTCCCTTTTCATCAGTTCCATTGTACTTTAATTAATTCTTTAAACATTAATTAACCAAGAACAATTTCCACATTAAAGTTCCATTGGCATCACACCCAAAGTCCAATGCCCCTTTAAAAATTATAGAATCATCATTAAGTTCCGAAGAACTCCAACCCCATGGGTTAACACCATTTATTCAAACATTCATTACAGAATTACTTTCCCATATTCCCAGGCATTCTAGAAAATCATTCTTTGCTACTAAACACAAGGGGCTCAACACGGTGAGTATAAGTACTACCCGTCAAGTCTTTTCCACCTATAGTAAGAGCGTAGACTCATTCCCCCTTGAGAAGCTAAACACGAAAAGCACGTGGCATACCCCACATGTCTTTGCCTCTTTCGGGAGAAGGGTAAGTGAGAGCATCTGCCTTGAGCAGTGGGGAAAATTAAAGCAGACAAACAACCAAGAAACTCCAAGAATTCATCATATCCATCCCAATCCATCATCCCTGGTGTCCTCCCCGACACCCACATGCATAAATCGATGCATCTCGCCACTCTAGGCATCATCAGCTTCCACAACCAAAAGCCCTCTATACCCCCACATATCTCAACACCCCTCTAGGGTCACATCACAACACAAGCAGCAGGAAATCAAACATCACATCAATTGGGCTAAGGACCTTTAACAAATGAGAGGGTAACTCATAACCCTTCAAGGAATTATCAAACAATCAAATTCTTTAAACCATCTTGAATTAACAGATTCATAATCCGTTGGTTCTAAAATCGGGAACCCAGCCAGTAAGGTATCACAAATGATTATACATGCTTACTATGCCAATTTGATTAACATCAACTTTCAACAAGAACCAGATTCGTTCACATGCCTCTTTATCTTTATCCAACAAATATCAATTAGTCCTGGTTTATGTTCTTTTCCAATTTCCATCAAGAACAACAGCTAAGCAAAGCAAACATAGATATCACACGATCTAGAAAAACATGAGACAATATCATACGATCGATATAATTTCTTTATCTGGTTCAAAGTATTTATTATATCAATTCCATTGTCATCCAGTGGGATTATACATGATAACAGTACCATTTCACTTAAAAGAAAGAGAAGCAACGAATCCCCTACCTCAAGGGTTTTTGACGAAAACTCCAACAAACGAAGAATGCATAAGAAAGCCAGGTTGATTCTCCATAATCCTCCTTAGATCTATTCTCCTAACACAACCAAGACCAAAACTCATCATACTTTACATCCACACACTTAGATATACCCTTAACGGGCATAGATCTAAGAATCCGAGAGAAGAGGAAAAGTATATCTAAGTATATCTAAGAAACCAAATAAGAATGATCACATACCTCAAGAAACCGGCTCCGATTCGCCAATAAAAGCCTTCAGATCGCCTCCAAAACACTTGGGAGAGGTTCTTCTACCTTCAAGGAAGGGTAATCCCAAGTTATGGCCACTTAGGAGCTTAAACGGGTAAGTTAGAGGCAAAACGGTTGAGATCCACAATTTTAGGATCTAATTTAAGTGCATGCATGGTTAGTCCGCATGGTTTGACAAACCGTGTGCTAACCGTATGTTAGCTTCTACCTCGTCAAACACTCCTCACACGGTTAGGCCGCATTGTTAGACAAACCATGCACTAACTATGAATTAGCCACTACCTCCAACACCAACCTCGCATGGTTTGGCCGTACGGTTTAGACAAACCGTGTGCCTCCCGTGCGAAATCTATAGCCCTTTAGTTTCCCTTAAAAGTCGGCCCAAATGCACCCCAAGTCACCTTGATTTCTCGGAACATCTCTAGTGCCACATTTTCACAAAGTAATGGACTGGAGAGGTCCGTGTCATTACATCAGATACCTATCAAAACATTCTCATCCATGAGAATCCAAAACCCACCTAAAGAGAAAACGAAACAGGGTCTGAACAACCACCCATTGAGATACCTCTCAAAAGAGAGCAAGACACAAAAACAACAAAGGGATCCATTTCATAAACAAGAAAGTTTCATAACCACACAAGTTACAATGATACATGAAAAGAGTTAAACATCAAACAACTATGGGTACTGAGCACGTATATGTAGCTCACGTTCCCAGGTACTCTCCTCCAAGCCACCATGTCGCCACAAGACACGAACTAAAGGAATTGAATGCCCACGCAACACCTTATCCTTGTGGTCTTGGATCTCCATAGGTTGCTTCTCGAAGGTTGCATTATCATCAACATTGATCTCTCCCCAATCGATGATGTGAGAGTCATCATGAAGATAACGAAGGAGCTGTAATACATGGAAAACATCATGTATTCGACTCATCTGAGGGGGAAGTGCTACTCGATGCGCCACAGCTCTAATATGAGATAACACCTCGAAAGGCCTAACAAACTAGGGATAAAGCTTGCTTCCACATCCAAACCTTCACTTACCACGACGGGTAGTCACCTTTAGAAACACATGATCCCCAACATTAAACTCTAAGGGTCTCCTTCTTTGATCGGCATATGATTTCTGATGATCTTGCACTGTCTTCATCCTCTCACAAATCACCTGAACCATCTCTGTTGTATTCTGCACTAGTTCGGGTCCGAGAATTGTTGACTCTCCAACCCTAGTCCAGCACAATGGAGAACGGAAAGGTCGAACATACAAGGATTCAAACAGTGCCATACTGATGGTGGAGTGAAAACTATTATTGTAAGTGAACTCCACCAAGGGTAAGTGCCTCATCCATGAACCTCCAAAATCAAGAACACAAGAGTGTAACATGTCTTCAAGATTCTGGATAGTTTGCCCTATTTGACCATCCGTTTGAGAGTGAAAAGTAGTTCTAAGGCATAGTTGAGAACCAAAAGCATGTTGGAGACCTCTCCACACCCTGGAGGTAAAACGAGGATCTCAATCAGAAATGATCGTCCTAGGGACTCCATGAAGTCTCACCACCTCCTCTAGATACTGCCTCAACAAAACTTCTACTGATCTTGACTCCTTGATTGCTATAAAGTGTGCCGATTTTGTTAAACGGTCCACTAACACCCAAATAGAATCATGTCCTCCCATAGCTCAAGGTAAACCTGTAACAAAGTCCATTGAGATTTCCTCCCACTTCCACTAAGGAATCTATAATGGCTGAAGAAGACCGCACGGAAAATGGTGTTCAGCCTTCACCTTCTGGCAGACTAAATATCGAGACACAAACTCTGCAACCGCAGGCTTCAGCCCAGGCCACCAAAACTGACTCCTCAAGGATCGGTACATCTTTTTCATGCCAGGATTCACTGCTAAAGGCGAATTATGGAACTCCCTGAGGGTCGTCTCGCACATCAACCAAGGAACAAAAAGCCTTCCATGTTACAACACTCAGTGTTGTTCATCTTCAGACCAACCATCAGGGGCCTCACCACAAACAACTCGGTCTCTCTAGAATTTTACCTCTAGATCCCCCAACTGGGACTCTTCCACCTTCTACATCAGGGGTGACTGTAACATCATCTGAAAAAGACAACCTCTACCCCTGACTTCTCCTATATCAAGATGTAATGCTGAAAGTTCTTCCATTACTCTCCAGGAATCACCGGATTCACACACAACATCACTACGTGACTTTCAACTCAGCGCATCAGCTACAACATTCCCCTTTCTAGGTGTATACGATATTTCAAAGTCGTATTCCTACAAGAACTTCATCCACCGATGCTATCGTAAGTTCAAGTCACGCTAGAAGAAAACATACCTCAAACTCTTATAATTAGTGAAAACCACAAAGCGCTCACCATCATCATCATCATCGTCGTTCTTTATTTAAAAATGAGGGGAAAAGGACCACAAAGAGAGCAAAGATCTAGGGGGGCTGAAATAATGAAGGCCAAGGGCATCCCCTCTAACCAGATTAACTCCCTCAGGTGTCAACTAGTTTGGGTTGTAGAAGCATGTCATATCCGATCCATGAGATGCAAGCTTCGCCAGATGATCAGCCACCTTGTTACCCTCGCGCCAAGTGTGTCTCAATCGAACGTTGTTAGGGATGATATCTATACACTTCCTGATGGAGTATGAAATTGACCGGGGGTAATTACCAGTGTCAAGCAGTGATTTGAGAAGGACAAGAGAGTCTGCATGAGAAACAACTAACCTTTGCTACATGAGGACACAGCCTAACCCCAGATGTGAAGCATCGTAGAAAACATCAAACTGAACTCCCTCAGCTGGAAGACAAAAGACTGGATCACTTACTAACTTCCCCTTTAGATACTCGAAAGCTGCCTGAAACTAATCAGTCCATATGAATGTCTGATCCTTCCTGGTCAAAGCTGTTAGAGGATTTGAAACTCGTGAGAAATTGCCTATGAACCTCCTATAGTAGCCTACGATACCAAGGAAACTTTTCACGTCTAACACTATCTTGGTGGATTCCCAAGACACAACTACTTATATCTTCGATGGGTCCACAGCTAATCCCTATTGGAACACAACATGCCCCAAGAAACGGACTTCTCGAGCCCAAAACTCACACTTTGATAACTTCCCGTACAGCTGATGTTGGCTAAGAACTCCCAAAATGGCTCGTAGATGCTCTGCATGCTCCTCTTCATATATGAAGTACACAAGGATTTTGTCGATGAAAACTACCATGAAATTGTACAGGAACTCACGGAACACAGCATTCATCAATCCCATGAATATATCTGAAGTATTTTTCATGCCAAACAGAATTACAACGAACTCATAATGCCCATGGCGACAACGGAAAGCAGTCGTCGGAATATCCTCATCCTTCATACGCCTTTGATGATATCCTGACCGCAAGTCGATCATTGAGAACCAACTTGTACCCTTTAGTTGATCGAATAAGTCATCAATCCATGGAAGAGGATAGAGATTCTTTATTGTCACTTTGTTTAAGAGACGATAATGGACACACAACCCCAAACCGCCGTCGGCCTTCTTCACAAACAAAACTGGTGCACCCCATGGTGACACACTTGGCCGAACAAAACCACACTGTAACAAACCATCAAGCTATATATGTAGCTCTCGCAACTCGGAAGGGTCCATCATATATGAAGACATAGAGATAGGAGAAGCTCATGGTTGTAGCTCGATCCCAAACTCGATCTCTCGTCAAGGGAGTAATGCTACAACCTCTTCTGGAAAGACATCATGGTACTCCTCTATGACCCAAGGAAACGCCAACTGCTGAACCTCTGAAGAACTCATCATTATCTCGGCCATCATTGATGATAAGGATGGAACGCGCCTATGACCCATCTGAGGATCTCGCTCACCAGAAAACACCACTTGATCTCCATCCGCACCAAAGAAAACGACCTTATTCCTGAAGCAATCCACAATAGCCTACACTGAATACAACCAATCCATGCCTAGGATGACATCATATGGTTGTATTTGTAAACATAGGAAATCTCCCCAAGATCGTTGTTTCCCCAACACTAGCTCACAGTCTCTACATGTTTCAAACAAGTCATCTCGACCTCCAACTGACTTAGTCAACGCCAAGGGCACTGGAAGCCTCTCTACCTCAAGTCCCAAAGCTTGGACAAGGGTAGGTGATATGAAGGAGTGTGTCGCTCCTGAGTCAAAGAAAGCATACACCAAGGTATAAAACAAGAAAAGGGTACCTCAAACGACATCTGGCTCGCCTGGTGCTGGCAACGCTAGAGCATGAAGCTGACCATGACCTCCTCTATGGCCTCTCTGACCCTGATGACGACCACCACCACGGTCGCGCTCTGCTCTCTGAGGACGGGGAGCATCATGGGGTTGTCCTCTACCCGCCCCATCTACCCTCTACTGATCTAAAGATGGTGCAACTGGATGTTGCTGCCTCGGCTAGAACTGCCTCAATAGAGGAACCTGAAGCATAACACCTGGTGCACAATGATCGATCTGAAAGGTCGGGCACTCCTGCTGCTGATGGCCATGACCACCATAAGAAAAACAAGAACCTGATCCCTTAGAATAGGACTGAGAGTCGCTGCCTCTAGAGAAACGAGATGTGAAGGGTTGGGACCTACCCCCGGCTGAACGGAAACTCTTCTGCCCTGAAAACTATGAACCCCGGATCACAGCTCTGCTTTGTGAGGAAGCATTCCTATTTCCCTCTTGTGATGATCTGGTCCTGGACAAAGTCCTCTCGACAACCTATGCCCTCGCTAGCACCTCAAGATATGTTTTCAGCATAAATGGGGTGACCTGGTGTTGGATCTATGGATGCAAAGCCTCTTCAAAATGCCTCGCCCTAGCCTCCTCATCTGGTAACAGGTCTGAAGAATATTGTAAAAGGTTCCTGAAACGGATTCCAAACTCTCGAACACTGGAGCTCCCCTGTTGAAGGGTAAGAAGATCCTGGCGACTGGACGCCTTCGTAGTCAAAGAAAGAAACTCGACTTTAAACCTGTCTCGGAACTCCTCCCATGAGATCGCTCACTCCTCACGATCCCCGAGGAACAAGAACCACCACTACCTCACTGCTCCATGCAGAATCGTCACAGAAAAGGACACTCAATGCTCCTTCTGATCACGGATCAAACTGAATCCAATCTCGACCTCCTCCAACTAGTCTTTCGTGACTGCATCTGAAATGGAGCCCTCATACTTCTGCAGACTCTGGCACTGAAACTCTCAGAGTGTCTTCCTCCAAGTGTCTTCATCGTCAACCTCTACCCTGCGGTGATCTGTTGGAATAGCCTGCTGGACATTTTCTGTGTAAACCCGATGAGGACGTCGACCTGGAGACATACCTGTAAAATAAAAAACCATTAGAGCTCCTAAACCTGGAATATAGAAGACTCAACATTAATTAATTGATTGTTTTCTTTTATTCATTTTAGGTTAACCTATCCCAAGGTCTACTCATTCAAAAACATGCACAAAGAAGAATGATTCATGATCCTTTCCTAGGTCTCTACCCTGCAACTAGTATCACCTTGTTTAGTATCCATTGTAAACTTAAAGGTCCATACATCAGATCATAAGGGGCCCTAAACACCTATGTCTCAGCCGGTCTCCAGTGTTTACCTCACTTTCTAAACATGAATGACACTGTTACCCTACCAACCCATGCAACCGCACATGTGACTACATCCAAACTCCATCCTATCCCTCAACCAAACCTCTGATACCACTCTCTCACGACCCCCTTCCCACAAAGTGTACCGCTCCTGGGCCGGAAATGTGAGAAGGGAGATAATGACCCCCCGAGTCCCGCCTCCATTAGGCCCCGGGTTGGCGACTAGCACCGAGGGTATAATAAACACACAAATGGGAGGCATTATCCTCTAATAGAACACATGCAGAAGAGAGAGATAAGATAGAAACCAATCAACTCCAACTCAAAACTGGAAATATAAAAGAAACCCAAGTTTACAAATGGAATGTCATGCAAAAGTACTACAACAAAAAGGGGGAAAACTGCAAGTACCCAAAATAAAGTAAAGACGGCTGCAACCACAAGCCCGGACAGCTCCTGCAACCCCAAGCTAGTAGAAACCAGCTTGATCTCCAACCTTCTCCAAGTGACTTGAAAAAAAACAATTTGTATATACATAGGGCAAGTATAATAGTATACTCAGTAGGATCCTCCCCGAAGCCTCTCGTGCAAAGGTAAAGAAAGCATGCTAAAGCAAAGTGAATAATAAGTGAAACTAACTCGTCACCTAACAGGTATACTAAGTTCCCAACCTCACCATGGATACTCTTACCAAGTAACGCATACAAGAATATAGCATATAAAAATGAATATCAAGGGTACCCCACTACTAATTCCCCACTGGTTTTTTTCTTTGCCCCAATGTCGCACGTCCTAAGCATATCTCTCCAAAAAGGCTTTCCCGCTAATACCTGGGAAAAGCACCATAATCTGCACCTCGTGCACCACAAAGGCTTGCCCGCAAACACCTGGGCGAAGAACCACACCATCCTCACAACCAAAAGTAACTAGGTAGTTTCCGAGATCCACCACAGCTCACATAACATGCATTATACGTTAGGTATTATACCTCAAGCCATTACAGCCCATACACCGAGTAAGGATCCTCAATCCATCACAGCCTATACATGTTACACCTATAGTAGACCATAGGACACTATATCCAGAATATATGTGTGGGAATAACCGCAAGCCATTATATCCCTCTACACACATATATGGTGAAAACTAACCGTTGTGCCTAACGAAACAAATATCTACCAAGAGAAGAGAGCGGGGCCAAAGGGGGTGGTCATCCATTCATCCTCCCACCGGAATGTTGTGGAAAACACCCCCCCCCCCAGGGATCAGAATCCCTGTGGTGTCAGTTGCCCTTAATGACAGGGTGGAGTAGCGTATAGAAACACAAAAAGTATAGAATATACTATAACTCACAACCACACTATGGGCATAACCTAGTCTTAGACACACTGCAGCTAACGTCTCTCAGACTCCAGGCTAATACTTCTAATACTAGGTATCCTATAAACACACAACCATTTGAAGAGCTTTATTAGATTACTTTATTCCCTTTTCATCAATTACATTGTATGTTAATTAATTCTTTAAACATTAATTAACCAAGAAAAAGTTCCACATTAAAGTTCCATTGGAATCACACCCAATGTCCACTGCCCCTTTAAAAATTATAGCATCATCATTAAGTTTCGGCGAACTCTAACCCCATGGGTTAACACCATTTATTCAAACATTCATTATAGAATTACTTTCCCATATTCCCAGGCATTATAGAAAACAATTCTATGCTACTAAACACAAGGGGCTCAACACGATGATTAGAAGTACTACTCGTCGAGTCTTTGCTGCCTATAGCAAGAGTGTAGACCCATTCCCCCTTGAGAAGCTAAACACAGAAAGCACATGGCATACCCCACGTGTCTTTGCCTCTTTCGGGAGAAGGGTAAGCGAGACCAGCATCCTTCAGCAGTGGGGAAAAGTAAAGCAGAAAAACAACCAATAAACTCCAAACATCCATCGCATCCATCCCAATCCATCATCCTTGGTGTCCTCCCCGACACCCACATGCATAAACCGATGCATCTCGCCACTCTAGGAATCATCTGCTGCCACAACCAAAAGGCCTCTATGCCCCCACATATCTCAACACCCCTCCAGGGTCACATCATAGCACAAGCAGTAGGAAAGAAAACATCACATCAATTGGGCTAATGCCCTTTAACAAATGAGAGGGTAACTCAGAACCATTCAAGGAGTTATCAAACAATAAAATTCTTTTAACCATCTTGAATTAACAGATTCATAATCCATTGGTTCTAAAATCGGGAACCCAACCAGTAAGCTATCACAAATGATTATACATGATTACTATGCCAATTTGATTAACATAAAATTTCAACAAGAACCAGATTCGTTTACATGCCTCTTTATATTTAGCCAAAAAATATCAATTAGTCCCGATTTACGTTCTTTACCAATTTCCATCAAGAACAACAGATAAGCAAAGCAAGCATAGATATCACACGATCTAGCAAAACATGAGTCAATATCATATGATCGATAAAATTTCTTTATCCGGTTCAAAGTATTTATTAGATCAATTCCATTGTCATCTAGTGGGATTATACATGCTAACAGTACCATTGCATGTAAAAGAAATAGAAGCAACAAATCCCCTACCTCAAGGGTATTTGACGAAAACTCCAACAAATGAAGAACGCACAAGAAAGCCAGGTTGATTCTCCAGAATCCTCCTTAGATCTCTTCTCCTAACACAACCAAGACCAAAACTCATCATACTTGACATCCACACACTTAGATCTACCCTTAACAGGCATAGATCTAAGAAACCGAGAGAAGAGGAGAAGTAGATCTTAGTAGATCTAAGAAACCAAAAAATAACGATCACATACCTCAAGAAACTGGCTCTGATTCGCCAAGATAAGCCTTCGGATCGCCTCCAAAATTCTTGGGATAGGTTCTTCTACCTTCAAGGAAGGGTAATCCCGAGTTATGGCTGCTTAGGAGCTTAAATAGGAAAGTTAGAGGCAAAAAGGTTGAGATCCACAATTTTAGGATCTAATTTAAGTTCCTGCATGGTTAGTCCGCAGGGTTTGACAAATCGTGCGCTAACCGTGCGTTAGCTTCTGCCTCGTCAAACACTCCTCGCACGGTTTGGCCGCACGTTTAGACAAATCATGTGCTAACCGTGCGTTAGGCACTGCCTTCAACACCAACCTCGCACGGTTTGGCCGCACGGTTTAGACAAACTGTGCGCCTTCCGTGCGAAAGCTATAGCCCTTTAGTTCCCCTTAAAAGTCAGCCCAAATGCACCCCAAGTCACCTTGATTTCTCGGAACACCTCTAGTACCACATTTTCACAAAGTAATGGACTGGAGAGGTCTGGGCCATTACACATATTATGGGGATAATTATTTTTGGGAGAGATTTTTGTAATGTTATTAAGCTAAATTTCTTTATTGGTGTGAATAAATTAGGGGATGAGGTTCCCTTTTATAATTAAAGAGTGATATTTTTTGTAAATACCCAAAAATATTCAATAATGGGAAGTCACACTCAACCCAAGTGACTCAAAAATTGATAAATAATGTGTTTAAGGTAATATAAGGTCTATTTACACTTATAAAACTAAAAATAAACATTTTTTAAGCATTTTATTTCCTTTACCTCCATGGTCACTTACTTTTACCATTTGAGTTTTCACCACAGTAAATACGTTTTTACCCTAGGTAATTTATCCTTTAAGAAAAAAAATAAAATGAGACTTATTAGATAATTTGGACACAATTTTTCTAAATATGAAGTAAAATTTATCAAATAAATATTCAATGTGTGTGTAAAATTAATTTTTACACAAGCACATGTAATGCACAAAACCCCGTTTTGACCTTAACCGTGGTAATTAATTTTTAATTTTTTCACTATTCACTATTAAAAAATATTAAGTTGAACTTATTAAATAATATTAATTATTATTATTAAAAATATTTAATCCATTTTATCAAATTAAAATCACAAAATTGGTAGAATTCAGTTTAAAAACAAACTCGTAAATCGTGTCGATAATGGTTTTTTCAAGAAATGCATTTTTGAAACTTAAGATGATCTTATATTAACTATATGACTGTTAATAATAATTATATGGATTTAAATTCATATATTTAGATATATAATCTATAAATTTCATTTAAATTATTAATCATTAATTATTTTTTTAATTAATTAAAATGGGAAGGCGTTATGCCTTTAAAACAGTTTTTTTAAATATCCCTTTTTACCTCCAAATGATCTTATCTTTATCTCTATCAAATTTATTTTAAAAAAAATATTAATTCCACATATTATGATACATTATTATAAATATAATTATTAATATTTAAATACTACCTTATAAAGTTTTATTTTTAAGGGAAAATTAAAAAAAATTCATTCTTGAATTATGTTGACATAGTAAGTTCAAAATCGATATTCATCCTATCAAATTAAAAATTTTATTCCATGAAATATTAAAATATTAATTGTATTTTAGTTTTATAAAAATAAAATTTTCACTTACTATAATTGAATCTCGGGTGTTACAATATGTCCTGGGTAGAGTGCCACACATGCATCTAAATGTGAACCTATGCTAGTACAATTTTAAGCGGTTGTTTTTTTATCTCTTTTCATGTTAGTGATCGGTATAAGTGTGTTGGAAACATACATGAACTTTGTTTTGTGGTGATATAGTGTGCGTTGTGGGATGTGTTCCCATTATTAGTAAGGTGATGACTAGGATACTCTTTTTTAGGTTTCTGGGGCCCGCAGTGCAAGCCGGTGGGCTGGGGATTTTAAAATTTTCGTCTGTGGACTAACGGAACTTGTCATCGCCGACAATCCGAGCCACAGAGAGGTCCGAGTATCTCGCGTAAATTATTAAGAGCAAAAAAATAAAAATGAAAACATACCCATTGCATATTCGAAGTCGTTGTCGACCGCTACTTGTCGACGGTGATCGTTGCACGAAGGATCCATAGCAGGATCCCTCTAGATCGTCCACACGCGCTTCAAAAATCTTCTAGAACGCCGATCATCAAATTCCGGGTACTAGAGCGGCGATCTGACGATGCTTTCGACGTCCTGATGATCACCGCATTGAGAATCCTTCGATGTAGAAGAAAGATCACGATCCAAGCATCTTGGATCGAGTGCTTCTCTCTCTAAGAAGTGAGAGGAGAGAGAGAATCTCAACTTTCATTCTATGGAAATGAATGAATAGTGAATTGCACAGCAAAGAGAGAGAGACTCCTCTCTTATTTATAGAGACGTTGAGAAATACCTGGTTGGGTTCCCCGGCCCCCATATATTTCAACGTCCACATAAATAATTTTGATGAACTTAACTGCACCAATATTATTTATTATTTTATCACATACTTGTAATATATGTAAAATATATTAGGTGATAAAATACGAGCCATTTAACTTGACTCGCTGTCCCGCTTAATATTAAATGAACCTTGAATTTTAAAATAATATTTATTCAATTAATATTTTCTCTTATTTACTGAACTCGTAAATACATTAAATAAATTCAATCCCAAATATTCAGATTTTGAATATTAATGAATTTATTTAATTCATTTGGTGATCGAAAACTTGGACAATGCTCGGACCCCATGGAAGGGCCCACTATGTCCATGTTCCTATTCCACTGAATAGGTGCATATTCTTGAATACGATGTTGTGTGTGACCCTCTAGGCCCTTATCTCAATACTAGTGAATAAAATTCACAGACCAAGAGCAGGGTCTAGCAACCCGTCATGGCCCCTAAAGAGATAAGGATAGTCATTGCAATGACTATCATCCTACGAACACTGACTGTGTACTATAGTCTCTTTGTCATTAATTATCTCATAAAGCAGGACGCACTCTTGTGTCACCGTCCTTATCTTGATTTATTATTTGTTGATCTATCCGAATGGATTTGCCTTTCTACTACTTTGGCCAAAGACTTATAAAGGCGGCACCATCCTGATCAACCAGGCCTGAGATATACAACTTCCTAAACTTGGAAGCGACAAATCCTTTCTTGACCATTCAACCAATGTCATACCACTAACAACACACCTGACACAAACTACCTCGCCACGACATTGTTGCCATGTTTTTTTCCTTGCATCAAAGTACGTAATTAAGTGATATACATTGGTAATGGTCTCAAGTCAGGAGACCAATACACATGTCTGTAGATAGGAACAACCAATGACACCCAAAACATGTGGTGTTTCTATTGGCGGGTCAGTCCTCATGATCTCACTACTAGAGATCACCAAGTGCGAACTTCATGAGAATAAGTCTCAATGCTTATGATCCCCCAAAACAAGATAGTAAGACATCTATTGTGTCCAGTCAGTAAGATGTATCTAGACTATAGAACATATATTTAAGATCAATGTCATTGTATCTTTAGGTTCTCATTATAGACTGGGATCTTCTATAACCTCTTGACATGACAATCAACCTATGGACATTACCATTATTATAGTGGATGCAAAAAAGTCTACACTATAATGGTAAGATATCATCATACACATCCAACTGTACACATGATATGGTAATCAAAAGTACTACATAGTTGGGTCTAGGGTACCCACTATTTCAACACTCCCACTTGCACTAGAGACAACTTGCTAACTAAACTTGTTATCTACTCACATGATAAATACCATGCTTCTGCTGAGTAATGGCTTTAACTGCTAGGCCTACCACATTTTCACCACGTGGCATATCTGCTATATGCAACCTCATTGACTTGAGTAAAACTTCTCAAGATAAGGTATCCCCGAGTAGATTACTTTTGTCCATTGTCATAACTTGACAACTTGGCTAGTAAGAATATCATAATTCTCATTATGATAATACTTTTCCCACTATGTGAGAATCCAAGAACTGGAACAAATCATTGCAATTTATAACTACTTCTGAGCTGCCTTAGAAGCTGCAGCGTACTCGGTATTTGTAGGTTTGGCTACCACAAGATTTTATGAGCTTGACTCACTCATCTCCTTTGCCTAACTACGATACTAGATCAAATTGATCTAAGGATTACTAGTTTGTGTCCCACCATAACTAGTATACCTTCCTCTCCATATTCTAGGTACATATCATTTGTACTTGTCGAAGTACAATATGATTGTTTTGACTGCATCACATGCAGTGCTCCTAGAAATAATTGATATCTGCCTATAATAAATTATATCTTGGCAGTATCAATTATTGTAAATATTATGGAATATGTGATTGATCAATCGCTAAAGCATATGGTATCAATTCACAACTTTAATCTCTACACATGCTCCGAACATGTTAACCTGGAGAGATTAAGCCATGTGACATAGGCAACAATTCTAAACTTGAATTTTTCCAACTTGTATTTATTCAAAACAATGTCACTATATATACGATTGACTAGGACTAAGAAACCTTTGGATCTACTTCAGTGGATCCTGTTCCCTAGAACTTAGGTTGATACTTAAATTCAATCATTGGAGAATTGATTTTAACCTGATCTTATCTAACTGTAAGATCAAATTATGTTTTCCATATGTTGTCAAACATATTTCACTTGGAAAACATTGGCGCTCCCACTAAACTTTGGTAGACACAAGGAAAAGATTCATTTATAATGAATGCTCTAAGATCTTGTTGCTTAATTTAATCTAGAATTGTATTTCAGTAGCTTGCAACCCTTATTGGCATCATTTGATGTCATCATCTCTTTCTGGTTGCGTCGTATAGACACCTTCCACAAAAGATTATCTTGACATCCAATGAACAATAAAAGGATCTTAGAAGTTTGGCTATGACAAGTAAAATTCTAATAGATTTAGGCATACTGACTTGGTATAACCAATCGAGCCTTATTGGTACCATACTTGTACCATCCATATATCACTTCATTTGAATACCCACCGCGGTATTCAATTTATAAGCCCCTTTTCAATTTGATACATGGAATCTATTATTGAATTTTAGTTGATCTTTTCAATCTCATCTTGTTGCCATATACCGCTTACTTTTAGGATTTATTATTCTTAATGAATAATATATCACCAACCGTGGTGATTATAAAACCATCACCATGGTTTCATACTTCCTATGCAGTATGTGTCTCTGGAACATGCCTATTCCACATGTACTTGTGGAACTTGTTCCCTATGCCAACCATTTGTGCATCTCGATCATTAACTAAGTCCAAGTCAATTCAGATCCCACTATCTCTAATAGATATGTGCACCCTTGTATAGAAATGTAGTCTAGTACTTGACTACATCTTTTCTATCTTAGGGATTTGGGTGATATCTTAAGCAACTATTTGGATAATTACCTTAGATGCACAACATGTTTAACTTGATGCATGTTTGTTTAAATCCTAACAAACTCTTTGCATCTAAACATGTCCAATAACATAATGGGTTTTCCATCATACTATGACTCATATGATATCCATTTGTCATTTTAGTTGGCATATTGGTTATGGGTTTAAGCCATTATTTTCAAAGAACATCATGAAATATAATGGAAGTTTCTGCAGGTTGTAACATTGATGCAACTTACATCATAACTTTGATGTATAACATATGCGTTTAGGAATTTCTCCATGCTACATGTTTGTTGATCAATGTTAATATGTAAGATTCATCATCGAACCTCCTTATAAACATCAATACGGTGATGCAGATAAGGTAACATGCACTTAGGAATTACTTCATGCTACATTATCATGATCGATGATTGTTTGGTCAAGATATTCTTCGGCCTGCCGATCCGAAGCAACTCATATCTTTCGACCAAACTTATACTTCATTGGTACATTCCTTAATGACTTAAAGGAATCTTATGAATTATCTTTACCTCTAGCTTTCTTTGGAAGAGTTCACACTCTCGTGTTAAACTAACCTCAAAATCTTTGTGGCATACCTTTATTTCTAAAGGTTTCTTTGTCTAAACTAAAGATGTCAATAATACCATAGGTGTTTAGTTGTGCCGAGCCTAAATACCATATTGGGTATATAGTTGACGTCTGCTTTTAGTTTTACTTGACAAAGAATCACATTGCCACAACTGGGTAGGTCTTACATTTTTATATTCATCATGTATTGCCATTGATTCAAATAGCAGTGAACTATTTGTTGAGTATGTTACCACAAAAAACATTCATTCCAAAACATGGAATAATGTCCCATCATGTCCAAATGGGCACATGAGATAAATGTTTTTGGTTATACTCCACAACTTTTTCAATTTGAATCAATCACTTGGCAATTAGAAGTTATGTGTTTCTCACCACTGACTTAGGAATCACCCTTTCTCAGCTGCTTGGAGAAGACACTTTACTTCTAGTAATGTTTCTCTACTTACTTGGTTATTGTATTTCAATACATATATGTGAGAAGCATATTGTATTTTAATACCCAAGAAGTATGAGAGAAAACAATACTTTTATTTGATGAATATAAACTGAACGAGAAGCAGGTACTTGCTTCTTGTATTTCAGTTTTTCATCTTCCATGAATTCATTTCATTTTGTGATGCAAATAACCTCTTGTTAAATAACTAACCACTTTTCTTTTAAGGAAATGATGAAGGTGCCTTTGGCGTAACTTTCCATAGGCCTGTATACCTTGTCTTTCAATATATTCTCCATAAGAAAAAAATATGGCGTTATCTCCAATATTCTTATTACTTGGCGAATGTTACCTTAACGGTAATGAAGCGCTTACTCTATATGGTTCGTTTGTAACTTTAAACGAAACTAGAGTAATTAGGTGTAAAATTTATAAGAAATGGGATGGCATGAAAGATTGTGAACCGTCTTTCTCTTTACACAAACCGAGTGCAACCATCACATTCAAATCCTGCTTCACTTTCTCCTCGAAAGGATCTTGGAGATGAGACTACATATAATCATCATCCCAAGTATTGATGTAGCGACTACAAATAGCATCAGACATTGATGATAGCATTATGACTGAACCATCATATGCTTTATTCATGAGTCTTCTGTAAGCTGTTTTAAACCCTCGCTTCTTGAGGTGGCTTAACAGGTTGGGACACAAGCACCTTGAATTTCCTTTGTAGTAGTAATGTGCACAAGTGCCTATACTACATTTAGGAAATTCGTGATTAGTTTAGACATTAAATTTGTCTAAAATTTATCACAATTTTATTGTGGTATTTCTTTCCATTATCTACAAATATACTTTATAAAATTGTACTTTTATGTGATTACCTAATCTGACGTTACTGATTATTTAATCATTAAATGTCTCCCACTAATTTTTCGAATTCTAGGAACCCTCTGTACTAGAATCAGAATACTCTTGAGTATTCTAGTGGCAAGGATCCCTAAACCTCCATCATAGTGTACAAGCTAGGGATACACCACTACTCGGAGGGTCCAAGGTAGGCTTTTGGCTAGCCAGCCGCATTAGCTCGCGGTTCCTTGATCTATTGAGTGAAGTCCCAGCTTCAAAAACCATTTACTGATTTACTCAACGCTTGCCTCTAAAATTACAACAAACTATCTAAGGCTATATATTTGCTGCAATTTTAGTTAAGTCGACCCACCACACAAATAAGAACTCCCCGATAGTAAGAGGCACCCTCAGCTGAGGCATGAACCGGCACCTCAAACACCCGGTTTTGTTCAAACTTGAATGATGGAAGGCTATTTGTGACTTAATATTTTCTTTGAGGGTTTTATTTGTTTCTCTCGATGAATGTAATCCATTTCTATTAATCTTGTTCATCTACGTTGTCTCACTCACAACTGAACATCAATATAAATCAAGCGTCGCTTCTTTATGCATTTTATTATTTATCATTTTATGTATTTTCCCGCTATTCTAAAATGCATAAAATAATAAATAAATAAATAAAGGTCATACTACTACCCAACTGGTCTTGAGCATCTAAACAAACAAAGGGGCATCATACCTGTGTCGAAACTTGACACTAGATGCCTCTCAACCCATGTCGTAAGTTTGCTTCTCATCTGGAGAATCACCTCATCTTGGCGGAGTCCACGTTACGTCTTTGCATCGTCTTAATCAACGTGCTCCGCCTCGTCTTGGCGGGGTCGACGTTGCTCGTCGTCTTCATCCGAAGTACAAAGTTACTCACATGCAGGTGAGGGGAACTTGGGTATAAATTTACATCAGGTAAATTGGGCGCGCAGACCCTTATATACTTTAACCGAAAACAAAGACAATGTGCAGAACTCCATTTAATTAATTACACATAGCGCACACAGTTTAAAATAATTAATTAAATAAATAATTTAAAAGCAGACATACAAAGGTCGATGCTCAAGACCAGACGACGGGTAAAATTAAAGCGCGATAAAATTAAAGTGCAATAATTAAGTATGAGGGTTTATTTAATTAAATTAAATGAATTAAATAATTCAAATAATTTAATTAATTATCAGTCTGTCAATTAATTTAATTTTAATGCCAAAATTAAATTAATTTCACTTAATTCAATTTAATACATAAATTGAATTAATTTTATTCAGGTATTAAAATTATTAACCAAAATTAATTTTAATTAATTTAATTTACACACTAAAATTAAATTAATTAATTTAATTAATCTTGATTAATTAAATGTGGTTGAACCCCAAAAACACCATTGCATGGCATGTGCGGGTCGGGCCAAACCTGCGCATGGACATGCCTTGGCTGAAATGGGCCGGGCCGATCCGCCCAAACCCGTTCCGGGTTGGGCAGGTCCGCTCGGACTGCTTCGGGGCCAATATTGTCCTGCGGAAAGACTTGCAGATAAAATAGAAGTACCTCCCAGACCTTGACCGATGGCGCGACGATGGCGAAGTCGCGCGGGTGCATGCTGGACGTTGCGGGTTGCGGCGCCTCAGCCTTGTGCCATGTGAAATGAGAGGAGGCCAACGACAACCCGGAGAAGGGTTTTTCCAGTAGTGCATGGGGCCCTGGCTCTGGAGGCGGCAGCCTGGAGCGTCGGGCTTGCATGTAGGGCATCCGAGGGAGGACTGCGAGCAGGGCAGTTTGGTGATGCTTCATCGGTGTTGGGTCTGGGCTTGCATGCTAGGCCGCCGGTGCACGGGGAAGGCCAGGGAGAGGGAGCAGCGGCGGGACGAGCCTAAGTGCAGTGGAAAGGGGGGGGGGTCCGTAGGAGAGGGGCAGGCGGCGCATGCAACACCGTCTCTGGTTCTGCCTGAGAAGAAGAGGGGGTGTCGAGCGCGAGCTGGGTGGAGACTGGGGCGGCCGGAGCTGGGCAGCTGGGGCGCGCAGGCGGGAGGCAGAGGCTCATGTGCTGCTGCAGGGAGCCCGGGGCGCTGTGCGTAGTGGCCTGGGGTGCGGTGTTTTGGCGGAGAGCAGCCGGGTGAGGGGGCCAAGGTAGGACGGTGGGGTGGCAGGTTAACGGAGAGGAGGTCGGGGGGTGCGGCGACCCCTTTCTAGCCGCCGTGCCGGGGTGGAGTCCCATCGGCGCTGCAATGCGCCGTGCGAGACAAGGGAGGGGGTCCGCTCGGACCCCCTGCAATTCTTTTTTTTTTTTGCTCTGTTATTTCCACGGGTCGCATGCATGTTTTTTTATTAAACCGCTTGCTTTTGTTTCTCCACGTGGGGAGACCCTCTTTGGGGTCTTCCTTTACATTTTTTTAAATAAATACTTATTTCTAAGTCTTTGGCCACCTTTTTAAAAAAAATTCAAAAGGCTATATAGACTTTTATTATAATAATACATAAATTATTATAATATAATAATAATTTATTATTATTGTAATCATATAATAATAATAATTAATTATATTATTATTATTATATATATAATTATAATTATAATAATTATAATTATAATAATTATAATTTCTTAAAAACTTATATTATTTCCGATAAACAGAAACAATCGACAAAATTTAAAACCCGAGTAAAAACACGAACACGATCCGTTCCAGAAATTTCGAATAACCATATCTTGGTCGTTCGAAATCGGATTGAAACGCGGTTTGATCTGTTTTGACCATTTTTAAACCCTCTACTTAATTTTTTATGCAAATTAATTTTATTTGGATCAGAAAATCTATGCGCTCCCTCTGATACCACTATTAGGTTTCCGGGGCCGGCAGCAGAAGACGGTGGGCCGGGGATTTTAAAATTTCTGTCGACAGACCAACAGAACTTGTTGTCGCCGACGATCCGAGCCCTGTAGAGGTCCAAGGATCTCACGTAAATTATTAAGAGCACAAAAATAAAAATGAAAACATACCCATCGCATATTCAAATTTGTTTTTGACCGCTACTTATCGACGGTGATCATTGCACGAAGGATCCATAGCAGGATCCCTCTAGATCGTCCACACGTGCTTCAGAAATCCGCTAGAATGCCGATCATCGAATTCTGAGTGCTAGAACGGCGATCCGACGATGCTTTCGACGTCCCAATGATCACCGCATCGAGAAGTCTTCGATGCATAAGAAAGATCATGATCCGAGCATCTTGGATCGAGTGCTTCTCTCTCTAAGAAGCGGGAGGAGAGAGAGGCTCTCAACTTTCATTCTATGGAAATGAATGAATAGTGAATTTCACACCAAAGAGAGAGAGCCTCCTCTCTTATTTATAGAGAAGTTGAGAAATACCCGGTTGGGTTCCCTGACCCCCGTATATTTCAATGTCCACATAAATAATTTTGACGAACTTAATTGTGCCAATATTATTTATTATTTTATCACATACTTGTAATATATATATAATATATTACGTGATAAAATCTGAGACATTTAACTCGACTCGTTATCCCGCTTAATATTAAATGAACCTTGAATATTAAAATAATATTCGTTCGATTAATATTTTCTCATATTTACTGAAATCGTAAATACATTAAATAAATTCAATCCCAAATATTTATAACTTGAATATTAATTAATTTATTTAATTCATTTGGTGATCGAAAACTTGGACAATGCTTGGACCCCGTGGCAGGGCCCACTATGTCCATATTCCTATTCCACTGAATAGGTGCAGATTCTTGAATATGTTGTTGTGTGTGACCCTCAAGGACCTTATCTCAATAGTAGTGAATAAAATTCACAGACCAAGAGCGGGGTCTAGTAACCCGTCATGGCCCCTAAAGAGATAAGGATAGTCATTGCAATGACTATCATCCTACGAACACTGACTGTGTACTATAGTCTCTTTGTCATTAATTATCTCATAAAGCAGGACGTACTCTTGTGTCATCGTCCTTATTTTGCTTTATTATTTGTTGATCTATCCGGATGGATTTTCCTTTCTATTGCTTTGGACAAAGTCTTATAAAGGCGGCACCATCCTGATCAACTAGGCCTAAGATATAAAACTTCCTAAACTTAGAAGTGACAAATCCTTTCTTGACCATTCAATCAACGTCATACCACTAACAACGCACCCGACACAAACTACCTCGCCACAAAATTGATGCCATGGTTTTCGCCTTGCATCAAAGTACGTAATTAAGTGATATACATTGGTAATAGTCTCAAGTCAAGAGACCAATACACATGTCCATAGATAGGAACAACCAATGACACCCAAAACATGTGGTGTTCCTATTGTCGGGTCAGTCCTCATGATCTCACTACTAGAGATCACTAAGTGCAAACTTCATGAGAAGAAGTCTCAATGCTTATGAGCCCCCAGCACCTGAAAGTCAGACATCTACTGTGTCCAGTCAGTAAGATGTATCTAGACTATAGAACATATATTTAAGATCAATGTCATTGTATCTTTAGGTTCTCATTATAGCCTGGGATCTGCTATAAACTCTTGACACGACAATCAACCTATGGACATTACCATTATTATAGTGGAGGCAGAAAAGTCTGCACTATAATGGTAAGATATCATCATGCACATCCAACTATACACATGATATAGTAATCAAAAGTACTACATAGTTGGGTCTAGGGCACCCACTATTTCAATATTCTTAAGGTGGGGAGTGTCATGTAGGTCAAAAGAAGCATGTCCTTCCAGGAAGAGGGAACGTGCCCGTAGAGAACCATTTGGAAGTGGTTAGAAAAGATCTTGGAATTTGGTGAGTTTGTAAGTTTGGGTTTTTTTGTCTTAGAAATGGTGTTGGGTTTTAGACTCAAGTATGAGTTTGAATTGAATCTAGATGTTTGATTCAGGGTCGGGGTGCATAAGCGATCTATGAGTGTGATGGGTCAGTAGCATGTTTATACTTACACGGTATCATGACGATGGAATGGTTTGGTATATTTTACAACCATTAATTCACACCAAGTGTTGGGATTGGAATTTGGGAAGTATTCTTGAATTATCATATGATTTCTCATTTGATAAAGTCATTTTGATCAAGTAGTGATGACATGATGGTGGTTGTAGCTATAAATTTCCATAAAGAGTTAGTTATAGGTGGTACTCTAATCTTGTATGCATGAAATTGGATGTGATTGGTTGGAAATCGTGTTGGGTACTTCATTTTTTATATAAAGGGAGTGTCTTGGGATCTGGTTGTAGGTCTTTTGAGGGAATGATTACTTTCTCATGCCAGGAATGGGTGATGATTTCTATTTAGAAAATAAATGGGATGTTGTGTGTTGTTTCACCCCTAGATAGACCTTGACATGAATTGTTTGGAGATGTGGTACTGGGGGATGGTTAAAGAAAATTATAAAATGATTTGTAAGGATCGTGGCTCTAAAAGAGAAATACATTCCTATCAACAGATTCTTCAATAAAAGTCATGGTTTCCATTTTTTGGATTAAGAATGAGTGATGTGTAACATCAGATGGTTGGGTTATGGTGGTAGCCATTGATATCATCTTAGCGTACTCATAGTCTGAAGATGATCATGCCCAATATGTTGAAAACATCCTAAGTATGCTGAGAGAGTATTGTATGAATGATGATCAAATCAAATATATTTTATGGGTTGATGAATGTCCTTCTTAGGAGTTGTGCTCAGGGAGAAGTGTAGAAGAAGACTTATAGTGAGGAAATCACTATAGTTTTTTGGTAAAACCCTCATGTGATAAGGGTTTTTGGCTTGTTCAGGATACCATTTGGATGGTCATTATGATCTTTGATTCCTTGGATAAATGGAAGTGGGAACTATTAGTTTCCTTAATGAGTTATAGGTACTGGTTCGTATATGGACTAGTAGGAAGTTTGAGTGTGAGAGTTAGGCCTAGAGTATCTTATTATGATATGAAGGTGCTAGATTGAGAATGAATCGATTCTTGTGCTATAAAAAAATTATAGTTTTGGATAGTGGATGGTTCATCCATGACACATCATTAGAAGTTAGTCATGGGATTCAGTGAGAATGCTTGAAATGATCTTGGTACACCTTGGGATAAAGGCTTTTGGAATCTTGTTTTGGTGATTCTTCAACTATTGAATTTGAGAGTTTTTGAGAATAGTCATATGGAGGTGGTATAACATGAGTTCTCATGAAAATTTGTATGTGGTCAATGAGAAACTGGGTTTATAATTCTAACTAGGTGAGGCAGGTTTAGTATAAAGGTCAATGATATATTTTTAAGGAAAATATGTAGCAACTCGGTCAAGCTTGGTCGATTGGAATTCAACTATTTAGATCAAGGACCGGAGGTAGTTTTCTTGTGTTTGACTAGGTGTAATGATATGAAAACCATGTTGGGAGCATCATTAGGATATTAAGGGCATTAATCAATAAAAAATTCCAATGGTGGGAGTACCATGACCCAGAATTGGGCATTCAAGGCTAAAACTAAAGTAGGGAGCTCCATAGGCCAATTGATGAAAGTGATAATGACGTGATTGTGCCTAGATTTATAAATTATTGAGTAATATCTATCTTAGTGTTTTAGAAGTGGTTATGATTGTTGTATTAGATTTTATAAATTTAAGAATCATATGCTTCAAATGATTATTGGAGGCGCACTGGGTGTTTGAAAACACAACATAGTTGTTTGAGCGAAAACTCATGATGATGATTTCATTGTCCACTAGGTATTCTCAGGGTTGAGATGTGATAATATGGGTAGGTTTTAAGATATCATATTTTAAATTGGTTGAAATTTTAAAAATAATTGATTTTTTCATTTTTGGATGATCCAAATCTTAAACCAAGATTCAAAATTGAATTTTGAAATTTGGAAATCCCTAAATTGTGGTTTTTGGACTAGAGAGATAGCCATGGGAGCACAATTGGATCATAGTTAGTACTAACCATGTGGAAGAACCATGCAACAAAACTGTGATTCCTATTTTGTATAGGGACATGGTTTGGTTAACTGTGCAAGGTGGCCTAGACAACCATAAGATTTGGTGTATATTCACAGAGGGACACGCAAAATTGGTGGATGGTTTGCCTAATTGTGTACTGAAACCATGTGGGGTAGGGGTTCTCTTGGGAAGTATCTCCATACTATTAGCACACAGTTGGTAGACCATTTCAGTCTTGGGAATTTTCTTTATATATATATATAATGTCTAAGTGAAACTTAATTCATTGATGTGTGCCTTGGGAACTTGCGAATGAAATGATTAGAGGTATTCTTAGATTGTAAATTTTCATTGATAATTATCATGGATGATGTTTAATTATTAAATGAAATCTACCTTTTTATTTTATTATTCCTTGAGAGATACTTAGGTTCTGATTTGGAATGCCTTTGATGGGATCAAAAGGAATTTTTAACTGAATTAATTATGAATGGTTAAGCACTATTAGGCATGGAACTCCTAATAAGTTAATTGGAATTGTATGACATGGTGATCCTCATTATTTATTAGTAATTATTGGACATGATTCTCCATGCTCCCAACATAGTTTATTTTTACATTATTGCTTCACTGCAGCCTAACATTTATTATACCTTCACACTGAACATTTTATATTTATAGAATATATTTACATTATAAATCATTGGTTTTGGTCTACTAAGTTTTAATAACACCCTGTTTGGGCCACCGACTGGTACCTAGACAGATCTCTTGACTGCATGTTAGGTCTTGTCGCATGATTCTTTATTGTTTTATATTCTATTCTTGGACTTGGTATGAGATTAATAGATGAGAATTTAGTCAGGATAACTTCTAGAGTTAGAGTGTTTCATTTATTGATTAGTTTTCTAGTCTAGAACTATTGTATGTATTACCTATTATATGTTGATTTACTTATATTTATAGCTTAACATGTTCATGCATGGATGGTTTTATTGGTTCTTTACAGTATATTAGTTCATTATTGATTGAAATTATTGTTATCTTATGTTGTTTACTTTATTACTATTTATTCCTCCTCTATTTTAGTATTCATCCATAGGGTATGGTCTCCCCAATATATCTCTATTAGACCCTCACTGCTAGTTGGTATCCTTTGTCATATGGGGAGGCACGCTTGAGATCTTGTATCCAATTGGTCTGGTTACTGTTTATAGAGTGAACTAGGTCAATATGTGAAAAAACACTTGATGATTCCCCTTAAACTCCCCTATTCTTTTTTACACTTTTATAGATGCGTGATATTATTTTTTTCAAACTTATATTCAACCTATCCTTTTGTATCTTAATAGCCAGATTCATCTTTAAAATCTTATTTCTTATATTTCTCTAGTATTTTGGATTTAAAATAAATTTCCTTTTAAAAATTGAACTATTTAAAAAACACAATTTCATTCCTAATTTTATATGTAATAAGGATTATATGAAATCCATATAAAGAAAGTGTTCTTCTTAGACTTAAATATTTGAGACTTTTACATCAAAAATGTCTAGAAAATTATAATAATATTCTCAAAAATTGTTCTATAATTCATTTTTTTTTCACCAAAACCTCTAACTATTCTCATAATTTCAGTAAACCTTCTAAAGAATTCATCCGTAGTTTCATCATAATTCTTCTCAGGTCTTCATAATTTAACCTCCAAACCTATAGTTTATCCCATTTTACCTTTTATTACCTTCATAGATATTTCTGAGTTCATCCCATATTCCTTTAACAGTCATGACTCCTTCAATATTTATAAATTACTTATCTAAAATAGATAAAAAATGGGATTCTAGGTATGACCATAATTATCAATATTATTTATTTTAGTTTTTTCATAGAAGAACATTCATAATGAGGAGTAAATCCATTATCTAGAGTCTATAATACATCTAAACTGATTAATAACAAATAAGAAAGCATCCTAACTTTTAAAATATATTAATTTTTTCAATTAAAATTGAAAATCCCTTTATTGTTAACTGAATTGTGACTATTCATATCCATAATAAAAAATCAATGAAAAAAATTACAAATATCCAAACATTAAATAGCAGATCAAAAATTAAGGGAGACTGGATCTAATGCCACTTGAACAAAACCTCATGATTAGTGATAAATCATTGGGGTTGAATTATTGATTTCAATTCCTTTTTTATGGTCCTTCTTGAGACAAAATTTATTACCTATTAAAGTGTAATATATGATACCTTTAACACACACAAAAAAATATACATAGTAGGAATGAAATATTTATAAGTTTTAACTCTCAAAATAATAAGGTTAATCATTGGTATAATTTGGATTCACTCAATATCAAAGAGCACACTAGTATTAACATGTGTATTACAATGAGAATGGTTTATTCTAGAACTCATGTTACACTTATGTCACCTGATATTTTATAATGTGCATCCCATCTCAGTATAATAATAGAAATGATTTTAACAATAGGATATTCTTCCACTATATGAGACTTACTTTAAGTTTTCACTATAATATAACTTCTTTTTCTTCTTCTACTTGCATCAAATAAAATAAATTCTTCTCCATACTCTTCTTATTTTATACTTGAAAATATCTCTAATCTATAATATTTTTACAACACAAAAAATAATATTTCTTCATTTACAACACTGGTTGATCTTCTCTCTTATTATTCCTCGATACAGTGAGTCTGCAATGTAGAAAGGTATCAACACACTCTTCTTATTGATTCTAGACTTACCTATTCTTATACATTTCACTCAATCATATTCACATTAATTTTTTTAATAATATTTCTATAATGAATTATGGAAACCCCCCTTGATTCTTGGTTTCATGATATTCTCTTGAATAATAACACCTTTGACCATGAATAATGATTTCAAATATTGGAATTTGAAACGTTCATTAATTTCAATCCATCATCCTCTCAATCATTATCTATTTAACTCTCTAAAAATATTAGATTGAATGATGAATTTGACCAAATGATGTGATATTTGACAATTTATATATAGTGAATCATCATATAATTTAATTTTTTATTATTAAAAAAAATCAATTATGGAAATCTCCCAATTTCACACAAAGTCTTACAATGTCTACAATAAGTCTTATGAAGTGTACAAAAAAATCTTATGAACTTCATTGAAAGTCATAAGAACTCACAAAATCTTAATAACATTGAATGTAATATGCCTAAAGTATTACTTAATAACAATATTCTTACAAATTTGAACAAAGTATTATAAAAAACTAAAAAGTATTATGAGGCCACAGATAAAGTCTTATACATAGAGTAATAAATTCTTATGAACCATCAAAGCCTTACAAACTTTTTCAAAAAAAATATAAACTCTAGTTAAAGTCTTATAGAGTCTTTCCTTTGACAAATACTACAAACTATGAAGTCATGTGAAATTCCTTTAAGTTTTTCGAAGTCAAATGATTCCTTATAAATTAAGACTTATCTAATTTTTTAGACTCTAGATACAAAGTATTACTAAGAAAATTGTCTCAGAGACCTTTTCATTTTCAACTTCACCTCCAAAATTCTAGAATTCTTCAAAACAACTTGGAACTTCTTAGATCTATCTTTGAACATCTTCAAACCTATTTTAAACACCTCTGAACATCCAACTCACAATCATATCACGTAGTAGATTCCATTTTATTTGATTTTGAATATGGTTTTTTCATTGATAAAAAATAGAACAAAATAACCATATCCACTTAAATTTATCAATTTCTTCTTCTATAGAAAAATAAAACATGCTAGAGGAAATTTATTCTGCAAAAAATCACACAAAATTAAATTTGTGTTTTCAAAAATCTCCAAATAACTCAACACCTTCCAAAATATATATTGGGATTAACATCATTGTATCACTAAAATAGGGGATCGTGTTTCCTATTGTGATATAACTTATCACTTTTTAATGATATTATCTTATGTTCACTAATTCTTCTCATTTCATCTTGCTGCATATAAACACTTGGATATATCTCTCTCTATGGTATATGCTACTAGTTTCATTTCACTACAATAGATTCTACTTTTATTAGTGCGTGATATTGGATTTATCATCATTAAAAAAACATTGATGTTTCCAAAACTGATAAAAGATGATATATTTTATTAGTTATATAGTTATAGATGATCACAGTTATACAATATCATCACTAATTTTAGAACTAGTAAAAAAAATTTATCATCACTATCTATGACATTGATGAAAGTCCTTATTAGAAACTATAGTGCATTGCTTCATAAGAAACACCCTTCACTAGTCAAATAAGTAAATTATAAATAAATTACACATAAATTTATATAATAGTAAATTAAAATTATAAATAATTTTACATTAAAAACATTTTAGTACATTACAATTATAGTAATAAGTACAATTTATTACAAATATTTACAATTTCCAACTAATTAAAAAATAATCCACCTTGTAGAAGACTGAGTGGCCCTATATTACCATTCCATTGGGACCCCTATTAATAGGGAATAATCATTCTACCATTTTTATAACATGCCACCCCTAGCTAGAAGAAAATAAGTGTGTACTTATAATAAAAAATAATTCTTATTTTAGTAATACAATAAAGAAATAAAAATAACATAAATATAATGAATGATGCATAAATAAAAAATAAATAAAAATTAAAAAATTAATGATAAGACATAATACATAAATAAAAAGGAAAACATAATACACAAATAAAAAATATTACAAAGTAATACAAAACTCCCAATGCATTTTCTCTATTCTGGGTATGTGACACATTTTTAGTCATACTGGTCACACCATATATCAGATTGATGTGTGGTTAATTAATAAATTTAAAAAATGGATAACCAATCATTTTTTGAAATTATCATTTTTTCAATTTAGAGTGCATTTTGAACTAAAATTTAAATTTAAAAATAGAAACATGCACTTTTAGTTATATTGATCAAATCACATATTAGACTAGCATTTAGTTAATTTCTACCTGTCACAAATAAATACCAGATAAAATTTCTAAATCATCACAATAATTCAATATTTTTTTCCAATTTTGATTACGTGATGTGTGTTTTGAACTAAATTGACACTTATAAATGAAAATACACACTTTCATCCATACTAACCACACACTTTGTTTGATTGATGGGAGGTTAATTTATATATATCAAAAATAAATTATCGATATTTTTTCTAAATTATCAAGAATATCTAAGTGTTTTATTCAAAATTTTGAGCATGTGAGACATGTTTTAAACTAAAATGTCACTTTTAAATAAGAACATACACTTTTGTTCATACCAAAAACACCATGTATCAGATTAATATTGTGTTAATTATTACATATCACAAATAAATTTTCAATCTTAATCCTAAATTATCAAGACAATCCGAGTGTGTTTTCTTAGTTTTAAGTATGTGATGTGTGTGTTGAAAAAAAATATAACTTTTAAACTAAATTCGTGCACTTTCAATCATAACAGGAATATCGTGTGACAGGTTGATGTGAGATTAATTCCAATACATCAAAAATTAATTATCAATATTTTTAAAAAGCATTAAGAAAATATAACATTGTTTTCTAGGTTTTGATTATGTAATATGTGTTGTGAAATAAAATGTTATTTTTAAACTAAAAACATAAACTTTGAGTCATACCAGCCACATCGTGTATTAGATTGCAATGAATTTTATTTCTACATGTAAATCTAGATAAAATATCATTTTTCTAAATTATTAATACAATTAAAGTGTGTTTTCTTGGTTTTGAGTATGCATCATGTGTTTTTAATTAAAATTTCATTTTAGGTATACATATACTCCTTTTAATATGTGAATTTTTTATTAATATTTCCATATTAATAAGTGAATCCCTAGGTCTTCATCTAACATTACCAAACCTCCTTAATATAGTCTCATTAATCTTCTTATTAATCAGATCCACTTCAATTTTCTCTTGAACACATCCATTTAAAATCTTATCCGTTTTAGTATGTCCACATGTCTATCTTAATATTTTCATTTTTTCTACCCCTATTTTTTACTCAAGGCGAACCATAAAATCCCCATAATAACTTCTATATAGAATAAACTGGTCCAATAATAGTCCTATAAATTTTACCCTTCAATTTAAAAGTAATTTTATGGTCACAAAGCACCCAAGAAGCCTTTAACTATTTTATCCACATAGTTTGAGTCCTATGAGAGTAATCTACATTAATATCTCTATTATATAGAATAAATTTGTTATCCCCATAAGGGAATTAAGAGAGAAATTCCCTAAGAATGGGGGAGAATTAGGTGTGAATCTTATTTGTGTTTCCCAACATAACCTTGATTCTCTCACTTCCCTAACTGATCTTGACATCGCTTGTTAGTAGGGTCACTCTTGTGTTTAATGGTGATATGATTGATTTGTGTTATTATATTATCCTTATTTAGATATGATCGATGATTATTCAATCCATACACATTGAATGTCATCTTTTAGAATATAAGTAAAGAATGCATATAAGAAAAAATAATTTTACTTGGTTCACCCACATTGGGATACATCTAAGGGGCATACACTGACATTGTGTTGATGTGTCAAAATACACTAATAATATTTTAGTGGTGGATTTATTCTAGGTCACTCTTATACCTGAGGTTACTCTCCTTATAAGTTTTAGGGTCATTTCACTACCACCCAAGGTAAAATCTCTTTTTCTTCTCCTTTTTCTCACTGGTTCATGTGGTAATCCTTTTCGGCTCACTTGAATATGCATGAATTCACTATCTGATACTTGATGCACTGATTAACACCCATTGATATTCACACTTATCATTCAAAAATTGGTTGTGAACATCACCATTACAACAAATTCAATTTAAAAGTTGAACAAGTATTTAAGGAATACCAACTTACTTTGGAAAGGTCCTCAATGAGTTTCAATCGCTATATGTGTTGATAAACCTAATGCTTTTGTGAAACTCCCAACTTTCACAAAACTTTTTTTTGTGTTGAGAAACTCCCAATTTTCATGAGACTTTTACCATTTCACGAAACTATATTTTTTTTGAAACTCAAAACCTTTTGCAAATATTGTTAAACTTTCAAGAAAAAACCTTGTTTATATTGACACAAATTAGTTTCTTCATGAAACTGATGTTCTTATGAACTATTTATAAAAGAAAAACCTTTTTGTAACTCTTTCATGAATTCAGAGTCAACGATTCATACTTACTCAAATGAGGTGATAAAAACCTATTTATAGACATTTTTTCCTATTTTTATAACTTTCTCACTCTCTACCACCTTTTACAAAACTCTTTATTCTATTTTCATAACTTTATTTCTTCACAAAACTTCTGGTTATATCTTTCTTTTATATAGGCTTTCAAAAAACATATTGTATTCGCATAACTTTTTCCCTTATCAGAACTTACCATATTTACAAAAATTACTTTCATAACTCACTAATCTTTCATAAAAAAATAAATATTTGTTGAATTCCATGCCTTTTCCATATTTTGATGAGGTAGTATCAAAAATTCATTTTCATGAAACTTTATAAAACTATTAATTCCTTTTGTGAAACTTGTTAATTTGTTCAAAAACCTTTCCTTTTACCTATTTTCTTGAGATGTATTGGAATCACCATGTTCACACAACTTTTGATTTTTACAAGTATTCCTACTTTGATCCATTTTCCTATGTTAAATTCTTGTATGTACTCAAACACTCCTAGAACCATTTCATCATGAATACATCAAGGTATTCATGGTATTAGAACTTCACCATGAACTTTGTTTGATAAAACCCTATATAGGTGTTCCTATTTCATGGATTGCTTAAAATCATCTCTCAGTATAATCACGTCAACATTCTAGGATCACGTGGTACCTTATGCAATCCATCACTTTCCCTATATCAGGAACACTATCTTCTCATAAAATTTTTGATATATTGAACAACAAATCAAACATGCTTCACCACACCATGTTAATGGAAACACTGTATCCAACACACTAACACACCAATGTTTAAAATTATAGGTTTGATGATTAATCCAACACACAACACATGGAAACACCAATTCTTAGTGGTTTCCAACAATCTCTCCCTTTGGATTTTTTAGAAAAACTTTCATGAATACTTTTCCTCTATCTTTATACCACTAGATAAACCTTCATCGATACCAACTATCCATGAATACCAATAAAAATTATTGATTGATTTTGGTGATAGATATTAGATATTGAATAATTCATTTCATTATAGGACCACTTATTTAACCCCACTAGGAAACTGCTTTCATCATTACCTCCTTCTATGATTTATCTTCATTGAAAGAACATCTTCATCCTTTTCATATTTCACGTACTAATCCTCTTATGAGGGACTGGGTAGGGACACACATGGATCTATGATCCTTTATACTATGGAAAAAATGTACATATATTCATAATTCATTTTTATCCTAATTTAAAATATAATCAAAAGTATAATTTATACCATATGAACTAGATATAGAATCTCAAGAAAATTTATACCTTAAGAAGTAGGGATATCACTTTTATAGTCGTATCATTATCCCCATATTGGCCTAATTTAAAATAACATAATATTCCATCCTTTCTATAACATTGGGACCATGCGTTGTGTCATTGAACTCTATCTCCTTTATCAACTATGTGCATAAGGTTATTTCTACTTCTCCCCCTTTCTTAACATAGTCCTTGCATCTGATAAATAGAGACAATTATTCCCCTATGATATGAAAATCCTACTATTATTTGGACCACTGGTTAGACCCAATAATTTACTTATTTTCCTACATTATTTCATCATATATGACTTCAGGTTTGAGTAACCACTTCAAATAAAAAAATCTTTAAGTTGTAGCTACTTTCAACAAGATTTTCAGTGGGTGAAATTACCACTTAACAAAGATCCAACAAAAAAACCTCTAATACTACTGATTTGATACTTAGTATATAAAAAAATAGATAATGTTAATAACACCATGACTCTCTATTACACTCACTTATATAAATCTTAAGAAACTATATAACTATAGTGTAAGATACCGTGTTTTTTAGGTACGTCTCTCTGTAAGTTTTTTATTAAAATTATTTCATTTGATTTTTTACTCATCTTTAAACCTTGGTGGTAATGTTTCATTGTGGATACATATCATTTGAATAAACAAAGTCTTGGTTTGTGAGGAAAATTGTGATAACCGGAGTGGATCCACATCAAGAGCCTTTATTGGGGAAAATGACTTAAAGTTTAGGGATGTTTGTTTATTTGAATTAATTGAGTCTGGGTTTAAATGGGTCAAGTGTTACTAATATGTATTGTTAAGTTGAGAAGATTTAAAATGGGTTTATGTTGTTTAATAAATAAATGGACTAAAAACCCATCTACATAACTTTTATGCATTATGTAAATGGATTACAATTCATTTAATTTTTATGTGTTTTTAATAAAATAATTTGAGGTGATGGGTTTTTCAGTGTATCCCGTTAAAAATATTTAAATGTCATGTAATTAAATTACATGTCGTGTAATCCCATGACATGTTATTTTAAAGAATGTTGTGAGTCTGAATTTTATTTCATCTCGCCTACATTCCTCTCCTCTCAACCCTAGAGAATCTTACAGGAGATTATGGAGTTCCAACCTCCCTTCTAGATATTCCATGTGTGCAATCGATCTCTAGTAAGTATTTTTTGTTAGGTTCTTCCCTTCTCTCCCTTGGTTCTCCAACTATTGTGGTATAATCCATAAACCATTTTCACTATTGGTTTTTATCTTGGTTAGTTTTGATCTAGTATCCTCTTGTTAATCATCCATACCTTCTTTATCATGAGTGTTTTCCATTAGAAGAATTGTGTTTATCATCAGTTAAAGGTAGGGGTCAAAATATTAACCCTATGGTTTGATAATTTCTAAGTATAATCAATATTGTGATTGTTCCAACGTAACGTGAGTCTGAATAAATTAAATAATGAATGGAATTATTCCTTGGAGTCCATTGGATTCAATTTGGTTATTGACCTGGCTTACGACTACCCATTGGGTGAGAAAACCTTGAATATAATTTAATTGTAGAATGGATTATAGTGTGTTTAGGATGACATGATACCTTAGGTGATTGATTGATATAGAATCCCTAAGTTATGGATTACTGCTTATTGATTTTATTGTTGATTTATTATGATATAATTGAAATAGGTAAATGAAAGACAAATGTAAATTCACATAATTAACCATTGTGGATTATGATATGATATTTTGATATCCATGTTGTTATAACAGGTATTGATATCCATGGTGAACTTATTATATATCAAGTATGGCCCAGACACATGCACCCTTGTATGTTGTAATACTGATATTGAGCGGGTTTAGCCCAGTCTCATGTTGTAATTCTTATATTGAGCAGGCTCAATCTAGTTCTATGTTGTAATGATTATAGGGTTTTGACCTAGATTGTTATGTTACCATGGATATATGGTTGTGGTTGGTATGGTCATAATACATGATAAAAAATATTTTGTCATGGAGCTGAAGTAGTTAATTTACTATGGTCATATGGTTTTGGTGGGAATGATCATAAGGCATGATCAGAGACATTATGGCATTAAGCTAAAGCTGGTTTTTTATCATGGTTATATTGTTGTGGTTGGAATGGTCATAATACATGATCAAAGATATTCTATTATGATGCTGAAGTAGGTTTTTTTATTTTATTAATTATTTAATTTATTAATGCACATGTTTATCAATTTATTAAATACACTCCTTATCAGACTGGTTTGTTTAGACACAATGATGTTGACCTACTGAGTTATACTCACACCCTATTCAGGTTGTCATTTGGTACCCGAGAAGAATTCATGGATATAGGTTTGTAAAATGGAAAAGGACCTTGTTGTTGATTGTATTTTCTAGATGGAGTGGAGTTTGAAGATGAGACTAATGTGGGATTTGGGATCGGGGACTATTGATACTTTATTTGAGTCTTCTAGTCTTTTACTTGTATTTTTTCTATCATGACATTTCGTTACATTACATCACATCATTACATTATTCCTTTATTATTTATTGGATTGGTCCATTGTCTTTTATTTTTGTTTTCAACTGTATTTAATTTTTTCCATTATTTCCACACTCTGATATTTTTTATTTTTATTGAATATATTATGTTGTGATGTAAACTCTAAATACAGAGGGTATAGTCTCCCCAATATACTTATCACACCCTCACTACTAGTTGGAACCCTCTATAATATGGGGAGGTGTGCTTGAGGTCTCGTAATCAACCCTTTATGTCCACATTATAGAGTACCGGATTGGGGGACATTACAAAGTGGTATCACACAAAACCAGGTTTATTTTCTTTTTTTACTATTTGGGAAAGGTAGAAAGGAGACTAGGATGTTTTGGGACTTGGTAATGATCTTTTTCATGGGAGTAGTTAACCCATGTATGGGGAAAAATTTGAGTTCCCAGGGATGGGATGGTTTTTTATATTGTTTTTTTTTTTACAGTTGATATTATTTCACACTGAGTGATTCACATGTTTCATGAGGCTATTATTATACAATGTTATTGGTTCTTGAGATTTATACTCATGGACCAATATGGAATGAGATGGTTATGAATGCATCATAATAGGAACATAGGAATATATTTACATGAAATGTTCATGATATGGACATTTTTTCACATGTGATATATACTTTCTTGTTTGAATTGTGATATGAGATATCTATTATATCTAAGAAATGAAATAAATGAATTGTTATTTCATGCTAAAACACTTGTAATCCATGTCTATAGAGACCAAGAGTTATTGATTCTCTATTTTAGTCTCCTATTTAGGTTTACCTTGTCTTTATCCAATATTCTAAGGTGTACATTTTTCTTATAGATAAAATGACTCCTCATCATCTTATATTTGATCATAAAGAGAGTGGTAATTAGCACACTCCTATCATAGATGAACTAGAGATTCCTATAGTTCTTGAGGATTGGTTGGATGTTCAAATTTACGATATCTTCATGAGGGTCATGTGATCCATGGAAAGGGAGAATGTTCATGTTGTTCCTTTATGTATGAGATGAAAAGATAGTTTTAACTACAACATCTTCCTATATTTATTTTGGGGTGGATAACCCCATGTAGCCAAGTTCTGTATTAATTCCTTTTATACAATATTTATGCATCTTGAGACACCTACAGATAGGAGGGTGAATCTTGCTGCATATATACTTCATGAACCTTCCAAGTGTTGGTTGGATATTCTAGAGGAAGCTGGGAAGTAGGATCAACTATCTTGGAAGGACTTAAAGACAAATTTCATAAGCCATTTCTATCCTAAGACGTTAAGGGGTGAAAAATATCGAGTTCATGTATCTAACACAAGAGGGAATATCAGTGATGGACTATGTTGGACTTTTAACTAACCTACAATGCTTTGTTCCATATTTTTTTGCCTATGATATATCCAGGGTGATATTTTTTCAAGATGGTCTTTGTTTTGAGATCAGGTCATAGGTGAACTTTTTTTATTTGAGCGGTTTTGAGGATTCAATGAACCAAGCACTCTTCAAAGAAGGGAATCTGAGAGAGGCCTTGAGTAGCGGACATGATTTTTCAACTAGGAGAACTGGGAGATCTTATTTGGGTAGCAAGAAGAACCTCTATAACAATTTTAGCAAGGCATTAGTGGGTAGAGCAGTCAGAGAGGTGGACAGATATCTTAGGACTGTGTTTCGTTGTAGTACTATCGGTGTGAAAAGTTTAGCCACAAGAAACCATACTGTCCTTAACCTATAGTTGAGTGTTTTATTTGTGGTATATTGGATTATATTCAGAGGTTATTCTTGAAATTTTCATAATAAACTAGTGGAAGGGGGTCAATATAGGTACCTGAGTTGGGAAGGGGCTCAGCTACCCCTCAACAAGCTGGTAACTGGAGTTCCGCTAGTTGTTCAGGATGAGAAATGGAACCTGATACCCCAGTGTATGAGAAACAGTTCCAAGAAAAATAAATAGCTCGGGGTAGTCGGGCTAGAGCCCAAGGTAGAGGGACAAGTTAACTATATGTTATACAGACTACTCTAGTTATCGTGGATGCATGACTGTCTATCGTCAAAGGTATTATTCTTGTATCATCTACCTTAGCCTGTGTTTTGTTTGATACATGAGCATCACATTATTTTCTATCTAATATTTTTTAAAATGGTATGGGATTGTAAGTGAAAATATTGGATGGTTTTTTTACTAATGACACTCTATTGGGAGTACAATCCGAAAATATTAAATGTTTCAAGGTGTGTTCTCTAGAGGTTGGTGGTTATGGTTTCCTTTGCTAACCATTTATGTTGGAAATGAAAAACTTCAATTTTATTCTTACTATGGATTGGATAGTTATATACCATGATCATATTGACTATTACAGGAGGATAGTTTCATTTCTATCTCTAGAAGGAGGCAGTTATTCTCACCATGGTGGTAGGATCCTCAAGCTAGTAATGCAGGACCAATTCAATACAGATTGGATTGTCTCACAGCATAGATATCCAATCTTTCTCTAGATAATGGTAGAATGGAGCATGATTATTTTCCTCCAAAATTAGACCATTTTCACAATGTATTTTCTAATGATTTCTAAAACTTAACGCCTGAGATAGATATCAAGTTCATGATTGAGTTGGTGTTAGGAGCATAGATAATTTCTATGCCTCCTTAAAGAATGTCACTAGCATGGATTTAGGAGTTGAAAGTTCAATTGGAATATCTAGAATCTAAAGTCTTCATACAACCTAGTATATCTCCTTGGGGTTCTCCAATTCTCTTCACAAATAAGGCTGATGGGTCTTTGCACTTATGTGTGGATTATATGAGGTTAAACTAGATGACAATCAAGAACCAGTATCCTCTTCCATGCATTTCGGATCTTTTCAATAAATTGAGCGGTTATAATATCTTATCCAAGATCGATTTGATATCAGGTTACCATCATTTAAGGGTGAGAACAAAAAACATACCTCGTACTACTTTTAGAAGTAGTTATGGATTTTATGAGTTCATAGTGATGTTTTTTGGGTTAACTAATGCACCGATAGTATTTATGGTCTTGATAAATATGATCTTTAATCATTTTTTGGATCCATTTGTGGTGATTTTTTATGATATCTTAGTGTACTCCCAAATAGTAGAAGATCATGCCCAACATCTTGACATCATCCTAAGTACATTGAGAGAGAATCGGCTTTATGCCAAGCTAACCAAATTAAGTTTTTATATTAATAAACTTTACTTATTGAGTCGTGTCATCTTGGAGGAAGGAGTGTCAATGGAACCAGATAAAGTTTCATCCATGTTATCTTGGTAATATCCTAATAACGTCTTTGATATTTGAAGATTTATGAGTTTATTGGATTATTATTATCACTTTATCTAGGATTTCTCCCATTTGGAAGCACCGATGTCTGGGATGACCAAGAAAGGGGTGAAGTTTGTTTGGTTAGATTCTTGAAAAATATCTTTTCAGGATCTGAAAGTAAGGATAACCTTAGAACATATACTCACTTTACCTATGCCAGGTAAAGAATATACCATGTACTGTGACACATCTAGAGTTGGACTCAGATTAATTCTAGTGTGAGAGGATCGATTGGTTTCTTATGGTTCTAGGAAGCTAAGACCACATGAGAGGAATTACTATACTCATGATATGGAGTTAGAAACATCGGTACATGACTTGAGGTGTTGGATACACTATCACATGGGTGAGAAGTTTTTGGTATACAAATACCATAAGAGCCTCAAGTACATATTTTCTCTATGAGACTTTAACCATTGGTAGAGGAGGTGGTTCAAATATCTGCAGTCTTTTGATGTCGAGTTAACTTATACAAAAGGAAATGTAAACATCATTACTGATGAATTGAGATGAAAGAATCATAAAGAGGCAATATGGGTGTCTTTTGATGAGTGGCAGATAATGTCTCTCTTTGTATACATACATCTAGATGTTCTGGATTCCTAGGGATGAGTAGCTTT
Source organism: Viscum album (assembly GCA_963277665.1). Lineage (NCBI taxonomy): Eukaryota > Viridiplantae > Streptophyta > Magnoliopsida > Santalales > Viscaceae > Viscum > Viscum album. The sequence continues at coordinate 1,494,642,665 of OY728155.1, read as the reverse complement.
GAATTTGACACCTGTTATAACTGTTCTTTTGGACCATATTAAGACCATGATTTTATCTGACCCAAAGGGCTTAGTTCTGAGAGAAAACTTATATAGTGTGGATACACCATCTGAATGGTCTCTTAGTAGTGTAAATTATCTTATTTTCCATAGCTGAGTATGGGTTTTTATGGGAATACGTGAAGAGATGATGAGGTATTTTCTTGCTTCTATATGAGTGGTGAATTTTGGTTTGAAAAATATGTATCATGATCTCCATAGATATTATTAGTGGTCATGAATGAAAAAGGAAGTGGTAGGATTCATAGCTAGATGCTTCACTTGTTAGTGGGTGAAATTCAAGCATCAAAGGTCAGGTAGGATTTTGCATCCTTCCCCCATTCCTGAGTGGAAATGGGATTATGTAACTATGTATTTTATGATCGGATTACCCAATACAACCCATAATAATGATGTTGTATGGGTGATTTTGGATCGACTACCATAGGCATCCCACTTCTTACCTATCAGGGATACCTTCACAGTTGATAATCTGGGTAGTCTTTATGTGTGTGAGGTGGTTTGTTTGCATGGTGTTATGAGGAGTATCATTTCTAATAGTGATCCTCATTTCACATCTTGTTTTTAGAAGGGTATTCATAAGGCTCTAGGATCATAGGTTATTTTGAGCACAACCTATCATCCTCATACTAACGGTTAATATGAGTAGACTATTTATATTCTAGAGGATATGTTACGAGCTTGTGTTTTGGATTTTGGTGGTTCATGGGAGCAACATATTTAACTCTTGGAGTTTTTATATAATAATAACTTCCAAGAATAGATCCAAATGGAAAATTTCAAGGATTTTTATGGAAATACATTCTGTTATGATCTTTTTTGGCCAGAGGTAGGTGAGTTAGTAATTGTTGGGCCTGGTCTTATGATAGCCCTATGATCATCGTTAATTCCCATGGGGTTACTGAATTTAGAAATTTAAAACATGAAACAAACAAATCACTAAACTATAGGTTAGTATAGGATATGAAATTCCGAGGTTGAACCCACAGAGATAGGGTTGGATAAAATATTAATCAAATTAAAAAACATAAATTAATTTTGAATAAAATCTAAACTAAAGAACATGGATTTTTAAAGAATGGGGGAGATGACAATAAAATAAGTGTCGAGCAGCAATGATTTCAGATTCATGGGTCGAAAAGGTATGATATAATTAATTAACAATTATGAATTCATCATAATCGAGTCATAGCGAGTTCAATGGTCATGATAAATGCTCTTCATCCTAATTACTCATTTTCTCATGGTCAGATACTTCATATTTTAAAGAATGGGTAACCCAAAACTTTATATAAACATAGGGAAAATAAAAACCCAATGGTCATGGTGGAAGTATAAACCCTAGATCGCACATTAAATAAATATATTCATTCAATACCAGCAATGGCCATTATCAAAGAGAGGAATAAATTAAAATCATTCCCCAATCCCACTAACAATGGTCATGCAAGAAGAATTGGAAGAGAGATAGAATTGAAGAATGAATATGGAATCCCAACATGAATTGCATTAATTATAAAATAACTCATACAATCAATTCCCCTTTATCACGCATGTCTCACCACAAATAAATTACCCACTCATGTTAACCATGAGAGGGTGTAGACAAATAGAGAAATTAAAATCTTACGGAAGTGGTGGCAGTAGGTGCGCCTTCGTCTGGCTGGTGTCTAGTGTCAAACTCCATCCAGATCCAGAATTCCATGGAGATGTGGTTGAGCCCTCTATTTATAGGTGTTATGTTGGATCTGCCCTGCCCAAGTCACGACATGTACTGAGAGTACACGTCGTGTAATCCCGATCTGTGTTGCCTCAACATCTGCGAGAATTTTTCACGTATCGCATTCATTAATTCGAAGTCTAACTGATTCCACTTCATGCACTTGGGACTCACAACGTATAAGTGCTCAGTCTTCATTCATCACAGATCTCCCAAAAATCATTTCTGAAATTTTGTCTTGAAAGATATCACATCATGAAATGGGAATTCACGACGTGTACTTTTCATTCATGGTGTGTTTTGATCTCATGACTTGTCCTGTGCGACACTACTTCCATTGATGAAGTCACGATGTGTACTCATGTTACACATTATATAATGGTCCAGTTCCAGTTTTCTAGCTTTAATCTTCCTCAAAATTCCAGTGCCACGATGCTTTGCTTCGTTCATGGTGTGAAGTGTCTTTAAACTCTATTTTCAACCTCTTTTCATTACTTTTTCAAATATTCAACATTTCCTTCCACAAATCATAAAACAAGTAAATACATTCCAAAATTAGAAATATTATTCATTTAAATACAAAAATCAATACAATAAACCACTTCAAAATGTATGCATGAAATACACTTATCAAATCCCCACACACTTGAATTCATCCTTGTCCTCAAGGATAGAATCTCAACATACTACAAAGGACTTTCATTATACCATTATTTAAATTCAATTTCGATAAAAGAAATTGATCAAATTGAAAATTAAATGTTCAAGCATCACATGTAGAAAATTTATCAATGCCAAAATTTTCAAAGAATGAAAATCAATCATGTATTTTACTTTTTATATTTTGAAATAACCAAGACATTTCATTCATCCATTTTCATTTTCCAATTCATTATCAGTATGCATGCCACTTGAAATTTACCTCACTTTAATTTTTCCTCTCATCATCTAGGTAAAAATTAAAATAGAATTCATCATATACCTCAAAAACATGTAACTTACCCTAGGATTGAAAGAAATCTAAAATCTCTTCCACATAAAGATAAAATTACAATTCATAATGAGGGATTTATCAATAAGGATCAAATAACTCTAAGGCTTTAGGGTATGTAGGTAAGTGATATAAAAATTAAATATCAAAAAGGAGGTTCAACTCTAAATTACATTGCATGATACCCAAAAAAAATAAGCTCAATGACTATCTCCCTTTAAAAATTTCATCTCTTGCTTCCCCCAAAAAATCTAAAATAAGGCTCATGATACATGTAAGTGAAATTATAGAATCAACCTCTCTTTCTATTCTTTTTTTTATAAGTATTTTTTTCTTTTTCCTTTTTTAAATCTATGCTCAAAAAAATCTCGCATCCATCACATAACCACATATGATCAAAAACCATCAGTTTGGAAAAAGGTGATTTTTATCCTTCCAAAACACAACCCAATATTTTCATTTTTTAGATGTTTTTTTAGAAATATACATGAATAGTATAATACAATGAAATATGCATGGCCTCTCCCAATATCATAATAGAAAATCCCCCCAAAAAAATATCCACAATAAATTATATCTCGGTACACCTAATAAAGTTCATCCCCCACGCTTATTATTTTTCAAATAATGTAAAACATTTAGAGGAAGGTAGGAATAAATAAAATAGGCTTTTAACATGTAACATTTCCTAAAAAGTCAATTCATGGCTTCCATGGGATTAAAATGGATTAACGCAAGGTGGGTCTTAGGATAATGGCTAAACAAAAGATTACCGCATTCATTTTAAAAGTGATTATGTTCGGTCATAGATTCGATAAGATGCAATGAGATTTATAGAAGATAACATTCTTGAGTTTCTCAAGAAATATACATTAGAAATAGTGGAAAATATTATCTCATTGGATGTCTCAAGAATGAGATGAATGGTTGGTACAATCAGTCATGGAAATGCATAACAATAGTTAAATCAATTAATGAGAAATTCATAAGTTCAAAAAATGGATAAATATAAAAAAAAATCATTTAAAATGATCAACATGCTTCCCTAAATCATGATTTTCAAAATCTTAATCTAAATTCTTATCTCTACTAATTATTTTTTTTCATTTTTCTCATTCAAATTTATTGAAAAAGAAATTTAAATACATGGAATTGTAATTATCCTAGGTAGTTTATGTCTCCTAGTTCTGTTGATGAAATAATGAATGAAATGTGGGAATGAAATTTACAATTAAAGATATAAAATAATTTTAATTTTGGGAATATAATAGAAAATTAAAAAATTGAAATGATTAATCCCATTTCAAATTGATGATTAAAAATCGTTTGTGCAGGTTCTAACTATACCTACTTTCCACCTACTGCTTGTGCCTTTGATGGACCTGGAAAATAAATTGAATCAAGTGAAAGTACAGACCCTTGAAATATGATAAAAAGATAGGGGAATTTAAATTAAATCCAAATATAAAATTAAATTCTAAGAAATCAATAAATCTAAATTCATAAAAAACAATAAAAATCAGGTTGCCTCCTAGAAACTGCTCTTTTTTAATAGTTGTTTAGCTCGACCATACCTAGGTTAACTGATTAGAGTGTGATATAAATCTAATTGTATCATGTTTACCAAATCTTGACTTTGATATCCTTCCAACTCAGTTTGAATTATCCTCATTGGATTTGACATGGTCCTCAGAGGTGGTGACCAGAGTTTGAACAACAAGAGTATAGCCAACAGAATTTCAGCATCTATCCAGACTCAGTAAAATTATTCTTCTTCAATGGCTGGATACATTTTTTGAGTTTCATAAATTATTTCTTCATGTTCCATATCCAGTTTCACAATTTCTTCTTCTCTTTTTGTTTATTTTTGTTCCTCTATGTATTCAGTGTAGGGTGCAGCTATTTCTCCCTCTTCATATTGCCATTGTTTGCTGACATGCGCTTAGATCCATTCAAGTTCTACAACAAGGTCACCCTCTCCATCATATTCTGAGCCTGAAAAATCAAGGGCATTGTGATTAGAATAAAAATAATCATTGGAAGTGGTAATTACCTCTGATTCGTTGTTCATGTTTCTTTGTTCGGGTTTCTCCTCATAAAATTTCAGCTTCAGGCTATGGGGTGTTTTGAAATCATTGCATGGGTACAGTTGTGGGTACTCGTAGGGTTGAATTCTCATCGCTTTGACTTCGTTGATTAGTTATTCCATATCATTCAGTAGGAAGAAAAACATATCCTTAGTAGTTATTCCTCTTTGTATCCATCACAACTAATAATACCCAGTGTGGTAAAAAGTAATAAAAATAATAAAAACCTATTCTAAAATTAGAAAACATAAAAGATGGGAAAATAATTGTCTAAATTATTCAACTAATAAATTATACACTCCTATCCCTGTAATGGTTCTAAAAATTTGATACCCCTATGGGCGTCGTTAATTCCTATTGGGTTGCCAAATTTAGAAATTTAAAACACGAAAAAAAACAAATCACTAAACTATAGGGTAGTATAGGATATGCAAGTCTGAGGTTGAACCCATAGAGATAGGGTTGGAGAAAATATTAATCAAATAAAATAAACTTAAACTAATTTAAAATAAAATATAAACTATAGAGCATGGATTTTTTAAGAATGAGGGAGATGAAAACAAAATAGGTGCCGAGTAGCAATGATTCTAGGTTCATGGGTTTATAAATAATGATATAATTAATTAAAAATTCTGAATTTTTCAGAATCGGGTCATAGTGAGTTCAATGGCCATGATAAACGCTCTTCATCCTAACTTCTCCTTTTCTCATGGTTAGATACTTCATATTACAAAGAATGGATAACTCAAAACCTTATTTGAACATAGGTAAAATACAAACCCAATGATCATGGTGGAAGTATAAACCCTAGATTGTACATTAAATAAATGTATTCATTCAATCCCAGTAATGTCCATGCTCAAAGAGAGAAAGAAATTAAAACCATTCCCTAACCCCATTCACAATAGTCATGCAAGAAGAATTAGGAAAGATATAGAATTTAAGAACAAATATGGAATCCCAACATGAATCACATTAATTATAAATACCTCATACAATCAATTCCCATTCATCACGCATGCCTCAGCACAAATAAATTACCCACTCATGATAACCTTGAGAGGGTGTATAAAAATAAAGAAATTAAAATCCTACAGAATTGGTGGCAGCAAGTGCGCCTTCATCCAACTGGTGTATAGTGTTGAGCTCCGTCTAGATCTGGAATGCCTTGGAGATGCGGTTGAGCCCACTATTTATAGGAATTAAGTTGGCTCTGCCTGACCCAAGTCACGATGTGTACTGAGAGTACATCTCATGTAATACCGATCTACGTTGCCTCTAAATCTGTATGAATTTTTTGTGTATCGAGTTCATTAATTTGAAGTTTGACTAATGTCACGTCGTGTACTTGGGACTCATTACATGTAAGTTCTCAGCCTTCAGTCATCGTATATCTCACCAAAATACTCTCCGAAAATGTTTCCTGGAATATTTCACATCATGAAATGGGAATTCACGACGTTTACTTTACATTCACAATGTGTTTTGATCTCATGACTTATCCTATGCGGCACTTCTTCTATTGATGAATTCATGATGTGTACTCTTGTTACACATTGTGTAATGGTTTTAGTCCATTTTTCCAGCTTCAATCTTATTAAAAATTCAAGTGTCGTGCCACTTCGCTTCGCTCGTGGTGCGACGTGTCTTTAAGCTCTATTTTTAACCTATTTTCATTCATTTTTCAAATATTCAACATTTTCTTCCACAAATAATAAAACAAGTAAATACATTCCAAAATTGGAAAGATTATTCATTTAAATACAATAATAAATAAATTAAACCACTTCAAAATGTATACATGAAATACACTTATCAAATCCCCCCACACTTAAATTCATCCATGTCCTCAAGGATAGAATCTCAACATAATACAAAGTACTTTCACTATACTAAGATTTAAATTCAATTTCAATAAAATAAATTAATCAAATGGAAAATTAAATGTTCAAGAATTACATACAGAAAATTTATCAACGCCACATTTTTCAAAGAATGCAAATCAATCATGTATTTTACTTTTTCTCCTTTGAAATAACCAAGCATTTTCTTTCATCCATTTTCATTTATCAATTCATTATCACTATGCATGCCACTTTCAATTTACCTCACTTGAATTTTCCACTCATTATCAGTGTAAAAATTAAAATAGAATTCAGCATACACCTTAAAAACATGTAACTTACCATAGGCTTTAAAGGCATCTAACATCTCCACCGCATAAAGAAAAAAACAAAATTAATCATGAGGGATTCATCATTAAGGATAAAATGACTCTGAGGCTTTAGGGTAGGTAGGTAAGTGATATAAAAATTAAAGATCAAAAGGGAGGTTAAACTCTAAAGTACATTGCATGATACTCAAAAAAAATAATCTCAATGACTATCTCCCTTTACAAATGTCATCTATATCTTCCCCTAAAAAAGCTCAAAGTGGGCTCATGATACATGTAAGTGCAATGATATAATCAACCTCACTTTATCTTCTTTTGTTTATAAATATTTTTTTCTTTTCTTTTTTGAAAACTATGATCATGAAAAATCTCACATTCATCACCTAACCACATACGATCAAAAATGGTCGGTCTGGAAAATGTTGATTTTTGATCCTTCCAAAACACAACCCAATTTTTTCATTTTTTCAGATGTTTTTTAGAAAGAGAGGTGAACAGTATAATACAATGAAAGATACATTTCCTCTCTTAAAAACATAATCTAAAATCCACCAACCAAATATCCATAATAAATTATATCTCGTTACACCCAATAAATTTCCTCCCCCACACTTATTCTTTTTCGTATCATGAAAAACATTTAGATGAAAGTAGGAAAGGATAAAATAGGCTTGTAGAACATCTCATTTACTAACAAGGAAATTCATGAATTATAAAGGCATAAAATGGATTATTGCAAGGTCGGTCTCAGTATAAGGTCTAAACAAAATATTTACTCAATAATTTTAAAAGTGATTATGTTCAGTCATAGCTTTGATAAGATGAAAATAAAGTTCTATAAGATAACATGCCAGAGTTTCTCAAGGAATAAACTTCAGAAATAATGGAAAATATTAGGTCATTGGATGTCTCAATAATGAGATGAATGGTTGGGATAATCACTCATGGAAATGCATACCAATAATTAAATCAATTAATGAAAATTTTAGAAGTTCAAAACATGTCCAAATATCAAAAAAAAAAATAAAATGATCAACATGATTTCCTAAATCATTATTTTTCAAATATTAATCCACATTCTTATCTCTACTAATTATTTTCTTCCATTTTTCTCATTCAAATTTATTGAAAAATAAATGTAAATTCATGACATGGTAATTATCCTAGGTAGTTTATATCTCCTAGTTCTGTTAATAAAATAATGAATCAAATGCGGGAATGAAATTTATAATTAAATAGATAAAACATTTTTAAAGTGGGGAGTTCAATAGAAAATTACAAAATTGAAACACTTACTCCCCTTTCAATTTGATGCTTAAAAATCAGATGTGCATTTTTTGCCTACACCTACTTACCACCTACTACATGTGCCTTTGATGGACCTAATAAATAAATAAAAACAAGTGAAAGTATATTCCCTTGAAATATGTTAAAAAATATAGGGTAATTGAAATTAAATAATAATATAAAATTAAATTCTACGAAATGAATAAATCTAAATTCCTAGAAAGCAATAAAAAATCAGGTTTCCTCTCAGAAGTTATGCTTTTTTAACGGTCATTTAGCTCGACTATACCTAGGTTAACTGATTGGAGTGTGATATAAAGCTAACCATATCATGTTTACCAAATCTTGACTTTGATATCCTTACAGATCAGTTTTACTTTCTCCTTATTGGATTTGGAATGGTCCTCGGAGGTGGTGACCAAAGTCTAAACAACAAGAGTATAGCCAACAGAATTTTAGTATCTGTCTAGACTCGGTAAAATTCTTATTCTTAAATGGATAGATGAACTTGTTGAGTTTATTAAATTATTTCTTCATGTTCCATAGTCAGCTTCACAATTTCTTCTTCTCTTGCGGCTTCTTTTTGTTCTTCTGTGTAGTCATTCTAGGGTGAAACTAGTTCTTACTCTTCATATTCTTCTTTATCTTGATGTTGTTTTCTAATGTATGCTTCGGTCCATTCAAGTTCTGTATCAAGGTCACCCTCTCCATCATCTTCCAATCCTAAAAAATAAAGGGCATTGTGATTAGAATAAAAATAATCATCGGAAGTGGTACTTACCTCTAATTTTTTGTTCTTGCTTCTTTTTTTGAGTTACTTCTTATAGAATTTTGGCTCTAGACAATGGGGTGTTTTGAATTCATTGCATGGGTACAATTGTGGTTACTCGTAGGGTTAACTTTTCATCTCGGTGACTTCATTGAGTAGTTGTTCCATATCATCCAGTAGGAAGGCTAACCTCTACTTAGTAGTCATTCCGCTTTGTAGTCCTTCCATCACAACTAAAAAAACTCAGCTCGGTAAAAAATAAAAAAAATAAAAAAAAAACTATGCTAGAATTAGGAAATAGAAAAGATGTGAAAATAATTCTCTAAATTATTCAACTCATAATTATTTTCTCATATCTCTGACAATGGCGCTAAAAATTTAATATCCCTATAGGCATTGTTAATTCCAACTAGGTTACCAAATTTATAAATTTAAAACATGAAACAAACAAATCACTAAACTACAAGGTAGTATAGGATATGTAAGTCTGAGGTCGAACCCATAGAGATAGGGTTGTAGAAAATATTAATCAAATAAAATAAACTTAAACTAATTTCTAGTAAAATATAAACTATAGAGCATGTATTTTTGAAGAATATGGGAGATCACAATAAAACAGGTGTTGAGCATCAATGATTCTAGGTTCATGGGTTGACAAGGTATGATATAATTAATTAAAAATTATACAGTCATCGAAGTCAGGTCATAGTGAGTTCAATGGTCATGATAAATACTCTTTATACTAATTTCTCAATTTCTCATGGTCAAATACTTCAGTTTACAAATAATGGGTAACCCTAAACCTTATTTAAACATTGTACAAACAGAAACCTAATGGTCATGGTAGAAGTATAAACCCTAGATCACACATTAAATAAATGTATTCATTCAATCCTGGAAATGGTCATGCTCAAAGATAAAAGGAAATTAAAACCATTCCACAACCCTGCTCACAATGGTCATGCAAGAAGAATTAGGAAAGAGATAGAATTGAAGAACAAATCTAGAATCCCAAAATGAATTGCATTAATTATAAAATACCTCATACAATTAGTTCCCCTTCATCATTCACACCTCAGCACAAATGAATTACCCACTCATGCTAACTATTAGTAGGTGTAGAAAAATAAAGAAATTAAAATCCTACATAAGTGGTGGTAGTAGTTGCACCTTCATCCAACTGTTGTCTGGTGTTGATCTCCATCCATATCTGAAATTCCTTGGAGATACGGCTGAACCCTCTATTTATAGGCATTATGTTGGCTCTACTCGACCCAATTCACTATGGGTATTGAGATTACACATTGTGTAATCCTGATCTATGTTTCCTCCACATTCGTGTGATTTTTTTGTGTATCATATTCATTAATTTTAAATTTTGACCGATGTCACATCATGTACTTGCAACTCACGATGTGTAAGTGATCAATATTAAGTCATCATAGATCTCACTGAAATATTCCCTACAAACATGTCTTGAAATATTTCATGTCGTGAAATGGGAATTCATGATGTGTAACTATCATTCACGGTATGTTTTGATCTCATGACTTGTCCTTTGCGGCACTACTTCCATTGATGAAGTCATGATGTGTACTCATGTTACACTTTTTGTAATGGTACTGCTCCAATTTTACAGCTTCAATCTTCCTCAAAATTCCTATGTCGCGCCGCTTCACTTCGTTCACAATGTGAAGTGTCTTTAAGCTCTATTTTCAACCTATTTTCATTCATTTTTCATATATTCAACATTTCAAACCACAAATCATGAAACAAGTAAATACACTCTAAAATTGGAAAGATTATTCATTTAAATACAAAAAATCAATACATTAAACCACTTCAAAATGTATGCATGAAATACACTTATCATCTCATGTAGGAGATGTCTGAGCAAGTTCAGTTGGTCAAAAAATGGTTTGTGACTACACAAAGAAGGAATAAACCATATAATGACCATTATAGATGAACTATTTAATTTTATGTTGGTCATCACGTTTTCCTTAGGGTGTCTACAAGATTGGGGCGATGTTGTATCAGGTAACAGGTAAAACTAACGCCTAGTTTTTTCAGGACATTTGAGATAGTGGAAAGGGTTGGTCCAATGGTGTATCGTTTAAACATTCCATAGTTCTACAATTCCATGCATTATTTTTTCAATGTGTTACAGATTCAGATAAATTATCCAGACCCTTCCCATGTGATTGACGTAGCATAGGTTGATATTTGTGTTGATTCATCCTTTGAGGAGCATCCAATATGGGTTATAGATCATTGTGAGAAATGTATTTGGGAGTAGGACTATACCATTGGTTTGAGTGTAATGGCATCATGAGCGAGTTGAAGAGGATACCTGGAAGAGGGAGTCTGATATGAAAACATATTGGTCAAACTTATTCATTGAGACCTCACAGTGATGCTTAGACTAGCTCAGGGATGAGTAATTATATAACAACCCTTCATTTTGTTACACACTTAGACATGATTTATTACATAAAATATTCACTTGATACGACATGGAAGATTGAGAGTTCTAGTATATTTGGGGCTTAGGAACATTACATAACAACTTAAAACATGAAACACAACATCTTTATTGAAAACTTCCTTTACATGACCACTGTATTCCCTCGTACTTAGCATTTATTGGGATAACCTGAGGACATTCATAAGAAAAGGGTGAGCTATAAATCCCAGTAAGGGAATAAACATGCAATAACACGAGGAATATAATACATGTTATAAAATAGGAATATCAATGGAGCACAAGAGAAACATGAACATAAAGGCATGATAAAGCATGATAATCATAACATGGAAATGTGGCAACAGCATTTAACATGATTTTAGCATGATCCAAGGCTCATTGCCCATGGAGCATGAGTAAATCCTCATTGCACTTGAATTAGCATGAGGAAACCCTCATTTCACTTGACATATCATGATACTAATTTTTACCCAATGCATTGGAGCGCTATCAGGGCGCACCCTTCTTAAACATTTCATTTCATGCATAAGTGTGCCACATGGATCATATAACATGGAATCAATCAAAATTCATAAGTTATTCCATGATTAAGTAATGTGGAATAAATACACGAAAGTAAAATTCAATATGCATATGTACATTCCCCTATGTAGTTTATTTCTAAAAGTATTATCAAGGTGACACTCTAAAACCCACACCACTAATGCGACTATATTATTATGAAGATATCAAATCCATTGAAAAAAATTGGTCATTGGCCATAGTAGATAAAAATTCTTATATCTAAACTATATAAAAAAAATATAGGAAAATACATAGTCATTATTATGCAATACTATTTTAAAGTATAAAAAAATATATTATTTGATAATTACACTTGATTCCCATAATTCCTATATGTTTTCATATACAACTTGTCCCTTTTTATTTACATGAGATGAAACGACCTAGGATTTTGGATCCCTTAAAAGGCATATTGTGTTCTATAGCTTGTGTCACAAGATACACCCAACATAAAAAAACCAAAATATATTAAGACATAATTATTAATGAATCTATAATAAAAACTAATATGGTAAACCATTAATAGTTATTTCCATTATAAGGTAAAGAATTGATATGATTTAGTATTGAAAAGGGTTATTTTTTAATAAATGTCATTTTCTTTATATTGTATAATTTATTTTAAAAATATATTTTTATAAATTTTAGAATTTTAAAATGATAAAGTAAAATTTATTTTTTAATTCCTCACAAAAAAATTAGTTTAGGATGTATTTTTGATATTTTTATGATGGATTTTTAGGTGAATAGTAAAAATATCGATTTTATTAATGCTGCCACTTTAATGAAATAGTTTTATTATATGAATAAATTTAACATTTTCAATCATTTTACTATAAAATTATAAATTATAAATTATAATAAATAATTCTAAAATGGTATTTTTAATTTATAAACCCATTCTCAACATTTTGAAAATTTATATAGCGTTTTAATTAAAACTGTTATTTGACTATTTTTTTAATGAATTATAACATGATGAAATGAAGTTTTTGATTTATTTTGTGGTTAAATAAATACTATTTTAATTATAATAATTATTTTAAATTCATTGGAATCAATGTAATTAATAAATCTATCCTAATAAAAATCCATTTGCAAAAAAAAACTTTTCAAAAAACGGGTTTTTACACGATACATGCGGTAACTTTAAGATTAATTTCCCTACACATAGAGAGTTTATTTGATTAAATAATTATTATATTTGAGATAATAATTTTAGTATTATTCAATATTTACAATTTTATTTTTGGTTATAATATTTGGATTTTTAGAATTAATGTTAATTACCATGATAATAGATAAAGAATAATTTTAAAATTATATTTTTATTAATATCAAGGAATTTATATCAAATAAATTAAATATAAAAAATTTAAATAATGAATATAATATTATTTATAAACACTTAAGTAAATATATTAACACTTATTTAATATTTAGTCAATACTAAATAAGTTTAAGAATCAATAATGGTCAAAAATTCCATTTTTCTAATAAAAAGGTTTTTTGACACGTTATCTGTTTTAATTTAAAAGTTAATTTTATAATATTTATAATTTAAATTTGATTAAATATATGTTAAATTTAGTTCCATAATAAAAAAATTGGTTATATGGGTTTTTTTATATGTTTAATAAAACATAAAATCCCTTAGTTAAAAACTAGTTACTATGTTTAAAAGTAAAAGAGTGAAATGTAAAAAATTCATGGTAAAACCCATATAACATGTTTAAAACATATCTTGAAATCCATTTTTGAGTCTTAATAGACCCAAATCCACCCAAAAATCAATAATTTTGAAACTTTTGAGCCATTGACCATGGAATAGTGTCATGGGATTATTAAAATATAAGGGGTGTTTCCAAAAGTGTCATTTTCCTCTCTTATAAAAGGGGGTCACTTACACCCTTTCAAATAAAAATATATAATTAGAATTAATCATTTAAAAATATGAAAATTTAATCTCCCTGAAACCATATCCCAAAAAAATAATCCCCTTTTCACTCATAGTTATCATAATATCTTCAATTTCAAGGGAACATCAAAGGGAAAAATCAAGTCTCCAACATAAGTGTTATCTCCTATTAAGATTTTCTTATTAATATTACTCTTAAAAATATCTTATCAGCATGATAATATATTTAATTAAGAATAATTATTATACTTATATGTTTTTATATTAGTGGAATAAACCTTATTTATACATTTTGATCAACTTAGAAAAAAAATGAACATCATTAGTGTGTTATGAGGACAACCGCCTCCACGAAGTGACATCGTTTGTTTTTTGTTAAAGATGTACATGGAAGGTATTAATAGTAGTAATTATGAATAAATATAATATATATCATATAATTATTATTATTAAATTTATATTTAATATCCATCTTCACCTCCTCTCAAACGTTGAGAAACGAGAATGCTAATCGTGCGTACGTGTGGATTACTGCCTCCATGATGAAACATTTTTTATTTTTTGTCTAAAATTTCATAAATTATATAAAAAATTAAAATATAGTTAAAAATAATAAAAATATCAAAATAATATCATTATGGTTCTATTATAATTAAATTATTTCAAAATAAACACCCCCATTAACCATAGTCGATAATCGAGTTAAAGCGTGTTCAAGTTTGAGTCGATTTAACCTCTTACGTGAATAATGTTTTAAAATAAAATTATGGATGACTATGGGAACATGAAAACTAATATTATTATAGTATATTAATAAAATATTTATTATTATATGTTCTTGTAAATATTATATTAAGTATTTAACTTATTATTATTGTATCATTTTCATTTTCTAAAATCATCGAAATAAGCACACACTGATTCCATTTTCACGCAGCGTAACTAAAGAACTTAATGAATGAAATAAAAAAATAAATCAATATAATATATATGTTATAATATTTTATTATTTATCAATAATTAAATTGATATAAAATTATGGGTAATGATATCAAAATTATTAAACATTCACAAAACAGTTAAAGTTATTAACCCCTGATAGTCATAATACCCTATGACTAATTAATGTACTCATCAAAAAAATTATAATAAGGATTATAAAAGGGTAATATTTATGAGTAAGGTTATGAAATATAATATTATGTTATCTATTTATGTTTTACATGAGGTTAGAGTTTCATTTTCTAATCCGGAGAAATTATAAGGGTTTCGTCTAAAATTTTCCTTCTTTGAGACACACTTTATGTTATGCACCTAATTTAATTTCTATGGTGTGTACACTACATATTGGTTATATAATATCATTAATTATATTTATAACTTTATTTTAACTTAAATTTCATGCTCTTTATTTTTAAGGGATTTTCATTAGAACGTAACTTAAGTCATAAGGTTTTTTTTGTCTCAACTTCTCTTCATTGAGACATGTTTTAATGTTATGAACCAATTTATTATTTATATGGTGTATATACTTCCCAATAATTTATTTTGAAATAATATATTATTTAATTAATTTAATTTAAATAACCATCTGATTCTCAAGTTTCTAGTGACTTTTTATTCAAAAAATTACTAAATCCGTAAGGGGTTTTCATGACTCAAATCTCTTCCTTGGGTCAAAATCACTCATTTTTTACTATAATCCTTAAAGATTGATCTAGTAAAAACTATGATTACTTTATGTTGTATTTACACATAATTTTTAATGGAAATCATGTGTCACACCAAATTATTCATACTGATTATTTTAATGTTTCGTTAGAATAAAATTAAGTCGGGAACAATTCCTATTACTTTTAATGGTTTTTTCTTCCATTTACATATTATTACTTACCATTAATTTTATATTTTACCTATTGGTAGATCAGATTAGTTTTATCTCCAATGATTCCATAGATCCCACTTATTCTATTTTAAATTAAAGGTTTCATTATCCTTTTAATGATGTGGGTTTTCAATGAGGTCTTTTCAAAATATTCAAAAGTTTTTTCCATCCTTTCAAAATAAATAATTTTATAATCCAATCCATATTTTATTTTTATAAAATTTATGTATTTTCAAATTTAAATTATTAAATATTCTTTTAAAAATTAAAAAAATTAAAAGTATTTTCAATTTCCCTTTTAGAAAATGTTATGAAATTTTTAAGTTTCCATTATTAATGATTCTTTTGAAAATAAAAAGTTTTTAAATTATTTTCAATTATCTTTTTTAAAATATAAGGTATTTTGATGGATATTTTATTTGGAAATTTTTATAATAATTTTTTCAAAAATTATTCTCTTTCCCTTCCCAAAAATGTGTTTTTAAAGTAATTTACACTTCATCTTTTATAATAATGTTTTGTGAAAACTTTTTTATTTTCACTTATATTTACCCTCCAAGGTTTATATTTCATGAAGTGATGTTTTGAAAATAATATATATTATTATGATATGATTTATTTTAAAAAATTAGAGTGTTAATATTCTATTATTTCTTACATTGTTCCTTTATGAGATGATGAATGTTTGAATTTCAAGTGGAACACAAATGTATGGATTATGAAAAGGGTGGGACCTATATCTATCTTAAATTAATTGGTTAAATTTTTATATCTCATGAGATTGAAGTTTTATTTTAACATGTTAGAAAGTTGTTAGGTTCACAAAGGGTGAGTTTGATGGAGTTAATCTATACTAACAATTTTACATGTGAACTGGTTAGAAAGTCTCTAGGTTTGCAAAGGGTGAGTGTAATGGTGTCGAGATCCATTCAGAATTTAACATTTGAATTGTTTAGGAAGTTTATATGTTCACAAAGGATGAGTGTGATGGAATTAAACACTAATCACAATTTTAAATATGAATAGGTTGTCAAGTTTCTAGGTTCACAAAGGGTGAGTATGATGGTGTTAATCTCTACTCACAATTTTACATATGAACTGGTTGGAAAGTCACTTGGTTCAAAAAGGGTGAGTGTGAAGGTGTTAATATCCACTCACAATTTTATGTATGAATAGTTTGATGAGTAGCTAGGTTCACAATGATAATAAATCATATGTTTATAATTGTGCCACATTTTCAAGTTGTTTATCATGTTATGCTATGTTTTCATGATTATGAATTATTTTTAATGTATTACACACTTTTATATCATGAAAACATGTTTTATGATTATTTAAATTTTTTAAGCTGTTTTATTTATTTTATGGTTCCTTAATTATCTTCTTATGATCTTATGTTTCTCCATCAAGTTTTATGGCTATTTTCCATAGTATTTTGAGCTTTTATTATGTTATTTATATCATTCTCATATTATCCTTCATATTTAAAATCTAATCCATTATGATATGTCTTTTCCCTTACTAATCATTTGAGATCACCCCTTGTATATATTTCCAATCCCCAGGTTATGAAGATGGATTTATCATGTGAGATGTATATAAAGGGTCTAGAGGAGCATAATTATGGAGAAATGTTCGTAAGTGTAGTAAATTAAGTTGTTTCTATAGTTAATCTGAAATACACTAAACCTTTAGGTCCTAGATTTGTGTGATTTTTTGTGAGAAGTATTATTTAAATCATGATATTAATGTATTATTTAAGTCATATTTAGATTTGGTCACTTCAGTTTGTATGATATAAGGGTTTAGTTATTCTGGAGATTAGTTTTGATATTTTTGAAGATTATTTTATAGAAACTTAGTGACAACCCTAGAGTTGATTCTTAGTATAGGATGATATCTTGAAATATTGGTAAATTATTGAGTAAGTGGTTTTCTTATAAATACATCCCTATCTGGATACTAGGAAGTGGCTACGACTGTGGAACAAATTCACAAAAGCATAATCACCCTAAAAAGGGTTGGTTGATCATTTACTCTATCATCAACCTGATGCACGATTATTGGTCCTAAGGCTGCACACCTAGATAAACACTATGTGGGTATATTCATTGTTTAATCATATTCTCTTTATGAACCACTATTAATGATTGATTTCGTAGTTACTTTTAGGAGTGTAAGATAACCCAACTTAAAGTAACATAGGTGGAACCAAGAGAGTTAAAATATTAGTCAAGTATGGAATAGTTGAAATGAAAATTTCATATATTGAAATGAAGGTTTCATTAGAGAATAAATATTAGGATTAAAATTTCATATTCACATACTCTAATTCTTTTTTATATTATCATAACCTATTTGGTTTTGGTATTTTTTTTTTGAATCATGATCAAATAAATGAAGATGTGAACGGTATGTCCCTAAGAACTCCTATGAAGCATATTTGGGATAACTAGTTTCCTAGTCTAACTAGGAATAATGAGTTGGATATCTTAGTATAAGATATATGTTGAGTTTCTCATGGATCTCTTTCATTTTTAATTCAGTAAATAAAAATAAAAATTCTGAGGGCACAATTTATTTAAAGGGGTATACTGTTATAACCTAAGATTTTGGATCCTTGAAAAGACATACTATATTGTATAACATTTGTCATGTGCTATACCCAATGTAAAAAAACCACAACATATTAAAAAGACATTATTAATGAATCAATAATAAACACTAATATTGTAAACCATTAATATTTATTACATTTAGAAGGTAAACAACTAATATGAGTTAATATTGAAAATGTTATTTTCAATAAAAGTCATTTTATTTGAATTTTATATTTTATTTTGAAAAGATATATTAAAAAAATTGAATTTAAATTTGATAAATTAAAATTCATTTTTTAATTTTTCACAATGATATTATATTAGGGTGTATTTTTTATATTTTTATAATCAATTTTCAGGTGAATAGTAAAAAATACTGATTTTATTAACATCGCCACTTTTCTAAAATTGTTTTATTATATGAATAAATTAAATTTTTTGAAACCTTTTACTATAAAATTAGATATTATAAAGTATAATAAATCTTTTAAAAATTCTATGTTGAATTTATAAACCCATTCTCAACATTTTGAAAATTTATATAGTGTTTTAATGAAAACTGTTTTTTGACTATTTCATTTAATTAATTATAACACAATGAAATGAAGTTATTGATTTATTTTATAGTTAAATAAATACTATTTTAATAATAATAATTATTTTAAATTAATTTTAATCAATTTAATTATTAACTCTATCCTAATCATAAATCCTTTTGCTTAAAAATAAACTTTTTTTAAAAAGGGATTTTTACATGATGCATGCGCTAACATTGAGATTAATTTTCCTACAGACAGAAAGTTAATTTGATAAAATTATTCTTATATGTGAGGTAATAATTTTAATGTTATTTAATGTGTAAAATTTTATTTTTGGATATAAAATTTATATTTTTAGGATTAATGTTAATTACAATGATAATGGTGAAACAATTATTTTAAAATTATTATTTTATTAATATCATGAAATTTCTATCGAATCAATTAAATTGAAAACCTTTAAATAAATAATCTAATATGATGTATGAAAATATAAGTAAATATATTAATACTCATTTAATTTTAAATCAATAATAAAATAATATTAAGAATCAATAATGGTCAAAATATCATTTTTCCAATAAAAAAGTTATCCTACATATTACTTATTTTAATTTAATAGTTAATTTAATTATATTTATAATTTGAATTGGAATAAAAATATATTAAATTTAGTTCCATAAAACCTAAATTTGGTTATATGGTTTATTTTATATATTTAATAAAACATAAAATCACTTATTTAAAAATGTGTTACATAATTTGAAAGAAATTGAGTAAAATATAAAAACATAACGGTAAAATCCATATAACATGTTTAAAAAATGTGTGAAAATCCATTTTTGAGTCTTTATCGACCCAAATACACCCCAAAATCAATAAATTTGGAACTTTTGTGCCATTGAACTTGGAGTAGTGTCATGGAATTATTAAAATATAAGAAGTGTTTCCAAAAGTGTTATTTTCCTCTCTTGTAAAAGTGGGTCACTTATACCCTTCCAAATATTCATCTATATTTAGAATTCATCATTGAAAATCACCTATTTACTCTCCCTATTACCATATCCCACAAAATAACCCCTTGGTCACTCATAGTTAGCCTAATCCTTTTAATTCCAAGGGAACTTACAAAGGAAAAATCATGTCTCCAAACTAAGTGTTATCTCCTCTTAAGATTTTATTCTTAATATTAATATTCAAAATGTCTTATCACTATAATAATATGATGACTTTAGTATCATTAGTATAATTATATGTTTTTATATTAGTGGTACAACCCTTATTTATTCATTTTTATCCACTTAGAAAAATAAAATAACATCTTTAGTGTGTTGCACGAAACTACCGCCTCCACGAAGCAACACCATTTGTTTTTAATTACCTCTATTCATGGATGGTATTAATGCTAGTAATGATTGATAAAAATGATATATCTCATATAATTATTAGTATTTAATTTTAATTTAATACCCACCTTCACCCCCTCTCACACATTGAGAAACGGGAATGCTAATCACGCATACATGCAGATTACCGCCTCCATGATGAAACATTTTTCATTTAGAATTTAGAATTTCCTAAATTATCTAAAAATATTAAAATATAGTTCAAAATCACATAAAAATCAAAATAATATCATTATTATTCTATTATCAAGATATTATGTCAAAATAAACACCTCCTAAACTATGGTCTCTAATTAATTTAAAGCATGTTAATGTTTGGGTCTTTTTAACCACCTACGTGAAAAATGATTTAAAATCAGATTATCTATAAATATTTTAAGGAATATTTGTTTTCATACTGGAATTTGTGAAAATAATATTTTTTGATTTCAAGTGCTTATAAGGATTAATATGTTCATTTTCCACTAGAATATGATGTCAGATAATTTTTTGAAACACACTATTAGTCTTGGAATAGGGTTTTTACCCTAGGATATGAGTTTGGTATAATTCTAAACCATTTGAATTTTTGTGGAATAATTAATTTTTAATATATATTTAATTGAATATTAATTTATTTTTACACATTTTTTTGGATATATATTTTTAATGGAGTGTTCGATTGAGATTATTTCTCGACTATTGATTCTAGAATGGGGAGTTTTGCTTATGCAAGGCATAAACTCATGTTAGGCACTGGGACCGGGCCCAAGCCCCCTTTTTCTTTTTCTTTATTTTTCTTCCTTTTGTTTTTTCCTCTTTTCTTTATTATCCTCCCACTGGCTTATCACATAATCCCACTTGGGCCTCTTGTGTTGCATAATCAAGATAGAAAAGGGATATGCAGAGAGAGTGGTGGGGGGGAATAAGAGAGGTGCTACCACAGAGCTCGGGAGGAGCCTGATTGTCATACTACAGTGGTGGAACACTAATCGATGTGAATCTTTGGTGGATTCCACCCAAAGGTATGAAATTATTATGTTTTTATCATAATTCCCCATAAATTTACTGATTTTTAATTTTAAATCCCTTTTATGACTTCTTAGGACCCCTTGAGGGTCGATTTATAGCCTTTGAGGAGAAAATGGGGTTTCTGGTTGATTTGAGGGGTTTCCCATTCAGAAATCCTAATCACATGACGTGTAGTTCAGGAACACACATTGTGTATTCTTATCATTTTTGGTATATGATCTTTTCAAAAGTACACGTCGTATATAGGGTATACACATTGTGTACTAGTACTTGGCCATGTAGTCGATTACTTGGACAAATAGCCCATGTAGTGGTACATGGCTATGTAAAGTGCATGGCCAGACCTTGAGTGGGTCACATGCCTTGTAAAAGAACAAGACCTGGCTAAAACACATGGACATTCCATGTGAGGTACACAAGTAGGTGCCCCATATAGGCTACACATCATGTACATGTTTTACAGCCCATTTACATTGGCTTTAGATTCCATGCCTAGATGGAGTATATGTCCTGGTGGGGCTTTGAGGGTATACATTGTGTACCATGGTATACACACTGCGTACTCATCCCTTGATACCCTTTTGAGTTTTTTTGTATGTTCATGACCCAAAGTCATAATAGGGTATGTGAGTAGTCTATTTTGAGAGTTTTTTCAGATAGATCGTGATGGGAGAACCCTTGGGATGATTTAAGGACTCAAAAGAGGTGTTTGGACAAAACAAGATTTGATGAAGATGTTATTCCTTCAGTAAGATAATATAACTATATCCTAAGAGTGATACCTTGATCTGAGATGGTTTGTGATCCATATCATGTGACCAATTCCTATATTGATTTTCCCTTGATGATGTCTTCCTTATGAGATGTTCCCTTCTGGATAGGATGTTTTGAGGGTATTTGTTTCTGAGGATCCCCTATAGGATGATTCTGCTAACATTTAAACCCAAAGGATCCCTTGTAGGATGCCTCTACCTTATTACTATTATTGAGGCTCCCCCTAGGGATGTCTTCAATTACATACTGACCCATAAAACTCCTTATAGGATACCTCTACATGTTTACTCTTTCAGAGGATCCCATGTAAGATGCCTCTGCCTATGTATACCATTCTGAAGATCCCACATAGAATGTCTCCACTTATGTTCGACCAAGAAGATCTTGTGTAGGATGCATGTGCTTACTTCTTCTAAGGATACCATGTAGGATGCCTCTAGTAGCTTACTATTTCTGAGGTTCCCTAGAGGGATGCATTCACTTATGTATGGACTTCGAGGATCCATAGTAGGATTCCTCTCCAGTGTTTTGACCTGAGGGACCTAGTAGGTGCCCCAACATTTGATCAACCTTGTGTTGGTATGTTAAAGGTTTGTGTAGATATAGTAGTGGGTGTCAGCTTAAAACCCACACAAAACTTGTAATCCTAGGGGATTGTTGTAGTAGTTGTGGGTTTAAGAGTTCGGACACCCTCACTCTTTTTTTATGCTTTCACTTGTTTACTGCTAATGCAAGGATGATTTCTAAAGGCTCTTCCTAGTGTGTGGTTGATGAGCCTGGTGCAATACAATATGTGATCAGGGATGTCCATAGGTGATTCTTGGGATCCATTTTTTGAGGCTTTAAATGATTTTTTGTATGATTAAGAGGCCTAGATGTACTTCCTAAGATCCAACCTTGAGTGATACTTGGATTCCCATGTATGAATTCCTTGGAGAAAATCATAGGGTATATGGATATATACACCTTGAGTGATACTTGGATTCCAATATAGGAATTCCTTGGATAGACTCATATGGTAGATGGATTATATATGTCCTTGAGTGATAATTGGATTCCCATGTAGGAATTACTTGTATGGACACATAGGGAAGAGGGATTATATACACCTTGAGTGATACTTAGATGACCATGTAGGAATTCCTTTGTCGAACTCATAGGGCATATGGATTATATATTCCTTGAGTGATACTTTTATTCCCATGTAGAAATTCCTTGGACGAACACATAGGGTGAATGAATTTTTTAATGCTTATTTGTTATCATAAATTGTTTCCTTGGTTTTGTACCTCTATCCTGGATTTATTTATATAAGTAAAAGTGATGTATCTGCAATATGTATAGATATTACCTAAAATCATTCTTCATAGTGATTGGAGGAGAGTACAGGTGATCCTAGGGCTAGGACATGTATCCCCTATGGTGATGAAGATTTATTAGAGACATTTCCAACATTGGATAAAGAAAGCATCGTTGATTGGGATTAAGGACCCAAGGATTGACTTAATTATACATGGCTTGAGTGGTATGGCATCCATCTCAGTGTCCCAATCACAGGATATCTAGTTGATCGAGATTACGAACCCAAGGATCAGTTATATTTTGGTTCATGTTATTTTTCACCTTATATATATATATATATATATTTATGGGAATATATATATATATACTTATATATATGATGGTACATTTTCCAGATTATTAGGATCATGGACCTAAGGACCAGTTGTGGTCTTACTTATTTTATGATATTGTTTTCCTTACTTATTATTCTAGTTGTGTTTCGGCTAGGCTAAGAATGTTGCATGAGCATGCATTTATGATATTAGATTTATAGGAGGTTCATCATTGGGGTGGCATACTAAGATTATTTCTCACCCATGTATGTGCACCTTAGTGTGTGTGTAGACCTTGTGTCCTATTTTCAAGCTGATAAAAAATACATAATGGATAGGGATGAGTCTTAGGGTTTCAGGATCAAGAGAATACACTAGTCTAGATTATTTTGATCAGGCTGCAGCAACTCGGTAGTTCATTGGAGACCACTTATGTGGTTTGGCTCAGGGGTTATCAGTAGATCAACGTACTTTTATTTCAGTTTCCTTTATATACTTCTATATATGTGATCATCCCATTGGGTGATCAGTGTTATATGTATGACATGATCATTCGGTCCTTTACTGCATTCCATTTTACTATTACAACCTTGATTATATTTATTGCTTCTACACTCTGATTATTTACTACTTTGGATGATTCTTGGTTATTTACGCTATTTTATAACTTTGATATGAGGGCATAGTCTCTCCACAGACACACCTTAGGCCCTTGATACTAATTGGTAGCCTCTATCATATGGAGAGGCACACTTTAGGTCTTGTGGTGAACTAGCTTGGAGAACCAATTTAGTGTCATATGGTTGTACGTTACAAAGTGGTGTCAGTGTTGTTCCTTTCCTATTGTGTTACTATTTGGGATATGGTGCACAAGAGTATTAAGAATGTGTTAGAACCTATTATGGATATTAGAATGGTGCATTGAGAACACTCATTCTATTAAAAAAATTGGTTTCTAGGGAAATGGGATTGTTGTTCTTGATATATGATGTTACCGTTTTATATGAATTTTTCTTTGGGCAGTACAGATGTTTTTTAGAGTGATGATTTATTATATATTCTTTGATATCAGACCATTTTTTGGAGGAAATTGATGGATTTATAGCTCTTTATCCATTGGAAAGAGTCCAGTGTTTGAGTTTGAATCTTGATTAGAAAATTCAAGAGGCGTCTCATGCATCATATTCAGCGCATAGGGTCCACATGTTATAGGCCTGGTAGTGTGTGATTTTACTAAAGTTAGAGGACAATTTTTTAAATTTTATACAATAACCTAAATGGTGTTATCCCTTATAGGTTCTTGGTGGAATTATACTCAATGATCCTAACTTTTATATGTATATATATTTCTTCTTATGACAGGCTATGTGAATCTACAATGAGACGTTTGATGGTGAGGATGAGGAATCATTACTCATTCAAGAGAGGTTCAATGACCCTAGTATATCAAAAAGGAACATGATGCCCATGTTTTAGACCCCTTTCAGGGCATTTTTTCTTAGGTTCGGTCATTTAAAGTGTCAGTAACAACCTATATGGTGTTTTCCAACATAGGTTGGAATGACATTCTACTTAATTAAACCACATACTTATGGTATGACACAAATCACTGTGGTAATTCTATGAAAGTATGGTGGTGCCTCATAGGTCAACCTTTACAGTTGATGCCTTCATTTATGGTGATCTAGTCAGGTCGATGTTTATGATTTGGATAGATACCTAAATGTTTATAGTGAACTAGACCTCAAGGGGGTATTACTATATACAGATGCCCAGTGAGTATCATTTCATTATATTTTCAACATTAATACCATGATAATCCAAGGGTTGGTTCCTCATTAAGATTCTTGGAGAGGATCAGGGGCCTACTAGACCAATGCTTGGTAGGTTAAATCGTTACATTCTTTTCTTTAACTGGTTAGTTACAAATGGTTCTCAATTAAATGGGTTTCCAATTACAACTTATAGTGTGTTTTCCTCTATAACTTGGAAATTGAAAACCTGTATAATTGAAACCATATTTATAGTTTGACCCTCATAGGTCAATGTTGTTCCTTACCTCCCTTAGAGAGGGTTAATAGGTGTGTTATATGCCTTGTGTTTAGATGGGTGTGCAAATGATGCCCCATGTGATGTGACCTAGTTACCCATATTGAGACTTGATTAGTAGGGATAGGTGGGAGACCTAGAGACCCTTAGTTTTAAATCAAAACCTTGTAGGTTGAAATTTCATTTTGATGAATGGAAACCTATGATAGGGGTTGGATCGAGTTTATGAATGCCTTCTGAGGTAGTGATCTTGATTGCACGCTCTTTTTGAGACCAATTCATAGTAGGTTCATAGGTTTTTCAATATATATAGGTTGATGCATTTTATTTATGAGAAATAAGGTGGTTTTATTGTGATTTGAGACTATATTTGATGATCCAAACTATTCAGTTACCTATCCCAGTTGACCATTAGTTGTGCAGTTGATGCCAAAATTTCAGAAAAAATGATGTCGAGTGACGGTTGATTATGGAAATAAATCATGGCACAAGAGAGTATCTTGATTTTGAAGAGGATTTCCAAGGGATCTTATGACTTAATGAGACCGGCATGCCATGTAGCATGGTTAGCTTGTCTTCAATAGTAGATGAATCTTAAGAGTATGAGTCGGGTGATGACCTAGTGGTATGGGTTTGTACACCCACTTGATGTGAGAAATAGGAGAAGGCACACATAGATTGTGCATGGTACTATTTAAATCATAGATCTATGGGTATCCATGTGCGAGCTTAGAACTAATGTTTTTAAAGAAATGATACGGTCCTGATTTCCTAGAATTGCAATAAAAGGATAAATGTACCTTTGTGGTATAGGGGACATCAAGAATAAACTGGGTACCATGAGGCGGTTGACTTGTAGCAGGACCAGGACACACTTAGTTGAGATACGTGGTGGCAAGAGTTGGTTAAAGTCAAGTATAACCTGGTTTGATGTGAGAGTGGATCAAGAGAGCTATACATACCTATCTGTGGGATATTATCATACTCCAAGTTTAGATATGACCATGTACTATCTTATCATCATCCTGAGTACACTAAGATAGTGGATGTTATACACTGAGCTTCTTTCCTTTTAAAATGTATTTCCTAGTTTGATGAAGGAACCTGATGAGGTTGTGCTCAAGGAGTGGTATAAGTAAATCCATATAGTGGGTAGTGTATCTTTGGTCTTTTGAGGGTGGTGACCCTCTTTTTCAGTTGAAATATAGTTTTTTATGTGGAAATTGTTCTCACAAAGTAGGAACGGGTGACATTTTAATACTTCCGCATTGGAACTCTAACATGAGTAGGTTTGTCCATGCCTATCATTATATTCGTTAATGGATGGAGTGTGGTACATTGAGATTGGAGCTCTGTTGTGACATGGTGATAAGGGTATTATTATGGTGTAGAGTACCAGATCAGTCATAGTTAAATGTCTTCCTTGATGGAAGAGTTGTTAATGATGTGAGACTGGTCATTGGATGATCAAGATAGTGTAGTTTTTAAGATGATAGGGATGAGATCATGACTTCATTTTACCACTAAAGATTCTCAGGGATGAGAAGAGTTATGGTGGAAAGATTGTAAGGACTTGTGAACTTTTTCCAGACTAGAATTTGATCATAAATTTGAATTTTTTCTTTCAAGTGATTTTAAGTGGTAAAATGGTCATTTTTCGCTAGTAGATGATCTTGGATAATTTTCTTACCACTCCATTGGTTTTGGAATAGGGTTTTTACCCTAGTATAAGAGTTTGGTGGAATTATGAACCGTTTGAATTTTCATGGAATAATAAATATTTAATATATATTTAGTTAAATATTAATTTATTTGTGTGAATTTTTTCGGGTATATATTTTGAAGGGAGCATAAAATTAAGATTTTTTCTCCACCTTTGAGTCTGTAACAGAGATTTTTTCCTAGTTAAGGCATAAAATCATGTTGGGCATTAGGTCTGGGTTGGGGAAACTTTTTTGTTTTCTTTTCTTTTTTCTTCCTTTTCCTTTTTCCTCTTTTCTTTCTTCTCCACCTCATGGCTTCTCACATAAACCCCCTTGAGCCTCCTATGTCACATGATTGAGAGAGAAAAGGGAGAGAGAGAGGGATAGGGAAGAAGATAGGTGTCACTATGGAGGTCAGGAGGAGACGAATTGCATGCGATAGTGGTAGAACACAAATCAGTAAAAAGCTTTAGCAGATTCCACCCAAAGGTAGGCCATTTTTAAGTTTTTTTACAAATTCCCATAGATTTACTTGTTTCTAGTTTTAAATCCTGTTTATGACTACTTAGGACCCATTTAGGGTCGATTTATAGCCTTTAGGGAGAAAAATAGTATTTTGGGTTGATTTGAGGGGTTTCCCATTCAGAAATCCCAATCACATGGCATGTAGTTCAGAAACACATACCATATATTCTTTAAATTTTAGGAATATTATCTTGTTATAAGTGAATTCCATGTATATGGTATACACCACATGTATTGGTACTCAACTATATACCCGAGTACCTAGCCAGAAATCCCATGTAGGGGTACTTGGCTGTGTAAAGTACATATCTGAAGCCTGAGTGGGTTACATGTCATGTAGAAGTACACAACCAGGTTAAAACACATGGCCACACCATGTGAGGTAGACAGGAAGGTACCCTATATAGGTCACACACCATATACATGTTTTACATGCTATGTACATTGTCGTTACACACCATGTATGGCTGAAGTACATTCCCAGGTGGGTCTTTGAGGGTGTATGTCAAGTACCAAGATATACATGAAGTGTACTCCTCCCTTGCTACCCTTTTGGGGGTTTTCACATCTTCACACCCCAGAGTCGGAGTTGGACACATGAGTAGTCAATTTGGAGTTTTTTCTGTGTAGATCATGATAGTAGAACCCTTGATATTATTTGAGGATTCAAAAGAGGTGTTTTAGGTAAAATGGGATTTAATAGAGATTGTGTTCCTCCAATAATCTAATACACTATCTCCTGAGAGTGAGACCTTGATCTAAGATGGTCCATGATCCATCTAACATGTCTGATTCCTATGTATCTTTTCCCTTGAGGACGTATCCCTTGTGAGATGTTCCCTTATGGCCTAAAAATCTGTGATGTTAGTTGTTTCTGAGGATCCCTTGTAGGATTTATCTACTTATATTTCAACCTAAAGAATCCCATATAGGATTACTCAACTTTATTACTATTACTGAGGGTCCCCTATGAGATTCCTTCACTTACACATTGACCTAAGGAATCCCTTGTAGGATCGCTTTACCTATTTACTCTTTCTGAGGATCCCATATAGGATGTCTATTCCTACGTATTCCATTTAAAGGATTCCATGTAGGATGTATCTTCTTATGTTTGACCTAGAGGATCCCATGTATGATACCTCTATTTGCTTACTTATTCTAAGGATCTTATGTAGGATGGATCTGGTATATTAGTATTTTTGAGGTTCTCGAGAGGGGTGCCTTCTCTTATGTATAGAATTCAAGGATCCCAAGTAGGATGCCTCTCTGATGTTTTAACTTGGGGACCTAGTGGGTGCCTCAGTGTTTGACTGACCCTAAGTTGATGCATTATGAGTTTGGTTAGAGGTGTTAGAAGGATTCCCCTTAGAACCCACACTAAACTTGTAATCCCATGGGGCTGTGGAAGTGGTGGTAGTTTAGGTGTTCAGCCACCCTCACACTTTTTTTATGATTTCACTTGTTTACTAATGATGTAGCGATAATTTTCATAGGTTCTTCTTAGTGTGTGGATGATGAGCCTATTGCGATGCAATATTTGATCAGGTACTCCCAAAGGTGCTTGTTAGGATCTAATTATTGAGTCTTTTTAATGATCTGTTGTATGATTGAGTGGACCAGACGTACTTCCTGAGATCTGGCCTTGAGTGATACTTAGATTCCCATGTAGGAATTCCTTGGATGGACTCATAGGGAAGATGGATTGTATATTCCTTGAGTGATACTTGGATTTTCATGTAGGAATTTCTTGGATGGACTCGTAGGGAAAATGGATTATATCAAACTATTTGTGATACTTTGATTCCCATACAAAAATTCCTTGCATGAACTCATAGGGAATATGGATTACATATGAATTGAGTGATAATTGGATTCCCATATAGGAATTCCTTGGACGGACTCATATAGAAGATGTATTATATACCCCTTGAGTGATACTTGGATTCCCATGTAAGAATTTCTTGGATGGACTCATAATAAGAATGAATTATTTGATGTTAGTTTTTCATCATGCAAGGATGCCTTGGTTGTGTACCTCAGTCATGGTTTTATTTGTATGAGTAATAGTTTTGTATCCATAGGATGTTCATATATTACATGGAATCCTATATCATTGTGATTGTAGGTGATTACGGTTGATCATATGGCTCTAAAATGTATCCCCATGTGGTAATGTATCTTTATCAGATACATTTATGGCATTGGGTGAAGTAAATATCGTCAATCAGGATTATAATCCCAATGCCATAAATAACATAAAAAATGAGTGTGGAACTAATATAATCATATAATCACAAAATTGTGGATCATGAATCATCATCAATTTCCTATAGTTTATCATGCATCACAACCTTTTTCCCAATGTGGATCATGTATCATAACCCTCTTTATATTTTATATCAGTAATAAAAAACTATTTCTTATTCATCATCTAGAATTAATTCTCATTTCTCCATTCTCTCATGATATGTAAATCATTATCTAATGTCTTTTATGGATATATAGGTCACACTAATCACTTAATGATTAACCATACAAATGTGTGCCTCATGAAATCATATAATAATCACATCACTAAATACTAGGAAAAAGAATGAGTATAAAATTAAATTTTTAAGGGTATCACATGAATAAATACATAATCATGATCAATTAAAATAAAATTCATACTCTAAAAATAGGAACATCAGAAAATCATTTAGAGGGTGATTTAAAAATTATAATATCAGGGAAAATTGATCGATTTTAGGCTCTAGAGGAAAAAAATCCAAAATGTGAAAGAGTATAACAAACATTATAATTAAAAGAAAAGTAATAAGGTCACATGAATTGATGAATAATTTTATTTCTAAGGTACAATGTAAAACATTCTATATATGTGAACACAGTGTCTCAAAATAATGAACCATTTAAGAGAAATTAACACTTAAGAGGATTGGAATTATTCTCTATATATAGAATGTTCTACATTATACCTTATAAATAACCACAATGTAACCCCCCGCATCATGGTTCCCCTTCCATCCCGTCTTCTTCCTTGGGCTATGAATTCCTCTATCTTTAATCTCCAGACTACTGATAGAGATTTGGATATAAATCTCATCATTATAGTCAATCTCAGATAAAACTTGGTCACCTGAGGGGTACTTTTTAGGTAAAGGAGTTTTTATACCCAAATCTTCTGGAATAACCCCAGATTTTGAACCAGGTGTTCAGCCTCCAGACCATCACTAGAGAGAGGTTTCCATGATAGTACCTACTCCTAGACTATCCCTTCCTCAATCAACCCTTAAAATCGATTACCAAGATTAATAGCAGCCATACCTCTATTAGAAATATACATGGTCACTTCATTATTTCCAACCCCTAAAACTTGCATCTTATTGAAGAATGATGGACCTCCCTCACTAGCCACATGAGACACACCTGCATGCTTAGGTTCATGACTGTGGAGCACATCCTCACCCACCGGTGGCCCCTTTCTGAACCAATCCATTCCATGGTTTCATTGCCTCCTTGTGGGCCTCTAAAAAATCTTGGACACCAGTGTGGTTCCCTTTTGGTTAAGGAAAATGAAAAACCAAACTAGCCTGAGAGTCATGTTCCGGAGCTGGCCTTGATGACCATGCTAGAGTTGATCCCCTGAGATTCTTCCCTACCCCTTCAATTAAAATGGATTCCATAGGAGAAAAAATGAACACATCTACAACTCCTCCTAGTCCAAAGAAGCCCTACATTAGCCTACAGGCACCCAAATCCCATTTTAGATGATCAAAAATATTCACCACTTTTGGATCGTATATCTTCATGACCCAAATTGAATATCTGTGAGGGCTTTGGAAGCCAATGGCCCAAAATATGGTCACGAGATAGAAACATTACCTTGTCGGACCATGAAACCACGACGAAAAACTGATTGAAGGTTCCCTAATTGTTTACAGGAGAAGAAGAAGTCGGTCCAGGACTCATAAAACACTGCCTGCTTCCAACAGAGATCTTCCTCAACCATGATCCAAACCCATTCCACCGAAGGTTTTGATATGTCAACCTCAACACGGATTTGAGGGTAAATCAGGTATAAAACTTCCCTTGTCATACTATCAACATAAAGATAACAACCAACCATGTTTACAAGTATACATAAAATTGATAGATTTTGGAAAGGCAGTGGAAGTTTCAGAAACCTTACCCACACCATCGTATAAGGAGAATCACTCTTCAAGTGGATATCATAAGACCATTAGAAAAGGTAAAATAAATACCCATTGATGGATTAAGGGTATCTGGACCAGGTGAGATTTAGATCTTCCTCTGAAGAAAAATGTATCATCCATCCATCCAATGGCCCGAAGGCCTTCATTTTTTATTGATTTTTGATAATCCGCCTTTCAAGGGGTGAGGTGGGACCCTTACAAGGCATGTAGGCGTAAGTATTACATGTCCCATAGACCTTAGAGGAATTCATTTGCCCGTAGGATTCAAATATCGATTATCGAGAAGACCAACCGAGTGGCTTCGGACTAGGAGAGATTCTTTTAGGATATTTGTTTCCTAAATTATTATTCTAGTTAGGTATCTTCTAGGATAAGCGTATTGTGTGAGCATGCACTTATGACAATAAATTTATAGGTTCATCTTTGGGGTGGCCAACTGAGATTATTTTTCACCCCTATACATGCACCTAGATGTATGTGAAAACCTTATGTATTCTTTTTTAGGTTGAGAACAAATTTATATTGGATAG
Organism: Viscum album; assembly: GCA_963277665.1. Classification (NCBI taxonomy): domain Eukaryota; kingdom Viridiplantae; phylum Streptophyta; class Magnoliopsida; order Santalales; family Viscaceae; genus Viscum; species Viscum album. The sequence continues at coordinate 1,494,609,753 of OY728155.1, read as the reverse complement.
GTTTGAGGATCAGGATTTCATGATCGAGTAGAGTATCTCATGTGGATTATTTTGATTGGGATGGAGAAACTCGATAGTGTCTTGGAGATCAGGTATGTGGTTTGTCTTAGGATTTAGCTATAGATATATGCACTTTTATTTCAGTTTCCTTTATTTAATTCTACATATGTGATCATCCCCATTGGTGATCATTGTTGTATGTATGAAATGTCCTTTACTGCATTCCATTTTATTATTATATCCTTGATTATATTTATTGCTTCTAAACTATGATTATTTACTAATTTGGATGATTCTTGGTTATTTATGCTATTTTATTACTTTGATATGAGGGCATAGTCTCTCTATGGACACACCTTAGTCCATCACTGCTAGTTGGCAGCCTCTGTTGTATAGAGAGGTGTGTTTAAGGCCTTGTGGAAAATCATCTCAAAGCACCTGTTTAGTGGCATATGAGTCAAGGTGTTACAAATATGGAAACATGAAAAATAATATTATTATAATATATTAATCAAATCATGATTAGTACATGGTTCTAGAAATATTATATTAAGTATTTAACTTATTATTAAATTATCATTTATGTTCGCTAAAATCATTGAAATAAGCCAACATCGATTCTATTTTCGCACAACATAACTAAAACACTTGTGGATAGAAATAATAAAATTTTAAATAAATATAAGCTATATATTAAAAAATATTGAATTATTTATTAATAATGAAATTTTTTTCAAATGATAGGAAATGATATCAAAATTATTAAACATGCACAAAACAATTAAAGTTTCTAACACCCGATGGTCGTAATAATCTATGAATAATTAGCGTAATCATGATAAAAAGTTATAATAAGGATTATAAAATAGTGAAATTTATGATTAAATTTAATAAATAGGATATTAAGTTATCTATTTTTGTTTTATATGAGGTTATAGTGTCACTAATTAAGCAATTAAACATGGTAAGTGTTTTGTATGAAATTTTCCTTCTTTGTGATACACTTTATTTTATGCACTTAATTTCATTTAAATTATTGTTTATACTACCTATTAGTTATATAATATCATTAATTATCTTTATCATGGTATTTTAACTTCAATTTCATTCTCTCTAATTTTCAAGGTATTTTCATTAAAACATATTTTAAGTCGTAAGGGCTCTTCGTCTCAACTTCTCTTCATTGATACATGTTTTAATGTTATGAAAAAATTTCTTATTTATATGGTGTATATAATTCCCAAGATTTTATTCTGAAATAATAAATAATTTGATTCATGGTATTTAAGGAACCATATGATTTTCAAGCTTCCAATGACTTTTTATTCAAAAATTACTAAAGTCGTAATGAGTTTTTGTGACTCAAATCTCTTCCTTGTGTCATAATCACTCTTCTTTGAATATAAAATTTTAAGATTGATAATTTTATAAGGAAATTATGTTTCACACCAAATTATTCTTCTCGGTTATTTTAATGTTTTGTTAAAAATAATTTCTATTGAGAACAATTCCCATTACTTTTAATGAATTTTTCTTTCATGTCCATATTATTAATCTGCACTAATGACCTCCTTTCCCTAGTGGAAACTCAGATTTTTTTTTATCTCCATTGATTCCATTTATTCCCCTAATTCCATTTTAAATAAAAGGTTTCATTATCCTTTTAAAGATGTAGGTTTTCAGTGAGGTCTTTTCAAAATGTTCAAAAGGTTTTTACATCCTTTCAATCAAAATCCACTCCACATTTTATTTTGATAACATTTATGTCTTTTTCAAGGTTCCATTATTAAATATTGTTTTTAAAAGTAAATGTTTTATAGTTTTTTCACTTTTCCTTTTCAAAAAATTTATGTCTTTTTCAAGTTTCCATTATTAGAAAATATTTTCAAAAGAAAAAGTTTTAAAATAATTTTCACTTCTCCTTTTTGAAACCTTATTCATTTTCAAGGATATTTTATTTGTAACTTTTTATAGTAGGTTTTTCAAAAAAAAATATCTTTCTATTCTCAGAAAAAAAAATTGAAAGTAATTTACACTTCATCTTTTCTAACAATGTTTAAATTTTTTGTGAAAAATTTTGTATTTTCATTTCTATTTACCCTCCAAATTTTATATTTCATGAAGTGATATTTTGATCACCCTATACACATTATTATGATATGATTTCTTTTTAAAATGATAGTTTTGATATTATATTATTTCTTAACCCCGTGTTAAGTGATTTTTTTTAATGTTTTAAGAAACCCATTCTTTTTCCATGGGTTCTTTATGAGATGATGAATGCTTTATTTTCGAGTGGAACACAAATGTATGTATTTTGAGAAGGTTGGGACATATTTTTTCCTCTAATGCATTGGTTAAAGGATTATATCTCACAAGATAGAAATATTATGTGAACAGGTTAGCAATCCACTATGTTCAAAAAGGGTGAGTGTGATGATATTAATCTCCTCTCGCAATTTTATGTGAGAACAAGTTATCAAGTCACTTGGTTCATATAGGGTGAGTTTAATGAAGTTAATATCTAATCACAATTTTACATGTTCATAGGTTGAAAAGTCTCTAGGTACAAAAAAGATGAGTTTAATGTTGTTAAGTTCTACTCACAATTTTACATATGAATAGGTTATCAAGTCTCTAGGTTTACAAAGGTTGAGTGTGATGGCATTAATCATTACTCAAAATTTTAAATATAAACAAGTTATCATGTCTCTAGGTTCACAAAGGGTGAATGTGAAGGTGTTAATCCCTACTCACAATTTTACAAGTAAATAGTTTGGTGAGTATCCAGGTTCACACAGATAAGTTTTACTATATTTATGATTGTTCCACCTTTTCAAGATATTTATCATGTTATACCATGTTTTCATAATTATGACTTATTTTTAAATTATTACACACTTTTATATCATGCTCACATGTTTTATTATTATTGATATTTTTAAGCTAGATTATTTCTTTTATGGTCCCTTACTGATCTTCTTATGATCTTATGTTGCTTCATCAAGTTTTATGATTAGTATCCATGGTCTTTTGAGATTTTATTATAATAATTTTATATTTATCATATTATCCTTCATGTTTATTATCTAATCCTTTATGATATTTATTTTCCCTTAATGAGAATTTGAGATCTCCCCTATATTATGTTTACAATCCCCAAGTTATGAAGATGATTGTATTATATGAGATGTCTAGAAAGGGTTTAAAGGATCATTGTAAAACACAGTTTTTTCCTTGTAAGACTTTCAAATACTTCAACATATATTTTCAAAGCCAAGCATTGAGGCGGAGTAGAATTTTGAGGCCCAGTGTGCCTATAATTAATTTTATAAAAATATTAAATATATTTATATTACATGTACGTGGTTTATTAATGAAAATGGGATAAATCTTAAACTTAATATTGGATCAAAAATATGACACCATGTTTGAGTTTAGAACACAGTTTTTACCCTACGAGTGACCTAAATTTGGTCATCATAGGGCATTTAGATAAAACAACCATTGAAAGATTCATTTTAAATTAAATCAATTAATTAATTTTATTTTTTTAATTTAAAATGACCTAAATAGAATTTTCTAAAAATTATAAGTTATGGAATTCCCCAGGGTTATCCGCATAAACCCTGGGATAATTGAGAGCACCTTCCTCCTCCTTCCATTGGAGAATCAAGATCCGACGACGATGAGTCTTCGGATCGGGATAGATCGAGGTGCAGCGAACGCAACGACTTCTCTCAATCATTGGAGAGTGTATTCTTCGATGATGAATGATCCAATCTCTATGTAGGACTTGTCAATTTTTGTATTTTTCCTCAATTGATTAAATTGATTGAGAATGATTGATCCATCTCCTTTGATCTGTGCTAATTGAGCCTTGGCATGCACATATGTACCAGTTTAATTGGAATATTCAGTTTTCTCACCTTGGATTTCCCCAACTATGTTCATTGTCCAAGAATGCTTGGAAAATGATTTTTAAAACTTTTTTTTTTGGTTCCTTTATCCCTTTGATTATTTACATTCTTCACTGATAGGCCTATGAGGCCTTTGTTCAATGATTTTTGGGTGGTACTGAGCCCAATCGGACCCCCAGATTCATGAAGGATTCACATGCGAGGGATGGATCAACAAATCATAGATGGATTTGATTGGATTGTGGGTTATAGGTGATTTTACTAATGATCATATTACCAGTGAGGTGGTGGCTGATGAACAGAGGTGCGACGGTGCGAGGTGGCTTGTGCGACCTTCATACGGATCAACAGAAGTTCAAATTCCGTCCATCAGAAGGTTGGAAACATAAATAGAGGCAAGATCCTTTGATTTCAGGAGAAGATGGGTCCTGATTAGGTGGAATGATTGGATCTAGAGCATGGAGTTCATATATGAGTTTCAAGAAAAATCTCGACTACGCGCTATGTTTTCTGAAGAACACATGGTATGTAGGGCCTTGGCCATGGCGGCTAGGGTTTCATGAGTTTATAAGTATCACACACTGTGTGACCTATTAATGGCAACCCGATGTATAATTTGGGAGTAAACAAGCATGGGTATGGCCTGGAACATGCCATGTGCCAAGATACATGGACACAACTAGAGATAGGGGCAGAACCCTGTGTGGAGATACATGCCATGTGCTGAAGCACACAGACACGAGATGGATACACAGACACATCCAGGGAGCACAGGAAGGTCCCCAAGTGTCTTGGACAAACCATGAATTCCCCTTAGATGTTGTATATGACTGCATGGATAGAAATCCATGTACTATAAGAGATATAACCATGTAATTTAGTGGAACCACATATCGTGTGGGTCCCCTTACATGTTGTGTGCCCCTTCTTTCCTTCTAATGAAATTTCAACCTCTCATATATCCTTCATTTGGCCTCGAATTTTGGCCTATAAGTAACCTATCCTGGGTGTTTTTTCACATATAACGCGATGGTGGCCTTTGTAGTGGATTTCAAGATATGATGTGAGATGTTCCGGATATGAACCTTATTTAGGCAGTGCTTGATTATGAAAGTGATAGAACAAGATCATTTGAGTGGTACCCCCCTGATGGACTATGGAGTGGGTCCTCTATCTATTTACAGAGTAGTGACCCCTATCAGATAGGGTGTGGGTCCTCCTTAATCTGATTGGTGCCCCCTTGATGGACCAAGGTGTTAGTCCTCTATCTACTGAGTTGTAACCCATACGGAGTTATGGTGTAGGTCCTCTACCTACTCAGTGGTACCCCCTGATAGATCAGGGGGTGGGTCCTCTATTTATCGAATTGTATCGCCCTGTCAGATAGGGCTCACGTCCTCCTTATGCTAAGTGGTAACCCCCTATGGCATTAGGGTGCGGGTCCTCTACCCAATGAGTGGTACCACCTGATGGATTAGGTCATGGGACCTCTATTTACTGAGTTGTACCCCCTATCTGATAGGGTTCAGGTCCTCCTTACGATGAGTGGTACCCCCCCCACCCCCCATGGAATTATGTTTTGGGTCCTCTACCCACCGAGTTATACCCCCTATGGAATTAGGGTGCAGGTCCTCTACCCAATGAGTAGTACCCCATGATGGATCCAGGAACAAGTCCTCTATTTACTAATTTATACCCCCCATCAGATAGGGTGAAGGTCCTCCTAACATTGAGTGGTACCCCCCCCCCCATAGTATTAGGGTGCAGGTCCTCTACCCACCGATTTGTACCCCCTATAGGATAGGGTGTGGGTCCTCCTAACATTGAGTGGAACCCCCATGAAGGATTAGGGAACAAATCCTATATTTGGAGATTGTGCCCCTTGATTTTGTGGCACAGTGGCGAGGCATAGGCCCTATACATGGTTACTTCTTTGGACAGACCCATGAGATGCAAGGCAATGTTGATGGACTTTTGGAACTGAGGACACTCTTTTCTTGGGATGGCTATGAGATGGATATCCCCCTCTATCTCATTTTGGTGTCCTTGGTTTGATCATATATATATGTATGTATGTATATATATATATATATCTGTATCTATGTTATTGTATTTTGTTACTCTCTATGGTTGGTAGAGATACAACATGTAGTCCACCTACACGACATGTTGAGCTTCATGTGTTTGGATGAGGTTACTTTCTTATTTTGAGTTGAGATGGATGTCTATCTATTCCCATAATGTCTCTTACTACTTTCACTTCATCTTTTGGGGAATCCTACTAGGTATGTATATACTTACCCCTACATGGGATTTTCCCACACATGTTGTGTCTTATGTAGACGACGTATAGGTCGGTGGTGACTACAGAGGAACATAGGCATACCTAGTTCATTGGACCGTGTATGGTGGTCAGAGCTTGGAGATCATAAGAAGGGATCTCTCATAAATTTTACTTTCTAGTTTTATTAGGTTGGAACATCTGTCTGATTGGGCATGTGTTTTTTCCTTCCTTTTACTTTTCAGTTCACACTATCATACTCTTATACACCCTAGAGGTTTTACATGCATGGTTTATATTCTAGTTGTTTTATATTTTCTTTTATTATTCCTATATACTTATGCATTAAAATAGTTGGGTTTGTGTGTATAGGTACATTAAGAAAAGGAATCCCTTTAGGATATTCTTTTCAACACTTGTCGCCACCCCCTGGCCTATGGAGGTGGGATTTGGGTAGTTGTGGCTCGATCCCTGGTTAGTTTGGGTCGTGGTAGATTGGTAGCAAAGAAGTTCATTCCTTAGGATGTTGTTTTGAGTATTCCACTTAAAAGGATTTGGTTGGGACTTAGGAAAAAAATCAATGTGTTTTGATTGCATCTTTCAATTCGTAGAATCTAGTGTTGGTGTGGCAGATGACGTATCTATTCATTAGAACCTTGACTACCTACTTATCGACTTGGCATACCAAGACATTAGTTTGAGGGATTAATGACACATTAATCATATAGGATTGATTCTTTGAATTTCCTTCTTGAGTCTGCTCCCCGTTGTATATATATGCGCATTTGACCATGGTACGTCTTGATCACTTTCGAGATGACTCTGTGAAGACAGCCAGCTGGGTTATCGATTTCCATATTATGAAAAAGATTGGATGATTAATGAGGCCTTAGTTTAGAGTCCATATCATGAAATCCTTCCTCTAGGTGGATAGTTAACATCACCCCCACCTGTCGAGCTGCAAATCATATCAGTTTAGTAGGATGAGGATGCGCGCAAGCTTAGCGCACCCCCTGAGTTCCAGTGCTAGAGGCCGCTAAGATTCTGTGATGATTTGAATCCCCAAGAAGTGGAAGATTGGATTAAGTTGGTGATCCAAGTTTTTAGACTTTTGTAGATCCGAGTTTTTATACTTGTACAGATCCAAAATGATCAAATGGTTGCACGAGAAACCAGTGCTCTTGGTAGAACAACAGTCGGTTCTGGTGGTACCAGCAAATGACACACTCGTGCTGAGTTCACATTGTAGGTCCTAGAAATAGAGATTTCCCGAGTATCATGTTGATCTATACTCCCTTATTAGGTCATTGAATTCAGGCCTGATCCTTTGGTTTGGATATCCTGATCGGATATGACCCTTTTGATGGTGATCCTTGCGGTGAGACCTCTCTAGGACAACACTGGGCATCGGTAGAGTCCTGTGATGGAGATGTTTTAGTGTGAAATTAGACATGTGAGGAAGAGGGATGTTTTCCCCACTAAGATGCATCATTGTGATGCTATTAAAAATTGTGAGCATGAATCAGTGCCGGCTATAACGAATAGTTTCAAGGTGTGGCAGATGAATCCCTTTAACTTGCGTGTTTGGGATGTGCGGCTTTGATGGGGTGTCAGAACAGGACCTGGTTGAGGAGAGCAGGCATGCAAGGGAAGTAACAAGCTCCTGATAGATGGGACTTCTAGCTGGGAGGCTCGAGTGTGGTCCATGGTATGACATATGTCACTAATGCTCCAGCAAGAGTTGTTAGCATGGAGTCGAAAGCCACATTTCCCTATACATAGCCCTTGTTTGAGACCTAACAATACCAGAGGAGGCCCTTTTTATTGACCCTTGTGTTGGAGGACCCTACAAAGAGGATTAGTGGTTGCATGTTTCTACCGATGGGGTGACCTTACTCTATGAGGAGAGAGAGCCTCACACCAAATATTTCCATAGCAGCAGTGAGATCCTACAATGTTTTCCTCAATATAGGTTGGTCATTGACCATCCATGATCAGATGATTGTTACCAGTGAGTATGGTAGTGCTTCTGGGTTATGGGATGGAGTTTTACTCCTTGAGGAGTAGTGATCCTCATACAGAGTAGGATGAGCTCATTCACATGAGTTTATAATCGATTAATCAATTGTATAGTATTACCCTTGGAATAATGTATGTTATGAGCTCTTGGATCTATCCAATGATGGTGGGGTATGATGACGTGCTGAGTTTACCCCCCCTCCCCCCCCCCCCCACACACACACACCATGAGATAGACCTTTGTTTAGACTTGAAACAGTAATTTCCTAATGATTGCATTATCACATCGGATGACCCCATGGGGATGCAAGAGTCAGTGGTGCAGTTAGAGGGTCTACAGAGGTAGGGCTTCTGAAGATCCAGTGTTTTCACTTAGGCAGCCCTATATTGTTTGCCTGATAGGTGGAGGAGATCTCAAGGTTAGGTGTGGATTGACATCACCTGAGCTAGGTGGATGTCAAATAGTAGTATCCACCCCTGAGAATAGATGAAAGCCTCATGTACTTTGTGTCTGATTATGATCACATGAGACACTTTAGGATGGATCCTTGACATGCTCTGAGAGTACCATTATCATGGGGGACTCTCGTGGAGTATGTTATGGATTCATGAGGTTTTTGGAAGACTTCTCCAGGATTGTAGTCCCTTTTACCACCTTGATGTGGAAAGGACAGCTGTTTACCTGGACTGATAAATGTGATAGGAAATTCGAGTAGTTGAGTATGAGGATGACAAGTGCTCCTATTTTGAGACTACCAGAGGAGGGAGTGGAGTATGTAGTGTGTTGAGACGCCCCAGTAGCTGGGCTCGAATACATGTTGATGTTGTGGTATGTCACGACCCAATCATGGGGGTCCTGTCCCACACCAGCAAGAACATCAAAGCTGTGGTTCAACTGGTTAGTCCCTATCTAAGAGATGGGAGTCGCCCCAAAAAAGAGGAGGATGGTGAGTGTCAACCTTGACACCACTGGTTGGGAGTTGGGGCCACTCTCCTGATGAGTCCATGGCAGGACGAAACCAGTGAACCTCATATATGAAGAGCTGGACGGCTGAACCTCGCCCGTCTTGGAAGGGGCTGGGGTGCTGCACGGGTGAACTGTTGTGCTGAGATGCTCAGCCCGTGATAAGTGGTATCAGAGGGAATGTGTCTCGTGGTGTTGCAGAATGCTGTCGGATGGACCTTGGTGGTGGGAGCGGAGTCCCGGGGTGTCATGCGGAGGTGACACAACAGAGAAGGTCGTGCTTGCGAGATGTCTGAGGCAGAGACGCCATTATGAAGGGTGGGTCTCGTGGAGGTGGTTTTCGACCCTGAGAGAGAGGGTGGACCACGGTGGTTTGCGACCCAGAGAGTGGGTGGGTCATTAATGCCAACGAAAAGGAAGGAGCGTCCCCTGAGGCCATGCTTGGTAGCCGGTTAGTTGGAAGCAATCGCAGACACACAGAAGGCCATGATCCTGCATGCACGAGAGGACGCTCCACCATTCCATGCACGCCCTCGTGCATGCAGGATCGTGGCCTTCTATGTGTCTGTGACTGCTTCCAACTAACTGGCTACCAAACATGGCCTCAGGGGACGCTCCTTGTCGGTGGCATCAATGACCCACCCACTCTCTGGGTCGCAAACCATCGTGGTCCACCCTCTCTCTCAGGGTTGAAAACCACCTCCACGAGAATCACCCTTCATAATGGCGTCTCTGCCTCAGACATCTCACAAGCGCGACCTTCTTTGTCATGTCACCTCCGCATGACACCCCAGGACTCCGCTCCCACCACCAAGGTCCATTCGGCAGCATTCCGCAACACCACGAGACACATTCCCTTTGATACCACTTGTCACGGGCTGAGCGTCTCAGCACAGCAGTTCGCCCGTGCGGCACCCCAGCCCCCTCCAAGGCGGGCGGGGTTCAGCCGTCCAGCTCTTCATATGTGAGGTTCACTGGTTTCGTCCTGTCATGGACTCATCAGGAGAGTGGCCCCAACTCCCAACCAGTGGTGTCAAGGTTGACACGCACCATCCTCCTCTTTGTCGGGGTGACTCTCATCTCTTATATAGGGACTAACCAGATGAACCACAGCTTTGATGTTCTTGCTTGTGTGGGACAGGACCCCCATGATTGGGTTGTGACATTTGTCACGGGCTGAGCATCTCAGCACAGCAGTTCGCCCGTGCGGCACCCCAGCCCCCTCCAAGGCAGGCGGGGTTCAGACATCCAGCTCTTCATATGTGAGGTTCACTGGTTTCGTCCTACCATGGACTCATCAGGAGAGTGGCCCCAACTCCCAACCAGTGGTGTCAAGGTTGACACGCACCATCCTCCTCTTTGTCGGGGCAACTCCCATATCTTAGATAGGGACTAACCAGATGAACCGCAGCTTTGATGTTCTTGCTGGTGTGGGACAGGACCCCCATGATTGGGTCGTGACAGGTAGGTATCTATCACATATGAGTTGAGGCAGTTGAGACCCCATGAGTAGAACTACTCAACTCAATACCTAGAGCTAGAAGTGGTATTCTTCACTCTGAGGATGTGGAGGCAATATCTTTTAGGAGAGTGCTTTTTGGTTTACTCAGACCATCAGAGTCTCAAGTATGACTTCACATAGAGAGACTTGAACCTAAAATAGAGGCGCTGGTTAGAGTTCCTGTAGGTTTATCAATTCGAGGTAGTCTATACTCTGGGGAAGGAAAATATGGTAGCATATTCCCTCAATAGGAATTCTCAGGCTCATTTGGTGTAGGAGGTGTCTGAGTAGTTGGCTTCCTTGAATATGAACTTGGTTGAGTAGGAGGGTGTAATTTTTTTTAGTCGATGGTGTTGAATCCTCCACTCCTTTAGTGTGTGAGAGAGTCCCAGTTGGGAGAAATCAATTATGATGTCTTGCGTGACCAGATAACCATAATAGATTCACCATATGGATATTTAGAAGTAGGGAATCATGTCATCCTTTTCTAGGGATGGAAAGTGGTCCTAGTCATGATGCTGGAGGAGGTGATGAGGGAGTTACTCACTTATCCTTTAGTTGTACATCCCGGTGTGGGTAATATGTACAAGGACCTTTAGTGGCAGTTTTTTTTTCTAGCATGAGATGGAGCGTGGATGAGTTCATCTCATGATTCCTCGCCTATCAGCAGGTGAAGGATAAGCACCAGGTTCCATCAAGCTTATTGTATCCCCTTGAGACCCCGGTGTGGAAGTGGGATGACATATCCATAGACTTCATGATAGGGAATGCAAGGATAGAGAAGGGCCATGAATCCATCTGGGTGATAGTTGACCAACTCATGAAGTCGGAACACTTCCTTCCAATCAAAGAGCAAAGTTCAGTGGAGACTTTGGGAAAGATATATATACGGTACATTGTTCACCTTCATGGGGTGACCTCAACTATTTTCTCTGATCATGATGTGTGGTTCATATCACAATTATGTAGAGTCCTACAGGAGGCATTCGGGGTCCATATGAGGATGAGTACAACCTTTCACCCCTAGACAGATGGGAAGACCGAGTGCACTATCTAGGTGTTGGAGGATATGTTGAGGGAATGTGTGATAGACTTTTTCTAGAGTTTGGAGGATAAGTTTACCTTGGTAGAGTTTGCATGCAATAATAGATACCACTATACTATCAGTATAGAACCTTTTGAGGCCTTGTATGGGAGAGCCTGCAGGTCGCCCTTATACTGGACAAAGATCAGTGAGACATCTCTTATGGGTCCAGATTTAGTGCAAGCGACGATGAAGAAGGTCCAGGTCATCCGTGAGCGGATGAGGATAGGTCAGACCAGGTAGAAATCTTATGCAGATAAATTTCATGGGACCTTGGATTTTGAGATGGGAGACCATGTTTTCCTGAGAGTCTCTCCATGATGAGAATTGTGGAAGTTAAGTTGGAGAGGCAAGTTATCCCTGAGGTTAATCGGTCCGTTCAAGATCTTGTAGAGGTTGATTACCGCCTCGTTCTACCACCACAGTTGAAACGGGTGCATAATGTCTTCCATGTGTCACGGTTGAGGAGATATGTGCATGATCTCATGCGTGTTATTGATTGGGGCGAGCTATACATTGAGGATGGAGCCACTTTTGTAGAGCACCCTACGGTGATCTAGGATCAACAGGAGAGTACTCGGTGTGGATGCACCATCTCCTTGGTTCATGTGTTGTAGCAACATGAGGGTGTGCATGAGGGATCCTGAGAGCAGGAGAGACTGATGCGGGCTTAGTATCCTGATCTTTTTGCTTAGTTTTTGCTTCTTAGGGATGAAAATATTGAAGAATGTAATGATGCAGAGGCTCGGTTTTTTCATTATAAAACTTTTAAATATTTCTCCATATATTTTCAGAGTTAATCATTGAGACAGTGTTCGATTCTGAGTCCCATTATGTCCATAATTTATTTTATAAAAATATTAAATATATTTTATATTACACATACGTAGTTTCTTAAAGAAAATAGGATAACTCTTAAAATGAATCTTGGATCATAAATTTGAGACCATGGTTGAGTTTGGAATGCGACATTTACCCTAGGTGCGACCTAAAGTTAGTCAGTGCAGGGCATTCAGATAAAACAACCATTAGTGGGTGCATTTTAAATTTTATTTTTTAATTTAAAATTACCTAAACCGAATTTTCTATAAATTCTCCATTATGGAAATTCCCTAGGGTTAGCCACATAATCCCTAGAAGAATTAAGAGCTTCTTCTTCCGCATTATGTTGGAAAATCAAGATCCAATGATGATGAGACTCTGAATCAGGGAAGATCAAGGCATAGCAAATGCAATGACTTCTCTCAATCATTGGCGAGCATGTTCTTCAATGATAAACAATCCAATATCTAGGTAGGACTCATAAATTTTTGGATTCTTCCCCAATTTATTAAATTGATTGAGCATGATCGATTATTCTCCTTTTATATGTGCTAATTGAACCTTGGCATGCAAAAATGTACCGATTTAATTTGATTATTCAGTTTTCTCACCGTGGATATCCCCAATTGTGTTCATTGGCCAAGAATGCTTGGAAAATGATTGTTAAACCTTTTTTGGTGACTTTATCCCTTTTAGTGTTCGCATTCTTCACTGATAGGCCTACGTGGTCTCGATTTGATGATTTTCGGGCGGTACCGAGCCCGAATGGTCCCCCATATTCACAACAAATTCATGTGTGAGGGATGGATCAACAAATCATAGATAGATTCAGTTGTATTGTGGGTTATGGGTGATTCCACCAATGATCGAATTACCGGTGAGGTGACGGGAGACGAATGGAGGTGCAGATGTGTTTGGTGGTTCATGCAATCTTCATAAGGATCAATGAAAGTTCGATTTCCATCCATCAGAGGGCCGAAAACATCGAATAGAGGTAAGATCCTTTGATTTTGGGAGAATATGAGGCCTGATTCAAAGGTGGAATGACTAGATCTAGAGTGTGGATTTAGGATATGAGTTTCTGGAAAAATCTTGTTTACACACCGTGTAGTCTAAAGAATACATGGCGTGTAGGGCCTTGGCTTTTGTGGCTTGGGATTCACAATTTTATAAGAATCACATGTCGTGTGGAACCCCCACACGCCATGTGACTCAGTGATGGTGACCCAATATGTACTTCGGGAGTACACGGGCATGGGAACGACCAAGAACATACCATGTGCCGAGATACATGGACATGGCCATAGTCATGGGTGAAACCCCATATAGAGAGACACACTATGTGATAAAGTACACATACATGGGATGGATATACGAACATGGTCAGGGAGCATGGACAGGACCCCGAGTGGCTCAGACATGTCGTGTAGTCCCCTTACACGCCGTACAGGACTACATGGGTAGTGATCTGTATACCGATAGTGACATGGCTAGGTGATAGAGTGGGACCACATGCTGTGTGGGTCCCCTTACATGCCCTATACCCCTTCTTACTTTTTGAGGAAACTTCAACCTCTCATATCTCCTTCATTTGGACTCATATTTTGGCCTGTGAGTAGCCTCTCCTGGGTTTTTTTCTTTATAGAATGTGATAGAGTCCTCCATAGTGGATTTTGAGATATGATGTGAGATTTTCTATGTGTGATTCTTATTTAAGTAGTGCTCGATGATGGTAGTGATTGGGTAGGATCATTAGACCGGTACCCCCATGATAGACTAGGGAGTGGTTTCTCTATCTATTTACAGAGTAGTACCCCTATTGGATAGGGTGTGGGTCCTCCTTACAATAAGTGGTACCCCATAATGGACCAAGGGACAGTTCTCTATCTACTGAGTGGTACCCCCCCATGGCATTAGGGTGTGGGTCCTATACCCACTGAGTGGTACCCCCGGATGGATCAGGGTGTGGGTCCTCTATTTACCAAGTTGTACCCCCTATCGGATAGGGTGCAGGTCTTCCTTATGGTGAGTGGTACCCCCTGATGGCATTAGGGTGCGGGTCCTCTACCCACTAAATGGTACCCCCTTGATGGATCAGAGTGTAGGTCCTCTATTTACTGAGTTGTATCCCCTATCTGATAGGGTGTGACCCATCCTTACGCTGAGTGGTACCCCCTATAGAATTATGGTGTGGGTCCTCTACCCACTGAGTTGTACCCCCTATGGAATTAGGGTGTGGGTACTCTACCCACTGAGTGGTACCCCCTGATGGGTCGGGGTGTGATCTTTTATTTACTGAGTTGTACCCCTTATTGTATAGGGCGCAAGCCCTCCTTATGATGAGTGGTACCCCCATATGGCATTAGGGTGAGGGCCCTTTACCCACCAAGTTGTACCCCCTGTTGGATAGGGGGCAGTTCCTCCTTACATTGAGTGGCACCCCCTGATGGACTAAGATGTGTGTTCTTTTCTTGAAGATTGTTCCCTCTCGACTATGCGACATAGTAGCAAGGCACGATCCCTCCACATGGTTACTTATTTGTACAGACACGCGAGGTAGAGATCCTATTCTCTCTCATTTGGGTTTATTTGGTTTGAGATTATATATATATCCCTATTGTTGAATTTTCTTACTCTCTTGTTATGGGTGGAAGAGATGTGATGTGTAGTCCACCTACACTATGTGTTGAGATCCCTATGGTTGGATGAGTTTACTTTCTTAATTTGGGTTGAGGTGTCTATCTATCTATTCATATCATGTCTCTAACTTATCCTTCTTCATCTTTTGGGGCATCCTACTGGATATGTATATACTCACCCCTACATGGTCTTTTCCTACATGTGTCGTATCTTATTAATCTAACAGATATGTCAGTGGTGACTACATAGGAACATAGGGATACCTGGTGCATTGGACCACGTATGGTGGTCAGAGCTTAGAGATCATAAGCTAGGATCTCTCGACACTATTACTTTCCAGTTTTTTTGGGTTGGGACATCTCTCTGGTTGAGAATGTATTTTTTCCCTTTACTTTTTAGTTTGAACTATCGTACTCTTGTACACCCTATAGGTTTTACATACATGGTTTATATTATATCTATTTCATATTTTCTTTTATTTTTCCGCTACACTTTTCCATTCTGATGGTAGGTTGTGTACGTACAGATACATTAGGAAAAGGCCTCCCTTTTAGGATATGCCTTTCGGTGCTTTTTTCCACCCCTTGGCCTATGGAGGCGGGCTTGAGGTAGTTGTAGCTCGAGCCCCGGTTAGGTCAGGTCGTGACAAGCATGATTACAGAGAAATGTTCTCAAGTGGAGTAAATTAATATGTTTGTGTAGTTAATATATAAGACACTAAACCATTAGATCCTTGGTTTTTGTGACAGTTTGTGATATTTATTATTTAAACCATGTGATTAATGTATTATGTAATTCATGTTTAGCTTGGGTCGATTCATGAGCCTCCTTTCATAGCACATTATGTGGGATGAAAATGGATTGGGATTCTGGTTCATTGATTTTTATATAAACAAAGGAAAATAATTATATTTTTGTTTCATATCACATAAAAGTTTTACTATAGATTTAAAATACATACCACTTTTTGTTCAAGTAAAGTGTACCTTGTTCTTTCTTTATGGTGGGGTTATAGTGGTTTTGATGCACTTTTTTTCTTTTTTATGCTACTTTACTATTTTTTAAATTAATAAATCTGAATCAAGTTGATTAATATATGTAATGTCAAATAAAATAATACTAATTAAAATATACCTTAAATGCTTCATCCTCTTTATGAACAATGAAAGTATCCAATGTTTCTTGGTTTATGATGTGCGGATATATAGCTTGTGGTTGGGCCCTCACTTTCCCATTAATATCCCTAGGATCATGTTTCCAAAGAAGTGTCTAAAATTATCTATGAGCCTTTCTAGTGACCATTAATATGAATTTCATCCAATAATGTTCTTATATAAATGTACTATGTAAGGGATAATTAAGAGTAAATCAATGTTTCATTATTTTATTTCTCTATAAAATAGAGAAAGTATATCATAATGTTACCCTAATGTCTTCCCAAATTATTTCCTTCAATGTAGGAAAAACATTATACCACATATTCATATCAATCAGAATGTGCATTCAAGTGTTGACCCCAATGTAACTAATGAAAATAGACTTATTGGGGTTAATATCTTAAATATGTGAATTCCACCTAACCTCAATTTTTGACCTTTATTTCTTACCTTAATAATTGTTTCTAACACCATTATGCTACACTGTGCTTAAATTTTTTCAACTATATCACTTTTTCCCAATTTCTTACCTTCAATTTACTACTCACCTACATAATTTTGTTCACCTTCTAATAGTTTATTAATTTCAACATCGCCAATATTTTGTTCCTCAAGATTGGTAGAATCAAAAGGTTCAGAATCCATTACTTTTAGAATTAGTTAAACATTTAATTTAGATTATGTAATTATATTAGTGAAAATAAAATATTGTAAAAAAACACATTGTATATTAAAAAACTAACCATACACATTTGACCAGTTCATTAAACTTTATTTTTCTTTAAATATTAAAGAGATTTCCCCCCTCTAGAAAGTATCAAAATCATATACTTGTATTCCCCTTTTACATACAATACACTGTATACATTGGGAACACTATGAAATGAGTGAGACATTCCAATGAAAGGGCCCATCCTTTATGGAATTCTCATTTGACCTTACAGTTTTTTTAGTCGAAAATAGAACAATTGAATAATTTATGATTGTAGGATTCAGGGATTAAACTACTTATAATTCCAATGATTCCATTATAAATGGTTACTCCTCATACCCTTACTGAAATTCAATTTCATAAATCCCAATTCAAAGATTTTATCTATATTCCTGCTATCAAACCATTTTCATTGAAAAGTTATCACTTGAAATTTCATATAATCAAAATAACATATTTTTTTATGATGCCAAAGTATGACATATCCTATAAATTGTATTTATGTCCTTGGTACCAGATACATTCCTTGATTCTACCACAAGAGTAAATCCACTATTTTACATCGTATTACATTATTATTATTCCTTTGTATAGAATATATAATTATTAATTACACAACTATTATAAGATAATACATGTAAACTTAGTATTATCGTTAGTTATCAAATTCATTCTAAAATTGAATTTGGATTTGCAGAAAAAATCTTAAAAATATCGCCTCGAAACCATCCTATAAACTATTGACTGTGAATTTGATATCCATATTGTAGCCCTTGATGGATTCAAATACCTAAGATTTGCTTTGTGAGTTTCAATATCTGATAAATCCTATATAATATTATTTTAAATATAAAAGTGATACTACTCCTGATTTATAATGGTAATTGCGACACCGTCTCTTTTGGAAATTCCTACACCTGAAAGGCACCCTCTGTGATGAGATTTTGGGAGAACAATGCTATCCACATTAGAAAGGTAGTCGGTCATAATTTAGTGGCTTCCTCAACAATATATTACTCTACAATATAACCTATCTTGATGAATTTTATTTTTAACGTACCCTTTCAAAATCTTCATATACCGTTAAATAGGGTACATATTGACTGAAAATTAATTTTTTATTAATGAAGACCCCTTTTATGGGCTGAGGGAGAACCCGAATGACATCAAGGACTTAAACAACAATCATGCCCCACAGACCAAAGGCCCAAGGCCAAAAACAACCAAATTCAAATCTAAAGAGAAGCCCCTCCCCAGCATCAAAAACGTAGGATCAGCTTCCACCATCTCAGCGCTGCTCGACTAACTGTCATGTGATGGAGTACACGAGCCTAGTACCGATGGCGATCACCATACTCTCAATCATCCAATTTCGGATAGTGATGATTTGGTTGAAACTTCATTCTCTGACCTCTTCTGGAGCAAACTATTGTAGGTGAATTGATTTCTTTGTCCAAAAACCTCAAACCGCAGTGCCGAAAACAAACCACAACAGTAAAGAATCAACACCAGAACAATCAACACATATTAGAATTTCCATCACCAAAATGCCTTCACTTACTCCTCCACCGAAGTCAGACCAATATCACCGCAAAAACAATGACAACAATTCAGCAAGATCAAAAATTCAACACCAAAATACAGTAATCACCATAATCTCCTCCACAACCACTTCACAAAAGCTTCACCATCAAAACAAATCAAACCATCAAACATCATCGCGTCAGGACTCATGAGGTGTCGTGAAGACCGATAGACTCCAAGGAAACCTCGCCGCAATCTGAATTTGTAGATCCCATCGCCGCCATCAGATTCACCCGCGAAGACAACATTGAACCACCTCCCACACTCATAGCCGATAGAAAACAAGGTATCAAACCTCTGACCACTGAGGCTGAGTCTCGACCGCTGGATCTGCACCGCACCGCCAAAAGGAACATGTCAGCAATCGATGCACGTTTTCGAGACAGTTGAGCCCACGAGGTAGACAACACCACCACTGGACAAGGAACCACACTACAAGATCGCCAAGAGGGATCACAGAGAATGGTGGTTGGAATAATATCTTCCATTAACATAATATGATATCAATTTCCTTTTTTATAGTTGGAAACTTGTCGGGTCTATAAATTTACTATATATAACTTTGAAAAGAATTAAATCTTGGTTAATGTGTGTCAAATATTTTTAAGTATAACGCAATGTAAAGACATAAATATTAAATATTGCATCAAAACATGATTGTCATGTGATTTTAAACCCTTTAATTTAAGATTAGTCATCAACAAAATATTCTTTATATTTGATGGATACCCTTATAGAACCTTTACACCTTTAAGGAAGTTTCAAAAATGAAATCTCTTTCCTAGAAAAAGTATAAGCTGCTAGAGGAAGAAAATTTCTTTTTTCACCCATAACTAGCACCAACTCATCCCTTATACCCATATCAATCATGACCAACCGAGCCTTAATACCATATTTTGTTTTTACAGGAACATTTAGTAATGTTCCAATGACTCTATCACACATATTTTTTTCTATATGTATAACTGCAAAAAAAATTCTAATGTATAAAAAATTACAATATGGTAATTCAAAAAAACTTACATCCTTTACCAATATGTTTTCATAAGGTTTTTTGAAAATGGTTAACCAAAAATTGTGGCAATATCCTTAAATTTATCAAACTATTCATCACATAATAATAGAGAAGGTATTGTAACTTATTCTAAATTCCCATCAAATGATGTTGTCACGGTAAAAATTTATGATATCCTAGAAGTAAAATCTTTAAAGAATGTTTCAGCCTAGCTGAGTGTGTACCTTCTTCACAAATGGGGCGCCCTAACATTCCTTTAATTCTATATCCTAAAGAATTTTTATAAGAAGGAAATCCATTTATCATTCTAAAAAAATGACTCTCAATGTAAAAAATCTTTATTTCTATAACCATCATACAATGTAACATTTGAATCCCACATCAATTTCATATATTTGATTAATGGATCCAAATAAACACCATTATCATTACTGGGTTGTTTTGGTCCTAATATATGCCAGGAAAAAATAATATACTTTCTCTCCATGCATAACCATGATCAAAAGTTATAATTTACCAATATAATCAAACATGTGCTATGTGTGTTACATTTTACACCAAAATGATTCATTCCATGTGAAGATAGTGTGAGATGAAGGCTTCTCAACTTGTTTCCAATTTCAAGATACTCGTGATTAGTTTTATTCCACTGAGAAGAGTCTGTTGGGTGATGAAGTTTCACATATTGAATTTTTTTAATTGTGTTCCATGTCAATTGTCTTTCAGTATTATCACTTACATATAGCCATCTAAACATTGGAATGATTGGAAATTACCATAAAACTTTCTAAGGATATGATCCATTTTTCTTGTGTGAAATCACACCACATTTAAGTAATTTTTAAGTGATTCATGGTCATTGAGAAACAATATACAATCATTTAGACATACATGTATTTGTTTAGAGAACATACCCATTGAATATAACATTCATTTATCATCATATGTTTGAAAAGGAATCTCATTATCTTCTGGTAACATATCATTAAAGAGAGAGTAATATGTAAAGATAGCATTGATTCATCCATTGCTAAATTTCAAATTATATAGATTTAATATGTATGAAAATGTTGTATATTTAGTACAACCAATATACAATAAAATCTTTTCACAACTCTTTAATTTCTTAAAAAACTTTGGATAATATTTAAGGTCATCTTCAATTGTCGTTTTAGTTTCCTCAATATAATATCCATAATTATTTACAGTTAAAATCATATCTGATGATCAATAAACCATAGTATGATCCCAGTCACTAGCTATATTAAATTCTTTCCCATGTTTAGTACAAAATTTATAATTTTAATATATTCCATGACAGATCAATTGTTCTTCCAACTCATCTGGAAAAATTAATCTTGAATAACAATAATGTAAACATAGATAAATGATTTGAGAAGGGTTATTTCCATGATCTGTTGTGAACTTGATGAACTCTTTAACCCCATCCTCATACTCTTTTATCATATGATTGGAATCCA
This sequence comes from Viscum album, assembly GCA_963277665.1. NCBI lineage: Eukaryota > Viridiplantae > Streptophyta > Magnoliopsida > Santalales > Viscaceae > Viscum > Viscum album. The sequence goes on along the minus strand of OY728155.1, from coordinate 1,494,588,573 downwards.
TCTATTTTTATTCATATTCATCCTAATTGGTTCAACAATATTAATATTAATATGAGAGGAAGAATACCATATCGGTTAAGCTCCAACTGATGACAGGTTCAGCAACATACTCAACCACCCCCTGATTAGCAAAGTCAGCATGTAGACTTACGTAAGTATGGTATCAATGTATGAAGGTTACCATGCTAGGTATCACCCCAACCTTAGGTACGAGGACTCAAATATGATCCTTTCACCCCTAGTATACCATAGAAATCAGTATGACACTCTATATGGTATAATTATTTAGTCATCCAAGGCACACAAGCACATTTTTTGCCTCATGAGCATATTTTGTATCTCTATACTAGAATCCTACTCATGATAACATTAATATTTCATCATAACCTATAATACTCCATGATGAATATTGATAACATTAATATTTCATTATAACCTATAATACTCCATGATGAACATCTGTTAGGGATAATTAAAAGTCTTACTTTGAGAGGTTTATTATCCTTACAATTCATGAAATGTATATAAATATATAAACATATACATCCAATGTGAAAGAATGATAAAGAGGAGAGTTCCTTTTAATATGATACATTCCATACTTTTAATCCATTTTAAGTATATTTAACTAACCCTAACATTAGAACCGGTTTATCATATCATATATAATACACTGTCAGATCAGTCTTTTACATGATGCACTTTCATGGTTTTTTTTAACTTATTACATCATATGTAATTTCCGTTACATCTCTATGTGACCATATGATAAAACCATCCCACTAACACTTTAGAAGCAACCATCTATGAATTAAGACAATTTGAATAATGGTGAGATTTAGGAATTATATTCCTAAATGTTGAAATCGTTGAACATATTTTAACTTCTTAACGTCATAACATAAAATGTTATGATATCAATTTTTGTTGTCTACTTAGAACTATTTCTAAGTTCATCATCATCATCCTATTTCATCAAATTTTTTACTTGAAAATTTATTTGTAGATAATGTAACTATTTAATATATTGTTCACCAGTACATCCTTAACTCTTTTAAGATGAAGTCACATCTACTTGTTATGGTAACTAAATGTAATTCACTACAATTATCTTTACCATTATATCCTAAAATATTTTAGGATATCAAGTGAAATTCACTTTTTATTTTGATTGACATTATCTTTCATTTGTTTACTATGAACTTCTCTAAGCCAAACAAACTCCTATTAGTTTCTTAGGCACTATGTTCTTTTCATAATATCATGCTAAGATACACAAAAACCTTTTTTATTAAGAAATAATGTTTATTTCCTTTTTTATAGGAACATTTAACAAATAAACTATTGTTTCTATATCATATATGGTATTATATGTGTCTTAATCATTTTTCTTTGAGAAGAAGATAATTCTTTAAAATATGCCACCAATGGGTGGTCGAAACACATTCCTTCATGTTTTAACAAATGGTTGGATAAACACTTTCACCCGTCTTTATTTTAAGTATGTTATAGAGTCTGATAAATCTTAAACCATATGTATACAATCAATCATTTCAATTTTGTCCACAAAAACTCTCTGTTATTGAACCACTCCCCTTATCATATAAGAAAATTGATATGAAGGTATATATCCTTTACATAAGTTTGATAAATTCTTTTACAATCAAATCTTTTTTATCGCTACTCTTTGCTTATTCATTTGAATAAAAACTGAAAGATTGATTAATTATTCCCTTGATTTTGAACACATGTATATTTAAAACACTTATAAAATATACATTTAGTTTCACATACCGTTCAAAATTAATGAAATGATTTCTATAAACCCTATACCTGATATGGACATCCCATGTGTTAGGCGGAGAAGAAAAGAAGTGATGGCAAGAGGGGGGGTGAATTGCCTTTTAAAAGATAATTAATAATTTAAAATCAAAGTTAAAGTGCAGCGGAAATAAAAGAGGCAAGACACAAAATTGATAACGGAGTTCGGCCTAAAACCCGGCCTACGTCTCCGCTCCCAACTCAACCGTTAAGAGATTTACTACCGCTTGCTTTTCAATGGTTGTAGCAAGAAACCCACTAGACTTTAAGGTTAGTCTAGAACCTATTACAGCTTGCTTTTAGTGGTTATGCAAGAACCCACTTGCTTTCAATGGTTGAGCAAGAACCCACTAGCCTTCTTACAGGTGAAGGCGAGCTCACCTATGTCTCAAGCCTTTTAAAAGGAAAGGCTTGACTAACCTCTTCACACCTTGAAGGTGGTGTGAAAACTCAAAGAGAGAGAATGAGAGAATTGGGAGTTTGTAGGCACAAACTCAAATTTAAGCTCAAAATGAATAAAACAATAAAAACCGTATTTGGAGAAGCCTTGGGCGCCAATGGATGATTGGAGCTGAAAACGTGCACTCTCAAGCTTCTTTGGTGATGCTCCTTGGATGTGGAATTGGATTGGAGCAGTTGGGGTTCCTTGGAGGAATCCGCCAGAGGTTCGCCAAATGATGGAAAATGTGTCCGTTGGCTTCACAATAGTTCCGACATGTTTTCTTAGGCTTCCGGGGGTTCCTAGTCCTTTATTTATAGAGGGGGAACCCTCATATGGCTGTTGGAGGCCTTTGGAGCCGTTGGGGAGGCCTTCGGAGCCGTTGGGAGGCAAGTGGACAGGCTGGTCAAAAGCCCAACGGCTAGTTTGACTGGCTCCACCGGCTGACCGGTGCTAGGCCACCGGTTGGCCGGTGCTTTGAAAAAGGAAGAGGGCTCGGGCTCAGGCGCCACCGGCTGGCCGGTGCTGAGGCCACCGGTTGGCCGGTGCTGAGGCAGTAGCAACCACTGTGCTGGCTGGGTGCCACCAGCTGGCCGGTGCTGAGGCCACCGGTTGGCCGGTGTGGAGGCAGTGGCTGGACTCTCGGTCTGGGCTCTACCGGCTGGCCGGTGCTGAGGCCACCGGTTGGCCGGTGCTCTGGACAGTGGAGAGCCTTTCTGTCAATGGTCCATCGGCTGGCCGGTGTCATGCCACCGGTTGGCCGGTGGACTGAAAATAGTCCAAGTTAACTCCTTTGCCACTTCTTGCTCCTGAAATCATGCCTAACAACACAAACACTTGAAAACAAGATTAGATAAATGAGAGGGTGATTGTGATCATGAAAATCAAACCACGAGGGGTACGAGAGGTACAACAATCTCCCCCTATTTTGATGATCACAATCACCAAAACAAGTAATGTAGAAAATGAAAAGAAAGGCATTCTTTAAAAGATTAATTGAAAACAAGCAATTCATTAGAGAAAGATTTCTCCCCCAATCAACCAAGAATTTCTCCCCCTTTGTGATTATCAAAATAGCACGGGGCATAAAACTTGATTGAGGGAAAAAGGGATTTTAAACCATTTGAAATTTTTGAAATTTGAATTGAAAGTTTTGAATCAAAAATTTGAAATGAAAAATTGAATAACAGTTTGAATTGAAAGTTTTTGAATGAAAAATTGAATAACAGTTTGAATTGAAAGTTTTTGAATGAAAAATTGAATAACAGTTTGAATTGAAAGTTTTGAGAAGAAAATTGAAATGAAAAATTTGAATAGAATATTTTGAAATGAAAATTTTGATACCAAGTGTTGAAATTGAAAGTTTGAATTGAAAGAATTGAATAAGAATTTGAATACACAAAAAGGCTTAAACGATCCTAACTCCCCCTAAATAAAAACAACAAATCACCGGGGAGAGGTTTTTGAAACCGAGACAAATTTTGGCCCGGTGAGACTCGCTAAGAGGGATTTTTCAATCCACACTTGTCTAGTGGCGGGTCTTCTCCTATAAAATTCATCATTGAAAGAAATGGATTTGGGTCTTCCATACCGGGCATTTTTGCAATTGCACTCATAAATTAAGTGCCCGGGTTTTTTACAATAATTGTAAAATTTATTTTGAGAGCTCCCCCTTACAAAAATAGTTGGAGCATGGGAAGAGGAAGCTTGCTTGGAATAGCCAAGCCCTTCGGTGGTTCTAGCTACGCGTTGGGAACCGAGGAGTTTGGTCAAATTTTGTTCACCTTGGGTGAACTTGGCAAGGGATTCCCTTAGGTCTTTGATTGTTGATTCCAATGATTCAACATCGGGAAGGTTTTTGATTTTGAGGGACAACTCCTCCTTTTCTTTGAGAAGTTGTTCCTTTTCGGAAGTAAGTTTTTTGAAATTCTTTTTTAAAGCAACAAATTTGGAAGAAAGTTCGTGAAAACCTTCCTCCAATTGGTCTCGCGCATGATGGAGATCCTCATAAGACATATGATTAAAAGAATTTGACGAACTAGAGGAAGAGGAGTCGGAAGATGATACCTCATTACATGCCATTAGGCATTTATTACCGTTGTCGCTTGAGGAGGAGGAGGATGATGATGTGGAGCTATCACTCCATGTGGCCTTGAATGCCTTCTTCTTCTCTTTTTGCTTAGCCTTTTTCTTGTTGAGTGGGCAATCGGGCTTGTAATGGCCTTTCTCGCCACACCCATAGCATGTTACCTTGGGCTCGGATTTTTCGTTGGATTGAGCCTTGCGGGATTTCTTCTTCTTGTGCTTCTTCATGAACTTGTGCATCTTGCGGGCAAGGTTCTCCATTTCGGAATCGCCGCTTGAAGAGGAAGATGAGGAGGAGGAGGAGCTTTCTTCTTGTTGAACTTTGAAGGCGATGTTCTTTGGAGTTTTGATCGGTTTGCCTTCCTTTTCAGTTTGTCTCCTCATGGTGATCTCATAGGTCATGAGAGATCCGATGAGCTCTTCGACCGGCATGTTCTTGATGTCCTTCGCTTCTTGGATTGTCGGGACCTTTGGAGCCCATGAGCTTGGTAGGATCCAAAGGATCTTCTTGACCATCGTTTCTGCAGAAACATCATCTCCTAGAGATTTTCTTCCATTGCAAACGTCAGTAAAGCGAGTAAACATATCAGTAATATTTTCAGATGGATGCATGGTAAAAGACTCAAAATCTTGACGGTACATGTCCAATCGAGTATCCTTAACTTTGTTGGTCCCCTCATGGGTAACCTCCAAAAGTTTCCAGATTTCATGTGAGGAGGTGCATGTGGAAACTCGATTGAACTCATTACGATCAAGGCCGCAATGAAGAGCGTTCATGGCTTTGCCATCAAGCTCGAAATTTTTAATATCGGCTTGGGTCCATTTGGATTCATCGGGAGAGGAAAGAGTGTAACCATGCATGACAATTTTATAAATATGATAACCTATACTTCTAAGAAAAGTAGTCATGCGGGTTTTCCAATAATTATAGTCGGTTCCATCAAAAAATGAAGCACGACCCAATGAATAGCCTTCGGGGGCGAAAGAGGTTGAAGCCATCACAAAAGATCTTGAATTTGAAACCGGTTAGGGTATTACTCAAATTTTGCCTCTGATACCAATTGTTAGGCGGAGAAGAAAAGAAGTGATGGCAAGAGGGGGGTGAATTGCCTTTTAAAAGATAATTAATAATTTAAAATCAAAGTTAAAGTGCAGCGGAAATAAAAGAGGCAAGACACAAAATTGATAACGGAGTTCGGCCTAAAACCCGGCCTACGTCTCCGCTCCCAACTCAACCGTTGAGAGATTTACTACCGCTTGTTTTTCAATGGTTGTAGCAAGAAACCCACTAGACTTTAAGGTTAGTCTAGAACCTATTACAGCTTGCTTTTAGTGGTTATGCAAGAACCCACTTGCTTTCAATGGTTGAGCAAGAACCCACTAGCCTTCTTACAGGTGAAGGAGAGCTCACCTATGTCTCAAGCCTTTTAAAAGGAAAGGCTTGACTAACCTCTTCACACCTTGAAGGTGGTGTGAAAACCCAAAGAGAGAGGATGAGAGAATTGGGAGTTTGTAGGCACAAACTCAAATTTAAGCTCAAAATGAATAAAACAATAAAAACCGTATTTGGAGAAGCCTTGGGCGCCAATGGATGATTGGAGCTGAAAACGTGCACTCCCAAGCTTCTTTGGTGATGCTCCTTGGATGTGGAATTGGATTGGAGCAGTTGGGGTTCCTTGGAGGAATCCGCCGGAGGTTCGCCAAATGATGGAAAATGTGTCTGTTGGCTTCACAATAGTTCCGACATGTTTTCTTAGGCTTCCGGGGGTTCCTAGTCCTTTATTTATAGAGGGGGAACCCTCGTATGGCTGTTGGAGGCCTTTGGAGCCGTTGGGGAGGCCTTCGGAGTCGTTGGGAGGCAAGTGGACAGGCTGGTCAAAAGCCCAACGGCTAGTTTGACTGGCTCCACCGGCTGACCGGTGCTAGGCCACCGGTTGGCCGGTGCTTTGAAAAAGGAAGAGGGCTCGGGCTCAGGCGCCACCGGCTGGCCGGTGCTGAGGCCACCGGTTGGCCGGTGCTGAGGCAGTAGCAACCACTGTGCTGGTTGGGTGCCACCGGCTGGCCGGTGCTGAGGCCACCGGTTGGCCGGTGTGGAGGCAGTGGCTGGACTCTCGGTCTGGGCTCTACCGGCTGGCCGGTGCTGAGGCCACCGGTTGGCCGGTGCTCTGGACAGTGGAGAGCCTTTCTGTCAATGGTCCATCGGCTGGCCGGTGTCATGCCACCGGTTGGCCGGTGGACTGAAAATAGTCCAAGTTAACTCCTTTGCCACTTCTTGCTCCTGAAATCATGCCTAACAACACAAACACTTGAAAACAAGATTAGATAAATGAGAGGGTGATTGTGATCATGAAAATCAAACCACGAGGGGTACGAGAGGTACAACACCATGGGCTTTCCTAAAACTACTTTAGGTATCTTGATAATCCATCATATGAAATGATTACTCTCTATCCCTAACAACCCTAGGTTTAAATGACCTTAAACAACTTCTTGAAGAAACGTTATTGAGCTTTTCAACCAACTTGTATTCTTTGGGTTTGAAATTTTACCCATTTTCACTATCTATACAATATTAGTACCTAAACATCATATGCCCAATTCACTTATTCTCAGCACTTTGAGAATATTGTGTAAAATTGTCTTAAATTCAATCATATTGTCGTAACATTTCCATAAATGAAAATGGGGTGGATTTTCTAACAAGAATAATCCATTTTAGTCCCCTTTAAAGCATGTTATAAGATTGATCAAATCTTAAACTATGTGTATTAAAACACCAATCTCATTTTTAATAAACAAAAATTGTTTACACGCTCTTCTCAAGATAAAAATGAGATAAATGCACATCTTATGACAAGTTAGTCCAAGCTTGAAGCATACAAGTTATCAATGCAACAAATCTTTTGCTCCATTACTTGAAAGACAACCTCAAGCTCTAAACTTCAATTCATTCTCATATTATGACCTCCTGTATATTTGCAACATTTTTAAATCATACACTCAATATCATATATTTGATAAAATAATATAAATGAATTCTATAACATTAAAACCTAATGTGGACTCTCCAAAAGGATTCATGTAACCCTTTAGGTAATCTAGACAATTTTTTATCTAATGACCAACTTTACCACAATGAAAGCATTATACCTCTTTCTTCTTTCACTTATCTGGCGGTGTGGACTCTCCATGACCTCTTTTCTTCCACTTATAACAATAACATTTACCTTTATCTTTTTGTACCATCAGAATGACACTCAATCTTGGACCTCCCATGCCCTTCTCATCCATCCTAAATATATTTAGGGGATTGGGTAAAGGTTTATAGAGTTCATTCATATTGTAATTCACAACAAACTTCTGAAACCATTCTAGTAGTGATTGCAGAATGAAATCTCTGGTCATTTCAAGCTGAAGAGGTGAACCTAGCATCTCCAAACCACCGAAGTACCAAATAATATTGAGCACATGAGTGAAGAATGAGGTTCCTTCCACCATTTTCACCGAAAAAGATATTTGTAAACTTCATACTATTTATTCATAGTTTGCACCTGATAAATCTTTTTTAGGTTATAGTTATTTGATAAACATATATGGTATCATGCTACTTTTTCAAATTTGAATCCATTGTAATAAGTATGAATGTGAAGACTTTATGTAAATATTTTAGATGGTTATCATAAGCATTAAAACCCATTTGTTGAAAAAATTCACTAGTTTGTTTATTAGGAAGAGGTTGTTCCAACACATAGAACTTTCCTTATTGTTTGATAACTATTCTCAAATCTTGATACCAGTCAAGGAATTTACTATTATATAGTTTCTCCTTGCCTAAGACTGGTCTTAAGTCCAAGATAGATAAAGATAGTTCCAATTGTCTTCAATAGAAGTTTTTATCATATGAGTATCATGCTTTATTAACCACCTGATGAGGAGTTATATTAAATGGGGTCTCACTAAAATAATGCCCCCTTTTGAAATAAATCATACTCATTAGGGGAATAAGATCCATATTTCCCAAAGCAATGATTCTTCTTTGGAATTCCTCTCACCACTTAGCTATTTAGGTAAGGCATCCTCCTAATCATAACATATATAACTCTTGGATAGTTGAGTAGAAAACTCTATGTCTCATCAATCGTATGGATAAATCTAATTCTATTCCTTTGGTATCCTAACTCTTAGGATTTTCCAACTAAGTGTAACTCAAACAAAACACTAAGAATAAACTAACAAAACACAATCAAGAGGCGACCTGCTTTGGCAAAACCTACACAAGGATGGTCTAGTGACATATGTTACTTTCTTTCCTTAAACAAGATAATTTTGGGGAACCCTTCCTTCTAAATTGATTATTTATTCATTTTTCTAGATAAACCGCTTTTTAGGGTTGATTGGGAACTTGAAAAGGTGATAATTTTGAATCAATGATAGAAAAAAAAAATCCACTCCAAAAAATTGAAATTGTTGGGATCATGCATCTTGTGTAGGCTCTAAATGATCAAAGATGGAATACACTCTGTCTCCTCATGAATAAGATCCTCAAATGCTAATTCCATCTTGTCCTTGTCATGATAAAAGCTTCCATTTTGATCTTCCCCTCATTAAATCCTTGAATGAAAATATGGTTCTGGGATTCAATCCAGTCCGATTATTCTTGATCGATGGACACTTGAATAGATCGATCACACATATTGTCATATTCTTCCACTGCGGTATTCAAATTATTTTTCCATTAATTTACGCCATGTGATGCATAAAAGTATCAAAGTGGTCCTTCCCACTCCCCCTCTACTTTCGATATGTGGGGTATGCCTTTCTGATTTGACTAAAATTTCCAGTTAGTTTTGATCTATGATATTCTTAACCAGCGCTAACCCTTTATCGAGACAAATGTTAATGCCTTTCCTAGGTGATCTAGAAGTCATTGGTTTGGGGAGGTTGAAGTAGCCTTTTGGGCCCTAGTCTTTTTTACTTTATTAACAGTGCATTCTACCTAATCAAACCCACCCCTTTACAGACTTTGAACCTAAGCAGTGATTGGCAGTGGCCTACCAATCTGCTTCACAATTAGAGGATATTTGGGAAAGCTCATCCACCCTTTGATTCACATATGAATCAAGACCACCTTCTTGACTTTTCTCCACAAATCTGACCTCAATGATTCCACTGAGTTTTCCTTCTTCCACTTATGCCTAATGATTTTCCAACCCTCAGTATCACAGGTAATCACATTGTCTTACACTAATATGTTGAATCTATTATGTGACTTAGACCCTGAGTCAAGCCCCTGGATGATTGTATCCTCTTATAAGGGCCAAGAACCTATACACTTACTCCTTATTCCATCCTGGATCCCTCTCAATTGGAATCCTAGGTGGAGTCCTGCCTTCCATTATCTTGCATGGCCAAATGACTCAATAGAGCTCCTGGAGAAACCTAGGGAATTCATAAATCCTCATGAAGTGAAGAAAAAATGTTAGAAACCAGATGACCGGAAGACTATTGGATCGTCTTCATTCCTTCTAAGTGAAAATGATGGGTAGACCACACATATTGGGTATTCTGAACATTAGACATCCTAAGGGAGTCTAAATAGGACATTACGGGATGAGTGTTTTCCCTTGAGGCCACCAAAAATCTGGTAGTTATAGCTCTGTTAACATCACCCTCTTGTTAGGCCCCCCACTTCACCCAAATAACTACATGAGAAATAATAATAATTTTTCCACCAAAAACAACAGGATTGGTAGCATCCTCATAAACCAGAGCTAAGGGACCGGTCCTATTTCCCACTAATTAATGCTTGTTGGTGGTGACCCAGTTGATTATAATTGGAGTAAAAATCCACCCATAATTCAAAGTTCACCACTTTCTTAATCCAGTGTTCATTATCAATCTCTATCCAAACAAAATGCACCAAAGGTTTTAAGATAGCAATTTCAATATAGATTTTAAGAGGAATGGGATGGGAAAATGCTTGGGACCTGCTGTCTAAGAAAAAAATCTACCAACCATATTTCCTTTCATTATGAGGGTCTAAAGTTTTTGAAATGATAATGGTAACCTTAGAAGGCATAACCAAATTGGCGAGGTAGGAGGATCCCACTTCAAATGGTAGTTATAGGACCACCAGAAGATAGAAAACCATAAGTTGTTGAAGAATCGTGAGGTGGAGGACTAGACAGAGATCGACCCTTCTTCTATCAAAAAATGAATGAGGATATGTCAAGGGTATAAGGGGCCTATAATTTTATGGTCTTGCAAATCCCATAAATCAAATATGATCCAGTCAAAAGCATCAATCGAGGGGTGATTTCAGCCAAAACGATCCACCAAGAAGTGGTTGAGAAAGGCTGAAGCTGCTATGAATTCAAGAAGGGAAAGTATGAGCTTGGGAAATCCTTGATAAAAAGAAGGGACCTTAAATAGTGCACGATACTAAGGAATGGAGAGAGGGGATGAATCTGTGAGGGGAGTGCTTCTTTGGAAGGAATCTTAAACTTAGTTTTTTAAAGGAGATTTAAATCTCACTAACTTATCTCATGTTATTCCCTTTATATACATGATTCTAGTAATTCAGTTTAGAATCTTATTCCCTCCACCAAATCAATATGTTTGAACCATATTATCGTGTAATGTAATTAACCAACTTGGGTCAACTAGACAAGACACCTGAACCAGCCCACCATGGTGGTTAGTTGCAACAAGATAAAAGAAACAAGTCTCATATATATGAAAAACAAGAAAAACAACCATAGTACAATGCGGAAGAAAAAGATACATCCAAGATCCATACAATCCAATCCAGATCGGCCAAACTAGAAATTATAAAAAGACTAGACCAACAAGTCTCCATGTGACCAACTGTCACCTACAAACCATCCCGCTATGAAGCGATGATGAAAAGAAAAGCTGACATGCTCCAAGATGCCCTTCTGTGTACCTAGGTCCAAAAAAATAATATCTACAACCACCTAAAAGAAAAATTAGGGTGTGAGCACTAAGCCTAGAAGGATTCCACCACAGAATCTATACAAAGTCTAATATCAAGAATGCAACAGTTCTAACTTTAAAACAAATACAATTTTACAAAGAATTTTCTAAAATAAAAACTATTTGTAAATCATCCATTGGCATTTCATAAAAGCCTTTTATATTCTCAAAATAAGGAATATGGAAAGTTTAAGTGATAAAGCATAAGAGAATAATCAATACAATTCATGAATACGTCATAAGGTAAACATGTAAGCAGATGACCATAACTAATCCATCATGTGGAATCATGCAAGAAAATAATCATGACCAATCCATCAAGTAAAAGCAGATAACCATGACCAATCCATAGTGCGAAATCATATGAGCAAATAACCATAACCAATCCATCATGTGATAATCCAATCAAAAATGAAAAAGCACACCATTTGGTCTCTAACCTATGTGTATACATACTAGACATAAAAAAGAAGCCCCAAACGAGGCCTATAGTGGATCCAACTGGTATAACCTCTAGTGGAATTACATGCACACTAAAGTGAAAGAAAACCTCAATGGGAATTACAAACACTATGAGTGACATGTCTATTCCTGATGCATCTAAGGCTACCTAATGTGCTAAGTTTATCCAAAACCATTTAAAATCCATGGTTGCGATTTATAAAACATTTTCAATGAAAATCCAATCCGCTTCAGTGTGTGAAAACCCCTTTTAAAATCAAAATCATCATTCAAGTATTTTATCAAACACTTGTTGTGCACAAACCATGTTTAAATCAAAACCACTTGAAAAACATGATTTATTTCCAAAAAATCCATTGAAATAAAAAAAATCAATTAAATAAATAATCCAAAGGAATTTACAAGAACAATAAAACAATTCATAGAATTATCCTTTTGTATAGAAACACATACCTCAACAATGGAGGTATAACTAATCGCCTTCAAAAACAGAGACCGGGGAAGAATAGATCAGGTACTCACAATCCTAGATCCATAAGTAACACATCAATCCTCTATCAAAACCCTTAGATCCAGCATACACAACCCCTTTGGGTTCTACAAAATGAGAAGAAAAGAGATCCAATGAGAATCTAAGAAGAAAAGGAAAAACCATATCAAAATCGCAACATACCTTGAGTTTGTTCGTCGAGAATGAATTAAATCCGCCTAGAATCCCAAGGAAGAAGCCTCTCAAGCGTTGGAGAAGAATTAGGTCAAGAAAATATGAGATTAGGGGGTGCTTAGGAGTTAAACCAGGGTCCCATGAATTTTTAAAACATATTTTCGATGCATTAAAAACTACACACACGATTTTCTGGGTTGGGCCGTACTGTTAAACAAATTATGCACCCTAATTGTGCGCCTCCAATGACCATCTGTTTGGGGTGCATGGTTTGGCTGCACACACTACTAAAAATTCGACCTTTAGCGATCGTCATTGGCGGTCGCTAAAGGCCTCTAGAGACCGACCAGCGACCGCCACTGGCGGTCGCTTTAGGCCCGACGTCGTAGGCCTGCAGCGACCGCTAATGGCGGTCGCTGAAGGTGGCCGAAATTCCGGCCTACAGTGACCGCCAATGGCGGCCGCTGAAGGATTGATCGGTCGAACATCAGCGACCGCCAATGGCGGTCGCTGTCCTGATGCTCGGCCGATCTCCAGCAGGCTATAGCGACTGCCAATGACGGTCGCTAACCTGGAGAAATTTTTTTTAAAAAAAATCACGGTACCCAATCAGAAAAAATAGGATAAAATTCATAAAAAATAGAAAACAATTCCAAACAGCATAAACATCAAAATCGTCATAAACAATAAATGATATACGTGCTTTAACGATCCAAACAGGCTCATCCATTTCAATCCTGCTTCAATAAACCTACAATAAGATACAAAGAAAACAACTAAACAAAACAAACGTAAATTAGACATATTTATTCAGTTATTATATACATATAATAAAATTAAATCTGACATCAAATTATGGGTGATATAATAATTTAAAACCCCCAATTTAAGAAATGTTATCATTTTAGGATTTTTTTCCTTGTTTTGGAGTCTTTGGTTTAGTTTGTGAAAGTGTTTTGTTGTCTAAAAAGAAATGTTCTCCGCATACAACTACTCAAAATGACATATTCGGACGTACCGCACACTCTGCACGTCCGATTGACGTGTTGTCTCCTCCTACATGTCACAAATAATATTCCTATTATTTTCGTGTGATTTCAAGTCATTTTGAGCATGTTTGCTCTGAATTCGACCGTTAGACGTCGTGTCGGTGTTTTCTGACTCCGCAAATGCGTTTCCAGTCACCGCAGTCAAACGACACCCCCGATTGACGTGTCGTCTGCCCGACCATTTCACAATTCACACCACGGTTGTTGTCGTATGATTTCATGACATTCTGAGGTCGTTCGACTGGTTTTGACAACCCAACACGCCCTTTTAGAGCGCGCTGAACTGCTGAAAACGACATATTCGGACGTACCGCGCACACCGCACATCCAATTGGCATGTCGTCTCCTTCTACATGTCACGAATAATATTCCTATTGTTTTCATGTGATTTCAAGTCATTCTGAGCACGTTTGCTCTAAATTCGACCGTTAGACGCCATTTCGGTGTTTTATGACTCCAGAAATGTGTTTCCGGTCACCGCGGTCAAACGATACCATCGATTGACGTCTCGTCTGCCCGGCCATTTCACAATTCACACAACAGTTGTTGTCGTGCGATTTCATGGCATTCTGAAGTCGTCCGGCTGGTTTGACCACCCAACGCGCCCTTATAGATCGCGCTGAACTGCTGAAAACAGCATATTCAGACGTACCGCGCACACCGCACGTCTGATGGGCGTGTCGTCTCCTCCTACATGTCACAAATAATATTCCTATTGTTTTCGTGTGATTTCAAGTCATTCTGAGCACGTTTGCTCTGAATTCGACCGTTAGACGCTGTTTTGGTGTTTTCTGACTCCGGAAATGTATTTCCGGTCACCGTGGTGAAACGACACCCCCGATTGACGTGTCGTCTGCCCGACCATTTCACAATTCACACCACGGTTGTTGTCGTATGATTTCATGGCATTCTGAGGTCGTTCGGCTGGTTTTGACCACCCAATGCGTCTTTTTAGAGTGCGTCGAACTGCTGAAAACGGCATATTCGGACGTATCACGCACACCGCATGTCCGATTGGCGTGTCGTCTCCTCCTACATGTCACAAATAATATTCCAATTGTTTTCGTGTGATTTCAAGTCATTCTGAGCACGTTTACTCTGAATTCAACCGTTAGACGCCGTTTCGGTGTTTTATTACTCCGGAAATGCGTTTCCGATCACCGCGGTCAAACGACACCCCCGATTGACGTGTCGTCTGCCCGGCCATTTCACAATTCACACCACGGTTGTTGTCGTATGATTTAATGGCATTCTGAGATCATTCGGCTGGTTTTGACCACCCAACGCGCCCTTTTAAAGCGCGTTGAACTGCTGAAAACGGCATATTCCGACGTACCGCGCAGACCGCACGTCGGATGGGCGTCTCGTCTCCTCCTACATGTCACGAATAATGTTCCTTTTGTTTTCATGTGATTTCAAATCATTCTGAGCACGTTTGCTCTGAATTCGACCGTTAGACGTCGTTTTGGTATTTTATGACTCCGGAAATGCAATTCCGGTAATCGCGGTCAAACAACACCCCCCGATTGACGTGTCGTCTGCCCGGCCATTTCACAATTCACACCACGGTTGTTGTCGTATGATTTGATGGCATTCTGAGGTCGTTCGGCTGGTTTTGACCACCCAACGCGCCCTTTTAGAGCGCGCCGAACTGCAGAAAACGGCATATTCCGACGTACCGCGCACACCGCACGTCCGATGGGCGTGTCGTCTCCTCCTACTTGTCACGAATAATATTCCTATTGTTTTCGTGTGATTTAAAGTCATTATGAGCACGTTTGCTCTGAATTCAACCGTTAGACGCCGTTTCGGTGTTTTGTGACTTCGGAAATGCGTTTCCGGTCACCGCGGTCAAACGGCACCCCCGATTGACGTGTCGTCTGCCCGGTCATTTCACAATTCACATCACGGTTGTTCCTGTATGATTTCATGGCATTTCGCGGTCGTTCGGCTGGTTTGACCACCCAACGCGCCCTTTTAGAGCGCGTCGAACTGCTGAAAACGGCATATTCGGACGTACCGCGCACACCGCACGTCCGATGGGCGTGTCGTCTCCTCCTACATGTCACGAATAATATTCCAATTGTTTTCGTGTGATTTCACGTTATTCTGAGCATGTTTCCTCTTAATTCGACCGTTAGACGTCGTTTCGGTGTTTTATTACTTCAGAAATGCGTTTCCGGTCACCGCGTTCAAACGACACCCCCGATTGACGTGTCGTCTGCCCGGTCATTTCACAATTCACACCACGGTTGTTGTCGTATGATTTCGTGGCATTCTGAAGTCATTCGGCGGGTTTTGAACATCCAACGTGCCCTTTTAGAGCGCGTCGAACTGCTGAAAACGGCATATTCCGACGTACCGCGCACACCGCACGTCCGATAGGCATGTCATCTCCTCCTACATGTCACGAATAATATTCTTATTGTTTTCGTGTGATTTCAAGTCATTCTGAGCACGTTTGCTCTAAATTCGACCGTTAGACGCCGTTTCAGTGTTTTATGACTCCGGAAATGCGTTTCCGGTCACCGCGGTCAAACGACACCCCTGATTGACGTGTCATCCGTCCGGCCATTTCACAATTCACACCACGGTTGTTATCGTTATGATTTCATGGCATTCCGAGATCGTTCGGCGGGTTTTGATCACCCAATGCACCCTTTTAGAGCGCGTTGAACTGCTGAAAACGGCATATTCTGACGTATCACGCACACTGCACGTCTGATGGGTGTGTCGTCTCCTCCTACATGTCACGAATAATATTCCTATTATTTTCGTGTGATTTCAAGTCATTCTGAGCACGTTTGCTCTGAATTCGACCCTTAGACGTTGTTTCGGTGTTTTATGACTCCGTAAATGCTTTTTCAGCCACCGCGATCAAACGACACCCTCGATTGACGTGTCGTCTGCCCGGTCATTTCACAATTCACACCACGATTGTTGTCGTATGATTTCATGGCATTCCGCGGTCGTTCGGCTGGTTTTGACCACCCAATGCGCCCTTTTAGAGTGCGCTGAACTGCAGAAAACGGCATATTCGAACGTACCGCGCATACCGCACGTCCGATGTGTGTGTCGTTTCCTCCTACATGTCACGAATAAAATCGCTATTGTTTTCCTGTAATTTCAAGTCATTCTAAGCATGTTTGCTCTGAATTCGACCGTGAGACGCCGTGTCGGTGTTTTCTGACTCCGGAAATGCGTTTCCGGTCACCGCGGTCAAACGACACCCCCGATTGACGTACCATCTGCCCGACCATTTCACAATTCACACCACGGTTGTTGTCGTATGATTTCATGGCATTCTGAGGTCGTTCGACTGATTTTGACCACCCAACGAGCCCTTTTAGAGCGCGCCGAACTGCTGAAAACGGCATATTCGGACGTACCGCGCACACCGCACGTCCGATTGGTGTGTCGTCTCCTCCTACATGTCACGAATAATATTCCTATTGTTTTTGTGTGATTTCAAGTCATTCTGAGCACGTTTGCTCTGAATTCGACCGTTAGACGCCGTTTTGGTGTTTTCTGACTCCAGAAATGCGTTTCTGGTCACCGCCGTCAAACGACACCCCCAATTGACGTGACGTCTGCCCGGTCATTTCACAATTCACACCACGGTTGTTGTCGTATGATTTCATGGCATTCCGAGGTCGTTCGGCTGGTTTTGACCACCCAACGCGCCCTTTTAGAGCGCGTCGAACTGCTGAAAACGGCATATTCCGACGTACCGCGCACACCGCACGTCCGATGGGCGTCCCGTCTCCTCCTACATGTCACGAATAATTTTCCTATTGTTTTCGTGTGATTTCAAGTCACTCTGAGCACGTTTGCTCTGAATTCGACCGTTAGGCGCCGTTTCGGTGTTTTGTGACTCCGAAAATGCGTTTCCGGTCACCGCGGTCAAACGACACCCCTGATTGACGTGTCGTCTGTCCGACCATTTCACAATTCACACCACAGTTGTTGTCGTATGATTTCATGGTATTCTGCGGTCGTTCAGCTGGTTTTGACCACCTAATGCGCCCTTTTAGAACGCGTTGAACTGCTGAAAAGGGCATATTCGGACGTACCGCGCACATCGCACTTTCGATGGGCGTGTCGTCTCCTCCTACATGTCACGAATAATATTCTCATTGTTTTCGTGTGATTTCAAGTCATTTTGAGCATGTTTGCTCTGAATTCGAACGTTAGACGCTGTGTCGGTGTTTTATGACTCCGGAAATGTGTTTATGGTCACCGCGGACAAACGACACCCCCGATTGACGTGTCGTCTGCCCGACCATTTCACAATTCACACCACGGTTGTTGTCGTATGATTTCATGACATTCCACGGTCGTTCGGCTGGTTTTGACCACCCAACGCGCCCTTTTAGAGCGCGCTGAACTGCTGAAAACGGCATATTCGGACGTACCGCGCATACCGCACGTCCGATTGGCGTGTCGTCTCCTCCTACATGTCACGAATAAAAGTCTTATCACATCTTGATTGTTCTTCTGCGTGACAGTGCATGTGATAATGTCCTAAGGACAGCTGTTGCATTAAAGGGTCATAGCGGATCTCTGCTATGATGAGAAGCCATAAGTGTCATAACACTGTTCTTGAATATATGTTCTATGGCCAGATGATATTATTTGAGGGGCACAAATAATACAGGTCATTAGGGGTGAGGACTCATAAAACTTTGAGGCACCTTCTCATGGTGTGCGCTCTTGGTAATATCCAGAAGGATATTATAAGAACATGACCCGCCAGTAGGAAATCCACATTTCATAGTGTCATTGGATGTTCCTATCTGCGGACGTGTGTATTGGTCCTTAGACTTTAAGATTATTATTAATGGGTATTACAACTCGCGCACTTAGATGTATTGACGAAAACTGTGACGACACACTGTTCGCAGCGAAGTAGGATACGTTGGGTGCGTCACGAGTAATACTGCATTAATAGATAATGCGAGAAAGGATTTGTCCCTTCTGTTCCATAACGGAAGTAGATATCTTCGGCCCTTTGATGGAATTGATATAGCCTAAATAAATCCATGGCCATGGTAAGGTATGGGCGAGTTCAATTCCGGGAAGTCAAAGAAAGAATAATCGAGCACATGGGTTGATGGCACTAGCATGCAACCCGCTTGATTAGAGATATCGAGACAAAGGGATTATATTACCCGGTAAGCGTTCGTAGGAGGTGTCACGTCATTGCGGCATTAACTTCTTTCTCTATGGGTGTCTTGGCGTGTTGCTAGACGCTAAACTTGGACTTTAGACAGGCTCCGCCTAATGCCACTGAGAAAGAGGCCTAGAGGGTTACACACTAAGTGTGTCCATGTATCTCAGTTAAATATTAATTTAACAAGTTAAATAAATATTATTCTCGACTGTGGTTTAATAATTATTTAAGGATGCATGATCGCATTTATTTCGACACTAGTTATTCGAGAGAATATATTGTGGGCGAAATAATATATTTATTAGCGAGTAATGCAGTTACATTTATTTAAGAAATAAATAGTCATTACTCAAGGTCTAATAAATGTGGAGAAAAATGGAAAATAAAAGTACACGTCGTGTATTAATTTTTACACGCAGTGTAGTTTTCCAGTCGGGATTTTGAGGACATAATATTGTTTTATTAAATTATATTAATTATAATCAGTGTGGGTGCATGTCAAGGAATTAATAATTCGACATGGGGTTTCAATAAGAGTTAATGAAATAAATAAAATGCGTAACACGTTTATTTATTGTCATAACTCTATTAACCTCAAACCCGATTATAAATATCCCCACAACCCCAACATTTTTCCTGAGCCATTATTGTGCACAACGGATTTGGAAATACTCTGAAACCAAGAGAGAATTCCCTTTTCCACCAAGAACGCCGTCAAGTTACGAGAGCGAGATCCTCCACCGGATCAAGGCGGTCGAAGGCGGACATCGCGAGCGAAGGTTCTTCCGCGCTAGCACCCGGAGATCCCTTCGGCGACGTCCAGAGATACGTGGAGCACGTGTGGATCACCGCTAGAGGAATCCTATACTTGGATTCTACGACGCAACAACAGATCACAGGATCGTGACCGGGGACATCGACGAAGAAAGAATTCCACCGAGGTAATTCTTGTGAATTAATTAAATTAATTACAACCAACATATGATGATCTTATCTCAACGGTTCTGGGACTCTTCTTTTCTTTTTCGTTCTTCGTTCCATTCCGAAGATTCGACGTTTTATATCGTGACGGATCTCGGATTAAACGTTGTTTAACGCTAAAATTAAAGTTTGACAAACCCACCAACGCGCTTCCGCTGCGCCCGGAACCTACAAGTGGTATCAGAGGGGTCATATCGTTGATTATAATTATTTAGCTTTTCGTTGGTGATTTACGCATTTAATAATTTAGTTATTTTAATTCATGTTTAATCGTTCTGGAAATCTGAATCTCGAGATCTGTTCATCCTCCCTCGTTTCTCGTTCACCTCACAGAAACGGATTTTTCTTTTAATTTTGATTAAAATAAAATAGAGGAACTCATTCGGAGGAGCCAAACGTTTCTGGCCGTACAATACCAGAATACACGGCGTGTATTCGGAAGTACACGCCGTGTAGTCTAGGTTCAATGCATTGACTGATCCGCCAAATCAGCCAGTGTATTAGATTCTTTCTAAGAATTTAAGACACTGTGTGTTGACCAGAAACAGGTGGCACACGGTTTCCGGATTACATGTCGTGTGGTCCAATAAACACGGCATGTAGTCCCTTCGGGTTAGGGTTGGGTCGTGTACCCCGTACACGGCTTGCCCGACTGAAAACTGTGTAACGCAGAAACTACACGGCGTGTGTCCCACAGAACACGCCTTGTACTCTGAAAATTTCTGAAGTACATTAACACGCTCTGTCCCCGGGCGTGTACTTCGGATGGACGGTGAAGAAAAGTACACGCCGTGTAGTCGGAACTACACGTGGTGTACTCACCCAAATTACGCAGATTTATTAAAATTTATTATTATATTATACAAACCCTTGAGACAAGTACCATGGTGCAGGCGTAAAGCTGAGGCACAACACGTGATAGGTGTTTTATATATGTGTGTTTAATTTAACATCTGCGTAATGAACGAGAATTCACCGGGTTGCCTCCAAGGTAAAAGATACGTACAAGGATAATTTTAAATTAATTTATTTGTTTAAAATTATGATGAATGAGAATCTCAAAGAAGTTCAGAAAAGGGTTTAAGATAAAAGGATTGATTAATTAAAGATAATTAATTAATTCGAGCGTGATTTATCTTAAACAAGAACGATTAAAGAATTGAATGCTAGTTTTATTTATGCGTAAATATTGTTGCATGTATGGAAGATCATGAGCTAGACCGAGACCTTTGTATGTGAATGGTTTCTTTTAATTTATTTATTTAAATTAAATTTGTTGGTCTGCGAGTCATCTCCTCATTAATATGTAGGGTCTGCGCGTCCAATGATTCTTTTATGTAAAAACTCATTTTACCCCTCACCTGCGTGTGAGATAAATGCATATGTAATGGATGAAGATCCCAAGCTAGTGGAGGCGGCTCAAGTCAGGAGCCAAGGTGAAACCAATCCAAGGAGATACAAAGGTGGACAGGTGGAAAGCTGTAAACACGAACCCGAAAGGTTCAAGGTGTTTCTCCCCTAGGTCTTGGGTTAGTTTATCAACCGCTAGATAAACTAACCAATAGAAAAAGCTCATGATCATACCATTTATTTTATTTCTGTCAGTTGCATGGTTTATTTATTGTGGGTGTGTTGTCACGATCACACAATTAATGAATTAAACGAGCATGCAAGATAGAACTAAAATAAAATCGACTTATACGTAAATATTATCTTAGACATGGTTAATCACTTAAGTATATCCCACTTAATATTAACAAGCATGTAATCAAAGATAATAAAATGTCAATTTACGTATAAGGATATAATCCCTCAAAAGAAATATTAAGTCGGTATAGCCTTCCATAATCTTGGTTAGAATCGAACCATAGTTCAAAGCGCTTGACCAACCCTAGTTGGGGTGCTTTCAATTATCGGGGAATTCTAATTCAAGGTTTTGGGTTGACTTGACTTGGTTCGCATCAAGGGTTGACTACCACAGCAGGACTTGGTGTGACCAAGAGGCCAAGGTTGAGGAAATCCAAAATAAAAGGATTTCAGGATTGGGGAGTCCACTCAGCGGATCAAGGAGCTGCGAGTTAATGCAGTTGGCATTTGGAATGCCTACCTAAAACCCTTCAAGTTGCTTGACCAACCCTAGTTGGGGTAATGCGAAGGGCAATATGGATCCTTGCCACTATAATATTCAGGCAACGGAATATTCCGAAATCAATGGTGAGGGCTATTGAATTTTGATAAAATAGTGGGAGACTAATAAGTATTAATTTATTTATTTGTCTCAGTTTTGTAATAAAGTACTAAACCTTTGCTCATCTTAATTTGTAGAAACGACAAGAAAATGACTTTAAACATATCATTGCGAACCATACTCGAGAAGGAAAACCTTCTCACCGGCACCAATTTTCAAGAGTGGCAGAGGCGTTTACGCGTCATCCTTCGCCACGAAAGGAAATTGTATGTGCTGGAAGAGCCTATTCCAGTTGCGCCTGGGAAAGAGGCCAGTGATGAGGAATTATCTCTCTATATGAAACACATGGATGATGCCACAGATGTCCAGTGTTTCATGCTATCGGTCATGTCCAATGAACTCTTGAAGCAACATGAAAACATGGACGTGTATAGCATGATGTCTCACCTTAAGGATCTCTACCAAGAGAAGGCGAGACAGGAGAGGTATGAGATCTCCAATGCTTTGTTTACAACTAAGCTTGGAGAGTCTGCGCCAGCTGGGCCTCATGTAGTCAAGCTTATTGGCTACATTGAACGCCTGGACATCTTAGAGATTAAATTCTCAGATGAGTTGCGTACAGATCTCATCCTATCATCACTGCCCAAGACCTTCTCTAGCTTCATTGTCAATTATAACATGAGCGGCAATGAGAAGAGTCTATCGGAGCTTCTGACCTTGATTCGCCAGGTAGACAAGGACATGGGGCGTGAGAAACTCGCAGTCCTTATGGTGAACAAGAAAAGGAAGGACAAGGCAAAGGGGCCAAAGACTTATAAACGGTCTGAAGCCCCCGAGCACCGTCCCTCCAAGAAGGGGAAGATCCAGATGCAGGGCAAGGAACGTGAGGCGT
Organism: Viscum album; assembly: GCA_963277665.1. NCBI lineage: Eukaryota > Viridiplantae > Streptophyta > Magnoliopsida > Santalales > Viscaceae > Viscum > Viscum album. Next base: position 1,494,565,823 of record OY728155.1, on the reverse strand, counting down.
GTGTTTTGCATGTGGCAAGCAGGGCCACTGGAAGAGGAACTGCACCCAGAAGCGTGGGGACGCTAAAGGTGTGTTCGTTATCGAGTGTAATCTTTCCATTTCTACACATTGGGTATTAGATACAGCTTGTGGGGCTCACATCTGTATTCAAATGCAGGAACCAAGTAGATTTAAAAAGATTGTCAAAGGAGAGGTGGATCTTCAAGCTGTCAATGGCGCAAGGCTGGCTGTGTTGGCTATTGGCGACTACCACCTCTCATTACCGACTGGCATGATTTTGGTTTTACGTAACTGTTATTATGTGCCTAGTGTTACCAAGAACATAATTTCTGTATCTTGTTTGGATATGGATAGATTTATTTTCAAGTTTGGAAATAATGGTTTGTATGTATTAAATTACGAAAACCAAGTGTTGGCAATCGATAACGAAACAAACTCACGTGACTCATACATCACCCAGTTGTGGCATCACCGTCTCGGTCATGTAAACGAGAAGCGCTTGACAAAGCTCTGTCAAGATGGCTATTTAGACTCTACTGAGCTAAAACCACTTGAAAGATGTCACGCTTGTTTACAATGTAAAATAATCAAGCCGCCTTTCAGTGGACAGGGTGAAAGGGTCACAGAGCTTCTAGGATTGGTACACGCGAATGTATGTGGACCATTTCCAGTAGAAGCTAGATGTGGATATTCTTACTTCATTACTTTTACTGATGATTTGAGTAAATGCGGATTTGTCTACTTAATGAGGTATAAGTCAGAAGCCTTAGAGAAATTTAAGGAATTCAAGAATGAAGTAGATAATCAACTTGGTAAGAAGATAAAGAAACTTCGATCGGATCGAGGTGGAGAATATATCTGAACCAAGAGTTCATCGATCTTCTACGGGAGTCTGGGATTCTATCTCAGCTCGTTCCTCCTTATACACCACATTGGAATGGTGTTAGTGAAAGGAGGAACCGCACCTTGTTGGACATGGTGAGGTCGATGATGAGTCATGCGGATCTTCCATTATTCTTTTGGGGATATGCATTACAAACTGCAGCATACACATTAAACTGAGTACCAACTAAGGCGGCAAATGGAATTCCCTCCGAATTATGGAATGGAAAGAAACTCATTTTGACGCATACACGTGTATGGGGATGCGAGGCGTTTGTTAAGGCCTTCTCAGGCAACAAACTAGCACCCCAGGGCACGAAGTGTATCTTTATAGGATATTCTAAGGAAACGAAAGGATATTACCTATATAACCCTCAGGACAAGAAAGTGACTGTCGCCAGACAAGCCGTCTTTCTTGAGAGGGAGCACATCCTCAAAAAGGGTAGTGGGAGCAAGATTGACTTCGACGAAGTTGATGCTCAAGATACACAGGAGTTGGTACAGGAACAAGTTCCACAGGTCCCCGTGGAAGAGGTTCCAGAAACACAAATACTGCGTAGGAGCTCAAGAGAGGTAAGGGAACCAGAAAGACTTGGTTTCCTAGTCACCGAGGATGGTGAATCATTATTGTTGGACAATTATGAACCTCTCTCCTACAAGGAAGCAGTAAAAAGCTCAGAAGTTGCAAGGTGGCTAGAAGCTATGAATTCTGAGATGGATTTCATGTATCAGAACCAAGTCTGGGTCCTGGTCGATGAGTCAGTTGATGTAAAGCCTGTTGGATGCAAATGGGTATTCAAGAGAAAACTGGACATGGAAGGTCAAGTTAGCACCTATAAAGCAAGGCTAGTGGCTAAAGGATTCAGACAGCGTCAAAGAATTGACTATGATGAAACCTTCTCGCCAGTTGTCATGTTTAAATCCATAAGAATCATACTTGCCATAGCAGCTTATCATGACTATGAGATTTGGCACATGGATGTCAAAACAGCATTCCTTAACGGGAACCTTCCGGAAAATGTCTATATGACACAATTTCGGCCCGGCCCGACCCGGACAGGGTCAGGCCGGGCCGGGCCGGGCTTTTTTCGAGTCGGGCCATGGTGGGCTTTTATTATTTTCAAAATAATTGTCTCTTAATTTTTTTATTTAAACATTTTTTTAACATTTATTTAAAACATTTCATTACATTTATTTTTAAATGCATGTTTTTCGTAAAAACGTTTATTTTATTTTTTATTAACATTTTACGGTGGGTGGGTATGTTTTTTTGTCTAAATAGATTTATATATTGTGAATATATATATATATATATATATATATATATATATATATATATATATATTATTTGCAAATTGTAAAAAAAATAATGAGGGGTACGCAGCTGCCGTGGGTGAGTTTAAAGCCTTATTATTTAAAAGTTTTTTTATCATTTATTTAAAACGTTTTTTTACATTTATTTTTTTAACTTATTTATGAAAAATATTTTTAAGTGTTTGTTTAATTTAAAACATTTTTTAATTTTTTTTGCAGGGCAGGCCCAACTCGGCCTTGTCTGAACTGAAATTACACCCTTAGTGGGTGCGCAGCAGTGTGTGATTTAATTTTTTTCTAAATAGATTAATATATGTATATATAGTATATATAATATATGCAAGTTTTATCATATTTTAAAAAAATTAATGAGGTTGGGGGTGTGCGAATATCATTTGGTGAGTAGTTATTTTTTTGTTAATATATAATAAGTTGTTATATATATATATATATATATATATAATATGAGAAAATTGTAAACAAATAATTAGGGGTTGGGGGTGCGCTGCAGTGGGCGGGTTAATTTTTTTTCTAAATAAATTATTTATATATAATATATACAAGTTGCAACATATTTGAAAAAATTAATGAGGTTGAGGGACGTGCACGAACATCATTAGGTGAGTGTGTTATTTTTTCTGTTAATATAAAATAATTTATTATATAATATTAAATCATTGACACACACACACACATATATTATTAATGGATTTTTAAAAGGTGCACTTAATTGATATATATTATTAATAGCTTTATATATAATATTAATGGCTTTGTTTATATATATATATATTAGTAGATTTTTTTTAGATATACATATATATAATATGCAAGTTTCATCATATTTAAAAAAATTAGTGAAGTTGGGGGTGTGCGCAAATATCATTGAGTGAGTGTTATTTTTTTTATTAATATATAATAAGTTATTATATATATATATATAACGTTAAATGATTGATATATATATATATATATATATAATATGAGAAAATTATAAAAATAATAATCAGGGGTTGGGGTGTGCGTCGCAGTGTGTGAGTTAATTTTTTTTCTAAATAGATTTATATATGTACAGTATATATATAATATATGCATGTTGCAACATTTTAAAAAAAATTAATGAAGTTGAGGAACTTGCACGAATATCATTAGTGAGTGTTATTTTTTTATTAATATACAACAAGTTATTATATATATATAATATTAAATCATCGATATATATATGTATATTAATAGCTTTGTTTATATATATATTATATTAAATCATATACATACACACACACACACATATATATATATATATATATTAATAGCTTTGTTTATATATATATTATCATATCATTGATATATATATATATATTATTAGTAGATTTGTTTTTATATATACATATATATAATATTCAAGTTTCATCATATTTAAAAAAAATTAGTGAGGTTGGGAGTGTGCGTGAACATCATTGGGTGAGTGTGTTATTTTTTTTATTAATATATAATAAATTATTATATATATATAATGTTAAATGATTGATATATATATATATATATATATATAATATGAGAAAATTATAAAAATAATGAGGGGTTGGGGGTGTGTCGGAGTGGGTGAGTTAATTTTTTTTCTAAATAGATTTATATATGTATAGTATATATAATATATGCATGTTGCAACATACTTTAAAAAAATAATGAAGTTGAGGGACTTGCACGAACATCATTAGGTGAGTGTTATTTTTTTATTAATATACAACAAATTATTATATATATATATATATATATATATATTAATAGCTTTGTTTATATATATATTATATTAAATCATATACATATATATATACATATATATATATATATTATTAATGGATTTTTAAAAACCACACTTAATTGATATATATTATTAATGGCGTTGTTTATATATATACACTATTATATATATAATTATATATCGTTGTATATATATATTTATACACACATTATAATTATATATAATAATAATTATATGTATATATATAATATTATTTTTTGTTAATATATAATGATATATGCACATATATATAGAAATACACACACACACACATATAGAGAAAAATATATATGTATACAGAGACGTATATATATATATAGAGGTATATATATATATAGGTATATATATATATGTATGTATGTATATAAAGGTATATGTATATATATATGTATGTATGTATATATTTATATCACTACTACAAATACGACTTTTATCAGCGCTAAAAATGGCCTTTATCAGCGCTAGAAAAAGCGCTGATAAAGCCGACGAAGATAAAGGGGGGTCCCCTTTATCAGCGCTCCGAAAAGCGCTGATAAAGACCCCTTTTATCAGCGCTAAAACAAAGCGTTAATAAAAGGGTCATTTATCAGCGCTTTGTTTTAGCGCTGATAAAAGACCCCTATATTAGCGTTTCTTCTATCAGCGCTTTCGTTTTAGCGCTGATAAAGGACAGCTTTTATCAGTGATTTTTTAAAAGCGCTGATAAAAGGTAAAAAAATTTAAAAAAATTAAAAAAATACTGTCAATCGGGGGGGCTTTTATAGCGCTTGAGCCCCCCTTTTACAGCGCGCTTTTCTGCCCCTGTACAGCGCCCCACGCACCCCCTTCACCCTTTAACAGCGCTTGCTGCTATATTCCCCCATGCGCGCGCGCCCCTGCCTCCACCAGGATTTGAACTCGAGACATCCCCCATGCGCGCCTAAGCCTTTATCACTACTCTATTTTGATTTGTCTTCCAATTCATGATATCTATATATATATATATTTATATATTTAGTTATATTTATTCGTATAGTAATATATATTTATATTAATATATATATATATATATAGTTATATTATAATATATATATATAGTTATATTAATATATATATATATATAGTTATATTAAGGTGTGAATATATAAAAAATATGAATATATTGTTATATATTTGATTATAAATAGCAGTGCATTATAAAAAACGATGAAATTTCAAAGACATAATATCAATATGAATGTAATACCTTGGAATAAATTCAGACCCCACAAAAAAAATCCAATAATACCCCCTTAAACTAGGCTGAAAATCCACAAAATGTTAAAAAATCGGGGTACTCCGACTAAAAACTCAGTTTTGGAGGCCTTCTGGGCCTCTTTTGGCCTCGAAAATCCCTTGACCGGGGTTCCCCGGGTCACAGCGACGTAGAGCTCGTCGCAGACTTCGATTTGATATGTGGTAGAGCTCAAACGGACACCCGGATCAAAAGTTATGGTCGTTTGAAGTTTGAGTTGCGTTTTCAAAATATTTTGGATCTTTTTTTAATTTTTTAATTTTTTTAATTTTTTTAGTCTTCAAATTGTTATTAAATGACTATTACACCATAATAATTAGCAAATTATTAATTAAAAATATTTTTTTAATTTTTTAAGAAGCCATTTTCACTAAATATCACATATATTAAGTATATTAAGTATATTAAGTGTAAATGTACATTTATACTTATCTAAAATATATTTAAAAATTATATATTATATTTATATATCAATATAACTATATTTATATATTAATATATTAATATTTTTTTTTAAAAAAACTGAAGTCGACCATTTATCAGCGTTTTAAAAAAAAACGCTGATAAAGCCCCCCCTATCAGCGCTAATAAAGGGGGGCGCTGCGAAAAACTGTTTTTGTGGTAGTGTATATACAGATATATATATATATATATATATATTTATATATAGATATAGATTTATATATATATATATATATATATATATATAGGGTGGTGATTATTTTACAGGCGCAGTTTTCCTGTTAAATTTTTTACAGCAAGCGGGCTTCGCACGGGCTGGGCTTCGCGCGGGCCAGCGGGCCGAGCTTTTTCGGACCGGCCCGGCCTGGCCTGCGGGCCTTCTTGGAAAGGCCCGGGCCCGACCCGCTGAACCTACGGCCCGAGCCCGACCTGGCCTGATGCGGGCTTTGCCGGGCCGGGCCGCTCGGGCTTTCGGGTCGGGCCGGTCGGGCTTTCGGGCCGCCGGGCCAAAATTACACCCTTAGGTTTGTGACACCAGGTGAAGCCAAACGGGTTTGCAAGTTGCAGAAATCCATTTATGGATTGAAGAAAGCATTCAGGTCATGGAACATTCGATTTGATGAAGCCATAACGGAATTTGGTTTCATTAAGAACGAATGTGAGTCATGTGTTTATAAGCGGTTTAATGGGAATGTGATCGTTATCCTAGTAGTATATGTTGACGACATATTACTTATTGGAAACGATGTACCAGTCTTACAGTCAGTTAAGGACTGGTTGAACAAGTGTTTCTCCAGGAAGGACTTAGGAGAAGCAGCCTACATTCTAGGGATCAAGATCATTCGTGATAGATCCAAGAGGTTGCTTGGACTAAGTCAGGGTACATACATTGACCAGATACTAAAGAGATTTAGTATGGAACAATCCAACAGGGGATTGGTTCCAGTGTCACATGGCCTACATCTTTCTAAGAAAATGTGTCCTCAAACACAACAAGAGAAAGATAGAATGAGTAAGATCTCATACGCTTCGGCTATAGGATCCATCATGTATGTCATGTTATGTACCAGGCTTGATGTTGCCTATGCACAGAGCATGGTAGGCAAATATCAAGCAGATTCAGGACAACAGCATTGGACTGCTGTTAAGACTATCCTTAAGTATCTGAGAAGAACTAGGGATATGTTCCTGGTGTATGGAGGAGACGAGGAGCGTGTCATCAGAGGATATGTTGATGCTGGTTTTCAGACAGATCAGAACGATTTGAAGTCGCAATCTGGATATGTTTTCTGTCTCAATGGAGGAGCTGTGAGCTGGAAGAGTTCAAAGCAGCCAGTTGTCGCTGATTCTACAGCGGAGTCCGAATATATAGCGGCTTCTGATGCAGCCAAGGAAGCCGTCTGGATTCGGAACTTTGTCCAGGAGCTTGATGTGGTGCCTAGCAGTAAAAATCTCATTACATTGTATTGTGATAATACTGCAACGATGGCTCTTGCAAAAGAACCAATGTCACATCAACGGACAAAGCACATACTCCGGAAGTATCACCTCTTGATGGATTTCTATCAGAGAGGTGAAATTGTCGTGAGCAGAGTGTCCACGGAAGAGAATGTGGCGGACCCCATGACTAAAGGCCTATCTCAGCAGAAGCATGAATATCACGTGAGAGCTAGCGGGTTAAAGGTTGTTAGCAGTTAGCTCTAGTCCAAGTGGGAGTCTGTTGGAGTTGGCAGTCTAGAACCAACTACTTTGTACTTTATTAATTAATAAAAGTCTTATCACATCTTGATTGTTCTTCTGCGTGATAATGCATGTGATAATGTCCTAAGGACAGCTGTTACATTAAAGGGTCATAGCGAATCTCTGCTATGATGAGAACCCATAAGTGTCATAACAATGTTCTTGAATATATGTTCTATGGTCAGATGATATTATTTGAGGGACACAAATAATACAGGTCATTAGGGGTAAGGACTCATAAAACTTTGAGGCACCTTCTCATGGTGTGCGCCCTTGGTAATATCCAAGAGGATATTATGAGAACGAGACCCGCCAGTAGGAAATCCACATTTCATAATGTCATTGGATGTTCCTATCTGCGAACGTGCGTATTGGTCCTTAGACTTTAAGATTATTATTAATGGGTATTACAACTCGCGCACTTAGATGTATTGACGAAACTGTAACGACACACTGTTCACAGCGAGGTAGGATACGTTGGGTGTGTCACGAGTAATACTGCATTAATAGATGATGCGAGAAAGGATTTGTCCTTTCTGTTCCATAACGGAAGTAGATATCTCAGGCCCTTTGATGGAATTGATATAGCCTAAATAAATCCATGGTCATGGTAAGGTATGAGCGAGTTCAATTCCGTGAAGTCAAAGAAAGAATAATCGAGCACATGAGTTGATGGCACTAGCATGCAACCCGCTTGATTAGAGATATCGAGACAAAGGGATTATATTACACGGTAAGCGTTCGTAGGAGGTGACACGTCATTGCGGCGTTAACTTCTTTCTTTATGGGTGTCTTGGCGTGTTGCTAGACGCTAATCTTGGACTTTAGGCAGGCTCCGCCTAATGCCACTGAGAAATAGGCCTAGAGGGTCACACACTAAGTGTGTCCATGTATCTCAATTAAATATTAATTTAACAAGTTAAATAAATATTATTCTCGACTGTGGTTTAATAATTATTTAAGGATGCATGATCACATTTATTTCGACACTAGTTATTCGAGAGAATATATTGTGGGCAAAATAATATATTTATTAGCGAGTAATGCAGTTACATTTATTTAAGAAATAAATAGTCATTACTCAAGGTCTAATAAATATGGTAGAGAAAATTGGAAAATAAAAGTGCACGTCGTGTATTAATTATTACACGCCGTGTAGTTTTCTAGTCGGGATTTTGAGGATATAATATTGTTGTATTAAATTATATTAATTATAATCAGCGTGGGCGCATGTCAAAGAATTAATAATTCGACATCGGGTTTCAATAAGAGTTAATGAAATAAATAAAACGGGTAACGTTTATTTATTGTCATAACTCTATTAACCTCAAACCCGATTATAAATATCCCCACAACCCCAACACTTTTCCTGAGCCATTGTTGTGGACAACGGATTTGGAAATACTCTCAAGCTAAGAGAGAATCCTCTTTTTTCCACCAAGAACGCCATCAAGTTACGAGAGCGAGATCCTCCACCGGATCAAGGCAGTCGAAGGCGGACATCGCAAGCGAAGGTTCTTCCGCGCTAGCACCCGGAGATCCCTTTGGCGACGTCCAGAGATACGTGGAGCACGTGTGGATCACCGCTAGAGGAATCCTATACTTGGATTCCACGACACAACAACGGATCACAAGATCGTAACCGGAGACATCGACGAAGAAAGAATTCCACCAAGGTAATTCTTGTGAATTAATTAAATTAATTACAACCAACATATGATGATCATATCTCAACGGTTCCAGGACTCTTCTTTTCTTTTTCGTTCTTCGTTCCATTCCGAAGATCTGGCGTTTTATATCACGACGGATCTCGGATTGAACGTTGTTTAATGCTAAAATTAAAGTTGGGCAAACCCACCAACGCGCTTCTGCTGCGCCCGGAATCTACAATTCGGACGTACCGCGCATAACGCGCGTCCGATGGGCGTGTCGTCTCCTCCTACATGTCATGAATAATATTCCAATTGTTTTCGTGTGATTTCAAGTCATTCTGAGCACGTTTTCTCTGAATTTGACCAAAAGACGTCATTTCGGTGTTTTGTGACTCCGAAAATGCGTTTCTGATCACTGTGGTCAAACGACACCCCCGATTGATGTGTCGTCTGCCCGGTCATTTCACAATTCACACCACGGTTGTTGTCGTATGATTTCATGGCATTCTGCGGTCGTTCGGCTGGTTTTGACCACCCAACGCGCCCCTTTAGAGCGCGCTAAACTGCTGAAAACGGCATATTCGGACGTACCGCGCACACTGCACAGCCGATGGGCGTGTTGTCTCCTCCTACATGTCACGAATAATATTCCTATTGTTTTCGTGTGATTTCAAGTCATTCTGAGCACGTTTGTTCTGAATTCGACCGTTAGACGCCGTTTCGGTGTTTTGTGACTCCGGAAATGCGTTTCCGATCACCGCGGTCAAACGACACTCCCGATTGACATAACAGGCCCGATGTCGTCCACAACAGATCCTCACACATGAATTGAATTCCCTTTAGGTGGTGATTATCATTACATACGGGGGGCAACAACATATGACAAAACCCCGGCTCAAAGTCTTTCCTTTCAAGGCACGCCGCATCAACCAAGACAAGCCCCGAGTCCTCTTCAAATTTGTCTCACTCAGATGGCATTGTCTATACGCGATTGTCAGTTTGTAGGACCTCACATGAAACAAACCCCAGCTCATTGTCATCACTTTTATGGCGCACTACCTTGGACAAGACAAGCCCCAAGCACCGGACGAATCATCAAGCATTCATGGTGTTGTCTAGATGTCATTTTTCCATGTCACTGAGCATGTCATTCTGTGGCTCTGGGCACGCGGGACAAGACGCACGCCCAGGGGGGTCGCCGACCCCTCCCCCCCTAAAGAGACATTTGTGCGTTTTCAGTTATCCCATCGGGAAACATCAACATTGACGAGGAGACATACTGAGGGGTTTAGACCACCCAGAGGGCACTGCAGCGCCTGAAAGACAACACTTTTGCCCTAAAAGAGCTATGAAACCATAGGAACGGGCACCAATGTGACCCCTTAAGCACATGAAGGCCACCGCCACGTCATGACTATCGGGGGGCGGGGCGGGCTGTCCGGGGTGCGGGGGGGGGGGGGGGTTGTCCGGGGTGCGGGGGGGTTATTCGGGGTGCGGGGGGAGGGGGGTGTCCGGGGGCGGAGAGGGCTGTCCGGGGGGCGGGGAGGGCTGTTCGGAGGGGGCTGTCCGGGGGGCGGGGGGCTGTCCGGGGGGCGGGGGGCTGTCCGGGGTGCGGGGAGCTGTCCGGGGTGCGGGGGGCTGTCTGGGGCCTACAAATAGTGAACCTGGGCTCAGTCACAAAAAACAAGTTTCATGGTTTATATTAGGAATCACATGGTTTTTTCAAAACTATTACAGAAAATGCAATTGAAAACATTAAAAAATTAAATGAACTAAAAATATCCAAATGATTAATCAGTTTCAAGGTTAATTCTCAATTTGTGCACACGAACATTGCATCAGGCCAAAACACACATGATACCCTCAAATCTCACTACAAACCCAACTTAAACATCAATAACAACCCCACCAATAAGAAAAGAAACACACCTCGTGAATATGATGTGTCATGCATGGTCGTGACTGCTACCTCCATCTCGTGGGTCAGGGGCCTAAAACAAATAAAAATTATGAATATTTTCATAACAAAAATAATATAAATTAAATAAATAAATATTGTATAAACCTGCGTCGTATGATCCCCTGCACCATCACCTGAACACACAAATTCCTGCAGTGCTCTAACCCCAGCGATCAATTGCGCATTTACCTCCTCGAAAGCGCGCAGCCGTGCCTCGAAATCTGACAACTGTTGTGTCATCTGAGCAACAGCAGGACCGACAACCGCAGCACGTGATACTACAGAACGAGGAATCCCTGATCATAGGTCAAACTATATCCATGCCCGTCCCGACCAATAATGCGATGAAAGATCTCATCTCTTCGCATAGGAAGCTGTCGTTGATCCTCTGACAGTTGTTCTAACTCAGCTTCAAATTGAGCCTGTGAAATATTTAAATATATATACATATATATGTTAATATACAGATTTATGTAAGTATTGGTAATGAGTAAAAGCACTTACTATCAATGTTGCAACCTCTGCATCATTTCAATCACCAGTTCTCATCCACACCGACATTTTATCAGTCGGTGCACCTTGCTCATGTAACTATATATGAATAGAATATAAACACATAACCATATTAATTAATAAATTCAAAAATGAATAATAAATACCTCATATCGGATCTGAGACACGTGACGAGTCCCGAGCCTGTGAGTTGGTCCCTGCAACGCTCGATTCTCAGAATGTCGTGTTGACACCTCCTACATTCAATAATTCAAATTTCAAACAAATCACACATTCTTGAAAATATATATACCAAAATAAATATACAAACCGCAACACCCTCAGTAGACCAATATGCAACTAAGTCACGCCACTGAGCCGGGAGGACACCTCTCGGGACTTTCTCCAGAATGTCTGGGGCACCCACATTTGGTACCCAATGGTCCCTCTTGACTTTGCCTTTATAATATTTCCACATCTTACGGCATTTTCTCATACACACGGGCCGAAACTCATCAGGGCATACTTTCAAATTTTGCTATTAAAGAAAAAAATCACATATGTTAGCATTGTTTATACATAGGGAATAAAGTAAAATGGTCTTCTTACTTGAACCTCCCTCCAAAGACGATCTAATGTGTCCTGAGGGATAGAAGTCCAGTCTCGTGTGGTCAATGGAAATCGATGTGAGTCACGTATGATATGACCCAGGTGACGAATAAATGCAGGGGCATTCAGTCCCATGGGATAAAATACCTCATCAAAGGAAACATCAATTATCGTGTCGGAATTCCGTGATAAAATGTCACGACCAGGGCCTCTCTTGCGAGAGGAAGAAGCAGTCGAGTCTGATCATGTTGAAAACAATTTAATATATAATTTGACAGATGTTATATATATATATGTGTGTGTGTGTGTGTTTATCAATTACATAAAAAATACAGACAATGACATTCAAACATACCTCAACCCTGAGACGTAGATGGTTCAAAACCCAGGGACCGCCAGAAGTGATCGCTATAGGTCACCCCTACAGCGACCGCCAACGGCGGTCGCCCATGTCAGGGGGGCTTCATCCATCTGAACCATCTACGTCTCAGGGTCGAGGTATGTTAGAATGTCATTGTCTCTATTTTTTATGTAATTGATAAACATATATATATATATATATATATATATAACATCTGTCAAATTATATATTAAATTGTTTTCAATAGGATCAGACTCGATTGCTTCTTCCTCGCGCAAGAGAGGCCCTGGTCGTGGCATTTTATCATTGAATTCTGACACGACGATTGATGTTTCCTTTGATGAGATATTTCATCCTGTGGGACTGAATGCCCCTGCATTTATTCGTCAGCTGGGTCATATCATACGTGACCCACATCGATTTCCATTGACCACACGGGACTGAGCTTCTATCCCTCAGGACACATTAGATCGTCTTTAGAGGGAGGTTCAGGTAAGAAGTCCATTTTACTTTCTTCCCTATGTATAAACAATACTAACATAAGTGATTTTTTTCTTTAATAACAAAATTTGAAAGTATTCCCCGATGAGTTTCGGCCCGTGTGTATGATCAAATGTCGTAAGATGTGGAAAGATTATAAAGGCAAAGTCAAGAGGGATCATTGGGTACCAAATGTGGGTGCCCCATACATTCTGGAGAAAGTCTCGAGAGGTGTCCTCTCAGCTCAGTGGCGTGACTTAGTTGCATATTGGTCTACTGAGGGTGTTGCGGTTTGTATATTTATTTTGGTATATATATTTTCAATAATGTGTGATTTGTTTGAAATTTAAATTATTGAATGTAGTATGTGTCAACACACCATTCTGAGAATCGAGCTTTGCAGGGACCACCTCATAAGCTCGGGACTCGTCACGTGTCTCAGATCCGACATGAGGTATTTATTATTCAATTTTTAATTTATTAATTAATATGATTATGTGTTTATATTCTATTCATATACAGTTACGAGAGCAAGGTGCACCGACTGATAAAATGTCGATGTGGATGAGGACTCGTGATCGAAATGATGCAGAGGCTGCAGCATTGATAGTAAGTGCTTTTACTCATTAGCAATACTTAAATAAATCTGTATATTAACATATATATGTATATATATTTAAATATTTCACAGGCTCAATTTGAAGCTGAATTAGAACAACTGCCAGAGGACAAGTGACAACTTCCAATGCGAAAGGATGAGATCATTCATCGCATTATTGGTCAGGATGGGCATGGATATAGTTTGACCTATGGAACAGGGATTCCTCATTCTGTAGTATCACGTGTTGCGGTTGTCGGTCCTGTTGTTGCTCAGATGACACAGCAGTTGTCGGATTTGGAGGCACGGTTGCGCGCTTCCGAGGAGGTAAATGCGCAATTGATCGCTGAGGTTAGAGCACTGCGGAAATATGTGCGTCCAGGTGATGGTGCAGGGGATCATACGACACAGGTTTATACCATATTTAATAATTTAATTTATATTATTTTTGTTATGAAAATATTCATAATTTTTATTTGTTTTAGGCCTCTGGCCCACCGGATGGAGGTAGCAGTCATGACCATGCATGACACATCATATTCACGAGGTGTGTTTCTTTTCTTATTGGTGGGGTTGTTATTAATGTTTAAGTTGGGTTTGTAGTGAGATTTTTTGAGATTTGGGGGTATCATGTGTGTTTTGGCCTGATGCAATGTTCGTGTGCACAAATTGAGAATTAACCTTGAAACTGATTAATGATTTGGATATTTTTAGTTCATTTAATTCTTTAATGTTTTCAATTGCATGTTCTGTAATAGTTTTGAAAAAACCATGTTATTCCTAATATAAACCATGAAACTTGTTTTTTGTGACAGAGCTCAGGTTCACTATTTGTAGGCCCTGGACACCCCCCCCCCCCCTCGCACCTCGGACAGCACCCCCCCCCCCCCCGGACAGCCCCCCCGCACCACAGACATCCCCCCCCCGCACCCCGGACAGCCCTCCCTGCACCCCGGACAGCCCTCCCCGCCCCCCGGACAGCCATGACGTGGTGGTGGCCTTCATGTGCTTAAGGGGTCACGTTGGTGCTCGTTCCTATGGTTTCATAGCTCTTTTAGGGCAACAGGTGTTGTCTTCCATGCGCTGCGGTGCCCTCTGTGTGGTCTAAACCCCTCAGTATGTCTCCTCGTCAATGTTGATGTTTCCTGGTGGAATTGCTGGAAATGCACAAATGTCTCTTTAGGGGGGGAGGGGTCGGGGATCCCTCTGGGCGTGGGTCTTGTCCTGCGTGCCCAGAGCCACCGAATGACATGTCCAGTGACATGGAAAATTGACATCTAGACAACGTCATGAATGCTTGATGATCCGTCTAGTGCTTGGGGCTTGTCTTGTCCAAGGTAGTGCGCTAGAAAAGTGATGGCAATGAGCTGGGGTTTGTTTCATGTGAGGTCCTACAGACTGACAATCGCGTACAGACAATGTCATCTGAGTGAGACAATTTTGAAGAGGACTCGGGGCTTGTCTTGGTGGATGTGGCGTGCCTTGAAAGGAAAGACTTTGAGTCGGGGTTTTGTCATATGTTGTTGCCCCCGTATGTAATGATAATCACCACCTAAAGGGAATTCAATTCATGCGTGAGGATCTGTTGTGGACGACATCGGGCATGTTATGTCAATCGGTGGTGTCGTTTGACCGCGGTGACTGGAAACGCATTTCCAGAGTCATAAAACACTGAAACAGCGTCTAACGGACGAATACAGAGCAAACGTGCTCAGAATGATTTTAATCACACGAAAACAATAGAAATATTATTTGTGACGTGTAGGAGGAGACGACACGCCAATCGGACGTGCGATGTGCGCGGTACGTCCGAATATACCGTTTTCAGCAGTTCAGCGCGCTCTAAAAGGGCGTGTTGGGTGATCAAAACCAGCCGAACAACCTCGGAATGCCATTAAATCATTCGACAACAAACATGGTGTGAATTGTGAAATGGTCGGGCAGACAACACGTCAATCGGGGGTGTCATTTGACCGCGGTGACCGAAAACGAATTTCCGAAGTCACAAAACACCGAAACGGCGTATAACGGTCGAATTCAGAACAAACGTGCTCAGAATGACGTAAAATCACACGAAAACAATAGAATATTATTCGTGACATGTAGAAAGAGACGACACGCCCATCGGACGTGCGGTGTGCGCGGTACTTCTGAATATGTCGTTTTCAGCAGTTTGGTGCGCTCTATAAAGGCGCGTTGGGTGGTCAAAACCAGTCAAACGACCGTGGAATGCCATTAAATCATACGACAATAACCGTGGTATGAATTGTGAAATGGTCGGGCAAATAGCACGTCAATCGAGGGTGTCGTTTGACCGCGATGACCGAAAACGCATTTCGGGAGTCACAAAACACCGAAACGACGTCTAACGGTCGAATTCAGAGCAAACGTGCTCAAAATGACTTGAAATCACACGAAAAGAATAGAAATATTATTCGTGACATGTAGAAGGAGACGGCACGCCCATCAGACGTGCGGTGTACGCGGTACGTCCGAATATGTCGTTTTCAGCAGTTCGACGCGCGCTAAAAGGGCGCGTTGGGTGGTCAAAACCAGTTGAACGACCGCGGAATGCCATGAAATCATACGATAACAACCGTGGTGTGAATTGTGAAATGGTCGGGCAGACGACATGTAAATCAGGGGTGTCGTTTGACCGCGGTGACCGGAAACGCATTTCCGGAGTAATAAAACACTTACACGACGTCTAACGGTCGAATTCAGAGCAAACGTGCTCAGAATGACTTAAAATCACACGAAAACAATAGGAATATTATTCGTGACATGTAGGAGGAGACGACACGCCCATCGAACGTGCGGTGTGCGCGGTACGTCTGAATATGTCGTTTTCAGCAGTTCGGCGCGCTCTAATAGGGCACGTTGAATGTCATGAAATCGTACAACAACAACCGTTGTGTGGATTGTGAAATGGTCGAGCAAACATCACGTCAATCGGGGGTGTTGTTTGACCGTGGTGACCGGAAACGCTTTCTGGAGTCACAAAACACCGAAACGGCGTCTAACAGTCGAATTCAAAGCAAACGTGCTCAGAATGACTTGAAATCACACGAAAACAATAGGAATATTATTCGTGACATGAAGGAGGAGACGGCACACCCATCAGACGTGCGGTGTACGCGGTACATTAGAATATGCTGTTTTCAGCAGTTCGGCGCGCTCTAAAAGGGCGCGTTGAGTGGTCAAAACCAGCCGAACGACTTCAGAATGCCATTAAATCATACGACAACAACCGTGATGTGAATTGTAAAATGGTCGGAAGACGACACGTCAATCGGAGGTGTCCTTTGATAGCGGTGACCGGAAACGCATTTCCAGAGTCATAAAACACCGAAACGACGACTAACGGTCGAATTCAAAGCAAAC
Organism: Viscum album; assembly: GCA_963277665.1. Classification (NCBI taxonomy): domain Eukaryota; kingdom Viridiplantae; phylum Streptophyta; class Magnoliopsida; order Santalales; family Viscaceae; genus Viscum; species Viscum album. The sequence goes on along the minus strand of OY728155.1, from coordinate 1,494,548,815 downwards.
GTGCTCAGAATGACTTGAAATCACAGGAAAACAATAGAAATATTATTCGTGACATGTAGGAGAAGACGACACGTCAATCGAAGGGGCGGTGTGCGCGGTACATCTGAATATGTCGTTTTCAGCAATTCGGCGCGCTCTTAAAGGGCGCGTTGGGTGGTCAAAACGAGTCGAATGACCTCGGAATGTCATTAAATCATACGACAACAACTGTGGTGTGAATTGTGAAATGGTCGGGCGGCACGTCAATCGGGGGTGTCGTTTGACCGTGGTGACCGAAAACGCGTTTCAGGAGTCATAAAACAGTAGCACGGCGTCTAAGGGTCGAATATAGAGCAAACGTGCTCAGAATGACTTGAAATCACACGAAAACAATAGCAATATTATCCGTGAGATGTAGGAGAGGACGGCACGCCCATCGGACGTGCGGTGTACGCGGTACGTCCGAATATGTCGTTTTCAGCAGTTCGACGCGCTCTAAAAGGGCGTGTTGGGTGGTCAAAACCAGCCGAACGACCGCAGAATGTCATGAAATCATACGACAACCGTGGTGTGAATTGTGAAATTGTCGGACATATGGCACGTCAATCGAGAGTGTTGTTTGACCGCGGTGACCGGAAACGCATTTCCGGAGTCACAAAACATCGAAACGGCGTCTAACGGTCGAATTCAGAGCAAACGTGCTCAGAATTACTTGAAATCACACGAAAAGAATAGAAATATTATTCGTGACATGTAGGAGGAGACGGCACACCCATCAGATGTGCGGTGTGCGCGGTACGTCGGAATATGTTGTTTTCAGCAGTTTGGTGCGCTCTAAAAGGGCACGTTGGGTGGCCAAAACCAGCCGAACGACCGCGGAATGCCATTAAATCATACGACAACAATCATGGTTTGAATTGTAAAATGGTCGGGCAGACGACACGTCAATCGGGGGTGTCATTTGACTGCAGTGACCGGAAACGCATTTCCGGAGTCATAAAACAATGAAACGGCGTCTAACGGTCGAATTCAGAGCAAGCGTGCTCAGAATGACATGAAATCACACAAAAAAATATGAATATTATTTGTGACATGTAGGAGGAGACGGCACGTCCATCAGACGTGCGGTGTGCGCGGTACGTCGGAATATGTCGTTTTCAGCAGTTCGGTGCGCTCTAAAAGGGCACGTTGGATGGTCAAAACCAGCCGAACGACCTCGAAATGCCATGAAATCATACGACAACAACCGTGGTGTGAATTGTGAAATGCTCGGGTAGACGGCACGTCAATCGGGGGTGTCATTTGACCGCGGTGACCGGAAACGCATTTCCGGAGTCATAAAACACTGAAACGGCGTCTAACGGTTGAATTCAGAGCAAACGTGCTCAGAATGACGTGAAATCACAAAAAAAACAATAGGAATATTATTCGTGACATGTAAGAGGAGACGGCACACCCATCGGACGTGCGGTGTGCGCGGAACGTCCGAATATGCCGTTTTCAGCAGTTCGGCGCACTCTAAAAGGGCGCGTTGGTTGGTCAAAACCAGCCGAACGACCGCGTAATGTCATTAAATTATACGACAACCGTGGTGTGAATTGTGAAATGGTTGGGCAGACGCCACGTCAATCGGGGGTGTCGTTTGACCGCGGTGACCGGAAAAGCATTTCCGGAGTCACCAAACACTGAAACGGCGTCTAACGGTCGAATTCAGAGCAAATGTGCTCAAAATGACTTGAAATCACACGAAAACAATAGGAATATTATTCGTGACATGTAGGAGGAGACGGCACACTCATCGGACGTGCAGTGTGCGCGATACGTCTGAATATGCCCTTTTCAGCAGTTCGGCCCGCTCTAAAATGGCGCGTATGGTGGCCAAAACCAGTCGAACGACCTTGGAATGCCATGAAATCATTCGACAACAACCGTGGTGTGAATTGTGAAATGGTCGGACAGACGGCACGTCAATCGGGGGTGTCGTTTGACCGCAGTGACCAGAAACGCATTTCCGGAGTCAAAAAACACCGAAACGGCGTCTAACGGTCGAATTCAGAGCAAACGTGCTCAGAATGGCTTGAAATCACACGAAAACAATATGAATATTATTCGTGACATGTAGGAGGAGACGGCACGCCCATCGGATGTGCGGTGTGCGCGGTACGTTGGAATATGTCATTTTCAGCAGTTCGGCGCGCTCTAAAAAGCCGCGTTGGGTGGTCAAAACCAGCCGAACGACCTCAGAATACCATGAAATCATACGATAACAGCCGTGGTTTGAATTGTTAAATGGCCGACCAGACGACACGTCAATCGGGGGTGTCGTTTGACCGCGATGACCAGAAACGCATTTCCGGAATCATAAAACACTGAAACGGCGTCTATCGGTCGAATTCAGAGCAAACGTACTCAAAATGACTTGAAATCACACGAAAATAATAGGAATATTATTCGTGACATGTAGGAGGAGACGGCGCGCCAATCGGACGTGCGGTGTGCGCGGTATGTCCGAATATGCCGTTTCCAGCAGTTCGGTGCGCTCTGAAAAGGCGCGTTGAGTGGTCAAAACCAGTCAGACGACCTCGGAATGCCATTAAATCATACGACAACAACCGTGGTATGAATTATGAAATGGGCGGGCAAACGGCACATCAATCGGGGGTGTCGTTTGACCGCGGTGACCAGAAACGTATTTCTGGAGTCATAAAACACTGAAACGGCGTCTAACGGTCGAATTCAGAGCAAACGTGCTCAGAATGACTTAAAATCACACGAAAATAATAAAAATATTATTCGTGACATGTGGAAGGAGACGGCACGCCCATCGGACGTGCGGTGTGCATGGTACGTCTGAATATGCCGTTTTCAGCAGTTCGGCGCGCTATAAAAGGGCGCATTTGGTAGTCAAAACCAGCCGAACGACCTCGGAATGTCATGAAATCAGACGACAACAACCGTGGTGTGAATTGTAAAATGGTCGGGCAGACAGCACGTCAATCGGGGGTGTCGTTTGACCGCGGTGACCAGAAACAAATTTCTGGAGTCATAAAACACTGAAACGGTGTTTAACGGTCAAATTCAGAGCAAACGTGCTCAGAATGACTTGAAATCACACGAAAACAATAGAAATATTAATTATGACATGTAGGAGGAGACGACACATCAATCGGACGTGCAGTGTGCGCGATACGTCCGAATATGCCGTTTTTAGCAGTTCGGTGCGCTCTAAAAAGGCGCGTTGGGTTGTTAAAACCAGTCGAATGACTTCGGAATGTCATGAAATCATACGACAACAACAATGGTGTGAATTGTGAAATGGTCGGGCAGACGACACATCAATCGGGGGGGTTGTTTGACCGTGGTGACCGGAAATGCGTTTCCGGAGTCAGAAAACACCGACACGACGTCTAACGGTCGAATTCAGAGCAAACGTGCTCAAAATGATTTGAAATCACACAAAAACAATAGGAATATTATTCGTGACATGTAAGAGGAGATGCCACGCTCATCGGACGTGCGGTGTGCGCGGTACGTCCGAATATGTCGTTTTGAGTAGTTGTACGCGGAGAACATTCCTTTTTAGACAACAAAACACTTTCACAAACTAAACCAAAGACTCCAAAAGAAGGAAAAAAATCCTAAAATGATAGCATTTCTTAAATTGGGGGTTTTAAATTATTATAGCACCTATGATTTGATGTCAGATTTAATTTTATTATATATATATAATAACTGAATAAATATGTCTAATTTATGTTTGTTTTGTTTTGTTGTTTTCTTTGTATCTTATTGTAGGTTTATTGAAGCAGGATTGAAATGGATGAGCCTGTTTGGATCGTTGAAGCACATCTATCATTTATTGTTTATGACGATTTTGATGTTTATGCTGTTGGGAATTGTTTTCTATTTTTTATGAATTTTATCATGTTTTTCTGATTGGGTACCGTGAAATTTTTTTAAAAAAAAATTCTCCAGGTTAGCGACTGTCATTGGCGGTCGCTATAGCCCGCTGGAGATCGGCCGAGCATCAGGACAGCGACCGCCATTGGCGGTCGCTGTAGGCCGGAATTTCGGCCACCTTCAGCGACCGCCATTAGCGGTCGCTGTAGGCCTACAGCGTCAGGCCAAAAGCGACTGTCAATGACGGTCGTTGGGCGGTCTCTAGAGACCTTTAGAGACTGCGAATGGCGGTCGCTAAAGGTCGAATTTTTAGTAGTGTGATTGGCAATCTCTCTGAAACCACTTTAAAGCGATCCTCCATTGTAACCGTTATCTTTGTATCCATTGCGGCCTTATAATTTTTACTCAAGCCCTTTCCAAAAAAGTCGATGGATTATTTTATTTTGGAGGACAAATGTAGGGACCATTGATCGTAGGGTTCAGAGTATAAAACCAGCTCCTTCGAGGGAACCACCTCAGGCTTCTCCGGCTCAACATTGCCCGTTGACCTAGTTGCCATTGGCTCAGGCATGGAAGAGTAATCCTTAGATCATCTAGCTTTCTTATCAGAGGACAAAGTAAAACCTTCCAAATCGATTATAATCTTCTCTCCTTTTTATGAACCTGAGCGAAAGAAATCCTTTGCAAGAAGATCTTCTTCTTTACTCATCATTCTCTTTGTTTGGAGATGATCTTTCTGCAATAGAATGATTTTCCCTGTAATCAATCCTATTGGAACTGTCTGTAGAAATAGTATTGGGTAGCTTGGTTCCAACTTTACCTGCAGTGGGGCAAACTGACTCCCTGCGAGCCACCATAGCATATGAGACCCACAACTCTTGTTGTGATTCCAACCTGTTGGGACTGGTAATAGAGATGCACGAGCACAGCCACTACCTCTGACCTCTACTGGAGTCTCGGTCTGGGATGGTACTTCTGATACCAGCCCCTTGATCCCAAGGATCAGATGGATGAGAATCACGAGTCTCCTCTGCAGCAACCAAAGCCGTTCTTAATGTGGAGTTCCACTCTTCTACCAACCTGTATCAGGGGCAATAACAAAAGCCTTTGACAGATTGGCTTCAACTGTAACCACATCGCTCGCTTCCTTGTCTGGTTGGATTGATGGGCCTAAAACATGACCATTGGCTATGGGAGAAAGGCCCAAGGATAACTCTTCGCCAACCTCTGTATGTCAGGAATCATCCAATCTAGTTTCAATTTCCATTCGAGAATCAACGAATTGGTGGCCCTCTAATCCGCAAAACAAACAAAAATCATATAATTTCTCATACTTAATTTTCTAGAAGAAACTGTAACTATCATAGTTGCCAAAACAGATCGAATTAGGGACGGGACGAGATAGATCCAACTCATCACAGACCGTAGACAAAATTGGGTGCTTGCGTGTGAGCGTGTACAAATCAGCTAGCAAAAACCATCCAATCAAGCTACCAAACCTTTAAAGAATCGCAACATTTTGTAAATGAAAATACCTGGGAATTTTAACCAAATAGTTCCATTGAAAGCCAGCGTCCAACGCATCAGGCAAAATCGAAGAAAGTTGAAGGACCGAAGAGACCTAGGGCAAGTAGTGGTGAAGTCGTCCTCGTTCGCCCCATATTGTGTTGATATGTAGATCGAAATCATCGACCGAAGTCCGGTAATTCCTAAATTTCACAACCAGGGAATGTTGATGCACTGCAGTGAATCAAACGACCAGCCGCGCCACCTTGGGGAAGGCATTAATCATCGGAAGTTGAGGAGGTTTAGGAGTGAAGCCAACCATTCCATTCCCCACTCTCGGACGAGGGAGGGGAGGCGGCCGAGGCCTATGTAATTTATAAACATTTTAAAAATGACCTTTTTATTATTATAAAATAAACCCTTTAATTTATAATCCACAAAACATGTCATATAAATTCAAAAGATATTTTAAATATTAGCATTTAATATTTAAAGAAAATTTAATAACAATTCTTTCATAAACATTTATCATTTAATTATAAAATCATTATAATTAATTAATTAACATTTTATTAATTAATAAATATCCTTAAAATACCTTTTAGTAATTATTTATAAAAAAAATTATAAATAATTAAAACCAAATTTAAAATCAGTTTTTTTTAAACTAGCCTGACCACCATGTCCAATATGTCGTGGTGAGGCTTATGCGGCCGTTTAGAAGGACCACGACACCTATGAAAAATGAAATTCACACCCCACCCTAGTGAATGAAGGTTATCCATTTTACAAGCCTTTAACTCTTAACACAAAGTCTAAAATGGAAAGTTCTACGGTGTGGTGATGGGATGGGCAAGTTGTGGTAATGGTATGATGTGCTGTATTTTTCCACAAACTTTATTTTCCAAACATGATTCCATAAAACTAAGATCATGACTCACTTTTATACCACCGTTGGTTTCTATAAGGTAGATTAATGATTAATTATAGCATCAGAAGCACTAAAAACCAAAAATCATGGATCACCATGGAAAAAATATGAAACCACATAAAAACTGGAAGTGAAGATCAGTTGTAAACATTCATATCATTCACCAAATAAGCCTTTGCAACCTTCCTGGTATTTATACAATATGTTTGACGAGGATCACCAAAGTGGCAGACAAAATCCTCACACCTTCGAAGGTATCCATGGGCCAAGCTGAATCATTTGTTATACGAACAAGACTCCTCACCCCCCATGATGGTCAAGCATCTCATGATGCAAAGAATGAAGAAGAACAGAACATTGAGCATTTGAGAGTTTCAGCTAAGAATCCACACAACCACTTCCATCACATGGCAGTGACTTTATATATCCATGAGGATAATCCTCGGTTCTTTTTTCACATTTACTCATGTGTTACAACACGTGAGTTAATGGCTCGTCCATTTCATTCAACATATACATGAATGCTACAAACTCTCGCATGTTTTATCTTATGAAATGATTTAGTAAATGAACAGCTTAAGTGAGAATTTCTTAAATGTCCATCCACATCATCAAAGGTTGTGGCATAATATTCCATGTAATATGATATAGCCATGCATCACATACAGGTTGTGGCTTTAGGGAATATATCTCCTCTATTTTTGTGTTGGTTTTTTTTTATATTCAATCATTCTTATATATCTATTCTTTTTTGTTTTATAGCTGTTATGTAAGTGGGATTCTTTGATTACAAAAATTTGGTTTAGTGATTTTAGGGGTTGATTGGTGACTCTTGGGGTACAAAGATGCAAGTTTTCTTGGGGATCTAATAACACATATTAGATGTATGAAAATAGATCCCAATCCAAGATTGAAATTGAAAGAATAAATGAAACCACATATATACTGAATTGAGAAACTATATAAAATAGAGTGTTTAGCTTACACTGATGAGCCACTGTAACATCAATATTCATCATATGTGGTTAATGAAGATCACATAAGTGGAAGCCAGAGTATGTCCCACCTCAAGATGTATCCAGGGGTTGCTAAATCATTTGTTGGTTGGATTGAACCCCTCTTCTCACCATGGTGTGCTAGCACCTCATATTGAAAATATGGACGATGAAAGAGATCGTCAGGTTTGAAGGATCTTCAGCCAAGCATGGATGAACTATCACACACACCACTATCACATGGAAGTAGTAGTTATAATGACTTAAAGGATGCTCCATGTCGATACATGCATTAAATCATGTGTTATAATGCATGAGTTAATGCCTCATCCAACTCATGCATGTATGCATTATAATCCCTCGAATTACACCTTATATAATGCCTCTTAAATGATAACTTAGGTGGGAAGATTCTGTGAATGACAATTCTTATCATTTAATCACCCATAATATCTAAGAAAATATTATTACCTAAGCTATATGATATGGTAGTCATACTCTACGAATTATCCATGAAGCCATCTTACAACATTATTTAATCTCACTTTACTATCGTAGTGGGTAGTCACATGAAATCTCATTCCATACCTTGTGATATACCCCAATCATAAAATATGACATAGCCTATTCTATCTCATGAAAAATGACTTAAAGAATATCACCTCCTTCAGTATCCCACTACACAAAAGCTTAAAATACTTTGTTTCATTTCACATTATATTATATCATATGCAATAACTTGTGAAACCATATGTGTGACAACTTTTGGATATCTTCCAAATAACTTTTGGAATGTTATCATCAACCTCACCATGTATTAAATCATATGTAATACATTGTGAAAACCCATCCAAAACTCTTATGGATTAACTCTAAAATAATTTTAGAGTGGCTCTTTGAGTTGAAATCAATCCCCATTCAGTTAACCAAAATGTGTGACCCCACAGGACTTTGTAGCATTGAAAATATATATGAATCTCAAGACCCATAAATATAAGAAAATAGTAGCCTCTAGAAAATAATAAATGCTACCCAATATACAAATGGATCTAGCATGATCTCCATCAAACGCATGTATCTCTATACATATGTCCACCATTCGCATCACACACTATTATGCACTCTCATACTTTCCCTTTGTCCAAGACATAGAGTGACCGTAGAAAACTAAGTGTGTCAATCTTATATAGAAATCTCATACGTTCTCAATTCTTTGAGTATAGACTAACTAAGTCAATGAACACATCACAAGTCATTTATCTTTATGGACGGGCACATTACATTCCTCTCATCTGAATAGATAAGCACATCATATGTACTATTCAGATATGACTTTATGATCCTCAAAATATCTCAATCAAAAGTCCAAATTTTATACTCATCAAATGAGAGGGAAAATACCATATTAGTAGAGCTCCAACCAATGACATGATCAACAAAATACCCAACCACCCCTTGATTAGATAAGTCTTAGGGCTTATGTAAGAAAGGTATCAAATTATAAAGTTCCTAATTCTAGGTATTTGACCATCCTCAGGTAATAGGGAGGCCAAATGTGATCCATGCACTCCTAGTATACTAAATACATAGTGTATAACACTCCATGTGATATACTTAGTGGGTCATCCAGTGTATAAAAACACTTTTTTGTACCTTATGATCATATTCAATATCTCAATAAAAGAATCATACTCATGGTAATATTTATATTTCTACATAACCTATAATACAACTTGATGAACATCAATTAGTGATAACTCAAAGTTATACTTTGAGATGTCAATTATCATTGCATTTTATGAAATTTATATCAATATATACATTTTTACAGCCAATGTGAAAGAATTATAGAATGAAAATTTCCTTTTATATGATACATTTTATATTCTTAAAACACTTTTAATAATACTTAACAAAACCATACATACAAACCTATCTATCATATCATATATGACAGGTTTCCAGATCAGCCTTATTTTTATTACACTTTATGGGTTTTTTTAACTCATTACATCTATAAATAATTTATGCCACATCTTTATGTGACCACCTGATAAAACCCTCCCACTAAACTATTTAGTGAGTAACATCTGTAAAGAAAGAAAATTTGAATAATTTTGAGATTTAGGAATCATTTTTCTAATGTTCAACTCCTTGAATGTATTCAAACCCCTTAACTCCACAACATCAAATGTTATAATGTTAACTTTTATTGTCTACTTATAACTCTATCTAAGATTGAAACCACTATCCTTGGAACCATTTCCAACAAATGTTATCCTTAAATTATTTTCATAAATAAAGTAACTATTTACATAATCTTCTACCAACACATCCTAAACTTCTTTTGGATAAAGCAACATTCACTTTGTTATAGTAACTAAATGTAACCCTTTATATTTATCTTTACCATCTTACCCTAAAACTCTTTTAAGATATCAAGTGAAATTAACTTTATATTTTGAATTGTATAATCCTTTGGAAAATAATGATATTCACTATCCCATAGCAACCTAATATAACTCTTTACCTTTTTCTTTAAAGTTACATATCCTAAACACTTTAGGATATTGAGTAGAAAATCACTTTAATTTTAGCATGGTATGATATTTTTTTTAAGATTAAACTTACTAAGTCCAAACATACTCTCACTATCCTCTTAGACACTATTTTTTTTCATAATATCATGATAAGATACACAAACTCCTTCATGTTAGTTAATGGAACTTATTTCCATTTAGTTGGAATATTCGACAAATAAACCATTTTTTTCATATCATATATGGTATTCTGTATGTTTGAATAATTTTACTTAAAAAAGAAGAGTATTCATAAAAATATTCCATTGATGGGTGGTGGGAACATATTTTCTCATATTTGAACAAACATCTAGATAAGAACTTTATCTGTGATAAAATATTTTTATTCTCGTCTCCTTTTCAAAATATGTTATGGAATTTGATGAATCGTAAACCATGTATATTGAATTAATTATATCTTATTAATGATAAAAAATATTTATTAACAAACAACTATTCTTATCATATAAGAGAAATGAGATAACTACACACATCATTTACTTAGATTCATCTAATCTTGATAGACTTCTTTAAATTTAAATCATTGATTTAGCAAATATTTAATTTATCACTTAAATGAAAACTACGAGATCTATCAATTATTCCCTTCATTTTGAAGTACTTTATATTTAAAATACTTTTAAAGTATACATTTTGGTATCATATACCATTCAAAACTGAAGAATTAATTTCTATAACATTGATACCTGACATAGACATTATATAGAGTTTCACAAACCCCTTTAGGTATCATGAACAATTTTTTCCTATGGAATTGATATTAATTCTTGATAATACACTTAGGTTTCAATGAACTTAATTAGATACTAAAATAAACATTTTTGGACTCTTCTGGTTTGAATTTTTTTCCTACTTTTATTATTTATACAACACCATAACCTAGATATTGTATGCCTAGATCATCTTTTCTCGACACTTGATAATAATGGGTAAACTTTTCTTGAATTCATTCATATTTTTAAAATGTTTCCATCAATGAAATTAGAATTAAATTTTTATCCCCAATCTATATAAATACCCCAAGTAGGGGGGGGACTCAGGGTATGTCGTTCTTTTTCTTTTGACCCTCGCCAGTGACCTTGTTCTAGTTTTATAAGGAAAAATCTCCCCAAAACACTATTTATAAAGTAATAAATCAAAAAATAGAGGTACTTACTAGTTTTAATTGATTCACCAAAACTGGGATAATCTAAGGAGAATGAATTAATGATGTGTTGATGCACCTAAAACACTAATCTCAATAATTTTACAATTCAATGAAGCCACACTGACTCTCTATGTTTACAAACTTCACAAAGATAGAAAGATCACTACTCTCAATCACTCAGGGAACTCAGTACTCACAAGAGTGCTCTTTATTTCTTTCTATGAACTAGAAAATATGATTACACATATGTTAGTGTAAAAATTTGCTTGACCTTCTTCTGCTTGAAAAATGTCACAATATTTCTAGTGAGATGATCGCCTAAAACTTCTATTCTCCGAATCTTTTAAGAACTTGTCCTAAAGATTACTTTTCTCCATTTTTTTCCAGCACTTGTTTTGGAAAATTTTCTTTTCCTTCTCTAATTCCTTATATTTCACGATCCAATATCTTATCTTATTTTCAATAAAGATATTCACGCTTATTTTAAGAAGATATTTCTCCTTATTTTTATCCAAAATCTAGCGTATACCCTTTTTAAGAAAAGTATTTCAAATAGGGTAATTCAACTCCCTAATTTTCATACAATAATGATTAGTGAACCAAATATAGAAAAATATAATTTCATGATGTGACTACCTACTTCATGGATGAAGTCGATCAAAAATAATATCCAAAAAATCTGTTTGATATCTCCTTTTTAATTACACAAAATCACAACATTTATTTCTTAATCCATTCTAATTATTGAACCCGTCCAAGTGTGATCCTTTGTTTTCAAGTGCGAGGCTACATCTAGATAGAATCTATAAAATATTTCCATCTCTTATAGCATGGAACAACACTTCTTTGCAATGAAATATTTCATAGGAAGCCTAGATAGAAACATTAAAATATAATCCAAGTCCTATCAAAACATGACATCTTTCTTTATAGCATGAGCCTAACCTAGAAATAAAAACTATATTTTTTATTAAATCCTTCATAGTGTGGCCTTATGAACATGAAACAAGAATCACCTAGACAGAACCATTAAAATCTGCTCAAAACTCATTATGATACAACCAAAATTTTCATGGCACAAACACTTCTCCTAAAAAACGTTTATATATAAAATCTTATAAACTCCTTGAGGAACCTTATAGTGTTCACAATGAACCTTATGAAATGATACTTTTCCATTTTTCCATCACATTCTTGATTCATGGTGTGACCTCATCTTTTGTGGCATGACTTATTCTTTTCTTTGAATTTCAACAAAGGTAAACATCTTATGAAATATTAATCCCTCTAAGAAAACATCTTACAAATTTGGTACTTTTACAAATTTTCAACTACAAGACACTTTTCATTATGTGGTGGGGTTTCAAAATGAAAAATTATAGAACATTCCTTATAAAGTCTGATTTTAACCTTATGAAGTTAGGATTTAACCTTATGTATATTTCCTTTGCTACTTTTCAGAATCCCACTTCACAAAATGACTTAAGGTGTCACAATGTCACTTTTGTATTAATGATAAAACTCCTCAAACATCTTTTAAAACTACTTAGGCCTTATAACTGACACTATGAGATCCTTTAGAAGTTCTTTATTCAGTATTATCAATAAACACAACCCAAAAACCACTCTAATTTATTTTTTCTAACAATCTCCAACTTTGGGTTTTTTGAAAACCCTTGAAAATCTTTCTAATACAACAAAATATATTTAACAAATAGATATATGAAAATTTTAAAACTGACGTGATCCATTCACAAAAACCACTTTCCTTCTGATAGTGTATAAATTATTCTCCACTCACTTACTCTAATCCCACATGAGTCATTCTCATCATGAGAAACACAAGTTAAAGGAAAAGTTACTCATGAAAATACTCCCATGATTTTAATGCTCTTAAAGACCTATGAACTAAATTTACCCACATAAATAATCATTCAAGAATTATACCCCATACTAAAAAACAAGAATAGAACTTCTCCCCATTTTAAATAAGATAGAACACTCCTAACCTCATTAATTTGAAAATATAGTCTTCTTCTCTAAACTAATGTATGGACTAATCTCCACTTTTGTTTAAAAAACTAAAAAGAACTTCTCTAAAATTTTACAAGAGAGGGTTAGAAATTTAGTCATTGAAATTAAGAGAGAATCACTTTATAATAATTGGAGAATCACATGGGGGAGTGGGGGTCCCTTGTCCAACTCGTCTAGTCATAGGGAGTCGATTGGACTCTAAGAGCTAACTGGTGTTTCTAAAAATTATCTTTGGGCAGTGCCTTTGTCATGATATCCATAATATGATCTTGGGTTTACACATACTCCAACTTCACCAGCCCTCACTAAACTTTCACCTTGATAAAGTGATAGTTTACCTTGATGTGATTTTCCCTTGAGCGATGGATAGGTTTTTTTCTATGATTTATAGATCCTGAGTAATCACACATGATTCTAGTATAAGATTTCACATCAAATCCAACATCCTTAAGTTTTTGATACATCCAAATTAATTGAGTACATGCTTGGGAAACTATAATGTATATGGAATTCACATCTCTAAATGAAATGAAATCTTACTTCTTACCCATCTGGGAAATGCAAGAACCTCTAAGATAAAAAGTACCACCTAAAGTTTACTTTTAGTCATCCACTGAACTTACTTAATTTTCATCGTTATATCCCAATAACTCTTTCTATGATATTTTATGATAAAAAAACTTGAACACCACTATTCTATTGACATAAAGAGGTATATTTTTCACTGATAGCATGTAGCTTTCCTTGGGATAGTATTGGTACCATGAAACTTGAAATATGGTAAACACAATATTTATTTATGCTGCTATAAAGTACAACATAATTCCAATTATTTTCCTATACTTTGTGATATTGACCTCTTTCTAGAATAATATATTGATAACTTCATCTGAGTACTAGTAGATGTTTCCATTGTCCTATAATTACCCATCCCAAATCTCTCAATTACCTCTTTGGAATATTTTTATTGTGAAATGAATGTAATAATAATTCCTTAAGTCACCTATATACCATGGAAAAAGATTAACTCACCAATTGTAGACATCTCAAACTTTTAACTCATATATTCTTCAAACATCTTTTGTTTTGTTTTGTATAATCCTATAAAAATTATGTCATCAACATTTATGAGCGCCAATATTCTTTGATAATTCTCCTTCATGATGTAGAGGTTTTGATCAACTCTACATCACTGAAACCAAGATTTATTATAAATTAACTTGGACTAGAATACTACTCCCTCAATGATTACATTATCTTATATAAAGATTTCTTCAACCGTTAAACATTTTTCTCATCTCCATCTACAATATACCCATCTGTTTTCTCAATGTACACATCTTCCTTAATAATTCCATTGAGGAATGGAAATTTTATCTCCATTTGGTAAACATTAAATTTACTTTGCACTAATATATCCAAGAAGATTCAAATGGTTTTTAACTAGTATATGGGGAAAAATGTTGCATTAACATTAATGCTTTCGATATGAGAATACCCATTTCACACTATTTGATATTTTTCTGATCTGCCTTGCCATATTCATTGAGTTTATTATGGAACACCCACATGGTTCTAATAATTTTTTTTCTTCCAACCTTGGAATAATTTCCCATGTCTCATTCTTCTTATTTTGGTCAAGTTCCTCATGCATATATTCAACCCAATTTTCATCCTTGAAGACTATTCAAAAGAGTAAGGCTCTACTTGATATAGAAGAGAGGTTTTTATAGAGTCTTCATCCTCTATGTTTTTACTGGTAGTGTCTTGTCATTAGTGATATTTTTCTTAGTGATTTTAGACCTACTGCTTTCTCTTTTCATAGGCATTATACCTATTGTATTTTCCTTATTTTTGGTGTCTTCCTATGAGTTTACCTCGGCTCCACATGCTCCCCCAAGACTATTAAATTCAATATTACTATATTTTGATATTCCATCGCCATTTTTTTAAATATTACTAACTATTTTGTGAATTCTATTGGTCTCCACAATAACGATATATTTAATTTCTATAATTTCTCAAGACTTTTTTTGTATCATTTATATGATTTTATTTTGGATGAATAGACAAGGGTAATAACTTTATCCCCATGATCTTTAAACTAGTTTATCTTCTCTTTATTAAGAATAAAGCATTTAATTTTGTAGATTCAAAAGTATTACAATGTCGTATTCTTCCCATGCCACATTTCATAGGGTGTATTATCTTCCCTCAGACACAACAAAGACCTATTAGAGATATATATCATTGTAAGTACTGCTTCTTTCTAATATTTCTCTTATATATTTTTCCTTGTTTGGTTTGATTAATGGGATTAAAACATTACCATTGGATATAGGAGAAAGGCCCAAGGATAGCTCTTCGCTAACCTCTCTGTGTCAGGAATCATCCCATATAGTTTCAATTTCCATTCAAGAATCAACAGATTGGTGGCCCTCTAATTCAAAAAACAAACAAAAATCATATAATTTATCAAACTTAATTTTATAGAAGAAACTGTAACCATCATCATTACCAAAACAGATTGAATTAGGGACGAGATGAGATAGACCCAACTCATCACAAACCATAGACAAAATCAGGTGCTTGCATGTGGGCATGTACAGATTAGCTAACAAAACCCATCTAATCAAGCTATAGAACCTTTACACTGTGTTTGGTCATGTTTTAGTAAAAGAAAAGAAATGATTTCCTAATTCACAAAAGAAAAGAAATAAAATTAAATGATTTTAATTTCTCTTTATTTTGTTTGGAAGTGAAATTTAGTAAAAGAAAATAAATGATTGTAATTTCTCTCAATCTTGTTTGGTGACAATTTTTAAAAGAAAAGAAAAAAATGTTTTGACAATATGACAAAAATAACTCTTATTAAAAAATATAGTTTTCCAACATTCAATTATTCCAAATAAAAAATATTATAATATTGAATTGTATCTTTGAGTTTTGAATAAATAAATATACTTTTTCAAAAAATATTTATATAATTATAAATATATATATTTATAAAATTATATATATATATATATATATATATTTATAAATATATCTATTTATATATAATTATATAAATATGCTTTCATAAATATATATATCTATAAAATAAATTATATATATATATATATATATTAATATATAAAATATATATTTAGAAATATATTTACATGTAAATATTTAATTATAAACACACACACATATATATATTTTGAAAATATTTATGTAATTATAAATATATATTTTATAAATATATTTATATAATTATAGATAAAAATATATTTATAAATATATGTATAACAAAATTAAATTTGAAATCATTATATGATTGTTAATCTGGACGGGTTTGGATAATATTTTTAAAAAATATAGTTTTTCAATACTCAATTATTTCAAATAAAAAAATATAATAATTTTAAATTGTATCTTTTATTTTTATATCATGTTAGGTATATAGACATTTAATTTTGGAAAATATATTAGCAATGATTTTTTTATTTTTTTCTATCATGTTAGGTATATAGACATTTAATTTTGATTTTAATCAATCATTGTATTTCATGTCACCAAAATCAAGTAAACATTAAACTAAGAAAAATATATTAATAGGAATTTTAACTTTTTTAAAAACGTTTAAACAAAATTGATTTCATATATTCACTAAAATCATTTACACAATCCATATATTTATTTATTTGAAAATTATTTACAATTATTTTTTATTATTATTTATAAATTACGCTGAACAAAATATTTATATGCACATAATCAAAATTATTTATACACATAATTATTTATACACACATAATAAAAATTATTAATATGCACACAATAAAAATTATTAATTCAAGATAATCAAAATTAATTATAAATTACTTATATAATTTATTAATTAAAAATTATGAATTCATGATAATCAAAAATATTAATTAGAAATATTAATTCAAAATAATTATTAATTAAAAATTATTTATTCAAAATAATTATTTGTTAAAAATTATTAATTTAAAATTTATATTAATTGAAAATTAATATTAATTTAGAAAATACCTATCAAAATAATTATTAATTTAAAATTATTTTTAAATTATGTATATAAATTATATAAATAAATTATTGATTCAAGATAATCAAAATTATTCATAAATAAAATTATTTATAATTTTTTGTTATTATTAATTATAAATTATGTTGAAGTTATAAAAATAATTATTTATAAATCACATTTTAAAAAAATATTTATATACACATGAAAATACTATTGTTATTAATAATCACAAAAATGAGCATTTATTTAAATATTAATTCACAAAAATATGAAATAAAATAAAATTGATATAGAAGGATAATATAGGAAATTTTAAAAAAATGGAATACAGGGGATTAGTTTCCTTCCAAATCAGTCCAATTTTGGGGTGATTTGAAACCTATAGTGGGGGAGAAACGTTTCTCTCCATTTCTTCCTAAATGATTTCTCTTTCTCCAATCGAGCATCGCTAAATGGGGTATATGAGTTGCAATCGTCCCAAATCTTTTCTTTTCCTCCCATATATGCACTTCCAAATGATCTATTAAAGAATCACAAAATTTTGTAAATAAAAAGACCTGGGAATTTTAACCAAATAGTGGTAGTGCTCAGGTATTTCTTTCCATTGAAAGTTATTGTCTAACGCATCAGCTAAAATTGAAGAGGGTTGAAGGATCAAAGATACCTAGGGAAAGTAATGATGAATTCACCCTCTTTCACCCCATATTGTGTTGATATGTAGATCAAAATCATCGAACATTGGCCAGTGATTCCCAAATTTCACAACCAGGGAATGTTGACGCAATGTAGTGAATTAAACGACCAGTCACACCACCTTGGGGAAGGCATTAATCATCAGAAGATGAGGAGGTTTAGGAGTAAAGCCAACCATACATCAAGTTACCCCCTCATGGATGCACATTTTATCTCATGTTACCTCTATTATAGGATGCTCTGGTAACATGCAAAGATCTTAACATGTGTTCATTTTTATAGGTGGCAGCATCGCATTGCGGTGATTTGCTAGAGGGAATTTTTATCTTACGGGAAATGAGGCATGCGAAATGAGGCATCACACATCATAGATTTGGAATTTTCATTGAGTTTAGATGGACAAGGTCTGAAGGATTGCGGGAAAGGTGTGAAGGATTATGGCATTTTCAGTGTGTTTCACTGGGATTACATGACAATTTGTAATTTTTAGTGGGTTTCATCACAGTGGGTTTCATCACGACATAGTTTGACATTTTTGTTCGTTGGGTTTCACCGAGAGAGCTTTGAAGGATTGTGGGAAAGGTGTGATGGATTTCAGTATTTTCAGTGGGTTTCACTAGGATTACAGAACAATTTTTCATTTTCAGTGGGTTTCTTCATGACACGGTTTGGAATTTTCAATGGGTTTCATCACAGTGCGAATCATCAGAGTCATGACATGGTTTGGAGTTTTCATTTTGGTTCTGTTTATAATGGTTATGGGTTAAGGTATTACATATTATATTTAAATTGTTTTTACTATTTGATTTTTGGTAAATCTAGAATTAGTTTCTATCCATGACTATATGTTGAATCATGTCAAGGTATTGGAGATTATATTTGAAGTTTGTTTACTGTTACTTTTGTGGTAAATCTGGAATTGAATTATGTCCAAGACCATATGCTGAAATTTTCAGTGGATGTTTTACTAAAATAAATATATAGTTTTTTTTCATTGTGTAAGTTCCACTGGTTCTTCCAGTGGAAGTTCCAATGGAAGATCCAATGGAACTTCCACTGAAACTTCCCTTGGAAGTTACACTGGAGCTTCTACTGGAACCTGCAGTGAAAAGTAAATTCAATTTCAAATTGTTTATATAATTTCAAATGATAAATTATATCATTTTTATAAAAATTATGTAATAATTTCAAGTCATATTTTTTATAATTATATTTAATAAAAATATATTTACAAAAAGTTCCACTAGAAGTTCCACCTGTATTATTTTCCCAATTATGTAATTTTTATTTTCAATTTTTTCAAATAGTTCATACATTTTCAAATGTTAAATTAAATAATTTTTATAAAAATTAAGTATTTTATAAGAATATATTTATTAAAGTTTAATTTTTATTAATATATTCCTTAGTTTTAGAAATATACAGTTTTTTTTGTAGTATGGAAGTTTCACTAGAACTCCCACTAGAAAATATATTTAATATATCTTATAAATTTTTTTATTTATAATTTCAAAAATATAATTTTATTTTATATATATATATAAAATTATTTTCCTAATTATATAATATTTAGATAATTTTTTATTCATATAGTTTATAAATTTTCAAATAGAATTAATCTTGTTTTGAAATTAATATACTTTACTTGAACTTATGTTTTTTATTGCAGGTTATTCCAATGCTGATGATATTGATTCTATAGTAGCTTCTATTAAACGAGTTTTAGGGATGAAGTTCAAATCACTTGATGATGCCCAATATTTTTATGTCACGTAAGGGGTAGTAAACGAGTTCAGTGTATGCTGACAATACTCTAATAAAAGTAGAAATGACGAATCAGTTGTCACATTAAGCCTTTATAAATGTAGCAAAGAAGGTCATAGGAAGGATGAAAAACATGATAGCATGGTAAAATTGTCTCAGGCTAAGACACTTACAAGTTGCCTTGCTAGAATGGGGGTTAGTTTATTTTCTTCAGGGAAATATGCATGTACTGTATTTTTTGAAGGGAATAGTCATCCCTTGCACAGCCCTGGATCAATTCACATGAAGAGGTCAAAAAAAAAATCACAAGAAGTTGAGTTATATGTGAATGCTTCAGTAGGTATTAAACCAAATGACTCCTTCTCCTTAGAAAAATATATTACAGGGGTTCGAGATGTTATTGGGTACATGTGTGTCAATCATTTGAATTTTTTATGGTCTAAATGAGAAAGGGAATTTCTTCATGGTGATTCATGTTTTATGTTAGAGTATATGGAAAGTCAAAGTTGGGAAAATCCATCATTTGTGTATACTATGAAGTTTTACATTAATGAAAAAATTAGTAATATTTTCTGGGTTGATCCAAAAAATGAAGAAAAATTATGAGTTGTTTAGAGATGTTTTCCTTTTACACCACTTTCATCACTAATAAATAGTACATTTCCTTAGGTGTATTCATGGGGTTCAATCATCATCAAGAGATTGTAATTTTTGGGGAAGCTTTATTATATGATGAAACCGTGACTTAGTTTTCTTGGTTGTTTCAAAAAATTTACAGGTGTGTCACATGAACTGACCTCAAACTATATTTACTGATCATGATACAAAAATGGGAGAAACCATTTGTGAAGTTTTAGTGGGGCCTGGGTGCACTAAGGTTTCTTTATGACTGACCAATCCATCGACTCCTCCCCTCCATGAGGGAGAGGTGTCAATGGATTCGTCTCATCTTCTCACACTCACCCTTCCCTCCGATTTTCTCCCTTCGCCATCTCGGGGATACTCCCTATCTTCCTTGGTATTGAGCTAGCCCCAAAGGTTCCTGGATTTTCTTTTAGAGCCCCTTATCTTCCAATTTACCTCATGAAGTTTTCAGAGGCTTCTTCCCTGCACAACCTTACTTTGGTTGCTTGATTTGATTGATGGAGGCCTTCAGTGGATACAGTCGATAGATTCTTCAACACCTAGTGGGGTCTTCGCCATCCCACGGTCATCAGTTTTCTCGACTCTCAGTAAATGATGTTTTGTTTTTCTTCTATTGAATATCTAACTCTCGTGTGGTCCAGTAGTTCGCACTCTATCAACAACCATAGTTTCTTCCTCCTTTATTGGTCTATCGATTTGCAGTTGAAGCACGACCCAGAGAAAATGATGATTTGGGTTCGCCTTCCAGGTTTGCTGCTCTCATTCCAAAATCCTTCCATATTATGGATGCTAGGCAATGTGGTAGGACAGTTCTTGGTTGTGGACTATAGGACCCAAGTGGTTTTCCACCCCATTGAACCTAGAATCTGTGTAGAGGTCAATATCTTTAAACCCCCATTGTATTTTTTATGGATTGAGATTGAAGGTGAATACATGGTTAAGCAGCAGGTTGTTTATGAGTCATGGACTCATTAATGCTCCTCCTTCTTTCTCTAAGGACACTCAGCCTAGATATGTCATCGTAGAGGTAATGTTCTTCCTACTTTAAATTTGTTAAATGAGACTACCTCAATTCACAAGGATCCTATCAATGAGAAGGATTTTGACAATTCTCAGGAGATTCCTCCCTCTGTGGAAGCTGTTCTTCCCATACAGGATGAAGGGTGCAAAGTCTCTGAGGTGGATCCCCTGGGCATTGGGGTGATTGGGAATCCTCCAATCTCTCAGAAGGAGGCAGGACTCTCCACTGAATATGTTGGTTTTCCCCTTGGTATCCAAAAATATTTTCATCAGAGGCCCTCAAAACCCAAGGTCTCATAGGTTTTTGACAGATTAAGATTTGATTTGGGTATCGAGAACGTTGTTCATGGAGATGAGAAGGGAGATGGCCTGAGTTCCTAGTCCACCTCCTCCTTTGTAGAGATGGTGAAATCGGGAAGTAGTGGTTCTCAAGTACAGGGTGTTGAGAATCAGAGAGATGGCATAGGCGACATGAGTATGGAGATTTCTATAGAGGTCAGATAGGCTTCTCTGCCTCTTTTTGTTGAAAAAGTTCATCTTCTGGGTAGAAAATCTCAAAGTCAGTTTGCAGTACTGGGGAAGGATGGATGTCAGGCTTTTGGGGAAGGGGATGAAGCGGTTGCCCCTGAATAGAACCCCTTTAGCTAGGAGGATTCTCAAGTGGACATAGACTCTACTTGAGATTCCCCTATCGAGTCCAAGGAAATGGGCATTGAGGAGGAATATCTGAGATCCTCTTCAAGGAAAGGGAAGAAAACTATTTTAGATTTGAATGGTTTTATTAATCACTCCCAAAGTCCATGAAGAAGAAAAGATTATTCTAATCTACCTAGTCCCCCTATTACAAGATCCTTAAGTAAAGGAAAGATACCTCCAAAGGTTTCCAAAATCATGGGCAGGAACACCACTAGAAATTATAAAGGCTCTGAAAAGAATTCAGAGGTTGACACCCCTAAGGGGATGGAATCAAAATTAGTTGAATCTCCTATCATCAATTTGATGAATGTAGAAAATGAAATTGCAGAACCTTTTACCCCCCTGAGTGGTAAGGAAATTATGGAGTGTGATGAATGAGATACCTTCATCAATTGTAATGAATAATTCTTATAGAAGGAACTTGTGGTCGATGCTATGCAATAGGAGTTTGACAGATTGGTTGGGAGGTGTATCCAGTTAAACCTTAACAAGGAGCAGGGCTATTGGGTCCAAAAACAACTTATCATATTGGCACGTGGATTCAATGTTAATAAGATTACTATGGAAGAGCTCTTCCAAACTTGGGACAAGATGGAATAAAACATTGAAGACCTCCTTAAAGATGATCCAGATGGAAAGGTCACTGCTCTTTAATAGATTCTCTGTAGAGTTAAGGTTTCTAAAAGGCTTAAACTACAATTCGAAGATATGACTATTACTTATGGTGCTGGTTGATTTTCTATTTTTGTCTGGACTAGTTTCCCACTTTTTCCTTAAAAGTGTTTTTTTCTTAATAAAATATAAATATTGGTGGATTGGAAGTTTTAGTGGGAACTCGACATTGCCTTTTTTCGTAGAATTTTATGCAAAATGGAATTAAACATTTAGGTAATTGGATGAAATATAGATCTAGTTTTCTAACTAGATTTAAGGGGTGTATATTCTAATATCATGATGCACATCAATTTGATTAGGAGTGGGATTCCCTTATAGCAGAATATGGGGATGAGAAATCGCAGTGGTTAGATGATATATTCATGTTGCGAGAAAAGTGGGCACATTGCTTTTTGAAAGATGATTTAAAATTGGGTATTCACAAAACTAAATTAAGTGAAAGTTTTAATATATTTCTTAAATATTACATTCATTACAATTTAATTCTTGTTGGTTTCTTTAATAAGTTTGATTGATTGTTGTAAAAAAATTGGTATCATGAAATAAAGGCATAATTTGAGATGTGGGAGAAGTTTCCTCTTAATCTTTACCCTTATTGTACACTGATGTGCCAAGTTTATACTAGATATACACCCAAGTTATTTGATTTATTTCAACATGAATATCAAATTATTAGTGCTTGTTTTTTTATATCATGTATTGAAATCAAAGTTCAATTCATTTATGTTATTGGAATGGTTGAATTTGAAGATCAATTATGTGTATCATATGAATCTTCCATTGAAGTTGTTGAATTTTATTATTGAAAGTTTGAGTCAGTTGGGTATATTTGTTGTCATGTTTTAAAAATTTATGATTGGCTTGATGTGAGATCAATACCTGAAAAATATATTTTGGGGAGGTGGGCCTGATTGGCTTGAAATATTATGATGTTTGAAAGAGATTATATTTAATTAAATTCTAATAGAAAATTAGTTATAGAAAAATGTTACAAATATTTAGCACAGATGGGAATTAAGTTGATTACCATAGATTGTGAGATAGATGTGGGTTATGAAATCGCCTTCTTTAATTTCAACAATTTTAAAAAAGAGTTGAATACTGTAAATACTTCATCAGATAGAGTTATGGGTCATGATAGTTTAAACACAATTTTAAGAAAGGATTTTTTAAAGCAAACCAAATAGGAAAGAGGGAGATAGAATCAAAAGATTTTTAGAAAATGGCTGCCGAAAGGGGACACACATGACTAAAAATAAGAATAATTATACTTTTATGATAATGGTATGATTTCATTTTATGATTCATTTCATTTATAAGAGCAGTCTTCTAATGGTAATGTGGTATCAGATATCATTTTTCTTTTCACGCAGGGAATTGAAAAGAAAGTGAGATCATATTTTTGGTGTTTCAGATAAAAGAAAGTTTTAAATGTATTTTTTAATAGCATTATTTTCTATAAGTGTTGTAATTGTTTTGTTTCTATGTTTTAGGAAGACTTATCAACCAAATTGGAACTTCAACTTTAGAGGTATATTGACATATCATTGGAAGAGGTTGAGCAGTGTAGAAAACATTGGATGAAAATTGTTTTTCTGGGTTGAATTGTGACCATGTACAAGATGTTTTAAATTGTAATGATTGCATTGAAGCATTTATAGGCTGCAAGAATTCATATTCAATGTAACATCTCTGACTTGGAATCCATTAAACCGGTTCTCCATGCCAGGTCGTCACATGACCTCAAGTATGCCTCCCCGTACACCAGAGGTTGCCGACTAGCAGCGAGGGTCTAATAAGCCACATGGGGAGACTATACCCTCTTTACCAGAGTAAGCCACAATAGATCACAATAAAAATAACATAAAAAATATGAAAAAACCAATAAGCATTCATAACTGAACGTTTCCCAGTAGGGTACAAACACCAATCAAATACAATAATTTCATAATTGTCACACCCCGACCTAGTATCTTGCGGTGGTAGTTATTTTTATTTATTTATTTATTTTTATTTGTCTTTTGGGTTCTTAAAGTTTAAAAAATTTATTAAATTAAAATCAAAATGGAACAAAATAAAATAAATGGAAAACAATTTAATAATAATGATGATGATAATATTATTATTTAGTTATTATTATTATTAAGTTAATAATAATAATAATAATAATATTATTATTATTATATTTAGGTTTTTTTAGGGTTAGTTTTTCTTTTCTTTTTTATTATTTTCTTTTCTTTCTTTCTTATTTCCCTCTCCCTCCCCTTTCTCTCCCTCGTGTGATTTGACCTCCCCTCCCTATCCTTGTATCACACCGCCCGTGCGACCCCCTCACCAGCCAAGGGCCTATGATGCCTCATCCTACTCCTCCAGCGGGTGACCCTCCTCTAACTAGACCCTCCTCGCATTGCCCCATCTCCTCATGCCACACCTCTCCCTTGTGCGACCTATTTCTTGTGAGGCTCCCTGTTCATGAACCCCCTTCACCATATAGTCCTCCCCTCCTCCGGTGCTCCCTCTAGCGGCTACACCCTCCTCTGGTGAGTACCATGTTGTTGTTGTTTGCCTTGATTTTTTGGGTTGCATAGATTTGGACGAACCCTAATGTGTTTGGGGGTTTTCTTTTGACTGAATCTTGTTATTTAGGTTCCATCGGGTTCCGTCGAGGCTGGTTTTATCCACTGTCGTTAAGGGCAGTGTGTTTTCCATGGTTTTCGGGTAAGGATTCTTCAATTTCTTCATTATGGTTTAATTTTAATTTAGGGGTTTTGTGATTTTTGAGTTGTCAGCATTTTTTTGGGAGAGAAATCTATTTTTGAAATAGATTAACTTGTGTTTTATTTTTTTATGGTATGCTTGTATGAAATTAGGTCTATTTTAGATATAAATTCTTTTGGTAAATCTTGTTTGTGTTTTATGACTTGTGCATTTGTAATGAAAATCCATGTTTAATCTTTCATTAGTGTTTTATTATGTTTTGAAAGGGCTATGAATTCTGTTTTGACATGTTATTAGTGTGTGTTTGACCTTAGAAAAGGTTTTTGGGTGTGCTTTTGTGTTCAAAGTTTTTTGATACCACTTGGAGTTGTTTCATAAAATTTTGAGTGATTTATTAAATCATCTATAGGGTGAATTTTCTATTTATGCCTTGCTTAATTTAGTTTTGTTTGGAACCCTTAATTTTAGACTCCTTTTTTATCATTGTAGTGTGTTTTGGTCATCGTGGTGTGGGCACGAGTCATCCACAACAGAGGCCTACATATATATACATGGGTAAGCATGTATTTATGTATATCCTCCTTGCGCATATTCCCTCATGATGGGGGGAATATGTACTTGGGTCAAAGGGTATATATATATAAACATGAAAATTTATATGCGTGTAAGGTGAAGCGGTATCGAACTGCCATTGTCAAAAGCTGCTTATTTTGAGGTATGGACTTTTATACCACTGGTTGGTTTCACACTTGATTTATGGTGTTATTTGGGTGTTTTAGAGTGCTAGTATTTACCTGTGTAGTATGTTGATCCCTGATCATTGGTTTTGAGTTTCCAAGTCAAGGGCGACTCGCCTGCATATTCATAGGTATATATATATATATATATAGTTTTCCCCATTACACATATATTCATGCATGGTAGTGTTTATATGTGTATGGGGCTAGGTGTTCCTATGTATATATATAAAAGTACATGTGTAGGTGAGTGGAGACTATTATATGCATATAAGCATATATATAAGGATCCCCTTGCGCATGCTCATGGACATGCGAGTGTGTGCAGAGGGGCTAGGTGTCCTTGCATATATGTGAAAGTGTGTATGCTTAGTGGGGGAGCAATAACCTTGAGTTAGAAAGAACCAAGAGCCGAAGTGGATGACTTGATTCCACTCTGAAGTAGGTCCCCTATGCCTATGCATTTAGTTTGAATTTCATAATTTCTTGCTTGTTTTAAAAATATGTTTTACATTTATGCTATATACACATGCTATGAAATCTAATTGCAGTTGCTAGAAATGATTATGCCTTTGTTTTGGAAATTGAAATTTATTTCTAACGCCCTTGGTCTTAAGTGACTTTTCATGAAAATAGATTTCCTAAGTGGTCTTGAATCGGTAATGAGTATTTCCAAAGGTGTTTGGCCTTTCGGCCAGTTAGTTATAAAAAGTGTTCCCTTTATGTAATTAAACTCATTTGTCACCTTAATAATGTTTTATGAAAAAGAAAAACCTATCTTGAGGCACACACCCTTGGTTTTAGAAAATTATTTGTATTTTGAATGTGTTATTATGCGCCTAATGTTTATTCTTATGCATTGTGTGACGTGAAATAGGGGGAATGTGCTTAAGGAGGGATAACAGTGGTGAAAGGTTGAATGAGTTTTGTATAAAGAAAATTTTAAGTACATATATGTTTGATAAAGAAAACTCACCACCACTTGAAATAGACACTACTGGAAATCTGACCTTTCCCAACGCTTCTATACCAACGGTTCATAAAAACCGTTGGTATAGGTTCCCTTTCCCAATGGTTTGGCCAAACCGTTAGAAAATCCCACTTTGAGGCCACCTTTCCCGATGGTTTGGGCAAACCGTTGGGAAATCCAACATTGTGGGGACCTTTCCCAACGGTTTTGGCAAACCCTTGGGAAAGGTATACCCTTTCCCAACGGTTTTGGCCAAACCGTTGGGAAAGGTTCACTTTGTGGACATCTTTCCCAACGGTTTGGCCAAAACCGTTGGGAAAGGGTATACCTTTCCCAACGGGTTGGGAAAGGTCCCCCATGGATCAACCTTCACCCAGAATATAATTTTGGCTCAAAATCTATTCCAACGGTTGTCAAAACCGTTGGTATAGGTCTATACCAACGGTTTTGACAACCGTTGGTATAGATCCTTTGATTTTTTATCATTTCTTCTTACCCAGAACATTATATAAAAAAAAATTTAATATAATTATGAGAATACATATATATATTTATGTAATTATATACACAAAAGTCATGATAGGTTAGTGGTTAAGTCGTTCAATAATAAACTAGGGTGCTGGGATCAAATCCCAGTGAATGTTTTTTTTAAATACATATACCAACGGTTCCACAACCGTTGGTAAATATTTTCATATTAATTATACCAACGGTTTCCAAAACCGTTGGGATAGGTCTATACCAACGGTTTTGGGAAAACCGTTGGTATAGACCTATCCCAACGGCTTACTTGGCCACGGTTCTCCAAACCGTTGGTATAGGCTATACCAACGGTTTGGAGGCATATACCAACAGTTCCAAACTGTTGGTATATGTTAGTTTTCCAGTAGTGAGAGCACAATGGGAAACCTATGTATCTAGGTGGTTGGACCGGGACTAGTATGCTAGATGACACGATAGGGGTTCATCCCAGTTTTTTCTAGAAGGATTGATGCAACAACACTGACTAAACATATGAATGAATGAGGGTCGTGGTTTCTAAGCCATGGTTACTAAGGGTCATGGTTTCTAAGCCATGTTTTCTGAGGGTCATGGTTTCTAAGCCATGTTTCACCGAGGTACATGGTATCTAGGGTCCCACTTATGCTATCTACCTATAGGGACTGCCCATGGTTCTCATTGAGACATGATGCTTGTGATGTAATTTTCATTTCAGTTGTTTCATACTTGATGTCTTATTTGTGAAAACCATATTTTAATCTAAATTGCTTTATTTTCATTTTGAAACGTTAATTCATGCTTAGAACCTATTTTTAAAATGTAGTGGGAGATAAATGCTTTACTTGAAAATGAGAAATTGTTACTTGAATTTGAAAAGAATGAAAAACATTATTTTATTATGTCCTATTTTCAAACTATAAAGTTTTTTATTTCATATAAAAGGTAAAGGAATAGGGCATTGTTGTATCTTGTCTTTCCTACTGAGCATCTCAGTGCTCACGCCTACTTTTCATTTCAGTTTCAGGTTCCTCTAGTTTTGAATCGCTCTGGGAATGAGTGTAGTTTATGTTAGGTGGTGACCCACGAGGTCACTTGAGGTATGTCTTGTTGCTTCATTTATTCCCTTTTTCATTACCAGCTTGTTTAGTTATTTTCTTTTATTTATCTAATTGTTTAGTTTATGATTATTTATATTTCTTTGTTATGGGAAAAATCATTCCTAACTAGTTTATCTCAATACCCGGAACAAGTTTCCAGCCTATGGGGATCGGGAATGCCCTTTGGGCCATATTACAGACCGACTCGGGTGACCGGTTTAGGGTTGACCTGGGTGGGTTCATGATAATGTTGTACTAGTAGTGCAAGTGAAAGAAACCCAAAATAAAACAAATGGAAAAAACTCCCAACGGGTCCCGACTCTAAGTTCGGATCCTTCTCCATGTATGCCTCGAGCCCAACTCAACATCTTAGTGTAGGGCCTCAACCCTTGTCCCAACCTACAACTAAGAGATATGCTTGGGTACCCAACGACGACCCGAGCAAGGTGTGCGTACAAAACTCAGTAGTCCACCACCAACAATGTCTACAAAATATCCAGTCTAACAAATAGTGCATGCAAGTACAAAATAATTGGTAAGTAAGCAAGGGACAGTTCGGGTTCCATTAGTTAACAAGGTTCATTTAATTCATGACTATTATTTATCCCAATTACATTTCTTACACTATTTTTACCATATAATCCATTCTCAACACATTTTCTTTAGGTTAGACATATACATCATCTATACATGGGTCTAAGGCAATCAATCACAATGCATAGGGAAAATATATCAAGTCCCTATCTCACAAGGGATACACATATCACATTAACTCATTATCCTCACCTCGAAGCCTCAGTCTGGGTGGAATGAAATCAATACATTAACCTCACCTCGAAGCCTTAGTCTGGGTGGAATGCAACCGTTATGGGAATAGAGCATCTGTCCCCTTCCCTAACCCATGCATTTTGGGGTGGATTTTAGAGCCTTAGTCTAACTTGATCTGTGGGCGTGGAACATCAAGTCAATACCTGTCACATACATGGCATATTTTAAAGGTATTTTTTTATTTATTTACATTATTGTTCTTTTTGGGGATTTTCAATGCATTTCTGAAGGAAATGGTGGGTTTCCATAATTTGGGTCAACTCGAGAGCCCATTTCCAGTTTTGACAATAAATTTTGTTTGTTTAATAACTCCCTCGTTTTTCAACATTTTTAACTCATTCAACTTCCAAAATGACCTTAATTTAACTATTAAAACCACCAATGAATTTTGGCCCCCTTAAAAATTCATTTACATCTTGGATTTGGGTGATCAAGTTAGGTATTGGGCCAACCCGAAAGCCCATTTCCAGTTTTAAAATTGTTTTGTAATTATTTCATAAAATATTCAATTTTTATTCTTTTTCGGTGATTCCACCTCTCACCTTCTCCCACTGTACCTGGCCGCACCCCCAGCTTCGTTTCCCCCTCTTTGGAGATCGCATCTGTCGCGAATTAGGGCCTAACTTCTCTGGTTTCTAAAAACGTCCAGTTTTCTCAAGTAAGTGACTATCCTTCTAGTTCTCTCCTTTTCCTTGAGATTTATCTTTTTTTTCTTGAATCCCCAAATTTCCAGAAGCTAGGGCTTCGTGCCTAGGGTTTCATTTTGGGTTTCATGGTTCAATCCTCTGGTTTTAGGTTTGATATCACTTCCTTGTGGCGCGGTGGTCGTGCGGTTGAAGTTCCGCACTAGGATTTGCGGTTCTTGAATCTTTTGGTAGGTGATTCCATTGTGTGTGCAATTTTTGGGAATTTGATTGCTGTGTTGAGGGTGAATTAATTCTTATTTAATTTTAATGTTTCTGTAAAAATTGTTTTTAGTTGCATTTACAATGCAAATGAATTTTATGTTACAATTTTTGGTGAAATTGAGGGTTTTTCATGAAAGTCTTTTATTGGTTCATTTTGGGATGACCTCTAATTACATAGTTGATTTTGTTGAACTGTATTAGGAATTAAAATAATGTTTTAAATATTTATTCTTTTTGTTTGTGGCTGAAAAAGTTTGTTTAAATTGTGTTTGAGAAGCAAATGGGCATTAAGTGCCATGTTGGTGTGAAAATGGTGGTTTTTAAGATATATAATTTCTTGGTTAACATTGGGCTGCCCCATAACTGAATTTTTGGTTTTATTAAATTGTGTTGAACTGAAATTTTGTTTTGATGACTTACAAGTGTTCACATACTGTGAAAAGTGGATATTTCAAAGAGTTTTGGGTGCAAAACAATGTGATGTTTTGAGAGGTTGTTTTATTGAAGATCAAAATATTTTATTGACTGTTTCAAATGATATAAAATGTGTGTAGCTACTGTACTATTTGTTTGTGACCAGTAGTGATACTTTACATGAAAAAGTATGTGTGTTGTTTGCTGAAATTGTTTGAGCACAAAAAGGGGAATCCCGGGTACTTAGGTGGGCGGATATGTACTAGTACGGCTAGTGGACCGGATGGGTTGTGTCCCTGTTTCACTGAGAAAATGGATAACGACAACACTAACTGAACTATGTGGATGTTATTTGGGGACCACTAGGTTATGGGTTTGTTCCCTACTAGTGGATCGTGCACGGGAAAGGATTGTGACTTGGATACTTTACACCGAGGTACGAGGTACATAGGGCCCGAGACTATCTAGTTGCCTAGGGGTGTTCCCAATTTTTGTGCTCATTAGAATTGTAGTATTTACCCTTGTTGTGGGATCTTTTGGCAGTACTTTACAGTAGATCACATGTTTATTTAATGTGTTATCATTCTGAAATTCTTGGATTGAAAACTGTTTTCATTTGAAAGTTGCTTTTCTTGAAATTTTTAACATTGTTTCACCTTGTGTGTTAAAATTGCTAGTTTTGTTCCCATTGTATTGCATCCTCTTTGGAATCTTCTGGTGGTATCCTATTGGGCTTAGGCTCACACCCTACTTACACCCCTTGGGTGTAAGTAGAACTTCTTATGCTTGACTCAGGTAAAGGGAAGGCTAAGGGTGATGGCGCTTCAGGGTGTTAGTCCCCATCGTTGGGGCAGAGTTGTGGAGAAGGCTTGCGGGTGATGACACCCTTGTTGTGTGAAGTGATTGGGTATGTCTTGATGTTGTCATTATTTGTATTTGGACCACTTGTAGTGTCTTTAAACATATGTATTCAGATCTGGTTTTGTTAAGAATGGTTTAGCATGGAAATTTCAGATTCTTATTATTGATTGTTTTATTTGTTTTATGCTTTCATACTCGGGTAAATCGTTCCCAAATCATATTGTTTTATACCCGGGCACTTGTGCCAGCCCGTGGGGATAGGGAATACCCTTCGGTCCTTGTCATGGGCCGGGTTTGGTGCCATTAATGGTGGTGACCAGATCTGGTACGTGACAAAATGGTATCAGAGGAGGTTAATGTTTTTGGGTTATATTGTTATTTTGAGATGAGTCGGGATAGACAGGAGCTAGGACTGTCGGGGCTCGGGGTATTGGTTGTGAGTAGGGTTCCTGGCCCGTACCTCTCATGGCAGACCTTGAGTCACCAGAGGATGTTGGAATTTACTGATTTACTTCACTTCCAGGTGAGACGTGTGGGCTGCAGACCACATGTGGACATCAGGCAGATGTGGAGTAGTTGTTTCTTTTATTACAAGAATGTGTTTAGTTTGTTTATATTTGATGTATTTGATTTCAATTTTCAGAATTGTGGTATTGACTATTTGTTTTGTGACTGTTGCATTTTGTAGCAACATGCCTCCCTGGAAAGCTCCCACGCACCCACAGGAGGAAGCTGGAGAGAGTTCTCCCACGCCGATTGATCAGAGGCTAGTCGAGGCCGTGGTCCGGGCTGTCCAGGCTCTAGGATATGGACCAGCTCCAGCTCCAGCTCCTATTAGAGAGGATTATACTGGTCCTAGAAAGGACAAGGCCCAGGAGTTCCTGAAAAATAAGCCTCCAACCTTCCGAGGCAGCTCAGAACCCCAGGAAGCAGAAGAATGGCTCGAGAAGATCGAGCGTATGTTTGAGTTCCTGGAAACACCCGAGGAGCTCAGGGTGAAGTGTGCCTCCTTTCTGTTGGAGGGTCCCAGCCGTAAATGGTGGGAGTCAGTGCTTCAGTCTGGGAAGAATGAGCAGATGCGCTGGGGAGATTTCAAGGCTGTCTTCAATGAACAGTATTGCCCTGAGGTGTTGGCTTATGCCAGGTCTAGAGAGTTCATGGAACTTGTTCAGGGGAATCTATCTGTGATGGAGTATGCCAACCGTTTCGCTGAATTGGTTCGGTATGCTCCAGAAATTGTCTCTAATGAGCAAGCGAAGGCCCAAAGGTTTGAGAAAGGCTTGCGACCAGAGATATACTCCCAGGTGTTCTTGTTTAAGCTGAGGACCTATGCTGAGGTCGTTGATCGGGCGTGCATGGTGGAGATTGATAGAAAAGGCAGGGCTGGTTTCTATGGTTCTGTATCAGCAGTGGGAAGTGGAAGCTCCTGAGAGAAGAAAAGGAAGCGGGAGGATCATGTGAAGAAAGGAGGGGGCAGTTCAGGCCACTCTTCCAGGCAGTTTTCTTCTGCGGCTTCTGATGCGAGATCGGTCGTGTGCCACCAATGTGGGAGGCCTGGGCATATCCTACCAGCATGTCCTCTTCCTCCGAAGCCTTGTTACCAGTGTGGAGGTATAGGGCATTTGCATCGCTTCTGCGGTGTGGCACGTCCACTCCCAAGTGGGGCAGGGTCAGTGGCTTCAAGAGGAGTGCCAACACAGTCCGAGCCATCAAGGACTGGGGGATCTCGATTTGGTGGTCGTGGTGGTAGGGCTGGATCATCTTCTGGGCAGAGCCAGTTCAGGGCACAACCACAGACTAGCGGTCGTCCCCAGGCAGATACTGGACATCTCCATGCAGTGGATCAGTCACCAGTAGGATCAGAGGCGGGACCGTCGACAGTTCGAGGTACCGTTCTGATTGCATCTTCTATAGCTACTGCTCTTTTTGATACTGGTGCCTCTATTTCATTCATTTCTGGACGTTTTGTGGACATTCTGAATTTTCCAACTGAGTTGATGTCTTTTGCGATGGAGTTGGTGACACCATTGGGAAAGAAGAAGGAGTAGGGCCTGAGGTGCCCCTCGTGTGCACTTTCTGTGTCAGGGGTCGAGATGGAGTGGGACCTCTTGGTCTTAGATATGGACCTTTTTGATGTTATACTCGGGATGGATTGGCTAGTTCTCTTCCAGGCACACATCGACTGCTACAGAAGGCGTGTGAGTTTCACGGCACCTGACGGGAGTCGTCAGGTTTTTCATGGTGAATGGGATCCTCGGTCAGGTCGCGCAGGGCCTCCACTCCCAGAGTTGGGAAGTATTATCTTCCAGTTATCTTCTCTCATGCTAGAAGATGGTATTTCTTCTAATGGTTCACTACCTCATGTAGTGAATGAGTTTCCAGAGGTATTCCCGGATGATTTTTCGGGTTTTCCCCCAGAGCGGGATGTGGAGTTTTTGATTAATCTGGCGCCGGGAACACAGCCGATATCTCTTCCCTCTTATCGCATGGCCCCCACCGAGTTGAGGGAATTAAAGATGCAGCTGTACGACTTAGAATCCAAAGGATTCATTCGCCTGAGCGTCTCTCATTGGGCCGCTCCTGTGTTGTTTGCAAAAAAGGCTGATGGATCCCTCCGGTTGTGCATTGATTACCGGAAGCTGAATAAGGTAACAATTAAAAACAAATACCCTTTTCCCAGAATAGATGATTTGTTTGACCAGTTGAAGGGAGAAAAGTGGTTCTCAAAGATAGACCTGCGTTCAGGGTATCATCAACTCAGGGTGAAGGAGTCAGATATCCCAAAGACAGCCTTTCGGTGCAGGTACGACCACTTTGAGTATTTGGTCATGCCCTTAGGATTGACCAATGCTCCAGCAGTCTTTATGGCACTCATGAATAGGGTGTTTCATCAGTATCTCGATTCCTTTATTGTGGTGTTCGTGGATGATATTCTGGTATACTCTAGCTCTGAGGAGGAACACGAACATCACTTGAGGATCGTTTTAGGTACATTACGGTATCACCGCCTCTATGCAAAGTTGTCAAAGTGCACCTTCTGGATCAGAGAGGTGAGATTTCTGGGGCATGTGATCTCAGAGCACGGAGTTTCAGTGGACCCTGAGAAAATTAGTGCGGTTATGTCATGGGAGCAGCCGAGGAATGTGTTCGAGATCAGGAGTTTCCTTGGTCTGGCTGGTTACTACAGGCGATTCGTTCGGGATTTCTCTTGGATTGCATCACCAATGACTGCGCTCACCCGGAAAGGGGTGAAGTTTGTATGGGGTCCAGAATGTCAAGCATCATTCGAGGAGCTGAAGAGACGGTTGACTACCGCCCCTGTGCTGATTTTGCCTGAGGCCGGGAAGGGTTATGTGGTTTATTGTGATGCTTCAGGTATGGGTCTTGGGTGCGTGCTTATGCAGGATGATCACGTGGTGGCTTATGGCTCTCGCCAACTCCGACTACATGAAAAGAACTACCCTACCCATGACTTGGAGTTGGCAGCGGTGATGCATGCTTTGAAGACATGGCGTCACTACCTCTTTGGCGAGAAGTTTGTGGTCTACTCTAATCACAAAATCTTAGCTTATATCTTCTCGCAGAAGGACCTCAACTTGAGGCAACGTCGCTGGATCGAATACTTGCAGGGGTTCGACTTTGACATTGTCTATACCCCAGGCAAGGGTAATGTGGTGGCCGACGCTTTGAGCAGAAGAGTTCCAGTGCTGGCTTTGAGGAAGTCTAGTGATGAGTGGACATTGATGGGGCTCTTTTCTCAAATGCATGTGGAGGCTAGGGAACACAGTGGAGGGGCATTCTTGGCAAGTGTCCAGTTGACTCCTTCTCTGTTGGAGTTGATTCAGCGGGAACAACCTAGTGATGAGCTTTGTCAGCGATCTAGGCAGTTTCTTCATGGTGGGGAGACATCCTCTGATTGGTCTTCGTCTCCCGAGGGCATCTTGTGCTTCAAGGGCCGTTCAGTAGTACCGTTATCTCTACGGAAGGCAGTGATGCGTGATAGCCACCAGTCTCAGTGGGCTGTCCACCCAGGTGCCACTAAGATGTATTATGATGTCCGTCGGCATTTTTGGTGGCCTGGTATGAGACGAGACATAGCAGACTTTGTTTCGAGATGCTACACATGCCAGCAGGTGAAAGCAGAGCACCAAAGGCCCTCCAGTTTGCTCCAGCCATTACCCATTCCTACCTGGAAGTGGGACGAGGTTTCCATGGACTTCATTGTTGGCTTACCTCGTACACCTTGGGGTAAGAATTCCATTTGGGTGGTGATTGATCGTCTGACCAAATCAGCCCACTTCATTCCGATCAGAGATACATCTAAAGTGGATGAGTTGGGCCATTTGTATCTTCAAGAGGTGGTGAGACTCAATGGTGTACCATCAGCTGTTGTCTCGGATAGAGACCCCCGCTTCACTTCTCGATTTTGGGAAGGCCTTCAAAAGGCCTTGGGCTCTCAGATTAAGATGAGCACGTCGTACCACCCTCAGACGGATGGTCAGACAGAGCGAGCGAATCAGATTTTGGAGGACATGCTTCGTGCATGTGTCTTGGACTTTGGAGGTTCTTGGGATAGCCATTTGGGATTGGTTGAGTTTGCTTATAATAATAGTTACCAATCCTCAATTCGAATGGCCCCTTTTGAGGCGCTCTATGGTCGGCCATGTCGGTCCCCCCTATGTTGGGCTGAGGTAGGAGAGACTTCACTATTGGGGCCGAGCCTTGTGTAGGAGACTTCTGAGAAGGTCAAATTGATCAGGAAGCGCTTATTGACAGCTCAGAGTCGTCATAAATCTTATGCTGATCGGAGGCGTCGAGACCTAGAGTTTACTGTGGGTGATAGGGTATTCTTAAAAGTGGCCCCTCGTTTGGGCCATCGTCGATTGGGGAAGCAAGGTAAGTTAATGCCACAGTATGTCGGGCCCTTTGAGATCACCGAGCGTATTGGAAAGGTGGCATACAGGTTGGCCTTACCTTCTCAGCTGATGTCCATCCATGATGTCTTCCACGTCTCTCAATTGAATAAATACAACCCGGATCCGTCCCATGTGTTGAATTGGGAAGAATTGGAGATAGAGCCTGACTTGTCTGTTGTTGAGAGGCCAGTAAAAATTGTGGACTCCCAAGAGAAGATACTTAGAGGGAAGTCTATTCCATTAGTTCGGGTTCTATGGCGGCATGGGAATGATACACATGAGACTTGGGAGCGAAAGTCATGGGTCGAGGAAGAGTACCCATTCTTGTTTACCAACCAAGAATCATGTTGACTTTCCGGGGCGGAAAGTCCTTCATGGTGGGGAGAATTGTCACATACATGGCATATTTTAAAGGTATTTTTTATTTATTTACATTATTGTTCTTTTTGGGGGTTTTCAATGCATTTCTGAAGGAAATGGTGGGTTTCCATAATTTGGGTCAACTCGAGAGCCCATTTCCAGTTTTGACAATAAATTTTGTTTGTTTAATAACTCCCTCGTTTTTCAACATTTTTAACTCATTCTACTTCCAAAATGACCTTAATTTAACTATTAAAACAACCAATGAATTTTGGCCCCCTTAAAAATTCATTTGCATCATGGATTTGGGTGATCAAGTTAGGTATTGGGCCAACCCGAAAGCCCATTTCCAGTTTTAAAATTGTTTTGTAATTATTTCATAAAATATTCAATTTTTATTCTTTTTCGGTGATTCCACCTCTCACCTTCTCCCACTGTACCTGGACGCACCCCCAGCTTCGTTTCCCCCTCTTTGGAGATCGCATCTGTCTCGAATTAGGGCCTAACTTCTCTGGTTTCTAAAAACGTCCAGTTTTCTCAAGTAAGTGACTATCCTTCTAGTTCTCTCCTTTTCCTTGAGATTTATCTTTTTTTTCTTGAATCCACAAATTTCCAGAAGCTAGGGCTTCGTGCCTAGGGTTTCATTTTGGGTTTCATGGTTCAATCCTCTGGTTTTAGGTTTGATATCACTTCCTTGTGGCGCAGTGGTCGTGCGGTTGAAGTTCCGCACTAGGATTTGCGGTTCTTGAATCTTTTGGTAGGTGATTCCATTGTGTGTGCAATTTTTGGGAATTTGCTTGCTGTGTTGAGGGTGAATTAATTCTTATTTAATTTTAATGTTTCTGTAAAAATTGGTTTTAGTTGCATTTACAATGCAAATGAATTTTATGTTACAATTTTTGGTGAAATTGAGGGTTTTTCATGAAAGTCTTTTATTGGTTCATTTTGGGATGACCTCTAATTACATAGTTGATTTTGTTGAACTATATTAGGAATTAAAATAATGTTTTAAATATTTATTCTTTTTGTTTGTGGCTGAAAAAGTTTGTTTAAATTGTGTTTGAGAAGCAAATGGGCATTAAGTGCCATGTTGGTGTGAAAATGGTGGTTTTTAAGATATATAATTTCTTGGTTAACATTGGGCTGCCCCATAACTGATTTTTTGGTTTTATTAAATTGTGTTGAACTGAAATTTTGTTTTGATGACTTACAAGTGTTCACATACTGTGAAAAGTGGATATTTTAAAGAGTTTTGGGTGCAAAATAATGTGATGTTTTGAGAGGTTGTTTTATTGAAGATCAAAATATTTTATTGACTGTTTCAAATGA
Organism: Viscum album; assembly: GCA_963277665.1. Classification (NCBI taxonomy): domain Eukaryota; kingdom Viridiplantae; phylum Streptophyta; class Magnoliopsida; order Santalales; family Viscaceae; genus Viscum; species Viscum album. Next base: position 1,494,510,549 of record OY728155.1, on the reverse strand, counting down.
TATAAAATGTGTGTAGCTACTGTACTATTTGTTTGTGACCAGTAGTGATACTTTACATGAAAAAGTATGTGTGTTGTTTGCTGAAATTGTTTGAGCACAAAAAGGGGAATCCCGGGTACTTAGGTGGGCGGATATGTACTAGTACGGCTAGTGGACCGGATGGGTTGTGTCCCTGTTTCACTGAGAAAATGGATAACGACAACACTAACTGAACTATATGGATGTTATTTGGGGACCACTAGGTTATGGGTTTGTTCCCTACTAGTGGCTCGTGCACGGGAAAGGATTGTGACTTGGATACTTTACACCGAGGTACGAGGTACATAGGGCCCGAGACTATCTAGTTGCCTAGGGGTGTTCCCAATTTTTGTGCTCATTAGAATTGTAGTATTTACCCTTGTTGTGGGATCTTTTGGCAGTACTTTACAGTAGCTCACATGTTTATTTAATGTGTTATCATTCTGAAATTCTTGGATTGAAAACTGTTTTCATTTGAAAGTTGCTTTTCTTGAAATTTTTAACATTGTTTCACCTTGTGTGTTAAAATTGCTAGTTTTGTTCCCATTGTATTGCATCCTCTTTGGAATCTTCTGGTGGTATCCTATTGGGCTTAGGCTCACACCCTACTTACACCCCTTGGGTGTAAGTAGAACTTCTTATGCTTGACTCAGGTAAAGGGAAGGCTAAGGGTGATGGCGCTTCAGGGTGTTAGTCCCCATCGTTGGGGCAGAGTTGTGGAGAAGGCTTGCGGGTGATGACACCCTTGTTGTGTGAAGTGATTGGGGATGTCTTGATGTTGTCATTATTTGTATTTGGACCACTTGTAGTGTCTTTAAACATATGTATTCAGATCTGGTTTTGTTAAGAATGGTTTAGCATGGAAATTTCAGATTCTTATTATTGATTGTTTTATTTGTTTTATGCTTTCATACTCGGGTAAATCGTTCCCAAATCATATTGTTTTATACCCGGGCACTTGTGCCAGCCCGTGGGGATAGGGAATGCCCTTCGGGCCTTGTCATGGGCCGGGTTTGGTGCCATTAATGGTGGTGACCAGATCTGGTATGTGACAATACCCCACTCTACCAAGCCATGTGCACATGATTATTTATCAATCACCACATTCATAAAATAAAACAACATAACAAAACCAATTCCATTGGAAATCATCATTCACAATGGATAACAAACAACATGGGAAACAATACTATGTCATAACCCATTGACACACTTCCCAATTACAATTCCTATCCATTTAGCCAAATTCTCGTTCCCGTGCCTTAACCTAATAGGTGTATTCAAAAACCCCTATGCCATTAGCCAAATTAATCAATGACCATACATTGACCCATTTATCCCATTTATCATTTCACAATAATTCACCCACTCATTCATTTCAAGTACAATTCTCATATCACATAACACAACCACTTTATTGCATTCAATCATTTAGGTGAACCACCTAATTATCATGTATTAACCCATTCCCCAATTCATCCATCCACTTGTTGCATCTCATTAACATATTTCCCATTTCCAATTCCATTACCCAATTTCAATTTCACTATTTAACATTCCCTAATCCCCTTAGGCATTTCTAACCAAAATTCATAAAACAATCGACATAATTTCTTTCAACCCAATTACCTATTTTCATGTCATTACAACCAAAACCTTATGCCTTTATCACCCTAGGAATATTTATCATTATTCCATTTGTAACTTAATCCACTATTAAGACATATTCTACATGAGTTCTACATTATTATTTGGTGACCCATCACATAACCCTACCACACTCTAGGCCCGTGTTTGCTGGTGCACACCATGGGCGACCCTAAAATGTTCAAGTCATCCTCAACACATCCCATAGGGATTTTGTGGGTTTCAATTGGTCACTTATACACTTATTTATATCAAACACTTCAACAGAACCAAGAACACAAAAAGGAAAAAACAAGAACATCAAATCTCATGTACAAATCCAAAAAAAACTATGGGATAATACTTGAAGACCACCTACCTAGAATATGTTGATGAACTTGCTCTTAATCATGGCCTTGGATCCAGTTTCAAGAACCCCTTGAAGCCTCAACCTAGATCTCATTTGAAAATGAGGGTTTTAGGGTTTCAGATGGAGAAGAGAGGAAGATGAAAACCCTAAACTAAAAAGAGAAGAAAGAGGAGGATTAGTCTTACCCGGATCTTCAATCCGCACTTGACGACACTCAAAACACCCAAGAATCGAAGGAGATACATCCTTGAGAACTCTTGGGATCTTTGGTTCATTCCTAGGGTTCCTAGGGAGGAGGAGGAAAAACCCGAGTTGGGTCTTAACATCATGGGGTGACATTTTTGTAAAAATTTTCAACTTTTCTAGGACGCATGGTTTACCTGCACGGTTTTCCAAACTATGTGCAAACTGTATGATAGCTACTATCCATGAGAGGATAGCTCACATGGTTTCTTGGGGATCCCACACCGTTTGACCTAACCATGCATAGACCGTGCGAAGGCTACTGTCTAAGGATGGCTGGTTCATACGGTTTACCCGCACGATTTCCCCTAACCATGCATAGACCGTGCACCTTGCACTGATTGTCCTGATTGCTCTTCTCTTCGTGCCCTGAGCCCCCCGGGGCACCTTCAAGCCTCCAACTGAACTTGGGAAACACTTATCTATCCATAAAGGATAGAGCCAATCCAATACTTAAATGAAAACACTCTTTAAGAAAACCTGGGACCTTACAACCTCCCCACCTTATAATGACTCATTCCTGAGTCTCCCTTCTAAGCATCACTAAGATTTCATAACTAAAGGTCATTCCACTAGGCCTGATTATCCACCCACTTTCCAAGTTTCTGGTTGCACATCACAAGGCCACTGAACACGATTCAAGGACACAAACTTTCCCCTCAAGACTTCCTCACTACAACCCACAACACGAACCAGAAAAACTCCTCAAGTATGCATCCATTTCAACCATTCTCACCTCAAGAACTTCATGAGGGAAACTTAGGAGACAACACCTAACTCGCAATGCAAGGAAACTTAACACACAACATTACATCATCATGGAGGAAACAATCATAACCTCATCGGCCTGATCCTGTGCACAACTCATGACCCAAATCACTTGTAGTCATTTTCCAGTTCACCCAACTCTAATGGTCACAAACTTGGTATCACCCAGAATAAAACACACACAATCCTTACTACCACCTTTCCTAAAGATCTCGTCCCATAACCATACAACCAAATTCCACTATACACTTCTGGGTACTCGAATAACTAAACTCGTGCCAAGGCTCTCAACCAGGGCTAACTTACTTGAATGGTGACCACTCGAGTCCTTCCAACCCGAAACTCTGATCACGTCACCAACCAACCATTTATCCGGTATGGTTCTTTCCACCATTTCCTGTTATTTTCCACCTCCTCCATCGATAAATGATCACCAGAACTCAGCCCAACTTTCCCATCGCCTAACATCTTCTAACTCACCACGCCCAAGCATCCATAGGAGAATTACCCTTCCTTGACATCTAGTTGCACTATCACAACCATTGGGAAGAAATCCCTACACTATCCATTCAAGGACTATGATCATCCTGACCTCACTCAGGTACAACTTCATTTCGAAATGTTCTTTTTGATAAAACATAAACCCAGATGTGGGTCACTCTCATCTCACCTATTCAATTTTACCATCTTAGGCTTGACCACCTTCGACTAGATTACCCCAGAACACCCACCTTCCACTGATGGTACGCTACCCCTTTCTCACCTTTCCAAGGTGCTTACTAACTTGAAGTCTATCATTATCATTCCAAACACTCAATGAGGTCATTTCCTGAATTCCAGTAGAATTACATCATCATGGTACTACCGCCCTCCAGACCGTCATCAGATTCACCCTTGGCTTGTAACCACATCACAGGGCCAAGGTTCACTCAACTTTATGACGTTCCAAAACCACACAAGGGAAAATTACCCGAGTCTAACCCCAATCTTTGTTGGATTTATAGGACCCCAAACTTATCTTGTCACAACTTATTTTTATATCCATCCACACCCTCCTATGACTTAGCACAGACATCAAAAGCTTCATTTAGAACTACCCTGAGCTCAATCCAACACTTGGCTCATCAGACACAATGTCTAAGGCCCACATGCCTCTTCAAAGAACCTAGCATGCACCTCATAGGTTCCTCATTGGAACCCTAGTGACACTACGTCGACTCGATGTCCTCTTCTCCATATCTAGGACTGATTTATCACTCATCGCCTTAGGAGTGTTGTTACCACTACTCTCAAGAGGTATTTCAACCAAAACATCTTTTACTTGATCGCAAGATGAACCCTAAACTTAGAAATGTCCATCCATCTTTTCTTGAAATAAGAAAATGAACATCACCCAGTGCCCATTCCTAGATTTTGTGAATGACACCCATGATGTTTGTTGACATTTGGTCTATCCTGGGGACCTCACCCAAAACCATAGAGGGTGTTCATCCCATCATCAACCTCCACATATACTATTTCCATGCACATAAACTCCATGATGTCCCTCATCCAACCAAACACCTTCATGTCTTTTGGTGTGATCCAGAGCTTCTCAACGTACTTGGGATGATGTCAAGATGTTGGGAAAGCTTGTCACTATATGAGGTATGCTAAGAAATTGTCAAAGAACACCACCACCAACTTATACATTTTTGATGTCGAACTATGGGACACTATGAGCTGACAAGGATTTCAGGCCTCCCTGTTGAACACATCACATCAACACTTAACCCCTCCACCCAGGTGTGATTTCCAACCAAGTTTAACCATCTCTCCATGAACAAATCACCAATAACTGTAAACCAATGTTTCATGTGGAACTATTTCCACCACACCGCTCGAGTTCTTATGATGCATCCCTGACGGCTAACAATCGAAGAAAAATAGTCTACCACAAAAATCTAACCAACGGTCTCACAAAACAACCTTAATTTTCATTTAACCCATTTCTAGCTTACTTGCCTAACCATGTCTACTAGTTAGCTAGTCTCATTAGCCTTGTGGAAACCTCTGCATCTCACCCAACAACCAACCCATTCCTACTAAAAAGTTCAGCTACGTGACCACCCTTACCAAGGTGTCACCATTGAGTGAAATTATATAACCACACTTTATCCACCCTTGTATTTTGTATTCAAAAAAACTTCCAAACCTCCATTAATCCTCACCCAAATAGGTGAGTTAGGAATTCATGCGATACAAATTTTTGAAACAAACCTTAAATATTATCACAAACACTAGGGTGCCCTTATGAAGGAACTGGGCACAACTATACCATCAACCTTCCCACTTAGCCCTCAAGGCCAATCCTGCACCATGGAATACTCTGAGTCCCACTATCAAGTCCAAACATATACATGTGTGAGACACACACAAAGGCACTAGAGAATTTGTCCGACCTCCCTCATAGGTCACCTTGAAGGTTGAATGATACCAACTCCCTAGACTAGAGTCACAACTAGGAAAATCCATTGGACCTATCTCCAAACCACACTTATCATGAAATGAACAAAGAAAAATGCATGAATGGAACTCTCACTCCCATTTCAACACACACTATGCTTAGTGTACCAAAAAACCGTATAATCTAGGTTCCATACCAAAGGTATACACATTCATCAACACTAAGGGAAAAACATCCTCTCCGAGATTTGAGACACAACTCGCAAGGTCTATACTCATAAGGTCACCAAGACCCAGACACCATCCTTAGGGTCCAGAATGTACTCTATATGGTCATGAACCACGTGAGTTCCCTCACTCACATCACCGAACAAAACCTCACAACCCAAAGGCCACAACCCTACCAAGGGTTCCCTAAACACACCACCCAGGCCATATCATAACTGGAAAGGCCTCACAATCCAAGCCCAAAGTCTCAAATAGGGCACTATAGTTTCCCTAACCTACACATACAAAGGTCAAACGGACAATGCAAAGGATACCCTCCTTTGAACTCAACCACTCTCATTTTTAACTTATTGTTCACCCAATGCTTTGAAGAATGACCAAAAAGATTTAACCATAGATGGAACTGGTCTCACTCTATCAACCTTAAATAACCCATTCTTAATACTCTATCCCAATGGTCATCATCACACTTAGAACCACCCTCTACCATACCTATCGTGGGTCATGGTCAATATGGGGGTACCAAAGTTATTTAATCACAAGTCTTTAGTCAACACCTCTTTAAACCCATTCTTCTTTTACGACACAATCCCTTCACCTTAGGCACATTTCCCATTTCACATCTTATTGAAATCATCATTTTAACTCATTTACACCTTTCATTAGAAAAAATATGTTAATTTTTTTACCATCATTATACACCCCTTTTCTTTTAGACGCCAAAAAAACCTTTACAATTTATCATAACCCAAAACTTTAACCTGATGAAAAAATTTCTTTATACATGATATTCCTTAACTATTCATTTGCAATCTTTTCAGTCACCAACTTTCATCACCATTATTAAGAATCATCTTCTTCATATTTTTCAAGGAAGTAAAATGCATTCCACTCTCTATGCCTCGCACACCCATCCCGTGTGTGTGCCTATACTGATGCATACCACCTATATCCTTAGGTGCCTTAAATGATGTATGAATGAACATCCCCATGCCATTCTTGAAATGTGTGAAATATCATAAATTAGTCAAATCACACAATATGTGCATCATCCAACAGTGAAATATCATCCAACTATAACAACACGTATCAAGAACAATGATTCCCACCCAGGGTGACTTGGGTTTTCCCTCATACATGGGTTAGATACTCCCAAGCAAAAACTCATTACCAAGGCCTGAAACATCCTAATCTCATTTCTACCATCCCCAATAGTAAGAATAGAAAAGAACTCCTTTGATACCACTTTTTAACGTCCCTAACCCAGAATCCACTACACCGGTGCTCTATGTCGGGTTGTCACATGAACTCAAGCACACCTCCCCATACGACAGAGGTTTCTGACTAGCAGTGATGGTCTAATAAGCCACATGGGATGACTATACCTCTTTTTAATGTCCCTGACCTGTAATCCACTAAACCAATGCTTTGTGTCGGGTTGTCACATGACCTCAAGTGCACCTCCCCGTATGCCAGAGGTTGCCGACTAGCGGTGAGGGTCTAATAAGCCACATGGAGAGACTATACCCTCTTTACCAGAATAAACCACAATATATCACAATAAAAATAATAGAAATAGTATGAAACAACCAATAAACATGCGTAACAAAATGTTTCCTAGTAGGGTACAAACACTAATAAAATACAACAATATCATTCCATACTAGTATAGAAAGTGAAAGAAACCCAAAATAAAACAAACGAACAAAAATCCCAACGATTCCTGACTCTAAGTACAGATCCTTCTCTATGTATGTCCTGATCCCAACTCAACATCTTAGTGTAGGGCCTCATCCCTTGTCCAGACCTGCAACCAAGAGATCTGCTCGGGTACCCAATGGCGGCCTGAGCAGGGTGTGAGTACAAAAATCAGTAGTTTACCACTAACGGTGTCTACAAAATATCTAGTCTAATAGATAGTAGATTCAAGTACAAAATAAATGGTAAGAAAGCAAGGGATAGTTCGGGTTCCATTAGTTAACAAGGTTTATTTAATTCATGACTAGATTTTATCCCAATTCCATTTCTTATACCATTTTTACCATGTAATCCATTTTCAACACATTCTCTTCAGGTTAGACATATACGTCATCTATACATGGGTCTAAGGAAATAAATCACAATTCATAGGGGAAATAAATCAAGTCCCTATCTCACTAGGGATACACATATCACATTAACACATTATCCTCACCTTGAAGCCTTAGCCCGGGTGGAATGACTTCAATACATTAACCTCACCTCAAATCCTCAGTCCAGGTGGAATGCAACTATTGGGGGAATAGAGCCTCTGTCCCCTTCCCTAACCCATGTATTTTGGGGTGGAGTTTAGAGCCTCAGTCTAATTCGACCCATGGGCCTAGAACCTCAAGTCAATACCCCACTCTACCAAGACATGTGCACATTCTTATTTATCAATCACCACATCCATACTATAACACAACATAACATAACCAATACCATTGAAAATCATCATTCACAATTCATAGAAAACAACATGGGAAACAATACTATGTCATAAACCATTGACACACTTCCCAATTATAATTCATATCTATTTAGACAAATTCCCATTCCCGTGACTTAACATATTAGGCGTATTCAACAACCCCTATGCTATTAGCCAAATTCATCAATGACCATACATTGAACAATTTATCCCATTTATCATTTCACAAGCATTCACCCACTCATGCATTTCAAGTACAATTCTCATATCACATAACACAACCACTTTATTGTATTCAATCATTTAGGTGCATCACCTAATTATCATGTATTAACCCATTCCACAATTCACCCATCCACTTATTACATCTCATTAACATATTACCCATTTCCCATTCCATTGCCCAATTTCATGTTCACCATTTAACATGCCCTAATCCCCTTAGGGATTTCTAACCAAAATTCATGAAATAATCGACATAATTTCTTTCAACCCAATTACCCATTTTCATGTCATTCCAACCAACACATTATGCATTTATTACCCTAGGCATATATATCATTGTTCCATTTTTATCTTAATCCACTATTAAGACATATTCTATATGGGTTCCACATTATTATTTGGTGACTCATCACATAACCCTACCACACTCTAGGTCCAAGTTTTCCGAAGCACCCCATGGGTGGCCCTAAAATGGTCAAGTCATCCTCAACGCATCCCATGAGGATTTTGAGGGTTTCAATTGTTCACTTAGACAATCATTTATATTAAACACTTCAACAGAACCAAGAACACAAAAAGGGAAAAATTAAGAACACCAACTCTCATGCACAAATCCAAAATAAAACTATGAGATAATAATTGTAGACCACCTACCTCAAATCTTTTGATGAAGTAACTCTTAATCATGGACTTGGATCTGGGTTCAATCACCCCTTGAAGAATCAACCTAGATCTCATCCGAAAATGAGGGTTTTAGGGTTTTAGATGGAGAAGAGAGGAAGATACAAACCCTAAACTAAAAAGAGAAGAAAGAGGAGGATTAGGCTTACCCGAATCTTCAATCAGCACTTGAAGACACTAAAAACACACAAGAATCAAAGGAGATACATCCTTGAGAGATCTTGGGAGATTTGGTTCGTTCCTAGGGTTCTTAGGGAGGAGGAAAAACCTGATTTGGGTCTTAAAATCATGAGGTGGCATTTTTGTAATTTTTTCCAACTTTTATGGGCCGCACGGTTTACCCGCATGGTTTTTGAAACTGTGTGCAAACCATACGAAAACTACTATTCGTGAGAGGCCAACCCACATGGTTTCTTGGGGATCACACATAATTTTACCTAACCGTGCACAGACCACGTGAAGGCTACTGTCTGAGGATGGTTGGTCTGCATAGTTTACCTGCACGATTTCCCCTAATCGTGCACAGAACATGTACCTTGTACTGCTTGGCATGATTGCTCTTATCTTCATGCCCTGAGCCCCCCGGGGAATACCTGATCCCCCCACCTGAACTTAGGAAACACTTATCTATCTGAAAAGGAGAGACCCAAGACAACACTTAAATGAAAACATTCTTTAAGAAATTCTGGGACCTTACAATCAACTTTTGGTTTTAATGGATTGGGATACCATTTCAAGAAACTGTAAATGTGTTGTATGTAAATGTGAAAGTGATTGTAGTGAAGATCACATTTACTGTACTGAAAATGTGAACATAACAATTTCTATAAGTAATATTAAATATCAGAACATGTAAAATTCATGTCTACTTTTGAATCCATGTTCTTCTTAATGTTGAAACATAATACAATAACAAATTTGATATAAAATAAGAGAAATTGATCTTGGGGATAATTTTGAATAGGTTTGTTTTTTTAAATATTATGGGTTCAAATAAGGAAAACTAAAAATGTGATAAATTATTAGCATCCTCCAAACAACTTCTAAATAACCCATTACAATAACTAAAACCAAATAATTCCCCTCAGAAGCATAAACTCATAATATTCCCTTGAACATTATATAAAACAAAAAAAATACCTAAATAAAACAAATATAACATCAATATTAGTATTTAAATATCAATATTTAATTTGGTAAATCATCAATACAATGGTATTGAAGAAATAAAATAGAAATATAGTATCCAATAGTATAATTGTGATGAAATATCCATCAACCAGTAACCTAAAAAATTATGAACACACAATCACTAATAATGAAATATCGATACCAATAAAAACAAAACACCATTAGTATCTATTTACAACATAAAATAGAAACTATATAATCATAAATATATGTAATATTGAAAACTCATCATTGATAGAAAACCCTCCAATGAAACAACTCCATTACACATATAACAATCAAAATCTACTATATAAACAAAAATAAACATGACTGAATATCCATTTTACAAAAACTACAAGAGAAAAAAAATACCACATCGAGAAGGATTTATAATATTAATGATATAACCATAAAAGAGTAAGATTCAATAATAATTTCTGAAATACCATGTGATGTAACAAAATTGAAATAAAAAAAATATTTATGAACTCAAAAGAAGCATGTGAATCATTCAAGAAGACTAGATTCATAAAAATAGACAATAAAAAACTTATATCATCACATTACATAATTACAAAGTCATTTCCATCACCACCCAAAATAAGAAACAACCATAAAACCGGGTTTTATAAATGTTGAACAACCTGACAAAATTCAAATCTAGTTTCTAGTAACAACCATAAAATTGGGTTATATAAATGTTTAAGAACCTAAGAACCTTTTCAATTCTAGTTTGATGTCATGGCCATAAAACCGGACTCTATAAATGTTTATGTCAATGTTAGTGACATTGTTTCCAAGAGGAAACTCTTTCTTTTAAATGATGTTTCTATCTAGCTATTTGTAGGGTTGGTATGGAAGAAATGTTCCACATAATGCCACAGGTCATCAATTTCATCTTGTGCTAACTTCTTCTTATACTCTTGATCAGTTGAAAACTTCTCTATTAGATAAAAAATGATTATTACACAGTTCAAGGTTTCATCCCCCTATTGAGGAGTATCTTCTGCTAGGAATAGAAGCATGAGAGTGGGATTTTCCAAGTAATAAAGGCTCTATTTATTGATGTTTTTTTGATAAATTTTTTATACAAGTTGTACAAATTTTATTCACTCAGTTGGTTTGTATTAAAATGGATTTCATGTTGAATAAGATAAAATTTAACATTTTAAAAGTATCCTTATGATAGCAATCATGCCCAACCCCACCCATTTGAGGTTTCATGGATTTATAGTGGCATAAATATTTTATCTGAATATCAAAAATGAGAAATTTCTAATACATATTTTCTATGTTAATGGGGATGAAAGGTTTTACATTTAGCTGCACTGCATCCTTTACTAGTTTATATACCAACATATCTATCAAATTTTGGATCTTCTCAGATTTTATGCCCTATAAAAATGAATAAAGTTAGAAAAAATATTAATTAATATATTTAAAACTTAAAGAAAATAGATAATAATAAAATCACCACAACATCACTTGTAATAATCATCAATTTATCTGGGAATATTCTATCCATCTTCCCTATTTCATGCTTTTTTTTATAATATGGCCAAATTAATCTATAACTTGATATCATTAAAAAGGATTAGAGGATGTAACACTAATTGAATATTATTTTATAATAATATTGTTTAACTTAAATACTCACCCTTATACTTATCATGGTTTTGTTGAAAAGATAGAAAATATCATCCATTGCTACTAGATATAAATTGTTCTCAGATTACCAGACATATTCACTACATAATAATAATAGTAATTTATAAGAAAACATGTATAGTTTAGGGGAATTTAATAGAAAACTTTAAATTTAGGGCGTTCATTCCCTTTGTTCCTAACAACATACCAACCTAGCTCCAACTGCAGAATCTTCTCAAGGATCTCGTAGTATTTTTTTGGAGTCGTTGACTCTACCTAACCCATTTTGGTATAACTACCCACCTAGTAGAAACCCTTTTATGTTGTGGTTTCTTCAAAACATTGGTTACATCTATGGTTTTTTCTAGCCCAGCTGGATCTTCTACTGCTTTTTTAGGCTATTTCTGCTCTTCTTATTGTAGTTAAAGATTCATAAATATATTTTGAATCCAATTTATTTTTTTCTTCATCTTGATTTCACATTTATAATCATTGATCGGGATTGATGAGATTCTATTTCCTATTGTTCAGTTTGGCTGTTGTCAGGGAGAGGTGTGGTTTTTTCAGTATCTTCTTTCTCATGATCAGCCTCCTCCTAGATCCCAGATTCATTGGTACCTTATGTTTGGTTTTCCTCCATTAGATAAGGGATAATTTTTAGCCGTTCTATTTGGCTACTGTCGGGGAGAGGTGTGATTTTTTCAGCAACTTCTTGCACATGTTTTTCCTCCTACATCCCAACTTCATTGGCACTTGCTGTCTAATTTTCCTCCTTTGCAGAAGGGTTTATTTACTCTATATAAATGGTACTTTCTCTTCTTCTTGCCTCTTTCTTGGGGTTTTCAGTTAAAAACAACTTTTTTTTAAATTTTTCTGCTTGTTTCTTAACTATTTCTTCCATTTTCTGTAGTTTTCTTTTCAATGCTGAATTTTCTTTTTCAATAACTTTTATTTCGTCATCCTTATCATTCACCTTTTTCTACTGGGAAACACCACATTCCTTATTGGTTGTTCTCTCCTCATTAATTTCTTTATGTTTTTTTATATGTAAATTTTTTCTTTTATATACCCAAAGGTTGAGAAAATCATTAATTTTATACTGTAATTGGTAAACTTACCCCACCACCTACAAGTTGTTGAATCTTTAGTTTTTTTAAGACAATAACAAAATATGACAAGCTCCATTTTGTGAAAGGTGTATTTACAACTTATTCATTTCCTTTCACTATTCCACTTTGTTCAAAATACCAATACTATAACAATAACAATGATATGAAGATTAAATTATATATAGAAGTGAAAATAGATGTTAATCCATACCAATAATGAAATAATATACCCCATAATATTTGTGAACTACTTGTGACGTTCTTTAATAGATCTCATCAACTGTTGGTTGATTTCATGAGTCCACTTTAGTGTTCTTATGTCACTCAAACTATCCATAAAATTAATGAATCCCCAGCTCAAGTAAGAACCTGTAGTAGGGAAAAAACACATTAGCACATGTGTATAAACATAAAAGTGTTGATGTGTCAACATGATCCACTTATTAATTTCCCATTATAGCTTCCAAAATAGTTGTTTTGATTTCATTTTATTTCAATAATTTAACACATATTTGAAATATCCTTATATACAATGATGCCTTGGTTGGATTGAAAGAGTATGATTCCTCTATTTTTGTTTTAACTTCCATTATTCCAAATATCATTTGGACATCAAATTTAGAGAAACATATTTTCACTACACCAAATAAGAAAACATTTGTTAATGGAACATAGTTATCCAATACATAAAAAAAATAACTTTCATATTTCGTACAATCTGATGCTGATATAGTATTAGATATAAATGATTGAAAAATGTTCCAAAAAGGAATATTCTACAAAGAATTTGTATGAAATTATTTCAATTTTGGTTTGATATCTCATATAACTCTTTTTAAAGATGTTCGATTGGACCTAAAATGCACACATGAAAATTGAAAGTAAGACCTTTACTTGCGAATCACAAAACTTACAATAGGACAATAAAGAATCAAACAATTCTTTGTTGGATCCTATAAAAATTTCACTATAATATAGAAAATAAGGGAATTTTTTGTGGATCCACAAATTAAAGTATAAGTTTTGAAGGTTAGAATAAGACTGGAACTTCTAGTGGATGCTCCACTTGAAGTCCTGTGAGAAAGAACACCATGCCTTACTGAAAAAAACTATAGGTTCCAATAAAACCTCCAGTGGTAGTTCTAGTGGATGTTTCAGTGGAACATATGATGAAACCTCTAGTGGAACTTCCAGTGGAACCTCCTATGTAACTTCATGAGAAGTTCTAGTGAAACCTTCAGTATAATTTATAGTGTGAAATAATGACACAAAATTCACTTCTAAATCCTGTAAAAATTTCACTACAATTTTTTTTGGGGATTCCACAAATTACACTGTAGGTTTGGAAGGTAAAATATGACTGGAAGTTCCACTAGAATCTATAATGGGATTTCCAATGTGAAATAAAAACATGAATTTATACTTAAGGTATATTTTCACTATAATTAGGTATAATATGTTCTAGTTTAAGTTCTAGTGGAACCTCTAACGAAACCTCTAGTGGAAGTTCTAGTGCAAAATAATGGCAAAAAATTCACTTTTAAATCATATAAAAATTTCATTATAAATATTTTTTTGCGGGATTCAAAAAATTAAAGTATAGGTTTTAAAGTTAGAATACGATTGGAAGTTCCACTCAAACCTCCAATAGAATCTCCAATGGAAATTCTAGTGGAAGCTCCACTGAAACTTCTTGTGGAAGATCCACTGGAAATTCTAGTGGATGCTCCACTGAAACTTCTAGTGTAAGCTCCACTGGAACTTCTAGTGGAATATCCACTATAACTTCTAGTGAAAGCTCTACTAGAACTTCTAGTGGGAAATAACGATACAAAATTTTCCTAAGGTAGCTTTCTAGTGGATCCAGTGGAACCTCCGGTGGAGGTTCTAGTGGAAGTTCCATCGAAAATTCTAGTGGAACCTCCAGTGGAAGTTCCAGTGGAACCTCTAGTGGAAGTTTCAGTGGAACCTCTAATGGAAGTTACAATGGAAGTTATAGTGGGGAACAATAGAAAAATTCCCCATAAACCCTAAAAAAATTATGGTACAATATATAATATTTTTTTTTTAGAATTCCAAAAATTACAGTGGAAAATCCAGTGGAACTCCCAATGGAACTTTCATGAGTAAAGTTAAAAAACAGTTTCTTTTTTCCTCTATTCAAAGAGGTTGTATTCGATTCAAAATAGGGAAATTGTAGATTTTAGAATTGGAAAATTATAGACATACAATATTTATAGAAAACTACTCATAAGACAAATGTATTAAAAAAATAATGGCAACAACAAAACATTTAGTTTTTATGAAATGGAATAGATATTTTACTATACATATTTCAGTAGAAATAGATAAGCTTCACCACCTTATTTAACCATTGGTGCCTGTTTTGTACAAAAATAGTTTTGGGGATTGAGACTAAACACCATTGGAGTTAGGGTAGTTCTTAGAGAAGAAGGATCACACATTTTCATTGGATAAGACTTGGGGACAATGCTAAACTATGTTCGGTGGAGTCATCTCTACCACCAAAGTTGTTAGACTCACCGAAGTTGTTGCGGAAGTTAACTAGACCCATCGCTATCACCGTAGTGCCAGATTTGTGGTTGTTGCTGCAGTCTTCAGAGTCATCACAACCAAGGCTTGATCTGTCTCAGGGATTTGATTTTCCTCACAAAAGGGAAAACCTATCTATGAATTGAAATGAAGGGAATAACCTAACAAAGTGATCTGATGGCTGAAAATATAACAGGAAACATGTCCTCATCCCATGGGTGTACTGGAATATCCAGTTAAAGGGTTAACTAGAGAGGATGTCGGTCCCTCTTGGATGATGGAGGGGAGGCGGTTGAGGCCTATGAAATTTATAATTTTTTTAAAAATTAATTAATTTTTTATAAAACCCTTTTATTTATAATCCAAAAACATGAAATATAAATTCAAAAGGCATTTTAAATATTAACATTTAATATTTAAAGAAAATTTAATAACAATTTTTTCATAAACATTTATCATTTAATTATAAAATCTTTGTAATTAATTAATAAATATTTTATTAATTAATAAATATCCTTAAAATACCTTTTAATAATTATTTATAAAAAAATTATAAACAATTAAAATGAAATTCAAAAATTAGTTTTTTTAAAAACTAGCCTGACCACCATGTCCTATATTCCGTGGTGAGGCTTCTATGTACGCTTTGAAGGACCACAACACCTATGAAAAATGAAATCCTCACTACACACTAGTGAATGAAGGGTATCCATTTTACAATCCTTAACTCTTAACATAAGGTCTTAAATGGAAATCCCTACGGTGTGGTGATGGGATGGGAAAGTTGTGGTAATGATCAATAATGTACTATGTTTTCCTAAGAACTTCATTTTCCAAATATGATTCCATAAAAATAAGATCATGGATCACTATTATACTATCATTGGTTTCTATAAGGTAGATTGATGATTAATTATAGCATTGGAAGCACTAAAAACCAAAAATCATAGATCACCACAGAAAAAATATGAAACCGCATAAAAACTGGAAATGAAGAACTGTTGTAAATGTTCATATCATCCACCAAATAAGCCTTTGCAACATTACTAATATTTATATGATATTTTTTATGAGGATCACCAAAGTGGAAGATAAAATCCTTACACATTTGAAGGTATCCATGGGAAAAGATGAATCATCTATTATAGGAACAAGATGCCCCACCCTCAATGATGGGATAACATCTCATGATGCAAAGGAGGAAGAAGAACAGAACATTGAGCATTTGAGAGTTCTTCCAAGAATCAACACAACCACTTCCATCACACGGTAGTGACTTTATATATCCATGAGGATGCTCCTTGACTATTTCTCACATTAACTCATGTGTTATAACACATGAATTAATGGTTCATCCATTTCATGCACCATATACAAGAATTCTACAAACTCTCATGTGTTTTATCTTATAAAATGATTTAATAAATGAATAGCTTAAGTGGTAATTTCTTGATTTTCCATCCACAACATCAAAGGTTGTGGCATAATATTCCTTATAATATGATATAAACATGCATCTCATACAGGATATGGCATTAGGGAATATATCCACTTTATGGTTTTTTTGAGTTTTTTATATTCAATCATTTTTCTATATATATTCTTTTTTGTTTTATGACCATTGTGTAAGTGGAATTATTTGATTATGGAAATTTGGTTTAATGATTTTAGGGGTTGATTGGTGATTTTTGGGGCGCCAAGATGCAAGATTTCATGGAGATCTAATAACACATATTAGATGTAGGAAAATGGATACCAATACAAGATTGAACTTGAAAGAATAAATGAAACTAAACATATACTAAAATTAGGAAATACATAAAATAGAGTGTCTACCTTACATTGATGAGCCACAGTAACAATAATCTTCAGCATATGTGGTTAATTAAGAGCACATAAGTGGAATCTAAAGTATGTCCCACCTCAAGAGGTATCCCGGGGTTGATAAATCATTTGGTGTTTGGATTGAACTCCTCTTATCATAATAGTGTTATAACACCTCATATTGAAAAATATGGATGAGGAAAGAGATCTTTATGTTTGAAGGATCTTCATCCAACTATCACACACACCACTACAACATGGAAGTAGTATTTTTAAAGACTTCAAGGATGATTCAATATGGTACATGCATTAAATCATGTGTTATAATGAATGCGTTAATGCCTCATCCAACTCATGCATGTATGAATTATAACCCCTCATGTTACACCTTATGTAATTCCCCTTAAATGAAAACTTAGGTGAGAAGATTTTCTGAATGATAATTCTTATAATTTAATCAGCCATAATTTCTAAGAAAATAGTATTTCTTAAGCTATATGATATGGAAATCATACTCTATGACTTATCCATGAAGCCATATTATAATATTATTTAATCTCACTTTATGATTGTAATGGGTAGTCACATGAAATATCATTCCATACCTTATGATATAACCCAATCATAAAATATGACATAACCCATTCTATCTCATGAAAAAGGACTTATGGAATATCATCTTCTTCAGTCTTCCACTTACACTAAAGCTTAAAATACTTTTTTCCATTTCACTTTATATTATATCACATACAATAACTTTTGAAACCATATGCAAAACTAATTTTGTATATCTTCCAAATAAATTTTGGAATGATATGATGAACCTCACCATGTATCAGATCATATCTAATACCTTGTGAACACCCACCCAAAACTCTTTTGGATTAACTCTAAAACATTTTTAGAGTATCTCTTTGAGTTAAAATCAATCCCAATTCAGTTAACCAAAAAGTGTAACCCCAAGGACCTTTGCATCATTAAAAATAGATGTGAATATCTAGACCCATAAATGTAAGAAAAGAGTAGACTCTATAAAATAATTAATTCCACCCGAGCTACAAATGAATCTAGCATGATCTCCATCAAACACATGTATCTCTATACCTATGTCCACCATTCACATCAAACACCATCATGCACTCTCATACATTCCATTTGTCCAAGACATAGAGTGACCATGGGAAAAAAAGTTGACTAATCTTATATAAAAATATCATATGTTCTCAATTATTTGAGTATAAACTAACCAAGCCGATGAACACATCACAAGTAATTTATCTTTATGGATGTACATATCAAATTACCCTCATATGAATAAATAATCACATCATATGTACTATCAAAATACAACTTTATGACCCTCGGTATATCTCAATCAGAATTCCAAATTTTATACTCATCACATGAGAGGAGAAATACCATATTAGTGGAGCTTTAACCGATGACATGATCAATGACATACCCAAACACCCCTTTATTAGATAAGACTAAGAGATTATGTAAAAAAGGTTTCAAATTATGAAGGTTCTCATGAAAGGTATCTCACCAAACTTAGGTAATAGGGAGTTAAAATATGATCCATGCACCCAT
The DNA here is from genome assembly GCA_963277665.1 of Viscum album. NCBI lineage: Eukaryota > Viridiplantae > Streptophyta > Magnoliopsida > Santalales > Viscaceae > Viscum > Viscum album. The sequence continues at coordinate 1,494,491,600 of OY728155.1, read as the reverse complement.
AGTATACTAAATACATAGTTTATAGCACTCCATGTGATATACTTAGTGGGTTATCCAATGTAAAAAACACATTTTGTACCTTATGATAATATTATATATCTCAATAAAAAAATCAAACTCATGCTAATATTTATATTTATACATAACCTATAATAAAACAGGATGAATATAAATTAGTGATAACTCAAAGTTATAATTTTATATGTCAATTATCATTTCATTTTATGAAATTTATATAAATATATACATTTTTATAGCTAATGTGAAAGAATTATAAAATGGAAATTTCCTTTTAAATGATACATTTTATATTCTTAAAACACTTTTAAGAATACTTAAAAAACCCTACATAATAACCTATGTATCATATCATATATGATAGGCTTCTATATCAGCCTTATTTTTATTAGACATTTTGGGGTTATTTAACACATTACATCTATAAATAATTTATGACACATCTCTATGTAACCACCTAATAAAACCCTCCAACTAAAATATTTAGTGAGTAAAATCTATAATGAAATAAAATTTGAATAATTTTGAGATTTAGGAATCATTTTCATAATGTTCAACTCCTTGAACATATTCAAACTCCTTAGCTTTACAACTTCAAATGTTACGATGTCGATTTTTTTTCTACTTATAACTCTATCTAAGCTTGAAATCACTATACATGGAACCCTTTACATCAAAATTTCTCCTAAAATTATTTTCATAAATAAAGTAACTGTTTACATTATCTTCTACCACCACATCGTAAAGTCCTTTTGGATAAAGTGACATCTACTTTGTTGTAGTAACTAAATGTAACTCTTTATATTTATCTTTACCATCATACCTTAAAAATATTTTAAGATATCAATTGAAATTAACTTTATATTTTGACTTCTATAATCCTTTGTAAAATAGTGATATTAACTTTCCCATAACAACCTAATATAACTCTTAACACTTTTCTTTACCATTACATATCCTAATCACTTTAGGATATTGAGTAGAAAATCACTTTAATTTTAGATTGTTATAATATTTTATTTTTTATGTTTGAACTTATTAGGTCCAAAAATTCCCCCACTATCCTCTTAGACACTATATGATTTTCAAAATATCATTCTAAGATACAAAAACTTCTTCGTGTTAGTAGAAAAATTCAACAAATAAACCATTGTTTTCATATCATATATAGAATTCTATGTGTTTGAAGCATTTTTCTATAAAAATAAGAATATTCATCAAAATATGCCATTTATAGGTGGGGGAAAATATTTCCTAATATTTTAACAAACATCTAGATAAGAACTTTATTCAAGATAAAATATTTTTATCCTTGTCTCATTTTTAAAACATGTTATGGAATTTGATGAATCATAAACCATGTATATTGAATTCATTATCTATTATTGTCGATAAAAAATAATTATTAACAAATAAATCCTCTTATCATATAAGATAAATGAGATAACTATACACATACTTTACTTATATTCATATGATCTTGATAGACTTATTTATATTTAAATCATTCATTTAAAAAATCATTACTTTATCACTTAAAATAAAACTATAAGCTCTATAAATTATTACCTTGATTTTGAAGTACAATATATTTAAAATAATTTTAAATTATACATTTGGTATCATATACCCTTCATAACTGAATAATTAATTTATATAACACTGATACCTGATGTGGACATTATATAGAGTTTGAAAAAACCCTTTAGGTATCATAAAAAATTCCATCCCATGGAGTTGATATTACTTCTTGATAATAAACTTAGGTTTCAATGACCTTAATTATACACTCAAAGAAACATTTTTGGACTCTATAACTAACTTTTATTCTTATAGTTTGAATTTTTTTCTACTTATACTATCTATACAACACTAAAACCTAGATATAATATGCCTAGTTCATCTTTTATCAACACTTGATAATAAAGAGTAAAATTTTCCTCTCATCATTCATTTTCTTAAAACATTTCCATCATTGAAATTATAATGATTTTTTTATCACTAATCAATATAAATACCCTGAGTGGGGTAGAGGGTAAATTAGGGTATGTATTTCTTTTTCTTTTGAACCTCACCAATAATAATTGTTCTAGTGTTATAAGGAAAAATCTCTCCCTGACAAATAAATCACAAAATAGAGGTACACACTAGTTTTAATTGGTTCACCCAAACTGGGTAATATAAGGATCATACAAAAATTATGTTCCAATGTACCTAAACCTATAAGCTCACTAATTGTATATTTTGATGATGCCACACTAACTATTTATGTTTAAAACCTTCACAAAGATAGAAATATCACTACTCTCAATCACTCAGGGAACTAAGTACACCCAAGAGTGCTCTTTTTTTTTTCTTTATATGAACTATAAAATATGATTACACCTATGTTAGTGTAAAAATTTTCTTCACATTATTCAACTTGAAAAACTTCTCAATATTTATATTGAAATTATCTCTTAAAACCCATTCTATTGTTTGACTCTTTCAAGAACTTGGCCTAAAACTTATTTTTCTCTATTTTTGTTTTCCAGCACTTGTTTTGGAAAATTTTATTTTCCTTCTCTTATTCCTTATATTTCAGGATCCAATATCTTATATTCTTTTAAAAAATATATTCACACTTATTTTAAGAAGATATATCTCCTTATTTTTTTTCCAAAATCTGGAATATACCCTTTTTAAGAAAATTATTTCAAATAGGGCAATTCAACTCCCTAAGTTTCATAGAATAGAGATTAGTCCACAAAATATTGAAAAATATAATTTCAGGATGTGACTACCTACTTCATGGATGAAGTATATCAAAAACTGGATCCATAAAATCAAATCAATATCTCATTTTTAATTACACAAAATCAAATCATATATATCTCAAACCATTCTAATTATTGAACCCAACCAGGTGTGATCCTCTATTTTATAGTGGGAGGTTCCATCTAGATAAAATATCTAAAATATTTCCATCTCAAGTAGCATGGATAAACACTTATTTGCAATGAAAGACTCTGAGGGAACCCCAAAAAGAAACATTACAAATATAACCTAGGTCCTGTCACCACATGACCTCTTTTTTTATAGCATGATGCTCAACTAGAAAGAACAAATAGATTATTTATTAATTACTTCACAGTGTGTCCTTATTATCATGAAACAAGCCTCACCTAGATAGAACCATTGGAATATTCTTGAAACTCATTACGATATAGACAAAATGTTTATGGTACAAATGCTTTTTATAAAACAAATTTATGTATAAAATATTATAAAATTATTGAGGAATATTATAGAGTCCATAATTAACCGTATGAAATAGTAATTTTCCATTTTTCCATCACATTCTTGATTCATGGTATGACCTCATATTTTGTGGCATGAATTCTTCTTTTCTTGGAATTTAAAAAAAGGTAAACATCTTATGTAATCTGCATCCCTTTAAGAAAACATCTTACACATCAAGGAATTTTAGAAATTTCTAACTACAGGATGCTTTGTGGCCTATGGTGGGGTTTCAAAATGAAATATTCTTTAATAATCCTTATGAAGTCTGATTTTAACCTTATTAATTTAGAATTTAACTTTATGAATATTTACTTTGCTACTTTTACAAATCCCACTTCATGAAATGACCTATGGTGTCACGGTGCCACTTCTATCTTAAAGATAAAACTCCTCCAACTATTTCTAAAACTCCTTAAGCCTTATCCCTAAAACCGTGACCTCCTTTTGAAGTTCCTTCTTCAGTATTGTTAGTAAACACAACATAAAAAACACTCTAATTTATTTTTTCTAACAATATCCCACTTTGGTTTTTTTGGCAACCCTTGAAAATCCTTCTAATATAGAAAAATATATTTACCATATATATATATATATATATGAAAAATTTAAAACTAACCCAATCCATGCACTACAACCTATTTCCTTCAGATAGTATGTCAATTATTCAACACTCACTAATTATATCCCACATGAGTCATTCTCATCATGAGAAACACAAGTTAAATGAAAAGTTACTCATGAAAATACTCTAATGATTTTCATTCTCTTCAAAACCTATGAACTAAACTATTTTCGCTAAATAATCATTCAAGAACTCTACCCCTTACCAAAATACAAGAATAGGACTTATCCCCCTTCTAAATAAGAAATAACACTCCCAAAATCCTTTATTTCAAAATATAGACTTCTTATCCTGACTAATGTATGGACTTTTCTCCCCCTTTGTTTAAAAAAACCAAAACCACTTGTCTAAGATTTCACAATAGAGGGTTAGAAATTCAATAATTGAAATTAAGAGAGAATAGCGTTGAAATATATATAGAATCACATGGGGGAGTGGGGGTCCCTTTTCCAACTCATCTAGTCATAGGGAGATTATTGGACTCTAAGATCTAACTGATGATTCTCATAATTATCTTTGGGAAGTTCCTTTTTCATGATATCCATAATATGATCTTGGGTTGACACATACTCTAACTTAGATATACCTAAGTAAAATTTTACCTTGATAAAGCGATACTTTACCTTGATGTGATTTTTTACATGAGTGATGGATATGTTTTTTATTATGATTGATAGAGCTCGAGTTATCACACATGATTGTAATATGGGATTTCACATCAAATCAAATCAAACAGCCTCAAGTTGCTGCTACATCCATATTAATTGAGTACATTCTTGAGAAACTATAATGTATATGAAATCCACATCTCTTAAAGAAATGAAATCTTTATTCCTACCCATCCAGGAAATGAAATAACATATAAGATAAAATGTACCACCTAAATTTTACTTTTATTCATCCACTGAACCTACCTAATACGTATTATTATATCACAATAACTCTTACTGCGATATTCTATGATAAAACAACCTGAACTACACTATGTTATTAACATAAAGAGGTATATTTTTCATTTCTAGCATGTGGATTTCCTTATGAAAGTATTGGTACCATGAAACTTGACATATGGTAAACACAATATGTAGTTATGTTTCTATCAAGTACAAAATACTTCCAATTATTTTCCTATACTTTGTGATATTTACCTCTTGTTATAATAATCTATTGATAAATTCATCCGAGAAGTGGTCAGTGTTGTCATTGGCCTATAATTATCCAATCCAAATATCTCAAGTAACTCTTTGAAATATTTTTATTTTGAAATGGATGTTATAAGATTTCCTTAAGCCACATATACATTGTGGAAAAAGGTTAACTCACCAATCATAAACATCTCAAACTTTTAACTCATATAATTTAAAAATATCTTGTGTTGTGTTTTGTCTAATCCTATAAAAATTATGTCATCCATATTTATGAGAACCAATATTATTTGATCATTATCCTTCATGATGTAGAGGTTGTGATCAACTCTACATCACTGAAAACAAAGATTTCATATAAATTAATCAGTTCTAGAATATTAGTCCCTCGATGCTTACTTTATCATGTTGAAATATTTCTTCAACCTTCACACATTTTTCTCATCCACATCCACAAGATACCCATCTGGTTTCTCAATTTACACATCTTCCTCTATAATTTCATTGAGTAATGAAGATTTTATCACCATTTGGAAAACCTTAAATTGCCTCTGCACTGATATATCCAAGGAGATTCAAATGGGTTCTAACCGGTCTACGAGGAAGCATATATCATTAACATTAATAATTTTGATTTAGGAATACCTATTTCACACTATCTGAGATTTTCTATGAGTAAACTTTCCATATTCATTGATTTTATTATGGAAAACCCACTTGGTTATGATATTTCTTCTTCTTTTAACCTTATAACAATTTTCTGGGTCTCATTATTCTTATTTTGGTCAAGTTCTCTATACATATCTTTGACCCAATTTTCATAATCGAAGAATATTAAAAATATTAAGGCTCTAATTGAGATAGAAGAGAGGTTTTTTATAGAGTCTTCATCCTATGTGTTTTTACTGGAGCTGTCTTATCACCAGTGATATTCTGCCCAGTGATTTTAGCCTCGACACTTTCTCTTTTTATAGGCATTAAACCTATTGTGTTTTACTTGTCATTAGTGTATTACTATGAGTTTAACTTAGCTCCATATACCCCCTAAGACTATTCAATTCAACATTACTATCTTTTTATTTTTCATAACCATTTTTTTAAAATCTTTCTATCTAGTTTGTGAATTATATTGGTCTCCACAATAGTTACATCTTTATTTTCTATAATTTTCCCAATATTTTTTATATAATTTATATGATTTTCTTTTGGATGAATAGATAAGGATAATAAATTTATCCCCATTATCATTAAACTATTGTATATTACCTTTCTTAAGAATAAATAATTTAATTTTATATATTCAAAATTATTTAAATGTAAGATTCTTCCCATACCACATTTCATAGGGCGTCTTATCAACCCTTAGACACAAAAAAGACCTATTAGAGTTATATATCATTTTAAGAACTACTTCTTTATATGTATGGGCATATACCTAAGTATGGTTGATTTTTTCTTCATGCTTTGTAATTGTGGTCTTGCTCTGTGGTTTATCCTTTGTGGATTCTGAGAGACTTTTAGGGGTCTCAGGGTCCCTACTCAGTATTGTTATACTCACCCCTTCACGGGCTACGCCCGCACCTTGCCATGTCTTGTGAAAACGATGGACAACGCTGATCGAGGTCGAGGGTACCAGGACTGGAGGCTACTCGGAGGTGGACATTAGATGAGATGATATGTAGAGACGACTATTCAAGAGCTGTACCTACCCTTCAGGTAGGATCCTTGGCGGGTGTTCATAGGAGTTGTTTTCAGTTTTACTTGTACTTCCCACAACACATTTCATAGAGAATATTATCAACCCTTAGACACAAAAAATACCTATTAGAGATATATATCGTTGTAATAACTACTTCTTTATAATATTTATCTTCTATATTTTTATCAATTAGCATCATTTGATCCATATTGTTGATGATATATTTTACCATCTCAATAATAACATTTTATGAAGGAGTCCTCAACATCAAAACTTGGTGCCTTATACCATGTTTTTGAGATATTACTGTACATACTTATTGGTGAATTATATGCTATTATCAGTTTTAAACATTTGAATTTTGAACCCAAGCATCTTCTCTTCCTATCTTCTATACCATTTAATGCAATTAAAAACTTTTTATTTATTATATATAACCATTAGTCATGCCATACTAATGAAATCATCAATTAATAGAATATTGTACCTATTTACAACCATGGACTTGGGTGAAATTGGCATACATACATTGGTGTGCACCAACTTGAGCAGCATCACCAACTTTTTATCCTTTGGTTTATAGGTATTCTGAATGATATTCCATTTTTAGAAAGTTTCACACAAGTGAGTATTATCATGTGAGAGCATAGGGACATCACATGCTGCATAATTCTTTATCAGGTCATCCAAAAACTTTTGGATATAATTGGGTTTCTTATTCCTTAGATAGAAATAATATATCTTCTTATCTATTAATGAGATAGATATTCCCCTTAATAAAATTCTATTTAATTAAAATGGATCCATATCTTCCTTTTATGATCCAAATGTTTTTTTTGAAATTAACCACATACCTTGAGTTACATAATTGTCTTATACTTAGTATGTTTTGACTAAGGCTTTAAACCAACAAGAAATCTGTGCACGTTAAATATTTTCCACCAAATTTGGATTTCATAGAGATAATAATCATTATCCCTTCAGCATTTAAAATGTAAATGATAATATATTTTTCATATTTAATATCCATGATAAGATATTTATTTCTCAGTAGTACATTTGCTGTCTATAATCAACAATTCATCTTAGTACATTGCACTCAAAGAAATTTCTATGAAATTTTCATTATTAGTCCTTTTTTCTTGGCCCATGTCCATTGCTTCACTTCCTTTGGTGGTGAATATGATTTTTCTACATCTTACTTCATTAAACCATACTCATATTACAAAACTAGAATTTTTTTATGTGTTTATAGCCTACTTAATAAAGCTTTTAGCTATTGATATTTCATTTTATAAGATCCCTTAGGTACATTTGTAACAACATGAGATTTTATAAATGAAATTACCTTTTTTTAAATGAATAAATGAATTATCAAGTAGCAAATTTATATAAAAAATGCACTATTGTTATTTTGGAATGTTATATCTTTTCAGATTTAAAAGGGTGAGTACAGTAAGTAAAGGGACCAGAATACGAGCCCAACTGGAAAGTACAAGTAAAACTGAAAATAGATCATGTGGACGCCCGCCAAGGGTCCTAACTGAAGGGTAGGTATAGTTCTCGAATGATTTTCTCTGCGGTACACCTTATCTAAGGTCCACCTCTGAGCAGCCTCCAGTCCTGGTACCCTCAACCTCGATCAACGTTGTCCGTCATCTGCACAAGACACAACAAGGTGCGGGCGTAGCCCATGCAGGGGTGAGTATAACGATACTCAGTAGGGACCCCAAGACCCCTGATGGTCTCTCAGAATCCACAAAGGATAAACCACAAATCAAGAACACAATTACAAATCATGAAGCAATAGTCCACCCTACTTAGGTATATGCCCATATATATACCTAATTTTTCAATTAATCCCATCTTGTTCATGAGGAAACACAAGGCCCAACTCTTTATCCAAAATAACAACTATTCCACGAAGGAAAGAATACCTCGAAGGTAACACCACAAAGGTTACGCCACACTGAAGAATACCATGAAGGCATCACCACACAGAAGTGTACCACAAAGGTAAAGACTCAGCTCACACTAGGTATAACTTAAGTATGAAAGTATAAATGATTAGCTATATTGCTAGATAATCTTACTTCATTGAGAAGCTCTGCTGTTGACCCACACAGGATCGTAGATTACCCACACAAGATCTGAAGATGTTGACCCACATAGGATTCGAATATGACCCACATAGAATCTTAAGATGACCCACACAAGATCTGAAGATGACCCACACAGGATTGGTAGATTCTTCAAGTACAACCATCCACAGGGTTCTCACACTAAGCACGCTTGATTCTAGGAGTATTTTCTCCTCAAGCCATCTGACAATACTTTAACTACCATAAATTCCCACGAATAAGTATCAAGAAGGTTTTCCATGTCAAAAGGGACCCAACATGATAGACGGCATGTCAATCGGACGCCTGGTCTGTAAGTTATTAGTGTTTTCATTCTGAGGGCCTGGTTGGATTGGGGTTAGATGCAACCCTGATGTACTCCAACTTTATCAAAAACTCAAGTGAAGTATACCAAAAGTACCATCTCGACCCAAGGTTTCCATCATCGCAGACGGTTCGTCAAACCGACGCTTGGTTCTCAAGATATGGCCAAAAAGGTGTTTCTGGGTCCAGATGGGCCCAAGTCCGGTTCAACCCGGCCCGACCTGACATGAGCCAACCCGACCCGGTCCAGGTCCTGCTTGGATGGGATGGACTATGGCAGGCCCAACCCATTAGGCCGCGGTTTGGCCTGGCCCGCTCGGTGCGGCTTTCTGGGCGCGACCCGCTCGGTGCAACCCGTTCGACTTGGTGTGGTTCGCCTGGCTGGGTGTGGTCCGCCGTGGCGGGGCCCGCCCTAGCTTCCACCTAGGGAAAGGAACCCCCTCATATTTCCGAATGGCGCAAGGGCCGTTTGGTTCTATCCATATTGACGGTGCCACGTGGCGCCACCTGCTGGCACGCGGGACCCGCCGGAGCGGGTCCTACTCGGTGTGACGCGGTCAGACGAGGTTTCGGCCGGCTCCCCCTTCCAACGGAACCGGCGTGCATTGCCGCTACCTCCACAGCCGGTCGGGTGCCAGCCACCCTCTGGTTGTGCCGCCTGCTCAGACCACACCCAGCCGAGCGGGCCGCTCCCAGCAAGCCGCACAGAGCGGGCCGCACCCAGCAAGTCGCACCAAGCGGGCCTCCCCTTTGCAGTCCGGATCAGACCGCGACCATGCGGGCCAAACCCATACCAGGTCAGGTTGAACTGAACTGGGTCGGGCCGGGTCAGTTCGACTGGGTCGGACTGGACCCGGGCCCATCTGGACCCAGAAACACCTTTTTGGCCATATCTTGAGAACCGGGCGTCAGTTTGATGAACCGTCTGCGATGCCAAAAACCTTGGGTTGAGACAATACCTTTGGTATACTCCAAAAGAGTTTTGAATAAAGTTGCAGTACTACCAAGTTGGATTGAACCTGAATCCAACATGGCCCTTGGAACGGAAACACTAATAACTTACAGACCAAGCGTCCGATTGACACGTTGTCAGTCACGTTGGGTCCCTTTTAACGCAAAGAAACTTCGTGATAATTCTTCATGGGAATTCGTGGCAGTTGAAGTATCGTCTGATGGCTTGAGGAGCTGTTCCTCTCAGAATCAAGCGTGCTTAGTGCGGGAACCCTGTGGCTGGCTGTACTTGAAGAATCTACCGATCCTGTGGGGGTCATCTTCAGATCCTATGTGGGTCATCTTCAGATCCTGTGTGGGTCATCTTCAGATCCTGTGTGGGTCAGCATCTTCATATCCTGTGTGGGTCATATACGATCCTGTGTGGGTTAACAACAAATCTTCTCGATGAAGTAAGATGATCTAGAAATATAACTAATCATCTATACTTCCATACTTAAGTTATACATGGTGTGAGATAAGTCTTTACCTTTGTGGTATTTATCTTCGTGGTATTCTAGTATATGGAATTACCTTTGTGGTACTTACCTTCGTGGTATTCTAATGTATGGCGTTACCTTTGTGTTACTTACCTTCATGGTATTCTTTTGTGTGGAGTTACCTTTATGGTACCTACCTTCGTGGTGTTACCTTCGTGGTATTCTTTCCTTCATGAAAAAATTGTGATTTTGGATAGAGTTTATCATTGTGTTTCCTCATGAATGTGATGGGTATATTTGATAACTTAGGTATATGTATGGGAATATACCTAAGTAGGGTTGATTTTTTTTACTTCGTGCTTTGTAATTGTGGTCTTGCTCTGTGGTTTATCTTTTGTGGATTCTGAGAGACCTTCAGGGTTCTCAGAGTCCCTACTGAGAATTCTTATACTCACCCCTGCACGAGCTATGCCTACACTTTGTTGTGTCTTGTGTAGACGATGGACAACGCTGATCGAGGTCGAGGGTATCGGGACTGGAGTCTGCTTGAAGGTGGACATCGGACAAGAGGATCTGCAGAGACGACCATTCGAGAGCTGTACCGACCCTTCAGGTAGGATCCTTGGTGGGTGTTCATAGGATCCATTTTCAGTTTTACATGTACTTTTCAGTTGGGATTGTATTCTGGACCCTTTACTTACTGTACACACACTGTTTACTATATAGTTTACTTTGTTCTTGTATCTTGCTGTGTCCTTGGACTGTCTGAGTTTATAGGTTAAAAAGGAAATGCCTTCCCAGTTTTAGGGATATGCCTTTCCGGTGCTAGTCGCCAGCCCCTGGCCTATGGAAGGTAGGCTTGGGGTAGTCACGATACGGGCCTCGGGGGACGGGTCGTGACAAATTGGTATCAGAGAGAGGTTCCAAGAGTTAAAAAGGTTTAGGTGGTCCCCACCTCCGATATTCAAATGAGAGATTTCAAATAAATAAAATAAAAGTTGATTGTTTTATTTTATTATTTTTTTAACTCTCCCACGAAACACCGAAAAACCAACTTCCACCCTCGACCTACTACGGTAGAGATGAAGTCTCCCTTAAGTGAATATCGGTGCTGTGAGTTCAACAGTGTCCTCCGATTTCAATTCTGATCACCGATTCAAAAGTTACAAAACGCTGCTCGCACGTTTACTGAACATACCTAATGAAAAGTTCATAATTTTATTTCAGGCACACTGGGCCATGGAATCACGCACCGTCAATTTTCATGGGCTCTTAATATTTATATATAATTAAAAAAAATTACATGAAAAAATTCAGGTCTTTACATTCTCTCCATCTCAGGACTTTGAATCCCCAAAAGGCACAACACAAACTAGGGAAACAAGTGGGGGGTACTGATCACAAATCTGAGCCTCCATCTCCCATGTGATCTCCCAGAGGTTCTTGTGCTTCCAATGTATGTGAACTAGGGGTATTGACCACCCATGAAGGAGCTGCTCCTGTCGATCCCCAATCTCCACTAGAACCTCTGAAAATGTCGCCCCATCATCTATGTCCAGATAACCCCAGTCAATGATGTGCGAAGGATCATGTACGTATCTCCTCAGTTGGGATACGTAGAAAATGTCATGCACCCGGTTCAACTGAGTAGGAAGATATAAGTGGTAATCCACCTCACAAACTTTGCTGAGGACCTAAAAGGGTCTGATGAAACTCAGAGATAACTTGTTGCCCTGGCCAAATCTCCGCAAATCTTGTTTAGGTGAGACTCGTAGGAAGGTATGGTCACCATCCTTGAACTCGAGTGGTCTCCATATCCTGCCAGCATACAACTTCTACCTACACTATGTAGTCTTCATCTTCTCCTAGATGATCTGTACCTTCTCCGTGGTAGCTCGCACCATCTCCGGTCCCATGAGTGCTGACTCCCTGGGGTCAGTCCAGCACAAAGGTGATATGCAAGGTTGTCCGTACAATGCCTCGAATGGTTCCATATCGATAGTGGAGTGATAAATATTGTTGTATGAAAAATACACCAAGATAAATTGATCCTCCCAGTTGTGGCCGAAATCAAGGACATAAGCACGAAACATGTCCTCAAGGGTTTGAATGGTCTGCTCTGTCTGACCATCCGTATGAGGATTGAAGGCGATGCTCAACCGAATCTATGTCCTGAACGCCTCCTGCAACCCCTTCCATATCCGGGAAGTAAAATGTGCATCACAATCGGAGACAATCATAGATGGAAACCCATGAAGCCATATAATCTCCTGTACATAGAGGCATCCCAATCCCTCTATTGATCCCTGCTCTCTGATAGGTAGGAAGTGGGCCGACTTGGTGAGTTGGTCAATGATCACCTAGATAGAATCATGTCCCTTGGACGTGTGTGAAAGTCCTGTCACAAAGTCCATGAAAATTACTTCCCACTTCCACTCTAGCACCTCTAGTGGATAAACTAAGCCTACTGGAACCTGATGATCTGCCTTCACTTGCTGACAAGTGATGCACCAAGAGACAAACTATGCCACTCCTTTCTTCATTCTTGGCCACCAGTGCTGACACTGAAGGTCCTGGCACATCTTCTCTAATCCTGGATGTACTGTTAGGGGGGACGTATGGAAATACCTCAACACTTCCTCCCGTAGCACCACCGGTACCATAGTAATCCCTCTGAAGATGATGACGTGCTATCTACCTTCAGAAAATTCATCAGGTGTCTGTCCTGTGGATATATGAGCACATAGAGCCTCGCAGTCAGTGCCCCAAGCTGCGCCCCCCTGACTCGCTGAATGAGCAGGGGAGTGACTATCAGAGACTGAAGATAAGATGATCCATCTCGATCCACGTAGGATATCTGAAAAGCGGGTAGCTGCTCCGTCACCTCACTCAGCAACTGTATACCATATCTCATGCTGAGTGAATCTGCTACTACATTCCCCTTCCTAGTAGTATAGACTATCTCGAAGTCATAGTTCTAGAGGAACTCAATTCAACGTCGTTGTCTCAGGTTCACGTCCTTCCGAGAGAAGATATACCTGAGACTCTTGCGATCAGAGTAGATAGTAAAACGTTCACCCATCAAGTAATGTTGCCACATATTCAAGGAGAAGACCACTAATGCTAACTCCAAGTCATGGGTAGCATAGTTCTTCTCATGTTGTCTCAGCTGTCAAGAACCATATGCGATCACTGCTCACTCCTACATCAGGACACATCCAAGACCAGTCCCTGATGCGTCGTAATAGAATACGTACCCAATGCCCTCCTCCGGTAGCCTCAAGATGGGGGCACTCGCCAGTCTCTGCCTTAGCTCCTGGAAACTCCGCTGGAATCTCTCCGACCACATGAAGGGTTGCCTTTTCTTTTTCAATGTTGATAAGTGTGCCGCAACTCTGTAAAAGTCAGGCACAAACCTCTGGTAGTAACTGTCCAGACCTAGGAAGCTTCACACCTCTGTCACACTCCTAGGTGGATCCCAAGAAAGCACAACCTCAATCTTCGCTAGATCCACCGCAAATCTAGCTTCCGAGATAACATTTCCCAGAAAGTGAACATCTTGGATCTAGAACTTTCACTTCGAGAGCTTACCATAAATCTGCTGCTCTCAGAGTGTGTCAAGAATTATCTGTAGATGATAGACATGCTCCCCCTCTGTAGCTGAGTATATCAGGATGTCATCGATGAAGACTACCACAAAGCAATCGAGGTATGGATGAAAGATCCTGTTAATTAGTCCCATGAACACTACTGGGGTGTTGGTCACACCGAATGGCATAACCAAGAACTCATAGTGGCCATACCGACATCTGAAGACCATTTTCTGCACATCCTCATCTCGTACCCTGAGCTGGTGATAGCCCGATCTGAGGTATATCTTTGAAAACCCCCGTGATCCCTTCAACTGATCAAAAAGATCGTCAATCCTAAATAGTGGGTACTTGTTCTTCATGATCACTTGGTTTAGGTGCCGATATTCCACACAGAGTCTCAAACTACCATCCCCCTTCTTGGTGAACAAAATTGAGGTTGCCGAAGGAGAAACACTGGTCCTAATAAACCCCTTACTCTGAAAGTCCTACAACTATACTCACATCTCTCAAAGCTCCGCAGGATCCATCCGATATGATGGTGTAGATATCGGTGCCATATCAGGGTACAAGTTGATATAAAAGTCCACCTGTCTGTGAGGAGATAGACCCAAAACATCATCAGGGAAAACATCGGCATACTGGTCCACCACTACAGGATAGATCAGACTCCCCACATCAACCGCTCCGAGGGTAAGGCTAGCCAAATGATGTGTGATCAGCTGTACCCTCCTCCGGTTAAGTCTATCATGTGCTGTAAAGGTTCCCTTCTCACCGGTGAAGGAAAACCTGGTCCCATCCTCGTAGACACACTGCAATTTGTGCTTAATACAGTCGATCTGTGTAAGGACTGTAGATAACCAATTTATACCCAAGATGACATCATAAGGCCTCGACGCCACTACTAGAATATCCTAGACAAATCTATCACCTCCTAGAGTAAACTCACACTTCCAGAACTAGTGTGTAATCGTCGAATCCTCTCCTGTAGGAGTCTCTAGCTGTAAGGATCGAGCCAAAGATCCACCGGAATCTCCAAGCTCCGAATGAGGGCCGTGGAAATAAAAGAGTGACTGTCACTTGTGTCTATAATTAATGTAGCTAAGGTGGAGTAGACACATATTGTACCCCACATCATGTTCAGAGTGTCATGGTCCTAGGCCTCAACTACCCGGAGCTGAGATCATCCCTATCCACCTGCTCCCTGTGGTCAGGGTGGACCACCTGGTGGTGGTGGCGGCAGAACCTCAAATCACCACCCACAGCCTGCTGCATGGCCAGCTCCTCTGCCACATCTGCCTACTTTATGCAGACCTCCTCGATCGAATATTCTCTTCTGCCCAGGAGGTCCTTTGACTGTCTTTTGGTTGTCCATACTGCGGGTTGGGCAGTCACAAGCCATGTGACCCTACCCGCCGCACGAGTAACACTACCTGCTCCTCGCCGTCCTCCTCTATCTCGAGAGCCCCACACAACCGACCCTGTATCCTGTAGTCGTCCACCTGGAGGTCTAGTCCTCTTGGACCTCTACATCATCTGTCTGCTACCATATGTAGATGACTATGCTATGTGACATTCAGTAGTGGGTCTCGCTACTGGTGACTGCTCAACAAGGAGGCTCTCCACTAAGAGTGCTCGCTCTAACACCCCCAACTGCGTTGGAATGATGAGAGAAATCATTAAAGCTATAATATCCCATCTAATCGAAGGTCTGGGATCTGAAGAAAGGGTCCTGCACCATGTCAGTGGAGTAGCGCAAGAGGTCGGTGAACCTAGATGAATACTGAACCACAGTCATGCTGCCCTGCTACAAGTGGAGAAGCTCCTGTATACGCACTGAGCGTAAGGTTCCTGGGATGAACTCTTCCCTGAAAAGGCCCTTTAAGTCCACCCAGATGAGAGTGAACTCGTCATGAACCTAGAGAATCAATATCGAACATCTTCCCATTGCTTCCTGAATAAGACTGGCAGCAAGGATCACCATGAGATCAGATGGTGTCCCAACCAGTCGAAAAACTCTAACCACGACCTCTAGCCTGTCCTTAGCTACCTATGGATCCTTTTCTCCCTGGAAACTTGGTGGACTCTAGCGCTGAAACTCGTGAAATGAGTATAAGCATCATGCACCCTCTGCAACTGGAGATGGTGGCATCAGCTGCCCAATGGGTAGTGGTGCTGCTGGTACACCACCCGATGGTACAACTACCAAAAAGAGGCCCTGCACTGAAGCCTCGTTGCTCAGTGGGCTGTCATCGCGCACTCTACCTAGAACCCTATCTGGTTGTCTGCATGGAGGAATCCTGAAAAGAAACAGGTGTGCCATGATCATTAAGTTATACCTGGTGAGAATAGTGGTTTTCAAAGATAGACCTCAGATCAGGCTATCACCAGCTCAGGGTACGAGATGAGGATGTGCAAAAGATGGCCTTCAGATATTGGTATGGACATTATGAGTTCTTGGTTATTTTATTCGGCATGACCAATTCCCCAACAGTGTTCACGAGACTCATGAATAGGATCTTCCAGCCTCACCTCGATATCTTTGTAGTAGTATTCATCGACTACATCTTGATATACTCAGCTACAGAGGAGGAGCATAACTATCATCTGCAGATAGTTCTAGACACACTCTGAGAGAACCATATTTATGGTAAGATCTAAAAGTTCCAGTTCTGGATCTGAGAGATTCACTTCCTGGGACACATCATCTCAGAGGTTGGAGTTGCGATGGATCCAATGAAGATTGAGGCTGTTTTTGCTTGGGATCCACCCAGGATTGTGACAGCGGTGCATAGTTTTTTGGGTTTGGACAATTACTACCGGAGGTTTGTGCTTGACTTTTCCAGAGTTGAGGCACCCTTATCATCATTGACAAAGAAGGGGCAACCCTTTGTCTGGTTGGAGAGATGCCAGCGGAGTTTCCAGGAGTTGAGGTAGAGACTGACGAGTGCCCCCATCTTGAGGCTACTGAAGGAGGGCGTTGGGTACGTAGTCTACTATGACACATCAGGGACCGAATTGGATGTGTCCTGATGCAGGAGCATGTAGTGATCACGTATGGTTCTTGACATCCGAGATAGCATGAGAAGAACTATGCTACCCATGACTTGGAGTTAGCAGTAGTGGTCTTCGTCTTGAATATGTGGGGACATTACTTAATGGACAAACATTTTATAGTCTACTATGATCAGAAGAGTCTTAGGTATATATTCTCTCAGAAAGACCTGAACCTGAGACAAATATGTTGTCTTGAGTTCCTATAGGACTATGACTTCAAGATAGTCTATACTCCTGGGAAGGGGAATTTAGTAGTAGATGCACTTTGCAGGAGATATGGTATACAATTGCTGAGTGAGGTAATGGAGTATCTATCTGCTTTGTGGATATCCTACGTGGATCGAGATTAAGCAGATTATCTTCAGTCTCTAATAGTCACTCCCCCACTCCTTTAGTGAGTCAGGGAGGCACATCTTGGGGAAACCAACTTCAAGGCTCGACGTGCTCAAATATCCACATGACAGACACCTGATGGATTTTCTGAAGGTGGGGAGCATGTCATCCTCTTTAGAGGGTGTACTATGGTACTGGTGGCGCTACGGTAGAAAGTGTTGAGGGAGTTCCATACATCCCCTCTAGTGGTACATCTAGGAGTAACAAAGATGTACCAGGACCTTTGGCATCAACACTGGTGGCTGAAAATGAAGAAATATGTAGCAGAGTTTGTCTCACGATGCCTCACTTATTAGCAATTGAAGGTAGAGAATCAGGTTCCGATAGGCTTAGTTCAACCACTAGAGGTGCCAAAGTGGAAGTGGGATGAAATTTCCATGGACTTTGTGATAGGACTTCCATGCATGTCCAAGGGACATGATTCCATCTGGGTGATCATTGACCGACTCACCAAGTCGGACCACTTCCTACCTATTAGAGAGTAGGGAATAGTAGAGATCTTGGGATGCCTCTAGGTGTAGGAGATTGTACAGATTCATGGAGTGCCCTCGACGATTGTCTATGATTATGACACATGTTTTACTTCATATCTATGGAAGGGGTTTTAGGAGGAATTCAGAACTCAGCTTCGATTAAGCACTGCCTTTCATCCTCAGACAGATGGTCAGACAGAGTGGACCATTCATAATCTCAAGGACATGTTGTATGCTTGCGTCCTTGATTTCGATCGTATCTGGGAGGATCACTTGCCCTTGGTGGAGTTTTCATACAACAATAGTTATCACTCCACTATCGGTATGGCACCATTCAAGGCATTGTACGTTTGACCTTGCAGATCACCTATGTGCTGGAGTGACCCAGGGGAGTCAGCACTCATGGGACCAGAGATGGTACAGGCTTCCACAGAGAAGGTTTAGATCATCCAGGAGAAGATGAAGACTACACAGAGCAGGCAAAAGTCTTATTCTAATAGGAGATGGAGACCTCTGAAGTTTGAGTATGGTGACCATGTCTTTCTGTGGGTCTCACCTCAATGAGGTTTGTGGAGATTTGGCAGGGGCGACAAGTTATCTCCAAGGTTCATCAAACCCTTTCTGGTCCTCACCAGAGTTAGCGAGGTGGCTTACCACTCAGCTCTTCCACCTCATTTGCACCAAGTGCATGACGTTTTCCACGTATCCTAGTTGGGGAGATACATAAATGATCCTTCGCACATCATTGAATGGGGAAAGCTGGACATCGACGATAAGGCGACATTTTCAGAGGTTCTAGTGGAGAGTGAGTATTGATAGGAGCGGGTCCTTCATGGGAAGTTGATACCTCTGGTTCACGTTCATTGGTAGCACGAGAACCTCCATGAGAGCACTTGGGGGCGGGAGGCTCATATTCGTGCATAGTATCCACACTTGTTTCCCTAGTTTGTGTTGTGACTTTAGGGGATGCAAATCCCTAAGGTGGAGAGAATGTAAAGACCAAGATTCTTCCATTTTTTAATTATATGGAAATATTACAAGTCCAAAAAAATTGACGGTGCATGATTCTGAGGCCCGGTGTGCCCGAAATGAATTTATGAACTTTTTTTAGGTACGTTCAGTAAATGCGTGAGTGGAATTTTATAACTTTTGAACCGATGATCAGAATTAAAATCCAAGGACACATTTGAACTCGCAGTGCCAATATTTTCTTAAGGATACCTTCACCTCGACCGCAGTAGGTCAAGGGTGGAAGTTTGTTTTTCAGTTTTTCATGGGAGAGTTAAAAAAATATAATAAAATAAAACAATTAAATTTTATTTTATTTATTTGAAACCTCTCATTTGAATTTTGGTGTTGGGGACCACCCGACCTTGAAACCTTTGTAACTCTTGGAACCTCCCCAATTAATGAGCCAACATTAATTGAACAAGTAATTAAATTGAACTTAATTAAGTTGTCTCCTCACCTCTTATGGTTGAGGAATCATTGGAAAAGGAGAGAAATTGGGAGATCCTTTGGAGAAACATCCTTCAACGAAGAACCTCCTCCAATGAAGAATGAACCTCCGACGAGGACGACGCTTGAGCTCAGAATGGGAGCATGTTGCGGGAGCGACAAATGTCGACGTCTTCATCTTAGTCCTCAAGACACCTCCAATGAACGAATGAGGTAGGTAATTTTTTCAATTCATTCTTCATGGTAATTCATTACTTCCAATATACGAACCACCTGCTATCAATCTAACGTGGAGGGTGCGGGCCAAACAAACATGATCTGGTCCCTCCGCTTCCTCTTTGTTGACGTGTTCTTCATAGGCGGATTGATGGTTGAGTAGAACCCAACCACGATGCCAGTGACCGATGCCGGAAGGGTATGGGCGGCGGCCAACCATGATGATGGTGGTGGCGCAACCGCACCGCCGAAGGAGGCCGTGGCCCGTCGGCCACAGCGGAGGAAGGTGGTGGCCGACAACTACCCGAACATTTGGAACCAGGGATGCATGTAACCGTGCCACCAGCAGCGAGGGAGGCCACAACCCGTCGGCCGCGGAAGTGGAAGGTGGCGGCCGGCACCCGGCTGGCCATGTGGAACGAGGGCAGTGTGCGTCTGCGCCGTTAGTAG
The DNA here is from genome assembly GCA_963277665.1 of Viscum album. NCBI lineage: Eukaryota > Viridiplantae > Streptophyta > Magnoliopsida > Santalales > Viscaceae > Viscum > Viscum album. Next base: position 1,494,471,323 of record OY728155.1, on the reverse strand, counting down.
TGGAGGAGGCTACGACTATCGAGCCGCGGTGGCACAACAGGGCGGTTAGCAACCGGATGGCCATGGGAGGACAACATCACTGTCATGCCACTAGAAGGGGAGTCAGTCTAACTTCCGGCCAGCCACGTCACGTTGAGCCGAACCGCTCTGGCGAGTCCCGCGTGCCAGTAGGCGGCGCCACTTGGCGCCACTGAGTTAGCTGAGCCAAACAGTCCAGTGGACCATTTAGAATTCTAGGGGGCCCCTTCCCCCGAGTAGCAGCTAGGGAAGGCCTCACCACGGTGGACCACACCCAGCTGAGCAGGCCGAGCCTCCCCCTTTGTGGGCCAGACCAGTCTACAGCCCAGCGGGCTGGGCCTACCACAACCCACGCCATCTGGGCCATACCCGGACCGGGTCGGGTCAACCGGAACCGGGCCAGGCCGGATCGGGTTGGTCCGACCGGGTCAGACCAGACCTGGGCCCATTTGGGCCTAGATACACCGTTTTGGCCATATTTTGAGAACCGGGAATCCGTTTGACGAACCATCTACGATGCCATAATCCTTGGATCGAGACATTCCTTTTTGGTATACTCCACTTGAGTTCTGTATAAATTTGGAGTATGGCTGGGTTGGATCGATCCTGAATCCAACCGGGCCCTCAGAACAGAAATGCTAATAACTTACAGATTGGGTGTCCGATTGACACACCATCAATCGCGTTGGGTCCCTTATGACATGATATACCTTCATGATAATTCTTTATGGGACTTAGTTGTAGTTGAAGTATCAACCGATGGCTTGAGGAGCGGATCTTCCTGGAATCAAGCATGCTTAGTGCAGAAACCCTATGGCTGGTTGTACTTGAAGAATCTACCGATCCTGTGTAGGTCATCTTCCAATCCCATGTGGGTCATCTTCAGATCCTATGTGGGTCATCTTCGAATCCTGTGTGGGTCATTTTTGGATCCTGTGTGGGTCATCTTCGGATCCTGTGTGGGTCAGCATCTTCAGATCCTGTGTGGGTCATCTTAGATCCTGTGTGGGTCAACATCAGAGCTTATCAATGAAGTAAGATGATTTAGCAATACATATAATCATCTATACTTCCATACTTAAGTTATACCTGGTGTGAGCTGAGTCATTACCTTTGTGGTAATCTACTGTGTGGCGTTACCTTTGCGGTACTTACCTTTGTGGTACACTTCTGTGTGGTGATACCTTTGAGGTATTCTTCTGCGTGGTGTTACCTTTGTGGTACTTACCTTTGTGGTGTTACCATCGTGGTATTCATTCCTTCATGGAACATTTTTTCTTTTGGATAAAGAGTCGGTCCTTGTGTTTACTCATGAACAAGATGGGTATACTTGGTAACTTAGGTATATGTATGGGCATATACCTAAGTAGAGTTTTTTTTATTGATTAGTGATTGTATTTGTAGTCTTGATTTGTGGTTTATCCTCTTCATAATTTTGAAAGAACTTCGGGGGTCTCGGGGTCCCTACTGAGTATTTTTATACTCACCTCTGCATAGGCTATGCTCACACCTTACTGTGTCTTGTGCAGACGACAGACATCACTAATCGAGTTCGAGGGTACCAGGACTGGAGGCTGCTTGGAGGTGGACATTAGACGAGACGATCTATAGAGACGACCGTTTGAGATCTGTACCTACCCATTAGGTGAGATCCTTGGTGGGTTTTTAGATGAGCTATTTTCAATTTTACTTGTACTATCTAGTTGGGATTGTATTCCGGCCCCTTTAGTTACTGTACACACCCTGTTTACTATATAGTTTACTTTGTACTTGTATCCTGCTGTGTGCTTGGATTGTGTGAGTTTGCAGGTTAAAAAGGAAATGCCTTCCTAGTCTTAGGGATATGCCTTTCTAGTGCTAGTCAACAGCCCCTGGCCTATGTAAGGCGGGCTTGGGGAAGTCATGAAATGGGCCCCAAGGGACGGGTCATGACAAATTGGTATCAATGGAGTCAGTTCTACCGAAGAACTAGGACTCTGATCTTTTCTGTGTGGAAATAGTTTTAAGTGTGATGAGTGCGGTTTTTAGTGTTGGGAATCCAATGTTGGTGCGACGGACGATGTATCCATACACTAAGACCCTAACTTCTGATTTATGACTCAGTGCACAAAATCACTAATTGTGTGTGTGTTTTTGAAAAGTATTCTTTGTGATATCTTTGAGTTAGCTCACCAAGTATAACTTAACAACCATGGAACACTTATTTATTTTCAAGATGCCTCCATGTAGAATGCGAGCCCAGGTTCCAGGTAGAGTGCATGATGACATCCTACTGAGCGATGAGGCCTCGGTGCAGGGCCCCCTTTCAACATTTTTACCATCGGGTGGTGTACTAGCAGCACCACTACCCGTTGGGAAGATGATGCCACCAGCTCCAGTAGTAGAGGGTACACGTCACTTGAGCGCGTTGCATGAGTTTTAGCACCAGAGGCCACTGATGTTCTAGGGAGAGATGAATCCATAGGCAGCTGAGGATGAGATGGTGGCCGTGGTCAGAGTTTTTGGACTGGTAGGGACACCAGCTGATCTCATGGTGATCCTTACTACCAGTCTTCTTCATACAACAGTGGGAAGATGGTGGAGCTCAATGCTCCAGGTTCACGATGAGGTCACTCTCATAAAGGCGGACTTCGATGGCCTTTTCAGGGCAGAGTTCATCCCAGTGAACTTATGCTTAGTGTGTATACATGATCTTCTCCACTTGCTATAGGGCATCATGACTGTGGTTCTGTATTTAGCGAGGTTCATTGACCTCTCGCGCTACTCCACTGACATGCTGCAAGACCCTTTCTTTAGGTCCCAAACCTTCGAGAAAGGGATTATATGGGAGATTAGAGCTTTGATGATTTCTCTTAGCATTCCGATGTATTCAGGGGTGTTAGAGTGAACACTATTAGTGGAGAGCTTCCTTACTGAGAAGTCACCAGTAGCGAGACCCACCACTAGACGTCACGTAGCAGAGTCATCTACAGCTGGCAGTAGACAGATTACATAGAGGTCCAAGAGGACCGGACCTCCAGGTCGATGACCACATGATATAGGGTCGGTTGTGCGGGGCTCTCGAGATAGAGCAGGATATCCGAGGAGCAGGCAATGTTACTCGTGCGGCGGGCAGGGTCACATGGCTCGCGACTGCCCAACCCACTATACGGATGACCAGAAGATGGTCGAATGACCGCCTGAGCAGAGGAGAAGATTCGATTGAGGAGGTCTGTAGGTAGCAGGCAGACGTGGAAGAGGAGCTGGCTGTACAGAAGGCAGTGGGCGACAATTCGAGGTTCTACCACCACCACCACTAGGTGGTCCACGCCGACCATATGGAGTATGTGGACATGGACGAGCTCAACTCTAAGAAGCTGAGGCCTAGGACCACAACACTCCAGAGATGATACGAGGTACGATATTTGTCTTATCCACCTTAGTTGTAGTACTTATAGACATAGGTTCCAGTCACTCTTTTATTTCCATGACCCTCGTTCGAAGCTCAGAGATTCTAGTGGAGCCGTTCGCTCGATCCTTATGACTAGAGACTCCTACAGGAGAGGATTTGATGATTAAACACTGGTGTCGGTAGTGTGAGATTACTCTAGGATGCGAGAGCTTCAGCTAAGATCTTATAGTAGTGGCGTTGAGGCCTTACAATGTCATCTTGAGTATGGACTAGTTATCTACAGTCCATTCTCAGATCAACTATATTAGGTGAAAAATGCGGTGTGTCCATGAGGATGGGACCAGGTTTTATTTCACTGGAGAGAATGGAACCTTTACAGTACAGGATAGACTTACCCAAAGGAGGGTGCAGCTGAGCACACATTAGTTGGCTAGCCTTACCCTCAGAGCGGTTGATGTTGAGAGTCTGAGCTATCCTGTAGTGGTGGACCAGTACACTGATGTTTTCCCTAATGATGTTTTGGGTCTAACTCCTCATAGAGAGGTGGAATTTTATATTGACTTATACCCTGGGATGGCACCGATATCTACACCAGTATATCAGATGGATCCCATAGAGCTTCGAGAGCAGCGAGTACAGCTAGAGGACTTACAGAGCAAGGGGTTCATTAGGCCCAGTGTTTCTCCTTGGTCATCCCCAATTTTGTTCGCCAAGAAGGCGGATGGGAGTTTGAGACTCTGTATGGACTATCGGTGCCTAAACCAGGTGACCGTGAAGAACAAGTACCCACTCCTGAGGATTGAATATCTCTTTGATTATCTAAAGGGAGCATAATGGTTTTCAAAGATAGACCTCAGGTCAAGTTATCACCAGCTCAGGGCATGAGAGGAGGATGTGTAGAAGACGACCTTCATATATTTTTATGGCCACTATGAGTTCTTGGTTATGCCATTCGGTGTGACCAACGCCCCAACAATGTTCAGGGGACTCATAAATAAGATCTTCCAGCCATACCTCAATCACTTTGTGGTAGTCTTCATCGAAGACATCTTGATATACTCAACTATATAGTAGGATCATGCTTATAATCTGTAGATAGTTTTGGATACACTTTGAGAGAACCAAATTTATGGTAATCTCTCGAAGTTCCAGTTCTGGATCTGAGAGGTACACTTCCTGGGACATGTCATCTCAGAGGCTGAAGTTGTGGTGGATCCAGCGAAGATTGAGGCTGTGCTTTCTTAGGAGCCACCCAGGAGTGTGATGGAGGTGCATAGTTTCTTGGGTTTGGTCGGTTACTACCAGAGGTTTGTGCCTGAATTTTACAGAGTTTCGGCACCCTTATCAGCATTGATGAAGAAGAGAAAACCCTTAATATGTTCAAAGAGATGCCATCAGAGTTTTCAGGAGCTGAGGTAGCGACTGACAAGTTCCCCCATCTTGAGGCTACCGGAGGAGGGCGTTGGGTACGTAGTCTACTGCGACACATTAGGGACCAGGCTTTGATGTTTCCTAATGCAGGAGCGAGCAGTGATCACATATGGTTCTCGATAGCTAATACAACATGAGTAGAAATAATCTACCCATTATCTGGAATTAGCAGTAGTAGTCTTCGCCTTGAATATGTGGAAACATTACTTGATGGGCGAACATTTTATAGTCTACTCTGATCACAGGAGTCTCGGGTATATCTTCTCTCAGAAGGAACTAAATCTGAGATAACGACATTGGTTTGAGTTCCTCCAGGAATATGATTTCGAGATAGTCTATAATCCTAGGAAGGGGAACTTAGTAGCAGATGCACTCAGCAGGAGATCTGGTATACAGTTGCTGAGTGAGGTGACAGAGCATCTAGCCACTTTGTGGATATCCTATGTGGATCGATATGGAGCAGTTTATCTTCATTCTCTAACAGTCACTCTCCCACTCCTTCAGCGAGTCATAGAGGCACAACTTAGGGACACTGGTTGCGAGGCTCAACATGCTCAGATATCCACAGGACAGGAACCTGATATATTTTTTGAAGGTGGGGAGCATGTCATCCTCTTCAGAGGGCGGAATATGGTACCAGTGGTTCTACGGGAGGAAGTGTTGAGGGAGTTCTATACGTCCCCCCTAGTGGTACATTCAGGAGTGGAAAAGATGTACCAAGACCTTCGGAGTCAGCACTGGTGGCCGGGAATGAAGAAATGAGTAGTAGAGTTTGTCTCTTGGTTCCTCACTTGTCAGTAAGTGAAGGTAGAGCATCAGGTTCCAACAGGATTAGTTAAGACACTAGAGGTGCTAGAGTGGAAGTGGGATGGAATTTCTATGGACTTTGTGACAAGAATTCCAGGCATGTCCAAGGGATATGATTCTATCTGGGTGATCGTTGAATGACTCACCAAGTCGGCCCACTTCCTACCTATCAGAGAGTAGAGATCAGTAGAGGTCTTGGGACGCCTCTACATTCAATATATTGTACGGATTCATGGGGTTCCATCTACGATTGTCTATGATCATGATGCACCTTTTACTTCCTAGCTATGGAAGGGGTTACCAGAGGCGTTCGGGACACAACTTCGGTTGAGCATCGCCTTCCATCCTCAAATAGATGTTTAGACAGAGTGGACCATTTAGACCCTTGAGGACATGTTTCATGCCTACGTCCTTGATTTTGGCCGTATATGGGAGGATCACTTTCCCTTGGTGGAGTTCGCATACAACAACAATTATCACTCCACTATCGGTATGACACCATTCAAGGCATTTTACGGTCAACCTTGCAGATCACCTCTTTGTTGGACTGAACTAGGGGAGTTAGAACTCATGGGACCAGAGATGGTATGAGATACCATGGAGAAGGTTCAGATCATCCAGGAGCAGATGAAGACTGCACAGAGCAGGCAGAAGTCGTATGTTGACAAGAGACAGAGACCTCTGGAGTTCGAGGATGGTGACCATGTCTTCCTATGGGTCTCACCTCAACGAGGTTTGTGGAGATTTGGTTGGGGTGAAAAGTTATCTCTGAGGTTCAATAGACCCTTTAAGGTCCTCATTATAGTTGGTGAGGTGGATTACTTATTAGCTCTTCCACCTCAGTTGCACCGGGTGCACGGCGTTTTTCACGTATCCCAGCTGATGAGGTACGTGCATGATCCTTCGCACATCATTGACTGGGGAGAGCTGGACATCAAATATGGGGTGGAATTTTTGAAGGTTCCAGTAGAGATTGAGGATCGATAGGAGAGAGTCCTACATGGGTGATCGATACCTCTGGTGCACATACGTTGGCAGCACGAGAACCTACAAGAGAGCACATGGGAGTGGGAGGCTCAGATTTGTGCTCAGTACCCCCACTTGTTTCCTTAGTTTGTGTTGTGGATTTTAGGGACGTAAAACCCTATGGTGGGGAGAATATAAAGACCCCAAATTTTCCATGTAATTTTTTAATTATATGAGAATATTATGAGTCTGTGAAAATTGACGGTGTGTGATTCCGAGGCCCAGTGTGCCAGGAATGAATTTCTGAACTTTTTATTAGATACGTTCAGTAAACGCACGAGTGGCATTTTTTAACTTTTGATCCGGTGCTCAGAATTGAAATCAGAGGACATCGTTGAACTCATAGTACCTATCTTCTCTTAAGGGAGTCTTCATCTCGACCATAGTAGGTTAAGGGTAGAAGTTGGTTTTTTGATTTTTCATGGGAGGGTTAAAAAAATAATAAAATAAAACAATCAACTTTTATTTTATTTATTTGAAACCTCTCATTTGAATGTAGGTGGTGGGGACCACCTGAACCTTTGTAACTCTTGGATCCTCCCTAATTAATGAGCCAACATTAATTGATCAAGTAATTAACTTGAACTTAATTAATTTGGCTCTTCACCTCTTGTGGTGGGGATTTTTGGAAAAAGAGATAATTTGGGAGCCTTTGGAGAATTCTTGGTGGAAGCATCCTCCCAACAAAGAATGGACCTCTGAACGAGGAATGGGGAACCAACATTCGAGAAACACCGACACATCACCTTATTCCTCACGCCACCTCCAACTAACAAATGAGGTAGGGTGTTTATTTTGAAGTATGATAAATATCTATTTGTTGATTCTTCAGATTTTTGATTCTCAACGATGATGGCCCAACAAACATGGCCATAAATCCACACATATACCATGATATTTTCTATTCATTCTTAATGCGTTCTTCATGCATTCTTCAACGCCAAATATTTAAGCGCACTAAAAATGCAATGTTTCGTTGAGCGCGATATATGGACGCAGAGGTCTCGACCTGAGGATCGCGATTATGTGATCATTACATTTTTTTGATCTTAGAATGAAGCTTTGGTGGCCCATATAATAGAGCGGCGGTTGTATCATTATCCAGCTGCGTGGAGGAAGGGTGGCACACATCCGCACCGCTGGTGAGGAGGAGGCCGCAACTGTTGAGCCGCGATGGTGCACCCGGAGGGCGGCTGACACCCGGTCGACTGTAGAGGAAGAAGCGACACATGCTGGCACCACCATAAGGGGAGTTGGATGGAACCCCAACTATCCACATCACACTGATTAGGACCCACTCCGGTGGGTCCCACGTGTCAGCAGACGATGCCACGTGGCGCCGCCGGGATGGCCAGAACCGAACGACCCTTGGGCCGTTCGGGAATCTGGGGGGTCACCTCCCCCCGGGTGGTGGCTCGGGTAGGCCCTGTCATGGCAAACCACACCCAGCCATGCGAACCACACCCATCCGAGTGGGCTGCACTGAGCGGGCCGTGCCGAGCGGGCCGCACCCATCAAGCCGCGCCGAGCGGTCCGCGCCCATCAAGCCGCGCCGAGCGGGCCGGACCGTGGCCTAGCGGTCTGGGTCAGATCTGGACAGGGTCGTGTTGACCCGAACTGGGTTGGGTTGGCCCAGGTTGGGTCGGGCTGGGTCAGACCAGATCCGGGCCCAACTGGACCCAAAAACACCTTTTGGCCATATCTTGAGAACCGGACATCCGTTTGACGAAGCGTCTACAATGCCAGAAACCTTGGGTCAAGATGGTCATTTTGGTATAATCCACATGATTTTAGGATAAAGTTGGAGTATGGATGGGTTGGATTGAACCTGAATCCAACCGTGCCCTCGGAACGGAAATGCTGATAACTTACAGACCGGGCGTCCGATTGACACGCAGTTAGTTGCGTTGGGTCCCTTTTGACGTGAAAGACTTTCGTGATACTTTTTTGTGGGACTTAGTGGAAGTTGAAGTATTTACTGATGGATTGAGGATATGATCCTCTTGGAATCAAGCGTGCTTAGTGTGGGAACCTTGTGGCTGGCTGTACTTGAAGAATCTTCCAATCCTGTGTGGGTCATCTTCGGATCCTGTGTGGGTCATCTTCGGATCCTGTGTGGGTCATCATCTTCAGATCCTATGTGGGTCAACAACAGAGCTTATCAATGAAGTAAGATGATCTAGCAATACAGCTAATCATCTATACTTACATACTTAAGTTATACCTGCTGTGAGCTGAGTATTTACCTTTTTGGTATTTACCTTCGTGGTATTCTACTATGTGAAGTTACGTTTGTTGTACTTACCTTCATGGTATTCTACTATGTGGAGTTACCATTGTGGTACTTACCTTCGTGGTATTCTTCTATGTGGCATTACCTTTGTGGTACTTACCTTCGTGGTGTTACCTTTGTGGTATTCTTTCCTTTATGGAATAGTTGTAATTTTGGATAGAGAGTTGGGCCTTATGTTTCCTCATGAACGTGATGGGAATATTTGATAACTTAGGTATATGTATAGGCATATACCTAAGTAGGGTTGATTGTTGCTTTGTGCTTTGTAATTTTGGTCTTACTCTGTGGTTTATTCTTTGTGGATTCTGAGAGACCTTCAGGGGTCTTAGGGTCCCTACTGAGTATTGTTATACTCACCCCTGCACGGGCTATGCCCGCACCTTGTTGTGTCTTGTGCAGATGACAAACAACGCTGATCGAGGTCGAGTGTACTAGGATTGGAGGTTGCTCAGAGGTGGAAATTAGACGAGACGATCTGAAGAGATGGCCGTTCGAGAGTTGTACCTAACCTTCAGGTAGGATCCTTGGCGAGTGTTCACAAGAGTCGTTTTCAGTTTTACCTCTAATTTCCAGTTGGGCTTGTATTATGGCCCCTTTACTTACTGTACACACCCTGTTTACTCTATAGTTTACTTTTTTACTTGTATCTTTTTGTGTGCTTGTATTGTGTGAGTTTTCAGGTTAAAAAGGCAATGCCTTCCCAGTTTTAGGGATATGCCTTTCCGGTGCTAGTCGCCAGCCCCTGGCCTATGGAAGGAGAGCTTGGGGTAGTCACGACATGGGCCCCAGGGGACAGGTCATGACATGAGATTCCATAACTAAATCATGAGTGAAACTGTTTAAGGGAGAATTTAAAGCTCATTGAGATAATGACCCAAACCATGCTCACCAAACTACCCCATGAAAATCTCACCATTGCACAACTTACTCTTAGGTAATTCACTAGTTTAACAAAGGGATATGTATCTATACCCTAATAGTATGGTTTTTTTATATTTTATTTTAATTTTGTTTATATTTATCCCTTTTTAAAATTACTTTTTATATGATTAAATAATTATTCTGAAAAAAATAGTTTTTTAGATGATAAAATACAGATTATATTTTTTGGAAATATATAGTTTTAGTCAAGACACCCTTTTTTATAAATTTAATAATTTTTTAAATAAATGATATTTTAATAAAATATTATTTTTAAATAATATTTATAAAATATTAATGGAAATATACTTCTATGAAGTCAAAAATAAATTTTATAAGGGTTAGAAAACTGTTATTGTAAAAAACCAGTATTTTTCAATAAATGGGGTTTTTTTATTTAAAAACATAAATTATCATACATAAATAATTATTTGGATAAATTAAATATTATTTTTAAAATTAGAACATAAAAATTATCCAATATTGAATTTTTCATAATCTTTAGAGATAGTCAAATTTTTGGGAATAAATTAAATATGTATAAATATACGATATGCATTATGAAAACATAATGACCCAAAAGTGATATAATATATGAAAAAAAGGTATCCAAGAACAAATTCACATTTCCATTTTAAAATAATTTGTTTTTAAATTATTTTATTAATTTTATAAACCCTTCATGAATCCTACAAAACCTTTATTATATTTTAAGGTTTTAAAAACAATTCTTTGTAAAAATGACTCACTTCCACATCATTAACAGTATTATATTAATGATCTCAGTTCTTAAACTTTTAAAATAATTAAAACCAATTGAATTTGGTAGAACACATGAGAAAAAACATGGGGGGGGGGGGTTGATTACTTTATCTTATAGAGTCAAAAACCTAAATTTGAAAATTAAAAAAGAATTATCCTCTCTTTTGATATATAAACCCACCCAAAATCCTATTAATCTTCCCTAAAAACCCTTGGTGAATGAAATTAATCTTCCATTCCATATCTATATTCCTCCCAAGGTTCCCCCAAGATCTTAAAAAGCTCCCCCAAGCTTTTAGAAGGTCCATCTCAAGGTAAGCGATCCCATCATCCTCTTTCTTCAAAAACCTCCCTTATATTATGCCTTTTGTTTTCCATTTTTTCATGTTGGGATATGTTTTTTAAACATCCCTATTTATTTTCTTTATGATTACCAAGTAACGAGAGACCCATTTTTCTATCATTCACCACTTCTATGAATTACTTTGTACCACCGTTATGCTACTGAAATTGTCTTTTAATTTCTTCCATGACAAAATTTTGTATTGTGAATACCTATCCCCATTTCTACTCAAGGGTATTCAACTAGATGTACCTATCCTTAATTTATCAGGGACTTCCATGTATTTATCTCACACTCCTTAACCATGGGATTAAAAGTGATGAAGGAAATCCTATAACACCCTAATATTTCATAGTACGCTATCTCTTTAAATTAATTTAATAGATTATATTGCACACAACACCGACTTGGCTTGCGTTAAACGCAAGATTGAGTTTTTACGAAACAACACATTAGTATTACAATTATTTAAAAAATATATTTATTTATCATTTAAATATTGTAATATGAATAATAAAACATAAATTTTAAATGTTATTTATAATGTTTTCACATAAAGAAAACATATTTATAATGAAATTTATAAGTTTTGTTAAAATAGTTATATATTTAGAAAAACCATTTTTTAAAAGAACCACTTTTTATGTCCTTTTGTGAACAATAATAGAATTAATTTTAGACACTAATAAAAATTTAATTTGGTAAAATATACTTCATTTTTTATTTATTAATATAAAAATTAACTTAGAGTTATTTTTTTGTACTTTTCTGATAACTTTCATATTTTTATGAATAGTGAAAAATACTAAATTTTAATTAAAAACAACTTTTTTAATCGAAAAAATTTATAGTATGAAATTATAAATTTGGGTGGTTTTAAAGTATAATTAGATTATATTTTTATCATTCAATATGATTTATTTCATTGTATGTAATTTCACATTTAAAATTCACATAAACACATGCCAATCTTTTGATAGTTTTTACTTCTTAAAAACCTGCATTTTGGTTTTGACAACATGAATTAATTTTAAATTAAAATTTGAAAATTATGTGTTTTGAATTTATAAAAATTTATTTCATATTTTTAATTAGGAGAACTAAATTGTGTAAATATGTAACTTTTATTTTTAGACATTATGAATAGTAACTTCAGTAAATATTTTATTTACCATGGTTAAAGGGTAAATCCAGTAAATAAGGGTAAAAAATAATATTATAATAATAATAAATTACCCTAAAATGTGTCCTAACACTATTTTATGATAAATTTACGACCATGTTCATCCTCATATTGATTTTGGGACCCCATAGAGCCACTTGTAAGTGAAAATAACACATTATAAAAATTAATTTAAAGTTAAGGAAAATGTAACAAAAACATATATCTTTTAGTAAAACAATTTTTATATGTGATTATATAAGTAATATTTTTGACTATAAATATTAATTAAAAATATAAAAATATTTCCTACATCATGATATTTTATTTATAATTTTTATACAAAAAATAAAAAAATTTATATTTGACACAATAATGATGTAGTATTTTCCTTATTAATGAAAGAATCAAATAAATGATATTATAAATATTAAAATAAATATAATTGGAATGTTTTGATTACTTAAAAGAATTTTATAGGTTAATATTACATGTTAGGGTTTATTAAATTTATTTTTTAGAAGTAATAAAGTTTTTATGACTTTCATCAAAACCAAATACTAAATTGTGTCAAAATTGACATAAATGAGTTTTTAAAACAAATATTATATTATTAATTGATATAATATTCCTAAAAATATAAGAATCATCCAAATGACTTAAATAATATTATATATATCATTAATTAACCACTTGAGGTTATATTATCATTTTATTATAAGTTTATCAACCATATAGTGTAAGAATACAAGAAGATGCGGTAAAAGTTAAACTATTTAACTAAGAGTTAAATCTAAAAGAATAGGTTAATATGGTGACATAAACATGTCTAAAAGCTATTGGTTGAGATGTCTTAGACCCATAACAACCTTATACTCGAAATAAATCCATTTTTAGCTATTAGAAACCGAAAAGTATTTTATAATAAATTAATATTTCAAGCTCTTCCTAAAGTGCCTGTCACCTCCCATTTAAAAGGGTACTTCCCCTTCTCTTAAATTCACACCTCTAAAGCCATTTGGTTGGTCCAAAACATTCTAAAATATACTAATAAATACCATAAATTAAACCTAGAGGCCTTACTTTGGTCATACATCTAACCTAAGGAGCCCTTTTTTTCAAATCAAAAGGAAGGACCCGAAGAAGATGTAATTACTTTATCACCTCTTTCAAAGTTCTTTTCTTCTTCCACTTCCTCTTTATTTGTTGTTTACATACCAAAATAATATATCCCATAAATTCTACATAATGAGATGTTATTATAAATATGGTACAACCATATTCATTATTCTATCCATCCTATGAATGAAAAAATCACCATACGTACGTATGTACAACTTACCGTCTCCACGTTGTGGTGTAGTTTGTTATTCAACACTTCATTATTTGGATGGGTATAATAATGAGTATAATTGATTTAAATAAAAAATATAACCTGTTAATTATTTTTATATATAAAATAACATCCAATTACATATGATTCCACCATCAATAGAATTATATCGTCACTCGTGCATACGTACGACTTACCATCTCCATGATGCGATGATATTCATTTCCACGTTCACCATTCACGATGATTATAAATAAATAAATATATATATTATTAATAAGTATGTAATATATGAAATAATAATGATACTATATAAATATATATATATATATTTATGTATTTACATATATCTCATTCACTTACTTCCGTTCAATACGACATGAAAACAAAAACATGGTTTATGTGTACGTACGACCTATCATCTCCATAAACGGTGTTTTCCATTTCATATATCTATCTATTATACATATTTATATTATGAATATATATGATACATAAATAATTTTTTATATTCTTGAAGCAATTAAATCATGATATAAGTGATACGATCAAGAATAACAAGTTAAAACACGTACGATAGAGAAAGCGATTATTACCCGAAATGTGATTTTAACATGGAAATTATTATTAAATGGGTAGTATAAAGTCACAAATTAATCAATTATGATATAATAAATATTAATATGGTTCTTTTATAATTTAATAACATACTATGGTCATTATAAAATAGGTTAAACGTACCCTCGACCAAAGGAAAGTACAAGGTAAGGGTTATTTCCTCAATCTCATTATTATCCGAGATCGTTTATCTATAAGTATCTACTGGGAAATATTTATCATCTATGTACATGTTTCATTAAATTTTTTTAAAAAGGAATATTTTAAGGTTTTATGGAAGGGAATATTTAATCATATCATTATTTTAAATGTTTTTAAATATTTATTTTTCTAAATCTTTTTAATTAATGTCAATGTTTTCAAAACGATTTTAAGGATTTATTTACGTGGACATGATTGTTTAAAAGTGTTAATTTCTTTCAAAAGTTTAAAAGTTTTATGGGAAACTTTGATTAAAAAATATCTTTTAAATTAATTCCTTTATAAATTGTGCAACTTTTAAATGATTTCATGAAAAGGGATATTTCTCTCAAAGAGTTTTATTGATTATTTTCAACTATGTAAACATAATTTATTGGATATTATTATTGATTGAGGTTGATTTACTGTAATAAAATATTCCATATTATATTGAATTATTTATGATATGTTTGGCTATGTATGTGATATTTTTATATCATTCATGGTTTATAGTTAAAGTATTGACATTTCGTATGCTAGTTTTAGTACAAATGTTTATGTTATGTTTCACCCTTTTTCATATGAGGAATGCATTGGACTTAATAAGTGATGGGCGGGGCCCACTATAACACCTTGATGAATCGGTAGGTCTCATTAGACTAATTAGTGTCTTGGAACAAGCCCTTGACAAAATTTTTATTTATAGTCTTGGCACGATGCCTTGACTATGCGGTTATGATGTCCGGCATTATGCATTCCCTCGTTATGAAATTAGTTATTACATGTGATTATTAGTCTAGTAAAATATCCATGTGAATATTTAAATGGTAATTTTTGACTTATTTATAGCATATTATGTTCATATTTTATGTTTAAAAGGATGCTGTTTTTATTATACATCTTGCCTTAAAAACTTATAGCTTCCACTGAATTATTTACCCTTACTGAGCATCTGAGATCACCCCTTTCTTATGTTTTGTTTTCTACGGATTCCAAGAAGTGTATTATAATTGATATGCAGGGTTAAGCTAGGGGAATAATGGCGTTCTCAAAGGATTATTTATGTTGTGTTTTATGTTTGAATGTGTAATGTAACGTTCATGTATGTAATCTATTTTCAAAAATTGCTAAACTGATTGGTCCTTCGGGACTTGATTCCTTGTAATCATGACAATGTATTAAAATAATGCACCGACTCCGAGCTTATGGGTCGGTGCATTACAGTTGGTATCATAGGAAGTTTAGCAACAACCTTGTAAATAGATTTAGGACACTTAGATGAGGGATCATAACCCTACAATAGACTTTGCGGATAAGTATAGAAAAACCTTGTATAATTTTTGTAAAGTAGGGATTATGTGGGTTTTCTAAGAAATACATACCTATCTGGATACTACAAGTGTACATGGTTCTAGAAAAAATGTACCTATGAGTGAAAACTCCAATAAGGAGTTTCAGGCTTGACTTGGGGTATCCTGGTACACAACAACGGGCATTACTGCTCACCTGGTTTGGAACTCCCAAGGGATATGCTTAGTATATTTTAAATTTTCTTTACAAACCATTATGAAGGATTTATGAGTAAATATGTCAGAAAAGAAATCATTTTTATAATTATGAGACTAGATGTGTGAAAAACTTCAATTAATGTTTAGAAATTCTCTAGTTTTTGGATTATACATTATGATATGATATAACTTAGGGTATTTAATCATTTAGAAATGGCACCTAGTAGAAGGAATGAGAACTCCAACAATACGCATGATCCAAAGAGTAATAAGGATCATATCTTTCATGGTCTTAAGGCAACATTTATAAGGGAAATAGTCTCCGACATATTCTTATCATATAAAGAAATAATATCTTGTGTTAATAAGATAAGTAAATAATTATCTGATTCATATGAATTTGAAGGGAATCCATAGAAGAAGATGATGGTAGAGAGAAAGATGGATAAATGGAATAAGGGAAAGAAGAATTTTCCCATATGTGATAACCGTGGAAAGAATAACCCTGGGATGTGCTTGAAAGGAATGAGAGTTTTTTATAAGTGTGGAGAAAAAGGACACCAAGTTCATGATTTAAAGGGTAAGAAAAAGTTTTCAAATGTACAATCCTTCATCTGCAAGGATTTGGGACACTACATGAATCAATATCCCAATCATTAGAGTATACCCCAAATGATGCTATTAGATAATAATCAAGTTATGATACTACCACAGATGAAGAGGAATGATTAGTTTTCTTAAGTTGTTATTAAATAATTGGGTCATTTGAGTATTATATTAATTATTTACAAGTTATAAGAATTATAAAGTTTAAAAGGATTGTACTATAGTATGTTTTCATTAAGGATTTGAGATTTTATGGTACCAAGTAAAGTGAAATAGTTTCAAGTTAAACATTTTGGAAAATATATGGTTGGGGGAAATATAACCTTTAATATATTTATGAAACTGAGATAATGATTTTGGAATAAGATATGATTGATTTGAAAAAATTATATTGAATATTCTTGACTACCTTGAAACTAATTAATTGTGTGTTTATTCCATCATTGTTGGAGTTTACAACATTTTTGGATATAAGGAGTATATCCAGTATTCTATAAGGAATAAGGGAGTATTAATGTAATCAATAAGGTTTTATGGTAATTAAGGGTGTTACCATGTTTTAAGAGAATACACGATGAAAGTATTCACATGTGATTACGTGGAAAAATATATCTTCAATATGTTTATCTTCCTTATAAAATTTGGACTGTGAGTTTAGATAGAAGTATTTTGGATAAGTATAAAGGTTGGAATGAATTAAGTTGGACATTGGATACTATTGTTTAAGTTTCAAAACATTTCTTAAGATTATTTTTGGATTATTATAAAAAGGAAAACCTGGAGGTCGGGCAACAACCCGTCACGTCCAGCAAGGCCGTGAGACTTGAACCCACAACCGAAGGGCGACAAGGGTGCATCACCTACCATTGGCCTACGTGATGTCCTGGTTTGTATAGTGTAGTTTTTTAAAATGGTCTGATAGATAAATTATAAATTCATTTTTTTATAACCCTATACAATTAGGATAAATATAATATTTTTGAGTTCTATTATCTCTTGGAGTGAAATATGAGTTTGTGGTAGAAATTAGTTAAAGGATGGAACTACACTTGTCAAGTATTTTTATTCTTATTATTCTATGAAGAAATTAGTTATTAAACTTTAGGGAAAGGATATGAAAACAAAAAATGAGTTGTCATAATACCTTATGTTTTGTTGTAATGATGATATTTTAAATCATCATAGATTTATGGCTTTGATGCCCTCAATTTTCCATTTATTGTTCACCTATTTGTGATTGATGACCTCAATAACCCCTATCAATATTTACGTTTTTACTCCAATTATGTGTCTCTAATTTCCACCAATGTTCTTATATCAAAAATCATAATTTGGTGGTGACTTTTCATTTCCATTTCCCTCTTATTAAGACTAAATTTTATTAACCCTATTTCCGATGTGGGTTTTCCACAAAGGCATTTTCTATTTTTAACCTTTTATTTTCAAAGAACAATTTCAAATTGAGATGATGCAATTTATTGAAGGAGGGGAGAATGTAACACCCAAATATTTTATATCATGTTATCTCTTTAAAGCAATTTAATATCTTATATTGAATGCAACACCGACTTGGCTTGCGTTAAATGCAAGATTGAGTTTTTACGAAACAACACATTAGTATTATAATTATTTAAACAATATATTTATTTATCAATTAAATATTGTAATATGAATAATAAAAAATAAATTTTAAATGTTATTTATAATATTTTCACATAACAAAAACATATTTATAATGAAATTTATAAGTTTTGTTAAAATAGTTATATATTTAAAAAAACCATTTTTTTAAAAGAACTACTTTTTATGTCCTTTTGTGAACAATAATAGAATTAATTTTAGACACTACTAAAAATTTAATTTGGTAAAATAGACTTAATTTTTGATTTCAGAATATCAAAATTAGCTTAGAGTGAATTTTTTGGTACTTTTCTGATAACTTTCATATTTTGATGAAAAGTGAAAAATACTAAATTTTAATTAAAATTTTTTTTTTTAATCGAAATAATTTATAGTATGAAATTATAAATTTGAGTGGTTTTAAAGTATCATTAGATTATATTTTTATCATTAAATATAATTTAGGTCATTGTATGTAATTTCAAATTTAAAATGCACATAAACACATGTCAATCTTTTGATAGTTTTTACTTCTTAAAAACCTACTTTTTGGTTTTGACAACATGAATTAATTTTAAATTAATTTCTGCAACTTATGTGTTTTGAATTTAGAAAAATGGATTCCATATTTGGAATCAGTATAACCAAATTGTGTAAATATGTAACTTTTATTTTTAGACATTATGAATAACAACTTTAATAAATATTTTATTTACCATGGTTAAAGGGTAAATTCGGTAAATAAGGGTAAAAAATAATATTATAATAATATTAAATTACCCTAACACGTGTCCTAACACTATTGGATGATACATTTCAGACCGTGGGCATAATTGGGTCTATTTTGGGACCCCATGGAGCCACTTTTAAGTGAAAATGACACTATAAAAATTAATTTAAAGTTAAGAAAAATGTAACATAAACATATATCTTTTAGTAAAACAATTTTTACATGGGGTTATATAAGTGATATTTTCAACTATAAATATTCATTAAAAATAAAAAAAATATTTCCTACATAATTATAGTTTATTTATAATTTTTAGACATAAAATAAAAATATTTATGTATGACACAATAATGATGCAGTATTTTCCTTATTAATGAAAGAATCAAATAAATGATATTATAAATATTAAAATAAATATAATTAGAACGTTTTTATGTCATAAAATAATTTTATAGGTGAATATTACATGTTATGGTTGATTCAATGTATTTTTTTTTGAATTAATCAAGTTTTTATGACTTTCCAAAAAACCAAATACTAAACAGCGTCAAAATTGACATAAATGAGTTTTTAAAACAAATATTATATTATTAAATGATATAATATTCCTAAAAATATAATATTCAGAAAAAGGACTTAAATAATGTTATATATATCATTAATTAAAAACTTTAGGTTATATTTGGATTTTATAGTAAGTTTATTAACCATACAGTGTAAGAATGCAAGAAGACATGGTAAAAGTTAAACTATTTAACTAAGAGTTAAATCTAAAATATAAGGTTAATATGGTGACCTAAACTTGTATAAAAGATATTGGATGAGATTATTTATTCCCATAAAAACCTTATATTCTAAATAAATCCATTTGGAGCTATTATAAACAAAAAATTATTTTATAATAAATTAATATTTCAAGATCTTCCTAAAGTGCCCCTCACCTCTCTTATAAAATGGTACTTCCCCTTCTCTTAAATTCACACCTCCAAATCCATTTGGCTCGGCCAAACCCTGATAAAATCTCCTAAAAACTACCCTAAATTCAACCTATAGGAATTACTTTGATCATAAATCCAACCTAAGGAGCCATTTTGTTCAAATCAAAAGGAAGAACACGAAGAAGAGGTAATTACTTTATCACCTCTTTCAAAGTTCTTTTCTTCTTCCACTTACTCTTTATTTATTGTTTCCATACCAAAATAATAACTCTAGTACCTTATACATACTGATATTTTATTATAAATATTGTACAACCATATTAATTATTATATCCATCTTATGAATGACAAAGTCACCATACGTACGTACGTACGACTTACCGTCTCCACGTCGTGGTGTAGTTTGTTATTCAACACTTCATTATTTGGATGGGTATAATAATGAGTATAATTGATTTAAATAATAAATATAATATGTTAATGATTATTTATATATAATATACCATCCAATTACATATGATCTCACCATTAATATAATGATATTTTCACTCGTACGTACATACGACTTGCCGTCTCCACGGCGCGATGAGATTCATTTCCATGTTCGCCAATCAACAATGATTATAAAAATATATATTATTAATAAGTATGTAATATATGACATAATAAGTCTATTGTAAATATATATATATATATATATATATTTACATATATCTCATTCACTTACTTCCATTCAATACGATATGAAAACGAAAACAACGTTTATGCGTACGTACAACCTACTGTATCCATAAACGGTGTTTTCCATTTCATATATCTATATATTATAAATATTTATATTATGAATATATATGATACCTAAATAATTTTTTATATTATAAAATCAATTAAATCATGATATAAGTGATACAATCAAGAATAGCAAGTTAAAACACGTACGATAAAGAAAGAGATTATTACCCAAAATGTTATTTTAACATTGAAATTATTATTAAATGTGTAGTATAAAGTCACAAATGAATCAAGTATGATATCATAAATATGAATATGTTTATGGTATAATTTAATAACATACTATGGTCATTATAAAGAAGGTTAAACGTACCCTCGACCAAAGGAAAGTACACGGTAAGGGTTATTTCCTCAATCTCAATATTATTCGAGATTGTTTACCTATAAGTATCTATTGGGAAATATTTATTATATATGTCCATGTTTAATTAAAATGTTTTAAAAATTAATCTTTTAAAGTTTTATGGAATGGAATATTTAATTAGATCATTATTTTAAATGTTTTTAAAGATTTATTTTTCTAAATCTTTTTTATTAATATTCATGTTTTAAAAATGATTTTAAGGATTTATTTATGTGGACATGATTGTTTTAAAGTGTTAATTTCTTTAAAAAGTTTTAAATTGGTATGGGACACTTTGATTAAAAAATATCTTTTAAATGAATTCTTTTATAAATTGTGCTACTTTTAAATGATTTCATGAAAAGGGGTATTTCTCTCAAAGAGTTTTATTGATTACTTTCAACTATGTCAACATCCTTTTTTGGATATTATTATTCATTGAGGTTGATTTACTATAATAAAATCATACATATTGTATTTAATTAGTTATGATATGTTTGACTGTGGATGTTCTATTTTTATACCATTCATGGTTTATGGTTAAAGTATTGACATTTCGTATGCTAGTTTTAGTATGAATGTTAATGTTATGTTTCGCCCTTTTTCATATGAGGAATTCATTGGACTTAGTAAGTGAAAGGCAGGGCCTACTATATCCCCTCGATGAATTGGTAGGTCTCATGAGACAAATAAGTGTCTTGGCATAAAGCCTTGAGAAAATTTTTATCTATAGTCTTGGCATGAGGCCTTGACTATGTGGTTATGATGTCCTGCATTATGCATTCCCTCGTTATGAAATTAGTTATTACATGTGAATATTCGACTAGTAGAATATACATGTGCATGTTTATATGGTAATGTTTGACTTATTTCTAGCATATTATGTTCATGTTTTATGTTTAAAAGTCTGATATTTTTATTACACATCTTTCCTTAAAAGCTTATAGATTCTGCTGAATTGTTTACCCTTACTGAGCATCTGAGCTCACCCCTTTCTTATGTTATGTTTTTCTAGGATTCCAAGAAGTGTATTATGATTGATATGTAGGGTTAATATAGGGGAATAATGGAATTCTCAAAGGATTTTTATGTTGTGTTTTATGTTTGAATGTGTAATGTAACATTCATGTATGTAATCTATTTTCCAAGACTGATAAATTGATTGGTCCTTCGGAACTTGATTCCTTGTAATCATGCCAATGTATTAAAATAATGCACCAGTTCTGGGCTTCTAGGGTTGGGGTGTTACAAATCCTTATATTGTATGATCTATATAGCTCATTTATACATGCACATGATATGAATCTGACAGGTAGGCCCGAAATTATATATCTCTCCAATGCATTGGGTAATTTTTTAATCTCACGGGATTCCATGTATGGTGCATGAGAGATTATCCTAAGAACACTATGTTATGTTATCTTAGAGTTTAGGGTTGACTTATGTTTATGATGCTATTTTTTAAGTTGTTTCCACATTTCTATGATGCATTTATGTAATCATGTTATATCATGCCTCATTGTTCAAGATTATGATTCTAACCCCTCTTTTTTACCATGATATGGATCTTTTATCACATGTACTAATTTAACTTATTATATAATTTTTTTATTCCCTTACTGGGCTTCATATATCACCCCTTTATTATTTATGTCCCCAGGTTATCCCATGAAGTTTTAAAAGAACGATGGAATTTTAAGAGCATGTTAAGGAAGTTTTCAATAATGTAATTATATTCCCATCAGGACACTAGGATTAATGATATTTTGGGATTATGTTATGTATACCGTTATATAATAAATCATGAAATAAAGTTTATTAAGGTATGGGTTTTTATAACACCCCCTTTTTACCCTTAATGATAAATTATTGATTTTGTGTCCATAACCTTCACACAAAAAACAATAACTATTAAAAACATAAATAGTATAAAAAATTGTGCTCACTTATTTTTTTCCTCCTGGCCCTTGAAGTTTATTCTTTCAATGAAACACACATATTTTTTATTCCTCATATTTCCATGATAATAACACCAAATTGGTGTTGTATTATTATGTGTCTTCACTATTATGACTATATAGTTTTGGGGTTTTTATTATTACCCAAATCAACCTTCATTCAGATGGTGGGTGATTGTAGTTTCAAATCAAATACCACTGAATTTTTATTGTGTTCAGGCCCCCTAAATAGATTTAATCTTATATTAAACTACTGAACTTGTGGTCTAGTGATTATTTTTTTATTTGACCCCCTATACACCTCCTTAAGATCTTTTGTACCCTGTGTACTCTAACCCCCTGATTCCATATCGAGAGTTAGAAATTTTTCTTTATCATCAATAATTTTTCATATCCCCATGACTAATTTTTTGAGTTCATCAATTATTTTAACATGATCTTTCACTAAGTTGATCAATCTATCTATGATTTAGGCCTTCTCTTCAACTTTGAGATTTTACACAATCACATTTTTTTGTTTTTTTTTGATTTTTTGATTTGAACTATTTGATCTCAACATTTATCTTAGAATTTTATTATTCTTCTTATTATATATATTGTTTTAAGTCACACACCACTCAATTGTATTTATTTTTCTTGACCTTATAAATATCAATATATTCAAGAGTATATTCCAACTCAAATTTCAGTTCAACTCTTCGCTCAAATTAAACAACTTCATCGTCATTATCCTCTAGTTGTCGAATGTCTATGATAACCATTATAAATTCTTCATTGTGGTCTTTACATTCCTAAATCTCTTCCACTACCATTTATTCCGATCTATATTTTTCTTATGATAAAAAATTTTTCTTCCCAAATAATTTCTATTGTGAACCCATTTTGACTCTTATACCCTTAAATCATGTGTTCATGGGTTCTTCATATTCATCATCATCTCAAAATTTCTTTGGTAACATTGTAGTTATATGACTAACTTTTCCACACTAGAAGCAAGCAATTGGAATATTTCCTTTAAATTTTCATTTGACTCATTTAAGGTATGAGGATAAGAAATATATCACCTCATCAACTTCCCTTTCCTCAAGATCTTCTTATAAAACAAGTTTAATTATTGCTTTTAATTAAACTTAATGATAACACTCTATCATTATGGATTCTTTGTCATTATTTCTCATCTTGTATGCAATAAGGGTTTTGTAAAGACTATCCATTGTCACTTATTTCAGATCCTTGTCTTTGAAAATCAACATATCTCCATTGAAACATGGTGGTAGTCTTCTCATAATTCTATTTATTATTTTTAAATTATCTTGAGTTATATCCATGTCCACAAATATCCTCCATATTAATATTGACCAAATCAAATAATGCATCAATGGTCTTATTCAGGTGCATCCTCAAGTTCTCATACTTGTTCCATAAAACTTACAGTTTAACATTATATACCTTGGAATTTACTTTTTAAATATTGAGAATTTTTTCAAATATGGGGTTTGAGGATTTACATGACATCAAATTAATGTATATGGAATTAGATAATGCTCACCCTAGTGCATCAAATCATTTGGTGACATCAATTATTTTTCACTCTTTTTCTGATAATGCCTCACTCTCTATGCTAACTAAAATCCCATTTGTGTAATGTAAAAACACAATTGTTTCTAGACCATTCATTTTTGATATTAGGATGTTGGAGGTTTTGGGATTAGTTTGGAGGAAGTGTGGTGTTGACCAGAGATGAAATTTTAGCTGGGAATAAAAGATCATGGCATGAGTTTTTAGGTCATGACACAAGAGGGCTACCTATATCAGGGGTGAAAGTATTTTGTTGAAGTGTCACAGAACAAAATAGTAGTTGGAACCTTAATACATTGTCTATTGATGCTAGTGATGATTATAGGAAATTGATCTCTATACAATGAGGTGTGTCACAATGTGAATGATTCTAATGGAGAAGGGAACAAATCTTATGAAGTTTCTATGACTCATAAGAATTTTTCATTTTCCATTTTATAGTCATGATGTGTAAGGTTGGTTTATGACATGATTAAGTTTTGGGGAGTGAGAGAGATTTTTAAAATGATCCTTACGATGTATAATTAACTTCCGTGGTAGGAATACATGGAGGTTGATTTTGGACGGCTTTAGTAGAGAAGATATCATGACATTGTAATGTGGGTCATAAAATGAACCTTTATTTGATTGTATAAATTTAAAATGTTAAACAAGTCTTAAATAAAGGATATTGAGTTAATTAGTGGTGTGATTTCTAGAGGCTCGGTGGACCTGACCCATCATGTCATGATGAGGCTTTGTCTCACTGTGATTCCTAGTTTTCCAGCCAAGATATAAATTGGTTAGTCCCTTAATTTTTACCTTACTCCCTATAGTTTTTCAAGAACCACCAGTGATCATGTTGGGAAATATGAAAAGTGGTGAATGTGTAAACAAAATCAAAGTGAACGTGAAGCAGAAATTTTTTTCTTTCCCTAAAAACAAAAGTGTACACATAGCGACAAAAAAAAATGTTTAGAAAAATAAACATTGACCCCGAATTTTTTTATGAGGAAAACTCAAAAGGGAAAAATCATGGGACCTTGTCCAGAAAGAGGGATCCACTAAAATGAATAAGTACATGGTAGAGACTCCCTAAAAAATGGAAGTGATCTCAAATGTAATGCTCAGATAAAATAGTGAATCAAAGTCAGTGAGCAAAGAAAAATGATCATCAAACAAAAGGTAATCACTCAAAGAATCTACCCTATATATTCTGTGTGTCCAAAAGCCTTGAAGAATCCTCATTTTATAAGAAAAAATTTCAGGGTGAAGATTCATAACTCAACAAAAAATTATTCATTAATACAATGTAAAATCACCTCATTTATTTAGAAACATGGTCTTGACCCACATGCACCAATTGGGGAGGTTCCCAACAAACTCCCACTCCGACTAAAGTTGGAATCACCGCCAACCCTGTAATCAGTTGGAAAGTCACAAATTTACCTCTAGTTAAACTCTTGGTCAACATGTTTTACCCATTGTCATCAGTGTGGATCTTCTCAATCTGTAACTACCTCGAATAAAGGGCATTGAAAATCTAATGATACTGAACATCAATATGTTTCGAACTACCATGAAAAGTGGAATTCTTTCCCAAAAAATAGCACTACAACTATCAAAAAATAAAACATACATATCCTGGTTATAATTGAGATATTGAATAAAAGTTTTCATCCACAAAAATTATTTGCACACTTTTGTAGCTACAATAAAATCTGAATCTATGGTAGATAAAGAAACACATCTCTACAATCTAGACTTCTTAGATGAAACCCCCATGCAAAATTGATCAAATAACCTGAATTACACTTCCTTGAATCGATATCTACTACCGTATATGAATTTGTAAAGACACAAAGCATAGGTTCCACATTTTCAAAACACAATCTCATATCATAAGTACTATGAAGATAATGAAATATATACTTCAGAACTCTCCAATGGTCTCTACCTGGATTAGATAGAAAATGACTGACCACACCAACTGTAGGATCTATATTAGGTCTAGTACATACCATCACATACATCAAACATCCAATAACAAATGAATAAGGTATGTGATGAATCTACTCTTTCTCTTCATCAGTAGAAGGTGACCGACTAGCACTAAGCTTAAAATTTACAAAAAGATGAGTATTAATTACTTTTTCTATATCCATAGAAAATATCTAAAGAACCTTCTTAATATATCTCTCCTGATGTAACCACAATTTCTTGGACTTCCTATCATGGGAGATAAACATGCCAAGAATCTATCATGTTGGCCCCAAGTCTTTCAACACAAAATACTAACATATATCATTCTTCAATCTATCAATTCTAGAAGCATCATGGACAATAATGAGCATATCATCAACATAAAGCAACATTATAATAAAACAATCATCAGTAAATCTATGAACAAAAATATAATGATCAGAAGATATCTTCCTAAAACTCCGATGAAAAATGACAGATTCAAACTTCTTATACCACTGCCATGAAACTTTATTTAAAGCATACAAACTCTTCTTTAACCTATAGAAATGATTCTCTTTACCTATTTTTAAAAAACCCTATGGCTTCTCCATATAAATCCCCTCCTATAAATCTCCATGGAGGAAAGCTGTCTTTATATCCATATGCTCAATATGCATATCCAAACTAGTGGCCAAACCAAGAACAACCCTAATAGAAGAAGTTTTGATAATAGGTGAAAAAATCTCATCAAAATCAATAACTTTCTTATGATGGAATCCTTTAACAACTAACTTTGCCTTGTATCATGGAATAAAACTAGATTATTCATTTTTAATCTAATAAATCCACTAATTTTACAAAGCCTTCTTACCTGTCGGTAACTTCACCAGCTCAAAAGTATGGTTTTCATGCAATGATGTCATCTAATCTTCTATTTCCTCAACCCATCTATCATTCTATTCACTTTACATTTCCTTATAAAAATATTCTAGTTCTCCCCCTTTAGCAAGGAGCATATAATCATCAGGCGAATACCAAGTAGAAATGGTACGATGCTGATATGACCTTTGGAGTGGAACTGTGGGTTTATTAATAACCCCTGGAATTAGATCATAAAAAAAGGTGCATCAAAAACATTAAATCCAACTTATTTACCCTGAGCATCATTCTGTACATAAAAATGACCATCAGAATAAAAAATATGAGGTAAATGTAAATCTTAACCTGGCTCAAGATTAACAAATCCATCAGAAGTTAGAGAAGTAGATTTTATCCCTTATAAATGTCTGCAATAGTCTGTTCCTCCTTAAATATTGCATCATGGATTCTGAAAAGTTTTTCAAAGAAGGATCATAGAACCTGTACCCAAACTCATCATGTCTATAGCTAATAAAAATACACTGGGGTGTCTTACCATACAGTTGTATCTCTCATCTATTGGAACATGAACAAAATAATTGCAACCAAAAACACACAAGTGATCATACGTGCTCTCTTTTTCATACCAATATTTTTGAGGAGTTTTTGTCTGTAAATAAACCACATGTGATAAATTGATAATATAAGCAGCAATAAGTAAAGCCTCACCCAAAAAATTTCCAGGCAACTTTTCTTATAAAAGTAAACAATGAACTCTTTCCAACAAAGTTATGTTCATCCTATCAGCTACACCATTTAACTGAGGTGTCTTAGGAGGCATCTTATGATGCTGAATACCTTCCTACTTGCAATACTGATCAAATGTACCACAATACTCTCCCCCATTTTCAATGCGAATAAATTTCAATTTCTTACCAGATTCCCTCTTAGTAGAAACCTGAAATTGCTTTAAAACATTGAGCACCTAAATTTTGGCTTTCAAAACATAAACCCAAATATTACATGAGTATTCATAAATAAATGACACAAAATAAAGACCACCACTAAAGGTCTTAGATTTCAAAGGACCACAAACATCATAATGTACTAATTTTATTTCCAGTGACTTCTTATGTAGAGGATGACTACTAAAACTCACTCTTCTCTACTTTCAAACCATACAATGATCACATGTGTCCAATTTGACACTCATAAAATTTGGAACAATATTTATCTTGTCTAAACAACCAATCCATTTATATCTAATTTGACTCTAACTCTTATTCCAGAACTTGGAAAAAGCACTACACTCAACAACACATGCAACAGTATCATAAGAAATAGAAGCTCTACTCCAGTACAAACCTGACTGCTTCTTCCCATGAGTCACAATCAAAGAAATATTGTAAATATTACATTAGAAATCACCTAAAGTACTGATAAACCCTTAATCATCAAGAATTATGGTATAAATAAGATTCAAGAAAACCTTAAGAGCATGTTGAACATTCTTTAAAATCATCTTCCTATACCAATCTCTAAAAAAATAGTCCCAATACCTACAACATCAGCATGAATATCATTACCCATCTTCAAAATCCCAAATTTACCTAGGTTGTAAGATGTAAAGAGCTCCTTCCTCAATTTCATGTGAAAACATGCACCACTATCAACAACCCAACAAAAATCATCAGAATCAATATTAATGGAGTCATAAACAATAATAAGATCACCCCTATATGAGTGGTGACACGATCATATCCATCTCCATTTTTCATATAAATATTTTCCTTCATTCCATTTTGTCTTTTAAACTAATAAAAAAACTTCTTAAAATGTCCCTTCTTACCATAATGATGACATTAAAATTCACTCTACTTCGACCTAGATTTTCTTCTCCCTTTAATCTTACTTTGAATGCTCTGTCCCTAATCCTGGATTCTCCCACTATTCTCTATGACTAAAAGATCTGAAGAGGATTTCTCCTGAGTATGTCTCCTAAGATCTTCATTTAAAATAAAAAACTAAAAAAATAAAATTTCACAACACCATTAAGAACAGAACTGGTTATAGTAACACATAAATTCTCCCAAGAATCTGGTAAAGTGTTAAGAAATAAAAGTGCCAAAACACCATCTTCAAAATTAATACACATACTAGAAAACTAATCAAAACATCCTTGATATTCACTTAAATAGTTATAAATATATGTACCTTCTTTGTACCTCAAATTCATCATTTTTTTGAGAAGAAACAATTTATTGTTTCCTATCTTGGAAGCATAGGTAGTATCAAGGTTATCCCACAACGTTTTGGTGTGAGAGATAATGAAAATGTGGTTCATCATGTTATATTCAAACCATTGGTGAATGAAACCACAAAACATCTCATGCTCGAACACCTATTCTTCATCTGAAATCCATTTTAGCTTCTGGGTACTAAACACTGGAAGATGAATTCACTTGACCAAAGGAAGATCCTTCATTTTTAGTTTCCACATATGGTAGTTGGTACAATTTAACAAAATAATCCAACTATAATTTGATTCCATAATAAATATGAAATAAAAAACCAAACCCTATGATAATAGATGTTGGGAAAGACGAAAATCAGCGAATTTTCAAACAAAATCAAAGAGAACATGAAACCGAAAATAATTTCTTTCCCTCCAAACAAAAGCGGATGCATAACAACCAGAAAAATAAATGGAAAAAATATATATTGACACATAATTTTTTACATGGAAAACCCAAAATGAAAAAACCATGGTAATTTTTCAAGAAAGAGGGATCCACTAAAATGAATAAGTACACGATATAGACTCCCCAGAAATGGAATGGATCTCAAAAGTAATAATCAGATAAAATAGTGAATCAAAGTTGGAGAGTGAAGAAAAATGATCGTTGAAAAAAATGTGACCACCAAAAGAATATTCTCTATGTATTTGGTGTGTCTAAAATCCCTGATTCTTCCACCTTTTATAAGGAAAAATGTCAGCATGAAGATTTTTAACTCCACAAAAAATGCTTCTTTGACCTATGTTAAAATCACCTCATTTATTTAGAAATGCGGTCTTGAACCATGTGCGCCAATTGAGGAGGCACCCAACAGATCAATGGTGTATCCTTGATGACTCTTGATCTCCATTTAACATCTTTGTATCCTTATCTTTATAGAAATTGGAATTCTTCATCATAGGTGAGTTTCTTCCCCTTTTCCTCTTTGTTCGTTCCCATGTTCTCCATTCAAGGAAGTTATTATAGTGGTTTGGGGGTCAGATATTTTGGTTTTGAGTTGTAGATAATAAATATTGTTGTGTTCTTATTTTTTAGGGTTACGTTGTGTGATTCGAGTCATGAGATCATATACTATCTATCTTGTGCACGAGAAGTGATCCTCAAAGAATCATTTGAAGTAGGGGATTCTGGAACTCTCTTCTTTTAGGTGTAAATTATATTATTAGATTTTTTTTCATTAGGTAGATATTATTAATTTTATTAATTGAAGATAATGAATCAGACTAAATAAAATGAAGTGGAATGAGGAGAGTGACATGTGATTATATTCTTCCTATGATATTATTCTTGTGATTGATGGTTTTTGTTCTTGTTTAGAATTATTGTTGTTGAAGTTATTTATGATACCTGACTATGATTAAATGATGGAAACACTTTTCATAAATGGTTAAAAACAAAAATATTTTAATGAATTATTTGTGTGAAATAATTATTTGATATATTTAACTGTTATGAAAATGTATTTTGAAATGGAAATTATGGAGGCGATGAATGCTGAAATCTGCTGATGTGTGTTGTTGAAATATTTTTTGTTGTGTCTATGTTTTTATGGTTATGGTGGGCCTATTAGGTTGTAGAGGATATGGTTAGATATGGGTTATTGGTGTGTATTTAGCCATGTGGAAATGAATTCCTTTCCTTGGTTATAAATAGGGAATACAACTGTGATGTTGAACTATTAGTGGGGCCAATTACATGGAAAAGGGATGGATTTGTGAAAAATGTGGTGGTTGTCAATTGTAATGAGTGTGGTACTATTTTGCAGTTTCTCGGTGACCATATAATGTGAAAAGTAATGAGGAAATTGGTAATGGGTGTGGGGATATAGTTAAATGATATATGGGCTATGATTTAAATATTAATAGATGAAATAAAATGATAAATTAATTTAATTGATGTGGGTTATGTTTGAAAATGGTTTGTCATTATATATGGAAATGAATGAAATAATGAACATAATGTGGTTATTAAATGTTAATGATCAAATTAGTGAAATGATATGGTTAAATGGTAAATTTTGAATTCTTTGTATGACTGTTTTTATGGGAAATTGGGCTAGTTTGGTGGTTTAGTAAGTGATAAGTGTGGTTTGTGTGTGAGAGTAGTTTCTAGTGGAAAGTGGTGAATTATGGCGATGTCCATGGGCTGTGTTAGTGATAAATTGCTAAACCTTATAAATTAGGTTTTCATATGACTTATTTACTTGTATTTTATTGTGATTTCATGTACACCCACCCAAGTTATATATCCTCATTGAAACCCAAAGGTTTTGGGTTCTAGGTATTTTCTATAAACATCTAGGTTAGTGAAGGAATAGATGGATGACTTATCCCTATTCCATGATCTCTCTTCCAAGTATGGAATGGTTGTGATGAACTAAGGTTTATATCCATGGGATTCGATGGATATAATTCAAAAGGATGATGCTCTAATGATTATGAGAGGATGATATAATATATAGTGGGTGTCATGCATGGTAGGAGGAGGGAATGTGGTTTATATACTTTATATTCATGTTACCATACTATTATATGAAGTTATGTGTGGTGGATATATGTATATGAGATATATAATTGTGGATATGGACTGATGAAAATACGATATATTAGACCCTATTGGGGTTTGGGATAGGTGTGACTGCATTTTGACTAACATTTGATGTGATATGATTTGGTATGCATTGAAGGGATGGAAAGTTATGATATTTTTCACTGGGTTGTGAGAGTTGAAAATTAGAGAGTAAGTGATTTAGAGGCACATTATTGATATATTATTTGATATTATGTAATTATTCTCGAATATGATACTTGGTGAGCGAGTCTTGGTGAGGTTGGTCGCCAGTTGACCTATTGGGTGTTTTTTGGTTTTGTTGTTTATTCATTGAATCATCAATATGATTATTCCACATTTACAAAATATGTATTTGGGATGATACAACTATATATACATTTATTCTCACCCCTATATATATAAATATGTTTTATAGGTTCCCATGAGGGCTTTGGATACTGATATTAACATTATTATCTTGGAGCTTGAGATTGTTGTGGGAGTTGCTGGATTAGGATTTATTTTGGTATTTCATTTGGATTCCTTGTATTTGTATGAAATTACATGAATTTTGCGATATCTATTTAAAATTATATTATAGTTTTTATTAGTGGTTGTTATATATATATATATATATATATAGAATTTATTAGTGTAATGCCTCTCATTTTTGTGATTACACCCTTATCCCTAGTTTCCACCCCATGAACTATTAGATATGGTCTACGAGGGTTACTCTCATCTTTACTATAGTCCTATGGGGATTCCTAGTGGGGGTGGGTCATGAAAAAATGGCCTCAAAGATTTTGGTTGAGTGTTAGTATGAATACCAATGTTAGGCATTTGTGATGATTGTAAGGGTTGGTAAGGTAACAACTTTGGTTGAACTTAGTCTATGATGTTTTAACATCCTAATATTTGAAAACAAGAAAATTGGGTTTGATAGAATATATTAAATGAAACAAAAAGTTTTGAAGAAAATTTAACACACCTATATTTATGATATATTTCTTTTTAAATAAATTAAATCTTCTGATAACTTGCGATGAACACAACACCTGGTTTAAATGAAACACGATACTATATTAAAATATTATCCTTTAAACATGAAATTAGTAACCTAGATTTTATGTTGGAAGGTATGAAAAAATACAACTAAATTATGAAAATTATATGGTTTACAAATGTGTAAAATAAATTCAATGGTTATGTATTTATTAGAAATAAAATAAGAACCATTTGAAGGAAAAAGAAGTGTGGTACCAATTTTAGAAAATTTATTTTACAAAATTAAACATATTTTTTAAATCAAAATATCAAAATTTAATGAGGGTGAAATTTTGGGATTTTTCAGAAAATATGGATTTTCCAGTGAATAGGGAAAAATATAATTTTTTTTGTAAAACTATCATTTCTTTGTAATAAATTAAGTAATTTAAAATTAAATTATTATTTTAATTTTATTTAAAATAAAATAAGTTTTATTTAGTTATATTTAATCCAATTAACTAAATTTTAATCACCTTTATACTATGTTTTAGTATAAGTTTATTTTTCTAGTTTAAAAACACATTTTTTTTTAAACTATTTTAAACTGCATATTGTTTCCCCATTTTAATTATTCAAAATAAAAATATAATTAGGATTTATTTAAGTGAAATGTATATATTATTATTCTAAATTTTTAAGTATAAATTCATATAATGATTATTTCTATTCATACAGTTAATATGGTACCATCGTTTCCCTGAAAAAATACATTTCCTGAAAACCATTTTTTCATCAGTTCTACAAAATTAACTTTAAATTAAATTCAATCAATTATATGAATTTAACTTTTAAAATGTGATTTCATATTTTTAATCATAATAATTAATATTATATAATAAGTTCAATTTAATTTTTGACCGTAACGAATAGTTAAAATAATAAAAATTAATTACTGCGGTTAAGGAAACAATGGGTTTTCCAAGGGGTTAAAATAAGAATATAAGGGTTAAAAATGAACTAAAACTCTTAAAAAACTCATTTATGGATATATTTTGTCCTTATAACCTCTAAGGGTTGATAATGACCCATTTTTTTGGCTTTTAGCATGAAAAAAAAACGTGGGTATCACTATATATTTTTAAAAATTCAATGTGTCTCCTCTCCTCCACTTATAAAAGGTCACCCCATATCCTCCCATATTCAAAATTTAAAATGATTTGGTACAAAAAATACATTAAAAAATAACTTACCTACTTACCTTCTGCATTATAGAGTCCTTATTTTTATTATTAATCTATCTTAACAAGGCTTTAGGTATAAACCTAAAGAGGCTCCCTGAAGAAGATGTAAAATTATTAAACGTGTGCATTTGTTTTATTTATTCTTCCAAATCCTTCAAATAATATTAAAATAATATTAAAATAAAATAAAATAATAAAAATATTATACCCTATATATTTATATGTTATTATGTTAATGGAATAATCCACATCTATCTCCACTTCTATCAAATGGGAAACAAAATTGTTAATCGTGTGTACGACAGACTACAGCCTCACGAACTGATGTAATTCAATTTCCATCACCACCTTTCAAGGATGGATATAATGATATATTTAACATATTTATATTACATTTATGAAATTATTATACTTATTTAATTATTAAATAACATATACCTCCTTAATTTCCATTCTGTGGAGGATATGATAACGTTGCTCATGTGTAAGACATACTACCACCTCGCGAAGTGATGTGATTATTTTTTCTCTTAGGCTTTACATGGAATATACTAAAGATAAAATTAATGAATATATGTGATATTTATGACCTAAAATAATTATGGTAATATAATATCTCATATAAATTCTCACCTTTCAATTCTTTTGAAAAATAATAACATCACTCATGTATACATGTGCACCACCGCCTCCATGTAGTGATGTGAAATGTTTTTCATTTAATATTTACATGGATTTTAATAAGGATGATTTTGATTAATATAAATTATATATATAAAATAATAATGAATTTTTTAAATTTCAATTAGTATTTATTTTCCTTTCGTTTCATCCATCGATAAAATGGAAACAATGTTTATGCATACGTAAAACTTACTATCACAATGAACGATCTAATCCATTTTCCATCTATAAATTTTATAGACTAAGATAAATAAATATATAATTAATATATATGATATTTATATCATGGTTTAAATTTTGTAGATTATTTAACCATGATCAAAGTAAATGGACCAAAATTATCAAACCAAAACATACATGAAAAACGAAGCAATTATCATCTCAAATAGTGATTTTAACAAATAATTGTTAATAAATGGGTGATTAAAGACTATAAGTAAATTTTATATGGTATGATATATATTATTATTTTTCTTTAATATATTTATAATAAACTTATATTTATTATACATTAGTTATGGACATGTATGAAGTAAATCGGGTTTGAGGTAAGGGTTTACCATCTCACTTTTACTTCTGCAAAACATACTCCATATACACCACTTATTTCTATAGTGTGGTGTATATACCACCCCTTTGATATGTTATATAATGAACCCATTTATGTTAATGGTATTTAAAGTTTCATTTAAAGTTATTTCTTTCATGGGGCTTATGATTCATAAGTTACCAAAGGGGAAAAGGTTTATTTCAAAATCTCATTGTTTATTAGGATTATTCATGATTAAGATTTTGATGATGAATTATTATGATCTATATTAAAATAAACTCATGATTTTTTTATCCTATGGTTATTAATTAATTTTTAAATTAATAGTACCATTTTCTCTCTTTGGTACGTAAAATGATTGATAAAATATTTTTAAGAAAACTAGGTATTATTTCTCTCCTTAGTCGAAAATACTTTTTCATCCAAGTATTTTTCTGAAAATGCTTTAATTTTTTTAACATTACCAAAATGATTCATTAAATAATTTTTTACTCATGTTTTAATTTTTTACAAATTTTTTTGAAAGGAATCTGCATGTCATTTTCCAAACAAGGCTTGTTTGTTTTTTTACAGAAAATTTGAAATAAATATTTTTTTAACTTATATGAGATGTATAGAATTTAACACCATCATGAACAATCAATGTTTTAAAGTTTATTTTAAAAGTTTAAAATGTTATTTTTAAAGAAAATTATTTTCAATATTTTTTGTGAACTTTTAGTTTTAAAAGGTGATTTTCAAAATAAAAAGGATATTTTTCTCAAGAATGTTTTAATGGAATTTTTATGGTATTTATATTCATCAATGAAAAAAAACCTCATTTTACCTTATGATACATTAGGAATATGCCGTAATGATACCATCATTATTATTTATCTGGATGGTTTATGATCTATTGACTCTGATGTAGTATTTTTATACCATTCTCCATTACTATGAATGGTTTATGATTATGATTATTGATTGAGGAACATATTAACATTTTATATGATATTTTTTCCAATATGAATATTTATGTTGATTATTTTTCAACCATTTCATATGAGGAATGTATTTGACTTAGTATGTGAGGAGTAAGGACCAATATACCCCCTTAATGCATCGGTAGGTCTAATGAGACAAACTAGCTTGGGTTTTTGGATGATGCCTTATGCATTTATGTAAGATTTAATGGAATGAGGTATTGATAATATGGTTATGAAGTCTGACATTATGAATTACCTCATTATGATATTATTCATTGATTTCTATGTGATTATTTAATTAGTTATAATATCCATGGAAAAGTTTCAAGTTCATGTGATTACGCATATGGAATTATTTGATCATTATTCACTATTGCCATATTATGTTCATATTATTGATTAAAT
Organism: Viscum album; assembly: GCA_963277665.1. Lineage (NCBI taxonomy): Eukaryota > Viridiplantae > Streptophyta > Magnoliopsida > Santalales > Viscaceae > Viscum > Viscum album. The sequence goes on along the minus strand of OY728155.1, from coordinate 1,494,434,481 downwards.
TTAATGTGTTTTAGTTATTTAACTTTTTATATTGATTATGCTTTATTTATTAATTTTTCCATATACTCATACCCTTACTAAGAATTTGAGCTCACCCATTTCTTATGTTTCTTTCCTCAGGATTCCAAGATGAGTAATATGATTGATATGTAGGTTTATATTAAAAGAAATAATGATTCACTTGAAGAAAACACTTTTTGTACTTCATGTTTTAATTTGTAAAATGATATTCAAGTACATATCTAGTTACCAATACTACTAAACTATTTGTTCCTTCAAGATGAAATTAATTTTATCTTATTACAATGTAATAAAGCAACTGTCGACTTTGGGAAACTGGGGTTGGGGTCTTTAAATATGTAACAAGGGAGATCAGCTAGTACAAAGGATTTTAGGGACTCATTTGATCTGATGTTTGGAACTTAAGCTACTAAATATACTAAGAAAATTGATGCTGCTTATATCATAGAAAACTAGTAGAGGTTCATGAAACATATTTTTTTGCACTTGTGTTTGAATTGAGGTGATTCAAGGGAAGTTAATTGAATTGAATTAAATGAATCTTAAATGAATTCCATACTACCATACTTAAGAGTTTATTATTTCTTATAGAGATTCTTACTGGTCATTATTCATGTGTAGTTCAGGTTAGTGAGATTCAATAGGACGATCTAGTTGACCGCCAGAGGATTGAACCAACTAAGGAGGTCGAGACTTGGTGGAAGATATTGTGTGAGTTTTAGCATTAGGAAATGGATATGTATGAGGGTAATATCTCTGATTTAGATACATGGAATCAATTGGAGGAGCTCAATATTACTTTTGGTCTGATTCATACTAGGGATTCATATCAGGTTCTATTAGATTTCATTTAGACATAGGAGTAGCATGAAAATTATGGATCTTATATCTTGAAAATTATAAGGAGGTATATGTTTCTTGGGATGATTTTTAGAGGTAGTTTCATACCAAGTTTCTACCATTGATAATAAAAATGGAAAAGTGGTAGGGTTTGATATATCTTTAGTAGGGGAGGCTAAGCATGTGATAGTTTGAGATTAGGTTTAAGGACATCCTTCACTTTCCCCTAATATCTTTCCAAATGAGGAGTTAATAGTGTAGTGTTTGGATGAGGTGTTTCAATTGATTATTTGATATATAGTCACCCCATTTACATTGCCTATATATTTGGAGGTGCAGAAGAAGGATGAGTTCATTGGGAGGATGCATGATTAGACATGGTCATCTTGTGAGGGGATCTATCATAGTTACTCAAGGAGTAATGTTATTAGTAGAGTATCTTAGCTATCTGAACCATATTGGTTTTTGTTAGTGGGACTCAACCTCATCCAACTTATTCTCATTTATTTGGGGCTAGCAGTTTCCATAAATTTATCAAAATTTCTATACCTATATGTTTTTTTGTGGAGGTTGTGACCATTGGTGACACTAGTTCCCAACCTTTCTTGGCCCCCTATATAGCGGGGGTGGTCATATTTATTATCAGCCTCATCAATAGTTTCCTCAGAGGCCATATCAGTAATAGGGTTATTATGCATTTATTCCACTGAATGGAGATAGATTTGGTAGAGGATATCCTCATGATGTTCCCCACATTTAGTTATAAAAGGATGAGTGTGACCGTTGAGTTGGTTTTCAAAAAAAAAAAATAGAGGATCTAGACATGGAAAACTTAATGATATGGAGGTTCCATCACCAAATGGGTTTGAGATTGTTTGAGGTATAATCTGATTACCATCTACCTTGGTTTATGGATTATTTTATTATGAAGATTCACACTCCTTTATTTCACCTACATTGGAATGAGACTTGGGGATCAAGGTGGATAGGATTCAAATTTACTTGCTATTGACTACTCTATATGGATGTTATATGAGTTTTCTTGATGTGTTCTATGGCTTTGATCTAATGTTGGGGCTGCATCAGTCATTCAGGGAGTTATTTTTTTCTTCAAATATAGTCATACATTTTCATCCTTAACATCGACTAGTTGTATTCAGTAAATGTGGTTATTGACTACTTTCAAAGGAGAGTTATGTTTTATGACAAGGAATTCCATCAATCAATATTCCTTGGAATGTGATACCATCAGATGAGTCATAGTCATTTAGATATATTGTTTTCTTAGCTGGAAACACCATCCTTGGATTAAGTGGAGGCATATATGGTATATTTCTCTAAATTAATGGATGTATTTCCAGATTTTTTTATTAAGGTGGTTGTGACCCTACCCCCTCAACATGATATTGAGTTTAGGATAATGTAGAAAATTAGTTCATATCTAATTTTGATGGCTCCCTATCAAATAGAACCTTATAATCTATAAGAAATATAGATTTATATTTATGATTTGATGGATAAAGGATTCATCTAACTCAGTGTATCACTATGGGGTGCTCTAGAATTATCAAGTGATGTTCAAGAACTTCTACCCACTTTAAAGGGTACATGATTTATTCAATAAGTTTATGGGAGACAAACATTATTGAAATATTGATCTATAGTTTGTATATCATTAAATGTGAGTGAAAAAGGAGGATATCTTTAATAATGCCTTTAGATGGGGTTATAGGAACATTGGGTATACAGTTATGTCATTAAATGCTATTAATGGCCTAAATATTTTCATATAACTCATAAAATCCATGTACTATGAGTTCCTTGATCAATTTTTAGTAGTGTTCATTGATGAAATTCTCATATAATCAAGGTTAGATGAGGAATATTCCATGAAACTTAAGATAATTTTGTAGGTCCTCTAGTACCACAAACTCTATGGGATATTGTCCATGTGTAAGCTATGGATGTGATAAGTGCATTTACTTGGAAATGTGGTACCAAAATAGGGATTGGAGGCCAATATATTATATAATAATGCGGTTTTTTTAGAAAACTCCCTAGAATGTGGTAGAGGTCCGTAGTTTCCTTAGCCTCTTAGGATATTACCGGAGGTTCATATCTAATTTTGTTAGAATACCAAACCCATTGAAAACCCTAACTATAAAGTTCTAGGATTTTATTTGGACCTATTAGTGTTATTATGTCTATGAATATTTGAAGGAGAGGTTGATGAGTTCTCATTTTGATTTCTAGAAGAGGGAGTGATGGTTGAGGTTTTCAATGATACCTCACATCTGAGGTTGGGTTGTGTCTTGATGAAATAGAGAGTTGTGATCTCATATGGGTCTAGGATGTTATGTCCCCAATAATGTAACTATTCATTTAATGATCTTGAGTTATAAGAAGTAGTTTTTTCTCTGAAGATATGGTGAAATTACCTCATCAGTAAGTTCACTATGATCTTCACCAATTTCATGATCTTGACGTATATTTTCACTTAATAAGATCTGAAATTGTGATAATGGTGGTTGGTAGAGATATTATAGGAATGTGACTTTGATACCTCCTATATACTGGGGAAGGGGAGTGTATTTTTAGATGAAATAAGATGAAATTCAAGAGGATATTTTTTTCAAGAGTCTAGATATGTTTATCGAGGGATAGAGGAGGTTGCCATTATGAATATTTATTAAGAGGAGGCTAGTGGTAGAGTTTTCTTGTTTTATGTGATGTTTCAATCCTCCTTGATTAACAAGTATAGGAGTCTCAATGGGGATATTCAAAGGTAAAGGTAATGCATGCCCATTTCATCCATGGTGATGCTTTGGAGGGATGGTTAGAGGATGACTGACATTAGATGAAAATTAAGGGGAGGTTTTTTTTTCTATAAGTGGTGTGTGAGGAGGATTTCTATGAGTTACATGGATTAATAGAGGTAGTGTGTCCCAATGTATCAAATATGTACCATGATTTGAGGGGTCAACTTTGGTGGCCAAAGAAGAACCAGTTTTTAGTAGAGTTTGTGTCTCAATGCCTAGTTTTTCAATAGGTGAAGGTGGAGCATCATGTATCAGGTGGATTTTTGTATCCATTGGATGTCATAAAGTGTAAATGGGATAAAATATTGATGTATTTCATCATCATTATACCTCAATACTAGGTAATATTTAATTCTATTTGGGTGATCATGGATTAGTTAATGAATTTAGACCACTTATTAATGATCAAGGGGTTTGGTTCTATGGAGGTTCTAGTGAGGAGTTATATGGATGAGGTGGTGTAGCTTCATGGGGTATCACATAACATAATTTTTTGATCAGGGTCTTCATTTCACCTCACAAGTTTGAGTATTTATCTATCAAACTTCTGGTTCTTAGATTTATCTTAGTACAACCTTCCATCCCTAGATATATGGGCATATAGAGTGAACTATTCATACACTAGAGGATATGTTGTGAGCTTGTGTCCTATATTCTATAGGATCATGAGTGAATCAATTTCCCTTGGAGAAGTTTTCTTCTAAAACACCTATTACTATTCCATTTAAAAATCACTATTTGAGACATTTTATGGGTGACCTTGTAGATCTACATTGTGTTGGACCAAGGTTAGGGAGTTAGTGGTTCTTAGTATAGATGTATTTAAGATCACCGTGGTGAATATCGAGATGATTTAGAATTATATAAAATCAGCACAATATAGTCAAAAGTTGTATACTAATATGAGGATGAATCCACTAGAGTTTCAGGTCAAGGACCATGTGTTTCTGAGGGTTTCCCCTCATTTGGGGTAGTAGAGGTTTAGCTGGTGGATTAAATTCTCTCTATAGTTTATCAAACCTTTTGAGGTATTACAACATGTTATTCAAGTGGAATATCATTTATCACTTCCTCCATAGTTATATTAGATCTATGATGTCTTCCATGTGTCATAGATTTATAAATATATACACAATGATTCCCATGTCATTGATTGAGGATATTTGGATGTCGAGGGAGATATGATGTTCTTAGAGCAACTAATCAAGATTCAGGATCTCTAGGAGAAGGTATTTAATGGGAATTTTATTCCTCTAGTTCACATTCTATAGAGGCATGGTAACCCAGAGTAATGTACCTAGGAGTGAGATTTATAGATTAATATTCAATTTCTTGAGATTTTCTAATCTTTTTTTAATTTTTGATGAGTTATAGGACTTTTTTTTTAATTTTATAATATTTTTATTTATGTTTTTTTGTTCGAGTTGTTTTTCCTGGAGTTATTTCATGTTTTTGGTGGTGAAGATATTATTGATTGAGAGGCACCTCATAGAGAGAGTTGGGCTCAGAGGATGCCATTTTATTTTGGATTTGGTTTTAATTATTGAAGATGATAATTATTTTAGATGTATTTAATGTAATGAATCAGAATTTTATGTCATGTTACTTTATGATATTTAGAAATTAGAGTAGTTGGGAGGATTTTAGAGGAAGAATAGTGTTGATTGAATTTGAAAATTTATATAGGAATATGAGATCATGATGTAACTATCTGGGATGCGACATGACAGGGATGGATACAATAGTGATTCAGGTCTATTGTTGAAGTGTTTTTATATAGAGGAGGAGTCTTGGACTTGATGTGTGAGTCATAAGAGTTAGTTCTAATGGTGGGGAATTCCCACCGATGTGATGAGGTGTGTCATGACATGAATGGTTCTTATGAAGAAGGGAATGCATCTTATGAAGTTTCCATGAATCATATAAAGTTTTACATTTCCATTTTATAGTCATGATGTATAAGTATGATTTGTGTCATGACATAGTTTTATGGAGTTTTATATATTTTCAAAATGTATTTCACACCAAGGCCTTGGCCATTGTGGTTTAAAGACCCAGATACTGATTTTTGGTGGTTCTTCTTGGGGATCGATTATGAAATTGTGATGTGGGTTACAGTGAAAACCTTTATTTTGTTTTATAAAATTGGAAGGTTGATCAAGTCTTGAATTAAGGAGATATCTAGGGATTCCCAAAGTTATTTTTGGAGTGTTGGTGTACTCAACCCATAATAGTGTGATGAAGTTTTATCAAGCTGCAACTTCCTGTTTTCCGGGTTAGGTATAAATTGGGTATCCCATTTTATTATACCATATTCCCTTTAATTCCTCTCAAACCAATAGTTATCAAAGGTGTATCCTTATCGAATATTTCTCCCCTTTTAATAGTTTTTGATCCTTGTATTCACAAGATCATAAATTTTTCTCTATAGGTGAGTTTTATCCTTTTTGTCTCTTTTTTCTTTCCAAAGTTCTTCATTTGGGGAGTTTATAGTAGTGGTTTTAGGTTTAGATCTACTAGTTTTGAGTTATGACTAATGGATATTGTTTTTTTCTATGTTTTGGTGTTCCTTGTGTGAATTGAGACTTGAGACCATCACTTATCTGTGTTATGCTTGTGAAATGATCATCAAAGCTTCAGTTAAAGTAGGGGATTCATGAAATCTATTCTTTTATGTATTAATTATGGAATTAGAATGTTTTTTTTCATTGGGTGGATAATATGAATTCAATTAATTAAATATAATATACTATACTAAATAAAATTAAGGAAAATTGGGTGAATTGAATGTGATTATATGCCCCTATGATATTGTTATTGTGATTTATGGTTTTTGTTTTTGTTGTTGTTATAATTTATAAGACCTTATTGTGATTAAATGATAGATTTTTTTTTATAAAAATTTAAAAATTAAAAGATATTAATGAACCTGTTATGTGAAATAATGATTTGATATGTTTAACTATTATGAAAACCTTTTTTGAAATGGAAATTTTGGTGGTTTTGGATATGAAAACTGGGTAATGCATGTTTCTAAAATGTTTGTTTTTGTTTTGGATTTAGAAGTGGGGATACAAAAAATTTCTATGGCTATAAAGAGGGGATACAGTTGTGATGAAAAATTGGTTGTGTAGCTGGAAAAGGGATAGATTTGTGATGGTCGTGATGATTGTTGGTTATGATGAGTGTAAGGATGTTTTGTAGTTACTCGGTAGTAACAAAAAAATAATGGTAATTAAAAAATTATTAATGGGTGTGGGGATAGAATTAAAATAACCATGGGTTGTGATTGAAATGTTAATTAATGAAATGAATAAGGAAATGTATGGAATGTGTGTTACAGATGAAAATGGATTTTCATTAAATATTTAAATGAACTACATAATGAAAGTAATGTGGATGGTTAATGGTAAAGATATAATTCTAGACATGAAATGTTTAAATGAAAAATTATGAATTCTTTGTGTGGATGTTTGGTAATTGGGCCTAGTTTAGCAGTTTAGTAAGATAAAATAGTGGTTTGTGTGTGGAAGCAGTTTCTAGTGTAAAGTGGTAAATTGTGGTGATGTTTTCAGACTTCATTAGTGATAAATTAGTAAATATATTGGGTTTGGTATGTGTTTTTATTTATATATATTTTTTTTATTTTTTTTATTTAATATACATCCCACCCGAGTTAGATGTATTAATCAATTTTCCAAGGTTTTAGGTTCCAGGTGTTTTCCCGATACATTGAAGTTAGTAAGGGAATGAATGACTAACTTCTACCTCATCCCCACTCTATATTTATAATGTGGAAATGATATAATATAATAAGGTTTATATCCTTGGTTTGTGATATCCATAAGTCAAAAGTGTGATGTTGTGATAAATATGATAAGATTATGTAGTATATAGTAGGGTTCATGCATGGTAGGAGGAGGTAATGAGGTTGATATCCTTCAAGTTAATGATATGTTACTATTATGGGAAGTGATGTGTGATAGATATATATATATATGGGACATGATGTTGTGGATATGGTTTGATTCCAACATGATATGTTGGAACCTATGGGGGTTGGGATAGGTGGGACTTTGTTCTAACCCACATTTAATGTGATATGATATGTATGCATGAATGGGATGGAAGAAAAATACATTTTTATTAGGGAATTAGAGTAAAAAATAGTGGGGAAGTGGTTTAACAGTTCCTTCTTGATATATTATTTGATATTATTTTATTATTATTTAATATTATACTTGGAGAGTGATCCTTGGTGGGGCTAATAAGTATTTGACCTATTAGGTGCTTGTTGGTTCTACTGTTTATTCACCGAAGCATTAATATGATTATTTCACATTGTTATGGGTGGTCTTGAGGAGGATCATACTGAGTATATATCTTATAATCACCCTAATATATATAAATATATTTTATAAGCTTTCAGGAGGGATTTATAGACTGATTTGTGCATTACTATTTTGGACCTTGAGATTACTATATGAGATTCTACCTTAGTATTTATTTTGGTATTTCATTTGGCGACCATGTATTTTTTTACATTACATGAATTATGGTATATCAATTTTTTTATATCAAGATATTGATTGGTGGTTGTTATATATATATTTCTAGGATTTATGAGGGTGATTCCTTCCATTTGTGTGATTATAGTAGTTGCCTTGTGGCCTGTTGGAGGAGGGCTTTGGGGATCACTCTCATCTGCACTATAGGCCCAATAGGGATTCCCAGTGAGGTTTTTTCATGAAACAAAACCATATAAATGTCAATTCATAATGATCATAAGTAGTATTACATCTGGTTTTTATAAAACTAGAAATTTTTGCCTTTAAAAATATAAATTCCATTGTGTCTAACAACTCTTACCATGGATTAAAGAGAGACATCTTCTTTAAGAACCTTTAGCTTTGATACTACTTGTTGGTCCCAAGTATGGTAAATAACCTGGGGGGTGAATTAGTGTATGTAATTATTTTTCATTCACCCCTCACTAATGACCTTATTCTAGCATTATAAATAATAATCTCCCCTCATAATTTTAAATAAGGGGTAAATTAAAAAAAGAGGAGAAAACAAGTATTACTTGGTTCACCCAAACTGAGCTAATATAAGGATCATGAAATAATTATGTGTCGATGCACTTGAAAAACTATGAAAATTGGTTTTAAAATTCAAAGTGGATGCACTAACCCTCTAGTTTTACAACCCTCACAAATATAGAATGGTCACTACTCTCAATCACTGATGTAATTTAGTGTACCCAAGAATGTTATTTTTTTCTTTCTACAAACCAAAAAATTTTATTACACCTATGCTGGTGTACAACTTTACTTCATATTATTCCCCTTAAAAAACTTCATAATATTTATAGTGAGATAATCTCATAGAACTCCTTATTATATCTTATTCTTTCCAATGCTTAGACAAGAAATTCATTTTCTTTATCTCTATTTTAAAGAACTTGTTTTGATTTTTTTTCTCTTATCTTCTTCCTTATATTTCATAAGCCAATATATTTTATTCTTTTAAATAAAAATATTACCACATATTTTAGGAAGATATCACTCTTAAATTTTATCCAAAAATGATATATACCATTTTTAAGAAAAGTATTTCAAATAGGATAATTCAAATACCTTTTTTTTTCAGGTCATATAGATCAATATAAAAATCTAGAAAAATATCATTTCATGTTGTGACTACCTCCTCTATGACATGAAATTAGTCAAAAACAAAATCCAAAAAATCATTTGATATCTCATTTTTAATTAATTTGAAATTGCAACATAGATTTCTCAATCCATTATAATTATCAAATTGGTTGTGGAGTAAACCTATTCTTCATGGTACAAGTATCCATATGGATAAAATCTCTGAAATACACCTATCTCTAGTGGCATGGCATGAAACTTATTCTTTGTGGAATGAGATTCATAAAGAAACCTGGATAGAAACATTGAAATCTTCTCTAGGACCTATTTTTGTGTAACCTATTTCTTCATGTATTTAGCCTAAGTAGGGAAGAACCACTAAAATATACCTCAAATACTTTATGGTATGATCCTTATCTTGATAAAACCACCAAAATCTTCTCAAAACTCATTAAAATACAACCAAAATTTTCATGATACATGAAGTTATCTTCAAAAAATGGTAAAGTATATAATCTTATAAACCACTTGATGAACCTTATGAAGTCCCCTATAAACCATATAAAATGGTAATTTTCCATTTTTCAAGTTCATTCCAACTTCATGGAATGGGCTCATCTATCATGGAATGAATTATTTTTTTCATTAAATTTTAGAAAATGTAAACATCTTATGCAATCTGTTTCCCTATGAAAAACATCTTACACATTAGGGAATTTTTCCAAATTTCCAACCATAAGACCCTTCACTATGTGAACTTCCAAAATGATCCTTACAAAGGTTGTTTTAACCTTATAAAGTAAATATATAAACTTATTAATATTTTCTTTGCTACGTTTTAGAATCACACTTCACAATGCAACATGGGGTGTCATGTCATGACTTCTTTATTATATACAGAACTTCTTTAGCTTCTTCCAAAACACCTTATGAATTATTTATTACATTATGAGATCCATTTAATGTTATTTATTCAGTATTGTCAATAAAATAAACCCCAAAACCACTTAAAGATATTTTTTCTAACATAATTCCTTAAGCAGAACAATCCATAAGGAAACCTTTAGTCTATTCAAGTAATTATCATATTCAAGCATACTAAATATCATTGAAATATCCAATCATATTGATTATACAAGACTAAAAATTATTAGGTTATTTACATCTAATAATTTTTTAACCCTAAATTAATCAATATATGCTTCTTATAAGCATCTAAATTCACTTGTTGAACAACTCACACACTTGTTTACTCAAGAATAGATTTATTTAACACCAAGATTTTTTTATTAACAACTTTTCTTAAGTTACCGGTCCTACGAGTTTCTTAAATTAATTTTCTCCATTCAAGCATTTTATTTCGAATATAATTTTGATGATGATGATGATTTTATTTATCTATAAAAAAATATTTTATCAGATAAGTATCATATCTTAATACCATTTAATAAGTATATTTATTAAATTATATCCTACTAAAATTATGACCCAATTTAAACTCATCATTCCCATTAATAGGACAAGATATAAATTTCACTAAGATTCATATTACTTTATCATTTCTCCCATCACTTAGATATTTTGTTAGGGAATAATCCCAATCATATCATATATGATTCATGGATAATTGAGTAACTCTTTACCCAATTCATCACATGGATAAACCCAACTCTATTCATCCATTAACCTAATACTATTATTATATCCTAGCTAGTGTAACCTAAAAAACACTAATAATGAGCATATAATCCTATTAGGGTCACCAATTACTTTCTTTCCTCACACAAGATAACCTATGGTTACCCAAATCTTGCATGACCTACTCGGTTGGATAATCGAGGTCTTGAGAAGTAATGATTTGGAATGAATATAACACTTAGTATTTGAAGGCAATTTAATCTAACCGTATCATCTCATGTTATTTCCTTTATGTATTCATGATTTTAGTAATTTAGTTTAGAATCCTATTCTTTCCACCAAAAAATATGTTCAAACCATATTGATTTGTAACTCTTTATACAACACAAAGTTCATGTTACTTAGCCAAAAATATATGTCAAACATATTTATACATATCCAAATGAATCTCAATAATAAATTTTAGTAACTCTTTATGTAAAGTTTATAATTATATGAAATTTATAATCTCCACATGATTAATCCTGGATCCATAGATAGCCAAGTCTCACCATTCTTGAATAATGTATAAGCCTCCAAGTTAGTTGGAAGTCTGACCCAATGTCCATTTACCCATGAATATTTTACTCAATAGATATTCCAATTCATCGTAACTATAAAACCTAATATGTATAAATTATCTTCAATGAATAAATTCAAGATAATAACTTTAATTTTAAACCAAATTCAAGGTAGAATAAAAACTAAATCCATTATCATACCAAGCATGTGACTCCTTAGATGCATGCATTATAACTTATAAGTAGTTTAATAATTTTACAATAAAGCACACACATATTTACAATGTAAAAAATTTATATATATGAATAATAAAAAAAGGAATAAATTTTAAATAAATGAACATTTAACATATTTAAACATGAGATAAACTTTTTTGAACAATTCATAAATAATAGCTAATTATAAATAGTTTATATTTTTTCTAAACATCATCGAAATTATATAATCTTGAATATAAAAACTTTATATTCATTTCATAATATAAAATCCTTAATATTATTCATTATATGTAATTTTATTTTAAATGTATGGTATTTCATGAAATATAAACATTTTATATTTCAATTTATATTCTGTAAACATTTGTTATAATCTAAATATCATATACGAAACATTATTTAAACCTTGATCAAATCAATCATCAAAACCCTTTTGCTGTGGTCAAAATAATTTTTTAATAAATACCCTTAATTTGATCAATTCAAATTAATTAATTATGAACATTTAATAATTTTAAATATAAACACTTTATATTTTGGCCTTATTTTTTAATTTATAAAAACTTTATAAAATTCCCTTATGATTTATAATGAAACACTTTATTTCTATGTCATAATGAATTGCATATAACTTTATAAAATGTATTTTTAATATTAAATTTTAATATTATGGAATATTTATTAATGAATATTTCATAAAAAATTATTAATTAATTATAAACTTTTTATAATTAATTAATTTATAAATGTCACGAACCATCTTGGGTACCCTGGTAACCCGATAACTAAGCCGACCCTAACATATCCCAAAGGGAATTCTCAATCCCCATGGGTCGACGACTAGCATCAGGAATCATACAAGAATAGACGTGGGAATGCTTTTTCTACTAATAATGCATAAGTAAAAGAAACAATACATTATGCATACCAAAAGAAAATCCACTGGGAGTAATGTACCAAAAGTCATCAAGGCATAAATAACCCCAAAGTACTACAAAAAATTACCAAAATAGGAAAAACAACCCAAGTACCAAAGTACACAACTCACCAAGTTCAAGGTTCAACAGATAAATCCACCTCCAAGAGACCCCTTTCCTATGATCAAACCTGGAAGAAGATAATATAAAAACACCTGAAGGCATAAGTAGGGTGTGATCTAAAGCCTGGTTGGATTTAAACCAAAGATTCCATAACAATATTCCAATATCAAGTTAATCAATAATGTTCCTTCAATTTTAAAATAAAGAGGTTTGGAATTTACAAAAGAAAATTTAAAGAAATCACGCTTTACGATTTAAAAGATGTAAATAAATTTGAAATTCCTACTTCAAATTTAAAAATATGGAATTTAACTTTAATTAAATGCTGATTTCCACAAATGGAACTTTTCAAAAAATGTCTTAAATATACACATCTATATAAAACATTTGATATAAAATTTTAAGGCATGTAAAACAGTTTATAACAATGGAATACACATTTTAAATATAAACATTCAAGAAATATGTTCATGTTTATAGCAGGTATGATAGCTCTAGGATATAAGGACCCAATACTATGAAACAAAAAGTATATACATATGCCCATTTAGGCCTAAGGTAAAGGGGACTCATCAAAATCACCTAAGGAATGGAAATGTGCTGATATGATGTTTTAGAATGTTGAACGTTATAAAATGTTGTCTAATATAACACACTAACTACCTAAGGCTTTCATACACTCAAGTACAAACAATAATGGGCAATTTATTTCAAGATTTCTTAAAATACAATTAAATCTCACCCCCATTTAAAATATGCTAATTTTATCTTTAAAAACCATACTGGGTTTTTAATAAAAAACACACCTTTTAAAAAAATATGAAACCAATGGGTTTACATTAAATCTATTTTTAATCCATTTTTAAAAATAGGGATTTGAAACTAATTCATTCAATTTCACATTCCAATTTGAAAATTAAATTCAACAATTTAATTTATAAATAAATTCTATCAATTTTATAACAAACCCCCAATTCACTGAAATTGGGTTTTTTTCTCACAATTTTCCATCATGTTCATTTTTCAATTAAATCTAAAAATTCAATTGATTCCATTTCCATTAAAACCAAAATTTAAATTAAACAATTTAAATCTCACCAATTTTCAATTCCATGCTAAAAACTTGTTTTTCTCAAAAAACCAATTCAATGGAATTGATTTTTTCCCACCAATCAATTGAAATACATATGATCCAAATCCAAAAAATTTTATTTAAATTAAAATAATTTAAATTTAAGAAAATAAATTTGGGTTAATTTAAATTGGGCATCAAGACAGAACCACCCGCCTTTCTTGCAGAAACTCAACGCCCGCAACGAAACCCACCAACAAGAATAAAGGCACAGAAGATCTAGTAACTTAACCTAGAAACTAGATTCATCAACATGGGGCTTAAATCCACCAAACTCAATATGATATATCAATATCCAGGGGAGGAAAAGAGAAAGATATGGAGAGGCATGAAGAACGCTTACCCAGAAGACACACTGTGATCTCCACAATAATCAAATACCAAACGAAAGGGTCCAGAAGGATTAAAGGCTCCCAAAATCTCCTGGCGAATCCTATAGGTCATGAGAAAGGATCTTGGAGAAATATTTATAGGAAATTTAAGCCAGGATTCCTATTTTAAAAACTAGGCTTGGGGTATTACATGACGTGTAACCCAGTTACACATCGTGAAATTGATAAGTTTTCACATCCACCAAAAAACCCATCACCTCTTACTTAAAATTAATAATTTTTCATTTTATGTGTTACACATCATGTAAAATTATTACATAGAATGTAATTTTACATTTTGTATATACACAACGTGTAAACATATCTCACGTCGTGTAATCCTCTAGAAGGATGCATAAACGAATGATTAAAGTTGGGAATCCAACAAATATCTGACTTCACCATCACATGTATCCTCTTGATTCCTTCTCAACCATACCCAGAAAATGAAAATATTAAATCCACAAAAAGTTTTATAACATACCTAATATAAAAGTAACTTAATGTTACAACCCCCACTATAAAAACTTTTTGTCCCTAGAAATCCTAAGAAGAAGCTTTCATTCCAAAAAGATGAGGCCACTAATATCTCATCAGTTTCTCATGCTCCCACGTATCATGACTATCAGAACCATGATACCATAGCACATGAAACAAAGGAATTATCCTCCCATGAAGTACCTTGGTTTCAAATTCAACTATCCTGACTGGCCGTTCGGTCAAGGATAAATCAGGATCAACTTCAAGATCACTCTATCTCAGAACATGAGATAGATCAGATAGATACTTATGGAACTGAGATACATGAAACATGTTATGTATCAATGTCATTTGTGTTGTAAGTTCTAAATGATATGAAACTCTCCCCACCTACTCAACAACCTCAAAAAGTACAATAAATCACGGAGCAAGCTCCCCCTGCCTCCTGTAACGTCCTTGACCTGGAAGCCACTAAACCGGTGCTCCGAGCCGGGTTGTTACACGACCTTAAGCGCGCCTCCCCGTATGCCAAAGGATGCTGACTAGCAGCGGGGGTCTATGGGGTCAAGTGGGGAGACTATACCCCCTTTTTATCAGAGTAAGCCACAAAATAATAACCAGATAGTGGAAACAACAAAAAATAAACAAGGAACACGTATGGAAACCATTTCCAAAAATAAATATGTCATGTCATACTACAGTGCAAGAGTGAACAAAATCCCAAAAATAAAGGCAACGGCCAAAATCCCAAAATAGTCCTGACTCCAAGTCCGGATCCTCCACCAAGTGCTACCCATGTCCACTCAGCTATCTAGGAAGGACCCTTGCCCTTGTCCTGACCTGAAAACATGAAGTCTGCTCAGGTACCCAACGACGGCCCGAGCAGGGTGTGAGTACAACTCAGTAGGACACCACCAACGGTGTCTACGAAATATCCAATATAAACAGGTATTACATGCAAAGGAAAAATGAATGATAAATTCCAAGTAATTATTTAAAGTTCCATTAACCGATTTAAGACCCAAGCCATTGCCATTCCATTACCATTCATTCATTACCATTTACCATCACTTACCATTTCATCACATTTCCATGGGTTAATCACATTAATCATGTTACATGGGTCTAAGGCCAACAATCACATGCAAGAGGGTAAACACATCATTATCTTATCTCACTAGGATTAACCCCTCATAGCAACCATAACCTCACCTCGAAGCCTCAGTCCGAGTGGATACAACCGTTATGAGAATAGAGCCTCAGTCCCCTTTCCTAACCCATGCATTTAGGGTGGAGTTAAGAGCCTCAGTCTTCACTCGACCCGTGGGCGTAGATCCTCATGTCATACCCCACTCTACGAAGCCATGTGCACATGATTATATATAAGTAACCGTCAACCATACAAACCATTTACCTTCGGCAACCACTATTCACAACAACCCACATGGGAATCCACATCATGCCTTAACCCATTAACACATTACCAATTCACATCATTTAACCATTCACCCAATTCCCATGTGTTATGCCTATCTCACTAAGCATTCAACATTAAACCCATAATCTATCCCATTATGGTCTTTATTCAGTTTACACATTAACCCATTTAACCCAGTCATAATTCCCATGAATCAACCATTTAACTCATTCCACTTTAACCCTTAGGTTATTACCAAGTCTAGGTGCATCACCTAACTTCTATTCCAAGTTTAACCAATCATGCCAACATATTTATCAAAGGATCTACAATTCATTACAACAAGGTCACTTGTTTAATATCAACCCCTGAATCTGGGGAAAGCCGACACATCCCATGGATGGACCCAATTAGGTCAAGTCTATCCCAACACATCCCACGGGGATCGTGAGGGTTCCCATTTTCCATTTTAAAAATCATTAAAACCAAGCATGCCAAGGTTATTCAAAACCTAACCAAGGGAAAACAAGAACACAAGTAAACATGCACCAAACCCTAAATAACCATGGGATATCACTTGTAGACCACCTACCTCAAAACCGTGGTTGAACGCACCCTCAATCGAGTCCTTACACCTCAATCAAACCAACCTTTTGAGCTTCAACCTAAAACTCACCCAAAAGATAGGGTTTTAGGGTTTTAGAACAAGAGGGAGAGAGGGTACTAACCCTAAACCAAAAAGAGAAGCAAGGATGAGGTTAGCCTCACCCGGAGCTTCAATCCGCAACCAACGGCACTCCAAACGCCTTAGAATCGAAGGAGTTTGATCTCTTGAAGTCCTTGGGAGGTTTGGTTCGTGCCCAAGGTGAAGATAGGAGGAAGAGAGGAAAATCCCAAGTTGGGGTTATGAAGCCCGGAGTATAAATTTTGTAAATTTTCCAACTTTAAGTGGCCGCACGATTTAGCCACACGGTTTGGCAAACCGTGCGCAAACCGTGCACACGCCATTGCCCAGAGGAGGGGGAGTCACACGATTTAGCCACACGATTTGGAAAACAGTGTGCAAACCGTGCGCTCACTTCTGTCCAGAGGAGGGAGGGTCGGACGACATAGTCTGGGCAGACCGCACGGTTTGTCTGACCGTGCACAGGCCGTGCGCCTTGGTCTGCTTTGCCCAGACTTCCCTTCTTCTGTGCCCGAGCCCCCGGAACACCCCCAAGGCCTCTCACACTTCCAAGAAACCTTTTAAAGCCCCAAAAGCAAAGGGTTCCACCCAAAACACAACAAAACATACCTTTCCAAAAACCGGGATCTTACAACCTCCCCACCTTATAACGGCTCGTCCTCGAGCCGAGTTTCCAAGCCTTATTGCTCCACCGAAGAGAAGAGTTCGGGTCAATGAGCCCGCATATCCGACTCCCGCTCCCAAGTTTCTTCCTAAACTTTCCCATGTTGCCATAGTACTTGCACTAATGGCACAAACTTGCCTCACAAGACCTTCTCACTATGGTCCACCACACGAACCAGATGCTCCTCAAAGGATGCATCAACCTCAAGCTCCACATCCTCAACATCAAAAACATGAGACGGGTCGAGGTGATACTGTCGAAGCTGCGACACATGAAACACATCATGCATACCACCATACCACTGTTGAAGAGCCAATCGGTATGCCACTGGTCTGATCCCCTCCACAATCTCAAAAGGTCCCACATACTTGGGCGCCAACTTACCTTGCTTTCGAATCCGTCGGTGACCCAACCTTGGAGACACCCTAAGGAACACTTTATCACCCACCTCAAACTCAAGGGGTCTACGCCTACGATCTGCATACAACTTCTGCCTACTCTGAGTCATAGCCATTCGATTCCTGATCAACTGAACTCTCTCTGAAGTCTCCTGCATGAGACTCAGCCCCAACAACTCAGATTCATCGGCCTATAGCCAACACAACGGAGATCTACATGGTCTCCCAAAAAGCGCCTCAAACGGTGCCATCTGAATTGTAGTATGAAAACTATTGTTGTAGGAAAACTCAACCAACGATAGGTGCCTCTCCTAGGAACCACCAAATTCTAAGACACAAGATCTCAACATGTATTCCAACACTTGGATCGTACGCTCCTACTGCCCGTCCGTCTACAGGTGGAAATCCGTACTCAAAAATACCTGCGTACCAAGCACCTTCTGCAACCCTTTCCAGAAACGTGATGTGAAACGTGAATCTCAGTCTGAAACTATGGTTCGCGGAACGCCATGCAACTGAACTATTTCCCGAACATATAGCTCACCCAACTGGTCGACTGTAAAGATCTACTGAATTGGTAAGAAATGAGCCACTTTCGTTAACTGATCCACAACCACCCAAATTGCATTGTTCTTCCATGGAATCCTTAGAAGACCCATGACAAAATCCATCGTTACATCATCCCACTTCCATTCTGGAATGGGAAATGGATGCAACAAACCACCTAGGCATTGATATTCGGCCTTCACCTACTGACAGGTAAGACACCGTGCCACAAAGCCCGCAACTTCCTTCTTCATTCCAGTCCACCAAAACTGCCTTCAGAGATCACGATACATCTTGGTCAAACCAGGATGAACTGCCCACTTCGATGCATGAAACTCGTGCATCAAATCTTACCACACACACTTTGGCACAACCACACGATCACGAACACAAACAACACCGTCCACACCGACGACCCAACCAGAAGGTAGCTCCACACCTTTAAGATTTTCCTTCATGCTCAAACACTCAGGATCATCAAGCTGACTTTCCTTAACTCGGATCAAGAGTGTCGACTCCATCATTAAGGAAGCAAGAGTGAACTGATCATTCTCCTCCTGTACCTCCAGGTGCATCTTTGTAAACAAGGCCATCACCTTCCACTCGGTGCTGGACTCCTGAACCTCCTGTTTCTGAACCTTCCTGCTCAGAGCATCAGCAACACTGTTTCCCTTTCCCGGCATGTACACCTGCTCAAAGTCAAAATATTGGAGATATTCAACCCATATTCTACACCGAAGATTCAGATCCTACTGTGAGAAGATGTACTTTGAACTATTATGGTTAGTAAACACGGTAAACCATTCTCCCAATAGATAGTGCCTGCAACACTTCAAGGCGTACACTACTGAAGCCAACTCAAGGTCATGAGTGGGATAGTTCCGATCATGGGGTCTCAGCTGCCTCGACCCATAAGCCACAACCCGCTCATCCTTCATCAACACAACTGCAAGTCCGACTCTGGACGCATCACAAAACACGATGTACTTCTTACCCGGCTCAGGTAAGACCAAGATAGGTGCGGTCGTCAAACGTTTCTTCAACTCTTGAAAGTAATTCTCACAAGCCTCAGACCACTCTAACCTGATTCCCTTATTAGTCAAGCCCAAGAGTGGTGCTTCTAAGCGAGAGAAATCCTGGATGAACCTTCGGTAATACCCAACCAAACCCAGAAAATTATGAACATCAGAAACACTCTTGGGCTGCTCCCAAGATACAAATGCCTGCACTTTCTCTGGATCCACTGACACACCAGCCTCCGAGATGATGTGACCCAGAAAATTTACCTCACCTATCCAGAATTGACACTTGGATAACTTGGCATATATCCGGTGCTCACTTAGTGTACCCAAGACGATGTCAAGATGTTGGGCATGATCGTCATGAGTTTTTGAGTACACTAATATATCATCAACAAAGACAACCACAAATCAATCTAGATAGGGATGAAATATCCAGTTCATCAAATCCATAAACACCACCGGTGCATTGGTCAATCCGAAAGGCATTACCCCAAACTCAAACAACCCGTACCGACTCTGGAAAGCGGTCCGTAGTACGTCATAAGACCTCACCTGAAACTGGTGATAACCCGACCTCAGATCAATTTTAGAGAACACTAATGCACCCCTCAACTGATCAAATAGGTCATCAATTCTAGGAAGAGGGTACTGATTCTTCACTGTCATCTGATTCAACCTCTGATAGTCAACACACAACCTCAACGACCCATCAGACTTCTTGGAAAAAAGCACTGGAGATCCCCAAGGACATGTACTAGGATAGATAAACCCCTTATGCTCCAACTCCTCAAGATGAACCTTCAGTTCTTGGAGTTCTGCTGGTGCCATTCGGTATGGCGGAATAGAAACTGGCTCTGCTCCCGGAAGCAACTCGATCGTGAACTCAACATCCCTCTCAGGGGGTAACCCTGAGAAATCCTCAGGAAACACGTCCTGAAACCGATCCACCACAGGAGGGAAATTAGTTTGTTCCCCTCCCTCATCATCATCAAGCATGAGACATGCCACTTAAGCGGCGAGTCCACTCATCTGTTGACAAAACGGCCCCGTACGCCCTGCTCGAATATCCCATTCGCCACAGTGGGAATAAGCGTCACCCTCAAGCGACCTGAACGATACTCTATGACGATAACATTCTATGTGCGCCCGATACAACACCAACTAATCCATTCCTAGGATTAGGTCAAACCCTGACATCTCGAGAATGAACAAGTCCCACAGAAAATGATACCCGCCAACTTTCAAGGCACATCCCTTGCACTACTTGATATCCTCAACCCGCACCCCCAACGGAGTATCAATTGACATCACCCCACACACCCCCTCCATAGGTAAACCCAGTGCTACCACTAGTTGAGAAGAGATAAAAGAGTGTGTGGCACCTGTCTCAAACAACACACTAGAAAAAGTAGAAGCTACAAGGATCATACCTCAAACAGTCGATGGTCCAGCCTCGCCATCACCAGGTGCAAACTAAACTGCCTGAAGCTGGCTTGTCCCTCTACCTTGGGCTCCAGCCTGAACGCCCTGCGCTGCAATGCCCTGCTGGCGTGAGTGATCTTTCTCGGGAGTTCCACGTCCACCGCCCCTGCCAGTACGACCCATGGAGATCCGACTGCCTACCTGATATGGGGCAACGAATCCCCTTCCCGTATCTGGTACCTGCTTCCCTCCTCCATACTCCCCCACCTGTCGTGGGTTCCTGCAGAACTTCTGCACATTCCCCATCCTGCCGCATGAACAACACTCAACCGGAGGTCGAGGAAACTGACCATGCAGGTGCCCCGACCTACCGCACTGATAGCAAAACACCTGATCCCCACCCTGAGAGGAGGACCCTCTATTACAACCACTTTGCTCACTTCCTCCATGCTACGAGCCCTCATGGCGTCGCTTCCGACCCTCAGTAGCTGTACTACTATTCTGCACCACTGGCACCACTAGCCCACTACCCGAAGCTCCCTTTAGGTTTCCTTCCGATATCAATGCCTAATCCACTACCTCTGCGAACCTCTTCAAGTGGAAGATATTTATCTGAGACCTGATCTCATGCCTCATCCCATCCTGGAAACGTCTTGCTACCACTACCTCATCCCCTGGTAACACTGGGACAAAGCGTCTCAAATTAGTGAAGCGACTAGCATAGTCCATCACTGACATCAATCCCTGAGTCAGGCTCATAAATTCTGCAGCCCGCTCCTGCCTCAAAGTCTCTGGGTAGAAATGCTCCAGAAACTTTTCCTGAAAGAACTTCCACAACATTCCCTCAGCCTGCTTGATTTGAGCTTGAATGTCCCACCAACGCCTAGCCTGGCCCCACAACAAATTAGCGGCCAGCTTCAATCGCTTTTCAACCAGAGTCTCCAGATGATCCAGTATCATCTGGATGGACTCTAACCAGAACTCCACTGGCTCTGGCCCACCCTCTCCACTGAAAGTCGGAGGGTGATGCAGCTGGAATTCCCTGGTCACCTCAAACATACTCGGTGCAACCCGCCCTGGGTCTCGATCCATCATCTGCATAAGGTGAGCCAAGTTCTCTTGGAAATGGTCTTCTCTACCTTCATTGATTACCACATTTTCTTACTCCTCTACTGGAGGAGTGTTCTCAGCAACATCCTCCCATTTCCCAACAGGAAATCGATGTCATGGTGGCATTTCTCTACAATTCCAAGCACGAGTTTTAGCACACATACCATAAACATTCATGACTCCACCAAAATCTCTTTACTATCTAAAATAACCCACTTTTAATATGCTAACCCAACAACATTTTTACAATTGGTTTCAAACCCTATTACTCCATTAAACATCATTTACCCACTTTTTTTATTTCATTCTTCTCATTATTTATTGGTTTCATGAAATGAATGATGCACCCTACTTTCCTACCTCACACACCCACCCCGTGCATGTGTCTAATACAATGCATGTCACCTATCTCCCTAGGTGCATATAATGATGCATGAATGCCAATTCTCATGCCATTAAGGCCACAAGCCAAATATCATAAAATAGTCACATCAAACCACATGTGCATCACCTAACAGTGAAATATCATCAACTGTAACAACACACAACCAAGAACAACATTTCCCACCCAGGGTGACTTGGGTTTTCCCCCATACCTGGGTTAGCTACTCCCAAGAACGAGCTCATTTCCAAGGCCCGAAAAATCCTAACCCTTGGCTACCAATCCCAAATAACAAGACCTTAGAGAAGGAGAAGAAATACCTCCTTTGATACCACTTTGTAATGTCCCCGACCCGGAAGCCACTAAACTGATGCTCCGAGCCGGGTTGTTACATGACCTTAAGTGAGCCTCCCCGTATGCCAAAGGCTGCCGACTAGTAGTGGGGGTCTATGGGGTCAAGTGGGGAGACTATACCCCCTTTTTATTAGACTAAGCCACAACAGAATAACCAGATAGCAGAAACAACAAAAAATAAACAATGAACACATATGGAGACCATTTCCAAAAATAAATATGTCATGTCATACTATAGTGCAAGAGTGAACAAAAGCCCAAAAATAAAGGTAACGGCCAAAATCCCAAAATGGTCCTGACTCCAAGTCCGGATCCTCCACCAAGTGCTACCCATTTCCACTCAGCTATCTAGCAAGGACCCTTGTCCTTGTCCTGACCTGCAAACATGAAGTCTGCTCGGATACCCAACGGCGTCCCGAGAAGGGTGTGAGTACAACTCAGTAGGCCACCACCAACGGTTTCTACAAAATATCCAGTATAAATAGCTAGTGCATGAAAAGGAAAAATTAATGATAAATGCCAAGTAATTATTTAAAGTGCCATTAACCGATTTAAGACCTAAGCCATTACCATTCCATTACCATTCATTCATTACCATTTACCATCACTTACCATTTCATCACATTTCCATGGGTTAATCACATTCATCATGTTACATGGGTCTAAGGCCAACAATCACATGCAAGAGGGTAAACACATCATTATCCTATCTCACTAGGACTAACCCCTCATAGCAACCATAAACTCACCTCGAAGACTCAGTCTGGGTGGATGCAACCATTAGGAGAATAGACCCTCAGTCCCCTTTCATAACCCGTGCATTTAGGGTGGAGTTTATAGCCTCAGTCTTCACTCGACCCGTGGGCGTAGATCCTCATGTCATACACCACTCTACTAAGCCATGTGCACATGCTTATATATAAGTAACCGTCAACCATCCAAACCATTGCCCTTCGGCAACCACTATTCACAAAAACCCACATGGGAAACCACATCATGCTTTAACCCATTAACACATTACCAATTCACATCATTTAACCATTCACCCAATTCCCATGTGTTATGCCTATCTCACTAAGCATTCAACATTAAACCCATAATCTACCCCATTATGGTCTTTATTCAGTTTACTCATTAACCCATTTAACCCATTCATCATTCCCATGAATCAACCATTTGACTCATTCTTCTTTAACCCTTAGGTTATTACCAAGTCTAGGTGAATCACCTAACTTAAGGGCTCTACAATTCATTACAACAAGGTCACTTGTTTAATATCAATCCCTGAATCCGGGGAAAGCCGACACATCCCATAGATGGCCCCAATTAGTTCAAGTCTATCCCAACACATCCCATGGGGATCATGAGGGTTCCCATTTTCCATTTTAAACATCATTAAAACCAATCATGCCAAGATTATTCAAAACCTAACCAAGGGAAAACAAGAACACAAGTAAACATGCACCAAACCCTAAATAACCAAGGGATATCACTTTTAGACCACCTACCTTGAAACCGCGGTTGAACGCACCCTCAATCGAGTCCTTACACATCAATCCAACCAACCTTTGGATCTTCAACCTAAAACTCACCCAAAAGATAGGGTTTTGGAACAATAGGGAGAGAGGGTACTAACCCTAAACCAAAAAGAGAAGCAAGGATGAGGTTAGCCTTACCCGGAGCTTCAATCCACAACCAACGACACTCCAAACGCCTTAGAATCGAAGGATTTTGATCTCTTGAAGTCCTTGGGAGGTTTGGTTCGTGCCTAAGGTGAAGAGAGGAGGAGGAGAGGAAAATACCGAGTTGGAGTTATAAAGCCCGGAGTGGAAATTTTGTAAATTTTCCAACTTTAAGTGGCTGCACGGTTTGGCAAACCGTGCGCAAACCATGCGCATGTCACTGCCCGGAGGAGGGGGAGTCACATGATTTAGCCACACGGTTTGGAAAACCATGTGCTCGCTTCTATCCAGAGGAGGTAGGGTTGCACGACTTAGTCTGGGCAGGCCGCACGGTTTGTCTGACCGTGCGCAGGCCGTGCGCCTTGGTCTGCTTTGCCCAGACTTACCTTCTTCCATGCCCCGAGCCCCCAGAACACCCCCAAGGCCTCTCACACTTCCAAGAAACCTTTTAAATCCCCAAAATCAATGGGTTCAGCCCAAAACACAACAAAATATACTTTTCCAAAAAACGGGATCTTACACCTCCCAAGCTGTTAATGACCCAACTAGGGTGAAACCTTCAAGAACAACTAGTACCAACTAAGAACTACAAAGGTCTATAGCAGCAACAAAAATAAGATTTATATAGGCTCTGTTCCATTAACATCCTCTAACGAATCAACTGAATCTTTTCTCTCACCTCTTAGACCAAGCTTGGTCCAACCAAGGAACTTTCACCAACCTCCGACCAACACAACATAGATCTATAAGGTTAGATATACAAGGAATCAAAAGGATCCATTATGATAAAAAAATGGCAACTATTGTTATAATAAAACTCAGCCAGCTCTAAGTGATCATCCCAACCCCCACCAAAGTTGAGAACACAAGTGCAAAGTATATCCTCAAGAATCTGTATAGCACTTTATGTCTGGACATCTGATTGTAGATGGTATGTCGTACTCAAACAGACATGAGATCCTAGTGCCTCCTAAAGGCCTTTCAAAAAATGATAAGTGAAATGAGGATCCTTATCAAAGACTATAGAAAATTTAACTCCATTCAAATGGACAATATATTTCACATTGAGATTTCCCAACTTCTCACCTTTGGCTATATCAAGAATGGGTATAAAGTGTTCCGAATCGGAAGCCTATCAATTAAAAATCATATCACATTATTCTTTCATTTGGTATGTGGAAAACCAACCAAAAATTCCATAAATATCTCATCCCACTTCCAAGTAGGGGTTGGAAGTGGCTGAAATAAACCTGAAGGTTTTTGGTTCTTGACCTTAACCTGCTGGCACATATAAAAACAAGAGACAAATTCAGAAATGTCCCTTCTTATACTTGGCCACCAAAACTGCTTATTCATGTCAAAAAACATATTTATGGTTCCTATGTGTAAAACCCACTAGGAATTATAAAAATCTCCCATCACATCTTTCCTTGCTGCTAACAGAACAATGTAGCGATTCCGATAACATAGAATATCTTCTTTGGAGAAAAACCACTGGGAAACTGTCTCCCAACCATAAAGAGAGTCCCTAATGCTATAGAAATTATAATAAAGATTTTGATACTAAAGAATCATTTCGAGAAGAGTGGATTTCATTTGAATGCTGGCCAAGGAAACCTCAGACCCTTTCTCCGGAGCTCCAATATGTAACTATGTAAAGAGGTCCATCAAATTCCACTCTTCTGAATATTCTTTCACTATTGGGTTGGAAGTTTACTGATCAAAAAAATGACCCTAAATTTTTTTCATTCTAAGAAAACTTCACTCCCTTATAAGTTATAATAGTCATCGAAGAATCCAAATTTGAGAAGTCCTTAACAAATTAGCGATAATATCTGGATAACCCAAAAATATCCAAATCTTGAAGATGTTTCATGGATGTCCCCATGTCAAAAAAAAATTAAATTTCTTAGGGTCAACTGAAATACCATGTTACAACACCAGTGTAACAATAATTTTACTTCCCTAATCCAAAATCTCTCAACAAACTCAAAACTATTCTTAGATGATGCACTTGATTCTCCTCAGACTTAGAGTAAATAAGGACATCATCCACAAAGACCACCAAAAAGTTATGTTGATACTATGGAAAATATTATTCATTAATTCCATGAAAACTATAGGAGCATTGGTTAGTCAAAAGTGCATAAAAAGGTACTCATAATGACCATACCTACTTCAAAAGGCGGTTTTCTAAATGTCAGGTCCTTTTATCATCAACTGATGGTAACTAGAATGAAGATCAATATTTGAGAACCAATTATATCCCTTTAATTATTCAATGATATCATCAATCCATGGAAACAAATAATTTTTCTTTACTATCACTTGATTGATCTTTCATTAAAAAACACATAGGAAAAGTAAACCATTAGCTGTCTTAGCAAAGAGAACCAGCATCACATAGGGTGACACGCTCGGGTGTATAAAGCCTTTATCAAGAATATCTCCCAACCAGGACTTCAACTCCTTCAGTTCAGTTAGTGACATATGGTAATATGGGATAAAAACTAGTTGAGTAACATACATTAAATCAATCTAAAAATCAACCTCCCTAATCAGGGTAAAACTAGAGAAGTCAGAAAGGAAAATGTAGGGAGGCTCAATGACAACTAGAGGGAGATAACCACTCAAAGATTCCCAATCCAGGTCAAAGGAAAATAAATATATCAATTTCCCTAACTCTAGATAATAAGGTTTTTCCCTACTCGACCTTGGGTCCCATTCTCCTGGAAAGACACAGCTCACACCGCTGGGTGTAGTAAAGGAGACCCATCAAAAATAGAAGCTGATCCAAAATTTATTGGAAATGAGCTAATCCATACTAAAAATGATGTTAAGATGTTTCATGTCAAGTAACAAAAAGGTACAAGTAATCTTGACATCATATAGATAGAAAACAAAAATGGGTTTATTGAAACTTGTCTCTCTCCTTGTACCAAGGGGTGTAGTAATATCCGTTACACAAGATAGAATCACCATAGGTAGATTAATAAGGTTAACAATATAGGTTGAAATAAATGAATGAGATGCACCAGTACCAAATAGGGAAATCACTAATGATGAGAATATAGTAATGGTACCTCTCACAGTCGATGGACCTGTATCCGCTTCCTCTGGAGACTCTTCCACTATGTGAAGTATATTTATTTCGGATGCCTGTGGCTAGAACCCTTTTTCACATGAATAATATGATTGTACTGTAGTTTTAGGTAGTGTATATGATCTCATTACACTACACGGCGTATAATAGATATGAAAGAACCTATGTAAATTACCTGAATGTCTACATGAGACATAGTTTTTGGGTGCTTTAGTGAAAATCCTCTTTGAATTCCACAGATTTCCACATTGGTAACAAACAAAAGGAAATATGCTAGGTATTTCAGAAGGTATAGAAAAACCCTACCATCGAGAATTGCTGTGAGAATCATCACACTTCCTATTTCCCTTAAAGGAACATACACTGCCACTGGGAGATAAAGAAACTCCCTAAACCATGAATTTCCAGCCAAGTCCATCTCAACCATCAATTCTATATCCATTACATCATCATAAGAAGGAAACTTCAGCAAGAAAACCTGAGAAAAAATATTTGGTTGAAGTCCCAACTTAAAACTTTGAGACTTCATCCTCTCATTCAATACTATCTCAGGTGTGAAGTACATGAGCTTAGCAAAATGATTTTCATACTCTCTCACAGTACTGTCAGCCTACTCGAGTTCAAATAACTCATTGGACTTATCTAACAACATCAAATATAGATAGAACTAGTTAGTGAATAGAGCCTTTAATTCCTTCCAATTTAAGCCATAATGATTATTCTCCATCACCATTGTGTCCCACCATCTCCTTCTTGGACCTTCCAACATGAATGTGGCACACTTCACTTTGATTTCATCAGGTGTGTCAAAAAACCCAAACAAATGCTCCATTCTTATCAACCACTTCTTATCTTCTTGAGGATAATTTAATACCTTGAACGGTTCTAGATTCTAGTGAAGGAACTATTGAGAAAAAATATTGAGAATGTCCCTATATGGTTCCATATCTAGAGTATAAACGTGAAATAGAGGTGGGGCATATCCCTGATCTTGGACAGTGCGTACGATCACCTCAAATAGTTTCGGATCTACTACACGATTCACTTGATGAGGTTTAGTATCAGCCTCCTCATGGATCTGATTCACATGTCTTCTTGGAGGCATGATTCTACAAAACATTAGAAGACAACAATTAAGACATTATATAGCACTCAAATAGATAAATGAGGGAGATTAATCCCAACTGATAGAACAAACAATATTTTGATTTCACTTTATCCAAATCAAATTAGGTAAAATACTAGAACTAATCCCCAATAATTCTTTCCCTAACCACCTCGAGTGACTTAAGGTTCATTGTGGTGAGAGATGACCAGGAAATCAATCACAACTACCTCTTAAGTTCTTAAAATATTTCACATTTAATACCAAATTTAAGGCAATAAGTTCAATATGAACCTTTGATACCACTTTTTCATGAACCACCTCGAGTACCTTGGTAACCCAATAACCAAGTCTGACCTGACATAGCCCAAAGGGATTTCCCAATCCCCATGGGTTAGTGACTAGCACCTGACATCATATAATAATGGAAGTGGGAATGATTTTCCCACTAACAATGTGAGAGTAAAAGAAACAAGACAATAAGCATACTAAAAGAAACTCTACTGGGAGTAATGTACTAGAAGTATTCAAGGAATAAAAAATCCTAAAGTACTACAACCAAAGTACCAAAAGATGGAAAATAACCCAATTCCTAAATAACACAACTCACCAAGTTCAAGGTTCAATAGCTGGATCCACCTACAAGATACCCCTTTCTCTTTCTCAAAACTGGAAGGAGATAATATACAAACACCCAAAGGAATAAGTAGGGTGTGAGCCAAATCCTAGTAGTATTTCACCCAAATATTCCATAACAATATTCCATTATCAAATTAACCAAGAATGTGCTTTAAATTTAAAACAAATAGGTTTTGCATTTACAAAATCATATTTAAATAAATCATGATTTATAACTTAAAAGATTGAAATACATTAGAAATTCTTTCTTCACATTTCAAAAGATGGAAATACATTTCAAAAGATGGAATTTAACTTTAATCAAAGGGTGATTTCCACAAATGGCTCTTTTCACAAAATGGATTAAATAAACACATTTATATAAAATAGTTTATATAAATTATTAAGGCATATAAAATAGTTTATAACAATGAAATACACATTTGAAATATAAACATGTGAGCAACATGGTCATGTGCCAAGTAGGTATGATAGTTCCAAGCTATAAAGATCCAACACTATGAAACAGAAATCATGTACATATTCTCCTTTGGGTATAAGGTAAAGGGGCCTCATCACCATCGCCTAAGGAATGATGATGTGTTGATATGATGCTTTAGAACATTTTAAGTTGTAAAGCATTTTATAATATAACACACTAAATACCTATTTCTTACATGAACTCAAGTACAAACAATGATGGGCAATTTATTTCAAGACTACTTAAAATACAATTAAATCCCATCCACCATTTCAAATATGCCAATTTTCTCTTTAAAAATCATAATAAGTTTTTAATCAAAAACATGCCTTTTCAAAAAGATGAAACCAATGGGTTTACATCAAAACCATTTTTCACAAATAGGGATTTGAAACCAATTCATACAATTTCACAATCCAATTTTAAAATTAAATTCAATAATTTACTTTATAAATAAATTCCATCAATTTTCATAACAAACCCCCAATTCACTAGAATTGAGGTTTTTCTCACAATTTTTCATCAATTCCATTTTTCTATTAATTCCAACAATTAAATTGATTCCATTTCCATCAAAACAAAAATTTAAATTAAACAATTTAAATATCACCAATTTCCAATTCCATTCCAGAAACCCATTTTTCTCCAAAACCCAAATTCAACAGAATTGGGTTTTCCTGACAAATCAATTAAAAGAAATATAATCCAAATACAAAATACTTAATTTAAATTAAAAAAATTTAATTTTAAGAAAAGTAATTAGGGCTAATATAGCATGTTCATCAATACAGAACCACATACCTTTCTCATAGAAACTCAATTCCTGCAACAAAACTGGCCAATAAGAATGAAGACATAAAAGATCTAGGAACTCAACCTAGAAATTACTTTCATAAAAATGAGGCTTATATCCACCAAACTCAATATGATACATAAATCACAACGAGAGGGAAATATAAAGAGATAGATAGGCCTGAAGAATGCTTACCCGGAAGACACACAGTGATCACCACAATGATCAAACGCCGAACGAAAGGGTCTGGAAGGATTAGATCCCAAAATCTCATGGGTAATACTCTAGGTTGAGAGAAAGGATCCTGGAGAAAGAATTATAGGAAATTTCTTCTGGGATTCCTATTTAAAAATATGGGCTCAGGGTATTACATCACATGTATCCCAGTTACACGTCATGAAATTAATAATTTTTCACATCTATTGAAAATCCCATCACCTCTTGATTAAAATGAATTATTTTTCATTTTATGAGTTACACGTCATGTAACCCTATTACATAGTGTGTAATTTTACATTTTAGATATATACAATGTGTAAAAATATTTCATTCCATGTAATCCTCCAACAGGCTGCAGAAATAACTGGTTAAAGATGAGAATCCAACAAATCTATGACTTCACCATCATAGGTATCCTCTTGATTCCTTCTCAACCTTACCTAGTGAACTAAAAAAGGGAAACCACAACAAGGTTTAGAACATACATGATTTAAATGCAACGACATGTTACAATAAACTATATAAATTAATAAATATCACCAAAATACCTTTTTCATTATTTAGAAACAATATATAAATAATAGTATTTAACACATAATTTACTTTTAAGACAAATAAATATTATTAATAAATATTATTTTATAATCGAGTCTAAGTCATAGGCTATGACTGATAATGGTGATATTAGTCATAGTTTTTGGCTTATAATTATATCATAGAATATGATTAACTACATATGTAAGGTTTTTTAATTTTTTTAGAAAAGGCATATATCATAGGTATTGGCGGTAAAAACCTTACATGTCAGCAAAAAAAAATTACATATGAATCATTTTTCATGATTGATATCCCCATCATCAGCTATGGTATCATATTATATTTAATAACTCACATTGATATCTCCTTAGTGATTCAACAATCTATTTTCTTAAAACATAGTGTAACACAATCATAAGATACAATATCTTTATATCTTATGGAACGATTAGTAAATATCTATATGATTTGTAATGTGTCATATTTTATGATAGGGATTATGATATGAAATAGGATATTGTTAATATTCATTTTGATCATGATTTTATAAATCTAATCACATGGATGACTCTAATACAACTATTGGGTTTCATGGGGATTTAATAACACTATTATATATAATAGAAGTAAATAGAAACCCAATACAAGAATGAATATGAATGAATAAATGAAACCACACATATATTTAAATGAAGAACCATACAAAATAGAGAATGTACCTTACATATATGACATAAAACAACATTTATATTCATCATATGTAGTTGATAAAGATCACACAAGTGATAGCCAAAGTATTTCCCACCTTTGGAGGTATCCATGGGTTGTTGAATCATCTGATGTTCAAACATAAATCTTCACATAATGGTATTCTATCACTTCATAGTGAAAATATGGGATAATAAAGAGAGTTGTGAGTTTGTGAGAACTTTATCCAAGCATGGATGAACTAGGTATCACACCACCATCAAATAAAAGCAGGCTTTATAGATCCTTTTAAGATTCTCCTTAGAGATTCATGCATGAACTCATGCATTATAACACATGAGTTAATGAATCAAAAAACTCATACATATATTCATCATAATCCCTCAAGTTACACCTTATACAACACCTATTAAATGACATCTTAGGTTAAAAAATTCCATTAATGATAACTATTATCATTCAACAACCTATAACATCAAAGAAAATATCATTTCTTAAGCCATATAAAATGGTACTTGTACTATATAACTTTTACATACAACTATCTTATGATATGGTACAATTATACTTTATAGTTGTAATGGGAATTGATATATAATCAAATCCAGTGCCTTAAGATACAACCTTTTCATAATATAAGACATATCTCATTACATATCACAAAAAATTCTTTAGGGAATGTCATATCCCTCATAAGATATCACTAATGATTATGGAAGGTGGTATCAAATCTCTATTCAATTTTTAGATTATTCCTATGACATGACTTCCACTAGTTTCCCAAATTAATAATAAATATGACACATTATTTTTAAAATTAGGAATGTTTTTTTCAATAATATTTTGATACTTCAAGTTAAAGGTTTTTAATGGTATTTTACATGAACCTATGTGATGGTATTTTATTTATATTCACCTTCATTAAAACCTATATTTAACACCATGTAAAAATTTGTTTTTTGGTAAGGTTTTTATTGTTCATGTTAATTTTTAATTTGAATAATTATATCCTAGTATGCATCAATGGTTTTTTATATTAGTTGGTTATTATATCCTACCATGTTCTTATTTTTATTTTAGGATTTGTTAAAGTTTTATTATCCATGAATAAATTTTTAACATTATGAGTTTATTCCTAGTTTCTTTCTTAAGTTCTAGTAATAATGTTTTCTTATTTTAGACTTCTATGTTCCATGAACCCATTGTGTATTCTGGTGTTCTTTCATTTCTTACATGCTTCAATTTGTATATTTTCATGATTAGAAATATTATAAAGATCATAATTGTTTTACAATATATAAAGGAATAGTTTTTTTGCATGTTCAGATCATGTCCCTTGACTTTATTTTGATTAATTAATATTAATGTTTACATATCTTAGGACCTGGGTCAAGAAATGAAATTAATATATAATTCATATTTATTTTTGTGTCATCTTGAGTCCCTTTAGTAAAACAAAATTTTATTAAGGATAGATTTTTAATGGTATGAATATATCTTAGTTAATCATGCCTTTTTATTTTTTTTATTATTCAATAAATATTAAGTAATTTCTTTCCACTAAAATTTGAATTAATTATAATTCAATGAACAATACTTAACCTTGGTTTAGAATTACAATGTTGTTCTAATAATGGCTGGGTTTGACCAAAAAAAAAAGAATGATTTGGTTCTTAGAGCTATTGGGTTTTATTAGCTATGTTATTTTCCTAAACTAAAATTAAAACTTTATAAATACTAATTGTGTTTATTTTCTTAAGGATTTAATTATAGAACTCATTTTGAATAAATAATTAAAAATTTATTGTTGTTCTTAGTAGATCCATAACCTTGGGAAATTTATTTCTTTAAAATATTTTATTTATAACCTCCAAACCCATTTTTTTTCAATTTTCTAAAAAGCTGGTTTAAGGATGATCAATAACCATAAAAAAATTGTCTAAATTCAAAAAAAGCAGATCCACAGCGTGGTACTTTAACATTCCATATTATAATTCCAATTTTCAATTTTCAAACTTCCAGAAAAATCTTGACCAAACCAACACCACACGCCACACGTCTACCTCGTTTCGCACAATCAAATCAAGTCAAGAACCCTGACATTGTGCATATCTATCATCATGGTGAGACTGTCCACCAATGTTGTTGTCTTTGGCCCCATCGTTGTCTCACCTCTCATCGATGCTGACATAACACCGCCATCCTTGTTGCTGATAATCACCACACCAGTACGCTAGAGATTCCTATCCACTGGATCTGAGCGATGCCGCTCCATAGTAACCATGAAGAAACAAAAAATAGAAACAAGACGAAAAATAACTGAATCAACTTTTAAAACCTCACAAACATCTTTTCTGCATCGTTTCCCCACAAACTGAAACCATAGACCAGCATGAACATCACCCTCGTCAACCTCCTGGAAAACTATTGGCCACCCAAACACCACTTTCCAAAGCTCTGAAGAACCACAACACCAGACCGACCTGAGGAGGGGTAGTGGGACTTGAGGCCAGGGCAGAGTCGAGCGGCTTAAGCCTCAAAGATTCAAGACCTTCACCTTGAATAAGACCAACAAATCTATATCCAAATCAAACATTTTTTCAACATTATCTATTATAATAGTATCATAAAAAATGAACTAACAACCCAAAAGAAACCAAAAACCATCGTCAGAAATCGTGGAATTTTCATATGACACTTCTGGGACTACCCTTCAGGGTATTACACTTTAGTGGGGCTGGGAGGTGGAGTTCGCTGATGGTAGTACAGAACACACCCTCTAATAGGGCAAGGCAATGGGTTCTCGACCTTGATACACAATCTCTTAGTTATGTGGATCAGTGATGAGACATGTTTTGATGTACCTTTGGAATCATGAGAAATATGGACACTTTTCCCATAGAGACACATCCTTGTGACATGACCTAAAACAATGCAGTCCAAACAGATCCACCCAAAGCAAATAGTATTAAGGTGTGGTGATAGAGTCCCTTTGAAATGCGTGTTTAGGGGAGACATGAGGGATGTTGGTAATTATTGGTGGTTACTTATGGAACTGTTGGAGAATCTTTTTCTAGACTGAGCTGTGAGATGGAGGTCCCCTTACTCTCTCGTTTTGGAATCTTTGGTTGAGCATGTATTTATATCCTACTATAGTACCCACTCCTTGGGTTTTGGTTACTCTTATTCTAGGAGAGGTGAAGACACATAGGGTATGACATGTGCTTTATGTGTCTAGATTCTCATGGTTGGAGGAGTCTACTATCATACTAAAGGTAGAAAAGACTCAAAGAGAAGTTCATCTTCTCACCATTTCTAGATCCTTATGTTTGGATGAGATTACTTTACTCTTTTATTGGGTTGTGATGCATTCCTTTTACCATACCTTGTCATATATACATCATTCCCTTTCTCTGAGTATCTCTTACGAATCACCCTTCTCCTTTTTGTGGCATCCTACTAAGTATTTTTATACTCACCCCAACATGGGATTTTCCTAAATGTGTAATACCTTATGTAGATGATAAAAAGGTTGATCATTACTTTAGAGGATCTTAGGGATACAAGTTCTTGGACCATGTATGGTGGTCGTAGATTGGGATCCAGGAGCGAGGATCTCTCAATGGATTTACTTTTCAGTTTCTTCTAGGTTGTGGCACTTTTCTGGTTCAACATGTATTTTTCCCCTTTTCCATTCATTTAACTCTACTATACATGTATTGTTTAGTGGTTCATGATTTCTTGGATTATATATAGTAGTTTTGTATCATTAATTCATTTAACTATGTACTTTTTCATTGAGTTGGATTCATGTGTGTGTATAGGTTCTTAGTCAAAGGATTCCCTGAGTTTGTTGTGCCTTCAACGCTTATCGCCACCCCCTGGCCGATGGAGGTAGACTTGGGGTAGTTACGGATCGTGCCCCAGAATGGGTCATATTTTGAAAAAGTGGTATCAGAGGTGGTTAGAAACTTGGGTATTTGTTTAGATGTTTCCCTAAAAAGGTATTTGTTGGGTTTAGGGAAACAATGTCAATGTGTCTCGAGAGCATCTCTCAGTCTAGGGAGTCCAGTGATGGGGCGACGACCGACATCACAATTCAACAAGACCCTGATTACCCGTATGTCAACTCGGCATGTTGAGACATCTATTTCAGGGATAAACAGTACATGCATCATATAAGATTGATTCTTTTATAGTCCTTCTTTCCTCCAAGATGACAGCTAGTTAGGATACTAGCTCTGGTTCATGACAATGACCCTAAGAGTTACGAGGCCTCAATACAAGATCCATCATATGATTCCACTTCCTCCAACTGGATAGGTAGATAAACCTCCACATGTTGAGTAGCAGTTAGTCCCAATAGAGAATGCTAAGGGCATGCATAGGATAAACATACCCCACAAGTTCCAGCACTAGATACCATTGAGGTTCTATGGTGAGCCAGATCCTCAGGTAGTGGAGGATTGGATAGAGATGATGGTCCACCTATTTAGGCTTTTCTGGACATATGGAGATTAGTTGGTGGATTTGGTAGCCATTCTTTTCCACAAAGTTTCTGGGAATTAGTGGATCTTTTTTACTCAAATGCATGATGATTTGGAACTCTCATGGTGTGACTTAAAATAGTTGTTCTACAAGGAGTAATACCCCTCCTACTTACACTCTGTTTGGTTTTTGTAGCTTCAGTAGGGAGTGATGATGGTGACTAATTATGTGTCTAGGTTAACAGACCTTACACGGTACTCTATGTACATGATACACAATTGTAACTTCTGATCCCAAAAGTTTGAGAAGGGTCTCTATAGAGAGATCCATTCCAGTTCAATACCCTTGTGCATTACCACTTATGCCAGGGTGCTGGATCAGGAACTGGTGACTGAGAAATTTATGTTATTAGGACACCATTTTACTAGACATGGTAGTATGGAAAAAAAAGATGAGATGTTTTCCATAGTTAGAAGATGTTAGTTAGAAGGTACTTTATGTAGGAGGCCTTCCCATGATCAGGCTCAAGCACTTGATCTAGGATAACATAGAGCTCCAAGGCATCCTAGGGATGATAGATGTTATGCTTATGACAGGAGAGGTCACATGGCATGAGATTTCCCAACCAGATATGTTGATCTTCCTATGAACCACAACGAC
Organism: Viscum album; assembly: GCA_963277665.1. NCBI lineage: Eukaryota > Viridiplantae > Streptophyta > Magnoliopsida > Santalales > Viscaceae > Viscum > Viscum album. The sequence continues at coordinate 1,494,397,313 of OY728155.1, read as the reverse complement.
AGAGATGGTGTCGTATTTCGGGATCTCCCATGTGAGGAAAGGGGGTACATAGGGAGGCAGTGTTTGTAGGGAATAAGGGAGAATTGTGGTTGGTGGATAACACTATAAAGTCCATCCACCACCAACAAGTGGGCCACGTTAGGATTTGGAATCTGGTGATCATGAATGCAAGTATATGCATGCTATGGATGATTATAATCCTTCAGCACATGAGATGATAAGAGGTAAGACCTACATATTTTCTATATTTTTTAAGTAGACCTTGTTAGACACTGGGTGAGGTACTCTTTTCTCTTTTTTTTACTTGATGTTTTATTAGGGTGATGTGGGGAGATCTTGTAACCTTATGATGGTGGTGTTCGACATAACTTTGAATGCATGAGGAAGAGGGGTCCTTACTCCACCGAGATATGTTTTTGTAATGTGAGAAAACCCATGGGGGAGAGTCTATGCCGCCCAAAGTGAATAGTATTGAGGTGTTTTATATGTGTCCCTCGGACTTTTACATTCATGGTGGGGTTGTGTAGTGGAGTGTCAGAGCAAGTCCTTTTATTTCAAGTGGATTTTTTCTTCTTGAAATCCTTTTTCTTGGAATACTATTAGTGGGTATGACCAAGTGTCTAGTTTGGGGTTACTCTCCTTCCATGAGAGGAAAAGACGTGATGGTTATTTCATGCACTTTCAATGTCTAGACTCTTGTGGTAGGATGATTTTACTCACCTTCCCTATTCATTGGTACCTTTTCATGATCAACATCAAACTTGATATAAACGTTATCAATTATAGGTAGAAGTGATGGATACCCCATGAATATAACTAAATGACTCACTATATGGTTATATAAGTAGTATTCTTCGACCTGAGGGTGTGGAGAGACTACCTTCTGGTAGAATTATTTGTGGCTTGCATGGACCACTAGAGTCTGAAGTACATATTCACTCTGACAGACTTGATCCGGAGTCAGAGACAATGGTTTAACTTCATGTAGGACTAAGAATCACGATAATATATACGCCAGAAAAGGGAAATGTTGTAGGCGAGAACCTTAGTAGGAAGTACTAGGCTCTCCTAGTGTGGGAAGTTTCAGAGTTGTTAACTTCCTTACAGATGGTCCAGGTGGAGCAGGAAGGTACAACTTTTTTCAGTCGATGGTGTTTCCTCCTTTGTTTCTTAAGCATGTAAGGTAGTCTTTGTTGTGAAAAATTGACTATGAAATCTTATGTGAACAGATATCCTTAGGTATTTCACTAGATGGATATTCTAAAAGAGGGAATCCTGATACCTTATTCTAGGGAGCATAGTTCGATGGTGTGTTTTGAGCAGTTGTTCATACAAATGATTGTATTCATTTATGAGGTAACCTCTATGTTTGTCTTCGATCGTGACATGCAGTTTATGTTACAGTTGAGGAAAGGACTACTAGAGGCATTTGGGAACCAACTGCAGATGAGTGAAACCTTTCACCCCAGACTGATTAGAAGTCTGAACACACTATCCAGTTGTTGGAGGATATTCTAAGGGCTTGCATGTTGGTTTTAGGATGGGGAGGTAAGATATCCCTGAGGTTCATTGAGCCATTTGATATTGTTCAGATATTTGAAGAGGGTACCTACCACCTTTCCCTACACCCACAACTAGAGAGGGTGAATGAAATTTTCCACATGTCACATCTAAAGAGATACGTTCATGATCATATGTACGTCATCGATAGGAGCAGACCACATGAGGATGGAAAAACCCCTTGGTTCATATGTTGTAGCAAAATGGAAGTATGCTGGAGAGTTCCTGGGAGTGGGAGAGCCAGAAGTGATCTTAGTATCTCGAGCTATTTTCCTAATTTTTTCTTTTCGGGGATGAAAACATTGAAGTATGGAATGATTTAGAGACATTGTTTTTTCCTTGTAAGACTTTGAAAATATTGAAGTATGGAATTATTTAGAGACCTGGTCTTAGAACATCTACCTATTCCGAGGCCCGATGTTCCTAGAATATTTTTTTATAAAATATTAGTTATTTTTATACTATACACCTAGAGGAAATGAGATATCACTCAAACCATATCTCAGATTTGAAATAAGAGGCCAAAGTTGAGTTCGGAGCATGGAGTTTACCCTAGTCAGGACATTAATTTTGTCGGCGCGAGAAGTCTGTAAAAAAATCCAGAGAGGGATTTTTTGGAAATAGAATAATTAAAATTAATTATTTTATCTCTAACACCAAATAACAAAATTTTTGAATATGGAATTGGATTGGGAATATGAGACTGTCGTTGAGTTCGTACTGGGGTGTTTTACCTAAGCGAAACATTAAATAAGAGGGCACATGAGTTTCAGATTCCGTGACGATTAGCAGTTTCCATTAAATAGGTGTTTAAGGGAAATAAATAATGGTTGATTTATTTCTCCCACAGATGCTAGTAGAGCTCCTCTATCCTTTAGACATGTGATGTCAAATTCTTGACAAATCATGATTAAAATTCAGATCCTAGTAGATAAGAGTGCAGCGAACGCATCAACGGATCCATAATCCAGGTAGGATTCTTATTTCATATTTTTCTTTCTTGATTTACGTTTTTATTTTTAACTTTTATTATTTATGAATTTCACATCTTTGAAATCCTTTTTTGGTGGCCAAACTAACAATGGTCATTGACTATTTAATTTCTGGATTGCTCTTTATTCATGTTCTTCACTCATTCTTCATTTGATAACTTTTCAAAACATTGAAATGACATTTGATCATCAAGAAAATAATTGTTCTATGAAGTTCATGATCCAGGGATTCTAGATCTATGAAGATTTTTTTTTTGTTTTGAGCGCTGGAGGATGTGAAATGGTGAGTGGAAGTGGCGACTACTTTTCATCACATCAAAACGTCAATAAATATTAAAGAGAAGCATGATTATGTAATGATCTCATCCCAAGGGTTCTAGATCTAGTATCAGATAAATTTTACAAGTACCGGGGTTCTCCCAGTGGTCCATAGAAGGGTCACTAGTGCACGGTGGTCCAGTGGCGGAATGGCGATAGTTGGACCATAGGAGGCGGCGGCGCCGCAGGACAACGACAGAGTGAACAACGTGTAGGGTGGTGCATGGTGTGAAAGTAGTAACAAAGAGTGCTGGTGCTGCTAAATGATGATAGAGCAGTGTGGGATGGAGGTCATCCTTGGGAAAAACCCCTTGGGTTTTCATAAAAAAAATAAAAATACAACAATAATAATAATAATAATAATAATAATAATAATAATAATAATATTATTATTATTATTAAACCTTTTAACCATGCATAACATCCCTATGCGATGTCCAATTCATGCGCTATCAGGGTCAATTTGACCATGAATTCAATGAAATATTTTTAATACCAATGTTGAGTACCTTTCACTGACTTTTGGAGGGGGTCAATAAAACACTTTAAAAAAAATATTTTCTAACGCTGGTTCAAACATAACACCGACACGAAGAGTCAAATTAACATGCCATCTATAGCAACGTAGCCCTTGTATCGAGGTGGAACCTTTGAGGACAATTTGAGATATATATGTTTCAGGATTGAGTCTTAGTGGCACGAAACATCCAATTATAATAATAATATATTTATTATTATTTGGAGATTTTTGTATCGGACATATCTCCTGCCTCTGATGTCCAATTGACACGCTGTCAATGGCATTGAGACCCTAATATTTAAGCAGATGTTCTAAGACCAATTTTGATTATTTAAACCAAAATCAATGTGTGGTCCCCACAAATCAGTGTTCGTGTGCAATGCTATGAAATGCAGTTTCTTCATTGGTAGTTTGATTTGAGAAAATGAATAGTCTACCCTATGATTTTTTCCACAAGAATCATGACGGTGTGATTTGTTTGGTTATCTAGGGCCGTCTGAGGAGGCTAATCAGTAAATTTATGTTTTCAACCTTTTGGACCATTGACAAGCATTGTGTGCTCATTAGACTTATAGCTATAAGTAACATGTACTCTGGGAGTACACTGGCACGCCTAGGGGTACTTGATCACAGTTTAGTACGTGAGTATGGCTAAGTACCCGACCAAGCGATGAGGTGGGGTCACTCATCATGTGGTCCCCACACGTGTTGTATACAAATTTACGAATATTCTACCTCTCATATCTCCTTCTTCTGAAATCGTATTTTATCATGTGTGTATCCTATGCTGCGTTTTTTCCATTGAGAACATGATGGTTCCCTCCATAGTGGCATTCGAGATACGATGCGATATGTTCCAGGTGTGAAACCTATCCAGGGAAATACCTGATGACTGTAGTTTAGTTCCTCAATGTTTTTCAATAGCTACCATCCAACAGGGATGGCCGGAGCAGTATTGGGATTACCCTTCAGATGGTCTGGGTAGTGGAATTCACCTATGAAACTTTTCGGCTTCCCATCCAGGTGAGTAAGGCAGTGGTGTTCACCTATGAAAATTTTGGGATTACCCCCCATCTAGGCTAGGTAGTGGCATTCACTGATAACATATTCGGGCTTAACCTCCCACTAGGCTTGGAATTTTCATTCTCCTATGAAACTTCAAGGCTTACCCTCTAGTGTATTACCCTTCAGTGGGGCTAGGTAGTGGTGTTCACCAATGATAGTACCGATTACACCGTTCAGTGGGGCTGGACAGTGGGTTATTAATCTTGATACATGATATATCAGCTCTGTGAATTAGCAAAAAGACATGTTTTGACATACCATTGGATTCATGAGAAATATGGACTCTTCCCATCGAGACGCAACCTAAAACCATATGGTTGAGACAAAGCCACCCAAAGTTGATAGTATCAAGGTGTAGTGATTGAGTCCCTTTAAATTTTATGTTCAGGGATGACTTAAGGGATGTTGGGAATCATTAGTAGTTACTTCTGGAACTATTGGAAAATATTTTCCTAGGATGAGCTATGAGATGGAGGTCCCCTTACTCTCTCATTTGGGATTCTTTGTTTGAGCATGTATATATATCCAATTGTAGTACCCACTCCTTGGGTTTTGGTTAATCTCCCTCCCAGAGATGTGAAAATTTGTGGGGTATGCCACGTGCTTTCCATTTCAATATTATTGTGGTTGGATGAGTTTATTGTCCTACTAAAGGTATAGAATATTCAATGAGAAGTTCATCTTCTCACTGTTTATAGCTCCTTGGGTTTGGATGAGATTATTTCACTCTCTCGTTGGGTTGATCATCACTCATTTTATTGTACCTTTTACTATCTACTATTTTCCCTTTTTATGAGTATCACTTATATCTCCCTATTTTCCTTTTAAGGGTGTCGTACTGAGTATTTTTATACTTACCCCTACATGGGATTTTCCTGCACATGTTGTGCCCTCTACAGACGATAGATAGGTTGACTGTGAATTTAGAGGAGCTTAGGGATATGGGTGCTTGGACCACATATGATGGTCATAGAATGGGAAACAAGAGAAGGGATCTCTCATCTAGTTTACTTTTCAGCTTCTCCCATGTTGTGTAACTTTTTAGGTTAAGTGTTTTTTTCCATTTTTCTTTCAGATTAATCCATTGTACTTGTACTATTTAGCGGTTCATGCATGATTGGTTTATTTAAAGTAGTGCTGTATCTTTCGTTCCTTTCCCTCTACCCTTATGCATTAATTTAGTTATGTGTGTGTACAAGTTCTTAGGAAAAGGTCTCCATAAGTCTTTTTCACCTTCGGTGCTTGTTGCCGCCCCTGGCCTAAGGAGGTAGGCTTGGGGTAGTTGTGGCTTAAGCCCTAGCATGGGTCCGGTTTGGACATGATAACTACCACATAGCCAATATATTGTAGGGTTTCAATTGAACTAACTATATTCTATATACAAATTTTTATATATGTATTGAATTCAAAAAATAAATTTTATAGGAATAAGATATTAGTAAATCCTGTTTTATGCTTAAAAACTCTATTTTTTTCTAAAAGTCAGTTTTACCACCATTTAGTGGAACACATGTTTTAAAACTAGATTTTAAAAATTTTATAATTTTTATTTGAAAAAATAAACTTCATTTTTTAAATTGGGATATCAAAATTTTCTTTGGGTGTATTTTTTTTATTTTTCTGAGAACATTCATATTTTGATGAATAGTAAATAATATGAAATTTTTATTGAAAATAGATTTTTCATCAAAATAATTTATATATTTTCATTATTTTTTAATTGATTTTAAAGAATAATTAAATTAATTTTACATAAATTAAACCAATTTAGGTCATTGGAAATATTTTCACATTGATGTTTTACATAAAAACTTTGCAAAGTTATGAACATTTGTTTTATTTTAAAAACCTGCTTTGTCTTCCCATCTGCGTAATTAATTTTAAATTAATTTCTAATACTTATGTGATTATAATGGGGAATTTTTTTTCCATATTTGTAATCATCATAATATATATTTTATAATTAGTTCAACTTATTTTTTGACAAAAAAATGAGTAAATTTAATTAATATTAATTACAGTGATTAAGGTTAAAATTTGTTTACTCAGTGGTTAAACTTTAATCTTAAGTTCCCTATTGACCTATACACATGTACAAAAAAAATTTATACCATTATTAAACCATATAACCTATTTTATATAATTTTTATCATTATTAGTGTCACATTATGTAAGGGAGACCTCACAATAATGTATACCTTTTTATATTTACAAGAATGTCATTCCCCTCCACTATAAAATGGAATTCACCCTCATTACTTATTCACACCTATAAATACCATTATTCTCATCCATTAATGGCTCAAATAATATCCCAATATATATCCCCACAACCTAGGGTCCTCACTTATGGGAATAAATCCATCCAAGAATTCTTTTGGAGCAAACCAAAAGGAGTTACCCGAAGAAGATGTAACTTTCAACAATATACATTTTTACATTATTTCCTTATACAATCCATTTATTTAACTTTATATATTGATTATGTTTTTAAATATTTTTCTTCAATATATTGATATGTTTTTATTTTAAGGGTAATATCTACACCTACACACACTCACATCAAATGGTTAATGAACTTTCCGTTCATGTGTACACTGAATTACCGACTCATGAAACGATGTCGTTCATTTTTCCTTCAACACCTTTCATTGTTTGGAATTACAATGGAAAAAATATTTTTCTATGATATATATTATATTTATTATGGATTTATACATTTTTAATTTTTATATAACACATTCCTTCATTCATTCCATTTTTTGGGAATACGGTAACATTGTTTGTGGACATGTGGACTACCGCCTCCTTAATGAAATGTGATATGTTTACACTTTGAACGGAATATATTAAGGTTGAATTTAAATAAAAATGTGTAATATAAATGAAATAAATTTTATATTAATTCTATAATTTAGTTTTTTGGAAATATAATATATTATTTTCATTAACACCCTTTCACACATTTAAAAAAGTGATAACGTCGTTCATGGACGTGTAGACTATTGCCTCCTCGATATGATGTCATTCCCTTTACATCTAAAGAATAATATATATAAGTATATATGATTAATTAAAATGGTATTTATGATAAAATTTTAATTATTTAATGATACATTTTACTTATATTCTTTCCATAATTATTGTTGAAACCTGGGAATTTTACTCATGTGTATGTATGACCTACTGTCTCCATGATTATAGCGTTGGTAAATTTTTCATAACCATTTATCATGATTGGTTTTAAAAATATATATTTTTTATAAATATGATAATTATTTCATTATTATTATTTTTGATAAGTTTATTCATTGACCCATTTGACCATAGATGACATACCAATGTCATTTTTCGCCCATAAACCGAATATGATCAAAACAACTGATGTAGAATTAATTGTTTAATTAGTTGTTTAAACATTAAAATAAGTAAAATAAAAGTAATTATAAATAAAAATGGTTATAAAACAATTTAATAATTAACATAAGTTTATTATTCATGAATATAAAGACACACATGACAAGTCAGACTCAAGGTATGGGAATTCATCTCAATCTCCTTTCATTGAGCCATATCTTGAGTTTACAAAACATTATTCTCTTATGAGGCATATTTACATACCTAATAACATATTATATCATGATTTTTTGTATTATAATGTTATTTAGTGTTCTGTAAAATTATATTATATCCTAGATCTTATGATTAAAAATTTTAAAGTGGTATTATAAATATTAAATGTTTATAGATTTAATTATCAAAAAATTTTATCCATGTGAATTTTTTTAAATTATTTATATAAATGGAATAATATGTTTATTTTGAATTTCATTCAAATTTTTTCAAAAAGGAATATTTTTACGTTTTTTAAAAATAATTTTTTGACAAATGACAAAAGGACTATTATATTCTTAATACATATATAGATAATGAATTTTCCTCCACTGAGGCCATTATTTTATTTTTGTATTATTTTGAATTATTTCATGTTTTATTAAATGAAAACCTTATTTTTTTTGTATTTAAGTTATAGAAAATGATTTTTTTAAAACAAATAATTATTTTCTATTGAAAATGGTATTTTTTAAGGAAAATGTTATTTTAATATCTAACATTTATTTTAATTTGAGGTTAATTGAGATTTTCAAATGAAGATTTTTTTATTTCATGTTGTGTTTATTAGACTTTATAAATCATGGGTGTTACCAGAGAGCATAAGATGAGCCCTTTATAGCTTAAAGGATGGGTGTGATCTTATAATTTTCCAATTCATTGGGTAATGATTAAATTCTTCATAGATTTATATTTGAAGTTGGATTCATGGATATACCAATATGTATGGTTTCTTTAAGGGTTATATAAGGGATCAATGTGATGATGTACCAAGGTACCTACATGAATTATTTATGTTTAATAACGAGTATTCATGGAAATAATATGTTTTCAAAATGTAAAATAAATGTTATTTTTTAATGAATGATATTTACCTTTTTTGGTAAAATTTTATGTTTTAAAGAAAGGGCATTTCATGAGTTTTAATGTTTATAAATGAACTAATAGTTTCCTTCTTTTTATATCCTGTAATGATATTTTTATTTTCATACCTCTTTTTTAAATGTTTTTATTAGATTTAATGATGGGTAAGGGATTAGCATATTTTAAATTGAATGTAATGAAGAGTTTTCAAAAAATAGATCATGATTTATTTTTTAAAACGTTTTATATGGTGTATGAAATGCATACTATTGGGAACTTTACAATTTTTATTTTATGGTTTTGTTATGTATTAGATATGTCCTAATAAATGAAAAATCTAAACCTGAAATGATCCTCAATGTTAAAGAATATAAATTCTTGACTAAAACTCAATATTATGTAATGTTTTAGGTATGGGCATTAAATGTTCCCTCTAATTTGGGTTCAAAATTTAGTATTTTCCTCTAATAGATCAATGGAAACCATAGGATTAGTATCAATACACCTTGAATTATTTACCATATATTAACTATATTATTAAAATCTCATGTAATTTTATTTTGATAAAATTACATGTTTTTAAGGTCTTTTATCCTCTACTAATCGTGATAATCCATCTAATTATGTCATACTTTTGACTATTCATCATAAAAAAACTAGCTGTACATGTCAGTTTTGAGTGAGATTAGTTGGATGTTAACTAACCAGGCTATCTAAATCCAATATAATAGGGAACACAGATTCTCTAGTGTTGGTGAGCATATAGGCCTATTATAGGCCCAAAGGAATCCTCATGCTTGTATTTAATTTTATTTTTACCATTTTCCAACCTCATTTATATTATTTTTATAAGGTCTTATTGAAAAATACTACCTATTCATTCATAACATTGTGACATTAGGATGAGAAATTATATAGAATTTTATACTCTATGTATAACCTCTTCAACTAACTCACAAAAATATTCATTCCACTATTTGTTAGAATATTTTGAGTAATGATGAATAATGTGATATTTTGAGATATTATGAAACCCATCATATAAATGTTCCTAGTAACTTTTAGGGTATACTAATTTAGTGAATTTAGATAAGATATCGGTATTAGTCATAATGAAATTAATTAATCAGGTTATTATGGAAGAGTATGGTCCCATAATATCCAATCCCCACACATTTAATATCAATTATTACATGGTCACATATAATAAATTTATGGGTGTATATATAAAATTTTCATGGATTTTTCATTTATGAAACTTTATTCTCATGAATATGGAATATTCTTATATCGCCAAATACCATAATTACCCAATCCTTCTATAAATTTTACTAAATCTATCCCAATTTTATTAATCAATGTATTATACTTCATATAATACTTTCATGGAATTATGAATTTCTTCCTTTAAATTACATGAGTGTATTTCAATTTAGCATTCATTAAAATGATTTTTTTTTCATATTACAATGTCATAAGGTATGAAGTTCACCATTCCTCATTTAATCTATTCATTTTTTATCTAAATATTGTTAAAGATTCCCAAATTGGAGATAACATATAATAGGAACATATGACTTGTTTGTTGATTGTATTTAAATGGTGGGAAATGTTATTAAATGGGAGAATTAATATTCATTTAAACACCCTGAAAACATATTTATTAGATTAGGAAGATAATACTCATAATTTCTCCACCTAGAAGATGATGTAAAATTTATACATGTTTTAAGGAGTATTGGCCATGTTGTATAATGCATTCGTAGGGGAATATTTTGGTCATATATTGTATTAACCTATATGTTTTATAGGAAACTTTGAAAACAATTCCAAATAATAGGAAACGAGAGCCTTTAAATATTCATTCAAAATGGAATATTATATATTATTTTTTATTACTAACTTCAAAATACCTATAATAAATTTTAGGGAGAAAAAAATTTCTCAGGTGATATCTAAACCATATATCATGGAATTTTATTCTACCTATTTATTGGTACATACATTTAAGAGGAGGAATAAGTATTTAAATTGTATATTTGTATAATAAGAGAAAAACTATTGATTCCAAATTTAATTATTTTTTGGTCCTTTATTTATTTTGAGGGAGAGATTCTATTCATAGCGAATCCCCATATTTTTGAAAACATTATTGAAAAAATTTATCTCTTTTTTAGGTAACTATATGTACATGGGCATGTCCTCTCATGTGGGGTGGGAAATATATAATTCCACAAGTAACTTCCCATCTGTTACCAATTTAGAGATATACATACTATTGAATTTTTTTGAAACAATCCAAGAAAATTAGATAAACTATTCAAATCAGGCGATAAAGGATATATTTTAATGGATCCAAATTCTAGAAAATATGAATGAGAATTTTTTTTTGGTATAGGTGAAACATTATTTCCAACAATATTAATGTTATGTGTTTATTTTCATATCTAATTAATATTCTCTCTATTTTTAACATTTTGTGATGAATGAAATATAAGATATTTTCACTTCCCTCATAATTTATTTTCACTAACAATGTACCATGTGATATAAAAAGTACTATTATAGAGAAAATAAGAGTTTATCCTTTTTAGTGTGGAATTAGAATAGAAGGATGGGAGAGATACTATATTAGGATGTTGAATGTGGTTTTACATTCTTCAACTGGTTAGTTATTTCTCTTCTCTAACTTTTTTAGTGAATGAAATAATTTTCCTACTGATATTATCAATGAATAACTTAATGTAGTTGAGATACCATGAAAATAAAATAACATTCATATTTTACTAGGGGGAGTAATGGAATGAATGTGATTATACTTATTGAAATCTACCTCAATACCTAATTAGAAAAAATAATGAATTTTAATGTAGTGGGTATAAAATTTAACTTTTTTCAATTGATTTTTTGTATGTTTCTTTATAACTTGAAGAATATCATATCTATATTGGTAATGTTGTCACAATTTATATAGGCCGACACCACTAGATCACACATATAACTCCCTATTTTATTTTAAAGGCGTAATGAATATTTAATTCATAGAACACTAATAAAAAAAATATAATCAATGTGATGTAATGAAAATATATAGTCTACATATGAAATTTATATGTAAATACACATTAAAACATCTCAATTATTTTGGAAATTCATTATACTGTAAAAAATACTAGAATACAATGAAGTATATAATAAGTGGTTTATGTGGTGTTAAATAGTACTTATTCTTCTTTATATACCATCACCAATAATATGTATGAATCCATTATAAAAAATTTGTGAAAAACTTTTATAATCCTCATTAAATTAAAGGTAATAGGAGGATTGATATTTTCCATTAGATTCTAATGAGTATATTTCAATTTAGATTTATTCTTTAGGTGTACTATTAATTTAGGTGTTTATATCAAGATTTTACATATGTTTTTTTATAGATATTATATAGAGAGTGAATGGGATCCCATCTGATTAATGTTCTTATTATATGAGAGTTTTATGTAAAAAATATATAACTATGTTTATTGGACATCATTTGTCCCATTCATCCAAACTGTTATTATAAAATGAGTCTGAATTCATATATGGTGAATGAGAGGATTTATTCTTTCTATAGTGATTGATGGTTATATAATACTTTCAAACACCATCTCATAATATAAGAGATTTATATGGGAAATTATTTGTTTGATTGATGTTCTACTAATATCCCATGATCTAGGTAAATTTCCTCAACCCGTTGAATCAAAAATAGAAAGATGTATTTTAATTTATTTAATTAATTGGGAGGAGATCCTTCCAATCTATTTGGAGATTCCAAATATTTGAATTTCATGGATTGATTTTATTTTTTCACTATTTTGAAATATATTTAAATCATATACTCGGTTTCATGTGTATTAAAAGTGTAACAATCACCACATAGTACCAATATTTTACCATAGAGATAATTACTCTGTCATTGGTAGAATATTAATGGAACTAACTTATGTACATGGAGTTACAATTTTTCATGTAGAGTGTTGAATGATGTGTTTTATGTGATGACCATGAATATAGTTTCTGAAATCAATTCCACAAACATGGTTTCTATAATTATTTTTACAAGGGGATATAACTCTCTCTTTTCATATCCATTGATCATTAGTGAGGATGGAGTAAAGTCTTCTAGCTTAAACAAAGTAAAATAATAGTTCATGACTATATGAGATTAATTATAAAATATTTATCAACTAATACTTGATGAACCTCTACCTCATTAAGCTGATCATATATTTACGGTGGATAGATGTGATCATGGATAATACTTCCTATTTATTTCCCTTTAGAGGAGATGATTGGTGGTAATCAATATTTGATTTCTACCCATGATATCCTTCATATTTTTTTAATATATTTTCAAACATACGGGGATAATTCATAGATTTTAGGAGGGATTCTATGATTTCAATATATTTATGAAATGTATTATATTCTTAAAATCATGATGATATGATAGAAAAGTTTTTCAGTATATTATATTTTTAGGCTAGTGGGATCATTCTATTTCAATGTGTGTTTTTATTTGACCTAGTTGAAATAAACATCTATGTTTAAGGGGATAAGATACCCATTTTTTTGGGGATGGATTCTTAATGAAACTCTTTCTAGAAGTGACTGAATTCAAGATGATTTAAACATTCCATGGAATAACACTCTATTTACATTGTATTCTAATTTCCTAGGTTCCAAATATGGTCTAAAGAGAAATGTATTTTTAGGTTGTGTTATTTTATAAGAAAACCATGTCTCTAAACATTGCATCTCTGGTGAATTGATTACATGGACTGATATCAGATTCTATATACATAGTGATCCTTGGTTGCATATACCAATAACTAAATAGTGGAATCACCCACCATGATTTGAATAGTATTAATATTTATTTTATAAGTATTTTTTTCTATCAAATTATTCAATAAAATAATTAATATTATCTAATCATTATAAACATTTATTTCCAAATAAGGGACTAATTTTTTAAGGATGTTCCCATCCACTCAATGGTGGGTGCATGAGAATCAAAACAACCTGTATAATATTAAGTGTTGATAGGGGTACTTCCTATTTCATTTTATTACACAAATAATGGTTATGTATACATTGATAAATCCATTTATTTGAGGATATATTTGATATAAATATAGTGGGGGATAATGGTAATTATATGATGGATCATCCAAGCCATAATAATTCCTTCTATGTGATTAATTAAATTTTGGTTAATCAAGTTTTCAATCTTTAATTAGCTTTTATATGTCATTTTATGCCACTTGGTTTTCTCCTCATAATAAATAAACGCCACTTGGGATATTTGACTCTATTATTTAGGAAATTTTACTATACTATTGTTGACTAATTTCTATATCATATCTTTTAAAATTTATAATTTTTTGAATTTAAACCCCAATATTTTATGAAATGGTTAAAGAGACATATGATTTTCAATGCCCACATCATTAGGTTATGGGACTTAGTAAAATAAATTAATTATCCATTTTAGATATAATGAAATAATAAATCTTATTAGGACAAAGGGGGGGGGGTATAATCTATAATTCATGGATTCAAATTCATGACACCATTAATCATAATGGTATTCATTTTCCCTTGGGTTTGGGATTGATTCATGTTATTACCATAGTGGAGGTTTAAGTGATGGTGTATGAAGGAACCTAACTTGGTTAATATCTGGGGCCAACACTATTGTTTTATGAATGAATTAGTGTTCGTTTATACTTTTTAAAAACATTTTAATTATATTTTAGGTGATTAAATAGATTTAACATTGTTTGATTCCATGTATCTTCTACGAATTATGTTATATTACTGAATTCAAAAAATTATCCAATGCAGTTCTGTGTGATGTGTGTAGTGACTAGTTTATCTTGAAAATTCCCAATCAATAATTAGATAAGGTATCCATATGAGAGTTTCATCTATAATGAGTATTTTATGCTCTTAGATCAAGAAATAATTTCTTCAAACATCTCAATATCCATTATCTTTTAGTTTTATAGGTCATCGATACTTGTTATCCTCAAAATTGAGTTTCACTAAAATATGATTATTTGACAATGGTATTCCATGTTATAAATTTATCAATAAATAATATTGATATAATTTAAGAATGATGGCCCATAAAATGTCTTTTTGAGTCACCTAGGATTGTAAGTTCACTATAATTTTTAAATTTTCAACATGGGAGAACATTAAGAAGTGAAGTAAGAAAGATTCTACTATAGATCCCATGTACCATTGAAGGGTGAAAATTGTGTTTTCTGATGCTCAATGGTGGAGGCATAAAATTAAACCAATCATGGTATTATATCCTCTCTATAAATATCAAGACATGGTTTTCATAAATTTCATCTAATTTGATAGTAATGGATTCCAACATATTATTTGGAAGTGTTGTTACTTTTTACACCAGAGTACATAATTTTCAACAACCCTTTTCTATAGTTGAATAATAATTTAATGGATGAACCACACTGAAGACATTGTAGATGAAGTAAATTTGATTTTAAATTATAGTTTATTTAAATTTTGATGTGTATGTTACAATATTTTGGAGAATAATTATAAGTTCTAGACCAAAACCATTACATAATCTTGTAAATTATTTTAGAATTCAATTCCTCACATTTCCAATGATCTTTTTTGTTTAGAGTTTTAGAAAATTAGTCCATAATTCATACATATCAACCCATAAGAATACAAATATTTCACTACTAAAACAGTATCCATATCATCTATAATACAAATGTTTATAATAAAACATGAAATATTTTCATGAAAATTCTTCACAACAATTATGTTGGCTTGTACTTTTTTCTTACCCATCCTTGAACCTTGTGAAAAATATTTTAAAACATTGGATGTGCACAAAAATCATATTAATAAAAATATAAAGAATGATAGAAACCATTATTCAATGATTACTTATAAGTATATGAAATCATTTTCACAAAGACATACTTCTTACCCAATATGTATCATATAATTACCTTGTGAAAACTTGATATTTCTATAAAACATTAAAAATATAAATAATACCATAAAAGTAACCCAGGGCATTACTTACATATTATTTTTACACTTATGGCTACCATATGAAATTTAACCATCTTGATTACCTTACAATATAACCCTCATAGCTACCTTATGGTGTAACTATAACAATTACACATTGAGTAACCATATGATCGATCTCCAAAAAAAACATACCCAATGAATTGGGGGGAGATATAGGTCCAACTCTTCTTCATAAGCAATTCCCAAGAACCAAATAATAATCATAAAAAATACTTGCATAAATTAATTAATTTTTAATTTTTTAAAAATATAAATATATAAGAGGATTTTTAAATAAAAGTAACTTACAAATATCATATAATATAAATGAGAGTGAATAAAATGAATGGAATATGTGTATATAGTATAAATACACATAATAAAACATAATATAATCAAAATTAATTTGACAAATAATCTTAGTACCATGTAATCAATGCAGTAGAAGATTATCCCAAATAAAGTAAATTGGGTTAGGAATTCACTTACATCGGGTGTGTCTTACTACGAACGTTTTCAAAACTCCACTTGAATTATCCTCCTTGAGAACCTACTTAAGGACCTTATTTTCCCCTTTTTTTGAGACCAGTAGGTCTTAGAGGTGAAAAATAGGATTACGAAGGGAATTAGGTAGTAATTAATCAAGCTAAAAGTATCTGAGGTCCGAGGAGAATAGGTGGTGAGGGGTGGTATTTATAGTGGAGGACGAGGGTGTTTTTTTGAATATTTTATTCACTAGTTTATTATTTTGGCTCAAGACTATAAATAACTTAATAATTATCTCTAAATAAATTAAAATAATGAAGGGATGTTTTAGATAAAGGTTCTTACATCTGCGATGACTCAATGAATAGTATATTTAACTTATAATGTATATATATTGTAAATTACCATATTTTACTATTCACAAAAAATTCATGTATTTTAGAAAAATCCCAAAAGTTCTCCCTAACCATTTTTTAATGTGTATAATTCAAAAATGAACTCCATTTTTTGAAAATAATTTTATAAATATTATAAATTTAATTTTTATCTAAAATCATCATTTATTAAAAAAATATTAGTTTCAAAATGATAACTGATTTTATAACACTTTGAAAAATTAATTAAGGTCTAAAAAAATTATCTTATAATCATAAGACAACAAAATGTTTATTTATGATTATATTTTATGAAAATATATTTTCTTTTAAATAATTATATTAATTATTAAATTATAATTAAATTTTTATGACTTTCAAAAATACCAAAACTTAATTTATCATTTCCAAAACATTTATTTTATTATTCCATGATATAAATATATCATGATTACACTTATAATATTATAAGGCCCTATCCTTAAAAAATACATAATCTTGAGTTAAGTTGATAATTTGACTACTAATCACATCGAGGATCTTTTTAGGTCTAGTGATTTAGAAAATTAGTGTAAAGACCCAGAAATTTCAAAGAATTTTTTTTCATAAATTATTTGGAATTTTACGAGTCCGTGGTTTCTAACGGCACGTGATTCCGAAGCCCGGAGTGCCTGGAATGATCCGTCGAAGTTTTGTTAAGCTTAAATTAACGTCTGTATGCAGTTTTCCTGAAAAAGTGAAATAACTCTTAAATGGTTACTCGGATCAGAAATTTGAGGCCACCGTTGCGCTTATGATGGTGGGTTTACCCTTGGCGTGACTTAAGTTTAGTCAGCGCGAGCCTCCTGTGAGAAAAACCCGAAAATGGAATAACCGGAAATAAAATAATTAAATAAAGTTATTTTATTTTTCAAATGTTTATAACTCACAAATGGTACCTCGGATTAAAAATCCAAGACCACTGATGAACTTGTGAGGGTATGATTTCTTTAAGAAGATACTAACTTGGGTCGACGAGGTCCACCAGATAAAGTTAGTTTTTGGCCGCAAATAAAATAATTAAGTGACAATTATTTTATTCTTAAAAAAAAGTGACAATTATTTTATTGTAAAATTCATAACTTTTAAACGGTAACTCGGATTGAAAATCTGAGAGTACCATTGGGTACATTGGGGTGTGTTTCACCTAGAAAAATCCTAACCTCGACCGCAGTGGGTCGAGGGTGGCCGATAATATTTTTCCAATTTTTTTTTCGGGTACGTTCAGTAAACGTACAAATGACGTTTTATAACTTTTGAACTGGTGCTTGGAACTGAAATCTGAGGGCACCGTTGAACTCGCAGCGTTGGTGATTGCTTATTGATACCTTCACCGCATTTGCGTTCTAACGAGAATGAGAGTTAGTTTTTGGGGTTTTTAGATATTTTTTTAAATAAAAATAAGGTGTGCAACTTATTTTTATTTTGGTGGTTAAAACCTCCAAGTGGTGGTTGGGGGTGGGGGCCACCACACCATAACCTCCCATGAGAGGTTATGGCGGTGGGTCCCACCCACGCATAACCTCCCTTGGGAGGATAAATTTTGGTGGGGACCACCCAAGTTTCTAACCCCCTTTAACACCCCATTTAAGTGGAGAAGACTCTTGACCTTCTCCACTAATTAATTAAGCCTACACCACATCATTAATTAAATGAGTTGTCTCATTTAATTAAAACTCTCCACCCCCCCTATTTGAATTTTGAATCCATTCCACCCCAACTAATTAAATGAGTTTTCTCATTTAATTAAACAGAACTCTTGTGTGTTGTTGTGCCAACAAACAATATACTTTTCCTCTATTATTTTTGGTTGGAAACTCGGTGGAGCTTGGGGAACCCTTGGAGAAAGATCTCAACAGGGAATCACTCTTCCAACGAAGAATGGGAAGAACGCAAAGAACATGAAGAAAATCGACAAACTTCTTCTTCCTTCTTCAACTGGGGAAAGAAAGGGAAGAGTCACCCACGAAGAATGTCGATGCCATCCTCTACTTCTTATTTCCCGACGTCAATGAAACGACACCCGCTTCCCGCGACTTCGTCAACAATCATCGACAACGGGGTAGGGGGATTTGAGTTTTTCTATATTTGAGTTTTACCCTCCATTCATCGTTGTTCAAATTTATGGATTGTGAGCATCCATTTGTTATCACCATAAACGCGGAGAGTTCGGGCCAACCTCACACGGCCCGAAACTCTCCGTCCATTTCTTTGTGGTGTACTACGAAGCGACCAAGAGGCGACAACGACGAAGACTGCGAACAAAGACCGTGCTACCCGCGGCCTCCGCGAACCGCACCGCCGGCCAAGCGGCACCCGACCCGCACCCCACGCACTGCTCCGCGGCCCTACCGACGGCCCACCGCGCCCCCCGGTGCCCTTCCCGTGCTGCCCAACGCCCCCTGGCGCGCTGCC
Organism: Viscum album; assembly: GCA_963277665.1. Lineage (NCBI taxonomy): Eukaryota > Viridiplantae > Streptophyta > Magnoliopsida > Santalales > Viscaceae > Viscum > Viscum album. The sequence continues at coordinate 1,494,377,952 of OY728155.1, read as the reverse complement.
CGGCTGGCCCAGCGCCCCCTGCGTGCTGCCTGGAACCCCCTTGGTGCGCTGTTGGCCTGCCCCGCGCCCCCCGGTGCCCTAGCGTGCTCCCCAGGCCCCCAGCGGCCTGCCCAGCCCCTGCTAGCGCCCACGCGACCTGCCCCGCGGCCTGCCGCGCCCTGCCTGGTGCACCCGCGGCCTGCCCGGTGTCCAGATGGCCTGCCCGCGCCCTGCGTGGCCTGCCCGCTGGCCACCTGGTCACCAGCCTACTGAGTCAACCCGCAGTGCCCCCACAGTTTCAGTGGCCAAATTGTCCTGGTCTTCCGGGCCAAGTTACCGAGCAGCCTATGTGGCGACTATTGAGCCGAACCGCCCTCATGGTCCGCTGGGCCGGGCCCAGTGGACCGGGTCAAAACATAGCGGGCTAACCCACCCAATGGGTCGGGTCAGACCCAGCGAGTTTGACCGGGTCGACCCAGACCGGGTCTGCCCAGACTGGGTTGGGCCGAGTCAGTCCGACCGGGTCAGACTGGACCCGGGCCCACTAATGACTCATTGCTTACTTTGGCCATATCTTTGGAACCAGACATTCATTTGATGAACCGTCAGTGGTGCTGGTAATATCTTTGAGAAATGGTCCCTTCAAAAATACCCCATGGGATTTAGGGGTATAGTTGAGATACGATCGGGTTGGTTCGTACACGAAACCAACCAGGCCCTCGGGACTAAAAGGCTGATAACTCACAGATCAGGTGTCTGATTGATGCGCCATCTGTTGCATTAAGACCCCTATGATGTGGAGGTTCTTTGAGATAATTCCACGTGAGACTTCGTGACACTTGGAGTATTGAACAGTAGCTTGTGGAGCAGATCCACCCAGAGACGAGCATACAAAGTGCAGAGACCTAGTAGCTGTAGACCTGACGACTACTTGACCGATTCGACTCGGAGTGATTCGATTATCCCAGTGGAAAGAGTGCCCAGTTTGGCGGCAGACCCATGGAGGATGGAGCGCTGGGTTTGGCATTAGACCTGCAGTACTTGACAGGAGTAGTACCTTTGACGACTATTAGGGGGAGCGCCCGGTTTGGCGGCAGACCCACATCAGACGGAGCGCCCGGTTTGGCAGCAGACTCGTGGTACTCGATAGGAGGAGTACTTCAGCAGTATAAGGTTAGTGAGTAGCACCTCAGAGTCGCGACAGGGCCACTATACTCAACAGAGGAGGAGTTCTCCAACAGCCATGGTTTTGATAATGAAAAATCCTGGTTTGAGCTGAGTCAATGACCTTTGTGTTTTCCTCATGATTGAGATGGGTTACTTGATAAATTAGGTATATGTATGGGCATATACCTAAGTAATGGTTATCAGTTGATTTCATACTTTTTGGTTTATCCTTATTGGATTTTGTGATACTTTGAGGGTCTCGGGGTCCCTACTGAGTATCGTTATACTCACCCCTGCACGAGCTATGCCCGCACCTCGTTGTGTTGGATGCAGACAACGGACAACGCTGACGGAGGCCGAGAGCGCCAGGACTAGATGGTACCTAGAGGTGGACCACTCGGCATGACGACACTCGGAGTGGAATGATAGACATGGATTGCTGAGGAGGACATCTATACCTACCCTTTAGGTAGGAACCCAGGAGTCGATCCAGGAGCTTCTTTCACCATTCAGCTGTTTGTCTTTTTCAGTTGTACTTTCTTTCAGTTGTAGCTGTACCCTTTTGTTGGGCTTGTATTTCCAGCCCTTTTGTACTTTCAACACACTTTTTATACAGCTTTACTTAGTTTTTTCTTCCACTTGTACTCTGGTTGTGTGTGTTTACGTTTTATAAAGGGAATGCCTTCCCAGTTTTAGGGAATTACGCCTTTGGTGCTAGTCGCCAGCCCCTAGCCTATGGAAGGTGGGATTGGGGTAGTCACGATACGGGCCTCGGGGGACTGGTCGTGACAAATTGGTATCAGAGGATTCGGTTCTACCGCATAACTTAGGACTCTGATATTTCCTTTCTGTGAAGCAATAGTGTTAAGGGTACCGAGTGTGGTTTTCGGTTCAGGGAGTCCAGTGTTGGTGCGGCGGCCGACGTATCCATACACCAGGACCCTGACATCTGATTTCCGACTCAGTGCACAAAAACACTAATTGCGTGTGTGTCTTCAAAAGTTTTCTTTAAGTCAACTCAACCATGTCATCTCACTAGGTATAGTCTTTTGACTGTGTTGCATCTGTTCAGGATTCCTCCATGCAGACATCCAGTTGGAGTTTCAAGAGAGTACCCGATGAAGGCCCACCGAGCGACGAGGCTCCGGTGCAGGGCCCTCTTACTATGTTGGAACCTTCGGGTGGTGTACCAGCAGCACCACCACCCGTTGGGCAGCAGATACCACTAGCCGCACTGGTGGATGGAGCACGCCGACTGAGCACGTTTCACAAGTCCCAGTGGCAGAGGCCTCCAAGGTTTCGAGGCAAGACAGATTCCCAGGCAGTAGAGGATTGGATGGAGGCGATTGCTAGAGTTTTCCTCCTAGTTGAGACACCAGTAGAGAAGATGGCGATCTTAGCTACTAGACTTTTTCAGTGCGTGACCATGAGGTTGGTCCGCTTAGTGATGAGACTTCGGTACGTGGACCGATGCCTGAGATAGTACCTTCGGGTAGTGTGTCAGCTATATCACTACCCGTTGATCAGTAGTTACGACCGAAAGTACCAGTAGAGGACACTTGTAGGCTTAGTGCCTTATATGTGTTTCAGCATCAGATACCCCTCAGGTTCTGAGGTGAGCCCGACTCACAGGCAGTTGAGGACTGGCTTGTGGAGGTGGCTGAGAGTTCTCTAGAACTTATACAGCTTCATCAGGATGACATGTCGGTAGTTGAGTATTCATCGAGGCATACCGATCATTCCGGGTACTCGATGAATATGATACGATCAATGATTTGGGGCTCGGAGTATCGAATGAGGTGTTTTTAAAGGATATCCGAGCCAACAATTTTCCTCTATGCATTCCTACTTATGCTAGGGTGCTAAAGAGAACCTTTGTGGTTGAATGTTCTTTGGATGAACGGATACAACTAGTTAATTAGCAGTGGGAAAGTAGGGAACTCACAGAAGCCTTAGAGACTTGGGCATGTAAAATGTTTCAATAAGAGGAAGTGTTAAGGAAAGATGAATCTGCAGAGCAGCAGACGTGGAAGCAGAGCTAGGAGGGCAGCATGTGGTGATGTACATTCAACATGTTACAACCACCCGCCTTTGTAGTCCCCAACAGGCTCAGGAAGCAGGAGGGCAGGGAAAGACAGTAGCTACATGCGGTCATGGAGTGTGACCCAAGGGCTCTAGGAATGATTCGAGGTACGGTCTGTGTCTACTACTAGCTGCCGTATCAATAGACATAGGTACCAATCATTCCTTCCTACCACGAATCTTGTCATAGACTAAGAGTTTCTGGTTAAACCGTTGACTTGCCTCTCACATCTGGAGATACCTTTGAGAGGATACTTGATAATCAAACTTACACCAACGATGTGATCTGACCCTCGAGGCGAGTGTTTCGGTTGTAACCTCTTGGTGGCAGCATCGAGGTCTTACGATGTTAGTTCGGGCATGGACTGGGCAACCACAGTTCATACACAGATTGACTGTATTAGGGAAAAAGGTTGTGGTTTACCTACAATGTTGGGATGAGGTTTTCCTTGATCGGTGAAAAGGAAAACCTAGGAAGCACATGATGGTATCATGCATAAGTGGGTGCGGTCGATCACTCATGAATCAGCCAGACTTACCATTGTGCTAGACTTCTCCAGAGTTGCAGCACTGCTTTCAGCATTGACGAAGAAGGGGAAACCCTTACTGTGGTTAGAGAGATGCCAGCAGAGCTTTCAGAAGCTGAGGCAGAGGTTGACTAGTGCACCCATCTTGAGGCTACCAGAGGAGGGCATTGGGTACGTTGTTTACCGTGACGCATCAGGGACCAGACTTGGGTGTGTCCTGATGCATGAGAGAGAAGTGATCATGTATGGTTCTCGGCAGGTGAGACAACGGCGATGGCTTGAGTTCCTCCAGGACTATGACTTTGAGATGGTCTATAATCCTGGGAAGGGGAACGTTGTAGCAGATGCTCTCAGTAGGAGATCTGGAAGTCAGCTGCTAGGAGAGATGACAGAGTAGCTGACCGCATTGCAGATATCCTTTGTGGATAGAGATGGAGTAACCTTTCTACAGTCTCTCACAGTCACTCCTCCACTTCTTTAACGATCCAGGGAGGCACAACGTGGGGACGTTGACTGTGAGATGCGACGTGCTCATATATCCATAGGGTAGGCACTTGATGGATTTTCTGAAGGTGGGGAGCACGTCATTCTTTTCAGAGGACGTACCATGGTACCAGTTGGACTTCAGGAGAAAGTGTTTAGGGAGTTCCACACCATAACCTCCAGGAGATCACATGGGAGCGGAAGGCCTATATGCGTGCTCAGTACCCCCATTTGTTTCCCTAGTGTGTATTGTAGCTTACGGGGACGTAAAGCCTTGATGTGGGGGTAATTTAAAGACCCTGAAATTTCAAGGAATTTTTTTCTTAAATTCTTTGGAATTTTACGAGTCCGCGGTTTCTGACAGCATGCAATTCTGAGGCCCAGAGTGCCCTGAATGATCCGTCAAAGTTTTGTTAAGCTTAAATTAATGCGCGTATGCAATTTTCCTGAAAAAGTGGGATAACTCTTAAACGGTTAATCGGATCAGAAATTCGAGGCCACTGTTGCGCTCAGGATGGCGGGTTTACCCTAGGCGTGACTTAAATTTAGTCGGCACAGGCCTCCTGTGAGAAAACCCGAAAATGGCATAACCGTAAATAAAATAATTAAATAAAGTTATTTTATTTTTCAAATGCTTATAACTCACAAACGGTAACTCGGATTAAAAATACGAGACCACCCCTGAACTCATGAGGGTATGATTTCTTTAAGAAGATACTAACTTGTGTTGGCGAGGGCCACTAGAGAAAGTTAGTTTTTGGCCGCAAATAAAATAATTAAGTGAAAATTATTTTATTGTAAAATTCATAACTTCTAAATGGTAACTCGGATTGAAAATCCGAGAGTACCGTTGGGTTCTTTGGGGAGTTTTTTACCTAGGCAGAGATTAACCTCGACCGTAGTGGGTCGAGGGTGACCAATAATATTTTTCCAAACTTTTTTTAGGGTACGTTCAGTAAACGTGCGAACGACGTTTTATAACTTTTGAACCGTTGCTCAGAACTGAAATCCGAGGGCACCGTTGAACTCGCAGCGTCAGTGATTTCTTAGTGATACCTTCACCGCAGTTGCATTCTAATGAGGATGAGAGTTAGTTTTTGGGGTTTTTAGATATTTTTTTAAATAAAAATAAGGTGTGCAACTTATTTTTATTTTGGTGGTTAAAACCTCCAAGTGGAGGTTGGGGGTAGGGTCCACCACACCATAACCTCCCATGAGAGGTTATGGTGGTGGGGACCACCAGTGCATAACCTACCTTGGGAGGATAAATTTTGGTGGGGACCACCCAAGTTTCTAACCCCCTTTAACACCCATTTAAGTGGAGAAGACTCTTGACCTTCTCCACTAATTAATTGAGCCTACACCACATCATTAATTTAATGGGTTGTCTCATTTAATTAAAACTATTCACCTCCCCTATTCGAATTTTGAATCCATTCCACCCCAATTAATTAAATGAGTTGTCTCATTTAATTAAACACAACTCTTTTGTGTTGTTGTGCCAACAAATAATAGACTTTTCCTCTATTATTTTTGGTTGGAAACTCGGTGGAGCTTGGGGGAACCCTTAGAGAAAGATCTCAACAGGGAGTCATTATTCCAACGAAGAACGTGAAGAACGTTAAGAACACAAAGATCATCGACAAACTTCTTCTTCCTTCTTCAACCGAGGCAAGAAAGGGAAGAGTCACCCACGAAGAACGCCGACGCCATCCTCAACTTCTTCTTTCCTGACGTCAACGAAACGACGCCCGCTTCCCGTGACTTCGTCTATAATCATCGACAACGAGGTAGGGGGATTTGAGTTGTTTTATATTTGAGTTTTACCCTCCGTTCATCGTTGTTCAAATTTATGGATTGTGAAGATCCATTTGTTATCACGATAAATGTGGAGAGTTCGGGCCAACCTCACACGGCCCGACACTCTCCGTCGATTTATTTGTGGTGTACTACGAAGCGACAAAGAGGCGACAACGACGAAGATGGCGAACAAAGGCCGCGCTACCCATGGCCTCTGCGAACTGCACTTCTTGAAAAGTGGCACCCGACCCGCGCCCCATGCACTGCTCCGTGGCCCTGTTGACGGCCCGCCATGCCTCGCCGGTGCGCTGCCCGTGCCTCGCCGGCGCGCTGCCTGCGCCCCCCGGTGCCCTTCCGGAACTGCCCGACGCCCCCCGGCGCACTGCCTGGCACCCCCCGGCGCGCTGCCCTGCTAGCCCGGTGCCCCCCGGTGCACTTCCCGTCCAACCTGGAACCCCCCGACGCATTGCCCGTGCCCCTGGCGGCCTGCCCGGACCCTGCCGGTGCCCCCGCGGCCTGCCGCGCCCTGCCCGGTCCACCCGCGGCCTCCCCGGTGTCCATCCAGCCTGCTCGCGCCCTGCGCGGCCTGCCCGCTGGCCACCCGGTCACTGGCCTCCCGAGTCAAACCGTGGTGTCACTGGCCGAACCGGCCTGGTCTTTCGGGCCGAGTTACTGAGCCGCCTATGTGGCGACTATCGGGACGAACCGCCCTCGCGGTCTGCTGGGCCGGGCCCAGCGGACCAGGTCAAAAATTAGCGGGCTGTCCCACCCAATGGGTAGGGTTAGACCCAGTGAGTCTGATCGGGTCGACCCAGACCAGGTCGGACTGGACCTGGGCCCACTAATGACCCATTGCTTACTTTGGCCATATCTTTGGTACTGGACGTCTGTTTGACGAACTGTCAGTGGCGCTGGTAATCTCTTTGAGAAATAGTCCCTTCAAAAATACCCTATGGGAGTTTGGGGTATAGTTGAGATACAGTCAGGTTGGTTCGTACACGAAACCAACCGGGCCCCCGGGACTAAAAGGCTGATACTCACAGACCGGGTGTCTGATTGATATGCCGTCTATTGCGTTGAGACCTCTATGACGTGGAGGTACTTTGAGATAATTCCACATGATACTTTGTGACACTTAGAGTATTGACCAGTAGCTCATGGAGCGGATCCTTCCGGAGACGAGCATACAGAGTGCAGAGACCTAGTAGCTATAGAACTGACGACTGCTTGACCGATTCGACTCAGAGTGATTCGATTAGCCCAATGGACTAAGCGCCTAGTTTGGCGGTAGACCCACGGTGGACGGAGCACCTGGTTTAGAAACATACCCGCGACACTCAATAGGAGGAGTACCTCTGATGGCTATGAGGGGGAGCGCCCGGTTTGGCGGCAGACCCACAGCGGATGAACTGCCCGATTTGGGAGTAGACCCGCAGTACTCAACAGGAGGAGTACCTCAGTAGTCTAAGGTTAGTGAGTAGCACCTCAGAGTTGCGACAGGGCCACTATACTTGACAGAGGAGGAGTTCTCCAGCAGCCGTGGTTTCGATAATGAAAAATCCTAGTTTGAGCTGAGTCAATGACATTTGTGTTTTTCTCATGATTGAGATGGGTTACTCGATAACATAGGTATATGTATGGGCATATACCTAAGTAATGGTTATCCATTGATTTTATACTTTTTGGTTTATCTTTGTTGGATTTTGTGAGACCTTGAGGGTCTCGGGGTCCCTACTGAGTATCATTATACTCATCCTTGCATGGGCTATGCCCGCACCTCGTTGTGTTGGATGCAGATGATGGACAACACTGATGGAGGCTGAGAGAGCCAGGACTGGATGATACCTGGAGGTGGACCACTCAGCATGATGGAACTCAGAGTGGACCGATAGACATGGAGTGTCGAGGAGGACATCTGTACCTACCCTTCAGGTAGGAACCTGGAAGACGATCAAGGAGCTGCTTTCACCATTCAACTGTTTATCTTTTTCAGTTGTACTTTCTTTCAGTTGTAGTTGTACCTTTTTGTTGGGCTTGTATTTTTGACCCCTTTGTACTTTCAACACAATTTTTATACATCTTTACTAAGTGTTTTCTTCCTCTTGTACTTTGGTTTAGTGTGTTTACGTTTTATAAAGTCAATGCCTTCCCAGTTTTAGGGAATTACGCCTTTGGTGCTAGTCGCCAGCCCCTGGCCTATGGAAGATGGTATTGGGGTAGTCATGATACGGGCCCCAGGGGATGGGTCGTGACAATTAGGTCATAACTCATACATAACAACATAAATATTATAAGAATACACTTATAGTCACTGTCCATTTTTTTTTCATAAATTAAAAAATATTTAAAAAGAAACATGGTATCGTTTCATGTTTAAACAACATAACTTTTCCTTAATCCCATCCTTGAATCTATTCTTCTTTATGTCCTGTGAAAAAAATTTCAAAACTTAGGATGAGTATAAGAAACTTAGTAAGGGTTATAAAATAATGAATGAAAACATTAGTCCATGAATACATACAAATCAATGAAATCATACTTTTCACTCATAAAACATACTCTCTTTAACACACCTCATGAAATCATAAGATTTATGAATAATTCATAGAAATCAAAAATCATTAAGGTAAATTGTGGAATCCATAACATACATACATTGTATCTTTAACAACTACATAGGGAGTAACCTTCATGGTTACATTTGGAATACCCATCACAGTATATTCCCTAAATCTCTTAGGAGAAACCTTAACATTTACATCTGTCATGTTACCCATTGCATTGGAGAGTTATAATGGGCTCACCTGCCCTCAGTTTATCACAGAACCACCCGTATATATAAAGAATGACAAAGAACCATAACATAATCGTAAAAAATAAAACCATCTTAAAGTAAAAGTAACATTTTCATATTTTCATTCACAAGAAATCATTTCATGATAATGACATAATCAATCCAAAAACACATTTAATACATTTAAAAAGAATATTTTTGAATCAAAGTGTCCCATAACACTTTGAAAATTTTAAAGCAATTAACATTTTAAAACATTAATATTCATATAAATAAATCCTTAAAACCATTTTAAATATAAGCAAATTAATGAGAAATATTTAGATAAATAAATCTTTAAAACATTTAAAATGATGTTTTAGGTAAAGAGTCCCTTACCACTTGAGAAAATAAAAAAATAAAATAAATAATAACATTAAAAAAAACATATAATATCATGAGAATAATGATATTTATGATATAATATGTCAAAGGGAAGTATATAAACCATATAAAAGTGAATTAGTGTATAACAGTAAATAATTCTCAATGGAATGTAAATTGAGGTGAAATCCCTTACAAAGATCATATCTTTAGATTAAGGGTAAATCAATGACATAATTATGTGTGAAAAATATAAATACACCCAATATATTTTGATATTAAGTGTAAAAAAATAAGAGTTCATACACATATATTCATGGAAAAACAAAACCAATGACATGGATATTTAACTCAATAAAATGAGATTGAGTAAAGATTTCCCTTACCTTGATTCTGACTTGTCTCATTTGTTATTTATATTATTGGATAATAAAATTAGGTTAAAATATAATTTCTTTAGAACCTTTTTTATTTTTATTACTCCTTTTATATCACTTGTTACCATGTTATAAAAACTTCATAATTATTTATGTTCATATTGGTCGTTTTGTCGATATTTAGTACGTGAGTCAAAAATGAACATGTTTGATGTAAATTGTCCATGTGGTGAAAATTACATCATCTCAAAAATATTATTCATGATTTAAATATCATATATATCTATTATATATTTATTTAGAATAGTCAATAACATTTGGAGATAAGAAATGAAATGCACTGTTCATGGAGATGGTAGGCCGTACGTAAGCGTGAACGCTTCGTTCATTTCATTGTCATATTAATTGAATGAAAACTAAATGATACATAGGTATATTATAATTTCAGTATAATATATATGTTATATATGTTATATAAGTTCATTAACTCCATCCTTTATACATTCTATTTATGGCATGAATGAGTCATATCACTTTGAGTGGACAGTTGACCACACTTCCTCAAATGAAATTATCATATTTACACATTATGGAAATCATAGAGGAATGTTGTAAATAATAAATAAATAATAATAGAGTAAGTATAAATATAATATATGTCATATTTATTCATTTAATTCAGGTATATAATCACAGTTTAATGATGATCATCGAGAATGAATCATATCGCATCGTGGAGACGGTAGGTCATACGTACGCACGAGCAATGATATCATTCACTCAATGGTTAAAAAATATGTAGTTAGATGGTATATTAATTATAAATAATAATTATCATGTTATATTAATTATTTAATTTCATTATACTCATCATTATACCCATCCCAATTAAGTCTTGTTGAATAAAAAATTACACCACAGCGTGGAGACGGTAAGCCATATGCACACACATAACGTGATATTGTTATTCATAGGATGGAAAAACGGAGTTATAGGATTGTAATATAATTATAATAACATCTCAACAGGTAAAATATACTATATTTATTAATTTAGTATGGAAAATTCATAATAATAGGAAGTAGAAGAAGAAAAGAATTTTGAATGAGGTGATAAAACAAATACCTCTTTTTAAAGTATCTCCTTTAGATTTTCATTAAAGGTATCCTTAGGATGGTTTTTTGACAAAATTTTGGAATCTATGAGTAAGGGAGGGATTTTTGGAGATTATTTTATCATAATTTGGATGATCCAATGGGCTTGAGAGGTGTGTGTAATTGGGTAGAGGTGGTGTCCCTTTATAAGAGGGCAGAGGGGCACTTTAGAAAAGTCCTGAAATATTATTTTATTATAAAATGATTTTCGAATTATAATAGTTCAAAAGTGATACAGTTCAAAGATAATATGATTATGGTTCAAAATAGTCTCAAAAAATAGGTTTTAGACAAGTTTAGGTCACAAAATTAACCTTATCTTTTAGCTTTGACCCTTAGTTAAAAACATTAACTCTTACCATGTCTTCTTATATTTTTATAATATATAGTTATTATAGTTACTATAAAAAGCCAATCGAACCAAAATTAAATCATTAATGACTTTTTTAACATTATATAAACTATTTTTTCTAATATTATATTTTTAGGACTATTATATCATTTTATAAAATAGTATTTGTTTTAAAAACTAATTTATGTCATCTTTGACACTATTTAGTAATTGATTTTTGTTAAAGTCATAACAACTTGATTCCTTATAAAAAGGCATAAAATCATCCCTCATATGTCAATTTCATTCAAAAAATTCTTTTATGGAATCAAAAGGTTAAAATTATATTTATTTTAATATTTATAATATCATTTATTTGAATCATTCATTAATAAGGTAGTCACTGCATCATCATTGTGGCACAAATTAATTTATTTATTTAATGTATAAAAATTAAAAATAAAATAAAATAATGTGGGAAATATTTTTATATTTACTATGATTATTTATAGTTAAAGATATCATTTATATAAAAAAATTAAAATTATTTTAGTTAGAAGATACGTGTTTATGTTATATTTCCCTTTTCTTAAAAATAAATATTATAAAATTTCATTTTCACAACCAAGTGGATCCAAAATGCCAAAATTTCGTCCTAAGGAAGATCATAGTTAGAAAAATCTCATCCATTATTATTAGGACACGTTTTAGGGTTGTTTTATCTTATAATAATATTATTTTTTACCCTTATTTACCTGATTTACCCTTTAAGCATGGTAAATAAAAATAATTACTAAAGTTACCTTTCATAATGTACAAAAATAAAAGGAACATATCTAAACAACCTATAAATTATAATTACAAATATATAATCCATTTTTATAAATTAAAAAAACATAATTTTTATTAATTAATTTAATATTAATTCCCGTTGTCAAAACCAGAAAGCGGGTTTTTAAGAAGTAAAAACTATCAAAAGATTGACATGTGTTTATGTCCAATTTAAATGTGAATTTACTTTCAATAACCAAAATTGGATTTAATGAAAAAAAATTAATACTATTACAATTTAAAACTAACTAAAATTACAATATAACTATAAATAAATTAGATGAAAATGCATTTTTGAATTAAAATGCAGTAATTTTCACTATTCATTAAAACATGAATTTTATCAGAAAAATACCAGAATTTCAACCAAAGTAAATTTGTATTTCTGGATTCTAAATAATAATTTTATTTTGTAAAATAGAACATATAAAAGTGAAAAAATCCAGTTTTAAAAAGGGTTCTCTATAAAAAAGTGGTAAAATGACATTTTGTAAATATTTGATTATTTTATGCTTAAAATTGGATTCATTCTCATTTTAAGCATCTAAAATTAATTAGATAAATGTATAAAAATTTAAAAAATATGTAAAATCATAATATAGTTAATTATTTTCATCCCCACCAATACAACGACTAGGCATTAACTAGTATTTAAAACAATACTATTATTGTTGTATTATTTTTTGGTATAACTCAGTGTTGTGTGCAACGTAAGATTTTGGAGAAACACATTATTGTGTGTCAAGTATTATATCATATAATGTCCCATTGAAACTAAAATTAATATTAAATTCAAAAATATTAATAGATATAAAAATTTATTATTCTATAAATACCTGGGATGTTTCATCATTCCCCCATTTTGGAAATTATGTCCTCACAATTTGAAAATTGGGCTCAGAAACTTCATTGGAAATCCCATACCAAAAAAAGAGTCAATAAAAATATCACTTTAAAATAAATAAATAGAATTAAAAAGGTCACCTGATATAACACATACTAGGATTCCATGTAAGAAAACATGGATATCAAATAGAAACTAACCATCAAGTTCTGATGGATAGTGGTAGAAAACACGATCAGGAGAAAGTTAACAACCGAAAACCCCCCAAATTGTGATAGGTTAAACATTATTTGATTCTAAATTAGGAAAATTAAATGAAAAAAATTCTTTAAGGTCCTTTTCACAAATTTGAGGAATTTATTTATGAGTGTGACTAAGAAAATAAAGAAACATACTTATTTGTCAAGTAGAGTTTCATCCTTAAATAAATTTCTACCACAAACTCATATTTTCTCCAAAAAATGGGTATTCAAGATGACTTGATCACAATTGAAGCACTCAAATCAACTTCTAGAGAATCAAATAATCCACAAAAAAGATTAACTATCTATTGATCCTTTGTTGAAACATTAACCAAAACCAAAATGCTTAGTACAAGGTCATATAATCTCCCCAAAATAATGAACCATTACATTAAGAAAAACTACTTTTATTCTCCAAAATTCAAGAGTAATACCCAAGTTCTACATAGACCATTAAACAAACAAATGTACTTAAAATTCCTTAAAATTATCCAAACTAAGATTTAAACACAAAATTCAGAAGGATTTGATCACATAGCCTTCCATGATAAATTTTAACATGTATCTCTAAATAAAATCAATCACTCTTAAATTATTATACCAATTTTTTTCCCTAATAACATATTATCCAAGTTAGATTAATCATTTGAATAAATAACCTATTTCCCATTATTCCAAAATTAAAATGATAGATTATTCCAAAATATAATTCAACCATTACTCCATTAAAATCCCATAGTGTTCTATTTACCTTAATCATATAATGTTTCAAAAATAGAGCACGTCTTCCAAAATAACATTTATCACTTAATACCCAAATAATTTTTCCAATATCAAGTATATCCATTTTATAAAACATAAGTTCCAAAAATCAACTTATTCTTATTCCATAAACTTATTAAACTAAAAATTAAAATTCATATTAACTAGGGACTTCACGTAGGCCAGTGGTAGCTGATAAAGCCTTGTCGCACTTTGGTTGTGGGTTCAATTCCCATGGACTTGTACGACGTGATATGTTTTCACCCTTCCTGTGGGTTTTCCTTTTTATAAAACTATTTAATTCATAAAACATTCCCAAAATGAGATAAAATATTAAAAAATAACCATAACATATTTTAACCTCAAGTTTATCTTATGCCTTTCATTTTCCATATCTAAATGTAAGAAACCATAATTATATAAAAATCAAGGATCATATAAACCCTAAAGATTCATTATAATTATGTCCACAATAGAAAAGGTAATTCGTCCTCAAATAACATTTCTATATTACAGGCTTCAGGGTTACACATACTAGAGAAAATTATTCCAAAGTAATCCCATCAACAAAAGAGCATTAATACTTTTAAACATTCCATCACCCATAGATCTAACATAACCCTCAAATTTATAAAATGTATACATATTAATCATCCATCATTCTACATGATCCCTTAACTACGTTTTTCCAATTTATTTCTTAATACTTATTTCTTACAAAAAAATCATGAATCATGTCCTAATATTCAATAATTTAAAAACATAATCTAATAAATAATTCATACCTTTCATAAGTAATTTTTAGTTTCCTAATCTTCAATTGGAATGGCATTAGGTATTGGTAAACATATATTTGTATGGTCCTGGTGATCCCATTCACGAACCTTCTTTTTTAGAAATCTATTTGTATAATGACCATAGTCCCCACATTTAAAACATTTTATTAGTATAGATTAATTAATTAAAAATACAAATTATTCCATTATACATTAATAATTAATTTAACTATTTAATTCTGAAATGAAAACAAATTATTACATATATACCTGGGTCGTTACAAGAAGATCCCTCAATATGAGGCAGATTTATTATAAGTAGTGGTCAAATATTATCTTGAAATGCCACAAAAATGGAGTCATTTCCTTAGGATGGGTCAAAATTGGATCCAAATATCTTTTGATAGCATGATTTTATTTAACATGATCCCCTTTGGATGTGAGTATTTAAAATGAACACCTTTTCATAATGTTTTAGGGTCATGAAAACAATTATTCATTATATTTATTTAATATCTATTGACTAATATTAAAAGGATATTGTAGAGGGGTACCTAGTTCTTGAGAATAATATTAACATTTATTTCTCAATCAATTATATTCAATAATAATATGTGGTTGATTATTAGTAAGATAGTATTTCACTCACTTTTCATTATTGAGGACCTATTTTTTAACATTCAACATTATGAAAATGACTGAATCATACATCGAGGGTACCATCTAATCATAAAAATTAGTGAGTTATAGGACATCAATAGAAATAAAACTCCCATAATATGTATTTGAATCACTTGCTAAGGTGTTTTTTTGTGGGAATAACTATTCATATTATAGGATCAATAGTTTTCTAGCTGCACATACTATTGTATATCTTATATTATAATAGAAGATTCTTCCGAGAACATGATCCTAATGGTGTTCCCAATCACCTTTTATTTAGGAAATATTTCAATAATTTCATTCAAATGCGATATTGGTCAGGTAACTATATAATATTGAAAAATTATTTTCAAAACTAATTTTCTTTTAGGAATTATCAATGATAATTCTAAAATGACTATCATTGGAGGGGTATGTTGTAATTAAAGGTGCATTAAACATGACCTCATCCCTATGGATATGGGAATTCACTTTGACATATCAATATATACTATTAGTTATTTATTTTTTCTCAATACATTATTGTATTCTATGTATAATAAAGGTTTGTTTAAGTTAGTGTTTTCAACGAATCGAATGTTGGTTGAGGTGGGAGCCAAATTGGGTTTGTTTTGGACAAGAATTGTGTTTCACATATTTGATCTTCACACTTTTATGAGGGAATTAATTCATTACTCATCCAATCAACGACTCAATTTTATTTTTATCATCTCTCTTGATCCTTTATAATTAGATAAGTTTTTTGAGTAGATAAACTAGTAACCAATCTCATATTAAAATAACCCCTTGGATAATTACATTTCATGAATCCTATACTATTATTTTTAGAAGAGAAGTTTTTATCAAACTCTATAATATTTATTTCTGATTAATAATAGGGGTTATGTGAAGGGATACAAACATTCTTCATGCTTAAATTTTAACATATAATGTAGACACAAGAATCACTAACTGATTAGATAATAGGATTTAAATTTTTGTATGTAGTTGAGGTTAATAATGTTTACTTGAAAATGGAATACGCAAAATGGAATGATAAACATGGTAAAAATACACATATCATTTATTAATCATGTTATTATTATATAAAAATATTGTGAATTTTATATACTAGTCACTAAAGTGATCCATCATTTTCAATTGATTACTTAAGAGAAAAGAAATTGTTATATATTTATCAGTTTGTGCACTATAAATGGGATGTTGTGAATGGGTATTTTATGACATTTATATTCTCCACAGCTAGTTTATTCCATGTCTCATCCATAATTGATTCTTATAATACAATTTTTCATCAAATTATTTCAAATAAATTTCTAATATACTTATTTCTTTATGTCATAAAGTGATAATACTCAAGGAATCATATGTCTCAATAAAATTTAATTGAATCAATTTTGGAATAAATGAGAATTGTGTTTTTAATATGTCTATTATTGGAGGTAGGTTATAATTAATTATTAAATGGATCCATATGGGTTTAATATTAAAAATGATATTTTGATAAGGTGGTGTCTTTATGGATACTCAAAAATGCATTTTCTAGACTACGACTAGAGATAGTGGGTTATATTTTTCTTGATGAGGATAACAACATAAAAAACTAAAATTAACATTTTTTATCTATTATATATATATGGATTATGATTTAGTGGAATATCTCCCTTTGGTAAAAAAATATAAATATGGTTTCTTGTTATATAATATTTATATTCATTTAACAAATAGATTCCTAGTTATGAGAACTAGGGAGACTTCCTCAATTATAAGCATGACCATGGGAAAATCACCTATATTAATATTTCTTTATAAGATTAGAAAGTGTGGTATTCCATGTTTGGGTGACATCACTGGTTTAAAATCTATGGTATGAAGCCAGTAATGAGGGGGAAATGTATAATGTTAGGACCACTAAAGCATGTTGAGATGGAATTTGAGGCCTCGTAACTATAATGAACAAGGGTTACCCTTGAGTCCCTACCTTGATAAATGAACAAACAATATGGGTTATGAGGGATTTATTGAGGGAGTTAGTTTAACACTGATTAATGTGGTTGAAGTGCCTATGGGGATAACATTTCTATGATTTCTCAAACTATAAAATTTGGAAATGTTTGTCTTTATCCACATAAATAGTAACTAAGGCCATTAAATGGTGATTATTTTTGTTAGGGATGGGATAAAAACATAATTAGTTCGTGTAAACTATATAAAATATAATGAAATATTATCAATCATCATCTATTAATGGGATTAATTCATTTTCATGATTAGTGTAAGTGCTACCAAATTGGATTAATGTAGTGATGAGGGTGAGTTTAATGATGTTGGTCTTCCAACATCATCTAGGCCTACATGGACTTATCTCATCCAATTTAATCTGTTTAGTATCATGTTCCAAGACCTTACTATATAGAATAAACTATCAAATAATATAATTTTATATCCATTGATATATAAACTTAGTATAAGAGAGTGATATTGTGTTTTAACATAATGTATTAGGGGATGCATTAGTGGAACTAGAAAAATTAGAGTAATGGGTTATGTCAATAGATTTATATGAACAAAAGACTAACCTTGGATTTTGATTTAAAAATATGATGATAATAATATATTCATTAGTAGGTTATTATGGGAATAGGTATTTCTATATTAGTAAATCTCATTTACTATAGAATAATTTCATGATCATTTCATAATTTTTTTAGTGTTTTAGTATTTGAAACCATTGAAGGCCCAATTTATAAATATAAAGTACTGCTAGATGATTTATATCAATCTATAAAATATTATCCACTGAAAATTAATGTGTGTAAGGTAAATTAATTTATAAAGGGTAGTAAACTTTTTATATAGGGAGTATCTTAATGATTTACATAATATTCAAAAAATCTATCCCAGTAATAATAACACTTTATTCCATCACCTACCACTATATGGTGTGAATACCAATTTGATGAAGTTATTTGATCAATGAATCCACCATGTATTACAACTAAAGTATATAATTATACACTTATATATGTGAATAATCCATAGTTAATTTCCATTTGATAGTGGAATTATATATTTATTATTTATCTACGGATGTGATTGAATTTCGAGATAGTTATGAACATAAAAACATTTTAACATTCTTCTTTTCATTGGTGGTTTGGGGGATGTCACCAAAGTATGAAAAGTTGATGTATATATATCAACATACTATATCATTCAAATGGATTTATATGGTTGACCATTCATCAGTGGATGGGTGCATATCACTTATCTATCATCAATAGATATATGGATTCCACTTGCATATTACCATCAAGTACATATATATCATCAAAATTTCTCTAGAAATTTAATGGATATAATCATCCCATATCTTGTAAATATATTGATGTAATTTACTTTTCATTTTTGGATGGGTGCTTATCATAGGTAAACGACTAGTTGATAGAAGTATACCATGATTGTGTCACCAGTGGGATGATGAACACCACCAACCATCACCAATGGTTGAATAAATATCATCATTTGATCACAAGACTATGGATATATATCACTAGGCTATTCTTAGGGGATATATATATATGTCATAGGCCTATTACTATTTTATTAATTAATTGAATCATCACAGATGGGAATAAATTCTTTCACTGAATTTGGTATTTTTCTTATGAGATATGTTTCCTATGTTTCCCTATGAAGTAACTTTTTTCCAGTATATTTTGGTTCCATTTAATGAGGAATGCCATATCTTTTCAGATCACATGGTAAGGAGCATTATGATTCTATTTAATTTCATAAATCCAAGTAAAATTTTAATTATATTTCAAGGACATATTACTAGGTCCATTTTTTATAAATTTATAATCATTTGGCAGAGTCCCGTAAAAAAGAGTTTTCTAGAAATTGTTTTTGTGGGATATACACGTTGTTAAACCTTTTTTATTTGGGCTTATATCAAATAAGTGGCCTAAATGAGGGTGGTGTTATATGATTTATATGGACAATAGTATTGGATGTTTCATAATGAAATTCATGTTTTTAATTAGGTCATCATTATATAGAGAGGTTCATAGATTTCACTAGACCAATGGAATGAACTAATTTCAATTTACCCCAATTTGGTGGCCTATTAATGTCATTACTCATTGATTGAATATGGATTTCTTTCTATGTGTTTGAGAGATAAAAGGTCAATATTAGAGTGTCATATATGATATTATTAGGTCTATAAAATATTTTCTCATTTCCTATGGATATAAATTTATAGTATCAAGGGAGTAAATGTTTTTATATACCCCAAGGATCCTATTAGTTAGGGAGAATTTTTTTTATAAATCTATGTCCTTCATTCCATCTCTATTTATCAATGTAATACATGACTCATAAAGGGAAAATGGAATCACATATTGACTATTTAATGTATATATAGAGGCCATGGAAGTTTATATGGTGAAATTATGTGTGGGTTTTCCCTAAGTTAAAGGATTCCAATTGGGTATTTTGACTCACTAGGGAAAATAATTGAATCCAATCCAAATATGTGACATATGATAATTAGGTTTTAATAAAGATTAATTTTTTAAGAAAATTAACTAGTCTATGTATATGTTTGTAACCTTTCTATAATTGAATAAAATAATTTAGTATCCCATATATTGAAAATATAGGTGATTTTTCTTTATGCCTTTATTATAGGGGCATAAATGTGAGTGTTTTTATTTTACTTCTCTATGTGGAGTAGTTTAGGGATTTCCATCAAATGAAATCATTGAGGGATTTTTTATATGACATGGTCCTTATTTCTATCAGAATAATTTTATATAAGTGATATGGTTCAATATTTAGTCTATTATCATGTTTTACTAGATTAATTCATGGGAATAACCATTCTTAGGGGTTGACTCGTGTGGGTATTGAATAAGGGCTCTCAAAGATGCCTTGAAGAAAAAAACTATCTCAAGTGGAGCTAAAATAGACCTTATGTGATCGGATCAAAATGAGACTACCATTTATAACTAGACACTATAATTTGGGAATTATAAGATATTTTTTATGACATCCTTATACTAGAGGGAGTATAGAACATTCATTATGTAATGAATTTGAAGTAGTGTGTTCAGGCATATAGTACACTAAAGAGGGAAGCATAGCTCGAATGGAGCTCCAATTCCTTTTCTCAGAATGTTGGGAGCGTATGTTTGTGAAAATAACAGTCTATATTTATTGTATGGCATATATAGACACCTTTTTCAGGGAATGTTGAGGCGCTAATTAATATGTATGTTTCTCCTCACATGCCTAGCTGGAGGGGCACAATTTGAGATACAATAATGGTCCTAGATATTATCTATACATCATTTAAAGAACATAACATAGTCCATAAGGATTGAAGAAATGATTTTAATGTTTTTATCACATATGAGGTGTGGTCCATAGTATACATTAATGGTGATAAAATATTTTTTACTAGTTCCTAATTTTGGAAATGCGCACTAATGGAATAACTTCAAGAACATTTATTATTTTTGATTTATTTTCATGATTTTTTAGCACCCCAGTAATTCATTTTTGGGATTTTTTAAACATTTAAATTGAAATAGTAGTCATAAATCCATAATAATTATGTCTATGGAATGTGTGTAGTATAGAATCACTAAGAATGTTCACTTATTCGACCAAAATATAGATGATGAGAATATAGATTATTATTATTATTTTTTAATATATTAATTATGTTGGTTTGGTGATGTTCCTTAATTGGAGTGTTCATGTAAAAATTATTGAATTCATTAATAATTTACATAATTGGTTTAACATGTTTTATTTCTTAACAACTATATTATTTTTAATTTTTTTCTTTTTATAAATTTGATTAGATAAATGTTAAATAAATTAATTAGTTATGGATGTAGATAAATTCTAAAATACTTTATAGAAATGGTAATATAGAAAAATATCAATGATTTCAGTAATATGTTATAATATTTGTTTTATAAAATTAAATAATGAAATTTTCAATAGAGGAATATTTTAATAAATGAGAAATTATTCAAAAAAAGATCATGATTTTTGTAGAAAATACTAGTTAGAGTTAGTATATTTAGTGAAGTATTATAAACTACTTTATAATTTTTTTTATAAAATAATGATAAAATCCATTATTTATAAATACATCCATTGAGTGAAGAATAATAAGTTAACCATCCTAGATATATTTCTTGAGTACTTTTAAATTTTTAAGATTTATAGTTTATTTTTAATAAATTAATTGTAAAACATAAAAAATATAAGGGGCTGTGTGAAATAGATGTGTGAAATAATATAGAAAATTCTTTTAACACATGATGGATATATGTAAAATTAATAAAGGGTTACTCAAATCATGTGAATAAAATGAGATATATCATACAAATTTTTTTCAAAGAGTTGAAAATTTTCAATAAGAAAGGAAAATATATTATATTTATATATACGAAAATTCCATCCAATGAGATTTTTTATATTTATTCCATAAATATAATTTCAAAGAAAATGATATTAGTGAGATAAATTAGGAAAAGGATTGAATATATTATATAGTGAAATATGGAAAAAACCAATAATAAGGAGTTTTTTATATATCAAATAGATGAGACATTTCATGTAGTTATGAATTATTTATTTCATTAATGAAAATAAATAAAAGAATAATAAAACTGTATTATAGTAGACACGAGGATTTTAAAAAGGGTGAGGGTCGAAAAACATCAATATTGATGTATAAATTAATAGAATATTGATGAAAAACAATATAGATAAGATGAAAAATTAATTTTATTTCATTATGTAATTTAGCATATTAACAATGAGAACTTAATTTATTATTCATTTTATAATTGGTTGTCTATCATATCAATATTCTGCATTGGTATATTATCCACCCCTGCCAAACATAGTTTCTAATCCAAATATTATTAATGGGATATTCATCCATATTAAGAGCTATATTGTAATGTTATCTATATTAGGAAACAAAGTGGGTTTCCTTTAAATTCAAAGAAGATAATATCTTATAATGTTCATGTCTGTATCTTTAGATTATTAGTGCATGACATGATAACAAAGGGATGATTTGGTGTAATTGAAAAACATTTAGAAGGATTCATTGACTCATTTATCCAATTTAGGTCTTACAGTTATAATTTTTTTAATTTGTTTCTATAATCATTTATATTTATTATGTATGTGTGAGTGAAAGAGAAAATAAAGAGAAATATCATATTATTCACCTTAATTTATGACTTAGGATGGAGTAAAAGTTAGTTTTTAATATGGGAAAATATGGATATAGTAAAAAATATATTTTATAGAATAGAAAATTATAATATATAGATTCAACATAATTCCCTATAAGTGTATCTCAAATACATTGTAAAATCAGTGAATGAGTAATAATGAAGATGGAGATTCAATTAATTTATCCAATAAGATAAATTTATCACATGTCACTCAACTATGCGTAGAAATGTGTTTTCATAATTTTATTCAATTGATCATCCATTTTTCATATATGTATTATGAGTGGAAGAAAAACTAATTTGTTTAATTAAAAAATCCTCATTATTGATCTTATACAAAAATACCCTCAATATTATATTTTTCATTAATGTAGTAATTAAACATTAAATGTAAATTAACCTATCAAAAAAAATCATTATAATATTCTATATAGTGTACTAATATTGAATAAATCAAAAAAAAAATATTCTATCACATGTATGAAAATTTTACCCCATATGATATCAAACTTATTCTAATCCTTATAGATTAACAAAATCTATGACCTTACATCAGAATCATCAATTTGTGATGGATTAGATATTTTTCATCAAGGTATAATTATCATTTCAAAATCATATTATGTGTATAGGAATGATATTTAAAATTTTTACCTTTCCATTGAATAATGTTATAGAGTGTATTTCTTGATATTTTTATATAAATAGTTAAATGGGGTATATTTGGAATCATCTACATATGATAGAGTTAAACCATGAGTAACTAGTACTAAATGTATCAAATATAAACTACTACTTTTTTGATGAGATAATGGGTTTTCATTGGTTAAAAAATATTTTAATATTTATTTACTATTTTTTGTATAATTTCATTTTAAAATGATACATTTACCAATATGACATCTATTCTTGATAATAAGAGATCATTGATGATACTAGAGTTTTTTACTTTGAAATATATCTCTTATTATCATAATAAATGAAATTGTGAACAAATAATATTTCTTTTGTATAATCGGACTTTATTTTTCATATAAAGTGAATATTACCTTAATGGAACAACTAGAAAGAAACTTTACTATCAAATCCTAAGGATTATTAGGATAAATAATGAATAATCACCTTACACAAATTTGAAATATAGGGATCATAGAGTTGAATGAAAATTATTTATCCTAATCTCTTTGTGGGTCTAAAACATATGAGTGTTTAGCTATGAAAATATTTACATGAAAAGTATGTGGTGATTATTTGAGCATGAATGTGAACATAAATATTTTAGTAGAATTTTGACAAATAAAATGAGAGAAATGATAGATATTATGTGGAATGTTCTTATAAATTTGGAGTGAATGAAAACACCATGGAAATCGAATAACTCAAGGTTTTATTAAAAGTTAAAAAATATAGAGGAAGGATATCAACTTACCATCCTAGATATAAAACATTATGAAAAGGTAAATTAAATATTTAAAAGTCAAACAAAATATCTCCCTAGTTGAATAATATATTTATAAATTATTAACGAAACATCACTCTGAAAAAAATGGATATACTGAAATAATTTGATAAAAAAACATAATTGAATAGAGTAATTAATATAGAAAATAATGTTACAATAATTTGATAGTATATATGTAATTATACTATGAAAATAAAAACTAGTAAATTTTTGAGAGTATTGGATGAAATCAAATTAAAATATAAAAATGAATATAATGTAAAGATCAATTCATAATGTATAGAATTTGAATGATGTGTAGATAAAAAACACCAATACCCAAAGAAAACATTTATTATTTAAATTATATCTAGGTTCATATCCTAATAATATCTCAAAAGTTGATCCAATCTGGATTGGTGATCACATACATGATGGATAAGTACATAGGTTTTGGTAGAGAATGTCATTAATATTAATATCAAAATTAAAACACCATTACCCTAAATATTATTCAATTAGAGGATTAAATGAATAAATTATTTACCCATGAACGTATTATAATAATATAGATTATTTGTATGAAAATAATAATTAATAATATTTAGTGCATTGATGAAAATCACATTAAAATAGATGTACAATAATTAAACTAAATGAAAAAACAAATGAAAACACACTAAAATAGTGAGATCACACTCAATAGATTATTTTTTTTATTTTTATTTTTTTGACTGAAAATTAAATTCTTAATTTACAAAAACTTTTAAGGGAAAATAGAGAAACCAAAGGTCAACTAAAAAAAGGAAATAACAGAGTCGTTAAAGAACAATTTAAACCTACCGGAATAAATATCCCATAAAAGTTTCTAAGAGATGTCACTAACCTGAGTGTCTGGTACAACAATTAGAAGATATTTGAAATGAAAGGATAGCTTGTCTTAGGAATCTATATGCTCTTCAATGATGATGTTCCCATTATTGAATCCCCCAACTAAGATCCGGTCCTGCTTATCTATTCAAGCATACTGCCCCTTATTGAGAGTCATCCTTAATGAAACACATCATTTTAACAACTTCTTCTTCACAAGCATTGAGAGACAAAACCTATTAAACAACTTATTCTTCCCATCTAATGAGTAGTTCCAAGGATTTATCATGAACAACATCTGACTTACACTGGTTTTCCAACTTCTTGGATTTCAACTTCTTCTCTAACTGTGTCTCCATAGGATGGGAAAAAAGGTGTAATTCTTTATATATATACAGATGCCCTTCCTCCCATCCCTGGAGTTCCTCAATGAATATCTTTACACCTATTGAACTGTAACCTCAATCTCTTTTATATTATTGTCATGCTGAACATATGGTTTAAGGCCCCTTTCCTGTGGTTCAGAATCCTGATTCACAAACCCTCGCCCCATATGAGTGGCCTCACCATCATCTTTCTCAACATGAACCTCATTCATATAAGATGTTGGGATGCTGGAAAGTTGGTCTTAATAATATTTATGTGTTATTGAGACCTAATTAGGAACAAAAACATGAGAAAATCCCCCATATAGATCCTTTATTAGTTCATAAACCTCCAGGAACGAAAAATGATTGCAGATTCTCATATTAGTACTGATTATTTCCGGCATCACCCCACCTGTTTCCTTCACCCAACCCACATTATCCTCACTATGTGAAGATTCCCCTATGTTGTTATCATTAATGTTCTACCTATTCTCAATATTTATCTCTGCATTTACCACTCTTATGGAAACCTCATCAGGTGTCTCCAATGCACTCCTTGAGGTCACAGATTTAGGAAGACATCTCTCTCCAAGATCATACCTCAATTTCTAAAAAATGTCAACCACTTTGGGTTTAGGAATTGCTAGCTGAACTCCCTTCTTTGTAAGATTGTCCTTAATTGATGGGCCAATATCAAATCAGATCCTGTCACCCCCCCGATTCTAAAATCCAAATCCTTCTGGAGTATAGGACTCAACCCAGCCCATGGTTCACCATGAACCACCTCATCCTCAACCTGAACACCTGTTTGTCCTTAACTAGGGGTCCCATCCACACTATGGTACCATACGCACCATTGGTACTAGACTTCTGCATACCCTACTGTATCGACCCACATCTGCAGACCACCGATGAATGGCCTAACCACTTTCAAGCATAACAAAATTCCACCAAATACTCATACACCACCTACTACATAAAACTAAAATATCTCTTATGGAAAACCATATGAAATTTGATGGCTTTCAAGAAACATCAATATCAAAAAGCACTCATGGATTCACTGGATGACATACTTCTTTGGTTCGGGTATCAAAGTAGAAGAACTTACCTAAAAGGTTCCCTAGAATCCTAATAATCGATGGATTTTAAAATGGTAGGGGAAGGTTGGGGAAGCTTACCCAAAGTACCACCTAAGGGGAGTCTAGCTTCATATGATATTCATATGTCAATCTATGTTGGAAGAATAAAAACCCATTATAGTTGCGAGGCACGCACTTGCAAGCTTTCATCAGGTCTTCATCTGATGTGAAGCGGATCATGAATTTCATGTTGTAAAGAAAACCAACAACAAACCTATCCTATAGATCCCATGAACCAAAAATGAAACTATAAAAGTTGTTGGGATCAAAAAATGATTAGACCAAGGTTCCATAATAATCATGAGAT
This sequence comes from Viscum album, assembly GCA_963277665.1. Classification (NCBI taxonomy): domain Eukaryota; kingdom Viridiplantae; phylum Streptophyta; class Magnoliopsida; order Santalales; family Viscaceae; genus Viscum; species Viscum album. The sequence continues at coordinate 1,494,351,372 of OY728155.1, read as the reverse complement.
AAAATAAAGTTCAAAACGAAAAAAAAACAAATGACACCAGATGTAATGTGGAAAAACGCCCAATTGAAAGGGGTAAAAACCACAGGTAAATAGAAGAATCATTATGTGGTAAAAGTGGGTAAACACTCCCTCACAATTACAAGGATAAAACCCTCATAAAAATATGTCTTGAATAAATAGGAAAACTACCTCACTAAACACCACAAATAACTAGATAACTCATGAATATGATGAGATGGTGACGATATGATAGAAATATTGGGAGAGATCCCATTTTATAGGCCGCTTCTCCCCCCTCCAACCGCCTTCTCCCACTAGAGGCTTGGTGGGGTTTGGCCACCCACCACCTACCTAGCCCACCTGTCATGCCTTCCCCCTTTGAAAGTTAGGGGGCAACACCACCAAAGAAAAAAAAACTACCGATACATCTTCCACATGAATATTTGATTGAGAACCAATCACATATCCACACATCCTTTCTATCGGCCAAACCATGCTACTCATGTATCTATAAGGCTGATCAAGGATTTACACCATCTGGACTTATCAGAGTTAATTTATTTCATCAGGAAATCTGCCATATTTTCTTTAGTGTGAATCTTCTGCATGTCCAAACTTCTTTCCTCCACCACATATTGGAAAAAGTGATACTGTAACCCAATGTACTTCATCCTGGAATGAAAATATGGATTTCTTGCAATGTTTAAGGCTCTCTAACTATCACAAAATAATGAAATCTTCTCCTCTCTTTGCCTGAGCTCCTCTAACAACCTTCTCATCCAAATTGTCTCTTTGCAAGCCTGTGTAGCTTCTATATACTCTACCTCCGTCATGGATAAATCCACAACTGACTGTAACTTCAAAATATAGCTCACAACTCCTCTTGCAAGAGTAAACACATAACCAATAGTGAATTTCCTCCGGTCAGAATCACCTGTAAAATCTGAATCAACATAGCATTTGATAGTGTAATCTGATCCTCCATAACATAATGCATCATTTGAGGTCTCCTTGATATATCTCAAGGTTCTCTTCACTGTGTTCCAATTCTCTCATCCTGGATTCTCCATTTATCAACAAACTACTCTCACTACATGTGAAATGTATGGTCTAATACAAACCATAGTGAACATTAGACTACCCACTGCTAATGCATACAGTACTCGAAACATCTCCATACTCTCTGATTCACTTCTAGGACTCATCATTGAGGATAAATTGAAATTAATGGAAAGTAGTGTAGAGATTGACTTACTATAACATCCTACCTTTTTAATACATAACTTTTCATTACATTTTACAAATATAGGATCTTTAAAGTCTAGTGTCTTGGAAATCAGGATCATAATACATAAAAAAACATAAACATTCTTCTAAAACACTTGTAAGGCTTATTCATTGTTCATACTAAGTTCATTAAAACATCTCATAACTCGGGAGCATACATAAAAGGAAAGGGTGAGAAGAAGGCTTAGTAAGGGAAATAAGAGAAACATTTTACATGTGAACTTGAGATACATCAATAAAGTCATGATAAATAAATTTAAGGCATGAGAAAGAGATCACGAGGCATATCATAATAAAAATAATGTGTTTCATAACTTGAAGATGTGGCTACAACATTTAACTTATACACTCATTTTTGTATAACCAAGGTCCATCCCCAAGGTGTCATTAAAAAATTACCAAGGTTATTCACCAAGGTATCGTTAAAATGCTAATCTCTATAGATTAAGTCTTTACCCAATGCATTGGAGAACTATCAGGGTGCACCCTTAATTTGTATTTATTATCATGTGATCCACATATATCATCATAAAAAATTTCATAAATAACCCATATATCATAAAATAAATGGGTTTCATTTCATAATCATAACGTTTTAAAAACTACTTTAAAGACATGATCTTTATGTCACTTTAAACCCACTGAAAAAGAAAGTGGGTTTCATGTATGTAAATCCCAGAATTAAAATATAACATTTTGATATATATGTGAATACCCATATAGAAGAAAGATCTTTGAGTATTAACTTAATAAAATAAAATAATTTGAGAAAAAGAGAAAGACATTTTGAGATGAAAATTATGCAGCATAACGACTATGTTACAGGGTTTTAGAAAACATTGAAAAGAGAGGGGACATGGGTCAAACACTCATAAATCATCCATAAAATAGTAGGGGACAGAATATAAAGGATTTAAGAACATTGTAACGAAATTTTAAAGATATACCATATGAAATGAAGAACTTGAAAGGAAGGCAAAAATAATATTTCTCTTATGAAAATTTGGAAGCCTAACGGCGTTACTTAAAACATCAAAAAATGAATTGATGAGATAAAATAGGGTCTCTAATCATATGAACATAAAAAGGACAGTATGATAGATATATAAGATCATACACCAACATAAGAAAAGTAACTTGAAAGAAATGAAATGAAAATAGAACTTGAAAAATGAGAAGGGTGGAAGAATCCTTTACAAAAATTCGGCAGCCTAACAACGTTACTTAAAACTTTTAAAAATGAATTGATGAGATCAAATAGGGTATATCATCATATGAACATAAAAATGACATTATTATAGATATATAAGATCATAAACCAACATAATAAAAGTAACTTTAAAGAAATGACATGAAAATAGAACCTGAAAAATGAGAAGGGTGGAAGAATCCCTTACAAAAATTCGGCATCCTAACGGCGTCACTTAAACATTCATAAAACGAAATGATGAGAGTAAGAGGGGATATATCATCATATGATCATGAAAAAGGAAGTAATAGGAATATAAAATAACATCCCCCAACATAATAACATGGGGATTAAATGAAATGACATACAAAAGAGTACTTGAAAAGAAAGTGAGAGGTAGGATCCCTTACAAAAATTCAGCAGCCTAACGACGCCACTTAAACATTCATAAAATGAAATTATGAGAGTAAGAGGGGATCTATTATCATATAATCATGAAAAGGAAAGTAATATGAATATAAAAGAACATCCCCCAACATAATAACAAGGGGCTTAAATGAAATGACATAAAAAAGAGTACTTGAAAAGAAAGAGAGAGGTAGGATCCTTTACAAAAATTCGGCAGCCTAACAACGCCACTTAAACATTCATAAAATGAAATGATGAGAGTAAGAGGGGATCTCTAATAATATTATCATGAAAAGTAAAGTAATAGTAATATAAAATAACATCCCTCAACATAATAACATGGAGATTAAGTGAAATGACATACAAAAGAGTACTTGAAAAGAAAGAGAGAGGTAGGATCCTTTACCTTGAAGAGTAACTTTGAAAGATTGAAGGTCAGGACCTTGGGAGGCTTGAGGGAACCTTGGGAGGACTCCTTGGGAGGTAAGGAGACCATAAATTCATTGGGGAAGATTTGAAAATGAAATGAATGAGGGAAAGGCTTGGTATTTATAGGAGAAGTGAGGGGACAAAGCATTAATTACCAAGGGACACCTCATAGGTGGTATTGGCAAAACCATGGGCTTTCCCATGGTATTGTACACTTGGGACACCGCATACCTTATATTACTATTCATAAGTCTACCAAAATTAGTGCATAATTATTACATCCTTAATGATGTCATTAAACACCCAAAACTCAAAAACTGTATTTTCACTATTCACTGAAAATTCAACTTTCTCAGAAAATCCCAAAAATTCCCCTTAACCAAATATCAATGCTCTGATTTAAAAAATGAACTCCATTTTATGAGAATAATTTTCTAATTTTTTTAATTTAATTTAAAAAAAAACTATTCACTGAAAATTCAACTGGTTCAGAAAAATCCCAAAAATTCACCTTAACCAAATATCGATGCTCTGATTTCAAAATGAACTACATCTTATGAAAATAATTTTCTAAATATTTTTAATTTAATTTTTAAAATAAAAAACACTATTCACCTGAAAAACTAATACTTAACAAATACTTTTTGGAAAATTTATTTACCTATTTTATTGAATCACATTACCTAATCAAGGTGCATAGATTATATTAATACTTTCTTAAGTGATGTTAATTAATCCTTTTGATCAAATTACTAATCATAAGCATAAAATCAATATTCATAATTTACTATTCATCAAAAATTATGTTGATCTTATTAGACTCTAAATTTCTTACTGAACATAACTGTAGAAGACCATTTTTTGAAAATCATTACATATTAGTAATTATTTAAGGTTTACATAAATATTTTTAAAATATCTTTTTTTTTTCTAAAATTAATCAATAATATGCATACTATATTTATCCAGACATTTGAAAAATTCACAAACTCCACCATAAGAAGAAATCACAATTTTTATTTAAATCAAAGGATTACACAAGGCAGTTATGGTCTCGTTACATAGCCCCTTATAACACAAGAATAGGACCTAAGAGTAAGGTGTGCTAGGGTGATAGAATCTTGGGGAGGCTCGGCCAACATTTCCCGAGTAGTGATTTCTATCAGCTTGAACTTCTCGCGAAGGCGATTCCGTTCTAGCTTCACACGATGAAGTTCAGCTTGGGTTTGGTCCAGAGCAAAGCCCAAAGGTGATACCTCCTTCCTGAGCTCCGTCAGATGGGCTTTGATCAGCCCGATAATACTGTATGGGGCCATCAAATCTTATTTCTATATTAATTAATCAAGATCACTTGTATTTATAGACAATAATCGCAACATTTAGTTTCCAATGGTCATATTGACCAACGGTCTTATAACAGTCGAAACCCAATGGTATTATTCTAATTATACTCATTTTATTAAATGAAATATTTTTTTTGAGTATAAAATAAAATAACACATAATGTTAAGAAACAAAATTTATTCAAAATTTCAGGTTGTTACAATCTTCCCCCCTTATGAAATTGCATCCACACAATTTTAAAATTGGGCTTGGAAATTTTGTTGAAAGTACCACATTAGAAAAAGAGTCAGTAAATCTATTACTTTAAAAGAAAGAAAAGGAAGTACAAAGGTCACTCGAGTTAACCCATACTAGGATTCCATGTTGGAAAACATGGATGTGGAAGAGAAAACAAAGGGTTAAGTTCAGATGGAGAGTGATAGAAAACATGATTATGAGAAAATTAACCACAAGAAGATCAAAAACTTATGATGTGTTAAATGATCTTTGATTACCCAGTAGGAAACATAAACCAAAAACATTTTTGTTTTACGTTCCTTTTCATAATTTTGAGGAATTCATTTACTACATAGAATAAAAACATAAGGAAATATATTTACCTTCAAGTATAGTTTCATCCTTTAATAATTTTCCACCAAGACTAATCTTTTCTCCAAACAATGAGCATTAAAAAAGACTTGGTCTCATAAAAATCACAAGAATCATCTTCTATAGAATTACATAATTCAAAAAAGAATAACTATATTTTTACCTTGTCTTTAGAAATCAACTAAAACTAAAAAGGTTAGTACGAGATCATATAATCCCCCAAAAGGATAATCCTTAATAAAAAGAAATATGGCTATTAATCTCCAAAATTAAACAAAAAGTACCCAACATTCCAGAAAGACCATTCAATACACAATCATCCTTAAAATTCATCAAAATAATCCAAACTAAGATTGGAACCCAAAACTCAGAAGGATTTAATCACATAGTCTTCCCCAATAAATCTTAACATTTATCTCAAAATAACATCGACTACTATTAAAGTCTTATACTAAAGTGTAATTAACCTATTCACATATTCTCTATGCTAGGTTCATCATTTTACAGAAATAACCCAAATCACCACATGCCCACAATAAATACATAAATTCTAAAAAAAATTCAACCATTCCTCCACAATTTAAATCCTGTAGTATTTTATTTCCCTTAGTAATATAGTACTCCAAAATAGAAAGCATCATCCAAAATAACCTTTATCATTTAATCACCAAATCATTTTCCTATACAAAGGATATCCATTTGATAAAACATAAGTTTCCAAAATCAACTTATTCTTGATCCATAAAAATAGAAGGTGCATTAGTCATTCTGAAGCGCATATCAACAAACTCATAATTCTCATATCTTGATTGGAAGGCAGTTTTTGGAATATCATCATTCTTTACCCTCAATTGATGATAAACATAATGAAGATAAATCTTAGAGAATAATTGAGCCCTAAAAGTTTCTCAAATAAGTCATCAATTCTTAGAAGAGAGTATTTGTTCTTAAATGTGATCCCATTCAGTTCTCTATAATCAATGCATAGAAGCATCGATCTATCCTTCTTTTTCACAAAGAGAACGGGTGCTCCCTAAGGAGACACACTTGGTCAGATAAACTCATTCTCCAAAAGATCTTGGAGTTGTTTCTTTAATTCCTCTAGCTCCACATTTTCAAACCTGTAGGGGGTCTTTGACATCGGATGAGATCCAGGTATGAGTACAATAGAGAACTCTACCTCTCTTTCTAGGGGAGGTCTGGGTAACTCCTCAGGATATACGTCAACATATTCCTAGACGATGGGGATATTTTCTAAAAGAATAAATCCTTCATGAGAAACTTTCATTTACGAATCTTTTAACTAAAAAGGATTTTATGTCTTAAAACTTCATGCTTAGACAATTAAATCTATCTATAATTCCTTTATAATGATTCATAAAAAGATTGTGATTAACCAAACATATCCCCCAGGAGTGTCGTAACCAAGAGTGCAGCAAGACCCATTATCGTGTACCAGTTCCCGTTCAAGTCTAGCTCAAAGCGGTGTTTTTGGGTTTTACCCCTATGTACATTTGTTCTAGAGCCGCCTCTACCTGCTCGTATCCAGACAAGGATGTATTTTCTTGATAAACCACTTACTCAATGCTCACCAAAATACCAGGAATATTTCCTATATTTAAATTTTTATATAGGGTTCTTCCTAAAGTTTTCATATCCTAATTTCCATAAATAACTAAACTATCCTTTGATACCAACTATAACATCCTACCTTTTTAATACATAACTTTTCATTACATTTTACAAACAGAGGATCTTTAAAGTCTAGTGTCTTGGAAATCAGGATCATAATGCATGAAAACAATATAAACATTCTTCTAAAACACTTGTAAGGCTTATTCATTGTTCATCCTAAGTTCATTACATCATCTCATAACCTGGGAGCATACATCAAAGGAAAGGGTGAGCAGAAGGCCCAGTAAGGGAAACAAGAGAAACATTTTACATGTGAACTTGAGATACATCAATAGAGTCATGATAAATAACTTTAAGGTATGAGAAAGACATCACGAGGCATATCATAATAAAAATAATGTGTTTCATAACTTGAAGATGTGGCTACAAAATTTAACTTAAAAAATCATTTCTGTATCACCAAGGTCCATCCCCAAGGTGTCATTAAAAAATTACCAAGGTTATTCACCAAGGTATCGTTAAAATGGTCATCTCTAGAGATTAAGTCTCTACCCAATGCATTGGAGAGACATCATGGTGAACCCTTAATTTTTATTTATTATCATGTGATATACATATATCATCATAAAAAATTTCATAAATAACCCATATAGCATAAAAAAATGGGTTTTATTTCATAATCATAATGTTTTTAAAACTGCTTTAAAGACATGATCTGTATGTCTCTTTAAACCCACAGAAAAGGAAAGCGGGTTTAATGTATGTAAATCCCAAAATTAAAATATAAATTTTTGATATATATGTGAATACCCATGTATAAGAAAGATCTTTGAGTATTCACTTAATAAAATAATATAATTTGAGAAAAAGAGAAAGATATTTTGAGACGAAAATTATGCAGCATAACAGCTATGTTACATGGTTTTAGAAAACATTGAAAAGAGAGGGGACATGGGTCACCCACTCATAAATGATCCATAAAACAGTAGGGGGACAGAATATAAAGGATTTAAGAACATGGTAATGAAATTTTAATGATATAACATATGAAATGAAGAACTTGAAAGGAAGGAAAAAATAAGATTTCTCTTATGAAAATTCGGCAGCCTAACGACGTTACTTAAAACATCAAAAAATGAATTGATGAGATAAATTAGGGTATCTCATCATATGAAAATAAAAATTAAATTATGATAGACATAGAAGATCATAATCCAACATAAGAAAAGTAACTTGAAATAAATGACATGAAAATAGAACTTGAAAAATGAGAAGGGTGGAAGAATCCCTTACAAAAATTCGGCAGCCTAACGACATTAATTAAAACTTCAAAAAATGAATTGATGAGATAAAATAGGGTCACTCATAATATGAACATAAAAATAACAGTATTATAGATATAAAAGATCATACCCCAACATAAGAAAAGTAACTTGAAAGAAATGAAATGAAAATAGAACCTGAAAAATGAGAAGTGTGGAAGAATCCCTTACAAAAATTCAGCAGCCTAACGACGCCACTTAAACATTCATAAAATGAAATGATGAGAGTAAGAGGGGATCTATCATCATATGATCATGAAAATAGAAGTAATAGGAATATAAAAGAACATCCCCCAACATAAGAAAATGGGTCTTAAATGAAATGAAATACAAAAGAGTACTTGAAAAGAAAGAGAGAGGTAGGATCCCTTACAAAAATTCGGCAGCCTAACAACACCACTTAAACATTCATAAAACGAAATGATGAGAGTAAGAGGGTATCTCTCATCATATTATTATGAAAAGTTCAGTAATAGAAATATAAAATAACATCCCCCAACATAAGAACATGGGGCTTAAATGAAATGACATACAAAAGAGTACTTGAAAAGAAAGAGAGAGGTAGGATCCTTAACAAAAATTCGGCAGCCTAACGATGCCACTTAAACATTCATAAAACGAAATGATGAGAGTAATAGGGGATATATCATAATATTATCATGAAAAGGGAAGTAATAGGAATATAAAAGAACATCCCCCAATATAAGAACATGGGGGCTTAAATGAAATGACATACAAAATATTACTTGAAAAGAAAGAGAGAGGTATGATCCTTTACCTTGAAGAGTAACTTTGAAAGCTTGAAGGTCGGGACCTTGGGAGGCTTGAGGGAACCTTGGGAGGACTTATTGGGAGGTAAAGATATCAGAACTTCATTGGAGAGTATTTTGAAATGAAATGAATGAGGGAAAGCCTTGGTATTTATAGGAGAAGTGAGGGGATACAACATTAATTGCCAAGGGACACCTCATAGGTGGTATTGGAAAAACCATGGGATTGCCCATGGTATTTTACATGGTATTGGACACTTGGGAAACCTCATACCTTATCTTACTATTCATAAGTCAACCAAAATTAGTGCATAATTATTATATCCTTAATGATGTCATTAAACACCCAAAACTCAAAAACTGTATTTTCACTATTCACCAAAAATTCAACTTTCTCAGAAAAATCCCAAAAATTCACCTTAACCAAATATCGATGCTCTGATTTAAAAAATGAACTCCATTTTATGAAAATAATTTTCTGAATATTTTTAATTTAATTTTTAAATAAAAACACTATTTACTGAAAATTCAACTCTTTCAGAAAAATCCCAAAAATTCACCTTAACCAACTATCGATGCTCTGATTTCAAAATGAACTACATTTTATGAAAATAATTTTATAAATATTTTTAATTTAATTTTTAAAATAAAAAACACTATTCATCTGAAAAAACTAATACTTAACCAGTACTTTCTAGAATAGTTATTTACCTATTTTATTGAATCACGTTACTTAATCAAGGTGCCTAGATTATATTAATACTTTCTTAAGCGAGGTTACTTAATCTATTTGATCACATTACTAATCATAAGCATAAAATCACTATTCATAATTTACTATTCATCAAAAATTAATTTGATCTTATTAGACTCTAAATTTCTTACTGAACATAACTGTAGAAGACTATTTTTTGAAAATCATTACACATTAGTAATTATTTAAGGTTTACATAAATATTTTTAAAATATCTTTTTTTCTAAAATTCATCAATAATATGCATACTATATTTATCCGGACATTTGAAAAATTCACAAACTCCACCATAAGAAGAAATCACAATTTTTATTTAAATCAAAGGATTACACAAGGCAGTTACGGTCTCGTTACATAGCCCCTTATAACACCAGCATAGGACCTAAGAGTAAGGTGTGCTAGGGTGAAAAAATCTTGGGGCGGCTCAACCAACATTGCTCGAGTAGTGATTTCTATCAGCTTGAACTTCTCACAAAGGTGATTCCGTTCCAGCTTCACACAATGAAGTTTGGCTTGGTTTTGGTTCAGAGAAAAGCCCAAAGTTGCTACCTTCTTCCCGAGCTCCATCAGATGGGCTTCGTTCGGCCCGAGACTACTGGATGGGGCCACCAAATCTTCTTTCTATATTAATTAATCAAGATCACTTGTATTTATAGACAATAATCGCAACATTTAGTTTCAAACGGTCATATTGACCAATGGTCATATAACAGTCAAAATCCAATGGTCTTATTCTAATTATACTCATTTTATTAAATGAAATATTTTTGTTGAGTATAAAATAAAATAACAAAAAATGTTAGGAAACAAAATTTATTCAAAATTTCGGGTCGTTACACTTACAGTATTGCATGTTTAAGAATTTCAATATCTCTGTAAGTAACTCTTATGTGATAGCCAAATATTCCCATTATTTCTGTCTTGGTAAATCTGCATTCCAAGAATCTTGTTTGCCGGTACCAAGTCCTTCATATCAAACTCCCTAGCCAATTGTGCCTTCATCTCTTGGATCTGATCATTATTGGGGCCTGCAACCAACATGTCATCCACATACAATAGAAGAATGAAGAAATCATTACCATCCGAACCCTTGAAATATACACAAGGATCTGAATAAAGTCTATCATATCCAAGGCTCATGATATAGGAATAAAATCTCTTGCACCAACACCTCGACCCCTATTTGAGACTTTACATATATTTTTTCAACCTACAAACCAAGTTCTCTTTTCCTTCTTTTGAAAAACCTTATGGTTGGAGAATATAGATCTCTTCATCAAGATCACCATGGAGAAAAGTAGTCTTCACATCTAGCTTCTCTAGATGTAAGCTTTATTTATCACACATTGCCCAAACTATCTAAATAGTCGTCAGTCTAACAACATGAGAAAATATTTTATTGAAATCAATACCTTCCTTCTGAAAAAATCCTTTGACTACCAATCATGAATATATCTTTCCACATGGTTATTTTCATCCCATTTGATCTTAAAGACCCATTTGTTTCTAATATCCTTCCTTCCATGAGGTAATGGAACAAGATCCCAAGTCTTGTTCCAGTGCCAGGCTTCAAATTCCTCCTGTATCACCACCATCAATGAGGACACATCATGACTCTGGGTCACCTCCACAAAAGAATATGGCTCTCCATCATCTGTCAATAAGTAGTATGCAATATTACTCTCAGTGACATGGTCTGAGTGCCATACTAGTTCCCTTTTCTCCTGAGATGACCGCCGTGGTCCATACTCAACTGGTACTTGATCATCATGCTCTGGTTATGTCTTAGAGGAAACTAGTTCTTCCTTGTATTTGTACTCTACTTTGACTATTGTAGTTTTTGTATTCTCATTCTCTGTGTCTTGATCAGTTGTTATCTGCACCTTATCTTCTACAAAAATGACATCTCTGATAATGATAAATTTTTAGGTTGTGGGGTCTCACAAACAATACCCCTTCGCACTGTCAGCGTACCCCAAGAAGATACATTTTCGGGATCTCAAATCCAACTTCGATCTTTCCTGGTTATTAAACAATGCATATACAGGACTTCCAAAAGTATGAAACTGAGAATAGTCAGTGGGTTTACCATTCCACATCTCTGTCGGTGTCTTTAGCTCAATTTCCATTCAAGGAGATCAGTTGATCACATAACAGGTTGTACTCACTGCTTCTGCCCAAAATACTTCAGCAATTCCTATAGTCTTCAACATTGTCCTTGTTTTATCCAATAGAAATTTGTTCATCAGCTCTGCCACTCCATTCTGCTGAGGAGTGTACGCCACCATGAACTGTCTCTTGATTCCTTCCTATTGATAAAAAGTATCAAATTCTTTTCTTGTATATTCTCCCCCATTGTCAGTCCTTAGACAGTTGATCTTCTTTCCAGAGTTAAGCTCCTTCTGTACTTTGAATGTTTTGAAGACTTCAAAAACATCTGCCTTCCTCTTGATTGGGTACACCCAACATCTCCTAGAATAATCATTAATAAAGGATACAAAGTACATTTTTCCTCCCAGGGATATAACCAGTGCTTGAAAAACGTCGGAATGGATCAACTCTAAGATATCTTTGCTTTGTGATGTTGACTTTCTGAACTTTAACCTATGTTGTTTTCTCGAAACACAATGCTCACAAAATAGTAAGGTTAACTTTGTAAGACCAGGTAGCAACTTCTGATCCACAAGAATCTTCAGGCCTCATTTTGACATATGTCCAAGATTCCGATGCAATAACGTCATCAAAGCTTCTGTTGAGATAGTTGATGCAACATCTATCTCCGCCTCCTTGTACATTTCACCCATAAGCACATACAAGTTCTTCATGATCTTCTCTTCCTTCATTACCACAAGTGCGCCCTTCACAATTCTTATCACTCCATTATTAGTGCGAGTCTTTCATATGATTTCATCAAATTGTCCCAAATAAAATATGTTCTTCTTCAGGCCATTCACATGACGTACTCCTTGGACGGTCTATAATATGATATCATGCATCTTCAGTTTGATGGTACCAACTCCAACAATATTTAGGGTGTGATCATTCCCCATGTACACAATTCCTTATAGGATAGTTTCATACTGGTCAAACCATTATCATCAAGACTTCATGTGCCATGTTTCTCCTGAGTCGATTATCCATGCGTCGTTGAGATGTTGTCTGCTTCCAGAAGTCATCGCCACTTCATTGACTAGTATATCTCCAGAATTACTCATCAAATTTCTATCTATGTTATGATTTTGGATCCCATTGGAACCACGCTCCATCATCACATCTGACGGTCTTTCGCAAATTGTTAGATGAAAATTTTCCTTCTACATCACTGCCTGCAACTTTATTTTCCACAACAAAAAATTATTCCCATTGATTTTTTCAATCTCGAATTTCACCTCCATCTGGACATGCCGTCAGTCCAGAACCACCTTCATTTCACAATAGTGTATTTAATAATCTCAATAATTTTTTTTCCGATGTTGAAGATCAACCGAAGTCACAATCACAGAGCATAATAAAATATACTAAAATTATTAATACCCGAAAATGTGAACAACATCGAGCCAGAACCTGCCTTTGATACCACATATTGGGATCAAAAAATGATTGGCCCAAGGTTCTGCAATAATCATGAGATAAAATAAAGTGAAAAATGCAGAAAAATAAATGACACTAGATGTAATGTGGAAAACCCCCAAATAGCAGGGGTAAAAAACCATGGGAAAATAGAAGGATCACTATGGGGTAAAAGTGGGTACACGCTCCCTCACTATTACAGGGAGAAAACCCTTCTAAAAATATCTCTTAAATAAATGGGGAAACCACCTCACTAAACACCAAAAATAACTAGAGAACTCATGAATGTGATGAGATGGTGATGGGATGATAGAACCATTGGGGGAGATCCCCTTTTATAGTTTACATCTCCCCCTACTACTGCCTTCTCCTGCTGGAGGCTTGTTGGGGTTTAGCCACCCACCACCTACCCATCCCACCTACCATGCGTGCCCTCTTTGACAATTAGGGGGAGACACCACCAAAGAAAAAAAATTGCTGACAGAAGCTGTACACCGTAGGACTTCTCTATGAAAATCAAGCAATCAGTGTCCGATTGTGCAGCGTTGACACTTTGTTAAAATCTGCGAGTGATAATGAAAGATTGGGGAATCTTTAGTACAAATAAGGGACCTTCAGGTACAGGGATCAAGATGGAAACGAGGTAAGAAATTCGGGTTTGGAAAAGGGGGATAAGAAAGACTCCACTTCTTTGATGGACGACGAATGCCCCTCCCCCATTGGTGGGGGAGGGGCCAATATAATTTTACCACCTTTACGAACTGGGAGAAGGATACAAATATACCCTCTAAGAAAACCCCCACCTCACAACCTAGTAACCCTCAATAGATTATTTATTTATCTAAAAAATCATCATCTCTCACACCCTTTATTTTTAATCACTAATTAAATTATGCAGTATTATAAATATTTACATATAATTGATATTCAATTCATCACTATTGTGGATTCAAATGGACTGCAATAACAACATTATTTTTTTCTTGGTTTGGATATGGTATTGTAATTTTTAAAACGTTTCATGGTACAAAAATAATGTGTATTATTAATAATTAATTAATTTAGATGATTAATTTATATAATGTAAAAACAAAATATATATTCAAATATTTATTTCTGAAATTATTATTTATCAAAACTGGGATAAAACATATGATATTATTGGATAATGAGACAATAGTAACACCCTTTTTTTTAAAACTTGAAGTATTTTTAAGGGGGGTTTTAAAATGAATAATGTAAAATAGAAATAGTAAATAAATTTTTTTTTCTATAAAAATTAATCATTAATAGTTGGAGATATTTTTTGAAATATAATTTTCTCAAACATAGTGAATTTTTATACTATTGGAATTCTTAAATTAATATAATTTCATTCAAATTATTATTTTTGAAATGAAATAATATGGTTTAAATAATAAATATTAGCTGTGGTTTTCTTGATTCTTCAGTTTGTGATATAAAGTTTCCAAGTGTCTTAAAAATTATTTTAGTAACTCAATATCATGATAATAGTATTCTTTAACATTAAGGATGGTTTAAATCATATAAATATTCTATTAATATATTTCTATATAAGTATTTTATAGTTTAATGTTCTACATATATTATATCAAATTAAAATAATATCAATTTTCATTACTCGGATAACTTTTTACATATCTTGAAATATTATTGATATTTTACATTAAAAAGGATAAATCCTTTCCCACCCATTAAATCCTTATATTCATGTATGTTTTTAAATTTAATTAAGTGTTTTGGAATATTTTTAGTGACCAAAAAATTTATTCTCTCCATCATTATCATAATATTATGTGCAAATTCAGAGTCATCAACTGATTCCTCTACAAATTATTTGTCATTAATTTCACATGTAATTCCATTCATATGTAAAAAATCATACCCTTATTTACCTAATGATTATGCATCATTATTATTCAAATTATCATCCTCATAAATTATCATTAATAGTATATCTCAAATTCTATTCAGACTTTATTCTTTGACCTCCTCATCTATTTTTCTTACTACATAAATAATTTCACCTTAAGAATTATATTTAATAGTTTATGTGGATGATTATTTATTATTAGATAATGGTTCAACTAACTTTTATGGAACTTAAAAATCATTTAAATGATTACTGTTAAACTCATTTTCAAATAGTTGATGTGAAAAAGGATTAGAAAATAATTGGACATATTATTGCATTATTTTTATTTCACCTTTTTCATGTATGTATAATAAAATATCAATATTTTCATTAGTTTTCCATCTTAATTATTTCTCAATACATATATTTATAATTGAAGTTAAATAATATGGTTGTTCTTGTTTAGAGGATACTTAAAATTATCTTACTTTTTTCCCTTATACCTTCTTCTATCCAACCACATCTTTTTTCTTTTCATCCTTTCAAAATTTTATTTACTATTACTATTTTTTTATTCATAATTATATATTATATTCTCTATATCTAAATTTTTATTTATATAATAGATCTACTATATATTATTCTTCTCTAAACTTTGTCTTTTAAATTTAAAACTACTTATCTCTTTTTAAACTATATATTGAATGTTAATTTGTATGTTGTTATTTATGCATTCAATATTTTCTATGTTCATGATAAAATTATCTATTTTTTTTATCACTAAGACCCTCAATGAGTACCGAATTTTGGTCAATAGTGAAATGAAATAAAAAACAAAAAGTCTCAACTCTATGAGGCCCTTAGTAGGGGACTAGTTCCTTGAGTACCAAATACTGAAATGGGAGGCATTAACCTCAAAATCAATATTTCATAATAGAAACACCACTGACTGAACCACCATACTAGAAAATAATTAGTACAAAATAAAATACATAAAATATACCATATTCATAAATATAGTACAAATAAAAACATCACCGCATGTAAATAATAATAGAAAATCAAGTGAAAAAATTCACAACAACCCAAGCATTGATCTTGTACTTGCTAGATCAATCACAAAATCCCTCTTGGAAATATGAAATATAGTTTATATATATGTAGGGTGATAAAATAATGTATACATAGTATGAGTATACCCAATATCTCTTTTGAAAATGTGTAATTTTTATAATAATTGACCTGTGAACAAGTTGTAGAGATAACCATCACATAAACAAGCCAACTAGTCCCCCATCCTCACTATAACTCTCTAAGAAAATATCATATCCAAGTGATATAATGCAATTTCATGAGAATGTTGATATTGGTCCCCTGTAAAAAATTCCACACTAATTTACCACTCTCTCTCAATGAGAAGGCCTCATTTTCTCCCAACCCTTATATATCAACTAATAAAGACACTAACTATATGTCGCGTCTTACCGAACCAACAACATATCAACTCTCATGGAAACAAAAACATATCATGTCCCATGAGACCAGCCACATATCTTGTCTCAAAAAACTATCCATATACCCTTATCCCATATGTAGGGTTTTAGGGTTTCATGAACATGTATAAAACCAAAATCATGTCCCCCTCCAACCATGAATGACCCTTACCACATATCTAGTCACCCACTACTGGTATCAACAGAACATAAACCTATAGAAAGATAATTAGAGAGGGGGTATTCATCTATTAATATCCTTTACATCCTAGATTTTTGGGAATGTAAAACCCGATTCTCTTTATATTATAAAGGTTAGATGACTTGGATTGGGATCATAGATATGTCATAAAAAGTTACTAGTTTTTAGTAGCCTCATAGAATACCATAGTTATGAGTTCACACAGTAAACATAAACACAAATACTGTTAGGTCACTATTGATATCACACCAATAAGTGCTTCATGTAATGCAGAAAACCCAACCACAAGATACACATAAAAATACAGAACCTGAGTTTTATTTCCAATTATATTATTTAATAAATCATCCACCAAGATTTATTAAATTAGTTATAAGATTTAATTAAAAAAATGTATACTTTATCCATAACCACATTTATATATATAAATATAATTCCATTACTATAGAGCCACTACAAATAAACCACCATTAAAAAAATTTGAATAAAAACCAAGTCCACAATGCTAAAACAACCAAATATCTAAGATTCATAAAACCAAGGCTACCAATCCATAAAATAAAAACAAGAACAAAACAAGTATGTTCCACTTATTTTTTTCATTTACCTACTTTAAGGATTTATCCATTTAATGGGTATTCTAAAAAAGTCCATAACTATAAGGAATAATTATAATAACATGCATATAACATTAAAAAAAATTAACAACATAATGAAAATTAGTAACTACATTTGAATCACTTCATTAAACAATAATTACATTAGTTTGATTTATTATAATTATTAGGATAATTCATACTACTCCCCCAAAGGAAACAAAAAATCATGATAATATCACAAAATTCAAATATAAGAGAAGGAACTAAAATACCCAACCTAAAAAGTATATGTTTAATTATATACATAATGAAAAGAAAATAGAGGATGATCCGTGGGGCTAAAAACAGACATGGAATTCTCAAATCAATTTAGATCATAAATATTTTTAATTAAAACAATAAACCAAAAAACACTATCTCAAATCAATACAACTATTTTTCAAACACCATAAAATAAAGGAAGAGATGAAATAGAAAAATAAGTTTAATTCAACTAGAATCACCATTATGAAATTTATATAATTCATGGGTGAACTCCAAAGATCAAAGGATGGAAGGGATCTAAAATAAAATAGAAACTGCCTAAATTCTAGGAGAATTGGAGGGGTAATGAGGTAAATTTGAGGGACTATAGAATTTATATATGTAATAGAAATCAAACAATTATTAAGGTGAATAAATGGATCATGCCATGAATACTATGTTATTCACATCTATCTGAAACAAGTCTTTCATTCTAGAAAACATGAACTGATTTCATTTTGTAAGTATATAATTTCACACCGTAAAAAATTTAAAGAAAAAACCACTATAATAAAATTTCAGGATGTGACTAGAGTTTCAAGACATGTATCCAACGAAGTAAAAATACCAAACAATTCCATGAATCAACTATAAAAAAACATCACATGTCATAAACCATTGATTAATGATGTGAATTGCCACCCAATGTTTCAAATTTACCTCCACTAACTCCCCTAATTTCTTTAATCCCTTCTGAAGTCTTCGAACAACCAATATCCAAAATGTAATGGGATAGAATGTTCTGATTCATTAAAGAAGATAAATCATGAATGATTATCCTATTCCAAAATAAATCACCCTTAAAAGGAAATGAAACATCAACTACCTGGAACCACCAAACCATCCCTTAGAAGATATGTATTAAGTGAGGATTACACCATACATCAAAGAATAACAATATAGATTCAAACAACCATTAGAAAATTATAACAAAAAAATACAATAAATCATATCAAAATAATAGGGTAATTGGGTGTGAATATGGGACTCTTGCTTCCATATACTCCACTCTAGGTCCCCTTAATTAAATAAAACTCAAACAAAGGGGATAACACAAAATTATAGAACCTTTTATAGATGGTCCTAAATATCAATCAATCATTCTAGGAATTTTTTATCTGTTAGGTTTCCAGGGCCCACAGTGAAAGCTGGTGGGCTGGGGATTTTAAAATTTTCATCGGCGGAACAATGGTACTTGTCGTTGCTGATGATCCGATCCCCGAAGAGGTCTGAGGATATCATGTAGATTATTAAGAGCACAAAATTAAAATGAAAACGTACCCGTTTCAAATCCGAAGGCACGGTCGACTGCTGCTAGCCGATGGCGATCGTCGCTTGAAGGATCCAAAGCAGGATCCCTCTAGATCGTCCACACATGCTTCAAAAATCTGAGGGAATACCGATCGTCAAACTCAGGGTGTTAGCGCAGCAATATAATGACATATTCGACGTCCCGATGATCACCGCATCGTTGATCTTGCGATGCCTGAGGAAAAACTTGATCCGAGCTCTTGGATCATCAGCTTCTCTCTCTAGGAAGCGGGAGGAGAGAGAGGCTCTCAATTTTTCATTTCATAAATGAATGAATAGTGAAGTGCACCCCAAAGAGATAAAGCCTCCTCTCTTATTTATAGACACGTTGATAAATACCCTGCAGGGTTCCCCAGCCCCCGTTAATATCAACATTCTCTAAATAAATAATTTCTACGACTAAACTATGCCAATATTATTTAATATTTTATCACATACTTGTAATATATATCTAATATATTACGTGATAAAACCAATCCATTTAACTCGACTCGCTGTCCTGCAAAATATTAAACAAACCTTGAATATTAAAATAATATTTGTCCGATTAATATTTTATCGTATTTACTGAACTTGTAAATACATTAAATAAATTCATTCCCAAATATTCATAACTTGAATATTAATGAATTTATTTAATTATTTTGGTGATCTACAACTTGGACAACACTCGGACCCCGTGGCGGGGCCCACTATGTCCATATACATATTCAACTAAATAGGTGCAGATTCTTGAATACACTGTTGTGTGTGACTCTCTAGGCCCTTATCTCGATAGCAGTGAATAAAATACACAGACCAAGAGAGGAGTATAGAAACTCATCATGTCCCTTAAAGAGATAAGGATAGTCATTGAAATGACTACCATCCTACGAACACTGACTGTGTACTATAATCTCTTTGTCATTTGATATCTCATAAAGTTGGACGCACTCTTGTGTCATCGTCCTTATCTTGCTTTATTATTTGTTGATCTATCTAGATGGATTTCCCTTTCTACTACTTTGGCCAAATACTTATGAAGGTGACACCATCCTGATCAACCATGCCTGAGATATACAACTTCCTAAACTTGGAAGCGACAAATCCTTTCTTGACCATTCAACCAATGTCATACCACCAACGACACACTCAACACAAACTACCTTGCCATGACATTACTTACATGATTTTCACCTTGCATCAAAGCATGTAATTAAATGATATACATTAGTAATGGTCTCAAGTCAGGATACCAATACACATGTCCATATATAGGAACAACCGATGACACCCAAAACAGGTGGTGTTCTTATTGACAGGTCTGTCCTCATGATCTCACTACTAGAGATCACCAAGTGACAACTTCATGAGAATAAGTCTCAATGCTTATGAGCCCCCAGAACCTGATAGTCAGACATCTACTGTGTCTAGTCAGTAAGATGTATCTAGACTATAGAATATATATTTAAGATCAATGTCATTGTATCTCGAGGTTCTCATTATAGCCTGGGATCTTCTATAACCTCTCGACATGACAATTAACCTTTTGAAATCACCATTATTATAGTGGACGCAGAAAAGTCTACACTATAATGCTCAGATATCATCATGCATATCTAACTATACACATGATACGGTAATCAAAATTACTATATAGTTGGGTCTAGGGAACCCACTATTTCAACACTCCCACTTGAACTAGAGACAACTTTCTAACTAAACTTGTTATATACTCACATGATAAATACCATGCTTCTACTGAGTAATGGATTTAATAGCTGGGCCTACCACATTTTCGCCACGTAGCATATCTGCCATATGTAGCCTCATCTGATTGAGTAAAACCTTCTCAAGATAAGGTATCCCTGAGTATATCACTTTGTCCATTTTCATAACTTGACAACTTGGCTAGTAATAATATCATAATTCTCATTATGATAATAATTTTCTAACTAGGTGAGAATCCAAGAACAGGAACAAATCGTTGTGATTTACAACTGCTTCTTAGCTGCTTCAGAAGCTACAACGTACTCTGTATTTATAGGTATGGCTACCACAAGATTTTATGAGCTTGAATCGCTCATCTACTTTGCCTAACTATGATACTAGATCAAATTGATCCAAGGATTACTAGTTTTTGTCCCACCTAAACTAGTATACCTTCCTCTCCATATTCCAGGTACATATCATTTGTACTTTCCAAAGTACAAGATAATAGTTCTGACTACATCACTTGCAGTGCTCCTGAAAATAATTGATATATTCCTACAAAAAATTATATCCTGGAAGTATCAATTGTTGTAAATAATATAGCATATGTTATTGATCCATTTATAAAGCATATGGTATCAATTCCAATTTTAATCTCTACACATGCTCCGAACATGTTAACCTGGAGAGATTAAGCCATGTGATATAGGAAAAAATTCTGAACTTGAATTGTTCCAACTTGTATTTATTAAATACAATATCACTATATGTATGATTGACTAGGACCAAGAAACCTTTGGATCTACCTTATTGGATACTGTTCCATATAACTTAGGTTTCTACTTGAATTCAATCATTGGAGAATTGCTTTTAACCTGATCTTATCTAACTGTAAGATCAAGATCTGTTTTCCATATGTTGCCAAACATATTTCATTTGGAAAACATTGGCGCTCCCACTAACCTTTGGTAGACACGTGGAAAAGATTCATTTATAATGAATGCTCTAAGATATTTTTGCTTACTTTAATCCAGAATTGGATTTCAGTAACTTTCAACCCTTATTGGCATCATTTGATGTCATCATCTCTTTCTGGTTGTGTCGTATAGAAACCTTCCACGAAAAATGATCTTGACATCGAGTGAACAATAAAAAGATCTTAGAAGTTCAGCTATGACAAGTAAAATTCTAATAGATCTTGGAATACCACCTTGGTATAACCAATCGAGCCTTATTGGTACTAGACTTGTACCATCCATGTATCATTTTATTTGAATACCCACCGCAGTATTAAATTTATAAGCCCCTTTGCAATTTGATGTGTGGAATCCATTATTGAATTTTAGTTGATCTTGTCAATCTTAGCTTGTTGACATGTACTGATTACTTGTAGGATTTATTATTCTCAATGAATAATATATCACCGATCGCGGTGAATATAAAACGATCACCATGGTTTCATACTTCCTACGCAGTATGTGTCTTTGGAACATTCCTATTCCACATGTACTTGTGGAAGTTGTTCCCTATGCCAACCATTTGTGCATCTAGATCATTGACTAAGTCCAAGTCAATTCAACTCCCACTATCTCTAATAGATATGTGCACCCTTGTATAGAAATGTAGTCTAGTACTTGACTACATCTTTTCTATCTTAGGTATTTAGGTAATATCTTAAGTAACTGTTTGGATAATTAACTTAGATTCACAACGTGTTTAACTTGATGCATGTTTGTTTAAATCCCAATAAACTCTTTTCATCTAAACACGTCCTATAACATAATGGGTTTTCCATCATACTATGACTCTTATGATATCCATTTGTCATTTTAGTTGGAATATTGGTTATGGGTATAAGCCGTTATTTGCAAATCACATCATGAAATATAATGGAAATTTCTATAGGTTGTAACATTGATATAACTTACATCATAACTTTGATGTATAACATATGCATTTAGGAATTGCTCCACGCTACATGTTTGTTGAACAATGTTAATATGTAAGACTTTATCATCGATCCTCCTTATGAACATCAACATGATGATGTAGATAAGGTAACATGCGTTTAGGAATTACTCCACGCTACATTATCATGATCGATGATTGCTTGGTCAAGATATTCTTCGGCCTGCCGATCTGAAGAAACTCATATCTTCTTACCAAACTTATACTTCATTGGTACATTCCTTAATGACTTAAAGTAATCTTATGAAGTATCTTTACTTCTATCTTTCTTTGGAACAGTTCACACTCTCATGTTGAACCGACCTCAGAAGCTTTGTGGCATACCTTTATTTCTAAAGGTTTCTTTGTCTAAACTAAAGATGTCAATAATACCATAGGTGTTTAGCTATGCCAAGCCTAAATACCATACTGGGTATATAGTTGACGTCTTCTTTTAGTTTTACTTGACAAAGAATCACATTGCCACAACTGGTTAGGTCTTACATTTTATATTCATCATGTATTTCCATTGATTCAAGTAGCAGTGAACTATTTATTGAATATGTTACCAGAAACAACATTCATTACAAAACATGGAATAATGTCTCATCATGTCCAAATGAGAACATGAGATAAATGTTTTTGATTATACTCCACAACTTGTTCAATTTGAATCAATCACTTGGTAATTAGAAGTTATGTGTTTCTCACTGCTGACTTAGGAATCACCCTTTCTCAGCTACTTGGAGAAGACACTTTACTTATAGTAATGTTTCTCTACTTACTTGGTTATTGTATTTAAATACATATATGTAAAATCATATTGTATTTTAGTACCCAAGAAGTATTCGAGAAAAAAATACTTTTATTTGATGAATATAAATTGAATGAGAAGCGGGTACTTGCTTCTTGTATTTCAGTTTTTAAACTTCCAAGAATTCATTTCATTATGTGATGAAAATAACCTCCTGTTAAATAACCAACCACTTTTCATTGAAGGACATGACGAAGGTTACTTTGGCATAACTTTCCATAAGTCTTTTCTCCTTGTCATTCAATGTATTCTCCATACGAATAAAAGACGGTGTTATCTCCAATATTCTTATTACTTGGAGAAAGTTACATTAAAGGTAATGAAGCGATTACTCTATACCATTCGTTTGTACCTTTAAATGAAACTAGAGTAATTGGGTGTAAAATGTATAAGAATGGGATGACATGAAATATTATGAACCGTCTTTCACTTTACAAAATCCGAGTGCAAACATCACATTCAAATCTTGCTTCGCTTTCTCCTCGAAAGGATCTTAGAGATGAGACTACATGTAATATCATCCATGTCATGATGTAGTGGCTGCATCTAACATCAGAATTTGAAGATAGCATTATGACAGAACCATCATATGCTTTATTCATGAGTCTCCTAAAAGAAATTTTACACCCTCACTTCATGATGTGGTTTTAACAGGTTGGGACATAAGCACATTGGATTTTCGTTATGTGTGCAAGCGGTTATACTATTCCTTGGAAATTCATGCTTAGTTTAGACATTAAATTTGTCTAATATTTATTGCAATTTTATTGTGGTATTGCTTGCCATTATCTACAAAGACGATGCGCATACCGTCATTTAATTAATTACACACATCACACACAATTTAAATAATTAAATAAATAAATAATTAAAAGGAGACATTCTAGGGTCGGTGCTCAAGACCAGTAGTCGGGTACAATATATTGCGCGATAAAAATTAAAATGCATAAATAAGTACGAGGTATATATAATTAAATTAAATGAATTACTAAATTCAAATAATTTAATTAATTAACGGTCCTTTAATTAATTTAATTTTAATACTTAAAATTAAATTAATTAATTAATTTAATTTAATATCTAAATTAAATTAATTCTAATTGGGCATTAAAATTTATTTCTTTACAATTAATATATTAATTAATTATATTAATTGATTTAACTTAACATGAGGGGTTACCTGCCTGCTAGGAAGACCGAGCGGTGGCCGGAGGCAGTGACACCCATGGGAGCCAAGCTGTAATGGCGACGCTGTGGGGTCTTGCAGGGTGAGGCACCCAGGAGGCTTCCGGCCACTCTGGTCTCTGGCATGAGGGTTTGGCCGAGGCTTGGCCGGAGTAGGGCGGCGCGCGGCGAGGCAGCGCCCGGAGCAGCGACGCCTGGTTCGAGTGCCCAAATGATGGAACCCGAGATAGTGATCCTGGCCGCTCGGGTGCACCACAGGACTTGCGAACGTCATACGAGACCGCGACGGTGGTGCTCCGAGCTGCTGCAACCGGACGGGGTGGAGAGATGCTGCCCGGTGCAGGTCACCACATGCAGGAGGATGCAGCGCCAGCGGAGGGGTGCGGCGGCCCTGGCCTGGGCAGGGCGTCGCGGCGGGTGCGGAAGAGGTGTAGCAGCCGGGCTGGGCGGTTCCCGACAGGCTGCTCTGCGGCGCTACAATGCACCACATCGGAGAGGAGAGAGGGGGTCGGCTTGTACGGTGGGGCACCGTCGGGAGAGGGGTGCAGCCACCGCGGGTGGTGTGCCGTGCAGAAAGAGTCCCTGGTTCTGCCCGAGCGGGGTCCGACGTGAGGCAGGAGGCCGGTGCGAGGCAGCAGGCTGGTCCGGCGGGAGAGGAGGAGGCCGATATGGCTGTTGCTGGGTAGTTTGCTCAGATTGCTATGGAGGCGACCCTACAGGGCAGCGGCGTGAGGGGCAGAGGCAGGCGGAGGCGGGCTACTCAGCCGGCGAGCCTGCATGGGGGGCTCCCTCGGGAGAGGGGGTGCGACTGTTGTGCGGCGGAGGGAGAGGGGCGCGGCGGCCCCTGGGCTTTCCTTCGCGCCGGGGTGGACTCCCGGCGACGCTGCAGTGCGCCGCGCGGGAGAGGGAGGGGGTCCGCTCGGACCCCCTGCTGTAATTGTTTTGTTCTTTTTCTTTCCACCCTAGCCCTCCCCCTTTGGTTTTTTTTGCTTTGCCTGACCAGACAACCGACCTCCCCTATCCCTTTTTTTGAAGTCTTCTTCCACCATTTTTTTGAGTCAAGTCACCACCTCCAAAATTCTAAAGGCTAAGTAGCCTTTAAAATTAAATAATAATAAAATTATTATAATAAAATAATAATTTATTATTATTACATTATTCTAATAATAAAATAATTATTATTAAAATAATAGGATTATTATGGAAATTATTTAATTTGTCAAATTATAATTTTCACAATTTTAATTATATCCATTGAACCAATCTAAACTTGATCGGTTCTGCTGGATGAAATAAAATATAGTACCCGAAATTAAACCGCATATTCGATCCAATCCGAAAATTTAAATTGACCGTATCTTGGCCATTCGAGATCGGATTGAAGCACGGTTTGAACTGCTGGAACCGTTTTTGAACCCTATACATAATTTTATGCAAATTAATTTTATTTGGCTCAGAAAATTTACACGACTCCCTTTGATACCACTGTTAGGTTTCCGGGGCCTGTAGCGGAATCCGGTGGGCCGGGGGTTTTAAAATTTTCATCAGTGGAACAACGGTACTTGTCGTCGCCGACGATCCGAGCCCCAGAGAGGTCCGTGGATATCTCATAGATTATTAATAGCACATAATTAAAATGAAAACATACCCATTTCAAATCCAAAGGCACGGTCGACTGCTGCTAGCCGATGGTGATCATCGCTTGAAGGATCCAAAGCAGAATCCCTCTAGATCATCCACACGCGCTCCAAAAATCTGCGGGAACGCCGATCGCCGAACTCCAGGTTCTAGCGCGGAGATTCAACGATATCTTCGACATCCCGACAATCACCGCATTGTTGATCTTGCGATGCATGAGGAAGAACTTGATCCGAGCTCTTGGATCATCAGCTTCTCTCTCTAGGAAGTGGGAGGAGAGAGAGACTCTCAATTTTTCATTCCATAAATGAATGAATAGTGAAGTGCACCCCAAAGAGAGAGAGCCTCCTCTCTTATTTATAGACATGTTGATAAATACCCGGTAGGGTTCCCCGAACCCCATTAATATCAACGTTCTCTAAATAAATAATTTCGACAGACTAAACTGTGCCAATATTATTTAATATTTTATCACATACTTGTAATATATATCTAATATATTACGTGATAAAACCAATCCATTTAACTCGACTTGCTGTCCCGCTTAATGTTAAACGAACCTTGAATATTAAAATGATATTCGTTCGATTAATATTTTCTCGTATTTATTGAACCCATAAATACATTAAATAAATTCAGTCCCAAATATTCGTAACTTGAATATTAATTAATTTATTTAATTCTCTTGGTGATCGACAACTTGGACAGCGCTTGGACCCCATGGCGGGGCCCACTATGTTCATATACCTATTCAACTGAATAGGTGCAGATTCTTGAATATGCTGTTGTGTGTGACCCTCTAGGCCCTTATCTCGATAGCAGTGAATAAAATCCATAGACCAAGAGCAGAGTCTAGAAACTCATCATGGACCCTAATGAGATAAGAATAATCATTGCAATGACTCCCATCCTACGAACACTGACTGTGTACTATAATCTCTTTGTCATTTGATATCTCATAAAGCTGGACGCACTCTTGTGTCATTGTCCTTATCTTGCTTTATTATTTGTTGATCTATCTAGATGGATTTACCTTTATACTACTTTGTCCAAAGACTTATGAAGGCGACACCATCCTGATCAACCAGGCCTGAGATATACAACTTCCTAAACATGGAAGTGACAAATCCTTTCTTGACCATTCAACCAACGTCATACCACCAACGACGCACTCAACACAAACTACCTTGCCATGACATTACTGCCATGGTTTTCTCCTTTCATCAAAGTATGTAATTAAATGATATACATTGGTAATGGTCACAAGTCAGGAGACCAATACACATGTCCGTAGATAGGAACAACCGATGACACCCAAAACATGTGGTGTTCCTATTGACGGGTCTGTCCTCGTGATCTCACTACTAGAGATCACCAAGTGAGAACTTCATGAGAATAAGTCTCAATGCTTATGAGCCCCCAGCACCTGATAGTCATACATCTACTGTTTCTAGTCAGTAAGATGTATCTAGACTATAGAACATATATTTAAGATCAGTGTCATTGTATCTCGAGGTTCTCATTATAGCCTGGGATATGGTATAACCTCTAGACATGATAATTAACCTTTGGACAATACCATTATTATAGTGGACATAGAAAAGTCTGTACTATAATGGTAAGATATCATCATGCATATCTAACTGTACTAATGATACGGTAATCAAAATTATTACATAGTTGGGTCTAGGGCACCCACTATTTCAACATTATCATCCTCTATATCAAAATCCCCTATGTCGATTATGTGAGATTCTTCATAGTGGTTTTTTAGAGCTAGGAAATATGAAATACATTGTGATCACTATGTAGATACATTGGTAGTGAAAACTGATAATCCACCACACCTACATGATAAAATACATAGGAGTGTCCATTAAATTTGGGTGAGATATTAATCCATTAACCAAACCTCTATTATCCTCACTAAGGGAAATACTTTATAAAATCATTATCCATACGCTAAAATAACAAATTACTCCTTTGTTAATTGGAATAATCCTTCTGATGGTCCCACACTACATTCATCCTCTCACAAAAAACACAGATCTTATCCATTAGGCTCTGCACCACATCAAGGCCATGAAATACTACCTCTATAGTATTGGTCAATATCAATAGGGACAAATACGACCTCCCATACAATTCATGGAATGGGGTCATTATGATATATGAGTGGTATATTTTATTATAATAAATCATAATAAATGGTATCTATCACA
The DNA here is from genome assembly GCA_963277665.1 of Viscum album. Lineage (NCBI taxonomy): Eukaryota > Viridiplantae > Streptophyta > Magnoliopsida > Santalales > Viscaceae > Viscum > Viscum album. The sequence goes on along the minus strand of OY728155.1, from coordinate 1,494,322,794 downwards.
CCCATAATCAACTAAAATCTAAATGCTTTTCCCAATATATCATCCAATGTCTAGACGGTCCACTCGATATGACTATCCATCTGGGGGACGAATGCATTTGTAAAGAGATACTAGGAGTTAATGGTGAATTAAAAATCATATATACTCATATAATTTAAATAAGGTTCTAAATCAGAAAAAATGGTCCTAATAAATTGATTAATCCTCACCACACCATCCATATACTGTCTCTCTATTATATCCATGGTAGTCAATTCTAAAATCACCATTAATTGATCTGAATTTATCAGTTAGTCTATAATCATCCTGATAACATCATATCCACCCTGATCTTATGGTAAACGAGAGATGAAACACATTAATATATCCTCCTACATAAACTTTTGGACACCAAATACTACAGAAAACCACCAGGGACCCTATATTTTTTCTTTTTCTATTTGAAGAGAGAAACCAAGCCATGAACTCTAGTACCCACCACTTCATTTATGTCCACCAAAACTACCACATCAAGAAACGATACAACATAGATATATTTAGGTTTATCAATAGATGTGAGAAAAGAAAATTCTAGAGGATATCCACATGCATCACTAATAAGGCTCACATCCTTCCCTAGAACATAACAAGAGGATGACCATCCTATAACTATCACACAATGGAATCAACATTAATGAACCATTCAAAAATCACTTCCACATATGAGTATACCCACATAGACACTTCTATATTTTTGAATAATGTGGGTCCTAATATCATTTAGAGCATGTATCCTATAACATCAATTGAATATTCTCCAGTTTGGAAAGTAGCTAACTCCTCAATCACCATCCATGAATCCTCATATTCTTAAACAAATCCCCATGAAATTATTCTCAGTGAGTCTTCCATGACATTTATCTTTCTTAGTGTATACGATATCTCAAAACTGTAGTCATGGAAAATTATTTGTTGTATATTATGGTCACCCCAGGATAAATTATACCCAAATAGTTTTTGATCTGTGAAGAAAAAAACGAATTCCCTAATGAGGTAATATCACCAAAGAATAAGGTAAAAAAACACTACTTCTATGTCAAGATCACGAGTGATTTTTTTTTTCTATTAGGGTAATAACTTGTTAAAACCATATTTTTCCTTAATATTCACCCAAAACCCATGAGTGAAGCATTATAGAACACCCCAAATATAACCACCTCCTCATGAAACCAAATAACATGGTCACAAACCAACTAATCCTTTAAGAATTATAATTATAGATGAAACTGATTAGTCCAAACTAAATAATAGGTCTTCTTAGTCATGGTGGACAATGATATAGAGATCTTAGAGGAATCAAATAAAAACTACTAGAAATGATCCAATATATTAAAAACACTATGTTCCTATACCATGTTCAGGGGTGACATCAAATAAAGAACTACCTCATCATTTTTTGGATCCTAAACTACTCTATAATGGGTCACCACATGTCTAATGATATGAACCTATTAAATATAGAAAAAAACGTAGATAGTTTCCCATAAAACTTAGGATGTCATAGTGTCTATATAATATTCCACTAGTCTCCCTTATTATCCTATTCTAATCAAGATTATATGTTAATTTATTTAAGGAACATGATTAAAAATTAGTGTATATATGGATGAAATATAGAGTTCATGAGTCCCATTAACACAGCTAGTGAATTCGTGATAATATATATCATGAAAATGAACATGATGTGTCCATACCTAAACCAAAATATAGTATTTGGAATATCTAACTCTCTCATAATCATATGATGACATTTATATCATTGATAGATCATAGAAAAACATCTAGATCCACTTAACTATTAAGATAGATTAATAATTGTCAGAATATAGGAAAATATTATTGATCATCACTTGATTTAGCCACAAGTGGTCCATACATAGCCTTAGACTACCATATGACCACCTAGAGAACAAAAATACAGCTCCATATGATGACACACTAGGCCTGATAAATCCTTTCTACATCATATCTTAAATCTAGATTCCTAAATCCAATAACTATGAGGATGACATTTGATAAGGGGTCAACAAAACTGGTCTACCACCTACCAAAAAAATATTAAAAACAAGACATTATGTTTAGGTGGAAGTGTCATAAACTACTTAGAGATAACATATAGAAACCCTTTACCAACCCTTGGAGTCTCCACCATCTAAGAGGGGTCCCACTCATTATTACTTATCTAGAAACCTCATTCATTGACGAAACCCACTTATCTCCCTTCCACATCAAAAAATACAAATCTCCTATAGAAATGGTAAAAACCTATACAACCATAATATAAAAAAATCATGATTATAATTTTATTATATTTTCATATATGCAAAATAGTTAAATCTCCCATTAAATTATTTCTTCCCATCCATAGTATAAATCCCCATCATAAATATGACGAAGTAGAATTGCCTCCAATCTTAATGGATAAAACAACAACTTCGTGAAGGCCCTCCACATCTATTACATGCATGTGTACCATAATGGGTGGAAAAAAGGAGTGTAAATCACCAAAATAAATGAATCAAAATACTATGGTAGATGAAAAACTGATCTTACCTAAAATAAAATAGCTCCCTTTTGGAACATTTTCCTTTATCACTTTCATGTAGACTTGGATGGATCTACTACCTCACTACCTATAGCCTCTAAATCAACTATTTGATCTCTTTAATTGATGGTAACATGAATCTTGGGTATAACCCAACCAAATATACCTCCATTTGGTTAAGAATAATCCTGTTGAAAAGGATACTAAATAGATTCTAGGAGGACATGCAACTAAAAATTCCTGAGTAGTAAATACCACTCCTTGTGAAATAGATCCCGACCACCCAAGATGTAATCAATTTCTTGGGGTGAATGGCACTACCCTATTAGTGACCATAGCCTCTAAAATGAAATAAAAAAACATGAGAGATCTTGGAATATTCATAGAAAATAATAACCATTAAGAATAATAATTCATACTGTTGGGGCTATTTACTTAACTATCAAATACTTTATTATCATATTGTCTATGAAACTAAAAATATCATCAAAATTATTCAATATCCTAGATGGGTTTCAACTAGGGGTACTCTGACAATATCATAAACCATCTCCATTACCCCCACTTTCTTCTATACCACTAAATACGCAGGCCATATATATTGTGTTACTATAGAAGGACAGTCCGTAATGGAACCACTAAGCATCGTTTATTGGTATCCTTATCCAAAACATATTAAGGGAATATTTTATAAGAACCTCATACTTAATCCCTATCTCCTGAATGCTAATATGCTCGTACTAAGTGTAGAGAAACTCACGCATCTTTATTTCCATTTCTATCATTAATAAGACTGCATCCATAAATGAATACAAAAAATAATCCCATAACAAATTGTTCTACTTATTCTCCCTGAGATACAACATAAACCCTTAAAGTGAATATCCCATCAACTATCTAACTACTGGGGGAACCCATTACTAGTTTCTGTCACACATAAAAATGAAATTGATCTATAACTCTTCCAGATAGTTCTCCATCTTTAGATAATACATACTTCCCTAATAATTTTCTATTATCTAATGTGAAATGGTGTGTAATTTCCATATCCAATTCTTATCATCCTAATCTGGATCGAACTTATAACGGTAAATTGGAACTTCCTATTGAACCTACCCAACTAAAATCACATGCATCCAGTGAACAATTTATATCTTCACAATTAATGTAAACAAACCTATGTACAATTGAAATTGATTTTTTAATTCATTTTATAAATCCATTTATTCATTCCTAAAAAACATATTCCAAATAAAACTCCTAAAAATGATTCTTCTACCTCTTATAGGTATCTTCCAAAAAAGTAGCGATGCATTTCCAAATACATTCAGAGAGAATTAAGTCCTTGTTTTAGATCCTAGGGGTCCATAAAATCAGGTTTCCTAGTCATTATACCTTACTTTCATCACATGATATGTTTGTATAATAGAATTTTTTTACCAACAAAAATAGTCCTCAATAGTTTCTAACTCTAAACTCCACCCATTATTTTAACTCGAACCTTTGAATCCACTGTAACATGAATCCCCACCCACCCTGCCTTCATGAGGACCCCACACTGGATAGTGGTAAAGAGGAGTGATAATATAGACCCACCTCATGTAGGCAATTGTTTTGAGACTAGTATTGAGCATAAAAAATACTGAAATGGGAGGAATTGATCTATAAATATCATGATCATAATATAAATATCATCAAAAAATCCACCCTGGTATAAAATAAATACAAAAAAATTACATACATGAAGTATCCCTTTTGAGTGAATAATATATATATATATATATATATATATATATATATATATATATATATATATATATATATAACCCTATTATAGATAAAATAATACAAAAATAAAATCATGTGGAAAAAACTGCAACAACCCAAGCCTTGAGAAAGTACTATCTAGCATGATTATCAAATCCCTATTGGAATACTAAAAAATAGTATATATAATTTTTTGTTGATCATAACATGAATAATCAATAATATCATTCCAAATATCATTCATTCTAATGTGACAATAGATATTTAATGCCTAGGTGAACAAGAAGAAGAACTAACTAGAACTTAAAATGGTCAACTATTCCCACATCCTCACCACGAATCTCCCAAAAAATAAATCATTCAATAGTAGTAATGTAACATCCTATGAATGTAGATAAATACACCCCATAATCACTACCCCTTTAAATTTATTCTCTCAACCAATGAGAAGACATTCTTTTCTATCATCCCTTTCATATCCACCAATGTTGGCAACATATGTATATCATGTCTTACAACAAAAACTAGAAATCACACCTCATGGATCAAACCATATATCAAGTTACACTGAAAAAACATCATATCATGTCTTAAGGAACAAAAATAATATCTCATATTAGGTAACTAGTCTAGATGTGTATCATGAATATTTAGGACATTATCATCGTATACCCCTCCTACCAAACATGACCCCACCACATATATAATCATCCACCACCAGCATCATCAGATGATGTTGTTGAAGGGAGGTTGGAGGAGAGGGTGTTGTAAGCCACGTATATCCTCCCCATCCTAGATATTAGGGAAGACACACACCAAGGTCTCTGGGTATCGATCATGTTAATTTACTTTGGTGAGGTGCATAAAAAGGTCATAAAAGAATACAAGTATCTAGTATTCTCACACAACCACATATTTTTGGGTCCACATAACAAATAAAATCATAATCTTGGTTAGGTCACTATAGATATAGTGCAACCATGTGCCACCTCTTATACATAATAACCAATAACACGCATCACATATATTTCCACAATCTATGTTCCTTTTCCCATTATTTTGTTTAAAATATCTAGAACCACGATTTCTTCATTTATTTGTTAGTTTAAATTCACACCAATGAACCCTTTATCCCGACACACACACACATATATATAAATGTGTGTTTATATTATTTAATAACATCTAAATAGCTACTATTAAACCAACATATTAATCTTTCACATCCCAACCGAGCCACTAATATGAAAACAACAATGTCCAAAAAGCTACGAACAACCATGGACACAATGACACAAAAATAATCAATAATAAAAAATAAATTTTCGAAATATACTATTATTTTATGATAATTATATATTTTAAAATTTTAATATTATTCTAAATCAATCTAAATATAAAAGTAATAATTCCAATAATGAGAATATATCATTAAACAATATCAAAACACCAAGAAACTGTCCACCACATGAACATCATTCCATTCCCATTAACATTCATTATCCTCATTAATTATTTTTTATATTATAATTAAAATACCCCACCAATGGAAATAAAAATAAAGATAATATCATAGATTCACATAGAAGAGAGATAACAAAAATCCCCTACATCATATGAATTGTTTCGATTCAATGTAGAGATCCAAAGCTATAAGGGATTTTTCATGGGCCCAAACACGGTCAATAAATCCTAGAATAAATCTGAATCATAGATTTTACTCTTCAAAATCACATCCCAAATGAAACCCAATATTAAAAAATATATCCAATATGAAGAATCTAAGGAAAAAAGGAATAACATGAAGGGAAAGAAAATAAGAACTCACATAGAGTCACCTATATCAAACCCATTAATGAAAAGGGTGAATGATGATGATCAGAGGACATTAGGGATCCAAAAATCATCTAGTAATTTTATAATATATGATATAATTAGTGGGAAAGTGATGTAAAATTGATAGGGGCTGGGATATATATAGCCTTGAAAATACCCCATTTAGGTTGGTAATGTTCGATACATGCCATGAACCAAAAACAATTCACATATTCCAAGAACAAGTCTGAAAATCTAATATTCCTATTGGGATTTCATGTCATAATTTTATAGATTCAAACTGTCAAAATGTCAATGATAGCACATTCAAAAACCACACCATGAACATTCATCACATCAACAATGTTTCATGTCATGAATTAGACCTAGAAGAAATATTATATGAAGATACAAAACCAACCTATAAAATATTAAAAAACTTGAACTTATGATTTGTGGTGTTAATCACCACTTTATGTTTTAGATAAGCCTCCAATAGCTCAGATTCCTTCCTCAAACCCATATTAATTTTTCCAATACCAAAAACCACAATATAACTAACTGAATTGGAATAGGCCATTCTTTTTTATCCTTTTGGTTCTGAAAATTTATATCAATGTTTTATCTAATTAATATTATCTATCTCAGTAATGTCTTATTTTGGTTTCTTACACATTAAGGAAGCTTTGGTTGTGTTTTTACATAAAAGGCATATAACATGTTCAAAATGTTATAAATTTTTTCTTTATCTTCAATAAAAACACTCTTATAGTTTCCCTCAATTTTTTCCTTTGTAATCTCCATTTCTTATATTTATAGATAGTGACAATAGCATCATTTATCCCTCTATGTAAACTAGTAATTGATTCTAATGGAAATTATTTCTCCTGAAAATGAATTAAATGATCAAATTTTATATTGATTACTCATCTTTTATTAATACTATATTGAAGAATAATTTTGACAATAGTCTCATCATTAATAAAATTTTCTTGCACTTTGGATAATTCACCAAGAACATATCCTCACACTTTTGTAAACATTTAATAAAAATAATTCATAATATTTTGTTATATGAAATAATATTTACCATAAAAACTAAATAATTAACTTTATAAATAAATTACTTCAAAAAAATATACAAACAAACCAATTTTAAAAATATATATTTAATAATATAGATATCTTCGATATTAATAGGTTATTTTTTCACTTTCATAAAATAATATTACACTAGTTTCATTAAAAAATTATTCCTTATTATGATACATGATTATTCATTTTCAAAGGTATATCCTTTAATCAGAGGGATGGATTATAATGTACTGATTTTTAAAGGATCTATCCAATTATAATTGTTTTCAAAAGACAAAATTCCTTATATTTTAATGGATGTCCTACTACATCAAGAAATATTCTTTGAGTCATTGTGAACTCAAGATATTGAATATTTAATTTACCTTTATCTTTTGAATTTAATTTTTTTTAATTTAATGTAACATCAAATAATTTAATTATATAAGGATAAAATGAATGAATATTCTTTTATGATAGTATAACTTACTCCATATTCATTATTTGAAAAATAAATTTTAGAAGATATTATTAATTATTATGTATAGTTAGATCAATATATCATTCATAATATATTTATATTGTTGTCATTTTACTTTAGAAATTGGTTCCAAGAAACTTAATAGATTATGAATATTAAAAAACATAATTTTTTCCATGGATCCTATATAACTGTAATTTATGGAGAATCCAAAACATTATTAAAAGAATCATAAGGTGTTTTTGGTTTATCATAACAACACAAATACTTTAATGAGATACAAGTGTTATCAAACTTAATATAAGTGGATTTTAAATACTTAGTAATTAATCTCAAATCATATGGATGGTCAGATCCTGTTCTATATTGATATGGTGATTTAATGATTCCTTTGCAAAAAATATATCTTGAATTTATTAGAATGTTTTTTCACCTCTATGATTTCCAATTCTAAAATGAAAATATGAAAAAGGAATGAAGAACAGTAATATCACCAAAATAATATTAATTAATATAATATTTGTATGATATTATGATTTTAATATTGTAATAGTCCATTTTAAATAATTATCTTCATAGTATATTACGGATAGTTATTTTAGAGTTTTATGATCAATCTATAAATTATGATTAAATTTTTTTAAATATTTTCATAGACTATTCATTAAAAATTTTTCATTCTAAAATTGACATTTTAAAAGAAAATTTTATTTGATATGAATATCTTCTAAAAGGATATACCTACAATAATAGAATAATATCATGTAAAAAAATTCATCCACATTTCTTAAGTATTTTACATTCAAAAAAGTTGATGTAAAATACTATTTATAGTGAATCATTGAATAGTAATATTTTTAACCATTGGTTTTAGAAAATATGATATTTTAGGAATATTGGACTAGATATAACTTGAAGAAATAACCTAATTCAATCTATTACAATGTAATTATTTATATATTTTGTTGCTGAAATGAGACTTTTAATTTATTTTCACTCTAAAAAGTTTTAAAATAATGTGTCTTAATTTTTTTTACATAATTAAAATGGAAAGAAATTATTTGAAGGTTTTTATCAAAATGAATAGGAGAAAAATAATTTTAAATAATTTGAGTGATTTTAAATTACAGGAGGGAAATTAAAACAAACTATATGTTTATAATAATAAACTAAGAAACAAATTTTTTTTAATGTTAGTAGTATATTTTTTAATTGGTATATAAATATAAATATTAATGATATGTTGTGGAATTATATTTTTAACATACTAACAAATTTAAATATATTTTTTTATTTCTTTACAAAATTCAGGGGGTTACAAATATTATCACAATTAAAAAATTATTTTGTATAATCATATAAATGTGTACACATAGAATTTTTAATCAAGGTATAAACATTAATTTGTCTTAATATTATATCGAAATGAAAATATTTATTGACTATTACATTATTGTAAGGAATAATATTACTTTTCAAGTATTTTATGTCAAAATTGTAAACATTATCATGTTGATGAGTGTAAAAAATATTAACTTCTTATAATCAAGTTGTGTTAAATTCATTATATGACTACTTCATGGATTACCCATCATCACATAATTTAATAATGTTGTTGATGTTTTTTTCCTGAAAAATGAACTGCTTTCAAAATTAAGGCATAAAAATGTACAAATGAATAAACTATCCCGATAATTCATCAGTTTACAATGTCTTGGGAATGAAAATTCACACCATAAATATTTGGTATGCTTCAAATGTTTTAAATTTTAAGTAATATCAAGAGAAAAAATATTATCATTAAAATAATTATTTTGACTATTTGTACAAGATATATTCTCATGATAATCATTTAATGACAATATTATTATAAAGAAATCATTTCTTCTACAAATATTATGAAATTTAACTTTGTCTACAAATAATTTCATAAGTATTCCTTATTTATCATTAACATGTTACTTATAAATACAAACAAAAATTATTCTAAAGGATTGAGTCATACTTCATAAATAACTACATATTTATCAAAATCCCATTTGATATAAATTAAAAATTCAGTGAAAATTTTGAAGAAAATATTTATAGTTAAAATTTTTATTATTTATAAGATTAATATAAAATTAAAAATTATTTCATAAAAGTTTATATGATGAATAAAAGCTTATTATAATTTCAAAATCATTCCACAATGTTAGATGGGGTCGTACGTTTGATTTTAATTTCATATATAGATATTAAATATTCATTCTTTTCATCATTAAGAAATGAAAAAATATATTTTTCATTTAATTTATTTGGATTCTTAGAAATATACTAATTTTCAATAACATGATCTTCCATAATAATGTTATATTTAATTTTCAATATCAAATATGTTTTCTAAATATTATCCACATATTCATTCTTTTATAAATTTGAGAGAGAAATTTTATATCCTTCATATGAAGAATATGAGGAGTCCATTGAATCAATAGGTAATGATTAAAAATATTTTTTAAGAAAACAATTTTATTCTAAAAGTTATAGTAAAAATGAATTTAGAAATCTTCCACTTATCATAACATTCAAAACATATTTCAAAATAAGAATCATTTTAGAAATCTATTTGTATGATTCTTTCAATAAAATCCATTATAATTTAAAAACCATTTGGATTCAATGTCACTCTATTTAATCCTTGAAAAATCTTAAAAAATATGAAACCATTTCATTCACTTATGACAATTAACATTGATTTTATATGATTTTCTAGAAGAAGTCAAAAGAGGGAGAGGATTGAGTCCATTTAATATATTAAAGGCCAATTTAAAACCCTTCATAAACATGTAAAAATTTCCCAATTACTTTTATATTAATATCACAATTGAAAAATAAAATGGTTGTTAGAACATTTATAATGTTATATAGATATAAGAAATTCTTCTAGTATTCTCATCCAATACTCGATGTGAATATGGATATTTTACTAAATAAATATTTTTAATAAGGACCAAAATATCATATGATAGAAACTATTTCTTGTTTAAATGGGATTAAATGAAATTTTATAGAACCATCCCATACTAGACTAACACCTGTATTTCACACTCAGAACATGGAGTGTAAAATTCATAAATATGGAAAAGAATATGATAATTGATTTTTATTTAAAACATATGACTATAGATTATATAGTAAAAAAAATGAAATTACTTCTCAAGATTAATGTATTATATTATATAATAACTCTAGAATAGTTTAAGATACCCTGAAGAAAACAATTTAATGCATATAAGAAAAAACTATTAAAATATTGTTCATCTTAGAGAAATATATGAATCTTAATGACATAAATGAATAGAGATAAAAAATACATTGATAATAATTAATTCACTATGTTTTTTTTGAAAAATCCACCAAGATGCATGATCATGTGAGAGAAATTTAAAAATCCAAGAAAATTATCCAAAATGTAAAAATAAAAAAAATATAATTTTATTTAAATAACTCAAATGAATGTCATCTATAAATATGTTCATAAAATTAAGGAGTTACAATATCCTATTTAAACCTAATACTAACATCCTTAATATATTCTATCTTAATTAATATTTCCAAGAAATTAATATATGATGAAAGACCCTTTGAAATGAAAATAAAATGAAAATAATGATATTTATTGAGAATTATCCCCTAATAAATCAATAGTTGAAATTTTGGATTGATTCCTAATTCAAATTGCTCAAATTTTTAGATTGATGTATGGTTCAACAATTCAATGAAAGGTTCACTATTTTTACATCATGTCGAAATGATTAATGCAGGGTTTACAACATAGAGATAGATTTGATAAACATGACATAGTATTCACATCATTGATGGAGAGTAGATAAATAGGTCATATAGTTCGCAACCTCAGCATACTATTGATAAAAATTATATAGAGTTTAATAAATTAATAAAAAAATATAAAAAATATATTATAAAATAGATATTTATAATATAGAGTTGACCATTTTCCATTTATATTTGGATTTTTTAACATAGTGTTCTTCCAATTTTTCAAAATCATATACTCACAAACTATATATAGTTTATGGAAAACCATGTTGAGTAGACATCAATATCTATAGATTATATTTCCATTAACAAAATTTTCAGCACATAGAGAAGAAAACTAACTACATAGAGTAATGTAACATGGAAAAAATATCATCAAAATTGATTATGGATATTAAGGTTTAATAACTTATTAATTAAAAATAACCTAATCAGGAATTAATAATAAAAAACAATTTTTGAGAAATGATCTTTATCAGTAAAATAAATTAGACTTCTTTGTGGGAAAATATCAGATGATATTATCTTTGAATATCACATATATGTTAAAAAACTCATACATTTTTATAACAACATAACCCATAATAATTTTACAATAAAATACTATAGATTTATAATAGCATTAATTTAAAACTAAAAAAAACTAGAATGATAAACATTGTAAAATATATTAATTCAAAAATAATAAATTATAAAATATATTAATATTTTTTTAAAAAATTATTCCTAATGTTTCGACCCCATTCCATGATATTATATTTTTTTAAAATAATGGATGGAAAATATTAATATAGCACACTAAAATTTATTAATTTTAGGAATACATTTACATAAAATGAATAACTATATGATTATGTTGTATCAAATTGACGGATAAAACATACAGATAATCTATCAGTATTGAAATAATATAAAAAAATAGTAAATGAAAAAAATATAGAATCAATGATTTGGATTAATGTTTGGTGGTTCAAGAAAGGATTCAGGGTTATGAAAGGGGTTTCCATATTAAAATTATTGAGAAATATGAAAATGGTGAAAATATAAATTTATAATGGTTTCCAAAATTTATTGGTTTCTATATGATATTATTTGGACAACCAAATAAATTATAAATATCTCGTTAGTGTCCCATGATAAAAATAATATATAGTAGTAATATAAAAATACACTACAAATGTAGTGCCTTAACTCAATTCTCATTCTCTTTTATTACAAGTATCACCTTCACTAACATCATCATGATAAAAAAAATTCTTTTGCAATGGAATATGATAGATTCCATTAAAATTATAGAAACCATAAATTATGGAATTCTCCAAGTCCCATTACTTACTTTTTTATAAAATTCTTAGCCACTCAAATCCATTATATCAAATATTCCATCATTTGAATAGTAAAGAATTACTAAAAAACAATTTATTTGATTATGATAGTAGGTTTTATGAATATCTAAAAGTTCATATCAATTCAACCTATAAAAAATATAGAGAGTACCATCTGATGATGAAAATATTCCACTAATTTGTAAATGTTGTTAATTATTCATTTTATGAAATTAATGATCCTTATCTGAAATAAATGATTAGAAAAGAGTTAGTATATAATCCAAATTTCTTTTGAGATACAAAACAATTTTATTCCATTATATAAATGTTTTATTGAATTCTTATTTGATAGGAGTAAAACCCATAAATATTCATATTATGATACGAAGGGGTGTAAAAAATTATTTTGAATATATTTAATCTCATCCAAAAAGGTATTACAATTATATATAAAAGGTGTTTTAAAATATTTAATCATCTCTAAGGAACATTGAGCTAGTCCAAGAATCCAAGTAGGAGTTCCATTCAGATAATCATATACATATTCAATGAATTTAATTAGATTAACATAATTTACTTAATAAATCTCATGATATTCCTTATTAATAGATAGTATATAGGTTACTCAAACCCCGAAATTTCTCTTTATAACTCAAAAATTTCATAATGGAATATTTTCACATTACAGGGTTTGATTTTTAGAGTATACCAGACAAACATCATAAGGTATATTTTTAATATTCTTCTATGCTAGCTTATGATTCCATAAAAATAGAACATGATTAATTTGAGTAATAAGGATTACATATTTTAATATATAAAAACTGTGATTTCATCATCTTTTAAATTTATACAATTATTGAATGATGTGATGAATATACTTCAGAATATATAAATAATGATATAATTTTATATCAATTATTAGAATAAACATAAAATAAAAATCATAAAACATAAATTTCAATAAATCTAAAAACATCTAAGAAATTATAGTCTAAATAAAATTACATTATCTTCATCTTCAAGATCCTTTAATGGAATCGTCTTCACCACACTACTTCAAAATTTTAATTATACAATGTTTTCCATTTTGAAATTTTCTTCATCAAAATCATTCATTTTAAAATAAAATTTCATTCACTTTGCCATTGTGACTCTTTAGAAATTTTAATAGAGGATAACAAAAAACACATTCCATTGAAAATTTAAATGAAAATAATTTCAAATTTTGCAAAACATAACAAATAATTCTCATAAAACAAGATAAATTACTTCTGAAATTATAATAAATTAATTTTAAGTAAAATAAAAAATTAAATAATTGAAAACTAAGAACATAATTTAAAATCAGATTGGTTCCAAACAAATAACTGATGTCAATAGATTTATCTTACAGAATGTGATGACCCAAACTACATATCCATTTCTTATTTTAACTACTATGTGAGTATTCATCGATCATCTTCATCATTTACCTAATCGAAAAAATCAATCTAAATTTTTATGTATAAGGATTTAAATATCGAGGTTTGTAATCAATGAACTATAAATAATTAATAATTTTATTAGTTTTAAAGGTGATATTTAAAAATATATAATGATAAATAATTCCAAACTACTCTCATAAACTGAAATTTATAAAAAATGAACTACCTAATGAACATTATAATGATAAAAAATTTAACAAGTTTATAGTATTTACAAATAAATTATAAATGGACCATTGAAAAATAAAGGATAAATAATTAATATATTGAAGAAAAAAATTAATTAACCACACCACCAAACATTAATTTTAAAAAATTTATTAAATCTAAAATGTATTAAATTAAATTTGGGTAATCCTAATTCACCCTTTATAAAATAAAATAAAATAGTGGAATATTTTTTGGTGATTATATCATATAGTTTATATTTTTTATCAATAAATTATAAATAACATTTCACTTTTATGTATTTTCTATTATGAAATGATATCTTAGATAAATATGTTTTAATTGAGAATATCTCATTGGACCTTATAAAGTGTTTATCACATTAGTGATACCATATTTCAAAGGAACCTGATTAAAAATAAATCAATAATCTATAAGAGTGTCTTTCATCTATAATACTTGACGAAAATTGGTCTTCTTAATGGTTTATTATTGATATAATGTAATGTATTAATTATTTAATTTTAAAATATAGTTATATGCTATATTCATATAATAGTTTCATAGAAATATTGGAAATTTCATATTTATTATGTCAAAAATTACATTCTTTTGAGGTGTTCTTTTTTAAGATAATGTATTTTTAACAAAAAAAGTTGGGAAAAATCATTAAATTAATGAATTTAAATATTCCCAATCTTAGTTGCTCTTAAATAAATTATTTCATTATTCCTATCATCTGATACTATTTTAATAAATACATATTGATATCCTGAGAAACATATTTAAATATTAAGAAGTAAAAACATTAAAATCAATAGAAATAATAAAAAAATTGATGTTATATCTCAATGAATTATGACTAGAGAGAGTGGAAAAAAATCCATATGATTGTAGTTTTAAATTTAATGATGTTTTATTCTTATTGAATTTTCTAAAAGTTGAATTTAACTTAATCCCCATTTAACATTCCTCAAAAACATAATTCATATCATTTTTATAATGGATAAAATTCTAAATTAATATATTCTAAGATAATTTTATTCGAGAGTTGACATTACAATGTCTATAAATTACATGAAAAATAAATGATTGAATAATTTCATTTTTTAAACTACATACATTGTGTTTATATAATGAATTATCATCCATAATATAAAAAATTTTCTTCCATGGATCAGTAATTAAAATAATCATATCGTTAAAAATTGAACATGAATTTTTTGAAAAATCATAAAAAATATATCACCACATAGTTTGAGAAATACTTAATATGTTTTCCTTTAAAACATTAACATAATGAACATTTTTATGAATTTATAATCAAGATTTACAAATGGTTTGACTCAATTTTTTTATTCAATATTCATTATCATTGAATGCAACATATCAACTATCAATCATTTTATTTTATTGAAAATTATAAATGTTCGAACTCTTATGCTTCCAAAATCCATTATCCATACATCATTTAAAAATGATTTACCTATGTATTTTTGGTATCAAAATGATTAATCAATGAGGTGTCTTGGTTCCCATAATGACTTGGTTCATGTAGTTTTTGGAACTAATGTCCAAAGTCAATAGATTGATCTACTATATATTGAAATTCCTGCACTATCATTTGGAAAGTTTTTAGAAATATATAATATTTTATATCCACACAAATAGGTATTTTTAAAAAACAAATTCAAAGAATAATTACCATTAGATACATAGAGAAAATATGCAACTTTAGACATTATTCCATTTGTTGAACATGGAAGGAACAATTCCCTATACAATAGGTTTATCCCCATTATTATCAATGGCATAATTTCCTTGATTATTCTATTTCATATGGTTTGATTCAAATAATCCTTTTACTTATTCAATAAAATTAAAGATATATTTTTGGTTTCTATTTTATCCAATACTTATAAAATATTTATATAATTTATATAGTTGTTTGAAATAGATATGAATATTTTAGATTTTATTTACAAAATCATTATTTACAATGTATTATTATCAATTAAAACTACATCATAAAAATATGTCATATATTCCCATGATTTATTTAAATCCATATATTTATATTATAATATAGAATAATATTTTATTACTTATCATAAGAATATTTTTTAGAATAAAAATAAGAAATTGGTAAATAACAAGATACTAGATCATCAGTTTGTTCTAAGAAATAGATATATTTAATCTAATTAGAAATATATGTATAAGAATTATAATGATATTTAGAACTATTTTCTTATAATACACTCCAAATAACATTATTTTCATTCCTTCCTTATTTATTATAAACCAATTTCATTGGAATTTTTCTATAATTTTTTATTATTTCATTTAGTTTGGGGATAATTTGGATTCATATTCTCAGTATTATTTTCTTAACATGAGATTAATTATTTAATTCTTCAATTCTTCTTAAATTTATTGAAGGAATTATTAAATATCATTATTTTTCAATAATTACATTTGAATCTCTAGGGTTGATGGACAAGCTCATCACCAAAATTTGGGTAAATTGATTCTCTATTAATAGAGTATTAAGAAAAACAAATCCATTAACTATCTTTTATTCTCAATGGATAATGAAATTTACAACATCATTCTACTTCTTGATCAATATATGATCATCAGCATCTTCTCACATTTCAACTCCATATATCATAATTTTGACAATCAAATCCTTCATTTTAATATTTCAAATAGGAATATTTTTTTTTATTATAATGGACATCAGGATCAATAATGATGAAAAAAATTTAAGATTTTTTTAGATTAGTCCCATTCTATAATAGGAGTTTATATTATAGATACCTCATTTATAATCTCAGTCAAAATTCTATTCTTTGGAGTAACATCATTACATTCATTCAATAGTGATATATCAAATTTGATCTTTGTAGTGTTTTACCTCAATTACTTAACATTATATATAATTGAATAAGAAAAATTAACAGTTTCCCATGTCTCATGATTAATATATGTGACAACCCAGGTACTTATAAAATATTAATTTTTTATTCTAGAATTTAATATTTAAATTCATTATAAAGGTACAATGAAACATGTTGTATTTATAGAAATTAATGAATTTATGTAGATGGAACAGTAACACAACAATAGGAATAGTAATCTAAACAATAGAATAGTAATCATACCTATGAGAGTATAAATAAAATTTATGTATCTTATACATGTAATCATGATATATTGATATCATGGAATAAGTAAATAAATGTTTTAGAATTAATAAATTAAGTGTTGGTATTTTTGTAAGTCATAAATATTTAATTAAAATTTTATAATTAATATAATTATTTACAACAAAATATAATTTCATAAAATATATTCATTAATAATTTTTTTTCTTGTGATTATAAGAAAAATTTATGAGACCTTAATTAATTTTTCAAAGTGTTATAAAATAAATTATAGTTTTAGAATTGGTATTTTTAGAATACATTATTAATTTAATTAAAAATTTAATTTCTCATATTAATAATATTATATTCCAAAAAAATAGAGTTCATTTTTGAATTATACACATGATAAATTGTTAGGGTGAATTTTTGGGATTTTCTAAAATAGTTGATTTTCTGGTGTATAGTGAAATATAGTCATTTAGGGTAAGTATACATCTTAAGATAAATAAACTATTCCTTGAGTCATGAATTATTTAAGCACCATAATATATAAATTTTATTAATTATATTAATATATATTTTTATCAATATTAAACCATTCATATTCTTGAGCCAAAATAATAAACTAATGAATATAATAATGAGAAAATATTTCTCACCTCCACTATAATTACCACTCATGACCACCTCTTCTTCTTACATCTGAAAGCCTTGTAGCTTGATTAATTTATACCCAATTACCTTCCCAAAACTCTTAAATGCATCCAAGACCTTCTAGTCTCACTACAATTTCAAAATCAAGGGCCTTAAGTAGGTTTTTAAGGAGGATAATTCTAGAGGTAAATCCTATTTCATTTTATTTTATTTTCTTTTCAATTATTTTTATTTTTATATACTATCTTCAACTTCCATTATGAAAGTTTCATGAATACTCTATTATATTATATATAATTAAATTTTACCATTTGTATAGAAAAATTAATCATAAAAATTCTCCTCCTCCCCATTTTATTCTAAAAATGAGAACATAGTCCATGATGTGTGGATTTACCACTATCGTGGATGATACACTTTCATTTTTCATTAGCGCCTTAAAAAATGGGAATACAAATATTATAATGGTTAAATAATATTTTATTATACATAATATAATTTAATTAATTTTCTGGAACCAATATATGAAAATGATATTGAATGAAATGATATAAGTTTGGGACGACAATAAAAACCCACAAAATAAATTAAATCATTTTCATTAATGTTTTATCTAAAATGTCATCCTCATATCCGAAAAAATTATTAATGGCATCATTTAAAATTATGGAAACATATTAACACCATTTCATTCCACTTATATAGTTTTTCTTTCCCTTGAAAAGAAACTCTATAATGAACCATTCATGGAAACCATAAAATAAATGCACCTGAAACAATGAAAATAACAAAATATTATTAATAAAGGGGTGTAAAGATGTTATAAGAATATCATAAAAGTAATTATAAATATGAATTTGGTTATAAAATATATTAGTAACACTCTTTAAACCATTATACATGCATTTTGGACATGTTTTATGTAAGAATAACCTAAGGTAAGGGAATTCTTAACCCGATTTCCATTCTTTAGGTTAACCTTCTACTTCATGGTATATGTGGTACTAAGATTATTTGTGAAAGAAATTTTTATTATATTAGGTTTTGTTATGTTTATTTATAGTGTATAAAAATATTCCATTATTTTTATCAATTATCACTTTAAATATATGATATTTGTAAGGGAATTTTCATTTAAAAATCCCTGATTAAATTTCTTTTTTTTACAAAATTCATAAGTGTTATTTTTGTAAAAATATTATTGTTTTATTATTATTTTATGGTTTTGGGGAATTTATTATGATTAAGGGTATGAAATATATCTCCCTATAATGCATTGGGTATTTTTATTCTTGAGGTCAAACATATGGTTACTTTAAGTGTAACTGTGATGGTTACACCATAAGGTAGCTGTGAGGGTTATATTATAAGGTAGTCACGATAGTTACATTATAAGGTATCCATTAGGGTTACAAATCATATTTTAACCATGAGTGTTAAAATATTAAGTAGGTTTTTACCCAAGATACAATTATAGTTTTATTTAAGTTTTCTATGTTTTATGGAAATCTCATGTTTTCACGAAGTAAATATATGATGTCAACTGGGGTGAGAATTATTTCTTTTTGAAAATGATTTCTTATATTTATATGTATTCATGTAATAATATTTTCACTCAAATATTTTTATATCCCTTAATGATCCTAATGTTCTCATACTTATTTTTAAAATGTTTTTAGAGGGATTAAGGATGGTTAAGAGAAGTGGATAATCTAATATGATTGTTGTGAAGAATTTTCATGAAAATATTTCATGTTTTTATGAAAATATTTCATGTTTTTATGAAAATATTTTGTGTTATAGAAGAAATATATATTGTTTTAGTAGTACCAACTTTGTATGATTGTGGATCTATATGTATTAATTATGTCCTAATTTTCTATAACACTAAACTGAAATTATATTTGGGAATGTAAGAGAGTGAATTATAAAATAATTTACTAGATTATGTAATGTTTATGGATGGGTCCTTATAGCTGGTATCAGAGCATTGTTTAGATAACTTTAGTGGTTAGGATAATGTTAATAGAGTACCATAAATTATTTTTACCATATTTTTATGTTGAAATTATATATAATTTCTAGAATAGTAAGTTTCTTCATCTATGATATGTCTGTTTATAATGGTTTTCCATATAAGAAACATGGAAGCTGGTGTAGGAAGGAACTGAAGGATGATATCTTTTTGAATTCGAAGCCAGTAATGGTAGAAATTTCAACTAAACATTTTGTGATAGTAATAGATCAATTGAAACATGCTATAAACAGTGGTACAATCCATAAAAGAGAACAAACAAAGCTACCACAAAGAAACATGACAATAGTGTAAAAATTCATGTGGCAACACCATTCTATATTCAGAGGAACTCTTGACCTAGTGGTGGATGAAAGATGGATTAAATACCTTGAAAATATATTTTATTTTATGGGGTCTTTAGATAATCAAAGGTTCAGTATTTAAATTTATCATTTTGAAGTTGAAGCTGACCTGTGGTGGTAAATTTTCAAGAATATCATGGATTGTGAGGATATTGATGTCTTGTAATGGGATGAATTTAAAAATATTTTCTAAGAAATATATTTTTGTATGGTGGTTTCACTTATCATGGAAAATAAATTCAATGAATTGAAACAAAAGGAGGAAGATTTAGTGGCCATGTATGAATAAAACATTAACTAATTGGAATACTATGCTCCAAATATTATTCATGATCTTTATAGAAAAATTTATAAGGCCCCAGCCTTAAACCTTACTTAATCTTGAGTTATTACAAGATTACACATTGAGGATCTTTTTGGGCTTAGAGTTTTAGAGAATTAGATCATAAAACTTGCATTACATTCCACATATAAAAAAAGTGGTTACATAAAGATAGTATTCTTTATTCCCATCAATGGACACATATTTAAAATAAAACATGGATTCTTTCTTGACACTTCCTTGACACTATCATCATATCATGTACCTTTCCCTTGACCTGTGAAAAACATTTAAAAAAACTTGGGATGAGCATAAAAAGATCAGTAAGGGATATAAAAATGTGGAAAGGAAACATGGGTACATATATACATAAGAATGAGATCATATTTACCCATAAAACATAAGCACTTTAACATACCTCATCAAATCATGAATAAATCATATAAATCATAAGACATAAAGGTAACTTGAGGCATTCACAACATTCTTACAAAGGGAGTAACCCTCTTGGTTACGTTTGGAATACCCATCACAGTATATTCCCTAAATCGCTTCGGAGAAACCTTAAAGTTACACTCCTTCACGTTACCCAATGTATTGGAGAGCTATATCGGGCTCACCCGCCCTTAGTTTATCACGGAACCACCCGTCTTCATAATAATTCCCAAGAACTTCAACATAATCATATCACATAAAACATGCATAAAGGAAACATAACATTTCCACCTTTCAGTCACAAGATATCAATACAACACATTGATATAAAAACATTATGAAAACCATTTTCAATATCAAAACAAAATAAAAGTAAAACATGGTATTTATTTTTCTTTTAAAAAAAGGTATGGCTTGTTGAGGAAGCCGAAACTCAAATAATGGTCACGGCGGCGGAGAAGTCGTTGTCGCCGCATACGTACGACAAAAACATTCCCTTTTGTCGTTTAGTAAAAGGCTTCATAAAAAAGATTCCTTTTGGATAAACGTAAAAGTCAAAGGGGTTTATACACCGTATAAAAGAAGGTTTTGTATAAAACAAAATATGCCTCAATGAAAGGAGATTGAGACGAAGTCCCATACCTCGGGTCCGACTTGACTCGATCGTTCTTTAATGTCCTGAATAATAAACTTGAGTTAATTTATAATTTATTAAGAACCTTTTTCAAGTTCATTATTCCTTTTATATCACTTATTTCCATATCATGAACACTATGTAATTATTTAGGTTAATAACGGTCATTTTAACGATCATTGGTACTTGAGTCAAAATAAACCCTTTATAATTACAAGTTGTTCATGTATCCATTATATCCAGGATTATAATAATGATGTATATATCATATATATCATATATATCCAGTATAGGTGCATTTATAATATTACATAATCATTTAGAGGTAAGAAATGAAATGCACCGTTCATGGAGACGGTAAGCCGTACGTACGCATGAACGCTACTTTCATTTCTATTTCATATTTTATAGAATGGAATCATAATGATATAAAGTTATATTATAATTCCAGTATAATATCATATATAATATCATAGTTCCATCCTTTATACGTCCCACATATGGTATTTAACGAATCAAATCACTTTAAGGGGGCGGTAGTCCGCACTTCCTTAAATGAAGATATCGCATTTACCCATAATGGAAACCATAAAGGTATGCCCAAAATGAAAAATACATAAGCTTAAGTAAAAAATAAAAATATTATATATCATATATAAATATAGTGTCATCTTAATGTCCACCTTTGAAGGTGTTAAAAGAATGTTGAACAATCATCGTTTCGGGAGGCATAAATTCACCATCCACGGAAACCGTATGTTCTTTAACCATTATATGTAGGTGTGTGTAAGTGTAGCTAGAATCCTTCTTATAACAACATCCTAGTATATTAAAGATACTGGATTTGTTACAAAAGAAATTAATAAAAAGAGTTTAAGGGGTTGGAGAAGCAAAATAAAACAAAAGGACTCAAGTGAATACATTAACTTAAAATCGGGTAACTCCCTTTGGTTTGAGCTCAATGGATTCCTTGGGAAGACTTCTACCCAAAGTGAGGCTTCAAGGAGTAAGAGAGAGAAGTGTAGAGACAAAATGGGTAGGGGTTGGCCGAGCCAAATGCTTTGGGAGTGTGGGTAAGGAGGTAGAGGTGGAGGCCTTTTATAAGAGGAGAGGAGGGGCACTCTTGGAAAGTAAAGAAATATTACTTTATTTGAAAATGAGTTTCGGATTTAAATGGTCCCACATTGATATAATTCGAGGATAATGTGATAAGGGTTCTAAATCCACCCATACAATAGGTTTTGGACATGTTTAGGTCATATATTTTACATTATCTTTTCATTTTATTTAAATCTTTTATTAATGAGGTAATCGCTACATCATTATGATGTCATAAATAAATTTATTTATTTAATGTCAAAAAATTATAAAAAAATACTATGATGTAGGAAATCTTTTTATCTTTCCAATTAATATTTATAGTCAAAAATCTTACTTTTATAACCCTATTTAAAAATTGTTTTTGTAAAACATATTATGTTTGTGTCATTTTTACTTTTACATTAAATAAAAAGTTATTTATGTCATTTCCCAACCAAAGTGGCTCCATAGGGTCCCCAAGTTGACCCATGGATTGTCTTGGTTGGCCATGACACATACAATAATGTTAGGAAATGTTTCTAGGTCATTTCATATTATTAAAGCATTATTTTTACCTTAAACCACACTAATTACCACTAATCGCGATTAAAAACTTAATAAGTTACTATTCACCAAAAAATTATTTTAATCCCATTGAACCACATTTTACTTCTTAATGACAACCATGTATGTCAGATTTTTGAAATTCAAAACACAAAGGTGGCAAAATTTCATTTAAACGAAAAATCAGTTTCTTTAACTACCACTTAGTGATTTCACTATTCATCAAAAATTGAAGTTTTTCAGAAAAATACCAAAACTTCACCCTAAGATATATTTGATATTCTGAATTCAAAAATGAAGTCTATTTTACAAAATTAAAAACATATAAGTCACATTAATTAATTTAATAATTAATTCCCGCTATCAGAGCAAATAACGTGTTTTTATGAAACAATAAATATCAAAAGATTGACACCAGTTTAAGTCCAATTTCAAAGTGAAATTGATTCCAATGACCACCATTGGATTAAATTGTAAAAATATATTCTAATTTAACTTCAAAACCAATTAAAAATATAATTTAATCATATAAATAAATTAGATTAAAAAGCAGTTTTGATGTAAAATGCAGTATTTTTCACTATTCATTAAAAAATGAACATTGTCAGAAAAATACCAACAATTCACACAAAGTAAATTTTGATATCCCAATCATAAAGAATAAGCTTATTTTGAAAAACATATCTTATAAAATTGTCAAAAGATAGATTTAAAAATGGTTTGCCATCAAAAGGCAGTAAAACAATCTTTTAAAAATATTAGTGTATTCCATGCTTAAGATTGGATTTATTTTCATTTTAAGCCTCTAAAACATTATCTAATTCATTAACAGACATAGATAAAAATATCTATTACTCATTACTTACTTGGGATGTTACATCCTTCCCCCCTTTTGAAAATTGCGTCCCCGCAATTTATTTACTTATCGAATAAATGGGGGTACTTATCCCTCATTGCATTTTCAGATTCCCATGTTGCCTCTTCAATCATGTGGTTTTTCCACAAAACATGTACCTGGTGAATCACCTTAATCCGTAACACTTGCTCCCTATGGTCAAGAATCTGGACCGGTTGTTCCTCATACGATAGGTTCTTTTCCAGCTGAACTACCTCTGGACTCAAAACATGAGATGGATCTGGCATATACTTTCTCAACATCAAAACATGAAAAACATTGTGTACCTGAGATAAACTCGGAGGTAAAGCCACTCGGTAAGAAAATGATCCAACTCTCTCCAGAATTTCATATGGTCTAATGAACCTTGGACTCAGCTTTCCTTTCTTACCAAATCGCATCACACTTTTCCATGGTTATACTTTGAGAAAAACATGATCACCTACCTCAAAAGATAGATCCTTCCTCCTATTGTCTGCATAACTCTTCTGCCTACTCTGAGCTGTTCTCATGTGCTTCTGAATCAGCTGAACTTTTTATGCCATCTCTTCTACCAATTCTGGTCCCATAAACTTCCTTTCACCCACTTCATCCCAGAAAGATGGTGTTCGACACCACTTCCCATATAACGCCTCAAACGGTGCCATCTGTATACTGGAATGAAAACTGTTATTATATGAAAATTCAACCAAAGAAAGATGTTGGTCCCAACTTCCCTGATAATCCATCGAACAAGCTCGTAGCATATCCTCCAAGGTCTGAATTGTTTGTTCTGATTGCCCATCTGATTGAGGATGAAAATTTGTACTAAAATTTAATTCAGTACCCAACGACTTCTGAAGGCCTTTCCAAAAGTTAGAAGTAAACCTAGGATCACGGTCAGATACAATGGAGAGAGGAACTCCATGTAACCTGACTATCTCTTTAAGATACAAACGGGAAAGTTGATCTAGGGAAAAATTATCTCATATAGCAAGGAAATGAGTAGACTTGGTCAAGCGATCAACAGTAACCCAGATTGCATTATTACCTCGAGGTGTCTTCAGTAATCCCACAACAAAGTCCATGAATATATTCTCCCATTTCCACTCTGGAACTGGTAAAGGCTGAAGCATCCCTTTCGTTAATTGCCACTCTGCTTTAACCTGTTGACATGTCAAACACTTCACAGTAAAATCAGCAATATCTCTTTTCATTCCATCCCACCAGTAATACTCCCGAAGATCTCTATACATCTTAGTACTTCCTGGATGAACTGAAAATGGAGAACTATGAGCTTCACATAACAACTCTCTCTTCAACTGTGAATCACAAGGCACACACAATCTCTTCCCAAATCTCAAAACTCAATCATTATCAATGTTGAATTCAGGTAACTTACCTTTTTGAACCAGCTCTACCTTTTTCTGCAACTCACTATCTTGCTTCTGTGCTTGCTTGATTCTATCTGATAGAGATGATCTCACTGATACCTGAAACAAAAAAGAATAACTTCCTACACCAAAAACTTCTATGCCAAAGTTCATCAAATCCTTAACCAAAGGATCATGTTCCAAACGCAACATTGTTAATGAAACATTACTTTTTCGACTCAAAGCATCAACCACTTTATTTTCTTTTCCCGGATGGTAATGAATTGTACAATCATAATCGTTGATTAATTCTATCCATATCCTCTGTCTCATGTTCAATTATTTCTGAGTGAATATATACTTTAAACTTTTATGATCGGTATATATTTCACACTTTACTCCATACAAATGATGCCTCCAAATTTTTAAAGCGAAAACAACTGCAACTAATTCCAAATCATGTGTAGGGTAATTTACCTCATGAGTTTTCAACTGTCGTGAAGCATAAGCAATTACCTGATCATTCTTCATTAGGACGCAACCAAGTCCTTTCAATGAAGCATCACTGTATATAACAAACTCACCATTCCTGGAAGGTAGTGCCAAAACTGGAGCATTCACCAATCTTCTTTTCAATTCCTGAAAACAATCATCACATTCTTTTGTCTAGATAAACTTAACACCCTTCCGAGTTAGCTTAGTCATTGGACTAGATAATCGTGAAAAATTTCTAACAAACCTTCAGTAATAGTTTGACAAACCAAGGAAGCTATGAATCTCAGTTACATTTGTGGGTCTTGGCCATTCTTCCACAACTTTTGTTTTTGCAGGATCAACAGTTATTCCATCTTTAGAAACAATATGACCAAGGAAAGAAATTTTTTGCAACCAAAACTCACACTTGCTAAAATTTCCATACAGTTTCTTTTATTTTAAGGTTTGCAAGATAACCCTTAAATGTCTTTCATGATCCTCTTTAATTTTAGAAAACACCAAAATATCATCAATGAAAACCACCAAAAACTTATCCAAGAACTCATGGAAAATTCTATTCATTAAGTCCATGAATACAGCAGGTGCATTGATTAGCCCAAAAGGCATTACTACAAATTCAAAATGGCCATATCTCGTACGGAACGCGGTCTTCGGAATATCTGCCTCCTTTACCTTCAGCTGATGGTACCCCGATCTCAAGTTAATATTTGAAAAAAAACTAAGCTCCCTGGAGCTGATAAAACAAATCATCGATATGAGGCAAAGGATATTTGTTCTTAATAGTGATATTATTCAAGGCCCTATAATAAATGCAAAGTCTCATAGAACCATCTTTCGTTTTAACAAATAAAACAGAAGAACCCCAAGGTGATGTGCTAGGTCGAATGAAACCTTTCTCTAATAAATCTTGCAATTGCTCCTTTAACTCTAAAAGTTCAATTTGAGCCATTCGATAAGGGGGTTTTGAAATTGGCTTAGCATCAGGAACTAAGTCAATAGTAAACTCAACTTCCCGATCTGGTATTATTCCAGGCAACTCATCCAGAAAAACATCAGGATACTCATTTACCCCTAGCACATCATTAATCTGAACAGTTCCTTTATTTTCAACAATGTGTGCAAGGTAACATTCAT
Source organism: Viscum album (assembly GCA_963277665.1). NCBI lineage: Eukaryota > Viridiplantae > Streptophyta > Magnoliopsida > Santalales > Viscaceae > Viscum > Viscum album. Next base: position 1,494,295,172 of record OY728155.1, on the reverse strand, counting down.
TTCCATCTTTTACAAGTTTCTTGGCCTCTTGATAAGTTATCAACAGAAAGGGTTCATTCTTATACACAAAATTAAAGTCTTTCTGAAAAGAAACTTCTTTAGCTCTACAGTCAATCTTAGCATGGTAAATAGAGAGCCAATCCATACCCAGGATAACATCAAACTCTAATAGAGGTAAAACAATAAGGTTTACAAGTAGGTTCTTTCCACAAATAAGGATAGGAAGATTCTTATAAATTCTTTTTGCCTCAACATTTCTCCCAGGTATTTTTACCCAAAGTTCAGGAGTCATTTCTTGAGATGGTATTCCCATTTTACTAGAAAAGGTTTCAGAGATGAAAGAATGTGTAGACCCCGAATCAAACTACACACTGGCATAATCTGAAAAAACATACAAAGTACATGATACAACTTCATTTGATGGCCCGACGTCTGCCGAAGTAGTTGCAAAAGATTTCACCACCCCTTTCTGCTTGTAGTCTAACTGCTTCCCATCAGTCAAACTCTTTGTCGGACACTCGTTTTCATAGTGACCCATCTCATTGCACTTATAACATTTCACTAACTGTAAATCAAATTTGGTCTTACCATCACCCTGATCTTTTTCAGTGCAATAACGAGCCTTATGTCCCATCTTACCACATAGGTATCACTTTCCAGAATTCAGAAGACATTCCCCCGCATGCCTTTTTCCACATTTATCACAAACTAGAAACTTAGTTTTCTTACCGTCATATTTTTTTTGAAGAATTCTTACCTTTCTCCTGCCACCTTGGTCTCTTCTTCTGTTGGTTGTTATAGAACACTTGATCATCGACAAACTCCATTTCCACCTTCTCAGCACATCGAACAAGCTTTTCATAACTTTTAAACTCACGAGAAGCTGATGCCCTTCGATATTTTGGCTTTAATCCTGAGTAAAAATTATTGATTTTACTATCAAGGTCTCGGATAAAATTTGGAGCATACCTTGCCAATCGAGTGAACCTTTCTTCATAGGTAGCCACTGAGTCTTCCTCTTTCCTCAATTCCAAGAATTTATTTTCCATCCTAAGTCGAACAGCCTTAGGAAAATACTTCTCAAGAAACATACCTTTGAATTCATCCCAGTCGAGATCATCAATCTCATCAGCGTCCCTGATATTTTTAACCATCGACCACCACTGATCTGCCTCACCCTCCAAATGGTAAATAGCAAGACTAACCTTTTGATTGTCTGAACACCCCATGACATCAAAAATCTTCTCCAGTGCTTTAATCCACCCTTCAGCTAACACAGGGTCAGATGAACCTCTGAATGATGGGGGATGTTGCCTCATGAAATGTTCCACCACTGACATGTTCCTCTGCGGTTGATCTGGCTGATCTCATGCATGGATACCACCACCATTTATAGCCTGAGTCTACTGTGCCATCACCACAACAAACTATTCAGTTCCAATTCCGACCATCTTGGGATGCTGATTCGGAAGGTTATTTCCTTCTGTATGCCTTCCTAGCACTTCTTCCTTGTTTCCTCTGCGGAAAACCATTCTGAACAAACATGTCTTAGATGAAGCAACATGGTAATATTCAAATGCTATATCATTTCAATTTTTTTTTTGGATAATCATTTAATAGAATTCTAACTCCTAAAGTTATCTAAACCGACCTTTGATACCAACTATAAGGCCCCAGCCTTAAACCTTACTTAATCTTGAGTTATTACAAGATTACACATTGAGGATCTTTTTGGGTTTAGAGTTTTAGAGAATTAGATCATAAAACTTTCATTACATTCCATATATAAACAAAGTGGTTACATAAAGATAGTATTCTTCATTCCCATCAATGGACACATATTTAAAATAAAACATGGATTCTTTCTTGACACTTCCTTGAAACTATCATCATATCATGTACCTTTCCCTTGACCTGTGAAAAACATTTCAAAAAACTTGGGATGAGCATAAAAAGCTCAGTAAGGGATATAAAAATATGGAAAGGAAACATGGGTACATATATACATAAGAATGAGATCATACTTTACCCATAAAACATAAGAATTTTAACATACCTCATCAAATCATGAATAAATCATAGAAATCATAAGACATAAAGGTAACTTGAGGCATTCATAACATTCTTACGTAGGGAGTAACCCTCTTGGTTACGTTTGGAATACCCATCACAGTATATTCCCTAAATCTCTTCGGAGAAACCTTAACATTACACTCCTTCGCGTTACCCAATGCATTGGAGAGCTATATCGGGCTCACCCTCCCTTAGTTTATCACAGAACCACCCATCTTCATAATAATTCCCAATAACTTCAACATAATCATATCACATAAAACATGCATAAAGGAAACATAACATTTACACCTTTAAATCACAAGATATCAATACAACACATTGATATAAAAACATTATGAAAACCATTTTCAATATCAAAACAAAAGAAAAGTAAAACATGGTATTTATTTTTCTTTTAAAAAAGGTATGGCTTGTAGAGGAAGCCGAAACTCAAATAATGGTCACGGCGGCGGAGAAGTCGTTGTCGCCGCATACGTACGACAAAAACATTACCTTTTTTCATTTAGTAAAACACTTCATAAAAAATATTCCTTTTGGATAAACGTAAAAGTCAAAGGGGTTTATACACCATATAAAAGAAGGTTTTGTATAAAACAAAATATGCCTCAATGAAAGGAGATTGAGACGAAGTCCCATACCTCGGGTACGACTTGACTCGATCGTTCTTTAATGTCCTGAATAATAAACTTGAGTTAATTTATACTTTCTTAAGAACCTTTTTCAAGTTAATTATTCCTTTTATATCACTTATTGCCATGTCATGAACACTATGTAATTATTTAAGTTAATAACAGTCGTTTTAACGATCATTGGTACTTGAGTCAAAATAAACCCTTTATAATAACAAGTTGTTCATGTATCCATTATATCCAGGATTATAATCATGATGTATATACCATATATATCATATATATCCAGTATACGTGCATTTATAATATTACATAATCATTTAGAGGTAAGAAATGAAATGCACCGTTCATGGAGACGGTAAGCCGTACGTACGCATGAACGCTACTTTCATTTATATTTCGTATTTTATAGAATGGAATCATAATGATATAAAGGTATATTATAATTACAGTATAATATCATATATAATATCATAGTTCCATCCTTTATACTTCCCACATATGGTATTTAACGAATCAAATCACTTTAAGGGGGCGGTAGTCCGCACTTCCTTAAATGAAGATATCGCATTTACCCATAATGGAAACCATAAAGGTATGCCCAAAATGAAAAATACAGAAGCTTAAGGAAAATGTAAACATATTATATATCATATATAAATATAGTGTCATATTAATGTCCACCTTTGAAGGTGTTAAAATAATGTTGAACAATCATCGTTTCGGGATGCATAAATTCACCATCCACGGAAACCGTATGTTCTTTAACCATTAGATGTAGGTGTGTGTAAGTGTAGCTCGAATCCTTATTATAAAAACATCCTAGTATATTTAATATACTGTATTTGTTACAAAAGAAATGAATAAAAAGAGTTTAAGGGGTTGGAGAAGCAAAATAAAACAAAAGGACTCAAGTGAATACATTACCTTAAAATCGGGTAACTCCCTTTGGTTTGAGCTCAAAGGCTTCCTTGGGAAGACTTCTGCCCAAAGTGAGGATTCAAGGAGTAATATAGGGAAGTGGAGAGACAAAATGGGTAGGGGTTGGCCAATCCAAATGCTTTGGGTGTGTGGGTAAGGAGGTAGAGGTGGGGGCCTTTTATAAGAGGAGAGGAGGGGCACTCTTGGAAAGTAAAGAAATATTACTTTATTTGAAAATGAGTTTCAGATTTAAATGGTCCCACATTGATATAATTCTAGGATAAGGTGATAAGGGTTCGAAATAGACCCATCCAATAGGTTTTGGACATGTGTAGGTCATAGATGTTACATTATCTTTTCATTTTATTTAAATCCTTTATTAATGAGGTAATCGCTACATCATTATGATGTCATAAATACATTTATTTATTTAATGTCAAAAAATTATAAACAAAAATACTATGATGTATGAAATCGTTTTAGATTTCCAATGAATATTTATAGTCAAAAATCTGACTTGTATAACCCCATTTAAAAATTGTTTTCGTAAAACATATTATGTTTGTGTCATTTTTACTTTTACATTAAATAAAAAGTTATTTATGTCATTTCCCAACCAAAGTGGCTCCATGGGGTCCCCAAGTTGACCCATGGCTTTTCTTGGTTGGCCATGACACATCCAATAAGGTTAGGATATGTGTCTAGGTCATTTCATATTATTAAAGCATTATTTTTAACTTAAACCACACTAATTACCACTAATCGCGATTAAAAACTTAATAAGTTACTATTCACCAAAAAATTATTTTAATCTCATTGAACCACATTTTACTTATTAATAAAAACCATGTATGTCGGATTTTTGAAATTCAAAACACAAAGGTGGCAAAATTTCATTTAAACGAAAAATCAGTTTCTTTAACTACCACTTAGTGATTTCACTATTCATCAAAAATTGAAGTTTTTCAGAAAAATACCAAAACTTCACCCTAAGCTATATTTGATATTCTGAATTAAAAAATGGAGTCTATTTTACAAAATTCAAAACATATAAGTCACATTAATTAATTTAATAATTAATTCCCGCTGTCAGAGTAAATAGTGTGTTTTTATGAAACAATAAGTATCAAAAGATTGACACCAGTTTAAGTCCAATTTCAAAGTGAAATTGATTCCAATGACCACCATTGGATTAAATGGTAAAAATATATTCTAATTTCACTTCAAAGCCAATTAAAACTATAATCTAATCATATAAATAAATTAGATTAAAAAGCAGTTTTGATGTAAAATGCAGTATTTTTCACTATTCATTAAAAAATGAACATTGTCAGAAAAATACCAAAAATTCACACAAAGTAAATTTTGATGTCCCAATCATAAAGAATAAGTTTATTTTGACAATCATAGCTTATAAAATTGTCAAAAGATAGATTTAAAAATTGTTTGCCATCAAAAGGCAGTAAAACAATCTTTTAAAAATATTAGTGTATTCCATGCTTAAGATTGGATTTATTTTCATTTTAAGCCTATAAAACACTATCTAATTCATTAACAGACATAGATAAAAATATATATTACTCATTACTTACTTGGGATGTTACAAAATTAGTCATTTTTACTTAGGTTTGAAGCCAAGATATCAAATGGAATTAGAAACCTGTGAATTAAAAATTTATGAGAAACAATTTAGATGTTCTCAGATGGTAGAAATGGAGTTTCTTGATGATCACGAGTTCTTTGATAGTATGTAGATGAATAGGACTAGATGGAAATATATGGGTAAGAATATATATAGCCTCAGCCTTAAACATTACATAATCTTGAGTTAAGTCAATAATTAATCACATTGATGATCTTATAAGGTTCTAGTTATTTAGATAATTAGGGAATAACTCATACATAACAACTTAAATATTACAAGTATACACTTCTACTCACTATCCATTTTTTTCATAAAAAAAAACTTTTTAAAAAGAAACATGGTATCATTTCATGTTTTAACAACATAACTTTTCCGTGATCCGATTCTCAACATTATTCTTTTTTAAGTCATATGAAAAACTTTTAAAAACACAGGATGCTCATAAAAATATAAGCAAGGGTTATAAAATTATGAAATAAAACATTAGTCCATGAATACACACAAATCAATGAAATCATACTTTTCACTAATAAAACATAAGCCCTTTAACATACCTCATGAAACATAAATTTAATAATAAATCATAGAAATAATAAATCATAAAGGTAAATTATGGAATCTATAACATTATTACATTATATATTTCACATATAGATAAGGAGTAACCTGTATGGTTACGTTTGGAATACCCATTATAGTACATTCCTTAAATATCTTAAGATAAACCTTAACGTTTACCCCTGTCACGTTACATAATGCATTAGAGAGCTATCACGAGTTCACCCGCCATCGATTTATAATAGATCCACTTGTATATATAAACAATTCCCAAGAACCATAAAAAAATCATAAAACATAAAACAATCTTAAAGGAAAAATAACATTTATACATTTTCATTCCCAAGATATCATTTTAAGAAATTAACATAATCAATCTGAAAACAAATTTAAATAATTTAATTTTTTTTGAATCAAAGTTTCCAATACCACATTGAAACTTTTAAAGGAATTAAAATTTTAAAACATTAATTTACATATAAATAAATCCTTAAAACCAGTTTGAAAACATGTACAATAATGAGAAAGATTTAGAAGAATAAATCATTAAAACATTGTAAACGATATTTTAGTTAAAGAGTCCCTTACCACTTGATAAAATACCTAAATAAAAATAATTAAAGAATAACCTTAATAAAAACTTATAATATCATGATAATAAGGATATTAATGATATAATATGTCAAAGAAAAGTATATAGACCATATAAAAGTGAGTTGGTGCATAACAACAAATAAGTCTCAATGAAATGTAAATTGAGATGAAATCCATTATAATGATTGTATCTATAGATTAAGGATAAATCAATGAAATAATTATGTGTGGAAAATAAAAATACAATGAATATATGTGGATATTAAGTGTAATAAAATAATAGGTCATTCACATATATTCTTATAAAAACAAAACCAATGACATGAATATTTAACTCAATGAAATGAGATTGAGTGAAGATTTCCCTTACCTAGAGTCTGACTTGTCTCATTCATTCTTTATATTCCTGAATAATAAAATTATGTTAATTTATAAGTTCTTGATAACTGTTTTTAAGTTTATTATTCCTTTTATATAACTTATTACCATGTTATAAAAATTACATAACAATTTAAGTTCATATTGGTTGTTTTGTCGATATTCGGTACTTGAGTTGAAAATGAACTTGTTTGATGGAAATTGTCCATGTGGTCAAAATTATATCATCTAAAAAATATTATTCATGATTTAAATATCATATATATCTAGTATATATATATTTAGAATATTCCCTAAAATTTAGATATAATAAATGAAATGCACCGTTCATGGAGACGATAGGTCATACGTACGCATGAACACTACTTTCATTTCATTGTCATATTAAATAAATGAAAAATAAATGATACATAGGTATATTATAATTATGGTATAATATCTATGTTATATATGTTTCATAATTTCATTAAATCCATCCTTTACATGTTCCATGCATGGAATTAATGAGTAATATCACTTTGAGGGGGCGGTAGTCCTGTAAATAAAAATTATAGAATTATAGAATCAATATAAATATAAAATTTATCATAATTATTCATTCTATTCAGGTAAATAGTCGTGGTTTAATTAAGATCATGTAGAATGAATCATATTACATCATGGAGATGGTATACCGTACGTACGCACGAGCAACGATATCATTAAAATAATGGTTAAAAAATATAGAATTGGATGGTATATTAATTATAAAGAATAATTATCATGTTATATTCATTATTTATATCCATTATACTCGTTATTATACCCATCAAAATTAAGTCTTGTTGAATAACAAACTACACCACGATGTGGAGACGGTAAGCCACACGTACGCATGCATGGTGATATTGTTATTCATAGAATGGATAAAATGAGGTATAAGGTTGTACCATAATTATAATAATATATTAAAATGTATAAGATACTAGATTTATTACTTTATTATGGAATCAACATAATAATAGGAAGTAAAATAAGAAAATAATTTTGAAAGAGATGATAAAACAAATACCTCTTTTTCGAGTATCTCCATTTGATTTGCACAACAGGTCTCTATAAGATGGATTTATTCCCAAAGTGTGGCCTCTAGGAGGAAATGAGGCATTTTGGGAGATTATTTTATCAGATTTTGGATGCTTCAATGGTCTTGAGAGGTGTGAGTAAGTGGAAAGAGGTGATGGCCTTTTATAAGATGGAGGAGGGGCACTTTAGGAAAGTTATGAAATATTATTTTATTATAAAAATATTTTCGAATTATTATAGTTAAAAATTGATAAATTTATAGGATAATATGATTCTTAGTCGAAATAATCTCATAAAATAGGTTTTAGACAAGTTTAGTTCATAAAATTAAACTTATCTTTTAGCTTTAACCCTTAGTTAAAAGAATTAACTCTTACAATGTCTCTTGTATTTTCATAATATATGGTTATTATAGTTTCTATAAAATTACAATATAATTAAAATATTATCTTTAATGAAATTTTTAACATTATATAAATTAGTTGGATGAATATTATATTTTTAGGACTGTTATATCATTTAAGAAAATAATATTGTTTTAAAAAGACTCATTTATGTCAATTTTAAAACTATTTAGTAATTGATTTTTGTTAAAGTTATAACAAATTTATTTATTCAAAATAAAGTAATTAACTAATAACACACATGTCTATTTTATCCTGAAAAATCATGGATGGAATCAAAATGTTCAAATTACATTTATTTTAATATTTATATTATCATTTATTTGAATCCATCATTAATAAGGCAATCACTCCATCATCATTATGTCACAAATAAATATATTTATTTAATTTCTAAAAATCATAAATAAAATACCCTGATGTCGGAAATATTTTTATATTTATAATTAATATTTATATTCAAATATATCATTTATATAAACCAAATTAAAATTGTTATAGTTAGGAGATACATGTTTATGTTATACTTCCCTTTGCTTAAAAATAAATATTATAAAATGTCATTTTCACACCTAAGTGGCTCCAAAATGACAAAATTTCATCTTAAGGATAATAATGGTCAGAAATATATAATAAAATAGTATTATGACATGTTTTATGGTAGTTTTATTTCATTATTATATTTTTAACCCTTTTTACCTGATTTACCCTTTAACCATGGTAAATAAAAATAATTACTGAAGTTACTATTCATAATGTTCAAAAACAAAATATACCTATTTAAAAAATTTGTAAATTAATTTAAAATTACTGACCCATTTTTATAAATTCAAAACACATAAATTTTAGTAATTATTTAAAATTAATTCCCATCGTCAAAACTAGAAAGTGGAGTTTTAAGAAGTAAAAACTATCAAAAATTTGACAAGTGTTTATGTCCAATTTAAATGTGAAATTACATACAATGGCCAACATTGGATTAAATGATAAAAAAATAATCCAATTACAATTTAAAACAAATTACAATTACAATATAACTATATAATAAATTAGATGAAAATCCAGTTTTGAATTAAAATGCAGTATTTTTCACAATTCATTAAAATATCGATTTTATCAGAAAAATACCAAAATTTTAACCAAATTAAATTTTTATCTCCTGATTATAAAGAGTAATTATATTTTTTCAAATATAACTTATAAAAGTGAAAAAAAACATATTTAAAAAGGGTTCTCTATCAAATGGCAGTAAAAAAAACCTTTTAAAAATATCAGAGTATTTTATGCTTAAAATTAGATTCATTCTCATTTTAAGCCATTAAAATTAATTGGATAAATGTATAAATATTTAAAAAATATGTAAAATAATAATATAGTTAATTATATTCATTCCCACCAATACAACGACAAGGTTTTAACTACCATTTAAAATAATAATATTATTGTTGTATTATTTTTCAGTACAACTCAATGCTGTGTGCAACATAAGATTTCAGAGAAACCTGTTGTTGTGTGTCAAGTATGATATCATACATAATGTCCCATTTAAAATAAAATTAATATTAAATTAAAAATTATTAATAGATATGAAAATGTATTATTATATAAATACCTGGGATGTTACATCATTCCCCCACTTTTGGAAATTGCGTCCTTGCAATTTTAAAATTAGGCTTGGAAACATCATTAAAAATTCCACACTAAAAAAAGAGTCAATAAAACTATCACATTAAATGAAATAAAGGGAAGTAAAAAGGTCACATTAGATATCACTTACTAGGATTCCATGAAGAAAACATTGATATGGAAGAGAAACTAACCATCATGTTCTGATGGAGACTAATAGAAAACATGATCTAGAGAAAGTTAACAATCAGAAAACAAAAAACTTGTGATAGGTTAAACGTTCTTTGATTTTTTAGTAGGAAAAGTAATCAAAAAACTTTTTTGTTTTAATGTCCTTTTCATAATATTGAGGAATATATTTATGAGTGTGACTAAGAACATAAGGAAACATACTTACTTGTCAAGTAGAGTTTCATCCGTTAATAAATTTCTACCACAAACTAATCTTTTCTCCAAACAATGAGTATTCAATATGAAATAACCACACCTAAGTCACTAGAATCAACTTCTAGAGAATTAAAGAATCCAAAAAATATTAACTATCTATTCCTACTTTATTGAAATATTAACCAAAACCAAAATGGTTAGTACAAGATCAGATAATCACCCTAAAAGAATGAATCATTGTATTAAGAAAAACTACTTTTAATCTCCAAAATTCAACAGTAACTCCCAAGTTCTACATAGAACATTCCAAAAACAAATGTCCTTAAAATTCCTTTATATCATCCAAACTAAGATTAAAACCCAAAATTCAGAAGGATTTGATCACATATTCTTCCATGATATATTTTTAACATGTATCTCCAAATAAAATATATCACTCTTAAAGTATTATACCAAAAATAAATTTCCCTAATAAAATATTCTCCAAGTCAGGTTAATCATTTCCATAAATAACTTAAGTCCCATAATTCCACAATTAAAATCATATATTATTCCAAAATACAATTCAACCAATACTCTATTAAAATCCCATAATTTTCTATTTACTTAATCATATAAAGTTCCCAAAATAGAGAACATCCTCTAAAATAACATTTATCACTTAATCCCCAAATAATTTTTCTAATACCAAGTATATACATTTGATAAAACATAAGTTCCCCAAATCAACTTATGCCGATTCCCTAAACTCATTAAATAAAAAAAGTAAAATTCATACTAACCAAGGACTTTACATAGGCCAGTGGTAGGTGGTAAATCCATGTTTCACTTTGGTTGTGGATTTGATTACCAAAACCTTTTCAAACACGATGGGTTGTCACCCTTCCTATGAGTTTTCCTTTTCCTAAAATAATATAATTGTTAAAACACTCTCAAACTGATATAAAATATTCAAAAATAACCATAACATAATTTAACCTCAAGTTTATCTTATCCCTTTCATTTTGCATCTCAAAATGTTATAAACCATAATCACCTCAAAATCATGGATCATATAAACCCTAAAGATTCTTTATAATTATATCCACAATATAAAAGGTAATTCTTACTTAAATAGAAATTTTCACAGAAAAAAATTTAGGGTTACACATACTAGAGAATGGTATTCCAAAGTAATCCCATAAAAAGCATTAATAATTTTAAATATTTCATCACCCATAGATCTAACAAAACTTTTGAATTTATAAAATCTAGACATCTTAATCATCCACTATTCTTTATGATCCCTTAAACATATTTGTTCAAATTATTCCCTAATACTTTTTGTTAAAGATGGATGGTTCCTGTCCAGAAAACCAGGGCACTATAGAAATTAAATAAAAGAGTTACAAGAGTCTAAAAGACGGAAGCATATTACAATCTCTATTATGAAAGGGAAGTAATCATCAGGAAGTTCATCAAGCCAGGTAATGTCTTGATTGACTCCTTTGTTTGCAAGACCATCAGCAACCATGTTAGTTTCACGATAAATGTGAGTGATGATGTAGTTGGTGTCATGAAGAGCACTGATGCAATCCATCCAGCGAGTGGTGATCGACCATGCCAGATGTATCACACCATTCCAAACAGCTTGCACAATAGTGGTCGAATCACTCTTAATCCATAGGTTGTTCCAGCCATGTTGTTTGGAAAAAGAGATGACATGAATCATACCCATCATTCCAGCTTCCAGAGAGGGAGCAATGCCACAACTACCATAGAAGCAACCAACGATACGACCAATGTGATTTCCCTAATACTTCTTTCCTAAAAAAATCACGAATCATGTATTAAGATTAAATTATTTCAAATCATAAGCTAATAAATAATTCATACCTTTCACATGTTATTTTCATTTTCTCATCTTCAATTAGAATGGAATTTGGTATTAGTAAACATATATTTGTATGGTCCTGTTGATCCTATTCCTGAAAATTGTTTATCAAACATCTATTTTCATAATGACCATACTCCCTACATTTAAAACATTAAATTGATAAATTAAAAATGACTTCTTTCCATTTCTTGGAGTCCACTGAATGATTCCTTTTTTTTCCTTGGCAGGATATGGATTTATGACCATTATTTCCACATTTATCACATATTATCGTCCCCTTTAAACATTTTCCTAGGTGTTTCTTTCCACACACATGAAACATATGTTATTAAATATACTTACCTTTATGATTATTACCTGAATATTCACATGGATTTGTTTCTCTCATATATGATTTATTAGAAAAATCACCAAGGTTCAAGCAGTTAATCATTAGTCCAGATAGCTGGTTTAGAATAACCTTGAGAGTTCTCATTATAGCTCCAATTTAATTTGGTTGCATATTCATAGTACCAACACATTTTCCTTCACATCAATAATTACTTTTTTTCCTGCAAGATCCATCCATTTACGAAAAACAAAAAGGGTATTGTGAGTATATCATCATATACTATCTTATGAGGAGGGTAAACACTAAGATATAAACATTCATGTTATCCTAAACTCATTAAAATTATCCAATATAACTACAAATATTTCAAATATGTTAACCATTTTGGTTATATATAACTTCTCTCATATTCTTAAGTAATACCCTAACCTCTAAAGTTATCTAAACTGACCTTTTATAACAATTATAAGGCCTCAACCTTAAACATTACATAATCTTGAGTTAAGTTGATAGTTTGAATTTTAATCACATCGAGGATCTTTTTAGGTTCATATCTTTAGAGAATTAGGTCATAACTCATACATAACAACTTAAATATTACAATTAGATACTTCTACTCACTATCCATTTTTTTAAAAACAAAAACTCTTTAAAAAGAAACATGGTATCATTTCATGTTATAACAACATAACTTTTCTTTGATCCCATCCTTGAATATATTCTTATTTATGTCCTGTGAAAAAAATTTCAAAACATGGGATGAGAATAAAAAGCTCAATAAGGGTTATAAAATAAGGAAAAGAAAACATTATTCCATGAATACATAAAAATCAATGAAATCATACTTTTTACTCATAAAACATAATCTCTTTAACATACCTCATGAAATCATAATATTTATGAATAACTCATAGAAATAATAAATCATAAAGGTAAATTGTGGCATCCATAACATACTTACATTGTAGCTTTCACAGCTACATAGAGAGTAACCTTCATGTTCACATTTGGAATACCCATCATAGTATATTCCCTAAATCTATTAGGAGAAATATTAATGTTTACATCCATCAGATTACCCAATTCATTGGAGAGTTATCATGGGCTCACCCTCCCTCAGTTTATCACGGAACCACCCGTATATATAAATAATTTCCCAAAACCATAACATAATTATAAAAAAATAAACTAGATTAATGGAAAAATAACATTTCCACATTTTCATTCACAATATATCATTTCAGAATATTGACAAAATCAATCCAAAAACACATTTAAAATTTTTAAAAATAATATTTTTGAATCAAAGTGTCCCATAAAAATTTAAAACTTTTAAAGTAATCAACATTTAAAAAAATCAATGTCTATATAAATAAATACTTAAAACCATTTTTAAAACATGGACATTAATGAGAAGTATTTAGAATAATAAATCTTTCAAACTTTTAGAATGATGTTTTAGTTAATGAGTCCCTTACTGCTTGAGAAAATAATAGAATAAAAATTAGTAAATAATAGCATTAAAAAACTTATAATATCATGAGAATAAGAAGATTCATGATATAATATGTCAAAGGACAATATATACACCATATAAAAAGTAAATTGGTGCATAAAAACAAATAAGTCTCAATTAAATGTAAATTGAGATAAAATCCCTTAAAAATGGTATCCTTAGATTAAGGATAAATAAATGAAATAATTATGTATGATGCCTATAAATACACCCAATATAAGTCTATATTCAGTTTTAAAAAATAAGAGGTCATTCACACATATTCTTAAAAAAACAAAACCGATGACATGGATATTTAACTCAATGAAATGAGATTGAGTTATGATTTCTATTACCTTGAGTCTGACTTGTCACGTTTGTTCTTTATATTCCTAAATAATAAAATTAGGTTAATTTATAATTGATTTAGAAACTTTTTGATGTTTATTAATCCTTTTATTTTAATTATTACCATGTTAAAAAAATTACATAATTATTTAAGTTCATACTGTTCATTTTGTTGATATTCAGTACTTGAGTGAAAAATGAACTTGTTTGATGTAAATTGTACAAGTGGTAAAAGTTAAATCATATGTAGAATATTATTCATGGTTTAAATATCATATATATCCAGTATATATGTATTTATAATAGTCCATAACATTTGGAGATAAGAAATGAAATGGACCATTCATGGATATGGTAGGTCGTACACACGCATGAAGGCTTTATTCATTTCCTTGTCATATTAAAGGAATAAAAAATAAATGATACATAGGTATATTATAATTACATTATATTATCTATGTTATATATGTTACATAATTTAATTAACTCCATCCTTTATATGTTTTATGTATGTTATGAACGAGTCATATCACTTTGAGGGGGCGGTAGTCCACACTTCCTCAAATGAAATTATCGTATTTACACATTATGGAAAGAATAAAGGTGTGTCATAAATAAAAATTAAAGAAGTTTAGATTCAATATAAATATAATATATATCATATTTATTCATTCCATATAGTTATATTATTGTGGTTTAATGAAGATCATGAAGAATTAATCACATCGCATTGTGGAGACGGTAAGCCATATGTACGCACGAGCGACAATATAATTCACTTAATGGTTGAAAAGTATAGAATTGGAAGGTATATTAATTATAAATAATAATTATAATGTTATATTAATTATTTAAATCCATTATACTAATCATTATACCCATTCAAATTATATCTTGTTGAATAAAAAATTACACCACGACATGGAGATGGTAAGCCGTACGTACGCACACATAGTGATATTATTATTCATAGGATGGATAAAAGGAGGTATAAGGTTATAACATAATTATAATAACATGTCATCATGTAGAATATACTGTATTTATTACTTTATTATGTAAAATATATATTAAGAGGAAGTAGATGATGAAAAGATTTTTGAAAGAGGTGATAAAACAAATACCTCTTTTTCGAGTATCTCCTTTTGATTTTCACAAAAGGTATCCTTAGGTTGTATTTTTGTCCAATTTTTGGAATATAGTAGGAATTAAGGGATGTTTGGAGATTATTTTAGCAGAATTTGGACTAGGAAATGTGCTTTAGAGGTGTGAGTAAGTGGGTGGAGGTGGTGACCTTTAATAAGAGGGAGGTGGGGCACTTTTTGGAAGTCTTGAAATATTATTTTATTACAAAATTATTCTTGAATTAAAATATTTACAAAGTGATATATTTATAGGATAAGAATAAGATGGTTCTAAATACTCTCAATAAATAGGGTTTAGACATGTTTAGGTAAAAAAACACCCTTATCTTTTATCTTTAACCCTTAGTTAAAAACATTAATTGTTACCACGTCTTCTTGTATTTCCATTATATATGGTTATTATAGTCACTATAAAATGAAAATAGAACCAAAAGTGGATACTTAATGATATTTTAAACATTATAAAAATCAGTTGGACGAATATTATATTTTTAGGACTATTATATCATATAATAAAATAGTATTTGTTTTAAAAACTCATTTATGTCAATTTTGACACTATTTAGTAATTGATTTTTGTTAAAGTCATAATAACTTTATTCATTTGAACCGAAGGCATTAAATCATCCCTAACATTTTAATGTCATCCAAAAAATTATTTTATGGTATAAAATTTTTCAAATTACATTTATTCTAATACTTATAATTTCATTTATTTGAATCCTTCATTAAAAAGGTAATCATTTCATCATCATTGTGCCACAAATAAATTTATTTATTTAATGTCTAAAAATTATAAATAAAATACCATGATGTAAAAAATATTTTTATATTTCCAATTAATATTTATATTCATATATATAATTTATATAAACCAAATTAAAATTGTTTTATTTTGGAGATACATGTTTATGTTATATTTATCTTTTCTAAAAAATAAATATTATAAAATGTCATTTTCACACCCAAGTGGCCCCCAAATGCAAGATGTTAGTCCTAAGGATGATCATGGTCTTAAATATATCATAAAATATTATTAGGAAACGTTTTAGTGTAGTTTTATATTATTATAATATTATTTTTTACCCTTATTTACTTTATTTACCCTTTAACCATATTAAATAAAAATAATTAATGAAGTTACTTTTTATAATGTCCAAAAATAAAAGGTACCTATTAAAAAAATTTTAACTTCTAATTATAAACATGGGATACATTTTTCTATATTCAAAACACATAAATTGTTGTAATTAATTTAAAATCAATTCCCATTTCCAAAACCAGAAAGTGGATTTTTAATAAGTACAAACTATCAAAATATTGACATGTGTTTATGTCCATTTTAAATGTGAAATTAATTACAATGACCAAAATTAGATTAAATAATAAAAACATAATCCAATTAAACTTTAAAACCAATTAATATTACAATCTAACTATATAAATAAATTATATGAAAAGACAATTTTGAATTAAAATGCAGTATTTTTCACTATTCATTAAAATATTGATTTTATTAGTTTAATTCCAAAATTTCAACCCAAATTTTTTTTATGTCCCAATTATAAATAAGAAGTTTATTTTATCAAATATAATATATAAAAGTGAAAAAATATATTTAAAATGGGTTCGTCATCAAAAGGTGGTAAAATAACCTTTTAAAAATATTAGAGTATTTTATGCTAAAAATTGGATTCATTCTCATTTTAAGCCTCTAAAATTAATTGGATAAATGTATAAACATTTAAAAAATATTTAAAATCATAATATAGTTAATTATGTTCATTCCCACCAATACAACTTCTAAGCATTAAATACCATTTAGAATAACAATAATATTGTTGTATTATTTTTCGGTATAACTCAGTGTTTTGTGCAATGTAATATTTCAAAGAAACCTGCTGTTTCATGTCAAGTAATCTATCATAAATGGTTTCCCCTTTAAAATAAAATTAATATTAAATTAAAAAATATTAAAAAATATGAAAATGTGTTATTCTATAATTACTTGGGATGTTATAGAATAAATCAAAGAAAGCTGAAGGTAAGAATGTCCAGTTTCCAGGTTGTGGAAAGTATGGTAAAAACCATGGGGAATGTAAGTAAAATGATCTAGATCATTTCCCCATGGTTTTTACCATAATTTACACAACCTAGAAACTAGACATTCTTACCTTCAGTTTTCTTTGATTTATTCTGTAACATCCCAAGTATTTATAGAATAACACATTTTCATATTGGACATATAGCCTGATATTGTAAGTAAAATGATATTTGTTTATAGGAACTAAGATAACATAGAAAGGGGTTAAATTAAATTGGAGAAAAGACTATGATTTTTATTTATAGGAACTAAATATGATATTGGTGAATGATCTATTTTGGGAACTACCTTCTGGAAATGGTGAGTTTTATATCTACAATGTTGCTTTATTGAAGGGACTTGTTTACATTCTAATGCAGAATGATAAGGTAATTGTTTATGCATTAAGAAAACTAAACCCCAATGAATTAAATTATCCCACACATGATTTGGAATTAGCATATGTGGTTTTTTACTTTGAATATTTGTAGTAATCATTTATACAAATAAAAATGAGAAATATATACTAACCATAAAAGTCTAAAGTATATATTCACTCAAAATGAATTAAACATGAGGCATAGAAGATGACTTGAACTGATAAAAGATTATGAACGAATGACCAATTACCATCATAGAACAGAAAAAATAGTGGGATATGTATTGAGTTGAAAACATAATGCATCATTAACCATGCTACATTTAGAACAAGACACCTTAATTAATGATTTGATGAATTTTTTCTTTGAAGTTGTTGGTGTCGGAATTTCAGATTTCAATGAACTAATCTCTGTCAAAAAGAATTAACCAAGCTCATAAAGAAGATATTGAGTTATATAAAAAGGTATAATTGGTGAAAAAATGGAAATTTTCTAGAATTTAATGTTGACAAATATTGTGTTTTGAGATTTGGGTAGAGGTTTTGTGTGCTTGTGATTCATAGTTGAAGAAAGGGATATTTAGTGAAGCTTATAGTTCTCCATTTTCAATTCATCCTAGTATTACAAAAATGTACAAAGACCCTCAGGAGTATTACTGGTTGGATATAACAAAAATAGATATTATAGATTTTACCATAAAATATTTTACTTTCTAATATGTCAAAGCATAGTGACAATTAGAAAAGGGGATACTACAACCTTTTCTAGGGCCAAAGTGGAAATGGGAAAATATATCTAAGGACTTCATGGTGAGACTACCAAATACATATCAAGGTAATAATGTGTTTTTGGTTATTATTGACAAACTGACTAAATCTACACATTTCTTTCATATTCGAGATAATATATATTTGGATCATCTTTATCAACTATACGTAAAAGTGATTTTCATCTTACATGGAGTCCCTATCACTACTGGAAATCGAACCTATACCCACGGTTTAAAACCGTGGGTATAGCCCTTGAAACCGTGGGTATAGGGTATACCCACGGTTTTAGTAATCGCGGGCTGGAGTGCCGTCGCAATAGGCCTATACCCACGGTTTTCAGAGAACCGTGGGTATAGACCCGGAAAATTTTATATTACCCACGGTTCATTGAACCGTAGGTATAGATGTCCGGATATAGATGTATACCCATGGTTTTATAACCGTGGGTATACTGTTTGCAGGTCCAGAAATTTCCCACGGTTTTATAACCGTGGGTATACTGTTTGCAGGTCCAGAAATTTCCCACGGTTTTATAACCGTGGGTATACTGTTTGCAGGTCCAGAAATTTCCCACGGTTCATTTGAACCGTGGGTATACATGTTTCCAGTGCCAAACATTTCCTACGGTTCATTTGAACTGTGGGTATTGGCAGATCCCCTGCAGCAAAGCAGGCCTGGCTGTACAATTCTGCACCTTAACATTCTGCACCTAAAAACAGAATATAAGATTATACATGGATGATGAGAAACCTCAGCATGCTATGGTCCGGGCTGTAGACATCAGCCCTGTAAACACAGTACATGGGTATTTTCAGATGAAAGTGCAAACTGCACAGCATGTGGGCTCAACTGTCTATGAATTGGAGGCAGCAGACGCTTGTGCTGAACAGATACAAGGGCGGGCGGATGTTGCTGAAGCAATGCTTATCACGGTTCCCACTAGTAACCGTTTTCTTGCCGTTTTCTTGAATTGGATGTGGAGACCTCTCATGTAACCCAGCCCTCCCCCCCCCACTGCCCAGCCCTCCCCCTCCCTCTCCACTTCAGCTGTTCCATAAAGGAGTAGATTCGATTGGACTACTGAGAAAAGGAAGATTTCCCCTAGGCAGAGGTGAGTTCGGAATCTTTCCAGATCTGAGTACGAGGAATGACGAGCAAAGAGACTTTTTTATTCTTGTGGATCAAAGTTTGGACCAGCACCGAGGTGTTCCTAGCCCCCCCTGCTTGTCCCCCTGCCAGCCCCCCCTGCCCCCTGCTTGCCCCCCTGCCAGCCCCCCCTTCCCCCTGCCCCTGCCAGCCCCCCCTGCCCCCTGCTTGCCCCCCTGCCAGCCCCCCCCCCCCCTTCCCCCTGCTTGTCCCCCTGCCAGCCCCCCCTGCCCCCTGCTTGCCCCCCTGCCAGCCCCCCCTTCCCCCTGCCAGCCTCCCCCTGCCCCTGCCAGCCCCCCCCCCCTGCCCCCTGCTTGCCCCCCTGCCAGCCCCCCCCCCCCCTTCCCCCTGCTTGTCCCCCTGCCAGCCCCCCTGCCCCCTGCTTGCCCCCCTGCCACCCCCCTTCCCCCTGCCAGCCCCCCTGCCCCTGCCAGCCCCCACCCCCAGCCCCCCCCTGCCCCCTGCCAGCCCCCCCCCCCCTGGAAAGACACAAAAAAGGGCTTGGAAGCATGAGAAGAACTCACATGATCCTAAAACTAGAAGGATTCATGTGAAAGGGGTGCCCCAAGGCAAGGTATGTACTGAAAATGCTTGCAGGGACAGTCCAAGCAGCAAGGTGATTTGGAGAAAGAAAAATCAACCTATAGTGAAAAGAAAAATCCTTGGTGGTAAAGCTGTCCAAGGAAAAACAGGTTGTGTTTTGGGTTGTGAAGAAGAGAACAAACCTAAAGAAGGGGAGACACAATCCATGGGGTAAGTGTGCTCACAAAGCATATATTTTAGAGCTGAAAACAGATCTGGTTTAGAGCTGGAAGTTGCATGCAGCAATGGTATCAATTCATGCTAAAAGTGGTATGTCACACACCCTTTGTGCTTTACAGTTTATATACTAACAATTTGGTGTGAGTTTGGTTTAGATCACAAGATTGTTGAGAAAAAGGAAAGGTGAAGCGGCCTTGGAGAGCCCTCTTGCACCCCCACTGGACCCCCATGCCCCCCCTGGACAGCCCCCTTGCAACCCCCTTGCAACCCCCTGGACAACCCCCTTGAACAGACCCATTGAACACCCCCCCTTCCCCCTGCCAGCCTCCCCTTCC
Source organism: Viscum album (assembly GCA_963277665.1). Taxonomy (NCBI): domain Eukaryota; kingdom Viridiplantae; phylum Streptophyta; class Magnoliopsida; order Santalales; family Viscaceae; genus Viscum; species Viscum album. The sequence continues at coordinate 1,494,274,221 of OY728155.1, read as the reverse complement.
CCTGCCAGCCCCCCCTGCCCCCTGCTTTCCCCCCTGCCAGCCCCCCCTTCCCCCTGCTTGTCCCCCTGCCAGCCCCCCCTGCCCCCTGCTTGCCCCCCTGCCAGCCCCCCCCTTCCCCCTGCCAGCCTCCCCCTGCCCCTGCCAGCCCCCCCTGCCCCCCCCTTCCCCCTGCCAGCCCCCCCTTCCCCCTGCCAGCCTCCCCCTACCCCTGCCAGCCCCCCCTGCCCCCCTGCCAGCCCCCCCCTTCCCCCTGCTTGTCCCCCTGCCAGCCCCCCCTGCCCCCTGCTTTCCCCCCTGCCACCCCCCCTTCCCCCTGCCAGCCCCCCCTGCCCCTGTCAGCCCCCACCCCCAGCCCCCCCGCCCCCTGCCAGCCCCCCCTGGAAAGACACAAAAAACGGCTTGGAAGCATGAGAAGAACTCACATGATCCTAAAACTAGAAGGATTCATGTGAAAGGGGTGCCCCAAGGCAAGGTATGTACTGAAAATGCTTGCAGGGACAGTCCAAGCAGCAAGGTGATTTGGAGAAAGAAAAATCAACCTATAGTGAAAAGAAAAATCCTTGGTGGTAAAGCTGTCCAAGGAAAAACAGGTTGTGTTTTGGGTTGTGAAGAAGAGAACAAACCTAAAGAAGGGGAGACAAAATCCATGGGGTAAGTGTGCTCACAAAGCATATATTTTAGAGCTGAAAAAAGATCTGGTTTAGAGCTGGAAGTTGCATGCAGCAATGGTATCAGCAGCTGGGTGCTTCACTGGGGCAGCCTCAGTATGGGTCTCAGCAGCATGAACCAATGGTTCAACCTTCTCAAATCCAGGAAGAGATCAATCGGCAAATGGAGCTTAATAATATAGGGGGAAGTTGGGCCGGAATAGAAAATGATGATTATGCCCATAGAAGTGATCCATGTAAGGATATTTTAAGCAAGGGAAAGTTTCCTTCAGTTGATAAAGAGGGATTTCAAATTGTATATTCAAGGAAATCAAGGAAGAAGAAAGACTGCTCTCAATGGAGAACAACGATGGTGACTAGGTCTCATAGCTCATCTACCTACAACTTGGAATGGGATGATGATGTCGGGGAGGGGGGTTATGAAAACGAAATGCTTTATTATGAAGGCAGTTTTATCAATGTCTAGCCCCATCTCCTCTCTTATGTCATCTTTTTTTTTAATAAAATGGCTTTAGAGCCTTTCGGCTCGAAGCTTCTTTCTGTTTCGATGGATTTGGGGAGTTTGAACATCTCACATAATCGTTTAATTTAAATGTTAAACGATTACTAATGGGATTGAGCCGTACGCTTCAAATGAGCTGAAACATTTGGGACATTTGTGTAACGTACCATGAATAGGCTGAACATTTTGAGGTTCTCGAAGGCCTATATGAATTGGTTAAATTCCTATGCAAGTGGTTGCACTTGATGGATGAGATCATGTGATCGTTAGAACTCCTCAAAGCCGATTCTCTCTAGCTCTTGTTTCTCTCCCACCTTTAAACAAGGTTCTAACAGACTGTGGTGTTGAGAGAGACCCTACCTAAGCATCGGGTGATTCCCATGAACCTTGGATACCTCAGAAGGAGTCTTTCGGTGAATTCTCGGAGATCTCGATCAAACGCTTGTGAAAACTTCGACAAGCAGGAAGGACTGGTATTGAGAGAGGTCCTACTAAGTGTCGGGTGATTCCATGATTTGTGGATACCTCTGAAGGAGTCTTTCAGCGACTTCTAAGTGATCACAATCAAACACTTGTGAAAAGCTTTGAAAGACTGGATCGAATGGTGTAAGGTACACCATTCTCATTCTTTGTTTAGATTGATTACAAACGTATAGATATATTTCGGCGTGACAGCGGCGTGACCGCGGACACCCCTCCCCCCCGCTGGACACCCCTCCCCCCTGCTGGATGTGGATGGAGCAGGGCCACATCACGGCGTGACCGCGGCGTGACCGCGGCGTGACCGCGGCGTGACCGCAGCGTGTTGGCCCGATCCAGCGACATCTGCGGGGCAGCATCTTCCGACCAGGAGCGAAGGGAGCGGGAGGAGGCTGGAATGCGGGTGAAAGGGGGGTCCTACTAAGTGTCGGGTGATTCCCATGATTTGTGGATACCTCTGAAGGAGTCTTTCAGCGACTTCTAAGTGATCACAATCAAACACTTGTGAAAAGCTTCGAAAGACTGGATCGAATGGTGTAAGGTACACCATTCTTATTCTTTGTTTAGATTGATTACAAACGTATAGATATATTTTGGCGTGACTGCGGCGTGACCGCGGACACCCCTCCCCCCCGCTGGACACCCCTCCCCCTGCTGGATGTGGCTGGAGCAGGGCCACATCACGGCGTGACCGCGGCGTGACCGCGGCGTGACCGCGGCGTGACCGCGGCGTGACCGCGGCGTGACCGCGGCGTGACCGCGGCGTGACCGCGGCGTGACCGCGGCGTGACCGCAGCGTGTTGGCCCGATCCAGCGACATCCGCGGGGCAGCATCTTCCGACCAGGAGCGAAGGGAGCGGGAGGAGGCTGGAATGCGGGTGAAAGGGGGGTCCTACTAAGTGTCGGGTGATTCCCATGATTTGTGGATACCTCTGAAGGAGTCTTTCAGTGACTTCTAAGTGATCACAATCAAACACTTGTGAAAAGCTTCGAAAGACTGGATCGAATGGTGTAAGGTACACCATTCTTATTCTTTGTTTAGATTGATTACAAACGTATAGATATATTTCGGCGTGACTGCGGCGTGACCGCGGACACCCCTCCCCCCTGCTGGATGTGGCTGGAGCAGGGCCACATCACGGCGTGACCGCGGCGTGACCGCGGCGTGACCGCGGCGTGACCGCGGCGTGACCGCGGCGTGACCGCAGCGTGTCGGCCCGATCCAGCGACATCCGCGGGGCAGCATCTTCCGACCAGGAGCGAAGGGAGCGGGAGGAGGCTGGAATGCGGGTGAAAGGGGGGTCCTACTAAGTGTCGGGTGATTCCCATGATTTGTGGATACCTCTAAAGGAGTCTTTCAGTGACTTCTAAGTGATCACAATCAAACACTTGTGAAAAGCTTCGAAAGACTGGATCGAATGGTGTAAGGTACACCATTCTTATTCTTTGTTTAGATTGATTACAAACGTATAGATATATTTCGGCGTGACTGCGGCGTGACCGCGGACACCCCTCCCCCCCGCTGGACACCCCTCCCCCCTGCTGGATGTGGCTGGAGCAGGGCCACATCACGGCGTGACCGCGGCGTGACCGCGGCGTGACCGCGGCGTGACCGCGGCGTGACCGCGGCGTGACCGCGGCGTGACCGCGGCGTGACCGCAGCGTGTTGGCCCGATCCAGCGACATCCGCGGGGCAGCATCTTCTGACCAGGAGCGAAGGGAGCGGGAGGAGGCTGGAATGCGGGTGAAAGGGGGGTCCTACTAAGTGTCGGGTGATTCCCATGATTTGTGGATACCTCTGAAGGAGTCTTTCAGCAACTTCTAAGTGATCACAATCAAACACTTGTGAAAAGCTTCGAAAGACTGGATCGAATGGTGTAAGGTACACCATTCTTATTCTTTGTTTAGATTGATTACAAACGTATAGATATATTTCGGCGTGACTGCGGCGTGACCGCGGACACCCCTCCCCCCCGCTGGACACCCCTCCCCCCTGCTGGATGTGGCTGGAGCAGGGCCACATCACGGCGTGACCGCGGCGTGACCGCGGCGTGACCGCGGCGTGACCGCGGCGTGACCGCGGCGTGACCGCGGCGTGACCGCGGCATGACCGCGGCGTGACCGCGGCGTGTTGGCCCGATCCAGCGACATCCGCGGGGCAGCATCTTCCGACCAGGAGCGAAGGGAGCGGGAGGAGGCTGGAATGCGGGTGAAAGGGGGAAGCATCTTGTCCAGGCGACACAGAGTGTATGGCTTTTTTGGAATTATGGTTTCTGTTGCTGTTCACAGCCCCACTCCCTTCCCAGCCGTTGGCTCTACAATAGGGTGGCTTCACTTATTTCTTCTATTTCATCTTCTCCAGGCGAAACACAAAGTGTAAGAATTTTCTGGAAATCTGGTTTCTATTGCAGTTCACAGACCCACTCCCGCCCCAGCCGCTGTTGGCTCTGCCCCCCACTGCCCCTCCCCCCTCCCCCCTCAAACAGAACGTATCGAGACACACCCAGATACTACATACAGAACCATTCAAACAGTTTCAACTGTTCAAACAATAGATGGAAAACATATTCAGCACAAAAGTGATGGGAAATGCCAACCAAATGAAAGAAGCTAGATTAAAACCAATGACCGAGCAGGAAAAAAAAATTGGACATTCAGAATGCATGTGTGTTCAATGATTCCAATATCTAAAGTGCGTTTCAGCTAGACTCATAACTCAAAGAAGAATTCACATTGATGAGTCATGCATGAATAAGCTCAAATGTCGTGTCAGATTGGCACATAGATTTGTCAGCTCACCTTGATAAAGATCGAATGGCAAACCACTGATTGCTAATCATACTTTAATTTGCTACAATCTGTACATGCAACAAATAAAACCATGAATTATTATTAATGAATATATAAGACTCATAATCAATGAAATGTCATATAGAACTAAAACAAATGCTGAAAAAGTAGAAAAAATGAAAGAAGAAATTGCATAAAGAAATTTTGTTATTAGTAGCAGTAGATCAAAACATGTATGTATACATCCTTGCACACTAAACTAGTTGAGAATAAATAAGAATGTGATTTGATCGTGGTCAAACAGATCCAGAAATATCACCAGATAAAGTGTGATATTCAAAACAATTAGTGCATTTGGAATTTGAATTTAAAATACTACTAAAAATCATACCTTCTCTTAGAAATATGAATGACTTTATTCATTGATTAAAATTATTTTAATTGGTTATTAAATGACTTATAATGAGATATTTATTACAAAAAACCATTGTTGAAATCTCAAGAAATATCTTGAACTCAAATTCCATAGAGAACTACTTCAAACATCAGGTTGATCTATGTACGTCATCTTTAAACCTATTTTTCCACCTCCCCAGCCCGCCCACTGGCCAGCCCCCCACTACCCCTCCCCCCTCCCCCCCTGCCCAGCCCTCCCACTGCCCAGCCCCCCCTCCCCCCTGCCCAGCCCTCCCCCCCTCCCCCCCCCTCCTCCCCGCCCAGCCCCCCCTCCCCCCCTGCCCAGCCACCCCCCTCCCCTCCCCACTGCCCAGCACCCCCTCCCCCCTGCCCAGCCACCCCCTCCCCCCTCCCCCTCCCCCTCCCCCCCTGTCCAGCCCTCCCCCCCACTGCCCAGCCCCCCACTGCCCAGCCCCCCATTGCCCCTCCCCCCTCCCCCTCCCCCTCCCCTCCCCCCCCTGCCCAGCCCTCCCACTGCCCAGCCCCCTCCCCCTCCCCCCCTGCCCACCCCCCCCACCTCCCCCTGCAGAAAGTTCATGAAAAAACAATTTTATTATTAAATCAATCAAAGCATATTAGTAGCTAGCAAAAAATATTTAATGACAAGTATTTAATGACAAGAGGAGTTCATGATTGAATAAGTAGGGAAAAAGAGAAAAAGGTCTTCCTTGAGATGTAAACTAAAGAAAAAAGTTAAAAAAGACACTCCACATGGAAAGTAGTGCAGGGGGGGAGGGAGAGGGTTGGTTGGTGCAGCAGGGAAAGGGGGAGGGGCCAGTGCAGCAGGGAAAGTGGGAGGGGGAGGGGCTGGTGGTGGGGCTGGGGAAGCATGGGGTAAGGGGCTGGTGGGGGTGCAGTGTGGGGGGGGAGGGGCTGATGTAAGGGAAGGGGGGAGGGGGAGGGGCTGGCTGGTGTGGTGGGGGGGGGGGGGGTAGGGGCTGGTGGGGGGGATGGGCTGGTGCATGGTAGGGGTAGGGGCTGGTGCAAGAGGGGGGAGGGGGAGGGGCTGGTGCAGGGGGAGGGGATGTTGCAGCAGGGGGTTAAGGGAGGGGCTGGTGCAAGGGAAGGGGGAGGGGGAGGGACTGGTGCAGTAGAGGGAGGGGGAGAGGTTGTGTAGGGCAGGGGGGCTGGTGAGTCTCCCCATACGTTAGAGGTTTTTGACTTGTAGTGAGGGTCTCGAGAGGTGATAGTGGGGACTATACCCTCTTATCACATATACACAGTGGTAAAATTGAATAAATAACAATCAACAATGAAAGAGGTAGTAAATAAATGACAAAGCAGCATAAGATAAATATTATTATAACTGAATTAAAGTGGTCAATGGTAGTTTAAACAACAGATGAATGCATGACATGGTAATGATACATATCTAAAAGTAGTAAACATTACATAATTATTTTCAATAAAATAAAAAAATAATAAAGTCACATCAAAACCCCATGGGCGATCTCCTTGAGCATCCCGAGATCCAACTCAGTCCTTTTCTCCTAACTCTAGTTACAAGCATACATTGAAAAGCAAGGTCCAAGGTCCCTGAGAAAATGAAAGTATACTCGAGTATCCCAATTTAATCCTATAATTTTAAACGAGGGGTTATATAGTGTCATATCAGACATTTATTATTATATGAGGACCGGGTTCAATGGTGACTATAGCCGAGGAAACAAACATCCTTGAATCGAAATGGTATCCTTGAGTGCTCATTGAATTACCATAGGAATCCAAATTCTAACTCAGGTCAGGCACTTTCTATGGATATGTTAAGGACTATATAAAAATGAAAACATTAAAATTTATTCATGTAATTGTTCAGGACATATGATACTCTATCCATTTAATATGCCATATGGTTCATTCTGATTTTTCATTGATGTGAAAAGCTTTGAAGACATGAAATCCATTAGTCAAATAATTTATGTCATAATTATTTAGTTAATTCAATGTTTTAAATCAAGAAACCATCTCATTAAAATCCATTTAATAATAAATTTAATGGTCATATAATTTCAAAAGTCAATATTTATGAAATTTCATTTGATTATTGTGATAAGGAAAAAGGTACACCCAACCATTTAAGAGATTTCATATTTAGCTACCTAGTTTTATCCTTTACCTTTAATACCATGACAATTCTAGACTAAGAACAAGAAACCACGTGCATTTTATTTAACATAACTAATCTGTTTCATATTAATTTACAATTCATTAATCATCTTCAGGCATTGAACATTGGAGGGTCTAGTGGAAGGTGATGGTAGTGACTTCGCTAATCAATTCATAATTCAATAGGTAGCTTATACATGGAGGCTTATCATTCGAGTTATAAATATAAAACACAATATAATGATGTCTCTATAGTTTCAAAACACTAAAAACCATATATGGCATATAATCCTTCATGAGTTTGTTGTATTTCTAGATGAAACCACCACCAACAATTTACGTATGTAGAAATTTTCATTTAACACAGTCCTAAGTAATATAATCAAGAAATATTAATTCAATAAATTATACCCTATTAAATCAGCATGACAACACGAAAATTTCCAAAATGATGGAAACCATGAAAATATTTATAAAACGCATACCATAAGGAGATGTTGTTCATATGGAATACATGGTTTATAAAGAAGATAAATGATGGAATACATAAAAAAATCATGTTTGATGACCCCATTCCCTTCATGCGATCTATCAAGAAAGCTATAGCATAAGGAGATGCTGTTCATATGGACATTTTAGAGTAGACACCACTGTTCCCCTAGGTATGACACTTTAGTTCTAGATTCCCTCCTTCCCAATACTTTTATGTCCTTCAAATAGAACTCATCACTAGTATATCATCCTAAATTAGTAGTCTTTGTCAGTTATATCCAATGAAAAAAATGTAGTAATATAAAACATTGTAAATGAAAACAGATTCTTTCAATAACAATCAGAGGAAGTAAAAATTATCTCTAAGATGAATTTTTTTTGAAGAAGGTGATGGATTGGTAGACCATGAAGCCACAAAACCAGGGGTTTAGTCAAACCCAAATCCAGAAGCCAAAATTCAGTCTAGTAAAGCAGGCAGATCGGCTCCCAAATAGACCAAACAACAGAAATGAATTCAAAAAAATACCCAAAGATTCATACCCAGATTTCCACTTATGATGACTGATTATTGACTAAATAAACAATGCAGAAGATAATTTGTGTAGTGATATAAGAATAAGTGATTAGTTTCAAAAGAATAAAAAATTAAGGAGAAGAAATTCTATACCTATATAGAATGACTTGGCCGGGAAATTGTCTGAGGAGAGGTAGCTGCGAGGGAGAAGCGAGGACGCCGCTGGAGCTTGGGGAAGTGTAGCGAAGGCTAGGATGTTGAGGCGGAGGAGAAGGGCCGGAATTCCAGGTCGGGAGCGGAGGAGAAGGCGGGAGGCAAAAGCTGTAAAGGGGATGAGATGGCCGGGAATCGGTGGTCGGATGTCCGGGAGGCGGAGGTCAGAGAGGGGAGTAGAGGGTTGGGAGGCGAAGGTCGGATAACCGGGAGGCAGTGGTCGGGGAGGGGAGGAGAGGGCCGGAGGCGGAGGTCGGGAACCTAGGGTTCGAGCGGGGAAGCGCGAGAGTGAGGAGGAGAAGTTCCGATTGGGGAGCGCGAGAGTGAGGAGGAGAACCCGATATTCGGGTAAAATTGTGAATTGAATACCCATGGTTTTAATAAAACCGTGGGTATTGATAAACAAAAAAGGCCTATTCCCACGGTTTGATAAACCGTGGGAATAGATGCGTGGGGATAGACCAGTATTCCAGTAGTGTATTTCCATTATATCTGACTATAATCCCAAGATCACTTCTAAATTTTGGAAAGGACTTTAAATGTTGTTGGTCATAGAATTAAATTTCATCACTGATTTTCATCCCCAATATAATGAACTGACCGAGAAAACAATTCAGACTTTTGAGGATATGATTTGAGTATTTTCAATGTATTACTCAGGATGTTAGGATCAACATACATCTTTATTTAGTTGAGTTTTCTTATAATAATAGTTTTCATTCCAGTATACAGATTGAAACTTTTGATGTATTATATGGAAAGAGGTGTCAAAATATAGAATTTTGGGATGATGTTTTGGAAAGGAAGGTGAACAAACCTGAATTAGTAGAGGAATTGTCTAAGAGGGTGAATATTATCCAACAACACCCTAGGAAATCTCAAATCAGGCTGAAAAGTTATTAAGAAAATAGGAGGAAAGAATTTTATTTTGAGGAAGGTGATCATGGTTTTATTATAATCTCACTATGGAAAAGTGTTGTGTGTTTTGGTAAGAATGGAAATATATTTCCATGGTTCATTAGAAAATATGAAATTCTATAGAGAGTTGTATCATTTTCCTACTGAGTAGCATTGATTCCGAGATTATGTTAGTTACATAATGTTTTTAATGTTACGATGTTGAAAAAGTATATTCTAGATTCATCACATTTTTTATCCCATATGTAGTTAATCTCAAAGAGAATTTTTTTTATGTAGAGAAACTAATTCAGATTCTTGATCATAGAGATAATGTATTGCGGAATAAGTTAATTCACTAGGTTATGGTTTTGTAGAAAAACCACATGGTGGAAGAAGTAACATGAGAATCTGAAAATGATTTGAGGGAAGGGTACCCTCAATTGTTTTATAAGTGAATAAAAATTGCGACGATGTAATTTTTGTCATGACCTGACCCAATGGGGCTTGATCTGCAACTCCCCAAGCCTACCTCAAATAGGCCAGGGGCTGGTGACTAGCGCCAAGTAGGCTATCCCACAAATGGGAGGCATTTAACTAAGGTACCTATACACACACACGCACACACACACATAAACCTCCATGAAACAGTGCAGAGATATATATAAAAACTAAAAATAAATGCATAAATACATCAAACCCACAACCAGAGTACAAAAAAAGTGAAAAAGGGAAAAATAGGGCCTACCAAAAGAAAACTACAAAAGCGTCCAACCTGCTCAGAAGGGGATCATTGTCAAAAGTACCTTCCGATAAGCTCCTCAGCACAACTCCGGTAAACACCCTGGTCAGTCTTACTCACAAAGATCCTCCTTCTCCAGGTCCTCCTGGGACTCCGTCGATAGGACTTTGGTCTACACAAGACACAAACTTGTGCGGGCCAAGCCTATGAAGGGGTGAGTATAAAAATACTCAGTAGGCACCCCGAAAACCCCAAAAATAAAAGGGAGGAACTGAAAGGAAATAGTCAGCTCATCCCAGCCATATAGAACCCAAACGAGAGAGAAACTCCATCTCGAGACCATACTCGACTAAACACGACTAGTCAGCTCAGCTCAGATGTATGCCCATACATACATCATGAACATCCAATCAGGTATATTCCCATACATATACCATGAACAACCAGATATACTCATTCACACATGAAGCCTTATGAGGTTCCGTCCCATCTCCTGCGACTGGTACATAACAAGGAGAACACACTCCAAGATCTCTGTCATCCTAGATAACAATCGTCTGATATATATACTCTATCGGTTCTCACACCAACTTCCCAGACGCCCATCCGAGGGATCACACTCGTCAGATATCGTCACTGAGAACATCACGTTGAAATAGTGGAAACACTAAACTTCTTTGATAGGGGATCACTCGTAGGGTCTGCCAGGGGATAAAAGAACCCATTCTGGTATCTCGAAGATCTCACAGACCGGGGATCACTCCCAGGATCCATTGGGGGATACCAAAACCCGATTTGATGTTCTACAGTTCACATCACATAGATAATGGATCGTCACCCTTATGAATATGGTCATGACGATTCCAGAAACCCCATCTAGTATAACTCATGATGTAGGGGATCAAATTGACGATGCACCAACCCTATCGAAAATCACGTGTTGAGTAGTGGATCGTATAACCAACGATTCCACAACCCTACCGAAACCATGAGCTGAGCAGGGGATCTTATAACCAGTGATTCCGCAACCCTACTAAAACCATGTGCTGAGTAGGGGATCGTATATCCGATGATACCACAACCCTACTATAAACCACATGCTGAGTAGGGGATCGTATACCCGTCGATGCCACAACCGTACTATGCAGGACCAACTATATAGGGGATTATATCCTCGATGATGTGTCAAACCCTACAGGATTAACTTGCTAGATAGGGGATTTCCTCCCATGGATAAGTGGTAACATTGATACCAATAACCCAATCTAGGGATGTGAAGCAAGAGGATCCCACTCCAGACCCACTGGAGGGATGCCACAACTCTATCAGGAAAACATCCTATTGAGGGGATCAAAAATACATACTAAGGTTGTAATGCCACATGGACCCTCATAGTAATTAACCAAGTGAGTACACTCAATTGCTGATAGTCCAAACATCACTAACCCAATCGACCTGCAACATCTCCACACTGCACACCTCCTAGGACTATACCAAGGCCACCATCGTGATATACATGAAAAAACACATAGGATAGGCTGTCTACTTGCTCAAAATAGACAATCGGTGAAAAAAAATACTATTCACCATAGCTAGAATGGGAGGGGTCCACACCTCAATCCCGAAACTCATCAAGAGTACTACACCATTGTGATAACCTCAAAAAAACGCATGAGATCGACTACTCGTTCGTCCAAAACGAACACCGGACAAAAAAGTCACGTTTCTCCGTAAACACCTAAAAGCAGCCTCATGGGGCCCACATACTGATCTATGTCCCAGCACCCAAAAACTATCCTGAAAAATCCTCCTTTCTATCAGGATCACAACGTCACTGATGGCACATCAATCGGACGCTCCGTGTAGAAGTTACGGCGGGTCGAAGTTGAATAATAATAAAATATTATTATTATTTAAAATTTTTGTAGCCCTAGGCCACGAAATAAACTCATAAAATTTCCAAATTGAGTTCACAACGTCCATATCGATGCAAGTAATGTGTCACCGCAAACAAATCTCAAATCAAACTAATGGTTTGCGAGTTACGGGGGTTAAAAGAACCCTCCGAAAATCCTGGCCGGAACACCATCTGCCTCACTGAAAACCACCACGCCGCCGTCGAAAACTGCTGCACCAGAATCCGAAATCCACCATGCCGCCACCATGCCCCTGCCGACCTCACCTAAATCTTCCATAGCCACCGGTAAAAACTGTTTTTCCCCTCGGAAAACTTCTGGGAGCCACTGGGAGCACCCCGGTACTCCAAATTAAGATCTGAAACATGTTTCAGAAATCTTGGGACCTGAACTACACATCCCTTATGACAAATTGAAGAAAAAAAAAATGCATAAATGGGATACAGGATTTTAAAACTCAAATCACCTACCTCACGGGTGAAACACCGACACTTCTAGGCCATATTTGTGCTCCGAAGCTGCTGTTGCACCATCCGAGAGTGATCACCGTCAAGATCCGAGTCCAACAACACCTCGTTTCGATGATTCAGCCTATAGGATGTTCGTCACCAAATAGGGGGAGGGAAGGGGCTTACGATTCTTCGTACTCATAAGGGAGAGGTGAGGGGAGAGGGATTTATTTTTTTTTTAAAATTAAATCCTCTCCATCCAACTGTCCGGCTCCCAACTTGCCTCAGACCCCGCACCTGATGCAGACAAAGTTTAGGGCACCCCTAGGGTAAGCACGACATTATGAATGCAACAACGCACTCAGAATTGTGATATGAGACTCAATTAAAGAGTTATTCAAACTAACGCACATAAATAAACTTGTTCATTTATTTAAAAAAATGGCACTGATCACCTTTTTCTATAGCAGGCCAACGCCTGCAAAAGTTACACCCTACCTAGGGTAAACGACATGCTCCCAACGCAACTGTCCCCTCGGATTTTCGATCCAAGATACCGTTTAAGAGAAAAAACAACCCCGACACATTCATAATATAAAAATACTTAATATTTTTATAATATTAATTCCAGGAACATCAGTCCTCAGAATCACACTCCGTCTTCACACCTAGCTCTGGAAATATTTGTAGGAATATTCCAGAATCTGACAGGGCCAAAACTCTAGTCGCAACATCCTCCCCACCTTATAAATTTTCATCCCCGAAAATCCATAAACACTAGGAATGAAACTGAACTCTCAACTAGGTATCCCATGCTAGTGAGTTCGCCAACACACACCCCTGCTCAAAGGCATCAATTAGAGGGACTCATCCACCATACCTCGACACTATCCATTTTGGGCGGCACTAACTCACCCACATAGTTTTAATAGAATCTCAAAAATGCATCTCGGTGGGTTAAATATCCCTCTTCCTCATGCATTTGTAGCACGTAAAACATCACCCACACATGGTCTTATAAACACCCTGAAAAAACCTCAAGCAGATAACAGAAAGGAAAGAGTACCACTAAACAGTGTCTATCAAAATTACTACAGAAGTAAAAAGGACACAGAGTGTACCTCCATCCACCCATGGAGCCTTTGGGTCAACAAACTCTAAGGCCTGCAACTATCCTCACCCTTTACCTCTAGCTCCCAGAGCTTAGTGTGTACCACATGGGGGTTGTGGTGGTGGAATATGATAATTCCTACCACCTCCCACTACTGCACCAGCTCGGTCACCACGTCCGCTGCCCTCTGGACCTCCATACTCAAGACATTTTTGCTGTGAAGGCGACCTGTCAACCGACTCCCTCTTAAATGCACGATGGGATGAACACTCCCTAGTAAGATGTCCTCGAACTTAACAAGCGTAACACCGCCTCTCCAGCAGCTAAACAAAACTTCCCTAAGAGCCCTGAGAGCCCTAAGCCTCAGATCCTCCATCCTGGGGTCACCTCCTGAAACTTCGGGCACGTCTAGAACCCTACAAATACTGTCGAAAACCAGCTTTTGAGGTCTCAGTTGCCACATGCCCAACACTGATGGGCTAAATCTTCTCATCTAGAAAGCTCTCCACCACCAAGGATCGCTCCATCACTCCAACATAGGTGGGTAGACACAAGAAAACCACACCTACCCGAATGTCTTTGTGTAGGCCATTCTTGAAGGTCTGATCCCTAAATAACGGGTCTCGAACCATATATAGGGAGTAGCGCGACAAGTCTGCAAACCTCGTTGAGTACTCCGACACAGTAATGCCCTACTGCCGAAGTTGTAGAAGGTCCTAGATTCGTACTGACCTCAGTGTCACTGGATAAAACTCTTCCCTAAAGAGCCACTCAAACTCTGCCCACATGAGGATCTCATCATTATGGGATTGCGTCACCAAACTCTACCATAGCTCAGCTGAACCATGTAGAAGGCTCACCGCCAGGACCTCCATCTGATCTGGAGGTGTCCTCACTAGGCGGAAAACTCGGGTGACTGCTTTGAGCTAGTCATCAGCTGCCTGAGGTTCTGGATCACACTGGAACCTCAGAGGTCACTGCCTTTGGAACTCCTGCAGTGCACTCAGCCTGCATGCATCCTTATCCTACACTGCTGGCACAACCAGCTATTAGATAGGTGGTGGCTCAACTAGCTGACCACCTGGAGGTCCAGCCTCAGAACCTACACCCTGGTCCACAACCTCTACATGGGGCAGATCATCACCAAAATACAACTACGGAACCCTCACCGGTTGTTGTCGTGGAGGCATCGTGAAATACAATCATGATGCATCATATTCAAAGAGTGTATCAGGGGAGCTGACTCAAGAAGAACAAGGGAAACCCAAAACCCAGTCCTATATGATTTATTTACCATTATGTCCCTAAGACTGGTGTCCTAATGTCCCAAGTCAAAATGCAGGTTATCAGAGTCCCAGTGAATGGATACGTCAGCCGCTGCACCAACACTGGAGTCCCTGGCCTGAATGTCAAACTCAAAACATCCTAACACTTCTACGATGCAACCCAAACGAAACACACAACTATAAAACCTACACTTAGAGATCCCAAAGGTGAAACCTCCTCTGATACCACTCTGTCCCGACCCGACCCAATGGGGCTCGAGCCGTGACTCCCCAAGTCCACCTCCAAAAGACTAGAGGCTGGTGACTAGTGCCGAGTAGGCTATCACACACATGAGAGGCACTACCCTAAGGTACCTTTACACACGCACCCATATAAACCTCCATGAAATAGTATAGAGATATATATAAAAACTGAAAATAATTTCATGCATACATCTAACCCACAACCAGAGTATAGAAAAAGTGAAAAAGGGAAAAACAAGGCCCACCAAAAGTAAACTACAAAAGAATCCAACCTGATCAGAAGGAGGGGATCACTATCAAAAGTATTGTTCGGTAAGCTCCTCAGCACAGCTCCGATAAAAACCCTGGTTAGTCTCACTCACAAAGAACCACCTACTCCGGGTCCTCCTAGGACTTTGTCGAAAGGCCTTTGGTCTACAAAAGACACAAAAATGTGCGGGCCAAGACCGTGTAGGGGTGAGTATAAAAATAATCAGTAAGCACCCCAAAAACCAAAAAAATAAAGGAAGCAACTGAAAGGAAACAATTATCTCATCCCATCCGGAAGGAACCCAAATGAGAGAGAAACTCCATCTCAAGACCATCCTCGGCTAAACATGACTAGTTAGCTCATCTCAGATGTATGCCCATACATATATCATGAACATCCACTCAGGTATATTCCCATACATATACCATGAACAACCATATATACTCATTCATGCACCAAGCTTCATTAGGTTCCATCCCATATCCTACGAATGGTACATAACTAGGAGAACACACTCCATGAGCTCATTCATCCCAGATGAAACTCATCCAAGAGATACACTCCATCAGTTCTCACACCAACATCCTAGATGCCCATCCGAGAGATCATGCTCATCGGATATCATCACTGAGAACATCATGCTGAAACAACAGAAACACCAAACTTCTCGGATAGGGGATCACTCCTAGGGTCTGCTAGGGGATACAAGAACCCAATCCGGTATCTCAATTATCTCAGAGATAGGGGATCAATCCCAGGATCCGCTGGAGGATACTAGAACCTGATATAACATTCTACAGTTCACTTCACTCAGATAGAGGATCGTCGCCCGTGTAAATATGGTCATGATGATGCCTGAAACCCCATCTAGTATAACTCGTGATGTAGGGGATCGAATCGACGATGCACCAACTCTACCAAAAATCACACGCTGAGTAGGGGATCATATAACCAATGATTCTGCAACCCTACTGAAACCATGCACTGAGTAGGGGGTCATATAACCAATGATTCTACAAGACTACTGAAACCATGCACTGAGAAGGGGATCATATACCCGTCGATACCACAACCCTACTATAAACTACAAGCTGAGTAGGGGATCATATACCCGTTGATGCCACAACCCTACTATGCACAGACCACTATGTAGGGGATCATATCCCCAATGATGCCTCAAACCATACGAGATTAATCTGCTAGATAGGGGATCATCACCTGTGGATAAGCGGCAGAAATGATACCAAGAACTCGATCCAGGGAAGCGAAGCTAAAAGATCCCACTCCGGACCCACTGGAGGGATGCCACAACTCTATCCGGAAAACATCCTATAGAGGGGATCAAAAACCTATAAAAAGGTTGTAATGCCACATGAACCCTCATAGGACAAACCAAGGGAGTACACTCAACCACTACTAGTCCAAACATCACTAACTTGAGCGACCCACAATATTACCTCACTGTGCACCTTCTAGGCCTATAACGAGGCCACCATCGCGATCTACGTAGAAAAACAGTCAGGATAGGCTATCTCCTCGCTCAAAACGGACAACTGGTGAAAAGGTACTATTCAAAATATCTAGATCATGTGGGGCCCACGCCTCGATCCCAAAACACATCAACCAGGCTACAAAATTGAGATCCCCTCAAAAAAAGCATGAGATCATCTACTCGTTCATCCAAAACGAACACCCGACGAAAAAGTCGTGTTTCTCCATAAAAGACCAAAAACAGCCACATGGGGCCCACATTATAATCTCCCTCCTAGAACTCAAAAACTATCCTGAAATTTCCTCCTTAATAATAAAGATCACAACGTCACCGACGACACGTCAATCGGATGCTCCGTGTAGAAGTTACAATGGGTTGAAGTTGAATTATAATAAAATATTATTATTAATTCAACGTTTCGTAGCCTTGGGCCACGAAACTGACTCATAAAATTCCTGTAGAGAGTTAAAAAGGTCTATCTCAACATAAGGAATGCATCGCCATAAACTTCTCGCAAATTGGACTTATGATTTGTGAGTTACGGGGGTTTAAAGAATCCCTGGAAAATCCTGGTCGGAACATCGTCGGCCTCGCCGGAAACCACCGCACCGCCGTCGGAAACCGCCATGTCGGAAACTGGAATCTGCTACGCCACCACTGCACCACCTCCAAACTCTCTAAAATCCACCATAGCTACCGCTGGAAACTGGGTTTTCCATCAGAAAACTTCCGGGAGCCACCGGGAGCACCCCAATACTCTAAATTCATATATGAAACATGTTTCGGAAAGCTCGGGACCCAAACTACACAAACCTTATGATGATTTGAATAAAAACAATGCATAAATGGGATCCAAGATTTTAAAATTCAAACCACCTACCTTGTGGGAGAAACACTTATTCTTCTAGGTCAGATCCGCACTCCGAAGCTAATACTGCACCATCCGAGAGCGATCGTCGTCAAGATCCGAGTCCAATGACACGTCGTTTTGATGATTCGGCATCCGGGTTGTCCGTCAACAAAGAGGGGGAGGGGAGGGGCTCCTAGTCCTTATTACGCACAAGGGATAGGTGTGGAGAGAGGGATTTATTTTTTTTAAATTAAATCCTCTCCATCCAACTGTCCGGCTCCCGACTCGCCTCTAACCCCGCACCCGGTGCGAACAAAGTTTAGGGAACCCCTAGAGTAAACACGACGTTCTGAACACAATGGTGCACTCATAATTGCGATCTGAGACTCTTTTAAGGAGTTATTCTAATTGATACATGTAAATAAACTTGTTCATTTATTTACTAAAATTCCACTGATCACCTTTTTCTACAGCAGGCCCGCGCCCGAAAAGGTTACACCCCGCCTACGGTAAACGACACTCTACAGACGCAACCGTGCCCTCAGATTTCTGATACGAGCTACCGTTTAAGAGAAAAAACAACCCACAACATGCATAGTATACATATACATAATATTTTTATAAAAATATTCTGGGAACACTATGCCTAATAATCGCACGCCGTCTTCACGCCTAGCTGTGGAAATATTCGTAGGAATATTCCAGAGTCTGACAGGACCAAAACTCGAGTCGCTACAATTTCCATTTGGGGTGGAGAATGAAACAACCCAAGTACTTAAAAAATAATTTATTTTCATTCTGGAATTAAATAGTTAAATTCATTATAATGGTACACTGAAAGAAGTGGTATTTATAGAAATTATGGAAATTATACTGAAGGAATAATAAATTGACATTAGGAATAACAGTCTGGACAAATTAATAGAAACCTTACCTATAGGTTTATAAATAAAATTTATGTATCTTATAAGTGTAATCATGGTATATCAATATCATGAAATAAGTAAATAAATGTTTTTAAAATGAAAAATTAAGTGTTGGTATTTTTTGTAATTCATAAAAATTTAATTACAATTTTCTAATTAATATAATTAATTAATAAAAAATATTTTATCATAAAATATATTCATCAATATATTTTCTTTCTTATGATTATAATATAATTTTATGACACCTTAATTAAAATTTCAATGTGTTATAAAATCAGTTATAGTTTTATTATTGGTATTTTTAGAATAAATTTTAATTGTAATTAAAAATAATTTTTTTCATATTTAGAGAATTATTTTCAAAAAATGGAGTTTATTTTTGAGTTCTACACATCTACAAATGGTTTGGGTGTGTTTTTCTGGATTTTTCTGAAATAGTAGAATTTTTGGTGAATAGTGAAATATGGTAATTTACGTTATATATACAATATAAGATAAATCAAATATTCTTTGAGTCATGAATAATTTAATAACCATAATCTTTAAATTCCCTTCATTATTTTTATATATTTGCGGATAATCCTCGAACTATTCATAGTCATAATCCAAAACAATAATCTAATGAATATAACATTGAAAAAACACCCCTCTCCTCCACTGTAAATCTCAGCCCTCACCACCCCTTATTCGCACACCTTAAAGCCATGTAGATTGATTAATTTATACCCAATTACCATCACAAGCCTCTTCTTCACGTCCATTACTTGATGGTATCAACAAAATGTGCAAACAAAGGGCCTTATGGAGGTTCTCAAGGAGGAGAATTTAAGAGGTAAAATCCAATTTTATTTTCTTTTATTTTCTTTTAAATTATTTATATATTATTATACTTTATTCAAATCCTCTTAACCAAGTGTCCTAAAAACAAATGCTATGTATACTATATTTTTATCATGTTGATGAAAAAATTCATCATGAAACTTCTTTTCCTCCCCCTTCTATTCTAAAAATGATAATATCTTCTATGATGTGTCCATTTACCATCGTCATTGATGATGCAAATTCATTTTTCATTGGTGAATTCAATGATGGTAATAAAACTATTATTATGATTAAATCATATTTTATTATACATATTATTTGTTATTTAATGTTTTGGAACCAATATATGAACTCGATATTGAATTAAATGATATAAGTTCATACTGATCTTAAAAACAGCCAAAAATAAATTAAATCATTTAAAATAATGTTTTATCTAATGATTCATCATCAGATTAGAAAAAAATTATATATGATATAATTTAAATATATGGTAACATATAATATCCATTTCATTCCACTTATGTATTTTTTTATTACAATCTATAAGAAAACCCAAAATGAACCAACCATGGAAACCATGAAATAAATGCACCCAAAACAACAAAAACAACAAAATATTTTCAATATATTGGTGGAAATAATTTTTAATAATATCATATAAATAATTATAAATATGTATATTTTTCATTAATATATTAATAACACTCATTAAAACATTATACAGAAGGTTTTAACATGTTTGATGTAAGACGAACCCGATGTAAGGGAATTAATAACCGAATTTCAATTCTAGGGGCGAACCTTATAATTAATTGTATATGTGGTACTAAGAATATTTGTGAAATTAATTTTGACTATATTATGTTATATTATTTTTATTTATAGTTTATACACATATTCAATTATTTTTATCTAATCTCAATTCAAATATATGATATATGTAAGAGACTTTTCTTTTAAAAATCCTCTTTTAAATATCAATTTTTACAAAATTAAAAAGGAATGTTTTGATGAAAGAATTATTTTTTTATGATTTTTTTATGTTTATAGGGAATTTTGTATGATGAAGGGTGAGAACTATTTCTCCCTCCAAATTCATTGGGTATGTTTATGTTAGAGGTTGACCATATGGTTACTCCAAGTGTAACTGCGATGGTTACACCATAAGGTAGATGTGAGGGCTACATTATAAGGTAGCATTAAGGGTTAAATTATAAGGTATTTTTTACAGTTACAAATCATATGGTAGCTGATAGATTTACAATATTAAGAAAGTAATTCCCCTCACTACCTTTTTTGTTTTATTTACATTTTCTTTGTTTTATGGAAATCTTATTTTTCCCAATGTACATATATGTTACTTATTTAGTGAGAAGTATGTATTTGTGAAAATGATATCATGTTTTTATAAGTATTAATGTAATTATGGTTTCCCTCCTTTTTATGTCCCTTAATAATATTTTTTTTCTCATCCCATGTTTTAAAATGCTTTTAAATGGGTTTAAGGATGGGTAATGGAAAAGGAGAAGCCAAGATGAATATAATGAATAATTTTCATGAAAGGATTTAATGTTTTTATCAAAATATTTTTTATTATGGAATAAATAGATATAATTTTAATAATATCCACCTTTTATGATTGTGGGTTGATATGTATGAATTATGTCCAAATTTTCTAAAACTCTAAGCCGAAAAGTTATTTGGGAATGTAAGCAAGTGAATTTTAAAAGAATTTACTAGATTATATATTTTTTAAGGTTGGGTCATTATAATATATCATTGAGATAATATATTTAATTAATCATTTCCATGACCACATATAATATAATTCATTTATTTTGAAATTTAGATTATAATATATCACTTTTTATAGTATCCACTTACTAGGATCTCCTTAATGATTTTAAAAGTTGTAACAGCTTCCAAATAAACATTCATTTCATCATTATTTTGGTAAAGAAAATTATATATTTCTAGTAACCATAATTATCAAATTCAATATTTGAACCTATTAATCATGTACATTCTATCTCTTAAAACAATCAATATAGAAAAGTTATTTTTTCTATAGATCATTAACTGAAGATTGTAATGGTCAAAATATACTATTAATATTATCCAAACGATCCCTTTCATTTAATAAAAAGTTTCCCCAAGATTATGCATAAAAATATATAAGCAAGGGGTGAAATGGAATCATTCTAATGAAATAAAATTAATATATTCCATCTTGAAGAAATGAAATCTTCCCTATATCATTTAGATGATTGCAATAGTGAAAAAATAAAAATAAGGACGTAATATGTTTTATCATGGTCAAGGAATATAATAACATGATATAGTCTACAAATCCAATATTTGACCTTATTATAATGATTTTAATAGATATATATCTTTCCTAGTGACCTTTATAGTTGATTGGAAGTATTTGTTACTTGTTATAATAATGTTCCATGATAATTTTCATGTATATTCCCAAAAAAACCAACATAAGTCATCAAAAACATCGAAAAACAATTGTTTCATTAAGAATAATAAAGATAAATTGGGAAATTATTTTTAATTGAATCATATGAATGTATAAGTAATATTCCATATAATATTAATACCTCTAGAGATTAATTAATGTCTTCACTATCTAGCAATGGAATATTCATTGATTATAAATAGATAAAATCATCCATAAAAACATCAAAAAAATTATAAAATTCTTATTCTCAAGGAAAATATTATATCTTAAAATAAAAATATAATAGATATAAAAAAATGAATTAGTTTTATATCTTTTAATTATATAATTATGATATCATGAAATAAGAATATATTTTTTCTCATAAGGGAGAACATTAAAAAAATTTATATAATCTAAAATATTCCAAACCAAAATTTATGATCTCACTAAAATTAAACTAATAAAAGTGATCAACAAAAATACAAGATAAAATCATCATTTCAAACCATTAATTGAGACTAATTTCAATCATCCTTAACCATCACAACATTCCTTGACATTCTAATTCAATAGTTTGACCTAATATCACCATTTCAATGTACAACTGAATAATAAAATATAGAGTTCCCAATCATGATTTATAAGTGATAAACATGATGCATTGTAAAAAACATGATGTAGTGATGATAAATTTGATATATATTTCAAAACCTCAACCTAGTGCTAATGAACGAGATGTATTTTTCATTAATTTCCTAAAAAACCTAATAGAAAATTAATGTAGAGTATATATTAATGAAATAGTTTCGACTAGTATACATATAATTTCCAATTCATAAACATTTATTTTATTTAATTATCCAAAAACAAAGACTCCTAGACTATATAGGGTTGATAAAAACTCACATAAAATATATGAATGTATGTCTGGAGAATATTTCCATTTCTAATTACTAGGCCACATAAAATATGTAATTTTATTTGTAGAGTTTCGTACTTATTTTTTTTCAAAAATAATTATATCCCATATGGAATCAAAAATATATTATATGAAAATAACATTATTAAAAATTTATTATAAACCTAATATTAAATCAATGAAACTTGATTTGTAAAATACAATGTTCTTTATTAGTTTCAATATAAATTTAAATTATGTTTGAAAAAATAAAGTGTTCCCAAAAAACAATAATATAATATTTTATATTATCTATTTTTTATATCTCTTATACATTTTTTCATTTTCACTCTAATAATTATAATTTCATTTGAGGATTTTTGAAAACCAATTCTTTCTAACCATTTTTTAAATAAAAAATTCATAATCCTTAATCTAAACATCAAATTCATAAATATGATACTTTATGTAAATTTAAAATTATTCATTGATGATATAGTTTTAGACGATGGAGAATAAAACATGACACTTTTATTAATTTTTTTTCTTTATCAACATCTCCATTAAAATATTTTTTATAATAAATTAATGTTTTTATAAGGCCATCCATCAATAAATCTATAAAATATTTTGTATATTCAATTGATATTTTCTTATAATTTTATAGACTCATAAAAATTTCCTTTATTATCTTATACAAATTTTTATATTAAGTATAATAATCTATTACTCTTTTAAAACTACTAAAAAAACTCATAACCAATAAATAAACCTTCAAAACCTAATATATAGGTAAAAATTCTGAAGCATGATAATCATTATGAATATTTTATCTTATTTTTTAGATAATACATAATTTATATTTTATAACTTCTAGCAAAACAATTTTTTATTTTTCAATATGATATCTAACTATAGATATTCGAGATCAAGGAATATGAAAATATGTTCTAAAGATTATTATTTAATGGAAATTCACCTTTCTCATCATTATTGGGATTGAAAATAAAATTATCTTGAATATTTTATTCAATAACTCTCATATAATATTTATTAACTCAATTATTATTGATATATATTATCATTTTATCTCATTAATATTCATTATATAAAATATAAAATAATGGTGATTTATTTATAAGTAATTCCTCAACATTCATTCTTTAAGATTAGATTATGTAAGATCATTTCATTACAATACATTAATAGAAGAAAATTGTAGATAATTTATTAGATACCATATTTTATCAAAGATAGTAATCATCAAGAGGTTAATGTGTTTATTATTTAAAAATCCTATAAAATATTTCAATCTTAAATTAATATAATTTTGAAGGATAATAATACAGTCACTAAAAAATGAAGTAAAATTAGTAAAATAATTTTAGTAAATTGAATAATGAAAAAAATTCAATCTCAAGAATAATATTATACCTTATAAAATATATAAATATAATCTAAATAAATAATATAATAAAAAATAATAATTTAGATAGCTGTAACAATCTAAATTATAAAAGATAAAAAATTATAATACAATTCTCACTATAAAAAATTAAACAATTAAATGGATTTAAAATTAACAATTAGGAATACCAAAATTATCATATTAATTATATGTTATCCATGATTCTCACATAGATAATATTGTGATTATGATTCAATATGGTGGGAGGAAAAATGAATTGAATGTTAAACGAGTTATGAGGGAAGACCTCTTTGATCAAGAAATTGATTGTAGAAAGAGTTATTTTCAAGACTTTCATTGATTTAGGGATCTTAAGAATGAATTCAATACCCACGACTATATTTATCACAACATATTAGAGGTAAATAGGTAAAACTATCTTTTCATACTATTTTTTAAAACTTTAGATGAATCGTAAGCACATTCCCAATATTAAAAAAATTTCACTAAAATAAAGATACAATTTCCATTAGTTTATTAGAGTATCCAAAAAATCATATACTCCTTCATCCATGTGTATTGGTATCTATTTTTAAAATTCCCTTATACCAATTATTCCATGGTCTTTGGGATGAAATCATTGTCTCTAATGGATTTGGATAGTCCTAATTTTTTTTTATTTTTTACTTGGTTTTAGTGTATCAATATAATGATATTTAGTTTCCATAATTTATAATGAAATGAATGAATAATTAAAAACTAATTTATAACGATTTTATATTGAAATTAGAATTAGTGTAAATATTATATTAAAATCTATTATAACATAAAATATATTTTTATTTATAAAAACAAAAAATTTATATATTCCATTTTAAAAATTTACTAAAAAAGGATCATATCTATATATTCTATAATTTAATTAAATTAATTTTTTATTATCCTATTTTTATTCCATTCTATTTATGAATTAAAGAACACGATAATGGTGATAAGTTGATATAGTTTTTGTACAATGAGATTTATTTTTTTATAATGGAGAAAAAATGTGTTTATTTTTATTGTTTTTAATACAAATATTAATTTGGTTACTAATCAATTCATAAAAGGGGTCATTAAATTAAATAAAAAGTAGAATCCATTCCCTAGTGATAGAAAGGGATAAAAATTTACCAATGGATGATAATAGTGTGTGGAAGTTTTGTAATAATTTAACAGAAATTCATTAAATATTATATAACCTAGTAATTAGTTCATTTAATTTTTCATGTGTGAGTGTAACCAAATAATATGTCTAATTTTTCTCTATTGAGTACGTTGATGTTGATTTTTTATAATTAAATAACAATGTAGGAACTAAAAAAACCTATCACAAGATTCCTTAACAAACCCTTAAGTCCAATATATTGAAATAGTTCTCAACTGGGATTCCAAACCTGGTTCATGATCCAATATACCAAATGTTCTAAAACATTATCCCTAATCCCTAAATATTGAAAACATATATTGTTGGATAATCAAGTATTATATATTTGATCTACCATGACTAATATAAAATCATATACATAGAATGAAAATTTTAAATAAAAAAATAAGAATAACATGTTTTCAATAAAATTAGAATATATCATAATCAATAATAAACCATGAAAATAATCATAGAGAAAATAAAATAGGAAAAAATATATCACACTAAAAAAATGAAATGCTAAATCCAACATAAGGCATGTCAATAAATACAATCATATTTATCACCCTCCATTGTTGTAAATTTCATTTATGTATAAAATAATATTTCATTTCCCTATCTATATAATTTTATAATTCTATAAAAATTGAATGGTATGCATGAAGTTTATGATTTAGAAATTAATCACGAATTAACTAAATTACAACAACTATTAACTTTTTGATTAATTATAAAATTTCCATGTCAATTACACATTTAATTGATATTTTAGTCACTTTTAAAACTAATATTAAAAATAAAATCTAGTTTTAATTTAGATTACAATAAAATTTAATTAATAGAATAAATAATTATTTATTTTAGAGATACTAAAAATTTATCATAAAAAACACTCATAAGATTAATAATTGATAAATAAAACATGTGATGTTTTAAAAAATATACACATTGATTACTTGAATCATCATTTTTTTATATTTTAAATATTATAAGAAATTGAATTTAGGATCATCAATCACTACTATTTTGAATATAGAAATAATCATTTATCATAAATTTTTGAAGACATCATGATCTATTATGTTTATAGAAATAAATTATTAATGTTCGTAAAGTAAACATTAATGAATCTCTACCATCCCATATGAAAGAAATTCTTCTCCATGTAAATTACTTTCTACTCATGGCACTTCTTTCCATTGTAATTGGATAAACCTTATTTCTATATTACTATACTTGTTTCATTTATTCTGATACTTATTTTCCTTTTCTCATTCTTTTTAATTTCAAATAATTTTCAATGTATTTTTTTAACTTATTTTCACAACAAAAAAACCATACCTTGATTCATAAAAAATTAAATTCATTACATCCACCATTTTTATTTTATCATAATTAAAATTATTCCTTTATGTTCAAATCCACACTCAAAATTAAATTCCCTAATTACCGATTAATCTATGAATAAATTGAACTTAAGTTATTTAGTTAAAAAATCATAACATGGTGTTACAATCCAATTTCAATAATTAGATTCTAAAATCATGGAGAAAATTTTGAGTGATATTATTTTGAATAATCAACCTATCCACCCTTATTAATATAATAAGCATTTCTTTAAAAACTAACCAAATGGTATATAATAAATAAAATTTATATCATATAAATATTTATATTAAATCTAATTATCAATTAAATCATCCTAAAACATATTTGAGTGGTCATCCTAGAACTTAATCCTAGAATCAAAGTGGTGAATCATATAAATAAAATCATCTTTTATCCATATAGAGGGAATTAATGTAATTTTCCTTCTAAGAATGAGTTTTAGTAGAGGTAAGCATCATATTTTTATATTTACACTCTCTAGTTACTAGAGGATATAAATTAGTGTCAATAATCTATAATAATTTAATGGGAAGTGCTTTAACTGATAATTATCTATAATGAGTCTAACCACAATTTTAAAAACCTACAAAAAAGGAAATTGATATATTAAAAAACTAATACAAAATTTAAAAAAAAATCTTACTTTACTAAATGAATCATAAATGATGATACAATACAATATAGACCACCAAAGTAAATATTGAATACAATATAAAAAAATTACTAAAAAAATAAAGTTTGGAAACCACTCGAAACGAATCAAACTAGAAGGTAATTTTACACTACTTTTATCCGTTCATTAAAATTTTGAGAATTAATGATCATTACTTTAGTAGTAGAATCATACATATAATGTTCATGTACATGATGTTCATATATGTAGGAATTGAGAAATAATATAAAATAAATACATATATTTTCCAAAAAAATACATTAGAGGTTATTTTATCATATATAAATGCATTAATTATATTAGATGTGAAGTGACATCAACATAATATACTTGTATGTCCTATAATTTTACATTAATACTTATTAAATGTCAAAAATTATAAATATACTATAACTATAAATGTTTAATTTTTTTGAGTATAGACACAAAATCAATTTTTTCATGAATTATCTTAAACACCTCCAACAAACATTCATTACAGATGGTATCCTTATAGAATTATCTATTAGAAAATAATTTTTATAACATTTAGAATACAAAACATAGAAAAGTGTGAGATCAGATACAACATAATAGTATACTTGGGTGATTAAAATAAAAGATAAGAAGTGATCATTTGAGAAAAATATGGGTATGAAAACATAATCAAGCTACAAGATCACACCATATAAATACTATAACTAATTAGTTATGGATCATAGAACATGATCCATGGAATAAGTCTTTTTTATAAAAAAAATATATGAGAATACAATATTGAACCATGAAAGAATAAAATAATCCTAATATTATGGTATACGCTCTATATAAAAATCATAAGAGTATAAAACCATTTAGATAAGAATTATTTCCAATACCATTATCACATAGTGGATAGGGTCTTAGAGTATACTAGGCTTACCTAACTTTCCAAAAAACATGTTAGACAATGTCTCATTGTTGACCTAGTTCACTCACTATTCCATTTAATATTATCTATTGAGATGATAATTAGTACCTGTTTCATTAGAGAGATATGTAATTTCATTCCCAACTATCACATAATGAAACAATAAATGTTTTCACAAAATAATAAGAAAACATTATAATTTTATCTTCAAATAATTAACCCATAAAAGGAAACCGATTTTGAAAATATTTTATTAAAGGATCATCATAGTAATTCATGATAAATAAGGTGTATTGCACCATCATTTCATATCATTTTTTGTACAAAAATTATATTTTAAAACTTATTGACATATTTAAATAATTATATTGTAAAATTTCTCGAAGTATTCTACTGAAAAAAATGAACAAATAAATATTATAGGTTGTAACATTTAAAAAAACATAATAATAATAGAGTAATGGGTAATGGATTTTCATTGTAAATCCATGGAATGTTGTAATGGAAACTTGAAAATGATGAATGGTCTTAAAGGGGGAAAATTATTTCAATCAGTAATAATTAAAAACCATTCATTACAAAAAATATTAAAGAGTGTAATGAACATGGTTTTTTCAAGTGTGTTGCTTATTATTTTCACCCTTTAATCATATTTTATGAGCTATTAATTGTTTAGGCTATGTTCTGGGTATTTTGGATGGTATAAATAAATTTTGATAACCTTTTTAAGGATCCATGGTTTTCAATTATTTTTTCCAAACCATACAAATTCTATAGGAAACTGTGTAGATAGATACAATATATCAAAGAGTTGGGAAAAGTTAAAGTGAAATGTATGAAAAAACTCTACATCCTCATCTAGAAATATGGATATATTGTCTAGAAGCCTTAAACAGGAGAATGATTTGTGCATAGTTTGTAAATGTTGGTGGATAAAACCTCCATGTTTGAAATTAATGACCCGAATTACACTTTAACAACCACTTAAGGTTATTTTTCATCCATTCAACTTTTTTGAGGATGATATATTATTTTAGTGAATCATATATCCTTCCATGGTAAATTCATCATCTGCAAATCTTGATTCCAATTAATCAAAGATTGTTGATTCTATAGAATTGATGTTTTTATACAAAACCCTTTATTCATTGGGGTTCTCCTTGATTCAAAATTGTTCTCCTATCATTATTTATTTATAATGAATTTCAATTCCTGATATATGTATTTAAATTTCATATAATGGTGTATTATTTAATTGTTTCATAATGGATGGTCATTTTGATGTGTTAATGACATCCACTATGATCCGAGATAATGTCATCATAGACGGTGGAATTTTCTTAGTATGTCATCATAGTTTGAACATTACAGTACTATCCCTTTGATTAATCTCATATTTAATACCCTCTTTATTAATGGATTTATGGTTGATCAATGTTTATTAGATAGACCTGAATTTCTATTCTAGAATTGGAATGGAATTCATTATCTATTCCGCAATCGAAAAAAGATTCATTGTATTCACGACCAATATTTTGACATACATCTAAATTGATTAAAATATGGAATCCTTATGGTATGTTATTCTAGAATCACCCTTCAGGTTGTTGAAAATTATTGAGATTCATTTCAATACCTCTTTCTAGATGAATCTAAACCCAAAATATGAATCTTCAATGTGAGAGATAGTTCTCTATGGGTGTGTGATATAGTTCGAGAGTTAATCCTTGATGGAAATTAAGGTACTTCAACAACATCCATGATTTATGAATTTACATACCATTTGGGTAACCTTTATCCACTTTATTTATTGTTATGTTGTTATATTTGCATTGTATTCTTGATCATTTTTTATAGATATTTTTTGGGTGTGTGTATGATGCACATGAGACCCATTTATTATTTTTTATGAAATGACTATTTTAGTGTTTCTTATTTCCATGATTAATTGTGAGAACCTATTTTCATATATTGATAATATATTTTCATGATGCTTTTATAGGCTTTCCCTATAGGATATACCATGTTATGTGTGTTTCCACAACATTGGAGTTTTTTCTTCATACTAGGAACATGTAGACCATTGTGATGTGTTTCTCCATTAGAGGGGATGCTTGTATGGAATGAAAAATTATCGATGAAGGAATTGATCATATTTTTAGGACATAATTTCCTAGAGTCCAAAACCGAGGAACAAACATTATAGAAAAAATGGTCTAGAGGGATAGCCCATGGAACAGATGAGATACAATGTTCATGAGGCCTAACATATATAAACCCATACTTATCATACATATATTCCACATATTAATAGATTAATATTCATCACATGAAATAATGATGAATTATAAAATTTTAGAGTTCTAGTTCCTTTGGAAACTTTGACACATAAACAAGTGGGTCATAAATTATCTACATCATATCCTATGAATTTGAACAGAACATGAACCCTTATTAGATATAAAATATACAGTACCTTTTCTATAACTTGTGGAATTTTAAAAAGGGTGACCTTATATTATCATTATGGGTAATAAAAAGTTACATCCGTGATGACTTGATAAGAAAATTAACACAATTTTATGATAACATGAGAATATAATTTTAGAATAATACCCTATATATAATAGATCATAATCCCGAGTTATGGAAAAAATCTATTTAGTTTATAAGACATAAATTATAAAGGAATCATAGAACTTGATCCATGATAGAAAAATAGTGAGATAAGACATATGTTTTTGGCATACACATAAGTATAGAAAGTCATTTCCTTAGTATTCATGGATTATTGTGAAGACTATAATAGTGTAATGGGTTCACTCCCCAATCCATTAAAGTACTCAATGTTCACTATCAAGATTATCATAGTGGAAAAATTCATATAATTAAATCATTTCCCTCTCCATTCTAGACATTTTTATCACATGAAATGCAAATCTTTTCCAAATTCATCTGAGGGAGATATAGGTCCCACTTATCCAAGGTTATAATGTGGCCACTATCTCTAAATAAAAGGTAAATATTATCCTTGTTAATAATGCTACCAAAATCCATGGTTATGTATTAATAACCACCACATATTTAAACCCATATATAAGTGTTGAATTATATCATAAAACATTAATCATAATAGAACCCATGAAAAGTAATATGTTTCCTAAACAATTCATCATAGTATATCCCATGGAAAAGAAAAGTGTTTCATAAACATTTCATCACTTCATTATAGTGTAACCTATGGAAAATGGATGGGTTTATTTAACATCATGTAAAAATAAATAGAACCAACAAAAAATAAAAATATGTATAAAATCATAGGATCATATACCTAGTAAATATTATGTTACAAAAAGTGATTCAAAATTTAAAGGAAAGTGATTTAAAAAAATCACCTAGAACATTTCTTGAGAAAAATGTCATTTTAACTTTGAGATATATATTTTAATCTAAAAAAATTCCAAAAAATTAAAGAAAAAATTTCATTCCATTGAACCAAAAAAACATGGTATGTAATATTTAAAACATTTATTATTCATAATGTTGGGAAATTTTTTCATGTTGTATATGTTAACATAAAATATTCTGTTCAATTGTTTAAAGAAAAAGTAGAAAATTACATCATTTAGAAATCAAAAAGAATATTACTTTTAAACTATTTTATTAAAAAATTAATTTATGGTTGAAAATGACTTTAAAAAATCAATGGATAATAGAAAAACCTAATTTAGATAATATTTTGAAAACATAGATATGAAAGAAAGAAAAACTTTCGACTGAAGTGAGAAATAAAGTCGATTTTCCATAAAAAAATTCAATATCCGGAGTACATAAGTTGATGAAAATGAAATTAAAACATGTATTTTCATTAAATAAACAGATAATAATAATTTTCATGAGTTTCTTTGGAAATATATCATATTATTTCATCATTAGAAACAAAATCATAAACTATCTAGAAAAGCAATGAGATTGTAACATAAAACATTTACGACATCAGTTTCTTTTGAAACATAATCCGAATGAATGGAATAAATTTAAATTGAAATATATATACCATAATTTCAATGATAAAAATCATAAAATACATTTATGTTCAGTATACATACCACAAAAAATAAACAAGTGTGGTTAATGGCATGTGTCCCATATAAATAACATTGAGATGAAAATCCCTTACCATAGGTCATAATTCCTTTATATGTAATGGAAAATTTTGAATAATAAATATATATTTATTTTAAATATATTATGTAATAATAATAATATATATCATACCATATATAATTTACTTATAATGTTTTATCACCTATTTTTTAACACTTGTTTATTAACATCATTGTTTCGGGTAATATCTTCATTTTTGATGTGTGTTTTGGTTCAATACTTTTGATACATGTATTATTATCATGGTTAAATATTATACAAAAGTTTAATCATCATATGTAATAATTAAATAATGTTTATATTTATTCATAAATGATAAAAAATTAATTACACTATTCTTAATGATGGTAGACCATACATACAAATGAAAACTGTTTTTATTTATTTTAAAAAATGGAATGAAAGAATGATAACTAAGAATTATAATTTAAAGATTTATTTTTATATCATATATATCATAAATATTCATTAAATCCATCCTTATTAAAATTCAAGTAAATATAAATGAAAAACGAATCACATCTATTTATGGAGGTGATAGTCCACATGTATGCTTGATAGATGTTATCATTTTTCAATGATTTGGAAGGTAAGAATGTAGAATAGATATTATCATTCCAAAATTATAATTATTTAATAAGTATCATATAAAAACATTAAATCCATCATAAAACCCCATCTTTAATATATGTTGATGATAAATTTATTGTATCACTATGTAGAGACGGTAAACCGTACATACAAATAAGTGATATGTTCACTTCCCATTTAATGAAAAAAGAGTGAATAACAATGCTTTAATAATATTATTAAAAATATATTATATTTAGTATAATTAACATATTATTATATATATATATAATATAATATATTTATGTGAGGTAAAATAATAATTAAAAAAATTATTGTTCAAGGTAATTGACTCTCCGTTGAAAGAACTACTTTAGATATCCTCTTAAGGATCCCAGGGTTGGTCTTTTGAGAAGTCTAAAAAATCTAGAATGATTATACAAAAGTTTATAAGGGATTTTGGTAAGTTATGTTCAACCTAGAGGGCTCCATGTGGTCTGAGTAAGGGAAACATGGGGTTCGTTTTTCTAATTGAGGAGAGGGACACTTTTGGAATTTCATTAAATATAAAATTAATATAAATTAATTTTGATGAAAAAATGAAAATAAATTGATATGATTATAGGATAAGGTAAATATAGGATTAAATAATTCCTTCCAATCAAATTTGGACAATTTTAGATCACATTTTTTCTATTATCATTTTTTAAATGGTCATTAACTCTTTTGACAATTACGATAATATTAATTCTTTCTAAACTTCAAGGGATAACAAAGTTACAATAAAATTAAAAATAACCATAAATTGGAAATTGTTGATGTTTAAACCCATATCGTATTCCTTTGACTGAATATTTTATATTTATGTTTTTATGTAATTTAATATAATATTTTATATTATAAAATATCATTAATATATTTTTAATACTACTCAATTAATTTAAAATTAAATACATCAATAGTAATGGTAATTTTAAACATAATGATTC
The DNA here is from genome assembly GCA_963277665.1 of Viscum album. Lineage (NCBI taxonomy): Eukaryota > Viridiplantae > Streptophyta > Magnoliopsida > Santalales > Viscaceae > Viscum > Viscum album. Next base: position 1,494,240,386 of record OY728155.1, on the reverse strand, counting down.
CACATATATATAATATATAATATAGTTCCATAAAATTCATGGGACTCATTATCTAATTGAAATTATAATACTTCTAATTTTATTGAAATCAAATTTTTTTATTTTTCTATCAATTTAATAATTACTGCGTCAACATTAAAAAATCATTTAACATAATTATTTCTTAACTAAAATTTAAAAGTAACTTACCATGATTAAAAAAATATTTTAAATGTAAAATTATTATTTATAACTGAATATTTCTTCCGTTAAACCCAATATTAAAAATATTATTGTTATTAATATCTAGAGTGTGACATTTGTGTCTTTATTTTCAATTAAATATTATGATGTTCTAAATCATGTCTGGATTTATAAAAGGACATATATTCAAAATTTTGATGATTATGGATGATATATTCTCATCCAATAACATTAATTCATGTGTTAGTTTAATTATTTAGTCCGTATTATTTTATTTTTAACTATAATTACGCAATTTTCCCATTATGATAGAAACAAAATTTCAAACTTTACTATTCATAATGTCCAAAAAATAAAAGGGATATATTTATAAAATTTTATAATCATGATTTAAAATATTTATTACATTTTATGAAATTCAATTTATAAAATTGGAAGTGATTTTTAATGACCTAGGTACTTATATAATAATTTGTTTTCATTTCAGAATTAAATAGTTAAATTCATTATAAATACATATTGAAATAAGTCATTTTTATAATTAAAAAATGTATAATAGTATAACAATAACATCACCTATGACAAAATAAATAAAATTTATGCTTAAAAGTGTAATCATGATATATTTATATCATGGAATAAGTAAATAAATGTTTTGTAAATAGTAAATTAAGTGTTGGTATTTTTGTATGTCATAAATATTTAATTATAATATCATAATTAATATAATGTTTTAAAATAAAATATATTTTCACAAATTATATTAATAAATAAATTTTCCACTTCTTATGATTATAATAAAATTTTATTATTAATTAATTAAGTTTTCAAAGTTTCATAAAATGAGTTATAATTTTAAAACATGTAATTTTTTTGAAAAAATAATGATATTAATTAAAAATTGAATTTCTCATATTTAGAAAATTATTTTAAAAAATTTTAGTTCATTTTTGAATTATGAACATCAAATAATTGTTAAGGTGAATTTTTTGTATTTTTCTAAAATACTTGAATTTTTGGTGAATAGTAAAATACAATAATTTACAGTTTGTAAACATTATATGTTAAATACACTATTAATTTAGTAATATTTAATGTAAGTACCATAAACTCGAAAATATGTTCTTTATTTTAAACTATTTATTGATAATTCTCAAACTATTCATAGTCTTAACAAAAAATAAAAAACTAATGAATAAAATATTCAAAAAACACCCCTCTCTTCTATTATAAATTCCAATCCTCACCACCTCTTCTCCTCACACCCCAATGCCTTGTTTATTTTTTAATTTCTGCACAATTATTTTCAGTCACATTCATGACATATTTTAAAGTTTTTTTACATTTAATTTCCATTCTTGCTTTGTTTTGGGTGTTTCCCTTGCATTTTGGTGGAAATGGTGGGTTTTCAAAATTTGTTCCAAACCGTGAGCCCAATTCCATATTTAAAAATAAATTTTGTTTCTTTTATAAATCCTTTATTTTTCAACATTTGTTATCTATTCCAATTTTTACTTAGTCTCCCCTGACCTATTAACACCACCATGTTAATTTTGAGCCTTTATAAATCCATAATCATGGTGTATTTGGGTTTTTATTGAAGGAGTTGGGCCAGTTCGAAATCCTATTCTTAGTTTTAAAAAAATTCTTTTTTTAATATCTTTTTCAATTTTAATGATTTTTCTATCATTCTATCTATCAACAGAGCTTACTGAACCTAGGCGCTCCCCCGTTCACTTCTCCCCCTCTTTGGATCTCTTTTTCCTCATGGTTTAGGTCGAAACATCTGAAGCTTTCACATTTCATCCATATTTAAAAAGGTAATTTGATTCCTTCTTAAAACCTTCATTTTTAACCTTTTACCCCAATTTATGATCTCAATTAACCTTATCTACCTTGTTTCAACCTCAATTTCATTTTTTACTATTTGAAAATTCATCTACTGGTGTATTTGGGGTGATTTCTTCAAGATCCCTCAAGTAAGTGGGTCTCCTACATTCTTCTTTCATTTTTCATAGGGTATCATTCAATGTGCTTAGGGTTTATTCCATTATAATTGAAGTCCAAAATTACCAGAGGGTAGGATTTTAAACCTAGGGTTTAACCTTGGGTTTTATTTGTCCAATATTCTGTTTTTAGTCTTGATCTACCCTCCTTGAGGTGCAGCGGTGGAGCGTTTGAGTTTTTGCACAAAGGATTCAAGGTTTTTATTACTTTGGTAGGTTATTCCATTGTGTGTGAAATTATGTAAATTATTTTGATGTTTTTATGTTATTTTCATTTTTATTTCATTTGAATGTTTTTGTGAAAATTGTTTTTAGTGGTATTTATAATGAAAATGAATTTTTGGTGTCACTTTTATGTGAAATTGGGGGTTTTACAAATAAGTCTTTCATTTCTTCACTTGTGGCTACCCAATAATTTCTTAGTTGATTTTATTGAAATATATTAGGGCTGAAAATACTGTTTTGAATGTCTATCTCCTATGGTGGTTGTTTTGAAAATTTATTTTAATGGTGTTTGTGAAACACATAAATTTTTAGTTTCCATGTCTATGAAAAATGGATGTTTTATAATGTTATCACTTCATAAATTATATGGGGCTACCCTAATATTGATTCTTTGGTTTAATTTGAAGGTTTTTTACTTTCATTTTTTTTATTTGGTAACTTAAAGTGTGCACATGGTGTGCAAAGTGGGGGTTTCAAAGAGTTTTGGGCACAAAAAAAAACAATATTTTGAGAAGTTGTTTATTAAAAATCAAAATGCTTTGTTTTGTGTTTTAAGTGGTATAAAATGTGTGTAGCTACTGTACTATTTGTAAGTGACTAGTAGTGGGTTTTTTACATAAAAAGGGATGTGTGTTTCTTGCTGAAATTGTTTGAGCACAAAAGGGGAATCCTGAGTACCTAGGTGGGTGGATACGTACTAGTATAACTTGTGAACCAGATGGGTGTTGTCCTTGTTTCACTGAGAAAATGGATAACGATAAATCTAACTAAACTATATGGATGATTATGGGGGACCACTAGGTTATGGGTATGTTCCCTACTAGTGTATTGTGTATGAGAACATATTTTTCTATGGTTACTTTTCACCAAGGTATGAGGTGCATAGGGCCTGAGACTATCTAGTTGCCTAGGGGTGTTCCCCGTTTTTGTGATCATTGGATTTGTAGTATTTACCCATGTAATAGGGTGTGTTTGGATGAAATTTATAGTATCTAACATGTATTATTTTATTGTTTTAACATTCTGAAATTTTAAGTTTAAAAACTATTTTCAATTGAAAGTTGCAATACTCGGAATTTATTGTCGTTTTATTTACATAGTTAAACTGCATGATTTTCACTTTATATTGAATACCCTTTGGAATATTTGGGTGGTATACTACTGGGATTAGTCCCACACCCTACTTACACCCCTTGGGTGTAATTATACTTCATTATGTTTGACCCAAGTAAAGGTAAAGCCTCAAGTGAAGGCGGTTTGGGTTGTTAGTTCCCCCCTATGGTGCGATGTTGTGGAGACGACACAAGGGTGATGTCCCTTTGTCATGTGGAATTTTTGTGGATGACTTGATTCTGTTTCTATTATTATTTGGACCTCTTGTACTTTGTTTAAAACTATGTATTCAGTTATGGTTTTTGATTAAGTCTTGTTTGGTATGGAAATTTCAGATTCTTATTATTGATTTTTTTAATGTAAATGATTTCATACTTGGGTAAATCGTTCCCAAAATAGATTTATTGATAATCGGGAACTTTTTCCAGAACATGGGGATAGGGAACTCTCTTCAGGTCTTCTCATGGGCAGGATTTGGTGCTAGTAATTGTGGCAACCATATCTGGTTCGTGACAAAATGGTATCATTATAGGTTAATGTTTTCAGGTTATATTGCTATTTTGGGATGAGTTGGGATAGAAAATAGCTTGGAATGTCGGGGCTCAGGGTTTTGGTCATGAGTAGGGTGCTTGGACCACACCCCTTGTGGTATTGAGTCACTAGGGGTCGTTGGAATTGTTTTATTGACTTCACTTCCAGGTGAGACCTGTGGGATGAAAACCACACATGGATATCAGGAAGGGGTGGAGTAGATCTTTCTTTTATTACTGTAATGTGTTTAGATTATTTATATTTGATTTATTTGATTAAAATTTTCAGAATTGTGGTATTTACTATAGTTTTTGTGATTGTTTCATTTTGTAGCAACATGCCTCCCTGGAAAGCTACCATGCGCCCACGAGAGGAAGCTGAAGAGAGTTCTACCACACCAATTGATCAGAGGATAGTTGAGGCCATGGTCCATACAGTCCATGATCTAGGATAGGGACCAACTCCTATTAAAACTCATGTTAGAGAGGATGAGACTAGTCCTAGAAAGGACAAGGCCTAGGAGTTCCTGAAAAATAAGCCTCCCACCTTCCAAGGCAGCATAGAATCCTATGAAGCAGAGGAATGACTCGAGAAGATTGAGAACATGTTCGAGTTACTGGATACACCCGAGGAGATTAGAGTGATGTGTGCCCCCTTTATGTTGGAGGGTCCCAGTTTTAGGTGGTGGTAATCTCTTCTTTAGACTGGGAAGAATGATCAGATGCACTGGGGAGATTTCAAGGTTGTCTTCAATGGGAAATACTACCCCGAGGTCTTGGCATATGCTAGGTCACAAGAGATTATGGATCTTGTTTAGGGGAATATTTATGTCATGGATTATGCCAAGCGTTTCACTGAGTTGGTTTGGTATGACCCTGAAATCATCTAAAATAAGCAAGAGAAGGCCCAAAGGGTTTGAGAAAGGCTTGTGACCAGAGATATACTCTCATGTGTTCTTTTTTAAGATGAGGACCTATGATGAGGTCGTTGACCAGGCATGAATGGTGGAGATTGACCGGAAGGGAAAAAATGGTTTCTCTGGATCAGTATCAGTAGTGGGAAGTGACAGATCATCAGAGAAGAAAAGGAAGTTGGAGTAATAGGTGAAGAAAGGAGGTGGCAGTTTATGCCACTCCTCCAGGAAGTTTTTGTCTGCAGCTTTTGATGCAAGATCAGTCATTTGCCACCAGTGTGGGAAGCCGGGGAACATCTGACCATCATGTCCACTTCCTCTGAAGCCCTATTACTAGTGTAGAGGTATGGGGCATTTGCAGCACTTCTGCGGGGTGGCACATCCACTTCCGAGTGGGGGTAGGGTCAGTGGCTTCAAGAGGAGTGCCAGCTCAGTACGAGCCATCGAGGACTTGGGAATCTCGATTTGGAAGCTGTGGTGGTAGGGATGGGTCATCTTCTGGGCATATCCAGTTCATGGAAAAACCAAATACTAGCGGTTGTCCTCATGAAGAGACCAGACCTCTCCATAAGGTGGATCAGGAACCAGCTGGATCAGAGGCGGGACCGTCGACAATTCGAGGTACTATTTGGTGTTTATCTTCTATAGATACTACTCTTTTTGATACCGGTGCCTCTATTTCGTTCATTTTGGCCCGTTTTATGGAAACACTTAATTTACAAACTGAGTTGTTTTATTTTGCGATGGATTTGGTGACTCTGCTGGGAAAGAAGAAGGAACAGGGTCTTAGGTGCCTGTTGTGTGCGCTCTCCATGTCAGGGATTAAGATGAAGTGGAACCTCTTGGTCTTAGATATGGGAATTTTTGATGTAATACTTGGCATGGATTGGCTAGTACACTTCCAAGCAAACAACTATTACTACAGGTGACAAGTGAGATTCACAACACCTAATGGGAGTCGTCAAGTTTTTCGTGAGGAATGGGATCCTTAGTTAGGTCACACAGGACCTCCACTGCCAGAGTTGGGAAGTCTTATCTTCTAGTTATCATAACTCGAGCTATAAGATGATGGTCCTTCCACTGATGGTACACTACCTCATGTAGTGAATGTGTTTCTGGAAGTATTCCCAGATGATTTTTCAGGTTTTACCCTAGAGCAGGATGTGGAGTTCTCGATTGAACTTGCGCCGGGAACACAATCGATATCACTTCCCTCATATCTAATGCCCCCTACCGAGATTAGGTAATTAAATATACAGCTATATGAATTATAATATAAAGTATTAATTCACCCAAGCGTCTCTCCTTGGGATGCTCTTTTGTTGTTTGTGAAAAAGGCTGATGGATCCCTCCGATTGTGCATTGACTACCGGAAGCTGAATAAGGTAACAATTAAGAAAAAATACCCTTTTCACAAATAAATGATTTGTTTGATCAGTCGAAGGGGGAAAAGTGTTTTTCAAAAATATACTTGCATTTGGGATACCATCAACTCATGGTGAGAGAGTCATATATCCCGAATACAGCCTTCCAAAGCAGGTATAACCTCTTTGAGTATTCGGTCATGCCCTTTAGATTGACCAATTCTCCAACGATATTTATAGAACCCATGAACAAGGTGTTTTATCAGTATCTCGATTCCTTGGTTGTGTTGTTTGTGGATGACATTCTGTTATACTCTGGCTCTAAGGATAAACACTGACATCACTTGAGGATCGTCTTGGGCACTTTGAGGGATCGTCGCCTCTATGAAAAGTTGTCAAAGTGCACTTTCTAGATCAGGGAGGTGAAGTTTTTGGGGCATGTGATCTCAGAGCAGGGGGTTTCATTGGACCCCAAGAAGATCGGTTCAGTCATGTCATGGAAGAAACCAAATAATGTGTTTGAGATCAGGAGATTCCTTGACCTGGATGGATATTATAGGCAGTTCGTCCAAGATTTATCTAGGATTGCTTCATCGATTACCACGCTCACCCAGAAAGGGGTGAAGTTTTTATGGGCCCCAGAATGTCAGGCATCATTCGAGGAGTTAAAGAGGGGGTTGACTACCGCCCCTGTGCTGATTTTTCATGAGGTCGAAAAGGGGTATGCGGTCTATTGTGACACTTTAGGTATGAGTCTTGGGTGCATGATTATGTAGGATGATCACGTGGTGGCGTATGACACTCGCTAACTCAGAACACATGAAAAGAAGTACCTGACCCATGACTTGGAGTTAGAAGAGGTGATGCATGATTTGAAGACTTGGCGTCACTATCAACTTCAGGATAAGTTTGTGGTCTGCTCTGATCACAAAATCATGGCCTATATCCTCTCACAAAAGGACCTCAACTTGTGGTAGAATCTCTATATTGACTACTTGTAGGGGTTAGAATTTTACATTTTCTACACCCCATAGAAGGGTAATGTGGTGGCCAATGCCTTGAACAGAAGAGTTATAGTGTAGGATTTGAGGAATTCCCATGATGAGTGGACTTTGATGGGACTCTTTACTGAAATGCATGTGGAGACTAGGGAGTACAGTAGAGGGGTGTTCTTGGAGAGAGTTCAATTTACTCCTACTCTCTTGGATTTGATTCAGTGGGAATAGCCTAGTGATGATCTTTGTCAACGGTTGGGGAATTTTCTTCATGGTGTAGAGACATCCACTGATTGATCATCTTCTCCCGAGGGCATCTTGTGCTTCAAGGGATGCTCAGTAGTGCCATCGTCTCTGCGGAAGGTGGTGATTGAGGATAGCCACCAGTCTTAGTGGGTTTTCCATCTGAGTGCCACCAAGATGTATTATGATGTTTGACGACCATTTTGGTGGCTAGGTATGAGATGGGGCATAGAAGAATTTGTGTAGAGATGCTACACATGCCATTATGTGAAAGTAGAGAATTATAGGCCCTCTGGTTTTCTCCAACCATTAACCATTCCTACCTTGATATGGGACTAGGTTTTCATGTAATTCATTGTTGGATTTCCTTTCAAACATTGGGGTAAGAATTACATTTGGGTTGTGATTGATCGTCTGAAAAAATAATCCCACCTCATTCCGATCAGAGATACAACTAAAGTGGATTAGTTGGTCTGTTTTTATCTTTATAAGGTGGTGAGAATTCATGGATTTCCATCACCAGTTATCTCATATAGAGACCCCCATTTCACTTCTCAGTTCTAGGAAGGCCTTCAGAAGGACTTGGGGTCTCAGATTAAGATGTGAACGACATACCACCCTCAGATGGATGACCAGACAGAGCGGGTGAATCAGATTATGGGGGACATTATCTATAAATATGTCTTAGAATCTAGAGTTTCCTGGGATAGGCATTTGGGATTGGTTGAGTTTTTGTATAATAAGAGATACCAATCCTCAATTCAAATGAATCCTTTCGAGGCGCTCTATGGTCGGCCTTATCGGTCCCCCCCTATGTTGGGATGAGGTAGGTGAGACCTCATTGCTGGGGCCGAGTCTGGGACATAAAAATTATGAGAAGGTTAAATTGATCAAGAAACGTTTATTTGCAGCTCAGAGTCACCAAAAATCTTATGATGACCAGGTTTCGAGACTTCGAGTTTTCTGCGGGTGATAGGGTATTCCTGAAAGTGGCCCCTCATCTAGTCCATCGTCGATTGGGAAAGCAAGGGATGCTGATGTCGCTGTATGTTGGAAATTTTGAGTTCACTGAGCATATTGGAAATGTAGCATACAGGTTGGCTTTACCTTCCCTGTTTACATCCATCCATGCCATCTTCCATGTATCCCAGTTGAAGAAATACAACCCAAATCCGTCCCATATGCTGAGTTGGGAAGAACTGGAGATAGATCCCAACTTTTCAGTTTTGAGCGGCTAGTGAAAATAGTGGACTCCCAATAGAAGGTTCTTTAGGGAAATTCTATTCCACTGGTCTAGGTTCTTTGGAAGCATGGAAATGATACACATGAGACATGGGAGTAGAAGACATGGGTTGAGGAAGTGTATCTGTTTTTGTTTTCTCATCGAGCTTCAGGTTGACTTTATAGGGAAAAAAGTTTTCATGGTGGGGAGAATTTTTAAATTCATGAATTATTTTAAAGGTATTTTTCATTTAATTTCAATTATTGTTTCGTTTTGGGTGTTTCCCATGCATTTTTATGGAAATGGTGGGTTTTCAAAATATGGGTCAAATCGTGAGTCCAATTCTAGATTTAAAAATAAATTTTGTTTCTTTTATAAATCCTTCATTTTCAACATTTTTCATCCATTTCAATTCCTACTTGGCCTACCTTGACATATTAACACCACCATGTCAATTTGGAGCCTTTATAAATCCATAATCACTGTGTATTTGGGTTTTTATTTTACGGAGTTAGTCCAGCCCGAAATACCATTTCTAATTTTCTTTAAAAATTGTTTATTTAATATCTTATTCAATTTTAATGATTTTTCAGGGATTCCACCTCTCAACCCATCCCACTGAACCTAAGAACTCCCTAATTCACTTTTACCCCTCTTCAGTGCTCTTTTTCATTGCGGGTTAGTTCGAAACATCTGAAGCTTTCACATTTTGTCTGGATTTAAAAAGGTAATTTGATTCCTTTAAAACTCCTTCATTTTTCACTCTTTCCCCCCATTACAGTTCTCAATTAACCTCCTCTTACTTTTTCTAAACTCAATTTCATTTTTAGATGTCTTTAAATTCACCTACTGGTGTATTTGGGGTGATTTCTTCAAGATCCCTCAAGTAAGTGGGTCTCTTTCATTCTTCTTTTAGTTTTCTTTGGGTTTCATTCAATGTGATTAGGGATTCGAACCTTATCCTTGAAGTCCTAAATGACCATAGGGTAGGGTTTAGAACCTAGTTTTTAAACTTTGGTTTTCTTTGTCCAATATTCTGTTTTTAGGCTTGATCTACCCTCCTTGAGGTGCGACGGTGGTGCGTTTGAGTTTTTGCACAAAGGATTGAAGGTTTTTATTACTTTGGCAGGTGATTCCATTATGTGTGAAACTTTTTGAATTATCTTGCTATTTTTATGGTATTTGAATGTTTATCTCATTTGAATGTTGGTGCAAAAATTGGTTTTAGTGGTATTTATAATGAAAATGAATTTTTAGTGTCACTTTTATGTGAAATTAGGGGTTTTACAAATAAATCTTTCATTGCATTACATGAGGATACCCTATAATTTCATAGTTTTTTTTATTGAAATTTATTAGGACTCAAAACACTATTTGGAATGTATATTTCCTTTTGTGGTTTTTGATAAAATCTGTTTTAATGGTGTTTGTGAAACACACAAATTTTTAGGTTCCATTTTTGTGAAAAATGGATGTTTTACAATTTTATTACTTAAATTACATGGGAATTCCCTAATATTTATTTCTTGGTCTAATTGGAAGGTTTTGGACTTAAATTATTGTTTTGTTAACTTAAATTTTTCACATGGTGTTCAAAGTGGGGGTTTCAAAGAGTTTTGGGAACAAAACAAGATAAGATTTTGGGAAGTTGTTTATTAAAAATCAAAATTCTTTGTTGTGTGTTTTTAGTGGTATAAAGTGCGTGTAGATACTTTAGTATTTTTAAGTGACCATTAGTGGTGTTTTACATGAAAATGTATGTGTTTTTCTTTCTGAAATTGTTTGAGAACAAAAGGGGAAGCCCATGTACCTAGGCGGGCGGATATGTACTAGTACAAATAGTGAAACAAATGGGTGTTTTCCGTGTTTCACTGAGGTTATGGGTATATTCCCTACTAGTGTCTTGTGCATGAGAATATATTTTTCTCTGGTTACTTTTCACCGTGGTACGAGGTGCATCGAGCCCGAGACTATCTAGTTGCCTGGGGGTGTTCCCAGTTTTGGTGCTCATTGGATTTTTGGTATTTAACCATGTATTATGGTGTGTTTGGATGAACTTTATATTATCTAACATGTATTATTTAATTGTTTTAACATTCTGAAATTTTTAGTTTAAAAACTGTTTTCAATTGAAAGTTGCACTACTTGGAATTTATCATTGTTTTCTTCACAGAGTAAAACTTCATGCTTTTCACTTTTTATTGCATACCATTTAGAATATTTGGGTGGTATAATAATGGGTTTTGGATCACACCCTACTTAAACCCCTTGGGTTTAAGTAGAATTCATTATGTTTGGCTGAGGTAAAGGCAAAGCCTCGGGTGAAGGCGGTTCAGGTTGTTAGTTCCCTCATATGGTGAGGTGTTGTGGAGATGACACGTGGGTGATTTCTCCTTGTCATGTGGAGTTATTGTGGCTGACTTTATTCTATTTATGTTATTATTTTTATCTCTTTAGCTTTGTTTAAAACTATGTATTTAGTTCTGGTTTTTGATTAAGTCTTGTTTGGCATGGAAATTTCAGATTTTTATTATTTATTGTTTTTAATGTTTTATGCTTTCATACAAGGGTAAATATTTCCCAATATAGATTTATTGATACTCAGGAACTTGTGCCAGCCCATGGGGATAGGGAATTCCCTTAGGGTCTTGTCATGGGTGGGGTTTGGTGCCACAAATAGTGGCAACCCAATCCTGTTCATGACACCTTCCCAAGCCTCTTCCTCATGTCTAAGACCTTCTTGTCTCACCAAAAGGCCAAAAATATGTTCCTTAAGTTGGTTACCAATGAGAGGAATTCAAGAATAGGTTTGAACACATTTTAAGTAAGATGAACCTAAGGTAAGGGAATTATTTACCCAATTTTTGTTTATTGGGTTCACCATATACATCATTGATTATATGCTAATAAAATTATTTTTAAAATGAAATTTGATTATATTATGTTGTATGATTTGTATTTAAAGTATTTTCACACATATTACATTCATTTTATTAATTCTCATTTCAATTATATGATATTTTTGGGGGACGTTTCCTTAAAAATCCTCTCTTAAATTTACATTTTTATAAAAATTAAAGGAAATGTTTTAATGAAAGTATTATTTTTTTATGATTATTATTTGGATATTTATAATTTCTTATGAAGAATAGTGGGACCCATATATCCCTAAAATGAATTGGATAAGTTCCTAAATTATGTAATGTTTAAGGACGATACATTATAGTTGGTATGATATAATGGTTTAGATAACTTTAGGGGTTAGTATGGTGTTAATAGAATATCATAAATGATTTTTACCTTTTGGATAATTTGTAATGATATATAAATTTAAGATCACCATATTTCTTCATCTAAGATATGTCCATTTAGAATTGTTTTCCACAGATGGAATAGGGAACCGAACTAGGAAGTCAAAGAGAGGATGTTATCTTTTTGAACCCACAACCTAGAATGGTGGGAATTAGAACATAGCTCTTTTTGATAGTAATGGATCAATTGATACTGTATAAAAATAGCAGTGGAATCCATTAAATTGAATAACCAAAACTACCACAACAGAACATGAATATAGTGGAACATTTTATGAGGAAAATACCACCTATTTTCAATGGATCTTATAACCCAGTGGATGCTGAATAATGGATTAAATACCTTTAAAATATATTTGATGTCATGGGGTGTTCAAATAATCAACATTTTAGTCTTTTTATTTATCATTTTGAAGGTGAATCCAAATAGTGGTGGTCAATAGTCAAGAATAGCAGGAATAATGAGGATATTGATGCCTTTGAATGGGATGAATTTAAACATATTTTCCTTGAAAAATATTTTTTAAGGTTGTTCAACTTAGCATAGAAAATAAATTCCATGATTTGAAATAAAAGGATGATGACTCAGTGGTGATGAATGAATAAAACTACACCCGATTGGAAAGGTATGCACCAAATATTATTCAAGTTCTCAGCAATAAAATAAATTGTTTTTACTAAGAATTGAATCCATGATACTAAAGGGAGTTGGCCTCCCATGAGTTAAAATGTTATGAGAGACTTTTTTGATGTACTGAGAGGGTAGAAATGGAGTTTTTTTGATGATGAAGTCTACTTTAAAAACAAGAAGAAGGATATTTCTATCTGGAAAGAGATTGGTAATAGTCAATCAAAGAAATATAAAGGCAAAAAAATTCTGTTTCAAGTTTCTATGAAGTGTGGTAAAAATATCCCCAGTAAATTCCTTAACAAATCTTTGAAGTATTTTTGATGTTGTAATTTTGGAAATATGGACTAATATTGAAATGAAAAATATCTTAGTTATGGTATTCTTAATTATGAAAAGAAAACTGTAAAGTGCATTAAATCTGGTGAGATGTGGCATTATACAAATACCTGGCCAAATAAATATTTGAATAATGGAATGAAGCCATATTATAAGCATAAACGTGAAATGAGATCCTTTACAACTACGTCATCTAATTTTGGGCCATCCAATGAAGTGGTATCCTGCACTTTTTTTTTACTCTTATTTTTCTAATGTATTGTTTGATACAGGGTCTACACAATCCTTTATTTATGAGATATATTCTAGTAAATTAAAATTTTCACCTCATGAAATGAAACCATAACTTTTGGTTTAAGCACTAGGGTGGATATTATAGTAAAATGAAATTATAATAATCTTTTTGTTGTTATATATGGAATTAAATTACCTTCGAAACTTGTTTTTTTCACTTGGTAGAGTTTGATGTTATTTTGGGTAATTATTTGATTTCTTTTTATCATGATAAGATTGATTATAGAGCTAAAGAAGTTGTTTTTTAGAAAGATTTTTAGTTTGTTTACAAGAATGAAATAATTCTATTTATAACATATCATTAATCTGGGAAACTATTAAAATATGGAAATGAAAATTATATTCCTGATATTTTTGAAAAAAGGGAAATATTTAGATTAATTATGTGTTGGGGGTAAATGAATACATGTTTATTTTTCCTAATGTTTTTCATATGTTATACTAAATCTGGATGTTGAATTTATTATTGAATTAGTTCTTGATTAAAATCCAATTTCAAAACTCCTTTATTGAATTTCTGAAGTGGAACTTCTATAATTGAAAAACCAGTTGCTATAGTTTCTTAATAAAAGAATCATTTATCCAAGCACATCACCATGGGATACTATTGTTTTGTTCATTAAAAATAATGATGGTTCCATGAGACTTTTCATTTATTATAGAGATTTTAATAACATTACTATTAAGAATAAGTATCTATTGCCTCATATTGATGACTTGTTTGATCATCTCTAGGGAGCTCAGTATTTTCTAAGATTCACTTGGGATCTGGGTACCATCAGTTGAAGGTGATGGAGAATGAAATCACAAAAATATATTTTCATACTCGATATGGTAATTTTGATTTTTTTATTCCCTTTGGTTTGAAAAATTCCCCTACCGTATTCATGGATCTTATGCATAGAATATTACATGAATATTTAGGTTTTTTTGTCATTTTTATTAAGGATATTTTCAAATTTTCAAAAACTTTAGAGGATTATGAATAACATTTATGGATTTTCTTATAATATCTCAATGTAAATAAGTTATATGGAAAATTTATAAAGTTTGATATTTGGCAGAAATAAATTTCTTTTCTTGTGGACGTTGTAAATAAGGATTGAATAATAGTTCATCCCACCAAATGAAAAGTGGTTGATGATTGGAAAAGACCTAAAAATGCTATAGATATTCATAGTTTTCCTAGATTAGTAGGATATTACTGATGGGATGTTAAAAAATTTTCACACTTATCTATCAGGATAACAGAGTTAACATGAAAAGGGTTTAAATTTAATAGGATCTAAGAATGAGATATTTTTTTTGTAATTGAATAATAGATTGGTGAATGCTCCAATTTTGGCCCTTCCTTACAGAAATGTATAGTTTTTCTTCTACTATGATGCTTCTTTGAAGGGATTTGGTTATGCTCTAATTTAGAATGATTAGATAACATATTATGGTTCAAGAAAACTGAAAACTCATGAATTAAATTATCCCAAACATGATTTATAATTAGATGACATGGTTTTCTTTATGAAAATATGGTTTAATTATTTATATGGATCCAAATTTGAATCATATTATAACCATAAAAGTTTGAAGTATATATTTACACTGATGGAATTGGACATGGTGAAGAGAAGGTGGATGAAACTGATAAAGGATTATGATTGCATGATCAATTACAATCAAGGAAAAGAAAACAAAGTGGGGGATTCCTTGAGTCAAAAATACCATGCTACATTAATTATGTTAAATTTAAAGCATGACCCCATGATTACTGATTTGATGCATTTTGGCATGGAAGTTGTTGGTGTAGGAATTTCAGCTGTTGTTTTCAGGTGTTAGTGAACTGATATCTATCAAAAAAAAAAATAATAAAGCAGAGAAGTAATATAGTGGGTTACAAAATGGTATAATTTGTTAAAAGGGGTTAGTTTCCAGAATTTCAAATTGATAAAGATTTTGTTTTGATATTTGGGAAGATATTATGTGTTCCTTGTGATTCTTAGCTGAGGAAGGAATTGTTACATAAAGCAAATAGTTCTCTATTTTCAGTTCATTATGGATGTACTAAGATGTATAGATACCTCTAGAAGTATTACTTTTGGGATTAAATGAAAAAGAGATATTTCAGATTTTACCATGAAATGTTTAACATGTCAATAAGTTAAAGTAGAGTGACTACTACCAAAGGGGATTCATCAGACCTTGGTTGTTCTAGAGTGGAAATGGGAAAATATATCCATGGTCTTCATTGTGCGACAACCAAATACTTCTCAAGGTAACAATGTAAAATGGGTTATTGTTGACCAACTATCTAAATCTATACATTTCTTCCATGTCAAGATATTATGTATTTGGATCATCTTTCATGACTATACCTGAAAGATATTATCAGGCTACATAGAGTTCTTATTTACGTTTTATATCACCATGATCCATGGTTTACTACTATATTTTGGAAAGGTATTTACAATTCATTGGGAAAATAATTACATTTCAACAAAAACATTCATCCCCAATCTAATGGATAGACTGAGTAAAAAATTCAGACCTTAAATGACATGTTACATGATTTTTCAATGGATTTACAGGTAATTTGGGATCAATATCGTTATTTAGTTGAGTTTTCTTATTATAACAGTTTTCATTTCAGTATACAAATGTTCATTTTTGAAGCATTATAATTAAATAGGTTTCAAACTTTGGAATTTTTGGATGAAGTTGGGGAAAGGAAGTTTATAGAACCCTAATTAGTAGAGGAAGTGGCAGAGAATGTAATGATGATCCTACAACACATTAAGATAGCTTAGAGAATACATAAAACTTATGCATATAATAGGATGAAAGAATTTTCTTTCAATGTAGCTGATCATTTTATTCATAGAATCTCACCCTGGAAAACTGTTATGTATTTTGTTATGAAAATAAAGCTAAGTCCACGGTTCATTGGATCTTATGAAACCATGGAGAAAGTTAAACGAGTCTCCTGATAAGTATCTTTTCCAATGAGATTATCTCAGTTAAAAAATGTTTTTCATATTTCAATGTTGATAACGCATGTTCTAGATTCATCTCATTTTTTGAGCCCATAAGTAGTTCAGCTAGAAGGGAACCTTTCTTAAGAAGAGAAACCCATTTTGATTCTTCATTGTACAGAGTAATTATTGTGGAATAAGGTAATTCACTAGGATAATGTTTTGTGGAGAAACCACATGGTTGAAAAAGCAACATGGGAATATGAAAATGCTATGTGGGAAATGTATCATCACTTGTTTAATAAGTAAATAAAAATTTCAGGATGAAGTTTCTAGAAGGTGGGGAGAATGTAACAACCCAGGTACCAATATAATAATTTGTTTTAATTTTGGAATTAAATTGTTAAATTAATTATAAATGTATAATGAAATAAGTGGTATTTATAATTAACGAATCTATACTAATAGGATAATAACCTCACCTATGAGATTATAAATAAAATTTATGTATCTTATAAGTGTAATAATGATATATTTGTATCATTAAATTTATAAATAAATGTTTGAGAAATGATAAATTAAGTGTTGGTATTTTTATATGTCATAAAGATTTAACTACAATTTAATAATAAATATATTGATTTAGAATAAAATATGTTTTCATAAAATATATTCACATATAAATATTTTTTCCATCTAATTATAAGATAATTGTATGAGACCTTAATCAAATTTTCAAGGGGTTATGAAATTAGATATAATTTTAAAACTGGTATTTCTAAAATAAATGATGATTTTAATTAAAAAGTAGTTTATCATATTTATAAAATTATTTTAAAAAAAAATTGAGATCATTTTTTAATTCAAAATGTCAAAAAATGGTTAGGATGATTTTTTGGGATTTTTCTAAAATACAATATTTTTTTGTGAATAGTAAAATACAGTTATTTACGATATCTACACATTATAAGTTAAATAAACTATTCCTAGAGTCATCACTGATATATGCACTATAATATCAAACATACCCACATTATTGTAATATATTTAGTTTTAATTTTCAAACTATTCATAGTATTGATCCAAAATAGTAATCTAATGAATAAAACATTCCAAAAACACCACTATCCTCCCCTATAAATACCACCCTCACCATCTATTCTCCTCACACATCAAAGCCTTATATCTTGTTTAATTTCTACCAAATTTCTATCCCAATCCACATCCCCACATTGAAGCCCTACTGGTCACATGAAAAGTCCAAATCCAAGGGCCTTAATGAGGTTCTCAACAACGATAATTCAAGATGTGGTTTGAACATGTTGGAAGTAAGAAAAACCCGAGGTAAGGGAATTCTTTACCTAATTTCCATTCTTTGTGTGAACTATCTAATTCATTGATTATGTGGTATAAATATTATTTGATAAATGAATATTTATTATTTTATGTTGTATTATGTGGATATATAGTGTAGACACATGTTATATTCATTTTGTTAATTCTCACTTCAACTATAAGATATTTCTGAGGGACTTTTCTATAAATTATATTTTAAATTTATATTTTCAAAAAATTCAAAAGGAATGTTTTTAATCAAGAATTATTTTTTTTATGATTTTTATCTGGTGCTTGGTATTTATTTATGATGAAGGGTGTGACCTATATCTCCCTATAATGCATTGGGTATGTTTATGTTGGTGGTCAATCATATGGTTACTCCAAGTGTAACTGTGATGGTTACACCATAAGGTATTAATGAGGGCCACATTTTAAGGTAGTCATGAGGGATAGAAATCATAAGGTATCCACAAGGGTTACAATCATAAGTAATTCCAGAAGTTACCTATTTTGTATTAAATATGTTTTCTATATTTTATGGAAAACTCATGTTTTCAAAATGTAACTATATGATACATATTGGGTGAGAAGTATTTCTCTATGAAAAATATTTCATATGTTTATAAGTATCTATTGACTAACAATTTCTATCATTTTTTATGTCCCTTACTGAGATATTTGTGCTCATACCATGTTTTGAAATGATTTACACCGGGTTTAAGGATAGGTAAGAGAAAAAAAGATTCCAAAATAAATGTTGTGAATAACTTTCATGAAATTATCTCTTTTTTTATGATTTTTTTTATTATAGAAGAAATGGATATCATTTTAGTATTACCCACTTTGTATTCTTGTGGGTTGATATGTATGAATTATGTAAGAAATTTCTAAAACTCTCAATTATCAAGATATTTGGGAATGTATGTGAATTATAAAATAATTTACTATATTATGTTATGTTTAAGGATGGGAACTTATATAATTACTTTTAATATAAATTCATAAAAGTAAATGAAAAATAGTTTTTGGATAATTTTTTTAAGCCAACAAATTTATTTGTACAGAAACCAGTTTTAATTGTGATTGAAATGAATATAATTAGATTATATGTAATTACATAATACTTATTTTGTTTTTAAATATAAGTTAGTGAATAATATTTCCTTTTTATGAAAAAAAATTATATTTTTACAAAATTTTGTATCTTCCATTTTTCACTAAAAAATAAAATTTTCCAGAAAAATAACAAAATTTCACCCAAAGATAATTTTTATATACTAATTGAAAAAACGAAATCATTTTTATCAAAAAAAATCAAAAAAAATCATAAAATTAATTATAATTAGATTTTTAAAAAATGAAATACAAATAAAGAAAACATATCATTGAAAAACAAATATCATTAATAAAAACAGAGTTCTTATTAATTAAGCATTAATCAAAAAAAAAATTATTGAGTAAGACCTTTATATTTATTTCATAATGTAATTGATCCTACTAATATTATCCAAATTAATAAATTTGTAAAGATGGTAAAATAATATAATTATTTGGTTCCTTTAAGCTCTATGATGAAATTAAAACAAACTATCAGTGAAATAAAATTTATTTATAGATAACTATTTTCTAAAATATCAGGGTTTTAAATCCCCCCATAATTAAATAATTTCTACCCTCAAAACTTGTTTCAGTTATAAAATGTTTAATTTTTTAAAATTCATTTATTGAAACTAACAAGGTGAAATTCCATAATAAGACACCCTGTAAAAATATAATGTGCGAATGATAAAGGTAACATAGAATCAGGTTACCAAAAAGTAGAATATTGGTGGGAAGATGAAATATGGACATGAGAGAGAAATAATTTCCAAGGTCTGGTAGAGAGTGTTGGATAACATGATCACAATTATTTTAATAACCACAAAACCATGAATTTTATGAGGGTTAAAATACCATGAATTCATTAAAATTGAATGTTATAAGACAACATTTTTATATTAATAACTTTTTTATAGATATCATGCATTAATTTAACATTTGGACCAATTAGATAATGAAATATACCTATATAACAAGTATAATTTCTTCCATTAATAAACTTTATTTAAATTTTAATTTTTTTCTATAATGAATATTATTCAAGTTGAATTTTTATGCCTCATGCACTAAAATAAACTTTTTATAAATTGAAAAAATATAACAAGATATTACTCTAATAATTAAGAATTAAACAAAACCATGAATGGTTACCAAAGTATAATTATCAAAATGAATATAACACCATATTAAAAAAAAAATTAATCTCCAAAACAATAACTACCTCAATAACTGCAACATTAAAGACTTTTTTAGTCTAAATGTCTATATCATACCCACCATCATAAAAAAATTAACTATATTCTCCCCAAAATAATCATTTAGGTTAAATAACATGTTAATTTAAAGGGTTATATATACATTACCCCAATAAAAAATATCCCAAATATTATTATTCAAAATGAGAAATATCTATAATATATTTTAATGTAGCGAAAATAAAAAATATATCATGAATTAATTATAGATACTAACCCAAAATGTAATCCTTAAAATGAACATAAATATTTATAAATATATCACCATGTGGATGAATAACAATTCAATATTATCTATATCCCATAATCAAGTATACCCTAATATCATAACATATAATCATATACCAACGCAATAGGGTTATTTAAACTTAAATAGAGTATTATTCCAAATATGTAGTAAAAGATTCAAATCACTTCCAAATACCATAATTAAAAAGGGGGTGTTTATTTCCATGAAATTATAATCAAGCATATATATATATATAAACCAATGATGGTATCTATAACATCGAAGTTATCAAAACATGAAAACATATATGATTCCAATAATCACACAATAAATTTTCCTTAAATAATTTTACAAATATTGAATATATTCCATAAATCTAGAAATGAAATAAAATTCATCAAAGATGATATAAATAACCAGTTTATCAATTCACCAACCTATTTAAATGATACCAATAATATCAATTTCAATCATTTATTTATCCCAATTAATCATTATTAAATCAACATCTGACAAATATTATGGTTTATAATTTCCTTCATCTTTTGTTCTCCCAAAATATTACCTTACCACTAAATCAAATTTAATACAATTGAAAATATGATTTCAAATTCTTAAATAAAACCTACTATGGAATAATCCTTATATGATTCAAGATGGTATAATAAGGAAATAATTATTATAACACTTATAGAACATAGTTCTTGGATCCAAATGCATTAACACTTTAATCATATCACATCATTATTAAACAATTATCTAGGATTCATCATATTATTCTCGAATACATAATTAATACAACATGATATATGAATCATGGATTAAGATTCATGAATGTAAACTTAGTCATGTTTCTTACTTTTAACATATGAAATAATTCTAAAACATCCCATTAATTTCATATTACTTACATAGTATAATCCTAATCATCATCAATAATGCCATTACTCAAACAACATTGTGGATTTTATTATAATTCCCCCTAGGGAATATATTTTTCTAATTCTCATATATTTCACATTTAATTCATTAAATCATCGAGGATAACTTATGGAGATTATTTTTCTCAACAACTATCTAAACTGAGATTTTCATTTTTCCTTGGAAATTACTTTATTTATTTCTTTTCCACTCTCAAACTATATTTATGTTCTTATGATTCAATTTCATGAGTTATTCTTCCAACATTATTGAGATATTGGAATTTAGACAATCCTTCCTCTATGATATTCATGAAACTACTCAATTTAGTTATTAGGTGTGTTATTTAACTCAACCATATATTGGGTTTTAATCCTATAAAGTGATATTTGAGTTGGAAAAGACATAAGGTTTTTCATTCTAGCTACCATTTTATTTGGTTTATCATGTGGAAAACCATTTTACTGTATATCAAATTCCGTATTAACAAAATTATTTATAGTTATATCCATTTACTAAATATAAAAATCAAAGTGTGTGAGGACATAATCATAGTGCTTAACCAAATAATCTTATAAAATAATTTATGTTATGTCTAAATTAGGGATTCTTATTCTATAAAATATTCTATTTAGCCTAGGTTATTCATGATAATTAATAGACTATTAATTTTTTTTACTATGCATAGACTTATCCCCATGATTATCAATAAATATTTCTGATCCTTCTTTCCAATGGATAACTAATCCATTCATTAATACCAACTGTATAAAATCATAATTATTACAATTAATTATGACATCTTAATAGATTAATATTCATTACATAACATAAAGACCCATTACAGAATTTAATTGGTCTAGTGCATTTGGATACTTTTACAAACAAAAAATTTGATCATAAAATATATATATTGTCTCCAACAATGTTTTTATAATTAGAACCCCTATTAGACATATCATACTTAGAACCTTTCATTATAACATGTGGAAATGAACCATAAGAAAGGGTGAGCTCAGATGCTTAGTATAGGAAAAAAGGGATATATCAATGATCACTTTATAATTACCTGAACATATGGGTATGAGAACATGAGCATAAAATTATAAAATCAAGATCTACATATCTTAGATCATAATCTTCATTCTTGGAATAATTATTGAAAATTCATAAGTCAGGAATCATAAATGAATCAAAGAACATGATTAATGAGATCATAACATTGGCATACGAGATAATATTTTTCCATAAAAATAATTAATGAAAATCATTTTCTTGATAGTAAAGGACCATTTCCAATACTATAATATTAGAATGGCTTCACTCCCCAAACTATCATAGTAGTCAAGTTCCATTACCAGTACTATCCTAGTGGGAATAGTACCTTACTGAATTAGGTTCTCTTCCAATTTCACACAAGTTTATATCTTGAGATATACATATTTAATTTATTAATTTGAGGGTGATATAGTTCCCATCCATAATTGGTTATAACATGACCGTCATCCTTGGTTATAACGTAATCACCATCCTTATTTATAATGTAACCAATATTTTTTATTATAATGTATCCAACTTATTTGGACAAAAAATATCCACCATAACATAATTATATCCATACATGTCTATTCCATAATATAATAAACAATTATTCACATCAGAACCCATGAAAAGAAATAGGTTTCATAAACATTTCATTATAGTATAACTCATTTAAATGAATTGGGTTTCATAAAAATTACATCATTCCATCATAGAATAAAATATGGAAAATATTAGAGATTCGTAAAAATAAATTCATTAGAAACATAAACCATCTATAGAAATAATAAGGATTGTATCATTGGATTATATCCCCTATATATCTAATGTTACATAAAAATATTCCAACAAATATGGAAAATGATTTTGAAAAAACACATGGAATAGGTAGTGAGGAAGATATTTTTTTTACTTTGAAATAACCATTCAATTTTTTTCCAAAATAATAATGTAAAATTTTTCTTTGAGAAGAATCTAGAATACTTTTAATATAATATTCAAAACATTGATCATTCAGGATGGTGGAAAATTATATTAATGTTATATATGTTAAAATAAAACATTCCTTTCACACTTTTGAAGAAAAATTAAAAAAATAACTTCATCAAAAAATGACAATCTGATTAATTTTAATGAATTTAATAATACATTTAGACATGGTTTAAAATGAATATAAACAATTTATTTTAGAATATAAAAAATCTTTATAAAAATAGTTTGAGAAAACATGGATTTGAAAGAAAAATGTTTTTTGATCGAAGAGATAAATAAAGTCAATTTTCCTTAAAAATTAATATAAGGAATCTTTAGTACATAAGATGAGGAAACTGAAAGTAAAAAATTTATTAAAAATAATTTACTATAGAATAATTAAATTCTTTAATTTCATAAGAGGTATATCATAAGATTTAATCGATGGAAAGATATTTATAAACAATCCTGATAAAAATTAGATCAAACATAAAACCCTTTCCACTTTGGTATCATTTGAATCATAATAACAATGAACAAAAAAACCATATATGGAAATGAATATCACATAATTTTCATGATAAGAATAAAAAACTTCATTCTTGGGATCTATATACACCACCCAAAAGGAATATGTGGGAATATGGCATGTGTCCCATGGAAATACATGTGAGTCAAAAATCCCTTACCTTCGGTCAGACATCCTTTGAACACATTTGATCATCATGCATAATAAGCAGAGTATTATTAAAAATATATTAAATAACCAGGACCATATATATAAGGCCATATTTTATATATTTAAAAACTTTTATCATCTAATTTTTATATTTATTTATTAAAATCTCTATTTTGAGTGATATCTTCTTCATTTTTCATATATAGTCTCATTTATTAGTTATGGTTATTTAATTTTGAACATTTTTCCATAACCTTAGGAATGATAATAATAATATATATTAATTATTTTATTCCTTCATAAAATATACTAAAATGAATTACATCATTCATAGAGATAATATGTTGTACGTATGCATGAACACTGTTTTCATTTTTTAGATGGATGGAATGAAGGAAAGGTAAATAATAAATGAAATATCCAAAACAATTTTTATATCATATATATCATATATATTCATTAAATCCATCCTTATAACCATTCATGTATAATAAAAATGAAAAACATATCACAAGACTTCGTGTGGGTAGCAGTCCACAGGTACACATGATTGATGTTATCATTTTACAATGGTTTGGGAGATAAGATGGTAGATATGATATTATAATTACATAAGAATAATTATGACATAATTATCTTATATAAACATCAAACCAAACTAAATATAAATCCATAAAAATTGGTGATGGGAAATCAATTATATAGCCACATGGAGATGATGATCCATATAGAAGCATGAGCGATATTTTCAAATTATTTTTGATGAAAATATGGAGAATTAAGGTGGTTTTATATTCATAATATCATTTTAAAATATTTAGGATACTTAAGGTATTAGAAACATATGAATATTATAGATATAGATGAGGTAAAATAATTTCCAAAAATTAATGTTTTCAGTTAAGGAAATTACCTCTTCTTTGAAAGAAATCCTATTGATATCCACTAAAGGATCCTAGGGTTGGAATATTAAGAAGAGAAAAACCTATATTATTTATATATGGATTTTGAGTAGTTATTTTGGTAGTGCATGTTCAGTATATAAGGCTCAATGTGATGTGAAGGAGATAAATAAAGGGTTTTATTTTATAATTGTTGGGGGGGGGGGAATTTTGAGATTTTTTAAAATATTCAACTAATATAATTTTTTTGGGTCAAAATTTATCAAAATTGATAATAATATAATCTATGATAAAAATTAGTTTAAATAATCTCTCCAAATAAAATTTAGATAGGTTTGGATCACATTTTTATCATTTTTAACTCTTCATTAAACCTTTTCATAATTACAATAATATTAATGTTTTTTACTGATTAAGGGTAAATAATGAAATAATAAAATGAAAAATCCCAAAATAAACCATGGTTGATGTTTAAGACCATATAAAATTCATGTGGACAATGAATTACCATTTTTAAATTTTAAATAACTTAATAAATTATTGATTACTATAAAATAACATTAATGTCATTTTTAACACTATTCATTTAATATGACGTTAAATACACAAATACAAATTATTATTTATAATATAATGTTTTAAAAACTCTCTAATATGACATATAGATGTAAAAAATTATTTAGACACATTGGATCCTTCAAATTACATTACTATTAATATTTATAAAATAATTTATTTTATTTATGTTATAATTGAAAAATTAACCTATCGACATTGCGTAATCATTTAGGATAATTATCTTAAAAAAAAATAAAAAAATACCATCGCTAAATGTATATTTTTAGTTATTATTTATGAAAAAAATAGAAAATTTTTATCCCTATATAAAAAATATTATTATCTTTAAATGAAAGAGGGTGAGATTTTTTTTATATTCAATTAAATATTATAATGGAAAAAATCATTTCCATCGAAAAAAGAAAATTAACTCAAATTTTTGATGAATATGAATGAGGTATAATTATAAAATAAAATTAATCTAACTGTTAGTGATATTATTTAGTCCATGTCATTTTATTTTTATCTTAAATTACCTGATTCACCATTTACCATGATAAAAAAATTATTTAAGTTACTCTTAATAATTTCAAAAAATAAATAGTGAATATATAAAAAATTTGAACCTACTGATTCTTACTATGGATTTTTTTATTAAATTAAATTCTATATAAATTATAAAATTCAATGATAAATAGTTTTTTAGAAAAATGATTCTCTAAGTCCAAATGTAATTTTGATATGTTTATTTCAAAAATAATTACATGTTTTTCATGTAAAATTGAGAAAAAATAAATAATTAAATTCTTACAAAAATAAATAAATACAATTTTTGAGGAATTTTTTTTTTGATGGTGAAAATTTATTTAATAAAAAAAATAGTGTTGATTTGATAATAATTATTAAGTATATTCATATTGATTTGGACCTTTATATGTATTTTATAAAGAATTTATTCATATTAAAATCGAAAAAATTTAATGGCATAACTATTATGGTTATATAATAATATGTTGGTGTTCCTTTAATATTGGTTTTACATGTAATGAATGATATTATAGAAATTAAATTAATTAATAGAGATCTATTTTATAATAAACCACATTGTCACTTGTATCACGATATAATTGAGTTATGATAGACTAGGGGCTTGGATCATGATGGATACAAGATATGGCAGTCAAGATTACTAATCTTACTTAGTTCTTTTAGATGCCAATATATAGGATTGTGAAACATGTGGAAGGTTTTTAATGACATGTTATATCCTATGATTATCCTTCTATTATGGAAGAAAACAAGGTATATTGAGGGAATGTGGTGGAATAGTTACCACTTGGGTTCACTGTATATGATTTTTATCTTATGTTTATATGTATCATTATTATGGAATATAAATTCTATGAATTTTCATACTTGTTGTGGATGGATTGGTGTGGTATAATTTAGTTTTATTACTCACACCCTACACTAAAACCTTGATATGCATGAAAAATTATTATATAGGGAACCATGAATGGTAATGGAGCATGTGGATGACAACTTTGACATCAAGCATAAATTTTGTATCTATTTTTGGATAAATTCTATAGGTTTTATTTAATTTTTTATATATTATTTATCTACTTTCACCAATTATAATTGTTTGGATTTCCATTCAAGAATCCAATTTTTTCATTAAATGAAATGTGTTATATATAAATTATATTATTATAATTGATAACTCTAAATTGATTAGATATATATATCATAAGTGAAAGGATATGATATTGAGGGTATAGTCTTATCATTTATGGAGTTGATACCCTCGATGAAAGTCATCATCCTCTTGTGTTTGGGGAGGTGGGAATGAGGTCATGTAACTCTCTTTCTCAGACCCAGTGGTTCGGGTCAAGGTACCACAAAATTATGTCAAAGAAAATTTTTATTCTTTTCATTTTGACCAACATAAGTCATAGAAGAATGGATATAGTCTGCATGGGACACAAGTAGGGTAGTTTCCATGTGGCTATCCAATTCATGTTTAATAGACCTACTAATTAACATCTTTTATATTAATATTACATTTTATGGGACATTGGTTTGTTCATACATCATGATTAGGCATATAAGATCATGTGACATATATATACATGTTGGGCACAAAATAATAGTTATTTAATTTAATTATTTGATGTGTGATATGTGTTTAGGGTAGAATTGTAATTTTTTTTTCAATGATATATATATATATTACTTTCTGTTGGGATACATTTTTTCAAATTAATTTGTAGATCATGATAATGCTGTTATTTTTTTGTATAAAAGTGACTGCGAATAAAATAAAAGATAATGGTCATGGATAGTTCTATGATGGATATAAATTGGGAAATGGGTATATTCCTTGGATAAAATAAGGGTTATCCTATAGAATGGTTTGGATATGTCTTAATGAATTCATTTTTTCTTTGACTTTCTTTCATGTTTGAGAACATATTTTCTAAAAGAGAAAAATGGGACCACCAGCTATCATGTGTTAGGATTCTGTTTCTTGGGAGTGTGCACCAATTATAATTCCAAATGTATAAGATGTTTTAGAAGATCATTCTCATTCACATACTCTTATTATGGAGGATGTTGAACAACCCCACCCAAGAGTCTTTCCTATGCTGAGGTACATGGTTGGCTATTCAAGATACTTATAACTCTATCATCCACCAAACTTTTAGGGTACTAGAGCTCCATAGTATATCTATGACTTACTAGATATCATTGCGGATTTACTTTAACACATTCAAACACCCATGGATAGGAAGTTGAAGTGGGTAGTGTTCATTCTATAGGGACCCCCAAGAGGTTGTGGGGTGTTCTGAGAAAGGCTAGCAGATGCGATAGCCTGATGTAAGTGACCTTCAATAAAATATTCTTCTAGGATTTTTTTCCATATATTTTAATGCTAAATAAAGAAAAAACCTCAAGGATATAGAGTTGGGTTCTGTTATGGTATCCACATATTCTTATTTTTTCACTGGGATGCTCCTCTGTAATCCTATATTTTCTTAAAATAAGGAAAAAAATATAGGTTGATTGAGATTAGTATTTATACTGATATGAGATAATAGTATTTGACCTTAGACTAGGTGAAATACCTTGAGGTTATTTGTAAATCCTTGAATATTGAAAATTTCCTAGAGAAGGATCGAGTATTTATTCTTCTTTCACGCATAATTTCTCTAGAGGGAGGTCCTACTATTGATGTGACGAGTTACTCTTATAGTAGGAAGAAAAACTGGGATTTTTAGTGGGTTAGTGGTATGTATGTAGAAAAAAGTATAACTTCTTTTGAATCTCAGTTAGAGTTCCATAGTTCATCAACTTCGGGATTGATTGACATTACCACATGTTTTCCATAGCACCTTAGGGAATGTCTAAGATGTTTAAAAATATGTGGTACCTTTTAAATATCTTCTCTACATATTTGAGGAAAATGTTCATTTGGTGTGTACAGAATATGTGATCTTCATACCAAATATTTGTCTAGGTTTAACAAATATAAAAATTGAAGATAAGGACTCTGATTGGTCACACTAATCAGGGATAATATCACATAGCAATGGCATGCAAGGTATATACCACAGATCAAACTCTATTAGATAGTGGTGAGTGACCATCGATAGTTCAAGGTCTCCCCTTGATAAATTATATGTTTTATACCACTTTTTTGATACATATGAATCCCATTTCATCATATATTCACATGTTATTACTATAAATCACTTATCGGTCAATTTTTCTTATTATTTACACTCACTCAATAGACCATTGTCCATGAAGGTGGAATATATTCAACAATTCTTAGAGTTTCATATAGTCATTTATAGTTTTGAAAATTTCAGGGAATTCGTGATTCTAGATATGATAAGACTTAATATGATTCTTGACATGGACTGGATGGCCAAATTATGAGCTAAAATTGATTTCTATCAGAGATAGGTATCATCTACATCACTAAAGGGTGATATTTTTTTGATGAACAATGAATATGATTTGGGATCAAGAAGAGTTGGTCTAGATATGAGTCTACTTTGGAAGATCTATAGGATGATTTTATGATTTTATCATTCGATTGTAGTTGTAGTTTCCCCCACCTATTTTTTTCTAGTTATTTATTTCAATTAGGATGCATTTCTGTATAATTTAATAGGACTAACCTCTAATAGAGGATTTTAATTTTAGATAAAAATCATAATAGGTGAAAATACCAATTGATACCCCTTATAATATTGAATAGTCCGTGTTGAATGATCCCAAGGTACATCTCAAGGACCTACAATAAAAGGATTTATCATGAAAAGTACATCACCATGGGTTCCACCTATTTTATTTCTATGAATGTAGACAATAGTCTATGAATGTAAATATATTACTTGAAGCCGAATTAGGCGATGATGAATAATATACATTTTATTCCTTGGAAAAGGATCAATTTGACTAGATATATGTAACTTTATGGTTCTTCATTATTGATCTTCGTTCATGTTGTCCACAATTGTGGGTTATAGTGGAGGTTATCCCAAATATGATGTTTTATAATGGGTAGGACTATATGATTACATAGTGATACTATTTGGACTAATGAATGTGATGATGGTGTTCATAGATCTCAGAAATAATATATTACAATAATATATTTTCACATTTATTGTGGTTTCCATTAACAAAATTCTCATATACTTTTGGACCATAGAGTAGTATGACATAAATCTTGATATATCCTTGATTACACATAGAGAACATTGGGTTTATACCTAGATATCAAAGTGAAAAATTTGTATGACATAGTCAAAATTTATGGGGCATGTAGTGTCTGAGACCTTTATATCTTTATACCTGGAGAATGTAGAGGAAGTGAAATCCTAGAAACATCAAAAAAACATGTTCAAGATTATGATAATTATATGTTTAGTGTGATACTATTATCATTTTATCAATTTGGATTCCAATTTATCTATAACCATGATTGTGCTGATAATGAAATGGGTGATGTTTTATTTGTTGGATAAGGGGTAGGGGTAATTTACATACCTAAATAGGATGTTTACTATAACTATTGTGTTGATACTTCTCAATCTAGGTTTTCATTTCCTTGTATTCTATGATGAATAAGGTGTTGAATTGGGTGTAGTATTTATTTATAGGTAGGGGTAGAAGTACATGTATCACATCAGTCATGACACCACAATAAGAAATATCTAACTCATGATACATAGATTGTATTTTTCATTCAGGCATTGATGTTTTGGAGAAACAATGTCTTTGGAGAGCCTTTTTTTTTCTACATTAAACATAAGATCCTTCACTATATCTTCATACAGTTGGAACTAGATTTAGGTATAGTAGATAGGTAGAGTATCTATTTATAATTGACATTGAGATGGAATACTATCTACGTAAACATTATGTCCATAAATATGATCTTACTCATATGGCATATGTTTCTTAGGAGTTTAGTGAATAACCTTAGGAGTTTAGTGAATAAACTTTAAAGGAACTATAGATAGTTTGGTGTCTAGGGATGAAGAGGGGAATTAATATATTTGATTTTGAATTCCATACTATCTAGAGTGTAAAGTCTGATAACTATTGTCCTTTTGGATTTTTCTAGCCACTTCACATGAACCATTGAAAGTGAGAGGATGTCACCAGTGATGTTATGACAGTGTTACTGAGGACCTGAGGGAGTTGTGATGTTGTCTGCATTATTTTTGATTAGTTAATGATATTTTTTATTTATTACAGATCCCTAAGACTATTATATTAGAAGATATAGGAAAGTTGCATGTATGGGAGATTTCAATCTGGAATAAAGTTCTCTTGAGAACTATATCTGATATAGACACACAGTTTACATCTTGATATTGAAAGGTCTTATAGAAGGCCTTAGGGACTCATTTGATTTTGAGAATACCATTCCATCACCATATAGACATTTATTTAGAGAAAATGATTTAAATATAGGAGGATATTCTCATATATTGCGTTCTTTAAATTAGTGCTTCTTGGGATGATCAACTATTCATGGATGATTTTATATAAAAAATTAGTTACCATGCTTCAATTAATATGGAACCTTATAACACTCTCAATGATAGGTCTTTCATTCACCTCTTGGTTTCCATGAGGATGGTGGGGAAGTATTTTTCATTAATATAATCATGCATGATTCCAAAGAGTGATTACAACTAATTTATAGTTTGTTCACCACATCATAGAGTAGGAAGTTTAGTTGATATTATACACTTAGTATTTTTTGATTCATCACAAAAACAAAATTGTGTTTGTAATGGTCTTTTATTGATATCATCAATTTCA
Organism: Viscum album; assembly: GCA_963277665.1. Classification (NCBI taxonomy): domain Eukaryota; kingdom Viridiplantae; phylum Streptophyta; class Magnoliopsida; order Santalales; family Viscaceae; genus Viscum; species Viscum album. The sequence goes on along the minus strand of OY728155.1, from coordinate 1,494,208,708 downwards.
TCATAGTCATTTTTCAAGGAGGTTCTAGAAAAAATATAGGCCGTAAGAGGTCCATGGGATGAAAACTTGGATCCCCCCATCATAATGTTGTCAATAGGTTCTTGGTGTAACCCTGACAAATTCATTTTATATCCATTATAGGTGGCCCCAAAATTATTTAATAAACCTTGTAATGAGTCTAACTAACCATTAGATGATATAAATCCCACGTAGACCCCTCGGTGGCTCTAAATACAATCTATAGTGTTTCTAAATGCTAATGGTAACCTTAATGAAATGTTATAGAGACATATTTTGTCTAATATCACTCTCACGTGTTTTTTCTTACAATTGACTCAGGATATATCATTCTATTCTCATTGAATATATCCAAATAAGCGTATCCATGAATCATCATAATTATATCTAATTAATAATATTTTTTTATTGGTTCATTCATTATCCCTAATGAAAGGATTTTATTCTTTATTGTTCCATAATGAAAGCGTCTTCTTATTTTGTATTCATTAAATCAAGGTGTTAGATCTTAAATATCATTAATGAAAGGATAGAATGGGTTACTAACCATATCCATTAAATGGATAGCCATATTTTTGATTTCATTGGTACAACAAAAAACAACAAGAGCCTTATATCTTAGAATGATTTTTTTTCCTAAAACCGCTGAAATGAATGTTTTAATTGAAATCCTTTAAAGGGTACACGAGTGAAGAATACAAAGGGATATATCAATTATTATTTTCAAAACTATTTACCAACACATGTGTTATTTTTCATTAATTCTATCTTCCATATTCACTGAGCCATGTACTTAATTACTTCCACTCAAAATTATTTTACTTTCTCTTAACTCCCCTATCTAATTTAATTATTTTAATTAAATATTTTTTAATTCAAACACAAATTAAATTTAAATTAAAAATAACTTATTACAATCCTTACTATGAACAATTTTTTTTCCAATGCATTTAATTTAAATAAAATATATTATTTGTCAAAGAAATAATCAAATAACAATGGCTTAAGTCTCTTATACCCAAGGTACTCCCATGGGATACTCAATGGGTAAATACTATTTCTTTGTAGTAACTATTTATTGTTGGTAAAAAGTATATATGTATAATTTTCATAAAATCATGTGATACACCATTTCAAAAATTTTAATGAATCGATATACATTTTCTAACAAATCATAGGGAAAGTTTATTATTGATGATATTTCTTGGTTAGAGGTTTATGGAAAATCAATAAATGACATTGACTATGAATTGGATAAAAATAACATTAATCATATTTAATATTGTAAAAAAAATCCAAGAATTTTTATGTTTTTTGATTAAAAAACAGAGGTTTATATCAATCCTGAGAGGCCAACAAATTATGTTAAAATAATGAAGTCACTAAGTGAATAAAAATGGAGTGGAATAAAGGAATCCCTCACCTCATTTGATTCACGCCATAAATTTTTTATGGCCTCAATGAAAGCACGTAATAACAAAAATTATTCTCTTTTTTTATTTATTCAAGTTATCTAAATTATAAACATCTTAAATATTTATATATCATATACAATAATTCTTTTTTTAACTCATGAATAAATTAACAGAGCATAAAAATAAATAAATTCATGTGGTAATTGACAAATATATTCCTTTGAAAGAAAATTATTATATGAATCATGATATTGAATGGAAAAGTGATATTATTTCTATTAACAATGAGGATTTATAATGAAAGACAAATTCAAATTTTAGAGATATGTTCATGGTTGAGAATTGATGTGACGAGCTTTGATGGGAAAATAATAAATTGAAAATTTAATTTGTTAAGGAGAAATTTTAAAATAAATCTTATATTCAGAAGTTTGAATCCCTTATAAAATATCTAGTATAATCTCATTCTGATTTCACTAAAATAAAAAAAACCCTGAATAATCATAGCTTCCAAATGAAGTTAAAAAGAACTCTATTGGATAACTCATTCAAATAAAAGGTATCACTTCTTTTTATTTTAAAAAATGGTTACTCCAAAAATAATTTTTTAATTAATATATTATGAATGGGAATGTGATACATGAATGTAATTTATAAAAATATGAGTGTATTAGAAAATTATCACTCAACCGATCATCAAATATGTCATCTTGGAAATCTCATATTTTTTATGGAAATGTATATTTAATTAAAATATATGTAGAATAATTATTTTAACCATAATTTATAGACTTAAGTTTTGGGTTCCACAACATATAGTTTGTTTTAAAATTTTTATTATGTCTCGAGAACAATTCCAAGGAGAAATATTGAAAATATGAGGTTGAACTTCATGATTTGTATGTATTTCATAAAAATAATTTACAAAACATAAGACAACAAGTAAATTATACATTTTTTTAAATATTTCTACATTAAATTTTTATTACACATTATCTCTTTGATATTTATGTGTTAAGTGTTATTTTATAATATTTTTTTTATAAAATGATATCACTATCATTTGGTCTTTTTATTTATATCCTTTAAGTGTATTTTAAAATTATTTTTTGTTTAATATTTTTTAAACATCTAATTAATTCTATTTGATTTTCCTAGGAGTACACCAACTACCAGGTTTCACCTTACCAAATAATCAATGGTTCTTCACATAACCTGCATTATGTAAATCTTCGACTAACCAATTGATGGCCCTGACTGGCTCATGAGTGGTGTCAGGTTAGTTCCATTAAAACTAGTTAAAGAGGGGCCTTAGAAAACTAAACCCCCACTTCAATTTTTATTCACTTGGAAATAAATAAAATCTCTAACTCGCCATCCCTTAAATATCCTCTATTTTGTATATGCGTTCCTTGGTAAGTTTCTTTGGATTCCTACTAGTTTTAATGTCAAATTCCTTAATTTCCACTCAAAGTATTACTTATTTTAATCCTTGTTTGTCACTCTAAAAAACACCACTCAAAATTTTCAACCCTTATTCTATGGCCTCCAATAGAATGATGGATACTTCATCTAAAGCTAATGAAAATGAAACAGAATCTATAACACTCTAAAATTCTAATGTAAGACCCTTGTATTCGATAACATATATGATAGACGGCCCTAAGCATATGAAGTAATATAATATCTAGATACATTATAATATATTTAATATTTAAATTAGATTCTATATATTTCAATGCATAAAACATTGATCTATCATGTGTTACATGCAATAATGACCTTCTTTTATGGTTTTTTACATGCTAGACCGACTTTTATCGAACAATAATATATTATTTAAATATAATGAGGTATAAACTAGCTGTTAAATTGGTAGTTAAATAATATATAAACATATATGGTTTATATAAATGTAAAAAGAAATCATGGATTAAAAATTAATGAGAAATGAAACTAAGAACAAATAGGATATAAAAAGAAATATTATTATTTCTATACTTCCAAAAAACCCCCCTTAACAAAAATAATTAACAAAAATTACTGGATTATTTTATAGAAATATATATTTTATATATTTTGTCAAATATTTTTGATATTCATCCATGAGGGTTGATTAGAAGAAAATCAGAAAAAACTCTATTTTACATATACAACCCTATATTTTTATAAAAGAAATTTTAAAACATTTTAATATAGATTCCATTATAAATATGAATTTTGACACATTAATTGATTTAATTTTTAAAAATAGACTTAATAATATAAAGTTAAAATTAAAAATTAGTTTATTTTTAATTTTTTCTATTTTTCAGAAACATATACATTTTTAAAGAATAGTAAAAAATTCTGTTTTTTGTTGAAAAATTATATTTCATATAATTTATCTATAAGGTTAAATTATACTTTTAATTGTTTTTAAAGTTTAATTATATCATAATTTTATTAATTAATAAAATTTAGTTCATTGGTTTCTATTTCAAAATTAAATTGAATGTAAAAATGTATCAAACTTTTAGATGTTTTTACTTAAAAAATCTACACCGTCATTCCACCTGTAGGATAAATTTAAAATTAATTTTTGAAACTTGTATTATTAGAATTTGAAGAAATAAACTCCAAAATTTTAATCAGAATAATTTATAATGTCTAATAATACCAAACTAGTTTTGACCAAAATGATTAGTGAATGTAATTAAAATTAATTATAACAATTAAAGTTAAATTAAGATTAATAAGGGACTAAACCATAACCTTAAGGACCAAAATGACCAATAAACTTGTAAAAAAGAAATTTTATATAAATATATCTAGACTTACCTCTCCTGGATCAAAATTGGACCATTATTAGATCCACTATCAACATTAAAAACGTGTATGGATTTTCTTTGTAAAAATATTAGAAGGGAATCACTTCTCCCCATTCCTCACACCACTCAAACCAAATAGGATTAGAAAATATATACCAAAATAGATTTAAAAAATACCTCAAATATACCTTTAATTCTCTATTTAGATAATAATCTTTCCTCGAAAGAAATTTGGTATAAACAAAAATGAGTTACCTGATTTTTATTGTAAAACTTTCCAATGATCTATTTTCATTCATTTCCTTTTCCACCACAAAAAATATTCTTATACCATGTTAGTATAATAAAAAATTAATCATAAATATAAAGATATGTTGTTATATTAAGGTTTATACCTACACATACACACACTTCTATCTAATGGGAAACGTATATATTATTTCTATATATGATGAACTACTGGCTCACGAAATGATGATATTTCATTTTTTCCTTTACCACCTATCATGGTGGAAATTATGATATAAAATCACTTTATATATGTTATATATGAAATTTATTATTTATTTATTCATCTGTAATCATTTTACAAAACACAACCTTATACTTTCCATTTTGTGTAAATACCATAATATCATTTTTGAACGTGTGGACTACCGCCCCTCAAAGAAATGTCATTCATTCAAATGATACATGAAATGTATAAAGGATGGTTTTTTATAAAAAATATGTGATGTAAAAAACCTATATATTATATTCATTACATAATTACCATCTGGAAATATAATATATACTATTTTCTTTATTACCCTTGCACACACGTAAAAAGTGATAATGTTATTCATGGATACGTGGTCTACCACCTCCTCGACATGATGTAATTCCTTTTTCATCACATAAATTATATGTATAAGTATATATGATTAAATATTAGGTTATTTAGGATATAATTATCATTATTTAATGATATGTTTTACTGGCCTTCTTTCCATAATTATCATTGAATAATAGGAACATTACGCTTGCATATGTACAACCTACTATCTTTATGATAACAACGTTGATTAATATTTCATAAAAATATTTAATGATTGATTTTAAATGTATAATTAATGTAATAATATGATAATTATTTCATTATTATGATTTTAGATATGTTATATAATTACCCATTTAACCATAGTTGACCTACTAAATTTAATTTTGACACATAAACTGCATTTGGTCAAAATACTCAACGTAAACATAATTGATTATATAATTGTGCACAACAAGGTAATAACTAAAATAAATTTATAATAAATATGAAAACTATTCTTAATCAAGTATGAAATTAACATAATTTTATTTTATAGGAATTTAAATTACATTCACCTAAATGGAAACTCAAGGTAAGGGTTTCTCATCTCACTTTTTTACATATGTGGGACAAATTCCATGTTCAACACTTACATATTTTGTGTGGTATATCTAATAACCATTTTGTTATATTATAACATTAATCCATCTATATTCATGATATTATTAGATTTCATTTAATATTATTCCTTCACAATTATTATGATTTAAAATGTTTCAAAGTGGTATGGGACACTTTGGAATGTTTAATGATTATTTTCCTTAATAATAAATTTAACGATATTTCAATGGTATTTAAATTCAATGAAATTATATTAACATTTCTAAATAAAAACATTCATTTTTTCTCATATCATTATTCAATTTCATTTTCAAGTATCAGTTCCATTTTCCACTCTTTCGTACTACAATTATTTTAGAAATTCTTTTTCAGGAAACCTGACTTTGTCTCTTTCTTTAGTTAGAGAGTTTATTTTATTCTAAAAACCATTTTTTATTAAAATGTTTTATAAAATGTTTTTAAAAATGATCTGGTAAAGATATTTTAACCATTTTTTTCATTTACTAACATTTTTAATGTAATCTTCTTATCACTTTCTAAGTAAGTCATTTTTATCTTTTTACCATACAAAAATGAACGTTCTTTTTACCTCGTACAAGTTAATATTTACTCACCATAATTTATTTAAAGCCTACATTGAATTTTTGAAAGGTTACATTTTAAATAAAATGTTTTCAAAAGTATTTTTCAAAGGAATGGTTTTTGAAAAAAAAATCACAATTAAAGGATATTTTCCTCAAGAACATTTTTAAATGATCATTTTATAGTATTTATATTTATAAAAAAAATAACCCTTTATTCTTACTCCAATTGGGATTTTTTTATTAATACTACCCTTTTTCTTCCTATATATGGTTTAATATTTATTTATCCAAGGATAGTATTCAAATAAATTCCTAGAATCATTTTTTATTCCCCTTTAAACATTCAATCCCCTATGATCATTGAACATTTAATTTCCCACTAATTTTTAATTTCATTTATCTTGGATATTACTATTCTCTAAACTATATACCATTTTACATATGGTGTCTAATTTTATAGTTATTTTATTATTTGGGAAAATATTGATAATTTCATATTTTTTATTCAATATGAATATTTGATAAGGAATATTATTAATTTTGATTATTTGATATGTGGAAGTATTTTTTTAGGTAATGGATGGTGGTGTGAAAAATTTATATAGATCGTCAATGCATCGAGGTGTTTCCATGAGACAAATGTGTTATGGAAATAAATTATTTTCTATAAATAGTTTTTAACTTTATTGTGAATGACCTAGATGGTATTGGTTTTCATGTTCCTTAGACATGACATCCCTTAAAAAGTCATTTCCCTCATATTAGTTGTAGTAATTATTCAACCTTGAGGTTTTTCATTGAAATATGTATGGAAACATTTAAATTTTAGTTCATTGATTAAATGGAATGTGTTTTAGTTTATCACCTTTCCATATTTATTTTTCCTTATCTATTTATTTGAATATAATGTGTTTCCAGTTATTACCTTTCAATATTATTTAAACACTTCCATTCATTTTATTGATTACACAGGAGGTTTGTTCTCTTATGTACCTTTCCATATTTACTATTCTCATTGATTCACTATTTCTTCCTCTATATTTTTCCTTTATTGATCATTTGAGATCACCATTATTATGTTTATTTCCCCAAGAATCCATGAAGTGTACTATAAATGATATTAAGGGATATACTAGATGGAATAAATTTATCCTCAATGTCATTTATTTGGAGAGAATAAAAAATATGTTTTAATTAGTGTATTAATTTGAAATACAATACTCATTTACGTATCTAGTTTACCAAGACAACTAAACTATCAGTCCTTTAGGAATTAATTCCTTGTAATCATGCCAATTAAATTGATAGCAGAAACTATCTCTAGGATTTTTGGGGTTGGTTCACTAATGTTGGTATAAAATTAAGTTTAGTAGAAACATTGAAAACTAGATTTACAAAAATAGTGGTTAGAGAGGATAACCTTAGGGCATAATTTGAGGATAAGTATAGAAGAACAACCTATAATTTTGGTAAGGTAGATATTATGTGGGTCCTCTTAGAAATACATCCATATCCAGATACTACAAGTTGATGTGGTTCTAAAACTGATGTACCCAGGAGTAATAACTCCGAAAAGGTGTTCTGAGCCTGATTCAGGGTAACCAGGTACATGAAAACTATCCTTACTACAAACCTAGTTTGACACCCTCAGGGGATACTCTTAATAAAATTCATTTTTTATTTAAAAACCATTATTAATAATTTGAAGGGATAATGAAAATGAACAATAAAGGTTAATCCTTAGGTGTTTTATATTTAAAAATAAAGAGCCATTATTTAGATATCTTATTGATAATTATATGCTATTATCACTATGATTATTGTTTCTCACACTATTATTTCTATTTTTAGTCAATGGTTGGAACCCAAAGTATTCAAGTTAACATCAATCATGATGGATAAGGTGATGGAAATGAGAAATCAAATGAGTTGTTTATATGAGTGAAGGATATCATGTTTATTCCAAATTATTTTCTCTAGGGTTTCCCTTTGGGTCTCGAAGTTGTGATTTGTCAAGGAGTTCGGCCACCTGTTTCTCTGCTATGGCACCTGGTCTCCACCTCTCTCTCCAAGTCGGATTGTGTGGTGGTCTCCCCGGTGCTCTGGGATTTGAGTTTGAGTGGTTCAGTGTCTCGTGGAGATTTCTTCTTCATAGGACATGGTTGGTTGATGGGGATGGGTTCACAGTTTAGCTTTTGGGAGGCCCCATCACTTGTTCTCTGCTATGGTTTCCAAGTTCTTCGCACCCCCAGGTAGGTTGGGGGTGTTTTCTTCCAAGGAGACTTTGGGATGTGTTTGTACAAGAGGTTGGGAATCCTCCATAGAGATGTGCCTCTAGTTTCCTTTCTTTGGTTTCTTTTGACACTAGGGAAGTTCCTTGGTGTGCGTTTTGGGTATTCTAGTGATGTGTCTGTCAATCTGTGTTCATACAATGCATATGGAGTGGAAGTTCAATTTGAATACTGATTTTGGTGTTAGATGTCTACAAAGTGGATGATGGTGTCTAGTGATGAGGATGGAGACGACAGTGATGGAAGCTCCGGCGATGACCACGACGATAATGAAGGCGGTGGTTCTGAGAAGCGATGATGACTGAAATTTCTGGTCGAATCGAGTAAGGTGACCAAATCTACAGATGGGAGACTAGAATGACGGTTGTGATCTCGAGGTAGGTGCGTGAATGATGGAATCATTTTGAATTTTGAATGTTGTGTTTTTTTGGAAGGAGGCAATGACGGTAGATCGGGGTTCTCTGTAGTGTTTGTTTGAAATTTGAAGGTTGTATGCTGTAATTCTCGTGATGAGTATAAGGGTATTAGAACATGATCATGAAAATAAAATATGATACCCTATATATCAAACACTATATGCCTGAATCCTGGTATAAATCTTGGTTGTTCATAAGGAAGGTATAATACGGAAATAATGAACATAATCTATGAAAGAATAAAATAGGAATAAAACATGGAGTTGTGGTAAACACATAATAATATAATATGATTTCCATAGTAGCCAAGGAATCTACTCCAATACCAACTTGGCCGATTGGTTTCACTCCCCATACCATCTTGGTAGTCATGGTTCACTCCCATGTCCATCTTAATAGCATGAGTTCACTTTTCATACCATCTTGGTAGTCATGGTTCACTACCATGGCCATATTAGTTGTCAAGGTTTATTACCATGATCATCTTAGTCTATGTCATGAGATATAAATCATTACCCAATGCATTAGAGGGAGATATAGGACCCATACATATCATAATTAAATCATACATACATGTTCCATAAGACCATGAATAGTCATATCATAACCCATGAAATTAAATGGGTATTATAAACATGTAATCATATGACAACCTATAGAAAAATATAAATTTAAAAATCATTTCATCATTAACATAACCCATGAAAAGAAGCAGGTTTCAAAATCATATAACCTATGAAAGAGAAAAAACTTCACAAACATATAACCTGTGAAAGAGAAATGAGTCTCATAAAGACCATGAAATTAGGCATAGACATTCAGTAAAGGAATATGAATACAACCTTTAGATCAATTCCAATAAAGGAATAAGTAATATCAATATATTTTATCTCGTATGGAAAGTAATTTTGAAATAACATTCAAAAAAACCTTTCTTGAGGAAAATATCCTTTTTCTTAGAGGAATATTTTTAATGCAGAAAAACATTTGAAATTAATTTTCTTACAAAATACATTGAAAAAATATTAATAACATTTGAATCATTTTTAAAACCTTTTTCCTTGAAATCTTATAGAATGATTTCCAAAACATTTTAAAAATATTTTTCTTTGAAAACTATTTTAAAACATTAAAATAATGATTGAAAATGGTTTGAAAAACATTTCATTGAAAATAAAATTGAAAACTTGTAATGAAAGAATGATTTTTTTTCAAAACAATTTATTTGAAAATTACTTTAAAAACATATAATTAAGGATTTAAAATGTTTTGAATCCATTTTTACATGATAACTTATTAATTAAGGTTGAAAACATTATGAAAACAATTTCCCTTGTAAAATTCAAAAATAATTTTGAAAACATTTTGAAAACCAATTTACTTAAAAAATACCTAGAAAACTTATAAAGAAATCCTCAATTTTTTAATTAAAATTTCATTCACATTAATTTTATATTTTTTTTTAAAAATCAACCTTTTAAACATGAAAAGGAAGCTTCATAGAAATGACTATGGGTAAATCCATACATTCCATACATGGTTTGAAAAACATTCCATTTGCACGATAAAAGGTTAAATAAATACCTTGTTTGGAAAAAAGAAAGATTCCTTTGAAAAATTGGTAAAAGAATAAAATGGAAATATTTAATTCAATGATTATAGTATAACTACAGAAAATTTATTGAAAAAGTTTTTAGAAAACATGTTATTGATATAAGACATATTTCTGACTGAATAGATTTTAATATCAGGCTTTTATAAAAATACATTGTTTACTATATTACGTACGAAAGAGTGAAAAAATTATACCAATACATGAATATATTATAAATAAAAATAGTGGGAGAAAATTCATGAGTTTTCTTGAGATATAGATCATAACATTTGATCAAAGTAAGAATAAAAATAAATAATCTTGAAAAGTAATGTGATACTTTCAATAAAACCTTATAACTTGGTAACATGGTATTATAATCTCCATCTAATAAATTGAAATTATATGAAGATTATAATATCATGAAAATAAGGATATTAATTATATAACATGTAAATTGAATGTATATACACCTCAAAAATAATTTACATGCATAACAAAACAGAATTATCAAATAAGGAAAATTGAGACAAAACTATTCTACCAATTTGGTAACTTTTGAAACATAAAACCCATGAAATAAAGATAAAATAAGGGATATGTAAATAAACATAAATTTAATTATAGGAATTATACATCCATGACTAGTATACACACCACAAAAATGTAATGGATGGTGAATAAATCATGTTCCTCACCTAAATAAAAATTGAGATGAAATCCCCTTACCTTTTGTCTTAACTCTCTTCATACTCGAATAAGATTCATGTATAAAATATATAAATTTGTTATAAATATTTTATAGAATAATAGTATTATTTATAATAACATAATTTTTATGACCTTATATTACTTATTTTTTAATAACACTATGTTAAGGATTCACTTCGGGTAATATTTCTTTTATTCTTCACATGTGTCTTATTTGTTTATAGCTTTGTTACTTATAATTATATAATTATTATAATAATGTAAAACATGATATAAAAATCAATTACATTAATTATATGTGTATTATAATATTCTATATAATACAGATTTATGAAACAGAATACACTGTTCATAGAGAAAGTAGGTCGTATGTTTGCATAAACACTATTTCTGTTTAATAGTCAAGTTGAAAGAAAGAAAATAAAAGTCACACACACACACATATATATAATTATTAAAATGTATTTATCATATCATATATATCATATATATTAACTAAACTTATATTTAAAACATTCTATGGAGTCTGTGAATGAATCACATCGCTTTGAGCATGCTATATTGCATAATTTCTCAAAAGAAATTATGGTATTTACATTAAATGGAATGTGAAAAATGATATGTGTTGTAAATGTAATAAATACAGCTTGAGGAAATAATTATTATACCATATTTAATTTATAAATATATTTTACATCATAATTTCCACCATTAGAGGTGGAAATGAAAACAAATGATCAATCATCATGTAGTGAGGTGGTAGTTCACCATATGCATAAACAATTTGTTCATTATCTGTTAGATGGAAGTGTGTGTAAGTGTAGGTAAAACAATTAGAATAAATAAATCCTAGTATATTTAAGATAATTGTGTTATTATAAAATCATATAATAAATATATTATAGGGGGTGGAAAAGAAAATTAATGAAAGGATATTGAAAGAAGATGTTACTTCTTAATCAGGTTACTCCTTTTGGTTTGTGCCAAAAAGCATCCTGGGATTTATTTCTACCCAAAGGGAAGATTCTAGGATGAAGGGAGGTATTTCGGGAAGCGTATTGCAATGATCATGGATGAACCTTAGAAAATTGAGAGGCGTGAAGAAGAGGGAGAGGTGGTGGCCTTTTATAGGGGAGAGAAATGACCCACTTTTCATTTTTTTAAAATATGTTAGGTGTACCCATGTTTTTACCCAAAAAAATTCATAAAAAAATATCAATAATGGAAGGTATATGGACTATTAATTTCCATAAAATGGGTGTTGGAAAATTTTATAGGTCATTTAGGTTCTTAAATTTAATGTTTAGTACTTTATTAACCTAAATTTTATCTTAATAGTAGTAATTAATTTTATTCACCTTCACTAATCTATTTGGTAAAAAAATTAACTTATTATAAATTATAAACTATTCTTATTCCAAATATGGAATCCATTTTCCCAAATTCTAATCATGAAAGTTGCATAAAATTATTTAAATATAATCCCGTAGTTAGGTTGACAATGAAAGTTTTTAATGTAAAAACATTCAAAAGTTTAATATATTTTTATATACAACTTTAATGAGAAATTAATATAAAAGACCTAAATTTTATTCATTGATAAAAATAGTAACTGAATAAACTTTAAAGCCCATTTAATATTGTAACATCCCAGGTAAATAAAGAATAATACATTTTCATATTTATCAATATTTTTGAATTAAATATTAATTTTACATTAAAGGGGATGCTATGTTCGATAGCGTACCCAATACGCAACAACAGGTTTCTTTCAAATCTTACATTGCACACTAATAAAATAATAATATTATTTTAAATGGTAGTTAAATCCTAGATGTTGTATTGGAAGGAATGAACAAAAATAACTACAATATGATTATAAATGTTTGTTAAATGTATTTAAATTTATCCAATAAAAGTTAGAGGCTTAAAATGTGAATGAATCTAATTTTAAGCATAATTTACATTAAAAGGCCGATTTACCACCTTTTAATGGAGAACCCTATTTAAATATAGTTTTGGTCACTTTTATAAGTTATATTTTACTAAATAAATTTCTTATTTAGAATAAGGACACCAAAATTTACTTTGGGTAATTTTTTGGTATTTTTCTGATAAAATTCAATTTTTAATGAATAATGAAAATACTGTATTTTAATTTAACGCTGTGTTTTAATCTAATTTATTTCTATGGGTAGATTATATGTTTAATTTTTTTTAATGTGTAATTGGAATATATTTTTACCATTTAATCTAATTTTGTTTATTGTAATTAATTTCACTTTGAAATTGGACATAAACAAGTATCAATCTTTTGATAGTTATTGTTTCTTAAAAACACGCTATTTGTTTTGATAATGGGAATTAATTTTAAATTAATTAATGAAAATTCTATATTTATAATTTGGTAAAATATACATCATTTTTGAATTTTTAATATCAAATATAGCTTAGGCCAGATGTAACATCCCAGGTAAATAAAGAATAAAGAATTTTCATATTTATTAATATTTACGAATTAAATATTAATTTTATTTTAAAGGGGTTGCTATGTTCGATAGCGTACCCGATACGCAACGATGAGTTTCTTTGAAACTTACATAGTACACTAGTAATAAAATAATATTATTTTAAATGTTAGTTAACAAGTAGCCGTTGTACTGGTGGGAATGGATAGAAATAACTAAAATATGATTATATATGTTTTTAAATGTTTATACATTTACCCAATAAAAGATAAAGGCTTAAAATACGGAAAGAGTTCACTTTTAGGGCATATATACTCTAATTTTCACTAAAGGTTCACTTATCACCTTTTAATGGTGAACCGTCATTAAATATAGTTTTGATCACTCTTATACTTTCTTTTGGACCAAATAAAACTCTTATTAAGAATCGGGAGATCAAATTTTACTTTGTGTAATTTTTTGGTATTTTTCCGATAAAGTTCATTTTTTAATGAATAGTGTAAAATGTTGTGTTTTAATTCAAAACCTCTTTTTAATATAATTTATTTATATGATTAGATTATTATTTTAATTGGTTTTAAAGTGAAATTAGAAAATATTTTTACCAGTTAATCCAATGGTGGTCATTGGAATCAATTTCACTTTGAAATTGGACTTAAACTGGTGTCAATCTTTTGATACTTATTGTTTCACAAAAACACGCTATTTGTCATGACAGCGGGAATTAATTATTAAATTAATTAATTTGACTTATATGTTTTGAATTTTTTAAAATGGAATTCATTTTTGAATTCGGAATATCAAATATAGCTTAGGGTGAATTTTTGGTAATTTTTTGAAAAACTTCAATTTTTGATGAATAGTGAAACCACTAAGTGGTAATCAAGCAAGCTGATTTTTCAGTTAAATGAAAGTTTACCACTAATGTGTATTGAATTTTGAAAATCCGACATACATTGTTGTCATTAAGAAGTAAAATGTGGTTCAATGAGATTAAAATAATTTTTTGGTGAATAGTAACTTTTTTTCATTAATCGCGATTAGAGGTAATTAGTGTAGTTTAAGGTAAAAATGATATTATAAGAATGTGGAAACACCATGAAACTTGTCCTAAACCTATTGGGTGAGTAATGTCCGACCAAGACAAGCCATGGGCCAACTTGGGGACCCCATGGAGCCACTTTAGTTGGAAAATGACATTAATATATTTTTATTTAATGTTAAAGTGAAAATGACACTAACATAAATTGTTTTACTAAAATAATTTTTAAGTGGGGTTATACAAGTAAAAATTTTGATTATAAATAAGCATTGGAAATCTAAAACTATTTCCTACATCATAGTATTTTTTTTATAATTTTTAGACATTAAATAAATTAAATTATATATGACATAATAATGATGCAGCGATGACATCATTATTTGACGATTTAAATAAAATGGAAAGATAATGAAAAATATAAAACCTACACATGTACAAAACCAATTGGATGAGTGGATTTCTAACCCTTATCACCTTATCCACGAATTATATCAATGTGGGACCTTTTAAAACCGAAACAAATTTTCAAATAAAGTAATATTTCTTTACTTTCCAAAAGTGCCCCTCCTCTCCTCTTATAAAAGGCCCCCACCTCTACCTCCTTTAACACACTTATCAAGCCTTTGGCTCGGCCAACCCCTGCCCAATTACTCTCTCCACACCCCTCTACTCATCCTAGAGGATTCCATTTTGGCAGAATACTTTCAAAGGAAGCCTTTAGGCTCAAATCAAAAAGGAGTTACACTTTTAAAGGTAATTCATTCTCTCTTGTTCATTTGTTTTATTTTGCTTCTCCAACCCTCTAAACTCTTTTTATTTACTTCTTTTGTAAGAAACCCAGTATATTAAATATACTACGATGTTGTTATAATATTTATTTGAGCTACACTCTCACAAAACTACATCAAATGGTTAAAGAACATACGGTTTCTGTGGATGGAGAAATTCTGCCTCCCGAAACGATGATTGTTCAATACTCATTTAAAACCTTCAAAGGTGGACATTATGATGTCACTATTTTTATATATGATATATAATATGTTTATGTTTTACTTATGCTTCTGTATTTTTCATTTGTGTCTTACCTTTATGGTTTCCATTATGGGTAAACACGATATCTTCATTTAAGGAAGTGCGGACTACCGCACCCTCAAAGTGATGTGATTCGTTAATACCATATGTGGGACGTGTAAAGGATGAATTTAAAGTTATTATATATAATGTTATAATGGAATTATAATATACTTCTATAGCATTATTATTTCTTTCCATTAAAGTATGAGATAGAAATGAAAGTAGCGTTCATGCGTACGTACGGCTTACCGTCTCCATGAACGGTGCATTTCATTTCTTATCCCTAAATGTAATGTACTATTAAAATTACATGTATATAATGTATATATAATTAATGATATATCTAAATGATGAATATAATTCTGTAATTAAAATATACATACCTCTCATTTAGTTTTAATTCCATTAATATGACAAAGAAATGAAAGTAGCGTTCATGCGTACGTACGGCTTACCGTCTCCATGAACGGTGCATTTCATTTCTTACCTCTAAATGATTATGTAATATTATAAATACATGTATATGCTGGATATATATGATACATATTATATCCAAATCGGGAATTTCATTCTGGATATAAAGAACTTTTGACCACATGAACAACATGTAATTGTAAGAAGTCAACTTTCGACTTAAGAACCAAATATTGACAAAACAAACATTATTAACTTAAATGGTTACATAATGTTTATAACATGGAAATAAGTGATATAAAAAGAATAATGAACTTTAAAAAGGTTCTTAATCAAGTATAAATTAATACAAGTTTATTATTCAGGACGTTAAAGAACGATCGAGTCAAGTCGGACCCAAGGTAAGGGACTTCGTCTCAATCTCCTTTCATTGAGGAATATTTCGTTTTATACACAACTTTCTTTTATACGGTGTATAAACTCCTTTGACTTTTACTTTTATACAAAAGGAATCTTTTTCTACGAAGCGTTTTACTAAACGACAAAAAGGAATGTTTTTTTAACGTACGCGGTGACAACGACCTTTTCCGCCGCCGCGAGTATTATTTGATCTTTGGCTTTCTCAAAAAGCCGTAATGTTTTTAGAATAAAATAAATACCATGTACTCTTTTATGTATTTTGGTATTGAAAATGGTTTTGAAAAAAGATTCTATTATGTCAATATATTTATGATATATTGTGATTGAAATGTGGAAATGTTATCATTATTTTATATTGGTTTTATGTTTTATGATTTTATATTGGTACTTGGACATTTTAACGGGTGGTTACGTTATAAACCATATGACGGGTGGTGCCGTGAATACTAGGACGGGTGGTTACGTTATAACCTCCAATGCATTGGGTATGGAAGTCGGCCGTATGGCTATTCCATTAATTATGTATGGAAATTGGCCGTATGGCTATTCCATTAAGTGATATGTGTGGAAGTCAACCGTATGGTTATTCCACTTAAGTACGTTTATGTCCCAAGTTACCTTTATATATTCTATGTGTTCTTTATATGGGTTTTATGGTAATCCTTTGGTTACAAAAAGGTAAGTAATAATACTTTCTTCAGTGAAGATTTTTTTTACTACTTCATGAAGGTGAAGGTATTACTTTGATATAGTATACATGGTTTACTTGATGTTTGAAAAACTAACAGTTTTCATTCTTTTTGTATCCCTTACAGAGCTTTTTATGCTCACCCCAAGTTTTTCGAAATGTTTTTCACAGGACTTAAAGTGGAATAAGGTCAAGGATGGGATCAAGGGAATTTCATGCTATCTAAAACATGGAATCTAGACATCTTTCTTTTTAAGAGTTTTTATTTTATGGAGACTTAGTAGAAGTGTCTACTTTGTAATCTTTTAAGATGTAATAGTTATGTTCTAATTCTCTAAAACTCTAAACCTGAAAAGATCCTCAATGTGAATTATTCATTTAATTCAATATTAAGTAAGGTTTAAGGCTGGGGCCTTATAGTTGGTATCAGAGGTCGGTTTAGATAACATTAGGAGTTAGAAAAGTGTTAAACTATAATATGGTTGAAATGATATAGCATTTACGGATTACCATGTTGCTTCGCCTAAGATATTTTTGTGTTCAGAATGGTTTTCCGTAGAGGAAACAAAGCAGCTATGTTGGGATAAAATCAGGAGGAAGATAACCTTCCAAATCAGAAACCTGAGATGGTCGGAATCGGAACTGAACAGTTTGTTGCAGTGATGACACGGTTGACTCAGGCTATAAATGGTGGTGGTATCCATGCACGAGATCAGCCAGATCAACCGCAATGGAACATGTCAGTGGTGGAACATTTCATGAGGCAACATCCCCCATCATTCAGAGGATCATCTGACCCTATGCAAGCTGAAGGGTGGATTAAAGCACTGGAGAAGATTTTTGATGTCATGGGGTGTTCGGAACATCAGAAGGTTAGTCTTGCTGTTTACCGTTTTGAAGGTGAAGCTGATCAGTGGTGGTCGATGGTGAAAAATATAAGGGATAGTGATGAGATTTAGGATCTTCACTGGGACGAATTCAAAGGTATGTTTCTTGAGAAATATTTTCCTAAGGTGGTTCGTCTTAGGATGGAAAAACAGTTCCTAGAATTGAGGCAGGAGGATGATTCAGTGGCTGCTTATGAAGAAAAGTTCACTCGATTGGCAAGGTATGCTCCAAACTTCATACGAGGTCTTGATAGTAAAATAAACTGTTTTTACTCAGGGTTAAAGCCAATGTATCGAAGGGCATTAGCTTCTCGTGATTTTAAAAGTTACGAAAAGCTTGTTCGATGTGCTGAGAAGGTGGAAATGGAGTTTGTCGATGATCAGATGTTCTATGACAAACAACAGAATAAGAGGTCTAGTTGGCAGGAAAAGGGGAAGAATTCATCAAAGAAGCAAGGAGGTAAGAAAACCAAATATCCATCCTGTGAGAAGTGTGGTAAAATGCATCCTGGAGAATGTTTATCCAAGTCTGGTAAGTGCTTTCGGTGTGGTAAGTCTGGTCATATTGCTCGTAACTGTAAGGAAGATGATCAAGCAGGAAATGAAAAGCCAACGGTAAGATGTTTTAAGTGTAATGAAATGGGTCATTATGCAAATGAGTGTCCAACGAAGAACTCAACTGGGGGAATGCAGCCAGACTACAAGTAGAAAGGGGTGGTGAAATCCTTTGCAACAACTTCAGCAGATGTTGGGCCATCGAATGAAGTGGTATCAGCTCCAGGGAGCTCAGTATTTTTCGAAGATTGACTTGAGGTTGGGGTACCATCAGTTGAAAGTAAAAGAAGCAGACATTCCGAAGACTGCGTTCCATACTAGATATGGCCATTATGGATTTGTAGTTATACCTTTTGGGTTAACCAATTCACCTACTGTATTCATGGACCTTATGAATAAAATTTTCCATGAGTTCTTGGATAAGTTTGTGTTTGTGTTTTGAGGTTTGTGAAGAGGTTATGTGTGCCTTGTGATTCACAGTTGAAGAATGAGTTGTTTTTCCATCCATGCAGTACTAAGATGTACAGAGGTCTGCGAGAGTATTACTGGTGGGATGGAATGAAAAGAGACATTGTTGATTTTACTGTGAAGTGTTTGACATGTCAACAGGTTAAAGCAGAGCGGCAGGGATGCTTCAGCCTTTACCAGTGCGAGAGTGGAAATGAGAAAACATATCCATGGACTTTGTTGTGGGATTACCGAGGACATCTCGAGGTAATAATGCAATCTGGGTTATTGTTGATCGCTTGACCAAATCTGCTCATTTCCTTTCTATACGAGATACTTTCTCTCTTGATCAACTTTCCCGTCTGTATCTTAAAGAGATAGTCAGGTTACATGGAGTTCCTCTCTCCATTGTATCAGATCGTGATCCCAGGTTTACTTCTAACTTTTGGAAAGGCCTTCAGAAGTCGTTGGGTACTGAATTAAATTTTAGTACAACTTTTGATCCTCAATCATATGGGCAGTCAGAACGAACAATCCAAACATTGGAGGATATGCTACGAGCTTGTTCTATGGATTATCAGGGAAGTTGGGACCAACATCTTTCTTTGGTTGAGTTTTCATATAATATCTGTTTTCATTCTAGTATACAGATGGAACCATTTGAGGCATTATATGGGAAGCGGTGTCGAACTCCAGCATTTTGGAATGAAGTGGGTGAAAGGAAGCTTATGGGACGAGAATTGATAGAAGATATGGCAGAAAAGTTCAGTTGATTCAGAAAACACATGAGAACAGCTCAGAGCAGGCAGAAGAGTTATGCGGATAACCGGAGGAAGGATCTATCTTTCGAGGTAGGTGATCATGTTTTTCTCAAGGTTTCTCCTTGGAAAAGCGTGATGAGATTTGGTAAGAAAGGAAAGTTGAGTCCAAGGTTTATTGGACCATATGAAATTCTGGAGAGAGTTGGATCAGTTGCATACCGGGTGGCTTTACCTCCGAGTTTATCTCAGGTACACAATGTTTTTCATGTTTCAATGTTGAGAAAGTATATGCCAGATCCATCTCATGTTTTGAGCCCAGAGGTAGTTCAGCTGGAAGAGAACCTATCTTATGAGGAACAGCCGGTCCAGATTCTTGACCACAGGGAGCAAGTGTTATGGAATAAGGTGATTCATCAGGTAAAGGTTTTGTGGAAAACCCATGTGATTTAAGAGGCAACATGGGAATCTGAAAATGCTATGAGGGATAAATACCCCCACTTATTTTGATAAGTGAATAAAATTGCGAGGACGCAATTCCCAAAAGGGGGGAAGGATGTAACATCCCAGGTAAATAAAGAATAAAGAATTTTCATATTTATTAATATTTACGAATTAAATATTAATTTTATTTTAAAGGGGTTGCTATGTTTGATAGCGTACCCGATACGCAATGATGAGTTTCTTTGAAACTTACGTAGCACACTAGTAATAAAATAATATTATTTTAAATGTTAGTTAACAAGTAGCCGTTGTACTGGCGGGAATGGATAGAAATAACTAAAATATGATTATATATGTTTTTAAATGTTTATACATTTACCCAATAAAAGATAAAGGCTTAAAATACGGAAAGAGTTCACCTTTAGGGAATATATACTCTAATTTTCACTAAAGGTTCACTTATCACCTTTTAATGGTGAACCTTAATTAAATATAGTTTTGATCACTCTTATAATTTCTTTTGGACCAAAAAAAACTCTTATTAAGAATCGGGACATCAAATTTTACTTTGTGTAGTTTTTTGGTATTTTTCCGATAAAGTTCATTTTTTAATGAATAGTGTAAAATGTTGTGTTTTAATTCAAAACATCTTTTTAATCTAATTTATTTATATGATTAGATTATTATTTTAATTGGTTTTAAAGTGAAATTAGAAAATATTTTTACCAGTTAATCCAATGGTGTTCATTGGAATCAATTTCACTTTGAAATTGGACTTAAACTGGTGTCAATCTTTTGATACTTATTGTTTCACAAAAACACGCTATTTGTCATGACAGCGGGAATTAATTATTAAATTAATTAATTTGACTTATATGTTTTGAATTTTTTAAAATGGAATTCATTTTTGAATTCGTAATATCAAATATAGCTTAGGGTGAATTTTTGGTAATTTTCTGAAAAACTTCAATTTTTGATGAATAGTGAAACCACTAAGTGGTAATCAAGCAAATTGATTTTTCAGTTAAATGAAAGTTTACCACTAATGTGTATTGAATTTTGAAAATCCGACATACATAGTTGTCATTAAGAAGTAAAATGTGGTTCAATGAGATTAAAATAATTTTTTGGTGAATAGTAACTTTTTTTCATTAATCGCGATTAGAGGTAATTAGTGTAGTTTAAGGTAAAAATGATATTATAAGAATGTGGAAACACCATGAAACTTGTCCTACACCTATTGGGTGAGTCATGGACGACCAAGACAAGCCATGGGCCAACTTGGGGACCCCATGGAGCCACTTTTGATGGAAAATGACATTAATATATTTTTATTTAATGTTAAAGTGAAAATGACACTAACATAAATTGTTTTACTAAAATAATTTTTACGTGGGGTTATACAAGTCCAAATTTTAATTATAAAAAGTCATTGGAAAGATAAAAAGATTTCATACATCATAGTATTTTTTTTATAATTTTTAGACATTAAATAAATTAAATTATATATGACATAATAATGATGCAGCGATGACATCATTATTTGACGATTTAAATAAAATGGAAAGATAATGAAACATCTGAAACCTACACATGTCCAAAACCAATTGGATGAGTGGATTTCGAAACCTTATCACCTTATCCACGAATTATATCAATGTGGGACCTTTTAAAACCGAAACACATTTTCAAATAACGTAATATTTCTTTACTTTCCAAAAGTGCCCTTCCTCTCCTCTTATAAAAGGCCCCCACCTCTACCTCCTTTCACACACTTCTCAAGACTTTGGCTCGGCCAACCCCTGCCCAATTACTCTCTCCACATCCCTCTCCTCATCCTAGAGGATTCCCTTTGGACAGAATCATTTCAAAGGAAGCCTTTAGGCTCAAATCAAAAAGGAGTTACACTTTTAAAGGTAATTCATTCTCTCTTGTTCATTTGTTTTATTTTGCTTCTCCAACCCTCTAAACTCTTTTTATTTACTTCTTTTGTAACAACACCAGTATCTTAAATATACTAGGATGTTGTTATAATATTTATTTGAGCTACACTCTCACACAACTACATCAAATGGTTAAAGAACATACGGTTTCCGTGGATGGCGAAATTCTGCCTCCCGAAACGATGATTGTTCAATACTCATTTAACACCTTCAAAGGTGGCCATTATGATGTCACTATTTTTATATATGATATATAATATGTTTATGTTTTACTTATGATTCTGTATTTTTCATTTGTGTCTTACCTTTATGGTTTCCATTATGGGTAAACACGATATCTTCATTTAAGGAAGTGCGGACTACCGCCCCCTCAAAGTGATGTGATTCGTTAATACCATATGTGGGACGTGTAAAGGATGGATTTAAAGTTATTATATATGATGTTATACTGGAATTATAATATACCTCTATATCATTATTATTTCTTTCCATTAAAGTATGAGATAGAAATGAAAGTAGCGTTCATGCGTACGTACGGCTTACCGTCTCCATGAACGGTGCATTTCATTTCTTATCCCTAAATGTAATGTACTATTAAAATTACATGTATATAATGTATATATATAATTAATGATATATCTAAATGATGAATATAATTCTTTAATTAAAATATACATACCTCTCATTTAGTTTTAATTCCATTAATATGACAAAGAAATGAAAGTAGCGTTCATGCGTACGTACGGCTTACCGTCTCCATGAACGGTGCATTTCATTTCTTACCTCTAAATGATTAGGTAATATTATAAATACATGTATATGCTGGATATATATGATACATATTATATCCAAATCGGTAATTTCATTCTGGATATAAATAACTTTTGACCACATGAACAACATGTAATTGTAAGAAGTCAACTTTCGACTTAAGAACCAAATATTGACAAAACAAACATTATTAACTTAAATGGTTACATAATGTTTATAACATGGAAATAAGTGATATAAAAAGAATAATGAACTTTAAAAAGGTTCTTAATCAAGTATAAATTAACACAAGTTTATTATTCAGGACGTTAAAGAACGATCGAGTCAAGTCGGACCCAAGGTAAGGGATTTCGTCTCAATATCCTTTCATTGAGGCAGATTTCGTTTTATACACAACTTTCTTTTATACGGTGTATAAAATCCTTTGACTTTTACTTTTATACAAAAGGAATCTTTTTCTACGAAGCGTTTTACTAAACGACAAAAAGGAATGTTTTTTTTAACGTACGCGGTGACAACGACCTTTTCCGCCACTGCGAGTATTATTTGATCTTTGGCTTTCTCAACAAGCCGTAATGTTTTTAGAATAAAATAAATACCATGTACTCTTTTATGTATTTTGGTATTGAAAATGGTTTTGAAAAAAGATTCTATTATGTCAATATATTTATGATATATTGTGATTGAAATGTGGAAATGTTATCATTCCTTTATATTGGTTTTATGTTTTATGATTTTATATTGGTACTTGGATATTTTAACGGGTGGTTACGTTATAAACCATATGACGGGTGGTACCGTGAATACCAGGACGGGTGGTTACGTTATAACCTCCAATGCATTGGGTATGGAAGTCGGCCGTATGGCTATTCCATTAAGTATGTATGGAAATTGGCCGTATGGCTATTCCATTAAGTGATATGTGTGGAAGTCAACCGTATGGTTATTCCACTTAAGTACGTTTATGTCCCAATTTACCTTTATATATTCTATGTGTTCTTTATATGGGTTTTATGGTAATCCTTTGGTTACAAAAAGGTATGTAATGATACTTTATTCAGTGAAGATTTTTTTTACCACTTCATGAAGGTGAAGGTATTACTTTGATATAGTATACATGGTTTACTTGATGTTTGAAAAACTAACAGTTTTCATTTTTTTTGCATCCCTTACTGAGATTTTTATGCTCACCCCAAGTTTTTAGAAATGTTTTTCACAGGACTTAAAGTGGAATAAGGTCAAGGATGGGATCAAGGGAATTTCATGCTATCTAAAACATGGAATCTAGACATCTTTCTTTTTAAGAGTTTTTATTTTATGGAGACTTAGTAGAAGTGTCTACTTTGTAATCTTTTAAGATGTAATAGTTATGTTCTAATTCTCTAAAACTATAAACCTAAAAAGATCCTCAATGTGAATTATTCATTTAATTCAATATTAAGTAAGGTTTAAGGCTGGGGCCTTATACCAAATTTTTGGTATTTTTCTGAAAAACATCAATTTTTGATGAAAAGTGAAACCACTTAGTAATAGTTAAAAAAATTGACTTTTTCATTTAAATGAAATTTTACCACTTCTATAAATTGAATTTCTAAAATTTTACATACATGTTTGTTATTAGTAAGTAAAATGTTGTTCAATAAGATGAAAATAATTTTTGGTGAATAATATCTTTTGCCTTTTATTTACAGTTGTTAATGGTAAATAGGGTAATTCAAGGTAAAAAGAATATTATAATAATTCAAAATTACCTTAAAAATTGTCTTAACCTTATTTTTTGAGTAATTTATGACCATGGGCATCCCATGGTCGTTTTTCAGACCCCATAGAGCCACTTATGAATGATAATGACACTTTATTTTAATTAACTTAAAGTAAAGGAAAAAATGATATTAACAAATATCTCTTTGTAAATTAATTTTTACATGGTGTTATATAAGTTATATTTTAGACTATAAATATTAATTGGAAATGAAAAATGATTTAATACATCATGGTATTTTTTTTATAATTTTTAGGCATCAAATAAATTAAATTTTTTATGACACAATAATGATGCAATGTTTACCTCATTAATAAATGATTTAAATAAATAAGATTATAAATATTAAAATAACATCCAAAACCTGTCCAATTATTATTTGATGAATTTATTTAGACCATGAGTCATCTTACCTTCCACCTTAATGATTTTTGGACCTTTAGAAACCGAATATCATTATATAATAAAATAATATTATCACACTTTCCTAAAGATCCCCTCCTCCCCCTTATAAAAATCCCTCTCTTCTAACTAATTCCTCACACCTCTCAAGACTTTTAGCTCATCCAAACTCTGCCCAATTAAGCTCCCTAAATCCCTATACTCATCCTAGAAGCCTTACCTTAGGCATAGGGCACTTCAAGAAACCCTTTTGGTTCATACCAAAGGGAGTTACCCAAATTAAAGGTAACCGTTTCTCTTAACTTGTTTTCTTTTATTTTACTTTTCCAACCCCTAAACTCTTTTTATTAACTTATTTTATAAAAAAAACAGTATCCAAAATATACTTGTATGTTTTTATGAGAAGGATTCTAACTACACTTACACACACCTCCATCTAATGGGTGAAGAACATACTGTTTCTGTGGATGACAAACTAACGCCTCACGAGACGATGATTGTTCGATTATCTCCTACTGCCTATCATGGTGGCCATTAAGATGACACTATATTTATATATGATATATATTATGTTTATGTTTTCTTTATTCTTCTGTATTTTTGTTTTATATCATACCTTTATGGTTTCCATTATGGGTAAACGTGATAATTTCATTTGATGAAGTGCAGACTACTGCCCCCTCAAAGTGATATGAATCGTTAATGCCATATGTGGGATGTATAAAGGATTAAGTTAATGATATTATATATGATATTATAATTTAGTTATAATATACATATGTATCATTATGTTTTCATTCCATGAAAATATGAAATAGAAATGAAAGTAGCGTTCATTCGTACATACGACTTACCGTCTCCATGAACGGTGCATTTCATTTCTTATCTCCAAATGATATGTACTATTATAAATTCATATATATACTAGATATATATGATATATATGATATATAAATAATTAATATCATTCGGGATATAATATACTATTGACCACATGGACAACTTGTAAATATAAGGTGTTCATTTTTTTACTCAAGTACCAAATATCGACAAAATGACCGTTATTAACTTAAATGATTTCATAGAGTTTATAACATGGTATTAAGTGATATAAAAAGAATAATAAACTTGAAAAAGGTCCTTAAGAAAGTATAAATTAACTTTAGTTTATTATTTAGGAGATTAAATAATTATCGAGTCAAGTTGGACACGAGGTAAGAGACTTCATCTCAATCTCCTTTCATTGAGGAATATTTTGTTCTAATACATGACTTTATTTTATATGCTGTATAAACACCTATGAATTTTCATTTCATTCAAAGGGAATCTTTTTCTACAAAGAGTTTTACCAAAAAAAAATAATGTTTCTTTTTAACGTAAGCGGTTACAACGACCTTTCCGTCGTCGCGAGTATTATTTAATCTTTGGATTCCTTAAAAAGTCGTAATGTTTTTAAAAGGAAAATAAATACCATATAATATTTTACATATTTTTGGTATTGAAAACGGTTTTAATACGTTAATATATTGAAATGTTATATTTTTATTGAAAAGTGGAAATTTTATCTCTCTTTTATGCTTATGTTATGTGTTATGATCATGTTATGGTTCTTGGGTATTATTTACGTATACGAGTGGTTTCGTGATAAACCTAGGGAAGGTGATCCCAAGATAGATCTACAATGCATAGGGTAACATGACTAAGGTAAATGTGAATGTTTCTCTTAAGAGATTTAGGGAATATACGATGATGGGTATTCCAAAGCAACTCCTTATGTAGAAATGATATCTATAATGTAAGTATATTATGTATGCCACAAGTTACCTTTATGATTTATGATTTCTATGTGTTATTCATAAATCTTATGATTTCATGGGGTAAGTAAAATAGTATATGTTTTGTACTTATTTATGAACTAATGTTTTCTTTCTTTGTTTTATAACCCTTACTGATCTTTTTATGATATCCCAAGTTTTGAAATGTTTTCACAGGACTTAAAGATGAATAGGGTCAAGGATGAGATCAAGGAAAAGTAATGATGTCCAAAATATGGAACTAGACATGACTCTATTTTTCAAGAGTTTTTATTTTTTTTGAAAAAAATGGAAACTGAGTAGAAGTGTCTACTTTGTAATCTTTTGAGATATAATAGTTATGTCCCAATTCTCTAAAACTCTAAACCTGAAAAGATCCTTAATGTGAATTATTTCGTTTAATTCAATATTATGTAATGTTTTAAGGACAGGTCCTTAGAAATATATATTTTTACCATATAAATAAATTAGTTGAAAAAACAGTTTTGAATTTAAATTCAGTAATTTTAACTATTCATTAAAAAGGCAACCTTGTAAAAAAATACACAAAATTTATCCTAACTTAATTTTTATGTTTTTAATTAAATGATGAAGTTTATTTTGACATATTAAATATATAAAAGTTCCCAAATTTATATTTAAAATTGGTTCTTCATTAAAAGGCGGTAAGACTAGTATTATAAAAATATTTGTTTTTAAGCATAAAGTGGGTTTGTTCTTATTTTGTGTATATCAAAAATAATGGAAGAATATCAAATTTTTTTGATTGAATATAAAACAAATATATTAAATTAATATGACTAATTAATTTAATTTATTAGAAAAAACATTCTTGTGACTATAATAATATTTTCATTTATTTTTAATCAGTTTCCATATTCAATTCTAATTAATTGGTAACCATAGAATTCAAATTATATTTTTGTAAACCATATATATTCATAAATTAGTTAATACTATTCATACACTATAATTTAACATCTTAGTTATATATTATTATATTAAGTAATAAAATTTTAATGATATATTATTTTTCGGTAAAACTCAGTCTTGTATGTTACACAAGACATCGAGGAAAGTCATTGTTGCGTTTAATGCAAGATAACATTGGTGTTACATGTAGAGAAAGATAAAATTCATATTCTGTGTAGTTCATGATTACCTTGGTGTTGTGTATAAAAAATCCAAACACATTCCTTTAATATAAAATAAACTATCTTCTGTGTTGTGTGAAGTGAAAAATATCAAGAAGGTTAAATTAATTCAAACAAAATAATTCACAAAATCTCAGGCTGTTACATTCTACCACCCTTAAAAAATTAATTTCACCCATGAAAATATTCTCGGTTATAAAGGGTTTAATACATGAATTTTTACTTCATAGAAACCCACATCATTATAATGGATACTAAAACTTCCCATAAAAACGAAATGTTGGAACCATAATGATTACCCAAAGTAAAATATAACTAGGTTTACACATAGAAGAACATAGGTTGGGAGTGAATATTGAACATGGAGGGGAAAAAATATATTTATAGGGAGTGATTGAGGTCATCAATCAAAAAAAGTGAATGATCATAGAAAATTTTAGTTCCTCAAAGAAATAAATATGTGATGGTTTAAAAGGCCATTAGTTTAACAAAATTATTGTATTAGGACAACATATTTTAATATTATAATTATCCTAATATTGAGTAATTATCTTATTGAACAAGAATATAAGGAAATATACTTGATTTATTTCTATAAAGAAAATTTCATTTTTTGGTTGTTATTTTAACTATTTCTAATTAATCTATTACATGAAGAAATGGATGAATATAAATTAACATTGATGCCTGAAGCAATAAAATACACTTTTAAAAGGCATGAAGTCCCACAAAAGATTGAAAAGTATAACTATTTATCTAAAATTATTCTTAAAAATAAATATGTTAATAAATTATTCTATAAACACAAAAAGTAACATTACTATTTCATTATAAAAAATTATTCATCAAAAAAAATTATACTTTAACCTAGACAATGCGTAGGCCAGTGGTAGGTGTGAAACCCATATCATTATTTAGCCATAGGTTGAAGAACCGTGACCTTGTAAAAATTGATTAGTTGTCAACCAATATACATGATATCCTTTTATAAGACCATACTAATAGAATTTCCAAAATAAATATGATGGAAATCCTTGAAGTAAGGTCAATCACTAAATTTACTTTTTAACCAAGGTTTTAAATAAAATCACAATACATAAATACTTACTCCAATTATTAACTTAAACTTTTAATGAATAGTTAACATTATAACCTCTTTAAATGAAGAAAATAAAAAACCTTAGAAAGAAAGTCATGATATCAACTTAAAATTGATTACACATATAACAAAGTATCTTTTAGTTATTACATTCCAAACATGTGAATATAATCACAGTAAATTCTCTTTAACATGTTAAAAAAATGAATTATGATAAATACTTTTAGAAAACATGAATGATTCCTTATTCCATAGATTACTAGTTATATTACACAAATCCAAGAATCTATGACCTTCATCCATGATAGAATGAAGTACTTGTATACAAGTGATTAATTAGTTTCATGGTAACCATTACCATTTAATTTACTTATTCATATAACACAAATCATTATCCAAAAAACAATATCTTAAAATAAGTAACATATTATGTTTTATATTTCCCTTAATCATGTGTTTTCCAAGGACAACATTTTTTCATTATTTCACATTTCCATTCTATCAAAACCATTCAACGTGTTCTTGTAAATTTGTAGTGAAAAACATAAACTGAAAAATATGAATATATATTTCACCATTCATATAATGAAATTATTTAATCCAAATACATAAGATATTTTATTATTCCACTTTATCCGCATTTCATTATCAAGTCTAACTTTTCATGTTACACAATACCTTTTCCTTTAACATTTCATATGTTGTCTCTTCATCATCATAATTGTAAGTATTACTCATAACATCTTACTGAACCTCTTTTGAAGATTCCCTCATGGGACATTGAGTTTCATAAGGACCATTTATTCCACTCTTAAAACACATAACCTTCAATTATTTATCAGGGAGGACAATATTCTCATCCATTTTGTTAACTGGACTGAACATTTTTTTATAGTCACTTGCTTTGTGTCCTTGTTTTACAAAATCAAGTCATATTATTGTTCCAATAAGACATTAAATTAGGATAATCCTTCCTCATTCTTTATATAAACGAAACTGAATCCTTTTTCTTCCATGGTATCCATTGCCCAAAATCTCAGTGAACTCTTTATTTCTCTTCCCTAGTGAGTCTGAGAGTTGTTTATGGTACACATTGTTAATCATTTTCCATGAAAACTGATTGGGAAAGATCACATCATATTTCACTCCAACGGTCATACATCTTGACTTATCATCCAAAAATCATCCATTTTATTCAGCGTTAATCCATTTAAATCTGTTTCTCTTCATGGACTAAAACTAAAAGCATAGTTTGAGAAATATTTATCATAGAATAAAACCACATAGTCATGAAAATAATTACTTATAGGATGTATAAATAATGAAACCTTAATTAATATAGGACACCCTAGGTTCATCATAAGTTATTCATAGAAAAATTATATTTTTAAATCCTTCATGATGGTTTGTAAAAAGTTTGTGAATTCCAAAAGCATATCCACTGGGAGTGTCAAACGAGGTGTATAGAAAGGACCGTTTTCATGTACCAGGTTACCCCAAGTTAGGCCCAGAACATCTTGTTAGATTTATTACCCCTAGGTACATCTATACCAGATCCACATCCACTTATAGTATATATACATGTATTATTTGTTAGGAAACCTCTCACTCTATCCTATACCAAAAATTTAGGAAAATTTCCTATACTTTTTCTTATCTATATACTTATCCCTAGAAATTACCTAAGTATTTTAATTAAGGATTTATCATCCATGATTTCAAAGGTTAAATAAACCTTTTATCTAAGATCAACAATAGAAACCCTCACTTTTAAAACCTTAACATTACATAAAATTTTCAAAATACATAAAATAGTATACAAGCATACACCCAAAGACCATTCTAGTCTCATTCCTTTGGAAGCATGGAAACATAAAAAATGATACATAAGTGAGATACATTATAAAACACTAGGTTATTCTTAACTGCCACCCATTTTAGACACATCAAACATAACACATATCTTCATAACATGGGAAAAGAAACATAAAAAGTGGTGATATCAAATTCTTAGTAAGGGTAAATAAGGGACATATGTATGTTTAATCATGATCTTAAGTTTATGATAACATGATTATGAAAATATAATGTCATACCTTTCATATCACATATCATATACATAATTCATGGAATAAATCATTATAGTTCATAAGACTTCAATGATAAGAAAACTTATAACATAATGGATGAATGTTTAACATAGGAATAAAACATAGAATTATGGCAGACATATAAGCGTATAATATGATTTACATAGTATCCAATACATCACTGCCAAGAACATATTGGTAGTATGGGTTCACTCCCCATAACATATTTGTAGTCATGGCTCACTGACATTGCTATCTTTGTATCTTGAGTTTAGTCCTCATACCATCTTGGTAGCCATGGTTCACTCCCATGGACATCTTAGTAGTCAAAATTCATTCTGAAGACCATCTTAGTCGATCTCATGAGATATAAATCTCTACCAAATGCATTAGAGGGATATATAAGTCCCACCTATCTCATAATTAAATAAAAAACATTTACCACAAGATCATAAATAATCATATCATAACCCATGAAATGAAATTGGTGTTATAAACATGTAATCATATCATAACATGTGGAAAAAATATGTTTCATAATCATTTCCTCATAAAAATAACCCACTAAATGATGTAGGTTTCAAAATCATATACCCCATTAAAGAGAAACTGATTTCATAAACATATAACCAATGAAAGAGAAATGGGGATCATAAATACCATAACATTATGCATAACCACTCAGAGAAATAATATGAAGGGAACCATTAGATAATTTACTATAATGTCATGAATAAAATCCACATATGTTATATTAGATGGAAAATAACTTTTAAATATCTTGCAAAACAAATTTGGGAGGAAAATATCCTTTCTTATTTGATAATTTCTTTTTAATGCATATAACCATTTGAAAATAA
Source organism: Viscum album (assembly GCA_963277665.1). NCBI lineage: Eukaryota > Viridiplantae > Streptophyta > Magnoliopsida > Santalales > Viscaceae > Viscum > Viscum album. The sequence continues at coordinate 1,494,176,357 of OY728155.1, read as the reverse complement.
TTTTCCTAGAAAATACCTTGAAAACTAATACATAATATTGGAAATCATTTTTAAAATCATTTTCTTTAAAACTTATATAATTTCCTTCAATTTTTTTTAAAAAATATTCTTTGAAAACACTTTGAAAACATTAAATGAATTCTTGAAAATGTTTTATAAAAAATTTCATTGAAAATAACATTTAAAACTTATAAATAATTTATAAATACATTTTGGAAATCATTTCTATGAATATAACTTTTAAAATTTATAAATAATGAATTAAAAAAAATTAAACTCTTTTTACTTGAATACTTATGAATGTATCTTGAATACATTTTGAAAACAATTTCCCATGAAAACTTATAAAAAAGTTTGATAGCATTTTGAAAACCACTTTCCTTGCAAAATACTTTGAAAACATATAAAGAAATCATGAAAATGTTTTGATAAAAATTCATTAAAAATTATTATTTTTAAAATATCTTAAATATTATCATTTTAAACATGAAAAGGAAGCTTTATAGAAATTATAGGGGTAAATCCGTACATTCCATATGATGTGAGAAGAACATTCCTTTTTCATGAAAAAATGAATGAAAAATAAATTTTATAGAAAAGAGAAGAATATTCCTATAAAAAATTGGAAGAATACAACAGTTGAAAAAATCAATTCAATTATTATATTATAATTGTATAATACTCTTATAAAACATTTTTAGAAAAAATTGTATTGAAGGAACACAGATTTCTGACAAAGGAGAGGGTAATTTCAAGCTTTCTTAAAAATATTTTCTTAACTATATTATGTACCAAAGATATGGGAAAATTGCACCAATACCTGGACATATTAAGAATAAAAAGAAGTGAAGACAAATCAAGAATGTTCATGAGATATGAATCATATGATTTCATCAAAGGATGCATAAACATAAAAAGTTGTGAAAAGAGATGAGATAGTTTAAATAAACTCTAATAACTTGGTAACATATGATCATACTCTACATGTAAGAAAAATAAATTACATGAATCTTAAAATTCCATGATAAGAAGTATATTCATTATAATACATGTAAAATGGAAGTATATAAACCTGAAAAAAGGAATTTAGGTTCATAATAAAACATAAGTCTCAAAGAAGCCAAGTTGAGATCAAACCATTTTACCAATTTTGTATCTTTTGAAACATAGAACCCATGAAATAAAGATCATAGAATGGATATGTAAATACCCATGAATTTAAGTATAATAATTATTGAATACCTTCATTGGTTTTTTACACACCATGCATAGGGAATGTTTTTTGAATAAATCATGTATCACATGAGAATAAAAAGTGTGATGAAATGCCCTTACCTTATGTCATGGATCTATTCGTACTCATACAAGCTTCCTATATAATAAATATAAATTTATTATAAATATTTTAAATAACAAACCTCATATATCTGATACCATATATGGTTTTATTATGACATTATATTACCTTTTTTTGTTAACAATACTATGTTAAGGTTTCACTACATGTAATATTCTCTTTATTATTCATATGTGGCTTCATCTGTTATATATTTGGTCCTTATAATTATATCGTGATTTACCGAATGTAAACCTTGTTATAAATATAATTTATATTCATTATATTTTTATTATAATAATATATATAATATATGATTATGAAACACAATACACCATTCATGGAGATGGTAGACCGTACGTATGCATGAACTCTTTTTTCTTTAATTCTCATGTTGAAAAAAGAAAGTAAAAGAAATATATTTATAAATATTTACACACACACAGACATATATATATATATATATCATTTCTAAATTATCTTTATTGTATCATATATATCATATATATTCACTAAACCCATTTTTAATACATTCCATGTCGTGTGTGAATAAATCACATCACTTTGAAGGGGTGGTAGTCCACATGTCCCCAAATAAAATTATCATATTTAAAGAATATGGAAAGTAAAAAATGTAGGTGTTATAAGACGAAAATATAATATTTAGGAAATAATAAACATTATATATTACATATATAAAAAGAGTACCCATCATAATTTCCACCATGAGAGGGGATAAATGAAATATGAATAGTCATCATTTAGTAAGGTGGTAGTTCACCATACACATAAACGGTATGTTCATTACACATTATATTGAAGTGTGTGTATGAGTAGGTATAAAAAATAGCATAAAAATATCCTTGTATATTTAAACAATTTTTTTATAAATTCATGGAATAATGAGTGTGGAGGCATTAGAGAAATAAAATAAAATAAAGGAGATTGAGAGAAGTTGTGTAATGTCAGCCACCGCACCAACACTGGACTCCCTGAACTAAAAAAAAACACTCACAAAACTCAAATATTGTCTCCGGACCGACTGCGGTCAAAGTAATGCCTCACTTAAGCAAATACCATTGCTGTGGATTCAACAGTTCCCTCAAATTTTTAATCCGAGCAATGGTTCAAAAGTTAGAAAACACCGCTCATGCGTTTACTGAGCGTACCCGAAAAAAGTTCAATAAATTAATTACGTTCACCTTTGACCCTCGAAGGTCTATGTTAGGATTTTCCTAAGGATAAAACACTCCAAATAACTCGACGGTACTCTTGTATTTTCAGTCTGAGTTACTGTTTAGAAGTTATGGATTTTACAATAAAATTTTTTTCACTTAATTATTTTATTTATGGGCAAAAACTAACTTTCACTGGTGGCCCGCACCAGACAATGTTAGTATCTTCCTAAAGAGTGCATACCCTCAGGAGTTCAGTGGTGGTATCATATTTTTAATCCAAGTCACCATTCATGAGTTATAAGAATTTAAAAAATAAAATAATTTTATTTAATTATTTTTTTATGGTTATTCTATTTTCGTTTTTTACCACTAGAGGCCTGTAGTAACTAAAATAATGTCACTCCTAGGGTAAACCCTCCATCTTGAACACAATGCAGACCTTAGATTTCTGATCCGGGAAACCATTTAAGAGTTATTACATTTTTTTCTGGAAAACTGCTTACACACACTAATTAAAGCTTAACAAAACTTCGACAGATCATTCTAGGAACTCTGGGCCTTGGAATCATGTGCCTTCAGATTTAGAGGTCTTGAAATAATTCCATATAATCAAAAAAAATTATACATAAATTCTGGGACATTACACGTTTTTACCTCTTAATAGGGTAACTCCTTTTGGTTTGTGCCAAAAAGCCTCCGTGGATTGATATCTACCAAATGTAAGGCTTTTAAGAGGAAGGTAGGAATGTTTATAAGTGTATTAGAAATATATTTTCCCATACTAAGTGTTTTTATAGTTTTTATTAATAGGGATAGGTGGTGGCCATTTATAAGGAAGGGAAATGACTCACTTGACATTTTTCAAAAACTTTTATGTGTACCCACCATTTTACCTAGAAAAATTCATAAAAACCACAAAAATCAATATATGAACATTAATTTCTATTTAATGGATATAAAATGGGTGTTGGAAAAGTTTAAAATCTGTTTAGTGTATTAAATTCAATGTTAGTTCTTTATTATCACAATTCTTCTCTTTACTGTTGCAATTTATTATAGTCCATTTCACTAATTTTTTTGGTCAATTTTTTTGACCATATTAGCCATTATATATTATTATGATTCCAAATATGAAATCCATATTTATAAATTTTAACCACATATGCGGAAGAAAATAATTTAAAAGTAATCCCATGTTCAGGTCGACATTGTAGTTTTTTAAAGTAAAAACATTCAAAAGTTTCCTATGTTTTTATACCCATGTTTGAATAGAAATTGATCTAAATGACTTAAATTTTATTAATTGATAAAAATATTATCTAATTAAAATTTTAAACCAATTTAAAATGTAATTTAACAATATCAATTCATTATATGAAAAATTAGTTTTAAATTTAAATTTAGAATTTGTAATTATTCATTAAAAAATGAAACTTTACAGAAAAATACCAAAAATTAATCCAAACCTAATTTTTATGTATCTATTTCAATTATGATGTTTATTTTGACACATTAAATCTAAAAAAAAGTTAAATTTTTTGATTTAAAATGGTTTCTCTATTAAAAGGTTGTAAAACTACTACTATTAAAATATAATGTTTTAAGAATAAATTTGGATTTATTATTATATTGTGTCTATCAATACTATTGGATTAATATAAAAATGTTTTGATTGACTAAATAAAATATATATTAAATTAAAATCACTCATAAATTTAATTTATTATGGTGAAGCATCCTTATGACCATAATAATATTTTCTTTTATATTCAACTAGTTATCATATTTATTTATAATTAATTGGTAATCTATGAATTCATCTTATATTTTTTGTAAACAGTATATTTTCATAAATTAGTTAATGATATTTATAACATGTAATTTTACATATAGGTCATATATTATTATATTAAGTAATAACATTTTAAGATATACTATTGTTCAGTAAAACTCGGTCTAACTTGTTACTTAAGCCATCGAGGAAAGTCATTGTTGCATGTAATGGAAGTTATCCTTGGTGTTCCATGTAGAGAAAGAAAAAATTAATGTGGAATGTATTTCAAAATTAGTTTTGTGTTTAATACAACTCAATAAAAACCTAATTCTTTAATATAATTAAACTATCTTCAGTTTTGCATGAAACGAAAAATATCCAAAAGGGTAAATTAATTTGAAAAAGATAATTCACAAATTCTCAGGGTGTTAAAATGTACACCATATTTATTTTGTAAATTGTATTAATATGGTTTTATAATAGGATAAACTAGATTTTGGGTGATAACCTATCACGTCCAGCAAGGCTGTGGGTCATGAACCCCTTACCGAAGGATGATAAGGGTTTCACGCCAACCACTAACCTACACAATGTCCTTGTTAATTTTACATTGTTTTTAGTTAGAAAATTTGATGAATAAATGTTATTGATGAATTAGTAGTATATGTTTTGAGGATTAGAGATAATTCAATAAACCATATTGTTTTTATAATATAGTTATAGAGAAATATTTTGAATTTTCACTCTTTTATAGGCCTTATGATCCATTAAATGTTTATTTTAGTGCTCCAGGCATAAAAAAATCATCATTAGTAATTAATTTGTGAGAGTAAAGGGATGAATTAGAATTTAATTGAAGAAAAACATAATTTTAGGATTATTCATATGAAATTAAAACCTATCATATAAGAATATTTTCTTATATTATCAGGTAGTAAAATAATTACCCAAAATTAGGAAAATGATATAGAAATAAAATGTTGTCCTAATACCTGAATTTTTTTTGAACCGATGGTCTTCTAAACCATAATAGATTTATGGATTTGAGGACCTCAACTGTATGTTCATCATTCAATTATTTGTGATTCATGACCACAATCATTCCCTATAAATATTTATGATTTTCCTCTAAGTACATATCTCTATTTTACACTAATGTTCTCCAATATAAAGACCTTGTTATATGTTATTCCATATGATCTTATACATCTCATTATTTCTTTTCTAGAGTATGTTTTATAAACTGTTATAATTATGTGAGATTTAAACATAGTAAATATAAAGAAATATATCACCAACATTAGGTTTAAATTGTGAGGATGTAATTTAATTATGTTGGGGTGAATGTAACACCCAAAAAATAAAATGTAAGAACCTTGTATTCAATAGCGTGTATGAAACATGACACCAAGCATGTAAGGGAATATAATATATGGATAATTAAAAATATAATTAATATTTAAAATTGATTATATATATTTAAATCAATGTAACACTGAGTTAACATGAATTACACATAAGAGTGACTCTCTTCAATGGCATGAATTACACGCAAGACCATGTTTTATCAAACAATAATATATTATTAAAATATAATGTGTTATAAAATATTCATTAGATAAGTAGTTATGAATATTATTAACTAAATAATGAAAATATATTGTTTATATATATATATATATAAATATATATATATAAATACAATTCATGGGTTTCCAGTTAATGAGATATCAAAATATGAACTGATTGGATATAAAAATAAATATTATTATTTTATGCTTCCAAATCAGGTTTTCTTAATATAAATAATTAATTACAATTATTGGTTGATTTTAATGAAATTTTTATGTTATATATTCAATAAAATATGGTTTATATTCATCCATTAGGTTTTATTGGAATAAGATAAGATTAAAAATCTATTTTACACATAAAAACATATATATCTATAAAGGCAATTTTATCTCCTTTTAATGGATAACCCAATATAAATCTGAATTTTGAAACATTAATTGATTAAATTTTTAGAAATAAAATCAATATTTTATATATAAACATAAAAATTATCTTAGGATTAATTAGTTTTTATTTTTCATAAATATATCATTTTTAATGAGTAGTTAAAAATACAGAATTTTAGTTCAAAATTGGTTTCATCTAATTTATTAATAAGAATAAATTATCATTTTAAGGGGATTTAAATTTAAATTAGTTAATTTTTTTGTAAATTATTCTAATTTAGGTCATTGGGATTAATTTCAGTTTGAAATTGAATATAAAAACTTGTCAAACTTTTGGATATTTTTACTTTAAAAACTTGTATTGTCGTCCCTCCTGCGGGAAGAATATTAAATTATATTATTCCACTTATATGATTTTTTTTTTAAAAAAATATTTCCATATTTGAAATAAAAATAATTTATAATATCTAATAATACAAAATTTTATTTTTACCAAAAATAATTGTTAATGTAATTAAAATTATTTACAATGATTAAGCTAAAATTAATCTTAATAAGTGACTAACAATTAACCTTAAGGCCCAAAACCACCCATAAAATTTTGAAAAATATATTATCTAGATGTATATCGACACTATCCTTTCATTTATCTAAAATTTTCCATTATTTTATCCACTTGAAACATGGAAAGTTTACATGGATTTCCATTGTCAAATTTTTACCGAAGTGCCCCTCCTTTTCCACTATAAAAGGCCACCACTTCTCACCACTCCTCACACCACTCAAAACACTTAGGTTTGGAAAATATATACACAATTGGATTACAAAAATCCATAACATTGTCCATTAAACCTCCCTTTTTTCATAAATATTTCCAAGGAATCCATTTGGTATAAACCAAAAGGAATTACCTAATTTTTAATGCATCACATTCCAACGATCTCTTTTATTTCATTTAATTTTCCACCACCACGAATATTCTTCTTCCATGTTCATATAATAACACTAGTATCCTAAATATTATGATATTTTGATATATTAATATTTCTACCTACACTTACACATACTTCCATGTAATGGGTAACAAATATATTGTTTCTACGTACAATGAACTATTTCCTCACGAAATGTTGATTGATTACATTTTCATTACACTAATTCTATAAATAAATATATATTTTTAAAAAATATGCTATTTATGATTTAATTAACATTTTTAATGACATTATGTTACTTACCTTCTTTCCATAATGATCATTGGAAAATGGGAATGTTACTCATGTATACGTACGACCTACCATCTCTATGATTATAACATCAATTCATTTTTCATTTATAAAAATTTAATGATTGATTTTAGAAGTATAATTAATGTATAAATATGATAATTTTTTTCATGATAATTATTATGTAGATTTTATATAATGAACCCTTTGACTATAGTTGATTTAACAAAGTCATTTTTGACACATAAACTGAATTTGGTCAAAACAAACAACGTAAAAATAATTATTTTAGTAATTTTACATGACTTAATAATAAGTAAAAAGATGATAAACATGAAAAATGTTATGAATAAGGTTGAATGGTGACATATTTTTTTTATACATGAAGATAAGGTATGTTCACCTGAAAGTAAAATCAAGGTAAGTTATTCTCATTTAAACATTTTTACATCCGTGAGATAAATATCATGTTCACAACTTACATATTTTTTGAAGTGTATATACTTCCACTTTTTTATATTATATCATTAATAATTTTATATTTATGGTATTTGACGCTTTCATTTAATATTAATCCTTCATGAGGATTATGATTTAAAATGTTTCAAAGTGGTATGAGACAATTTGGAATGTTTAAAGATTATATTCCTCAATAATGACGTTAATGATCTTTCAATAATATTTGAATTTTAGGAAATTATATAACCAATGTTCAATAAAACCTTTAATTTTAAATCCTTTGGTTATTCAATACCATTTTAAAGTATTAGTACCAATTTCCCACTTTTTGGTACTCAAAATGTTTTATAAAATGTTTTCCCAAAAAACATGAATTTGTTTCTATCTTTATTAGAAGAACCTATTTTCTTCTAAAATACATGTATTATTAAAATGTTTCCAGAAATGTTATTAAAATGATTTGGTAATGATTGTTTTACTTTTTTTTCATTTATCATTTTTTTCAAAGGAATATTCTTTTCTCTTTCCAAACAAAAAATTTTCCAACCTTTTTACCTTGCAAAAAAAGTTTTATTTTTAACTCACATTTAAAGTACGATTTTTCTCATCATATATTTTTTAAAGCTTCTTTTTCACGTTTGAAAGGTTAAATTTAAAAAAAATTAAAAATTAATTATCAAAGAAAATATTTTTTAAAATATTTTTCATAATAAAGGGATATTTTCCTCAATTATGTTTTTGAAAAATTGTTTTATAGTATTTATATTCATATACAACAACAAAAACCATTCATTTTTACTCTACTTTGGAATTTTCTTATTGATACCATCCTCCTTATTCCTTTGTATGGTTAATATATATTTTGGAAAAGATAGTATTAACATTAACTTACGTAAATCATTTGTTATTCCCCTTGAAATATTCAATCTCTTATGATCACTAAATATTGAATTTCCCTATAATTATTCATTTCATTTATGAGGGATATTATTATTTCATAAACCATATACTATTTTACATAAATAATCTAATTTTACAGTTATTTTTTTATTTAGGGAAACATTTATAGTTCAATATGCTTTATTCAATATAGATATTTGATAAGTCTTGTTATTTATTCTAATTAGTTTAATTGAGGAATGCTTTAGCCTAGTATGGACATATGGAGCTTGGAAATTTTGTAACCCCTCGATGCATCGATCGGTTCTCATGATATAGATAAGTTATAAAAATTAAATGCGATTCTGTCTGTAGACTTAAACTGTCTTGTGATAGGTATTGAGGGAATATGTTCTCATGTTCCATAGAAATGATTTCCATTAATAAATCATTTCCCTCATATTATTTTTATTTTTATTCATTCATGAGATTTATATCGATATATCTATAGATACATTTAATTTTTAGTTCATTTATTAAATTAAATGTGTTTCAGTTTTATACATTTCCGTATTTATTTTATATATCTAATTATTTTAATGGCATGTGTTTCTAGTTATTACATTTCAATATTTTTTATGAACTTCCATTCAGTTAATTAATTACATGGAATGTGTGTTCTATTATTTACCTTTTCATATTGACTATTCTCATTGATTCATTATTACTTAAACTATATTTTCCCTTATTGAGAATTTGAGCTCACCCTTATTACGTTTTATTCCATAGGACTCCAATAAGAATACTATGAAAGATATTCAGTTATATACTAGATGGAATAAATTAATCATCAAGGTTATTTATACATAATGTTGAAAAAATTATATTTTAATTAGTGTATCATTTTTAATAGAAGACTCTTTTTTGTATTTGGTTTACCAAGAGTACTAAAATCTCGGCCCTTTGGGAATTGATTCCTTAATTCATGCCAATGTAATTGATATCATACACTGACTATAGCATATCTGTGGTGGGTTTTCTATAGAATCATTTCCCTTCCTTCCTCTCTAGAAACATGACCCTATTTGGCATTAGAGAAATTTATGTCAGGTTGAATCATTAATTATTATTTGTTCATGAATTCCCACTATGATCTGAAAATAGTCACTGGCATTCAATGTTGCAACTAAGTCATTCAATCACCTGGTAAATATTTGTTTTATAAATTTTTATCCAAATATTTCTACAACCATCTCAATTCTGAACATGAAGATTTATTTGATTCCATCACTTCCATGGAGAACAAAATACCTCTTATTATCAAATTTCAAGAAATATATTTTTATATGTGGAGTCCACAGATTATTCCTTACTCATTCACATAAGGATAATTTAAATGTGACTTATGATTCAATATCGAAGATTCTATTATGTTCCTATCCAATAAAATACATCCTTTATTTTCAGGCTTTTATACCATTCTCTTCAACATCTAATTATTGAAAGAGTATTCCAAACCCTAATTTTACACCATCTTGGAGAGCATCACAGTGTCAAATAATTTAACAATTATGTTTCCAATATCATTAATAGATATGATAACATTAATATAATTATATACAATTTCAAATCTATGATCTATATTGCCTCTGATCCAAGATAGTCTAATGTTTTACCCTTTGGTTGTTTCCATACTTGAATATTATCAGATGTTGGAATTGGGATTGATGAATTTCTTTAACATCTCATTGAAATATATAACGGTATACTAAAAAATGTTTCAAAAAATGTATATTCATTTGTTTATATGGAAAAAGTCTATATCCAAGACTATTCTTCACTCCTAAAAAATTATTCCCTCCAAACCAAGTTTGAAATTCTTGACATTTTCATTCCTCCCTCCATCCCTGAAAAATATCCTCAAAATGGGAGTTAGATTAAAGAGGAGGACATACAGGAAGAATATGAAGAATAAGAAGAGGAATAATAAGAAGAAAAAGAATAATAATAATAATAATAATAATAATAATAATAATAATAATAATATGTTTATGATGATAATGATGCATCCAAATAAGAAGGTCCAGACCTCAGTTCCCTGGATGCGCCTCTTTAAGATGATGTTGATACCGATGGCATGCTAACATTATTTTGGAAATATTTCAGGGATGTTATATGGACATTTTTAGAATTTAGATCAATTAATTACTTATGATGAGATGAATATGGACAGGAAACTCAGCAACATGGAGCGCAGGACAAAGGCAACCTACTACTTAGTCTAATCCCTCCGTAATAAAACCTTTCAACAAGATCATCGCTCCAACACAACCCAAATATAAAAGTATGTTTTTACTCATTGTGTGGATTATATTTTTGATTATATTACATTACATGACCCTTTATATCATACAATTTGTTGCAAACTATTTATAATTTTTTTTTATTCTTATCTTCCTTATTTATATTTTATTTTATTCTATATTTATGATTTATTTACAATAAAGGATTTAAAATATAACAATCAACATATATTTCCATCTCTATCTTAAATTTGAAAAAATTAAATAATTTATTTATAAATATTATCTTTTTTTAAATACTATTGAATTATATATATATATATCAAGTGCTTATTGTTGTTCTTATTTCAATATATGTCTTTAAAATTAGTAATCAATAATATTTTTTATATATTTTAAATATTTTATTCTTAATAAATTTTATTAGGTATTATTTATTGATTTTTGATCTTCATTTGAGGATTTTTATGTCAATATTTTATTTTATCTTTATAAGGTTTATTCAAAATTATTTGATCATGGTTTTTAAAATAAACACTCAAGGAAAAATTATTTTTTTTATAATTGAAAAGTGTTAAGTTTTACACCTAAATTAATATTTGATATTTTAAACATTTTTGAAATATGATTATCTTTCATAAATTAGATATATTTATTGAAGTATATTATTTGAAATTATTTTTAAATGATTTCTCTTTATATTGAATCAATTTTCAACTTGTTTTTGATTTATTTAACTTGAATACTATAATTTTCAAAAGATCTATTTTTATATCCTCTTAAGTTAATTCATTCTTTAATTTTTACTAGGCTTTAAATGTTTAGAAAATTATTACATATATTTCTTTTATTAAATTATTAAAGTTATTTATTTATTTCTATCACACCATTAATATTTTTTTAATTATTTAACTATTGATACCTATATTAGTAGTGACAAAACCTTTTAAATTTAAAATTATGCATCATTTGATGGGTATCCAAAAACATTTATTTGAACTTTTTTATAAAAGGATGAATCTAATTTTTTTTATACAATATTATTTATTGAAATGGAATTTTTGATTTTTATCATTTGAGGAATAATAGTATGCTATTTTATATTTGTAGAATTTATTTAGACCATTTATGTTTTAAATTAGTTGATTTTTTATAATAATCTTGTATAAGAGTCTATAATATTAGTTTAATGCTCCAATTGACTGGTATATATGTGTATTTAAATTTATTGAGAGACACTTAATTCTAGTAGTTTTTATTTCAATGTTATTTTTCTCTCTTGAATCATCTCATTTGGTTATTCATATTCAAATATTTCAACTTAATATTGAAAATTTGTATTTTCAGTGTTTTTTATCTAAAAATATTTTGGAATGATCAATGCCTCCAAGATATTAAATTCATCTTTTTGTTTTTATCTCTCATGAAATTTCCATTTCATTTTTCATCCTTCATATGTTTGAATATCACCAATTTATAAATGTGTTACCCTTTTTCAATGAAATTCATCATAACTATATTTTTGGGAGAAGATTATGATATTAACTGATAAAATTTCTCTATTGTATTATATATATATATATATATATTCAAATCGACATAAAATTATTTAAATATTTCTTATAATATTGTTTATAACCTTAATGGGAGAGTTAATTTTGATCAATTCATGAATTGTAAATATTAAAACATTGTGATTCTTGACATCAGATAATAAAAAATGGTAGATAATTTGAAATCAAGTTATTGAGGAATTATTTCTTAGACATTATTTATCGTTTTTGATGGAATGTTTTTTTACATTATTCATCATTTTTGAAAACACTATTTATTTATATTATAAAAAATCTCTTTTAATGTTTTAGAAATGATTTGATGAGTTTCAATTTGAGATATTAATAAATTTTAGGTTCAAATATTATTTTCATCATACAATTATTATTTAAATTTACACTGTTTTTTTGAACATTAATAAGGGGGAGAATATTGTACATATCACTCAATTATGGTTTTTTTAATTATCATGAACTCACAATTCTTTTTCTAATGTGTTTTTTAATGGAATCGAAAACAATAAAAAAAATATTTTCAAGGTTATTTGACCAAATGGATAGCTTGAGAAGACAATTAGATAAAAACTTGTATCCCCCTACATGATGGTTCTAGAGGTTATGTGGTGGGATCCACCATGTTGCCTATGGTACCTAGCAAGAACATTATTTTGTCTAGATTCCAACAACATGTCAGCGTGGTTTGGACAGAACTATTTTTCTATCTAGGTGCCATATGTAGGCATGTGTCACCAATTGAATACCCATTAGTATCCCAATATATTGATTTTATAGCTTTTGGAGGTTTCCCACATATGATTTAATTATGATTTTATCAACTCTATTTTACCATTAGAGTCTATATAACCCTCATAGCCCCCAAAATATTATAAATACACCCTATAGGGCGAATGATCTAATCCAGTTCCATGATGATGAATTATAGGGCCATATTGTGTCAAATTACTCTCTCACTTGTTCACTGATCTAATTGGACACCCTTATCCTATTGTTTTCTCACTGTAATATTCTTTCTAAGTGTGATTGTGATTCATTGGTATTTAATCTAAAAAATTATCTTTTGTTTTCATTTTTTATTTTTTCGAATGGTATGGGTTTGGTTATTTATTCTAAAATAATATAAGGAGTTTTTTCATCCCTGTTACATCAATTAAGGTGTTAGTTATGTCTTGTCCTTAATACATGGGGATATTGGGTTCATATACCAATGCATTAAAATTATAGCTATGTCTTGGTTTACCTTAGTATAACATTTAAAAATAACAATTGTTTCATCATGTAATGGGGTTCTTATTATAATTTTTTAAATGAAATGGTATAATAAAAGTCTCTTAAGGTTACTTGAGTTGAGAAGATATAGTGATCCCTCATTGACTATTACCAAACCTCTTTAAAAATATATTTTTCTTTGTATTTATTTTATATTTATGTTACACTATCTAGTTTACATAGTTCATTCTTCCAATATTTTTTTACTTGTGATTATATCATATTTAAAATTTAATTATTTCAATTCCATCATTTTTTTAATATTAAAAAATGTTGTCAAAAGTAAATTCACCACCCATAGAACCTTACTAAAAAAAATGAGGGGAGACCATCTCAAACCAAAGGAGGATACCTTCAGTGTTTTATATATGAGATTTGGTGTTTCTGAGAGTAACTCCTCTATTATTCCACTGATGTGTGAGGATGGAACAAAAGGTATTGATTCACTATGTCATTCCCTTTAAGATCACCAATTGTATTGGAATCATGATGTGTCATTTAGATAATCATTATCACTATCAATGTAAGAATGATTATTTTTATGCCTCTCACCTATAGATGTACATTATCAATCCCACCAAATTCAAAAAATATAAGGATGTTGAGATGGATCCTGATACATGATATGTGGAACATCAGGTGTGGAATGTGTATTAGAGAACAAAAATGATATGAGGAATGGAATTACCACTTGTCTAGATTTTTTGGAAGAATGGATTTGTACATGAGGATATGTGGAAGTGGGGGTATATCATTGGATTTAGTGGATAAAATTTTTCAATAAGAATTCATATAGAAACACCCAAAGTTTGTTAAGCCTTTTTTTGGAGAATGTAATGGGATCAGATTTTTCATGTATATTATATGTTAATTACATCAATTAATTATATGTTTTTGAGATATGAATTATTGGTACTATGTTTCGAGGGTTATAAGATAGTTTCAATGATTGTTAGAACCCTTTTTATGGGTGTATGGTTTGGGAACAATTTTCCCAAACTGTATGGGTTCTCTAGGAGATATCGAAACTAAAGGATGTAGCTTAAGGGGTAGTGAAAGGTTAAGTCACATGGTTTGGATAACTATGTCTCCTCACCTAGAAATATATTTGGAAGAATCCAATTGAAAACATTGTTATAACATTGTTTAACAAACAAAATGACCAAACCATTCATCCTATTTAGATACCAAAAAAGGGACGATGATTTCTGTTTGGTTTTTAAAAATATTTATTGAAACCATGTGCATATGAAATTAATTAACTAAATTCCACTTTAATGAGAAATTATGTTACTTTTTGACCCATTATTTTTTCTTTTAGAATAAATATAAATTTCATAAATCCTATAGACATCCTGTATGAATTCATCTCATCTAAAGTGATATTCTAGAGAATATAAGTGATTCAAAGATCTAAAATTAATCAATGTGATAAATATACCTTTTTTTCTTTAGGATTCCCCTTGATCCATATTTTTTTCTCTTTTCACAATTCATAGATAAAGAATTTTCATTCCCATTATATGAATAAAAATAAATAAAAATGATGTTTTTGTTTTGGTTGTATAGATCAGTGGTTTTTTTGATGCATCAATGACAACACTTTTGGTCTGATATACTATTGTCATGGATGGTGGATGATTCTTGGTAGAAAAATATAGATAGATCATTTTGAGACTCTATTTTTTGGGAATCGTATATCGAATCACTTTTCAATTTATGGATTGATGTCAGATCTATAGTTGTTAGGTACACCCAAGGTTCTCTTCTATAATTAATAAGGAATAATGTTCATTGAACAACAACGGATCTTGTGATTAGGTGATATATGATTCATCATTCATTTAAATTGCATCCATTTACATACACCTTATTTCATGTGATTCTAAAAGTACCCTTCATTCTATATTAACTTCTTGATTCTCCTTTAAAATCCCCTATCTTGTTTATTTAGATAAAAAAGTAGGTATCCTTGAAATGTGATATATTCCTCCATGGTTGTGTGGAATTGTTTGGGAATTAATCCATGATTAAACTTTATACACATAAAAAAACAACACATAAAGTTATTTATCATTTAGAGATCTATTATATAATTTTTTACTTTTTATTTTCATATATCAGGGTTTTTTTCACATAAAAATGATTGATAGAGATCACATATGGGTGTGTGAATAGCCTGTGATATCTATTTTTTATATTTTATTTTATGAGTTTACTAGTTTAGCTCTTTTACAGGATTTATAAATATCACATGTTATTATATGCTTCTACTATATTCTAATGATGATGTGATATGATTTTACTTGTATACTATAACATGTTTTATGTGTTACCATGCTATTAGATTCTTTTTTTCTTGGTACTCAAACTAGATGGGAAGTTTTTATATAATTATCAATTAGATGGTAACTACACATGGATTGAAACGATGGAAATGACAGACTTGAGTAGAGGGAAGGGAATTACATTATATAGACCTTACTTGGGGAAGATATATTACATGAATAATGTATTAGATGGCTCAACCAAGGAATTTATAGGTTATGAAGGACTGGAGGCATGGCCCATGATTGAAATGGGGTACAATGACATGGAGGCCTAACATTTGATGTATCCATGATAAGATGGTATGGATGAATAATCCAAATTTATTAATTAAGAGTGACGAAGAGTTTATTACAAAAATTGTGTCCAATATTTAATAACTTTTGATATTGTATGATTATAATTCTAATATATATCCAAATCAAGTATAGTCAGCCCTCATAGTGTCCTGGTCAGCACATGGATGCTAAATATATAATTGTAACACATCATTATATATTTACCATTATCATGGCCTAAACCAAAAATAATGTGTATAGTTTTGGATGAAATATTGGTGGTTTCCTTATGAGTTTTATTTATCACACCCTATGTTTTAATATTGATTTGCATGTAGACTTATTTTATAAGATCTAGGCAATGTAAATGGGCTTGTGACAGATAGTTAAATAGTGGATTGTGGAGCCTATAGTGGTTCCAAGACCAAAACTGACGGACTCCCAAAGAGTTTTATTTATTATTTACCTTTATAATAATATTACACAAGTTTAGTTTTTCTAATTTATAGCTAGAATTTCAATTTTATGGCATGTATTTAATCTTATATTATATTTTCTGGTATAATAATCCAATCTGATTTATTTATTTATATCTTTTATCAATGAAGGATATGATATTGTGGGTATAAGTTCCCCAATGATGGTGTTTATATCTCCACTTGTAATTAGTGTCCTATTTCATATTTTTAGAAGCACATGATTACTTTCTATGCTTCATCTAAGATCTGATTTTTCAGTTTAGGGTGTCTCAAAGAGAGTCAAAAGTGACCCATATGTGGAATCATTAAAAGGAATCATTTATAAACATTTTAAAATAGATTCATAATAGTTGAAAATGAACTTGATAAATCATTGATGTGTGGAGAGTATTATACATGAAACAATAATGATAATATGGATACTTAAGGGAATGAGTTCAGTAGATGTTTTCATATCTTTTAAAAACAAGGATATCAAATAAAACACCTTATAACCTTGGTAACCTTTTAATAAAAGTTGCATGACTGAAATAACTATAAATAAATTTATAAATACCCTTAAAATTTAGAATTTTTTTTTTCATAAAATATATTCGTTTTATGTATATATTTCACATAAAATATATAATTTCATTAATATAGGAATATCTCAACAAAAGAAAATTTATATTAGAAAACCCCATACCTTAAATCCAAAACATCATAGTGATTGCATCCAAACTCTGGAATATAATAATTATAAATATTAAAAAATTTATTTAGAAACATTATCATGTATATTTAATTTTTATGTTATATTTAATCTCATAAATCATTTGTTTACACAATTTTTTTCACTCCTACACCACCCCTTATTTTACAAACAACCCCTCTAAAATGAATTCAACACATTAACTTTGATCAAAGGAGTTATATGTTAGTTTAATCATTTATGGAATTTTCATGATATATTAATTCATACATTTTAAATATTTTTTGAGTCCCTAAGTTACTGCATGAAACATTTGTTTATAGTTATTTTGAAACATTTAAACATTTCCTTTTCAATTAATTATTGAATAAAATAACAATTAAAATTATTATAAAATACACATTAAATATTATTACACCATAAATATGAATTTTTTTAAAAAAATTATCATTTTTAATTAATATTAAAATTATATAAAATTAATTTATCAATTATGACATACTTTATGAATTTTAATTTAGTATCCGTGAATCTGCCATTACATTATTACATTGGTAAAAGACAAAAGATATTTCATCCCAAATGATCGAATATTATAATAGTATTTTTAAAGTTGATAAATAATTTAATAATAGATTACATTTGAAAAAATAAATTAAAAAATAGTGAAGTTAATTATTTTTCTTCCCTATACTAATTTATAGATTCCTTCTTTACATCATAGGGAATTAAAAAAAATAACGTTCATATTAGATGCTGAGTAATTTTTATAAAAAGGGGAATATACCATGAGTAATTACTCTATAATCAATATGGGTAGGCTTAATCCTATAAACCATTTAATAAGGATAGTTGGCAAGTATGTATTTTGAGTAATACCAATGTATCCATGGGATATGTAATTATAGGCCCTACTCACAACTTAATAAGTCCAATGCATTGATCATATAAATAAATAACACAACTTAATCAACATAACTTATTAAAAAAATTTCATTATAGGATGAACTAAAATAGATTATTAAAATATATTCCAAAGTAAAGAGGATCATAAAACATCCTAAGAAAGAATAAGGATGGTATCATTACATAATATTCATTGGGGATAATTAAAGGGTAGTTTTCATTTATGACTTGGAAATCCCTACAACCGTTTTTAAAAAAATTCTTGAAGAAATTATCCATATCATATAGAAATTAAATTTTAAAAACAATAAATTTACCAACTATTATGAAACATATTTTATTTAAAAAGAAACATTTTTAATTTTATATTAAGATTAAAATTGTTTTTTAGTCCTGATAGTGGGAAATTTCATTCATATTTGGTATGTTAAAACAAAGTATCCTTTCACATCTTTTTAAAAAAGTAAACTAGTATGTTTTGCAAAAAATGAGAAAAATATTACACTATAAAATTTTATAAATAGAAATTATTTGGTAAAAATATCATTAATAAATCATATATGAATATTTAAAACTTTATTGATTTTTTTGGAATCATGGACATGGAATAAAATAAATATCAACTAAAGAGGATATAAAGTTTATTTCTCTTTAAAAAATTATTTGATCATTTGAGTAAATAAAAGAGGAAAATGATAAGAAACCATTAAATTTTTAAAAATACATGATTAGTATAAAATATATATTATTTTGGATATAAATATAATATAATTCCTGGAGAGGTGACTTGAATATAAACAAACATGAATATTGATGAGATCATGAAATATACCCCTACTGCTTTGGTAACTTTTGAATATTATTCCCCATAAAATAAATAAAATCAAATTAATATTTAAATACAATTAACACAAATAGAATCATGATATATCACATCAAAAGTGTAGTAGATACACCTTATAAACAATGAGTAGTGTATAACATGAAATTTTTCCAAAAGAAGATAATTTGAGAGTAGAACCCTTATAATTATCATAATGTCTAAGTGAGAATAAAGAAATTAAGTGGTCATATCTAAAAAATGTAAATCCATATAAAAATATTGTAAATGAAACATAAATCAAAAAAATTCCATTTCACAAAAAATTATGACATAATATAATCATCGAAGAAGTGATATATCCAAATGAAATAAAATTTTGTTATGAAACAATTACCATAATGTAACATTCACGTCATATCATCCTGGATGAGTTAATTATAATTGAAAAATAAAATAAAATTAATTATGAATGATTTATGATATAAAATGTGAAAAAAGTTAACATATACACCATATAATATAAATTATGTGAAAAATATATAAATATTACATAATTGATGGAAATTGAGATGAAGTCCACTACCATAGGTCTGAATCATCACATACATTCTATATTATTATAAATAAAACAATTTCTTAATAATTTACATTATTATTGATCTTTTTTATTCTTATTATTAATTTTTTTATTTAATATCATGTTATATTTCACTACTTAATCAATTAAGTTCACATTAGATGTTTTGATGATATACAGTTCATATGCCAAAAATGGAATCTGTAGTTTGTCTAAGGTAAAAGAGATCATTATTACATCATCTCTAGTATAATAAGGATATAATTATCATTTTAAAATATAAATTATAACATTTAAATAAACCATGAGATATGGATATAAAAAATGAATTTCATTACAATCATGGAGATGATAAGTCGTACTTACACATGACTAATATTTCAATTTCTGAACAATCATGATGGAAAGAAAATTATTATTAGTTAATATTTTATAATATATCTTAATAAAATAAATATAATATTATTACATTAAATTATCATATATATAATTTTAATGTGATGCAGTTTTAAAATATGAATCACAGTACGTTGTGGTGGTGGTAATCCTCATGTACACATGAAAGACATTATTATTTTCAAATGATTGGAATAGTAAATAGTTATATGATTTATCAGATTAATAGAATGATGAAAAATTCTTGAAAATCATGTATTTATACAAAATCAATCATTAAAATAGTTTTTAGGTGGAAAATATAGCAGTACTATAGTAGGTACTGTTGCAGCGACGACACTATAGCAGTGTCATCACTGTAGCGGTGGAGGGACTGTAGCAGATATTGTAGCGGTGGCTGTACTGTAGCAGACACTGTAGCATCACGGCTACTGTAACAGTACTGTTCACCGAGGGGTCCTTTGGGCTAAAAAAATGGGCTTTCAAGCATTGTATTCAGGCCACTTGGCCTTAGGCCTTCAGGCTATGTAATGGGACTCCCTCTACCTAGTATAAAAGAGGTCTTTGCTTTCAAATAATAAATTGAGGCTTCAGCCCCAACCTTTAAAAAAAGATTTTGTTTCCCATTTGATGGGAGATGATATGGGTATTGGGTATTCTGATAACACAAAAATATCTATATATATATCATAGATACTGATGTTATTATATCATCACGGTGAATTTTATTTTAAGGCGGTGTATGGAGAAATAAAATCAAAGTGATCAGTTAAAAACAACACATCCTCTTCAGACAACCTCTTTAGGATTAAACAAAAGGATTTCATATTAGTTTTTTAAATTAAAACAAGGTATATAAGACATGGTAAGGGAAATATGTAGTGTTTTTTAGGTATTATCTTAATTAAATCGTTCTTTAATTTTGAATAAAATATAAGAGGAGGGGACATTTATAAGTAAGGAGAGGGTCACTTTTGTAATTTCATTAAATGTTTACTTATTATAATTTTTTATGGGATGGAATGGTCCAAAATGATATAATTTTAATATAGGATGAGTATTGGTAGAATTAAGATCATCCAATAAAACATTGACATGTTTTGATTGGCTATTTACCCATACCTCTTTGTTTTACCTTGCATTATATCTTTTTTTACAATTACCATGATAACATATGATTTTAATTTATATTGGTCAAGATCGTTACAATAAAAGGAAAATTGGCCAATAAAGGGAACATGGCTGATATTTTAACTATATCCCAACAACATGACTGAATATAAGATATTTAGGAATTTAAAATCATTTAATAAAATATTATTAATATAAAATTTCATTAATGTCATTTTTGAATATATTCCTTTAATATGGGTTTGAAAACAACATGACAACAATGAAATTAAAATATAATATTTTCATACATCTCGAAATTTTTTTATTTATCTACAAAATTCATTTCACACAATATTTAATTAAATTTATATTACTTTTAATATTTTGTAAAATGATTTATTTTATTTTTATATTAATGGAAAACAATTTATTTCAGTGTTACATAAGAATTTAATATAATTATTTTACTACTAAAAATTATAAATATATCTCAATGATAAAAAAATTATATATTATTCATGTGAATATTTATAACTTAACAAAAAAATTTTATCCCAGTCACAAAATATTTTTGTCATGACCCGTCCTCGGGGCCCGTGCCGTGACTACCCCATGCCCTCCTTCCATAGGCCAGGGGCTGGCGACTAGCACCAAAGGCATAAATCCCAATAAAAGGAAAGGAATTGCCTTTATATAAGAAAACAAACACAACAAAGTATGCAAGATGAAGTGAACACTAAGTAAACTGAGTACAAAAGTAATTGCTGAAAAGTAAATGGGCCAGTATAAAAACCCAACTGAAAGTAAAGAACAATTGAGGAAAGTGAAGTACAACAGCTGAAAAGTAAAGCAGAATCTACCGAGACGTCCTTCAGGAATCCCACCTGAAGGGTGGGTACAGATAGTCTCCCCAACTCCTCGAATCGATCCGTCCGCTCCGTATACGTCCCTCATGTTAGTCCACCTCCGGATACCATCTCGCTCCACAAGCCTCAACCACGATCAGCACTGTCCGTCGTCTGCAACCAGCACAACGTAGTGCGGGCATAGCCCGTGTAGGGGTGAGTATACAATACTCAGTAGGGACCCGGATACCCCCGAAGGCCTCCCAGAATCCACAAAGGATAAACCACAAAGGAAAGATACAAACACGAAGTATCAATCAAATCTACTTAGATATATGCCCATACATATACCTAAGTCATCAATTCCACTTGGGCTCCAACTCCTGAGCCCAAGTACAACCGAGTCCACATAAGAAATCAAAACCCAGTCCACACAGGAAAGCAAGTCAATCATATAAATGATAATGTTTGAAAATCAATTCTCAGATCACACAGGTATACTACTCACGAAGAGGGGTGGAGATGATTAGATGTAGCCTCTGAATCATCTCCTCTGCCGAACACACGTAGGATCCAAGTACAGAAGTCGTCGCTGCTAAACCCACATAGGATCCAAGTATAGTAACCATCGCTGCCGAACCCACGTAGGATCCAAGTACAGTCTTCATCTCTACTGAACCCACGAAGGATCCATGTACAGTCGTCCTCGCCGCCGAACCCACGTAGGATCCAAGTACAGTCTCCATCGTCGTCGCAGTCGCAGCCAGCTCTAGGGTTCCCGCACACAGCACGCTCGATTCTGGGAGGGTACGCTCTACGATCCAAGAGGGTTGATACATTAACTGTCACAAAGTCCAGAGTTTATGTATCACAAAGTTCCGTCTCGTCATTAGGAACTCAACGCGACAGACGACTCGTCAATCAGACGCCCGGTCTGAGAAATATTGGCTTTTCCGTCCTAGGGGACCGATTTGTTTTTTAAGATAAAACAAACCCGACCATACTCCATCTGCATCCAAACATCAAGTAGAGTAATCCAAAAGAACCATCTCACTAAGATAAATTCAACGCAATTGATGGCACGTCATTTGGATGTCCGGTCGTTAAGTTATAAGTGTTTCCGCTCCAAGGGCCCGGTTGGTTTCGGGTTCGATCCAACCTGGCCATACACAAACTTCGCCAAAACATCAAGTGTAATATACTGAAACGACCGTCTCGATCCAAAGATCCCTACGCAACTGACTGTGTGTCGATCAGAGGTCCGTAGCCCAAGATATGGGCGTTTGAATGAACCTGATCTAAAAATAGGGGGTCTGGGCCCGGTCCGACCAGGCCCAATACCCCCTGGGTCAGCCCGAACCAGGTCGATCCGACCCGGGTCTGAGTCTAGCCCGATTGGGCACGGCCCAGTCCAGCAAGCGTAGCCCGGCCTGTGGCCGGCGCGGCCCAGCCCGGCGGGGTGCGGCAAGGCCCGACCGGGTGTGGCTGGCCCAGCCCGTGCGGCATGTGACCCAGCTCGGAAGCCGGCCGCGACTCGGTACTAGCCGAGCGGGGCGCAAAGGGGGGCGCCGGCCCCTTGTTTCCAAAACAGTGGACTCGTGGGGTTCGCCCTAGGAATCTGTCGGGGGGTGTGACACACCCCCCTGTTTCGGGTAACGGCCGACCTTAATGGCCGGTCGGTTGTGAGTTGCCGCGGGACTCGCGGGGGTCCTGCCTCCTGGGGTGCCAGCAACCGACTGAGCCCGTCCGGCCCTACTGGTCCGCCATGGCCTTAGGTCGTGGCTCTTCTCTCTGGCGTGGTGTGACGGCGCCACACCCCTCCGCTGCGGCCCGCTCCTGGCTGCGGCCTCCTTAGGCCTGACTGGCGCGGCGCGACAGCGCCGCGCACCCCTGCCACGGCCCGTTCCTGCCGCGGTCCTCCTTCGGCCTCACCGGCGTGGCGCGATGGCGTTGCGCACCACCGCCGTGGCCCGCTCCGGCTGCGATTCTCTTCTTCCCCGCGCGGTGCATCGACACCGCACTGGCTTCACCTCAAACATCAACGAATATCAACAAACAAAAAAGGGGGAGGAGAATCTTCCGTGTTTGTGTGGTCCGATATCCTCCTGTTATGACGATAACATGCGGCCATACATCAACGGAGAACAAATATAAACATGAATTTAAACAAAGAAGACAACCCCTACCTTGAAGGAAGTTCACGGTTGTCAAGCTCCACAGATGATGGCGCCATTTCCATCGTTGACGATGTCTCCTCCCTTCTCACGGAGGAAGAAGATGATGGAGAAATTGGGCCGCCAAGTCGACGTTCTTCGTTGGAGAGTTGGCATTCTTCATTGAAGAAGAATTTCTTCAAAAGTAACTAGAGCTCTATCCTCCAATTCTCAATACAACAATCCAACCAAAAAATAAAATAAGGCTCCTCCTTATTTTATTAAAACATGCCATGCATTCAAAATTACAAATTCAAATACTTAATTCAATTAATTTATGAGGTTCAATTAATTAAATTAATGTGTGTTGGCATGAATTAAATTGGAAGAGTGGGGAGAGGAGGAGTTACCCAATTAAATACAAGGGTTTTAATGGGGGGGGGGGGGGTTAAGGGGTTTTAGGGAATGTGAAGGGTTTGGGATCTTGCGGGCCCCACCTCACATTTATCCTCACATGGGTAGTTAAAATGTTAGTGGGTCCCACCCTAACTCCCCCATGTAGGATAAAACCAACTTATAATTATAAATAAAATTGTACACAATTTTATTCACTTTTTATTTAAACCACATTTTTTTTAAAAACTCCTCCAAAGAAAATGCATCTTCAGTAAAGGTTCTATTAAGCAATTACCGGTGCTGTGGTTTCATCGGTGCCCTTAGATTTCAATTCTGAGCATCGGTTCAAAAGATAGAAAAACCCTCTCATTTGTTCACTGAACGTACCCAAGCTAAACTTCAGGAATTGATTCCGGGCGCACAAGGCCTCGGAATCAAGTGCCGTCAAAAACTACGTACTCGTAAAATCCAAAAGAATTTAAGAAAAAAAATTTCCTTGAAAATTACGGGTCTTTACATTACTCCCACCTCAGAGATTTACGTCCCCGTAAAGCTACATCATAAACTAGGGAAACAAATGAGGGTACTGTGCATGCATATGAGCCTCCCGCTCCAATGTTCTCTCTTGGAGGTTCCCGCACTGCCACCTGATGCGCACTAGAGGAATCGATCGTCCACGTAGGACCTGCTCCTGTCGATCCTCGATCTCCACTAGAAACTCCATAAATGTCACCCCTTCATAGATGTCCCGCTCCCCATGATCAATGATATGTGTCGGGTCATGGACGTATCTCCTCAGATGAGATACGTAGAAGACGTCATGCACTCGGTGTAACTGAGGTGGAAGAGCTAATAGATAAGCCACCTCGCCTATCCTGCTGAGAATCTGGAATGGTCTGATGAACCGCAGAGATAACTTGACACACCGACCAAATCTTCGTAATCCACATCGACATGAGACCCGCAAGAAAACGTGGTCACTATCCTCAAACTCCAGTGGTCTCCACCTCCTATCAGTATAGGACTTCTGTTGGCTCTGGGCAGTCCTCATCCACTACTGGATGATCTGTACCTTCTCCGTCGTGGCCTGGACCATCTCTGGTCCTACAAGTGCTGACTCCCCAGGGTCTTTCTAGTACAAGGGTGATCTGCAAGGTCGGACATACAATTCCTCATATGGTGCCATCCCGATGGTGTAATGGTAGCTGTTGTTGTACGTGAACTCCACCAAAGGTAGGTGATCCTCCCAGCAGCGACCAAAGTAGAGGACACATGCACGAAGCATATCCTCTAGAGTCTGAATGGTCCTCTCTGTCTGACCATCCGTCTGAGGATGAAAGGTGGTGCTCAGGCGTAGCTGCGTCCCAAATGCCTCATACAACCCCTTCCAAATCCGGGATGTAAAGCGAGCATCTCGATTGGAGACGATAGACGATGGAACACCATGAAGCCGTACAATCTCCTAAATGTAGATGCGTCCCAAGCTCTCTACTGAGCCCTGCTCTCTGATAGGTAAGAAGTGAGATGACTTGGTGAGTCGGTCTACGATCACCCAGATGGAGTCGTGTCCTCTGGAAGTACATGGAGGTCCCGTCACAAAGTCCATAGATATCTCGTCCCACTTCAACTCCGGGACCTATAAGGGATGTACCAAGCCTACTGGTACCTAGTGCTCCACCTTCACCTGCTGGAGGGTGAGGAAATGTGAAACGAACTCTACCTCAACCTTCTTTAGACCTGACCACCAATGCTGTCGTCTAAGATCCTGGTACATCTTCACTACTCTTGGATGTACCGCCAATGGGGAAGTGTGAAACTCTCTCAGAACCTCCTCCTATAATGAAACTAGTACTATGGTACGTCCTCTGAAAAGGATGATGTGCTCTCCTCCTATAGAAAATCCACCAGGTGCCTGTCTTGTGGATATCTATGCACATCGCGTCTCACAGTCAACGTCCCCTCGCTGTGCCTACCTGACCCACTGAAGTAGTGGAGGAGTGATTATGAGTGACTGTAGAAAGTATGCCCCATCTCTATCCACGAAGGATATCTGCAAAGCGACTAACTGCTCTGTCGCCTCTCCATGTAGCTGAATTCCCAACCTCTGGCTGAGAGCATCATCTACTACATTCCCCTTTCCTAGGAGTTTAGACTATCACAAAGTCATAGTCCTGGAGGAACTCGAGCTATCGCCGCTGTCTCAGGTTCAGGTCCTTCTGTGAGAAGATGTACCTGAGACTCTGGTGGTTAGAGTAGACTGTAAAGTGCTCGCCCATCAGATAGTGCCGCCACATCTTCAAGGTGAAGACCACTGCCACTAACTCCAGGTCATGGGTAGTGTATTTCTGCTCGTGCTGTCTCAACTGTCGTGAACCATAGGCGATCACTGCTCGCTCCTGCATCTGGACACACCCGAGTCCGGTCCTTGATGCATCGCAGTAAACTACGTACCCTACGCCTTCCTCTGGTAGAATCAAGATGGGTGAACTGGTCAATATCTGTCTCAGCTTCTGGAATCTCTACTGACATCTATCTGACCACACAAAGGGTTTCCCCTTCTTCGTCAAAGCTGAAAGTGGTGCTGCAACTCTGGTGAATTCTGGCACAAATCTCCGATAGTACCCAGCCAGACCTAGGAAACTCTGCCACTCCGTCACGCTCCTGGGTGTCTCCCAAGTTAGTATAGCCTTGATATTTACAGGATCCACCGCAACTCCCACCTGAGAGATGACGTTCCCCAAGAATTGGACCTATCGAATCTAGAACTGGCACTTCGAGATATTACCATAAAGATGGTGCTCTCGGAGTGTGTCCAGTACAACCCGAAAGTGGTAGGCGTGCTCCTCCTCAGAAGTCGAGTAAATCTGTATGTCATCGATGAAGACCATGAAAAATCGATCAAGGTAAGGCTGGAAGATCCGGTTCATGGGACTCATGAACATTGCTGGAGAGTTGGTTACACCGAAAGGCATAACCATGAACTCATAGTGGCCATACCGACACCTGAAGGCCGTCTTCTACACATCCTCGTCTCGAACTCTGAGCTGATGATAGCCTGACCTGAGGTCTATCTTCAAGAACCATCATGCTCCCTTGAGCTGATCGAAGAGGTAGTCAATCCTCAGAAGTGGTTACTTGTTCTTCACATTCACCTGGTTCAAGCGACGATAGTCGACACACAGTCAGAAGCTCCCGCCCGCCTTCTTGGCGAACAAAATCGGAGAAGCCCCGGGTGAAACGCTGGGTCTGATGAATCCCTTTCCCTGCAAGTCCTCCAGTTATACCCGTAGCTCACGAAGATCAGTGGGAGCCATCCGATATGCTGGAGTAGATATCGGGGCTCTCCCGAGGTACAATTAAATGTAGAAGTCTACCTCTCTGTGAGGAGGTAGTCCTGGAACATCATCAGGGAAAACGTCCGCGTACTGATCCACTACAACAGGAAAACTCGGACTCCGCACATCAACCGCTCTAAGGATGAGACTAGCCAACTAATGTGTCATCAGCTGCCCTCTCCTCTGTGTAAGTCCATCCTGCACTGCAAAGGCTCCCTTCTCGCCGGTGAAGGTGAACCTGCTCCCATCGGTGCAGACACACTGCACCTTGCGCCTAATACATTCGATCTAAGCATGGACCGTAGATAACCAATCCATGCCCAAGATGACGTCGTAAGGCCTCGATGCCACTACAATAAGATACCATCCAAAGCTCTCGTCTCCTAGAGTAATCTCACACTGCCGGCACCAGTGCGTAATCGTCAAGTCTGCTCCCGTAAGAGTCTCTAGCCGTAAGGATCGAGCCAACAGCTCTGTCGGAATCTCCGAGCTCTGAACAAGAGCAGCGACAATGAAATAATGACTCTCTCCTGTGTCTATAAGAACTTCATCAAGGGTTGAGTAGACACATATAGTACCTCGAATCATCTCAGGTGCACCATGGTCATAAGCCTCCACTTCCTGAAGCTGAGCCTTCCTCTATCCGCCAGCTCCCTGTGGTCGGGGTGGACCTCCTGGTGGTGGTGGTGGTAGAGCCCCAAAGCGTCGTCCACCACCTGCTGCCCGACCAGATCCTATGCCTCGTCCACCTGCTCCCTGAGGACCACCACGGTCGAACCTCTGCCTCTTCTTGGGTGGTCCCTCAACCGTCTGATGCTCCTCTATATGGCGGGTCGGGCAGTCACGAGCCATGTGGCCCTGCCTACCGCATGCATAGCACTGCCTACCTCTCGAATGACTGGCTCTGCTGTGTGTGCCCCACACCTCCGAACCAGTATCCTGAGGTCACCCACCTGATGTTCTAGTCCGCTTGGACCTCTGCGAAATCTGTCTACTACCGGCTGTAGAAGACTCCGCTACGTGTCACCCTGCGGTAGGTCTCGTTGTTGGTGTAGGCTCAGCAAGAAAGCTCTCCACAAGAAGGGCTCACTCCAGTACTCCTGCCTGCATCGGAATACTGAGGGAGATCATCGATGCCCCGATCTCATGCCTCAGTCCCTGATCGAAGGTCCGGGCCTGGAAGAATGGGTCCCGTACCATGTCCATGGAGTAGCGCGAGAGATCAGTAAATCTCATCGAGTACTGGGCTACTATCATGCTGCCCTGACGCAGCTGTATTAACTCCTGAATGTGCACCGCACGGAGGGTGGCTGGAATGAACTCCGAGCAGAAAAGGCTCTCGAAGTCCGTCCAAAGAAGTGATGCCTCATCGTGAACCTAGAGCATCAGGCTCTACCATCTACCTACTGCTGTGTGCAGGAGACTCGCTGTAAGGATCACCATAAGGTCAGCTGGTGTCCCTACTAATATGAAGACTCGGACAACAGCCTCCAGCCAATCCTCGGCTTCCTGATGGTCTGTCTCTCCACCGAACCTGGGCGGGCTCTGACGCTGAAACTCATTCAGTGCACTTAGGCGACATGCACTCTCTGCTGCTGGGGCTAGTGGCATCGATGGATCGGTGGGTAGAGGTACTGCCGATGCCTCCACTGTAATGGGGCCCTGCACCGAGGCCTCGTCGCTCGGTAGGTAGCCATCTCGCACAAAGCTCGGAACCCAAGCTGGCTGCCATCGTGGGGCCATCCTGAAAGAAACAGGTGTGCCACAGTTAATAAAGTATACCTGGTGAGATGACACAAAATAATCACAAAGAAAAATTTTAAAACACACATGCAATCGATATTTTTGTGCACTGAGTCAGAAATCAGAAGTCAGGGTCCTGGTGTATGGATACGTCGGCCGCCACACCAACACTGGACTCCTTGGACTGATAACCACACTCAATACCCTTAACACTATTTCTTCACATATAAGAAATTATCAGAGTCCTGAGTTATGCGGTAGAACCGACTTCTCTGATACCAATTTGTCACGACCCGTCCTCGGGGCCCGTGCCGTGACAACCCCAAGCCCGCCTTCCATAGGCCATGGGATGGAGACTAGCAGCAAAGGCATAAATCCCAATAAAAGGGAAGGAATTTCCTTTATATAAGAAAAAAAATACAACAGAGTACGCAAGATGAAGTAAACACTAAGTAAACTGAGTACAAAAGTAAGTGCTGAAAAGTAAATGGGCCAGTATACAAACCCAACTGAAAGTACAGTACAACTGAGAAAAGTGAAGTACAACAGCTGAAAAGTAAAGCAGCATCCACCGAGACATCCTCCGGGAATCCCACCTGAAGGGTGGCTACAGATAGTCTCCTCATCTCCCCAAATCCGTCCGTCCGCTCCGTATACGTCCCGCCTGTTAGTCCACCTTCGGATACCATCCCACTCCACAAGCCTCAACCACGATCAGCGCTGTCCGTCATCTGGAACCAACACAATGTAGTGTGGGCATAGCCCATGCAGGGGTGAGTATACGATACTCAGTAGGGACCCGAGACCCCCGAAGGCCTCCCAGAATCCACGAAGGATAAACCAAAAAAGAAAGAAACAAACACGAAGTATCAATCAACTCTACTTAGGTATATGCCCATACATATACCTAAGTCATCAATTCCAATTCAGTCCAACTCCCGAGCCCAAGTACAACCCAGTCCACACAGGAAAGCACAACCCAACCCACATAGGAAAGAAAGTCAATCATATCGATGACAATGTTTGAAAATCAAGACTCAGCTCAGACGGGTATACTACTCACAAAGAGGGGTGGAGATGATTATATGTAGCCTCTGAATCATCTCCTCTGCCGAACCCACGTAGGATCCAAGTATAGAAGTCATCGCTACCGAACCCACGTAGGATCCAAGTAGAGTAACCATCACTGAAAAACCCACATAGGATCCAAGTAAAGTCATCATCACTGTCGAACCCACTGAGGATCCAAGTACAGTCATCCTCACTGTCAAACCCATGTAGGATCCAAGTACAGTCACCATAGTCATCGCAGTCGCAGCCAGCTCTAGGGTTCCCACACACAGCACGCTCGATTCCAGAAGGGTCCGCTCCACGAGCCAAGAGGGTAGATACATAAACTGTCATGAATTCCAGAGTTTATATATCACAAACTTCCGTCTCGTCATTAGGAACTCAACGCGACAGACAGTACTTCAATCAGACACCCGGTCTGAGAGATATTGGCTTTTCCGTCCCAGGGACCCAGTTGGTTTTTAAGCTAAAAAAAACCCGACCATACTCCATGTATGTCAAAAATCAAGTTTAGTAAGCCAAAGAACCTTCTCATGAAGAGTAATTCAACGCAATTTATGGCACGTCATTCGGACGTCCATTCGTTAAGTTATAAGCATTTCCGCTGCAAGGGCCCGGTTGGTTTTGGGTTCGAACCAACTCGAGCATACACAAACTTTGCCGAAACCTTGAGTGTAATATACCGAAATGAACGACTCAAGCCAATAATCCCTATGCAATTAAGGGTGCATCGATCGGTGGTTCGTAGCCCAAGATATGGGCGTTTGAACAAAAATGATCCGAAAATAGGGGGTCTGGGCCCGGTCCGACCTGGCTCAATACCCCCTGGGTTGGCCTGAACCGGGTCGACCCGACCTGGGTCTGGTTCCAGCCTGGCTGGCGCGGCCCGACCCGCGGCTGGCGTGGCCCGGCCTGACTGGGTGCAGCCAGCCTAGCCTGTGCAGCCTGCGGCCCGTCTCAAAAGCCGGCCGCGGTTCGGCGTTGGCCGAGCAGGGCGCAAAGGGGGGCGCCGCCCCCTTTTTTCTGAAACGGCGGACCCGTGGGGTCCCCCTTAGGAATCTGTCAGGGGAAGGGGGTGTTACACACCCCCCTATTTCAGGTAAAGGTCGGCCTTAATAGACGGCAGGTTGTGAGCTGCCTTGGGACCCGTGGGGGTCCCGCCTCCTGGAGCGCCGGCGACCGGCCGAGCTCGGCCGGCCCTGCTGGTCCGCCACGGCCCGGCCCGGCCCAGCCCGTGCGGCCTGTGGCCCGGCTCTGAAGCCGGCCGCGGCTCGACGCTTGCTGAGCGCGTCACAAAGGGAGGCTCCACCCCCCATGTTTCCGAAACGGCGGACCGATGGGGTCTGCCCTAGGAATCCTTCGGGGGGGGGGGGGGGTGTTACGCACCCCCCTGTTTCGGATAACAACCGACCTTAATGGCCGGCCGGTTGTGAGCTGCCCCGGGACCCATGGGGGTGCCTCCTCCTAGAGCGCCGACGACCGACCGAGCCCGGCCGACCCTGCTGGTCCGCCGAGGCCCTAGGCCGCGACTCTTCTCTCCGGCGTGGCCCGATGGCGCCGTGCCCCTCCACCACGGCCCGCTCCTGGCTTCGGCCTCCTTCGACCTCACCGGCGCAGCGCGACAGTGCTGTGCACCATAGCCGCGACCCACTCCGGCCGCGATTCTCTTCGTCCCCGCGCGTTGCATCGACACCGCACTGCCTTCGCCTCAAACATCAACGAAGATCAAAAAATAAAAAAGGGGATGAGAATCAGCCATGTTTGTGCAGTCCGATCTCCTCCCGTTATGACGATAACAGGCGACCATACATCGAGGAAGAACAAAGATAAACTGGAATTTAAACAAAGAAGAGAACCCCTACCTCGAAGGAAGTTTTCGGTTGTCAAGTGCCACGGATGTTGGCGTCGTTTCCGTCATTGTTGGTGTCTCCTTCCTTGTCGCGGAGGAAGAAAAGGATGGAGAAACCGGGCCGCCGAGTCGACGTTCTTCGTCAGAGAGTTGGCGTTCTTCGTTGAAGAAGAAGTTCTTCAAAAGGAACTAGAGCTCTCTCCTCCAATTCTCAACACAACAAGCCAACCGAAAAATAAAATAAGGCTCCTCCTTATTTTATTAAAACATGTCATGCATTCAAAATTACAAATTCAAATACTTAATTCAATTAATTGATGAGGTTAAATTAATTAAATTAATGTGTGTTGGCATGAATTAAATTAGAAAAGTGGGGAGAGGAGGAGTTACCCAATTAAATACAAGGGGTTTAATGGGGGGGGGGGTTTAAGGGGTTTTAGGGAATGTGAAGTGTTGGGGCTCGTGTGGGCCCCACCTCACATTTATCCTCACATGGTTTGTTAAGATGTTAGAGGGTCCCACCCTAAAAATGCCATTTAGCATAAAACCACCTTAGAATTATAAATAAAATTATACACAATTTTATTTAGTTTTTATTTAAACCACATTTTTTAACAACACCTCCAAAGCAAAAACATCTTCAGTAAAGGTCCTCTTAAGCAATTACCAGCACTACAGTTTCATCGGTGCCCTCAGATTTTAATTCCGAGCACCGGTTAAAAAAGATAGAAAAACCCGCTCATTCGTTCCCTGAACGTACCCGAGCTAAGCTTCGAAAATTGATTCCGGGCACACCAGGCCTCAGAATCAGGTGCCGTCAAAAATTGCGTACTCGTAAAATCCCAAATAATTTTAATAAAAAATTTTTCTTGAAATTTACTGGCCTTTACAATTTTATAAATTAAGCAATAGAAAGTTATATTTTTTTCTTCATCTTTTTCAAATTTATTAAAAATGATAAAAAAATAAATTTTTTGAAAAGTGGTAATATATTCCATGAATTGATTTAAATTTCTAAAATCCACCCATAAAATATGATAAAGGAAACTATTACGGTAAATTTTTAGTTCTTATCATATATTTTTCAACCATAACTATAATGTCCATAAATTTTTAAGACAAAAAAGCCTCATTGTTAATAATTTAAGATTATATTTGGTAAAAATGAATTTATTCAATAAAAAAATACATCATAGATGATTTATTGGATTCTTATAATGATAAAATCCCTAATAACACCCTGTAATATGATAAAAATATTTTTAGGGTTAGGCACTTAGATAACATGGGATTTTGAGACCAATAGAGCCTTAGAGAAAAGGAAATTAAAATATTAAATATATTTTATTTCATGTTCATGATTTTTTCCTGAATAATTGTATAAATCCCAAAAGGTGCATCAAATGGGAAATTTGAGACCACTGTTAGGCCCATGATGAGAGATTTACCCTAAGTGCGACATAATTTTTGTGTGTGTCGGATGTTCGGTAGAATCGCTCGTGCTGATAAAATATGTAATATTTTTATTTATATATTTATAACTATAAGTGAATATCTATTAGATGGTATAGTTTATGAGAGATTTGAGATAAAATTTATGTTGATGATAAAATTTTTACCCTAGGCACGACATAACATTTTGGTTTGTTGGGTATTTATTAACACCAAAAACAAGGATAACATTTCCAATATTTTTAATATAAATTTTTCTAAAAATAATTTAATACCTCCATAATGGTGGTTCATCTGGGAAACTTGAGGCCACAATTAGGTTTTGGATGTTTGTTTTACCCTAGGCACAACATAAATTGTTTTCAAATCAGGTGTCTAATTTGATTGCAGACAAGTATATATATATTTTTAATTATATTATTATTATTTTTAGTATTTAAATTTGGTTTTATCCTTATTTTCACCCAAAATAAGCCGAAAAACGCTATATGCTATACTTTTTTTTGATCCAAATCCACCAAATAACTCATTTTTGACCGTATTAATATTTTTTGAGTTATAATGGGGTGAAATTAAATCCTCTGAAACTACATTTGGGGTGAACAATGGATTATTATACGATATTGGTGAGGGTTTTGACTTGATTAATGTGTACACTATATTATGTTTTCAAATACCTAAATTATTCGATTCATTTGGTGTTGATTTATTTCTATGAATTTGATAGACTCTTCAAATAATCTTAACCTTTTTTTTTGATTTACATTTCTTCTTTGCATTATCTCCTTCATTCTTACTGGTGTACTGTGAACAATTTGAATTAATTTGGGTTTATTTATATTTTTTTCTCATTTTTTATTGATATGTTTCCCATTTATTCTCAAATTTTATAAATATTAAATAAAAAAATGGATAATCAAACTATAATTCATAAATAGTTAACCAAAGGGGGATTTTTTTTTTCAAATTTTAAAAAAGGGATAATCACATCGATTTATCAAAAGATAAATTATTAAATTTATAAAAAGGTAAATGAAATGTTATCAAATGATAATTCATGAAAAAATTGAGTAAGATACTTATGGAAGCATAATATTTTAATGTTTTCAAATAATAATTATGATGGGATAATTTGTTGAAATTTTCAAATAATTATTCCACAAACTCTCAAACAATAATTATCAAAAGATAATTTCACCTTTAATCAGTGGATATATTTGAAAATTATGATTATATATTTATAAGTGGATAATTTTATTTATTTATCTATATATAATTATTTATATTATCATAGAATAATTATGAAGTACTACCACATGTATTCTCGATTTAATTTAGAGCGGTTATGATATTGAATGTCGTTTGGTAATATTTATATGGAAAATATTTCCAATGCATGCATTTTTCAGAAAATTATAATTTTTAAATTATACTAGATAGATAAAATATTATCGCATGTGATATTTTAATGATCAATTGAAAATTATCCCAGAGATAAAAGATTTTATCACATGTGATACTTTATTTCTTTTTGAAATGAAATAGTTGGTTTGGCTCTAAGAACCTTTGATGAATAATGATTATTAATGTGTTTAAAGCGGCAATAGTATATCCAAGGAAGAGGTTTTCATGACCATTGAGGTTTAATATCTAGATATCAAACCATATTGGGTGGTTTATCCTCATCCTTGAAATCTATGAATTTTGAGGTTGGAAGTTACCCACCTTTTGGGATCTTGTTTACACATGATTCTGTATTTGACTTCTATTTTGGCTTATTTGATACTATTCTTGATTGTTAAAGCATGTGGGTATGTGCGTATTCCATGAGACCCATTGTGATTCCATGAGTTATATCAGTGTATAATTTTCTATGATTGTTTTTTATCACATGGTGTTATTTTTTCTTCTATATACTCATAATGACATATTACGTTATGTCATTTTGTGTGCTCGCCCTGTATGTATGTTACCATCCCATTTTGGTTGTTAGTGGTATTTGAGATAGGTGAACTATTATGAAATATTTATCCATTAGTGGGGGTGTACGATTAGTTACGATGATAGTGATGAGGGACTAGGGAATATGGTGGATGTACGAGGTAGCCATAGTGTTGTGTCGATGGTGTGCTCGAGGAATCCTTGATTTTCCAAGTTCCATTTACCATGTGATATTCCTAATGATGTGGGTACTAGATATTATTTTGTAGTGGATCTAGGATACAAGGTACTAATTATGGATAGATTATGATGAGTATCGTATCCATGAAACCATGAGTATTATATATAGGGGATGGTTTGATTCTTCCAACTCATTCTGTTATATTTTGACATTGATTCAAATTAGGTACAACTGAGGGTTGTGGAATATTGGTCAGTGCATTGCCTCTTGTTTTTTTGGTATTATTATTCTTGTTACACATTTATCATTATTATAATAAACTTTTTATACTAGAGAAAAAAAGTAAGGGTGCCATTGGTGTCTCATAATGAGTATTATACTCTCTCCATACTCTAGAATTTTGGTGTGATTATAGATTTCAAGAGAGACATAGTGAAGGGAAAGGTCCCCATGGTGGATGAATGTTTAGAGGATCATGGAGATGGTGGTGGATGAGGATGAGTTTCTGAAGGGCTTGCTATTTTCTTCTATTTATTCTTTAATTTTATTTAGTTCTAGACAGGCTTGACATATTGGGAGTAGTTTTTATTTGCATCAAATATAATCCATTTACTTTTACACATAACTTATCTGATTATTTATTATATTTTCATAATTTATTACTGATCCTATTATGTGATACTGATGCTAGATTATCACCATTGATAGTCTTAGAACCTCACTCCTATTCGATGATCTCTTGTATATGGGAAGGTGCCAATGATGTCTTGTTTACTTTCATCTTAGACCCTATGGTTTATTTAAAGGTGATACAGTATGGTATCAGAGCATTGGGACTCACTAACATTTTTCCATTTTTTGGGTTGGGATCGGTTAGAAATGTGTTAGGACGATTGAGACTCAATTAGGGGAACTATGATAGTATCTATACACCACTAAATAACGAGCCTTTGATTTAGAATAAATTAGTGGAAATTATGTTTTACTATTACCATTTATTAAGTTCACCTTGGTTGATACAAATGATGTTGAT
This sequence comes from Viscum album, assembly GCA_963277665.1. NCBI lineage: Eukaryota > Viridiplantae > Streptophyta > Magnoliopsida > Santalales > Viscaceae > Viscum > Viscum album. The sequence continues at coordinate 1,494,138,811 of OY728155.1, read as the reverse complement.
ATGTGATATGTGATATTTTAGGTGTGTTCATTCACAGGACGAAGAACATAGGTTCACATTCTATGTATATACTTGATGTTTTGTTGCATTATAGTTATTTATAAAATGCATTGAATTTTTATCTGTTTGGGATTGTATCTCTTATTGTGTGATATATCAATTTTTCCATGTTGTTATAATATATCATTATATTAATTTATTATTTGAACTGAGGATATTATTGTTTCAGAATATTTGTTATTATTGTGACTAATGTACAGGGATGAATACAAGGGTTAATGTTATATTGGGTATACCTTAAGAAAATGGTATACTCTTAGAAAAGTATTTTGTGACCAATAAAATATTATAGAAATTAAATTTTCCAAATTTTCCTTATGTTTCATAATATTACACCATAATTTTATTTGGGGGGGGGGAAGCTAACCAGTCTTCTCATGAGAACATCCCCACACCAGCTCTAGTGGTGTAGGTAGTGGTTCCTTACCAGATGACACTGAGATCCAATGTTGAGTAAAAAAGATATTCAAATATTCAATATCCACCACCCATCCTAGGATCTAGGGGACCCTAAGATACTAAGGATTAGGTCAATATCATAGAGGGTTTATTCAAACTCTCAGAGACGCCATCATATTGGAAGGTGAATCTGGTAGACATCATGTTACAGGGACCCTCCAGACAGTGGTGGGGAGTTATGTGAGATGTTGGACAACATGAGGGTCTCACTTTGGATCCATCAAGGCCCTTTTTTAGAGAATTATTTTGGTACATGATGAAAATAAATCAATCATAAGAGTTTATGGAGTTGCATCAGGGGTCCATGATAGTATCAACATAATATACATGATTTACTAATCTCCTCTATTTCACTGAGCTTCTTGCTGGCAGTGAAGCCCAGAAGTCCAGGAAGTTGGAAATAAGACATCGAATCCATCTTAGATAGTATGTCTAGAGCTTCAACCATGCTTTCATACCCAGAGGTTATGAGGAGGGTTCTAACCATTGATATGACTCTATAGGATGGAAGAGAAAATTGTATGTTCCTTCCTTTCAATACGCAAAAGGGTGGACCTCTGAGTGCAATTATGAGTACCTCTTACAATATTAAGAAGTTTAAGGCTATGAACATGAATCATATAAGTGGAATATAAGTGAATTATATTTTAGTCTCATTATTTATTTCTGGAGGTGACTCATAGTTCTTTAACTATAAGAAGTTCAGACGATACAGTAGGGTGTGTATAGCTATAAGGAGCTAGGGATGATAATGTGCAAGTATAGGACACCTCTGGTTGTTTATGCTAGAGCATCATCTTGGAGAGGGTAGGATACATGTTTATGGATTTGAAGGTATAGTAAGGGGCCTCAGAGAATATATAATTCTTAGATGAGAATTTACTATGGAGATGGTCATAGAGATGTCACAAGTAGGGTATACATAGTGTATTACATTCTAATAGTTTGTGGGGTGTGACTATCCACCATTATAGGTACAAATTTGATCATTTCTAAAAAATTATCTTTTTTCATTGATACTGGTTCATCCCATTCTTTCACATATACATAATTAGTTATTGGAAATTACTTAAAAATCATTCGATACTCTATTTTATTCACCCTCATAACATCATTGGTAATGAGACTGGACTTTATTAACCGATTCCTAATGTTTCTACTAGACATTATTGTTATGTACAAATGTGGGAATTCTAGATTATGGACATTATGACATTCAATATGATTTGTGGAATGAACTGGTTGACCAAATTCTGAGATAACCATAACTTATATCATAAAGAGTTATCTTTTACCTCTCTAGAGGGAGTGATGACCATGATGATTAGAGGGTGATAACTTGAAACATACATTATTGGAACAGTCTTGATTCATCTCAGGATGTTCATAACACAAATGGTATCCTTTACTCTTTGATAAGGATCTATAAAATACCCCTTAATATTTCCACCTATAATGGATCTCTATCAAAATTTCTTTCCAAATGATATTATACAACTCCCTTAGGATATAAGTGCTTACATTGAGTTGGGGATCATACCAGGTGCACATCCCATTTTCATACCACTTTATCATAATGCACCAACTGAGCTGAAGTAGTTCATGTACAAGAAGATAACTTAGAGAGGAAATAATTTATCAGACCTAGTAATTCACTATAGGGGACACCTATTTTGTTCTCTGGGAAAGTGAACAGTAGAATTTGTTTATGATTTGATTACTAGAATATGAACCAAGTGAAAGTAAAGAAGTGATATCCATTTCCTTGGATTGATGAAATTTTCAATCTACCAGGATCCCTTTGGTTCTCCAAGATTAATATTTGATCGGTATGTCACTAGTTGTGAGCTAAAGATGATAATATTATGAATATGGAGTTTTGGTGTAGGTATTTACTATTTGAATACTTCATGACGCCATTTAGGCTAAATAAATCACTACCAATTTTTCATATAAATCTTGAAAATGACCTCCCATCCATGCATGGAATCATTTGTTTTAGTGTTCATCAATGATATCCTCAATAACTATCCAACACCAAAAAATCATGAAAGGAAAAAAGAGATAGTCTTGAGTACTCTATGAGAACATAAGAATTATTCCATTATGTCAACATGTGACTTATATATTTGAGAGGTGAAGTTCCTTAGACATGTGGTGTTTAAAACTGGTATACCTATAGACTCAGGGAAGGTCTGGGTAGTTATGTATTTGGAACATACCTAGAACATGTTTGAGAATATAATATTTTGGAGTTTTTTGGGATATTACTGATGTTTTATCCATGAATTCTCTAAAATGTTAACACATATGACAATGTTTAAAATGAATAATGTGAAGTTCCAGTGGATATGCCATTGTGAAGAGTATTTCCTTGAGTAAAAGAGAAGGTTAGATAAAGAACCATTATTGGTACTTCAGGATCCTATGATTGGTTATGGAGTGTACTATGATGAAACATGTGTTGGTCCTGGAGTGGTGATGGTTTAAAGAGGGTAGGTAGTGGCCTATGGATCTCATCAATTATGACCCCATGAGAGGAAATACTCTATACATTACTTGGAGCTAGCATCCATGGTTTATGCTCAAAACATGTTGGAGAAACTTTCTCTTTATTGAGATATTTTTTGTCTACACAGACCATAAGATCCTTCACTATATCTTTACACAGAGGGACCTGATCCTGAGATAGAAGATCCAGGTTGTGTATATGTGGAAATTATAACTGGAGATAATGTATTCACCTAGAAAGGTTAATTTCATTGTGGATTTTCTTAGTCGTGATACAAAGGCTGATTATGATCATGGGTAGAGGTCCTAGGAGGAGTAGTGAAACATGATGAACTTATTAGATGATTATAGTATGAATGCCTCTTTGGACCATGGTTATATGGATTGAGATACCTTTTTAGTCACTTATTCACATTTGGACTATCTAAAGGATAAAAAAATTAATACTCATAGTGTGTTTTAATAAGGGAACAACTAGCTAGTGGTGACTCAATACCCGAATGGTCAGTGGATGAAGATGATTTTATCTTGGTAAATGGGAGAGTAGTAGTCACTAGTGACACCTGATTAGAGATGACGAGGGATTAAAAAACCTCTACATGGGTAGTACATCCTGTAGTGATCAAGATTTATTATGTCTTCATGAAAAAATTATTCTAGTCATATATGAAGAGAGACATTACTAGTTTCATCTCTTGATGTATCATCTATCAGAGAGTGAAGGCCGAGCATTAGTTTCCTAGTGGGTTGGTGTATCTACTCAAATTACCAATATGGAAGTTAGAGGACTTCATGATGGTCATTGTGTTGTTGTTTCCCATTCTTCAAGGATTTGTTATTTAGTCTAGGTTATTTTTGATTATACAATGTTGTCTTATCACTTCATCTAATTGGATAGACTCACTCTTGGGAGAATCTTGGAAAGATCTATTTCAAAGAGATCGTACACCTGAATGAAGTTACCTTAAGCCTTCTTTTAGATAGAGATTCATGTTTTACATCCAGAATTTGGTAGGGATTTCATAAATCCATATGAACTCAGTTGATATTGATCATGACATACCATCCTTAGACTGACATATAGTCTGAACAGACTATAAATATATTTAAAAATATTATTCAATCTTGAGTGCTAGAATTCTTTTGAGACTGGTATTATCACCTATCTTTGATTTAGTTCACATATAATAAAATTTACCATATATCAATTCTAATTTAACTATATGAGTCACTTTATGGGAGGCCATGCTTCTCATTATTATATTGAAATGAGTTGGTTAAAGTAGTAATTTTTAGCCACAACATATTTTTGGAGACCTCTGAGAGAGTGCATATGATATGGAATAGGTTTATCACTACTACAGGTAGTCATATAATTTATGACTACCTTAGGAGGAGACCATTTGAGTTTTATTTGGGAGATTAGGTTTTATTGATGGTGGCTCCTTGGTTAGGGCATAGACATTTAGGAAAGCAGGGTATGCTAGTACAATGTTTTTTGTACAGTTTGATATTACATAGAGGATAGGAGCAGTACCATATCTTCAAAACTCTCTTCTCGCTACTGAGGTATGCACAACACATTCCATGTGTCATATATTCATAGGTACATACCCTGATCAGTGTATGTTTTTATTGTGATTATGTTGAGTTATAGACTGATGAATCATAAAGGATTGTCTTGTGTGGACATATACTGAAGTGACATGGTATTACAAGGGAATACAATAACAAAATATAGGATTTATTGGAAACATGGATATAACGAGGATGATACATGTGCATGTGATTCTGATGTTTGGGCTTAGTGTCCTAAGTTTTTCACGAATTTATATTAGAGACACGTCTTAGGGACAATAAGTTTATAGAGGGGGAGAATTTTGATATCATAAATTTTTGAAGTCAATATAAAACCCTAACTTACAATAATTTATGATTTATTTTTAAAAAATTAATTTTTAAGATAATAATAATTTAATGTATTTTGATAAGGAAAAATCATAGTTAACACATTCGAATATTCAATATAATATCTTCAGAGTAAGGAACTAAGATAAAACATGATTCTAAGGCCCATTGATCCTCGGTGTAGACATAATAAAAGCTGTAAATACATTTTTTTATCTGTGTGTGATTTTTATTAACAATTCAATATACTTCAAAAGGTTGATCATATGATAAATATAAAACCACTGTTGGGTCTGGGATGTGGGTACTACTATAGGAACGACATAGAATTTGTTCGTGTCGGGTGTTTGTTAACATCACAAACAACGATAACTTATTTAATGGGTTTTTTGTATTTCTGAAATAAATTTAATATCTACCAAAAAGTACATTAAATTATAAAATTAAGACAACCATTAGGCCCATGTTGGGGGTTTTACCCTTGGAACGTCTTAAATTTTGTGCATGTTGGGTATTTGGAATCGTCTCACACAAAGATAGATTCTTTAAGATTTTTATTATATATATTTATGTAAGTAATTTAATATCTCCCAAATACAGCATCACATGAGAAATTTGATACCATTTCTATGTATGGGATATGGGGTTTACCTTGGGTGCAACGTATCATTTGTAAACATCGAGAATCTAACTAGATTTCTCTAAAGGATATGCTATTTGAATTATCACATTATTATTATTTAATTATAAAATTCGTTTTTATCTTTCTTCTTCCACAAATCACAATGAAAAGCCCTACACACTTGACAAGTTTCATCAAAATACACCAAATAAGTCATTTTAGACTCGATTAATGTTTTCTGAGTCATAATAGGGTGAAATTAAATCCTCCATAACTGTTTTTTAGTTGAACAATGGATTAAAATATGATATTGATGAGGATTTTTATTTGATGAGGGCATACAAAGTATTGATTTTATAAATTCTAGAATTGTTTCCTTCATTCAATTTTAATTGATCTTAATGAGTCTAATATACTCCAAAACTACTCTACACCCATTTTTTTGATTCATATTCCTTCTATTTTTGGTCTCCTTCCTTCTTTCTTATGGGATGTGAATACTAGGAATTAGATTGGGCTTCTTTTTATTATTGGAATTTTTATTATTTTCTTTTTTCTTTGCATTCCTTTATCATCAAATTAAATAAAAATATAATAAAAATAAAGATGTTTAATTAAATAATAGTTCATTAAAATATTACATAATGGTGCATTTATGGAAATTTTAAAATAATGGATAATCACATCGATTTATAAAAATATAAATGATAGGTACCTTAAAATTATAATTATAAAAGAATAATTGGATCATTTTTAAAATTATTATTTTTAAAAATTATTATAAGATATTTTTAAATGGATAATTTATGAAATTTATATAATGATAATTACATATATATTTTAAAATAATTATTATAAAGAACTACAAATGTGTTATCAATTTAATTAAGATAGGATATGATATCAATAGTGGTTTAGTAATTATAATGTAGAAACTATCGAAAATTCATGCATTTGATTTAAAATATTGAATTTAAAATTATCTAAAAGAGATAAAATATCATCGCATGTGATATTATAATGACAATATAACAATATTACAGGAGATAGAAATTATCATCGCATGTTTTATTTTATTTCTTTTTGAAATAAAATACCTATATTTGATTCTTGAAACTATTGAGTAACCTTGAGAATTGATGTGTATACAACTAAAATAATAAGTCCCCTGATGGGGGTTTCGTGACTATTGATGTTTTCAATACATTTATCAAACCACATTAGGTTGTTTATCCGTTCCTTTGACATCAATGACTTTTGAGGCAGAAAGTTCCTTACCTCTTGGGAGCTCGTTTACACATATTTACATATTTGATTTATGTATTGGATTATTTGATAATGTGATTTATTTTTTTCACATATATATGTGTGTGTATTCTATGAGAACTATTGGCATTACTTGGGTGATATCAGTGTATCCTTTTACATGTTTGATTATTATTGTGTGATTATTTGTTTGCTACTATATATTCTTGATGATATATTATGTTATTCCTGATTGTGTGCTCACCCGGTACATATGTTCCCATGCCTTGGTGGTTGTTAGTGGTATTTTATATTGGTGGATTCTCATGACATATTTATCACTTAGTCATGGAGTGAACATAATTCTGATACAAGAAATGAGGGACTTGGGAACAATGTGGAGGTATGAGGTAGACATGGTGCCATATTGAGGGTGTGTGCAAGGTAGCCTTGATATACCAAGTATCATTCACCACGTGATATAATGGTCATTGTGGGTACTAGATATTCTTGTACAGAGGATCTAGGAGACATGGTCCTCTTGAGGGATAAATGACGCGAGGCATTATCTCTATAAAACATTAAAAACACCTTATAGGTGCTGGTTTTATTCTTAAAACACATTCCATTATCTTCTAGCATAGAGGAAACATAGGTATAGTTAGAGGTTGTAACAACTTGTTCCGTACACAACTAATTGGTTTTGTATTTTGTGTTTATTCCTATTACAAATTTATCATTATTAGCATACACTTTTAGTACATGAGAAAAATATGAAAGGATACATCAATGGTATCCTACTAAGTATTGTACTCACACCCTAATAGAGAAGTTATATGTGTTTCTATATTTAATGGGAGACCTTGTGATGGGAAAAGTCCCATTGGATGATGGTTGAGATGAAGAGCATGGGTTTGGCGCTGGATGAGGATGATTCTCCAACAGTAAAACAATTTTCTTATATTTATTCATCTATATTATTTAGTTCTGGATATGATATCCATATAGGGAGCTTATTTTATTTTCAAAACATATATTCCATTTACTTTTTCTCCTGATTATTATTATTATTTATTATATTTTCATTATTTATTATTGATCCTATGATGTTATAGTGAGGGTATAGTCTCCTCATTGATGGAAATAGATCCTCACTAAAATTAAGAAGCCTTATATATATGGGGATGCACACATTAGGACATTTGACCTTCTAGATTGGATCCGGTCATTTGGTTTGGGATATTAAATTGACTACCATATTTCTGGTTTTATAATTGTCAAGAAAATTTAATTTTTTTACTATTAAATATTATCAAAAATTATATTCTCATTATTAAATAATATTATTTAATTTTATTCCAAATATGGAATCCATTTATTCAAATTCAATCTCTATATTGTGACAACAATTCATTTTATAATAATCCCATAAAGCTTGATGAAAAAGGGTTTTCTATAAAAAGGCTTTTTCAGTCTATAGTTATTTTTATACCAACATCAAGTATATTTTTTATTTATATTTAATTAATTATATTATTTATAAAAAAATTATTTATATTTCAATTTAGGATCATTTTGAATATATTAATTAGCATTATTATTTACATATTAATAAAATGGTGTTTTTCTATAAATTAAAAAATCAATCTTTTTTAAAAAAATTTAAATTATGACCATTAATTAATTATGATATTATGATTTCAAGATTTTATTATATTTATAAAATAGACTTTATAAATTATCTAAAAATAAATAATAATATTTCTTCGTGAAAACAAATTGGAGATAGTTTTAAAGAAAATGAAGTTTTCATTAATAAAATTTCATGACTAAAAATTGACTCACTATTTACTAAGAATTTACCAATACATTATTATTGATTATGATCTTTATATATATTTCATAAAAAACATATTCATTTTTATACCCTATAATTTCGTGGATAGTAGATAATGGTTATATTTAAAGAATATATTTTATGTGTTTCTTCATACTAGTGTTTTATGTAGAAATCCAATGAATATAATGTTATTATTTAAAAATATTTGGGTGTTATAGTCTATAATACAAAATAAATTTCATCTTTGAAAATTTGAAATTATTCGTGTAAATAAAGGGTTTGAAACTTGAAACATTAATTGTGGAAAACCAACATCATAAAAGGGTTAATAAAACAACCTCTGAAAAAGAAGGAAAAGGGCATATGAAGGTCATCTAGAATATTAGAAAACTATGTTTTGAAATAGGATAACCTGAGTGAGAGGTGAAAATATGGATAGTGTGGATAAAAATATCACCCAATGACTATTAAGAAGTTATATAGAAGATGGTAATGATAAATTTAATGACCAAAGAACCATAATTCTATGATCCATTAAAACACTAACGATTAATCAGAAATAAATATAAATGTGTAATATTTAAATATCATTTTCAAAAATTTCTGGTATTCAATTATTATTATGATAGAGAAAAGAAAATAATTTGTTGATATATTTTTATTTTATAAGAACTATTTTATCCTCTGGTTGTGCTTTGATCAATTTCAAATTCATTTATTCCTCCATTAAATCGATATTCAAGATGATTTTTTTATTCCAGAGGATAAAAATATTTACTTTTAATAGATCATAAGATCCATAAAAGAGTGAACACTATTTCTATTATTATCTAAATAAATACCAAAACCAAAATGATTAGCATAAGTTATCCAATATAATAGATTAATCATCAAACCCTCAACAATGACTCCCAAGGTTCATCTTAATTCATTCTATATGTATTTTTCCTTAAAACCCATCCCAAATACATATTACAAAATTATAAATTATAAATAATTAAAATAAGGTGATTTTTTTGAAAAAACAATAAAAAATTAATCCCATAACATTATAAAGAAACTCTTCATGCTACCAACCAAATATTTTAACAACTAGATCCCCATACAAATTCAATTAAATGATAACTACATCCAAAATTAACATTATCCTACTCCTTAATTAAAATAATATATTATCAAATGTATTTCATGAATTCAAAAGTGTAGTAAGATCCATCAGTAATTACTTTGACACTAAATCAGTATTAATTTTAAAACTCCACTATATTATCTAATTTAATACATAAATGTAAATAATCTCATTTTCCCAAATAAATATTATTACATAAATATCAAGGAAATATTAATGGGTTTATTTCCCATAATATTGAATTTCTTATAAAATAATAACATTCCTTTAAATCAATTTTTTATATTATCAGTACCATTAAACATATGATTTAAAATCCTAAACAAAACTAATTCAGAAAAATTATGAGATGTTTCATTATTCTTATTACCAAAATATCAACAATTTAACACTTGAACAACATAATTATAAAATTCCAATACACAAAACCATCAATTTTTCCACTTTAATTATTGGTTGGGAATATTTCCATCAATTGTCATCCATTTAACCCTTGTATTAGATTATTGAATTGGATAATTCCTATGTTTTCTAGAAACATTTCATTAAACTCCTTGACAATTAATTTTTATATATCCATTATTTACAAAAATAAATCATCTTCCCCTTTCCTGCGACATTACTTGGGGTATCTCTTTACAAATTTTTGAGATGTGGGATATTGATGATTATTTTCCTCTATGGTCACTAATTTATAATATATTTAAAAACTCTATCATCCCATTAGATTTTTGAGTCTTAGAGTTTTATATGGTTAATTTTTTAAATCATATATCGTGATAAGTGATTATGTATAATCGCAATATCTTTATCTCCAGTTATGCTTCTATTTATTTTATCATAATTACTTCACTTTCCATCACATTATGTGTTAGAATGATTTCTGATGGTTTTATCCACTGTATACAACAAAAAATCATTGTCTTATATATACTAATCATTTTTCTAAACCACATAACATTTTATTGGATGTCTAAATCATAAAACCATCTTTAAAATCTAAGAAACCTTATGTTTATCATAGGTTATTCATTAACATCGGTAGTTCAAATACTTTATAATGGTTACTAAGGAATATGTGAATTAACCCAATAATTAACCCTGGGAGTGTCAAGACATGTTTATAGTAAGGGAACATTCTATGAGAACTAGAATTATGATCCAGATATGCTCGACCATCTATTTTGGGATTATTACCCCCATATACATTTTTCCAAAACCGTGTCCACATGAAGTATCCAAAAATGGATGTATCTCTAAAAATAAAACATTATATATAACATAAAAATAAATTAGAATAATATCATATACATAGAATTATTCTCAAATTAAGTTACATGGATATTCTCCCAAATCTATGTTTTCATAAATTTAGCTCCCAAGGATTCCTCTAAACTAGCTCTGATACCAACTGTAATGACCCCAAATCTAGTATCCCACAATCTGTGGTAAATTTATTATATTTTCATATTATACTAGTGATCTCTTACCAAAAGACCAGATAATTTAGTTTTATAGGTAAATTAGATACATACTTTAATCTCACATCACATTTCAAAACATTAGTTATAACATAATGAAATTAAATATTTTTCATCCTTGAACATATTTAGTGGTTCCTTCTTCATATCATATAGAATGTGAAAAAATATGTGTGAGATAAAAATCTTGGTTATGGTTACATATAGTGGAATAAATATTGAGTAAATAAGGAAAAATAAATTTTACATGGTAAATAATTTAAAATGCATCCCACTTAATCAAAAAAGTGAGCATGAAAAAGAGTATTTTGAAATTAATTTCAAATAAATAATCACTTCATATTAAACAAATTTCATTGATATTATTAAAAATAACCACTTGGAAAATAAAAACACATTCCATAATGATGGAATGCATAATTTTAGACACCTAAAACTTACCTTCAAAGTCTTTTTAAGATAAAGTTTAAACTATAGGTAAGCATACACCAACATCCCTTTTAAATGTATAGACAACTATTTTTATACTGGAGAATTATCTATGAATTAAGGGGATATATAATTTTCATCCCTGAAAATTATTTAATATGTCCAACATATTAATCATATCAAAAAATAATTTAACATAATAAACAAGACTAATTAAAAAAACATCCATATAGTACGTACTAGCATATAAAATGAAATCGAGTTATCAAGTAAAATTTATAATAAAATTTAAATAGAATTAATAAGAACGATATCAATAAAAAATATCCACAATAATGATTTTTTTTTCATTAATGAATTAAAATAACATTAAATTATTATTATATTTGTTTAATGAAAATAACCTTTTTCATTTTAAAATTCACTATTAAAAACTAAAAAAATGATGAATATTATGTAAAAATTACTATAAAAATGAACCATGTAAAATTTTAATGAATTAAATAAATTATTTAGTGGCTGTGAGGGAGGGAAATTTTATTCATGCTAAGTACACTCTTAAAGTTTCCTTTCAAAGTTTCTTTCAAATGTATATAAGTACATTATTTTGAAAATAAAAAAAATATTACTTTTAAAAAATTTGGTAAAAAGTCAACCTTGGGTGAAAAAATCTATTTAATGAATCATATAGAAATATTAAAAAAAATTGAACCATTTTATGAAATATTTAAATGGAAGATAAATATTCCCAACTATATAAGAAACAAGTATATTTTTTAAAAGATAACCTTTTATGTATTTTGAGAACCTAAAAGTGGAAAATGAAAGGAAAAAATATAATTTAATAAAATAAAAAAATATAATAATATTAATTGGTTTTAATATATAAATATAATATCATTCCCCTAGAAGATATATAATCATATAAAAAATAAAAAATTATGAAATTGGGAAATAATCCCTCGCAACAATGGTATAATTTGAATCAAAATCCCATTGAACGAAATTATAAAAAATGAATCATTAAATACCTTGAATATAATGTGAATAATGATATATCATATCAAATGGGTAGTATATATTCCTCATAAAATAATATCAGTGTATACATGACATATTTACTGAAGATGACAATTTGAGATAAAGAAACCTTACAATGATCAAAATATTGAAGTGAAAATTATAAAATGGAGTGATTATGTGTTAGAAATGTAATTGAAAAATAATATTGATATATATTATAAATAATAAAATTAAATTTCACACATACTCTTGAAAATATATAGTCAATGATGAAGTTATATATCCCAATAAAAGAAAAATGATTTATGAAACACCCACCACTTAGAAACATAAAATTAAAATACCTTAGAATGAAATATTTTTTTTGAAAAATAAACTATAATTAGTAATTAAAGATTCATGGAATAAAATTTTTATTGGGAAATATATACAACATATAAAATAAACTATTTGAATACAATTAAAATATGCCTCAATGAAAGGAAATTGTGATGAAATATCATACCTTTGGTTTTACTTTTCATGTACATTATTTATCATCATAAATAATAGAATTTTGATAATTATTTAATTTAGTAAAAACCATTTTAATTTTTATAATTAATTTTAATTTATTTAATTAAATTTTATATCAAGTTATATAATCAATTAAGTTCACTTCAGATGTTATGAGGATATTGAGTTCATATGTTCAATGTGACTTTGGTAGTTTGACTATAGTAAAGGAGTACGTCATTCCATCATATCTAGAATAATAATAATTAATTATTTATAATTTTTATACCTTAATTATAGTTTTTTATACAATCAATGAATTGTTTTTCTGATAATTGAACTCTATTACATTCGTGGAGATGATAAGTTGTACATATGCATGTGTAATATTTCCATTTTTCCATGATCATGGTGGAAATAAAATAAGTATTATTTTATCATTTTAGAATTATCATTATAACTCAAATATAATTTTTTTAATTATAAACACTTATTTATAGAAGTCACGTACATTTATTATAAAACAATATTCTCATAGATTTATGGAGGTGGTAATCCAAACCTATGCACGAACGATGTTATCATTTTTATTGAATGTAAAGGTATTACCTTTGATGAAATATAATCAATACAGAATGATATATATTTCATGAATATCATATATATATATATATAGTAAATCCATCATTAAAATCATCCATTATTAGTGGTGATCAAAGATAAATTACATTAGTTCATGAGGTAGTATTTTTCAATAAACACGAATGACAGTTTTATAACCAATTTGATGGATGTTGAGATGAATTTAGGATATGAAAATAAAGTAAAAATATATAAATAAAAGGTATATATATATATATATTATATTATATATTCCTTGTTGAATGAGAATTTAATGATGTCAAAAAAGAAATAAAACAAAAATGTTTTTTAATGAATCCACTTCTTCAGATGTCCTATTTATGATCATACCAAAATATTAATAGGAGTGTTTTCTAATAAATTAAATGACTCTTGAATGTGGTAAGGGATGTAGGGAATGTTTATTATTCACTAGTTTCTGAAAAAAATGGTTTATGAAGTGTTATGAAAAAGGATATAATGTTCCATTTTATAAGTGAGTAGAGGGGACCTATTTAAATTTTATTAAAATATTATTTTAATATAAATTAATGGCCATAATGAAAATACTAAAAATGATTTAATTTGAAGAAAATATGATTATAGGTGGAAACTGGATCATTTAATAGAATTCTTACAAGTTTTGATTATGTTTTTACCCTTATCTCATTTTTTCCCATGCTAACCCTTTTTCAAAATTGCCAAGAAAAAAATGATTTTACTATTTAATAATAAATATAGTTATTATTAATGGAAAATTGGACAATAATTATTCCATGTTGGATTTTCTAATATATATCCCAATCACTTTTCAAATGATAATATTTTTAGGAACCTTAAATCATATAATAAAATATTATATATTATAATATATCAGTAATGTCATTTTTAGATTAAGTCATTTAATTTGACATTGAAAACTAAATTAAAATAATAGAATTCAGATATAATAATTTAACACATCACTATCATGTTATATGTATCTAAAAATACTATTAAAAAGTAATTAATTTAATTTATATTACATTTAATATTTATCAAAATCATTTATTTTATTTTTCAATTAATAAAATAAATATTGTGTCAGTATTGCATAAGAATTTAATTAAATAATTTTATTACTAAAAATTGTAATAAATTTGCATGAAGAAAAAGTAATTTAACTTTCAATTCACTTTTTATAATAAAACATATTTAATTTTTTTCCCTGTGAAAAAATATTATAGTTATTAGAAGAAATAATGTGATATTTTTGTATTTATATTTTATATTAATATTTTAAGGGGAATTATCGATGAAATATGGCTCAAAGTAGACATTTAATTGATAATTTGATGGAAAAGGTTGAATTACACACATTTAATAGGATAAATGAAGGTCTTTTGTTAAACTTGTGTCCCTATCATATTATTTTTTACAATTATTACCCAATTTACCCCTTTACCATGGTGATTTTTTTTTAATTTATTAGTACTCATTGTGACCAAAAATAATGTTTACATTATTAAATAATGATTTTTATATTTATTTTAAAAATGAAATTAATTTTACCAAACCAAATAAGTATAAGTGGTATAAATTCATTTAATAATAATCTTAAAGAGTATAATGAAAAATAGATTTCTCAAAAAAAATAATTTTTATGTGTAAGGGTATTTTATAACAGTTCAATTATCATGTTCACTATAATTTAAATAAGTATAATATTTATAACTTAATTAAAATATATTAATTTACAATCAAATTTTAAAAAACATAGTTCTTTTTTAATGGCAGTTTATAAAAAATGAATATATTTGAATATTTAAAGATAAATACCACTTTTTGGAAAAATCCCAAAATTTCAAAACATGCTAATTTTGATATGATGATTTCAAAAACGATATATGTATTAAAAAATAAAATTCAAAATGTTTCATAAATTAATTATACTGTTTTATCAAAAAAAATCAATACCATTTTTAATGAAAAAATATTTTGAGGAATAAAATTATGTTACTAAAATATGAGTGATTTTTCATTAGTATTTTCATATATATTTATATTAATTGTGAACTTTATAAATATTTCACAATTCTGTCATTACTTTTTATACCTTTCAATTCACTAGGAATATAAAGAATTTAATATTTAAATAACATATTTCTTGGGTAATTTAAGCTCAGTTTTTCATATTGTATATTCTATCGACCATAATGCAGTTCTTTTAAAATATATGGTTATTCCAATATAAAAATTATAACACCATTCATGTAGATTGTAAACCTGACCTAAACAACATTGAGTTATAACTGTTGAATGAATAAGTTTCATAATTAAAATTTATCTTATATATATGATTAAAGATTTAAAATATGTATTTAGTTTCCCACATTTTCCATTACACCATTTATAGAATTGTCAAATTTAGAAGGTGTATAATTATACACACCATCCATGGATTTGATAGTATGAATTTACACATGAGTGAATTTTTTATTTCATTATTGTAGGGAAGGAAATGAATTAGAAAATAAAATATCTCTTAAGACTCATAATTATTCCATATATATTATATTTATTTATTAAATATATATTCACAACCATCCATGTTATGCGGTGATGAATAATGAAATTTTAGATTTATGGAGGATATAGTATGCACCTATACACAAGCGACATTTTTATTTTCCATGGGATAGAAGGGTTGTAGTTAAGGTTTGTTTCATTTAATAAATACCATATTATTATAATTATGATACATATATAATTATACATGTATTTTTAGTGAATATTTATGGGAGGATTAAGAAGAATTAAACTTGAAAGTGCATGATTAAGATAATTACCCACCCTTTGGATATCATCATTAGGTAACACATGAAGAAACAATTTAGTTGACTACCGAAAAAACAATATATTGATCTAAAAGGAGGATTATAGGGGGTTTATTAGTGTTTTTTAGCGATATTATTATGAATGTCTATGGATAAGTGAGTAGAGGAGTGGTCAATTTATAAATTAGGGGTAGATTTTATGTAAATACTTGATTTCATATCATATAATAAATATCATACTCATGTAAATTGGAACCAATTTAGCCTTATTTTTAATATAATAGTTTGAGGGTCAGTAATCCACTAATTCAATCAATTTAGAAGAGGTTTAAATATTCTTATCCCTATAACGAATGATTTGACACATTAACTGAATTCCATAATTTACCAAGGGGACTATTAATTACCATGGTTATGAAGACCTTGGAAATTCATACATAGATATTAAATATTTTAAAATTAATTTTTATTATTTTATAAAAAAACATGAATATGGACCATAATATTTTTGTAACTTTGGATACTAGGTAAAAAATCATCTAATTAGGTGAAAGATCTTCAATGTATCCTATAAACATCTCCCTATTGAGTACCATTCTCAAACATACCCTACTTAAAACCATTTTTCATAACATATGGAAGGGAAACATAAGAATGAGTGAGATTATATTCTTAGTATGGCTATGAAAGTGCGATATCAAAGATAACATAATCATGACATTAGAATAAGGGTATGAGAATATGATCTTATCATTTGAAGACCATAAATTACATATAATGGACCATAATCTTAAATACTGGAATAAATACTTTTCTTTCATCAGATATTAATCATAAGAAAATCAATGAACATGAATCACGAGGGAATAAAATTTTCCTAAGGTATAGAATTTTTGAATACAAATAATCATTAAAAATCATATGTTAAGGATACCCACCAGGACATTCATAAGGGTTTCAGCTTGGAATAACCACTCATGTTCCTACTTCGTGCTTCAGATGACCTCCCATGTACAAACATTCAGTCTTGGGAGAACCTCCTTTATATCATTAGAGCTCATATAACATTAATGATTACCCAATTCATTGGAGGTAAATATATGTCCCACCTATCAATAATGAAAATAATATATATGTGTTCTTAAATATCATAAATAATTCAAAATATCATAACCCATGAAATGAAAATAGATATCATAATCATTTCATATTATCTAAACCTATGCAAACAATATAGTTTTCATAATTATTTCATCATTTCATCATAGCATAAACCTTGAAAAGACATGAGATTCATAATAATTTCATCATTGAATAACCCATGGAAGATAAACAAGTTTCATAAACTTCTTGTTATTATAAACCTAATTCATTAAGATTTAGAATAATAATTGTATCCTTGGATTATTATCCTAGTAATAAATAATTTACATCAAATGATGAAATCTTATATGAAAAATGGTTTCGAAATATTTCATGGAATATTTATTGAGGAAAAATAACATTTGAAATTATAAAACACTGTTTTAAAAATAGAAAATTTAGAATATCTTTTTATTTTAAAATAACCTTAAAAAATATAATTTATGATTAATATAAAACAATGTCCAAGTCAGAGGGAATTTATGTCCATATAGTAAAAATTAAAACAAATATTACATTCACATTTTTTTTAAAAGCTAAAAATACATTTTGTGAAAAATGTCATGATGATTACATTGATAATATTTTGAAACAATAGTAAGACATAGTTAAAACTTTTATTACTGAATTAGTAGGAGTATGATAAAAAAATTTCAACACACTTTTAGAAAACATATTCTTGGAATAAAAAGTGTTTTCGACAAAAAATTCAACCATTCTTAAAAATATTATTCTGAACTCTTGAGTACATAAAGAGAATAAAAACAATGGAAAAATTAATTCTGATGAAATAACCAGTTAAGAATAAAATTCATGATATTATTGTGAGATAGATCATAATATATAATCATTGGAAGAATAATCCTAAAAAATACTGATAAACTGTTAGAATACAACATTAAAATCTTACCACTATTGAAACATGAATCATAATCCCCACAAAATAATAACATTAATCATAAATAATATACAATTAATAGATTTATATTAATTGTGTATAATATGAATGGGTAAGTATACAATTCCCCATACTTTACATACATTTATATTTCTTCAAAGTTGATGAATATTTATTTAAAAATATAATAAATCCAAGAAAGGACTATATTGGTCTAATTTCTTTAGAAATTGGGAAACATGCACTATTCGTTCATTGGACATATTCATTGTCTCCCACTTATTTCATCATAATGAGACACCTTTTGACATATCATACTTAATACCCTTCTCTATGACCTGGGTAAAAGAAACATATGATAATTTGAGATCACATTCTTAGTAAGGGTATAAAAGGGAGATATCAATCATATTATAATCATACGATATAAGAACATATCATTTTAAAATATTATCCTACATATGAAATATCATGATATCATTCCATGGAATAAATCATGATAGTTCATAAGAATAAATGAACGTAATCCCAAAAGTCATAATACAAGACATGAAATTTTGTGTCATACACATAAGAAAAGAAAATCATTTCATTTTAGTCAAGGTTTATTTCCAAGACCATCATAGTAGACAAAGTCTTTTACTGAATGGAGACCAATCCTTATTTCAGTCCTGTATTACTGAACCGGGATCATTTACTGTTCAATCCTTGTCTATATCATGATATATAAATCTTTACCCAATTCATTGGAGGGAGATATAGGTCCCACCCATCTCATAATGAGACCATTATTACGTGTTCTAGAAAAACATAAATCATTCATCATAACATAATCCAATGAAAAAATTGAGTTTCTTAAACATCATTCCATCATAATCCATATAAAATAAATGGATTTCTTAAATATATTCCACCACAAACAAAATCAAACTATAGTAATAATATGGAAGGAAACATAACTATATTTATAGAATTTCATCTTAGATGGAAAATAATTTTGATAAAAAAATTGATATTAATTCTTGAGGAAAATATCTTTTTTTCTTTAAAAACATTTTCTTTTCTCAAAATGTCATGAAATTTACAAAGAAAATTATTTATTTGAAAATAAACTTGAAATTTTTTAAATTAATCTTCATGGAAATAAGGCATTATAAATATGTAAAAATCTGTTCATTTTGTATAAGTGAAAATATATTCTCCTCGTACTTTTTTCCAAAAAAGTTAAAAAGTACCTTATATTGAATAATGAAAAAAGATTCTTTTCATACCTTTAAAAAAATCACCAATGGGTAAAATTGAATTTAAAAAATTGTAGAAAAATATAAATAGTATTACATATTTAGGAAACAGGGATGTAGTTGATAAATATACCCCAATAAATACTTATGTATAAACAATCTCGGATAATAATGAGATTGAAAAATTATCCCTTACCATAGGTCTGATTTCAATTGTATGTATCTAAAACTCCATTATAATGATTTAAATAATTTCATTGACTTATTTATAAATCATAGTCAATTTTATGATATTTTATATGATTTTATTATCATCTATTTTTAATTACATTTCATTATTACTTGTTATTCGGGTGTTAACTGCTTTATTTTCTTATGCATGTTTTATCGAATAAGTTCACATTCCCCTTTAGAGGTCAAAGTAATATAATTAAAAAATGATATTAACATTATATATATAATATATATTTATTCTATACTTTTATATAATCATTCTTTAATGAAGATCATGTAGAATGAATCACACCACATCATGGAGACGGTAGGCCGTACGTACACACGAGTAACAATATCATTCCCATAATTGTGGAATGGTATTGAAGTGAATGGTGTGTAATATTTCAGAATCAATATAGTATTATAATAATCACATATAGTTATTATTTCCATCATTATACCCATCCTAGTAATGTGGTGGTGAAAAATACATTACACCACAACATGGAGATGGTTGACTGTACGTACGCATGAGTAGTGATTTTGTTTTTCATAGGATGGATAGAAGGCATCATAATTATAATAAAATCTTAGTATATAAGTGATACTGGATTTATTACTTTACAATGAGACAACTCATGAAGAGAAGTAGAACAAGAAATAATTTTGAATGATTCGGTAGAGGAGATTACCTCTTCTTCAACGTGCTTCTTCTAAATATCCACTTAGAGAACTATAGTTGGTCTTTGAAGAAGACAAGAATATATAGAATGTTACTTGGGAAGTTGATGAGGAAAAATGTCCGTGGATTTCCAAGAATTATGGCTCAATGTGAAGTGAAGAGATGAGGGAGGAGGTTTCATTTTATAATTTAGGTG
Source organism: Viscum album (assembly GCA_963277665.1). Taxonomy (NCBI): domain Eukaryota; kingdom Viridiplantae; phylum Streptophyta; class Magnoliopsida; order Santalales; family Viscaceae; genus Viscum; species Viscum album. The sequence continues at coordinate 1,494,117,796 of OY728155.1, read as the reverse complement.
AGGGGCACTTTGGGGATCTCAAAAAATATTAATTTATTATAAAATAAAACCCCATACAAAAACCACAAAAATTACCCAAATTCGAAGATGATTTTATATAAGGTTTTAATATCACCAACCAATAAATTTTTTATAAGTATTTCTATGAATTTAAACCTTATCAATTTAATTAACACCTAGTTATTTTATTTAAATTTTAACTACGATAACATATATTTTGATATTAAAAGGGTATCATATTTAATTATTCCACATCAATTAGACCATAAATAAATACTTTAAGACAATTTAGACCATATCATAATTATTCTATATTTTTAAAAATGTTTATTGTTTTTTAATTAATTTAATAAATAGTCAATAGTGTCAATTTTTACACTATTCAATTCATTGATTTCTAAAAATATTAATATAACAATATAAAATTTGAAAAACTATTTTATTATATTATTAAGAGGCCTAGGTCGTCTTGAAAATTCATTAGACAAATTAATTAGGCCAATTTATATTTAGATGAATATTTTTAATAACATGTATTTGTGATATCTCTTAATAAAATAATTACTAAATCAACTTTGCAAAATTATTTAATATACTTATTTTTTGATTAAAAATTAAAGATAAATTACTATAATGAATATATATATACTAGATTTCAGAAGATTATATGTTGTCAAATTTAACTTCTATAAAATCCAACATTTAAAATGTTATAATTATGAAATTATGAATGTGACAACTTTAACGTCACTTTAAATAAAATAATATAAATGAACAATATATTCTATAAGGCTCCAAATAGTCAATAACTAGACCCTTGGGTGGTTATGGTATATATATATTGGACTAATAATATTTGGTCAAGTTTTTGGGTGCTTTTATGGTTATTATAATTTTAATAAATATTGTTTTTTGATTTCTCATCAATTAATTAATTTTTTCATCATCAAATTATATGTCTTTAAGGTAATTATTTATTTTATAAAAATGAAAAATAAATAACCATGATAAAGAAAAACATTTTATCTTCCTAATAATTATTTATAATAGAATTTTTCTTTTGTATAACCTTATATTGAAAATCAATTAGTTATGAAAAGTTTAGTGGTATATATTTAACTTTTATTTAAATAAAATAAATTAAATGTTCTAATCTCATAAAAGTGGCTTTCAAAGGACACAATTTTGACCCAAGGATTATTTTGGTCGAAAAAAAGTTTTCCAATTCTATTAATACAATTTTTAGGGTGATTTCATAATAGTATTCTTACACTTAATTACATGATTTACCAATTTATCATATTAACACAAATTAACGAAGTAACTATTAATAATTCCCAAAAATAAAATAAATATATTTATATAATTTGGACCTAATGATTCCAAATATGGAATACCTTTTTCAAATTTCAAATAACATATTTTTCAGTAATTAATTTAAAATTAATATTGTTGTCGGAAAGAAGGAATACGTTTTAAAGGTTAAAACAGTACCAAATATTGGAAAGTTTTTACATCTAAATTCAATGTAAAATTAATTATAATGAAATAAAATATATTGAATAAAAAATATATATTCTATTTATACTTTAAAATTATTAAATCTTATAATTTATCCAAAAAATTATTTCGATGAAAAAAATTTGTTTTTAATTAAAATCTTGTTTGTTTTAACTATTCATTAAATTTTGAAAGTGATTAGAAAAATATTGATATTTCATCCAAAGTAAATTTTCATATACCTCATCCAAATAACATGTTTTTTTCATAAAAAATTATTAATGTCAAAATAATAATTAAAAATGGATCACCATTAAAATGATGTAAAATTATCCTATTAAAAATTAATGTTTTTATACATCAAATAAAATTTATTCATACCCTATGGAAAAATGTCTATTGGTTTAATATAGAAAATATTTTATTAATTATTTAACATATGTATTTTCTTAAATTTATATAATAATTGCAATTCACTAAATTTATTAATACAAAAAAATAAAAATATATAATTAGTTTATATTTTTCATAAATAATTGGATGTGAATGAATTCACCATACATTTTCGTACATTTGTTATATTTATTTCCTGTAAAAAAAAATAGGTTAAAATGATCATTTTATACTAATTGAATCTTGAAGCTCATTGAACCTCATGATTTCATGCAATGTAAGCTATTGAAATATTAAAATTGTTTAGAGAAAATATTTCATAAAAACATCCAGATGTCACATTCTACCCCCTTAAACTGAATTTCACTCCTAAAATTCATCATTTGGATACAAACAGAATAGGATATCTCTCCCTTATCATATCCTCATACTCCCATGTATCTTTCAAAAATTAGTGGTTCCACCAAAAAACTTTAACCAAGTGAGTGGTCCTATTTTGTAGAAGTTTTTAACTACAATCCAGATTCTCTATCGATTGTTCTTTATAAGAAATATTTTTCTCCAATGGTGCATCTTCTTAGTTTAGTACATGTGAAAGATCAGGTAAGTACTTTTTCAAAAGGGATAAATGTAACCCATCATGAACTTGGCGGAGATTTGGTGGGAGTGCCAGTCGGTAAGTTATCTACCCAATAAGATATAGAATTTCAAAAGGACTGATATACATTGGGTTTATCTTGTTCTTATTTCCAAATCTATTTTTGATCTTCCAGGTAAATATTCATAGAAACACCTTGTCACCCACTTCAAACACTTAGTATTTTCTTTGATTGTCAGCATAACTTTTTTCTGACATTGAGATTCTATTATGTGTTTTTTAATAGATATAATAATTTTTTCCATTTCATCAACAAGATCTGGTCCTAATAGCTTTCTTTCCACAAATTCATCCCATAAAGTTGGAGTTCTTCACTTATTTCCATAGATGACTTCATAAGGAACCATATGAATATTGGAGTGAAATATATTTTTGTAATAAATTTCCATGAAAGGTATGTGTTGATACAAAAAATCTTTTAAATCCAAAGATAAATCTCTCAATATGTCTTATAGAGTTTGAATTTTCCTCTCAAACTGACAGTTTGTCTAAGTATTAAAAAAGTAATGAATTTTATTTCTGTATCCAAACCCTATTAATTAATTATCTAGAACATTGAGGGAAACCTCATATCCTGATCAAATATAATGTAAAATGGTAATCCATGAAATATGACCACTTCCTTTGTATATATCCTCGAAATATAATGAAGAGAGAAATCCTCTCTTATAGAAATGAAGTGTGTCGAATTCATAAGGTGATCGACTATAACCCATATAGAATTATGGACTTTAGATGTTTTGGTAATTCAGACAACAAAGTCCATAGTGATGTTTTCCCATTTCAATTATGGTATAGTTATTGGTAATAATATATCCTTATACTTTTGTCTTTTAGCCTTAACATTCATAAAATCCAAGAACTAAGAGACATATTCGGCAAAATATCTTTTCATGCCACCCCCCAGAAATAAATTTTCAGGTACTTGTATATATTTTTGTTCACATGGTGATTAGAAAATGAATAACTATGAGATTCATACAATATATCATTTATTAATTCTTGTATGGGAGGAATACAAACCCATTCCTAAAACTTATTATTAAATCACAATCAAGGTTAAATTCAAGAACATTTATCACCTTCTTTTATATCTTTACATCTTCCTTTTACGCCTCTTTAATCTTCACTGGTATTGATGGATGTAGATTCATTTGATAAAGATAATATTTCTCACGTTTCATAAAAATTTCAAGATCCATCCTTTGAAAATCCATAAATATATGATATTTTATGATCCTAATCATGTATTTGATAGCTTGGTCCTTTCAACTAAAAGAATATTTTGCCTTTTTCATTTTCCTAGGATGGAAATGTATTGAGAAGTTATAATATTTAATCAACTCAAACCATCTTCTTTGGTACATATTCAAATCCTTTTGTGTGAAAATATACTTTGATCTTTTATGATCAATATAAATATCACACCTTTCACCATAAAAGATAATGTGTCCATATCTTTAATAAAAGGATTACCATAGATTACTCCAAATCATGAGTTGGGTAATTTTACACATGGATTTCCAATTTCTGTGAGGCATAAGCTATCACCATATCAATTTTCATTAGAACACATCCCATACCCTTTTTGGATGCATCAATGTAGATCAAAAACTATTCTCCACAAAAAGGTAGTGTGAGAATAGGTTCACTATCTAACCATTTTTGAGCTCCATGAAATTCTTTTAACATTCATCCATCCACAAGAAATAAACTCTTTTTTGAGTCAACATGTTGAGTGGATTAGATAATCCTGAAAAATCATTAACAAAAAATGATAATATCCAGCAAACCAGGAAAACTTTGGATCTTAGTTAAAGTTTTCTGTCTCATCTGGATTTCAATAACTTCTACTTCATTGGATCCACAGATATCCCCTCTCTTATGATTATGTGACCCAAAATTGAAACTTTCAGAAGCCAAAATTCACACTTGATAAATTTTTCATAATGATTCTTCTTTCATGGAGTCATTAATATAATTATCAAATGATCTTCATGTTCTACATTTATCATTAAATAGACAAGAATATAATCTATAATTAATAACAAAAATTGATCAAGATAGTCTCTAAAGAATCTATTCATTATATCCATGAATATAGTGGGGGAATTAGTAAGACCAAAAGGCACACTATAAATTCAGATTGTCCATACCTTGTACAGAATGTTGTATTTTGTATATCCTCCTTATTAACCATTAATTGATGATATCCTGAATGAAGATAAATATCAATAAAGTATTTAAATTTATGTAGTTGGTTGAATAAATCATGATTTAGGGGAAGGGTATATTTTTTCTTGATAATGATCTTGTAAAGATCTCAATATTCAATGTAGAGTCTCATTGATCCATCATTCTTTTTAAAAAACAAGAAAGCATCACCCCAAGGCGACACACTAGGGAATATGAATCCATTTTTATGATTCTCTTGGAGTTTATTCTTCAATTACTGTAACTGAATTGGGGTTATTATATATGGTGTATTTAAAATAGGGACAACACCCAACATTAATTCTCTTGAAAATTCAACTTCACGATTTGGTGAAGGACCATGTAATTCTTCCAGAAATACATCATCAAACTCCCATAAGATGTCTCTATTCTTAATTTTTATTTTCTCCCCAATAATTTAAGATAGATAACATTCATTTATGAGGATTCAGTTTCATAATATGGAAGAATTTTTCACTAGAAGTTTATACTCATCCTTGTATAGATATATGATCATAGATTGATCTGGAATATGAAATATGACTTCCCTTACTTGGAAATTGATATGATATCAAAATAGAGAAATCAACTCCATGTTAGTAATCACATCAAATTCTAATATAGGAAGGATCAAAATATTTGAAGGAAGAACTTTTCCAAAATCGTCAACTAGTGAATAATTATAAACATTATATGCGACCGTTGTTCCATTAATAGCCATCACAAATAACTCAACACGTAATTGTTGAAGTAATACAATGATACCCTTAGAAAATTCTATAAAAATAAAAGAGTGGGTGGATCTAGAATCAAATAACACATTTTCAACTTTAGAGTGGATGGTATGTGTACCATTCACCACTTTATTATCATACTCCACATCACTAATAGTGATCTCAGGTGACTAGATATTTTCTTTGGACTTAAGAGTTTGCTGATGTCAATCGTCATCAATAACCCTTGGATATGGGCATTGATTGGAATAATTCTCCATTTCCCTGTGCTTGTATCATTGAATTGTAATAGGTACAATTTTTGAAGCCTTTTATCTATTTTCATCATTAGATACATTTTTCCAATCACTTAGGCATTCAACTACATGATGAACTTATTTTCCAAACATAAAAAAATTACTAGTCCATTTAAGACTATTTCCTCTATATTTCTTTCCAAACTTTGAGCACGAGGGAAAACTCATCATCTTTTCAGTGTGGTCTTTATATTTTACATTTAATTCCATATTTCTCTTCTTATCAACCCCATAGTAATTATGGGTTACTTATATATCCATATCAATCTTGAGATCACATCAAATGATTTATTTTTAGTGATTTAATTCCCTTATGGATAATGCACTTTGGATACTTGGTTTTATACCACTAAATGATAAATCAATTTTACTCTCATGTTGGATAATAATTCCAGAAGTTTATCTTGAAGATCTTGTAAAATTTACTTCTTATGTACCAACACATTCCTCGTAATTTTTCTTAAGTTCTAGGAACTCCTTCTCCACATTATTTCAATAAATATATCGAATGCACTAATCGAAATATATCTTATTGAACTCATACCATTCCATGTATTCAATTTCGTCTCCTTGCCTCATATTCTTGACAAGGTTCACTATTAATAAGCTTAACCTTATAAATGATAGACTACTAAACTGAATTTATCATGTTCTGAACATTGGATAACTGAAAATACCTTTTTGTTGTATTAATCCATTTTTAGTCACTAATGTATAAAAATACCCACTGAAATAAGGTGGAAACTTCATCATGAAAGAATAAATAGAATATAGTTCCCAGCTTTTCTTGTTTGGAAGCCCTACATTATTCATATCTTCAGAAAGTTCTGTGAGCACAGCTACAAGATTTTTCATTCCTTCTCTGATAAAATTTAGTTTCCTAAGAGGAGAATCATTTCATTTTCCATTGTATTTATCATTAACATAATTCCTTCAGATTCTAACCATTGACTAAAATCAAGAACCATACTGTGAGAAATACTAATCATAATGGGGAAACTAAATTATCAATAATAAAATTTCAATTTAAGAAACATTATGTTTTATCCTAGGTTATTCATGTTCATTTTTAAAACACTATGATTGTAAATTATACTCTGACATATCCTTTGGGATCTTACTAAGGTTTTCTCATCATAGTTTACAAAGTTTAACTATACCTTTCCTCTGATACAAACTATAATTCCCCATACATTACATAAATTGATATTAAATTAAATTTAAAGATTGTTCATTAAAAAAATATAACAAATCCATGACAGGACTGTATAGGTATAGTGACTTTGAAAATTGGGAAACATAAATAACTACTTCATAATACATATTCATTGTCTCCCACTTATTTCATCATAACTAGACCCATTTTCACATATCTTACTAAATAGACTTCTTCATGATCTCAGGAAAAGAAATATATGAAAGGGTGATATCATATGATTAGTAAGGGTAAAAAATAGAGATATCAATCATATCACAATCATAATATGTAAGAACATAACATTTGAAAATATTATCCTACATATGAAATATCATGATATCATGCCATGGAATAAATCATGAAAGTTCATAAGAATCAATGAATGTAATCCCAAAAGTCATATAAAAAAACATAAATTTTTTTGGCATACCCATAAGGATAGAAAATCAATTCATTTTAGTCAAGGATCATTGTCAAGACCATCATAACAAACAAAGTCCATTAATGAGCTGAGTTCACTCCTCATTCCAGCCCTCTATTACAGAACTGAGATCATTTCTTATTTTAGCCATGTCTATCTCATGAGATATAAATCGTTAACCAATGAATTGGAGATATTTACAGGTCACACCCATATTATAATGAAATAATTCTTACATGGTCCCCCAAAACATAAATCACTCATAATAGCATAACCCAAGGAATAAAATGGGTTTCTTAAACATAATTCTATTATAATATATATAAAACAATTTGATTTAATAAATATCTTTCCATCATAAAAAAATCAAGCCATATTAATAAAAGGTATGAAAAAATAACGCTATTTATTTAATTTAACCTTATATGTAAAATAATTTGGATAAAACACTTGATATTAATTCTTGAGAAAAATTTCCTTCCTACTTCAAAAATATTTTCATTTATCAAAATACCATGGAATTTAAAAATAAAATAATTTATTTGAAAATAAACATGATATAGTATAGAGGAGGATTCATGGAAATAAGACATTATTAATATATAAAAATCCATTAATGTTGTATAAGTTAAAAAAACATTCTCCTCATACATTTGCTGGAAAAATGAAAAAGTACTTCATATCGAATAAAGAAAAAACATTCCATTCATACAATTTTAAAAAAATTCAATAATGGGTAAAATTGAATTTAAATTTTTTATAGTAATATAAATATTATTACATATTAAGGAAACATGTAAGTGGATTATAAATATACCCCACTAAATACTTACATATAAACAATCTCAGATAATAATTAGATTGAGAAAATATCCTTTACCTTAGGTCTGGTTTCCTTTGTATGTATTCGAACATCATATATAATGATTTTAATAATGTCATTTACTTATTTCATAAACATAGTAATTTTTATGATACCATATGTTATCATCTTATCATCTGTTAGTTAATAACATTTCATTATTACTTGTTATTCTGTCATTAACTACTTCATTTTTATGCACGTTTTGTAGAACAAGTTTCAGTTCAACTTTATAGATCATAGTTATATCATTAAAACTGATATTAAAATTATATATATCATATTTATTAATTACATAAATTTATATAATAATTATTTAATGATGATCATGCAGAATGAATTGGATCGTATTGTGGAATGGTAGGCCGTACGTACGCACGAGCAATAATATCATACCCATAATTGTATAATGGTATTGAAGTGAATGGTGTAAAATATTTAGAATCTATATCATATTATAATAATGATATATAGTTATTATTTACATAATTATAGGCTTCCAAGTAAGGTGGTGGTGAAAAATAGTTTACACTATCGCGTGGATACCATAAGCCGTACGAATGCATGCATGGTGATATTGGTTTCCGTAGGATGGATAGAAGGTAGAAGATGGTTGTTTCATAATATTAATAAAATATTAGTATACATGTGATACTAGAGTTATTAATTTATAATGAATCAACTCATAAAGATGATGTTGAATAAGAGCGAAGATTGACAAAATCGGTAGAGGAGATTACCTCTTCTTCAACGTGTTTGGTCTAAATCTCATATTAGAACACTAGATATGGTCTTTGAATAAGAATAGAACCTTTAAAATGTAAATATGGAAGCTAAGAATGGAAAATGGCATGTTATGACCGTGATTTAAGGCTCAAAGTGAAGTCAAGAGATGAGGTAGGAGGTGTCTTTTTATAATTGAGGTGAGGGGAACTTTTGGGATCTCCAAAAATATTAATTTATAGTAAAATAAAACCTAATAAAAAAACCTCCAAAATGACCAAAATTAAAACTTTATAAAATATAAGGTTGAAATATCATGAAATAATAAATTTTTGATTTGTATTTATGTCAATATAATCCTTATTATTTTAATTAACACCTAGTTATCTTATTTAATTTTTAACTAGGGTAACAAATTTTTCAATATTAAAAGGGTGTCAAATTTACATATTTAATGTCAATTACACCATAAATAAAAAACATTAGAATATTATATGCCATATAATAATTATTATATATTTTTAAAAATGTTTAATTATTTTAAAATAATTTAATAAAACATTATTTGGATAAATAATCAATAGTTTCAGTTTTAACACTATTCAATTCATTGATTTTTAAAAATATTAATATACTAAGAAAAATTCAAACAAACAATTTTATTATGTTCCTAGGAGGTAAAGGTAATATATAAAATTAATTACATTTATTAATTATCCCAAATTATATTTACAATAATATTCTTAATAACGTTTATTTTTTATCTTTATTAATAAAATAATTACAACATCAATTTTGTGTAACTATTTAATGTACAAATTTTTAGAATAAAAATTAAAAAAAATTCTATAATGATGATAAATATATTATATTTAATAAAAATAAATTTATTCGAATTTATATTCTATAAAATCCATCATTTAATATGATATAATTTTTAAATTTTTAATGTGACAACTTTAACACCACATTAAATAAAATAATATAAGTGTCACAATCTATTGGATAAGGCTACAAAGGGTCAATAACTAAACCCTTGGATGTCTATGGTCGAGATATAATCTTCAAATTATATTTTTTCAAGTGTTTGGGTCCTTTTATTGTTATTATAATTTTAATGAAAAATGTATTAATGATTTATCAACATTTAATTAATCTTTACATCGTCAAATTATAAGTATTTAAAGTAATTTTATATTTTCTAAAAATTATAAATAAATTACCATGATAAATAAAAAAAATTATTTCAAATTAGTATTTATAATCTAATTTATATTCTTTATAACCTTATATAATAAAATTATTTATTTATTAAAATTTTAGTGAGACATATTTAACTTATCTATAAATAAAATAAATTACATGTGGGAATCTCATTCAAGTGGCTTCCAAAGGAAACCATTTCAATCCAAGGATTATCTAGGTTGAAAAAAAATTGTCCAATGAGATTAATATACGTTTTAGGGATATTTTATAATAGTATTATTACCTTTAATATCCCGATTTACCCTTTTACCGTATTCATAAAAATTAAAGAAGTTACTATTCATAATGCAAAAAATAAAAAATATATATTTACATAATTTTGAACTACTATTACCAAATATGGTATCAAATTTTCAAAATTAAATTAATAGAAGTTTTAGTAATTAATTTAAAATTAATCTAGTTGTCTGAAAGAGAGAACATTTTTTAAAAGAAAAAACATTTAAAAAGATTGAAATATTTTTACATTTGAATTAAATATGAAATTAATGCTAGTGACATACATTGTATTGAATGATAAAAATATATTATATTTATTTTTTAAACCATTAAATGTTATAATTTAACAATATATATTATTTCATTGAAAAAAGATAGTTTTAATTAAAATTTTGTGTATTTTTACCATTCATCAAAATTTGAATGTTATATGAAAAATATTACATTTTTATCCAAAGTAAATTTTTATATCTGGCTTCCAAAGGAAAAGTTTTTTTCGTCATAATTTTTTTAAAGTGTCAAAATCATAATATGAAAATGGTTCCCCATTAAAATATGGTAAAATTTCCCTTTAAAAAATATTAGTTTTTATACATCAAATATGGTTTATTCATATCCTATGACAAAAATAACTATTTGATGAATATCTAAAATATTTTATTAATTATATAACATATATATTCAATTAATTTCATTTAATAATAGTAAATGACTCAATTTTTTTTATAAAAAAACTAAAAATATATAATTGATTTATATTGGTCATAAATAATTAGTAGAGACTAAATTCACCTTACATTTTAATAAGTAAGTTGTATTTGTTCCCACTAAAATAACAACTAGCTTAAAATGGTCATACATACTAAGGGCATCCCATAGTTCGTTTAAACTCACAATTGCGTGAAATTAAATATTTTGAAGAATTAAAATTATTTAGATTAAATATTTCATAAAAACATTAAAGTGTTACAAACTATATACACCCCATAAAAAATCTAGGTGCATAGAACAACATTTGTATTAATCAACGAAAATTGAGAAAAAAATATCTTACCGCTTTGGTAACATTTAAACGTAAACTCTTGAAATTGAGATAATAAAATAGATATATAAATTCCAATAATATTCATGGTAAGTATAAAAAATACACATTTGGGAAGTATATACATCCCATAAAAGAAATATGTGGTTGATATGGCATATATCTCAAATAAGTGAAAAGTGAGACCGAAATCAATTACCTTAAATCATAACATTAAATGTGTAAGTTTGAACATCCTTTATAATACAAAATTTTTTATTATAAATAAATTATAAAACCATAATTATATAAATAATACTATATATTATTTACTTATGTCTTTTATTACCCATTAATTTATAATTCCTTGTTAAAATAACATTTCGGGTCGTAACTGCTTTGTATTTGTTTATATTACGATTTATTATTTTTTATCTTACATTGATCATGGATCCATATTCTAATGAATAATAATCATGAAATAATTAAATTTTTTATACATCAAATATACTTTTAATACCATTCATGAAATATGGTTTTGATAAATGAAGTATGTTAAGATCACGGAGAAGGTAGGCCGTATGAATGCATAAGTAATATTTCCATTTGTAAATGATAATTATAGAGAGGAGGTAAATGATATATAATCATCAAATAAATCTCATAATATTATAATTACCATATTATTTCATTAAATATACTTATACATATCATTCATGTGTTGTGTTGAGGAAAAAAAGAGTCACATCATTTCCTGAAGGTGGTCGTCCACACATACACGAATGATGTAATCATCATTCAGTGAGTGAAAAGGTAAGAAATAAAATAATATATCATATATAAATAATTATAAATATTTAATGAAAATAATAATTATTTCATTTTTATCACATATATTCATTACTTTATATTTATTATATCCCATTTAATGTGTTAGTGAAAATGAATCACATCACTTCATGAGGTGGTAGTCCACCATACACATGAACGACATTATAGTATCATTAAGGAAAGGAAACTAAATTTTTTTATGTTATATAATGCAAAAATAGGTGAAAATGTGTTCTAAATTTTAAAAATATACTTTATATCCACATTATACCCAATTGTTATTAGCTGTATTGAAAAACGGAATGACATTTGTTTACGAGGTGGTAGTCCTCCATACACATGAATGATGATTTCAAAACCCATTTTATGGAAGTGGAGATTGTTTTAGGTAATTAATTTAACCTAACAAAGTATCATTATATAGAATATAATTATTTAATTATATCATAATATTTTAATAATAATTAAAGGATGTGGAGAGAGAATTAAAATAAAAACGCTCATGAGAGGTTACCACTTCTTCGGGTATCCAACGTAGGTTTGTACTAATATCCCTCCTAGGTCAAATATATAAACAAATTAAGCCTTCTAGGATGATATGAGGGAATTTGGTATGTTATTTTGGTAGTTATTTTCTGAATGAAAAATGTTTTGTGGTGTGAAGTGATAGGAGACGGGGTCACCTTTTATAAGTGAGGTGAGTGGCACGTTTGTAATTTTTTTAAAACAAAAAGGTGTACCAAATGTTTTTCTTATAAAAAAGTGTCCAAAATGAATTATTTCTTAGAAATTGAAATTATAGAGTATAAATATGGCTATAAAATATATTTTATATATGTTTCAATGTAATTTTACCCTTATTGTTGTTGTTTAACCCCTGATAAACCCAATTTTATCATAACCGTGGTAATTAACCTTTTCTATTTTTATTACTAATTTTGTTAAAAAATTAATTTTAAATAATTATATAATATAAATTATTATGATTCCATATATTAAATCTACTTATCCAAATTAAATTCATATATGTGGAAAATACAAATTTTAAATTAATCCCTTAGAGATGATGAGAAAGATGGTTTTCAAAGAGGGACTGTTCAAAAGTTTACAAGGATTTTATATCAAATTCCAATATAAAATCCATTAAAATATATTAATTTAGATTAATAGTTATATAATTTGGAAAATTATAATTTAAAAAAAGAAAATATAATTTTTTATTTATAAAAAAATTAAACTACGAGACTATTTCTAAAAAAGTATCATTTTTCATTATTCACTAAAATTATATTCATATCATAATATATTCAAAAATTAAACCTATGAAAAAATTTGACACGATTAATTAAAATATTAACAATATTTTTTAAAATAATATTTTTAAAATTTATAAAATTAGTTTTAATGTATGTCAAAAAAAAGGAGACAAACTTCTTTTTAAAAAAATATACTTTTTAAGGGTAAAAATTATTTTTATTCTTATCTAGTATATAAAAACCAATAAGATAAGTTATGAAAATTTTCTTGAATATATATCATATTAATTTCATTTAAATTATTCACCCATAGTTATTTTTTTAAAAATTTTAAGGTAAAACGTGTTTCTGTGTATAAAAAGAGCTTTTCACAAAAATATTTCAATTTTAAAAATAGTTTATGTTTAGTTTATAATTAAATTTTCACCCAAGAATTCATTTTATATACATGTGTAGACCATATATATTTTTTATTTAGTCAATCCCCTTAATACCTTACATTCTATGGGCTATGTGATAACTATCCTATTAAATAATAATAATTTAATATTATTCTATGTTTTTTTGAATTGGGTATAGCTTGCTTCACCAGTTACACTCAATGTCACATGTAATAGAATATATAATAAATGTTTTATGTAACACAAATATATCAAAAAAATTAAATTTATTTGATAAAATAATAATTTAAAAAATATCATGGTCTTACATTATACCCAATATAAAATTGATTTATCCCATAGATTTTTCACCATGGTAATAAAAACTAATGATACATTTACCACATTACATTATTCGTTTCAAACATAGCTTCCACATGGTAGTGATTTCACTGAAAGAAATTGACCATGTAAGTGTTCTTTGTTTCATAAACCCCTCTCTATTTAATCTAAAATCTCTACTAGTTGTTCCTCATAAGAAATATCATTATACAGAGGTACAACCCATGAGTTAGATACATGTGATGGATTAGGGGTATACTTACATAGAAGAGTTACATTGAACACATGATGAACCTAAGAGTGTTTTTTTGGAACCACCGGTTGATAAGCTATGGTCCCAATAATTTCTAGAGTTTCAAAGGGACCGATATACCATGGGATTATTCTTCCCTTCTTTATTTCACATAGAAATTCATAAAAGATACTTTACACCAACATCTAATTCATGATCGCATAGATGATTATCTGAGTAACATTTTTTTTCATCCATTACCATATGTATTTCCAAATGTATTTAACCATCTCTTCAATTTCATTAGCCATATTAGGCCCCGATAACATTATTTCAACAACTTCATTCCATAACATTTGATTTTGACAATTATTTCCATAAATTTCTTATTATGGATCCATCTAAATGCTTGATTGAAAAATATTTTCTCATCAAATATCTAAACGAAGAACGTGTTGATCCTAGAAACCTTTTAAATCCATAGAGGAAGCTCTTAGAATAACATCTAGGGTGGAAATTTTTCTCTCAGGATCACCATATTTTTGAGGACGACACAATGTGATGAGAATAAAATTCGCATCAAGACTATATAGAATACTTCACCTAAATAATGAGGTAATCCTTCGATATCAATTAGACATAATAGAATGTGAAAACCAATGAATCCTTAACACTTACTTATGGTATATCTTGGAAATATGAACTAAAGATAAATCTACTCTAATAGTAATGAAGTGTGATGACTTCATATGTTTATGGACTATAATAAAAAACTATCTCAACATCAGATATAAGATAAACCCTACAAGTTACCAGTACCAATAATCATATTACCTAAAAATTGATTTTTATTCCTCCTTAAATATAATGGACTCTAAATAAAATACTAAAAGTTTAAATTGCCATAAAATTGTCTAAAAATATCCTTAATATTGATAAAATCCTATAAAAACATCAAAATGGTTTTCAATGAAGTTTAATAGATAATATACCTTAAAATCATAAAACCATTACTGTATCCATACTCTTAAGATAGTCTTACCTTGAGATATAAATTCATTAAAAAGATGTATTACCCGTTAATCCTTAAACAATCTATTCTCTAATACATAAAAAATCCATTGAATTATTGGGTTAAAACTTATATGAATAAAATATCAAATGTGATTATTTATTATAGAATTCATGTATAGGGAGATAATCACATGAAATTTCACTAATGGATGAACAATAAGATTTTAATATGGTTCATTCATACTAAATCAAACATAAAATTCCCAACCATGGAGGGGGGATTATTATTCCCTAGTTATCATGATTCACATAAATAATAATGATTTCATAAGGTTTCCATTTTCCTCTCATCTTAATAGGTTTCTAACATTGATCACCATTAGTAACCCCCAAATTTTGGGACTTTTTAGCATAATTCCTAAACCCATATAAATTGACACACTAACGAGTGTGAGGTGTAATATGTATATATTTCTCATTATTAGTATCATTAGCTAACTTTGTTCCATCAGTTATTAATAAATTTTTTTATGAACTTCCTTTCCACACATAAAACATTTAGTATCCCCCATAAGGATTTGTATTCCTTGCTTCTTCCCATGCATTGATTATAATGGAAAGATAATATTATTCTCTACATGGTTCTTATATTTTCATATGAATTACATTTTTATCCTCTAAAAAACCATGGGATTGATATGCTACTCCATCCTCTATTTCCACCAAGATATGACATTAGAACATATATTCATAGATATTTAAGTCTCTTATTGTAACATCCTAGGTAGTTATAAAATAATACCTTTTCATATCTATTAATAGTTATGAATTATATATTAATTTTAATTTAGAGGGGATGCTATGTCAAATAGCATACTTGACAAATAACAATGGTTTTTTTTGAAATATTATGTTGCACACATGACTAAGTTATACCTAATAATATTATATTATTAATATTATTTTTTAATTATAGTTATCACATAGACGTTGTATTGACAAGAATAAATATAACTTACTATATTATGTTTAAACATGTTTATTTAATGTTTATAGTTTCTTCCAATTGAAATTATGTGAATAAAATAAGAATAAAACCAATTTTAAGTATAAAAAGTTATAATTTTTTAAAATTTTAGTTTTAACACCTTTTGATGGAGAACCCATTTAAAATATAGCTATTAATAGTTTTATAAGTTACATTTGAATAAATAAACATATTATTTGAAATTGGTACATAAAAATATAGTTTGTAAACTTTTTTGGTATTTTTCTGATAATATCAATATTTTAATGAATAGTGGAAAATACGACATTTTAATTCCAAAATATTTTTTCATCTAAATTATTTAAAATGTTATGTTATATTTTTAATTGGTTTTAAAGTATAATTTTATTATTTTTTATCATTTAACCCAATTTTTTCCATTTTATGTAATTTAAAATTGAAATTTGATATAAACACATGTTAATATTTTGATAGTTTTTACTTTTAAAACCTTGTTTTCTCATTTTGTCAATGGGGATTAATTTTAAATTAATTAATGAAACATATGTGTTTTAAATTTTGAAAAATGGATTCTATATTTTTATTCATTGGGTCCAAATTATGTTAATAGGTTAGTTTTATTTTTTTAGATTTTATGAATAGTAACTATAATAATTTTTATTTAATGTGGTTAAAGGAAGATCGAGTCATTTAGGAAACACAATCATATGATAAGAAAAATAAAATTAACCTAAAACCTTTAAAAATAATATTTTATGAGTAACAATTTACCATTAACACCTAAGGATTGTAATTGAATAATTTAATGAACTGTTTTCATGAAAAGTGATATAAATATTATTTAAATAATAGAAAGTGACATGAAGTTGAAAAAATTTCACTCTCTTATTTCTTATAAGTTTAATAATTTTAATATAGTGATAAGTATGATATATCATCAAAAATAAATAAACTATATAAATATAATTAAATTATAAACATAATGTAAATTTATTTATAATTTTTATACATAAATTATGACCATAAATGCTGACCCAACATTGATATAAAAATTATTTAATTAATAGAAATATGAAATAAATGGTATGAAAACTATTAAAATAAATATAATTTGAATTAATTAGGGAACTAAAAAACCTATATAGGTGACTATGAGATATTATAAGTGTATTAAATGTAATTCATTGAAGTTATCTCTCTTTTTGGATTTTATTTAAATTCAATGATATGAATAGTCTCAAAATTGACACAATTGATATTTTATAAAAATAATACTTCATTAAATTATATTAAAATTATAAAAGAATTTAAAATTTAAAAATTTATTATTATAAGGTCTAAAAGCTCATTAAGTGTCTACTTATGTGAAATTTACCCCATACATGTAAAATTCATTGCCTATTAATATTTTAAATGGTGTTACCATAATTAAAATAAAAATAGATTAATTAAAGGTAAACCAAAAGTACAAGGTCTACATGTATAAAAATTATTTAATGAGATTATTTAGAACTATCCTCATATTATCTTTGACATAACTCAATTTGGTGTCATTTTTAGTTAAAAATTAATTTATATTAATTAACTATTGTAAGACGTTTCGATAGTGCCCATCTCGTCATCTATAAAAAGGTACACAATCTTCTCTGTCACTCACAGTTCTAAATTCATTTGTATAATTTATGATCTACCCAAAACCCTTCCAAAATACCTCCCCAAATTCTTGAGGCATTATTTTAGGAAAAATACCCTCCTTAGAGGCGTTAAGATGTTCTTTATACGTGATCAATCGAAAAAGAGGTATTGATTTTATTTAGGTATTTATATATTATTCCTTTTTACAATTAATCTTATATCCTTAATCTTTCATTTTATAATAACATCAGCATCTTAAATATACTAAGATTTTATTATTTTAATATCATCACCTGAATCCATCTCCAATTTCATCAAATGAGAAATGTACTTTTCCTTCGTGTGTACGGCGGACTACCACATCACAAACCGATATCATTCATTTTTTAGCACCATCTTTATAGACTATTTATAATGATGGAATTAATGTTTATATGTGATATTATTGAAATATTAACCACTACAGGATAACAATATGTCAATTACATTCTTACTTTCCATGCACATAAAAATGATAACATCGTTCGTGCGTACAGGTGAACTATCACCTCCACAAAGCGATGTGATTTGTTTTTATTAACTAAATCACTTTTATAATATATATAATTATAATTAAATGAGTAAAATGATATTAATTATGATATGATAATTATGTAAATATAAAATAATAATTAACTTACATAATGATCAATGAAGAAAAATATGTTACTCATGCGTACGTACGACCCACAATCTTCATGATTATAACATTGTTAATTTTTCATAACCATAATTAATGAATTGATTTAACAGTATAATTAATATATAAAACTGATTATAATGTCATGAATTTTATTCTTGAGATGACAAACTTATGAACATATGGAAAATTGACATCATTCAATTTTTCATTTTCGACTCAAGTACCAAATATCGACAGAAATTCCGAATAAGAACTTAAATAATTATACAATTTTTATAACAAGGAAACAAGTGATATAAAAGTAATAATAAACATTAAAAAGGTTATCAATAATTTTTAAATTAACCTATGTGTATTATTATAGAATATAATGATTCTATGTGATGAGTCAGACTTAGGGTAAGAGACTTCATCTCAATCTCATTTAGTTGTGGCATATTTTGATATTATAATCTACCTTATTTTATACGGTATATAATAAACCAATTTTAATTTTAATTTCATTCAATAGTTTTCCAAAGAAAACTTTTTATATGAAACATATTACTAAATGACAAAAGGGCTGTTTTTTGACACACATGACGACAATAAATTTTCCACCACCGTGACCATTATTAAATATTTGGATTTCTCTACAAGTTAAAATGTTTTAAATGAAAAATAAATACCATTTTTCCTTTATATGTATTTGGGAATTGAAAATTATTTTGATAATGTATTTACTATATCAATATCTTTCAATGATATTTTGTGATTGAAAAAAGAAAATGTTTTTCATTATGCCAGTTTATATATTATGATTATGTTATGTTTATTTAAATTTTTTAAATTATAAAAGTGGTTCGATGATAAAATGAGGGAAGGTGAGCTCGTGATAGATCCCCAATAAATTGGGTAATGAGATAGAGTTAAATGGTAGGGGTTCAGCTAAGAGTTTTAGGGAATATACTACGATGGGTATTCTTGATGTTACCATTAAGGTTACTCCCTATGTAGTTGTAAAAGCTAAAATGTAAGTATGATATAGATTCAACAATTTAAATTTATGATTTATGATTACTAATATGTTTTTATAAGTATTATTATTTTAGGATGTATGTTATGGAGTTTATGTTTTATGGGTGAAAAGTATGATTTTATAGAAATGTTTTCATGAGTTTAAAATATTTATGTACTAAATGTTTAATTCCTTATTTTTTATCCCTTACTGAGCTATTTGGGATCAACCCAATTGTTCTAAATTTCTTCCATATAGTATAAGGATGGTAAAAGAAAGGAAGAAGTCAAATATATTTTTATCAATAAAATAAATCATTTTTTTAAAAGAGTTTGTTTTTGTGAAATAATGGATAACGAGTATAAGGGTCTACATTGTAATTTTTTCTTTTTTATGTTATGAACTAATTATATAAATCTATAAAAATAAAAATATCCTTAATGTGAATTATTTACTTAACTCAATATTATTCAATGTTTATAGAAGGGGCCTTATAGTTGGTATCAGAGGTCAGTTTAGACAACTATAGGGGTTAGAATATTTTTAATAAAATATCCATAAATCATTTTTACGTTATGGTAAAATTAAAAAGACATTTCATTTGAATATTACCATGTTTCTTCATCTAATATATTTATTTTTATAATGGGTTTACATTTAGGAAATATGGTAGGTTTGATGGGATCACATCTATAGGAAATAAAACTTTCGAATCATCAACCCAAGATGGTTGGAATCAGAACTAATCAATTTGTTGCAGTGATGGTACAATTCACTTAGGGTATAAATTGTGGTGTTATCCATGAATGAGATTATCCAGATCAACCACAGAGGAAGTTATTAGTAGTAGAGAATTTCATAAGGCAACATCCCCCATCATTCAGAGTATCATATGACACCGTGACAGGTGAAGTGTGGATTAAAACCATAGAAAATATTTTTAATGTCCAAGTATGTTCAATTAATCATAAGGGTAGTATTTATTTTTACCATTTTGAAGGTGAAGTCAATAGGTTTTCATCGATGGTTATAAATATCAAGGACATTGAGGAGATTGATTTTCTTGAGTGGTGTGAATTTAAACATATGTTTCTTGAGAAATATTTACATAAGGAAGTTTGAATTAGGAGAGAAAAAAAATTATTTGAATTAAGGCATGATGAGGATTTAGTGACTTTATATGAATAAAAATTCAATCGACTGAAAAAGTATGCTCCAAATTGCATCCGAGATCTTGATAGTAAGATCAATCATTTTACTCAGGATTAAAGACAAATTGTCAAAGGGTGTTCGATTCTCATGAGTTAAAAGGTTATGAAAAACATGGTCAATGTTTGAAGAATGTTGAAATGGAATTTTATGATGTTCAAATGTTCTTTGAAAAATGTAGAATAAGAGGCTAAGGTGGTAGGCGAAAGTGAAAAATTCATCAAAAAAGTCTAATGGTAAGAATATTATGTTTATAGTTTGTGGGAATTGTTATAAAAAATGCAATGGGGAAGGCCTACAAAATTATAATATGTTATTCTGGTATGGTAAAAGGGAGAATAAGGCTCATAAATACAATGAAAAAGATCAAGGTAGTGCTAAGAAATTATCTGATTTATAGTCCTTACTATTTTTTAACTTCAATTATATGAGTCATTATGAAAATGAGTGTCTGATGGAGAACTCAAATGATGAAAAAAATTATAATATAAGATTATAGTTGTAGTGAAATCCTTTGAAACTACTTCAGTAGATGTTGGGTAATCAAATGAAGTGGTACCAGACACCTTATTTTTTTTCCAGATTATTCCAATGCATGGTTTGATTTGGGGTATAAATATTCATTCATTTTTGAGATTTTTTTCATAAATTGGAGATTCCACCTCAATAAATGAATCTAAAACATATGGTAAAACCAAATTGTGGAAATGTTGAGGCAAAAAGAATTTATAAGAATATTTATTTCCATTTATGTGGAAAAAATATACATGTAAAAATTACTATTTTTACTCTAGTAGAATTTGATATTATTTTGGGTACGGATTGGATTTTTTTACCATACTAAGATTGACTATAGAGATAATGATGATTATTTTCAAAAATACATTCATTTTTGTTCATGAATGAACCCTTGACATTTATAACATATCAGGAAGCTAAGAAACTGTTAAAAGATGGAAATGGATGTTATCTTTAACATATTTTTGAAAAAAATGAATTTATTTATTAACGATGAGCTAGTGGTAAATGAGTATCTTGATGTTTTTTCTGATGAGTTTCCTAGTATTATACTTGATCGGGAAGTGGAATTTACTATTTACTTAGTTCTTGATACTAATCCAATTTCAAAAATCCCTTTCCAAATGGCTGAAATTGAACATTGTGAGTTGAAAAAGAAATTGAAAGAGATATTAGATAAAGTTTTAATTCAACCAAGAACATCACAATGTGGTGCTCTTTTCATATTTTTAAAAAGAAATATGGTTTAATGAGACTTTGAATTGTTTATAGAGCATCGAATAACATCACTATTAAGAATAGGTATCCTTTTACACATATCAATGATATGTTTGATCTGCTCTAGAGAGAACAATATTTTTAGAAGGTTGACATGAGCTCGGGGTACCATCAGTTTAAAGGAAAAGAAGTTGAAATTCTGAAGAATATGTTTTGTACTAGATATTTCCATTATGAATTTGTAGATATATTGTTTGGGTTAACTATTTCACCTTCCATATTTAGGAATACTTTGAATAGAATATTCATTTAATTCTTGGATAAGATTTTGGTTGTGTTTATTGATGACATTTTCTTATATTATAAAAAAGAAAATATGAACATGAAAGTAATTTTAGGGTTATTTTGAAAACCATAAAAGAAAAGAAGCTGTATGGGAAATTCCACAAATGTGATAATTGGTTAAAAAAATTTAATTCCTTGGTAATATTGATGAATTGTTGATATCTTAAAAATAAAAGTTGTTAACGAATAACCAAGACCCTCAAATATAAAAAATATTCATAGTTTTCTTTTTTTAGCAGGATATTACTGGAGGTTTTTTGAAAATGTTTTATAGTTATATAGGACACTAGCTATGTTAACTCAAAATATGGTTAATTTAATCTTGTCCAAAGAATCTAATGATTTTTTCATGAATTAAAAATAAAATTGGTGAATTCTCTAGTTCAATCCATACCTTCAAGAAATGGTGAATTTTTTATCTACAATGACATTGTTGTGTTTGAATGAAAAATGATTAGGTAAATTTTTCTGCATCACATCAGTTGAAAACTCATAAGATAAATCACCCTACACATAAATTGGAATTAACTGTTGTTGTTTTTGATTTAAAAATTGGTGGAATAATATATGTGGAGTAAAATGTGAAATATATACTAACCATAAATGTTTTAAGTATATATTTACTCATAAGGAATTGAACATTAGACAGAGAATATAGTTGGAACTAATCAAGGATTATGATTGCATGACTCATTACTGTCCTAGAAAAGAAAATAAACCAACTGATGCTTTGAGTTGAAAAGGTAATGCAACATGAACCATGTCATATTCATAAAACGACCCTTCGATTAATTATTTTATGAAATTTTTTAGTGATGTTTTTGGTGTTGGAAATTCCCATATTTTTTTATAGGTTTCAGTGAAATAATCTATATCAGACAAAATTAATAAAGCATAGAAGGAATACAATGAGTTGTATAAAAAGGTAGAATTTGTCCAAAAGGGTAAGTTCTTGAATTTAATGTTGATAAACACTGTGTTTTGAGATTTGGGAAGAGGTTATGTGTGCATTGGGATTCATAGTTGATGAAACAGTAGTTATATAAAGCTCATAGTTCTCCATTTTTAGTTCATCGTAGAAGAACTTAGATATATAGAGACCTTTAAAAGTATTACTGGTGGTATGGAATAAAAAGTAATATTGGTGACATTATCTTGATATTTTTGAATTATAAATAATTTAAAGAAGATTAAAAGTTACCAAAATATATGCTTCAACCATTTTTAGTTCTAGAGTGGAAATAGGAAAATATGATCATGGATTTCATAGTGGAATTACTAATGACATATTTATGTAATAGTGCATTTGGATCTTTGTTGATAGAATGAGTAAATATTCTCATTTACTTCATATTTTATATACAATAACTATAGATAAGATTTATTGGTTTTATCTTAAAGATACAGTTATATTACATGGAGTTACTCTCTCTATTTTATCATATTGTGATCCCAAGTTTACCTCTAACTTTTGGAAGGTCCTTCAAAAGTCATTCGGAACTAGATTAAAATTCAATACATCTTTACTTACTCAATAAGATGGGAAGTTAGAAAGAATAATTCATACCTTGGAGGATATAACACATGCTTGTTCAATTGATTACCAGAAATGTTGGGATTAACATCTTTATTTGGTTTAGTTTTCTTATAATAACAGTTTCCATTCTAGTATACATATATAAACATTTAAGGAATTATATGGAAATTGTTGTCGAACTCTCACTTCTTGAGATGATGGTAGTGAAAGAAATTTTATGGTACCAGAGTTGGTAGAAGATATGGAAGAAAAAGTTCAGTTTATTCAGAGACACATGATGATAGTTTAGAGGAGATAGAAAAGTTACATGAATAACCATAGGAATGATCTTTCATTCAAGGTAGGTGATCATGTCTTTCTCAAAGTTTCTCCACGGAAAAGTTTGATTCATTTTTTATGAAGGGAAAGCTGAGCCCATAGTTCATTAGACCCTATAAAATATTAGATACAGTTTTATTAGTTTCCTACTTAGTGGATTTAACTTTGAGTTTATCCCAAGTGAAAGATGTTTTTAATTTTTCAATGTTAAGAAAATATCTCACAGATCCATCTCATGTTCTAAGTCTTGTTCATTTGGAAAAGAATATTTATTATGAGGAACTACCTATCCAAATTATTGACCGTAGAGAGAAAGTGTTATGGAATAATGTGATTCATCATTTAAAGGTTATATGGAAAACAATATGGTAGATGTGGATGCATGGGAATATGAAAATGCAATATGGGAAAAATACCCCCACTTATTTGATAAGTGAATAAAATTGTGAGGGAAAAATTTCTAACAAAAAGGGAAGGATGTAAAATCACAAGTATTTATTGAACTATAATTTTTAATATCTATTAATATTTATGAGTTTGATATTAAATTTACTTTAAAGGGGACTCTATGTTTGATAGTGCACCCAACACACAACAATTGGTTTCTCTGAAATCATATGTTGCACAAAAGACTGAGCTATAACATAAAATAATATATTATTAATATTATTATTTTAAATTCTAATTATTTCCATGCCATTATATCGTAAAAAATGAACAAAACTAACTATTTTATGTTAAAACATGTTAATTTAATGTTTTTAATTTATTCTATTTTATTTTATGGGATTAAAATAAGATTAAAACCCATTTTAAGTATAAAAAACTCTAATATTTTGAAAGGTAGTTTTATTTCCATTTGATGGAGAACCCATTTTAAATATATTTCTTTAAACTTTCATATGTTTCATTTATTCTCATTTGGAATATGGATTTCAAAAAATAGTTTGGATATGTTTTTTTGTTTTTTTCTGATAACAATAAAATTTTAATGAATAGATAAAATTACTACATTTTATTTCAAAACTACATTTTCATCTAATTTATTTATATTGATATATTATCCTTATAATTATTTTAAAAATATAATTATATTATGTTTTAATCATTTAATCTAGTTCTAGTCATTATATGTAATTTTACATTGATATTTTATATAAAAACTTGAGAATATTTCGATAGTTTTTACATTCAAAATGTCTGTTTTATCATTTAGTCAATAGGGAATAATTTTAAATTAATTACTAAATATTTTTTTATTTAAATTTTGAAAAATTGATTTTGTATTTGGATTTATTGGGTCTAAATTATTTTAATAGGTTACATTTTTTTTACATAATGAATAGTGACTATGTTAATTTTTATTTACAGTGGTTAAAAGTAAATCAAAATAATATGTTAAGAACAATACAATTACTGTAACACCTAAAAAGTCTTATTTGTTGAGTAAAAATAGAACCTTCATACATAATTATTATAATTGACTCATTTAATGGTCTTCTATCTCTAAAAATGATATAAATATTATTTAAATAAAAAATGTGACAAGAAAGTGATGAAATGTTACCCTCTTATTTTTTATAAGTATTATAATTTTAATATAGAGAAAAATATAATATTTTATCAATAATAAATAGTCTCCATAACTGAAATTAAATTATCTATATCATAAGAATTTATTTATAGTTTTTAAATATTAAATAATTACCATAAATATTGACACAACAATGATTCAATAATTATTTTAATAATATTAATATAAAATAAATGGTTTGAAAAATATTAAACTAAATATAATTTTAAATAATCATTGTAATACACGAATTTGATTAGTGAATATGAAATATTTTAAGGCTATTAAATGGTTTTGGTTTTAAATTATCTCTCAGTTTGTATTTTATTTCAGTTCAATGAAATTAATAGTGTCAAAATTGACACTATTGATATTTTATATATATAATATTTTATTAAATTATTTAAAAATCATAAAAATAATTAAAAAATTAAAAATTAACTATTATAAGGTCTAAAAGTTAATAAAGTTTCCATTTTTGTGAAATTGACCCTATATATTTAAATTTCGTAGCCTAATAATTTTTAAAATTTTGTTACCTTAATTAATATTAAAATAGATTAATTTAGTGTAAACTGAAATATAAGGTTTAAAATAAAATAATTAAATTTCTAAGAATTATTAAAAGAGAATATTTCAACCATACTCATATTATATTCTACAGAACTCAATTTGGAGTAATTTGGAGTTATAAATTAATTTATATTAACTCAATATTTTAAGAGTTTCCAAGGGTGCCCCTCCCCTCTCATATAAAAGGTTCCCAAACTTCTCAATTACTCACACTTTTAAAACTATTTTTTTCATCCAAGATTCTATCCATCCCCATAATAAAATACCTATCCACATTCTTGAGTCCTTCGTTTATTTGCAAATCCCACTTTATAGGTGTTAAGGTGTTCTTCAAAGCTGATTAACCGAAAAAAGTTATATTTATTTTATTTAGATATTTCTATATTATTCCATCTTCCACTTCTTCAAATATCATTAAAAAATGATGAAATGATAACTCCACTACCCTAGATATACTTATATGTTATTATGTTAATATCATCATCTAAATGGATCTATAATTTTATAAAATGGGAAATGAAATTTTCATTCTTGTATACTACAGACTACTGCCTCACGAACCAATGTAGATCATTGTTCACCATCGACATTAGAGACTAGTTATAATGATGAAATTAATGTTTGTATGTGATATTTATCTGATTTTAATCATTTTAAGATAATAATATATCAATTACATTCTTACTTTCCATTCACATAAAAATGATAATATCATTCTTGCGTATGTGTCAACTATGACCTCCACGAAGCGATATGATACATTTATATTCACCATATCACTTGTATTCGATCTACAAATATTTTTAAATGATTAATATGATTTTAATGATGATATTATAATTATGCATATGTAAGATAATAATTAACTTACTTCCACAATGATCAATGATGAATGAAGATGTTACTCATGGGTATGTAGGGCCTACAGTCTCCATGATTATAATGTTGTTCATTTTTAATAACCATAATTAATTTTATAATTTAAAAGTATCATTAGTGTATAAAAGTTATTATTATTTCATGAATGTTATTATGGAGATGATATACTTATGACCATATTGAAAATTGTCATCATACCATGTTCATTTCTAACTCAAGTACCAAATATCGACAAAACATCTGATATGAAGCTAAATCATTATGAAATTTTTATAACATTGTAATAAGTTATATAAAAGTAATAATAAACATTAAATCAATGATCAAAAAAATTATAAATTAGCATAATTTTACTATTCTGAAATATAAATATTGTGCTCGACGAGTCATACTCAAGGTAAGTGACTTCATCTAAATCTCATTTCACTAAGGCATATTTTGATAATATGCACCACTTTCTTTTATACAGATTATAATAATACTCTTTTAATTTTAATTTAATTCAATGGTTTTCAAATGTAATCTTTTTATATAGATCATCAAAAAAGGAATGTTTTTATAACATACATGACGATAATATTTTTTTTCAAAAGTGACCATTATTTGATATTTTGATTCCTCTACATGATGTAATGTTTTTAAAAGAAAAATAAATACCATTTTCCCTTTTCAGGTATTTTGGTATTGAATATTGTTTTGATAGTGGATTTATTACATAAAAATCTTGAAATGATATTTTGTGATTGAAAAATGGAAATACTATTTTTCCTTATGCTTGTTTATGTGTTATGATTATGTTATGGTTCTTGGTAATTGTATATGTATATGGGTGGTTCTGTGATAAACTGAGGGCATGTGAGCCCGTGATATATCTACTATTAATTGGGTTATGGGACAAACTTAATTGGTAGGTTTTATTCTACAATATTTTGTGAATATACTACAATGGGTATTCCAAATATAACCATGAAGGTTACTCCCTATTTAGCTGTGAAAGATACAATGTAAGTATAACATGGATGCAACATGTTACTTTTATAATTTATTATTTAAAAGAAGTTTTAAAGGAATATTATGATTTCATGAGCTATGTTAAAGAGTTTATGTTTTAAGGATGAATGATATTATTTTCTTAAAATGATTGCAATAGTTTAAAATATTCACGGACTAACTGTTTTATTGATTATTTTGTATCCCTTACTGAGATTTTTGTGCAAAACCCATGTTTTGGAAATTTTTTCCACATGGTATATGGATGGGTAAGAAAAAAAAGATGTTAGTAATATTTTTATCATGAAAATAAATCATGTTTTATTTTAAATAATTTTTTTTGTGAAAAAATATATAGTGAGTAGAAGTGTATAATTTGTAATATTTGAGTTCTTATGTAATATTTATGGCATAATTCTCTAAAACTCTATACCTAAAAAGAGGCTCAATTTTAATTATTGACTTAAATCTAGATTATGAAATTTTTATGGTTGTAACATTATACTTATTTATAATTCCAATCAAATACATGGTTTTAGGGCACTAATGAACCAATAAACTAGACTATTAGGTTGAATGATACTACTAGAAGCATACCACCAAGGATTGTAAAATATTCCTCATTAGTTTCAATAGATTCATTATCCTTTTTCATTGTCTCATGTAACTCCTTATCAATATTAATACATAGAATAAAAATAATGTACTTATTGAAAAATAGGTTCTTGAACTCATCCAAATCCATGGAGTAAATTTCATAATATTTCCCCTTATTCATGATTAGTGTCCAACATTGATCTTCCTCACCCTCCGAATGGTATAAAGAAAAAAAATGACATTCTCATGATCAGAAAACTTGTGTATTTAAAATATATTCTAAGTGGTGCTGATTAATTTCCCAACAACTGTGCTATCATAATACCCACTAGAGGAAGGTGGAAATTTACTCATGAAGGAATCGGTAAAGTTCAGTTCCCTCCATTCTTTATTTGGATGTCCTACATGATTCATAGCTTGATAATGTTGTCTGAGCTTAAGAATTATATTTTTTATTCAACCTCCCATACATTTGGCTTCATAAGATGAAAATAATTTCATTTTCCATCACACAAAGCATTAACATGATTCCTTTAGGTTCTATCAATAAACTAAAATCAAAAGCATAGTGTGAGCTATACTAAATATAGAGTGGAACCATATAATCCTAAAAAATAACATATAGGGTGTCTAAATCATGAAACTATATTTTCATTTTATGAAACATTAAGATTAAACTAGATCTATCATTTTCCATTTTATATTAAAATCTTTCATGATGGTTTTCAAAGAGTTTATAAACTTCCAATGATTATACCCTAGGAGTATCAAAAGATGTGTGAAGAAAGACCTATTTCCATGCACTTTGTTATGATTGAGTCCATCCCAACACACATTTTTCAGATATAATACCCTTAGATACCTCTATACCAAAGAAACATCCACCTGTTGTATCTAGAAATTGATGTAATTTATTAGAAGCGAATTGATCTATCCTTTACCAATATTATAGGACATTCTCCAATACATTGAATCATCCTTAGACCTATCCTTAGACACATAAATATACATATACCTAAAATATCTTTATGAATCTCACTAATGTTTTCTCATCCCAGTTTTAAATGGTTAACTAAACCTTTAATCTAATACTTACTATAGTGAACAAGGATTTTCATACGTGGTTATTACATCATTTATAATTAATATTCAATAAATTACATAAACACACACCTGAGGACCATAGAAGTTTATTTTCATTGGATACTAGGTACACAATCATCTAATTTAGTAAAATATCTACTCCATATCTCATAAAGATCTTCCAACTGAGTAATCTTCAAAAACATACCCTGTATACAACCATTCATCCAATATTAGGGAAAAGAATCAAAAGAATGTGGAACTCATATTCATAGTTATGGTATGAATGTGAGATAACAATGACCACATACGAATGAAATGAGAATAATGGTATGAGAACATGCGATAAAAATTTGAAACCCATACCATGTATATCAAAGATAATAATCATGAGTCATAACATATTGATTGGTAGTTCAGAATATATGAATCATAAGAAAATTAAAAAATATGATCTATTTGAACCTAACATTAGAATAAGTCATATATTAATGGAGTACATGTAAGCATAAAGGATATTTTTCTAATGATACCCACCAAGTCAATAATAACATTTTAGGATTGTGATAACACCGCATGTACCTACTTTGAGCTTGAGATAACCTCCCATGTACCAACTTTTGGTCATGGGAAGACCTATTGTGTACCCTTTGAGATCATATAACCTTATTCATTACCCAATTAATTGAAGGTAGATATAGCTCCTTAACATAACATAAAGAAAATAATAAATATGTATGTAATAATATCATAAAACATTCATCATAAAATTACCCAGGAAATGAAATTGGGTTTCATAAATACTTCATCATTTCTTAAATTCTTGAAAAGTGATAAGTTTCAAAATCATTTCATCATTTAATCATATTAAATACCATGAAAATAATCCATATTAATAATCATTTCTTCCAGACATAACCCATATAAGACATACATATTTTATTAACACATATTCATTATATATAGAAACCATTAGTAGAAATACTAAGAATGGTATCCTTGGATCACAAACCTAGTAAATATTAAGTATCATCAACTGATTTCATATTAGATGTAAAATTATTTTTAAAGATAATTTGGAACATTTATTTAGTAAAAATAACCTATTTACATTGAATAACACTTTTTAGAAAACAAAATTTTTTGAAATTATTTCATTGAAAATAAATTTGAAATATTATAAAGGAATTTTCAATGAAAATAATTTTCATTATGGAGGGAAGTTCCATTCAAACTATACGTGTTAAAACAAAGATTTCTTTCACATTTTTGGTAAAACCCAAATGATCATTTTTTAGAAAATAACATGAATATTACATTGAAATAAAATTGGTAAAAAAGTTAATAATAGGTAAAAATTCATTTAATAAATAATTTACAGTTTTTAAAAAATATTTCAATAAACATATTTTGGAAAAATTATTTTGGAAGAAAAATTTGTTTTGACCGAAAATATGATCATTCTTAAAAAAATTCGAATGAACTCTTGAGTAAATAATTAAATTAAAATAAATGGAAAACATGTAAATACATGAAATAAATAATGGATAAGATAATTTAATACATTATTAAGAGATTGATCAGAAAATTTCACCATTTTAGGCACAATCATAAGCAATCATGTTAAATGATAAGATTATAACACAAACCTCTTACCACGATTGTATCATTGAATCATAATCTCCATGAAAGAGTAAAATTTAAAAATAAACCATTAATATAATTATATAAATGATATAATATTTCAAAGAGGATGTATATACACCTTATTAAACAAGATAGATGCATAACCTAACATATATCTCAAATAAGGCAATTTGAGATAAAAAATACCTTACAACTTTGGTAAAGTTTGAACTGTAAACTCCATAAATGAGTGTAAATAAAATTGATATGTAAATACCAATAATTTTCTGGATTATAATCAAAAAACATATTCCCGGTGTAGGTTTCGATCATAGCAGAAGCGCGTTGGTGGGTTTTCCCAACTTTAATTATAGTATTAAACAATGCTCAATCCGAGATCTATCATGATAATAAAATTCCGGATCTTCGGAATAGAACGAAGAACTAAACAAAATATAAGGGTCCTGGAACCATTGATAGGATCATTATATGTTGGTTATAATTAATTTAATTAATTGAAAAGAATTACCTTGATGGAATTATTTCTTCGTTGATGATTTACGGTCATGTTTCGATGTGATTCATCGTTTCTTTGCAGAAGACAAGTGTAGACATCCTCTAGTAGTGACCCACACGTGCACCATGTATCTTTGGACGTCGCCAAAGGAATATCTTAGTGCCAGCGTGGAGAATCCTTTGCTTGCATTGTCCACCTTAGATTTCCTTGATCCGATGGAGGAGGATCACTCTCGGTCTTAAGAGCGTTCTTGGAGGAAGGAGTTCTCTTGGCCTTGAGAGAATTTTCCAGAATTTTTGTGCACAACCATTCATGGAAAAGTTTTGGGGTTTTGAGGATATTTATAATCGGGTTTGAGGTTATAGAGTTTTGACAATAAATAAATGCATTATGCATTTTATTTATTTCATTAACTCCCTTTGAAAACCCCCATGTTGAATCATTAATTCCTTAACATGCACCCATGTTTATTATAATAAATATCATTTAATAAAATAATATTATTTCCTCAAAATCCCGACTGAAAAAACTACATGGCGTGTAATCATTAATACACGGTGTGTACTTGTTTTTCATTTCCTTTCCAAAATGAAAACTACACGGCATGTATATTAAATGTTCACAGTGTGTATATCTTTTTTTTAATTTTATTATTCCTCCAACATTAAAAGGATTTAGGCTTCCTTGAATAATTATTAAACCACATATGGGAATAATCTTTATTCTACTTGAGATACTTAGATACACTTAGTGTGTGACCCTCTAGGCCTCCTTCTCATTTGCATTATACGGGCTTGCCTAAAGTACAAGATTGCTTTCTAGAAACGGGTCAAGGCATCCAAGGGAAAGAAGTTGATGTTGCATTTACATGCCACCTCATAAGAATTCTTACCATGTAATTTAACCCCTTTGTCTTAATATCTATTTCAAGCGGGTTTCATGCTAGTTCCATCAACCCATGTGCTGGATTATTCTTTCTTTGACTTCCTGGAATTGTACTCGCCCATACCTTACCATGGCCATGGATTTATTTAGGCTATATTTATTACATAAAAGGGCCTCAGATATACAGTTCCGTTATGGAACAGAAGGGAAAAATAGTTTCTCACATTATCTTTTAATGCAGTATCACTCGTGACGCACCCAATGTATCCTACCTCGCTGAAAATAGTGTATCGTCACAGTCTTCATCAATACATCTATGTTCATGAGTTGTAATACCCATTAATAATAATCTTAATGTATAATTAACAATACACAATTACGTAGATAAAAACATCTAAAGACACTATGAAATGTGGATTTCATACTGGCGGGTCTCGTTCTCATAATATCCTCCTAGATATTACCAAGGACGCACACCATGAGAAGGTGCCTCAAAGTTTTATGAGTCCTCACCCCTAATGGACTGTATTATTTTTGTCCCTCAAATAAAATCATTTGGCCATAGAACATATATTCAAGAACAATGTTATGGCACTTCCGGGTTCTCATCATAGTAGGGATCCACTATGACCCTTTAATGCAACAGCTGTCCTTAGGACATTATCACATGCATTGTCACGCAGAAGAAAAATAAAGATGTGGTAAGGTATTTATTAATGAATAAAGTACAAAGTAGTTGGTTCTAGGCCTCCAACTCCAACAGACTCCCACTTGGACTAGAGCCAACTAATAAAAACCTTTAACCCGCTAGCTCTCACATGATATTCATGCTTCTGTTGAGATAGGCCCTTAGTCATGGGGTCCACCATGTTCTCTTCCATGGACACTCTGCTCACTACAACTTCACCCCTTTGATAGAAATCCCTCATGAGGTGATACTTCCGGAGTATGTGCTTTTTCCTTTGGTGTGACCTTGGTTATTTTGAAAGAGCCATCGCTGCAGTATTATCACAGTAAAATGTGATAGGATCTTTACTGCTAGGCACTACATCAAGCTCCTGGACAAAGTTCCGAATCCAGATGGCTTCCTTGGCTACATCAGGAGCCGCTAAATATTCATACTCTACTGTAGAATCGATGAAAATTGGATGCTTTGAAATCTTCTAGCTCACAGATCCTCCATTGAGACAGAAAAAATATCCATATTGTGACTTCAGATCATTTTGATCTATCTGAAAACCAGCATTAGCATACCCTCTGATGAAAAGTTCTTCGTATCCTCCATACACCAGGAACATATCCTTAGTTATTCTTAGATACTTAAGGATAGTCTTAACAGTAGTCCAATTATTTTCTCTTGGATCTTCTTGATATCTTCCTACCATGCTCAGTGCATAGGAAATATCAAGCCTGATACATAACATAACATACATGATGGATTCTATAGACGAAGTGTATGAGATTTTACTCATTCTATCTTTCTCTTGTTGTGTCTGAGGACACATTTTTTTAGAAAGATGTAGGCCATGTGACACTATAACCAATCCCATCTTGGATTATTCCATACTAAATCTCTTTAGTATCTGGTCAATGTATATACCCTGACCTAATCCAAGCAGCCTCTTGGATCTATCAAAAATGATCGTGATCCCTAGAATGTAGGTTTCTTCACCCAAATATTTTATGGAGAAATTTTTTTTCAACCCGTCCTTAACTGACTGTAAGACTAGTACATCGTTTCAAATAAGAAATATGCCATCAACATATACTACTGGGATAATGATCGCATTCCCATTAAACTGCTTATAAACACATGGCTCACATTCATTCTTAATGAAACCAAATTTCTTTATGGCTTCATAAAATCTAATGTTCCATGACCTGGATTCTTGATTTAATCCATAAATGGATTTTTTCAACTTGAAAACCCATTTGGCTTCACCTGGTGTCACACAACCTTCTAGTTGTGTCATATAGAAATATTCCTAAAGGTTTTCGTTAAGGAATGCTGTTTTGACATCCATTTTCCAAATCTCGTAGTCATGGTAACCTACTATGGAAAGTATGATTCTTATGGATTTAAACATGGAAACTGGTGAGAAGGTTTCTTCATAGTCAATTCCTTAATGCTGTATGAATCCTTTAGCCACAAGCCTTGATTTATAGGTGCTAACTTTACCATCCATTTCTAGTTTTCTCCTGAATACCCATTTGCGTCCAACATGCTTAACATCAACTAGCTCATCGACCAGAACCCATAATTTGTTCTGATACATGGAATCCATCTCAGAATTCATAGCTTTTAGCCATGTTGTAGCTTTTGAGATTTCTACTGCTTTCTTGTAGGAGATAGGTTCATCATTGTCCAATAATAATGACTCACCATCCTCAGTGACTAAGAAACCAAATCTCTTTGGTTCCCTTACCTCTCTTGAGATCCTACGTAGTACTTGTGTTTCTGGATCCTCTTCCACGGGGACCTGTGGAACTTGTTCCTATACTAACTCCTTTGTATCTTGAGCATCAACTTCATCAAATTCAATCATTCTCCCACTATATCTTTGTAGGATGTGATCCCTCTCAAGAAAGATGTCTTGTCTGGCGACGATCACTTTCTTTTCTTGAGGGTTATATAGGTAATATCCTATTGTTTCCATGGAATATCCTATAAAGATACACCTCATTCCCCAGGTTTCTAGTTTGTTTCTTGACAAGGCCTTAAAAAATACCTCGCATCCCCATACACGTGTATGCGAAAAAATGGGTTTCTTTCCATTCCATAACTTAGAGGGAATTTCATTTTCCACCTTAGTTGGTACTCAGTTTAAGGTGTATGCTACTGTTTGTAATGAATATCATTAAAAGGATAATGGAAGATCTGTATAACTCATCATCAACCTCACCATGTCCAACAAGGTGCAATTCCTCCTTTCACTAACACCATTCCACTCTGGTGTATATGGAGAAGTGATATGAGATAGAATCCCAGACTCCCATAGAAGATCGATGAACTCTTGGTTCATATTTTCCACCTCGATCCGATCAAAGTTTCTTTATCTTCTTACCAAGATGATTCTCTACTTCATTCTTGAATTCCTTAAATTTCTATAAGGCTTATGAATTATACCTCATTAAGTAGACATAGCCATATCTACTCAAATAATCAGTAAAAGTAATGAAGTAAGAATATCCACCTCTAGATTCTACTGGAAATGGTCCACACACATCCGTGTGCACCAATACTAGAAGCTTTGTGGCCATTTCACCTTGTCCACTGAAGGGCGGCTTGGTCATTTTTCCTTGTAAACAAGCATGACATCTATCAAGTGGTTTTAGCTCATTAGAGTCCAAATAACCATCTTGGTAGATCTTTTTCAAGAGTTTCTTTTTTACATGACCGAGATGGTGATGCCACAACTGGGTGATGTATGAGTCATGTGAGTTTGTTTCATTATCAATTTACAACCCCTGGTTTTCATAATTTAAAACATACAAACCATTATTTAAATGTGCCATACCATAACATACATTGTTCTTATAAAAGAGACAACCCTTATTTCCAAATATGAAAATAAATCCATCATTATCCAAACAAGATATAGAAATTATGTTCTTAGTAACACTAGGAACATAATAACAGTTATGTAAAACCAAAATCATCCCAGTTGGCAATGAGAGGTGGTAATCGCCAATTGCCAATACAACTATCCTTGCGCCATTGGTAGCTTGAAGATCCACCTGCTCCTCTAGCAGTCTTTCTAAATCTACTTGGTTGTGGCATTTGAATACAAATATGAGCCCCATAGGCTATATCTAATAACCAATGTGTAGAAATGGAAAGATTACACTCGATAACGAATGCACCTTTAGCGTCCCCATGTTTTTAAGTGCAGTTCCTCTTCTAGTGGCCTTGCTTGCCACATGAAAAACATACTGCCTCCCGTTCCTTTCCCTACCTATGGATCTTCCCCTTCTTGGACAGACGACTCTTAGGGGCTTTAAACCGTTTATAAGTCTTTGGCCCCTTTTCCATGTCCTTTATTTTCTTATTCACCATAAGGACTGCAGGTTTTTCACACCCCATGTCTTTATCTACCTAGTGAATTAAGGTCATAAGTTCCGATAGAATCTTCTCATTGTTTCTCATGTTATTATTGATAATGAAGCTAGTGAAGGTCTTGGGTAGTGATGATAGGATGAGATCTGTACGCAACTCATCTGGGAATTTAATCCCTAGCATGTCTAGATGTTAAATGTATCTAATAAGCTTGACTAAATGAGGCCCAGATAGCACAGACTCTCCAATATTAGTTTCAAAAAAATCATTGGAGATCTCATATCTCTCTTGTCTCACCTTATCTAGGTATAGATCCTTAAGTTAATACATCATGCTATATACGTCCATGTTCTCATGTTTCTTCAAGAGCTCACTAGACATGGACGATAGCATGAAACAATGGATATCTGTGGCATCATCCATATGTTTCACATAGAGAGATACTTCCTCATCATTGGAATATTTCCCAGGAGCAACTAGAATAGGCTCTTTCAGCACATACAATTTCCTCTCATGGCGAAGGATGGCGCGCAAATGCCTCGGCCAGTCTTGGAAATTGGTGCTGGTGAGAAGGGTTTCCTTCTCAAGTATGGTTCACAATGATATGTTTGAAGTCATTTTTCGTGTCATTTCTACAAATTAAGATGAATAAAGGTTTTATTAATTTATAAAACTGAGAAAAATAAATAAATTAATACTTATTAGTCTCCCACTATTTTATCGAAATCCAATATCCCTCACCATTGACTTTGGAATATTCTATTGCATGAATATTCTAGTTGCAATGATCTATATTGAACTTTGCATTACCCCAACTAGGGTTGGTCAAGAAACTTGAAGGGTTTTAGGTAGGCATTCCAAATGCCAACTTCATTAACTTGCAGCTCCTTGATCTACTGAGTGGACTCCCCAATCCGAAAATCCTTTTATTTTGGATTTCCTCAAATTTTGCCTCTTGGTCACACCAAGTCCTACTGTGGCAGTCAACCCTTGATGAGAACCAAGTCAAGTCAACCCAAAACCTTGAATTAAAATTCCCTGATAATTGAAAGCACCCAAACTAGGGTTGGTTAATAACTTTGAACTATGGTTTGATTCTAACCAAGATTATGGAAGGATATACCGGCTTAATATTTCTTTAAAGGATTTTTTCCTTATAAGTAAATTTCCATTTTATCATCTTTTATTACATGCTTGTTAATATTAAGTGGCATATACTTAAGTGATTAACCATGTCTAAGATGATATTTAAGCATAAGCCGATCTTATTTTAGTTCCATCTTGCATGCTTTGTTTAATTCATTAATTGTGTGATCGTGACAACACACCCATAATAAATAAACCATGAAACTGATAGAAATAAAATAAATTGTATGATCATGAACTTGTTCTATTGGTTAGTTTATCTAGTGGTTGATAAACTAACCCAAAACCTAGGGGAGAAACACCTTGAACCTTTCAGGTTCGTGTTTACAGCTTTCCACCTGTCCACCTTTGTATCTCCTTGGATTTATTTCACCTTGGCTCCTAACTTGATCCGCCTACACTAGCTTGGGAGATCCATCCATTACATATGAATTTATCTCACACACAGGTGAGGGTTAAAAGGTCTTTTTACATAAAATAATCCTTTGGTGTACATGACCTACATATTATTGAGGAGAAGGCTCGCATGCCAAAAAATTTAATTTAAATTACTTATTTAAAAGAAACCATTCACATAAAAAGGTCTTAGTCTAGCACATGATCATCCATACATGAAATGATATTTATGCATAAATAAAACTAGCATTCAATTATTTAATCGTTCTTGCTTAAGATAAATCACACTCGAATCAATTAATTATCTTTATTTAATCAATCCTTTTATCTTAAACCATTTTTTTAATTTTTTTGAGATTCTCATCCATCATAATTTTAAACAAATAAATTCATTTAAAATTATATTTTTACATAACTTGTACCTTGGATGCAACCCAGTGAATTCTTGTTCATTACATAGATGTTAAATTAAACACATATATATAAAACACTTATCATGTGTTGTGCGTCAGCTTTATGCCTGCACTATGGTACACATATCAAGGGTTTGTATAATATAATAATAATTTTTAATAAATCTACGTAATTTTGATGATTACACAGTGTGTAGTTCTGACTAAATGGAGTGTACTTGTGTTCACCATCCATCTGAAGTACATGCCTGGGGACATGGAGTGTAGATGTACTTCAGAAATTTTTAGAGTACATGGCATGTTCAGTGGGACACATGCCGTGTAGTATCTTCATTACACGGTTTCCAGCCGGGAAAGCTGTGTACATGGTACACGGTCCAATCCTAACCCAAAGGGACTAGACAACGTGTTCAGTGGACCACACATCGTGTAATCCGAAAATTGTGTGCCACCTGTTCCTAGTCAACACATGGTGTTATTTATGACTTAGGTATACTCCAATACACGGCCTGATTTGGCAGACCAGTTAGATGCATTGATACTAGAATACACAATATGTACCTCCGAATACACGCCGTGTATTCTTGTGTAGTACGTCTAGGAACGTTTGGAACCTCCAGATTAGATCCACTATTTTATTTTAATCAAAGTTAAAAGAAAATTCGTTTCTGTAAGGTGAATTAGAAACGAGAGAGGAGGAACAGATCTCAAGATTTAGATTTAAAGAACGATTAACTTGAATTGAAATAACAAAATTATTAAATTCATAAATCACCAACAAAAAACTAAATAATTATAATCAACGATATGACTGATCTGATACCACTTGTAGGTTCCGGGTGCAGTGGAAGCGCATTGGTGGGTTTTCCCAACATTAATTTTAGCGTTAAACAACTTTCAATCCGAGATCCATCACGATAATAAAATGCCAGATCTTCGGAATAGAATAAATAACAAAAATAATGAGAAGGGTCACTGAACCATTGATAGGATCAACATATGTTGATTATAATTAATTTAATTAATTGACAAGAATTACCTTGATGGAATTCTTTCTTCATTGATGTTTTCTAGTCACGTTTTGATGTGATTCATCATTTCATCATAGAATCCAAGTGTAGACTTCCTCTACAGGTGATCCACACATGAACCATGTATCTCGGGACATCTCCAAAGGAATCTCTGGGTGCTATCGTGGAGAATCCTTTTCTTGCGTTGTCCGCCTTTGATTACCTTAATCCGATGGAGGAGGATATCTCTCAGTCTTGAGAGCGTTCTTGGAGGAAGGAGTTCCCTCGGCCTTGGGAGAATTTCCAAAATTGTTCTGCACAACGATTCATGGAAAAGTGTTGGGGTTGTGTGGATATTTATAATCAGGTTTGAGGTTTTAGAGTTATGACAATAAATAAACGCGTTACACATTTTATTTATTTCATTAACTCTTATTGAAAAACCCCATGTCGAATCATTAATTTCTTGACATGAAACCACACTGATTATAATAAATATCATTTAATAAAAAAATATTATTTCCTCAAAATACTGATTGAAAAATCTACACGACGTGTAATCATTAATACACGGTGTGTACTTGTTTTTTTATTTCCTTTCTAAAATGAAAACTACACGTCATGTAAATTAAACGTACATGGAATGTATATCTTGTTTTTCATTTTATTCTTCCTCCCCCATTAAAACAATTTAGGATTTCTTGAATAATTATTATACGACATACAGGAATAATCTTTATTCTACTTGAGATAATTGGATACACTTAGTGTGTGACCCTCTAGGCCTCTTTCTTGTTGGCATTAGGCGGGCTTGCCTAAAGTACAAGATTACTATCTAGCAAGGGGTTAAGGAACCCAAGATAAATAAGTTGATGCCATAATGACATGTCAACTCATACAAACACTTACCGTGTGATTTAATCCATTTGTCTCGATATCTCAAATCAAGTGGGTTGCTTGCTAGTGACATCAAACCATGTGCTCTATTATTCTTTCTTTGTCTTCCTGGAATTGAACTCACCCATACCTTACCATAGACATGGATTTATTTAGGCTATATTAATTATATCAAAGGTCCTGAGATATCTACTTCTATTATGGAATATAAGGGAAAAATCCTTTCCCGCATTATCTATTAATTCAATATCACTCGTGACACACCCAACGTATCATACATCACTATGAACAGTGTATCATCACAGTTTTTGTCAATACATCTAAGTGCGTGAGTTGTAATACCCATTAATAATAATCTTAATGTCTAAGGACCAATACACATGTCCTCAGATAAGAACATCCAATGACACTATGAAATGTGGATTTCCTACTGGCGGGTCTCGTTCTCATAATATTCTCTTGGATATTACCAAGGGTGCATACCATGAGAATGTGCCTAAAAGTTGTATAAGTCCTCACTCCTAATGGCCTGTATTATTTGTGTCCCTCAAATAACATCATCCAGCCATAGAACATATATTCAAGAATAGTGTTACGACACTTCCGGGTTCTCATCATAGTAGGGATCCACTGTGACCCTTTAATGCAATAACTGTCCTTCGGAAATTATCACATGCATTTTCATATAGAAGAACAATCAAGATGTGATAAGGTATTTCTTAATGAATAAAGTACAAAGTAGTTGGTTCTAGGACACCAAATCCAACACATTGTATGTATATACACCTCATAGAAGAAATATGTGGTCAATATGGCATGTGTCTCACATAAGAAAAAATAATGACGAAAATACATTACCTCATGCATCGAATTCCTTTATACAAATTTGAACCACAATTAAAATAAATATAATATTATTATAAATCTATTATCAATCCATAATTATATATATTAAAATATACAATAGATCATTTAATCACACTAAGAGGGGTTGAATTAGGTGTGACCTTTCTTTGCCGAATTCTTTTATTTTCTTTAACCCCCTTCAAACTGGATTCACATGTTAGGATGAGTGGATTATATATGAAATGAATAATTTAAATGAAAAAATAAAAATATTTTTTTACAAGTTTTTTTAATAAGACATATACATTTTTTTAATTTTAAATACCCCCTGGTTATATATTCTCTTGTATATATAGATGGTTATTACTAGGGAAAGTCTCATTATCACTAGCACTAAGTCCCCCAATATTCCACTCTAGAGTCCCACTATAGATCACATGTTACCACCTAAAAATGATAATCCTGAGTCCCACATAAGGATATTTATATTTCATCCCATATTTTTACCAGCATCTCAATGGAATACTCTAGTGTCCCACTGGAGACTTCTTCTTCTTCATTGTCCCAATGAAGACTTCACATAATCTTGACTCTCACAAGTTATAATGCACTAATAGAAAGATCTATGTAAGATTAATAATTGTTTTTTTCTACCTCAAGATGAATTATTTCTTCAAAAAAATATTTCACCTGATCTACTCATGTAAAATCTTTACAAAATTCATAAAGGATATGATAAATGCCTAATCATTATCACTATTCATTGATATTCATATGATCTAAAACTTACCAATTTACTAAATAATAGGGTATAACTACTAAATTAGTGGTTGATATTAGTCTCAAATCATTATAATGTATTTATGAAAAATATATATCATGTTCACTTTTTAACCATCATGCATTAATAAAATACAATACATGGTCTTCTCACTACAAAAGTTTCAATAATACAAATGAAAAAACATCAAAATTTTATGCATGAATTATTTAATTTGATAACATGTTGATATAATGAACACAAAAACACATACACTACCACAAATTCTTT
Source organism: Viscum album (assembly GCA_963277665.1). Classification (NCBI taxonomy): domain Eukaryota; kingdom Viridiplantae; phylum Streptophyta; class Magnoliopsida; order Santalales; family Viscaceae; genus Viscum; species Viscum album. Next base: position 1,494,074,729 of record OY728155.1, on the reverse strand, counting down.
ACACTTCATGTGTAAATAGAACACTACCACATACGGTTTACTGTTGTATTATTTCTTTTCGATAAGGATCTTATACTACCTTCATGAAATAATTTCACTCAATGAAAATGGTTATTCGTGTAGCTCAACTCAAGAACAAAAGTTCATTGTTCCCTTGAACAAAATATGTTGAGCGATTCCACTCTTTCAAACACAACCCACTCCTTCACAAGAATTCAATCTTAATCCATTCTCATAAAAAACATTTCATTCATGGATATAATCTCATACATAATTCTTAGGGTCCATCAACTAATAGTATATGTGGAGATGAATCATATGAACTAATGCATTATTCATGTAACAAATTTTAGTGTAGATAATATAGCCTATGTTCCACAAAATTAAAACCATAAATATGTGATCATAAAGGTAGAGATACAACATGAACTCATGGCACCTTTTTTGTGAAATATTTGTGATTTTGGGTCTCTATTTTCTCTCACAGTGCTATTAAAATTTCACTATAAGGACAAAACATAAAAAGATATCATCTAGATATATTTAGATAATTCCCCACCATTATTGTTATTCTAAAAATTAAGAACTAACAATCATTGAACCAACTAATTTTCAATGTGCTGGCTACCTTAGGTCATGTGATAACTAAAATTATTAGCTATGAAAAATTGAAGTTCTCCACTTCCATTTTTATTTGGTTGGATCTTTTTTAAATCATGAAAAAATGATTCATAATGATTAGATCATTTTTTAATCTCCTATAAAATGAAATGGTTCATGGATCATTATGTTCTATCTCTCATACGTTGTTTCATAGAGAAAACCTGATGACCAGAGCCACTTTGATGTGTCAAGGAAGAAGGAAACCAAGATACAGATCAGATCAAGTAGATCAAGTGAATTTTATAGCCCAACATAATTACATATCATTTTAATGGATAGATAGTAATGTTCTGTAATGAATCAAAAATATATTATTCATTCATTAGTTCACATCCTTTTATAACATGATGCCACCTTAGCCTGTCAAAATTGTGTCATGATATCAGCTCACAACGCCCACTGGCACCTGCCTGTATCTACAATCCCCCATCATGAATTGCCATATGGCGGCTCATATATTCTTCCTTACACCTATTTGTGTCTATAAAATTCATAAGTACAACTTTTTCCATCAATGATATCTTTCTATGGGTTTTCACTTCCCACATAAGTAGTGGTTGTAGTCCTCCCTGGTTGTCTAGTATGTTTACAACCTAATATTAATCAAAGGCCAACAAAAATAATATTCAAATATTCCAAATCCATGATACTAAAATATTAATCATTATAAGTAATCACTATTTATCCTCGATTCCTCTTCTTCAAACCATTTATGTTAGCATTATTTCAATTATCCAATGAGATGTGTGTTTGGAAGTACTAAACAGTTCAATAATCATCATAATAAAAGGCTCGTTGACTTTCATCTTCGAAACCTATTGAAAATAATTTCAACATTAATAAACCATTTGTGTACTTTAATCTCCCATGTATGATTTTTTTCAATATCCATTTTATTTCAAAATTAAAAAATATTTTCTCCCCCTTATTGGAAATAAAACCAAAGATATTGATATGAGAAGGAATTACCATATCCATTATTCAAATTTTGAAAAAAATATTTTATTCTAACACTTATAGTCTAATTTATATTAGATATGGACAAAATCACCACTACTATAAAAATAGATAAAATCAATCATCTATAAGTATATGTGAGAAATTATCTATTTAGAAAACTAGACCAATCAAATTTTACAAGAATTTGTCAATGAATTTATATCATGTGATACCAACACCAAACCCTCTTTGCAAGGATTGTTTAAAATATTTTTCACTAATATCATGAATACGTATTAATGTATATATTGAAAATATTCAATTAAATAAATTTACTTCCCCATTTTAGGTTACTTTTCGATTTATCATCATGTAATAAATACCTACCATTTATAATTGATTTTTAATCATTATAAAAAGACAATGTTATCAACATACCTCAATGATGAAAAAATAAAATGTCTATACTTTTAAAATAAATAATTATCAGATTCATAGCTCACTAGAACATATGATCTTCCTAAGATATCAAATGAGATATTGATATCAGTTGGTTGTTCTTCTATTATACCCCTTGATAGATGAACTCAATACTTATACATTATGATGAGATTTCTTCAGGAATAAGATGAATGAATTTTTTGAGATTATTTAAAATGTTACAAATATAAAACATGTTGTTAATAGTATTTCATGATGGAAAAAATTATAGATATAGTATTTTAATCATATTTATAAAATTCATGTCTCCACATTAATATATACTTCACCATCAATTCCATTGAAGAAATAAAACAAAAAATATATATATTTGAGAATAAGGGGGTTCTTTAATTATACTTAGTTATAGAAACAATGTTAAGAGTCACTTATCAACCCAACAATCATGTTAGATGAAAGAAGGATTGGGGGAGGCTCACCGCCGCGTCTTTGGCTTCCTCCACGACGATGACCTAGATCTGATGCAGCATTGTTCTGCTCCCGCCTCTCAATCGGAGGGGGGAGTTGCTCGATCGTTTCTGCACGAGCAGGTAGGCCTCTCTCGCCATGTTCTCGTTCTGTTGCGCATCTCCCTTTCCCAAGGATCCAGCTTTCCCCGAAGGTTCCAGACATTTTCCAAGAGGCACCGCAGATCTCCCTTCTCTCGGCAGAGATTAATGGGGCCGCGGACCTGTGCAAGCTTACCCTTGTTGCCCGTTTTCTTCCTTAGTGCCCATCGGTTGATGAGTTCGAGCGGTTTTTCTCTGATTCTTGGGAGCTTCTGGAACACGCAGTTGTCGGTCTTCTTGATCGGCGACATATCATGATACGATTTGGGTCAGAGGAGGATTTGATTTGTGCCTGGTCTAGGGCCCCTAGAAGATGCAAGGGTTTCTCCTTCTACCTGTTTCATTGGAGCTTCGACTTCCATATGCGGCGGGATCCATCGACAATCGCGACTTGGGTATGTCTCCCCGGATTACCTCTGTCCTTCCAAAATCCATCTATTCTATGTGCAATTGGGAACATGATTGGCCGCTATTTATGTTCTTACCGCCGAACCGAGTCTATGTGTCACCCGATCTATCCGCGGATCTGTGTGGAAGTTGATGTTGCAAGATCAGCGGTGAACCGTTTCTGGATCACAGACAGCAAGGAATTCCATTGGCATCAAGAAGTCCTCTTTGAGTCTTGGATGCAGTACTGTGTGCAATGCTGTAGACTTGGTCATTCTGATTTGGTTTTCCGCATCAGAGGAATGGATGGGTTCTCCCAGGCGATGAAGGTGCGAGGAGTCCTTAGTGGGGATCCTTCTGGATCGACTCCCACTCCTGCTACGGGTGTTCCGGCAGACCATTTTAGTGCGCGAGGGGGTGTGGCTGAGGACAAGGATGTGGAATGTGTTGGTGCTGGCAATATTGTTGATCGGGGTAATCACATGGGGAGTCCTTGCATTGATGCTGCACTGAATGTTGCAATCATGGAGCAGGGGGAATGGCAAGATATAGGCATCGAGGTGAATAAGCGTGCTTGTTCCGTGAAGGAGGTTCGGAAACCCTTACATCCAACAATGAAGCATGTTTTTGACCGTCTCAAAAGTGATCTTGGTGCTGGAGGTCCACCTTTGATGGAGGTTGCTATTAATTCATGCCAAGTGCAGCCGATTTTTGACAATATGAAGGATGAAGTAGGTGGACTTGATAAGGAAAATCTTACCCTAGCTGGTTGGGCCTCATCTGGTAATAGATTTGCAGGGCTGGAGCAGGAGGAGCCACCCACTGGGATGGATGATCGGCATGATTTTGAGGTTCCTAATAATCCGGAACGTAGTGTTGTTGGTGAAATGAACCCTCATTGCCTCGTTGTGCTTGATCATAACAGGCTCTCTCATACCAGAGGATAGTCTCTTAAAACCTCAGATGATGTCTTGGGAAAGAAAGATGTTGGCAGCAAGAGTTTGGTTTCTGTGAATATCACTGATAAATGGGGGAATATATCTGATAGTGAGCAAGAGAATGGTGGAAGAGCAGCCAGACCTTCATATAGTGATATTGTTCAAGGTGTTCGAATGAAGATGTCTGAAAGTGAAGGTGTCATGACTGCGCCACCAAAGATGAGGCCAAATAAGGACTACTCGTACCTGCTGAAGCTAGTATCAACCAGGTCATCGTCTAGGAAGGAAGGAGAGCCAAGGAGAGACTATACGGATCTACCCAAACCAATGGCGACAAGGTCTACACACAAGATTGTAGGGTCACAAGAAAATGTCATTGCAAATGGGTACAGTGGAAAATGAAGAGGAGGGTCCCCGAAGAGGGACAAAGGATTCAGTGGGAAATGGCCGGTCAAAGAGAAGTTGTCTGAGGAAATGCTTCGGAAGAAAAATATGTACCTTGAGATGATGCGCAAATAAAAATCTTCTGAATGGGAGTTAGCTGATCCTGGTGATGAGTTATCTGATGATGGGGAGAAGGATACATATGTTTTTGATGTAATGTAGCATTTTATTTTATACTGACTTTACTTGCACTTTTCCTTTAATAAATTTGCGGGACTAGGCTCACGCCTGGTTCAGACTTTCTTGGTAGATGAAAGAAGGATTCCTTAAATTATCTAGAAAACTAGTTTCAGTTTTACTTTCTTATAGCATATTATATTTTGATTCCTACTATTTTAGCCACATGATCAGGAAATGTTGAAAAACATGCACAATATTCACTTTGTATGTATAATCCTTTTCCCCAACATTATTATTATCACAAAAAGTTATATGTGTTTTACCTCACTTATTCAATAATTCCACATGTCCAGGAAACCATGTCAATCATTTTGAACTGAAATGTATAGACATATAAAAAATTTCAAACACACATTTAACATTAATCATGTAACATTGTATATAAAACATTTTAGACTCTCCATCAGGAATGTATTTCATGAAATAAATCATATAGTCACTCTTTTGGAATGATTCTTTATTTGAGTCCATCATACTTCTTTTAGTACTAATTGTCATGACCAATTCACAATAGTCCATGATATGATCTTTCCTAACATAACAGTAGCGTCTTCTACTTGGTGTGATACTCTTCACAAAATTCTTTACAAACTTATAGGGAGTGGTTTGTTAAACAACCTTCTTCTTTTTTTTACATCCTATGGATAACCTAACATCTTCATTTATTATATAGTTAACTTATTGTTCTGGTTTTATATTCATGTAAAAAAATGATTTGTGTATATTTGGAACAAACCAACACAAATGTTTTGTACATTATTGGTGAATACAGTGGATAATCTTAATGATGAAATCTTATGTTGAAATAATCATAGAAATGTTCAATGTAATCATATATATTATTTATAGAATGATTCTATTTATATGATTTTTTCTTCCTTTGTGAGCATTTACAATTATCTTCATCATTTCTCCCAATTTTTTTTGGAATATTGTATTTTTATAAAATTAAATGTTATTCTAAATATTCATTTACTAATTCATAAACAACCAAAAATACTAACTATAGAAAAAAATATTCATTTTGACTTCTATAACACATTATGACTATATTTAACATTTCGATACTTTTATATATAACATTTCTTCTAGGTTTCTTTCATTAGAGGAAGAGAATTTCCAAAATTCTTCACATCCATAATTAAAGATAAATTTATTGATGAGAATATTTCTTTACCCATTCTTTCTGATTTTTATGTTTAATATGCACTTGTCATCAAAACAACATTAAAACATAATGATTTATCTGGAAAAGGATTACATTATTAAATTTTCCTAAACTATATTTATCCTTAGATAATCTCAAGATATTATTTCCAATAGGTTAATTCCTTTAATAAATATTAATCTAATGAGATGAATCATTGGTAATATTTCTTTTCTCAGAAGCTTGGGACATCTCAACTTATGTCTCTTCCATATTTATCATTCTCACTTATAGTTCATGAAATTTTATATTGAGAACAATTAAAATGTTCTCATTCATTATTCCTACTAAGTATTCATATTCTAAATATTATCTTTATAATTATGATTTCCCATTAGTAAAAAAAACATTATCTTTAATTCATTTTCTTTCTCTTCCTAGTGAGAATCTTTGATATTCAAAGATATATTATGCAATTTCTCTAGTGCATATACAACTTTTTAAAAGAAAATTTCAAAAAAAAATCCTCAAAATCATTAATTTTAAATTCTTCATTAGAATATTCATATATTTGTTTATAATGATATATTTTTTCTTTATTTTCTTTCACATGTTTTTAGGAGTATTAAATATTCCACATTTTTTATCTAATGATTCTTACATAGTAATAGCCTCTTTTTATAGCATTAATTTTTCATCCCTATAGTCCTTTAAATCACTGATCATACATGTTATCACATCCCATATAAAATTCCTCATATTCTCTTCGATTTCAGAATAGAACATATATTTCTCACAATATGAACATTATTACTTAGAATTATAATCAACTGACCTTACTAAACAACTACCAATATTAGTTTATTCTTTATTAAATTGAACTTCATTTGTCTTCGAGTTCTTATACAACTTATTTTCCACTCTTTTCTTACTTTTTTAGAGTCTTGACTAAAACATAAACATTTTTAACATTATAAATAATGGTATGATTATATATAAGAAGATATTTTTATTTTTCTTCCAAATAATTTTTTTTCTAAAAATGTTTTCAGTTTTTTATTATTCTCCTCTAAATTTTAAATGACATATTTAACCATTTTTTACCATTTTTTTTGAATGATCCCTTAATGAAATTTTCTAAATAATTCATACTTGTATTTTAATAAAACTATGAAATGAATAATTATTTTATCATGTATGGAAAACATTTAACATCATATAGTTAGGAATATTATATTTTATGAATCTTCACTTATAAAATTTCAAGGTTATTTTAGATATGTTTTATGTTTTAAAATGTTTTTTTTGCAGTGTAGAAAATGATATTTTCTCTAATAATCAAAATCAACTTTTGTTTAGTATAACATCTTTTGATGTAACTTATTATTTAATAGGGATATGATCCAAGGATACCATACTTATTCTCTCTCAAAATGGATTATTTTTATGATTAAAATATGTTTATAGAACCCGTTTCTCTTCTAAATGTTATAAAAGGACTAAATATTTATGATACCCACCTCATTTTGTGGGATAGTCAATGATAAAATGATGAAATGATTAAGAAACCTTTTTTTCATCGATTAGGATATAATGAAGTTTTAATTAAAGTCATTTCATTTCATGGGTAATATTATTATTAGTTCTTATGATCTTGTGGCACATATAAATGTGATATTCATTTTGAAAAAGGTGGGACATATATCTCCATCCAATGCATTGGGTAAAGATAGATAACTATTGAGTAAATATGTTATACATTACCCATATTATAAGTCCACAATATGATGAATTAATTGCATTATATGATCAAAATTGTATATGTAGACCTGTCTTTTATTTCCATAATGTTTTGAATCATGTCCAAAATGTGATGTGCAGACTCTCCTTTCATTTCCACAATGTTATTCCTATACCTAGTTACATGTCTATAAGTTTATGTGAGGTTTTTATTTTATACCATTAACTTAGTGAGTGGACCTATATCTCTTTATACATGTTTACAATGTTATAATCTGATGTGTATGATAGAAATCTATGCCTTATTCCAATTTTATTCCCCCATCGATCATTTACTTTAATTTACTTTTTTATTTTATCTTATGTACTACCTATCATTATGCCATGACTTATGATTTTGACCATTGATATGAAGGGTATCATTTTCATACGTTATTTTCATGTTCACATACCCTGATGTCATTTTATCCTTACTTATCTCCCTTATTTAACCATACTGAGCATTTGATATCTTCATTTATTATGTTTTCTTTCCCCATGTTATGAATAAAGGATTATGTAGGAATTTTTTTGAATAGTACTAATGGGGGAGATCTTTTTGGAAGACTTTTAAGATATTTCACACAATTAAAAAGATTGTGCTCTATGTTTCTAGTGGCATAAAACAATTACAATCCTTAGGTTCATGATTTTGTAATGTATTGAATATTCTTCTAAAATGATGTAATATCCATGTATGAAAATCTTGGTTCACTATACTTCATATATCATTGTACCTAGATTTATCACCCCTATTCATGTTTGTTTTCATTGATATACAATCATGTAGACCCAAATAATATAAAATTCATAGATAATATGCAGTACTATCAAATTTATTTTCATGTATCTATACAAGATTCTTTTGAGAATAATATATAACATCTCCAAAAATATTCCATTCATACAGATAGATGATAGAATTGGGGTGGATATATTTCATTACATATTACATTCCCTATATATCTAAATTAGATATATAAATATGGAATACTCAGATGTTAAGGATTTTAAATTATTGATTTATTATTAATAATTACCTATCAAAATTCCTCTATAATACTTTTTTCACTTAAATAATCATACATTAATAAATGTAAAAAATTATTCACATACTCTATGATTCTCCCACTTTATTCCCAATAATCATAACATTATTCACAATTTGATCATATGATTCTAATTTAGCTAAAACTAATTTCAACAATAACATGGGTTTAATATTATTCCATTCATACAATAATTTAGATGATCATTAATTAAAAAAACTATTTTAATTTTTATTAGTCTAGGGAATTAATTTTCATAAATTTCAATATTTATACTTCCCTCATTAAGGTCTAAAAAATCACTCAGAAATAATTTTTTTATCTTAGAGAATAACTTTAAATTGAGTTGTTTATAAAAATATATAGAAGAAAAAGATGACACAACTTAGCCTATGGAACTATTTCCTACTATCATTCAAAATTTAAATAAGTAATGTACCCTAAAAACTAGAAGTTATAGGTTTCAATGGTGTAAATAAATTGAATTTTTATTCAATATTGAGTGACCAATTCTTAATTTTTTTATTCAATCATCTTCTCCAATGGATATATGATTATAAATTTTAAAAAATGAGTCTCTTCCCAACTCTTTGAAACTATTATTTATTTAATTTATTACACTAAAATATATGGAATAAATAATTTTTTCTATATAGAGACAACCCCAAAGAAAAATTAAATTGTTCTACATGGTTCCACACTACTTATAGACTAATTTTTTGTATGATTTATATTTTATATTGTAACAACATTAATAAAGTATAAATTTACACAATATTGTATAACTATTAATAAATATATCTAATGTTTTTTTATAGAAATAATTTTTCTGATTCCATAATTACAAAAAATTTTCAAAAAACTTTTAATATTTAGTGGGGAAAAATATTATTACGTTATGTTTTTAGTTTTCATTTATGTGACAAAAAATGGTTGGATATGTAGGAGGGAAACTTTTTTATATTTATAACTAATTTTTATGACTCTCACATAATGAAAATTGATCTAATATTTTTCAAATCCCCGTGAAAATGATTGATGTAGTTTAATTTAACAAACATTTATCCAAATTTTTTCAATTACCAATTCCTCAAGTCATATATAAATAATTACATATAGTGTCTTAAAATAATTTATTAGATTATGCACCTATGGTGATGAAATATACATTACCCACCAAATGTCATCTATATTAATTTAATAAGGGTAGCATGGTATTTATTGAATAAAATACAAAAGTCTCATTTCATGATTTTATTTTTGTGAAAACTTTATGGGTAAACACTTAATAAATGTTTTTTTGGAAAGATTCCACTAAGTAATAGATAAATAAAATTCATCACTACCCCTAGACTTACAAATATATATCATAGAATGATAAAAATATAACCCTCAGCTAAATGGTTTATTATAGGGCCAATGAATTCCTCTAGTTCCATAAATTTTCATCCATCATATTCTCTATATTATTTGAATACTATGTTCATAAATAAAACTATATAACCACTATCCATTTTATCAATATTTAGATATTGAAATAATAATCCATTGTTATATTTAGTATTATGAATCTATATTGAGATATACGACCTAAAATCTACACTCATATGTATGAAATATTACTTTCATTAACCTATAAAACAAATTATATATTTATATTTTTTATTTTATGAATTTTTTACTACAATTATTTTTCCTTTGAATTTTATAATCCATAATTACCAAAACTCACACTATATATATCCATATTATCTTCATCAACTCTCAATGTATAATTATATTATTCTCCACCCATATAAAACCAAATAATACTTTTACTAGATTGATATCATTTAATGAAATATGTTCTATACTAATTTAATTGATTATATTTAGTAGAAAGTATTGATGAGCATTTCCCACCATTTAATGCATGTAATCTATCCAGTAATCCCTGAAATATTCTCAAATGGTTTAGTGTTTATATAATAATTCTCTATTATCTCAAATATTTTCTATAGGAATTAGATATATATATTCTTAATGAAAGCACTGAACTCAATTTTGTATTTATCATTATATATTTACCACTTTATTCTAATTCCATACATCATTATAACTTTTTATTAATTAAATATTATTTAAAAATTTTCTGATTGAATAATGAGATATATCTAATAATCATTCATATTTTCTATTATCTAATTATATAGGAATATTGTAACATTTTTTATTTTTATATTTCATAGATATCCTTAATATTTATTTTTTTCATCTTATAATATGCCATGTATCCATCCGTAAAATATGAAAATCTTAATTTATAAATTAAATCGTAGTTTTTGATAATGTATAAATATTTTTCATTCATTATAAAATTTTATATCAATGAAATGTATCATGGTTTGTTTTAAATTGGTGTTTTGTGTAATTTAAGGTATTTAAAATATTAGTTTTGTGAATTTAAATTCATACTAAAATTACAGTCTATTACACTATAATTAAATCTTTCTCATGGTTATGTCATAATTTTGATTGATGTTCTATGGGACTAAAAATTCCGTTTGTATTATCAAAAATATTTTCATACTGATAATTTATCTTGTGAAAGGTCATGGTGGATTAATATGGTTTGAATTGGTGTAGATAAGAAATAATATGTTATGAAATATCCTATATTAGAATAAATATTATGAGTAATGAGTGTGATGTTCCATAACATTGCTGAAGATTACCATAACATGGGTGAGAAGGAATGATTTTTAAATATTAATTTGAAAATTTATTTTTTAAAATTATGTGAAAATAAATATTATGAGAAATGAGTGTTCTTCCATAACATCAGTGAAGATTACCATAACATGGGTGAGAAGAATTGTGACTCTGAATTGGAAATATTTATTGGTAGTAGAAATTGTTTTATTGGTTGAACATTCATTTTATATTATATTATGATCCTTCATGAAAGTTATCCTTAGTATGATTATATATCAACAAGTATAAATGTGGTGGAACGTTATGGTAATTATAAGACATAGAAAACTCGTAGATTTTATAATCAGAGATATTGTAATTTGTTTTTCTATTTGGGTCAACTATGTTGGGTTATCATGTGAATTATGAAACTAGTGGTACAAAATTTTGTGGAAAAACATTTACAAATGAGAGTTGAAATTTATTCTAATATCATATTAAAATTTTATGATTTTTATAAGAATAATGAATTAACGTTATAAACATATACTTTAAATATTTTTCCAAATTGGTATAAATATTATCATAGCTAATATATTTGTATACATAACTCAAAAATATTCACGTCATTTTTGTAAATCCAACAATGTAATAGTTTTCTCAAAAATTACATCCATACCATGGTCTGTATATTTTAAAAGTAAACGGTTACTTTCTCATTAATGATTTTTTGTGGAATCTAAATATAAGGTGTGATTTAATAGCATTGGATAATAATTAGTGTATTATATTTCAACTATCCTTGGATTCTATGTTCCATATTTAATTCAGTTTGACTGTTTTATTTCCCTTATGTATTTATACTTGTATTTGTGTTGTTTTGTTAAATTTTTAATGTATAATAATTTATATATGTTAACAATTATTTCAAATGTCACATTATATATTGAAATTAATATTTTTTTATGTAAAATTTTCCCCAAAAAATATAAACTTTTATTCAAAACTTCCATAATTACAATATAAATTATATTATGTGATTTAAAAAATATTTATTCTCTTATTATTATCTAGATCTATTAAAAATATCTATTAAAAATTGGTATCAAGTGGATTAGGAATTTCACGAATAATTATAATTCACTAATATGGGGTGGGGGACAATTAGTGAATTATATTCCATTTAAAATTCACCCTGAAGCAACCTTTGATATCTATGAATGCATATAACATAATAAATATACACTAAAAAATACACCATTAAATTTCTAAAAAAATATTATAGATTAATATTTATACGGTTCTTTGATCAATATGTTTATCTATATCCATTTAATGGTCTAATAAAACCCATAATAAAACATTAAACTAGAAGATCCAGGAGAAATAGAACCACATGGGTTTATTATTTAATTCATGATACAAAATCTGTCTCCTGAATTATATAATTTTCACTATAGAAATAATGAAAAGGAATAAAATATAGGAATAGTGGTAGATTCATTGAAAAAATATGCACATCCAAATTATTATGGTTGTTATTCTTTAATAGACACTATCTTCTTCTTCTTATTTTTATTATTCTCACTATTTATCCTCTAAAAATCACTAAGAATCAATAGGCATATGAATTCTTCAATATTGATACATATTAAAAAAATATAGATTAAATTGATTAATATCAACATAAAATCTACCCACTTATGTTCTAGAAATCATATCAATCTAATGCTTTTGGATACTCATGGATATTATTAAGGAGAATAAAGGAACAAGATTGGGTATTCCTTCAATTAATAGGTGGGTCACATGTGAAAATAATTGAAATTATAAATATATCTCTTTAAAATTCAATGAAACATTAAATTACAACATGATAATCAAATTCATTATGAATAAAATATCATTTATGATGTGAAAATGTACTACTCATTAATGATATCAAGGAACACCAGTTCAGTTTTAGTGTGTAAATATCTTATTTTTCTAATTAAATGATACATAAATTCTAATTATGACATTAATTACAATGGGTTGATAACTACCCTGTGATCCAATGCACCATGGGATAAAATATTTAATCATTGTGTAATACCAATTTCCTAATCCACTCAAATTTCATCATCTAATCACTTGTATTGTGATGATACCATTCATGTAATTCCACATTAATCTCTCAAGAAAGGGAGATAGTAAAATCATGGCCTCTATCTTATATAGTGACAAAAATTCATGAATGAATGGTTCTGAAAATAATTATATTATATCACTAATAAGGAAATTAAAAAGTCATTATTAGCGGAAAATATTTGAATCTCTATATTTTAACCATACAGAGATTTCTATATGGCATGACTATCGACCTCTATGAAATGAGTCTTTTATTATACCCACTAATTCTAGAAGGATTTCTATTCATGTTGTGTGTTCTATATTAAATCATTTGGAAAAATTCCAGACATCACCTTCCCATATCTAGATATCTTACACACTCTTGAAAACAATAAATGAATAATACCACATAAGGAAAACAACATTCTATTGATTATTAATATTAGTCATTTGATTTGTTTTACCTTCAACATTGATATTAAAATAATAAATACTTCATTGAAACACATTCTACACTATTTATTATCAAAATTTTTTTTAAGAAACTATTTTTTGTGGTTCCATATTAAGAGGACACAAACTGTTAATAGAAAATCATTCCAATCGTTCTGGTCTCAATAGTCATTTTGTGGTAATTTTTATATGAACCATACCATCCATGAGAATAAAATATAGTTTATTTTCAATTAATTAATATAGGTTTCTCTCTAAAAATCCACTAATCATTAGTTATATATTAGAATAAAATAAAAATTGATGAAGTGTTGGTTATATGAACTTGAATGACACTATCAAAATTTTCCATTATGTTAAATTTCTTTCACTTACAAAATAGTTCTTCCAAATTTGGTACTTATTATTTCCGTGTGTTCTTTAAAAATATTCAAACATATTGCAGACATAATAATACTATAGATATACTATACATAATAATTTTATAAAATCATAGTAATTTCAAAGAAAAAACACACACCAATGCTTTGTGTATATTTTAAATCATTAAATAACTCACCAAAATTATATTCTTCCTCATAAGGGAGAATATTATTTGTATTTATGTTATTCTACAACCCCAATGTAAAATGATATTTTTTGATAAATATAGGACCTTAATAAATCATATCATAGCCTTTAATGGATTATAGTTAAACATAAATAATTATCTTCATTTTCAAAAATAATGTATTTAGAATCAATTAATTGATCAGATCCACAACATTCTCCTTGAGAATAATAATAACTTAGATGAATAAAATATTATTGAGTAAATTGAGGTATAAGAGACAATTTATATAATTTTTATTTTATCTAGAATGAATGATTTTTTCCTAGAATGATTTATTGTACTTCGGTTGTTTCATTTCAAGAGATGTGACATATTTCCTTCCAAAATGAGATCTTTAATTGAGTCTTTATCAATAAAAATTTCATCATTTCTTATATAGAATAAATGAACTCTTTAAAATCAATACTAAAGATCACAAATAATTGTTTATTTTTTTAAATATATTTTCTCAATGAAAGAAAACCTCATTGGTTGTTGATATTTTATAATCGATATCCAATCCCAATCAACATCAATATATCCAAAGTGACGAGACCATATGTTTATTGTATTTCGATACATAATCAATCATTATATTCATTTATCTGAAAATATTCTTTTTATCAATAATATGTGTTTTATAAGTCATACATTGAAAACTAGTAAAAATTGTAACATTATACACAAGATCCAGCCATGAAATAATCGTGAAAATTAAATTCACAATGTAACTTTTAAACTACATTGAATCAACTTTCTTCAATAATTATACATTAATATCTTGATTCCATTTATATTTTTCATAAGAATTATTTTAATTCCCTATTCCCATCCTCATCAAATTTTATGGGAATAATTCCTTCAGAGTGGTAAATATAATCCTTCTATTATGAAATTTTTCAATCCATTAAATATATTATCTCTTTATGAATGAACTTCTCAAATAACTTCTACATCCCTAGGATAACACCTCATCAAAAAATTCATAATTTCCTATAATTAAATAATCATCTACATTGGTAGTATATGGAAAAACCATAGAATTGTAAATGGTATTATATTTATTCTATTCATATATGTTGAATTGGTTTCTACAAACATCAAATGATAATGATATTAATTATATCATCCTAGATGTAGATGATATGAATTTAAATATCTTGAATTAGTATCATGATGATACTTGAGTTTCATAAATTTGGAGTTACATCCCCAAAAGATAGTTTCATAATTGGATGGATAGTTTCTAGAAAACCTCATTATGTCAAAATATTATGTGAATTTGGAATTCATCTTGATGTATTCAAATGTTAAATAAGATCCAAGTTTTGGGAAAGGTCTTTATACAAGTCACACTATGTTTTAGGTTGATGAGGTGTTTTGAAAGAGGTAATGGTTTTTGGAGATCTCAATTTATAATTTGAAATATCTTACATGGTTTTCCATGGGTTCTCATTTGTAATGAAATTTGATGATGATTTAGTTTTGAATACAAAAATCTATAAAGGTTTAGATGTAATTCTATATCATGTTAAGGGGATATACTAATCTAAAAAAGTTCATGTTTAATTATAAATAATTCATGATTCATTCTATGTTTTTTGTATGTTTTTTAATTATATTTATGCTAATGTATGCATAAGATTGAATGTATAAAGAATTTGTATGGTTCATGAGAGTTCAGATAGAGATATCTTGGACTAAAATTCATCACATAATGATTATCTGATGTTTTTTGGGAAGTTTAAAAATAATTTACTATCTAAATTTCATTCTTCTGTGTATTTAAAATTTTTAGTTGGATGATAAAGCATTATAAGTTAATCCTAATTTCATAGAATCGATTTAAATTTCATCATAAATATTTATAAATTTATTAATGTAAATCCATTTTATTAGTGAAATGAAAGTTTAAATTATTTATCTAATTGAATAAGGAGTTTAGGAGTAGATGTGATTTCTATATGAGATATTATTATAAGAAAATAATATCAATATTTTAGTATTATAAATTTTATATTTATTATTGAGCATGAAATGTGTCTCATGTTGACTGACATGCCATAGTCTAGATGACTAGAAGTTATGAAGCATAATATTTTTCAATTTTTTGGTGTTTTAAATATAGAACATTATTAATTAAAGTTATTCATAGGATTATATCATTAACATATTGGTATATTACAATTATAATGATGATATTTCACAAGACATAATTTAAATTATGTGTTAGATAAATTAAAAGATAATATCAACAACTCTTTAAAATTTTTAGTTTTAGTTAATTATTAATAAGATATTGACGATTGATTTATTTTGTATGAAGAGTTAAAAATATAATTGGAAGTAGAGTTATGATCAAAGAAGTTATAAAATTTGAAGACACTATGTTATTTCACCTAAGAATTATGTTATGATAACAGCATGGTAGTGACACTAAACTATGGATTATGATATAAATATCCATAATTTAAATATTTTATTTATCCAAATTTGACAGAAATACTGAAAAATAGTTAACTATAACATTTTAGTATTTTTTTATGATGTAAATATATGAAATCATTATAGGAATTAGTGGAGGATGTGTATATATTTTAATATGTTGTAATTTAAAATTAGGATCCAATAATTCATTTATGGTGTGGATTGAGGTTAATTTAGAAAGGGTAATATCATAGATATATTATTGATTTTTTTAGAGAAGAGTTATAGAGAGGAAGAACTTTATGTTATAGAATATTTTTTTTGTTGAAGAAGAGAATATGAGATTATATATAATTTTCAAGTATTATATGAATAATTAATATTATTGAATATTAATAATTTGAAATTAACATATTTTGATGTTTAAAATTATATATTTCTTGATTATTTTGAATGTTCATGTCTTTAAAGGGACTTAAAACCTAGAAGGACATAGACCCCAATAATTTGTGTGTAAAATGAAAATTCATATCTGCCTTACAATTAAGTTTATTTTAACTTAATATGGGTATGGTTTGGAAATAATATTTGAGGAGTTATAGACCCTAAAATGTATCATAGGTTAATTTTATATAAGGGAAAATATTATGGAATACCACTTATTCATTCCTCTAAACCTTTTATTTCATAAATAATATTCAAAGGAACCATACTAAGAATATGGTCATCCTAGGACTCCTAATAAATTTTATTACTATATTGGAGATGGAGAACCCTAATTTAGTAAGAAATAGAGGAATTATTACATTGATTGTAAACAAATACAATGTAAGGAAGAATATGTGAATTCAATATCATTTTTAACATGGGTAATAGGTTCTTCAAAAATATACTCTAAGATTTCAAGAAAATGATAATGACACTCCCATGAGTTTTTATAGTAATGGAAACATGGAGGTTTATTAAATGGAATAAATTTAAAACCGATGTATTAATTAGAAAAATTATATATGGTGGTGATGGGTCCATAAAGTGACAAATACATTTCAGATAAACTTTAAATCATAATTATAGGTCATTTGAATGTTAAGGAATAAAATATGAAAATATGAGGATGTAACTCCAATGATGTGATGAAACAATTAGTGACTAGATCACATGGTGGAGTTAAAATTTCAATAACATTGAGGTTTTCGAGACAAATTTGAAAATTACAGAATCAAAAAGAATTTAATGTGATATGGTTCCAATAATAATGTTTTTAAAGATTATATAATAGATTATGGAGATGATTTATCTCATTATAAATTATATAACATATTTTTTAATTAATATGAGGAATCATATATCCTTTAGTCAAAATTTTAAGTAAGATTTGGTTTTTAATGAAATAATAATGTTAAAATATAATAAGAGCGATATGAATAATATATTTAATTGAAATAGTAGGAAGTTAAGGAAAATTAGTATAATAGTATTATGGTTCAATTTTCAAAGAACCCCATAAATGTAAAGGGTAGGTAAAAATAGTAATTGTGCACATAAAAGTTTTACATGTGCTGAATTTTTTCACATCCCTATAGATTGTCCATAAAATTCATGTATTGAGTACAATGATAAAGGAAATGAATTAAAACCATATATTAAGTAATGGGGTAGAAGTTAAAAAATAGTTAAAAAATCAATTTTATATAAGAGAAGGTTAACTAGAAAGAAAATAATAATTATACTGAGAAATGAAGAAAATGACTGATCCCACAAAATGTTCACAAAATTCATGTACACTATTAGAAATCCTTATGAAAATTAAATTTGTAGCTAATATTAATGGTATTATACATATTAGAAAAACATATTGAACCAAAAAATTAAGGAATATCTTGATCTAAACATTGATATCAAGAAATATTTTATCCTATTAATGAAAGAAGTTTAAAAAAAGAAGTATTGAAATGAAGTTCTTTTGATGATGTCATATTTTTTCAATGATTGTTTTTAAAAAATGGATGTTTTTATAATGTGATAAAATGGTGAAATAAATTGATAAAAAAATTTAATGTTAGAAGAGGTATATAATAAATATTTGTGGATTCTTGAAGAATAAAATATTTTGAAAAATATGAGTTAAGACGCAAAAAAATCTATGAAGTTAATTTTGATTCATCTTAGGATATTGAGGATATATGACATAAATTTAAATTAAATCATCCTCCTTATAAAAATTATTTTAAATTAATGTTTACTAAAAGTACATATTAAGGTACTATAGATAGAAAAGTTTGGGGTGAGACTAATTGTATGGAATATTATTCTATATAAAAGTTTCATATTGGAAACTAATTAAGAAATGAATCATCATGCATATGGAAAAAAGATGCCAAGAATACATTTGTACATTAAAAAATATCTCCTTTTAAAAATCATTTCAATATGAGATATCAAGATTAAGGATTTGTTATTGGTGTTGTATAACTATAACAACCTCAATTTTTTCATACGTATATAAAACATCATATTAGTGGATTATTCATTACTTATCAATACAATAAGTAGAAAAATAATAATGGGTTAGTGACTTTGGTTACATAATCAATTAGTATATAATATATCTATACATTTACCAAATAAGTTCTTTACATCTGTCATCTTTATTATTTATATATTACTTAAAATTATTCTTCATTTCATAGGGAATGGAAAAAGAATAATGTTTGAGATCAGATTCCTTGTAAGGGTAAACATAAGAGATGTCAATCAATGATCACAAATAAGGGAATGGACTAAATAAGGAAGTGATAACATGATCATAATATATAATATTAATAACCAAATATTCAAGGATATTTAATCTTGAATAATTGCATAAGGCTTTTTCATAACCAAATAAGTACATTATAAGAGTTTAGAATCATCAATAATAAATAATTTCTATGAAAAAATAATATAAGAACAATTCATATGTTTTTTCAATTCAAATAAATATATAAAATCCATTCTGTAGTCAAGGTTCCCTCCTAATAATATCATTATGGACAATTCCCAATAATATGAATGTCAACCCTATCATTTAAAAAATTCTATTAGTAGTAACTACTAAGAAGTTAACTCCATCTATTAGGATTTTATTAAATCTATTATCTATTTGGATATTTTAAAATCAATCATCATTTACCAATAGGATGGAGAGAAATAAAACACCCACTATATATGATTAAAAGGATAACCTCCCATCGTTGGTTTACAACTGAACAACTTATCACATAATTTTATCCCTTTCATATGTATTCCACAGGATCATGAATTTTTTTATTACATAAAAGTATATCCCATTGAATGGAAATAGGTTTCATATATATTTCACAATTAAAAACATAAAATATCTAGAAATATAATACGCTTGGTAACATTGTATTACATAAACTTTAATTCATAATAAAAATCAATAGATATTTTTATAGATGTTTTTTTTAAAATATCACTGAAACATTTCATGAGTAAGATACTATTTTTATTTCAGAATAACTTATTTGAAATATAAAAATATTAAGAAAATTTATTTGGTTTAAATTATAGAAGGAAACATATAGTGTAATATTCCAGGAAAAGGCTATTCATGTTGGTGTGGAAATCCATTCATGTGATGTATGTTAAAATGGATATTCCATTCAGATTTTAGATAAAATTTGAAAAGTTCCCTTATTGAATAAAGGAAAAGATGATTCATTTAAAAAAATAGTAATAACTAAATAATGGGTAAAAAAATTAATTATTATATCATTGGTTAAAATTAAATATATTATTTAAAACATTTTATACAGCATATAGAAATTGAGGAAATGATTCTTGACCAAACTGATAAATTAAGTAAGTTTCCATTACAAAAATTCATCAAGTCTCTTGAGTTCATCAAGACGATAAAGTGAAAGTAAAACATTTAATTTCAAGAAATAAATTTATTATAAGAAAATAAATAATATTGTAGAGAGATAAACCATATTATATTAATATAAAAATATTGACGCATAAACAATCCCTGTTAAAATGAAATTATATCCTAATATTTTTGATTCAGGCCAATCTTGCTTTGTATATCTCTCTACAACCATTATAATATATTAAATGTTATTATATTTATGTATTATAAAATTATTAATCCTTATAATACCACCATACATGGTTTAATTATGAAATCTTGCCTCCTGTTCATTAATAATCATTCATTATCATCATCATTTCGGGAATTAGTTGCATAGATTTTTCATGTTTTTTTTGGTTTAGTGGTTATGGTCCATGAACTTTGATCAAGTATTATTCTTATTTAAAATTTAAATCATGATATAAATATCATATATATTCATATTATATATATTTATAAGCATTATTATAAATAAATTATGAAAAATTAATTCCATCACTATGGGGAGACGATAGTCCCTACATAAGGACGAGTGAGATTTCCATTTTTTGGTGGATATAATAAAATAATGGTAAATATTCATTAAAAAATATGAAATAATTATTAAATATATATATATATCATATATAAAATTGAAATATGTCATAACAAAATACTATGAATGATGGGGGATGAAAATGAATCATATTGCTAGTGGAGGTGGTAGTCCACACGTACGCATGAGAGATACATTCTTCACCCATTTGATTCAGAATATGTGGTAAATATTTTTATCCCATTACAATAACATGTAATTAAATTTATAATAATATATTCATCATGTTTTCATTTATACATGAATCATATAGTTAGTAGAAGATGATATGAACTTATTGGGCATGGTTTAGATCTATACCTCTTCATTAAAGGACCTCCTTTGTCTTACAAATTTTTCTTTAATGGATTTATATTAGGTGAATAAAATGAGATATAGTATGAATGTAAGGATTATAAAAATTATTTGGAGCAGGTATCTCATTATTCTTAGGGTAGAACTATTTTTTATAATGTAGGAGAATATGTACCCTTTTATTTTTAAGGGGAGCGACATTAATATAATTTATTAAATTATTTCAATTATAAAAGTTAAAATCCATGTAGAAGTGGATAAATGTATCTAGGGATTATATTTTATAATAATATAACATTAAAATATATTCAACTAAGAATAATTACACCAATGCGGGGGGAAATCATAATTATATCCCGTGGTTGAACCCCCCTGATGTAGTCATTTGAAACATAACATTGGTTACAAAATGATATTAGATTTAATATTAAATATGTTTTAAAATAATGATAATGCCATTGAATTAAACTAATTATAACGGTCCAAATTATGAAATAAATTTTAAAATATTATATTTCTAGTAGTTTTAGAATATAATTTTTAATAACAGATAAATCGTAATGAAAAGTCATGTTGCAAAAATTAATTATGAAGCATAAAAATAGATTACTTCAAATTATTTCCTTGTAAAGTCATAAAATGAATGTTTATATTTATTATTGAATATATAAACATTATTTTTTTATTTGAAACATAAAAAATATTTATTAATTCAATTTAAAAATATAAAAAACATTGAATTCATAAAAATACTTCTTAGAAAAATATGTTTTTATTTCAAAAAATAAATTTATAAAAAAAATGTATAATAAAGATAATTTTTTAGTTAAAAATATTTCATAAAAAGAAAGGATCATCATCATACATTATGTTCAAACTCAAAATAGAAAGGTACTTTTTCTTGAATGAAATGATATTTTTTACCAAAATTGATAGTTTTCACTGTTTGGAAAAAATGATTTTTTTGAATAATTTAGACAATTTACCATAAAATAATATCAACATTTATAATTTAAAAAAATATATTCATTTACTAAAATATAATTAAAAAAATGTAATAAATGAAATATAATTTACATGTGAAAAATAATGATAACAACCATTTTCAAGCATAAAATGACATTACTTATAATTTAGTAATTATTTATTTTTAATTAATGAAAAATTTAACAATATATAAGAAAATTACATATAGTTTTTATAATATGGATATTAATATTTATTAATACCTATTTAATGGATTGTTTCATGGTTCATATAGATTTTGGGTTGCATGTAAGAAAAGTTATTGAATACCTCATGTTTATTTCTAAGGAAATAGATTTAAAATATTTTCCTTTTTATATCCCATAACAAATAAAATTAATATCCCCAATGAATTTTTATCACAGTGGGAGAAAAAATTATGTATATCTCTGCTCTATCACATCCCTAAGTTCCCATGTAACATCTTAAAATTTATGATTCCTCTAAATAATAATAATGAGGATTGTTGCCTTTTTCTATAGAAAAGTATCTCTACGATCTTGGATTTATGTAGGATTCTATTTCTAGGAATGACAATCATCCAAAAGTAAAACCTATATGTTTCATACATGTGAACTATCTTGTATGTAATTTCTAAAGTGTGATACATGGAACACATCAGGAACATGAGAAATGATTGGTGGGATTTCCTTGCAATAGGAAAAACTCCCAAATCAATCAAGAATATCAAAGATAATAATATACCCAGGGATCACATTTACCTTATTTCTGAATCAAATAACCATATTATATGGATAAAATTATAGTAAAATATTCTCACCAAATTTTAATTCTAGATCTCACTGTTTATTTTTAGTATAACACCTATGTATACTCAAAGATGCGTTGATGTGTTATAGAATGGATTGAAATTCATATACCTCTTCCTCATCTAGATCAAGTCCCAATAGATTTATTCTATTACCTAATTTAAAAATATTAGTGTTCTTTATTTATTTCTATAGAGGGATTCACAAGAACCATCTGAGTGCTCTAGAGAAAGCTATTATTAAAAGGGAATTCAACAAGAGTAAGGTGTTGGTCCCATCTATTTTTAAAATATTGATAATAGTTTTACAATATATCCTCTAGGGTTTCAATTTTCCTCTCACATGTGCCATCTCTCTTAGGTTGATATCTATTACTAAAAGACAACACTATATCCCATGCTTCCAGATGACTTTTCTAAAACATCAAGGTAAACATAGATCATTATCACATTTAATTTAATGTGGTACTAAATTAAACAATATCAAATTCATAACATATATCGTGGAAAAAAGATCTATAATGAAATATTCTGTTATAGAAATGAAGTGTAGTGATATCTTAAGGTTATCAACGTCAAAACATATAGCATTATGGCCTCCAGATGTTTTGGGGAGTATAATGAATAAATAAATTGGGTTTTTTCCATTTCCATTATGGTTTGGGTAATAGTTGAAACATCACCATATAATTATTTCTATTAATGGTAACTTTTAGACATAGCTAACACCATGATACATACTCTACAAAATCTTTTTATCTTTAATTCCATCTGGAATTCTCTATTAAATCATTTTATATATGTTTACTTCTAGATTGATTATATTATGATGATCTATAATCTTATTAAAAACATTTCTTCTTCTAGTATATTATTTAGACACTAAATAATTGGTTCATGATCCTTATCATCCCATCATAATCAAGGTTTAACTGAGGAAAACTTATCACTTTATTTTATAACTCAAAAGATGATTTTATTATTTTTTAATAATCACATGGATATATGTTTGAAAAATAATTTGAGTAATATAATATATCTTCCACTTCATTAAGATTTTTTTGTCCATCTTTTTTAAAATCGATAAATATTAGATCATTTGAAATCTACTTAATATAAAATACCACATGATGCTTTCTACTCAATTAACAACCTTCATTGTGTGCCTTCATAGGGTGGTAAGGTGTTCGGAATTAAAAATTTTTATGAATCTGTAACTATTATATTCAATTCATTATTGGTGAATATATAACTTCAATTTTTTTTTGTTTTTCATATATGTCAAAAATTTATAAAAATAGATAATTACTCAATATCATAAATGTAAATAGTATAACCAATAACTCCAAATCATGTGTCTAATATTTTTTCTCATGAATTTTCAAGTTGTTTTTGGCATAAGATATCACTATACCATCATTCATTAGAACACATCCCATCCATTTTAGTGATGAATCATTGTAAATTATAAACTCTTATCCACTATATTTTAGCATGTGAAAAGGTTGACTGACCAATCATCTCTTATATTTCATATTCTTTTCTTAACATTAAATAATAAAATGGAAGTTAATACTATTACGAGTTTAATCTCTAGGTAGATATGATATCCATGAAAAGTGCTTCAAAAAATTATGAATTATTTATACACTATGAAATAAAACAATATATCTCATTCATTGTGTTTAGTATATAATAAATTTATATTGATTCCATATTTTATGGATCCATTGATATATCCTAACTTGTGATTATAAGGAAAAAAATTCAAATTTCTATAGCCAAAAGGCACACATTATAAATTTTACATACTATATATCCTTTCATAGGTTCTTCAGTAAAATTGTAAAGTGATATTTATGATATTATATTCTCTTGGAATATATTAGAATATCATCTATACTCGCTATAATAAATTTATTATTGTAATATATAAAGAATATATTTAATAAATCCATGATGATAATGGGGGAATTAGTATAACCAAATTTAATAACTATAAACTCATATTTTATATAACTAGGTTTTATGGTTGTCATGGGTATGTAATCAATTTTTACATTTAATTAATAGAATCATGTTCAGTGATAAATATTTGAAATATATTGACCTCCTCATAATTGATTAATAAAATAATCATTACACATAATATGATTCTTATTCATGGTCTTGACCTTGTTATGTTCCCAATAACAAATGAAGTTTCACTTTGATCCATCATTTTTTATAAAAAAGAACATGTGAATCCCAATGTGGAGAAATTTTCCTAATAAATCATTTATCATAATTCTAATGGAGTTTCTTTTTTAATTCCTATAACTAAGTTTGATAAATTCTTTTTGGAGTCTTTGAAATAGGTGTAACATTGTCTATTAGTTATATTGTAACCAAAATTTCATTATTTTGAGGAATACTTGGAAAATATTATGGAAATATATAAATAAAATCTAATACAATATTCATGTAATTGACATTTCATTTCATCCCAATCATTTGAGAAAAATACAATTTTTGGAGAGGAATCAAAAACCGTGAAACTTTTGCACATTAAATTATATGTTTATATATATCCATGAACTAAAACATAATCATAGTACAATTCAAAATAAAAAATGTTACTTCTCTCCCTAGATAATTTATGTGAACTATATATATATAAATCCAATTCATGTTCAATATCATATAATATTCAACTATAAGAAGGAAAAAATATTTATAGGAAGATCACTTCCATAAACATCCATATTAGAAGAATCATAGATGTAAGATGTGATCATAATACCATTAGTAATTTTTACTACTATTTTATAATATATTTATTGGTATGGTAATGTGATACCTTCTCACAAACTGACCCCCCCACCACAGACTCGCTTGGCTGGTGAAAACCGAGTGTGACATCTGTAATCCCACCTCTAAAAGGCCATTGGCTAGAAAATAGCACTGATTATGTATATAAAACACATATGTTGACTTATCTTAAGCAACCTTTGAACAGAAACACATATCCAAGGATAAATATAAAACAAATTGTTGAGAAACAAATGATACACTACATGAAAAAAGTCTAATCGTGATGGGTCATTTTCGATAGGAAAGATACCCATCACAAATAGACTTAAATAAAGAGGTATTTGTGATAGAAATCATTATCCATCAAGAAAAAATAATATTTTAAATAAAAAATTACATCCATCGAAAATACATTTGGAACTATTGTGTTCTATTCTATAGGAAAAATAGACGTGATGGGTAATAGTAACATATTGCTGTATCTGTCACCATTAGTCATGTTTCTATGATCTTTTGTGATGGGTAATGAATCCATCCAAAATATATCCACAAAAATTAACATTTTCATGATGGAATAAAATATATCACTTATAAACCATAATAATTAATAATTTAATAAAAACATGTGATCTCCTTTGTCCTCCCCTCCTTCCTATTTCTCCCCAATCGCTCGCAGTATTCTTGCAGAACCATTGGATACCCCCTCTACAAAATCATCCATTGCACATGATTTCATTTAGATTGAGGCTAAAATCTTCCAGGTATTGACTCAGCTTCTCCCCTATTTTTTTAGTTTTTCAAATTCTTATTCAAAATTTCGTAGATTATATTGGACAAAACATATGCAAAAAATTTACCCGGTTTTTATGGTTTAATAGATATTTAGGGTTATTGCATTTTTTGTTCAAAGTTTGGTTATATAAACTCTAAATTAGTTTATTCCAATTTATTTTATTTATTTTCTTCAATTTTTAATAGTTATATTTAATAGTTATTTCTATTTTTTATTAAATATTACTACAAGTTTATATTATTTTATGTTATTATTGCAAATATGGTTATTATTGAAATTATATATATGTATGTTTTGTATATATATAAATTCTGATGTAGTTTATATGAATATATTTAATTGTCTAGTTTTATTAAATTTATATGGTGATATGTATTTGTTGTATTATCATAATTTTTGAATGGTGGTTGTGATGTTAAATTGTTCTTCACTGTTATATTATGAGGGATTTTCCTTTATTCAAAAAAATGTGAATATTTCTATGTAAACGTCTAGAGATATATATATATATATATATATATATATATATATATATATTAACATGTGAATATATATATATATATATAAATGTTTTTTAAAAAACATCTATGGTTTTTGATTTATATATATATACAAGTATAAATTGATTATATATTTATATTTTTCTTTAAAAATGTGAAAAAATATATTATATATATATATATTTTATTAAGAAATATTGTTATATATATATATATTAACATGTGAGTATAAATATATAATTCTTTTAAAAATCATTTATGGTTTTGATATATATATATATATACATATATGTATATATTCATATATACATTTAATATGTAATTTTAAAAAAACGAGTAAAAATATAATTGATGTATATATGTGTGAATAAAAAATTCTTAAATATATATTTATATACATATGTTTATATATATATTTTAATGTATCATAAATTATGTGAATTTTTTTTAATTATATGGAATTATTCTGAGATTGTGCGCTCTGACGGCATGTGATTCTGAGGCCTCAAGATCCTAGAACAGAATTTTGAACTTTTTTTAAGGTATGTTTAGTAAACGCACGAGCGAGTTTTTCTAACCCGTGAACCGGTGCTCGGATCTAAGATCTAAGGAAACCATTGAACTTGGAACACATAGATTCATCTGGAATGGACTTAACTTCGACCAATAAGAGTCGAATGGAAATGTTTATTTTTGGTCTTTTTAGAAAATAACAAAATAACTTTTAAAAGTTATTTTATTTTCTTCTATCATCCGATGACCGGCACCACAGTGATGCTACACTAAATATACGATGCAACGACGGTGTGAATTAACGAGGCTCATTAAGGACCCATATCACGCTATATAATGACGCAATAAAGGAAGCATAACCATGACACTGTTTCATAAATAAACAGCATAACGACACGATGTCGCAGCGTAACTGAAACGCTGCGATGCGATTCCCGTTTTATTGTATAACACATTGGTGGATGTAGAATTAAACTAGGAGGATTATATGAAAAAACTCTATTGAATATATTCTCCAAAAAATAATTAAGAACACCAGCTGGACTTCACCAATTTCAACGAACCTCGAAGAAAGAAGCCGAAAGTGACGATGTCGACATCTTGAATCCACGAGGAAGAACACTTTAGCATCAAACATCAAAGTGGTAGGGGTTTTATTTTTTATTTCAAATTTCTTACCCACTCTTCTTTTTCTAGAAAAGACAAAAAAAGATCAACCCACAAACAGGTTGATATGTGATTCGTTCATTTATGCGGGAGGGTGACTTTTCTTGGGATTTATTATTTAGGATTCAAACCTTTCATGAAATGATTGAACTTCAATCCCCGAACATTCCCCTTGATTTAAACCTCTAACATGGAGCGTCTGGGCTAACACGAACAAGGCTAGAGCACCTATGCTCGTGCATTCTTGGTGGCCTGATTCTTGAAGTGGCGGCAGTTCGATTCTAGGGCCCGAGAAGGAATGTTGGTGACTTGAAGGACCCTTTGGCGTAGACGGGTCGGAGAAAGGACCACCAGAGAAACTCCAATGGCTGGTGGAAGGGACCATTGACACACCGCAGAAACGGGAGTTATGGAATAAGGAGGGCACCATGTATAGGGATGGCCTGAATCCCCGACGTTCGGGGAAGTAGGTGAGTCGCGGTCTGTCAACCGCGGCTAAAGGAGGACCCACGTCTATAGGGCCAACAGAGGCAGGACGCAGTGCGACTACCACATCCCGACCGATCAGGGAACAACTGGTCTACCCCCTGGAACACCATAGGTCGAACCCTTGGCAGACCAGGATAAGGTTGGCGGGCTGTGCCCCCTGCCCAGTGGGCCTGTACCGTGCCGACGGGCTAGACTAGCACCGGCGGGATGGACCCGCGTCCCAACGGGCTGATCCCGTGGGCCAGCAGGCCGATATGGCGCTAGCAAGATAGAACCACAACCAACAAGCCAAACCCATGCCGATAGGCTGGACCTATGCCCTTTAGGTCGTGCCGGACTAGACCGGGTCACTAGGCGACCTGGCGGGCTGGACCCTCGGCCAAACCAGCCCGGGTCCAGCGAGGCATATTGGGCCTGGCCCACTGGGCAGGCCAAACCAGAATGACCCGACCCAAATCTGGTCTGGTCGAGTTAGTCTAATTAAACCAGGGTATGTGGGACCCCAGGCTAGTTTGGTCTGGTCAGTTCGACCGGGTTGGACCTGGCCCCGTCACAACCCGCGCCCTAGTTACCAAAACTCCTGTATCTTGCAAATCACGTGTCTAATTGACGATCCGTTTGCGGATTTGGTACCCTATTGATGAGGAATATATTTTAGAATGATTTTTGGTGACTTTATTGGATATTGAGATGTGACTAATGACTTGATAAGTGGTTTTCCCAAGTGCGCTATGTGCGGAACCCTACGGTTGGCTGAGACCTAAAGACTATTCGAAGACAGCCTAGTGGGAGGCAAATCTATGTGACCCGGAAGACCCGCATTGGGGAATGTCTCTATGTGACCTGACATACCCTTGTTACTCGACATGAGGGGTATCTTTGTTCAAACAAGGTGGGAAGCGACTCTGTGTGATCCGGCAGACTGATGTTGGGGAGTAGCTCTATGTGACCCAGCATACCCATGGTACTCATCCGAGATGAGTACCAAAACCATTAAAGTTTAGTGGGAAGAGGATCTTTGTGACTTGGTAGGCCCAATGTATTCGATAGAGGTGGAGTTATCTAGTAGTCGAGGAGCTCGATAATGTGACTGATGACATGGCTGATGATGCTACTACCACAACCCTAAATGTATACCTTGTGTGACATGTCTTATGCTTCGTGATTTACTTTGGGGATTGTTTTCTGGTCTTTCCTTTTTGTTTTTGGGTCCTTACTATGTTTCATGTTACTCACCCCTGTATGGGCCCTACCCATGCATGTCGTGTCCCGTGCAGATGATCGATGCTTCGATAGAGACTTTGGTGGACCGGGACCCAATTGAGCCTAGTGAGACAGGACCAATTGGCGGTGGACTTAGTGGGCTATGACCAGGTGAGACACAATAGGTTTAGGAAGATAGAACATACTACTTCAGCTTCCAATAGCTTCACTAATATTACAATCAGGTGGGGTTTTCCATGGATGGCCACCAGATATCCTGTTTGTACTTTTCTGTTTTAGTTCTTTTTGTTGGTTTGGTATTCTAGCCCACTTTATTTCATCTGTACTTTGTCCTCAGTGTTTTTTTAGTATACCTTTCTTCCCCTTTCAGTGTGTTGGGATGTGGTTGGGCGTGTATTTGTGTACAGGTACTATGACGAATTCCTCCCACTTGCAGGTTGATGCCTTCAGTGCTAGTTTCCATCCCCTAGCCTTTGAGAGGCAGGCTTGGGGTAGTCATGGAATCAGAACAAGAGGACGAGTCATGAAAAAGTGGTATTGGAAGGTGGTCGGTCCAACCACAAAGATCTAGAGTCTATGTTTTGTTTTTGTGAAAAACATTTAGGTGTTGCAAGTCCAACTTTTGGATACAGGGAGTCGAGTGTTGGTGCGGCGGTTGACATATCCATACACCAGGTCATTGAATTCTTCTTTTTATCTCAATACCTGAAAAAAATAGTTTCATAAGTTTCTCCTTATTTTGAATAATAGGCATCTCACCTGGTATAATGTGTTAACCCTGGTACATCTTGATCTATCTCTGGATTCCTCTATGAGGACGATCAGTCAGGATCTTAATATGATGTTGTGAGGATATCCCGCGTAGTGACGAGACATCAATTCAAGGACCAGTGCTTGAGATGGCCCCACCGGGTGCTGCACCAGTGCTACCACCACCTGGTGGTCAACATATACTACCAGAGGTTCTGGAAGAGGAAGTTTGTAGTCTCAATACCCTCTATGAGCTTCAAAGATAGAGACCTCCCAGGTTCCGGGGAGAGATGGATCCTCAGGTCACTAGGAACTAGATAGAGGCTGTGAAGGATGTCTTCTTCTTACTAAATACACCAACTGAATAGATGGAAATCTTCAAAGAAATCCTTATACAAGTCTCAATAGGGAGATGGTGGAGTTTTACCACCAGCTACTCGATGAGGTGACCATCACCTGGATTGACTTCTAGTGGCTTTTCCATGAGGAATTTTTTCCCTTGACCGTACACTCTATGCACATTCAAGAGCTGCTTCCCCTTCAGTAGGGCATCATGAAGATATCTGATTACTCATCAAGGTTCACCGAGCTGTCTCACTACTCCAAAAAATGGTGAGATACCATTTCTTCAGGGGTTGAGCCATCGAGAAGGGACCTTGGTGGGAGATCAATGCATCAATATTGTCTCTCATCATCCCTATCCAGGATATGGTACTGGAGAGAGCCCATCTTGTGGATAGATTCTTGGCAGAGCAGGAGCCGACAGATAGAGCTACCTGTAGACCCCGGGAGGTGGAGTCTTTAGTAGGTAGTAGACATCAGACACGTGGGATCAAGAGGTCTAGGTATTTCAGAGGATGACCCCAAGACTCAGGGTTGGTAGTGCCGGGATCCCAGTTCAGGGGGAGCCATTAGGGAGTCAGGTAGTGCTTCATGTGTGGTGGACAAGGACACATGGAACGTGACTGCCCGACCCTCTATACGAATGACCATCAGACTATTGAGGGATGACCAAGGTAGAGGCAGCGGTTCAAGTGAGGAGGTCTGTAGGGAGACAAACATGGCAGGGGAGCTGGATGAATGACAGGCGGTGGGAGATAGTTTGAGGTGTTACCGCCACCTCATCTAGGTGGTCCACCTCGACCTCTAGGAGTAGGCGGGTAGGGGTGAGCTCAGATCTTGGCAGTAGAGGCTTATGACCACGAAACTCCAAAGGTGATTTGAGGTACAATCTATGTATTTTACACCATAGCTATTATTCTTATAGACATATTTTTTAGTCACTCTTTCCTTTCTACAACTCTCGTTCGAAGCTCGAAGATTCTGGTGGATCGGTTTGCTTGATCCTTATGGATTGAGACTCCTATAAGAGACGATTTGATGATTACACAATGGTGCTGGAAGTGTGATATTACTCTAGGAGGTGAGAGCTACGGCTGGGATCTCCTAGTAGCGACATCGAGGCCTTACAATTTAATCTTTGGTATGGATTGGTTATCCATATTCCATGACCCGATCGACTGTTTTTGGAGTACAGTGTGGTGTGTCCGTGAATATCGGGCTGGGTTTTCCTTCACTGACAAGAAGGAAACCCTTGTAGTGCAGGATAAGCTCTCTCAAAGGAGGGTGTAGCTGATCAATCACCAGTTAGCTAGCCTCACCCTCAGTGTAGTGGATGAGAGGAGTCCAGGATTTCTTGTAGTGGTGGACTAGTTTGAGGATGTTTTTCTTGAGGATGTTCTGGGACTACCTCCTCAAAACGATGTAGACTTTTCATCGAACTATACCCCAGGATGACATTGATATCCACACTAGAATATCATATGGATTCGACAGAGCTTCAAGAGCTGAGGGTTCAACTAGAGGACTTATAGGAGAAGGGGTTCATTTGGAACAACATTTCACTATGGGTAGCCCTGATGCTTTTTTCCAAGAATGAAGATGGGAGTTTGAGGTTGTGCATGGACTTTTAGCAGCTAAAACAGGTGACTGTGAAGAACATGTATCCATTTTCAAGAATTGATGACATCTTCAACCAGCTGAAGGGAGTGAAGTGGTTCTCAAATATAGACCTTAGATCATGTTATCACTAGCTTTGGGTATGGGATTAGGATGTACCAAAGACAACCTTTAGGTGTCGGTACATCCACTATGAGTTCATGGTGATGCATTTCATCATGACCAATGCCCCAGTAGTGATCATGGGCCTCATGAATAGGATATTCCATCCTTACCTTGACCGTTTTTTCTTGGTCTTCATTGATGACATCTTGGTGTACTCAGCATTGGAGGAGGAGCACGTTACACACCTACAAATAGTCCTGGATACACTCCAAGAGCACCAAATTTATGGAAAGTTTTCAAAGTGTCAGTTTTGGATTTGAAAATTCTACATTCTAGGACATGTCATCTCATAGGGTATAGTTTTAGTGGATTTGAAAAAGATAAAGGTGGTGATTTCTTGGGAGCTGCCCAGGAGC
Source organism: Viscum album (assembly GCA_963277665.1). Lineage (NCBI taxonomy): Eukaryota > Viridiplantae > Streptophyta > Magnoliopsida > Santalales > Viscaceae > Viscum > Viscum album. The sequence continues at coordinate 1,494,041,089 of OY728155.1, read as the reverse complement.
GTGATTGAGTTGCATAGCTTCTTGGGGTTGGCTAGTTACTATCTGAGGTTCGTTCCTGAATTATCCAGATTAGAATCACCCTTATCAGCTTTGACATGGAAGGGACAACCCTTTGTGCAAACGAAGAAGTGTCAACAGAGTTTCCAGAAGCTAAGGTGGATACTGACTAGTTCCCCCATCTTGAGACTACTATATGAGGTCTTTGGGTATGTAGTTTACTAAGAAACATCAAGGACTAGACTGGGTTGTGTCTTGTTGTAGGAGTAAGCAGTGATCACCAACGAGTCATGCTCGTTGAGAAAACATGAGTAGAACTATGCAACCCATGAGACGGAATTAGCAGTAGGGGTCATTTCCTTGAAGATGTGGCAACACCACTTGAAGGGTGAGCGGTTTACAGTTTACTATGACCACAAGGGTCTCAGGTATATCTTCTCTTAGAAGGACCTAACCTAAGATAATGGAGATGACTAGAGTTCCTCCAGGACTATAACATTGAGATAGTCTATACTCATGGAAGGGAGAACATGGTGGCAGGTGACCTCAGCAAGAGCACCGGTTTGAAGCTGTTGAGTGAGGTAATAGAGTAGTTAGACATGATGCATATATCCTTCCTGGATGATTATGGATCTTCTTACCTTAGGTCGATGACTGTTACTCGCTCACTCTTTCAGTGAGTCAAGGAGGCACCACTGGGGGATGCTGACTACGAGGCCCGGCGTGCTCAGTTATCCTCAGGATGAGCTCCTGATGGATTTTTTATAGGAGGGTAGAACACCATCCTTTTTAGAGGGTGAAACGTAGTACGAGTGACATTGTGGGAGGAGGTGTTGAGGGAGTTCCATACGTCCCCTTTGGCGGTACATCCCAAAGTGGAGAAGATGTACCAAGACCTATGACATTAGTACTGGTGGTCGAGGATGGAGAAAGAAGTGGCCAAATTTGTTTCACGATGCCTCAATTGTCACCAAGCAAAGGCTAAGCATCAGGTTCCAGCAGGATTGACCCATCCACTTGAGGCACCAGAGTGGACGTGGGATAAAATCTCAATGGACTTTGTTATAGTGTTATCACATATGTCTAGAGTCCAAGATTATATTTGGGTGATTGTTTACCAACTCACCATGTTTTCTCACTTCTTACCCTTTAGGGAGTAGGGACCGGTAGAGGGATTTGGACAACTCTTTGTCTAGAAGATAGTGCGGATTCACGAGATTCCTTCGATGATTGTCTCATATAATGATGCCTGATTTAAGTCCCGGTTGTGCAAGGGATTACAAGAAGTATTTGGGATGCAACTGTGTCTGAGCATAGCTTTTCATCCCGAGATGGATGGTCAGATGGATCTGACCATACAGAACATGGAGGACATGCTTCATGCTTGTGTACATGACTTTGTTCGTAGTTTTTAGGAACACCTACTACTGGTTGAGTTTGCGTACAACAATAGCTAGCACTCCACCATTATCATGGAACCATTTGAGGCCTTGTACGGGGGGCCTTACAGATCACCCATATACTGGATAAACCCAGGTTAATTGGCACTCATGGGTCCTGAGTTGGTACGGGCTGCCACTGAGAAGGTTCATATCATCTAGGACCAGATGAGGACTACATAGACCAGACATAAGTCTTATGACAACCTGATATGGAGACCCTTGGAGTTTTGGGAGGGAGACCACGTCTTCCATTAGGTCTCACCCCGATAAGTGTTATGGAGATTTGGCTGGGGCGGAAAGCAATCTCTGAGGTTCATAAGACCTTTTCAAATCATGAGTATAGTTGTCGAGGTTGCATACCACTTAGACCTTCCCCCACAGATGCAACAGTTGCATGATGTTTTCCACGTGTCACTGCTGAGGAGGCACGTTCATGATCCATCACACATCATCAACTGGGGTGAGCTTGATATTGATGATGGGGAGACATTTGAGAAGTTTCTAATGGAGTAGAGGATAAATAAGAGTGAGTCCTATGTGGGAGGTCAAATCCTCTCATACGAGTTTGGTGGAAGCACAAGACTCTCCAAGAGAAAACATGGGAGAGGCATGGTCAGATCCATGATAAGTACCCCCATCTGTTTGATTAGTTTTTGTTTTGGATTTCAGGGACATAAAGACTTAATTTTGGGATAATGTAATGTCCTGGAAATTACGTGTATTTTTTAATTATATGGAATTATTATGAGACCACGTGCTCTGACGAAACATGATTCTGAGGCCTAGAGAGCCCAGAATAGAATTTTGAACTTTTTTTAAGGTATGTGCAGTGAACACACTAGCGGGTTTTTATATCATTTAAACCAGTGCCCAGATCAAAAATCTGATGACACCATTGAACTCGAAACACCAAGATTTTCCTTGAATGGACTGAAATTTGGCCGACAAGTTCCAAATGGAAAAGTTTACTTTTGGACTTTTTTGGAAAATAATAAAATAACATTAAAAGTTTATTGTATTTTCGATTTTCATCCGATGAGTAGTGACAGAATGACACAATTGTGTAGGGAGGAGGTAGATACATGGCATGTTAATGATTCTCATTAATGGCCCATATCACGTCTCATAATGATGAAATAAAGGAAGAATTACAGTGATGTAGTTTCATAAATGAAACTGTGTAACGATACGATGTCGAATCATAACTGAAATCCTGAGATATGATTTATTTTTTATTGTCTAACCCATTGGTGAATGTAGAATTAAAATTAGAGGATTCTCTGATGAATCTTTGGTAAATCTACTGTCCAATGAAGAATGAATAATGCCGATGAGACTTCATCAAATTCGAAGAACCTTGATGAACGGAGCCGAAAGTGATGATGTCGACATCTTGAATCCTTGGGGAAGAATGCTTCGGCATAGAATGTCAAAGAGGTAGGGGTTAGATTTTTATTTCCAAGTTCTTCCCCACAATACTTTTTTCTAGAAATGAAGAAAACAGATCAACACATGAATAGGTTTGTACATGTTTCGTGCATTTATGCGGGTCGGTGACTTTTCATGCCGATTTATTATTTGGGATTCAAATCTTCCATGAAATGATTGAAATTTAGTCCCCAAACCTCCCCATTGATTTAAACCTCTAAAGAAGAGGGCCTAGGATGACACGAATAAGGCCTGAGCAGCTCCGATCATGCGTTCTTGGTGGGAGAATTCTCGAAGTGGTGGTAGTTCAATTCCAGTGTTGAGGAGGGTTAGCAGCGACCTGAGGGACCCTTCGTCGTAGATAGTTCAGAGAACGAACCCCCAGAGCAACTCCGGTGGCCCATGGAAGGGACCATTGGTGCGCCACCATTACTGCCGATGACCATGAGTGGAGGATGGTAGCACGCCACATCTGTAGGAGGCCATTAACAACCGTCCAAAGTGACAGGAGTTGTGACACTAGGTAGACACCACGTGGAGGGACGGTCCCCGTTTGGGGCAACCAGTGAGCCGTGGTCCGTTTACGGTAACAGGAGGAGGACCCACATCTGCGGGGCCAATGAAGGTCAAATGTGGCATGCATACCGTGTCCCGACTGAGCGGCGCACCATCAGCCCACCCCCCTAGAGGAATGAGCTAGGGATGGTGGGCCATGCCCCCAGCCCAGCGGGTTAGGCCGGTCCCACGCCCTATGGGCCAGACTCGCGCTGGTGGTCCGAACTCATGTCCTAGTGGACTGGTCCCACATCGGAGGGTTGGAACCACACATAGCGGGCTAGAACTGCCCCGAAAGACCAAACCTTCACCATTCGTGCTGGTCCGAACTAGACAGGGTCGCCGGGCGACCTGGTTGGCTGGACCCTCGGCCAAACCGAGCCGGGTCCAGCTAGGCCTCTTGGGCCTGGTCCACTAGCCAGGCCGGACCAGAATGAACCCGACCCAAACCCGGTTAGGTCGACTCAGTCTAATTAAACTAGGGTTTGTGGGACCACTGGGCTGGGTTGTTTGGGTCGGTCCGACCAGGTCAGACTCGGCCCCGTCACAACCGTTCCCATAGTTACTAAAACAATCATATTTTGCAAACCACACGTCCAATTGAAGAGATGTTTGTGATGTTGGGACCCTATTGATGAGGCAGATCTTCTGGAATGATTTATGGTGAATTTTGTGGATGTAGAGATTTGAAGAATGGCTTGTGGACCGGTTCTACCAAGCCCACTACATACAGAACCCTACGGTTGGCTAAGACCTGAAGACCACTCAATGAAGGCCCAGTGGGAAGCGACACTATGTGAACTAGAATACCCATGGTGGGGAGTGACTTTGTGTAACCCAAAAGACCCACGATAATCGATAGGAGGAGGGCCTCAATTTTTCCAGGGTGGGAAGTGGCTCTGTGGGACTCGGAAGGCTCATGATGGGGAGAAGCTTTGTATGACCTAACATACCCACAATACTAATCAAGGATGAGTACCACATCATTTCAAAGTTAGTGGGAAGATGTTCTATGTGATTAGACAAGCCTACTGTAATTGATAGAGGAGGAGTTCTCCAGCAGCAGAAGAGTTCGATGATGGCCCTGTTGATCTGACTGATGATGCTACCACCACAACCCTAAATGTATACCTATTGTGAACTATGTCGTGCATTGTGATTTACTTTGAGGATTTCAGTGTGTTCATTATTTTTTTTTTGTTTTGGGGTCCCTACTGAGTTTCATGTTACTAACCCCTACATGGGCCTTGCCCATGCATGTCATGTCCCATGCAGATGATCAACGCTTCGATAGAGACTTTGGTGGACCATGACCCAATGGAGCCTAGTAAGATTGGACCGATCGACGCTTCGACAGTGGACTTAGTGGCCAAGGACCACGTGGGGACTAGTAGGACCAGGAAGATAGGACATACTAATTCAGATTCTAGTAGCTTCACTATTATTATGATTACGTGGGGTTTTCTGCAGATGGACACCATAGATCCTTTTTGTACTTTTCTGTTTCGGTTCTTTTTATTGGGTTTGAATTCTAGCCCACTTTCTTTCAAGTGTAATTTTTACTCAGTCTTGTTTTAGTGTACTTTTTTCCCATTTTAGTGTGTTGGGATGTGGTTGGGCGTGTCTCTGCGTACATGTACATAGTAAAATTTCTCCCACTTAGAGGTTGACACCTTTGACACTAGTCGCCAGCCCCTAACCTTTGGGAGGTGAGCTTGGGGTAGTCCCGACACGGGCCCCCGGGGACGGGGCATGACATGTATAACACATGAAATATATAAGAAATTATTGTTTTAATAAAATGGTGAAGAAATTAATTTAAATAAAACCATTGAAAGAAATTTATTCTTATAAAATATATTCTTTATAAAAATTATTTATTAAAAATATTTTATTGAAAAAAAAGTATAAAATTTTAAAATGTAGCTCTAATGATTACCCGATAATAATGGAACTATTTAGAAATGAAAATAAATTAGGAAGGTTCCTAAATTTTTTGATCATTTTTAGTCTATAATATTTTTTAGGACACTATAAAATAAAAAAAATAGAACTAACAATAAATTTATTCTTTAATTTTATTTTTTGTTAATAAATAATTTGTTTTAGATAATAAAAATATGCAATAACAAGTTAAAAATTTTAATTAGATGTAATAAAATTAAAAAAAAACACCATCATTTTTTAAAGAATAATTCGAATTTGAAAAATGTAGTAATAATTTTTAAAAATATTCTAAAAAAATATTTATTTTTAATAATTACTAATAATTAGTCAATGTTTTTAATAATGAGTAAATATTAGTAAATTATGATTATTTGTAAGTATATCTATATTGTTAATAAAATATTAAAAAAAATTTCCCCGTGTGAGATGTTATCAAACACTTGACACACAAAAATGTTATATCATGCCAAGGGTAAACCCCAAATCCCAGGCATAATGGTGGTTTCACATTTCTCAGATGATGCACCATTTGTGTGATATTTTAATTTTAAAAAAATTAAAAAATTATAAATGAGTCACCCTTGCGTGAAATGTTACCAAACACCCAATTTAGATTTTTTATCATACCTAGGGTAAACACTACATCATATACCTAGAAGTGGTATTAGAATTATTTTACAATACACCATTCAAGAGATATTTTAATTTCCTTAAAACATTATAATAAAATTGTTAAATTAATTACCCTCACATTCATTGTTTACATACATCAGATGCGTACAAACATTATGTCACACATAGGGTAAAACCTACATCCTAGACAAAATTATGGTCACATATTTCTCATATGATGCACCATTGGGGAGATACTTTATTTAAAAAAACATAATAAAAATATTAAATTAAGTACCCTCACATGTGATTTTACCAAACACTCTATGTGTACAAAGTTTATATCTGGACTAGGGAAAAATCTATATCCAAGACCTAATCGGGTTCATATACTTCTAATAAGATACAAAATTTGGGGAATAGTTAATTTTTTTGTTAAATTTATAATGAAAATATTATATGAATTACCGTCATGTGCATTGCTACCAAACACCCAATACACATAAATATTATGACTGACATATGGTAAAACCCACCTACCGAACTGAATAGTTGTTCAAATTTCCTATATGAGATACCGTTTGATAGATATTAATTTATTTTTTTGAAAATATCACACACCTGATATAATATATTTAATATTACTATTATATCTATGTTAAACCACTATGAGCCCAAGAATCCCATGAAAACTATGCACATCACTCTGAAAATATTCTACTGAATATTCCAAGGTGTTAACATATAATTATAATTTTTAATTGATCATAGTGAGTAATAGATATTCATATTTCTATTGTTTTTACATCAATATTGACTCAGGAAGTAGACATTAGTTTCTATTATTTAATCATGATTGATTAAGTCATTAAAAAAAATCCCAATGGATCTGGTATAATTATTTCCTACAATGAGAATGTTGAAACATTTATATCATTTTCATAATAAAATTCATCATTTTGTTCTAATATAAAAATTAAATTTACATATAAGAAAAGTGATCATAGTATATTCAAAATGTTTGACAATCTTGGACTTCTCCTATTGTATTTTGGTTTTTTTAAATATTTTAATTTTTCATATTAACACATTGAACCAATTTTTTTTAAATAACAATTTTTTCTATTTCTATTCCATCATTTCCATGTTTATTACACCAGGTTACTTGACTAACTATTTAGGAAACAACAAATCATAATGATATTCAAGTTGCTGAATCTGAAACTTCTAGATTTTACAATCTATTGAAATCTAATAGGGGATATATATTTGGGATTATGAATGTTAAATCATTAATCTTATACAAAATTTATGTCTATTAAATCAAATTCTGGATTTTCAATTTTTTTCTTTAATGAAATATTATCTATTGTAAAATCAGTTTTTTCCAAATAAAGATACATTACATGCAAGTTTATATATAAGTAAGAGGTTGGACAATACTTGGGGTCATAGTTATCCGAATATCAATGCATGGTTAAATTACTACATTATATATTATGGTGATTATGAATATTTATTTAATTTTACAACATGTAGATAATCGATTCCTAAAGTGGCACAGTAAGGAAACTCTAGATTTCTAATGAAATAAGGAATGTATTTTCCAATTACACCTTATTTATAGAACTTATTTATATCTCACATCATTTTTTTATTAATGGAATTTAATAAATAAAATATCTACCTTAGTGAATGTTTAAATCATCAATGTGATGGTGATTTATGGAATCACTTTGATCATATGCATACTTATTTTTCTTTAGAAGTTATTAATATATGTTTTTATCTTCCTATTGATTGTTTTTGTCTTTTGGGTGCCTATGACAATCAATATTCATGTTGACCAATTTTCATTACACTATAGTTCTTACCTCATTGGATAATGACGATTAACCATATATATATTTAGCATTATTAATTATTTTATATTAAAATAAAAATATTTTGTATCCAATTATTTATGGGTAAATTTCAGTATGGAACAATGGTGTTATTATAATTGATATATATTCATATCTAAATATTACATTAAAGGTTTCATTAATGAGGATGATTAATGAGTTTTCAGTATATGGAATGTTATATAGATGTAGTATAGATAGAGTAATATCTTTTCTATACTTCATGGATGATAAAACAGTTTTTACTCTTGGAAATGGGATAAATACTTTTTATTTTGACTATATTTTGAGATTTTATCCTACAAGTAAATATTTTTGATGGAATTGAACTAATTTTAAAAATGGTATAATTGAAAGTGATGAACCACCACCAGTGGTCTTAGGTATTAAGGTAATGTCTTTCATTTCCAAATTACCTCATTATACTTTTGGACAATACTTAAAAAAATAAATTGTTTGAGATTGATCATAATTAGGTTAAGAAGATTATTTTTTGAGACCTTCCATATTGGTCTGATTTGGGTTTTATAAACATGTTAGATGTAAAACATATTGAGTAGAAATTTTTTGATAACAAGTTTTATACCATGTTGACCCACACTGTAAGTCCAATGATAATATAAAGGCATAGTTAGATAATTCCCAAATTTAATGATTTCTTGAAATGTAATTATTTAAATATGAAAGATCACACAACTTAACGAATCCAAAAAAAGATCATAGAATTTCTAAATAATTTATTTTATTATTCTCCCAATGGATTCGTGTTTTTTGTTACAAGATGGTTATGCTTAAAATTTGTTTTGTTGCATCAGAAATGGGAATATTACCAGGTAAAAGCCCATGAATTACATGTCATAATGGAATGATTACTGCCTTTTGGTCTATAAGGATATTAGATTTTCAAATTTGTGACATGTTGACCAAAATATCTTAGTTATTATGAGATATTTTAATGGTAACATAATTTTATGATTCATTGATTATGTTGAAAAAGATGTTGTTTTAATTAAACATAATTTGTATAAAATATTCCAACTTGTATTATTTAACTGAATAGAACATTTAATATTTCATTTTTATGTGAAGCTAAATATAGAGGGAATGTAGAAATCTGATGGATGTACCGATTTATGATATGTATAAAAAACTAAAGAACAATGTACGTAAAAAATCATCTATTGAGGGTTTATTGAAAAATAATATTTGATGGAGGAAATTTTAAATTCATGAAAATATTATTTTCAATCAAAATATCATTCAAAATATAATTTGATGGTTTCCAAAGAAAAAAAATGTCAGGAACTAGCCTGGGTACCCTGGTAACCCCATAACTAACCTGACCCTGATATGGTCCTAAGGGCATTCAAAATCCCCAGGGGCTGGAGACTAGAACCTGGAATCATAAAACATGCAAGTGGGAATGAATTTTCCACAAAAGAAAGTGGAAGTAAAATAGATAAAATAGTAACAAAAATGGATGATCCATAGGGAGTAAGGTAATAGAATACTACAAGGAATTAAAATCCCAAATCACAAAAACCCAAGTACAAAAATTATAAAACAGCCCCAAGGTCCCTAAAGAAACAACTCACCATGTCCATAGATCAACAACTAGATCCAACTCCAAGATATCCTTTCCCTTTGTTGGAACCTAGACGAAGAAAGTCTACAAACACTCGAAGGAAAATATAGGGTGTGAGCCTAATATTAGTATGATTCCACTAAATATTTCATAACTGATTCCAAATATATAATATCCAATGAAAATCATTCAATTTTCTAAATAAACAGGTTTGGTAATAAAAAATTATATTTAAGAAAAATATTCTATACATTTTAAAAATAATGGAAAAATAATTTTAAAGAATACACTTTACTTTAAAAGAGATAGAATACTTCTAAAATAATGGATTAAATAAAAATAATTACGTTAACAAATTTATAAAAATCCAGTAAAGGCATGTAAAGCTGTTTTAAAACATTATAAAACATTTATATATCATATATAAGTAAACAAGCGAGCAAGATGATCATATGCCAAGTTGGTATGATGGTAATAACAAGCTATAGTATTATGCACTCTCTAAGTGATCTCAATAAAATGAGTATACTAATGTACCCCTACCACTTCCCAAAGGTAGATCGTCACCCCCATATCAGTGGTGTGACCCACCATAGGTATGTTTTATAACGTTATAATAGGGTAGACGGTATCCAACTAACTCACCAACTACCTATGTCTTACATGTGCTCTTACATGATGGGAGACTTATTTTAACACTACTCAAAATAAAATAAATCCCATTCTTCTATTTTAAAAATTCAAATTACTTCCCATTTAAATAAAAAATGGATTTTAATAAAAAAACATTCAATTTCTATAAGATAAAACTAATGGGTTTCAATCAAATCATTTTTAGGCAATTTTAAACTGAAATAAATCTATTCAAAACTAATTCAGGGCTATTCAAAATTCATTTTAACAATTAAATTCAACAATTTAATTGATAACATTTCCATAAAATAAAAAATTTAAATTGTCCAATTTCCATAAACGCATGCTAATTCACTGAAATTTGGGGTCTTCCAAATTTGCATTCCAAAACCATTTCAAATATCCTAGTTCACTGGAATCGGGATTTAATAAATTAAATTGAAATAAAATATGACTAATTTAATTGGAATCAACAATTGAAATAAATCAAGTAATTTAGGAATAATCAATTTGGTTAATCGAGACAGAACCACCTACCTATTCCCAAAAATTAAGACTCCCAACAACACACGTCAACGAGAACGAAGGTGGAAATTCATCTAAACTCAACCTAGATGAAAGATACAACAAATCAAGAAATATATACGTCAATTCCACATTGATTCATTGAAAATAAAAGAGAGTAGGAAGAGAGAAACACAAATAATAATGTAGAACACTTACCTGGGTACCATGTTCCAAATCAATGACAATCAAATGCTAAAGGAATGGATCTGGTAGTGTTGGGAGACTCCTTAATCATTTGGGGAAGGATTTGGGTTAAGAGAGAGGAAATAAGATACAAGGACGAGAGAAAATCCAATCACACTTCTGATTTTATAGGCTACTTTTGGGGCATTACACGGTGTATAAACCAGTTACACACCGTGAAAATATTAGTTCTTGTAACATAGAAGATTCCTCAAACCTGTAAAACCCCATTAAAAATGTGGTATTACATGAAATGTAACCCCTATTCATGTCATTTAATTCCTTATATTTGTAACTAATGAAACCCCCATTATTATGCTTTAAAAAACTGACCTGAAAATACTTCACATCAGGTAAAGAGAATTCACATATTTTACCCATCACACTGTGAACCATGCTTCAAAGAATGCACCCAACATCAGTTACACAACATCTAACCTAGTTACATGATGTGTAATATCCAGGAAGTACAAAAAAACATGTTTAATGTTGAAAAATCAAACAAGTTTCAAAGTTTACCATTATAGGTATCGTCCCAATCCAAAATCCACCCTTACCCAAAGAATGAAAAGGAAAACCATGACAAGGTTTAAGACATACATTTTAGTTTTTTAATGGGATAATACAACCTCCCAACCATAAAAACCTTCTTTCCCCAGAAAGCCTATGAAGAAGCTTCCATTCCAAAGAGTCGAGGCCACTACTCTATCATTATTGTCTCATGTTACCATGCCTTGTGATAATCAGAACTGTGACACTATAGCACAAGAAACAAAGATATCACCCTCCCATGAAGCTCATTGGTATGAGAATAAACTATCTTTAATGGCCACTCAGTCAAAAATATACCAGGTTCAATCTCAAGATCCCTCCAGCTCAAAACATGAGATGGATCAAAAAATACATTCTCAGCTATGATACATGGAATATATTATGTATCGATGTCAACAACGGTGTAAATTCTATATGGTAAGAATCATTCCCCACCTAATAAACAACCTTGTAAGGCCCCAAAAAATGAGGAGCATTATTTCCTTGACTCCCAAGATGTCGATGACCCAACCACGGTGAAACTTTCAAGAACACATCATCTCCAATTGAAAACTCCAAAGGTCTATAGTTTCGATAAGCATAAGACATATATCGGTTTTATAAGATCAAAATTCTTTGAAGAATCATTTTGAATCTTAGGTATCCTATCCTATACGAAGCTTGGTCCAAACAAGGAACTTTCACCAACCTCTGACCAAAAAAATTAATATTTAAAGGGTTGACAGTACAATTCCTCAAAAGGATCCATTATGATATTGGACTGGTAACTATTGTAATAAGAGAACTTAACCAGCTCTAACTGAACATATAAATACCCACCAAAGTCAGTAACATAGGTGAAAAGTATACCCACAAGAATTTATATAGATCTTTCTATCTGACCATCTGACTATGGATGGTTTGTCATGATTAAAATAACTTGAGATCTCCGTGCCTCCTAAAGGCCTCTCCAAAAGAGATAAGTAAACCTATGATCATTATCAGAGACTATAGGAGATGAAACTCTATGAAAACAAAAAATATCTCTCACAAAGAGACTTCCCAATTTATCATCATTGGGTGTATCAAGAATGGGTATAAAGTGAGTTGACTTGGTAAACATATGGTTCACAACCCATATCACATTCTTTATTCTCTGGGTACAAGATAAACCAACCACAAAGTCCATAAAGATCTCCTCTCACTTCAAAGTAGGTACTGGAAGTGGATTAAGAAAACTTGAGGGTTTCCGGTTCTCTGACATAACCTTTTGGAATGTATCACAACCAGAAACAATCTAAGAAATGTATCACCTCATTCCTAGAAACCAAAACTGCCGCCACATATCATAGATCATTATTGTTTTTCTTGGGTGCACCGTGCACGTAGAATTATGAGAACCCCCCATCAAAAACTTCCTATCCCCAAAACGCACAACGAAGTGATTTCGATAGCATAGAATTCCCTCTTTGGAAAATGACAATTATGAAACTGTCTCCCCACAATAATGAGAGTGCCTAATTTTAAATAATTCATCATCAATCTGTTCATATTGATGAATCATCTTGAGAAGAGTGGATGATAACTTAATGATGGATAAAGAAAATTCATACCCTTTATCATGAACTTTGAAATGAAACCATGTAAATATAGACATAAAATTACACTCTTTCGAATATTCTTTCACTGTATGGGTTGGAAGTTTCCTTCTTAACGCATCTGCAATGATAATCCCTTTCCCCGAGGTATAGGCAATGTCAAAGTCAAACAACTGCAGGTACTCCATCCAATGTCTCTGGATAAGGTTAAAATCTATTTGATAGAACATATAACTAAGAATTTTTTGGTCGGAAAACATGGTAAACATTTCTCTATAAAGGTAATCCTGACAACTCTAATGTTCGTGCATCATAGATGTAAGTTCAAGATCATCGGTAGGATAATTCTTATCATGTGGCTTAAGTTGAAGAGATCCATAAGCAACTAAATGGTTTCCCTTCATAAGAACACAATCCAAGACTGAACCAAATTCATCACAAAAGACCATATATCCCTGCTCATCCTCTAGAAGATTCAACAAAAATTACAATAGTAAAAAGTTGTTTCAACTCAATAGAAGAATTCTGACATTTATCATCCCTAGATAAATTCACCCCCTTCTAAGTTAGAGCATTAATAGGAGAATAACAATTTTAAAGGTACTTCAAAAACATGCAGTAATATAGGGATATTCCCAAGAATCTATAGATCTTACAGATACTTCATGGTTTCTCCCAAGTTATCACAACCTTCACCTTGTTAGGATCAACTGATATACCCTATTCAGACACCACACGTCCCATGAATTTCACTTCCAAAATCCAGAAATCCCATTGTGAGAGATTGGAATAGAGTTAGTGACTTCTCAGAAGACTCATAACTATTATCATATGATGAAAATGTTCCTTCTTAGATTTAGATCAACCAAGGATGTCATCCATAAAGGAAACTACAAAAGTATCCTAATTATCAAGGATGATCTTGTTCATCACAACCATGGAAACTCAAGGAGAATTTTTCTGAACAAAGGGTATAATAAGGTATACATAGTGACAATACTTACTCCTAAAGGAGGTTTTCTAAATGTCAGATACTTTTATCCTCAAATTATGGTTACCATACATAAGATCAATATTTGAAAACAACTTCATACCTTTCAACTAATCAAACATATCATCAATATGTGGTCACATATGATTTTTCTTTAGAGTAAATCGATTGAATTTTTGATAATAACTACATAGTTGAAGAGAAACATCAACCTTTTTGGTGAAGAGAACTGGCACACCACCCAATTTGACAAAATTGGGCTTATATATCCTTTCTCGAGAAGATCATCCAACTGGGACGTCAACTCATTCAGTTCAACTGGTGCTACGGGGTAGGAGGTAATTGAAATTTGTTGAGTACAATTCATTAATTCAATGGAGAACTCAACTTACCTTACCAGTGGTAGACCACATAAATCAGAAGAAAACACTTTGGGAAATTTGATGTTGACTAGAGGGATATCCCTGGTCAAATATTCCCACTCTAGATAAAAAACAAACATTGATATCACTTTACCCAAATTTGGATAAGAAGGTACAACTCTACTTGACCTTGGGTACCAATCTCCTTGAATGACAAGAGACACACCAATGGGTGTAGTAAAATAGACCCATCAAAGTTTTAAACCAATCCAATATTTATTAGAAATTCTCTAATCCATCCTAAACATAACGTCATGAGATTTCATGTCTAGAACATCAAAACTCCAAGAAAACTCTACATCTAAATGAGAGAAGACACAAGAGGGACTATGAAGTCCATTATCTATCTTCATACCAAGGTTGGTACTAATTTCCATTGCACAAGATAGTTAATCCATAAAAAATAAATCATTTTAAAAATATGGGTTTAAATAAATGAATGAAATGCATGAGTATAAAATTGAGTAGTCACTAATGACTATGATATTGTAATGGTATCTCTCAGGGTCATTAGACCCATGTCTACTTCCTCTGGAGACTCATCCACTGCGTGTAGAAGATATATTCCAAATGTACTTGGATGGAACCCCTTTCTACATGAAGAAACTAATTTACATAGAGTTTTAGGTGGAGATGATGATCCTGTTCCACTACACGGAGTATAGAAGTAATGGAAGAATTTCCGTAAGTGACTTGAACGTCCACAAAAGATACAGTTCATAGGTTCTTGAATGATAACCATCTTATAATGTCATGAATTACCACAATGATATAAATTCAATGAAATTACTCCTAGTCCTGTCAGAGGTCGTAATGATTTTTCCATTAATAAATATTATGAGAATCATCACACTTCTATTTTTCTTTAAAGGAACTAACACTACCACTAGGTGGAAATTAAACTCTCAATAATCATGACCTTCTAGCTAGGTCCCTCTCAAACATCATATCCTTATATAGAACATCAACATAAGTGGAAAGAATTAATAAGAAAACCTAATAACGAATATCTAATTAAAGTCCAAACTCGAAGTGTTAAGCCTTAATCATTTCATTAGATAATTTCCCAGGAGAAAATTCCTCCAGATAAGAAAAGAAATTTTAATATCTTGTTATGTTTTTTTTGTCTTTATCAATCATGAAAAACATCATATCCATACCTGACAACATTGAATTTGGATATAAATGGTTGGGAAAATGAACCTTTAAGTCCTTACACTCGAATCCCTCATGCTTCCCTTCCATCACCATCATGTCCCACAATCTCCTACTTGGTCCTTCGAACATGAAGGTGGAACAATTTTCCTTGATCACATCTAGTGTTTCCAAGAACTCAAACAAAGGTTCAATATTTTATTCAACCTTTCCTTAGAATATTCAGGATTAGTGGAACCTTTGAAAACTGCTGACTTCAAGAGAAGGAACTCTTGATAATTATTTCTAAGAACATCCCCCTAGGGATCCAAAAATGGATCATGAATGGGGATTGGTGGTGGTTCCTGCCCTAGAGTTTAGACAGTGCGCATGATGACCTCAACTAGATTTGGGACCACTGGAGGATACAATCGCTATGGTTCAGCAACAGTTTCCTCCTAGATCTGACTTGCATGTATTCTCAGAGGGATGATGCTACACAAAATTAGAAAACAATGTTGAATAAATAAGGTAGTGATCAAATATTTCAATGAGGGAAATTAATCCAGATATACGGAATGACCATATTTTGATTCCACTCTATCCATGTGAGAATAGGGAATGGACTATAACTTATCCTTAAGACATCCTTCCCTAACCACCCCTAACAACATAAGTTACATTGTGATGAGAGATGTACAAACACTCAATCGCAACTACCTCCTACATCCATACATGGTTTTAAAAAATACATACTCACTTCATGATAAAGTATCACCAGCCTCCTCTGACACCCCTTGGTCATGAACCAGCCTAGGTACCCTGGTAACTTGATAACTAAGCCAGGCCTGACATGGCCCAAAGGGTGTTCCCAAGGCCCACAGGTTTGTGACTAGAACCTGGAATCATATAACATGAATGTGGGAACAAATTTTCCACAAAACATATAAGAAGTAAAAGATCTAAGACAATATGCATAACAATAGGAAGCTATAATAAGAGTAAAGTACTAGAATTGAACAAGGCATAAAATTCCCAATGTTCTAAAACCCAAGCACTAAAATGGGAAAATATCCCAAAGGTCCCTAAGGACAAAAATCACCAAGTAAAAATCTCAACAGCTAGATTCACCTCAAAGATATCCCTTCCCCTAGCTTGAACTAGGATGAAGAAAGTCAACAAACACTTGAAGGAAAAATTAGGGCATGAGCCTAAGCCCAGTAAAAATCCACCAAATATTCCCTAATAATTTTGATATATCTTTTATCCAAATAAAAGATTTAAATGTTGAAAATAAATAATTTTGTAAATTAAAATTCATATTAAAAAAACATTCTATACATTTTCAAAATGATGGAAAAATACTTTTAAAACACATGATTTACTTTACAATAGATGGAATATTTATAAAACAATGGATTAAATAGAAATAGGTACATAAAACAGTTTATGTAAATTTAGAAAAGGTATGTAAAGTAATTTTACAACATTGGAATACATTTATATCTCATATATAAATAAACAAGTGAGATACATGGTCATATTCTAAGTATGTACGATAGTATTAAGAAACTATAGGATTCCAGAGTCTCTATGTGATCTCAGAAAAATGAGTATACTCACATCCCCTGAACACTGGCCATAAGAAACTCATCACCCTTGCATCGCGGTTGTGACCTGCCGTAGGTATGTTTTATAATGTTGTAATAGTGTAGAGTGTGTCAAAATAACTCACCGACTACCTAAGGCTTTCACGTTTTCTTACATGATGTGAAACTTATTTTAAGACATAATAAAATAAAATAAATCCCATTCATCATTTTGAAAAATTCCAATTTACTTCTATTTAAAACCAAAAATGGATTTTAATAAAAAAACATTCCCTTTCCACTTGATAAAACAAATGGGTTTCTATAAAATCATTTTAAGCCATTTTGACAGGATTGGAATCCATTCAAAACCAATTATATATTTTTTCACAATTATTTTCCATAGTTAAATTCAATAATTTAATAGAAAGCATTTCCACCAAATCCATTGTATAAATTAAATAATTTAGATCTTCCAATTTCCATAAACAAACCCTAATTCAATAGAATTGGGGGTTTTCAATATTTTTATGCCAAAACTAGTTCAAATCTCCTGGTAATCTTGAATCATATTTTTATAAATTTAATTGAAGGAAAACTTAAAATAATAAATTTAAATCAAAAACCGAAATAAATAATTCAATTTAGGAATGATCAATTTTTATAATCAGGAAAAAACCACTGACCTCTTCCCGAATTTCAACACTCGTAATGACACATGTTAATAAGAACGATGACAATGAGGACCTAAAAACTCAACCTATAAGAAATATCCAACACCCCAGGGAATAGATCCATCAATTCCAAGATGATACATTGAAAAAACAAGAGAGGATAAAGGGAGATACACAATGAATGATGTAGAACACTTACTTGGATATCAAGAATCAAAGAAATGAAGATCGAATGACAAAGGAATGGATCTGGTAGGGTTGGAAGACTCCTAAATCATCAAGGTAATGGTTTGGGTTAACAAAGAATAAATTAGAGAAGAGGATGAGATAATAGCCAAGAACAATTATTCTATTATAGGATGTTGTCAGAAAATTACATGGCATGTAAGCTAGTAACACACCTTGAAATATTTCATTTTTTTGTAATGGTGAAGACGCGTCGGATCTATAATTCCCCTTAAAAATAGGGTATTACATGACGTGTAACCCCCATTAATTTCTTGTAATTCCTAAGATTTATAACTTATGAAACCCCCATAATTATTCATTAAAAACTGACATAAAATAGTTCACGTCGTGAAAAGGTCATTCATCGCATTTACCCATCACAATGTGAACCATGATTTGAAGCTTGCACCCGACAGTTGTTATACAACATGTAACATAGTTACACAACATGTAATCTCCTAGAAGTCTAAAAAACATCTTGTTTATTGTTGAAAATTCCGAAAAGTATTAGATATTACCATTATTGATGTAAATTATTTTTTTGATTAATTTTTTTACAATAAAAACATGTATTTACATTTTTTATTGACTAGATGATGATCATGTCATAAAATATTTTTTTTATAAATTACCTCTATTTCTCCTAAAGAAATTCATCAACAAAATTTTTCATATTGGTTTCAAAGATTCGTATGTTATGTTGTTTTCAATTGAAAATTAATTAGTTTGTAATAATGTCTATAATTAATAATTTTTATTGTTTGCAGGAAACAAAAAATAAAAGTAATATTGATATTCTATTTTGTGTGCTTAAAAACCATCCATAATACTTGGTATAATACTATAATGGGAATGTTCTTAATGTGTTTTTTATATAAATTCATATATTGTGATTTATAGAAATAAATTACTAGAGGTGTTTTCTTCAAAATATATTATCATAACGAATGTGAATTTGACTTTTATAGTATGTGAGATTAAATAACTGAGTTATGATATGTAGGACTAAAGTAAATAATAAGGTTTAAATTTAATTGTTCTAATATTGATCAAGGATTATGTGTTATTCCAAGACATAGAGATATTGACATTAAATATAATAGTCATATTTATTCAAATGAACCATTTATGTTGTCACATCCAAAACATCAAGTATGTTATGAAAATTATATAACTTTTCAAGAGATTTTAAAAACTACTAGTGTGTAATTAAAATTAAAATTTGTGATAATTAGATTATTGAAATTAAATATATTTTTTTGGAAGTGAAACATATTGAAATTTATCAAGAAACCACCATAAATATATCTCTTACATGATGTGATATATATATCAATGATGAAGCCCACTAGTTAAGGGATGATGATACTGATAATTCTAATGATGTAATAAGGGATGATGAAAATGGATGTCATATGTATATTTAAGATACAAATGATGAAAATGATGAAATTATCCTCGATGAGGATGGGGATGAACATGAAAATAGATTTATTATATGTAGGTATTTATATATTTTCTCTATTTGATATTTGTATTAACATTTATTTATAGGTAATATTGTCTGTTTGAGATGGTTGTACATGGTGATATATTTTTGTTCCTTGAATTATTTTAATAATAATTTTTTTATAATTGATATATATATATATTAACAATTATAAACATGAATAAATATTATATTCTTTATGGCATTTATTAGTTTTTTATATTTGATATCTATATTAACATATATTTAAATGTAATATATTTTTGTTCTGATATTTAATTGATGATAATTATAATTTTATGGAATTTATTTTTTTCTATTTTATTTATTTATTATCCATTATATTTAGGAATGATTATTATATTTTGGTATTTCTATATTTTTTATTTTTGATATCTATATTAAAAATTTGTTGTAAGTAAGATTATTTGTTTTATATGGTCAGAGATACTCTCGAGGATCTATTTGATTCTCTTGATGACACTGAACTTCCAAATTATGTTCCTGATTAATTTGATCTGTACGATGACATGACTATTAGGAGGAGGCACAATATCACTCGATTGATGATTCTAGACCCTATTCTAGAGAGATTACCATATCTTGATTTTGAACCTCATTTATGTCGTTCAGTTTAGTTATTTAATTTATTTATTTTATATTATGTTTATATATTTATTTTGGTAATAATATTCTTATTTTATTTTTATTTTTATTTTTTTCTCATTTACATATTGATCAAGGAGGTGAGATTCTATGATATTATTTTTTTGATCCATGGGTGTCATGGGACTAGGTTCCCATTACAATTCATTAAGATATATTCAAGAAATAGACTTAATGTTATCAAAAATTATTTTTTATTATTTTCTTATTTACTAAAATGTTGTATTAAATTGTATTTTAGAACTTATTATATTTGATTGAGAATATCCTATTATCTTTTATTCAAGAACCACATATTATTTTTATATGTGAACGTTGTAATTATTTTTCAAAAACACTTTGAAATATCGGTCTGGAGATTAATTATATTTCTATATTCGACCTGTCATGTATCCCCCTTTGACCTAAATATGTGTTAGAATATGTTGGGAAAAAATTACTCGAGGCATCATTGAAGTATTTTTGAGGTGATTGTGTTTTTTGACAAAGTGAACATCTGTGCTGTGATTGTTGATGATGCAAACCATGACATACAAATTTTTTGAAAAAGGGGATTTCATTGTGGAATGTCGAGTTAAGAGCTGTGATCAACGATCCATGTTTGATTCAAGAATGTCGACAAAGAGATGGATGATCTGGAGGCGGTACAAAAAGAATGGATACAAGGTGGCGCCATTTTCCAGTGTTTGACAAATTTCAGGGCCTCAAAATCAACAAATGAATAAGAGTGATTTTGGCAAAGAGACTTGCGCGCCGAGGTCTTAGAGGAGAAGAAACTTGCGCGCCATATGTGATTCAAGACCAGAACATCCAAAAATGGAAAAGGAAGAAGGGTCGCGCAAGTTCTTGCGCACCGTGAAGAGACTTGCGCGCTGATGACTTGGAAGCTTGGGAACTTGCACCCCTGTTGTTTTTCAAGATCAGAACTTCAAAATATGGAAAAGGAAGGTGGGTCGTGAAAGTATTAGTTTGGTCAAGCAAGTGAGTAGCGTAGCAGAGGTCAGGGTGGTTGAGCTACACGTCGAGACTTGCACGCCGGAGGGGGGCTTGCGCGCCGTCGCGCAGGTAGTTCAAATGCCTATAAATAATGGACCACCCCTCCTCATTTTCCACGTAGTTCAACACATAGAAGATTAAGAGCTCCCGTCGCGCAGGTGTGGTGGACGCACAAGTGGTGGTGTGTCGCACAAGTGGGACTTGCGCACCAGATTTGAAGAAGGGAGATTGTTGTTGGTTGTGTGCCAATGTTGGTTTCGGCGTAAAGTGAATTATGTTGCGCAAGTTTGGAGAAGCATAATCTTGAGTTGCGCAAGTGTTAATAAAGATTTGCACGCCAGTGTTGACTTGTGTTCCGAGACTTGCGTGCCACCTTAGAGAAGGGCGCCAAGTATGGTTGATTTCCGGCAGTGATTCAGGGATGCGTGGAAGCTGGGGGATTGCCCGATACCTTCAGTGCAAAGAGAAATTCATCTACAGGTGAAAGATTGGGCTTCAACAGAGCATCTACATATAGAGGAATATTCATTCCTTCATGAAAATGAAGAGACCTACAGGTCTATAAACTGTGAGTGGATTCCTTCCAGAGCAGTGAGAAAAGGAAGAGGAAGAAGGTGATCCTCTCCACCGGCAGTGAGCCAGAGAGAGAGAAACAAGGAGTGACCCTTGGGAAAGTAGTGAGATAAACCTAAAACTTGTAAATGCAGTGAGCCTAGGATAGAGTGACTATGCTCGAACCTTGTAATCCACATCTAGTGAAGAATAGTGGAATTTGGTACGACCAGAAACTTGTCAGCGTATGCTCCTTGGACATAGCCCTTAGCGGTGAACCAAGTAAAAATTGCTGTGTCATGTGCATGATTTACCTTCTGTTTATATTGTGCAAAGGGAAAGAGAGAGAAGTGTGTTTTGCTTAACAGTGAAACAAGATCATAATGGGCTTTAATTTTGAATTAGTCATACCCTGATTCACCCCCCTCTCAGGGTACTCAGCCTAGTGGACCTAAAAGAATAAGTGTGGGGTTTATTTTGTTTCTACTATATATAAGAGAATTTTATGAGGAGTTCATCATGTATACTTCAAAACTGGTTGAGGAAGGAGATCACACATAGGTCCAGGGGTCATATATTTTCTATACATTGACAAAAATGGTAAGGAATCTTATTTATTAATGTAAATATATATTAAAGGTAAATTATTTTTCATATTATAAATACTTATACTAACTAATCTATTACTAAGAACAATATTTATAGGAATATATATTATGATCCCCATATAAGATATCTTGTTGTTGATAAACAATATCATATTTTTATTTATATTTATCAATATTTACAAATAATAATATATTTTTTAATTTATAATTATATTTGATGGAAATGTATGAGACTATGGTTTCTAATTCACAAGAGAGTCAAGATGATGGAGAAGTAGATTCTATGAGAGAGTGAGGATTTGATGATTACACATGGATACAGGTGATAGTTCACAGTGTTGACAAAGGATGAGTGATTGTTATTAGTTCATGACTGAAACCGACTAGTAATTATGGTAGTCATGAAATTTCATTAGTTAGATCAAAGGGATCTAATGGATATTCACCATCAAACCTTGATACACAATATGTGGAGAATTTTAGAGCATAATATGAGATTATATATAAGATTAAAAGAGAGAGGGAGAATGAGCATGAGATTTAGTGCCAGAGAGATCATTGATGTTGAATTATATGTGATGGCTTTCATGTTGTGGTGGTATGAAGTTACCTCTGTCTGATGCATTGAGTGATTCTCTTCCTCCTATTAGCAGTTAATTTCCATTACTTTTTTTCACTTTTTATTTTGGGTTTATAAAAATATTATGTGTGAAATGATGTATTTTTGTTATGTTTTTTTATTTTTAAGTAATTTTAATTAATTTTATTACGGTTTAATTATTTTTGTCGTTTTTATGTCTTCTAAAATATTATCAATTAATATTAATCTATATATATGTTGAAATTTTTTTATTATAAAAAAATTCCCCACTTATTTATGATAGACAATATGATAATCAAAAATAATATTATTTTTAGTGGACCCATCACACTTTTTTATTTAAAAAAATAGTAGGTTTTATTTATGACGGATGGTTAATCTGTTGAAAATAATACTTATTTTCAGTGATCCTTCACAAAAAAACATAATTGAAACACTATTTTCTATGATGGACCATTATCAATGCGATACCAACATAAAAGTTCATCAACTATAGGAATACATCGAAAAAAAATGTAAAACTCTAATACTGATACCAAATAGACATGAATAAAACTAATCCCACATAAAAGTATGAAAGGAGTATAGAAATGATAAATGGGGAAATAAAATCATAGAAGAACCAAAAAAGTGTCCAAAATAGTAGTAAAAGGGGGACTAATGTTAAGATACAACTCTAGGAATTGTCTGTATTCCATCTAGCATAACAATGCTCCACCTAAAGGATTATTGTCTATATATAACATGAGACGTGTGACTAGGGAACATATGAGGGTGAGTATAAAAATATATAGAAAGACACCCCAAAATACAAAAATAAATAAATAATCAGACATAGTCAAATCGAGATAATGGATGATAAAACGATGACATGCTCAACCGTAGACACCATATCTCAATATATGGCCAGGTCCCCACTATCATACGAGGATTCCACTCTAAGAAGTATGGTATCACTCAACTGAGGGTAATCACTCATCCGGTATTGATAACAATAATGTCACTTCTCCATAATGTATTACATTAAAGACACCCAATGTGGAGTTACATGATGGAACATATTAGATGTTAATATGTATTTTGGGGATCACAGTAAGGGTCAATGGGGGATAGATGACTATATCTATAATAACACAGTAAGATGGGCATGACATGACCTAAAATATATTAAAGATATACATAACCCAACCTAGTTATGAATGATTGAATTTCACACCCTAGGCCACATTAGGGGTGGGGGGTACCTGACACTATCCAGAACAATCCGTCCAAGGGAATCGCTTATTTTATGAAGAAAAAGGGATACCTCACATTAACCTAAAAGGGATAACTTGCATTACCATAAAATTGATTGGCCAATGGAATTTCCCCTCTTGATACTCGACTAGAAAAAAGATAAATGAGACTCGAACCAGCCTTGGAAGGGGTATATAGAATGTATAAGGAATACATGGTGTGTACCACTAAGCCTCAACATGGCTGAGTATGTGACTTTGTGCTTCAGAACATGACCATACACATTATTCATGCACATGTACAATAGTCATTCCATTGTACACTAGGTGTTCCCATGTTATGAAGACATTCATTTTCCACTAGTTGTTCTAAAGTACCATATCAATGTCTATTCCAATTTACCTAGAGTTACATGTAAGGTTACTAGCATCGGGTCACATTACATGTGGACATACCATATGGAATGTGATATTTATCTCAATGTGTAACCCTAACAACCACATATGTGGGTCTACACAACATGTCTTCTTTCGATTTACACACAAATTATAGGAAGATAATTAAAACATCCTATATTAGGGAAATGTCTCCCAATACACCACTTAATCTTTTGATTCCATCATAGATTCATTCCGAACACTCCGATATTATTTGAACAAGACTTCCTAATCAATGATGGTCAAATTTTTACCACTTAGTGATTTGAAAATCAAACTTCATCATCATTCTAAAACACCCTACAACCTATCATGAAAAAAATACACTGCCACACTATCATCAAATTACCATAATTATCATCACAACTCAATCATTCATTCAAACCTTATTTTTAACCCATGATGATGATCCTTTTTTCCAATGGTCAACCATGTAATAATTGGTTTCGGTTGTGGTTGAACCGACAATCACACAAAATTCGGATGATGAACGTTCAAATAATGACAGGGTAAAAGAAATGAATAGAATTGAGGAGAAAATATTGTTTTAATGATATAGTTTAGATTTCATCCTTTTATGGATAAAATGGTGAAAATAGAATAATAATCAAGAATCAATAAACCATACATCATTTCCTTATTATAAGGAGAAAAAACCATGAACAATATATCAAAAAACAACCCTTTAATTGTTTTTCTAAAAAGTTAATTCTTATTTTACATTGGGGAATAAAAAATAGGGATTAGTCCAAGAAATAAAACATCATACCTAGAAAATGGATCAATCAATGATGATGAAAGAGTCCACTTATTTTCTATTTGTGATATACAAGAACTATATTAATGAACAAAAAACATTAAAACTACTCATTGATCCATGATCCAATTCTCATCCAAAAAATCTCTCATCCAGAGTCCTATCCAAACAAAATGGCAATTTGGATAATCCTAGGATATGGTCATAACCATGATTAAATAGAACATAATTATCTCATGACCAATTAATATAAAATAATTTATTTATTTATTTTCTTTTCTATTATTTCGCCTGTGATTGATCTTTAAGTAAATGCCTATTGCATAGAGTAATTTTTTAATTCCTAGTGTAAAAAAAATATAATAAAATTAATGGAAATATTAGTTTTTTCATCAAAAGAACTATTACAGAGATATCAAATTATTCCAGAAACAATGTGCATGTGTGATTTAGTATATTTAATAATTTTAATATATTAACACCAAGGCTCCATGATCCAATGAATATACCACTAATATGATGCCTAATTATACAAATATTCCTTAAAATAATCAAATAGATTTCATGAAAAAAATTAATACCATTCTCTACACCTCAATAATTTTCATCCCTTAAAGGAAAAAACCTATAAAAACTGGGGGGGGGGGGTTCTGAGCTCACATCTAATCTCTTACTCTTATGAGCTCTCCAGAGGTTCCCATGCTATAAATAAATGTACACCAATGAAGTCACCCACCATGAAGGACCTTCTCCTAGTTATACTCATTCTCTACAATCTATTCTATTAATTTATATCTTTCGTTAATTCCCAATTCACCCTAGATAATAACATTTAGTGGTTTGTGCACATACCTTATCATCTATGACACATTGAATAAATCATTCATTTATATTAACCACAATGATATTTAAAAGTGGAACACCACCTCAAAAACATAATATAGTTTCTATAAATGGGAAATAAATCTCAGATATATATTTAAACCCTATCAAAAAATCATCAATCCTAGCTGAGATGAGACCATCAAGAACACATTATCTCACACATCAAACTCTAAGTGCCTCTATTATCTATCTTCGTAGGACTTATGATGGATCTGGGAAGTCCTCATCAACTCCTACATGATCTTAAATTCCTAATTCATTTATCGAACCATCTCAAGGACCATAAGTGTAATCTACCTTATGTTTGTCTAGAATAGTGGTGAATTTTTGGGTATCCATTACAATGCCTACAATTGTGCTATATCGATAGTGGAGTGATTACTTTTGTTCTACCCAATCTCCATCAGGGGTAGGTGATCCAACCATATGTAGCCAAAATATACCATGAATGATCGATGAATTTCCCTATGATCCTAAATTATATTCTCCTTTAGGCCATATTTCTAGGGGGCACCATGGTCAAACATAACTATATCCTAAAGTCCACCTACAATCCCTTCCATAATAATGATGTAAAAAATAGAATCACAGTCTGATATGATCATTGAGGGAACTCTATGAAGCTAGACTATATCCAACACATAATGATTTCCCAATATCTCTACTAAACTATGCATTCAGATGTTTAAGAAGTGGGATGAAAACTCAAGTTAGGGTATTATCACCAAAATAGTGTTGTGACAGATAGTTTATCATGTATCACTATAATCAAGTCCATGGAGATATGATCCTGCATAAAATATAACACATCAAGGGGTTGAATGAAACCCGATTGACTAGGGTGCTCATCCTCCCACAACTCAAAATTAAGGCATCATGTGATAGTCTCAGCTACACACCACATCATCTTGTGATATAAAAACTAACTCCTATGGTGCTAGTACATCATTTCCCCCTTATGTATGTACTACTAAAGGGGATGTTTGAAACTCCCCTGGTATATCCTCCAACAGCATGACTGGTACCATTATCAATCCTTATAGAATGATTACATGCATCCCATAATCTAAAAATCCACCAGGAGCACATCTAGTGGATATTATTCCTTATAAGGACTCAAAATAAATATCTCCAAAATGTTCCTACATAAAATGATAATGTAGCATCGATTTAATAACCATTTAATAGAGGTAAGATTCATCATCCTTTTCCAATATGAAAAATTTCAATAAGGGATGCAACTTCGACACCTTGTATTATTACTATGAATATGTTCTCTTTCTATGATCTTTTTCCACCACCATCCCCTTTTTGATATTATAGACTATCTGAAATTCATAATACTTTAGGAAATATCTATTTCACTCATAAATCAAGATATTATATTTATATGAAAACATATACATGATATTATTGTGATAAATTCCTAAATCTGTATTACAAAACATGATATCATATTTAGGGAGGTATCATTGAACACCACATATTCAAAAACCTCCACTTGAAGTATCATGATTTGTGCAGTCATCAAAATCATCAGAATCTCCTGTAAAGATGACTAAAATCTATTTTTCCACATGGAATGATGCAAATTTATTTCCAAATAATTCAAATAAAACTATATCCATCAGAACATGGGAATGAATATCTAATAATATAAATCCATTCCACTTATTCTATACAATTCAATAATGATTTTTGGGTGACACCCATTCTATAACTACTTAGATCTTGGTGGGGTTCACTACTACCCACTCTTTTAAGATGAGTTTTTATTAGAAGTGTACCTATAGATTACAGTAATGGAACTTAAAAAATGTTTTTATAACATAGTTAATGTGAAATCATGTCCATAACCATATTTAATTACATCACATGTTCCTCACCTAACTGCCTGTTCATAAGGATTTCATCGATAAAGTCTACCATGAACTCATCCAAGAAGTGTTGAATGATCCAGGTCATAAGTACAATGAACACTACTGGTTCATTTAGGATGCTAAAAATAATAATCTAATACTCATATTAACATAAATGACAATGAATTTTTTGTCTTCGATATATCCTCATCACAAACTTGGGGATAGTGATATCCTGAACTAAGGTAAATATTCAAGAGCTATCTCACTACATTCAGGTGGTTGATGAGTTCATTGATTCATATAAGTAGATTTATATTATTAATTGTCACCATATTTAGGTGAAGTTAATAAAAACATATCCTCCTCCCATTATCCTTTGGAATAATAATAGGATTACCTATGGGGGACACTATGTCTTAAATATCCCTTACTCTATATAATATCCAACTAGACCTTCATCACTTGAAGCTATGAGGTGGCCATCTAATATTATATATAATATATCATCACTTTACCTATGTAATGTTTTAAGAAAAAACTGAACTTGAAATGTATATGTAATAACAAAACATCCTTACGGTGTAAATCCTCATACATTTCCACAACCATAGAAAAATGAATTTTGGTAACATCTTCTTCTTTAAGGATAATACTTGGAAAATGATGAGTAATATATTGTATCAAACTTCTTATGATCCCATCCAATATTTCATGGATTTACTTCTCATTGATGAATAAAATCATTATATCAGTAACTCAGGTACAACACATCCTTTAACTAAAATAGTAAACATGGGCATGAAATTTGTAGACTAGTACATTCATAGAATAACACCATAAGGCCTCACTGTGGCAGTGAAAAATAAAATAAGTGTCTCTATCCTTCTATATTGAGGTCACAATATTATTATATGTGTGTGATAACATAATCTCCCATTGTTGTAGTTTTTAAGTGTATGTGTTGAGAAAAAGGTTCTACTAGAATATCTATATCTCAAACATGGTATGTGGAATGGAAATTGTGACATGTGAATATGCCTATATATATGGTAACTAAAGTAGATAAGACATAGATGATACCTATAATACTTTATAGATCCTATGAATTAGACTCCTCTACTATATGCAACTACCTATATCCAACATCACCATTTACCTAAGCCTAATATGGACCTTTTGGGGGTGGTGGTGGTGGGAAAAGATTGAAACATTGAAACATCCCATTTGTCTCCTAGCTCTTATTCCACACATTCTACCATATAGACCATGATAATGTATCTTCCTCCTATATGTATTTTTTCTATCAACCATCTCCATATATGTTGTATGATAGTTTCTGAAATCCCATGAGATATGAAATCACCCATCATACTAATAGAATTTCCTTCCCAAGGTTATTTGAAACCATAATGAGACCCCAAGGTGGTGGAAAATCTACACTAAAATTGTCTTCATAAATTAGTAATACACATATATCAATAGATTTATCATCAACTATCAGTTACCAATGTCTCAGCTATAGAGTTTCCACTACCATAACCAACACATTTCTATTGCTCATCTAGAAATCAATCCATCATTAGTGAAAGCTACATTAATCCAATATAATAATGAATATGGTAATAGAAGAAAAGTGTTTATGGGTGAGGCTATCCCACAAGAATAAAAATATTTTCTCAATGTTATTTGGTGGGTTTTCTACCTTGTTAGGAATCCTCCAAACTAGATGGTTTTCTAAGAGTTGAGCCATCTACAGTTACCCATAGAGAATTGGCGGATATTAATTATGAAGACACAATATTAGGAGACTCTAAATAGGGAAGAGTTTGAGAATAAATTTTGAGATGACTTTTAGCAAGTGACATTCCCAGAAGTATATAATGAGGATCTTTTAGAGCTACAGAAGGAAGGCATTTTAGTAACAAATTCTACACCAAGGATCACTATCCTATCATGGTACTCCATGGAAATGGTTCATGATTCATACATTTGAGCACATATATTAAAAATATGGATTCCATTGAAAATATATAATAGGGTGGAATCTCTCTATATCAATGTAAATAATTGACCCACGAAGCCTGCATGTCTATAGAAAATCTGAATGTGACACCCCATGCCCACCATTAAATTGGATATGACAAGGATACTGGTTCCGAGTTGATATATCATACACATGGGAAGGGTCTGACTATGTTACACACACACACACAGACATGTATATATCCAAATACAAAGAAAATATGGAGTGGAAAAATAAAATAAAAACTTCTTGGATTCTGAAACGAAAATAGGAAAATAAATGGTCCAAATATGGTCTTAGAATCACTGAGAAAGTGTTCAAACTTCTTATAAAAATTATTCTCTAATTAATATGATACTCATTAAACCATATATGGGTGATATAGTGATACTATAATCCACCTGCTACTAGTACACCTAAGCCTCTATTGAATGTCTAATCATCTCTATGAGTTGTGACACATGCAGGAAGACCACTTACAAGGGTGATTGAAAACATACCTAGATTAACACCCTTAAATCCCAAAAAATAATGCATTAATGGGAGTCGAATAAAAATAAAGGATGATTCCATATTAGATATTCTCAATGATAGAATCCAAGACCTAAATTAATTTCATATCCTCAATTTCATATAAGGATTTCACTCAAGGATCCAATGGATCCCTTGCCTAACTGAACTTACTCTTCATGTATTTTTATCACTAGTGCCACTAAACCAAGAGGTCATAACCTTAAGGACACTATTTAAATATTAATACGATACAACTAAGAATAAGTTAGTTAAATAAAATGGAATCATACCCAAGGCCTATGGAGGATACAAAAGGATATCTAGAATAATAAACTAGGTTTTTTATTATTTATGAAACTTTAAACGGGGCATAACAAAATCTCTCAACTTAGTAGTGACACACTGCATTCTGTTTCCCTGTATTACAATTTTACAAAGTAAGGTGTATTCCATCCCATTCATTGGTGTTGTATTCTCCTTGATTAAAATTAGATAATGGTATATTGGGGCCTCAACCATGGATTCCTATTTGGATCTTGTCGTCTGGTTTAGGTCTCCCACATATATTAATGTCATGTTCATGAAACTTATTATCATTTCTATCTCAGTTGGAAAACAGTTAGTTATGCTACTTATATCTGGATCAGACAGAAACCTTCAGTCAGAGGAGGTAGTATAATTGGGAATGTTTGGGCTTGAATAGATGTTTGATAGAATGGGAGCTTGTAATGTATTCCTATTTTGGAGGGCCTATCATTTGTGAGGAATATTAAGTGTGGAACCCTGAGAATCTTGTGTCTTTCATGAGTTAGTTGATGTTATGTGTGTATGTATACCAATTATTTTTACCCAAGGAATCCCTGAATTATTGAATGGGGTAAGTATTCTAGATCAGTGCATGATTTTATAATTTTTTAGAGATGGTACAGGGTTTAATGTATTGTGGGGACAAATCAGGTCTTGAGTCTACTGTCATATGGGGATAGAAGGTGTAGTTCTCTCATGTGGGGGAATATTTCACACTTGGTTGATGTAGTGTGTTCACCGAATAAGGATAATGTCAAACATAGATGATGGATTGTTTCACCCTAAGGGGGATAATTTCAAAATTGGAGGATGGAGTGTGTCCTCGAAGGTGTATAATTTCGCACTCTGATGATGGAGTGTATCCCCCAGGGGTAATTTCACACCAATATGGCAAAGTGTGTCCCCCCAAAGGGGGTAATTTCACACTAGATGATTTTGGGATTGAACCTAAAGTAGGTTTACTACATACCCTATTTATTAAAAATAGATCCAAACCTATGTAGTTTGATTCCATAGTTTATGTTCATGTAGTAGGACCGTTCCATGCTGTTTAATTTCACATGGTAAGGATGCTCGTGTCACGGAGGGGTCATCAATGAGAGATGATGACGAGATTACACATGAAATATACCTATGTAAGGTGTTTCATCTTAATATGGAAAAGGATATTGTGGGACTTATAAATTAAGGGTACCCACTTCAAGTGTTCCATCCCATGATGTGGAGGGATATGGAATCCCATGAAGATAATACATGAGTCATAATATGTTCTTTGCATAGGGTATGGCTATAGTTTTACATCATATGTTGAGGTCGTTGTCATATAGTTTAAGATCATATGAATATGAAGTGTAGATAGGTGGTTTTATGTCATGTTTCTCAGAAATTATTGGGGATTATATTTAATAACACATGTTTTTAAAAGATTAAATTATGTTTTATAGTGTATACGATTATTGACACCGAACTTGACAAAAACATGATTATTTTAATACAACCTTTATAACCTAGAAATTTTATTTGTGAGTATGAATTTTATTAACTAATTTATGATATATATATATATATATATTCTACTCAAAATGTTTTTTTTGATAAATTCTGAGAAAATTATCCCTCAATTTAGAGTAAATTGATTTTATTCTTCAAAAATATGTTTTTGTCAAAATTATTTTTTATTTATTTGCAAGAAAAAATATTATAATTAATTTATAGAAAATTAAATAGATTTATTTTATAAAATGAAATAAAATTTTGATATTTTTACATCAAAATTAACATAGGGTGAATTTTTGGGATTTTTCTAAAAATATGGATTTTACAGTAAATAGTGAAAACAACCTTTTTGTTTAAAATGTTTGTTTCATTTGATAAATTATGTAATTGAAACGTACCATCATTAATTTAACTCTATTTAAAAGTGTAATAATTATTATTGAGTTCTATTTAATCCAATTAATTATATATAAATCATCATTATATTTGATTTTAGAATAGGTTTATTTTTAGGATGAAAAAGACTATTTTTTTTGCTGAAAACTGTTTAAAAATGCATAATGTTTCTCCCATTTAATTAATTAAATATAAACCCAAATGGGGAATGATTTATATTATTTTTATTTATTATATATATAAATATTATTAGAATTTCATATAATTAATATTACTTGTAATGAAGTTAAAGTAAAATCACCCCTTCCTTGGAAAATTTATTTTTTCATAAAAGCACTTTTCATCATGCTTGGGGGGTTTTATTTAAATTAGGTACTTAAAAATATCTAAATTTATTGATTTGATATTTTGATTCCTCATATATACTATTTGGTAATATTGTTATCTTAATTTTTGGGCAATATTAATAGTAACCATTACAAATATGTATTACTGTATTAAAAGTAAACTAGGTTAATTAAGGGTAAAAAATCTATGAATAATAATTTAATAAGGGGAAAAGGGTAACCCTAAGAGAATGAATATGTATATTTAATTCTAAATGAACTAAATATTAAAATCATTCATTATTTTTTAATATGTAAACAACTGTAATTTTTTTTGTGAAAAATAGTTTAAAATACAACCACACTGAAATTTGATTTTTATATAATATGGTATTTCAATTAATAAATTAATTTAGATGAATTAATAAATTGTAATAATTAATTTTATGTTAATAAATTAACACTATAAATTAGTTTTTATTAATTATAAGTTCTAGTATAATTTTTATGAAGTAATATGCTATTATTATAAGGGTTCAAAAACTATTATTATCAAAAAAACTAGTAATTCTCAATAACTATTGATTTTTGTTTTAAAAGTGAAAAATAAAATAATTATAGAATTACTTTTCTAAAATAAATATTATTTATAAAATCATCATGTTGAAATTATCTAGTGGTAAATTTTTAAAATCTTTTTGAGATATTCATATTTTCAGGAAAAAATTTAATTCTATATAACTATAAAATTTCTAATATGAAATTATAATGAATCCAAAATGATGTAATAAATTATATGAAAGGTTTAAATTATTAAATATATGTTTCCCATTTAAAATAATTTTATTTTTCATTCATTTTAATTTTTATAAATCATTCCTGAATCCTCTAAGACCTATATTATATTATGAGGTTTCAAAATCAATTCTTCTTAAACGTGGCACACCTTTAAATCACCATGGATAATATGTTAATGAGTTATTACCTTGAACATATTAAATAATAAAAATAGTTCTATTCTTTATAACCCATGGACAAAAAAATGGTATTATCTATGATTTTTTATTATTTTATTTTATAGAATCCAAAATCAATGTTTGGGAAATAATAATGAACTACACTCCCTTTTCGTAAATAAACCCACCCAAGATTGCATTCCTCTTCAGTCATAAAAATTTGATAAAATACATACAAAACCCCACATACATATATATTCCTCACATGGTTCCCACATTCCATCCAAAATATCCAATAAATCTTTTTGAATCACCCACTCTGGGTAAAGTATCTTTATCTCCTATTTTTTTCAAGAAGCAATTTTATATTTTTCATCTTATTTTACATTTTTTCATATTTGGGTATGTTTTTCTATATCCCTATCACTTTTATTTTTTATTAAAAACTAATTATAGACTCATTTAACTCTCGTTAATCCCTCCCAATAATCTTTATGTTCACCCATTATACTGTCAGAATTGTCCTATGATTTTCCATACCAAAAGTGGGGGATATGTCTCTCTTATTTTTAATTCAAGAACCTTTTTTGAAATTACACTTTTTAGTCTAAATTGGTTATATTTTAATGAATTTATAAAGATCTATTTACATTCTTCTATATTTTATTTTAATAATACATCATTTATCCCGTCTAATTTTGACCTTTACCTAAGTTGTTACCATACCAAAATTTAGTAAGGGGTCGTTTCCTTCTTATCTTAATTCTATAATATTCATCATTTTATGTCTTTCATATACAATTCATAATGTTGGGTTATATTTTTTCATGTCCCTATTAATATAAATTGGATTTTTAAATGATTATATACACCTTTATCTCCCACTAAATCATTTTAGGAATCTTTACCTACATTCGTTTTGCTTCTGAAATTTCACTTCATTTTTCTATGAAAGAACATTTTCTTTTGAATATCAACGCTATTTACACTCATATGTATTGAAATATAAATAAATATACTCCTTTAATTGAGGAATTCCATATATTTATTCCACATTCCATGATCATGGAATTAAATATGAATAAATATGATACATTTTTGAGTGATCTATATGGAACACTTATTATTGTCTGTGATAAAAAAGTGATGGGTGTGCCCATAATTATATAACACTATAATTAATTTGGTAATGTTTTAGTATCATGAGATATCATGAAATTGATTAGGGATTGAGCCTAATCGATCATGTAACATTGAACACCATGTTATTATGTCTGGTCAGTTATCCTTGACCTATGTTTATGATTTAAATTTTAAAGTTATTGTCACATTCCTATGTTTACTTTATGTTACCATACTCTAACATGCCTTACTGCTCATACTTATGATCCTCAACCATTTTATAGCCTATTTAAATTCATATTGTCTAAAATTTAATAATTTCTCAAGTTATTCCTCTTTAATGTTCCCTTACAGGGCTTTATATGTCACCCATTTGTTATATACATCTGAGGTTATCCCATATAGTTTTAGAGGATCGATGATTTCTAAGAGCATGTTAAGGATGTTTTCAATAAATCCATTGTATCCAATGTTCAAGATGTTATGATATGTACCTAATTCCAAAATAAAATATTTATATATTTATTATAGTATTTAACACATGTATTATTATATAGAAAATCATAAATTAATGTGTAAAATATATAAGGGTTTTCGTATATGGTATCAAAGAAATGATTAGTTATTTTTTGGATTATGATTAGAAAAATTTAGTTAATTCCTTAGGGAAGAGACAAAACATAAGAAGATAACCCTAAATTTTGGTAATGTTTATATTATATGATTTACACAAAAATACATCCCTATTTGGATACAAAAAATGGATGCCAAAATTGCATAGATTTTATAAGGGGTAACTCCTGAAAACACTTCACTAAGATGCAATTGGTTGTGGTCTTATTAAGAAAAAATAGTTATTGCTTTACAACTGATTTGACACTCCCAGAAGATATTATACGTTAAATTAAGGAATTAATTATGAACCATTATTTAGTTAATTAAAATTACCATAAGATTATATGTTATTAAATAGACCAAGGATAACTTAGATTCAATCATATAAATTCATAAGTTAAGTAACTACAAGTTAGTTTTTAGTTATCCCTTTAATTATTTTCAATTTCTATTTGTGTGATTAGTAGTTTAAAAGTACTTATCCCAAATTTTTCCTTTTTTCTTATAAATGAATAGAAATAGTAAGAATAAATTCACCAACCAATATAACGGGATATACAATGACCTCCCGAATGAGATGCCAAACATGATGGGAGATCAAGTAAGATGTATTGTGATTATGCCAAACCAGCTATCAAATATCACAATTAAAATAGAAAAATAGTTTAATGTATAATGACATAAATGTATAATAGGATAATACCTCAATGATGTTAATTTAATAAATGTGACAAGGGAATAATGATTCTATTTTCAGTATGTAAAATAAGTGGTATCTAGCACCATGGGAAATTCACCAAATAAACTTGAATATGTTTTATGTGTTTAAAAATATAGAAAACATTACCTAGATACCATAGAAAATTAAAGAGTTCCATGGAAAAAAACTATTGATATACTAAATGACCATTTGATGTTAAATTTATTATATGTAGAGAACATACAAATTATCTCAAGAAATTCCCTAATCCAAGGGTTAAATCCTAGAATAAGGACCTATGATACAAAAATCAATGAATTGAAAGGATTAAAGTGTTTATCTATTT
Organism: Viscum album; assembly: GCA_963277665.1. NCBI lineage: Eukaryota > Viridiplantae > Streptophyta > Magnoliopsida > Santalales > Viscaceae > Viscum > Viscum album. The sequence goes on along the minus strand of OY728155.1, from coordinate 1,494,004,180 downwards.
ATATTTGAGATCTATGTTGAAGAGTTAGCATATCAACGATATTATGGATATATTAATCATGAAACTTATACGGATTTATCTGTAATAGATTTCTTTATTGATTTGAAACAGATTTCAAATAGTATTGATATCATATTAAAGTTATTTAGTGATAAAGTGGTATTTCATAAAAAACATTATTAAGGGATTAATAACCATTATTTTCTGTTTTATGAAGGGATAAACCTAAATATTCTTGGGTTGATAGGTATATATATAATATTTAAATTCATTAATACCATTTTTTCTAATTTATGTGTAGGAATGTTACAATGATTAAAAATATTTCGAGAAAACATTTTACAGGATCGAATATTTTTTATTTTGAAGTGATTAATAATATTTCAGGAGGTGGTTTATTATTTTACGAGGAATATATACCCTATAGTTTTTATATAATGGGTTATTTGAGAAGAATGTTATTATGTTTTTTTATAGTTTACATTGAAGTCTATGAGGAAAACACCGAGGATAAAACATTCATTAATTTTGGGTTTATTAGTGTTATTTGGGATATAAGATTAATTATTTAAGGAATGATTGATGATATATCATTGGGGTTTTATTGAATTTTACAAGATTAGTGCATTATGTTTTATTAATATTCAGAATTATATTAAATTATACTAAAAATATTGGATTTAATAATGATAGTAGGAATAGGTTTTCATTCTTTTAGGGATTATATGATCGATTATAATCTTATTTTAATTCATCATGTATAAAAATCCTCTTGAGTTCTCATCCTTCAAGGAAAATATGATATATTAGTGAAAATTAATAAAAGGATAAAATTATACATGTTAAGAAAGTATATTTCCTTATGATCCTAGTATATATGATAAAGTAATTAGTTAATATTAGGAAAATAATATTGAAACAAAAATGCTTTCATATTATGATTATTTATAATGAATTTATGGCCTTATCAACAATCACAGATTCGTGGGTTTGTTTTCATTGAATATCTCCTAAACATGTTCAATATCACCTTATATTAGTTATTATGTTTTAGTTTTTTTCTTCTATTTCATTATTTTTAACTCTCACTATTGTTCTCTAACATGGAAACCCAGTTATGTGGCGACCATAATACTTCCCTTTCTCTCTTTTCAAATTGATATACTATTAACCTCTTTTAAATTGAGGGGTTTAAATAATGATATTTTATGTTATCAAAACATTTCATATGATGATAATTTTCAAATTGTGAGGAAACAATTTATAAATTTTGGAGGAATGAAACATTCCTGGTTTTTAAAAGACAAATTATTTTATATAGTGTGTGTGATAAGAAACACTGAACATGAAAAAAATGATTATTTAACTACAACCCTTAAAACCTTTCAATTATATTTTCATGTATGAATAATATTAACTATATTATAATATATATAAATATTTATTTCCTACTCAAAATTAATTTATTGATAAATTCTAATTAAATAATCCAATCATTTTTAGAAATAACATTTTATTCTTCAAAAATATAGTTTATTCAAAAATGGTTTTTTCTCTTTATGAAAAAAATATTATAACTAATTTATAGAAGATGAATAAAATTTATATGATAAAATTATCTCTATTTTTTATATCATCTTATGAAAATTAAATTAGTGTTAAATTTTTTGATTTTTTAGAGAATATTGTTTTTTAGGAAATAGTGAAAAATAACCATCTATTTAAAACTAAAATTTATTTTTATAAATAAATTAATTTAAAAATTCCACTGTTTATTTAATTAATATTTAAAATTAAAATAATTATTATTTAGTTATATTTAATAAAATTAAATTAATTTAAATAATCTTTATACCATCTTTTATAAAAAGTATATTTTTAAACATAAAAACACATTTTTTTCTTCTGCAATTTGTTTTGAACACATGTTTCTCCATTTTAATAAATAATAAATAGAAAATAATGGGGAATGATATAAATTATATTTATATATTATATATTTATAAATATTATTTAAATTCACATAATTAATATTACTAGTTATTTAGTTAAATCAAAATAAATCATTCAATGAAAAAATGTATTTTTTGAAAAACCACTTTTCATCTAACTTGTGGGGTTTAGTTAAATTAAATTATTTAAACTATTTGAATTGATATATTAAATATTTTGAATCATTATAATTAATATTAGGTAATATTTTTATTTTTTTAGATAATATGAATAGTATTCATAGTAAATATTTATTACCATAGTAAAAGTAAAATAAGTTAATTATGGGTAAAACCATAATAATAATAATTTAATAAGGAAAAATCCTTAACCGCAATTGTTTGAATATTTATATTTCATTTCTAATAAAATAATTATTATATTTGTTCCTTATTTTTTTACTTTATAAATGATTAAGTTATGATTTTGACAAAAATTAATTTTTATGATGAAAAAACTGAAATTATATTTCCAAAAATATGTAATTTCAATTTAGAGATTAATTTATACCTATTCATGATTTTTAAAAATAAAATATATTTCCATAAAATAATACAATTATGCCATTTTTATTAATTAGAAATTATATTATAATTTTTATGAAGTAAATGTAATTATTATAAGGGTTCAAAAATAATTATTATCAAAAAACTATTATTTCTCAATAAAAAATATTTTTTTTTAAAAGAAAAAAATAAAATATATTGAGAATTATTTTGGTAAAATATATTTTTGTTTTTGGAATCATAACATAAAAATTTTCCAATTGTGAAAATTTCAAATTTTTTCTAGATAGTTCAATTTTCAGGTAAAACATAAATATAGTATAAATACCCGGTGTGAAATATGACATCATAATGACCAAAAAGTGATGTGATAAATCCTATGAATTGTATCCAAAAAACAAATAAAATTTTTCCTTTTTTAATTATGGGTTTTTATGTTATTCAGTTTATTTTATTAATTATTTATGAATCTTCCAAAACATATATTATATTTTACAATTTTAAATTCAATTGTTTATAAACATCACTCACATTCACATCACCAAGGGTGATATTTTAATGAGATAGTCCCCTAACATTATAAAATAATGAAAATTACTTATATTGGGAAGAAAATGTGGGAAAATCATGATATAGTACGTGGTTTTGATTATTTTATTTTATATAGTCCAAAAACATAGGTTTGGGAAGTAATAAAGAACTCCCCACACTTTTCCAATATAAAAACACCCAAGCTCCAATTCCAATTCACTCAAAAACCTTTGGATAATGTCATAAATCTTCCATTACCTATCTATATTCTTTTAAAGGTTCCCACAAGCCCTCAGGAATCTCCTCCTAATCATTTGGAATCACTCTCTCAAGGTAAGGGATCTTTCTCTCTTCTTTTTTATTGAAGAAAATATTTTATGTTATGTTTGTACATTTCCATTTGATCATGTATGGGTACATTATTTTTCATCCCTCTTACTGCAATATGGATTTCCATGTGATGTGATACCACATTAACTCTAGTTAATCCCACCCAATAACCTTTATGGTCACCTGTTATTTTTTCAGAATTGTCATTTGATTTTCCATAAAAATGTGAGGGACCTCTCAATCTTCTTTTAAATTGAAGCACCTTAATTTAAATGATCATTTCGAATCTCAATTATTTATATTTTTCATGATTTTATATAAATCCATTTTTAATGTCCATATAATGTTCTTTGAATGAGATATCATTTATCCCTATCATTTTGAGCTTTACCCAAGTCGTTACCATCCCAAAATTTAGTAAGGGATACTTTCCTTCTCTTCTTTATTTAAAAGTATTTTTCTATTTTATATATTTTATTTCAACTAATAATTTTTAGATATGCTATTCACTATCAAAAATACTGTAAATTTAATGTAAAAAATATAATATAACCCATTTACTATCATTAAGATGTTTTATGAATCTTTTTGTACTACCTTTTTGCTGCATAAATTTCACTGCTATTTTTCCATGATAAATTTTTTAATAATAAATACCATCACTATTTAAACTATATCTTATTCACCGAGAAATACCTAGAATCCTATGATTAAGGAAATCCATTTATATATTCCATATTATGGGTCTATTAAATTAAATATAATGAAATATTATTCTTTATTGAATGATTTTTGAGGAATACTTAAGCATGAAAATGATATGAAAGCGTTGAGTGATCCTATATTAATATAGAACTCCAACAAATTGGGTAATGTTTTAGTCACATGATATGTCATTAAATGGATTAGTGATTTAATCTATTCCATCATGGTACATTTACTCCATGTTTGAATGTCTTGGTGGTTAGACTTTACCAATATTTATGGTTTCATGTTTAATGTTATTTCCACATCCCATTATTGCCTTTATGTTACAATACTATATCATTTCTTATTATATATCCCTATGATACTCAACCATTTTTTGTTCCATTTAAATGCTTATTTTCTAACATGTAACACTTTATTCACAGCATGCTAATTTTATGATAACTGAATGGGCTTTAGAGATCATCTGTTTTATATGTACATACCCATCCCTTGCAGTTTTAGTGGACAGATAATTTATAAGAGCATGTCATGGAAGTTTTCAATAATGTTGTTATATCCCATATTCAAGATGTTTTTATTCATACCTAATTCCAAATACACTATACTTATCAATCATCTCGGTTTTATTATATTTGTTTTTATTTAATAAATATTGTATTGTAATTTAATAAAGACATGGGTTATCATATTACTATTAAAGGGCGAATGTGACAATACTAGAGGATTTTATCATAGGAAATACCCACTGTGATAGGTGAAAAATTTCCCTCGATGATTCCACTTCCATAGATTATTTGTCTCCCTTTCATTCACCTCTAGGAGGGCCATAACATTGGAACATCCATGGATGAGTGGAAATCAAGAGGTCCGATGTTGGGGTACCTATTCTTAGGAAAAAATGAATTTTATTACATATGACTTGGAGAAAAAGGGTGGGTAATTAATATAGTAGAAAGCATTGGGGATGTCAGTTCAGGTACCAGAATGATGTTTCACTCACCATTATAATATTTATTTCATGTAAAATTGGGTAGAAAAGGGGGTCGATAACATTTCAAACACATGGACTCATGAGACATATGTGTGTTTATGTTTTTGAGTTATATAAAAATTACAGTTTTATGAAGGCTGATTCTATTGTGTGAACCTTATCAACCTTAGGAGGAGTTTCATAAGGATCACTAAACTGTAGGCCAAGTCATGTTGGTTCCCACAATAGGTCAATATCCCATGTTTTATACAATTGAGGTTCCATGGATTATGGTGTTTTGTGATGTTTTGTAAGAGAGGTATTGTATATAACTACAACATTTCGTCATCTTCTAGGGACCGCAACTAGGATGAGTGTGAGGTTCTATTTAGAGCTCAAATCATTTTACAATAGCATGAAAGTCCACTATGGCATGGAATAATGTTGATCTCTTCTTTATACCTTTATCAATAAGGCTTGGCCACAAAACATACACGGTTTAATTTCCCCTATTTCTCACAACTAGATGGTTTAATGACACATTTTCATTTAAAACACTTATTTTGAATGCACATGACTTGGAATCCATTGGAATGATGAAAGAACATATGGGAGCCATAATACCTTTTCATGTGAAACTGTTTTGTCATGAAAATGACGTTATTCCACACATTCCTCCTTTATTGAACACATGGTCGATGGGAATCATTTAAAAGGAAGCACAGAAGAGTGTAGTTGATTTTCGTGATTTCTCGAAACTCCCATACTGAGTCACACAACTATATTATACACTTTACATTGGTTGGAATCCCTAATATAATAAATTTTTTAGATGAACCCTTCATAATGTACTCTTTCTTCCATGTTCAATAATCCCACACTCATGTGTGGAACCCATCCCTTTTTGTGAAATCACATGCTTTATCCATGACTTTTATACATAACTTGATTTCAAAAAACAACATCCATGATCCAAAAAACATTTCATGATGATTTCAGAAGTCATGAAAAGTAGTGAATTTTCATGACTAGAGCCAAGACTTTCACACTTCATCCATAGAACCAGAAAATCTTTAAAAAATTTCCAACCCTCGTAAAAATATGAGATCGATGCTGCTATTACCACTCATAGTAATGAGATGGTGGGGAACCCATATATTCCTTAGTATATACGGGATATTTCTAAAAACAAGGTGATACTGGGATTTCTAATCAAAGATAATAGAAAAAATCCTTTGAGAAAACATTTGTCTATGTATAACATTATGATGATGGAAAATTTTTCAATCTTGAACATTGATGTGAACATGGAACACTTCTGGTCTAGTCATCGTAATGAGCCATCCCACTTGAATATCATTACTCTGGTTTATCCTACTCAGATGCCTGAAGATACATCCATTTGGACTATGTGTGGATGAATGTTGAAAGTCTTTGGGAACTTCAAAAAAATGAAGAGTTCTCACCACTATATTTTATTATCATCTAGACTAGTATCTATAACAACAGTTAGGACAGGTACAAGTATTGGGAATTTTTGTTCAGGGGAAAATTTATGGATGAGTGGGTCTAGTGATACTATGTACACTTCACATCCCTGAATTAAGGGGATGATTCATGCAAAATTGGAAGATATAAGGTAGTGTGAACTTCCCAGTCTAACCTATAATATCAAAATGATATGATACCATAGATCCTCATGAAGTGGTACATAGAAACCAATAACTTCCTCCTACATCATGAGAAGGTATTAATGATCCTTTGTAATATCGACTACATTGTAGGTATCCAACCGAATAGGTTCCAATTTCATTAATTCATCTCGGTGCCGAATGTATGTGGATATAGGGAGTAGAAACACATTATGGAATAGAACCTTATAGATTCATTGAATAATTTACCTATAAATCATCCCCCATCCACCGAGACATTCCATTAAAAACATATCTGGGTATGTTCCTAAATAATTTAACTATAATGATGCCAGGGTTTTCAAAACTGTGGGTAGAGGAAAAGCAAAGGTGGAATTCGGGTTCATAGTGGATGATTTTCGAGGAGGGTATCTATCAAAATCGGGAATATAAAATGAATGAGGGTGTAATCCTTTGGTCTATTATACCTCATTTCTAGAAACCTTCCACTACGGATGGCTACTTCCTCTAAGGAAAGTTAAAATGGTCCTGAATCTAAGGATTCTCATGATGTTTTCTATGATGGTGTCTTACAACTTGTTAATCCTATGAGTACTGGAGTTAGACCAACACTACATATAGTTGGGCCATGTGATGAGGGGGAGGCATGCATAGGAGGATTTATTTTTTATTCCAATTCTTTCGTGTGTGGATTTTTGTGAAATTTTGAGGAAATAAATTCCCAAATTATATTACCCCTCTAAATACTAGACTTCAACCATCACTGGTCAACATTATATTTTTTTGATAGATGGAACTCAATGATGTTGGGGTCACGATCAGTATCAGAAAAATTGTGAAATTTAAATTTTATCCATTTTAAACTACATTTATTCGAGATATTGGATGATATAGATATGATGATGGAGCATCGATAACATATACAGATCTTCCATGGATGAGTATTGGCCGCCCAGGTAAAAAAAACTCTAATTTTGAGCCATATACACCATATTAGTTCACCTAATAATTTAAAGGCATCTAAAAACCAATAGGGTGAGTTTATAGGGGGATCTATGAGGAGAGGAATCCTTTTATCCTTTATTAGTTGTGGTGGATGTTCATGGGTGAAGGAATATGAGATTTTATAATTCTGCCATACACCAAAATCATCACTAGACATTCACAATGTTATACTAACAACCAAATAATAACATAGTAAGGCATGATAAGGTGCCAACATGTGAGATTAATCACGCCGCCAATCAAGGAACATGATAAAGAGGGTGGAAGGAAGGATACACTTTGAGTGTCTCAACAAATGTTGGGGGACCCAGAAGAGGATACAATGGGGGAATCTCAAGGTTTTGTTTCACAACGCCTCATAGAGGGTATTTCCTTCCTCAAAATTGGCTATGAGAGAAGGCAAGGGATCTTAGGTTATAGAGAGTAGATCCAGGGAGTACCCCATAAATAAGATTGGATACATGTTACATCCAACTACTGGTTATTCTTTCCACATTCCCTGAATGGTTTGAGGTATTTTATGGATGATACAGACAAAAAAAATTATGGAGGAATATTAATTGGAAATGAATCATAATATTAATGTTAGGGATCCATAGGATCACAAATAGTGTGAATTTCCATGATATGTTTTCATATCTAACAACTAGGGATTCCTTTTTGGGTTAACACGGTGGACATGATCTTCCCTCTGGTTGAGTGTGCATGATGTTTGTTGGAATTCCTGATTATATAGAGATGATATAAACCCATGAATTGGTATAAGACGCATAATATCTTAGTATAAACCCAATATTAACTAGTGTTGAATATTTTTTTGGGTCGACAACTAATCAAGAGACTCCCCATGTGAGTGGCGATGTTACCCCTATGGATGAGAAGTTTTCCAATTGTCTGTTGAGTAAGAAAATCATGGTTCACTAACTCGCCTATCTCTTATAAACCTTCCAATATTTTTGGTTTAGAGGATCTAAATACGATTTAAATTATTCATGAACTATTCATGGGATACCATGGTTTTCCTATTAGAGGCATTGAGGGTTAAGCATCGGGTGTTATAGTGCCATTATTGGTGATGGAAATAAGTTATGGACATGTAATTGCAAACTCAAATAAGAGTGTTAGGAAATAGATAAATACATAGGTTATAAATTTGTTTATTAACCACTGGTGGTGTCCTTAGTAAGAATGGATATTGCTGGAGGAAGATATTCTCTAAACAGTAACATGCACTAGTGAAACAATGGGGGTAATGACAGGGGCATTGAATTCTACCAGAACAAAAGAGGAATGAAGAGAATGAATCTATACTCCCAATATTTTTAACCTAATGGGTTTGGTATGATGATGCATGATAGCTTCTAACTATGTTCAAAACATAGAATCCATAATCATTTACTTGGGATGAGGAAAAAAATGAGGGTTAACCTTTAACTATATTCGAATCATAGGACCTATCTCAAGATGATTCCAGAAGACTTTCGGGGAGTGTTCCCAGACCTTTTGGTGACCAAAAGTGGCATAAGACCATTCCACGTGTGACCATTCAGATATGGAAGATTATAGGGATCCATGTCAAGGGAGAGATAATGTGTGAAGATTTTGTGATCAAATGTTTGAATGAATTTCAACACTCATGGAATTTTGAAAAATTGTATTTTAGTATATAGGGTGTGCATACAAGTCTAGAAAAAGGTCAAAATCAACTTAAAATTAGAGTTTCATCTCATATGTCATGTAATAGTCAAAGGACATGAAAATATTGTTGGTATCCTACACATAATAGATAATAATACTTATTTAGTGAGGGAATTGTATTCTTCAAATTTAATTTCTTACAATGTGGATGATGTATCACACAGTTTAAAATCATGTGATTGGGATGACAAGTCATAAAATTTATCATATTATGACCAGGATGTGTGAACAGATAGAAATAATACCTACCAAGATAATGTGGATGGGATATAGTAGGGTAACACAGGAGGGTCTCATGAGGAAAAAGTATTTTAGGATTGCCGTAACATTTTCCTGAATTGAGGGGTTTAATGAGTGAAGTTCGTTTCATTATAGGTTCCATAGTGGGCCCATTATAGATTTATAAATCATTATTTTTGTGCATATATTTTTTTCATTCCATGGGAGAAACCTAAAGGGGGGATTCTAACTATTACTATGGTTTCCCCTATGGGGTTTTAACCTTTGTGACATTTTTGACCATTGGTTTTTTTAGTTTATGGCCATACCAAATAATAAAAGATGGTGAAAAATGTATTGGTTCACAATAATTAGGCAATGAATCCTATTTTATGGTCATAGAGTTTTGACCATGGTCATTCAAATAATTTATTCTCTTAATGCTTGGACCAAAGGGGGATCATTTTAATAAAGGATCTCATGATACTAGAGGATTCCAAACTGATGGAAATTCTGTGCCTAGGAGGACCTATATAAATAGAAAGAATAAAGGGTGGTTCAATCATATTATATCTTCATAATTCATTGGCCATAAATTTGGGTGACTCATATAGTATGTGTGTATCATAAAGGAGAGTTAACCCAACATGAAAGGAGGGGCCTAGGAGGTCACTTAATGCTTCAAAAACGGTTTCTAAGACAACTGGTACACTGTTTAAGGGCATAATTCTTAGACCAAAGGTTGAGAATGAAAAAAAATTATGTGTTGTCTGGTGGAGTGATGAACTAATGTTAATTTAAGTCTAATAACTTCAGATTGCTCCCAAAAAATTCCAAAGGATGATTGAATAGAGTTTAAATTTACAATGTGTGGACATGGTATCCTAGATTATGGTCATAGAGTTCAGAACAGAATGGGGGGTAATCCTAAAGGTTGTAATAATTTGAAAATGCGGGAGAACATCTAAAATTAGTGTGCATGGAATGTAAGGGAGGTGACCTAACATGAATTAGGGTGTAATGAGGTCTGACACTACATGAAACATTCTCAGAAGGACTAGCTCACAGTTTAAGGTCATAATGCTCAGACTTGGGTTCTTTGTTTATGTACCTAATTTTTTAATGAATATCAAATAGATTAAAGAAATAATTCATGGATCATTGGTATCATGTCTTTATGTAATATTCATGGTATTTGGGAAAGGTTACCCGACGTGAAAGGAGGGAGTTAGAAGCCACCCAATGCCACACAAATCATCTTTGAGACAACTTACAAAGAGTTTATAGTTATGATTCTTGTACCTAGGACCCATGTATAAGTTCATAGATATTGGAACATAGAGAAATTTTTTCCACATACACGGTTGATAAAAACTCCCTCGCAACTACTAATATCACATATTTCAAGAGCGATGCGAGAAAAATTAAGTATCATGCAGTTCCCGTTGTCTTTTGGAGAGAATCCAATAAAGGGAGAAAGTGACTGACTAATTCAATTTTGGATATCATGGATTTTCTGGTCTTTATATTGAAAGAGGAATGAAAAAAATATTTAACAACTATTGAACACAGACTAAAGAGAGGTTATATACCCATGTTAGTTTTGGATAGGGAGAAAAACTATAGAATCAACCATTTACAGAATTAGAAACTCCGGAGCTACTATTTTTAACAAAATATTATTAGAGGTATGAACCCAAGATAGATGGAAAGCCATTGTGGCATATGGAAATTTCCATTAGGGAGTCCATTTAGATCAAGAGGAAAATTATTATCAAAATTGATGAAACCATAGAGCATTTCCCTAGAAATGGGGAATATCCTAGAGGGAATATTAAGTTCCATGTGAGATATTTCACCATGTGCTTGAATACACTATATGACCATGTCTATAGGCGAGAATCAATCCTGAACTAGAGGGGAAATACATTGAAAAGGGTTGGTTGTAGGTATAGGCCTGGTATGATATATTTGGGCATCACTATATATCCAATGAGAATGGTAAACAAGCTGCACAATGTTTTAGAGTGTGTTGAGGTTGGAGACGGACACTAGAGGGGTGAAATCCTCCATGATAAGGATATCAAAACATCTCATACCAAGAGGCATCCCATTTTTACATGTGGTAATGTTTCTTAAACATCTAATACCTATTATGTGATGAATCCATGTATTATATACAGTGATTTGTGTTGATAATCACATTCTTACCATATGAGGCATCCTATTTGTTTACATGGGAAGGATATAGTTTAACATTGTGTTCTAAAGAAGTCAGTTTTTGATCATCCCATATTTATCATATGAGGTATCCAAGTTCCATAATGGTTATGATCATAGCTTAATGTCATTCACTATAGATGTTGTTTGGAAATCATCCCATATTAATCCTACGAGGCATCCTAGTTTCATATAAGGTAAGATAAAATTTTAACATCATGCACTGGGGATGTAAGGATTTCTAGTATAAAGTCATACAACTCAAACTATGTTTTCTATTATTTTAATGTCAAAGAGGTTGAATTATAGGGGTAGCTTTTGGAATAAGTTCATATACATTTTACCAGATTAGAGAAGGCTTATGTGGAATGAAGGAGTGATAAACTGATGTGAATGGAGGTCCAAAAGGACATTCTTACCCAAAAAAACAATATAGAACATATAAAAATCAACATCATGTCGGTAGGGAATGAAATATCCTATAATTAGTCTGTAAAGGGGGATGGGAACATGATAAGATATACAAGGGTCACTAAATGTAACATGAGTACGAGATTCAAGAAACATGTAGTTCTAGAAGGAAACATAGTTGGAGACTAACACTACTGGGTCTTTCTTTATGAATTACAACACAAAACCATATTATATTATGATATGTGAAACCTGGAATTTATACTAGGAAAGGATATAGTTTAATATCTCATTATGAGGATATTGGGAGGGATTACCCATTGAGCTATCCGTTCTTTTCATCATCATTTCTTATCATAATGGAATCTCATCCTTGTAGTCAGTTAAGGAATATAATTGGGGATTATACCTGAAGAGGAGGCCCATGATGGAATCTTTAGGTAACATCACCATGAATAATGGATGGTTTTTGATTTCAATCTTCCTCTAGGAACAAAACTATGATGAATAGGAATCAATATGTATTCCATGGAAAGAGGAATCAAGCCACACAATGTTTTGGAAATATGTGGGGAACAAAATAACTAATACATCCTAAATGAATAAACCCATTCCAATGTTGGATGAAGGAAAATGTTATATGGTCAAGATTCTTAGAACATTAATAATAGTTTATGGTCATAGTCCTTTGAGAATTTTTTCATTCATTGAGGATTCTTGTGTGGTGAAAATGTGTTAATACCTAATTTAAATGGACCCATAGAGGCCCTATACCACACAAATCAATACTAAAGCTAGATTCACATAGTTTATGTTCTTAAGGCATGGACTATGGAAATATTTTTAATGTCATGACGCTTTGACAATAGTGAATGTTTTTAGGTTATTTTCAGGGAAATAAAGAGGTAAAATCTGACATGGAAGAATGGAATGGGAACTGACGTACTACATAAATACCTAAAAACCAAATCTTCATATTTTAAGGCTATAATTCATAGACAATACGAAGGGAAAAGGACTAGATATTGGTTAATGTGAAATTGGATATTGATATAGGATGTTAAGGAATTACTATGTTTCCCATGTAAATAGTAATAAAGAAACACATAGTTTCGGAAGGCAGTTTTATTGGATAATAGTGTCGAAAAAGTGGTATATCATCTCTGATGAGGGAATCCTGGGTTTATAACACAATGTATGGCTACATTTTATTTAAATTTTCTAACGATGTTGGTTTGGTATTCTCACACATGGTACATAAAGAATACTTTGTTCAATTAAATGGTTAATACCTCTTATTAATGTAATGAAGTGAGGAAGTTGGGCTTTGTAGTTTAAAGTCATACAACTCTAAATATGGATGTTGCTCATTTAAATTCATAGAGCTCAAACTATAGGGGTTGAAAATATTCTGTGTTAATAATGAGTGGACTTTGAATTCTAGTTTATGGTGATAGATTTTTTACTAAATAAAAATATTGTATGGTCACAATTCTTAAATTTTTGGGATAATGTTTGTCTACGATCATAGAGCTAAAAACATGAATCCTTCAGTTTATGGGTGCACAACTTTGACCAGTTGCATAAAATTGAAGGCCAAACTACATGGACTATGCCTCATATTTTAGTGTCATATATTCCATATCATGGGTTAAAAATAGTTTATATTTAACATGATTGGACCCTGTGGGGATGTTGTTAGATTAAGGTCATAAAACATAGTGCCTAGTTTCTGCATTTTACATTTACATATCTTTGAACATTTGCAAAAAATTTAAGGACATATTACGTGGCCCATGATTCTCCTCAAATTTTATACTTTGTGAGATTCATGGAATTGGTGGGAGGTGTGATATAATATCCATTTATGGTGATCAAAGAGCATGATCCATTAAGTATACCTTATTGATGATGTATGGTTCTTCCCACTTTGGCTACACCTTTGGTGGATTTTTTGGGTATCATTGGCATTTTGTATAATCATTAGATAGGCCTAGATGGCGTTGGAGAGGTTGTCCGACCAACCCTTTTTTTGGCCCACCAATTTATATATGAAGTTATAGAGGGTCATTTTGAACACCACAATATGTCCATTTACCTACACATGTTATTGGGATTTATGGTAAGACACGATGTTTAAGTTTTTATATAATTTTTACGACTCAACAGCTCGGATGTCAGTGTCATTGTATGTGCGAATAACACGAGGAAATCCAAATCCATGGATGAAGTGGGAGGTCATGGACATGATAATGGACTAGGTTTTTACTCTCTTAAGGTGAACCGCTTTATATAATTTGGAAAATAAGTCATTTTTCGTCAAGATGAACATGCACTTTTGAGTTTTGGCTGGTGGGTATGGTCCCAAAACACAGAGAACCCATACTACACAGGGAAAATAATACATTAAAGTGTGGAGAATCACTAGTGGTTATGGAAAATGTTGGAATGGATCTAACACACATTACACATCTTAGAGAACTAAATGTAGTCCTGGACCATAGTGGGCTAGAAGTGTCCAATTATCTGAATTTTGTTGGTGATCTTAAATCTTTATTGATGGGTACCACATGATCCTATAAGTACCTCTTTCATAAACCTAGGTTTATCTTCACTTCAGATAAAACTAAATAGAATTTAAATGAATCCATGTCTGTAAGGGGATTTCTCCATATTTGGCCCACTCTATATTCTAAATTGTGATTCACGCTAGTATATTCACTAATTCTCCTCTAGATATGGTTGGATAATTCTATAAAAGAGTTACTCAATAAAGGGTATTGTCCAATTAGGTAGCTCCCATGCTTTGGGGGGGACCTGAGGGACCTTTCGTAGAGGTATAGAAAGTCATATGATATACCTTTTGGTTTTCATCATTTAATGTGGCAAGGATGGCCCTCATATGTTCCTCATGAATGGAAACATTCACCCTGGTTGGGTTTAGAAAGATATTCAAAGAGGTTTTCCAAATATCGGATCAACTATTATATGAATTAAGGACATGAGTCACCTTCATCTATAAAGAAAACTGAATTTTCAGATGATAGGTATGATCTAGAAGGGGAACTATATCTCTTTTTTTGATGATTTAGTCAACCATAATATTATTGATGTCTAACATTGAGTTTCCCATTACATGATAATACGAGACATCGATTTGAACAACCTTAATGAGACTAGTAATGAGTGCCTAATTATATACCTCATTGTTGGTCCAACCTTCTAAAATCAAGAACATGTATGGAAAGAAAACTTGTGCCACATTGATTAAGATTATTCCCACACGTACTATATTTATCTTGGGGTTGTTAAGCCCTCTAACGGGCAGCCTCTAGAAGGAACTATCATAAAGAAACCTCCAACATCATCAAAACTAACACTCAGATAGATTAAATTCATATGGGAAATAAGAATCTAGATGGGTGTTCATTAGGGGAGAGATGTGTGGCCATAAAGTCTTCTAGTACCTATCCTTTAATGGCATTATATTGGGAAAAAAATTATGTTGAACTAATTGGGTATCACCTCCCAATGTGCCAATCATATCATCAGCTTGGGGTGGTGGGGTATAAACTTCATGTGGGTATACTCGAGGCAATGATTTTATCTCTTGATGCTGAAAATAGTGTCACAAATTATTCTTTGTGAAAAATGGCATGAGGAAACACTTTTCAACAGTGTAATATCTACACGATGTATCGAGGACCATGCGGCTGAGATAGTATAAGTTGGTTTGAATTACCTCATTATTTTTATGTACTTTAAAGGAATTGAGAGAACTTTATTAGGTTTTCATAGAGAGGACCAAATGTTTCCTAATGATAGGTGGAATCAAGACCAGAGGATATAGAAGGTACTACTTAATATCCTCAATATTTTTATGGTACTACTTATCAAACTTGTAAAAAGTGGTTTTTCTAATGATCCTAAAAATGGGATTACACTTTCCAACTGGATATGAAATAAATTGGTGTATGGTAAGTGTACTAGGATTCCCCAAAACTCTAGGATATTTCATGGAATAAGAATTTGACTGATGGAAATGATATTCTCTCGGTTAAACTCAATGCCTATTTACCATACAAAAAATCCCAAAAACATTACAGTGGTGGCCATGAATGTGGATGTCAACGCTTTCATCTTGATATACCGGTAGCGGAGGAAACAAATAAAATTTTCAAGAACCTAGATAATTAATGATGTTAGTGGGATCTGAAAAATAAATAATCTACATATAATTCAACCATTTTCTTGATAATTCAAATGAATATGTGGTTCATGGACCACTAATAATTAGGTCCACCATTTTTTAGGACAAACAGAATCACATGATCGAAAAATTATCTTGTTGTTTTCTTATAGTATCTGAATCCTCATCCTTGGTGGCCATACATATTGCATTGTACTCATAATATCTATCCCTTAAGGATAGGTCCCAAAATCCATCCATGGATACAATCAAGATTTGTTTCATTTGATGGGGAAAATCATCACTCATAAAATGGTAGATGAGGTCCTAGAAGTTGATATAGAACCCGATCATCCCATTATTCTTCTTAACTAGGAAATTATTAGATAGCTATATAGGGTATTAAAATTCCCATATTATGTATTCTATGATAATTTTTCCAGCTTATGCCACAACCATATAATCATGAGGGGGTACATCTTTCTATGATGCTATTTGAAAACATGATGGATCACTGGGAGTTCAAGATGAAGGACGATGACTTGAGGATCTAGAATTGGTATATCTTCATATCTCTATATGAATACACCACAATTGTAATTCAATAATTCCACATAATGATTCTTATCTTTAAAATACATGTCTGTAATAATTAGTGTCAGCCTCAGATCCTCCTTGGTATCATAATTCACTGAGGTAAACTCATCAATGGTGGTAGGGAAACCATCATCAAATGTGTGTTTGGGGGGGGGGGGATCTTACAAATCCACTTCATCATTTCAGATGGGAAAATGAAATATAAGGGTTATCTCATATAGTCCATTAAATATAAGGGAATCATAGGTGTCCACTCTAGAGGATGAAGAATCATCATTGAGGGGTTCCCACCTTGTTGAGACTACTAAGATGGGGGTTGTTGAGCCAATTTTTTCCAGCTACTAACCTCTAGGTACACTTTTAATGTCAAATAAATGATAATAATTATCTTTTTATAAGTAAACCCTGATTTTTTGAATATGAGGGAATGTCTCATATTAATTGACATGTTGGGTAATTCTAAGTACATCATAGGTGTAGGGTATTTCTATAAAATTCATCCATGTCAGATGTATACACGTGTGGTAATATGTGGAAACCCCTTTTTTCTTAGAGAAACTGAAAACCTTTTTCTAGAAAATAATGAAATAACCCCTAGTTCAGACATCATGAGCTCTAACTGATAAATTATAAGATTGAAGAAATAATTCAATCCTACACAAAAAATTGACTATAGTGGAAATTATATTTTTAGGGTAATTGATGCATTCAACCATGTCAGTACGCACCTTATTACCTTCCCTTTTATAGTACAATAAATTCATATGTTTTCCTCACTGAGAAAAATGGGGAAACATCTCCCTGTAATACCAATACTTGACCATTATATGAGTATATGAGACAATAATGATACAAGGAGGGGACCACTATAGGGAAGAAATCTAGGATATTCCTAGAATTTCATTATATTTAATATCCTATAAGACAACCATTAATTTGGTGTTTGATACCTAATAAAAAATGATTATTTAAATTAATTTTTCCACATAGTTTCTTGTCACTACTATAATAAAAATGAATCACCAGGTTGGGGGGGGGGAGTTAGATCGTCTTAAATGAGTCAAAGCATGTGGAAAGTATAGGTTGGGATGAGGTTGATCCCAGAGCCATTATCCACTAGTAAGTGTAAGTTCTCTATACCATTGAAATGACCTATGATATATAATGGTAATATGCTCCCCTACATAACAAAATTTCCATCATCCATATAAAACAAGATGATGACTTTACATTTCGTTTGCTCGAAAGCCTCTTCATAGTTGGCCTTGGGGGTAGCTACCACATCATTGAAGTGGAGGGAGATTTTCAATGCTTTATCAAGGTCCTCACACATTTCCATTCACAAGAGGAGAACCTCAGGGATTGAATTCTATAAAGGTATTCCAATGAGGGTCTTTAGCACAAACTATTTTCATTCTAGGGGAATATTCATGATTAAAGAGGGGTTTTCTATAGAAGAGGTTGAAACAGATGTTTCCTGATGAATATTGGGTCCGGACTAGTAATGGAGAAATTATTATTCTGATTAGATAAAATTTTCTAAACAACTTCTGGTTGATTATTAGTTGGATGAGGATGGGATATGGCTAGACATAGCTGATCCTAAGGTCTCATCTAATTTGGAAGCATCATGTACCCCTAATGAAGGGTTCATATTAATTACTATGAGACTATTGATTCCTTGAATAAATATTCCATTTTTATTCTATCTAGAAAAGGTGCACCATGTTCCTAATCTTAAAGAGTGTCAGAAACCACATTTTATTTTCTAGGTGACTGTACTGGATGAGGCTGTTCCGAGAGGGGGTGTGCAGGGTGAGGCTACACTCAGCGAGGCTCCTCTAAAAAAGTTTCGAGTAGGTGAACCAGCTCACATACTTCTGTATGGACAATAGAGACACTATCTTATTACATATTTCTTCATGAAGGAGAAAAAATAGATAATGGGAATGATTTATTCTTAGTCCACTGCATGGAGTCTTCATGATGTTGAAAATTTTCAATGGATTGAAAAACCCTTGGGTAGTTTTGGGAGAAAAGTGGTTGAACCATCTCATTCATGTAATTCTCTATGCACATCATGAGAAATTAATCCCCATATAATGGCATGTTGAGTGAATTGGTGAGTCCCTTCCATGGGGAGACAAAGTTTGTGACACACTCATCATTCCTCTTTTTTTCACATGAAGAGGTCAAAATTGATTGTCTTGATAATGGTGGAACTAAAATAGTAAAAAAAATATGCTATGATGTTCCTACCAACTGAAAATGGGATTTAGGGAATCTAGATGTACCAAAATCACGCATTCCATACATGATTTTGAATAAAGAATCAGATATTAGAAGCCTCCTGCTATTCTGGAGTCCCCAGCATTAGGCCACAAAATGTGGTGCAGTGGAAAAAATTCAATAGATAGTCTCCCATTCATTTGAATGGGATGAATCTTGGATTAAAAACATTGGGGGAACGTAGACATGATCCATCCATACTAGGTATGGCTTTATTTCAGGTGGGTTTAACACATATCAGGTTTCCTAAGCCTCATGGAGAATGGAGAAAGCTTCTATCATGTCATATTGGTGTAGATTTACATCCACCAATGCATTTTAAGTATAATCAACTGGGGGAATCACATACTTGACCCCTTGGAAGAAAATCAAAATGTCCATGCTGCTTAGGTGGGGTGGGTGTCTTATATCATGGTCTCTTACTATAAAACATAGATTTTTTTATAACCAGATGTATGTGGATACCAAGATCAAATTGAGGAATGTAGACAAGGATGATTGGAGGCCCCTTTATAGGAGAGACATGGTCCCTTGAGAAATTTTTATGGTCTTTTCACTACTTAACAATGATATCAGTGGTAAGCCTTTTGTAATCCTTAATATATTGGTTCACTGTTTTTACTCTAGGATTAGAAACTACTTTCGGTACAACCTCATATAGTTCAGAGGGTTCAACATGTCCCTATCCCATATTAAAATATGAGTGTGTAGGATAAAACATCTTGTGGGGGTCTCTTAGGCATAATTCTCATCTCTACTGATGAGTAATGACACATGCCAGGGGTTCTTCCTGGTATTGTGTCACCCCTATTGGTAGGTTTTCCCAATCATTCCCCACATTGGAAGACATGTTCCTCATTTATTCTGGAGGGTCAGTGATTCCCATATTGAACATGGAGATAGTCATATGGGAAGCATCATCATTGGTGGATTTTTTAGGCTGGTATTCCTTCCACTGTCGTAGAATATGGATAAAATAGAGGGAAACATAATTACCCAGCCTCTGATCTATACAAGTGGATATGAATATTCCATTACTCGATAGTGCATAGCAAGTCTCTTCAAATGGATTTTGTAGAGATTATGGTAGTATCCATATAACTTATGTCATTTAGCTAATATGGGTGTTTTATTCTAAAACATCCCATACTAGTGGTTGATGGCATTGAGGTTCTCTTGGCTCCTTTCTTAGCCAAATGACAGTCAGATAGGTTGTGAAATGACATCCAGATAATATAGCAGGAAAACAGTACATGTTCCTTAATAATGGGTTCTGGGATGTCAAATTTTGAAGCTACATGTGTCCATAACAACATTTATAGAGGTTCTGTGGCCTGAACCTCCCATAGGATTACTTTTTTAAGGGATGGGTATTTCTCTTGGTCTTCCCATGTCCTAATTGGTGCATGAAGAGATAATGTTAGAGGCACCAATGTAGAAATTATTACTGGATTCTCTACTTTAAGATGGAGTGCAACATGGGTCCAATATTCACAATACACTAAGACATCTCTTGGAGGTGGATCTAGATTCAAGGGCTATCCATGTAGGATGGGGTGTTCACCACTACATCATGTTAATGGGTGGAAACAACCATTTTTTGGATTAGATATATTCTCCCCATCTTAGGGAGCAACCCAGAACCTAAAAACTATAAAAATTCTTATTTGATTGTGGATAAGATGGAACCTAGTAGTGACAAGGATGTTTTCACTATGAGGCCCTAAACGGATGCTAACACATCTTCCACCTACATGTATCTACATATAGATATGGGGATCTTGTGGACTTTATATTTTAAGATCATAAGCCTTAATTGTTAGGATTATTCCATTTACTCTGCTAAATGTCATAATTATTCCCACATTTAGTCATCAATCACCTCAAAATATGAGAGGTTAATGATGACATGGCCCTTCCCAAGTTTGAACCTCTAATAGTGAGTGTTTTCCCTCCATCCATGGGATGCTTCTTTAGGGATGGATTTATCTTTGGCATGGGTATGAACTCCATGATATTTAGTGATGTAGTATTGGGGAGCTCCTATTTGGATGATTGTTTCATGGAAAGAACAACCATGATGATTGAATGTTATGTGGGTAATACCTCTTTACTAATTGATTATATCATAGGAAGGACCTCCATGCTAGATTATGGCGGTAATGGGAGGACCTCCACACTAATTCTCAGCATCAAAAGATGTAACTTAATGGATGTGGGTGGTTTCTATGACTAAGAGATTCACCTCAACATAAATATGATGTGGTTGTGGTCTTGATCCCTGGTGGGAAAAGATGGATCCCCATTCACTTGTTGAAGAGATCTGGGTGGATATTCCAGTGGTTATAGGGGCCACATGAGCTATAAAAGATTCCCCTTTTGGGAAATTTAATGGATCCATCATCTACATTAGTGTTGAGTGATCTATAATAGGGTTTATATAGTAGGGATGAAGTCAACATGTTTATCATCCAATGATATGAGTTCATTTTGTTGTTGGTAGGGCTTGGTGGGATCCCTCCTAGGAAGCTCTTGGGAAATTTTCAATGTAGGCATGACATGAATATTCCATAAATCCTTAGAGTATTAGAGTGTAATTTCAAATATATTTGTATCGATTCTTAAAAGGTGGGTATCTATTGGAATGGGGGTTGGTTTCCCCAACACAACCATCAAGGTTGGTGGTGTCGGAAAGGCATCGATGCCTTATATAATAGGCAGACCATATCCTGGGTGGGAATAAACCCTTCCATCTCACACCAGTTTACTTGGGTGGTGATAATACTTTTCTAGATGATATCATAGGGTGATATTGGTGGTTTTCACCTAGAATAAGAAGGCATGGTTGAATTTTTGGTGGGTATTTATTTTTGCAGGACTACCGTATTAACTTATCCCCTGCCCTAGTGCCTGTGGAAACTGGCTTGTTAGCTTCAAATAGATTGTTTTATGCGAGGAATGTGGATTTTTTCAATAGTACAAGTACAACGAATTGTTATTACCATTTCCCCAGCATTATCAATTCATTTTTAAATGGATAATGGATCCATTATGATGATACTATAGTTCAAAAAATCCAAAATTTTACTTCCCTAATTTTAAGGGGATTTTCATGATTGGACCACTGTATTCTAAGTAGAACCTAGAATTTAATATCTTGATCTAGAGACATGAAAATACGATGGTTACCAAAACACTAATAGTCCCAATTTTTGATGAAAGTTTCACATGAGATGCACCATTTTTGTCTATGACGGTTTTTTCAGGGCACTGCACTACCCACCACCTAATAGAAATGTGATTCTTTCTTTTTTCATGAATTCCCTATTTCCAAAGTTCATCTGATTTCATGACATTAATCGTTGATGAATGATCCTTGATCATAATAGTATTATGGGATTTTGGTTCCTCCTTCCATATATTTCTCCTTCGATCTCATTTTTCAATCTGGGTCTCATCCTAAATTCATTTCATGTTCATGAAACTCATTACCATATCTATATTGATATTGAGGCTTGTTAATTACACATAATCCTTCATGATAGAATAGAAACATTCGGTTGGGGGGGGGGGTATTAACATTTATCACATTAGTAATTTATAGGTATTTGGTAGTTTAGGAACCTATAAACTCTACCTCATTTGGAGGGCATCTTATTTGTGAGGAATATTATGCACTGAACCAAAGGAATATTATGTTGGGCACAAGGTATTTGATGCTATGGGAATATTTATTTTGAGTATTTTTAACTAAGGAAACTCAATTTTATTTCATGATGTAGGTATTATGGAATACAGAACAATTTTAATATTTCCTGGAGGCATATATAGGATTAATGTCTTATGGGGATAGATCAGGTCACACATTTAATGCCCTATGGGGAAATAATTTTGTGTGTATTCAAATTGGAGAATATTTAATACTATGATGATGTAATGCATCCCCCTAAGGGGGATAGTTTCCCTATGGGATTATTTAGGGTGTCCCCTTAGCGGAGATAAATTCACACATGAATTATGGATTTTCCCCAAGGGGAAAAATTTCACACTAGGATTATGGAGTGTGTCATTCCAAGAGGGATAATTTCACACTTGAGTGATGGAGTGTGTCCCCACATGAGGGATAATTTTACACATGGATGATGGTGTGTGCCCCAAAAGGTAGATAATTTTTTATTGGATGACATAGGGATTGAACCTTAGGGAGGCATCATACCTACCCTATTTATGAGATAGGGATTATATCCCACATAGTTTGATTATGATGATTATTGATGTGTGACCACATAATTCCATGCAGTTTAAAATCATCTCTTAAGGATTCAAAAGTCATGTAAGGTGTGTTGATGAGGAATGGTGTGGGGCTTACGTATGAAATCTTTATGTGGAAGGTGTTTCATCAATTTATGGTGATGCTTGGGGTGGGGATTACTAATGGATTCTACATATTAATGGTGTTTCTTCCCATTATAGTGAAGCATATGAAAAACCATGATGATCATACATGGGGAATTCCATATTCATCCCCTTGGATAAGGCTAAAATTTTATGTCATGTGTTGAGGACATTGATGTCAATTTCAAAGTTGTATGACAATTATGTGGAGATAATATTTCTTACATCATGAATCTCATATGTGAATGTGGTAACACATCGAGGGGGTCCATTTAAAGGTTTGATGAAGATTCCTCATACTAAATCCCCACTGATATAGGTGAATAGTTTCTCTTAATGATGCCTCCTCTATGTCTTATGTGTCTGATTCTCATCACTGTTGTCGATGAGTGAAATTATGAGGCCCAATGTTAGGGTACCTATGGCTAGTAGAAAAATGAATTAGAGTACCTATTCATTGGATAAAAATTTGGGTAATGAATTCATTGGAAGCATAGAGGATGCATAATAGGGTCTAGAAACTGTTTTTCACTTCATTGTGGTATTTTGAATGTTTCGTCTTAAAATGGGGATGACCTTGTTTGTTTAAAGTTCAAACCTTCCAATCAGTTTCTAACGGGTTTATTCATAGAATCGGAAACAACCAATGAATATATATCCATTTGGGCCAACTTTCCAAAGGTAGGTGCTTATTAGTTGTGGATTGATGAGGCTTAAGAATTCGCATTGGTCGAGAGGATGGGAGGTCAAACTCATCACACCTTTTTAGTGGGAATTATTGTCTACTCAGGGACAATCTTATAGATTTAAGTTATGTTCATGAATCCTTATTGAATTACCATGTATGAAAATGTGTTTTTTTTCTTTAGATATTGCAATCAACGATTGATATGTATGGGATTTAGAGAATCATTTATTTGTATTTTAGGTTCTTCATTGATAGAGAATCATCCATAGATATTCTTAGTCAATGGTATCCTTCAAAATATTATATAGAAATCTCTTGGTCATTACTATAACCATAATGGTTTTAAAGACACTCAGTGAGGAACTTGAAGTTTATTGTCATTCAGAAAGACAGTGATTATTTCAGAGTTGGGATCGTACCCGTAGATGGGCTACCTACGTATCCTTATTAGAAAAGGAATCAGAACCAATATAGTTCGAGTGAATAAGTATGAGGTTTATGCATGATTAATGGCCCAAAGAGAGATTTCATAATTACTTTTACACTCTATGCTCAATTGAGTCATGTTCGATGTGAGAAACAAGAGGTATCAGTAAATATGACAATTATGCCGTGAAAGATGCAGTCATAAGAAATGATGTGGGGATTATATATGTATGACAGCCCGAGTAAATTAAGACTAGGACTTATTTCAAGAAATAAGCCCAGGAACAAGGTCCATAAAGGTATGTTTACTTTATGAAGATTTTGAATTTTAACTCGGGACTTATTCCTGAAAAGGAATCCCAAATTAAGAGAGAATTATGATTGGGTTTTATTCCTAAAAAGGAAGCCCAAATTAAAATAAATTAAGACTGGGGATTACTCCTAAGAAGGATGCCCAATTAAAGGGAACTTATAACCTGGGGCTTAATATTGAGAAGGAGACCCAAAGTTAAAGGAAATTATGATTGGGACATACTCCTGAGAAGGAGGTCCATAGTTAAATGACTTGTAACTTGGGGCTTACTCCTGAGAAGGAGGCCCAAAGTTAAAGGAAATTATGATTGGGACTTACTGCTGAGAAAGAGGCCCATTTTAAAAGGACTTGGGGATTAATCCCAAGGAGGATTCCCAAATTAAAGATGTTCTCATCTTAAAGGATGAGGTTGAATGAAGGAAATATCTAACCTTAATGACATAAAATTATGTAAATCATGATGTTTTGAGAGATTTTCCACAGAATTTCGTTCAGATAAGGAATCCAACAAAGGAACCATGATGTAAATGGCTTTGAAGAGGGTTTTGAATGCTAAATATTGAAGAGGGGAGGTGGATTTGAGGAAAGGAAGTGAATTGGACGGAGGCGCGCAAGTATTGTTCTGGCACGAAAGTCCTGGCCGCGCATGTATACTTGCGCGACATGAGTTCACTTGGAAGACGAAGAACCTGTAGGGTAATACTTGGGAGAGACTTGCCTCAAGCCCTTAGTATTATCCCTAGATAATTCCAGAAGGGTGGCGTGAAAGTTTTCATGAGAGGACAAGGCGGAACGCAAGTGTCTTCCCTTTCCTTAAGGGGTGGACACTTAGGCACGCAAGTATTGATGAGTTCTAATACATAGGCCTTATTCATCCTCTTTAGAGATTCCATTCTAGGTAAAGAATTACCTTATAAGTGTTCAAAAGACTTTAGACAGAGACTTGGGTGACCAGATCTTGAATATGAGTTTTGGATTTTTTTTCATCGTTGAAATGGGGGGCCCACAGGGGGTATTTATAGGCCACCTGAGGTTTGGGAAAAATTTATCTTAGGGAACGCATGTGACTTGCATGCCTCATATCTGGAACGCAGGTATACTTGCATGCCTTAATGCCTTTGCAATATTTGATGAATCTTCCCTCTTCTTTGATCGAGGTATTCCCCTTAGTCAATCATTGGACTCTATGATGGAACAGAGTGTGAAAAAAAGTCCCCCCCTCAGAGTTGGATCTAAAAAGGGAAAGATGACTTGACTCTGAGGTAAAGGAGAAAACCAAGGATTTTGGGTGCACAGGTTTTGATCATATAGGTATAGGCATGAAGGTGAGAGGAACACAGGTTACGGTGCGCAGGGGTACTAATTTGCCTATAAATAAGGGTTCCCCTATTACGCAAAGCACCCGACTTCCAAAGCTTCTAGCTCTCGTCGCGAAAGTGAGATTTCGTCATGCAGATGCTGCTGTCTGCGGTTGATTGCTTCTTCTAAATTGTGTCGCACTTCTGCAGAGGTATTTTGACTTGCATGGAAATACTTTTTTTCCCATACTTGAGTGGTCACACTTGAGCGAACACACTTGCACGATCACACATGCACGCCTTAATGCCTTATCCATTTTTTTTGTTTTTCTTCACAAGTATTTCATAAAAAAACAGACCTTACTTAAAGGTTAACTGTTTGATCCTTGTGTAGATTCAATGGCTCCCAGAAGAATTTGATCGGCTGATGAATTGGCTAGCAAGAGAATTGATGATATGATGAACATCGTTGGCTATGACTATTATGATATCCGCAATAGCACTCTCCTAGATTTGGCCATGTACTTGAAAAAGTATCATGTTAATTTCCTACGGAGCATTTACTTGCCTTTATATGGCTATGGTTATCTATAAGGAGTCAATGTTCCAGAGCCAAATAACAATCTCCCACATTCTTGGTTCCAAACTTACACCGACTTTTATTCAGCAAATGTTTCAGTTGAAGGATCATTTTTTAATGATGGAACAGTGGAGAAGGCCTTCATAATACATCATAGCCCTTGTTCCCCAAATCTGAAACCTCACAAGCCTGAGCTACAGGTGCATTTTTATCCCTCAATCTTCTGAAATTCTCCGATGGATCAATCCAAAGGCTGGAAGAAAAGTTGGGACATACATCCTGGAAGAGGTGTGAATCCAACTTAGATGTGGGCATATTGGGTGTGATAAAATTGTGCAGAGTTTGTTGATGATTTGAAATGATCTGCAATATATGAATCTGTCTGGGCTGGGCTAACATACGTCTATAGGAATGATGACTTTGTGCCAGAATTGATCAGCCGTTGGAGCCCGGAAACAAATTAATTCCATTTGACTCATGGAGAAGTAGGCATTAGTTTGTGGGATGTCCACAAGATTTCGGGGGCTCCGATTCTAGGGGACATGTATGATGAGTTCATTCCTCCAAAGGTAACTTGGAACGATTCTGTGAAGACTATGGCTCTAGCTCGTGCGTTGTTAAATTTGTTTTACAAGATCAAGAATACCACCACCACCAAAACCCATTATAGGAAAGATATCCATCCGGAGGAATGGATGGACATATTTTTGATCAAGAAAATGGAGAAGGGTCAACCCTGTACTCATCCTACTAGTTGTCGTAGAGAAAAAAAGAGGGGTGCTCTGGGCACATTTTGGATAACTCTAGAAGCATGAGAGTTTGATCGGTGGGGGTTTGAAGTGAATCAGAGAATTCCAGCGAAGACCCGTCTGGCATGCTTCTTGGCCTTGTGGCTCAGTGTTTATCTATTTCCAGTTCAAGATTCAAAGGGAGGCATGAGGCCACAGATCTTTGTTATTTCAACTAAGCTAGATGAAAAAAAGATGGTTGGGTTAGCCACCCTAGTTCTGGAAAAGATTCACCAGAGTTTACTCCATGTTTCTATGGGTAAATCTCCTCTGAGAATAGTGGGACCATTCCAAGTGTTATGGGGATGGATCACCAATCACTTCAGGATGTATGCTATATAAGGTGGGGTACAGGTTCCTAGAGGTTCTTTCAGGCCATCAGTTCAGGCATTTTCTAGAATTTCTCCTTTGTATCTCAATGCCTATGATATGAAGGCGAGACTGAGCATGTTTAAGGAATTTCATTTCGTTCCTTATGTAAATCCACCAATATGGTGGTTTGTTGATGATGGAATGACCAACCTGGAGTTAAGGGTATATATGCTTGCATGTAGAGATAGTACATTGGCCACGAGGATTGACAGAGATATTATATGTGAGGCCTATGCTCCATATAGATTTGCACGTCAATTCAAATGTTTGTAGAAAATTACTGTATCCACTCTAGTGTATGCCAGATTAGAACAACATCCAATGGTTGCTCATCAACTATGGTTGCTAACATCAATGGAGAAGACTGGGGCAGTGTGTGATCTACCAGTTGCTGGAGTGGTGAGTCAATCGACTACATGGTATGCCGAGAACTGGGTAGCATCATACCCTGAAGGGGTACTAAATCATCCAGTTCCTTGGGTGGGGACAAAAAAGAGAACTGTCAGGAAAGAAACCCTTTCATCTAGAAGGTGAGTCTTCTTCACCCGGAGAGGATTCAACAGGTTCCTCACCCGGGGATAATTCACCGGATTCCCAGGATGGGGATGATGAAGCACGACATGCTTCAAAGTGGCCTCGTGACATATATAATCCTCCTAGTAGAGTCAAGATACCTGCTCCATCGACTCCTTGTGAGTTATGTCATTGAGGCAATTTAATCGCCACTATTTTATAGAGCAAAAAGTTCCATTTTCTTATCCTTTATCTATGATTGTAGGAGCTGGGAAGAAGTTGATGTCCAAGATTATCGGACCCTCCTCTTGGTCTTTTGGTGAACATGGTGAATATTTACGACCAGAGGCTATCCATACATGGAAGAGTTTATATTGTGATGCTGAAAATGCTTGGCTGGACTTATGAAAAGGGATACATATCCCTGGAGTAGGGAATCATCGGGCTTCTACTGATATCTGTTAAAGGGATAACCCCGATGAAGTGTGAGCTTGCATCAGAGAGATGGAGATGCTCATATATACCACTGATGATTCTATTCCTTTCACCAAGTGGGTGAAGGAAATGGTGGATCATGGCACCACTGAGGGGATTGATGCTTCAGTAGATGAGGAGTGGAACGACTACATGGATCTTAAAGATGTACGTCTCTTTCCTTATTTTCTTTTCAACTTGTTTTTAGTTAAAGCTTTGTTACTCAAGGGAATTACTTTCTTCATCTTCCATCTTGTAAAGAAAGGAAGTACCGAGGTTCCTTCACCACAGTATATCCCTGGTGGTACATCCATCAGATCTATTGAATCTCCTCGTGAGTCGGGCGAGGTATCTCTAGGCCAGAAAGCCATGGAAGAGGAGTTAGAAAGGGATTTTCACTCTCCAATACTTGTATTTGTAGGTGATAATGTAAACACACCCAAAAAGTCAAAGAAACAAAGGCATCGAAGGAAGAATTCCACAGCTAAACTCTTCACCAGTAGTGGTCAGTCCTTTAGATATTCATGAATCCTAACTGATGAAAAGATTTCTCATATTTATTGGGATTGCATGGGCTTCCTCGATTTCCCCTTTGAGGGACACGACTGACCCTCCTATGAGGACAACAGAGGGTGCTGGTGAACAGTCGCAAATTCATGCTGACCTGGCTTCTCTTGAAGAAGAACTAATGTCTGTTCCCAGTACTGCTCCTATTGCTACCGCACCAGAACATTTGGTGGCCACTGCAACTGACTCTATAATTTTCTATTAAGAAGCTGTCCAGGTCAGAGGCCGCAGGATGAGGGTCGCCAAAAAGACATATCAAATGCTCCCACTAGTGAGACTAACCAGGAATATGAGATATCACTTGATGAAATGATTAAACTTGGCGCATCTTTTGAAGACAATTTAGATCATGTTAAATTACCATGTGATTTAGAAGATATTGGACATTAGTGTTATCCTTCGTCCTATAAAAAATTTCTTATTACATCTTTGACTATGATTGGTTGAAATGTGCAGTTCTGTCTGAGAAAGATGCTGACCTACCAATGCCTGTAGGGTGTAGAGACAACCCTATTATTGGAGAGACGCTAGCTCAAGTGGAGCTTAACCCAACAGAGTTTCCTGAAACCCATCCTGAAAATCCTGTTAAAGAGAGGAAAGATGGGGAGAAGCCTTCACATGCTGATGATCTACCGTTGGGTAGGAGATAATAATATTTGTGGATGTACTTAATTTGAAAGATAAATTAATCATATTTTGTTATCCTTTTAAACTAACCAAAAATTTCAATTTACTATGTTGGGCCATCAATTTCAGTGGCTAGATCTGGAGGTTAAGCCTTAGCCTCCACTCCAATAGGAGTGAAAAGTGAAGTACCAAGGGTCAGGGGGGAGGAGAAAAACATTGAATTTCGTTAAGTGCATTAATCCCAGACAATATTCCCCCCTGTGATAGTGATGCTGAATCAGACCCAGAGGTACATAAGGAACTCCAATTCTCACATTGAAAGGCATGGAAGAATATATGGAAGATCATATCTGAAGTACCTCTTAAAGAGCTATCTTTGAAGATCCCATGACTTTCATCCTTTTTCGTCATGCTGGGACTTGGCGGTTTTGGATATAAAGAGTTCCATGCCGCGGTGAAACAAGTCATCTTAATGAGGGAGTAGGAGAAAAAGTACTCGTAAGATCTGACCAGAGTGAGGCTGTTGACCAATATCAATGAATTTGAGGCTGCGATGTCCCGTGCTGAGGCTGATCATGCTACAAACTTTAAGGATCTGAAGCATAAGATCAAGGAGAAAGTTGTCCAGTAGATTCACCTTCAACAACAGTTAGATTCTGTTTCTGGGGAACTTGACCACCTTAACAATTCATTGGAAGGAGTTCAAACGAATGGTATGAAATCCATCACAGATGCCAAGAAAGCACTCCATCAAGCTGAAAAGAGTGAAGATTGTCGAGTGAATGAACTTTAAGTGGCTGCTGATGAAGCTCGAGATGCCGTAAATAAAATGAAGAGTTATGTTGAAAGCCTATTGTAATTTTTGAAAAAGAGAAGAGACTCTAGTCTGTGGATGTCCTTAAAACTCTTGTGCATAAATGAAAAACAATTCCATATTCAATCATTTATGCATGAATTCTCTTTCTACCTGCATTAAATTTTTACCTAATCAAATGGGCCTTGTAGGCATAGTTTGATTTTTTCTAGGGTGATACAAACAAACCCACAAACGTTACATCTTTTAATTTCTCAATATTACCTAAATCATAAAATAATGTATGTTTAGTGAGTTGGGACTTAACTTTTTCTCAGAGTTACCTTTTACAAGTTCCCAATTTAATGAGTACCCTGTCTTTTGTTGGAAGTTTAAAGTCATGCATGTCGGACATAAAAAGGCTAATGTTTAAGGTCGAATAGCTTTGACTGAATGGATTAAAATTGACTCAATTCTTGATAATTTGTTTGAAAACATATTACCACATTCAATTATGGGGTAAAACGTATAAAATATGACCTAAAAAATTTTGAATCTGAGGGTTGATATGAAAAAAAGGATAAAAGGCATTAGAGAGATTATTTCTTAAGAGTGAAGTTACCACTATTTAACAAACCTGTTAGGGGGTTGAATTATGCAGGGCCACTTAAGGGCATTGGCTGTATAGTCAAATAATAGCATCTTTTGGCTAACAGGTCTGTTATATAGACTACTTATGCAAGGGAACCTAGGGGCACGTGTTGCACAGTCAGGCAAAAGAACTCTCAGAAATTTTACTTTTCTATTGCTAAAAGATAGTGAATGTTTATGGAGATTCAAAATTTCCAAAGCATAGAGTCTGCTATCTGGAGAGAGGTACTTGAATATGGAGAGGATATTTCCAATCAAGATTGTGAAATAATTGGATGAATGTCACTCCTGCGAAGGTCTGACCCAAATGTAGGGAAGGTAAATATAAACCTTAGACTTAAATACTTTTAGATCATGAAAAAGAGTATAGGAAAAATAAGTTAAGGATGGCTATTTTTTCGGATCCCTACATATTTTCGTTAAGACGAATAAGGAAAAAAGGGTTTTCTCCCATGAATGAAGTTACCACTATTTGAAAAACCCATTAGGGGTTTAATTATGCAGGGCCATTTAAGGTCATTGGCTGCATAGTCAAATAATAGTATCTTTTGGCTGAAAGGTCCATTATGTAAACTACTTATGCAAGGCCACCTAGGGGCCCGTGCTGCATAGTCAGGCAAAAAAATTCCAGGGTATTAGAAAATTTGTGACCAGAAGTTAAGAAAAGGGTTATGGAGATCTGGAAGTATTTAAGGTTAGGAGTATGACACATCAAAATGGGAATTATCCACTGCATGAAGGAGATACACAGACCAATGCAAACCATAATCATGTTGTGACTAGGTCCTGAATTGAGATGCTGGACTTCACTACATATCCCATAAGGATGGGAATCAATCCATATGTAGTTCTTGAAATACAGTTTAACGTCATGTGGGACGAGAGTGTAAGAGATCTTAGTTTAGGGAAATAGAGCTCAGACCATGATGAGGAATACACATTGTGTGTTTTATAAACCAAATGTGATTGAAGACCAGGGTTTTCATACCACATTCATGTTTTCACAGGGGGAATTTTCAGCTAAGGGACTGAAATTGGAATTTGGGGTTAGGCCCAAAGACTTGGGGCTTGATTCATGGGATACTAGAACATTCCTACGTATCCCATAAGAATGGGAATCAAGCCATACCCAGTTCTTGAAATACCCTATGTACAAATTTGGTTCGTACAAGTCAAGGGTGAAAGAGGACTTTAGTAGAATGATTGTTTGAACTAATATTAAAGGTTTGGGCATTTCCATGTGTGCACGTAGTCCTTAGAATATGACATGGTTGGAGATCATTGTCAATAATAATTCCCTCTTAGGTGATGGTGTCAAATAATGTGGTAGTTATTGTCATACAGGACAAAATTATGAATAGTTTAGGGACATATGCATGGACTGGTGTTGTATAGTTTAGCTTCATATAGCTAAGATGTATTGTTATGCAGTTTAATGTCTTGCAGTGAGGACAATGGGGGACTCTATAGTTTAACGTCCTATATCAAGTACGATAGTGAACCAATGTGAAGATATTGGTTTTGGGCTTCAACCTCAGGAGGTTGCCTACGTACCCAGCCTAAAAGGTAAGGATCAAAGTCCGCATAGTTCAATTGAAAATGAATTGGTGATTGAGTTGTACTTGAGGACAATGATCTAAAAATGTTCTTGGAACTTATGCGTGGTTAGCGGCCCAGAGAAGGTGTTATGATTTAAGTTTACCCTAATCTCACGTGAGTCATACTTGGTGTGAGAAACAAGAGGTAACAACAACCCTAAAGCTGCATAGTTTAACGTCATGTAGGAAATATATGGGACTATGCAGTTTAAATTCTAGTAGTAAGGACTAATGGGACTATGCAGTTTAAAGTCCTTCAGTAAGGAATAAAGGGTGTATTTGTGTTACACAAAATACTTTTTCAAAAATCTGGAATTGGTTGGAGTCATGGTGAGTTCTCAATCCATTAAGATTAAAGAATAAGCTACATTGGAGTAGACCTTATGTATCGAGTAAGGTCCTTCCCACATTGACTCAAGCTTTGGAGATTTCTTTCCTAGTATTATTGGAGTTCTGAGGACCAATACCAATTCTCCTTCAATGAATGAACGAAGAAGAACTTTGTTGTTGAAATCCAGTGCTATTTGATTTTGATAGACTTCCAAGTGGTGCAGAGTGCACAATATTTTTTCATATAATCGTTCTAATTCATCCAATCGCTTTTGAGATTGTTCATCTGTAGATGACTGATCACAAATGACTATTCTGAGTGAAGGTAATTGAACCTCAATGGGAAAGGATGCTTCTGTTCCATATACCAATGAATATGGAGTTGACCGCGTATTAGTGCGGGTGGTGGTCTGATAAGCCCATAAAGCATGAAAACATCTATCAGGCCATGATTTCATATCTTTATTCACCATCTTTTGCAGAATGTTTGAAAGAGTCTTTTTAAAGCCTTCTATTTTTCCATTGGCCGCTGCATGATACCGAGATGAATGGTTGGATTTGATGCTGTATTCTTGATACAACTTCATTATCTCAGATGAACAGAAGTTGGTGCCATTGTCCGCCAATATGGTATAAGGGACCCCAAATTTGGTAATGATGTTAGGCTTTATGAAGCTAACAATGATTTTAGAACTAACTTCTTTGAGAGGTATTGCCTCTGTCCATTTGGAAAAGAAGTCATTAGCAGTAAGAATATACTTAAACTGCTTGGATGTAGCTGAAGTGTAAGGTCCTACTACATCAATTCCCCATTTGGAAAATGGCCATGATTATTTAGCTGTATGGATCAAATCTGGGGGTTGATGAATGAAATTGGCATATAATTTGCAAGAATGACACTTCTTAGTAAAATCAACACAATCTTGTATCCTTAAAGGCCATAAGTATCCAAGTCTTTAAATTTGATCAGACAGTCTATGTCCACACTAGTGGGAACCACATACTCCTGAATGTACTTCTTTCATGACAGCCATTGTCTCTTCACCATCAACACATTTGAAGAAAATTCCATCAAAACCTTACTTGTAGATAATTTTTTAGGTGATCTATGCCATCATAAAGAGTAAAATTGACCACACATTGTCGAACTTGTTCTTTCCTGGCTCTATCAGGTGGGAATGTTCCATTTTGAAGGTATTCCCTGATAGTTGTCATCCATCCTGTAGTATGACCATATGGTTCAGAAATGGGACTAATTTCATTGATTTCCTCTATTCTGATTTGAGCATAAGGTAAAACTGTATGACGGTAGGCAATACTGATGATTGTTTCGTCCCGATTTGGATATGCTAGAGCTATGGCTATATTATCCAGTGCATCATCTTGTGAATTTTGTGATCATAGGACCTAAGAAAATGTTAGTTCCGAAGGAAATTCCTACCTTAACTCTCTAACATAATCATACAAATGGATTAACTCTTATTTTTTGATGGCATAGTCCCCATTGACTTGTTTAATTACCAATTCTGAATCACCTTTAACCTTTAAGTGATTCACCGGTGCCTGAAGTGCCAACTCCAATCTTGCAATGGGAGCTTGATATTCTACATCATTTTTTGTACCACCTTCCAATAATAAGAAGGAATAGGGTAGCACTACATTTTCTAGGGAAATAAGAACAATTCCTAACCCAACCTTGTTGAATTTAGTATCTTCCATTTTCTTCCCTGTTGGACTTCTGGAAGTACCATCAATGTACATTTCCCATTTTTGAAGATTATATTGAATAGAGAAGTCTTCCTCATCAATAATTTCAATATCTAAAGATGTATCTTCTACTAACGGGTGTTCAACAAGTAAATTAGCCAGAGTTTGGCCCGTTATTCCCTTTTGAGACACATAATGGATATCAAACTGTTGCAAAATAACTACACACCTTGTCAGGAATCCTGTAATCATTGGAAGACTAAGGATAAATTTGATCGGGTTATTGCGAGATACCAATTAGACCTCCTGATGTTGCAGGTAGTGTCTCAATTTCTGAACTACAAAGATTAACGCTAGGCAGTAGTTTTGAATACATGAATATTGAATTTCCGCCTCAAGCATAGTCTGACTAAGATAGTAAAGGCTGTCTTCATTCCCAACATCATTCTTTTTGTCAATTAAGGCACCCAATGATCTCTCTAAAGTTGTCACATCAATAATAAGTGGTATTCCTTAAACAGGTGGAATTAATACCGGTGGAATCAAGAGATATTTCTTGATAATTTTGAATGCTTCTTGGCATTCTGCAGTCCACTATTATGTGACTCCCTTCTTCATTAATCTGGTGAAGGGTAAACTTTTTCCTACCAGATTGGTGATGAAATGCCAAATATAGGACATGTGTATTTGAAGTCCCCTAAATTCCTTCAAATTTTTAGGAGGTGACATACCAATGATTGATTTTTTCTTCTCAGGATCAAATTTGATACCACGATGGCATACAACAAAGCTGAGAAATTTTACAAAGGTTACCCCAAAAGCACATTTCAAGGGGTTCATCTTCAATTTGTGTTGTCAATGTTTTTGGAATATGATTTCCAAATGATCCAAGTGATTAGAATGTTTTCTGGATTTAACTACCAAAACCTCCACATAACATTCAACAAATTTCCCTAAAAAGGGTTTGAAGATACGGTGCATGGCACGTTGATATGTTGCACTGGAATTCTTCAGAAAAAATGGAATTACCCGATTGAAAAACACACCTTGAGGGGATTTGAAGGCTGCTGATTCTTAATCTTCTAGATCCATTCAGATTTTATTATACCCAGAATTTCCATCCATGAAGGAAAGTGCTTCATAGCCAGTTGTTGCATCAATTAAGAGTTCTGTGATCGAAACTGAAAAATCATCCTTGGGACAATACCGATTAAGATATATGAAATCAATGAAAACTACAATTTTTCCATTCTTATTTTTCATAAGGAAAATATTATACATCCATTTGGGATATTGAACTTCTCTGATGAAGTTAGTCATGATAAGATTATCCACTTCAGCTTCAGTTTTGAAAGCATAAGTTGGGTGTGTTCTTATTGAGGCTTGATTGAATCCTCAATGTTCTTCTAGAAAACCCAAATGATGAGTAGAAACATCAGGATCAATACCTGACATTTCTATATAATTCCAAGAAAATATATTTCTATTTTTCTTTAAAAATGAAATATACATTTCTTTCTCTTCAAGAGTCATGGACGCACTAATTAAACTGGGGAGTGGATCTTCTTTTGTACCTAGATTTATTTCTCTGAGTTAATCCACAGTGGTAGAGATACCTTCTTAAAATGCTGGAGGAGCATCCCTGAGATCTTCCTCTTCTTCTTCAATATACATTACTTCTTTTGTTTCTACTTGCATAGTAGATGATGAAGCAAAATTTCATGATCAGGAGAGAAGTTAAAATTTGAACATATTGAAGAAGAGGCTACCATTTATGAAACTATTGATGATGAAGGGTCTTACTTTGGTAATAAAGTGGAGATTATGGATTGAGAATTGACATCATTTTTCATCTCTAGCATTTCTATAACTTCTTCTGGCCTGGTTGATGATGTATAAAATTGCTGGATTTCAGTGGATGAAATGAAGACATCTCCATTTGAGCTTTCATCATTTCCTGGTGAATCAACAATTTCTACCATCCTATCTGGCTTAGTTTCCATAATTGACATTATGGAAGTTTCCATAAGAGTATTTGGATTTGAGTCTATCCTGTCAATTTGACTGATAGGAAACACATAATCTGTAATCACATATATGAATGGGTTTATTGGAATCTTTTCCAAACCATATGGATAATTATGTTTGGTAACCTCCTTTGTCATAGATATCTCCTTTCCCTCTATGTGATAGAATTTTGTCGCAATGTATTGAGATTCACATGTTTTTAATGGGGATTTATCAGAATACAATGTCCCAATTTCACCATTGAAACAATATTTGAGACATTGATGGTATGATGAAGGTATAGCCTCATGTTGATGTAGCCAAGGTCTTCCAAGAAAAATGTTGAAGGCAGTGTCATGATGAACAACCATGAAATCTGAATTGGATACAAGGTCTCCAAACTAAGTTCTGATTATAATCTCGCCAAGAGGTTATTTTTCATTTTTATCATATCCTTGAAACATCAAAGTAGAAGGAGACAAATTAGATTCAATGAGGCCCAATCGATGAAGTGTACGAATAGGGATGAGGTTGACTCATGAACCATTATCAATGAAAACTCGTCGGATGTCTACATCATTGACCTTTCCAGATAAATACAAAGGTCTAATATGTCCATGCAAAACATCATCTTCATCTTCATCTGTAAAAGATATCACTGCATGGCATTCTGCAGGATCATTCTCTATATGGTAGACTTCAACCGCAACAATTTCAGTTTCAAATTCTAGAGGACTTGACATTGCCTCAATTAGTGCCTCCCAAAGATCTTTTGATAGATTAAAGGCATCCAGAATTGATAACTTGGTCGGTACTTGGGAAAAATATTTCAAGACATCAAACTTTTGGTCCAAAGGTCTGCGTTTCCCAATAGGAACATGTGGTTTCGCAGGTTCCTTAGAAGTTGATGCTTTGGAAGTAGATAAATCTTTTATCGGGGTAGGAGTTAGAAATAATCATGGATTTAGCAGATAGACTGACTAGTTCTATTTATTTTCTGAGAAGAAGAATGTGTAACCTCTAATTGATCCTCCAAAATATCGGAGTCAGGACTGAATCTGCCATGTGTAGAAGAACATTCTTGTTTTTGTTGAGCCTGTTGAAGGGCTTTTCCATGAGTTTCTGCTATATATACAGTTCTAGTAGGGGTAGGATTGGAATAGTATCTTCTGAAATATCCATGTCTTCCCCTGTATCATAGACCTCTAGAACTCCCTCTAATTCCTCTGTTTGATACAGGGAACTCAGAATCATCAAGATCTAAATTGTGAATGGCATATGAATCCGTTAAGTGAATCACATTAATGGAACCAAAGATCAACTCTTCATCTAATAAAGATTCTACCTGATTAGCCATTTCAGGTTGTACCATTTGGTGGGGCGGTGCCCATTCTTTTGAAGTAGATGGCATAAAATCTTCCAGTGTCAAAGACAACTTAGGCTTTGACACGATCTCATCTTCTTTTGACCGCTTTTCTTTCTTCGAATTATGCCGCCTCTTTGATGGTTTTCCTTATGATGAAGGGGGTTTTTCTGTGACATTCATAACAGAATACACAATTGGTTTATTCAATTGTCTTTGTAAAATGGCATGAGTTCGGTTGATCATTTTCTTGACCATCCAATCATCATATTTATGCGCATTTTTACTTTTCAATTCATTCCACTCACCTTATTCCTCTGGATCTGTAGCAGTAACATATGATACCAGGGCTGAAGAACCTTTTAGTTTTACTTTTCCAGAGTCCACTATATTTTAAAGAAGGTCTTTGAAGACAAAACACCCCCGAATGGGATGCCCCAACATCTGATGTAATGGTAAATTGTTGGGAAGGTCTTCATATCCTTCCTTATTCGGCCTTTTAGGCCTCGGAAACTGAACCAAATTATTTTACAGAGCTAAAATGAAGTGACCAGGAAATTGTTCATTTCAGAAAGATTAAACTTTGTTCTTTAACTCCTCAAATTGTTTTCATCTTTGATCTCTTTGATCATCTTGATGAGACTACTTCTATTGTTGATGCTCAGGAGGTGGAGCCCTTCGATAAGCTGAATATTTTGAAGTGGAAGAAGGTACAAGTGCTTGTTTAAGTGTAACTATAGCAGTCTCTACTCTTCCCATTCTCCTTCCTAGAGCTAATGGAATTACACGAGTTCTAGCCTTAGTCTCTATAAGAGAATCATTGATCTGTTGAGCGATTTAAGTAAGGTCTCAAAACCTTCCCATGTATTACACAGGAATCAATGGGGTGCGTAATTCATCATGAAAATTTTCCACATAGATTGGCAACAACTCTTCTTGAGGGAGTGCTAAGCTTAAGGAATATGTTAATCCCTACCAGTGAGCAATGAAATCCAAAACTCTTTCATTTTCCCGTTTCTTACAATTTTTAAGATAAAAAACTGTCATCTTTGGTAATGTTGAGCTAAATTGAAGAAGGAATAATCGACTGAGATCTTCCCATCTGGTAATTGACTGAGACTGCAAACTTGTATACCAGACAAAAGAAGACCCTTGTAATGACTGCACAAAACATCTGAGCTTAAATGATTCTTGTTGTTGAGGAGTTCACATCATAGGATCACAAAGAGAAACAAAATGTGTTAAGTGTTGTTCTGGGACTCCCGAACCATTAAAAGTTAGGAATGTGGTATTAACAAAATTTGATGGGGGAGGAATTGCATCAACCCATTTAGGGTAATATTTCTTTTTTGGTTGAACTTGTGCACATTTTCCCTCCATAGCTTTAAACTGAGCTTTTAATAACTCAATGGTAGTTATTAACTTTTTAGAAACATCTGGTTGAGATTGGACATGATCAGGTGCAATAAATGGATTTTGGACAGGTGTGGTGACTGGTACTGCAACTGATGGTATCACTACCAGTTGTTGCTGCACATGACCCCTAGGGTTGTACCTGTGAGGGTGTACATGTAAAGGAGGATATTCTTGATCCATCCCAGTAACTGAAACTATTTCCCATTATGGACTGACTCTAGCACGCTTAGGAGGAAGACTACCTTGAAGTAGTTCTGCATTCAACCTCCCTAACTCCTTCATTTGTTCCTCTTGTTGTGTGAACCTTTCCTCTAATGAGAGTGATTGGCCTTCTCTAGAGGTAGGGTGGGACGTAACCTGACTTTTTCCCTTTTCCTTGGTATGTGCCTTTCTAGAGGATGGAAGGGAATTACTTGAAGGAATATCTTGACTCTGGGCAGCCCTCTGCCCTCTGGTACGCACACCTTATGCATTTATTTCTATGTGTACAGCTTCTTGAATAGGAACTTCTTCATCTAATTTCTTTGAGTTAACCTCATGTTCTGGGGGATTAGTGAAAATTTCATTGAAGAAATTTATTGATGCATAATGCATTGCATCCCTTTTATCGTCATTTCTTTGATACTATCTTTTTCCAGGTCCTTTATGAGACATTACATTTTGTTTAGTTGATCCCTCAGGAACATCTTGATGCACCGTAATTTGAAGGGAATCTCCTGATAATTCCGATTTGCGTTCCTCTTATGGATTCTTCCCTAACCGAGAGAAAACTGACTTTCACTGAGGAAGAGATTGAGGATTTGAAAAAGTCCCCAGTCCGGTGAACTGGGGATATTCCTGCATTCCCTACTCAACTCCTTGAATCCCATCTATTGATCCCAAGGGTTGAGCTAAAAGATTCCCCAGTCTGGTAAGCCAAGGTGGTTCTTGAACTACTACATCTGAGACTTTCTCAAAATCTATCCTAATTTTGCGGATCTTAGTCCAGAAATTGGATGGATGCATCATCTGACATCCAATCAATTCACCTAGCTCAAATGACCGTTGAATGATTTTTGACACCTCTGTCACCTGATGATGCGCATTCTCTAAATGAGAAACATGTTCAATATTCTCATTTTCTTGATGCAAGAATAATTCGACAACTTGTTCTTTGTATGCCTGACTTTGGGAAGAACTAGTTGAGGCCTGTTCCAGAGCAAGCCTTTGATTACACATAAAACCAATTGGCGGTGGCTAGTCATGGGAAATAACATTGGATGAGACCACTTTTGGCAGGATTTGTTGACTAGAGAGTACAACGAAATGCAGTGCTCCATGAACACACCATCCCCTGATATGAATACCAGATGGGGAATTGTCAATTAATTGGCGCAAACTTTTTAGTGCACCAAAGCATGCATGCTGAAGGGATCTCTGCTGCTTT
Organism: Viscum album; assembly: GCA_963277665.1. Classification (NCBI taxonomy): domain Eukaryota; kingdom Viridiplantae; phylum Streptophyta; class Magnoliopsida; order Santalales; family Viscaceae; genus Viscum; species Viscum album. Next base: position 1,493,962,528 of record OY728155.1, on the reverse strand, counting down.
TCAACCTTTGGATATTGATAAATTGAGAGAGATTCCAAATCAATTTGATTTTGTAAACCTTCTATTATCTTAACAAGATTTTCATATTCATCATAAGATAATATTTTCTCTTTTAAGTGACAAATAGTTTTCCACATGTTGAGAAGAATATAGTAAATACAATCTTCCGTCAAAATTTTTAGAATATCACACTGAGAGTCAGCCAAAGGGAAAAACATGACTGGTACTTCACCCTTTTCTAGTTGTTTTCTCATATTTGACACTTCCTCATTATCATTCAATGAAGATTCTTCTACCTAATTAGACCAAAGTTGGCGCTTCTTTGTTTCTTCATCGGATTCAACAAGATTGGTAGAGAATTAATTTATCAAATTAGACGATGCATGGCCCAAGTGTGGTTCAGAGAATGAACTACAACCTGGGCTATCTTCTAATTGAGAAAGTATTTCACTTGTTAGTAGTAAAGCATTAGACATGACTGGCATAAAATTTTCATGTGCCTCAAGATAAGATAGCTTTCTCGTTATTGGATTGTCCTTTGAAGAATTTTATAGGAAACACAAATTATTACTGCGGAGAGGACTTTTGCTGCTAAATTCATCATCATGTGGAGGACCACCATGGTGGGTTACTACAAAAGTTGAAACCTTTTTCACCGTGATCTTATGGCCATGCGGAGGGTTATCGTGGCTCTCATCTAAAAATGATACTCTATGACTGACCGAATTGTCATGAAGCAAGCCTTCATGAGGAAGTGTCTGATGAAAACCTTCGTAATTATTGTTGTTATTTTTGGAATTTGAAAATTAAATAGTAGAATCTTGATTTGCAATAGATAATTTTTTGAGGGCTTCAAGAACTCCAGTATCGAGTAAGGCCTTATTACAGATTGGCTCTTGATTTCTAGACTGTTCTGGATGGGTCTTTTTCTTAGACGCCTTCTTACTCACTTTGGAAACCACTTGTTGATGAAAGTGTTTATTATGGGCAGGTGTATGTGCCTGCTCAAGATAAATGGTTAGGTTAGGCTGATTATCTCCATTCAAATTGGGTGTATGTGCCAGACTTGATTGTCCATATGACATGAGAAAGTATTCCCCACAACCCTCCTAGACTAGGACAGAGGTGCATATATATTCCAGAGTGATATGTTGATGAGTCACTCTATTGATAGGGATAGATTTATGGTTCCGTCTATTCGATGCTGCTAAAGATGTTATAATATTATGACAGGGATCCATAATATAGGTAGGGATTTTCTTCTGCTCTTTCACCATTGTCAGAATGTACTTGGCAACTTCAATTGTCAGAACAGGAATATATGTCCATTTCGTGCTTGGTGTAGGTGTGTATTCTTGATCCTGTCCTTCTTTTCCTAAGAGTGAATGCTGACAGTACTCCTGTGTAGGGGCATAAAATTGTGTCTTCCTCCTGCTTGTCATTTGAGCTTTCCAATTGACATCTCCTGGTGATACCAAACGAGACAGTTGGTTAGCCTGATGAATTGTAGGTGTATGTGCCTACTGATTGTTCCCCACCACATTTGATTGGAATGTTTCTTTGGTTGTAGTCAAACGAGCCTGCTGACTAGCTGATGAATTATAAACAGGTGTATATGCCTGCCTATAATTCTCCGCTGGAATTTCCTGGTGGTATTGGCGTGTTACTTCCAGACGAGTTTTCTGGGCAATAACCTTAGGACGGACATGTGTATATTCCGGCTCGTTTTTTTCTATCATGTTGGCTTGATGGACTTCTTCGGAGGGGGAAAGAAGTAAGAACCAACTCCCTATTGACTAGATTTCACCTCTGATGGTTTGTCTTGCGTGCTTGGGTCTGAGAAACCTGAGTCGATCCACTAAAGGTGATACCCTCATCATATTGAGGGTGCAATACCGCACGAGTCTGGCAGCGATTGTTGATGGGATCCCTCAGGAAGGAATCCTGTCTTCTTGAATTAAGTCCTTGAGTGACCTTCTCATTCACCTCCCCATAATATTTGAGGGACTGGTGATTACATTCTGAGGATAATGACCTGAAATGTTTGGAGATGGTGGTTGGAACCACCTGCTTCTTGACCACTAGTCGTCACTGTCCGGACAACCAGGGTGAGTTGTTAACTTGGAGGGATTGTCGAGAGACCTCCAGAGTCCGAATGGTACCGTGATGATGGTATTCCTTAACCAATACATTTGAGACCCAGCGTTGAAGACGCTGAGTAGGTGATGTCATCCTCAGAGTGGACAAGGATCTAGCAGGAGTAGTGGCTGAGGCATTCACAAGTCTGAATTTTAAAGAAGCCATTTCTGTAATGCAGATAGATCTTGGAAAAGAGAGCCTATTTGATATAAAAGACATAATCAAGATATGTTTGGCCATACTACATCTTTTTGAAGAGCACATATTTTATTGATTGCTTTTTTGTCCCTCACATTAAGTTAAATAGGGTCCTAACAAATAAGTAAAACATCATTTAACTTGGTTAAGGATTCATGTCGGGTTCACCATTTTTTGTTTTGTCCTGAAATGTGGATGACCTTATTTGTTTAAGGTTCAAACTTTACAATCGGTTTCTAATAGGTTTATTCATAGAACAAGAAACATCCAATGATTCTGTATCCATTTGGACCCACTTTCCAAAGGTAGGTTCTCATTAGTTGTGGACTGATGAGGCTTAATAATTTTCATTCGTCGAGAGGATGGGAGGTCAGATTCATCACAAATTTATGGGGGGATTTATTGTGTACTCTGGGACTCTCTTATAGATTTATGTTATGTTCACGAACCCTTATTAATTTAACATGTATGAAAATGAGTTTTTTTTCCTTTAGATTTTGCAATCAACGATTGATATGTATGTGATTTAGAGAATCTTTTATATGTATTTGAGGTTCTTTATCGATAGAGAATCATCCGTAGAGATTCTTTGCCAATTGTATACTTAGAAATATTATATAGAAATCTCTTGGTCATTATGATAACCATACTGGTTTTAAAGCCACTCAGTGGGCCACTTGATGTTTATTTTTGTTCAGAAAGTCAGGGATTATTTTAGAGGTGGGATCGTACCCGCAGATGGGCTACCTACATATCCTTGTTATAAAAGGAATCAGAACCCACGTAATTCGAGTGAAGAAGTATGAGGTTTATACATGACTAATGGCCCAAATAGAGATGTCATCATTAATTTTACACTCTAAGCTCACGCGAGTCATGCTTGATGTGAGAAACAAGAGGTATCAGTAAATCTGACGATTGTTCCCTGAAAGATGCAGTCATAAGAAATGATGTGGGGCTTATGTATGTATGACTGCCCGAGTAAATGAAGATCAGGAATTAGTTCAGGAAAGAAGCCCAAGAGTAGGGTCAATAAAGGTATTTGAACTTTATAGAGATTTGGAATTTTAACTAGGGACTTATTCCTGAAAAGGAAGCCCAGATTAAGAGGGACTTATGATTGGGTTTTATTCCTCAAAAGAAATCCCAAATTAAAAGAAATTAAGACTGGGGCTTACTCCTAAGGAGGATGCCCAATTAAAGGGAACTTATAACCTGGGGCTTAATCCTGAGAAGGAGGCCCAAAGTTAAAGAAAATTATGAATGAGACTTACTCCTAAGAAGGATGCCCATAGTTAAAGGACTTGTAACTTGGGGATTACTCTTGAGAAGGAGGCCGAAATTTAAAGGAAATTATGATTGGGGATTACTCAGAAAGAGGCCCATTTTAAGAGGACTTGGGGATTACTCCTAAGGAGGATACCCAGATTGATGATCTTCTCATCTTAAAGGTTGAGGTTGAATGAAGGAAATCTCTAACCTTAATGACATAAAATTACGTAAATAATGAGTTTTTGAGAGATGTTCCATAGAATTCCTTTCAGATAAGGAATCCAACAAAGGAACCATGCTGTAAATGGCTTTGAAGAGGGTTTTAGAGGCTAAATCTTGAAGCTGAGAGGTGGATTTGAGGAAAGTAAGTGAATTGGAAGGAGGTGTGAAAGTACTGTTCTAGCACGCAAGTATACTTGCACGACATGAGTTCACTTGGGCGACAGAGAACCTATAGGGTAATACTTGGGTGAGATTTGGATCAAGCCCTTAGTACTATCCCTAGATGCTTCCATAAGGGTGGCACGCAAGTTTCCATGAGAGGTCAAGGCGGTGCGCAAGTGTCTTCACTTCCCTTAAAGGTTGGACACTTAGGCGCGCAAGTATTGACGAGTTCTAATACTTAGGCCTTATTATTCCTATTTAGATCTTCTATTCCAGGTAAATAATTACCATAGAAGTGTTTGGAAGACTTCAGACAGAGACTTGGGTGACCAGAGCTTGAATCTGAGTTTTGGATTTTTTTCATCCTTGAAATGGGGTGCCCACATGGGGTATTTATATGCCACCTAAGGTTTGGGAGAAATTTCACCTAGGGTGTGCAAGTGACTTGCGCACCTCATGTCTGGCGTGCAAGTAACTTGTGTGCCCAGGGCTGGCATGTAGGTATACTTACGTGGCTTAATGCCTTTGCAATATTTGATGAATCTTCCATCTTCTTTTCTCGAGGTATTCCGCTTTCTCAATCATTGGACTCTGTGATGGAACAGAGTGTCAACAATGAGAGAGTATATTAATTATGACAAGGGGATATATATTAGGTAAATGAAATGGATTTAGGAGGTATATTTTTATAAATTTTTTGGAGTTGTGTATGAATCAGGGTTGTAGGAAGAATATTTCTCTTATGCAAACCTGATCATCTTGAGGAGGTGTTGCAAAAGAATCTGTCAAACATAGTTCAAGTCATTTTAGGGAGCACATGTGGTATGTCATGGACGTTTTATAACTTTGAAGGCACATGTATTATTGTCTTGTAATATTTCATGTAAGAGAGTTTTTGTCACTCATGGAAGTGTCATTTCATCTCCCAAAGATCATCCTCCACACTGGGGGTGAGGTTCTACTTATATTCATAATAATTTCATGATGGAACACAACTCAACTGTGGAGTAGAATAAGGGAAAACACTTCTTATACCTCGAAAACATTGGATTTCCAGGAAATTTCTATGGTTTGACATCACCTTATTCAAGGAACTAGATGATTGGAAGAAACATTTTCACAAGACACTCTTATTTTTCGCACACATTCCTTGGGTGCATTGGGATTGACAGTAGATATGATGGGATTTGTCATTCCCTTTCACACATAGATATTTTGTCATGTAAATGGAGGTTTTCCCCACAAACCTCTTTTTTCTACGCATTGGACTTCAACGTCATTTCATACTTTTTGGGTATCAATGGAACTTAGTGTCACCTTTGATGCAAAAGTTATTCATTTTTACAACCACTTCATTGTTTTCATGCATTCAAACATTATCGTAACAATCTCCATGGCTCTGAAATGTTTCTTCTGGTATGGATGCATGTTTAGTTCATCCAAGCTAGACATTCGGGGTGTGGGACATGTTTTCAACACCAATATAGATATCATGCTCCGAAATTCAGTAGTGAGATACCTTACATGGCCTAGGAATGATAGAGGTTCACAACTCGGGACACACTGTTGGGGATATACAACTATATCAATAAATATCCCCCAAATAGGATCACTCATTCTATGACAAGGATGACATGCCTCATTTTACCCTCATATGAACAAACCAAGGGAATGCACCCTATTTTTACTCAACTAGAACGTAGGAAATTAGGGCACCAACTTACCCTAAAAGGGGTACAAGACATTAATAAGGAATGCACATTATATACCAATAATCATGGACCATATGATTTATATTTTTTATGTGTTTCATCCTATGATCATATACTCTAGCCATTCCAGTATACAATGGTCATGCCTGTGTAAATTGGATATGATTGTCTACAATGTGTGTCACTAACTATCATGGTCATTCCCCTATAACTAATATTTTTGTTACACCCAGGCCATGTATATTACAATGTACACATGGGCACATTCCAGGTCATTAGATTTAGGTCATTTAGCATGTGGATAGGTCACCCAGTCTGTGATATTTATCTACGTGGGTAAATCTTTCCACAATGGAGGGGGTCCAAACTGCGTGTGTTCTTATAAACAATACACCATGTATATCAAGATTTTTCAGACACCCCATATTACTTGTGAATCCCTTCCCACCACACCACAACCTCTGATTCTACTATGGATTCCACTAGAAATATAAAATATGTGTTGACCAATCCTTCCACATCATCGATTCTAGGATTTTATCCACCCATTGATTGGGAAATTGCACACTCTAACCATCTTGAAGAACCACATGATCCATCTCATGGAATCTACATCACCTGTACCATAATCATATTATTGAAATCACAATCACATTGAAATCAGGATTGAAATTTGGAATCTAAACCCCAAGGATAATTTGTTTCAACAAGGATCTATCAGCTAACAATCGTTTATTTGAATTAGTCAAACTACTGGTAAGAAAAATATGTCAACGATGAACATTAAAAGAATGAGGGGAGAAAAATAAAAAAACATAAAAGTAAGGAAAATAAATTATTTCATTATTTGGGATGACCTTTTTACATTCATATAGAAATGGATGAACACAGAAGAAATTTCATGAATCAATGAACTAGTCTATTAATTCCTTATTCTAGTGAGAAGAAAACATACAATATAGAATCCAAAATTTGTCCTCCAATTAACTATCTAAAATAATTATTTTTTTTACAAAATGGGAGAATAATAAAATTGTATTTTTTAAGAAAATAAAAACCCTTACTCAAAATTGTATTGATCATTGGGGAATATTGATTCTATTTCATTATTTTGGGTGAGATCCAAGAACTCCATAAATGAAGACAAACTACAAGGAGAACCAATCATAGAACTGTAATACCATTATCTTCCACAAAATCTATTCTACAAAATCCTCTCTAATATCTAGAATTGGGTGGATAACCATAATATATGTACATATCCGTGATTAAATATATTAAAAATAGGCCATGAAAAATTAATTAACAGTAAACTATTTAACTATTTATTTTTCAATTAATCTCTTAATCAATTAAATTAAATAATACACAAGAAGCATAAAATGATTATTTTGTGCCTAGGGTAAAAAACATATTGTATTTTTAATGTATATCTTATTTATACCATTTGAAACATTATTTGTGGTGTCTTATATTTTTAAGAAAAATCTTTTTGGCAAGATATATTATATTTAATATTTTTAATACTTCAACACTAAGGATTTATCAGCCCTGAAATCCCATATTATTTGGTTCCTAACATAAAAAATATTCTTTATAATATTAAAAAGTGTTATGTAGAAAACATAGATTGGTACATACCATTAGAAAATTATACGAAGATAAAAATGTTGGTAGAACTAGAATCAAATAATACATTAGGTGTAAAATCCCATAATATTGTCCTTAAAAGTACTTTAGTTAAAATATAATTGCTTCACCTTTAGAAATATAATATTATAAAATGTACCTATACCACAAGAAGAAACCAAAAACATTTTAATATAAATATTTTATCATTAAATTTATCAAAAAAATACATACATTAGAACTGAAATTCATCATTTTCAGACATTCCCCCTTGGTGTGATTGATAGTTTCATGAATTTTTTGGTGATTTAAATCTTACACTGTGCATTGATCTAATGAGAGACCAATATAGAGGTTTCTCAATAGTCACTTTTTTGAAGGAAGAGGTAGAGATCCTTTGTTATGATATACATTTTGGGTTTGCTGGAAATTTTATGAAACATTGACCGACATTCAATTTCCATTGTTGTAAATTTTATCAAGCATAGTACCACTCTCAAAATCCTACGAAAAAAACATTGAATCTATGGGATTTTTTTGTCTATCATGATGGTCTAATAAAAAATTTGAATGTGGTTTTATGCTACTCATCTGTAAAAAAATAATATTCTCAATAGATGGGTGATTTGAGGTAATTTAATAAATTTTCTATGAAGTGATTGAAATTCTCTCAAAACATCGTAAATGATTTTTAAGAACCCTTTTATCCTACAGGGTTTGGATACACAAGTTTTTTTATCTATTTTTCTAAAAGATAGACATATTTTAAATTTCAATATTCTTTGGGAAACACATGAAATTAGACTCCACTACCAAAAATTTATTATTAAATTCCATAAAAAAGTATGTATAGAGTTCAATATATCTAAACCTTTACGACCACTTATTTAGATTCAAAATTGCGACAATAGATTTTTATAGGCGGTTTTCTTAAAAAACTACCAGTTTATTGCAGTAATTCTTTTAAAGTCAGACACTCCACAAAGGGATTTGGAAACATGGCATACATTTCAGTCCCCCTTACATTAAATAAATCAATATATTAGAATTATGGGGTGGATGGTTCTTCTACCAAACCCCATGGGGATATTTTTAAAATGGATGAAAATGAGTCTATGTGTAACATCCCCGACCCGGAAGCCACTAAACCGGTGCTCCGAGCCGGATGGTTACATGACCTTAAGAGTGCCTCCCCACACGCCAAAGGCTGCCGACTAGCAGCATGGGTCTATGGAGTCAAGTGGGGAGACTATAACCCCTTTTTATTAGAGTAATCCATAACATAAATAAACCAAATAGCGGAAAAAATAACAAATAAACAAGGAAAATGTATAAGAATCATTTCCAATAATAAATATGGAATGTCATACTACAAGTGAAAGAGTGAACAAAAACCCTTATAAAGACAACAAACAAAATCCACAAAATGGTCCCGACTCCAAGCCCGGATCCTCCACCAAGTGCTACCCATGTCCACTCAACTATCTAGCAAGGACCCTTTCCCTTCTCCTGACCTGTAAACATGAAGTCTGCTCGGGTACCCAATGATGGCCTGAGCAATGTATGAGTACAACTCAGAAGTCCACCACCAACGGTGTCTACAAAATATCCAGTATAAACAGGTAGTGTATGCAAAGGAATATGAATGATAATTCCCAAGTACTTAATTACGGTTCTATTAACAAGTTCAGAAACAAATCCATTTCCATTCCATTACCATTCATTTATTACCAATTATCATCACTTACCATTTAATCACATTTCCATGGGTTAATCAAAAACATTATGTTAGATGGGTCTAAGGAAAACAATCACATGCAAGAGGGTAAACACATCATTATCCTATCTCACTAGGACTAACCACTCATAGCCGCCATAACCTAACCTCGAAGCCTCAGTCCGGGTGGATGCAACCATTAGGAGAATAGACCCTCAACCCCCTTTCCTAACCTGTGCATTTAGGGTAGAGTTCAGAACCTCAGTCTTAGCTCAACCCGTGGGCGTATATCCTCATGTCATACCCCACTATATGAAGGTATGTGCACATGATTATATATAAGTGACCATCAACCATCCAAACCATTGACCTTCAACAACACTATTCACAACAACCCACTTGGGAATTCACATTATGCCTTAACCCATTAACACATTACCATTTCACATCATTTAACCAATCACCCAATTCCCATGTGTTATGCCTAACTCACAAAGCATTTAGAAATAGACCCATAACCTATCCATTATGGTATTTAATTAGTTTACTCATTAACCCATTTAACCCATTCATCATTCCATGAATCAACCATTCACCCCATTCCAAATAACCCTTTGGTTATTGCTATGTCTAGGTACATCACCTAACTTCTATTAAAAGTTCAAGAAATCATTCCAACTTGTTTATCAAGGGCACTACAATTTATTACAACAAGGTCACTTGTTTAACAACAATCCCTAAACCTAGGAAAAGCCGGCACATCCCATGGATAGCCCTAGATTAGGTCAAGTCAATCCCTACACATTCCACAGGGATTGTGTGGGTTGCCATTAGCCATTTTAAACATCATTATTACCAGACATTCCAAGGTTATTCAAAACATAACCAAGGAAAAACAAAAACACAACTAAGCATGCACAAATACCCAAATAACCATGGGATATAATTCGTAGACCACTTACCTCAAAAACGCAGTTGAACGCACTCTCAATCGAGTCCTTAGACCTCAATCTGACCAACCTTTGGATGTTCAACCTAAAACTCACCCAAACGATAGGGTTTTAGAGCTTCGAAACAAGATAGAGAGAAGACACAAACCCTAAACGAAAAAGAGAAACAAGGATGGGATTAGACTTACCCGGAGCTTCGATCCGTAACCAACGGCACCAAAAACTCCTTAGAATCGAAGGAGAACCACCCTTGGGAAGCTTGGGTTATCCAAGTTCGTCACTAGGGTTTAGAGGGGTTGAATGGAGGAAAATACTGAGTTGGGGTTTAAAAACCCAGAGTGGCAACATGTAATTTTTCCCAACATTAAGTGGATGCATGGTTTGTCCGCATGATTTGGAAAACCTTGCACAAACCGTGTGCATGCCACTGTCCAGAGGAGGAGGGTCACACAGTGTTTCCTGGGCAGGCCGCACGGTTTGCCCTGGCCATGCGCCATGGCTTCTCTTACCTAGATTTCCTTTCTTTCGTGCCCCGAGCCCCCGAAACACCCCAAGGCCTCTCACACCTCTAGAATACATCCCTTGAATCCCGAAACAAGGGATTCAACCAAACATAACAAAAAACTTACCTTTCCAAAAACTGGGATCTTACAACCTCCCCACCTTATAATGGCTCATCTTTGAGCTGAGCTTCCAAACCTCATTGATCCACCGAAGAGAAGAGTTCGGGACACTGAGCCCGCATATTCGATTCCTGCTCCCAGGTTTCTTCTTGAACATTCCCCTACTTCCATAGTACTCGCATTAATGGAACAAAATTGCCTCACAAGACCTTTTCACTATGATCCACACACGAACCAGATGCTCCGGAAAGGACGTATCATCCTCAATCCTTACATCCTCAACATCAACCACGTGAGATGGGGCATGATGATACCGTCAAAGCTGCGACACATGAAACACATCATGCATCCCACCATACCACTGTGGAAGATCCAATTGGTAAGCCACTGGTTTGATCCTCTCCACAATCTCAAAAGGTCCCACATACCTGGGCGCCAACGTACCCTGCATTCAAATCTGACGGTGACCCAACCTTGGTGACACATGAAGGAACACTTTATCACCCATCACAAACTCAAGAGGTCTACGCCTCCGATTTGCATATGATTTCTGCCTACTCGGAGCCATAACCATCCGCTTCCTGATCAACATTACTTTCTATGAATTCGCATACACGAGACATGGCCCCAACAACTCAAATTCACCACCCTCTAGCCAACACAACGAAGATCTACATAGCTTCCCATAAAGTGCCTCAAACAGTGCCATCTGAATCGTCACCTGGAAACTGTTGTTGTAGGAAAACTCAACTAGCGATAGGTGCCTCTCCCAAGAACCTCAAAAGTCCAGGACACAAGATCTTAACATGTCCTCCATCACTTGGATTGTACGCTCCGACTGCCCGTCCATCTGTGGGTGGAAAACCGTACTCAAAAACACCTGCATACCAAGCACCTTCTGCAACCCTTTCCAGAAACGCGATGTCAAATGTGGATCTTGGTCCGAAACTATGGTCCACGACACCTCATGCAACCACACTATTTCTCGAACATATATCTCACCCAACTGGTCGACACTAAAGGTCTCCCAAATCGGAAAGAAATGAGCCAATTTCGTTAATAGATCCACAACCACCCAGATTGAATCATTCTTCTGCGGCATCCTCAGAAGTCCCATGAAAAAAATCCATTGTTACATCATCCCACTTCCATTCTGGAATGGGAAATGGATGAAACAAACCACCTGGGCATTGATGCTCGGCCTTCAACTACTGATAGGTATGGAACCACGCCACAAATCCCACAACTTCCTTCTTCATTCCAGGCCACCAAAACTACCTTTGGAGATCATGGTAAATCTTGGTCAAACCAAGATGCACTGCCCACTTTGATGCATGGAACTCATAGATCAACTCATCCCGCATACACTTTGGCACAACCACATGATCACGAACACGAACAACACCGCCCACGCCGAAGGCCCCGCAAGAAGGTAGCTCCCCACGTTTAAGAATTTCCTTCATGATCAAATACTCAAGATCATCAAGATGAAATTCCTTAACTCAACCCAAAAGTTTTGACTCCATCTCCATGGAAGAAAGAGTGACCTGACCACTCTCATCATGCACCTCCAGGTGCATATCTACAAACAAATCCATCAACTTCCACTTGGTGCTGGACTCCTGAACCGCCTGATTCTGAACCTTTCTGCTCAGAGCATCAACAAAACTATTTCCCTTTCCTGGGGTGTACAACAACTCAAAGTCGAAAGATGGGAGATATTTAACCCATCTTCGCTGTTGAAGATTCGGATCCCATTGTGAGAAGATGTACTTTAAACTCTTATGGTTAGTAAACATAGTAAACCGTTCTCCCAACAGATAGTGCCTCCAGCACTTCAAGAGGTTCACCACTATAGCCAACTCAAGATCATGAGTGGGATAGTTCCTCTCATGGGGTCTCAACTGCCTTGACCCATAAGCCATAACCCGCTCATCTTGCATCAACACATCCCCATGTCCGATTCCAGATGCATCACAAAACACGATGTACTTCTTACCCATCTCAGGTAAGATCAAGATAGGTGCGGTCATCAACCGCTTCTTCAACTCTTGGAAGGCATTATCACAAGCCCCAGACCACTTGAACCTAATTCCTTTCTTGGTCAAGCCCGAGAGTAGTGCTTCCAAGAAAGAGAAATCCTGAATGAACCTTAGGTAATACCCATCCAAACCCAGAAAACTCCGAACATCTGAAACACTCCTAGGGTGCTCCCATGATACAACTTCCTTTACTTTCACTAGATCCACTGACACACCTACCTTCAAGATGATGTGTCCTAGAAAATGCACCTCACCCATCTAGAATTGACACTTTGATAGCTTGGCGTATGACTGATTCTCTCTTAGCGTACCCAAGATGATTTCATGATATTGGGCATGATCGTCATGCATTTTTGAGCACACTATGATATCTTCAACAAAGACAACCACAAAATGATCTAGATAGCGGTGAAAGATATGGTTCATTAAATCCATAAACACCTCCGGTTCATTGGTCAAGCCGAAAGTCATTACCACAAACTCAAACAACCCGTATCGACTCTGGAAAGCTGTCCGCAGTACGTCAAAAGGCCTCACCCTCATCCCGTGATACCTTGAACTCATATCAATCTTAGAAAACACCGATGCACCCCTCAACTGATCAAACATGTCATAAATTCTTGGAATAGGGTACCGATTCTTCTCTGTCATCTGATTTAACTTTCGATAGTCAACACACAGCCTCGAAGACCCATCAAACTTCTTTGCCAAAAGTAGTGGAGATCCCCAAGGAGATGTACTACGCTCCAACTCTTCACGCTGAACCTTTAGTTCCGGGAGTTATGCCGGTGCCATTCGGTATGGCGGAATAGAAACTGGCTCCACTCCAGGCAGCAACTCGATTGTGAACTCAACATCCCTCTCGGGTGGTAACCCCAAGAAATCCTCAGGAAACACATCCTAATACCGATCCACCACGAAAGGAAAATTAGATTGTTCCCCTCCCTCATCATCACCAATTGTGAGACATGCCACTTGATCCGTGAGTCTACTCAACCACTGACCAATCAGTCCTACACGACCTTCTCAAATATCTCATTCGTCACGGTGGACATAATCGTCACCCTCAAGAAACCTAAATGATACTCTGCGACGATAAAAGTCTATTTGTGCCCAATACAACACCAACCAATCCATTCCCAAGATTAGGTCAAACCCTGACATCTTGAGAACGACCAATTCCCACAGAAAATGATACCCACCAACTTCCAAGGCACATCCCTTGCACTGCTTGATATCTTCAACACGCACCCCAACGGAGTGTCAATCAACATAACTCCACACAAACATTCCACAGGTAATCCTAGCGCTACCACAAGTTGATCAGAGATAAAAGAGTGTGTGTCACCTATGTCAAAAAAGCCCTAGAAAAAGTAGAAGCTACAAGGATTGTACCTTGAATAGTCGATGGTCTGGCTTCACCACTACCAGGCGCAAACTGAACTTCCTGAAGCTGACCTACCCCTCTACCCTGGGCTCCTGCCTGAGTACTCTGTGCTACACTGCCCTGTTGGCGTGAACGATCTTGCTCTGGAGTTCCACGTCCACCACCCCTTCCAGTACGACCCATGGAGCTCCAACTGCCTTCCTGATATGGGGAAATTGATCCCCTTTCCGTATCTGGTACCTGCCTTCCGTCATCATACTCGCCCACCTGCGGAGGTTTCCTGCAGAACTTCTGCACATGTCCCATCCTGCCACACGGACATCACTCAACTGGAGGCCGAGGACACTGACCACACATATGCCCCGACCTACCGCACTGATAGAAGAACACCTGATTTCCACTCTGAGAGGTTGAAACTCTCTTCCAGTCACTTTCCAAACCTCCTCCATGTTGTGATCTCTCATGACGTTGCTTCCGACCCTTGGTAGCTACACTACTCGTCTCCCCCACTGGAACCAAAATCCCACTACCCGAAGCTCCCTTCAGGTTTCCTTCTGAGATAAATGCCTGATCTAATACCTCTGTGAACCTCTTCAAGAGGAATATATTTACTTGAGACCTGATATCATGTCTCAGCCCATCCTGGAAATTCTTTTCTACTGCTGCCTCATCCCCTGCTAACACTGGGACAAAGCATCTCAAATTAGTGAAGTGACTAGCATAGTCCATCACCAATAGAGATCCCTGAGTCAGGGTCATAAACTCTGCAGCCTGATCCTACCTCAAATTCTCCAGATAGAAATGCTCCAGAAACATTTCCTGAAAAACCTTCCACGACATCCCCTCTGCATGCTCGATTTGAGCCCGAATGTCCGACCAACGCCTAGCCTAGACTCGCAAAATACAAGCATCTAGGTTCACTCTATTTTCAACAGGGGTCTCCAAATGGTCCATTATCGTCTAGAAAGACTCTAACCAGAACTCCGCTACTTCTGGCCCACCCTCTCCGGTGAACGTCGGAGGGTACTGCAGCTGGAACTCCCTAGTCAGCTCAAATATACTCGGTGCAACCCGCCCTGGGTCCCGATCCATCATCTGTATAAGGCGAGCCAAGTTCCCCCGGAACTGGTATTCTCCACCCTCATGGGTCGCCACATTTTCTTACTTCTCTCCTCGAGGTGTGTTCTCAGCAACATCCTCTCATTTCCCAACTGGTAACCGACGTCGTGGTGGCATTTCTCTACAATGCCATGCACGAGATTTTAGAACGCATACCCTAAACATCCATGACTCCATCAAAATCTCTTTACAAGCTACACCAACCCATTTTCATATACTAACCCAACAAAATTTTCTAATTTGTTTCAAACCATATTACTCTATTAAACGTCTTTTACCATTCATTCATCCTTACCCACTTGTGTTATTTCATTCATCTCATCATTTCTTAATTTCATGAAATGCATGACGCACCCTACTCTCCTGCCTCACACACCCACCCCGTGCGTGTGTATAACACAATGCATGTCACCTATCTCCCTAGGTGCCTATAATGATGCATGAATGAAAATCCTGTTCCGTTAAGGCCAGAAGCCAAATATCATAAAACAGTCACATCAACCCACATGTGCATCACCCAATGGTGAAATATCATCAACTGTAACAACACACAACCAAGAACAACAATTCCCACCCAGGGTGACTTGGGATTCCCCCGTACCTGGGTTAGCTACTCCCAAGCACATGCTCATTACCAAGGCCCAACACGTCTTAACCCTTGGCTACCAATCCCAAATAACAAGACCTTAGAGAAGGAGAATAAAGACCTCCTCTGATACCACTTTGTAACGTCCCTAAACCGGAAGCCACTAAACCGGTGCTCCAAGCCGGGTGGTTACATGACCTTAAGTGCACCTCCCCAGATGCCAAAGGCTGCCGACTAGCAGCGGGGGTCTATGGAGTCAAGTGGGGAGACTATACCCCCTTTTTTCAGAGTAATCCACAAGATAAATAAACCAAATAGAAGAAACAATAACCAATAAACAAGGAACATGTATAACAATAATTTCCAACAATAAATATGCCATGTCATACTACAAGTGCAAGAGTGAAAAAAAACCCAAATAAAGGCAACAAAAAAATCCCCAAAATGGTCCTGACTACAAGTACAGATCCTCCAAAAAGTGCAACCGATGTCCACTCAACTATCTAGCAAGGACCCTTGCCCTTCTCCTGACCTGCAAACATGAAGTCTTCTTGGGTACCCAACGGCGGCCTGAGCAGGGTGAGTATAACTCAGTAGGCCACCACAAATGGTTTCTACAAAATATCCAGTATAAACCGGTAGTGCATGAAAAGGAATATGAATGATAATTTCCAAGTACTTAATTAATGTTCCATTAAAAAGATCAGAGCCAAAGAAATTTCCATTCCATTACCATTCATTTATTACCAATTATCATCACTTACCATTTCATCACATTTCCATGGGTTAATCACACACATTATGTTACATGGGTCTAAGGACAACAATCACATACAAGAGGGTAAACACACCGTTATCCTATCTCACTTGGACTAACCCCTCATAGCAGCCATAACCTCACCTTGAATCCTCAGTCCGGGTGGATACAACTGTTAAGACAATAAACCCTTAGTCCCCTCTCCTAACACATGCTTTTAGGGTGGAGTTTAGAACCTCAGTCTTAGCTTAACCCGTGGGCATAAATCCTCATGTCATACCCCACACTATGAAGCCATGTGCACATGCTTATATATAAGTAACCATAAACCATCCAAACCATTTCCCTTCAGCAACATAATTCATAACAACCCACTTGGAAATTCACATTATTCCTTAACCCATTAACACATTACCATTTCACATCATTTAACCATCCACCCAATTCTCATGTGTTATGACTAACTCACTAAGCATTTAGCACTAGAACCATAACCTATGAATTATGGTCTTTAATCAGTTTACTTATTAACCCATTTAACCTGTTCATCATTCTATGAATCAACCATTCACCCCATTCCAAATTACCCATTGGTTGTTACTAAGTCTAGATGCATCACCTAACATCTATTCCAAGTTCAACCAATCATGCCAACTTGTTTATCAAGGGTTATATAATTTATTACAACAATGTCACTTGTTTAACAACATTACCTAAACCCGGGAGAAGCCAACACATCCAATGGATGGCCCTAGATTAGGTCAAGTCAATCTCGACACATCCTATAGGGATTTTGAGGGTTCCCATTATCCATTTCAAACATCATTATTACCACACAAGTCAAGGTTATTAAAAACATAACTAAGGGAAAATTAGAACACAACTAAACATGCCCAAATAACCAAGGGATATAACTTGTAGACCACCTACCTCAAAACCGCAGTTGAATGAACTCTCAATCGAGTCCTTAGACCTTGATCCGATCAACCTTTGGAGCTTCAACCTAAAACTCACCCAAAAGATTAGGTTTTAGAGGTTCGAAGTAAGAGATAGAGAAGACACAAACCCTAAACCAAAAACAGAAGCAAGGATGGGATTAGACTTACCCAGAGCTTCGATCTGCAACCAATGACACCAAAAATGCCTTAGAATCGAAGGAGAACCACCATTGGGAAGCTTGGGTTAGCCAAGTTCATTGCTATGGTTGAGAGGGGATGAATGGAGGAAAATCCTGAGTTGGGGTTTAAAATCCCTGAGTGGAAACTTGTAATATTTTAGAAAATTAAGTGGCTTCACTGTTTGTCCACACAGTTTGGAAAACCATGCTCAAACCGTGCGCATGCCACTGTCCAGAGGAGGAGGGTCGCACGGGTTTGCCTGGGCAAGCCGCACGGTTTTCCCCGGCCGTGCGCAGGCCGTGCACCCTAGCTTCTCTTGCCCAGATTTCCTTTCTTTCATGGCCCGCGCCCCTAGAACACCCCCAAGGCCTCTCACACCTTCATAAGGCATACCTTGATGCCTAGAATAAGGGATTAAACCAAATATATTGAAAAACATACCTTTCCAAAAACCAGGATCTTACACTATGGTTGGCGCCTCTTGATCTTAGCTCTCTCCTAAAATTTTCGTTGGTTTTTTTATTTTATCAATGATTCTATGCCGATATTCAAGGATAAAGAATATATTAATAGTGATGATACCCCAAGAGTTGTTGAACCCATTCTATATGAGGACTAGGATTTATACTCTGATTTTGAGGAACATATCTATAAATATCTTTATAATTCTTATAAGATAGAGGATTCATTATTGAGTTTGAGTGCTAGGAAATTTATACAACAAAATATTTACTTAGATGGATTCATTACTCTACATCCAATGAATATTTGGAAACATAGATATTATTCTATAGATGAATAAAATATTTTTACCCAGTCTTTATGGGGCTTTATGAATGTACAGAATGATATTAACCCCAATCCTCGAGTTACTAAGAGTATTTTTTCATTCTATGGTGATGATGATACTAAAAATATTATGATAATTAATACTTTTACAAGTGTTTTCATAAAATTTTATAATGAATTTAAGGATCCTAAATGCATAAATTTGTCTATAATGGATGAGTTGAAACCATTTAATTACATCATCAATAATGATGATGACCCAAAGATTAGGGATGAACATCATGTTATAGATGACTTGTGGGATTAAAAAAATTATTTTCTTGATGAATAAGTATAAATAATATTTAAATAATATAAATATGGTAAAATCACTACCGTGTTTTTCATTCAAATCATAAAATAGATGTTCACTAATATGGATGACTAATTTTAAAAAGAACCTAATTTTAAATTTATGTTCATTCCATGGAAATGATTTTCTTCTCACTTTTTCCAGATATATGTATGATCTCAAAAAATTATTAGCTATAAATTTTAGAGAGTTTGAATTAGTTATAATGGTCATTGTTTATTAAATCATTGAGCTATTATCTTATAATACAGAATGGAGAGTTATGATTTTAGTTGATGATGTACACTGTTGGTTACCTGATTTTTTTATATTATAGATAGTAAGGATATATATTTATCTAGAATTGTTTCTAGTAACTGTTTCATGGGAATGACTAAATAAATACAAGAAACAACCCATCACTAATAGTGAGATTCTATATAGAGTGGATGAAATCAATGATGATGAAATGCTACTTCGGTTGATTGTATCAACCATGAATTTTTTAATACATTCTCAGTACAATGTTTTTTGATCTTTAGTGAACTCAAAATATTTTTCTCTTTGTTTCATCATATATACTAGATAATGCTTAATATTACATATATTAATGTGTCTTTTATAGGATGCATATTTTAGCGTTGTCCATTTCATGTGGCTATGTTTATTATACATGGTTTTTAGGGGATAATGGATTACTTTATTTGGATAGTGCTAGTTGGTTTTTATTAATTGAGGACTTGTTGTGGATTATTTTAAGCACTAATATTCCTGGTGGAATATTTAAAGATTTTGATGTATGGTTTTCAATGGTTTATTAACAATGATGTTTTAAAATATGATGCATACTATTCTCGCTGAACAGGTCTATGATTTTTATCACAAATGAATATGATTATTTTTAGAGCTACATTGTAAAACCCCAAGCTTCCATGGTACGCTTCTGTTTGAATAATACAATAGTGTGTGTTGTATGCAACTTCGGGTTCTAACACACCATAACCAATCAAACTAGTTGTTATGAATAGTAATACCCACTTTTTGAAATTTTATAAATTTTATCTTTAAAAATGGACTTCATTTTTGGATTCATAATATTGAAATTATCTTAGGGTGAATTTTTGGTACTTTTCTGATAACTTTCATATTTTGATGAATAGTGAAAATTACTAAATTTTAATTAAAAACAACTTTATTAATCGAAATAATTAATAGTCATAAATTATTAATTTGAGTGATTTTAAAGTATAATTAGACTATATTTTTACCATTTAATCCAATGATGGTCATTGGACATAATTTCGCATTTAAACTGTACATAAGCAAGTGCCAATCTTTTAATATTTATTATTTCTTAAAAACACGCTTTTTGTTTTGACAACGGGAATTAATTTTAAATTAATTTCTGCCACTTATGTCTTTTTAATATAGAAAAATGGATTCCATATTTAGAATTAGGAGGTCCAAATTGTGTAAATAGATAACGTTTTTTAGACATTTTGAATAATTACTCCGATAAATATTTTATTTACCATGGTTAAAGGGTAAATCTGGTAAATAATGGTAAAACAATTAATATTATAATAATAATAAATTATCCTAAAACATATCATAACCCTATTTTATGATACATGTCGGACCATGGGCATCTTTGGGACCCCATGGATCCACTTTTAAGTGATAATGAAACATTATATTAATTAAGTTAAAGTAAATACAAAAATGACATAAGCATAAATATTTTAGAAAAACAATTTTTAAGTAGGGTTATGTATGTTATATTTTAGACTATAAATATTTATTAGAAAGATAAAATGATTTAATACATAATTATATTGTATTTATAATTTTTAGACATTGAATAATTAAATGTATTTGTGACACAAAATGATGTAGTATTTTCCTTATTAATGAAAGAATCAAATAATTGATATTATAAATGTTAAAATAAATATAATTTGAAATTTTTGATGACATCCAAGAATTTTATAGGTTAATATGAAATTTTAGAAGTGTTTAAATTAATTTATTTAGAATTAATAAAGTTTTTAGTACTTTAAAAAAAATCAATTATCAAATAGTGTCAAAATTGACATAAAAGAGTTTTTAAAACAAATATTATATTATTAATTGATATTCTATTCCTAAAAATCTAATTTTTTACCAAAGGAATTATATAATGATAGGTTTATCATTAATGAACCACTTGGGGTTCTCTTGGAATTATATATTATGTTTATTTACTATATAATAGAAAAATACAAAAAGACATGGTAAATGTAAAACTATTTAACTAAGAGTTAAATCTAAAAGTTGAGGTTAATATAGTGACACAAACTTGTCAAAAACCTATTGGTTGAGTGTTTTTAGACCCATACACACCTTATACTTTAAATAATCCATTTTGGAGCCATTATAAACCGAAAATTATTTTATTATAAAATAATATATCAAGCTTTTCCTAAGGTTCCCCTCACCCCTCTTATAAAAGGACACTCCCCCTTCTCTCTAATTCACACCTTCAAAGCCATTTGTCTCGGAAAACCTCTTCCCAAATAACCTCGTAACAGTCCTCCATTTTTCCTAGAGGCATTACTTTAGTCATAAATCCAACTTAAAGAGCCCTTTTGATCAAATCAAAATGAATATCCCGAAGAAGAGGTAATAATTTCACCACCCCCTTTCAAGTTCTTTTCTTCTTCCACTTCTTCTTTCTTTGTTATTTCCATTCTAAAATAATAACTCCAGTATCTTCTATATACTGTGATGTTATTATAAATATGGTACAACTATATTCATTATTATATACATCCTTTGAATGAAAAGTCACCATACGTGCGTACGTACGGCTTACCGTCTCCACGTCGTGGCGTAATTATTATTCAATACATTATTATTTGGATGGGTATAATAATGATATATAATTGATGTAAATAATAAATATAACATGATGATTATTCTGTATATATGATATACTATCCAATTATATATTATTTTAATATCAAAAGAATGATATTGTCGCTCGTGCGTACGTACAGATTACCATCTCCACGAACGAGATGAGATTCATTCCCCGTCGTTTCCATTCCAGAATAATTTTCATTTGATGATTAAAAATAATGCTTAAATACTAGATATAATTATGTATATTAATATGATATATCCAATCCATAACAAATATAACTCACATAATAAATAATATAAGTGAAAATGAATCCTTTAATACCCGAAATGACGATAATACTAAGATATTATTAACAAAGCAATGTTAAAAGATCATATATGATATCATATTAATGTATATGATTATTGTATAATTTAATAAAAATTATTTAACCATTATACAGGAGGTTAACCAAACCTAGACCAAGGAAAAGTACAAGTTAAGGGTTAATTTCACAATCTCTTTATTATCCGAGGGTATTTTTACGTAAGTTTCTACTGGGACCTCTTTATCATCCACATCCATGTTTCTTAAAAATGTATTTCAAAACATTATTAATATTTTATAGACTATGGGTTAAAGTAATTTATAACCATGTTTTAATATTTATAATATGTTTATAAATGAATCTTTCCGTCATTTTCCCAACAAGGTATTTTTTATCCTTTTCTACAAAATTAAGGTAAGAATGTCTTTTTTTAACTTATATGGCGGGTGTGTCTATTTTACGGCATTATAAAATAGTCGTAGCTTCCCTTCGAAGCATATAAGAATATTTTCAAAGAAAATGTTTTATTATACAATCATGTGACTTTTAAATAATTTCAAAAAAAAGAGATATTTCTCTCAAATAGTTTTGTTTTCATCTATGTCAACATCCTTTGTTGGATTTTAAACTTATTTGAAGTTGATTTATTTTGATAAAAACTTCCATATAGTATTGATTATTTTGTGATATGTTTGACTATGGATGTGTTATTTTTATACCATTCATGGTTTACGGTTAAAGTATTGACATTTCGTATGCTAGTTTTAATACGAATGTTTATGTTATGTTTAAACCTGTTCATATGAGGAATGCATTGGACATAGTAAGTGACGGGTGGAGCCTGCTATAGCTCCTCGATGCATCGGTTGGTCTCATGAGACAAACTAGTGTCTTGGCACAAGTCTTTGGAAAAATCTTATTTGTAGTCTTGGCATAAGGCCTTGAATATGTGGTTATGATAGTCTGGCATTATGCATTCCATCATTATGAAAGTGGTAATTGATATTGGATGTGATTATTTGACTAGTAGAATATCCATGTTAATAAGAAAATGAAATTATTTCATTTTATTTTTGTCATATTATGTTGAAGTTCAAGTTTAAAATTCTTTTGTTTTAGTTATACATTGCCTTAAATGTTTATGTTTATTTATTAATGTTTCCTCTATATTGTTATCCTTTCTGAGAATCTGAGATCACCCCTTTCTATGTTTTATTTTTCCCAGGATACTAAGAATTATTTTATGACTGACCTACAGGGATAGTCTGAGGAGATATGAGTGTGTAATATGGAGACTATGTTGTTGTAGTTTTTCACTTTATCATGTAATTTAAGAATTATGAATGTATCTAGTGTTTCTAGGGCTATGAAACTAATCGATCTTTCGAGACTTCATCTTTTCGGATCATGAAAATGTTATGTAATAATGAACCGACTCTAGGTAACTGGGGTTGGGGCATTACAGGTGGTATCAGAGAAATTTTAGTACAAACCTTGGAAGCCAGATTTAGATAAAATCAGATTAGAGCACATAGACCTAAGATGGAATTTGAGGATTAGTATAGAAGAACTTCCTAGAATTTTGGTATTATAGAGACTTTGTGAGTTTTCAGAGCAATACATCCCTCTCTAGATACAAGAAAGTAGAGTCGACTCTGGCATAGATGTACCTAGGGGTAAAACCCAAACAGATCGTTTTGAGATAGACTTGAACGGGAACTGGTGCACGAAAATGGGCCTTGCTGCACTCTTGGTTACGACACTCTCGACGGATATGCTTAGGATAATTAGCATTTTCTTTAAAAACCATTATGAAGGGTTTATGAGTATATACTTACTCAAAGAAAACATTTTTATGATTATGGATTATATCCATAAACTGTTCAATTCATGTTAAGTGTTTTACAAGATTGGATTTATGTATTGCGATTCATAAACTAATATTGTGTATGCAATAGTTTAGAAATGGCACCTAGTGGAAGAAATGGAAACCATATCAATGCATGCACTCCATGTAGGGATTTACCTCCTACTCAAGATAATTATAGTGGTGCTGGTGATGCAACTGGTACTGATCAGCTTATCACCATACTGGGACAACTCACTCAGGCTATGAATAATAACGTTAGCCGTATGGAGCACCCTGATCTGCAATGTGGAGGATCAATGTTAGATCGCTTCATGAGGAAACAAACACCAACAATCAATGGGGGTACAAATCCACTAATAGTTGATCAATTGATAAATTCCTTAGAGAAAATATTATATACCTTGGGGAGTAGTGAAAGGGAAAAAGTTATCATGGAAGTTTACCGCCTCACTGGAGATACTAATCAATAGTGGTCATTGATTCAAAACACGGAGGAAGATGATGAAGTATCAAATATCTAATGGAGGGAAATTAAAGATATTTTCTTAGAAAAATACTTTCCTCATGACCATTGAGCAGATATGGAAAGATAATTTCTGAGTATGAGGCAGAAGGAGGATAAGAATGTCACAATGTATGAGGATAACTTTACAAAGTTAGAAAGACATTCTACATATTATATACGTAACCCAAGATTTAAGATTGACCATTTCTTTGATGGGTTAAAACTGTTTCTCCATAGATCATTAGTATCACAATCCTTTTTGTCGTATGAAGATATTTTCTCATGTGCTATCAAGACAGAAAAAGAATTCTCTAAGTCTTACGACTTTAAAGAAAAGCAAAAGAAGAAGAGATATGCTGGTCACTCTGGGAATGGAAATAAGGAGAAGAAGGTAAAAGTTGAATATCCATCCAACAGTAAATGTGAGAAGAAACACCCTGGTACTTTCTTGAAGGGAATGGGAGTCTATTACAAGTGTGGTGAAAAGTCCACCAAGCTCGTGATTGTGAGGGGAAGAAATAAGCTACCGATGCTCAATGCTACAATTGCATGGAGATGAAAAATTATGCAAATGAACGTCCTAAACATCATGGGAACTTACCTCAGAAAAGGACAAGGGATCAAGACCAAGCTTATGCTATCACTACTGCTAAGGTAAAAGCTCCAAAAGACGTGGTGGCAGGTAATTTAATGGTTTCCTCAAGTTTAGAAAATGCATTATTTGATTCTGAATCATCACATTGTTTCATATTGTTCTAGTTTGCTAAGAAAATAAGATATTTTCAATTTGATTTAACAAGAGAGTTTTTAGTCAAAACTCTTAAGGAAAGTATCATTGCAATAAAGTTTTGTGAATTAGTCCCCATTAGAGCACATAAATGTTCTTTATATACTGATCTCATCGTCATACCCATGATTGAATTTGATATAATCCTTGGTATGGATTGGGTTTCGAACCATGATGCAATGATTTATTGCAAGATAAAGGAGGTAACAATTTTTGATGATGATGATGATAAAGAACACCTTATCATTAGAGCAGAATCGTCACCACCTGATTCTTATCTAGATCCACCCCCAGTAGCTTAACTAAATTCAATTATCGGGGAGGAAGAGAATGAAATAACTGTGGGTGAGGAATGGAATGTTCAAATAGAGGATGTAACTATTGTGAAAGAATATGTAGATGTGTTTATGGAAGATTTACCTGGACATCCTCCAGAACAAGAAATTGAGTTTTCCATTGATTTAATTCCTAGTTCAATGCCCATATCAAAGACCCCTTATATAATGGCCACTATGGAATTAGTTTAACTAAAGAAACAACTAGAGGAATTGAGTAATAAGGGATTTATTCACCCTAGTGTTTCTCTATGGGGAGCCCCTGTCCTTTTTGTTAAGAAGAAATATGGATCTATTAGGTTATGTATCGACTACAGGGAAATCAATGATATAATAATAAAGAACAAGTATCCCCTACTGCACATTGATGATTTATTTTACCAACTACATGAAGCTCAATACTTTTCAAAGATTGACCTTTGATATGGATACCATCAATTGTGTGTGAAGAAGGAAGACATTCCAGAGACAGAATTTCGAACCAGGTACGGGCATTATGAGTTTATAGTAATGCCTTTTAGGCTAACTAATGCACTCTCTATTTTCATGGATCTAATGAGTAGAGTTTTCAAGGAATATATTGATGAATTTATAGTGATATTTATTGATGATATCTTGGTATACTACCAAATCTATGAGGATCATGAAAATAACTTGCGCATTATTCAAAAGACTCTGAGAAGACATGAATTATATGTGTAGTTTAGCAAGTGTGAATTCTGGCTTTAGAAGATTTCTTTTCTTTTCTATATTGTCTATATGGATGGAATCTCCATTGATCCTTCTAAGACAAGAGAAATCTAATAATGGCTATCACCAACGAATATAACTGAGGTACGTAGTTTTATTGGTTTAGCAGTTTATTATCGACGTTTAGTCTAGAATTTTTACCGGTAGGCTAACCCATTAACAAATCTCACACGAAAAGGGGTTAAATTTATTTGGACAAAAGATTGTGAAGAATGTTTTGAAGAATTGAAGAGAAGAGTAGTCAATGCTCCTATATTGACTCTACCATTGGGGAATGATGGGTTTTTTATTTATAGTGATTTTTTCTAAGAAAGGAAGTGGTTGTGTCCTTATGCAGAATGATAGGGTTATTGCCTATGCATCATGAAAACTAAATATTAATGAGCAAAACTATCCAACTCATGATCTTGTGTTAGCTGCTGTAATATTTAATTTCAAGATATGGAGACATTATCTCTATGGTGAAAAATGCGAGATATATACCGATCACAAGAGTTTGAAGTATACTTTTTCAGAGAAATTACTCAACATGAGGCAAAGGTGATGGATTAAACTAATCAAGGATTGTGATTGCATAATACAGTACCACCCGGGGAAGGAAAATAAGGTGGCAGATGCTTTGAGCAAAAAGGATCATGGATTTTTGAACAAAATGAGAGTTGAAAGGGATCCAATTTTCATGGATCTAGTAAAGTTAGATATGGGAATAACCATGGAAGGTGAAACATTGATACTTTTTCAAATCGTTGCCAAACCATCTTTACTAGAAAGGATTAAGAGTTCTTAGACCGATGATGATGAATTTCAAAAGAATATTAAAGCTGTGAATGATGGGAGATTCAGTGACTTTGAGTATGAAAACAGAATTTTGAAATTTGGGAAGATACTTTGTGTTCCTGATATACCAGATCTAAAAAGGAAATTGTTGGACGATGCTCATAGTTCCAATTTCTATATACACCCTAGGAGCACCAAAATGTATATAGATTTGAAGGAACATTTTTGGTGGGACAACATGAAGAGGGAGATTTTTGATTTTGTTTCAAGATGTATGTTTTGCCAACAAGTGAAAGCTGGACAGCAATAACCTGGAGGATTCATGCAACCTCTTCCCATACCTAAGTTGAAATGGGATAATATCACGATGGACTTTGTCATGGGACTACCAAAGACTCCTAGAAGGAACGATGCAATATGGGTCATTGTTGATCGTTTTACCAAGTCAACACATTTTATTGCTATAAGAGAAGATTTACAACTTGAACGTCTTGAAAGACTATATATTAATGATGTTGTGAATATTCATGATGTACCCCTAGCGATTTTTTCTGATCGTGATCCCCATTTTACTTCAAGATTCTAGAAAAGTCTTAAGAAATCCCTGGATACTGAACTTCGTTTGAGCGCTGCCTACAACCCCCAAACTGATGGACAATCAGAACGGACTATTCAAACCTTATAAGTCATGTTGATATCTTTCTCACTTGACTTTCAGTATATGTGGGATCAATATTTAATATCAGAAGAATGATATTGTCGCACGTGCATACGTATGGATTACCATCTCCGCGAACGCGATGAGATTCATTTCCAGTCGTATCCATTCAAGATTAATTTGCATTTTATGTTTAAAAATAATGTTTAAATACTTGATATAATTCTGTATATGAATATGATACATCCCATCCATAACAAATATGACTCACATAACAAATAATACAAGGGAAAACGAATCCGTTAACACCCGAAATGACTATAATACTAATATATTATTAACAAAGCAATGTTAAAAGATCATATATGATATAATATTAATGTATATGATTATTTTGTAATTTAATAACAATTATTTCACAATTATACAGGTGGTTAACTGAACCTTGACTAAGGAAAAGTACAAGGTAAGGGATAATTTCACAATCTCTTTATTATCAGAGGTTGTTTTTACGTAAATATCTATTGTGACCTCTTTATCATCAATATCCATGTTTCTTAAAAATCTATTTCAAAACATTATTACTATTTTATAGACTATGGTTAATTTAATTTATACCCGTGTTTGACTTTTTTTAAGATTTTTATAAAGGAATCTTTCTGTCGTTTTCCGAACAAGGTCCTTTTTATCCTTTTTGAAAAAATTAAGGTAAGAATTTATTTTTTAACTTATACGACAGATGTGGATTTTTTCTGCCATTATAAAATCTTTGAAGATTCCCTTATAATATTTTAAGAACATTTTCAAAGTAAATTTTTTATTTTAAAATTATGTGACTTTTAAATGATTAAAAAAAAGAGGTATTTCTCTCAAAGAGTTTTGATTTCATCTATGTCAAATCCTTTGTTGGATTTTAATCTTATTTTAAGTTGATTTATTATGATAAAAAACTTCTATATTGTATTGAAGGTTTTGTGATATTTTTGACTGTGGATGTGTTTTTTTTATACCATTCATGGTTTATGGTAAAATTATTGACATTTCGTATGCTTGTTTTAATATAAATGTTTATGTTATGTTTAAACCTGTTCATATGGGGAATGCATTGGACTTAGTAAGTGACAAGTGGGGCCTACTATAGCTCCTTGATGCATCGGTAGGTATCATGAGACAAACTAGTGTCTTGGCCCAAGGCCTTGAAAAAATATTATTTGTAGTCTTGGCACAAGGCCTTGACTATGTTGTTATGATAGTCTGGAATTATGCATTCCATCATTATGAAAGTGGTAACTGATATTGCATGTGATTATTCAACTAGTATAATATCCATGTGAACAAGTAAACAAAATTATTTCATTTTATTTTTTCCATATTATGTTTTAGTTCAAGTTTAAAAGGCTTTTGTTTTAGTTATACATTGCCTTAAATGTTTATGTTTATTTATGAAAGTTTCCGCTATATTGTTATCCTTATTGAGCATCTGAGCTCACCCCTTTCTATATTTTATTTTTCCCATGATGTGAAGAAGTGTTTTATAACTGAACTACAGGGATAGTCTAAGGGGATATGAGTGTGGACTATGGAGACTATGTTGTTTTAGTTTTTAACTTTATCATGAAATTTAAGACTTATGAATGTATCTAGTGTTTCCAAGGCTACTAAACTAATCGGCCTTTCGAGACTTGATATTTTGTGATCATTCCAATGTTATATAATAATGCACCGACTCTAGGTAACTGGGGTCAGGGTGTTACATACATATATCAATATGATAAATTAAAAGAAATGGAGAATAAAGGAGGGAATTATGATGGTGGATGTTTTAATGTGTAAATAATTGAATAAATTATTAATGATTAAGCTACTTCTGTTGATATTTTATAATAATCATGCCTTATATGATGAATCAATATCATATACCTCTCCATGTGTCTATTATTTCTGAAAACAAATTTCACCTCATATAGTCATTGACCAATTATATTTAGTATTAAATTTTGGTAAGCATGGCTTGGTTTACAAATTCATGATCTAAAATTTTCTCTAGATCCATGAATTAAAATATAATATAACACATATTCAAGGATAAATTTATAATGGAAATGTAATGATGGGGTATTTATTATAAAATTTTAGGATTTTTGATATTTCCACTAAATAGTTTCTAAGATAAATATATAAAGGGTAAATGGTCAAATATAATGTAACCCATTTCCTCATACTAACCCACAACATATTGTATGTTTTTAAATGGTGGAGAGATAGAAGTCTATTATGGTAGAAATTTATATCATTATACATTATCATTTTTAAAATCATAACTTATTTATATGATTAAAATATGGATGAATGATGAGTGCAATGAGTGTGGGTGAGATCATGAAACTCACTATAGAAAAAAGTTTTATCAATAATGGATGAAATTATATTAGACAATTCATTTATATAGTAATTTCGTGTTACAATACTAATAGATATACTTTAGAAACTTTATAGGTTGTTAGAATGTTGAATGAATAGAGATTTTGTTGTTCAAAATAAATCCAGAGGGCGAGACTAAGTAACCTAGGAAAAAATTTAATTTAATTTAATTATTTATAACATGATATAAGAGAATGTTTTTGAGGGATATATAAATATAAATATGGTTCTTTTTAATTTTTTTATTTGGAGGTTTTGATATTATAATTCCTGATTCCCAGTCAGGAATTTATAAATGGGCTTGGAATTGTGAGTTATATCAATAAAAGATAGGTGTAACATTGGATAATGAGTTTTTAAAAGAGATTATTTTAATATAATTTTATATGAATCTAGATGTCCATGATAATATTTCAGTTGTTATAGATGATTCATGTTTTGATATAGGACATTATAAAAGAAAAAATGATTTGTATATTCAATTTGAGTTTTGAAAGAATTAAAGGATTGGGGAGAACTCGAGATATTTTTATTTAGATGTAATTGATGATTTGTAGATGTTGAGTTTAAAATTAATCATAGGATTAAATTTTTATAAATAATAACCCATTAAAATGGATTGAATTTAATGTTATAAAATATTATGCTGGTTTTTTAATCTATCAAAAAATATGGCTGATTAATATAATTTTTTATTCAAAAATTCATTTGATGATAATGTTTTTTTCGATACAGAATGTGATGTATTTGTATAATTGAAGAGATAATGAAATTTATTATTTTATAAGAGTTTTATATATGATTCATAATAAGAAAAAATATTAACATAATTGTTTTTAATAAGGTAAGCATAAAAATTCATAATTGCAGAGCCATTAGAATTTCAATCATGAGTGTGTTAAAAAAGAAGAGCTAGAGATGATTCCACATTTTATAAGGATGATGAAAATGGAAAAAAAATTGAATTTTCAAATAATATTTCTGAAAAATATATATTTAAATCCATTCATTATGTGTAATTAATGTGTAATTAACTAATTTTATTATTTAAGGATTTATATATTAGATATTAATTTTATTGTAGTCACTCATATAAGAGAATAACTAAAATAATTCGTATAAATAAGATAAATATTTTGATCTAAAGCAAGAAGGTGTATATATTTTACTAATTAGACTATTATTATATAATTAGATGATATTATTATAATTATTTTTAAATTTTTAGATCTTGGCAATTTTTTATTTATTTATTTTTACATGTATCAAAATTTCATGAATATTTCAACACATACATTGAAGATAAAAAATGATATATAATATTGATGTATATCACATGTTTAACTATAAACCAAGGTAGAAGAAATGTAATGAGAATAGATGTTAATGAACTAAATTATTCTATGGAATTTAATATATTGTTTTTGTGATGTCGATATCTAGATGATAATGATGAGTTGTACATCATGATAAAAATATATTGAAATAAAAAATTTGATTCTATATGATATTTAAGGAAACCATCAATATTTTTGACAGTGTGATTTTTCATTGATTTTAAAATCTCAATATATGATTTCATTGATTGTATTTTGGTTGTTTTTTAGAGGCTTTGACTATGTAGAAATTCAATAACATGGATCCTATATATCCAAAATAATTGAGAGTAAGGATGGGCATATAATGGGTGATAAAATTTGGAGGTCGTATGTGATATTTTGAGATAAGGGATACAATGTTCCTAAAAATAGTGTTCTATATTTTTTTATTGAATATGTGGTGTAACAATTCTAAATAATTTCAAAGAAATTAATGAGGAATTTAAATGATTGATTTTCACTATGTTCAGAAATTAATTTGATAATGTTCTAAAAGTTAGTTTTTTTGTGTAGTTGAGTTCCCAATATTATGATTATGAAAAGACTATAATTTAAATTATTAAATTAAATTAGAGGAAAATCAATTTTTGTTTCATGTGTATTCATTATAAAAAGATACCACAATAAATTTTTTTTTGGTATCTTTATGAACCTATGGGAACCACTATGATATCTTTGAAAGATACATAATTATCCAGAATGAATTTATGGTAATAAATGATTAATTCCCAGACAACTTTTAAATTTCTATTCCCCATGATTTGATTTTTATTTTATTTTAATAAAATACAATTTTTGATAAATTGTTACAAATGGTACACAAAACTAAGATGAAGTTATGATATATATTAGGAAGAATTTACAATTATAGTGATAAAATTATAATGTAGTAGATTAATTGGAATGAATAAATATATTTTACCAAATTAATGATATTCTATAAAAGGAAAAATAAATGTCACTTTGTAGACAAATTCATTGATTAAATTCAATTAGTATATCTAAATAACTTTTGAGATCAATTTATAATTAAAATATTATTTTTCTTCTAAAAATGATTTTGATCTAATATGGATATATGTTTTAAGGAACATTGTGTGTTATGATTAAATTAGTATTAAAAATATTTATGCATATAATTAATTTTTAACACTATATTAAAAAGTATTTGGTAGGGAATATAAAAAAACATTAAGATTTTAAAAGTCATTTTCCTTTCAAAAAATAATTTCATTATGTTTTTATTTGACATTAAAAATATTAAATATAAAATCTGAAATATTAGATATTGAATTTAAAAAAATATTTATATTTTTTATAAAAATATAATCAAAATTTTGTGTTAGGATTGATTTTTCTGATTTTTTATAATATAACGATTTTCTGGTGAATAGTGCAACATGGCATTTATTGAAAATAAAATGTCTTTTATTAAATCATTAGTATATAAAAATGAATTAAAAAATTATGAATCCATTTCAAAGATCCTATATTTATTTAATAAGTATAATTATTAATTTAAAAATATTATGATTAATATATAAAATTAAATTTTCTACTATAGAACATGGGTTACATATTTCTCTAAATATTGGTAATGACATATATAATACATTTTTGAATATTTTATTATTTTTTTAAATTCCATATAATATAATGGATTCCATATTAATAATAAAAGGTATAAATTATGAAATATTTCTCATTTTATATTAATATTTATATATAATACAATTAGGTAAAAATTAGTGACCAAGAAAGAAGTCAAAATGATAAAATGTTAAAATAAATGGTAGAATACACAATGAATGTAAAAAAATTCCCAAGAATAAGAGGTTGAGGGAATGGTCAAACAAAAAACATCTCATATAATTTAATTCCAAATTTCAAATAAAAATTACATTGAATGTAACATGAAAATAAATTAATATTATGGGTATTTACGAAAGTACAACTCAACTCACTTATTTAAGGAGACTAAAATCACCCAATTAGGAAACAATAAAACAATAATTTTGACATGAGGAAATAAAAAATACATCCCGAATGTTCTAATATATTTACTAAAGGTTCTAGTATCATATAAATACAACCCCTGAAATACTTAATCAAATTTACAGTGGAGTTATTTAATGAAATATGGTAAAATTCCCAAAGCACTTATTTTTATTTATCCATTTTTAAGTCATCTTATTCAATCTCATGTTATATTATTCCATCCAAAAAAATAAAATATTTATCATTATCATATTTATTATTTATTATATATTTTGAATATAAATTATAAATTCCCTTACCAACTGTTTGAAAAATATAAACATTAGTTGTGTTATGTGAGAACAACAACCACTATGAGATACTTGTTACAATTTTCTTTGCAGCCATGAATAAATTGATAAAATGGGATATTTAATGAAAAAAATAAATTTTTATAGAATTATTAATATTAAAAAAAATGTAAATATATTTTCTCCTTTCTTTCATTCACTGAAAAAAAACATTATCTATGTGTATGTGCGGACTCCCATCACCATGGAGACACATGTTCTGCTAAAAATCACCATTGTACATGGAGGGTTCAAAAATGTATTTGATTAAAATATATGATATTAAATATTAATATATTTCCTAAATGGATAAGAATAATAATTACATAAAAATTAATATTTTTTTATAATGTGATATATTATTATCAATAAATTACTTGAGACTAGCTCATTATATATCATGTTTCTCAAACTATGCCCATAATTTCAATCGAGTGACTATTACTATTCATCAATATTTTTAACACACTGGTTTCACACTATTTTTTAGTAATGTGTTAATGAAATTCGTGTAAAAATTTGTTTTTCATGTCACCATGACAAAACACGTGTGAGCCAATCAGAAATACAAAATATGATAATTAAGATAAATGATAACTGACTAATGAATTTATAATAGATAATTGTAAATATATATTATTAACTGTCATATATATTCAATAATTTAATAAATCACAAATTAATGTAGTTATATTTTTTATATAGTATGTTAATAAACTTTCATGGAATCGAAGAATTATTGTTTGAGTTTTTTTCT
Organism: Viscum album; assembly: GCA_963277665.1. NCBI lineage: Eukaryota > Viridiplantae > Streptophyta > Magnoliopsida > Santalales > Viscaceae > Viscum > Viscum album. Next base: position 1,493,927,997 of record OY728155.1, on the reverse strand, counting down.
TCTTAATAATTGTGTATTGAGACTTATTCCACAGTTATAACTTCTTTTCAATTTACAAGTGTGTATAATTAATATTGATTTATTTTTATCACACATATGATGAGTATACAAAGAATTAAAAATCCATCAAATTTTATTTCTTCCAAAGGATTTTTCTTCATGGGTTCTTGGAGCCATAAGGGTTTTGTTCAAATATCAATTTCACATTAATATTATTATGAATTAATTTCTATATATTAATAATTTGTGTGAAATTTTACTATATTATGACAAAAATTTCATTCTATATTAGATATTATTGAAATTATAAATTTATTCCCTCAATTTAATTTCACATGATAAGTAATTTACCTAATGTTACTCTTCTAATTTAATCTTACCCTACCACTTCATTTCATATGAGAATTTTTTTCCACTATGTTCATATTCACTAGATGATATTATGGATGTCCTAAATGATAATTAAAAAACTAATTCTGATTAATAGTACTATATTTAACTTCTTTACAAATTATTGAATGGAATATGTTAAAATTTTCCATAAGGGTTGTTTTTTTATAATTATGAATGCAACCTCTTTTTAACGATTATCATAGAACCACACTATTTATAATTTTTTTAAAAGAATATTTTATTATTTTATAACGGTTTTCAAAAATATTTTTAATTCAGAATAATTTATGAAAAAATAGGATATTCTATTAATTTTTTTATATAATTAAAATTTTAATTTCATAAAAAATATTTTTAAAGATAAATTTTGTTTAAAGGTCATTATTTTTTGGAAAGATGTATCCATTATTTTCATGTAATCACAATGAATGGATTTGAAAGAATATTACATTTAGAAAATTTATATTTTGAAATTATTTTTCTTTATTAAATATAAATATTGAAAATTATTTATCAATCATAAAGTATTTAAAGTTAAGGAGTTCACTTTCATGGGGATTTTTACTATTTCAAAAAGTGGTATTACTTAATGTTTTCTTTAAAAGTATTTATCTAATAATCATTAATGTTGGTTTTAACCTTTTTTTTCATCCTGTTATTTTTATCCTATATGATATGTTTTTGAGAAACCATCTATCTTCATTCTCTAGATGGATTATGATGATAAAATTTTTACAATTATTTCAGTAAATTAATTATATTCCCTATAGTTAATTAAGATTTGATAAAATGATGAATGGTTTATATTCTTCTTCCATAAATATTATTATTTTTATTATTTGATGTTTTTCTCAGTTTATGTTCTCTAATTCATTAGTAATGTTTATATATATTGTGCTCATTAAAGGTATACACATTTTTTTAACAATGCCATTGAATGTAAACTGGTGGATATCCCTATCCTAACAAGGTATGAGTGTTTAGACTAATTATAATAATGAAGATGTGTGGTTATCCAGATCCAAATATTATACAATTGTGGGTTTCTCGAGCCAAATATGGTACACAAGTTTTAATCCCAAGAATAAGAAGGTATACAGGTGGTTATTCAGATCATACTATGCAATGAATGTCTTGGTGAGTGGTCTTGACGATTATTTATATAATTATGTTTATTTCATAAACAAATATCATATAATTAATCCTATGTAACTCTGTCATCCATTATGATTGTTTCATGTTACAAATTTTTATGATGCATTTATTTTGATATTGACATGCTTTCTTCCATGACTTATTATTTCATATTTATGCCATTGGCTATAACCTTCGTGACAATTAGACTTGAAAGAAGAAATTATTTTTGATACTTATTATTCTACCATAATATTATGTTTTGAATTATACTCATGTTATGATGAATCATGAATTATTTTTTCATATATCCTTATTCATCAAATTATAATTTATGATCCATATTTATATAGGTATGATATTATAATTTTATGTTGATTAACATTGATTATTCTCCCATACCAACATGATTATCTAAAATTCACTTATGATCATTAATTGGAAGATATTTTGTTTAACCTTATTGAGTGTCTGTGATACCCCCTTTATTTATTCTATTACATTGACTGTGAATATGAGTCTGACCTAGGTGATATCCATAATGGGATCTATTATGGTATGGTTATGCAGAAATGTAATCAAAATTATTTTTTTTGTTAATAATATCTAATGACACTGAACCTTTCAATTATTTAGGTTGTGATATTATTATATATAAATTTTAAATCATGAATATAATTTTAGATACATGAATGCTTAAATAGTAACATCATAGTTTATACCAAATAATATTAATAATGATTTTATTTATAGTTATTGATCTAGAAGTGAAGGTCAAGGACACTTCACTTCCTATCAAAACGTGGATCAATTATATTAGTGGTTATGATTAGAAACACAGTTGATAGACCTATGAAAAATTATAAATATTGAACATTTTAGAATCTTGTTATTTTTATAATGTTTGTCGGTTCTTAGATATAATATCCCTATCTATGTACAAAAATTTTAATGTTGGATATGATAAAGATAAACAAAGGGTTATTAACCATAAAATGTTGTTTGGGCCTTAATGTGATCTCCAACTAGTGCACCAAAATAAATTCTAACTGTAAAATTTTTTTGGCACTCCTTGGTGATATTCCTTGGTTAATAAATATTGTATCATTGAACTATTATGAGGTATTTGAATATATTTTATACTGAAACCAAAAAAATTACTAGTTGATAAGAAGAAGCCCAAATTTTACACATAGTAAGAATAATTTGTTTGTCAAATGATTTTTCATTATAAATAATAATTCATGATCCTCAAAAAAGTTTTTTGGTCTTTTAAATGGATATAACAAAGTTTAGGCATGCTAAATTTTTTTAAGGATAACGTTGTTATTATCCCATTGATCAACCAAATGAGATTTGTTATAGGGTGAATAAAATCATGAAAATTATCACCCAAAATTCTCAATAATTGAATAATAATGAGAGACATGTTGATATATAAAAGACACCAAGAAAATGAAAACATTGTATAGAGTGCTTTATGTCAAAACATCCACCCTCCTTCAGTGGGTCTTCAATCAAAATTTTCCTATTAAATGGATCAGGTTTGTAAAATAGTTAACATTTATTCCCTAATGTTGGTCCCATGAAATGGTTTTTTTATAATTATATCAATTTGTAGGAAAATTTGATCAATGGTATACTATTATAATTAATTGGGATATAGAGGAAGAAATTGGATCTATGAACTAGAAATACTTGAAGAATATTAATAAAAAGGTATTTTTCTCAAACACATTTCACTAAATTGTTTCGGGAATTCCTATAATTGAAGAATAAGGATAAAAAAAATCCATTAGTACCTTAGAAGAAAAATTCACTAGACCACCATGTTAAGAATCTAATATTTTCATCAAGAAAAATGAAAAAAATGATAGATTATATAGTTGTATAACAAAAAATCATCAATAGGAATTAACTTTAAGGGACATTGATAACTATGAAGAAATAATTTGATGTTCAGTCATGATTAAAATAGATATTGGAGACACCCATTATTCATGTTTTCTTTGGGATAAGATTATAAAAATGTATTTTGGTGGGTTTTGAAATAATCAAACTCATAGAAATGGAAAAAATGATAGATTATATAGTTGTATAACAAAAAATCGTCAATAAGAATTAACTTTATGGGACATTGATAACTATGAAGAAATAATTTGATGTTTAGTCATGATTAAAATAGATATTGGAGACACCCATTATTCATGTTTTCTTTGGGATAAGATTATAAAAATGTATTTTTGTGGGTTTTGAAATAATCAAACTCATAGAAATATGAAAATTTATCTCCCATGATAAAAATTGTTTGGTGAGAAGCATGTGGGAAATTGTCTCTAATGGGCATATAAATGCTTCATGTGTGGATGCATTTCTCATCAATCGCATTAATTCTAAGGATATATGGGTAAAAATAAAGACAAACGAAATGTACCACCTATGATTTGGTGATTTAATTATAAATAATAAGGAAATTATATAAACATATGTACCAATCAAATGGTTTATTCCTATAATCTATATTAATAACCAATTACGAAGAGGTAAAATTGGTGGTATAATTTGTGAATTACACTAATGTGTATTTTGATAAATAAGGGAAAAATATGATCCAATATAGGTCTATTGTTATCATGTCACAGTTTTGTTTAATTTCTATTATATATTTTTTATTTTTTCTATGATAATATAAATGTTTTGAAAAGATATATATAATGTAGACTTTATATTTTAAGAGTATTATATAAAAATTTCATGTTTAATGTAATTTGTCTGGTTAATTCCATTGAATGTATTCAATGAGATTTTTAAAAAGGATATATTCTCTCAATGTAGAGAATCAATTATTATTTTTTGAGTAAGGAAATCACATTTTATATCACCGTATGATATTTTATCAACGCAATTGTGGTTATAAACGTCCATTAGAAGAAAATAATATACTATTGGTCTTCATACAAACAAATTATGGACTCTTGGTTAAAAAGGTTAGAGAAAAAATCAATATTGGATATATTCCTATAATGAGTGAAAAAATGTTCTTCCTAAACATACCCATGTTTGTAAGGTTGTAATTTCATTTGAAATAATATCTCTTGTAATTACCATATTAATAATACCATCATCTAATTCCATTGGTGAGATAAATTAAAATTTCAAGGAAAGAATTTATTTTATGTTCTTTAATGTAATGCCACATGATTTAATTACATATTTTCATTTCATAAATTACTAAAAAGTAATATTCATCCTCATTTGACTGTAAAAAAATAAAACTATTATACAATTTAAGATAAAATTAACACTATTATTGTATGAATTCTATAACATAGAATTAGAATTTAAAGGTATAAATAGAGGTAAATTCATAATTATATATATATGTATATATATATATATAATAAAATATAAAGTCCACTTTTAATACTAATTCACTGATGAAAATGTTTTTTTAGATAAAGAACTAATATGATCATTTTATGATTTAAAATATTTTTTCTATAATTACCTCTTTCTGCACTACGAAATTTTATTTTAATGAACTAAGTATATTATGGTCAAATAATGATAAAAATATTATTTATATGAATAGTATATCTGAACATTTAAAATAATTAATTTATGAAAAACATGAATAATTTTTTTAATAATTTAAAATCCAGTTTCCTATATTTTTTAATTATATTTTAATTTTTCCAATTATAATTTAAAATAATAATTTATAGAATTTACTTTTTCTATAATTATCAAAATTTATAGAAAAATAATTAGAAATATTATATTATTATTAAATTTTTTTATTTTTATGAAATAATTGTATTAGGAAAAAAGTAAAAAATATCATGTTTATAAATACAGTGTTTCTATTTAATCAAAATATAATATCCCTGAAATTACAATTTATAAAATATTTAACCTAATAATTTTTTTTTTATTAAATATCATTATACAATTAATAAATTTTATTTTATTTTAGAATCCTATATTTAACATTTTACAACAAAATATATTTTTTTCAAGAAATTTTATTTTAGTGTGTAGTAAATATATTTTTAAAATTATTTTTAATAAATTTAATAAGATACATCTAATAAAATGGAATCCTTATTTGGGATTATAAAATCAAAATTATAATCTATGGCCCTGTATTTTGTTGTCTTAAAAAGAAATTAATATGTAAAATTACAAACATCTGTAAAAGTAAAAATTGTAAAATGTCGAAACATTGTTTAAATGACTTATTAAACAAGAATAAATAAATAATTTTTTTGGAATGTTATTTGTTGACAAAAAACATCATACACCACTAATTTTAAACTTATGGAGACACTTTCCATTGAAAGTGACATGGAAATAATATAGTTATATGGGTTTTTACAAAAGTTCCTCTTTGGACACATGTGAAAGAAAACATACACCACCCCTTCTACAATACTCTCTAAATAATCAAATTTTTGATGAATATATACAAAATTACCTAAAATAAAATCCTACATAATTCATCTTTGTTCTACTCTCCACAAAATTCAACAAAGAATGGGGTATTTTAAATTCTAATTGGAGTTATTCCAAAGAGTTAATAAAAATTCCCGAATCACTTCTTTTCATTTATATATCATTAAGTCTTATTCATATAACTACAATTATAATATATAATTATAAAATATGAAAATTATTCTCATTAGTATACTTAAGTGATTTTATATTTATGTAATATTCCTAGTATGTTCTCATATTTTATCATTTTAAAAATGAGAATATCTGCCGTGTTATATGAAGACAACTACCTCCATGAGTGACAAGATAAATATTTCCCGAACACCATACATGAAATCTTATAATGAATTTTTTAATTAATAAATGTGATATATATAAAGTTATTATGAATAGAAATTGGTACAAAATATACCTCATTTCCACTCTATTGATATTGAAAATGTTTATTCTATTCATTTATAGACAACCACATCCATGGAGAGACATGTAAAATTTTTAATCACCACAATTCATGGATTGTTATAAAATATAAACTAATAACATATTCCATATTAATTTGTAATAAATTCCACAAATATTTTTCTAAAATTATTCAAATGAATAAAGGATCATTACTGTGTTATTCTTAACTATTGGTAAATTACCCAAAACAAGTAAGTCATGTGTCCCATTCTCATGAAACATGTCCATATATTCTATCAAGTTAGTATTGTGATGTATACATAATTACAACAAAATAATAGAAAAATAATTTATAATATTTTAATTAGGATAATTTTACCAATTAGTGGGGTTTGAATTCTCTATTACAAAACATGTAAAAAATAATCTGAAATAGAACATATGAGAATAAAAATAGGTGATAAATAACTATTTACTGTACAATAAATTATTAAATAATAAAATAAAAGGGTTATACATATAAATAAATTTATCTAATATGATATTATTTTATTTTTTATTATTATATATTATTTTACTGTTATTTAGTTTTATCTGGGAGTTATGGTATGGGGATTCACATAATTTTTTATTATTATTTGAGTCTTATTCCATATCAACAACATGTATAATTTTTAAGGTGTATATGTTGCACATGGATATCTATTTATCATATAGATAATTAATTTAAAAGGGATTAAAAATCAATACCAAGGAATATATTACAAATAATTTTTGCTGATTGGTTAAATAATCTGTAATTGTTTCTTTCCTATATCATTTTCAAATAAATTTTGTTATGAAATACATTCATAATGGGGTTTTTTTTGTAAAAAAAATACTTCACTAAGTCACTAATGATTTTATTCACCTAATGTTATTAATTATATTTTATATTTCAGATTTCAATTTAATTTTGAACGGTAAATTAGTTATCTAATATGATTCTTTTATGTGAAACCAACTCAACCATTTTATTTCACATGACAATTTTATTCCTCCATGTCTGAATTCAATTGATTATTCTATGGATGTCCACATATATGAATCAATAATTACTTAAGTTCATTTAAAATATTATAACACCCTTATTAAATGTTTTAATGATTTAATTTAACTTTTCCAAAATTTGTTGTTTTCTAAAAAATATCAAAATAATATATTTTAATATTTTTCCATGTGAAACATTCATTAATGATGGATATCCATTAATGATGGTTATTTTTATTATTTTAATTATTCGATAAATTATTTTTAATTCCTAATGAGTTTGATTTTTTTATATTTTCCTAAAAGTAAAATATTTATTTATAAAATAGAATTGTTAAATTTAAGGAGTATGTTAATGGATTGAGTTAGTAAGAGGGAAGTACTGATTTTTTATTTTCCAATCAATGAATATTTTTGAATGAGTAATACTTTAATTCATTTGTTATCTGATAACAATTTTTTAAATGTTATTTTTAGTTATTTATGAACTTTAATGTAATTTATTTTAATAAATTATGTTATAGGGATATCAATCATTTTAAAAAAAGAAATTTTTTGACATGGTTTTTTAAATTTATTTAAATAATAATTTTTAATGGGATTTTTCCTACATTTCAACATCCATTAATGTTTGAAACATGGGATATATTATTACGATAATGTCAACCTCATTTCCCTAGGTGAATTATGATGATAATTTTGTTAGGTTATTTTAATGGTATAAATTTTTTCCCATTTATTATTTAATCTATAATGGAATAATGAATATTTTATGTTATTATGGAATAAATATGAATGGATTATGAATATTTTATGGGCTGGGTCCATTAAAGACTTAAAATTAATTTTTGATATGTGTATCTACTAAGCACATGATGGTAGATGGGTGATTATTCCAGTGGAACATTAGTGTTTAGCCAAATCCTTATAAGGTGATTATGTATTAATTTCATACAAAATAAGGGACATGTGTTGTAATCAAAATCATAGGATGAGACACAACTTGGTACATAATTCCTACTATATAATGAATGAATTAGTTGGTATATATTATATATGATTTCTATTGTTATTATTACGACACACTCATATTTCATAATCTTATAACTATGTCATGCGATCATGGATCAATATTTTTTGATGTTTCATAATATTAAGTCACATTTAATTCATTATAGAGTTTCTTTATGAAATGGTGTGTGATTTTTCATTCATGTAATTGTGTGTGACCATCTTGGAAGCATGTCATGAAAAAGTAAATGATTTTTTCTTCATATGTTTGTGGCATCATCTTATGACTTTAAATGTGCTCATTTTATGACGAATCATTACTTATGGTTTTATTAATTCCTTATTCAATGACATATAATTGATGATTCAGGTTTAATTGGATATTATTTTAAAATTTTATGTTCATGAACCATGACCTTTGTCACATTCACACACATTGATATTATGAAACCATAGTATCATCACTTGTTATCATTTATGTTCACCCTTTCTAAGAATTTGACAGATCATCTAAGCTCACCCATTCATTTGGTTTCTATTCCCCATGTAATGGATATGAAAACAACCTAGGAGATTTCTATATGAGAATCTATTATGGTATGATTATATATAAATATTAAAAATATTATTTTAGATGTTTATAATCTATAATGATACTATTACTTTTGGCTTGGTGTACTATGAGATTATTTTTGATTTATAAGACTTGTATTGTTAAAAAACTATCTAAAAAATGTATGTTTCACAAGGATAATATTATTTTATATCAAATCACATGAATGAAGAATATTTTTAGTAATAGTTCTGAGAGTGTGAGCTTGGGGATGACCATAATTATGAATTAATTTTAGTAAAAAATACTCCTCTTAGACTAGGCATAAACTATGTTAAGGAGTATTCAACCACACTATCAGAAGCCCAAGTAAAAAACTTAATGTGTGTTGGCTTTAATTTTACTACTACTATATACGAGATGGGATAAGAATTAGAATTTTAGAGGGTTGAGACTGTAACGTATTAAAAATGTTAATATAATTTTAATGTAAATAATAATATAGTACCATGGATTCAAAAACCCCACTTGCTCAGTGGTATATCTTATTACATTGAAAGAAAATAAAGACTAACCATATTTCATTTTCATCATTGTATAATGGTTCTTTTCAACTATTAATGATCATATTTTAAAAGAATTTAAAAAATATCTAACACTGAATAATTTTAATTTGGATATTCTCTTAAACAATATATTTCAATCTAAAATATAAAAACATGTTAATTATATTTTCAAATCAAGAATATATCATAATGATCATTGTAAATTTCATCTACTATCTCTACATTGATGAAGGATAACCTGATATTCACTTGGATGGGTAGGTATCATCGTTATCCATGTATTGAAATAAAGACATGAATTGATTCATATAAATATTATTATGTGATGGACTCATGAAAGTAAATTTATTTAAATTATTAATATCCATTTCACCGAACGTTTCCATATTTCTCATTACTCATACTTTATCCTTTTTCTTATTATATAATAAAAAATAGTTATAATTAAATTTTTTTTTCTATATTGGGTACCAATTCCAATTGATCACTATTTTATATTTGAAAAAGAATAAAATTTATAGAAATGATAAACTTATAATGTTACAATTCCTCTTTCAGATCTATTGGTTCAACCTTATAAAATAATGAGGTGTGTGTGGTGGTCCTAAATTTTCTCTTGTTGTGAAATTATTTTCCTTGATCTCAAATGATATTTTAGTCATTCAAAATATCCCTTAGACATAGATTAGTTGAATGAGGTTATTTTTCATCACATTAAATAAGTGAATATTAATATTTAAGCTACTCTTAATCTTATTTCCCATTATATTTATAAAACTGATCTTAATTCACAACAAATTTTACATATTCATATTATTTTAGGGGAAACAATGTTTGGCGTGTGACCACATTCGTTGAGTATTCCCACACCTTCACATTGTAAATATAAAAAATAATTTATGTTTTTTTATTTTAATAATTTTATCCATTTTTATTTGAAGTATACTAAATGAAGAAAATATAAACTCCACTCTTATCAAAGAACACCTTGTTTTCATCATTCACCATAATAATACTTGGGATTTAAAATATTAGAGGTTATTTATTTCTTGGTTTTATTTATCAAAAAAAAAACATCATAATGTATCCTATTTTAATAGATTCATAATAAAAAATGGTTTTCAATCATAACTACTTTAACTGCAACACCCCAAGTTTCCACGGTACGCTTCTCTTTGAATAATAAAACAGTAGGTGTTGTACGCAACTTCGAGTTCTAACACACCACAACCAATCAAACTAACCGTTATGAATTGTAATACCCACTTTTTGAAATTTTATAAATTCTATCTTTCAAAATGGACTTAATTTTTGGATTCAGAATATCAAAATTAGCTTAGAATGAATTTTTGGTATTTTTCTGAAACATTCAATTTTTGATGAATAGTGAAAAATGCTAAATTTTAATTAATAAAAACTTTTTTAATCAAAATAATTTATATTGATAAATTATACTATTAAGTGGTTTTAAAGTATAATTAGATTATATTTTTACCATTTAATCAAATGTTGGTCATTGGATGAAATTTCACATTTAAACTGGACATAAGTAAGTGTCAATATTTTGATAGTTATTATTTCTTAAAACTAAGCTTTTTGTTTTGACAATGGGAATTAATTTTAAATTAAATTTTTCCACTTCTGCGTTTTGAATTCAGAAAAATGGATTCCATATTTATAATCAGGAGGTCCAAATTGTTTAAATATGTATCTTTTATTTTTAGACATTTTGAATAATTACATCGGTAAATATTTTATTTACCGTGGTTAAAGGGTAAATCCGGTAAATAAGGGTAAAAAAAATAATATTATAATAATATTAAATTTCCCTACCACGTGTCCTAACCCTATTGGAAGATACATTTACAACCATGGGTGTCACGAACCACCTTCACCAAAATGAGGAAAGGGACAACAGATTGCCAAGCCCTTCCTTCGTTAAGTTGAAGGAGAGATAATGACCCCCGAAACCCACCTTCAATAGGCCCCGGAGTGGAGACCAGCACCAAGGGTATAAAATCTCACACAAAAGGAAGGCATTACCCTTTTTATTTTAATAAAATCTAGAGATAAGATAGAAAATCCCAAACAACACCAAAGCTGGAAGTAAAGGTAAAACCCAAAGTAAACCATTCCCACATGCATGTTCAAAAGAAAAAGATACATGCCAGAAAACTCCAAAGGTAAAGTACCAAGAAAAAGGAAAAAGACAATAGCAACTGCCCCAAGGTCTGAGCTAGTGCAGTCCCGCACGATCCCTGAAGTCCTCCTGGAATCCTGAAAGCAGTTTTATATACGTAGGGTGAGTATACAAGTATACCCAGTAGGAAAAACCAAAGACTCTCGTGTAAAAGTGGGGAGGCATTCTAATGCCCTGTGAGAAAGGAGATAACCAAAGGACCTAGCAAGGAAAAACTATCCACCCAAGCCTCACCATGGCACACTCCCCAAATAATGCACGTCAAGTAACATATAGTAATAGAACATCGATGTTTGGGTACCCCGCGCCACTTTCCCACTACTTATTGAAGACATCCTATGCATCAAACCAATCCCACAATTCTCACTGAAGTCCCACTACCACACCTTCTCCCACACACCTAGGCCCCAACCACACATCCCACCCACAAACACTGGGGCCACAACCGCCATCCCGCCTGCAGACACCTGGTCCACAACAACCACACGTAACCATGCCCACAAACACCTAGGCCAAAACAACCACTGCCACGCCCAAAGACACATGGTCCAGAAAACTACTACCACACCCGAAGACACCTGGGCCTCATCCCGAAGATACTTGGGAAACAACCTGCCTGCAAACACCTGGGCCAACCACCACAACTACCATGCCCGAAGATTCCTGGGCTGATAATGGACTTCAAGCCATCACAGCCTACCCGAAGAGTCTTGGGCTATTCGGGAAAGGAGGAAGAAAAGGAGCTAATAACCAGCCACTTGTAAGAGTGTTGAGAAAAACACCCTCCCCCATGAAATGGGGGTGTTCGGCACTAAATTCTCAACTTGGGTGGGGCACGAATAAGAAACACAAGGTTACAAGCACTCAACCCAACCTAGGGATCCACACCTAACCCAAGAACGAACAGCCTAGTCACTACTCATAGAAAGTATACTACTCACAACCGTGTCACAAATCATTCCCAGAATCAATTTCCCAATTAACCCATTCTTTTTTTCATGTTCATGTGATCCCGTTTAAGTAAATTCCTCACTACTGGGCAACTAACAGGAACAAGCACAAGCCTAGGGGGAAAATTTATAGACCAAAACAATTTAAACATTCACACCGAGTTCTCTTGTAAATTCACATCAAAGTGAGATCCCTCCAAGTATTGGAACCAAAGAAGGCTTCAAGATACAGCCCCCACATCCCCAGAACTATGGATAAAAGGCTTCACAATTGAAGAGGATTCCACCCCAATTCTTGATATAAGCAGAGAAACCACAACCACAGATTCAAAACCAGAAACCATGCCACATCAGAGGATCCCATCCTCACCCACATCACCCCATAAGAAAACAAAGAGAACAATTCACCTACTACCAAAATAGTGTAGAGAAACTTCCAGGTTCAAGCACATCATTTATCTATTTCCTCTTTCTATTAGTTAACCGGGGTGACCACACAATGGAATATGTTTATAGGGAATCCATTTAATCCACCGAGTTCACGTGATTAACAAATTTATATGTTACAACTATTTAATCATCAAATGAGACAAGAGTTTATTAGGGCATAGAGAAAGACCACCAACAACCATGATTTTCAGTAGGCATAAATTCATATAGTTTACAACATATAGTAGTTAAAAAGAGTACAGTAGAAAACCAAATGCACCCCATCATCCATTAACAACCCATTTATTATCTTTATTAAGGTTTGGTTTGACCATTACTATAGAAACTATAGCGCACCCACCCTGTATGATACACAACAAGGAGATACGAAGGAAAAAATCCCTACCTGATTGATCAGAGATCAAAGTTTTTCTCCACACTCTAGAAACATGGGATGCATGGGTTTCATGGGAGGAAATCCATGGACTCCAAGACATGCAGAAGGCTCCAAAAAAGGCACACCACAAGCCACGGGAAAAAGGACTCCAAGCGCACCATGAAGAAGAAATAAATTAAACCATGAATAAAAGGAGAACTATAGCGGGAGATATAAAGAGGAGATCGGGATATGGAATTTTGAACGCTCGGAAAAAAAAGATCATGGTTTCCTATGTGGGTGGGTAGTTAAACATGATGATATCTAAGAGTTATTTAATATCCCCGATCTGGGATGTTTCTATGGATTTTTAGAAGTCAATTCTGGGAATTAAATGACTTTAAAAAGGGTATTAAGATTATTTTACGTCAAAAGATTCATTACGGGAGAGGAAAAGTCCGGTACTAGAAAAAGAATGAAAGGCTTGGCGAGGGGACATGGTGCCACCATCACGGTGTCACCTTCACGGTGCCACCGTCACGGCGCCACCGTCATGGGGGCCACCATGACCGGTGCAACCGTCACGGTGCCACTGTGACCGGTGCCACCATCACGATGCCGCCATGACTAGTGCCACCATCATGGCACCGTCATGGTGGAGCCGTGTTTTCGGTAAAGTAATGGCCATGGTGGTCTGGGCCATTACATCAGATACCTCTCAAACTATTCTCTCCCTCGAGAATTAAAACCAAACCCAAAGAAAGGAGAGGGGCCCGAACAACCACCTCGAAAGATACCACTTTGGAGTAGACCTCCTTGTTACCAAGGAACGCCCCCTTCCAAATCTATCTTCGGAGAAAACATAATCATACTGCTCCCCTCCCCCATAAAATCGTGCAAAACAAAGATTCAAACTATCCAGTCATCTAGGTGAGGGTTTTTCCCTTCCTCCATGTTAAGATACTATCCGCTTTGGGCGTCACTGACTCGCCCACATGAGTTTAAGAACATCCACTTTAATGTGTCTTAACTAGGGATCGGGTCCTCCCCTCCCCAAATTTCAGGACACTTCACATACATCCATAGAAAAAAGGAAACCACACATTCCATAGTCAACACAGTAAGTGTTTCATCAACCAAGTACAAAAAAAAAACAGGAAAACTCAAAATAGATCTCGGTACTGGGCACACATCTGCATCTCCTTTTCCTAGTTACTCTCCTCAAACACACCATGCCTCCATAGCTCACAAACAAAGGGAATTGTTTGTCCATGAAGAAACTTCTCTTTATGACCCTCAATCATCACTGGTCGATCCACGAACGTTGCATCATCCTTGATGTCTAGCTCTCCCCAGTCGAGGACTTATGAATCGTCATGCAGATACCATTGGAGCTTAGACACATGGAAGAAATCGTGCACCCTTTGTAGCAGTGGTGGCAACACTAGCTGATAATCCACCTTGCCGACCCACTGAAACACCTCGAAAGGTCTGAAAAACATGGGAGAAAGCATACTCCCCCTACCGAACCTTTTCTTCCCACGTCGAGGGGATACCTTCAAGAACACGTGGTCCCCAAACAAGAACTCCAAGGGTCTCCTCCTATCATCAACATAAGACTTCTGCTAATCCTGAGCCACCTTCATCCTCTCTCGTATAAGATGAACCTCCCCTATCATGCTCTGCACCACCTCCGAGCCAAGAACACCTACCTCCCCGACCTCTCTTCAGCACACGGGTGAGTGACATGGCCTTCCGTACAAGGCTTAGAATGGAGCCATGCTAATGGTAGAGTGATAGATATTATTGTAGGCGAACTCTACCAGAGGAAAGTGTCGCACCCATGATCCCACAAAGTCCAGGACACATGCCCGCAACATATCTTCCTAGGTCTGGATGGTGCGCTCTGTCTGTCTATCTGTCTGGGGGTGGAAAGTAGTGCTAAGACGTAGTTGGGTGCCAAAAGCATTCTGAAATCCCCTCTAGGCTCGTGAGGTAAATTTTTCATCCCTATCCAAGACTATGGCCCTCAGAACACCATGAAATCGCACCACCTCATCCACGTATCTCCGTGCTAAAGCATCCACTGCACTTGACTCCTTGATCGCCAGAAGGTGATCCGACTTCGTCAACCTGTCCACCACCACCCAGATAGCATCAAAACCTCCTTGAACCATGGGTATCCCTGTCACGAAATCCATTGAGATGTCGTCCCACTTCCACTCGGGGACATCTAAAGGTTACAACAAACCTCCTAGAATACGGTGCTCAGCCTTCACCGGCTGACACACCATGCACTTGGCCACGAACTCTGCCACCGCCCACTTTACCCCGAGCCACCAAAACTGTCCCCTCAGGCCCTGATACATCTTGGAAACTCCCGGGTGCACCACTAGGGGTGAGTTGTGGAACTCACCAAGAACTCTCTCATGCATCGCCTCTAGAACGAACAAATTCCCTCGGAAAATCATATGATTCTGACCATCCTCTGCCCATCCTTCCGGGGCATCACCTTGGGTAACCTGGTCACGCATTACTTCACTTTCTGAGTCTCCCCACTAGGACTCCTCTTCCTGATGTAGAAGAGAGGATTGAAATATCATCTAATACATGAAACCTCTACCACTATCCATCCTCGCATCCAAGTGCAGGGAAACCAACTCCTCCATCGCCTTCAAAGCATCTGTCAACTATCAAACCACATATTTCTGTGAATTTCTGCTCAAGGAATCAGCCACTACATTCCCCTTTCCTGAGGTGTAAGAAATATCGAAGTCGTAGTCCTGAAGGGACTCCATCCACTTTCACAATCATAAGTTCAGGTCTCGCTGAGAGAATACATACTTCAAGCTCTTGTGATCCGTGAAGACCACGAAGCGCTCCCAGATGAGGTAATGCCGCCACAACTTTAGTGTGAATACGACCGCCACAAGATCTAGATCATGGGTGGAATAATTACGCTAATGAGGACGTAACTTCCTAGACCCATAAGAGATCACCCCTTGTCGTTTCATTAACACACATCTGTGGCCTTGCCATAAAGCAACACAGAACACCTCATACGCCACCCCTTCTTCTGGAATCCTCATCAATGGGGCACTAACCAAATTTTCCTTCAGATAACTTAAGGCCACCTCACACTTCCCACTCCACACAAAATCATGGTCCCTCTTGGTCAAATCCGTCAACAGTGCCGCAACTCGAAAGAAGTTGGGCACAAACCTCCGGTAGTAACCTGCCATCCCGTGGAAACTACGAACTTCTACCGCGTTCTTGGGTGCTCCCAAGAAACAAACACCTCAACCCTCAATGGGTCCACTGCTATCCCTTGCTCGGACACCACGTGCCCAAGGAAGTGCACCTCTCACGTCCAGAACTTGCACTTGGACAACTTCCCATAGAGCTGGTGCTGTCGGAGGACTTCTAAAACCGTCCCCAGGTGCTCGGCGTGATCCTCATCTGATCTTGAGTAGATCAGGATGTCGTTAATAAACACGCCTACGAATTGATTCAGGTACTCCTGGAAGACGGAGTTCATGAGTCCCATGAACACGGATGGAGCATTCTTAACGCCGAACGACATGACCACAAACTCAAAGTGTCCATATCTACACCTAAAGTCCATCTTTGAGATGCCACCCTCCTTCTCACTCAAATGGTGATATCCTGACCGCAAATTGATCTTTGAGAACCATCCTGCCCCCTTCAACTGGTCAAAGAGATCTTCTATCCTTGGAAGAGGGTAGCGATTCGTGACCGTCACCTGATTCAGCCACCTGTAGTCTATGCACAGCCTGAGACCACTGTCTTCTTTCTTTGCGAACAAGACTGGAGCACCCCATGGTGACGCACTTGGTCGAACAAAACCCTTCTTCATCAGATCGTCAATCTAAATCCGCAACTCCTGGAGCTCAGAAGGTGCCATCTGGTAGGGGGCCATAGAAATCAGACGATCACCATGCTGCAAGTCTATCCCATACTCGATATCACGTCAAGGGGGTAGAGTCGTCACCTCCTCAGGGAAGACGTCTATGAACTCACTGATGATCCCTGGAACTCCCACCATCTCGGCATCCACCGACTCCACTGATAGCTCAGCTAACAAGGAGAGGAGGGGTTCCTCCCGCCTACTGCCTTTCTGGAAACCCCATTCACCAATGAAGGTCACACGTATACCGCTCAAGTCTCAAAACACGACCCTTCCTCGGAAGCGGTCAATGACGACACATGAAGAGAACAACCAATCCATGTCTAGGATGGCATCGTATGGCTGTATATGCAACAGTAGAATATCCCTGACTGACTGATGTGGACCTATCATCAGTCCGCATCCTCGACAAACATATTACAAGTCGGTCTGACCTCCGACTAGTGTGCTCAGCACCAGGGGTACTGGAAGTATCTCAGCATCTAAACCCAGAGCACGGGCCAGACTGGGTGAAACAAAAGAGTGCGAATCTCCATTATCGAACAAGGCATAGGCAAGGGTACAAATCAAGCTGATTGTACCTCGACCGACCTCCAGTCTTATTGGAACTACTACCTCCGCGGTGTGAAACTTCCCACGCCCAGCTCCTCTGCCTCTCGGCTGTCGGCCGCCTCCCCAACCATGCCCTGGTCAAGTTCCCTAAGGAGCGCCCTGAGGTCGGCCTCCTCCTACAACGTCTTCCCTTGGAGGAGTGGGAGATCGCTAACCCAGCTGCTGCTGAAAGGGCCTGGGTGGAAACTACTGCTACTGAGGTGGGCACTGAAACTGCCCACTGATTCCATACTACACTCTGTCCGGGCACTAATTCCGAAGGTTCCCATGGCTTCCATAGATAAAGCATCTCGGTCCTGGGCCTAAAAAGAAAGTGCGAGGTTTGGGAGATTGGGACTGATACTGCTGGGGCCTGCATCCTGCTGGTCGAAACCTAGAGGGTCCTAATGCTGGAGGCCTGCTACTGACGGCCTTTCCCTTTGATGAGCATGACTGGATTCCATCTTGTGATACACCTCCCAGTGTGTGCATCCTCTCTACCACTTCGGCCTTCTTCTATACCTCTAAGTATGTCGGTAAGGTGAAGGGAGTAACGATATACTAGAGGGACGGTCAGAGTGCCTCCTCCAAATGTCTCGCCCGAGACTCCTCATCCGAAACGAGGTCCGGAGAAAAGTGTAGGAGATCCTTGAACTTGATCCCCAACTCTCTCACTGACATACCCCCCTGCTGGAGGGAGAGTAGCTCCTCCCTCTTCTCAGCTTTCATCATAGAAGAGAGGAATTCCACCCGAAATTCCTTCTCGAAATCAGCCCATGTCACCTCATCCTCCCTCTTCTCCCCCAGATAAGGCATCCACCACTGACGTGACACTCCCCAAATATGGCTCACGACCAAAGGAACCCAGCACTCCACTGAATCCTGGATCAAGCTGAAAGCTATCACTAGCTCCTCTAGCCAGCTCTCCGTCTCCATGTCAGAGGTGATGCTCTCATACTTCCCGAGGGTCTGTTGCTGAAAGGAATGAAGCGTCTTCTGCCACTAGCCATCCTCCTCTTCTCGGTCAGCCCTCCTTCGAACTACCAAGTCAAGCTTCTGGGCCTTGATTTCCTGAAAAACACGTGGTCGTCTCCCAGGTTCCATAGTTGCAAGGTAAACAAGGAATTCCTAAGATCGAGTATTGCAGAATATTGCTCTTAAATTTTTCTTAGACTTATGATTCATTTCAAATCCCCAAAACACCCCAGAAACAAGGGAACACAAGTCATTATGATGCATTAACATTTCCAAGGGTCTATACCCTGAAATCAGTGTATCCTCACTTGGTCATTCGGTAGTTCCAAAGTCCTTGCGTTGGATCATGGGGGGGGGGCTAAAATCTCGTGTCCTAGCCGGTCTTCCCTGGCCTATTTCAAACACCAAGATTACCCAACACTGTTTCCCTACCATCACATGCAATCCTCACTGTGCCTAACTCCAGACTCCATCCTATCTCACAACCTCTGCCTTTGATACCATTCTATCACAACCCGCCTTCACCAAAAGGAGGGAAGGGACATCAGATTGCCAATCCCTTCCTTATTTATGTTGAAGGAGAGATAATGACCCCCAAAACCCACCTTCAATAGGCTCTGGAGTGGAGACTAGCACCAAGGGTATAAAATCTCACACAAAAGGAAGGCATTATCCTTTTTATTTTAATAGGATCGAGAGATAAGATAGAAAATCCCAAACGACACCAAAGATGGAAGTAAAGGTAAAACCCAATGTAAAACATTCCCACATGCATGTTCAAAAGTAAAAGATACAATCCACAAAACTCCCAAGGTAAAGTAACAAGAAAAAGGAAAACGACAATAGAAACTGCCCCAAGGTCCGAGCTAGTACAACCCCGCACAATCCCAAAAGTCCTCCTGTAAACCTGAAAGTAGTTTTATATATGTAGGGTGAGTATACAAGTATACCCAGTAGGGAAAACCAAAGACTCTTGTGCAAAAGTGGGGAGGAATTCTAATGCCCTGTGAGAAAGGAAATAACCGAAGCACCTAGAAAGGAAAAACTATCCACCCAAGACTCACCAAGGCACACTCCCCAAATAACACAAGTAAAGTAAGGTATAGTAATAGGACATCGATGTTTGGGTACCCCGCGCCACTTTCCCACTGGTTATTGAAGATAACCTACGCATCAAACCAATCCCGCCATTCTCACCGCAGTCCCACTGCCACACCCGACCACATACACCGGGGCCAAAACCACACATCCCACCCGAAAACACCTGGGCCATAACCGCCATCCAGCCTGCAGACACCTGGGCCACATTAACCATAAGTACCCATGCCCGCAAACACCTAGGCCAGAACCACCACTTCCATGCCCGAAGACACCTGGGATAGAAAACTACTTCCATGCTTGAAGACACCTGGGCCTCATCCTGAAGATACTTGGGAAACAACCCACCCATAAACACTTGGGCCAACCACCAAAAATACCCTGCCTAAAGATTCTTGGGCTAATAATGGACTTCAGGCCATCACAACCTGCTCAAAGATTCTTGGGATATTCGGGAAAGGCAGCAGAAAAGGAGCTAATAACCATCCACTCGTAAGAGTGTTTGGAAAACACCCTCCCCCAAGAAATGGGGGTGTTCGGCACTAAATTCTCAACTTGGGTGGGGCGCGAATAAGAAACACAAGAACTAAAATTATATATATAGGTAACAATCACTCAACCCAACCTAGGGATCCACACCTAACCCAAGCATGAACATCCCAGTCACTACTCATAGAAGAATACTACTCACTAATGAGTCACAACTCATTCCCAGAATCAATTTCCCAATTAACCCATTCTTGTTTTCATGTTCAAGTGTTCCTGTTTAAGTAAATTCTGCACTACTGGGAAACTAACAGGCACAAGCACAAGCCTAGGGGAAAAATTTACAGCCAACAACAGTTTAAACATTCAAACCCAGTTCTCTTGTAAATTCACATCAAAGTGAGATACCTCCAAGTATTGGAACCAAAGAAGGCTTCAAGACATAGCCCCCAGCTCCCCATAACTATGGATAAAAAGGTTTCACAACAGAAGATGATTCCACCCCAATTCATAATATAAGTAGAGCAACCACAACCCCAAATTCACAACCAGCAACCGTACCACATCAAAGGATCCCATCCTCACCCACATCACCCCTAAAGTAAACAAACAGAAAAATTCACCTACTACCAAAATAGAGTAGATAAACTTCCAGGTTCAAGCACATAATTTATCTATTTCCTCTTTCGATTAGTTAACCGGGGTTAACACACAAGGGCATATGTTTACATGGCATCCATTTAATCCACCGAGTTCACGTGATTAACAAATTTCTATGTTACAACCATTTAATCATCATAGGAGACAAGAGTTTATTAGTGCACAGAGAAAGACCACAAACAACCATGATTTTTAGTAGGCATAAATTCGTACAGTTCACAGCATATAGCAGTTAAAAGAAGTACAATAGAAAACCAATTGCACCCCATCATCCTTTAACAACCCGTTTATTATCTTTCTTAAGGTTTGGTTAGCCCATTCCAATAGAAAAAATAGCGCACCCACCCCACATGATACATAACAAGGATAGATGAAGGAAAAAATCCCTACCTGATTGATTAAAGATCAACGTTTTTCTCTACGTTCCAGGAACATGGGACGCGCGACTTGCAGGGGTGGAATTCCATGGACTCCAAGATGTGCAGTAGGATCAAGAAGAGGTGTACCACAAGCCATAGGAAAAAGGACTCCAAGATCACCAGGAAGAAGAAATAAATTCTATCGAGAAGAAAAGGAGAACTCTAGCGGGAGATACAAAGAGGAGATCGGGATATGGAATTTTGAACGCCTGGAAAAACAGATCGTGGTTTCCTACATGGGTGGGTAGTTACACACGATAATATCAAAGAGTTATTTAATATCCCCCATCAGGAAAGTTTATTGGGATTTTTAGGAGTCAATTCTGGACATTAAATGAATTTAAAAAGGGTATTAAGATTAATTTACGTCAAAAGATACGTTACGGGAGCAGAAAAGTCGAGTACTGGAAAAAGAACGAAAGGCTCGGCGAGGGGACATGATGCCACTGTCATGGTGTCACCCTCATGGTGCCATCATCACGACGCCACCATCACGGTGCCAACATGACCAATGCAACCGTCACGGTGCCACCATGACCGATGCCACCATCATGGTTGCATCTTGACCAGTGCCACACTCACAGTGTCACCGGGATGAGTGCCACCGTCACAGTGCCACCGTGACCAGTGCCACCGTCACAGAACCGTCATGGTGGAGACGTGTTTTTGGTAATGTAATGGCCAGGGGGGTCTGGGCCATTACAATGGGCATCTTTGGGTCGATTTTAGGGCCCCATTGAGCCACTTGTATGTGATAATGACACATTATATTAATTAAGTTAAATTAAATACAAAAATGACATAAAAATTTATCTTTTAGTAAAATAATTATTACATAGGGTTTTACATGTTATCTCTTAGACTATAAATATTCATTAGAAATATAAAAATATTTCTTACATAATGGAATTTTATTTATAATTTTTAGACATTGAAAAATTAAATTTATTTATGACACAATGATGATGCAGTAATTTCCTTATTAATGAATGAATCAAATAAATGGTATTATAAATGTTAAAATAAATATAGTTTGAAAGTTTTGATGACATCCAAGAATTTTATAGGTTAATATGACATTTTATTATTGATTAAATGTATTTATTTCGAAACAATTAAGTTTTTAGTACTTTAACAAAAATCAATTATTAAATATTTTTAAAATTGACATATAAGAGTTTTTAAAAAAAATATTATATTATTAATTGATATTCTATTCCTAAAAATCTATGGTTTGGCCAAAGGACTTATATAATGATAGGTGTATCATTAATGAACCACTTGGGTTTCTCTTGAAAATATACAGTATTTTTATTAACCATATATTATAAAAGTACAAAGAGACCTGGTAAATGTCAAACTATTTAACTAAGAGTTAAATCTAAAATATAAAGTTAATATGGTGACCCTAACCTATCTAAAACATATTGGTTGAGTGGTTTTCGACCCATACCATCATTATCCTTTAAATAATCTATTTTGGAGCCATTATAAATCAAAAATGGTTTTATTATAAAATAAGATTTCTAGATTTTCCTAAGGTGCCCCACACCCCTCTTATAAAAGGGCACTCCCCTTCACTCTAATTCACACCCTTAAAGCCATTTGGATCGTCCAAACTCTACCCAAATACCCTCAAAAATATCCTCCCTTTATCCTATAGGCCTTCCTTTAGTCATAAATACAACCTATGGATCCCTTTTGATCAAATCAAATGGAAGAACCCGAAGAAGAGGTAAATATTTCATCACCTCTTTCAAGTTCCTTTCTTCTTCCAATTCCTTTTATTTGATGTTTCCATTCTAAAATAATAACTCTAGTATATTATATATACTATGATGTTATTATAAATATGGTACAATGAAATTCATTTTTCTATCCATCCTTTGAATGACATGTCACCATACATGCGTACGTACGGCTTACCATCTCCATGTCGTGGTGTAATTGTTATTCAATACATTATTATTTGGATGGGTATAATAATGATATGTAATTG
The DNA here is from genome assembly GCA_963277665.1 of Viscum album. Lineage (NCBI taxonomy): Eukaryota > Viridiplantae > Streptophyta > Magnoliopsida > Santalales > Viscaceae > Viscum > Viscum album. The sequence continues at coordinate 1,493,904,301 of OY728155.1, read as the reverse complement.
ATGTAAATAATAAATATTACATTATAATTATTCTGTATATATGATATACCATCCAATTATATATTATCTTAATATCAAAAAAATGATATTGTCTCTTGTGCGTACGTATGGATTACCGTCTCCACGAATGCGATGAGATTCATTCCCCATCATATCCATTCAATAATAATTTTCATTTGATGATTAAAAATAATTTTTAAAGACTTGATATCATTCTGGATATGAATAAGATACATCCCTTCGATGAAAGATATGACTCACATAACAAATAATATAAAGGAAAATGAATCCGTTAACACTCGAAACGATGATAATACTAAGATATTATTAACAAAGCAAAGTTAAAATATCATATATGATATCATATTAATGTATATGATTCTTGTATAATTTAAAAACAATTATTTAACCATTATACAGGATGTTAACCTACCCTAAATCAAATAAAAGTTCAAGGTAAGGGTTAATTCTACAATCTGTTCATCATCTGAGGTTGTTTATACGTAATTATCTACTGAGACCACTTTATCATCCACATACATGTTTCTTAAAAATGTATTTCAAAAAATTGTTACTATTTTTTTATAATATGGGTTAAATTCATTTATACCATTTTTTGACTCTTTATAAGATGTTTATAAAGAAATCTTTCCGTCGTTTTCCAAACAAGGTCCTTTTTAACCTTTTCGACAAAATTAAGGTAAGAATGTATTTTTTAACTGATATGGAAGGTGTGGCTATTTTCCATCGTTATAAAATCATCAAAGCTTCTCTTAACAACTTATAAAAGTATTTTGAATGTAAATTTTTTATTTTATAATTATGTGACTTTTAAATGATTTTAAAAAAAGATACATTTCTCACAAATAGTTTTGATTTCATCTATGTCAACATCCTTTGATGGGTTTTAAGCTTATTTAAATTTGATTTATTATGATAAAAAACATCCATATAGTATTGAAGGTTTTGTGATATGTTTGACAATGTATTTTTTATTTTTATACCATTCATGGTTTATGGATAAAGTATTGACATTTTGTATGCTAGTTTTAATACGAATGTTTATGTTATGTTTAAAACTATTCATATGAGGAGTGCATTGGACTTAGTAAGTCATGGGTGGAGCCTGCTATAGCTCCTTGATGCATCGGTAGGTCTAAATAGACAAACTAGTGTCCTGGCACAAGGCCTTGAGAAAATATTATTTGTAGTCTTGGCACAAGGCCTTGACTATGTGGTTATGATAGTATGACATTATGCATTCCATCATTATGAAAGTGGTTATTGATATTGCATGTGATTATTTTACTAGTAGAATATCCATGTCAATAACTAAATGGAATTATTTTATTTTATTTTTTCCATATTATGCTGAAGTTCAAGTTTAAAATCTTTTGTTTTAGTTATACATTGCCTTAAATGTTTATGCTTATTTGTGAAAGTTTCCGCTATATTGTTATCCTTCCTGAGCATCAGAGCTCACCCCTTTCTATGTTTTATTTTTCCCAAGATGCGAAGAATTATATTATGACTGACCTTTAGGGATTGTTTATGGGATCTCAATGTTGTCTTTGGAAACAATTCTGTTGTAGTTTTCCATTTTATGAAGTAATGAAAACCTTATGAATGTATCTAGTGTTTTCAAGGCTACTAAACTAATCGGTCCGTCAAGACTCGATCTTTTGTGATCATGCCAATGTTATGTAATAATGCACCGACTTTGGGTAACTAGGGTCGGGGTGTTATAGTTGGTATCAAAGGTAGTTTAGTACAAACCTTAGAATCTAGATTTAGATAAACTCTGATTAGAGCACATTAACCTAAGATAGACTTTGAGGATTAGTATAGAAGAACTTCCTAGAATTTTGGTATTGTAGAGATTTTGTGATTTTTACAAGAAATACATCTCTGTCTAGATACAATCAGGTAGAGGTAGCTCTGGCACATATGTAACTAGGGTTAAAACCCAAAAACAACACTTTGAGCTAGACTCGAACGGGAACTGGTGCACGACAGTAGGCCTTGCTGCACTCTTGGATACAAAACACCCGGGGGATATGCTTAGGATAATTCTCATTTTCTTTAAAAACTATTATGAACAGTTTGTGAGTATATAATTCCTCAAAGAAAACATTTTTAATGATTATGGATTATATCTATAAACTGTTCAATTTATGTTAAGTGTTTTACAAGTTTGGAATTATGTACTTAGATTCATAAACTAATCGAGTTTATGCCAATATTTAAAAATGGAACCTAGTGGAAGGAATGGAAACTGTATCAATGCATGAACTCCATGTAGGGATTTCCCTCATGCTCAAGATAGTTATAGTGGAGCTGGCGATACAACTAGTGCGGATCAGCTTATCACTATATTGGGAAAACTCACTCAGGTTATGAATAATAACATTACCCATATGGAGCACCCTGATCCACATCGTGGAGGATCAATGTTAGATCGCTTCATGAGAAAAAACCACCAAAATTCAATGTGGGTGAAAATCCATTAGTAGATAATAAATGGATAAATTCTTTAGAGAAAATATTCTATGCCTTGGGAGGTAGTTAAAGAGAAAAAATTGTCATGGCAGTTTACCGCCTCACTGAAGATGCTGATCAATGGTGGTCATTGATTCAAAACACAGAGGAAGATGATAAATTATAAAATAAGGAATTAAGGGAGTTTAGAGAGAATTTCTTAGAAAAATACTTTCCTCGTGACCATCGAGCGGATATGGAAAGGCAATTTCTGAGTATGAGGAAAAAGGAGGATGAGAATGTCTCAAAGTATGAAGCTAACTTTACAAGGTTAGTGAGGCATGCTGGAGATTGTATACGTGTCACATACATGACTTATTTTGAAGTTAACTTTCTTTTATTTTCCTTTAATTCTTTGTTTTGGATGGTTTCCAAAGGTTTTATGGAGAAATAGATGAGTTTTCATGAATTGGGCCAAACCGTGAGCCCAATTCCAGATTTAAAAATAAATTTTGTTTCCTTTATAACTTTTTCATTTTTTAATATTTTTCCCTCATTCAAATTCATAAATGGTCTCCTCTGACCTATTAACACCAAAATATAAATTTGGAGCCTTTATAAATCCATAATCATGGGGGATATGAGTTTTTATTGAAGATATTGGGCCTTCCCGAAGGCCCATTTCCTACATTAAAAATAATTTCTAATTTTTTTATATCTCCTTCATTATTTGCGTTGTTTCGGTGATTCCACCTCCCCCTCGACCCTAATAAACCCAGGAGATCTCCCATTTCCTTTACCCCCTCCTTGGAGCTCTTTGAAATCACTAATTAGGGCTGATCTTCATAGGGTGTCTCAGATCGACCAGAATTGAAGAGGTAACTTCATCTCTTCTTAACTCTCTCAATTATTACTCTTTTCCCTCCATTATAGTTCCTAAATTACCTCCTAAATCTTTTCGAACAATACCTGAATTTTGGCTATTTTAAATTTTAGAAACTATTGTTTTTGGAGTGATTAATTCAGGATACTTCAAGTAGGTGAGTCTATTTCTTTCCTCTTTCAAATTGCTTAGGGTTTCTTCCCTAATTCTTGAATTATAAAAATTACAGAAGTTAGGGTTCGTTCCTAGGTTCTAATATACTGTATTTTGGGTGAAATATTGAGGTTTTAGGTTTCTTTTAACTTACTTGAGGTGCGGAGGTCGTGCAGTTGATGTTTCGCCCCAATATTTGAGGGTTTCGACACATTCGGTAGGCGATTCCGTGGATAACCATTTAATGATGAGTTAGTTTGCTTGATTAAATAATTTTACATGTTCCTTATGTGTTTTAAATTATGAGAAAACCATTTTTGGTAGCAATAGTAAAGCATTTGTTTTTAAAGTTACATTATTTCTTGAAGTGTGTATTTTTCAAATTTATTTCATGTGTTATCTCTTGTGGTAGTTTTGTAAAATGTAGAAGTGGTTTATTAGTTGTTGAAAGGGGCTGACAATTATGGTTGGGAAATGATATAGTTCCATGTGGGGATAAAAAGGGGGTGTATTTGAATGGTTTTATTTGTATAACCTTGTTATACTCCTTGAAAGTGTTTTATGGATTTGTGTGTTCTCATGGGTATCTTTTGTGATATTATTCAAGGTGATTATATAACATTTGAAAGTGGATTATTAAATGTTTATTGGGCTGAAAATTATGTTTTGGTAGGGTCTTGGTGTGATTTTGGCTTAAAAAGAGGTTTTTGAAATGGATTTTATGTGCAAAGTTTGGGTATACTCTTTATAATTGTTTTATGAAAGTTTTGAATGGTTTATTGGGTTGTGTAATCGGTGAAACTATATCAGAAAACTGTTTTGGTATGAGTATATTTTTAAAAGGTCCATTTAATTTGTGAAAAGGTTTTTATGTGATATGTATCATCTTGGAAATATTTTATTAAATTGTTTGAAGGAGATATTGAGGAGTGAAAGTGATGTGAAAGTGATGTGGAGTGTTTTTGGTGAGTGTGATGTGAAAAATTGAATTTTTGATTATGAAAGAAGTGTTATATTCCATGTGTGTGGGATATTATATGAGTTTAAATATCTTATAATTGTTTATAAATTTTTTTAATGGTTTTGTGGAAGTGTTGAAGAAATGTGAAACATGTTGTGGGCTATTTTGGTGTGATTCGGATTTCAAAATCATTTTGAATGAAAAATGGATTTTTGTGAATTGTGTGGTATACATATGGTCTGTTTGGTGAATTTGTGATGTGGAAATGATATTTTCATGTTCAATGTATATTTCTTGACTTGTTGAACTTGTTTGAGCACAAGGGGAAAACCTGGGTATCTAGGTGGGTGGACGTGTACTAGTATGCTAGTGAATCTGTGGGGTTTGGCCTCAGTTTCACTTAGAAAGATTAACTCTTACAACTCTAAATAAACTATTATGATGATGATTAGGGACCATTAGGTTATGGGTATGTTCCCTACTAGTGGCTCGTGCACGAGAATGGATATTTGTGATGGTTACTCTCACCGAGATACAACGTACCTGGGACCCACAGCTAGCTAGTGCCTAGGTGTTACTTCCTATTTCTTGTGCTCATTATTTACTTTTTACTTACTGTCGGCATACGATATAGTTGTCTGGAAAATTCAGTAGTGTTGACATTATTTTTAAAAGTGTTGATTCTTAATGATATCCCACTTGAAAACTGTTTGTATTCAAAGTCGCATCTTTGAGAAATTGTAACTAGCTTTTCATGTTTTTGAAAACTTGCATGCTTTTCGTCTTTAAATGTTTATCACATGGAATCTTTTAGTGGTGGTATCCTACTGGGAATTGGCTCACACCCTAATTACACCCTTAGGTATAAGTATACTTGGTTATTTTTGTTGTCGCAGGTTGGGTACAATTTTTTGTTCCAGTGGTTCGGGTTTCTAGCAGGTCCTTGGTGGTGAAGTCTTGTGGAGGTGGCTTGAGGGCGGTGACCCTTGCCATGAGGGTCCTTGGGCTGTCCTTATTTGGTTTTGTACCTTTGGTATAGACCTTTTGAGTTGTTTTAATCTATGTAATTCAGTTCTGAATTTTTGTAAAAGAGTTTGGTTTGAAAAATCCAGATTTTTTTCATTGGATTCTTTTGTTGTTTTATGTTTATAAACTCAGGTAAATCGTTCCCAATTTTCATTTTATGATACCCTGGCACTTGTGCCAGACCGTGGGGATCGGGAACACCCTTCAGGCTTTGTCACGTGCTGGTTTTGGTGACATTTTTGGTGGCAATCGATTCGGTTCGTGAAAAAATGGTATCAAAGGATGTTCAGGTAAATCTTTGGGTCATGTTATTTGGGGAAGAGTCAGGATAGTCTAGAGTTAGGATTGTTGGAAAACGGAATTATAGTTATGGGTAGTGTGCCAGATCACCACACCTCATAATGGGATTCAAGTTTCCAAGATAAGTCTGGATTTTTCTAAGTCCTTCTGTTTTCTTGGTTCGATGATGATTAAGGGAAGTGAAAAGAGAGCTGGGTTAATGGTCCTAGTGAGCTCGCATGGCCTGTCAAGCCATGTGGAGCTAAGGATATTCCCTAGAACACTCTCTGTGATAGTGAAGTGATTGGAATATGGCCGCCAACCATATTTCCATGTCACCCACTGAAACTAGTTTCCTCTTGCACTGTTTTGTGCTTGGGTTTTGAAATCGTAGCACTTTGGTTTTAAGAAGTGTAAAGTTTTTGTGAAATAATTTTCAAATAAAGAGGGAATGGTTTGGTTTATGAAATTCTAGGAACTTAATTTTCAGAATTGTTTTGAAATGTAAAATGGTGCGCTTATACCTCTTTGAAAGGAGGAACTATATTGAAGTTGGTTTTGAAAAGTGTTTCCAATAGAGTTTTCTAAACAATCAGAGTGTGTTTTAATGGGATGAGATGTTTTGAAATTGATGTGAATATCTTGAAAGTGAGTTATTTTATAAATGGTTGTGACTTTCTGAAAAATTTTGTAAGATGTGAGTTGGGATTTTGATCTCATGGTTATCAGTTTTGAGAAAAAAATGATGTGTTGGTTAACCATTTTAGTTTTGAAAAGTGGAAATAATTTTTGTTTTATCCTTTGGTATTTCCATTAGCAACCACATGCATTGGGTTATATGGGATGATGAATGGTTGATGGAACTACTGGATGAGTTATGGGACGGATATGAGGAGGGTGTCTGGTGTGGCTCAAAAACCTGCATGTGTGAGGCGCATGGGGTACCATTGGTGGATACGCTTACTGCTAAACTGTTCGTTCTCAAAGAATTACTTTGAAAGAAAAACATGATGTCTTGATGAATATTTTTGTATGGTTTGTATTATGGGTTTTTGAAAATGTTGATGTTGTGGGATGTTTTGATTCCAAGAACCCCTTATGTTTGAACTGTGTTTTGGGTTTGTGTTTGGTCGGTAAGCTGTGTTATAGGGATAGTTAGTGGTCTCTTTGGAAAAATGTTTTGGGATGCCTTTACAGTGGTTCCCTTCATGTGTTTGGAGCTAGTTTATGGCTTGTTTTGACCAATGGACCAGATTGGTTGGGTCCTTGGGTTCTCTCATTGGATAAGGTACGCCCCCATTAAAGGTTAATGCATAACTGAAGAGCAACCTAGATTGTTTCTCCATTGGAAAATCCTCCAGTTGATCAATATAAGGAATCTATTTCTTGAGCTTTTTAGATTGAGTATACACCCTTTCCTTTATTGGTTTTGTGTGTCCTCTTGTAGTGGGAGATTGATTATGGATGGTTGAAAGTGACCTTAGCCTCTTAAGTTTCCTAATTTTTCGAAGGTGGAAGTGTTCTGGGGTTGTTAGCATGGATGAGTATTTGGATAGTGTCTAAGAGGAACTCTCGATCCTTCATAGTCTCTTCGAAGAAAGAGTTCATGTTAAACTACTAGTGTAGGAAATCTGGTCATGAGAGGATATTATGGCCACTTTCTAGAATTGTGTGTTGTTTTGGGATGTTTTACAAGTTCCCTCTCTATTCATTGTTTATATCAGTCGCAATGGTCATGTTTGGTGATTCCTTGTGATGGCATGTGCTCGATTGACTGTAAAGGTGAAAGTTGGGCAATCATATGAGAGTCTCTATTATGTTGGGAGAATGTCTCCCTTGAAAAAAAACATAAAAAATTTTTCCATTTTAGAGGAAGGTGAGTATAAGTGTTCTTTACTTCTATTGTTTCTCACCTGAACAAACAAGGTGTGATGTGTGTACATCTTCTAATCCCTTGTTTCAGTGAAATATCGAGTTAGGGTAAAGTGAGTTTGGAATGTGTTATGTCTTGGAAAAAACTTATCTGGGGGATTACGGTGTAGTTGTTGTTTGAAACGAAAGAAGAATTCTCATTTAGGTGGTTTCCAAACTACGAGGCTGAATATGATTCAATATTTTGAGCTCCAGCCATAGGTCCTGGAGAGAAGCTGGCACATAGTCATGGGAAACCCCAGTGTCATTTAAACCCTTGTGCAATGTCCTATCCTCAATATGAAAGATAAGAAGAGTTTAAACCTATGGTGTCATCATATTTCTTCTACTGTTCATGTTCGGTAGAAATAGGTGGAGGGCCTTATACCCATGTCATCGCCCAATGTTATTCCCTCCCCCTTTGGTTTCCATTGAGTCTTTAGAGAAAGGTATGAAGTTTGGCTAGACAGGTTGACCACACGGTTTGCACATGGTTAGTAGTGACCATGCCCCAAAAAAACATGTAGATAAAAAAATCTCCACTGTTAGTTCATGGTTTCCCAAACCATTCAGACTAACCATGTGGTCATCCCAACACTTTAAATTTTGGGGTCTTTCTGTACCGTCCCATGCTGGTCGATTAAGATTGTTGGTTCTTATGGTGGGGAGCCTATTTTCCCCCCGTACCAATAACTTAGACTTATCCATGGTCAAGTATTGGTGGTAGTTAGTCTCATTCAGATCTATCAAGCTACCTAAATCTTCCTTGGGTAACCATTGAGATTGCAGAGTGCCCAATGGTTTAGTTATATCAAGGTATGTGTAACCTTGTTCGATGTTGTTGTTCGTTTGAGTGAATTGATTGAGTCTTGTTCAGATAGTGTTTGATGAGTTTTCATTTGGGATAAAGCCTGAATGTGATTGATTGTTTTAGGAAAGTGGTGTATGATTTTGTTGGGAAGTATTCCTTCCTTAATTGATCAATGGAGGTGTTTTGGTCTTTGGGGGTGAAATCTGGAAAGGGAGTACATCTTGGTTTATCAGTTCGGTTTGGCTTTCGTATCTGGCCTTTCTGTAGCTTTCTGTGGATGGAAAGTTTTCATGGTGGGGAGAATTGTCACATACATGACTTATTTTGAAGTTAAATTTCATTTATTTTCCTTTCATTCTTTTTTTTGTATGGTTTCCAAAGGTTTTATGGAGAAATAGATGAGTTTTCATGAATTGGGCCAAACCGTGAGCCCAATTCCATATTTAAAAATAAATTTTGTTTCCTTTATAACTTTTTCATTTTTTAATATTTTTCCCTAATTAAAATTCCTAAATGGTCTAATCTGACCTATTAACACCAAAATATAAATTTTGAGCCTTTATAAATCCATAATCATGGTGGATATGGGTTTTTATTTAAGATATTGGGCCTGCCCGAAGGCCAATTTCCTGCATTAAAAATAATTTTTAATGTTTTTATATCTCCTTCATTATTTGCGTTTTTTCGGTGATTCTACCTCCCCCTAGACCCTAATAAACCCAGTAGAGCTCCCATTGCCTTTCCCCACTCCTTGGAGCTCTTTGAAGCCACGAAGTAGGGCTGATCTTAATAGGGTGTCTCAGATCGGCCAGAATTGAAGATGTAACTTCATCCCTTCTTAACTCTCTCAATTCTTACTCTTTTCCCTCCATTACTGTTCCTAAATTACCTCCTAAATCTTGTTCGAACAATCCCTGAATTTTGTCTGTTTTAAATTTCAGAAACTATTGTTTTTGGAGTGATTAATTGAGGATACTTCAAGTAGGTGAGTCTATTTCTTTCCTCTTTCAAATTGCTTAGGGTTTCTTCCCTAATTCTTGAATTATAAAAATTACATAAGTTAGGGTTCGTGCCTAGGTTCTAATATACTGTATTTTGGGTGAAATATTGAGGTTTTAGGTTTATTTTAACTTACTTGAGGTGCGGAGGTCGTGCTGTTGATGTTTCGCCCCAATATTTGAGGATTTCGACACATTCGGTAGGTGATTCCGTGGATAACCATTTAATGATGAGTTAGTTTGATTGATTAAATAATTTTACATGTTCCTTATGTGCTGAGAATTATGAGAAAACAATTTTTGGTAGAAATAGTAAAGCATTTGTTTTTAAAGTTACATTTTTGCTTGAAGTGTGTATTTTTCAAATGTATTTCATGTGTTATCTCTTGTGGTAGTTTTGTAAAATGTAGAATTGGTTTATTAGTTGTTGAAAGGGGATGAAAATTATGGTTGGGAAATGATATGGTTCCATGTAGGCCTAAAAAGGGGGTGTATTTGAATGGTTTTATTTGTATAACCTTGTTATACTCCTTGAAAGTGTTTTATGGATTTGCGTGTTCTCATGGGTATCTTTTGTGATATTATTCAAGGTGATTATATAACATTTGAAAGTGGATTATTACATGTTTATTGGGCTGAAAATTCTGTTTTGGTAGGGTCTTGGTGTGCTTTTGGCTTAAAAATAGGGTTTTGAAATGGATTTTATGTGGAAGGTTTGGGTATACTCTTTATAATTGTTTTATGAAAGTTTTGAATGGTTTATTGGGTTGTGTAATAGGTGAAACTATATCAGCAAACTGTTTTGGTAGGAGTATATTTTTAAATGGTACATTTCATTTGTGAAAAGGTTGTTATGTGATATGTATCATCTTGGAAATATTTTATTAAATTGTTTGAAGGAGATATTGAGGAGTGAAAGTGATGTGAAAGTGATGTGGAGTGTTTTGTGTGAGTGTGATGTGAAAAAATGAATTTTTTATTATGAAAGAAGTGTTATATTCCATGTGTGTGGGCTGTTATATGAGTTTAAATATCTTATAATTGTTTTATAAAATTGTTTAATGGTTTTGTGGAAGTGTTGAAGAAATGTGAAACGTGTTGTGGGCTATTTTGGTGTGATTCGGATTTCAAAATCATTTTGAATGAAAAATGGATTTTTATGACTTGTGTGGTATACATATGGGCTGTTTGGTGAATTTGTGATGTGGAAATGATATTTTCTTGTTCAATGTATATTTCTTGACTTGTTGAACATGTTTGAGCACAAGGGGAAAACATGGGTATCTAGGTGGGTGGACGTGTACTAGTATGATAGTGAATCTGTGGGGTTTGGCCTCAGTTTCACTTAGCAAGATTGACGCTTACAACTCTAACTAAACTATGATGATGATGATTGAGGACCACTAGGTTATGGGTATGTTACCTACTAGTGGATTGTGCATGAGAATGGTTATTTGTGATGGTTACTCTCACCGAGATACGAGGTACCTAGGACCCACAGCTAGCTAGTGCCTAGGTGTTACTTCCTATTTCTTGTGCTCATTATTTACTTTGTACTTACCATCGGCATACGGTATAGTTCGCTGGAAAATTCAGTAGTGTTGAAATTATTTTTAAAAGTGTTGATTCTTAATGATTTCTCACTTAAAAACCGTTTTTATTCAAAGTTGCATCTTTTAGAAATTGTAACTAGCTTTTCATGTTTTTGAAAACTTGCATGCTTTTCGTCTTTAAATGTTTATCACATGGAATCTCATAGTGGTGGTATCCTAATGGGAATTGGATCACACCCTACTTACACCCTTGGGTGTAAGTAGACTTGGTTATTTTTGTTGTCGCAGGTTGGGTACAGTTTTTTGTTCCAGTGGTTCGGGTTTCTAGCAGGTCCTTGGTGGTGAAATCTTTTGGAGGTGGCTTGAGGGCAGTGCCCCTTGCCATGAGGGTTCTTGGGATGTCCTTATTTGGTTTTTTACCTTTGGTATAGACCTTTTGAATTGTTTTAAGCTATGTAATTCAGTTCTGAATTTTTGTAAAAGAGTTTGGTTTGAAAAATCCAGATTTGTTTCATTGAATTCTTTTGTTGTTTTATGTTACAAACTCGGGTAAATCGTTCCCAATTTTCATTTTATGATACCTGGGCACTTGTCCCAGCCTGTGGGGATTGGGAACGCCCTTCAAGCCTTGTCACGGGCTGGGTTTGGTGCCATTTTTGGTGGATATCGATTCGATTCGTGACAATAAGTAATCCAAGAAGTAAGATTTATTGTTTATTTTATGGGTTAAAACCACTTCTCCATCGATAATTAGCCTCACAATCCTTCTAGTTTTACGAAGATATTGTCTCATGTTCTATCAAGACCAAAAAAGAATTATCTATGTGTTACAACATTAAATCAATGCAAGAGAAGAAGAGATCTGCTGAACACTCTAGAAATAAAAATAAGGGGAAGAAGGGAGAAGTTGAATATCCATCTTGCTGTAAATGTGGGAAGAAACACCCTGATACTTTTTTGAAGAGAATGTGAGTCTGTTACAAGTGTGGTGAAAAAGGCCACCAATCTCGTGATTGTAAGGGGAATAAAGAGGTTGTTGATGTTGAATGCTATGATTGTAGAGAAAGGGGGAATTATGTGAATTAATTTCCTAATTGTTAGGGGAAATTACCTCAGAAAAGGCCAAGGGATCAAGGCCAAGCTTATGCTATCACTATTGCTGAGGTTTAAGAAATTCTAATGGTTTCCTCAAGTTTAGAAAATTATTTCTTTGATTCTGGATCATCACATTGTTTCATATCTTCCCAGTTTTCAAGGAAAATTATATATTTACAATTTGATTTAACAAGGGAGTTGTTAGTCAAAACTCCTAAGGGAAATATCATCGCAACAATGTTTTGTGAATCAGTTCCCATTAGAGCATATAAATTTTCTTTATCTACTTATCTCATCATCATACCCATGATTGTATTTGATATAATCCTCGGTATGGATCAGTTTTCAGACCATGATGCAAAAATTTATTGTAAGAAGAAGGAGGTTACTATTTTTGACGATGATGATAGAGAACACCTTATCTTTAGAGAAGAATCGTCACCACCTAATTATTATCTAGATCCACCCCCAGTAGCTCAACTAAATTCAATTACTGGGGGGGGAAGAGAATGAAATGACTTTGGGTGAGGAAAGGAACATCTAAATAGGGGATATACCTATTGTGAAAGAATATTTTGATGTATTTATAGAAGATTTACCTGGGCATCCTCCAAAATGAGAAATTGAGTTTTCTATTGATTTAATTCCTAGATCAAGGCCCATATTGAAGACCTCTTATAGAATGGACACTGTGTAATTAGTGTAACTAAAGAAACAACTAGTGGAATTGAGTAATAAGGGATTTATTAACCCTAGTTTTTCTCCATGGGGATCCCCTGTCCGTTTTTTTAGGAAGAAAGATGGATCTATGAGTTTGTGCATTGACTACATGGAGATCAATGCTATAACAATAAATAACAAGTATCCCCTACCTCACATTGATGATTTATTCGACCAACTTCATGGATATCAATACTTTTCAAAGATTTACCTTAGATCTGGATATCATTAGTTGTGTTTAAATAAGGAAGACATTCCGAAAATGGCATTTCGAACCAGGTATGGGCATTACAAGTTTACAGTAATGCCTTTTGGGATGACTAATGCACCCTCTGTTTTCATGGATCTAATGAAAAAAGTTTTCAAGGAATATCTTATTGAATTTATAGTGATATTTATTGATGATATCTTTTTTATAATCCAAAATCTACGAAGATCATGAAAATCACTTGAGCATTATCCTGAAGACTCTTAGAAGACACGAATTATATGGGAAGTTAAGCAAGTGTGAATTCTGGCTTCAGGAGATTTCTTTTCTTGGACATATTGTCTCTAAGGATGGAATCTATGTCGATGCTTCTAATTCAAGGGAAATCCATGAATGTCCAGCACCAACGAGTATAACCGAGGTGCGTAGTTTTATTGGTTTAGCTGGTTATTATTGACGTTTCATCCAGAATTTTGTTCAGTTGGCTAACCCATTATCAAAACTCACATGAAAAGGGGGTAAATTTGTTTGGGAAAAAGAGTTTAAATAATTTTATGAAGAATTTAAGAGAATATTATTAAATGATCCTATCATGACCCTACCATCAGGGTATTATGGGTTCGTTATTTATAGTGATGCTTCAAAGAAAGGACTTGATTGTCTCCTTAAGCAGAATGATAGGGTTATTTCCTATGCATCACGACAGCTAAAAATTAAGGAGAAAAACTGTCATACTCATGATCCTGAGTTATAAGATATAATATTTTCTTTGAATATTTGGAGACACTGTCTCTATGGTGAAAAAAATGTGAGATATATACCAATCACAAGAGTTTTAAGTATACTTTCTCACAGAAAGAACTCAACATGAGGGAAAGGAGATGGCTTTAACTACTCAAGGATTATGATTTCACTATACACTACCACCCGGGGAAGGAAAATAAGGTTGAAAATGCTTTGAGTAGAAAGGATCATGGAGTTTTGAACATGATGAGAGTTGAAAAGGATCCTATATACATTGATCTAGTAATGATGGATATGGGAATCACAATGGAAGGTGAAACATCGGTACATTTTCAAATGGTTTCCAAACCATCTTTACTATAATGGATAAAGAGTTCTCAGACCAGTGATGAAGAGTTTCAAAAGAATATTAAATCTGTGAATGATGGGAGATTGAGTGACCTTGTGTATGAAGATGGAATTTTGAAATTTGGGAAGAGAATTTGTGTTCCTGATATACCTGATCTAAAAAGGGAATTATTAGATGATGATCATAGTTCAAATTTCTCTATACACCATGGGAGCACCAAAATGTATTGATATTTGAAGGAACATTTTTGGTGGGACAACATGAAGAGGAAGAATGCTTATTTTGTATCAAGATGTATGGTTTGTCAACAAGTGAAAGATGGAAGGCAACATCCTAGAGGAGTCTTGGAACCTCTTCCTATACCTAAGTGGAAATGGGATAATATTACGATGGACTTTGTTATGGGACTACCAAAGACTCTTAGAAGGAACAATGAAATATGGGTCATTATTGATCATCTTACCAAGTCAACACATTTTCTTGCTATAAGAGAAGATTTACCACTTGAACGTATAGCCAGACTATATATTAATGAAGTTGTGAGACTTCATGGAGTACCCCTATTGATTGTTTGTTATCGTGATCCATGTTTTACATCAGGATTCTGGAAAAGTCTTCAGAAATCTCTGGATACTGAACTTCGTTTGAGCACTACCTACCACCCCCAAATTGATGGACAATAAGAATAGACTATTCAAACCTTAGAAGAGATTTTGAGATCATGCTCTCTTGACTTTTAAGCTATGTGGGATCAATATTTATCTTTGGTAGAATTTTCCTATAACAATAGCTTCCATTAAAGTATTCATATGGCACCATATGAAGCGTTATATGGAGAGAGATGTCGCACACCAACCTGTTGGGATGATGTTGGTGAAAAAAAACTCATAGGCCCATAACATGTAGAGGAAATGATGGAAAAGGTGAAGGTAATCCAACCCCACATCAAATAATCTCAAAGTAGGGAGATGAGATATGTTGATAACCGAAGGAGGGATTTGGAATTTAAGGTAGGAGATCATGTTTTCTTGAAGGTATCTCTATGGAAGGGTGTTATAAATTTCAGTAAGAAGGATAAATTGATCCTAGGTACATTGGACCTTTTGAAATTCTAGAACAAATTGGGGATGTAGCTTACCGTTTGGGAATGCCACCAAGTCTCTCCAATGTTCACGATGTATTCCACGTATCACTATAGAGAAAATACATGCCTAACCCAATGCATGTAATCAACTTTGAAAAATTAGAACTGGAACCCGATCTGTCTTATTGCGAAGAGCCTGTCAAGATGCTTGATACAATAGAACAAGTGCTAAGAAAACGAGACGACTCGTCTTGTAAAAGTTCAATGGAGAAACCATAAGATGAAAGAGGCAACGTGGGAACCTGATGAAATTATGATGAAGGACCACCCGAGTCATTTAAGGTAGTAATATTCTAGAAATTTCAAGGAAAAAAATATTTTACGGAGGGGATAATGTAACACCCCAAGCATCCACAGTACGTTTCTATTGGGAATAATAAAATATCTTGTGTTGTACGTAACTTCTAGTTTTAACACACCACAACCAATCAAACAAGTCATTTTGAATAGTAATACCCACTTTTTGAATTTTTAAAAATTTTATCTATCAAAATGGACTTAATTTTTTGGATTCGGAGTATCCAAATTATCTTAGAATGAATTTTTGTTATTTTTCTGAAAACATTCAGTTTTTGATGAATAGTGAAAAATACTAAGTTTTAATTAGAAACTTCTTTTTTAATAAAAATAATTTATAGTGAAAAATTATTCTATTGAGTGGTTTTAAAGTATAATTAGATTATATTTTTACCATTTAATACAATTTGTGTCATTGGACATAATTTCAAATTTAAACTGTACATAAGCAAGTGTCAATCTTTTGATAGTAATTATTTCTTAAAAACAAGCTTTTTGTTTTGACAACGGGAATTAATTTTAAATTAAGTTATTCCACTTCTATGTTTTGAATTTAGAAAAATTGATTCCATATTTAGAATCAGGATGTCCAAATTGTGTGAATATGTAACTTTTATTTTTATACATTTTGAATAATTACATCGGTAAATATTTTATTTACCATGGTTAAAGGGTAAATCCGCTAAATAAGGGTAAAAAATAATATTATAATAATATTAAATTACCCTAAAAAGTGTTTTAAACCTATAGGATGATACATGTCCGACCATGGTCATCTTTGGGTCTATTTTGGGACCCCATGGAGCCACTTGTAAGTGATAATGACCCTTTATGTTAATTAAGTTAAAGTAAATACAGAAATGACATAAGCATATATCTTTTAGAAACACAATTTTTTACATAGGGTTATATATGTTATCTTTTAGAATATAAACATTTTTTATAAAGATAAAACGATATCCAACCAAATGATATTTTATTTATAATTTTTATACATATAATAATTAAATTTATTTGTGACACAATGATGATGTAATATTTTCCTTGTTAATGAAAGAATCAAATAAATGGTATTATAAATGTAAAAATAAATATAATTTGAAGGTTTTGATGACATCCACAAATTTTATAGGTTATTATGAAATGTTTGGATTGATTATATTAATTTATTTAGAATAAATAATGTTTTTAAGACTTTAACAAAAATCAATTATTAAGTAGGGTCAAAATTGACATAAAAGAGTTTTTAAAACAAATATTATATTATTAATTGATATTATATTCCTAAAAATATAATGATCAGCCAAATGAGTTATATATTGATATTTTTATAATTAATTAACCACTTGGGGTTCTCTTGGAAGTATATAGTAATATTATTAACCATATAATATAAAAATACAAGGAGACATGGTAAATGTCAAACTATTTAACTAAGAGTTAAATTTAAAAGATAAAGTTAATATAGTGACCCTAACCTGTATAAAACATATTGGTTGAGTGGTTTTCGACCCATACCCACCTTATAATTTAAATAATCCATTTTGGAGTCATTATAAACCCAAAATGATTTTATTATAATATAATATTTCTATCTTTTCCTAAGGTGCCACTCACCCCTCTTATAAAAGGGCACTCCCACTTCACTCTAATTCACACTTTCAAAGCCATTTGGCTCATCAAAAATTTACCCCAATACCCTATCAACTATCCTTAATTCATTTTAGAGGCCATAATTTAGTCATAAAGACATACTAAGTAGCCCTTTGGATCAAATCAAAAGGAAGATCCTGAAGAAAAGGTAAATATTTCATCACCTCTTTCAAGTTCCTTTCTTCTTCAACTTCCTTTTATTTGTTGTTTCCATTCTAAAATAATAAATCAAGTATCTTATATATAATGTGATGTTATTATAAATATGTAACAACCAAATGAATTTTTCTATCAATCCTTTGAATGACAAGTCACCATACGTGCGTACATACGGCTTACCGTCTCCATGTCGTGGTGTAATTGTTATTCACTACATTATTAATTGGATGGGTATAATAATAATGCGTAATTGATGTAAATAATAAATATAACATGATAATGATTCTGTATATATGATATACCATAAAATTATATGTTATTTTATTATCAAAATAATGATATTGTTGCTCGTGCGTACGTACGGATTACCATCTCCACGAACGCGATGAGATTCATTTCCCATCGTATCCATTCAAGACTAATTTTCATTTGATGATTAAAAATAATTTTTAAAGACTTGATATCATTATGGATATGAATAAGATACATCCCATCCATAAAAAATATGACTCACATAACAAATAATATAAAGGAAAACGAATCTGTTAACACCAGAAATGACGATAATACTAAGATATTACTAACAAAGCAATGTTAAAAGATCATATATGATATCATATTAATGTATATGATTATTTTATAATTTAACAACAATTATTTTACCATTATAAATGTGGTTAACCTAACCTCTACCAATGAAAAGTGCAAGGTAATGGTTAATTCTATAATCTCTTCATTATCTGAGGTTGTTTATACATAATTATCTACTGGGACATCTTTATCATCCACATCCATGTTTCTTAAAAATGTATTCAAAAAATTCTTCATATTTTTTAGAATATGGGTTAAAGTCATTTATACCATTGTTTTAATTTTTATAACATATTTATAATGGAATCTTTTCATCATTTTCCAAACAAGGTCCCTTTTAACCTTTTTGACAATACTAAGGTAAGAATAACTTTTTTAACTTATACGGCGGGTGCAGCTATTTTCCGCCATTAAAAATAGTTGAATCTTCCCATACAAGATTATAAGAATTTTTTTTTTAAAATATTTTATTTTATAATTATTTTACTTTTAAATGATTTCAAAAAAAGAGATATTTCTCTCAAATAGTTTTGATTTCATCTATGTAAACATCCTTTGATGGATTTTAAGCTTATTTGAAGTTGATTTATTATGATAAAAAACTTTCATATTGTATTGAAGGTTTTGTGATATGTTTGAATGTGGATGTGTTAATTTTATACCATTAATTGTTTATGGATAAAGTATTGACATTTTGTATGCTAGTTTTAATACGAATGTTTATGGTATGTTTATACATGTACTTATGAGGAATGCATTGGACTTAGTTAGTAACGGGTGGAGCCCGCTACAGCTCCTCGATGTATAGGTTGGTCTCATGAGACAAACTAGTGTCTTGGCACAAGTCCTTGACAAAATCTTATTTGATGTCTTGGCACAAGGCCTTTACTATGTGGTTATGATAGTCTGCCATTATGCATTCCATCATTATGAAAGTGGTTATTGATATTGCATGTGATTATTCAACTAGTAGAATATCCATGTGAATAAGTAAATGGAATTATTTTATTTTATTTTTTCCATATTATGCTGAATTTCAAGTTTAAAAGGCTTTTGTTTTAGTAATAAGTTTCCTTAAATGTTTATGCTTATTTATGAAAGTTTCTGCTATATTGTTATCCTTACTGAGCATCTGAGATCCCCACTTTCTATATTTTTTATCCCAGGATGTGAAGAAGTATATTATGACTCACCTATAGGGATAGTTTATGAGATCTCAGTTTTTTCTTTAGAAACAATGTTTTTTTAGTTTTCCATTTTTGATGTAATGAAATCCTTATGAATGTTTTTGGTGGTTCCAAGGAAACTAAACTAATCGGTCTTTAGAGACATGATCTTTTGTGATCATGCCAATGTTATGTTATAATGCATTGACTCTGGGTAACTGGGGTCAGGGTGTTACATTAACAACATAATCACATTATAAAAATTGATATGTATCATGTTTCATAATCTTAGTGAAAGTTATTTGTGACAGATTTCAATTGATCCTTTTCGTAACACCATTTTGAGGGGTTTGTGGTTAACTGAATTCATGTACAAAACCATTAATTACAAGATATATTTTAAATTTTCTATTAATAAACTATAAATTATTTTCATTCTACAACATCATTAAGGAGAAACAACACTCTTTTTCTACACATCATTTACAAAATTTGATCAAAATTGTTGTTTTTTTATAATGAGTCCCGAAAAGAATTCATGTAATAAAATTGAAGATATCAATACGAAAGTATTTTAATATATGAGTTTGTAGATTAATTCCTTATAATCCCATAACCATTAAATTTAATGACTTGGATGCACAAGATATTTGAATATCCACATTATCATGGGATGAATTAACTATTATCCACATTTATCACGTTAATCATATCAAATATAGATTATTACAACAAACCGTCACATCATAATCAATTTTACTTAAGAAAATTTTATCATATTTATTTATCCAATGTCATCAATTGATCAATTCCAAAATTGATCATCATCCTACAACTGTAAGTATAAATTTTTTTTAGCATTACTATCCAAAAAATGGTTGCCTCGTTTTTTGGTCCTGACATCAAAATATATACATATATTAGAAAATTTCTTAAAAATTAAACTTTTTTAAAATAACATAACATTATTTTTTTCAAAGATTGGAGAAAATTCATTTTTTTCATCCGATAAAAGATAAATAGTTTTTTATTTCATATTTTCCCCCGTTATTGGTGAACTAAATGATTTTTTCATGATCAAACCATCATTGAAAATGGTAATTGGCCCTACCATTAACATCTAAATATCATTCAAGATCATTAAATAACCTATAATATATGGTTATAATAAAATATCCATGATATATGGAAATTTATATTGAGATTCTTTGAGCAAAACTTTTTTAATAACTTGAGATTTAATAAGTTGACGTTGTCCGATATAGTACATTACACCCAACACCGAGCACTAACGACCACAAAATATTATAATTTAAATTTGTTCAATTTAAACAAGTTTTTAATTGGCGGGTATTAATAGGTGTAATAAAAATATAAATTTTTTATAAAATTTCCTACTCAATCCCAATGTATTGATTAATTCTTATGAGATATGGAAAAACTTATTAGTATCCATTTTGTACATCAAAAATATTTTTTGATCAAAAACCAATTTTATCATTTTTAAGAGAATATTATAATTAATATATTACAATTATAAAAATTGTATTTGATAAAAATGATATAATTTTTATATCATATTATCAAAATTAACATAGGATAAAAAATTTTTATTTTTCAAAAAAAGATTGATTTCTCAGTGAATAGTTAATAATGCCCATTTATTGAAAGTTTTAATCACTTAACAAGTAAGAAAAAAGTTTAATTTTTAATATGTTTAAATATTTGAATATTTTATTATTATTAAACACAATCAAATTAATGTTATTTAAATATACATTAGGCTTAATTTTGATAAAAATTTATACATAGAATGCATATTTATCAAAAATAATTTTCCATTATGTCATTCTAGTTTATCATAAAATTATGTTCTAAAATTTATCATAATATAATTTTATATATTTTATTCCACATTTTTTATTTGGAGTTTTATGTTTTTAATATTGGCCACTTTCAGTTTTGGTCATCAAAAATAATATCCTTGTCAACAATGTTTTCTCCATGGTATGATTAAAATGTATAAAACAAGATTAAAACTATATGATACTACATTAAAATAACAAAAAAATATTTATTTATTCCCTTTGATGAGTAATTTTTGACCACAGTCATCCAATATTATAAAATGTGAGAAATTATTAACACTTTCCTAAAATAATGGCATTAACATTATTTTATGTAATGAAAAGATAAATAATTCCACTCTCTTTGTTTTAATTTATCTAATATTATATTATTAGGATAAAAGTAAGTTATGTTAATTTTTATATGGTCATTTTAAATGTTAATTATTTTAAAATCATTTTAACTTTTATTTATTTTTAGTGATTGAATAATGACATTAGGTTCTCATTTACTGCTAACATAGTTCTTGATCATGTAATAGAAAAATTGTGTAATTTTTTTAAAAAAATTAAAAGTATTAATATGTTAATGAATTATTGTGTTCCAAAATATTTTTGTTAAATATAACATATTAGGTATGTGTTAAAAGGTTATATTCGAATTCTATTACTATAACGATTTAAAAAATGTCAAACTCTTATAATAGTATTCAAAATGAATATAGTTATATATTATGTTAAATAATATTTTATTTAATGATTATAATTTTATGAAATTATAATTATTGAATAGTTGATTAGGATATAGTGAATAATGGTAGGGTCCTAATCATATAATCCCTTTACTTAGCATTTTTTTGGTGTTGGAGTCATCTATAGAAGCTTCCAGGTGGTTTAGAGGGTGCTTAAGGATATTTTGGGGAACCACTTCCCAAAAGTGGAATTGCTACAACATAGTGGTATGTGATTCACTATTATGGTGATGGATATGCTGTAGTGGACATCAGCTAAATTGTAGAGAGTTCATTAGGAGATTCAAGGGTTCATCCAAATTTGGGGGTTGCTATGTCATCGACTTTATGCTATGACATGGTCACATTCTTCGAAGAGGGTTTCCTGATGCATAGATATAATGGATATGTTGTCACCCATAGATACAATTTTATGGGATATATCCTATATTTTTATAATTTCATTTGACCAATGGTGTATTTTTATTTTTCCTAAGGCTGAGTTATAGAATATCCCAAGTTAGGGTGGGCCATCCCATGGTCCATGAGGCTATTCCATGGTCATTAAAATTTCTAGTCTGTCTTAAAATACCAAAGAACCCTAAACCAAGACTTACTCCTTCTTTTCCACATTGTAATCTTGTAATGAAAATCTCTTTTAGGGATATTTTAATCCCCTTTCAATAGAGATTTATCCCTACTAACCATGGTCGATCAATGGTGATGTGAGGTATGTTATTTTTTTAAATTTCCAGTGGTTTCTCCTCAATAGATCTCATTTTCTCATTTTCCTCTCAATTATATGGATTTTTATCTCCTCTATTATTGTAGATTTTTTTTCATTTTATATTTTGTATATGGTATGCTGTTCATTTGAGATCACAGTTCCTTTCAGGGGATGTAATAAGAGATCTGTAACATTAGTCCATTCTCATGTGAAGAATATTAATGATTTCAAGGTTGGGGTTTAATTGATTCTCTAATATGTTTATGTGTAATAATAAAGTTATTATGGTTTTTTATTTTTTATTTAAATAGAATTAACCTAATATATATTTATCTTTATTAAAAAAGAATAGATTTTAGTAATCTCATATTGTAACTTTCTTTCATGATAACATGTTGCCACTTCATTTTCTAGATATTGTTCTATGAAGATTATGATTCCTTACATGTCTTATGATAACAAGGATTATCATGTTGATATTGATGGAAAATGTTGACGAAAATAAAGTAACAAACCGTTAATTAGTTTTCTAAATAGTCAATGAAGAGGAAATATAAATGAATTTGGTGTTTATTGTTGTGATTTGATGGTAATTTAAATTTATGCAATGCACATGATTAGTTAAATGTTTTCTCCCATTATAATGGAATTGATAATTAGTAATAATAATTAAATTTAAAGATAATAATATTGAAATTAAAATACATGATAATAATAATAATAAATCTCTATGTTTGATTAAAATTGTTTTAATGATAAGAGGATGTTTATCTTTTGATAGTTTGTTATTTCATTATGCATTAGGTTTCCCAAAAATGGAACCCATGAATAATGGATCAGTTCATTCATTATTTCATAATAATCAGTTGGGTGATTATTATAATTTCTAGGGCCTTAGTTTCCCATTATCTGGAGAATCATGAGTGCCTTGTGTTTGGATATGTGAGAGCTCGTTTTTTTGATGGATGGATGCATTATTTTAGGGAATAGACATCCCTATTGAATATGTCTGTTTCCTGATTAGTTTTTGATGTTTGGTGGATGTGAAATTTTCTTCATGATATGATATGAGAATGGGATGGTGAACATTGAATGTATGATGTTTTGCAGGAGTGGAGGCCCAAATGATATGGTGGTGGGTGATTATTGTGATAGAAAGATGCATCACGATATGCGTGTGGTTTTTGGGGATACAACTAGAGTTTATGGAATGAGTTGAAACAAGTAATAGAAATTATAGCGATAATTATAGATGTTTTCATGATATAATATTTTTAATAGTTGATAGTTGGATTGCAGGTTTTATTTATATCCCATTTATCACTACCAGAGCTAGATTAGAGTGCTTGGTTGCATGTTTCCTCTAGGTGGTAGATTATGAAGGTTTTCCAAGAGTAAAAAGTTTTTTTAATGATGTTAATAATGAATAATAAATACTAAACCCATGGGGTTGGAGTTGATTGAATGAAAATGATAAAAGGATGTTAATCTTGATAAATATTGGGCTTAGTTTAGACTATGTTTGAAGGAAAATGACTTCATGATTTTAGTTAATCATTGTTAATAGTTAATTTAATAGATAATTAATGTATTAGAAACTGGAAATGATAAAAATAAAATAAATAATTAATGTGTATATTTTAATTCATGTGTTCTTATAGAATATTAATTCCATATGGGTGACAGTCTTGTAATCAATAAATGATTGATTCAGTTCAACTTACAACTATGTTATTCGCATAGTGTATTTTTTAGGTATATTATATCTTTTATATTCTTGGATTTCATATGTTAACCCTCCCTTTTCGGTTAGGGATACTGACACATAGTGAAATATAAGAGGGTGTTTTCCCAAACATCCATGTGGTAGGATGGATGGATGACTACCACCTATGGCCTCACTCTATTCTATTGTTAGATACATGAACTAGTATGAATGATGGATAGCATACCCGTATATATGTATAGACGGCTATTATGGATTTGGATTATTTAAAAAACATTTATATCTAAATATAGTAACCAAAAAGAAGATTATATGTAAGAAATGTTTATATTGTTATGAATTGAGGATTCTTATTTGATCTGGGGGATGTGATGGAATGAGGTATAACAACAGATATATGGTACACATAATACGGGAAATAATGGCTCATGAAAAATACTTGGTTTTGATATCGAGATGTGACATGAGAGGATATGATGAATGAGGTATATATTTTGATGCCTTTAATATGAGTCTCTAGGCTAGCTTATTTTATAGAGAGATGGATCAGGATGATCAACATTGGGGATGGATGAAAACTCACGGGGAAGCAGTAGTGGGGTACCCCTACTGTTTCATTATTATATTATATTATATTATTTCATTTATTTGATAATTTTTGAGATTTATCCATGGTGGGGCTATAAACATAGTTTACATTTTAGGTGATGATTTCGTTTCACTGTTTTCACTAGGATTTAGAATGATTTCTATATCTTCTTCCCTTGGGGATATAGGGAAGATCCTTCTGAGTATAATTTTATGCTCACCATATATATATATATAAATAATTTTTATGTCATTAGTAGTAGGTTAGGTATTGGTATAGATATTACTTTATCTTGGTTTTTATAAGAGTTTTTGTGGGATTCATAGTAACTATAGTCTTTAATTATCAGTACTTATAGGTTATTTTTTAGTTGATTTAGTACTATATTTCACTGAATTTATTCATAAAATATTTCATTATATATATGTCTGAGGAGGTTTCTATTTTTGGATATGTCTTATCTCTCTCTTTCTCATGCTCCATTAGAGGTAAAGGCCTCTAGTATGCATGTTTATTATACCCTCAATGCTATATCCTAATCCAAGACATGTTGAAATTGGGACTTGAGAATTCACCATAACCTTTATATCATTTTAGACCATAGAGGGGTATTCTTTGAAGTTTGGGGTTTATAATAGAGTTTTATCAAATGTTCGGGTTGAGGAATAATACAAATCATTGAGTTACAAACAGGTGAAATTCTGTGGGTTGGTAGGGAAACAGTGTCAACTAAGATCAGTATGAAATGATCACATGTGAGAATAGCTAAGACATCAGAATTTAGGCCCCCCAATGATCTAAATCACAAATCATTAAGGTAAGAGATCCTAATAAGTGAAGTGATACTAGTTCCTAGGTAGATAACTTTGAATGGATTATGCATCATTCCACTTTTCTAAAAATATGGAATTCCATAGACATTGGTATTGATTAAAACCATAACAAGATTATTATTAGTTAATTAATTAAATATAAATATGCCATATTCCATATTTATATGAAATAATTTTATTCTTTTTCTAGGTATGACTCCAGGTCATCATCCTTGTTAGGTTCACAAGCAAGATGTTATGTTGGATTTTCTACCAGATTATAGTAGGCTAAAGGTCAATGATGATGGTGCTTGGAGGAGGAAACTAAGAGAGTTTCCATTCTAGAGAATGTAGATGTGAGAGGGGCTAAATTCTAATTCATTCATATAATAATAGTTGGAGGAGGATGAGCTAACATTTTGTTCTATGCTCTGAAACAGAACATGGTTTCATTGGATGTGATGATGTTCTGTAGAGTATTGAGGTAGTGGTGTTTCTTGTTCCTTGATGATCATGAGGATTCTATAGTCATGTAGCAGATGTTCTAAGACTAGTTCCAAGCTGATTTCCTTTCATTGATCGTGAAGACGGCCAGAGTCTAGGTGTTGTTTACCCATCGATAAGAGAGTTCTAGTTTAAGGGAGTTTTTGATCAATTTCATGAACCTTATATGATATAAATTAGAAATTTTGGTAGATTATGTGTCTAGGGTTAGAAAGTTCAAGGAATATATTCATCCACAAATCTTGTTCTAGGACAACCTATTTATGTTGAAGAATTATCCTGAGGTGGTTTTAAGAGAATATGTTATTCAGAAGAATCATTCCGGAATTAGATAATCATTAAGGGGTAGGTGTCCAAATTCCTTGTGAAGTAGATCTATGTTCTGAGGTTCATAGTTTTATGGATAAAAGATATTTCAACAAGTCAATTATAGGTCTCAGCCCCATCATATAGTTTGTCTATGGGTGGAACTTATCATACCTATTAATCTTGATCAGAAGTATGTTTTTATTATAGATATTGCGGTTATCAGTGGATAGAGTATATATCCTTCACAAGAAGTTAGCATGCACCTAGTTTTGGACTTCATGTTCATCTATCAAGGAAGTTTCAACTGATGTAAGATCAACAATGTGTTCTAGTTTTGTATCAACAGAGAGGATACAAGGCCGATAAAGTTGATCCCTAAGATGGTCCTCATCCTTAGAGATAAGAGCATGACCATGGATGTGGCATGCAGTAGGGTCAGAGAGGCTATAGAGCAAGATATGAACAACTTCATGGTTTATAATTTCCAACACCAGGTGACCCAAAAATCATTCACGGTACCATTTTCTTATTTTATACATGGGTGCATTTTTTGGTTGATTCAAGAGTGATACACTACTTTATATCACCTACCATGGTCCACGGTTTCAGACATGTGGAAGAGCTGATTACTGTTCCCTTATAGTGGAATATACCCATTAGAGGCCAAGATGGACCGTATAATGTATTTAAAGACTATGTGCATGTTTGGAGGTAGAACCACTCTTGGGGAGACATCTTAGGTTTACATATACAACCATATGTAATTATACAAAACATGGATCAGTTGAATTTGATGTAGGATATCGTGAATTTTCCCAGAATCTAGGTTATTTTTAATGACACTAAGGGAGAGCTAGAGGTGGTTTCAGTGAGTAAGTCCCTCTGATGGGGAAGAGGTCTGATTCGTCCAAATAATATTTTATGACCAATATGATGCTATGTTCTTTATAATTTAAATAGTCATTGTTTCCCAAGGTTATAGTAGAGTACCATGATGTCTTTATAGAGGAGGTTTTATTGTTACCCTATAAATGAGAGATTGAGTATGGGATAGATCTATAGCTAGGAATGTATCAAATCTCAATGTATTTATATAGTATGGATCCTTCTGAGTTTCACTAATTGTGAGTACAACTCAACGATATGTTTTAGTGAGGTTTTTTATACTGATCATGTCACCTTGGGTTGAAATTTTATTTATAAAGAATCATGATATAATTTTGTGACCTTCAATTGATTTTCATGGATTAAAACAAGTGATAATAATGAAAAAAATACACTTTTAAAGATTAATTATTTATTCAATCAATAGAAGGGAGCAAGTTGGTTCTTGATTATTGATCTATGGTTTGGATATCATTAGATTCTGGTGAAGGATGAGGATATTCATAAGATTAATTTCTATTGTCATTATGGACATCACAAGTAAATTGTGATGTTTTTTGGTATGTATAATGATATTTCCATGTTAATGGGGTTGATGAATGTAGTATTTAGATAGTTCCTGGAATAGTTCTTGTTGGTTTTCATCAACTATGTCTTTGTGTACTCTGCATCTAAGGAGAAACATGTAGTGAATATGTGTTACATTTTTGGAGTTCATCATGAGAAGCTATATGGGATGTTTTCAAAGTGTGAATTATGGACTCATGATATCAATTTCATGGAAAATATCATGTCCATGAATATATTATTTATGTATTCTTTAAATATAGATGTGTTTCTTTCTTGGGGACCTAATAATATTGCAATAAATGTGGGGATATTACATTGTATTTCAGGCTATTATAAGAGGTTTATAGTATATTTTTCTTGGCTTTTAAACCCTATAACATCCTTGACAAGAATTAATTTGGAATCTATGTGGGGAATCTTCTGTCATAAATCTTTTAAATACATTATGGAGAAGTTGATCATTTCTCTAAATCATTTTTGTAGCCATGTGAACCAGTTTGAGGTTTTATTTGATTCTTTTCCTCTTTTCCTAGGATTATTTATGATGCAATAGAGATTATTTTTTTATTATGTGTCTTGATAATTAAATGCCCAGGATAATAACTATTCAACCCAAGATCTTGAGTTAGAAGAAGTTGTTTTTTTGTGTGAATTTTTCACTAAATTACCACATCAACGAGTGTCTTTTTCTCTTTACTGACCAAAAAAGATTGAGGTGTTCCCTATGCCATTGTGAATCAAACATTCATCTATGTTGATGGATGGAATTTATAAATTACAATGAATTTAGGTTTTATTATGATATATGAAGGGTAAATTTTGTATCTGATCTGTTGAGCATGAAGTCACGTAGTCATTTTGCGTGTGAATCTAGGGATTTTGACAGAGTTATGGAAGAAATATTATTTATTTATTTATTTATTGGAGGGGATGGCTGAATATTATTTCCTTTCTAGATGATTTTGAAGACTTTTTTTGTTTAGTAGGTAGAGGTGGCACAACCAGAGGATTATGAGGTGGTGGTCTAGTGAGATCAAATTGTTTTTTGTGATACCCCTAATGGTTAGTCTAATGATGGGAAACACTAGGTTCTATATTTGAAACGTATTTTCATCCCTTAAACTAAGTGTGAGATAGTTCAACATGATTTCCATATCTCAACTCTATTAGTATATCCCAAAATTTCAAATATTTACCGAGAAATGTGCGATCTATTTTTGGTTTCCTAAGATAAATCATGCAGTTTCCATGTTTGCTACCCGATGTTTGGCATGATATAATGTGAAGCTAGAGAACTATGTTCCTAGTTGTTTTCTCCAGCCATTGGATGTTCCCCATTGCAAGCATAAGGACATCTCTATGTACTTTGTTAATGGTTTTACTCATGATAGTGGAGGATATGATGCTATATGGGTAATATTGGATCATTCAATGAAAAAACTAATCTTTATAGCGATTAGGAGTCAATCTTAGTAGAGATTTTTTTGAGGAATTATCTAGATTAATAGGTGAAACTCCATGAAATCCCAATTATTATCATCTTATATGAAACACCTAATTTATTATCCATGTTTTTGAGAGGTATCTAGTATGATTCGGATCTCAATTATTCCTTATCATTGCTTTTCACCTATAAATGGATGGTCAGACATATTGGATCATCCATAATCTGGAATACATGTTATTCTCCTTGGTCCTAGATTGTGGGGGTTCATCAATGGGTACCATTACCTTATTTTAGTTTTCATACAATAATATTTTCCACTACACCATTAGTATAGCATCATTTAATGCTTCTTATGGACAAACATTATGTTATACATTGTGATGGAACATGGTCAGAGAGATAGAAAATATCAGTCTATATTTAATAAATAATACAACATAGATAGTTCAAGCAATTTATGAGGGGGTTATAGTAGAAAAAGATGTAGAGACCCGAATCTTGATGTACATGGACATTACATTACTTCTGCGGAATACTTAATACATAACAAAAACAGACACATAAGGATCGTAACAGTTTAGTGTCTTTGGAAACTTGGAACGTAATTTTCTAATCGTGGTGAAAGATCTTCAACGTCTCCCATAAAGATCTTCCACTTTTTGTTTCCTTACCTAAAACATTTCTTTTGATCCCGAGGGAAAATAAAACATAAAAAGGGTGAGCTCAAATGCTCAGTAAGGGTAAGCATGGATAAAATAAAACATACCATATACATTTGAACATAAAAACATGAACATAATGTTTAAACATCAAAATCTTGAGAAATGACACAAAACATGGAAGTACGTAAGGCATAGATCATAAAGAAACATTAAGAATGATAAAATAGCATGGGAATAAAACATGTAATTGTGGAATCCATTAATAACATGTAATGATTTCCATAGTAGCCAAGGCATTGCTTCCAAGACCATCTTAGTAGACAAAGTCCCATGCTGAATCGAGTTCACTCCTCGTTTCAGTCATGTAACACTGAATCAGATTAACTTACCGTTCCAGCCATGTCTATATCATGTGATATAAAATCTTTACCCAATGCATTTGAGGGATATATAGGTCCCACCCATCTCATAGTGAAATCATTCTAACTTGTGCCACAAAATAAACTTAAAACATTCATAATAACCCAAAGAATAAAATGGGTTTCATAAACACCATCCCATCATCACATAATCCATATAAAACAAATGGATATTTCATCGTAAGAAAATTGAAACCATGTAAATCATAGAGACATTATACTTGAAACATACACATATGAAATAATGTCATCTTAGATAGAAAATGGTTTTGATAAAACACTTGAAATGAATTCTTGAGGAAAATATCTTTTCTTCTTCAAAATCAATTTCTTTTCACAAAACATCAAGAAATTTTAAAAGAAAATTATTTTTTTGAAAATAGTCATGAAATATTTTGGAGGAAGCTTCATGAAAATAAGGCTTTATAAAACCGTAAAAATCCGTTCGTGCCGTATAAGTTAAAAAAACATTCTTCTCGTACTTTTGCTGGAAAAGTCAAAAAGTACCTTGTAACGTAAACAAAAGAAAGATTCTTTACAAACCATGTAGTAAAAGTCAAGAATGGTTAAAAATTACTTTAAACATACATGAAAACACTTTTATAAAACATGTACATGGATGATAGAAATATCCCCAGTAAATACTTACGAATAAGCAATCTCGGATAAAAATGAGATTTGCAGAATTATCCCTTACCTTAGGTCCGATTTGCTTCATAAGTTTCTTGAACCTCCTGTATAATGATTTAAATAATGTTATTGACTTCTTACATAATCATATTTATTGTTATGATATCATATATGCTTCACTTATGACTTTATATTACCCGTTCTTTTGTAAATTCCATGTTAAAGAGCGTTTTGGTTAAAATCGTTTCATTTGTCATCCGTGTTTTGACTTGTAATTATTCATATGATTACTTAGATCATGATTACTTAATTACAGAATATAAAACATTATTTATATATAATATATATTCATAATATACATATATATAATAGATTGATAAATGGAAAGAAATACACCGTTCATGGAGACGGTAGGCCGTACGTACGCATGAACGTTGTTTTCGTTTCCTTATTGAGTTGAATGAAATTAAATAGATGACATAAATATATATATATATATAAATAAATCTAGTATCATTATTATGTAATATATTTCATTATTATTCATTATATATACTTTATAATCATTCTTGAATGGTTAATCATGGAAAATGAATCTCATCGCGTTCGTGGAGACGGTAGTCCGTACGTACGCACGAGCGATGACATCATTCCCATGACTGTGGAATTGTATTGGAGTGTATGTATACTATTTCAAGAATCAATATCACTTTAAAATAATAATATATAGTCATTATTTACACCTTTATACCCATCCAAGTAAGGTGGTGGTGGAAAATATATTACACCACGGCGTGGAGAAGGTATTCCGTACGTACGCACGCGCGGTGATTTCTATTTCCATAGGATGGGTAGATGGTGAAATAGGGTTTTTTCATACATATAATAACATATCTGTATATGAGTGATACAGATGTTATTACTTAATAATTAAAAAACCTATGAAGTAGAAGTGGAAGAATAAATAAAGTTGAAAGAATCGGTAACGGACATTACCTCTTCTTTGAAGCGCTTCTTCGAGACCTCCTCTTCGGGAACTACAATTGATCTTTGAGGAAGACCAGAACATCTAGGATGTATCTAGGGAAGTGGATAAGAGAATTAGGCAGGGGTTGGCCGATATTTAAGGCTCAATGTGGTGTGAGGAAGAGAGGGAGGAGGTGCCCTTTTATAAGGGAGGAGAGGGGCACATTTGGAATTCTAAAAAATATTAAATTATAATAAATCTAACCCCACTTAAAAATATCCAAAAATGACTCATATTCTAATATTATATGACATAGGGTTTTAATATCATCAAAAAATAATATTTAGACATGTTTGGATCTTATTTTAAACCTTATCATTTTGATTTATCCTTATTTAATCTATTTAAGTTTATTTGTGGTAATAAAATTCTAAATTTTAAATTATAACAAATAATTACTTATTTGTTATGAATTTTCCATAATTGGTTACCTTATAACATTATAGACAATATAAATATAAATTTATAATTTTTAAATATTTTTGTGATTTTGAAACAATTTTATAATATGTTATTTTTATAAAATAACAATAGTGTCAATTTTGACACTATCCAATTATTTGATTTTAAATAAAATATATACAGAAGATATGTTCTAAATAAAAGCTTTAATAGATTCATAAAAGGTCATATGTATCTATAAAATTAGTGGATCACATTAAATAGTTCATATAATATTTATTTTATTATTTTTAAAACCATTTATTTGGTTTATCTCTTAATAAAATAATTACAACAACATTTTTGTATAATTATTTAATATACCTATTTTTTGCATAAAAATTACAAATAAACTCCTATGATGAAGATAAATCTATTACCTTTCACAATAATAATTTTACTCGAATTTATCATCTTAAAATCACAATATTTAAATTGTTAAATTATAAAGGTGACAACTTTGACATCATTTAAAATAAAATAAAATAAGTGTCATAATCACTTTTATAAGGATACAAACGGTTATATATTAGGTCATTGGATGCTTAAGGTGTATATATACACTACCAATAAGTTTTGGTCAGGTTTGTGTGCCTTTTAGTGGGTATTATTGTTTCAATAAAAACTATATTACTTATTTTTCACTTAATAAATAATTTCTGTATCATTAATGTATCATCATTAATGACAATTATTTAATCCCTAAAAATTCTAAATAAATTTTCATGATGTAGATAATTTTATTAGCTTTCTGGAGACTATTCAGGTTCTATGTTTTATGATTTTTAAAATTATTATACTTATAAGATTTAAGAGAGTGACATGTTGTCACTTTCTTTGGTTTTAATAATAATTAAATTATTTTCATGGTCAAAAGTCCATAAAATGAATATAATCCGACCCTTAGGTTATATGGGTCTACGTTTAGCCATCCAATATAATTTTGGCATGTGTTAGGGTAATTTTATAGTATTATATTTACCCTTAATTACCCGATTTACCTTTAACTATGGTAAATAAAATTTACCGTAGTTACTATTCATAATTCCCAAAAATAAAAAGTAGCTTATTAACATAATTTGGACCCACTGATTCCAAATATGGAATCCATTTTTCCAAATTCAATACACAAAAGTTGCAGAAATTAAATTAAAATTAATCCCGTTGTCGGAAAAAAATGAGTTTTTCTTTAAAACATTGCAAAAGATTGAATTGATTTAACCTACGAATTTAATGTAAAATCAATGATAATGACATAAATAAAATTAAATGGTAAAATTATATTCTATTTATACTTTAAAACCAATCAATATTATAATTTAACCATATAAATTATTGCGATGAAAAAAGTTGTTTTTAATTAAAATATAGCGTCTTTTTACTATTCATCAAAATATGAAAGTTACCAGAATAATATGAAAATTTTATCCAAAGTAAATTTTTTTTTCTTGATTCCAAATAAGAATTTTATTTTTTCAGATTTAACTTATAAACATGTCAAAACTAGATTTAAAGTGGGTGCTCCATCAAAAGGCGGCAAAACTGCATTTTTTGAAAAATACTTATTTTACCCGAAAGATTTATTTTGTTCTTATACCATGTTCTAGAAAATGTGTAAGATGAATAATAATGTTATAAAATTAAAAATTTAGTTAATACTATTCATAACGGCTAGTTCATAATAATATTATAATAATATATCATTGTTTAGTAAAACCCGGTATTGCGTACAACACACGCTCTCGAGAAAGGTCGTGATTGCATGTAATGCAAGCCAAGTCAGGGTTGCGTGTTGTGCAAGAATCCTTCATTGTTTCGTATAACAGAATCCAACCATATTTCATTTATACATTGAATATATATATATATATACTCAATGTTGCGTAGAATAACTATTATCAAAATTGTGTGTAACACGATCCAAGAATAGTGTTGCGTATACTGCAAGCTAATACAGTGTTGCGTATAGCGCAAGGTAATCTTGGTGTAGCATACAACACAAGACATTAATGAAATTAAAAGAATATTTTTCATAAAATCTCGGGGTGTTACATTCTACCCCCCTGAAAATGAATTTCGCCTTTGAAATTCGTCGGGGTTATAAATGGTTTACTACCTGAAAGTTTGTTTAATAGAAACCCACACCGTAAAAAGGAACACCAAAACATGGCTTTTAAAAACTAAAGTATGAAATGTAATGGTTACCCAAATTAACTCATCACGAGGTTTCCACGTAGGAGAACATAGGTGAAAATATGGAAATGGAAGAAAAATATAACCATGAAGTTCTGATGGAGAGTGGTAGAGAACATGGCTATCAAAAAGCCAACAATCACAAAGCTATTGATTTTTGATGATCTAAGGTACCATCCGATTAATCGGATATAAGGGAACTAGGACAACATTTTTGGTTTTCACGATCATTTCCCTAAAGTTGATGAATTAAAAGAAATACTTGCATGATTTTGGTACAATCTCACTGTTGTTCGTGAATTGAAAAATTTCCACTTAATCCCTTAAAGAAATGAAGTTGAATTTGTTATTCGTGATGTGTTAGTAGATCATGTGATAAAATGATGGGTCATTCCATCTCTTTCAAACAAAAGGTCCATCTTATGGTTATATTAATCGTACATGGTTCCAAAAATGAACTTATACTTCATATATCATACCGCTTAATAAAATAAAACTAGTTTCTACTAACCAGGGACTTCCTGTAGTCCAGTGATAGGCGATAAAGGCCAGTCGCACTTCGGTTGTGGGTTCGATTCCCACAGCCTTGTCCGACGCGATGGGCTGTCGCCCGTCCTGAAGTTTGTCCTTTTCTAAAACTATATTACTATAACATCCCATCAATAATATCGAAAAAACTTCTATCCTTAAACAATACTAATTTACGTATAAAATAATCCATTCCAATCTTTAGGCTTATCCATAATACTGCAGTCCACTCTCATAATATAGGGAAAATGATTACCAGAGATTTAATACCATCGTTGATCCCCATATATTATAAGATATGTCTTGTTGGTCACATTCCAAACATTCAAAGGCCTTAATCATGTATTCTCTTGAAAAATGAATACCCATTGAACTTTAGTGAAAACATTAATGAAGTTAAAAGTTAACACTTTCCACATACCAAAATACTCAAAATTCTATATACTCAAACCATGATATCACTTAGTCCTTATATCAATCATGATCTCATGAATACAATCAAACATCTCATTATCTTCTTATTCCTTCATTATGCGCATATCATCTACTTTACAAAAATATCTGAATAACCTTCCATGGTTACTGGTACCATTTAACATATACTTTCAAATAATTTTAGGAAAAAAATAGTGTAACAATCCTTAGATGATTCTTTATTCCATAGTACCATTAACTATACAACATAACTCTCGATAAACATACAATCATTCCACTACCTTCTAAAACAACCAACTGAGCTTCAACACTTCTTTCAACTCATATATCATTTGTAGTCTCCTCATCATCATCGACATAAATACTACCCATATGACCATGGTGATTCTCTTCATGAGATTTTCCATTAGGGCATTGGTTTGCATAATTCCCGTACATTCCACATTTAAAACATCTAATCATTGTTGATTTCATAGCAATACCATTATCCTTGTCCATGGTGTTAACTGAACCTTTTCCTTTGCACTTACTGGCTTTGTGTCCTTCTTTTCCACACCCAAAGCATCTTCTAGTTCCTTTGAAACAATCTCCCTGATTCCTCTTCCCACATGATTTACATGATGGAAATTGAACTTTCTTTCCTCTATGATCATCATGAAACACCATCTTTCTCTTATTATCTGAGTCGGGAAACTTACCAAAGTTGAGATTATTGATCATATTATCAGATTGCTGATTAGGCATAATAACGATGTTTGGACATCCAGATCTCGTTTAATTTGGTTTCTCATGAAGAAAATCATTCCATTGTCTATCATATCCTCCATTATCGTGAATCTTCCTGTTTCCAGCCATTTTCTAAAACCTAAAAAGAATAGTGTGAGAGGAAAAAATCATGCTAGGAAAAAACAACATAGTAAAGGGGGAGCACACTCAATATCTAACATCTTAGGTTAAATTCTAAGATCATTACCGTAGTTCTAGGACTATATCCTATACGTATACTTATCCTTAGGGACATCCCTAGACATACCTTATAAATATCTCTAGGGATCTCACTAACGTTTTCGCATCCTAGTTTCCAAAGGTTGAATAAAACCTTCCTTTGATAACAACTGTAGCAGCCCGAATCTTGACGTACATGGACATTACATTACTTTTGCGGAATACTTAATACATAACAAAAATAGAAACACAAGGATCGTAATAGTTTAGTGTCTTTGGAAACTTGGAACGTAATCTTCTAATCATGGTGAAAGAACTTCAACATCTCCCATAAAGATCTTCCACTTTTTGTTTCCTTACCTAAAACCTTTCTTTTGATACAGAGGGAAAATAAAACATAAAAAGGGTGTGCTCAAATGCTCAGTAAGGGTAAGCATGGATAA
The DNA here is from genome assembly GCA_963277665.1 of Viscum album. NCBI lineage: Eukaryota > Viridiplantae > Streptophyta > Magnoliopsida > Santalales > Viscaceae > Viscum > Viscum album. The sequence continues at coordinate 1,493,867,252 of OY728155.1, read as the reverse complement.
AATAAAACATACCATATACATTTGAACTTAAAAACATGAACATAATGTTTAAACATCAAAAGCTTGAGAAATGACACAAAACATGGAAGTACGTAAGGCATAGATCATAAAGAAACATTAAGAATGATAAAATAGCATGGGAATAAAACATGTAATTGTGGAATCCATTAAGAACATGTAATGATTTCCATAGTAGCCAAGGAAATTCTGCCAAGACCAACTTAGTGGACAAAGTCCAATTCTGAATCGAGTTCACTCCTCGTTTCAGTCCTGTAACACTGAACCAGATTAACTTACCGTTCTAGCCATGTCTATCTCATGTGATATAAAATATTTACCCAATGCATTGGAGGGAGATATAGGTCCCACCATCTCATAGTGAAATCATTATTACTTGTGCCCCAAAATAAACTTAAAACATTCATTATAACCCAAAGAATAAAATGGGTTTCATAAACATCATCCCATCCTCACATAATCCATATAAAACAAATTTATATTTCATCATAAGAAAACTTAAACCATTTAAATCATAGAGACATTATACTTAAAACATAAACATATGAAATCATGTCATCTTAGATAGAAAATGGTTTTGATAAAACACTTGAAATGAATTCTTGAGGAAAATATCCTTTCTTCTTCAAAATAAATTTCTTTTCACAAAACAACATGCAATTTTAAAAGAAAATGATTTTGTTGAAAATAGTCATGAAATATTTTGGAGGAATCTTCATGAAAATAAGGCTTTATAAAATCGTAAAAATCCGTTCATGCCGTATAAGATAAAAAAACATTCTTCTCGTAGTTTTGCCGAAAAAGTCAAAAAGTACCTCATAACGTAAACAAAAGAAAGATTCCTTACATACCATGTAGTAAAAGTCAAGAATGGTTAAAAAGGACTTTAAACATACATGAAAAAACTTTTATAAAACATGTACATGGATGATAGAAATATCCCCAATAAATACTTACGAATAAGCAATCTCGGATAAAAATGAGATTTACAGAATTATCCCTTACCTTATGTCCGATTTGTTTCGTAAGTTTCCGAACCTCCTGTATAATGATTTAAATAATCTTATTGAATTCTTACATAATCATATTCGTTGTTATTATATCATATATGGTTCCCTTATGACTTTATATTACCCGTTCTTTTGTAAATTCCATGTTAAAGAGCGTTTTGGTTAAAATCGTTTCATTTGTCGTCCGTGTTTTGACTTGTAATTATTCATATGATTACTTAGATCATGATTAATTAATTCCAGAATATAAAACTTGATTTATATATAATATATATTCATAATATACATATATATAATAGATTGATAAATGGAAAGAAATACACTGTTCATGGAGACGGTAGGTCGTACGTACGCATGAATGTTGTTTTCGTTTCCTTATTGAGTTGAATGAAATTAAATAGATGACATACATATATATATATATAAATAAATCCAGTATCATTATTATGTCATATATTTCATTATTATTTATTATATATACTTTATAATCATTCTTGAATGGTTAATCATGGAAAATGAATCTCATCGCTTTCGTGGAGACGGTAGTCCGTACGTACGCACGAGCGATGATATCATTCCCATGACCGTGGAATTGTATTGGAGTGTATGTATACTATTTCAGAATCAATATAACTTTACAATAATCATATATAGTCATTATTTACACCTTCATACCCATCCAAGTAAGGTGGTGGTGGAAAATATATTACACCACGGCGTGGAGACGGTATTCCGTACGTACGCACGTGCGGTGATTTCTTTTTCCGTAGGATGGGTAGATGGTGAAATAGGGTTTTTTCATACATATAATAACATATCAGTATATTAGTGATACTGATGTTATTAATTCATAATTAAAAAACCTACGAAGAAGAAGTGGAAGAAGAAATAAAGTTGAACGAATCGGTAACGGACATTACCTCTTCTTTGAAGCGCCTCTTTGAGACCTCCTCTTAGGGCACTACAACTGGTCATTGGGGAAGACCAGAACCTCTAGGATGTTTCTAGGGAAGTGGATAAGATAATTTGGTAGGGGTTGGCCGATCTTGAAGGCTCAAAGTGGTGTGAGGAAGAGAGGGAGGAGGTGCCTTTTTATAAGGGAGGAGAGGGGAACCTTTGGAATTCTTATAAATATTAATTTATAATAAATATAACCCCACTTAAAAACCACCAAAAATGACTCATATTCGAAGATTAGATGATATAGGGTTGTAATCGCATCAAATAATAATATTTATACATGTTTGGATCTTATTTTAGACCTTATCATTTTGATTTATCCTTATTTAATCTATTTAAGTATATTTGTGGTAATAAAATTCTAAATTTTAAATTATATAAAATAATTACTTATTTGTTGTTAATTTTAGATAATGTTTTACTTAATAACATTATAGACAATATAAATATAAATATATAATTTTTAAATATTTTTGTGGTTTTTAAACAATTTTATAATATGTTATTTTTATAAAATAACAATAGTGTCAATTTTGACACTATTCATTTATTTGAATTTAAATAAAATATATACAGAAGATATGTTCGAACTAAAAGTTTTAATAGATTCATAAAATGTCATATGTATCTATAAAATTAGTTTATCACATTAAATAGTTCATATAATATTTATTTTATTATTTTTAATACCATTTAGTTGGTTTATCTCTTAATAAAATAATTACTACAACATTTTTGTATAATTATTTAATATACCTATTTGTTGCATAAAAATTTAAAATAAAATCCATTGATGAAGATAAATCTATTACCTTTCACAATAATACTTTTACTCGAATTTATCATCTTAAAATCACAATATTTAAATTGTTAAATTATGACGGTGACAACTTTTGGCATCATTTAAAATAAAATAAAATAAGTGTCATAATCACTTTTATAAGGCTCCATACGGTTATATATTAGGTCATTAGATGATTAAGGTGTATATATACACTACCAATAAGTTTTTTTCATGTTTGTGGGCCTTTTAATGGGTATTATTATTTCAATAAAAACTATATTACCTATTTTTCACTTAATAAATAATTTCTGTATCATTAATGTATCACCATTAATGACAATTATTTAATCCCTAAAAATTCTAAATAAATTATCATGATTTAGATAATTTTATTAGCTTTCTGGAGACTATTCATGTTCGATGTTTTATGATGTTTAAAATTATTATACTTAAAAGATTTAAGAGAGTGACATGTTGTCACTTTCTATGGTTTTGATAATAATTAAATTATTTTCATGGTCAAAAGTCCATAAAATGAATCTAATCTGACCCTTAGGTTATATGGTTCTACTTATAGCCATCAAATATAATTTTGGCATGTGTTAGGGTAATTTTATAATATTATATTTACCCTTAATTACCCGATTTACCTTTAACTGTGGTAAATAAAATTTACCGTAGTTACTATTCATAATTCCCAAAAATAAAAAGTAGCTTATTAACATAATTTGGACCCACTGATTCCAAATATGGAATCCATTTTTCCAAATTCAATACAAAAAAGTTTCAGAAATTAAATTAAAATTAATCCCGTTGTCGGAAGAAAACGAGTTTTTCTTTAAAACATTGCAAAAGATGGAATTGATTTAACCTACGAATTTAATATAAAATAAATGATAATGACATACATTATATTAAATGGAAAAAATATATTATATTTATACTTTAAAACCATTAAATATTGTAATTTAACCATATAAATTATTGCGATGAAAAAAGTTGTTTTTAATTAAAATATAGCGTGTTTTTACTATTCATCAAAATATGAAAGTTACCAGAATAATATGAAAAATTTATCCAAAGTAAATTTTTATTTCTTGATTCCAAAGAATAATTTTATTTTGTAAAATTTAACTTATAAACTTGTCAAAACTAGATTTAAAGTGGGTGCGCCATCAAAAGGCGGCAAAACTGCAATTTTTGAAAAATACTTATTTTACCCAAAAAATTTATTTTGTTCTTATACCATGTTATATAAAATGTGTAAGATTAATAAAAATGTAATAAAATTCAAAATTTAGTTAATACTATTCATAACAGCTAGCTCATAATAATATTATAATAATATATCGTTGTTTAGTAAAACCCGATATTGCGTACAACACACGCTATCGAGGAAGGTCGCGATTGCGTGTAATGCAAGCAAAGTCAGGGTTGCGTGTTGTTCAAGAATCCTTCGTTGTTTAGTATAATAGAATCCAACCATATTTCATTTACACATTGAATATATATATATATATATATATACTCAATGTTGCGTAGAATAACTATTATCAAAATTGTGTGTAACACGATCCAAGAATAGTGTTGCGTATACTGCAAGCTAATACGGTGTTGCATATAACGAAAGGTAATCTTGGTGTAGCATACAACACAAGAAATTAATGAAATTAAAAGAATATTTTTCATAAAATCTCAGGGTGTTACATTCTACCCCCCTTAAAATGAATTTCGCCCTCAAAATTCTTCGGGGTTATAAATGGTTTACTACTCGAAAGTTTGTTTAATAGAAACCAACCTCGTAAAAAGGAACACCAAAACATGGCTTTTAAAAACCAAAGTATGAAATGTAATGGTTACCCAAATTAACTCATCATGGGGTTTCCACGTAGGAGAACATAGGTGAAAATATGGACATGGAAGAAAAATCTAACCATCAAGTTCTGATGGAGAGTGGTAGATAACATAGCTATGAAAAATCCAACAATCACAAAGCTATTGATTTGTGATGATCTAAGGTACCATATGATTAATCAGATATAAGGGAACTAGGACAACATTTTTGGTTTACAAGATCATTTCCCTAAAGTTGATGAATTAAAAGAAATACTTGCACGATTTTGGTACAATCTCACTGTTGTTCATGAATTGAACAATTTCCACTTCATCCCTTAAAGAAATGAAGTTGAATTTGTTATTCGTGATGTGTTAGCAGATCATGTGATAGAATGATGAGTCATTCCATCTCTTTCAAACAAAAGGTTATCAAAAGTTATAAGTCTATCTTATGGTTATATTAATCATACATGGTTCCAAAAATGAACTTATACTTCATATATCATACTGCTTAATAAAATAAAACTAGTTTCTACTAACCAGGGACTTCCTGTAGGCCAGTGATAGGCGATAAAGGCCAGACGCACTTCAGTTTTGGGTTCGATTCCCACATCCTTGTCCGACGCGATGGGCTGTCGCCCGTCCCGCAGGTTGTCCTTTTTCTAAAACTATATTACTATAACATCCCATCAATAATATCGAAAAAAATTCCATCCTTAAACAATACTAACTTATGTACAACATAATCCATTCCAATATTTAGGCTTATCCATTATACTATAGTCCACTCTCATAATATAGTGAAAACTATTACCAGAGATTTAATACCATCGTTGATCCCCATATATCATAAGATATGTCTTGTTGGTCACATTCCAAGCATTCGAAGGCCTTAATCATGTATTCTCTTGAAAAATGAATACCCATTGAACCTTAGTGAAAACACGAATGAAGTTAAAAGATAACACTTTCCACATACCAAAATCCTCAAAATTCTATATACTCAAACCATGATATCACTTAGTCCTTATATCATTCATGAGCTCATGAATACAATCAAATATCTCATTATCTTCTTATTCCTTCATTATGCGCATATCATCTACTTTACAAATATATCTGAATAACCTTCCATGGTTACTGGTACCATTCAACATATAATTCCAAATACTTTTAGGAAAAACAATAGTGTAACAATCCTTAGATGATTCTTGATTCCATAGTACCATTAACTATACAACATAACTCTCGATAAACATACAATCATTCCACTACCTTCTAAAACAAACGATTGAGCTTCAACACTTCTTTCAGCTCATATATCATTTGTAGTCTCCTCATCATCATCCACATAAATACTACCCATATGACCATGCTGATTCTCTTCATGAGATTTTCCATTAGGGAATTGGTTTGCATGATTCCCGTATATTCCACATTTAAAACATCTAATCATTGTTGATGTCGTAGCAATACCATTATCCTTGTCCATGGTGTTAACTGAACCTTTTCCATTGCACTTAATAGCTTTGTGTCCGTCTTTTCCACACCCAAAGCATCTTCCAGTTCCTTTGAAACAATCTCCATGATACCTCCTCCCACATGATTTAAATGAGGGAAATTGAACTTTCTTTCCTCTATGATCATCATGAAACTCCTTCTTTCTCTTATTATCTGAGTCGGGAAACTTACCAAAGTTGAGATTATTGATCATATTATGAGATTGATGATTAGGCATAATAACAATGTTTGGACTTTCAGATCTCATTTCATTTGGTTTCTCATGAAGAAAATAATTCCATTTTCTATCATATCCTCCATTATCGCGAATCTTCCTGTTTCCACCCATTTTCTAAAACCCAAAAATAATACTGTGTGAGGAGAAAATCATGCTAGGGAAAACAACATAGTAAAGGGGGAGTACAATCAATATCTAACATCTTAGGTTAAATTCTAAGATCGTTACCGTAGTTCTAGGACTATATCCTATACGTATACTTATCCTTAGGGATATCCCTAGACATACCTTAGAAATATCTCTAGGGATCTCACGAACGTTTTCGCATCCTAGTTTCCAATGGTTGACTAAAACATTCCTCTGATACCAACTGTAGCGGCCTGAATCTTGACGTACATGAACATTACATTACTTTTTCAGAATACTTAATACATAACAAAAACAGACACACAAGGATCGTAATAGTTTAGTGTCTTTGGAAACTTGGAACGTAATCTTCTAATCGTGGTGAAAGATCTTCAACATCTCCCATAAAGATCTTCCACTTTTTATTTCCTTACCTAAAACCTTTATTTTGATCCTGAGGGAAAATAAAACATAAAAAGGGTGAGCTCAAATGCTCAGTAAGGGTAAGCATGGATAAAATAAAACATACCATACACATTTGAACTTAAAAACATAAACATAATGTTTAAACATCAAAAGCTTGAGAAATGACACAAAACATGGAAGTATGTAAGGTATAGATCATAAAGAAACATTAAGAATGATAAAATAGAATGGGAATAAAACATGTAATTGTGGCATCCATTAGGAACATGTAATGATTTCCATAGTAGCCAAGGCATTGCTTCCAAGACCATCTTAGTAGACAAAGTCCCATTCTGACTCGAGTTCACTCCTCGTTTCAGTCCTGTAACACTGAACTGGATTAACTTACCGTTCCAGCCATGTATATCTCATGTGATATGAAATATTTACCCAATGAATTGGATGGAGATATAGGTCCCATCCATATCATTGTGAAATCATTCTTACTTGTGCCACAAAATAAACTTAAAACATTCATCATAACCCAAAGTATAAAATGGGTTTCTTAAACATCATCCCATAATCACATAATCCATTTAAAAAAAATGGATATTTCATCATAAGAAAATTGAAACCATTTAAATCATGGAGACATTATACTTGAAACATACACATATGAAATAATTTCATCTTAGATAGAAAATAGTTTTGATAAAACACATGAAATGAATTCTTGGGGAAAATATCTTTTCTTCTTCAAAATCAATTTCTTTTCACAAAACATCAAAATTTTTTAAAAGAAAATGATTTTGTTGAAAATAATCATGAAATATTTTGGAGGAATATTCATGAAAATAAGGCTTTATAAAACCGTAAAAATCCGTTCGTGCCGTATAAGTTAAAAAAAACATTTTTCTCGTACTTTTGCCGGAAAAGTCAAAAAGTACCTCGTAACGTAAACAAAAGAAAGATTCCTTACATACCATGTAGAAAAATTCAAGCATGGTTAAAAAGGACTTTAAATATACATGAAAACAATTTTATAAAACATGTACATGGATGATAGAAATATCCCCAGTAAATACTTATGAATAAGCAATCTCGGATAAAAATGAGATTTGCAGAATTATCCCTTACCTTAGGTCCGATTTGCTTCGTAAGTTTCCGAACCTCCTGTATAATGATTTAAATAAAGTTATTTACTTCTTAAATAATCATATTCATTGTTATGATATCATATATGGTTCACTTAGGACTTTATATTACTTGTTCTTTTGTAAATTCCAAGTTAAAGAGCGTTTTGGTTAAAATCATTTCATTTGTTGTCCGTGTTTTGACTTGTAATTATTCATATGATTACTTAGATCAGGATTACTTAATTCCAAAATATAAAACATTATTTATATATAATATATATTCATAATATACATATATATAATAGATCGATAAATGGAAAGAAATACACTGTTCATGGAGACGGTAGGTCGTACGTACGCATGAACGTTGTTTTCCTTTCCTTATTGAGTTGAATGAAATTAAATAGATGACATACATATATATATATACATAAATCCAGTATCATTATTATGTCATATATTTCATTATTATTCATTATATATACTTTATAATCATTCTTGAATGGTTAATCATGGAAAATGATTCTCATCGCGTTCGTGGAGACGGTAGTCCGTACGTACGCACGAGCGATGATATCATTCCCATGACCGTGGAATTGTATTGGAGTGTATTTATACTATTTCAGTATCAATATAACTTTACAATAATCACATATAGTCATTATTTACACCTTTATACCCATCCAAGTAAGGTGGTGGTGGAAAATATATTAGACCACGGCGTGGAGACGGTATTCCGTACGTACGCACGCGCGGTGATTTCTTTTTCCGTAGGATGGGTAGATTGTGAAATAAAGTTTTGTCATACATATAATAATATATCAGTATCTGTGTGATACTGATGTTATTACTTCATAATTAAACAACCTACAAAGAAGAAGTGGAAGAATAAATAAAGTTGAAAGAATCGGTAACGAACATTACCTCTTCTTTGAAGAGCCTCTTTGAGACCTCCTCTTAGGGAACTAAAATTGGTATTCGAGGAAGACCAGAACCTCTAGGATGTTTCTAGGGAAGCGGAGAAGATAATTTATCAGGGGTTGGCAGAGCTTGAAGGCTCAAAGTTGTGTGAGGAAGAGAGGGAGGAGGTGCCCTTTTATAAGGGAGGAGAAGGGCACCTTTGGAATTCTTAAAAATATTAAATTATAATAAATCTAACCCCACTTAAAAACCTCCAAAAATGACTCATATTAGAATATTAGATGATATAGGGTTGTAATCTCATCAACCAATAATATTTAGACATGTTTGGATCTTAGTTTAAACCATATCATTTTGATTTATCCTTAATTAATCTATTTAAGTTTATTTGTGGTAATAAAATTCTAAATTTTAAATTATAACAAATAATTACTTATTTGTTGTTAATTTTACATAATTGGTTACTTTATAACATTATAGAAAATATAAATATAAATTTATAATTTTTAAATATTTTTGTGATTTTTAAACAATTTTATAATATGTTATTTTTATAAAATAACAATAGTGTCAATTTTAACACTATTCATCTATTTGAATTTAAATAAAATATATACAGAAGATATGTTCGGACTAAAAGATTTAATAGATTCATTAAAGGTCATATGTATCTATAAAATTAGTGGATCATATTAAATAGTTCATATAATATTTATTTAATTATTTTTAAAACCATTTAATTGGTTTATCTCTTAATAAAATAATTACTACAACATTTTTGTATAATTATTTAATATACATATTTGTTGCATAAAAATTAAAAACAAAATCCTATGATGAATATAAATCTATTACCTTTCACAATAAAACTTTTACTCGAATTTATCATCTTAAAATCAAAATATTTAAATTGTTAAATTATGAAGGTGACAAATTTGGCATCATTTAAAATAAAATAAAATAAGTGTCATAATCACTTTTATAAGGCTCCAAACGGTTATATATTAAGTCATTGGATAATTAAGGTGTAGATATACACTAACAATAAGTTTTGGTCAGGTTTTTGGGCCTTTTAATGGGTATTATTATTTCAATAAAAACTATATTACTTATTTTTCACTTAATAAATAATTTTTGTATCATTAATGTATCACCATTAATGAAAATTATTTAATCCCTAAAAATTATAAATAAATTATCATGATGTAGATAACTTTATTAGCTTTCTGGAGACTATTCATGTTCGAAGTTTTATGATGTTTAAAATTATTATACTTATAAGATTTAAGAGAGTGACATGTTGTCACTTTCTTTGGTTTTAATAATAATTAAATTATTTTCATGGTCAAAAGTTCATAAAATGAATCTAATGAGACCCTTAGGTTATATGGGTCTACTTTTAGCCATACAATATAATTTTGGCATGTGTTAAGGTAATTTTATAATATTATATTTACCCTTAATTACCCAATTTACCTTTAACTATGGTAAATAAAATTTACTGTAGTTACTATTCATAATTCCCAAAAATAAAAAGTAGCTTATTAACATAATTTGGACCCACTGATTCCAAATATGGAATCCATTTTTCCAAATTCAATACACAAAAGTTTCATAAATTAAATTAAAATTAATTCCGTTGTCGGAAGAAAACAGGTTTTTCTTTAAAACATTGCCAAAGATTGAATTGATTTAACCTACGAATTTAATGTAAAATCAATGATAATGACATACATTATATTAAATGGTAAAAATATGTTCTATTTATACTTTTAAACCATTCAATATTATAATTTAACCATATAAATTATTGCGATGAAAAAAGTTGTTTTTAATTAAAATATAGCGTGTTTTTACTATTCATTAAAAATATGAAATTTACCAGAATAATATGAAAAATTTATCCAAAGTAAATTTTTATTTCTTGATTCCAAAGAAGAATTTTATTTTGTAAAATTTAACTTATAAACATGTCAAAAATAGATTTAAAGTGGGTGCGCCATCAAAATGTGGCAAAACTGAATTTTTTGAAAAATACTTATTTTACCCGAAAAATTTATTTTGTTCTTATACCATGTTCTATAAAATGTGTAAAAAGAATAATAATGTTTTAAAATTAAAAATTTAGTTAATACTATTCATAACGGCTAGTTCATAATAATATTATAATAATATATCGTTGTTTAGTAAAACCCGGTATTGCGTACAACACACGCTATCGAGGAAGGTCGCGATTGCGTGTAATGCAATCCAAGTCAGGGTTGCATGTTGTGAAAGAATCCTTCATTGCTTCTTATAACATAATCCAACCATATTTCATTTATACATTGAATATATATATATATATACTCGATGTTGCTTAGAATAACTATTATCAAAATTGTGTGTAACACGATCCAAGAATAGTGTTGCGTATACTGCAAGCTAATACGGTGTTGCGTATAGCGCAAGTTAATCTTGGTGTAGCATACAAAAAAGACATTAATGAAATTAAAAGAATATTTTTCATAAAATCTCTGGGTGTTACAAAATATCACCATATATCCAACTTATATCATCGGTGGAGATCACTAGAGTATCATTATTGAGATCTCATGTTCATTAAGGTGACTGCTCATCAAGGGATGTGATGGTTTGGTCATGGAAGTAAACCTTATCCATGTTTTATTAAGCCTTTTGAGATGTTGGATTGTGTTGGAGTATAGAAACATTGGATAGTACTTCCCAAAAATATGACCATAATACAAGATGTTTTTCTAATTACATAGCTCAATTGTTACCTCTATGATGACACTCTTTTTATAGATTGGTTAATGATCATTGTTTAAGATGATGTGTACATTGATGGGAAGTCTATGTAGATCTAATACATGAAGAAGAAGGACTTGTAAGGGAATGATATTCCTTTGGTTCATGTCTTGTTGTTTCACGATGGTGTGATGGAGAGAACCTTGGAATTTGAGTCTTATATACAAACTTATTACCCAAATCTATTTTTAGATCTTCTATTTTGATATACTAGTTTTTGAAGATGATTTTTTTTGTTTTTGATATGGTTTCATATTATTTCTTGTTATATAATTACTCACTTTTGAGAGGAATCTCCCCTAAGATAGTGATTATGATATGGTTTTCTCTATTGAGTTTTTTTATGATTGTTTACTCCAACTGAGTTGTTTGAGATAATACAATGATTAGATAATTATGAGGTGTGTGGTTGTTCGGACGTCCCCTTTTTTAATCCCTATAGGTATAGCATTTTATTCATGAGGATTAGAATTTTTTCTATATATCAGATTTAGTTTATCATATCCTATAATCCATTTCCTTTTCTTTTTCATCATCTTTGTAGAAACCCGGAGGATTTTATGGGTCATTTGGTGGATTTTGAGGATATTTAGGTGATATACTTCATAAAATGGAATGGCTATATCATTGAATTATGTGATGTTCCATGGTGATGGTTGATTTGTTAAAGTAGAGAATATATTTTTCATATGGATTTTGATAGGAGCTTGAAGGATACTTTTAAATTGGGGGTAGTTATGTAGTTGGTTAGAGTATCAAATGTGGTCCCTTTATTAGATTATGGGGACCTAAAACATATAACTTATGGATATTCTATAACCCATAGATTCACATTTATATGATATGGACTAGATTTTGATAATCTATATTAACTAAGGGTAGTTATCGTGTTGTCTTAGGATGTGACATAGAATACCACATGTTAGGGAGGAATAAAGTGTGGTCTGTGAAGTTGTACAATAGTCTTCTTATTGTTCAATATGTCTATAAATACACGAGACCCATGAATCCATAATTCCTTGAGGATTCTTCTCTAAATATTTAGGTTACCAAAGGTAGTTTCTACATCTATTTTACTCCAATTTCAATACAGATTTATCCCTACTATATTTGGTCGATCAAAGATTATCTGAAGTATGTTCTTTCTTCACTATATAGTGGCATATCTTTGATTGATCTCATTTCCTTCCATTTCTCCTGTCCATGACGTGTAATTTTATCTCTTATTCTTTGAAGATTGTTTTTTCATTTTATAGTGTTTCCATGGAATGATATTCCTTGGAGATCGATGTTCTTTATGAGATTGGTAATCCAATATCCATAATGTTGGCCTATTATCATGCAAAGAACTATAATTTTTTCATTGTTGTGTATTTTTTTATTCTCTTATTTATTTATGTGTAATTTTAAAGTTAGCATATTTTATCCCTTTATATAGAAATGGAGTTACCCTAATAATTTTTGAACCAGAGTAGTAATTAATTGGTTGTGGTGAACATATGTTTTTGTTTTTGAATGAGATAACCGCTTTCTTCTTAATTTTCTAGATTGTGTTATATCTATGTTATTCTTATTAGCATGTTTGTGATTATAAAAATTTTCATGTTGACCTGGGTGGGAAATGTCAATGAAAATGAAATCGTTAATTTTTAATGTTTTGGATAATGAATTAGAGAAGTGTTATGTCAAATTAATCTAGTGTTTGTTGTTCGGATTTAAGGATAATTTAAAATTATTCAATATCCATGATTAAATAAGTGTGTTATTATATGAAATAGAATTTATAAAGAATTTCATGAATGGTAATGGTTGTTGAGAATACATAAATTAAAATTTATGAAAATGAGAATGTTACATTTCTATATTTTTAAAATCTGGTTGAAATTCTAAGAGCATATTTAGATTTTTGACACTTGTTATAGATGGATGCCTTAGGTTTCCTATAGTTTGAAACTATGAATAATTAATAGGTAAATTAAATTTGTAATAAAGATCAATTTGTTAAAATGATAATTTATAGTGCATTGTATTCCCATTTTCTTGTGAATTTCTAGTGCCTTGTGTTGGGAGTGATGATAGTTCATTTTGTGTGAATGATGGATGCCTTGTTTTAAGGCCAAGATTATCCTCTCAACTATATTTGTTTCATGATTATTTTAAAATGTGATCTAGATGTGAGATTCACTTAATCATGTGATATGATCCTAAGATGGATGATCCTGGGTTGGATGTTGTGATGTGTGTGGCGAAGCCTAAATGATGTTGTAGTGGTTGACACCTTTAATGGAAAGATACACTAGGTTATGCATGGGGTTGTCAGGGATGGACCCCAAAATGATGGAATGAGATGAAGATAAGATTAAATATTGATGTGATAATGATGGATTCATTCTTGAAATGAATCAATTTAATTGAAAATGGATGTTTTTCTTGTTTATCCATATTTCTTTTCCGACTAATTAAGGCTTCTTGATATACTTGGGTACATGTTTCTTCATGATGGTAGATTATAATGGTTTTCCTAGAGAAACTAGTTTATAAAATAATTTTAAAAATGATTAATAAATGATAAACCCATGGGGTTGGATTAAATGGACTGAAAATTATGAAAAGATTATAATATCTAGAAACCATGGAATCAGGTTGGATTATTCATAGAGGGATAGGACTTCATACTCTTGGTTATTTAATGTAACATGATATAATTTTTGTGGACAATTCATTGGATAGAAAATTAATTGATGAAATGAAATTATTAATATAAATTAATTAATAAATATATATATTTACATGCTTCTGTTCTTATAAAATATCATGTCCATAATAGTTGAAGTTGTGTGTCTGAGAGATGATAACTATTATTGATATTAAGACTAGTTTATACCCATAACATGGTTGTGATATATATTATATCTTATATATTATATAATTTCATATATTACACCACCCTTTTAATTAAGGGTGAGTAAAATCTAGTAAACTATGGGAGGGTGTTTTCCCTAACATCCCAGTGGGAAGATGGATTTATGGCTTTCCCTTATGGCCCCAATCTCTCCTCTTGGTCCTTACTTGTGATGTTATTAATAGTGGTAATCTTACACATATTTGTGAATATAGATAGGTGATGGTCTGTGGTTGTTTTACACACATGTATCTCTAGATATAACATTCATATAATGATTATATGTATGATGTGTACACGATAGGATGCCTTGTGGTTTCTTAACAGGTGTATGCACTATGATTTGTTGAGGTGTAATATCTGTTGTATAATAAAAATAATTTGGGAAATGGTGGATTCTAGAAACTACTTGGTTTCTATATGGATATGTTATATGGGATTACATGATTATTTGATTCCCATGGTGCAAGTTGTGATTCCTTTCATAGCTGGCTCCGAGATATTTTATTTTGAGAGAGATGGATTAGAACGTACGATGCTGGGATTGATTGGAAAACCAATGGGTATGGGATAGTAAGGTACTGTTGATGTTTAATTATTATATTATATTATTGGATACATGAAATAAATTGTGATATTTGGCCTTGGTGAGGATCTGAATGTATTGTACATATTTTAGAGATGAGTTATTTACACTATTGTTCACAGTGCTTCTGTGTTCTTACTTTATCATTCCCATGAGAGACTCTGGTGTGGATCATACTGATTATACAGTTATGATCACCCAAAATATATATATAATATTTTTAGGTAAACCAATGATGGTTATAGATCTGTCTGGATAATACTAGATCATGGTTTTTCTAGTATTTTCTTAACCTTCATGGTCACTTCCATCTTTACCTTTTAGTACATGTAGTTTTCTTTTTAGTTTTTTCAATAATATATGATATTTCATTTGTCAACATGGAATTTCATTATTTATATATATAATATATTGTTGATTGTTTTATCTATATTATCAAAATCTTATACATGTTCTCTTAGAGGTTAATTCCTACCATATGTATGTTAATTATACAATCAGTGCTAGTCGCCAACTCATGGAATACTGGACGTGTAACTTAGGTAGTCACCATATCCCTTCTCAAATTGATGTCATATGAAGGACACTATTTGGGGGAGAGGGGGTTGTGATATAGAATATCAGTAGTTTTTTACTTATGAATCTCATTTATTTTATATAAAATTTCATTACATGTAACACCCCATGATTTTGTGAATTATTATTTTTTGAATTAATTTAACATTTTCTTCTATTTTTCATTTCACGTAACACTTAAAATAGCTTATTTTATATTAAATAACTATATTTGTATTGTGTTATACGAAAAAATAGTTAATAATATACTAAATGAAACATTAATTTTAGCATTCACTATATGGAACACTGATGTTTGATTGTGTTACACACAACAATGATTTTCCTCAATGTCTTGCGCAACACGCAATACCCAATTTTATCGAACAATAGTATATAATTAAAATGTTATTATTTAATATAATAAGTTATAACCTAACCATAAAATATTCAGTTATGAATAATATTAACTACTTTATGAAAATATATAGTTTACAGTAATATAAATGAATTCATAGGTTACCAATTAATTCGTAATGAATATGAAAACCGATTGAATATAAATGGAAATATTATTATTTTTATGGTCACAAATCTATTTTACACTTGTAAATTAAATTTAATACCTCTATTTATTGATAATAATGTAATATATATTTTATATATTCAATAAAATATTTTTTTTATATTTATTCAATCAATTTTATAGACATAAGATAAAAACAAACTCAATTTAGTTCCTAAAAACCTATATTTTTTACAAAGGTATTTGTACCTCATTTTAATGGAGAAATAATTTTAAATAAAATATTTGGCACTTTTATAGATTTAATATTTCAAAATAAACTTCATATTATGAAGTAAAACATATGAATTAGGTTATTATAATTTTCTGTTATTTTTCTCTCAAGTTTCAGTTCTAATGAATAGTGAAAAATACTGAATTTTAATTAAAAACTAATTTCCCTTATAATTTATTTACAAGTGCAAATTAAATATTAAATTAGTTTAAATTTTTTATTATATAATATTATGATCAATTAATCCAATATCGGTCATTGAAACAAATTTGATATTGAAATTGGATACAAAAACATAGAAATCCATTGAATGTTCTTACTTTAAAAACATGCATTGTTGACTCGACCACGAGATTGAATTTAAATTATTTTATGCGACAAATGTGATTGGAATTTGGAAATTTGGATTCCATATTTGGAATAATCATTATTTATAATGTTTAATATGTTCAAATTAGTTTAAAAAAATAGGGAATGTAGTTAAAATTAATTACATATATTAAGGTAAAATTAAGCTTAATTATGTACAAAACCGTTAATTTAAGAACCATAATGACCTAGATACTTGTCCAAGATCCATTGGCTCGATATGAATCTACCTAAAAATAACGTGGCTCGACTTTGGAACTTTATTGGATCTAAATTCCATAAAATTTTTTTGGTGGAATTCCATTTTCCAAAATTTACAAGAGTGCCACTCCTCCTCCACTATAAAAAGGAAAGCATTCTATCCCTTCCACAAACCTCTCAAGACACTATATCTTGAACAAGATCTCCCCAGATATCTCCCCAACATCCCTCTCTTCCTCCATGAGACATCCGTATGAGAATAATGTAATCCAAGGAATCCGTTTTTGTATCAACCAAAATGAATTATAGGATTAGGAATTTGTTTGAACTAGTACGAAGAGAGTCAAGACTCAAGGTAGTTTGAATATGTCTGAAAAGATTCAAGACACAAGTGAAGGTAATATCATCTCACTTGTTATAAATTTGAGATACATACCATGTTCACCACTTTTTTCTTTTTTGTAGTGTGTATAATACCCATGGATGTATTATAAAATTATTATAATTAAATATATGTGTATTTACATATCCATTTTATAATATTTATCTAATAGGGTATATGTATGAAAAGTTATCCAATTAGTAAAGTAATTTTCTCACAATTTTACTTCCTTGAGTCACATGCCATGTTATGCACCTATATTTTTCCATGAGGTGTATATATTGTTTTTGAAATGTTATATTAGGATTCATCTTATTTTTATCATCATTTAGTCTTTATAGAATTTAATTTTCTTAAATATAGATTATGGGCCAAAGTTACCATGTCCCAAGAGTTTATTGAAACAATCACATCACTTTTTGAGATTTTTTATGTTTATTCTTCCTTTGATGAAATATTATTATCCATCTCTTAATAATAGTAATTATTTTTCTTCTTTTGTAGTTATTCATGATATATTCATGTACTAGTACCATTTTTACACTCTTTGGTTCATAATATAGTTAACAATGAGTTTTTATGAAATCATGACTTTACGCTTTCTTTGGTTGGAAATTTGTGTTCCTTAAAATCATTGTTTTCCAAAAAGGATATCCAAGAATATTCTAATATTCTCCTATAATAATTTAAAGATTTTTTTACCTTTTTTTTCTTTACCAATGTTTTCGAAGGAATATTCCTATCACTTATTGAATTAGGCATTTTTAAAATGTTTTTAATGTGAAAAAGGATTGTTATTTTTACCACATATGACATGTATGGATTTACCCATAGTAAATTATTTTAAGATAACTTTTCATGTATAAAATTCTAATTTTTATGAGAATATATTTTAAATTTATTTTAAAGGAAATGTATTTTAAAAGGATTTCATGATTATTTTATACTTTTATAAGGAAATAGTCTTCAAATTGTTTTATATTTTAAAGATCATTTTTCAAAGAAAAATGGATATTTACCTCAAGAAACATGTTAAAAAATATATTTACATATTATTTTACATCTAAGGTAACATCTATTGATGTTACACATGCCCTTCTAGGAAATGATTTAATGTATCCATTCATATTCTATCTTTAATGGTTTATTTTTTGAAGGAATGATTCTTAAGACTACTATTTCAGTTCCACGAGTTTTATTCTTTTGAAACCATCTTTTTTAAATGGGTTTTTCATTCATGAATTTATTATGAAACATATATTTTTATAGGATATTGTTTGATGAAATGTTACTGATACACATTTCATTTCATGGGTTATTATTTGATGTTTATAAACATTATATCTTTTTATGGGTCATGATATGAGTAATGATTTATTATCTTATGATAGATGTATGAATGATTTTATTATGATATGAGTGGGAACTATATCTCCCTTTAATTCATTGGGTAATGATAAGTTATATTTGAACTGAAATGGAAAATGGGTTGTATCCTAAGACCACAAAAAAGAAGGTACATGTGTTATAGCCCAAGCTTAATATAAGAGGGTAAATGATTTGTAGCCTAGGCCTAAAAGTAAGAGGGCACACGTATTGTAGCCCATGACAGAAAGAAAGAAGGTACATGGGTTGTAGCCTAATCCTAAAAATAAGATAGTACATGGGTTTTAGAACAATCATAAATATAAGAAGGTGCACCAGTTGTTATCCGATGCTTGAAGTAGGTACACAGGTCATTGCCCATGCCTTACAGGTTACAGAGATCTCGGTAGGTAACCATGAATGATGATTTCTTTTTTGTATATTCATTTCTAACATTCTATGTCACATTCCCCAATTATGATTTCATGGCTCATTATGTTTATCTCATTATTATTCATGCCTTATGAACATCTATTCTTTAACATATCACTCATTTTATGATCTTTGATATTTAGGGTATGATGTTATAATGTTATGATCATGTTCTCATACCCTATGTTCATTTTTTATCTTACATGTATCCCTTTTTTACCCTTAATGAGCATCTATGATCACCCCTTTTATATTTATTTCCATAGGTTATGAATATATACTTCATGTATGATATGTCTAAGAGGGGTTCTAGTCCAGGATAACATAGTGGGAGAGAAGATAGCTCACTTATGTAAAAGTGTTTATGGTTCCATGATTCAAAACACACTAAACTAATAAGGTGTTTGGGCATTCATTTGTAGAATGATTTTAAGTATTTTGAAAATGCTATGTAATGTCAATGTATGAATTTTTAGGTTCTCTATTGTTGGTATAAAAGGAAATGGATATTTAACTTTGGAAACTAGGATGAAAAAACTATAGTGATATCAATAAGTATATTTCTAGTAATATGTATAGGGATATCTCTAATAATATGTATAAATATGTGACAATATTTAAGAAAAAATCATTGAATAGTGGTAAATGATATAGTGAGTGTTTTCCTAGAAATAGATAATTTTATGGATAGTACAAGTGGATGTAAATTTGGCACAAATATACCTATGGGCAATAACTTCAACAATATGTCTCAGGCTAAACTCAAGGTAATTTGGTACATGACAACGAGCCTTACAACACACATGGTTTGAGACTCGAGGAGGATATGAATCTTTTCGCAAACCATCATAAAGGATTTAAATAGAGGATGAATATAAATAACAAAGGGTAAACCTAAGGTGTTATAGATTAAATATGAATGATCCATGATTTAGTAACCCTATAAGTGATTTTTCATGATTATATGGTATCAAAATATGATAAATTTTTCTTACACAATGCCTTCTGGTTTAGTAAATAGAGAGAACATGAAGGAGCATGGTTCACATTTAATTTTTCAGATATTTAATGTATTGGAATTATGTGAATCTATTTCCAATGTGGAAATATCATATTGAGATTCACGAATGTGGTACATGTATTTTTTATAATACTAAAGATAAAGAGACCTAAAATGGCCTATGAAATGTATGCAATGTTCTTCATATATTTTTTATATTAAACAAAAGAATCATAAATAGATTGAGGTTGAGTAACATTAAGGGGTGATCTATATTTCATATTCTAGGAAAGAGGTACTAAGTAATATGTGGATGAAGCCTAATTAATGATTTAAAAATAATGTTGGATAAATTATTTATTTTATTTCGAATTCAAATATTATTTTATGTGAATCATGAAATATATTATTATTTTTAGAATAAATTGTCATTAATGATTTAAAAGGATGTGTTGAATAGTGATAAAGACAGTTAAAAAATGATTTCATTGAAATGTGATATTTTGAATAAGGAAAGGTAACCATTAATTAATTCCTGACATTGAGATATTGATGTTTTAATAATGATACGCTCGATATAAATGAGTAAATTGGATAGTACAGATTACCCCGGAACTGATTATTGATAAAGTGTTCTTTGTCATCAAGGACTAAGTTTAGAACTTCTTGGATTTATTGATTATATATATAAAACACTTGAATAAGGAATCATGCATGTTTTTTTAAAGGATTTATGGTATTTAATGTTTTTCCCATGTTTCATGAGAATATACAATAAGGGTATACAAATGTTTAGAATGTGACAAAAATGTGCTACTTTGAGATATATGGGGGACCAATCTGAAGCCACTTTCATGATTTTATTTATAATTCCTTGAATTTTCATCTTTTGGAAGGGCTATAAGGCTAACCATTTATATAATGTTTACGTTATTAATTAGATTAAGTAAGTATGATTAAAGTGTTTTCTCTATATACAATGATTTATGCATATTTTATAGCCTATTAAAACTACATTGATTTAATTATAATTGATGAAAAATGGGATTCAATTTCTTGGATCTCATAATCTTTTAATACTTTAGGAATAAAAAATTGTCTTTCCTTTTTAGTGAAATTAGTGAAGTAAATAAATGAACAAAAAAGGTTGAATTTGTCCTGAAATCAAGAAAATTTATATTTTCCTGAAAATTATTCAAATTTAGTAAAATGGATCTTAAAACTAGAACTATATTCCTATTACCTTTGTTATGGATAAATCAAATGGTACTTTGAATAATCTAATTTTTATTATTTTGTGATTGTTATCTTTTTCTTAACCAAGTTATCTCTCACCATCCATCAAAACATGATAGTTATTTTCTCTTACATATCCATGTTTTTACTTCCCACCTATGTTTTCATACATGGAAACCTATTTATATGTTACACTGGGTAAACGTTATGGTTCCAAAATTCCCTTTTTAAGGGAAATTTTTATATTTATTTTTTCGATGTGGGTTTCAATGAATGAAACTTTATATTATTAAACCATTGATATTACAGGGGAGTTTTGAGGGAGAAATTAATTTTAATGGCTGTAGAATGTATCACCCTGTGATTTTTTAATTACTTTTTTTAATTTAATTAACCTTTATGATATTTCCCATTTCATAAAATACTGAAAAATGTTATTTTATATTGAATCACTATGTTTTGTTTGAATTATGAGAAACACCAAGTTAATAATACAGTACAAGAAACATAAATTTTAGATTTTTATGCATGGAACACCAAGGATATATTGTGTTACACACAATAATTATTTTCCCCAATGGCTCACATAACACGTAAGTCTATGTTTTACTGAACAATAGTATACCATTATATTGTTATTATATAATATAATAAGATATAGAGATACTGTTAAATTAACAGTTCTGAATAGTATTAACTAATTTATGAAAATATATTAATTAAACATATTTAAGGCAAATTAATAGGTTACAAATTAATTCTAAATGAATATGAAAAATGATTGAATATAAAAGTTAATATTTATTATTTTTATGATAAAATAAATATTTTACTGTAATAAATTAAATAAAATAATATTTGGGAGTAAAATTAATATAATATATTTGTTATATATTCAATAAAATATTTCTAATATTCATTAAATATATTTTATAGAATCACGATAAGAAAAAATCCAATCTTTTGCTTAAATCTTAATATTTCTTATAATGGTGTTTTTACCACCTTTTTATAGGGAACACATTTTATATTCATTTTATGGAAATTTTATTGATTTAATATTTCAAAATAATGTTTATATTTGGAATAATAAAAATTAAAATTATGATTGAATAAATTTTTGGTATTTTTCAGTGCTGTTTAATTTTTTTAATGAACAACAAAAAGTAATGATTTTTTGTTCAAAATTATATTTTCATATTTTTTTAGCAGGAATAATTAAATCTTAAATTGATTTGAAAGATTATTTATATAATATTTTTATTAATTTATGCAATATTGGTCATTTTAACCAATTTCACATTGAAATTTTATATAAAATAATAGCAACATTTTAAATGTTTTAACCTTCAAAACCTATATTGTCAACTCGAATACATGATGAAATGTAAATTAATTTCTTCGCCAATTTTTATTGAAATTTAGAAAAATGGATTCCATATTTAAAATCACCAACATTTATAATGTCTAATATAATTAACATAGTTTTTGATCAAAAATTCTAGTTAATGTAATTAAAAGTAATTACATTGATTAATGTAAAATTAAGCTTACCTAAGTACTAACACATAAATTTATTAACCAATATGTCATGGTCAATTTCCCAAGAACCATTTTCTATAAATAATGAGAACCTATAATCACATGGATAGACATTGGACCATTATTGGATCCACTTTCCATGTTAAAAAAATCAGTGGAATTCCCTTTCCCATAAATTACATGAGTGTCACTACTACTCCACTATAAAATGAAAAGTATTCTACCCCTTCCTCAAAACTCTCAATCAACTTTTTCTTGACCAAAAAATACCCAAATAGCTTCCCAACATCAGTCCCGTACTCCTTAAATCATTCCTTTTCACAAAAAAAATTAGATGAAGCCTTTTGGAACAAACCAAAAGGAGTTACCTGATTAAGAGGGGGTTTGAATGAATATAAATAGAGTCTAAACTCAAGGGGGTTTGAATTAGTATGACAAGAGACAAGACAAAATGTAAGGGAATTTCATCTCACACTTTATATATATATTATACATTCCATTCTCACCACTCTTTTATTTTGTGCGGTGTGTATACTAAGCATGGATGTATTATATGATTCTTATTCATAAATTTATGGGCATCTACATATCCATTTTATGATCTTTCTACCATGGGGTTTATATTTGAAAACATAGAAATCCAATAAAGTAATTTTGTCTAAATTTTCCTTCCTTGAGTCAAATGACATGTTATACAACTATATTTTTTCTCTAGGTGTATATACTAACTTTGAAATGTTATATCATGAATATTCAGGTTTTCCTAATATTTTAGGTTTAATTTAATTTCATTTTCTTAAGTGGGGAGTATGGACCAATGTTGTAAAGTGGTTTGAGTTTATTGAGACAATCTCATCACTTTCTATTTTTGTTTATTTTTATTCCTCATTTTTTCAATATCACGATCCTTATCTTATAGAAACCCTATGATTTTATCATCCTCCAGTTATTCATCATATATTTATGTATTGGTGACATTTTCCACTCTTTGGTACAAAATATTGTTATGAAATTGTATTTAAGAAAGAATGAATTTAATCTAACTTTGTTTGGAAATATTTGTTCATCAAAAATCTTTTTTCCAAAAAACGGTTTCCAAGAATTTTATAATATTCATTTAAAATATTTGAAGTCATTTTTAACGTTTTTTTATTTTACATATGTTTTAAAAGGAATATTCTTATCACATTATGAATGAGGCATTTTTTGAATAAATTTCCATGAAAGAGGAATGTTCTTTTTACCTCTGAGGACTTGTATAGATTTACCCATTGTCAAATCTTCAAATATTTATTTTCATGTCTAAAAGAATAATTTTTAAGAAATTATTTTTGAAATATATTTTAAAGGAAATGGGTTTTTTAAGGTTTTCAATCATATTTTATATGTTTTTATTGATATTCCCTTTGAAAAGGGTTTATGTTTTAAATATACTTTTTCATTGAATAAAGGATATTCCCCTTAAGAGATGTTTCCAAAATATAATTCCATTTTATTTTCAATCTATGGTAACATATTTTGATTTTAATAATTCCCTTATAGTAAATAATCTAATGTTTCCATTAATATTCCTTCCTGAATGGTTTATGTTTTTTTGGAATGATGATTATGAGGCCTATTTCACTTCTATTGGTTTTATGCTTCAGAAACTATCTTATTTTCAAGGGTTATGATTTCATGAAGTGATTATGAAACCTATATATTTTCATAGGTTATGATGTGATGAAATCTTATTGATACCCATTTCAATTCATGAATTATGATTTCATGTTTATAAAACCTATCAATTTTTATGGGTCATGATATAATGAATGTTTTATTATATCATGTCACATTTATGATTGATTTTATTATGATATGGGTGGGAACTATATCTCTCTCTAATTAATTTGGTAATAATAAGTTTTATATGAGATAAAAGGGTTCATAGGTTGTAGAACATTCCTAAGAACAAAAAGGCACATGGGTTTCATCACAAGCCTAAAAAATATGATACTTGGGTTGTAGAACAATACTAAAAGTAAGAGGGAACACAGGTTTTAGCCCAAGATCGAAAGAAAGAAGGTACAGAAGTTGTAGCCCCATCCAAAAAATAATGAGGTACATGGATTTTATCCCATTCCTAAAAGTAATAGGGTATAATGGTTATAATCCCAAGCCTGCAGTAGCTACATAGGTTATATCCCAAGCCTAACATTTTATAAAAGTCATTATAGGAAGCCTTGATATAATATTTTATATTATTATATGCACACACAAAATTCTATGTCTTATTTCGTAGTTATGATTTCATGGATTGTGACATTTATTTTATTATGATTCATGTCAAATAAACTACCATTTTTTTTTCATAACTCATTTTTATGATATTTGAGATACATGTAATGATCTTCTAATGTTATGTTCACATTCTCAACCCCCTATATTCATGTTTACACTTAATATATCCCTTATTTATTCTTATTGGGAAACTGATATCATCTCTTTTTTATGTTTACTTCCCCTAGTTATGAATATATATTTCATGTATGATATGTCTAAGAGGAGTTCTAGTATTAGAGAACCTAGTGAAAGAAAATGGATATCACATATCTACCAGTGTTTTTTTCAATGTTTTTAAAGGAACTAAACTAATACAGTCTTTGGGAGTCCATTTGTAAAATGTTTTTAAGTATTCCGAAAAAGTTATGTAATGTCCATTTATTAAATGTGATGCTCACTATATCACCTCTAAAGAATAAATATTATTGATATAGCTGTAACCATAAAAGGTCTAGGGGTTTAAATAGTGATATAAGGGTTAAAAATTCACCTAAAAGTGTAAATATTTTATTTTATTAGATGATTTATACTCATCTTATTCATATAATTAATATATATAAATTTTTTTATCACATTAAGATGAATTTTTTTTTAATATTAATATAATGAATCATGTAATTATATGGGTGCTCCTCCGATCACTTATAAAATGAAAGAAATAATTATCTATAAATTACACATTATGAGAAATATAGCTTCAAAAATATCTTCCAAAATCCCTTCTTAACCATAATTCCATCAATATAGAAAATCTTTTGTCACCAAAATATTGACCTAAAATGTTTTATCTGTCATCCAACTGAGGTTTCCCAAATAATCTATCTAACTCATAACCTTGTTCATTCACATTTTTTATTCTTCTACCACCACTAAATATAATATAACCAGGATTATTTAAAAACATTAATATCTTCCATCTAATTAAATATTATTATGAGCATTGGAAAACTCTTTATCATACCGTTTTCAATCTTATGGGAAATGTAAACATTGCTTATGTTACAAGTTGAATACAAACTATATGAAATGATTTTTTTTGTTTTTCATCTCCACACACAAGGATAGTAATTATGATGGATTAAAGAAATATATATAACAGTAATATAAAATTTATAATTTAAGAATGATATTTTATTATCGACATTTTTACCCTTCCACGAGTTAAAAAATTATTACGCCAGTTGTGGATACATGTAGACTTCCACCTCATATAATCATTGTGATTCGTTTTTCATGTCATCCATTCACATATCATTGTATATTTTTATTTATTGTATAATAAATATTATTATATAAGGATTTTTATTCTTGAGATTTTGTAAGGATGACCTATTGGGAACAATTTATCTTCCAAAATAATTTTTCAATTATGATCACAATGTTCTTAAATAACCTAATATGGACACAAAAAATTATTAAATTAAATATTTAATTCAAAAAAATTATTAAATAATTTAATTTTAATGGTTAAAAATGTTAAATAATAATAAATAAGATATTTTTAATATAATTTTATTGAAAATTTATTAAAATAAGTACATTGAAATTTGGGAATTGAGTTAAGGGGTTTCACACCTGAATATTCATTCATTGGGTTATAATACATCATCATTTAACATTGATATTACATGATTATGTATAAAGAAATAACTAAATTATATATAAATTTTTATCTTTTTTTATTTTTCTTTACATTTGTTCACATAATCACTTCATTAATTAATTATCACTTCAAATGTTTTTAACATTACATGAGTTTTCCATTTCTCATCCTAATTTTATTGAGATAGGTTTCATTTTATTCAATGTGATTTATTTTTATTCTATACATACAACTAGATGAATGAATATTGAAAAAATTAAAGCATTTAATGAATTTGTTTATAGACCCATATCAAATTCTTTCATTCAATTGCATTTCATTCTGAAGAATCTAAAATAGTATAGGATCTCTCATATAACCTAATTTATTTTTATAAATCATTATGTTCAAGAATAAGTTGGTGGAAATTATATGATAATCATTTATTGAACAAAATATATATTCCTATCCTCATTTTATTTCTATGATTTGTATGCTTAATTTTCTTTTTACTCTCATTGGTATATAAGGAGATAATTATTTTTGATGAATGACTAACATTATATTCATTTTTGGTTGGGATTGTTTTATTTTCCTCATACATGATCATTAAATATTTTTAAAGAATGGTATTTTGTATTTATAAATTTTTTTTATGTCATTTTATAAAATATTTTAATTTCATTACAATTTTTTAAAAGAAATGTTTTTTTTGATTTTCCGACTATGGTTATTTTGGTTTTCAGTGGTAGTGTGAATGTGGTCACTATTTTAATATTTAATAAATGTATAAAAATTATTTATGGAATATATAATTTAGTTATTTATGTTTAAATTATAATATTCTATTGTAATTCTCAAGCAAAATTATTTTCAGATTATTATTCAAATTTTATTTTTTTACTTTGTCAGTTAAAAATTTTATTTTCCCAACATTCAATGAAATTTCCTAAATTTTATTGTAAATATATTTTTCATATATGGGAATATAAAATATTTTTTTATTATAATCCAATGGTGATATATTCTACTGAAATAATCCTTAATTATTATATGGATATATTATGGTTGTTTTGATGGTATTGTCATCGAACACATTTTTTTCAATGGGTTAATAAACAAATGAATGACAGTTTTTTTTCAAGGGTGTTTTGTTAAGAATTGTGTGCTTGTAAATGTTTTATTCTTTCCATGGTAAATAGAAATTTGTATAGTTGATTTTTGGGTGGTTATTTTAAAATCCATGTGTGGGTTGTGACATTATAAGCAAATGATGGACGGGTCTGTTAAATCTGTCCAATGTGTTGGGTAAGGTGAAAGAGTTAACTAATTGTATGTTACAACTATAAGATATCATAGTCCTAAAATTATATGTCACATTCATATGACAAATGAATTAGCTAGATAGGTGATTCCATGATGAATTATTCATGTTCAAAGATACATAATCTATTTTTTTATTTCATTCAATGGGTTATTATTTTTTTATTGATCAAGGATTACTTTTACAATAATCATAATATTTAACTCAAATGACTATTATATTTTTTAATGCCTTTATTACATTTACATATATTTACTATCCATTTTATTATGGGTATTAATTGGCTTATATTATTATCATCCACATTGAAATTTTTTTCCATCCCTTATGCTCAACTTATAATCACTAAAGATATTCAATTGTTAATTCCTATGATTACCCTTATTATGAATTTGAGGCCACCATTACAATGTTTATTTTAAACATCATGTAAATAAGTATATTACCTAATATTTTCATATAAGTTATTCAAATTTTAGATCATAGATACATATTATGAAATATGAAAATACAGTATTTGTAGGAAAATGATCATGTAAATGTATATGTTATGTTATGTAAATGTTTAACCTAATTCTATAAAACTATAAAACTAAATGTATATTTCATCTATAAGTGACCCAATATGATTTTCTATATTTTAATATTATGGAGGGGTAAATCATACTCATTTATATTAGAATCAATTCCAGAAAAGTGATGATTGTGTTGTTAGCACTAGATCAAGGTGTAGGGAAATTATAGATGATATACTAGAAATGTTTAAATAAATTTTCAGATGTGGATATTTCCATTTTAGGTTAAATTTAATGTTATGGATACCAACAGGGGATTATATATTTATGTTAGATCATATTTTCAAAGGTATAATAGAATTTTTTTGGCTTTAATGTTCTTGTATTTTAGGGTCATTATTGAAATTTTGCGAGGCATTTCGATTGGTTAAGGACTATATAACCCTTTGGATTAATGTGAATGATTATTTCATAATAATTATTTTACATTTTTTAGTATCTAGGAATAATGTTATGAGAGAAAAATAATGGATAAAACATGATTTAATGCTGAGGTTATTGACACTAATCACAATATATAGTTACTTAAATCTGGAATGATCTATATTGTACTGTTCATGTTATGATTGAAAATTTGGAGGTAAACGTATTAGTTATCAATAAAAATGATTATTCATATTATATTATATCATATTTTTTTTCTAATAATTTGGAGGTAAACGTATTAGTTATCAATAAAAATGATTATTCATATTATATTATATCATATTTTTTTTCTAATCCTTGTAAATTTAGTAATACATAAGTATTTTTTTGTATCCCTTTTTAGATCACATTTTCTAGTAAATGTTGATTCATTAAGAATAAAAAAGATTCATCATGGATACTCATTCTTTATATTATGAATTATATTGAGGTGAAAGATCAAAAAAATTAAACCAAAGGATGAAATTACATTTATATATTTAAAGAAAATAATTTTTATATATTTATATTTTTTAATGATTGGATAATAAAATAATCCCTCATAATTTAAAAATATTTTCTTATAATCATTTATGATGAATTTATTTTCTTCTTTATCTCAAATTAATTCATGATTTTTTGGTCATTAACATTTGAGTGATTTCATTCTCTAAGACTAACAAACACTATTTGGATATTAAATTTTACCTCCATGTTTATTATTTCACTTGTAACAATTTTTATCTTATTTTTAATCCAAGTTAGGTGTTCCCCCAGATTCCTTTACATTTCCCCTTCCCCTTTAAAAATGGACGTGTTATTAATACTTTTTCTTATGTGGGTTTTAAAAAATGGTATTTTCAAATAATAAACACATTAATTACCAATATCATGATGAAATTGGAGGAAATAAGTTTTTAAATGGTGGTAGAGTTTAATAAAAATGATATTTCAAAATAAGACTATGTTTGATAGCATACAATACACACAACATTGAGCTTTGACAAACATGAAATATTATTATTTAAATATGACTATAATACTATAGATATTAAATTTGAGTGTATGAATTTGAGTAACTTCATTTTGAAATATAAATAAATAAATAAATATTTACAATGGACATGTTATATATTAATTCAATAATTAATTATTAGAAAATAATAGCTAAATTATTTGGCAAGTAATTCAAGGATTCAAAATTACAGTCTTTTCGAAAATGGGTTCCATTGACTTTTCCGAGGAAATATTATATTTAATTTATAGAAAATTTTGAAATTATATATGAAAAAGGGATATTATTTTGGAAATTATAATAATATGATTATCATGAAGATAAAGTTCCAATTATTCTAAGAATATTTCTTTTACGTAAATAGTGAAAACTAACAAATTAATGCATCCATCCCTTTAGTGATATATGAATGACTGTGGAAAACTCCCTTTATAACTATAGTTTAATATAGAAATGGTCATTTTTTCTATTAATGTCATGGACTGGAAGGAGATCAAAATTACACACAAAAATAGGTATCATAATTGCAAAATTAAGGCCCTCTGATCCCAAACAAATAGATAAACCTCCTACTCAATAGGACAAGACTTCTATAATAATGGTCTATTTGAAAACATATTGAGGATACTAAGATAAGAAATAGAATTAAGGTAATAATACTTCTCATTCCCCATTATGTCAACAAAATAATGTTTATTCTAGGGTTATTTGGGTGGGGGGGATAATACATAGAAAAACAAAAATTAACCTCATAAAATGTAAATGATATTAATGACCATGTTTATCATCAATAGAATAAAATGAACCCCTAGAGCATATATATGACTTCAATAAAGATACATTTTCATCTAATAAATATCATGAAATAACAGAGGTGGTTCTTATGCCTCTCACATTAACTGTTTCTCATGATGTTTACTAGACACTAACAGCTAATGATCATAATTTCTTATATTCCATGGGAATATTAGTTAGAAATAATAATCCTTTCACCAAGGAGACCACCCAAATTAAAAATTGAACCAATAAAAATTCTCAAGAAATTAATATAGATAAGGACTTATGTTGTAAATACATATAAGGAACTAAACACAATGTTCGAATCCCTAATATGGTAAGGAAAATTATTGAAAGTGATCAATATCAAAATACTGCACATCCTAAAAAGAAATAAGATAGGTCTAATAAATCCACAAAATAGAGGATTCCTTGAACGAAAGGAAAATGGTGAACCCAACACAAATCAAAAAGTAATATGATGAATCTTTTTTGGGAAAATTATGTGGTAGAAAATACTAAAATAGTCAACTATATTAGACTTAATTTTTA
Source organism: Viscum album (assembly GCA_963277665.1). NCBI lineage: Eukaryota > Viridiplantae > Streptophyta > Magnoliopsida > Santalales > Viscaceae > Viscum > Viscum album. Next base: position 1,493,835,588 of record OY728155.1, on the reverse strand, counting down.
TAAGAATGTGAATACACATTTAGGCGTTGATAAAAAATGCTCTTGTCCCCTAAAATTTCAATCCTTGAAATCCTAGGTTACCACAAAATGGACACTACTATAAAACAATGAAGTTAATAATATAGAATTTCGGTAAATTCAACCTTGGAAGACCCTTATTTCATTCTTCGTTTGAATATAATATCTCATGTTTCTTTAAAAATGTGTGATATATGTATTACTACTTTACCATTTATGCTATAAATGGATACTATAATAATTTAAGGCTATATAAGGGGGTTGATTTTATTAATTACATTATCACTAAACCGTGATCCATACCGAGAGATATTAATTCAATTTTTAACCTAGATGAGAAAATAGGTGTTATGAGCAATTCCATTCCCTCAAGAAAATTTAAAACATTCATTAAACTCAATAGCATGGTTTCAATTGACCTGGATGGAGAAAAACACCAAGTATAAGAATGTTCTCAATAGAATGGTAGTCAGAAATATATGATAGGTGTTTTTTAAATGATATATCCTTTTATACCTAAGATTCCATTTATTTATCCACATTATCAAGTATCAAATATAATCATCATCACATTATAATAAAACTAGTGACCAAATACGTAAATCCTCCATTCCCTGACATGTTTGGAAATTTATGGGTGCTCCATCCTGAATGTGTTATCTTGTTTATGAAGTAAATGATAATTTTTATAAAACTGATTCTTTTCTTTTTCTATAATGAATATTTTACCAAAGAGTAATTAGAAAATATGTAGCAATTAAAAATTTAGTTTCCTTAATAATGTTAAGAACTCTCTTGAGGCCTACCATTAAAAAATTCATGAAAACTGTACATTTAATAACTTCAATGGTGTAATTTTGAGTGAAGATGAGGTCTAATTTAATCTCAAAAACCTCCAAACTCTTAAAGTTTCAATAAAAAGGGATGGATTCAAAGGCATGCGTCTCAAAATTGGTGAAACAATGAACATGTTCTTTAACTCTCATTAAAGTGGTAGTAAGGTCTTTATACCTCTATCATGGTCAATGATGGTGTAAAAAGCATGGTAAGATGAAGGTACTTTTAGATAATGTTGTTTAGTACTATAGGGTGAAATTCAAGGAATACCATACCAAATTTTTCTTAATTAATCAAACCATTCATACTCATGTTAATTAAGTGGAAAACTACAAGACCATATCTGTTCTAATGGATTCTATGATCAAGGAGGCCACTTTGGACTCAATTTTGAATGTTATGTTGGTATGGTTAGAATCACCTATACCTTTTTACAAAAATACTAATCAATAATTTAATCCATCACATATTTAAATGTTTTCAGTTTCTCATGGGGTGACTACCCACTATCCTTACCTTACCCCAAAAGGAGAGAATTATAATGAAATTCATCTCTTTAGGATGGTTGATATTTTTATAACTATTTCAAAAATCATTTGTAAAATCCCAGAAAATAACTTTTCCTTTTTATTCTATAATATTTTCAATCCAAATTAGTTTAGATTTACATAAGTGAGAACCATTTATGACATTCACTCGAAAAACTATGAGTGTGTTGAACTTTTTTAATTGACCACTATAAGAGGTAAAATATTACTATCACATGATGTTAAAAAGGAAGTTGATATGATGGAATAGATATTAATTTGTAATGTATATAGCAGATTCAGGATTTATTATGTTTTATTTGATTCGGTGAAAACCATACTTTGTCAGGTTGAAGTCACAATGCTTATTAATATCTCCACCGAATAGAATATTAAATTATTAAGAGGTATCGTGAAAGGTAACCATTATCTTAAATTATTATCATCAATATTGATGAATATATAATTAGGAATATTTATAACATGGTTTCTATTAAAATTTTGAGGACCATTAGGTCATCCTAGGTCACTCATCACAACATAATATTTTATAAAATGACAATATAATAATAATTAAAAATGGAAAAATAAAAAAATCAGGAAAGTCAAGAATATTCTCTTGTAGTATGAAATGGTTTAATTCCAAGATATTATATAGATAATGTCTTTTGTATGTTTTGGATTTAATATCGTAGGTTCTTAGAATGTTGACATCTTTTGAAAGGTACTATAATACAGGTGTCTTTTCCTTTTATCTTCCACGCTGTCCCTTTTTTATGAGGATACCAAGAATTTTTTAGTTACCTATAATTATTAATCATGTTAAAATAATATAGGATTCCACGAATGGGAAATATTTCTCAACTAATGGTATAGTCTACATAGTGAAATTATTTACAATATCAAAATTTGAATTAACATTTTTGGTTCATTAATGGAATGATTCCTTAATCAAGGTTATCAATGTATCAATTAAAAAAATTATGGATCATCATCATTCATTAGATAAGTCCGAACAGGGTATCCTAGAATAAATTCTATAAACCCTCTTGTTTTCTTGGACTTGGAGTAAAAAACACTAGACTATCAATCGACTTTTGTAGGACCATTTCATGTGGAAGTTCATTAATGAAAAAGAAAAGGCCCATATATTTCTCCAAGCTAAATTTTTGAACAAAATGAAATTAGGAAATCATAATGACATGGATTTTTCTTAATATAAATTTTTAGGGCTGCTATATCAACTATTTATTCCAAATAATGATTAATGGTATCTAGATATTCATCCCTTGAAATATTTTCTGACAACATTAAATGCACTCCACTATGATATTTTGTTTATAGAAATGAGTTAAACATGGATTTTGAGGTCTCAATCAATTTCAAACTATAAATATACCGTTATGACATGCCCAATGATATCAAATACATGGAGAGGATCTACTATTTTATTCCTCATGATTAATTAATGTTCTAGGAATCTTATAAGAATAGGTTTCTAAACTCTAAACTCTTTTACAACAACACTATTTGTTGGAATGCGGCTGAGATTCCCATGGTCAGTAGGCTAACAATGAATGGATAATACCCTATAGGTTTCTAGTTTTTCTAGAGGCTAGTTAATTCAGAGATATTGATAGAATCACATTTTCAGAGCATCTAAAGATCCCATTGTTCCATGTGTGTTATTTATTACATAAAAAAAGATGATATTGAGAACGTATTCTTATGTTATTCCAATTCATTATGAAATGTGGAGATTTATATTTTTATATTATTAAGATCTGGATGCCTCAGTCTACTTCTCTTTTTGAGTTCCTAAAAGGCTCTTTGGATCTCACAGTCTCTGCTCACCTACTTAGTAATTTTATTGTTTCTATAAAATGAACAATTATCATTGTTTAGAATGTCAGAAATAAGTATAACCATGATAGATATTCCATTATTCCAAAATATATGCTTACTTAATTTTTATTTTTATTAAATATGATAATTCCATTAAATGGGTTCACATCCACATCAAATTTTAGGACTTATCAGTTATTAAAAATCTTGGAATCAATTGGAATTTTTGATCTCTTTCTTGTACACATGATGTGTAATGATAGTCTTCTTTTTGGGATGGGTAAAAATAAATATATATGGATCATCAAGAGAAAATTTAGGGTTATATGGTTATGGTTTTCTCTATAGAGATAATTTTTGTAATGTGATGTGATATAACCATGGAGCCTGCTATGTTTAGAAACATGATTATGAAAACTAACTAGTGGTGTTGGAATAATATTTAATTGAAATGTGACTCCATCATTACTATGTGGGCCATTAGAATGATATATACCAATCTCTCTTGGAGGAAAAATATTTTATGTATAAATTATATAGATAATGTCACATAGAATGATTTTATTTTCATTCACATCTATAGGGAGACTGACTTTAAAGGATGGCATGGCCAACGTGTATGTCAATAGTAATGATTTCATTTGGTCTAGAGATATTATATATGATATCATATTATTTAATCAATGGGGTCACTATAAAACTCTACCATGTATAGTCTTCTAATTTTCCATTCTCTTCATAATAAAAGTTTTATTTTCTCCTTGGAAATAACAAATATTTCTCATTTAGAAATTTTATATTGAAATGTATCTTAATATAAATTATCTTCAAAGTAATATATTTTTTCAAATTGTTTTAAAATAAATTTATTACTTTTGTTTAAAAATTATCTAATTAATATTATTATAAATAAAATTATTGTTAATATTGATATATAAAATATGATGAAATAAACTGCATTTTTCTTGAAAACTATTTTTCCACGTTTTGTGCGATTATATGAAATTTGAAAAATTAGACATATAATAATTGAATTTGAAAATAATTTATTCATTAGTTAGAAATAGGAGGTTAATATTTTTTAATTTTATCCATGTTAGTTTTTCACATTATTAGAAAAAACATTTTAATAAATGAAATTTAACACTATATGGGAAAATGAGTAAAAAAGTGTAAATATATTGGATAAGACATTAAAATAACATGAACAGTTGAATTTATTTACATTTAGGGGTTTATATTTACCATTATAAACAAATATTAATTATTTTGTAAATTTAGGCTCAAATTTCATTGATAATATATTTAATATTATTTTTTTTGTAATAAAAAAATAAAAAATTTCACTTTCATTGTTTTAATATTAATAGTAATTTTTCTAGAAACAAAAATGATGTTATAATTGTTTATAAATATTTATATTAATGAATAATCTTTTCTATTTATCTTTGTTATTTTTTTTATTTCTAGTGAGTGAAAAATGTCATCAAATTCTTATTTAATGCTTATACAATGCTTGTTAATATAATAGAAAAATATTGTAATGGATTTTAAAAATAATAAAAAATAATAATATTTAGTTAAAGTTTATATCCAATGAATATTTTTTATATGTATAACAAAATAGATATTTATTAAAAGTTTATATGTTTTTGTTATATTAAGTTTTCTTTAATATAAAATAGTTTGAGTAGTCATGAAAATTACATTAATGGTATCTCACGTTAAATAAATTTTTATTAAATGATTAAAAGCTCATAAAAATAATATATTTGGCCAGGTAAATTCAATATGTTTTGAATTATCCTCTAAATGCCACTTATTGGACACTTATCCTTTTATAGTAGTATACATGACTCTAAAAAAATACAAACATTGATATCACCATAATAATGAAAAAGGACTACATGGATTTAAAACTAAGAGATAAGGGTTAAAAAATCAACTAAACATATCTATATTTTATTGAATGATATTATTTAAACAAATCATCATAATGTATTCAAAATTTATCTATTTTTCCACATGAACATGAAAATTATATTACATTAATTTAATACATTTATTAATTCCAAGGTTTCCCCTCATATAACATATAAAAGGACACCACACCACCAAAATTTACCACACTTATTGATCCATTTAGATCAACCAAAATGTACCAAAGTCCCTAAAAAACCATCCTCTTTATGACCTAGAATCACTATCCTCTCAAAAAGACCAACCTTGAATGCCTAATATGTGATCAAAATGACATTTTCCAGAGAAGAGATATAAGACTTTACTGTATCAATTTATTTCATTTATTTTTCCACCTCCTTCAACTATATCCAAAAAATTATTATCAATAAAAATTAGTTTATACCATATAATAAAATTTTTTAATGATGAAATAAAAACCCTATATCATCTACATTTTAATATTATGGTCAATGAAAACATCTATCATGAATATGTGTATTCTGCCAACTCTACAAAGGAATGTGTTTGATTTTTCATCACCATTCAATTAATATTATTATTATTGATTTAATGAATATATATAATGTTACTTATATTAATATTATTCTATAAAAATAATATTTTACTAACAATTTTTACCCTTCCGTCAGTTAAAAAATGTTAACCTCACTAGTTTGTACATATGTACTACTTTAACCATGAAGCAATGTGATTCATTCTTAATGTGCCCTTACTGAATGATTCGAATGTTTTATATAATGTATAAAAATGAAAATTGATTCATTATAATTTTTTTAGATGAAGTAAAAGGGACCCGTTTTCCATTGAAAACATACAAATGGAATTTTTTAATTATGAATTGGTCATCCTCAAAACACCCTATATAGACATAGAAATTAAGTTAGAAAATAACTCATTGAATAAAATGAATTAATTATTTAATAACAAGGTAATGATGTCGGAAAATATTGATAAATAAATAACTAATTAATATACATTTATAATATATGAGTCAAGGGGATTAGATAAAAATTTTGTATTTGAGGTATGTTGTTTCTTAATATAGGTTCATTTTATTGGGTTATAATACTTATTAATTGACTTTGTTATGCAATAATTTTTTATGAATTTATCCCTAAATTTTTTTAGTAATTATTTATTATTATTTATTTTTATTAACATAAGTTAAAATTATCGCTTTTTAAATTAATTATAAAATCAAATATTATAATAATTTCAATGGATTTCTTGAACTCAAAAAATATTTATTGAGACGTGTTTCATATTATAGAACATAATTTATTTGCTCAGTGTAAAAACCAAAACATTAATTAATTTTCAAATATATCTTCATTTAATTCATGTATTTTACATAGCCATGTCATATTCATTCCCAAAATTATTTTCTATGTAAATTTTTTATAATTCTTATAGGGTTTATGATACAATCCCCTTTCTTTTCTAAATTTTTAGGTTTAGGGATCCTTTAGGATCAATTTATTGATCATAATTTATTGAACCAAATATATATTATTATCCTCTAGTTTTTTATCCATTTTAAATTAGTTTATCTAAATTTCCATTATTTGTAACTTCGGGTGAATAAATTTTTTTTAATGAAAAAATAATCCTTGTTTGTCTGTTTGGACACGAATATTTTCCCTTATATATCCATAATGACTAAAAGGTTTTTAGTAATTCCCTATTTAATAAATAAATCATTCAAAAATTTCATTTTCAAATATATTTTAATTTTTTTAAAATGGATAAATATGAATGTTTGTTTTTCATTTTCCAAATATTGGAAATTTTGTTTTTACTTGAAGTATGTTAGGAGTATTTGATATAGAATGTTGTAAATTAATGGGTTTTTAGGTCCTCATAAGTTCTAATTTCATTGAAGATTCATTGAAATGTTTCCAAGGTTATTTTTTAATAAAATATTTTTTGATATATTCATTGTTTTTTTATTTATAAAATTATAAAAAAATATGCTATTTTCTTTATTTTTATAGACATTTCGTAAATGTTTTTTAATTTAATTTTTCATATTAAAAAATATTAATTATTTTTCCCATTATTTGTTGTGGAAATGTTCTAATGATACCGTCCTTATACTTTATATGGATGCCTTATTATTGTTTTAAATATATTTCCATAAGAATATTTTATTTTCTTTTGGATAATCTAAATAGAAAATCAATGAAGGTAAATTTCAAGAATTTTATATTGAAAACAGAATGCTTTTAAATATGTTTTTTTCCATTCTATGTTATTATAACAAATGTATGGATTATTTATTGAATATTCTATTATCAAACATGGACATATTATTATATTTTTTTACCAATGATGGGTGGGCCAGTTAATTCCCTTTAATTCATTGGGTAAATAGATATATTTATATAATTGAAAGTTAGTCCTATGAAAATATTAAATCTCAACCTAGTTCACTCGATGAACAATAGTCAGACTGGCCAGTGAAAAGGAATAAAATGATCGTCCCCATATCCAAGAGGTAGATGACTAGCTATGGGGGGTATAAAGGTGGTATAGTGGGGGGACTAAACCCATTGGAGAAATAAAAATAGAACCATAATTAAATGAAAGATAGGAAGATGTTAAAAATATCTCACAATAAATAAATAACTAATAACCAAATAATTACCAAAAGATAAACCATGCATGAATATAATGATTAATAATAAACACATTCATTATATAGTAGGTAATATGTATAATTGGACAAGATTGACAAGTGAATAAATAAGTAAATGTCCCAAATTCCAATAAGTATGTAGGGTACTTTATTAACTAATAGCTTTTTTTCTAGTCCATGTTTAGAGTAATGAAACAACAAAGAAGCATGATTTGGGTTCTATATTATTTTATTGGGAATGGACTAGCTACTAATCAGTGGCTTGATCAACATGTGAGTAAAACTTAGTAGGTCACCCATTTTGATAATATTATTTCCACATAGAACCCTAAAATAATTATATATATATATATAATATCTAGATCTATCCTCCAAAACAATGTGTGATTACAAGGCCCTGTTTTCCCAAAATAAATTTTATAAAAATATTAAATATATTTTAAATATAGAATTCTCATATTCTTAAATAAAATGGGATTTATATTACGAAATATATCATATCTTAAATATGATACTTTGATTGATTCATAAACATACAGTTTACCCATTGCGCGACCTAAAACTTATCGATGTGGGGTATTCACACTCCTCACTCATTAGAGGTATGTTCAGTGGATTAATTAATTAATTAATTCTTGTTAGAAGAAGATAAATTTTATAAATATATAATCATGGATAAAGTTCAAGGGTCAGTAACATAATTCTAGAATTTCCAAGGATGATATCCTTCCTCTTTCTATTAGTGAATCATATCAGATGATAATGAAACGTCAGATCACAATAGATCAGGATGTAGTGAATGAAAAATATTCTCTCGATCATTGGTTGTTGTCTTATTCATTAAAAAACGATCCAAAACTAATGTAAGACTCATAAATTGGTGTTTTTATTACCTTTTGATTAAATAGTTTGATAACATCAATTCCTTCTATCGATCTGCACAAATTATGGCATAACCATGCCCCTACACACCATATTAACTGGTTTATTTAATTTTTTTAGTCCCAGATCCCTATTCTTGATCTTGGGAGGATAGTTATTGTCCAATGATGTTTAAAAATTATTTTGGTACCCTTCCCCACAAATTTAACATCAGTTTTTTCAACACTAGGACATCGTAGTCCCTATTCGACCTTTCTAGGTAGTATCGGGCCCGATCAAACCCCTAGAACCATGACATATCAATGAAAGAGGCACTAATGGGTGAAATAAGACCATATATAGGTTTTTTTTAGATTATGATGTTTTTATTTATTATTTAAGATCAAATAACAGTTTTTGGAAGTCATAGTGGTATGTAGATCATGACACAAACCATGATAGAAGAATGGAGGTCGATTCCCAGTAAACGATGGATGTAAACTGTGAGTTTTATATAAATCACCTAATTTTTACCCGGGATTGTAACAGATCTAAACTAGAGATACTATATTAGATGAAACATAATAATATATGATGATATGGAATTTTTATTGAAATCATGACTACAAACCATGTTCAAGGTTAGACACATGGAATGTATCATCCTAAGGGTAAGTAGCTAGGTATTTTGAAAATTTAAGGATTACATAGAATTTATCCCTCTTAATTTTTTTTAACCCTTCTCTAGTTTATAACCCATGTGATCAATCATGTGGATGTGATCCGTGTGGATTCACATGGATAGGTACATGGTCATGTACTCTAGTACATGGACATGTTGTTAGGTACACAAAATCGATGTCTGTTACATGGCCAGAGAGAGATGTAAACAATTAGGTCTTGTTTATCCTAAAAACATTTGTAATCTAGAAACATAGTGTCTGATGATACATGGGAGGGAGCCATGTACTTGCTAGGGGAACTTCCAGTTGGTGCAGTGGGACCACATACAGTGTGGGTCAACTTAGATGCCTTGTACCCCTTATTTTATTTTCTGTAAACATCATTCAACTGTATCTCCTTTGTCTGAACATAGATTTTGGATAGTGAGCTGAGTATCCTGGTTATTTATTCACAAATAATTCTACGGTGGCTCCATTTTTGATTTTTTTGATATGATGTGGAATGTTTTAGGAATAGTGCTAATTGAGATGACACTATATGATGGATGTGACTATGAGGGTAACAAAATAATTCATTCTAGTGGAACCCCCTATGGGATAGGGTTCTAGTCCTCAATGATCAAAGTGTAACCCCACTATTATATCAGATCATGGGTCCTTGACCACTAGAGTGAACCCCCACATTAGAATTGGATAAGGTTATCTAAATCTACATTCTTAGGGGAACCTCTCCAATCCACTAGGGCATGGGTCATTGATGATCAGAGTGGAAATATGTAATTACACTAAGGCATGGGTCCTCAACCACTAGAGTGGAACCCCCTATTATCATTTGTGAGGATCCTCTACAGTTTTATTCTATGTGGAACCCCCTCATATACTAGGGAATGAGTCATTAATGATCAGATTGGAAGACCCCATGTTGTTATAGGGTGCGGTTCCACAACCTATAGAGTGGAACAACATTAAACTTGGGGCGAGTCCTCTTCCCTACCGATTGGAACAACCCCATATATATAAGGTGAGAGTCTTTATGATACTATAGTGGACCCCCACCATCATGGGTGTGGGTCCTCAATGGATTATAGTATAGAAGAACCCCCTTGAAGTACTAGGGTGCGGTCCCCTAATTTGAGTTTGTGCTCCCTCAACTATGTGGAACAATGACGAGGAATGTCTTGACATGGAAAGATAATTTAGGGTAATTGCATAAGATATTGGGTATTGTTTGGGTAATTTTGAATCTATTGGAGACTCTTCTTCTTGAGATGATATGTGAGGTAGAGATCCCCTTAATGTTTTGTTTGGGTGTAAACCCTATATTTTTTAGGAAATATTTTCTCTAAAAAAATTTACCTCTTCAATAGCATACATTTTATACAATCGATATTTTAAACAAACCAAGAGATTATTTTTGTATAAAACTTCAATTTCAACATAGTTTTTAGGTTATTAGGAACAAATATAACTAACTTATTCAAATGTATGGTGAAGTTATTCCCTTCCAATTATTTATGGAAAATATAAATCAATTATAAATATATTTTTTGGTATTAAAAAATTGAGTGAATTTTTATTTGTAAATGAAATTAATGAAATATAATTTTTATTTACTTAAAAAAATATTTTTTAAATTCATTCAATAAATATTTTTTTCATAGGTTATGAATAAACCCAATTATATATATATACAAACACATATTTTTAAAAGGGTAATTTTACCTCCTTTTAATGGAGAAGAATTCTAAAATTATTAATCTTACAATTTAATAATTTTTATATGAAAAAAAGTTTTTCATTGGAAGAAAGATATAAAAATTTACTATGGATGTAATTTTAATATTTTTCTCATAACATTAAAATTTTGAGGAATTGTAAAATAGCATAAATTTTAATTAAAAACATAATTTTTCATCGAAATAATTTATGTGGTTAAATTATAACATTTAATGGGTTTAAAGAATAAATAAAATATATTTTATCTTTTAATATAATTTATGACATTACAATTATATTACATTTAATTAAGATATAAAAACATTTCAATATTTTGAAATTTTTAAATTTTAAAACATGTTCTCTATTTCCGATAATGGGATTGATATTATATTAACTACTAAAAAATCTTTGATTTTAATTTCTAAATATAGATTCCATATTTTTAATGAGATGGTACAAATAATGTAAATAGATTTATCTTTCTTTGGATATTATGAATAGTAACTTAGATAATTTTTATTAATATAGTAAATGGGTAAATTAGTTAATTAATGGTGAGAATACTATTATAAAATTACCCTAAAACATTTTTTAATATAATTAGATAAGTTTTTTTAGACCTATGTAATATTTTGGTTGAAATGAAGTCCTTTAGAAGCCACTTGGATGAGATTAGGACATGAAATTTTGTTTATTAAAGGAAATGTTAAATATGTCTCCCTCAAATTTTAATAACTAATTTATTTTTAGATAAGGTTATATATAAAATAAACTAAATTAATAATATTATTTTGGAAGATAATTTTTTTTATTTATCATGATAATTTATTCATAATTTTTAGTAAATAAATAATTTCATTATGGACTTATACTTTGATGATTTAAAAATTAATTAATTGGGGATAAATCAATAATTTTTTTTATTAAAATACTAATATCCATAAAAAGACACAAAAACTTGACCAAATATTATTAGTTGATTTTATATAGACCAGAAAAATTAAATTTTCAAGTTATTGGCCATTTTTGGCATTATATAAGAGACTACAACACTTACATAATTTTATTTAAAGTGATGTTAAAGTTTCCACATTCATAATTTAATAATTATAACACTTTAAATGTTTTATTTTCGATAAGATAATCTGAATAAATATGTAATCCTAAAATCTAGTCGATTTATCCTCATTGAAGTATTTTATTTTTATTTTTCATTCAAAAAATAAGTATATGAAACCATTATACATAATTGATGTAGTAATTATTCAATTAGTAGAGAAAAAAAAATAAATTAATTAAAATATTAAAGTTAATATAATATGGGATAATTAGTAAGAAAAATTAATTTTATATATTACCTTGAACTCCTAAGAATATAATAAAATAGTTGGTTAGAAGTAATCATTTTATATTAATATTCTTAAAAATAAATGAATTGAACAGTGTCAAAATTAAAACTATTGATTGTTTATTAAAATAATGTTTTAATAAATTATTTAAAAGTCATCAATTTTTTTAAAACTATTGAATTATTATTATATTGTCAAAAATAACCTATGATATTTCGTTATGGTCTAATTTAAATCAAATAAGTAAATATCACACCCTTTTAATATTTAAATATTTGGTGCCCTAGTAAAAAATTAAATAAGATAACTAAGTGTCAATTAAAATAATAGTGTTTAAATTAATAGAAATACTTTTGAAAAATTTATTTATTGATGATATTAAAACCTTATCTAATATAATTTTGTTATTTTGGTCATTTTTGAGGTTCTTAGATGGGTATTTATTTTATTATAAATTAATAATTTTGGAGATCCCAAAAGTGCCCCTCACCTCAATTATAAAAGGGAACCTACTCCCACATCTATTCACTTCACTATGAGACTTCATCCTCATCCATACCCTAACATTACCCCTTATCTACTACCCTATTTAAATTACACGTGTTATTTTATTCTTCAAAGACCAACTCTAGAGATCTAGGAGGAGATTTAGAGGAAGCATGTCAAAGAAGAGGTAATCTAGACTACCGATTATTTCAAAATTATTTCTTATTCTACTTATTATTCATGATTTGTTTCATTTTAAATTAAAAATTAATGAATAAATAATATAAAAAGTTGTTATTATAATTATGAAACAACCATATTCCACCTTCTATCCATCATACAAAAAACAAAATCACCATGCGGGCATACACACAACTTACCGTCTCCACGTCGTGGTGTCATCTATTTTTCACCACCACATTAATTCGATGGGTATAATTATGGAAATAATAACCATATTTTATTTTTATAAAATTAAATTCATTATGAAATATTATAAACCATTCAATTCAATACCATTCCAAAATTAGTATAATGATATCATCACTCGTGCGTACGTACATCCTACCGTCTCTACAATGAGATGTGATTCATTATACTTGATCATCATTAAAGAATGATTATATAAATGTATATAATGAAAAAATATGATATATATATAATTTTAATATAATTTATTATGATTTAACTAAGACCTATTATGTATAATCGGAACTTATTTGACAAAACACACATAAGAAAATAAAGCAGTTAATAACCAAATAACAAATAATAATGAAATGTTATTAACAAAATGATGATAATATGATCATATAGGATATAATAAAAATGAACATGTTTCTAAAATAATTCAATGAAATTATTTAAATCATTATATAGGTTGTTTGGATACATACAAAAAAATTGGCCCTATGGTAAGGGATAATTTCACAGCCTCATTATTATATGAGATTGTTTATACATAAGTATTTACTGGGGTATATTTATCATCTATATCCATGTTTCCTAAATATGTAGTACTATTTTTATTATTATAAAATAGTTTAATTCCAATTTTACCAATTGGAAAAGATTTTTTAAATGGTATGAAAGGAATCTTTTATCTTTATTCGATGCGAGGTACTTTTTGAATTTTTTAGAAATGGTATAAAGAAAATGTTTTTAACTTAGAAATAATGAATATATTTTTAGGATTTAATAATGACTTATTTACTTGAATATTCTCTTAAATATTTTATTGGTTACTTTCAGGGAAATTATTTTCTTTTAAAATTTTGTGGTTTTTTTAAAATAAAATGTTTTTAAAGAATGAAGGATATTTTCAGGTATATTTAATTTTAATTGTTTTATTAAAGTTATTTTATATATAAGATTAAAGATATTTTACAACAATAATATCCCTATTATTCTTATGGTGTATTATGTTTATTGTGGAATGAAATTTATGAAATCCATTTTTTAGATAGACTATTTTATAGTGGAATGATGTTTATGAAACCCATTTTATTCCTTAGGTTGTGTTATGATGAATGATTTGTTTTTCGTAGAACACATATGTATGGTTTTCATTATGTGATGGGGGGAACTATATATCCCTCAAATGCATTGAGTGTAGATTTATATCTCGTGAGATATATATGGATTTAACAAGAAATTATCTCAATTTATAAATATAGGGTTAGAATGAGGAGTGAACTCAGTTTTGTAATTGAATTTTTCCACTATTATGGTCTTGGAAATGATACTTGACTAATATGAAATTTTTTTTCAATTATTACGTGTATGATAAAAAAATTCATGTCTTATGTTATGTCTTTTGGGATTACATTAATTAATTTTTTTTAACTTTCATGATTTATCCAAGGGCATGATATCACGATCTTTTATATATAGGATACGATTTTCAAATGTTATGTTCTTATGTCATATGATTATGATATGATTGATATATCCTCTATTTACCCTTACTGAGCATATGAGCTCCCCATTTCATATGTTTCTTTTGCCTAGGTCATGAAGAAATGTATTAAGTAAGATATTTCAAAAAGGGTTCCAGTTATGACAAAAATAAGATGGATACAATGAAGATATATTATTAACTAGTTGTTTATGTTTCTCAGTTTCTAAAGAAACTATGAATATTTAGGCTTTTCATGGATTTTTTATATTTTGTAATGAATATTCTTCCATATTGAAGTAATATTAGTGTATGTAAATTATGAATTATTATAGATGTTACCATAGGAAAGGTGTAGTTAACCATTGGATACTTCGAGGAGAAAAACTTAGTAAGAACCCACATGATATTTTTAATTATAGGTTACAATCTTTGTATTTTATAAATGATCATGAATAACCTAGGATAAAACATAATATTCCATAAATTGAAATTATTTTTTGATTATGTGTTTTCCTGTTATTATTAGTATTTCTAACACTATGATTCTTGGTTTTATTCAATGTTTGGAACCTAAAGGAACCATGTTAATGCTTAATGTGATTGGATGTGCAATGATTTTCCTCTTGATCATCCAAATGTTTTGGTATCTGGAATGAAAAATATTGTATCCATGATCAAAAAACATTATAAACCTATAAATCATAAAGGACATCAAAAAGAGAATACTTTATAACAATATTCTATTATATCCTTCACGAGGCTACATCCAACTTCTTTAAAAAGATCTAATGATCCATTAGTGGCTGAAAAAAGGATCAGTACTGATAAAAAGATATGTTTACTTATCCAATGGTCATAACATGATAAAGTCATCTTAGCAATCTATCATTATGAAGGTGAATTTGATCAATGATGTAACCTTATCAATAATACGAACTAGGGATATGAAATTGAATCCATTGAATGTGATGAGTTCAAGAACATATTTTTCAATAAGTACCTTCCTTTAATTATTCATAAAATTAATGTAGAAGGAGTTCCTTGAACTTAAGAAAAAGGATGATGTATCTATTAGTGCCTAATAAGAAAATTTTACAAGGCTTTAAAGGTAGTCTTATGAATTATTATCCAACCTATGAGTCAAATTGATCGATTATTTTGGGGCCTAAAACCATGTATCCAAAGGGAATTAGAAATAAAAGACATCAATAGCTATGAGAAAATCATTGAATGTTCTCTTATGGTTAAGACAAAGATTGGAGTAACCCATCAGTCTTATGGGTTTGATAAGAAGTGAAAAATTTAACTCAAGGGAAAATCTAAAGACCACATTGAAAAAATATTTCTTTACCCTTATTCTGAATGTGCGGAAAGAAACATGGATGAAATTTACTTAAAGGGAATAATAAATGTTTTAAGTGTGGAAAAGAAGGTCATCAGGAAATTGAATGCCAAAGTGATAAGAAAAAGATTTCTAATGATATGCATAGAGAAAAAGATACATAGAATGTACCTCATACACTTTAATGTTAAAAGTACAATGAAATGGGGCATTATTCTAATCATGTCCCTAATCCAAGGGTTATTGATAATGATCAACGTTAGAAAGATATTAAGGCCAAAGACAATGGAAAGTCACATGCAATCACTATCGAAAATTTGGAGTATGATAATGATGTGGTGAAAGGTACACATACCATCCACTCTAAAGTATCAAATGTTTTATTTGATTCTGGATCAACTCACTCTTTTATTTATAAATAATTTTATAATGGTATTTCCATATTACCTCAATAATTAGATGTTCAGTTAGCTGTGACAACTCCTAATGGAACAATGACCACATCAAAAGTTTATAATGCTTCTCCAGTTTATGTTTGTGGGAAAGTGATTTCTGAAAATCTTGTGACCCTTCATATAGTATACTTTTATGTGATTCTTAGAATGGATTTGATTTTTTTATATGGAGAAAAAATCATTTTCCAAGGAATGTATATCACATTTTATATTCTAGATCAATATAAGATCTTCTATCGATGCAAAGAAGAGTATGAAAGAATAATGAAATTTTATTCCATCATATGGGTCTTGATTACTTTAACGGATGGTTATCTATGTAAAATTTTTGAGGAGGAACTCAAAATTAAGAATACACCCATTGTACAAAAGTTTGGATGATGTGTTTTCAGAAGAATTTCTAGGTCTTCCATCGAATCCTGAGGTTGAGTTATTAATAGAACTCATACTGAGTGCTATGACAATTTCAAAGACACCTTATATAGTGGACCCAATTGAGATTAAGGAATTGTACAAGTAAGGTCAAGAAAATCTTGACAAGGGATTCATATTCCATAGTTCACCACCTTGGGGTGAACATGTTCTGATTTTTAAGAAGAAAGATGGATCTATGAGACTCTGTATTGATTATCGACAACCTAACAAGATCACTATCAAGAAAAAATATCACCTTTCATACATTTATGAATTATTTGACCAACTACACAGAGATTAGTACTTTTAAAATATCGAACTTCATTAATGATATCATTAATTAAGGGTTAAGGAAGAGGATATAAAAAAGACGGAATTCTGTACAGGGTGAGGAAACTATGAATTTATAGTGATTCCTTTTGGTCTTACTAATTCCCCTTATATCATCATGGATATAATGAATAAATTATTTATAGACTATCTTGATCAGTCTGTGGTAGTCTTTATAAAAAAAATTCTAGCCTATTTTAAGAGCTTGTAAGAACATGGAGATCGCTTGAGAATTTTATTGAATACCCTGAGAAAGGAGAATATTTATAAAACAATTACTCAGAATTAATTTTGGATTCTCAAATATTCATTTTTGGGTCATATAATCTCAAGAGAGGGAATATCTGTGGTTCTAGAAAAAACATAAGTTGTTGAAAGTTGTACGATACCAAAAATTGTAACTAAATTCCAAAATTTTCTTGGTTTGATTGGATATTTTAAAATTTTTGGGAAATATTTTACATTATTATCTAATCCACTCAACAATTTGACTAGGAAAAGAGTTAAGTTCATGTGGATGGAGGAATGTGAAGATAATTTCAATGATATAAAAGGAGGGTTATCCAGTGCACATCTTCTCACAATGCCATATAGTGGAGAATGGTTTCTGATGTACAGTGATGCATCCAAAAAAAGTGGTTGGGATGTGTTCTCATGAAAAATGATATAGTTATACCTTATGCCTTATGAAAATTGAAAATACATGAGAAAAATTACCCATATCAGTATTTGGACTTAGATGCAGTGATCATTTCATGAATGATATGGTGGAGTTATCTTTTTGGTGGAAGGTGTGATATTCATAATTTTCA
Source organism: Viscum album (assembly GCA_963277665.1). Lineage (NCBI taxonomy): Eukaryota > Viridiplantae > Streptophyta > Magnoliopsida > Santalales > Viscaceae > Viscum > Viscum album. The sequence continues at coordinate 1,493,817,389 of OY728155.1, read as the reverse complement.
TAAATATTTAAATTACATTTTCGCACAAAACAATTAAAATATGTGTAAAATAATATGGTTGTAGTTTAATAATTATTATGAACCCCAATAAGTTAACACAATGGGAAATAGAACAAGGTTAAATATTCTTTGAGTTGTAAGGTCCATGCTAGCCTATCCATGACAAGGATCACAAAAGATCAAATTTTGATGGATTTCAAAATGATAGTTCATAAAATTTTAAAGGAAGGGGATAATTATTATCTTTATTAAATGAATATTAAACTATCAATACAAGTGAAGATTAATTAGTCAATAAGGAATATACAGAGAAACAAAATAATTAGAGAATTTTCTTGAATTCAACCTTGACTATGGTAGACCAACAAGGGTCAACAATCAGGTTTGTATTCCTCCTTTTCTAGAATTAAAGAAGGAACTATTGGATGAGGCTCATAGTTCTTCATTTTCTAATCACTATGGAATAAAAAATATGTACTTGGACCTGAATGAGTATTTATAGTGGGATGGAATGAAAAGATATTTTGTCGAATAGGTCACTCGGTGCTTGGTTTTTCAACAAGTTAAGTCTGAAACACATAAGTATAAGGGGATTTTACAAGCATTACCCATACTAGAATGGAAATAGGAAAACCACACTACAGTATTGTCCTCGAAATTTAAAAATATCTAAATTCCATAATGATATATGGGATATAGTTTATCACCTTATAAAGTCAGCACACATCATTACTATTATAGAGGATTTATATCTTGATCAGATTTTTATGATATAATTTAATAAAAGTACTAAGATTTCATGGAGACCACATTCCATTATCTCTGATCAGGAATCAAGGTTTATAATGATGTTTTGGAAAGCCTTCAGTAGTTTCTAGATACGTAGTTATGTTTTAGCACTGCATATCATCTTTAGATAGACATTCAGTCTAAGAAGAAAATCCAAACTCTAGAGGACATGTTGAGAGATTGCTCTATTAATTTAAAAGTTGGTTGGATCAACACCTAATTTTGGTATAATTTTCTTGCAATAATATATTTCACTTCAGTATTCAAGTAGCTGCTTATGATCCCTCTATGGAAATAAGTACATAACTATAACTTGTTGGGATGCAGTTAGGGAAAGAAATCTATTAAGACCTGATCTTGTTGATGAAGTGGACAAAAAAATTAGATCTTTTCAACAAAAGATAGGGGAATCTCAGAGTTGAAAAAATGTTACGCTAACAACTAAATAAAATTCCTTGAGTTTGATGTGGGAGATAAGGTGTTACTATGAATATCTCTTTGGAAAAGTGTAATGATATTTTTGAAATAAAGGAAAGCTGAGCCCTATGTATATCTGTACTTTTGAAAATATCGATGGTGTTGGGAAGGTAGCTTACTGATTGGGGTTTTCACCAAATATTTCTCAAGTTCATGATGTGTTTCATGTATCTCTTTTGAGAATGTACTTACCTGATCCTTCACATGTACTAAACTCAGAAGTTGTACTACTAGAGTAAGATATTTCTTATGATGAACAATCAATATAGATTTTGGATCATAGTGAAAAATTTCAGAGAAACAAGACCACTTTCTTTGTTAATGTTTTTTGGTGAAACTACCAATTTGAGGAAGCTACGTGAGACCTTTAAGAAATGATGTGGGATAGATATCCACATCTGTTTGTAACCAAGTGAATAATTTTGAGGGATAAATTCAGTTCAAGATGGGTAGAATGTAACACTAATGTTTTTATGAAATATTTTCTCTAAATAATTTGAATTATTCAATAGCATGTAGTGCATGAAATTGTGAGTTTAAAAATACTATGAGATTCCCTTAGTATAAAATGTCCATTTTAACACATCTGTTAGTTTATTGGGAATAAATATAACTAAATTTTGAAAATCTATGTTGATTTCATTCACTACCAATTAATTATGAAAAATATAAATCAATTATATATATATTTTTTTATTAATAAATATTGTGAAATACTATTCAAAAATGAATTTAATGAAATATATATATTATTTTATTAATAAAATATTTTTTTATTCATCCAATAGTTATATTTGTCATAGGGAAATAATAAACCATATTTACTGTATAAAAACCAATATTTTTAAATTAGAAATTTTGCTGCTTTTTAATGGAGAAAAAAATTTTAAATTATGATTATGAAACATTAATAATTATTATATAACAAATATACTTTTTATTTTTAAGTGGAATATAAATATTTATATTGGTTTAAATTTTAATTCATTTTTATAACTTTCAAATCTACATAAACATTAAAAATACACAAAATTTTAATTTAAAATAATTTTTTTATAGAAATACTTCATATGGTTAAATTATAATATTTAATGGTTTTCAATTATAAATAGAATATATTATTATCATTTAATATAATTTTTTAATTATCAATTTTATTACAATTAATTTAGATGTAAAAACATTCCACTCTTTTCCAATGTTTTAACTTTTAAAACCATTTCATTCTTTCTGACAACGAGATTAATTTTAAATTAATTAATGAAACATATATACTTTGAAATTTGAAAACTGGATTCCATATTTTGAATCATTAGGTCCAGATTATGTAAATATATTTGTTTTATTTTTGGGAATTATGAATAGTAACTTTGTAATTTTTATTAATACGATAAAAGGGAAAATCAGTTAATTATGTGTAAGAAAACTATTATTAAATTATCTTAACACTTGAATTAATATTATTGGATATGCGATTTTATACCTAAGTAATATTTGGGTGAAAATTTTATCCTATGGAATCCACTTGGATGAGATTAGGACATGTAATTTATTTTATTCAAATAAAAGTTAAATATGCCGCACTCAACTTTTAATAAATATATCATTTTTCATATAAGGATGTACAAAAGATAGATTTGATTATAAATACTCACTTGAATTATAATTTTTTTCTTTACCATGATAGTTTATTTTTAATTTTTAGGATAATAAATTACATTGAAGATATATACTTTAATGATGTAAAAATTAATTAATTGATGAGAAATCAATACTTTTTTAAATACCAAAAACCAAAAAAAAAGACCCAAACACCAGAAAAATATTATTGGTTGATTATATATCTAATTTAACAATCCATGGGTCTAGTTATTGGACATTTTTATCCTTATAGAAGATATTTTTACAGTTATAATATTTTGTTTAAAGTGATATTAAAGTGGTCACATTAATAATTAATTAAGTATAACATTTTAAACGTTGAATTTTAAAGAATATAAATTTAGATAAATATATTCTATAGAAATCTAGTATATTTATTTTAATAATAGTATTATACTTTGATTTTTTAATCAAAAAATAACTATATTAAATAATTACACAAAATTTATGCAGTAATTATTTAATTAACAGAGATAACAAATAAATGTCATTAAAAATATCAAAGTAAATATAATATGGGTGAATTAATATGTATAATAAATTTTCTAAAGGATATTTAAATCATAGTAAAATAATAATATAGTTTCTTTGATGTTATATTATTATACTAATATTTTTCAAAATCAATGAATTGAATATAGTAAAAATTCCACTATTTATTGTTTATCAAAAAAAATATTTTATTAAATAATTTAGAAATCATTTAACATTTTTTAAAATATATAATAATTATAATATGGTATAAATTATTCTAATAAATTTATTTATTTTCTAATTCAAATAAAATAAGTAAATATGACTCCCTTTCAATATTGAAATATTTATTACCCTAGTTAAAAATTTAATAAGATAACTAAGTGTTAAATAAAATGATATGGTATAAATTGGTTGAAATATATATAAAATAATTATTGGATGATGATATTTAAACATTATAAAATCTCACATTTTAATTTATCTCGTTTGGGTGGTTTTTGGAAGGGATTTGTTTATTATAAATTAATTTTTCTGGAGATACCAAAAGTTCCACTTACCTCAATTATAAATTAGAACCTCTTCCCTCATATCATAAATTCATGTTGAGACTTGAAGCTCATCCTTCCACTAATATTTTCCCTAAAAAACATCCCAACTTAAATTCTAGTGGTTGTGGTTTTCTGTAAAGACCAACTCTAGTGCTCTATAAGGAGATTTAGAGGAAGCATGTCAAAGAAGAGGTAATATACACTAACGATACTTTTAATATTATTTATTATTATTCATTAGTTGATTAATTATAAAGTATTAACTATAGTATCAATTATATACTGAGATGTTTTTATAAATATTAAACAACCTTATTCCACCTTATATCCATCCTATGAATAACGAAATCCCCACGCATCTGTACATACGACTTACTGCCTGAAAGCTGTGGTGTAATTTGTTTCTCAAAACCACCTTACACAGATGGACATAATGGTGTAAATTTTAAATATATATTGTTATTATGAATTAATAATTATTATGAAATTTTATATATCATTCACTTCAATAACATTACATAATTATGGGAATGATTTTTTCGCTCGTTTGTATGTATGGCCTACCAGCTCCACGATGCGATGTGATTCATTACACATGATATTCATAAAATAGTGATTATATAAATTTATTGAATGAATCAATAAAATACATATTATGTTAATATAATTTTTTAAGGATAGAACTATGACATATTAAGGAGAACCAAAACGTAATTGACAAAAAAAATCATAAACAAATGAAGTAGTAAATACCTGAGTAACAAGTAATAATGAAATGTTACTAAACAATGGATGATAATATGATCATATATGATGTCATAAAAAATAAAATAACTCTATAATAAGTCAATGAAATTATTTAAGTCAATATACTAGAGGTTTGGATATATACAAAAAAATCAGACCAAAGGTAAGGGATAACTTCACAATCTCATTATTATCCAAGATTGTTTATACAAAAGTATTTCTTGGGTTATAATTTTCATCTGTTTCCATGTTTAAAAAATATGTAATAATATTTATATTATTCTATAATTGTTTAATATCAATTTTACCCATTGTATATTTTTTAATAGGTATGAAAGAAATATTTTGTCTTTATTCGATACGAGTTACTTTTTGACTTTTATGAAAAAAGTATGAGGAGAATGTGTTTTTAACTTAAAAAAAATGAATGATTTTTTATTGTTTCATAACTCCTTATTTACATGAATATTCTATTACATGTTTTCAAGTTTATATTAAAATAAAATCTTTTATTTTAAAATTTCACGGTGTTTTTTGAAAAGAAAACGTTTTTGAAGAAGAAAGGATATTTTCTCCAAGAATTAATTTCAAGTGTTTTATTAAAATTATTTTACATCTAACATTAAGGATATTTTTCATGTACAATAAACCTATTATTATAGTGGTTTATTATTTTTATGATGGAATTCTATTTATGAAATCCATTTTTTACAAGGATTATTTTATAATGGGATGATGTTTAGGAAACCCATTTTATTCCTTGGGTTATGTTATGATTAATGATTTTTGTTTTTGTGTCACACATATATATGGTTTTCATTATGTGATGGGTGGGACCTATATCTCCCTCCATGTCATTAGGTAAATATTTATATCTCATGAGATACACTTGGATGGAATGGGAAATTATCTCAATTCAGTAATAGAAGGCTGGAACGAGGAGTGAACTCGGTTTAGTAATGGACATTCCCTACTATGATGATCTCATAAAATGAACCTTTACTAATATGAAATGATTTTCTATGCTTATGTTTATTCTACAAAACTTCATGTATTATGTTATGACTTTTTCTATTATGTTCATTTATTCTTATGAACTTTCCTGATTTATCCAATGGAATGATATCATGATCATTCACATGGAGGATAATATTTTCAAATGTTATGTTCTTATGTTTTATTATTATGATATGATTGATATATACCTTTTTTACCCTTACTGAGTATCTGATCTCAACCTTTCATATGTTTATTTTCCCTAGGTCATGAAGATGTTTATTAACTATGATATTTTATAAGGGTTATTTTTACGATGAAATAAGTGAGAGATAATGATGATATCTTAGTAACTAGTTGTTTATGTTTCCTAGTTTTTAAAGAAATTGTTCTTATACGTTCTGGTCATGGAATTGTTATATTCTATAATTAATATTCATCAAAATTGATGTAAGTTCAATATAAGTAAAGTATGGGTCTTTATATTGGGATTCATTTGACTAATCATATATATATTATTCTGTATCTACACATTGTATTTTTTACTTTCCTTACAGGAGAGAAAAATATGCACATAATATGCCATGTTCATTTCATTTATATCTTGTCATGGTTTTTCAAATATTCTATCCTAATATCTGTGGTGAATAATCAATAATTAGTTCATTTTATCACATTATGTAGCACCATATTTTCAGAAAATATTATGTTCACTCTCTTTTAGTGCTGATTTTTACTCTTTCATTATTCCTTTTTCTGTCAACTATCTTTATTTCCATATTGTGTATCTTACTACCCCTCCTTAAAATTTCATTTTTTCCTACTAGATATGTTTATTATTATAATTTAATGGGATTTTACCAAATGTGGAGTTTCTTAATCTGGATACAGATAGGTCGATGGTCACTTCAGAGGTGATTAGGAATATTGGGTGCTCGGACCACATACAATGATCATAGCTTTCGATTAATGGGATGCGATTTATTTCAACTATTTACATTTATAGATTTATCAGGTTAAAAAATAGTTTTTGTTGGGTGTGTATGTTATCCCTTTATATTAAGTTACATTACCACCCAATTTTACTATCTATAGCTTCATGAATTCTTGGTTTACATTATTGCAGTGTTTCATCTTTTACTTATTCACATTGTACTTTTTCATAAATATGGTTGTGTTTTTGTGTACATGTACTTAAGAACATGCCTCCCCAAGTTATTTTTTCCATTGGTTCTTGTCTCCAACACTGTCCTATGGATTCAGGCTTGGGGTAGTTTTAGCTTGAGCCCCATCTTGGACCAGGCCATGGAAAATTGGAATCAGAGGAAGTTTAGTTCCTTGGGACATTGTTCAGAATATCCCCTTTAATAGGATTTGGATGGGTTTAGCGAAATCAGTGTCAAAGAATCTTTGTTTAAGCTTTCAATACATATAATCCATTGATGGCATGGCGGTGGATTTATCCATTCACCAAGGATTTGAATATCTTCATGTGCACTCAGTATATTGGGAATTATTTTACAGGTCTTTAATAGTACATGCGTCATATTGGATTGAGTATTTAATGTCCTTCTTGAGTTATCTTCCCATTGTTGTTGATATATATATATATATATATATATTCTCATCTAAATGTTGTACGTCATTATAAGTTTCTGTATTCCTACGAGATGATAGCAGCCAGGATACAAGCTCTAGTTCATGATGATGAACCAATGAGAGATGAGGCATCAGTTCAACACCCATCCCGAGATCTCATACTCCAAGAGGGTAAGTAGTTTTACCTACACCTATTAAGTAGTAGATAATTATAGCATAGTAGGATGAGGATGTACAAAGTCCTATCGTACTCGGTGAGTTCCATCTTTAGACAATTATAATGTTCTACGATGAGATAGATCCTTAGGTAGTAGAAGATTTGTATCACCCCCGGTTTGATGTATGTAGACTTTTTTTATTCATTTTTTATGTGATTAAAGTTCATGGTAGGAGTATAGAAGACGTTTGGAGAGTTTTGAATGGTTTTTTATGGTTTCAGAGACCTTTTTAGTGCCAGACGGTTTAACCATGGTTAGGGGAAACTGTGGGAGAATCTTAGGAAAATAGTTTAACTCGAGTCAGTGGGGTCTTTCATGGTTTGTCTAATCATGTGGGGAGGCTGTGTGATAGGCCTTCAAGGCAGTAGCATCTTCACGATTACGACACAATTTATTAAACTTTTCAACCTTATCGTTAAACCAATTAATGTTTGGGTTTTTAAAAATGGGAATACTTGGGATTAACCTAAATCACTCTAGAATTTATACCACTCGATCCTCACTCAAGATTTTTCCATCTAAAGGGTTTTAGGGGCTCTCCCAATTATTTGGGAAGTGATTAGAAGTGTTTTCATGGTATTATTTAAGGTGGTTCCTCCCAGGGAAGTCTCTCCTCTATGATTCTTCTATGTTTCTCTCTAGATATAATCTTCTCCCTTTCTTGGTTTTCTAGATCTATATATGTATCATGATGATCTAGGGCTATTTTAGCCTTAATGTGATGATTTTAGGGAATTTTTATTGATAGGGACGAGGATCTAGAGTGGTTTAGATGGTTCATTCATCGGATTTGTGGTGAAGTTTCTTGTGGGTCGATTTCACCGAAACCCTAAATGTTGGTGGCTTCTCTCTCGAATCCACATGGTTAGAACTAGTGTTTTTGGTTTCAATTAATTTTTTTTCTTGAAATTAATTGTGAATATGATGTGTGAAATCTTGGTGGAAACCCATTGTGTGAATATTTGGGGATTTTTGGGTGAAATGGGATATTGTTGAAAGAGGGGGGGGGGGGGGGGTTTGTTGTGTGATTTGAGAATGTATATTTTAAAATTTGTTTCTTGTTTTGGATTATAAAAATAGATTCTGAAAATGATTTCCAATAAAAATGGGGTTTTATTCAAATGTGATTTGTCATAGAAAATGGTAGAAGGTGTTTTTAATAAATGGGTTTTTTATTGAAGTGAATTGGCATGTATTGGAAGTTTTTATGTGATTATTGTGTGGCCTTGGTGCTTTATGCATGTTGTGCGATTAAGTGTTATATATTATGTTGATTGTGTGGAAGTGGGTGGTAAGACTCACTATAAAGGGTGATTGATAGTGGATGGAAGATCCAACATTATGGATTGTTGTTGGGAAGCGCCACTAGTTGAAAATATAGTGAATGGATTGGATGAATGATCCAATGTTTTTGTTTCCTTGTGTTTTTCTTTACAATATGGGAGTTTTTGGGCTAGTGTGTGATGGTGCTATGGATTATAGCATAGTTTTGGATTTCCCTTGTTTGACATGGCTTGGTAAGGGTATTTTTGTCTTATGGTAATGGTTGTACTATTTAATATTTTATATAATCTGTTTTGTATACATGTGCTAACGGTTCTTTCCTAGTGGTGTGTGTGGGGAAGTCATTTGGAAAACTCCGACTAAGTATTTGTGCTCACCCCTACTTTGGCACATGGGTGCTTTTGCAAATGTGGTATTCAGGTATAGAGTTAGTAGTAATTCATCTAATTTTTCTAGAGGTTATTCATGATGCTTGGTGATGTTGTGGGGCTTGGAGCAAGAAACTTGATGTGGAGCTATAAATGGTGTCCAAGTTCTCTGGGGGTTTTTTTATGTAGTCTTCTTCTTGGTACTCTAATACTTGGTTTAGTTTTATTGAAATTTGGGAATTGTTATTTTATATTTAGTTTTCTTTTGTAAATATATGGGTTGGGTTTCTCTGTGAACATGCATCATGTAGTTTTTTTGGTAATGGAATGTTTGGTTGGATGGTTCATCTCAATGGAAATAATTCACCAATTTATTCTCAAATCCCTCAGTATTTATTTCTAGCCTTTGGATCCTTGGGAACATCGCATAAGTTCTAGTAGAACATCACTTACTTCTCAAACCAATGAGGAAGGGGAGGGATGTTACAAGTGGTATCAGTTTTTTCAGTCCTTCTATTTAAAGTGAATGAAGGAGTTTAGTCCTTTAGCGTTAAATTATTGTCTTAGTGTTGACACTCATTCTTGGTTAATTCATTGGGTCGGGATGGTATCATGCCATAGGGTTGTCAGAACATTGAATGTATAGCAGAAATGGATGTAGTGAACAATTTTACACTGAACATAAAGTTACCAAGGATTTGGGTACATAAGTGCATGAAGAAACTTATAAGAATTGGAAATCACATTATAGTGGGTGTAACCAATGAGATGAGAATTAAATTCACGCTTGAAATGACTTACCATTAGAATGAATATTTCATTTTGGTATAATAATTTATGGTGTGATATGATTTTGTGTATTTTGAAAATTGAATTGGGTTTCAAAACAGAAGGATTTGAAACATGGAGACTTGTGGTATTTTGGAAATGGCTCGATTTTCAAAACAGTGCAACATGGGAAATGTGTACTTGTGGAAATCCTGGTTGTAATAGTTTCAAAATATTGAATTTTAAAATTTTATACTCTTTCTTGTTGAAGGATTGGGACTTATGGTTGTTTTTTTATTGATAGAAATGGCACCGGGTAGGCGTCATAGAGACCAACTGGAGGAAACCACTAAAAATGTAGTTGCACCTAAGCCTCCGTTGAATCAGAATCTAGTGTAGAGTATAGTTCAAGACTTCTAGGATTTGGAATGTGTGACTAAATCCAATTAAAGGAAGCATGAGAATCATTTGGTTCAGTTTCAAAAGAATAACCACCCATCTTTTGGGTTGATTCGGAGCCAAAAAGGGATAAAGCCTGGATGAACAAAATTAATAGGATATTTGATTTCTTGGGAACACAAGCTGAGATGAAAGTGAAGTTAGCCACGTATATGTTGGAAGATATTTCTTTTTAGTGGTGGGATCTGGCATTCCATGATGGAACAGACCAAGGTGTGACATGGGAGAGTTTTGAGGAATTGTTTAATAAACTATTCTACCCTCATACATTCAAGATTTAGCGTACAATGGATTTATTCCATTTGAGTAAGTAGAACCTTTTGGTAATGAAATAAGCAACTATGTTTATGATATTAGTTCATTTTTCACTTGAGGTGGAAGGTAGTACATCATTGAAGGAACAAAATTTTGAAGCTGGGTTGTACCAGGAAATTCATTCCAAGCTAGTGGTGTTGTGTTTAAATGATCACACAGAAATGGTAAATAGAGATATGATGGATGAGAGGGATATTTTAGGGGATACATGTGGGGGAATTTTGTTAGTACCCAAAGAGAATAGTGGGAACTCAAACACTGGGTTCAAGAAGATGAGGGAAACTTATTTACAGGGTGGGAGTATGACTCAGAATTCGAAAAAAAGATTGGTGGATCATCCTATGATGCCTCAGAGTAAGCCTGGATGTTTTTAGTGTGTCTCTATAGGGAACATTAAGTAGGATTGTACATAAAAACATGGATCATGTCATAAATGTATGTATATGGGGCATCTTTAGTCATAATTTCATAATGCTCTGAGGCTAGGTTTTCATGACCCTCCTCTGGGGTTGCAAGAAGCATACGCCTCGATAGGATGGGGGCAGAAATATAATCCTCATCACTAGATTCGAGTTAGTATTGGTGATTCTAGTAATAACCTGACACCTCAGTAGGGTAATAAAGGGAAGATTGTGTCATGAAAGTAGCCGTTTGGAGCTGAACAAGTTGTGATGGATGATTAGTCAGGACCCTCTAGGGTGCGAGGTGTGATTATTTTATATTCCACGTTGATGCAATTTTTTTTGATACAGGTGCTTCCCATTCTATTGTTTCTTCCCATTACCTTAGTTTGTTGGGTTTAAATGTGGAAATGATGCCTTCTATTTTAAAACTAAATACTCCACTAGGTAAAAAAGTGTGTCAATATTTCCTCTATAGGGAGTGTTTCTTAGTTTTTGACAAAATTGAATTGATGTGGGATTTCTTAGTACTTGAGATGGATTTCTGATGACATAATCTTGGGAATGTATTAGTTGTCAATGTTTAAGGAGCACATCAAATTCTATGTGTGAACAGTTAGTTTTACGATTGAGGAATACATTGAACATATCTTAATAGGAACAAAGAAAGAAAAGTCGAGTGCAAAAGATTTGTTGTCACATCTCTTGGCACAATATCATATCAACTAGTGGATTTCTCATTGGTATTAGTGGATGGTGTTGTCAAAAGTGTTCATTTGGTAGTTTTGGATCATTTTATGGATTTCTTTCCCAAATAATTCTCAGGTTTTCCACCCATGAGAGAAGTAGATTTTTTGATTGATCTCCTTTTCGGGACAAGACCTATATAACTTATGCCTTACCATATGGAACCAATAGAATTGTAGGAATTCAAGGTGTAGTTATAAGAGTTATATAATAAAGGCTCTATCTTTCCAGACATGTCTCTATGGGAAACCCAAGTTTTGTTTGTTAAAAAGGTGGTTGAAACATTTGGGATCATTGTTGATTATCATCGACTTAATAAGGTTACGATAAAAAAAACTAATATCCACTTACATGCATTGATGACTTGTTTGACCAGTTAAAGGGAGGTCAATGGTTCTTCAAGATTGAATTGAGGTCAGGATATCATCAATTGCGGGTGAGGATAGAAGATTTTCCCCAAATAGATTTATGAAGTAGATATGGTCATTACAAGTGTGTGGTTATGCCCATTGGTCTAATAAATTCTCTAGCAATGTTCATGGAATTGATGAATCAGATAATTCAGATATATCTGGATACTTTTGTGGTGGTATTTTTCAATGACATAATGTTGTATTTGATGAAAACTGTATATCAAGAGAAACACATAGTGATAGTGTTGGGGATCTTGAGGGATCATTAGTTGTATGCCAAATTATCAATGTGTCACTTTTTGATACATGAGGTTCATTTCCTTGGCCATGTTATTCCTGAGAAAGTTTCTTTAGTAGATATGAAAGAGATAGAGGTTGTTATCTCCAGTAAACCACCAAAGAACTTTTTCGAAATATGAAGATTCCATGGTCTAGATGGATATTATCAACATTATGTTCTGGATTTCTCACAATTGGTGTTGTCAATGTAATCTTTTACAAGGAAGAATAAACCATTTCAATGGGATAAGAAGTGTTATTAATGATTTGAAGAGCTAAAGGGTCTCCTTAAATCATCACCAATATTAATTTTTCCTGAACCATAGAAAGGGTATGTGGTGTATTTTGAGGCATTGAGAGAAGGGTTAGGGTGTGTTATCATGTAGGGGGATAATGTGGTTTCATATGGGATACAAAAATTGAGGTTTCTTGAGAATAACTCCTAAAAACAAGATTTGGAGTTGGAAATGGTGGTTCATTATTTAAAAATACGGTGTCATTATATATTCAGTGAGAAATTTATAGTGTTTACTGATCACAATAGTTTAAAACATAATTTCTCACCATGAGATTTGAATTTGAGGCAACATAGATGGATGAAATATCTCCAGATGATTGATTTTAACCTAATGTACAGATCAGGGAAGGGAAATTTGGTGGAAGATGTATTGAGTAGAAAATCATAGGCCTAGGTGGTGAAACTGACATCAAATCAATGGCAGTTGATGTCGATCATATCCAACATGTAGTTGGAATGTGAGGATCAATGTGACCCAATGGTATTCTTTTCTGGTTTTGTTGGTTACTGACTTGGATGGTTTGGTTTATGAGTCACATGAATCTGATTCTGAATGTATGGTGATGAGGTCAAAACTCAATGGTCGGGAGAATAATGAGATCTGGGAACTAAATAGGAATTTAGTCTTGTGTTTTCAAAAATTGATAGTGGTACTAGTGGATTTTCAGGAGGAACTTCTCAGAGCTTATCATCATTCCAAGTGGTATTTCTTTACAATAATTCATAAGATGTATATGGAATTGAAGTTCATTTTTAAGGGCTGTAATGAAAAGGGATGTGTCCATGTTTGTCTCCATATGGTTGACTTGTTAGCAATTCATGGTAGTGCATCAACTACAAAAAGGAATGTTACAATCTTTCCCATTCCAATTTGGAAATGGGAGAAAATAGTGATGGATTTTGTGACAGGTCTTCCATGAATGGTCATGACGCATGATGCAAAACGGGTGATTGTGAACCGGCTCACAAAGATGACCCATTTCATCCCAATTCGTGAATCACAAATGGTATAGGATCTACCAAAAATCTATATCCAAAAATTGGTAAAGAGGCATTGTGTTCCTGTTTTGATTCTATCAGATAGAGATTCAAATTTCACATCTCGTTTTTGGAGATCCATACAGCATGCCCCAGGCACACCATTAATGATGATCATGACATATCATCATCAAAAGGATGTCCAATCCAAGAGGATGATACAAACATTGGAGGATATTCTAAGAGATTGTGTGATGGATTTTGGTGGTTTTTGGGAGGAGAACTTATCATTGGAAAGGTTATCTTATAATAACAGTTATCAGGATTCAATACATAAGTATCTGTTTGAGGAATTTTATGGGCGTCTGTGTCTTTCTCCATTATGTTGGGAAGAAATGGGTGAGACTTCGATGATCAGACTGAGCCTTATCAGTGAGACTAAGGAGAAGATCAAGAAAATTAGAAAGAGGATGGTGATGACTCAATGTTTCCAAAAATCATATGCAGACCATCGTCAATGACCGTTGTCATTCGAGGTGGGTGATCATGTGTTTTGGGAGATCTCTCCTAGTTTGGTATGTCGTCAGTTTGGAATGTAGGGTAAGTTATCTCCAAGGTACTGTGGGACTTTTGAGATACTTGAGAGTATTGTAGAGGTGGCTTATCAGTTTTCTTTTCCACCATAGTTTAGTTTGGTGAATAATGTGTTTCATGTGTCGTAGTTGAAAAAGTATCAGCTAGTTCGTGACTATGTGCTTCGTTGGAATCATGTTGGGATAGAACTTTATGCTTCATTGGTGCACCTACTGGTGAAGATTGTTGATAGGAAAGACAAATTCATGAATGGTAAAAGCATCAGTTTAGTTTGTGTTTTATAGAAACATGGTCAGGTATAGGAGGAGACTTGGGTGCAAGAGAAAGAGATGGTCATGAAATGGCCCTATATCTTTCGGCAATGATATGATTCTCTACTTTCCGAGGACAAAAAGTATAATGGTGGGGAGAATGTATCACCCTCATTTTGATGTATATATCCCTATTATTCCTTTTATGTCGTTAAATTGCGTAGGATGATTTTAGAAGATGTTTGGAGAGTTTGGAATAGTTTTTGAAGTTTTTGGAGGCCTTTTTTGGGCTTCACATTTTTAACATAGTTAGGGGAAACCGTGCGAGAATCCCAGGAAAACCACACAACATGAGGAAGTGGGGTCTTGCACAGTTTGCGCATGGTTTTTTAACTGTGTGGGGAGGTCATGTGATATGCCTTCGAGGTAATATCATCTTCCCAGTTAGTGCACGGTTTGTCAAATCGTGCGAGCTAACCATGCCACCCATTAATGTTTGGGTCTTTAAAAAAGGGAACACTTGGGATTGACATAAATCACTCCAAACAATATTTCACTCGAGCCTCACTTAGGATTTCTAGTTCTCAATAATTTTAGGTGCTCTCCCACTCCTTTTCGAATTGGTTCAAAGGGGTTTCAAGGTGGTACCTCTTGAGTAAGTTTCTCCTCTTCGATTATTCTTGGATTCTCTCTAGATCTACTCTTCTCCCTTTCAGGGATTTCTAGATCAATATCTATTTCATGTAGATATAGGGACATTATAGATTAAAATTTTGACTTTAGGGAATTTTAATGATACGGAAGAGGACCCAGACCAGTTTTGGTAGAGAATTCTCTAGATTTGTGGGTCTGTTTCTTTTGGGTCAATTTTTTCAAAGACCTAAATGTAGGTGGATTTTCTCTCAACTCCACTTGGTTAGAACTAGTGTTTTTGGTTGAAATTAATTTTTTTATTGAAATTAATTGTGAATATGATATGCTAAATCTTGGTGGAAACCCATTGGGTGAATATTATGGTATTTTTGGGTGAAATGGGATATTGTTGAAAGAGGGGGTTTTGTTGTGTGATTTTAAAATGTAGATTTTCAAAAAAATTTCTTGGTTTGGATTATGAAAATATTTTTTGAAAATGGTTATCATTAAAATTTTTGTTTTATTGATATGTGGTTTGGCATGGAAAATGTTAGAAGGTGTTTTCAATAAATGGGTGTTTTATTGAAGTGAATTTGGATGTGTTGGAAGGGGTTGTGTTCTTATTGTGTGGATTTGGTGATTTATTCTTGTTGGATGATTAAGTGTTATATATTATGTTGATTGTGTGGATGTGGGTGGTAAGTATCACTATAATGTTTGATGGATAGTGGACGAAAGATTAACCATTACAGATAGTGGTTGGGAAACACCACTAATTTGAAATATAGTGAATGGATTGGATGAAAGTTCCACTGTTTTGGTTTACTAGTTGTGTGTGTCTTTTCCAGATGGGAGTTGTTGGGATAGTGTGTGATGGTTCTATGGCTTATAGCATAGTTGTGGATTTCCATTAGTTTATATTTCTTTGTAAGGGTATGTTTGGATTATGGTAATAGTTTCACTATTCAATGTTTTATATAATCTATTTTTTATAAATATGCTAATGGTTTTTTCCTACTGGCGTGTGTTGGGAAGTCATTTGGGGAAATACTACTAAGTATTATTACTCACCCCTACTTTTTCACTTTGGTGCTTTTACATGTGGGGTATTTTGGGACACATTTAAGAGTAAATTATCTCATTTTGCTAGCAGTTCATCATGATCCTTCGTTTTGTTGTGGGGGATCGGATCATGCATCTTGGTGTGGAGCTATAGGTAGTGACCTAGTTCTTTGGGGGGTTTTTTATGTAGTATTCCTCTTGGTACTCCTATATTCGGTTTGGTGGTATTGGAATTTAGGAATTTTTATTGAATAGTTGGTTGTACTTTGGCAATGTATGTGTTGGGTTTCAATGTGGACATGCATCATGTAGTTTTGTTGTTAATGGCATGTTTGGTTGGATGGTTCATCTCAATGTAAAATTGTTTCCCAATTTATTCTTGAATCCCTTGGCATTTATTGACATCCTTTTGCACCTTGGGAATTTCTCTTAAGTCCTAATAGCTCCTCACTACATTATCAAGTGAATGAGGAAGGGACGAGATTTTATATGATTGGCTAGAGTCAGTGTCTCATATCTTTATGATTTCAGAGACCCCAATGGATTGGCTAATTTTGCTGACAGTTGTAATTTTCATAGGAGCCGATGGCCATTGGTTAATCCCTTTTATGTAGATGTATGATGAGTTGAAACTCTCATGGATAGAATTTTATTAGCTATTCCATGAGAAGTAATTCCCCACATGCATGCACTCATTCTGGATCTATGACCTTCTAGAGCTACATCATGGAGGGTTAACAGTGGATGAGTTCATAGGGTAGATCACCTAACTCGCACAATAATCTCTTAACATTACCCATAACGGATACTTCCATGCATATATGTTTGAGCATGGTCTAAATAACATATATCTGTTCCCATGTAGTGCCCTTGGGAATCCATACATATTCTATGGTGCTGAAGTGGGCACTGATAACAGAGAGATTTCGGATAGAGTTATGCCAGATAATTGGAGCTAGTAGTTGGAACCATAAGGCTGATGCATTTTCCAAAGATAGCATATTCCAGGTTCCAAGATCCAAATGTAGGAGACATCCTCGTGATTTGGATTAGGCATCTGGTAAGAGGTATCATAGATAACTAGGGAAGAATAAATATAGGAGGTGATTTTTTTTGATGGGATAGATCACATAGAACAAGAATTTCTGATCAGACATGTTGATCACCATAGGTAGATATCTAATAACCACCATAGTAGAGGTAACGAAGTGATCATGGATCTCCCAGGAGAGGGAAGGGTGTTTTGTATGGAGACAGAGCTGGAGGAGGATGAGGAGATATGGTTGTTGGATGACTCAATTACATCCTTCCATCACCACCACCAAAGTTCCACATTAGGTTCCATGAGTTAACAACCATGGCCATGGAGAACCATAGGATTTGGATGTCTATGACCATGTACTGCATGATATGAATATAGGTGTAAGGACCTATAATTTATATGTAATTTTTTTTAAATATATAGTAATTTTACAAGTCCGTAAAAATTGACAGCACGCGATTCCGAGGCCCGGTGTGCCTGGAATGAATTTCTGAACTTTTTTTTTCTGGTACGTTCAGTAAATGTATGAGTTGGTTTTTGTAAATTTTGAACCAGTGCTCGGAATTGAAATCTGAGGGCACTGTTGAACTCATAGTTCCAGTAGTCAGTTAAGGAGACCTTCACCTTAACCGTAGTAGGTCGAGGGTGAAATATAGAATTTGGGTTTTTCATGGAAATAGAAATAAAATAAAATAAAATAAAATATTATTTTTGTTGAAACCTCTCTACATAGTCTTCGGAGGTGGGGACCACCCTAACTAAAAACCCCAATTTGAATTTAAGGGAAGGGACCAACCGAACCCCCTAAACACCTTCTTTAATATGAAGATAACTCTTGGACTTCTTTCCATCATTTAATTATGCCAATGACCCATTTAATTTTTGGATCCAACTAAAAATTAATGATGCCAATTTAATTTGTGCCAAAAATTAAATTGATAAAACATATCTTATTGGAACCTCATTATTTTTGGTGGAATTGGGGGAAAGGATTATCTAGAGGAGGGATTTTGGAGGATTATTCTATCTAATGTAGAACACTTCTCAAAAGGAAGAACGCTTCTCCAACGAAGAATGCATACGTTCTACAACAACTTTGGCTTATTCCTCATGACATCCTCCAACATGGGATGTCTTCAACGACGACAAACAGACGTACGCCGTTCCTTCCTCACTGATGTCAACAAACCATTGAGGTAGGGGTTTTGTTTTTATTCGTGTTTTTCGTTGAATTAATCATCTTGATTCACCTGCTACCGAACTAATGCGGAGGAAGCGGGCCAAAAAAACATGGGCCGATCCCTCTACCTTTCTTCATGGATGGGGTGTTCTTCATGATGGAGGAGGACGACAACCGACACCGGTGGGGCATGGGAACGACGACCGACTCCACATCCAACCACGACGAAGGTGACGACACAACCACACCACCCGACAGAAGAGAACCATAGCCTTTTTCCGCGACAATTAGTGAAGGGTGGTCAGCTCGCTGCCGGCCACGGGTGAAGGCACTGTGCGCGACCGCACCGCGCGGAGAGGATGGTTGGCCATTCAGCCAGCCACGGTGGACCGCCACACCGCGACCGCCCCGCCCCATCGCTGTTATCTCGCACCGCGAGCCAAAACGGACCCACTGGGTCGGGCTGTGTGGACATGCATCGGGTCGTCCCAGGCTGGGTTGGTCCGGGTGGGTCCGACCGAGTCAGACCAGAGCCAGACCAGTTTCGACCCTATACGCTCTTTTGGCCATAACTTTGGCACCGAGCGTCTGTTTGACGAAATGTATGTAGCTCCGGAAACCTTGGAAAGATAAGATCCTTTTGGTATACCCCACTTGAGATTTGGATAATGTTGGGGTATGGTCAGGTTGGATCGAGCACAAATCCCACCGGTCCCTCGAGACGAAAAGGGTAATAATTACAGACTGGGCATCTGATTGACGCACCGTCTTTTGAGTTGAGACCCCTTTAACATGGTGGTCCATTGGGATACTTCTTCGTGCGACTTCATGGCTCTTGGAGTATTGACCAGTGGACACGAGGAGCAGACCCTCCCAGAGATGAACAAGATTACTGCAGAAACCCTGTAGATGGCTGTAACTTGAGAAAGGGATCCTTCATGGGTCTGATGAAGTACTAGGATCCTGTGTGGGTCTGACGATGTAATGATGATGTACTATGATCATTTGAGGGAAATGAATAAATACAGCTAATCTACTAGGATCCTATGTGGGTCTGAAAATGTACTGATGTACTAGGATATTGTGTGGGTCTGACGACATACTGACGATGTACTTGGATTCTGTGTGCATCTGACGACGTACTGACATTCTACTTGGATTCTATGTGGGTTTGACGATGTACTAACAATTTACTAGGATCTTATGTGGGTCTGACGATGTACTAATGATGTACTAGGATCATGGGTGGGTTTGAAGACGCACTGACGATTTACTAGGATCCTCTGTGGGTCTGACGAGATACTGGGGATGTACTAGGATCCTGTGTGGGTATGATGACGTACTGACGATGTAATAGGATCTTGTGTGGGTCTAACGACGTACTAAAAGTGTACTAGGATCCTGTGTGGGTTTGAAGATGTAAAAATGATGTACTAGGATCTTGTATGGGTCGGACGACGTACTAATGATTTACTAGGACCCTTTGTGGGTCTGACGATGCACCGACGATGTACTCATGATGTACTATGATCCTCTATGGGTTTGATGATGATTTAGGATCCTACGTGGGTATGCCTCTTAACATAGTATTATGATTTAGTAGTTACATCTTATCATCTCTTCTATTGTACCTAATATATACTTGATGTGAGCTGAGTCAATACCTTTGTGGCATTCTTCTGTGTGGAGTACCTATGTGGTACTCACATTCATGGTATTTCATCCTCTGTGGGACAGTTGAGCTTTGGGATTCGGAGTTGGACTATGTGTTTCCTCATGATTCAGATGGGTATACTTGATAACATAGGTATATGTATGGGCATATACCTAAGTAGGGATTTTAGTTAATTATATGCTATGTGGATTATCCTTTGTGGCTTTTTTGTGACCTTGAGGGACTCTGGGTCCCTACTGAGTATCGTTATACTCACCTCTTCATAGGCTATGCCCACAACATGTTTTGTTTGGTGCAGATGACAAACAACGCTGACTATGGGCGAGGGTACCAGGACTGGATGTAGCTCATAGGTGGACCTTAGCCGAGGCATACCACAGAGACAACCATTCAAGAGCTGTATTTACCATTTAGCTAGGATACATGGTGGGTGTTCATAGGTGTTGTTCCAGTTTACTTGTACTTTTCAGTTTACTTGTACATTCCAGTTTTCTTGTACTTTCTACTTGGGCTTGTATTCTGGCCTCTTTATACTTACTATACTCACTCTTTTTACTATACAGTTTACTTATGTTCGTATATTTCTATGTGCTTGGTTTCAAGTGTCTACAAGTTATAAAGGTAATTCATTCCTGGTTTTATGGACTATGCCTTTCGGTGCTAGTCGCCAACCACTAGCTTATGGAAGGTGGGCTTGGGGTAGTCACGACACGAGCCCCGGGGGACAGGTCGTGACAATAGGTACGATCTATGTTTATTCAAATCTTTCTTCAGTATTAGTAGACATAGGTCCTAGTCATTCCATTATCATTACACTCATGTGGTGAGATATAGATATCATTGTTGATGCTCTATCCAAAAAGCTTCATCTTGAGCTTCCTACAGAGAATTATTATTCTGTATCTTTCATCTGAATTAAGTAAAAGAAGTTTCCTGGTGGAGAGAGGTTTAGGTGGTTCTTTTTTCTGATCATGATGGATCCCCATGACGTCATATTTGGTATGGATTGTGTTTCCATGGTCCAGGACCAGATTCACTATAACCTTGGACAAGTCAGATTCCTACACACTATTTAGATGAGATTATACTTCTCTAGTGAGAGAGATATAATGTAAATGAAAGTGGGTTCTGTGACTCATAGGTTAAAACCCATAACACATCAGTTGGTGAGTGTAGCCTTTGTTGTAGCAGGGTCTCCTGGAATCTAGATTCTTTAATTTGGGGAGGATTATACGGATGTATTCCCCAAGGATGTTCAGAGAATACCTATGATGTGGGATATGTATTATTCCATTTTAATTCATAAAAAACCTCTCTGATATATTCTATAGAGTATATAATTTACCATACCGAGCTGAGAGAGATGTAGTTTCATTTAAAGGACCTTTGAGAGAATGGTTTAATTAGACCCAATGTGTCCCCCAGGGTACCTCCCGTTTTCATGAAAAATACAGATGATATCTTGTGAATTTTTATAGACTATCATCAACTAAACTAGGCCATGATAAATAATAAGTACATATTTTGAAGTATTTACTCCATCTTTGACAAGTTATGAGGTACAATATGGTTCACTATGATAGGTATTAGGTCCATCTTCCAGATGAAAAGGTTTCACGAGACTGATATTCCAATGTTTTCATTATGATGTCTCTATGGATACTTTGAGTTTTGGTTTATGACCTTTGGTGTTAATAATTCCACCTCTATTATTATGTATTTGATGAACCAGGAGTTCTAGTCGTACATGGACTAGTTTTTTGTTGTCTTCGTCGATGACATACTTGTCTACTCTGTATCATATGAGAAGAATGCAGAGCACTTAAGGATGTTACTAGATTTTATTTCATAGTACTAAATTTATATAAATCTCCCAATGTTTCAGTTCTAGATTAATTATGTTCAATTTTAGGTTCATTTCATTTTTATCATTGTTTAAAAGTGTATCTAGAAATGGTCTATATAGTAATTTCTTGAGAGCCACCTAAAGATGTGTCAGAGTTTAAGAGCATTCTTATCTTGGTGGGGTACTACAAGAGGTTTTTTGTAGAAATATTACAATGTCATAGTCCTTTTGACCACACTAACATGGAAAGGGAATCTATTAACCTTTTTGGAGAAATTCCAAAGGTTCTTCGAGGAGTTTTGGTCGAGGTTGATGTGTACTCCTGTCTTGAGACTACCAAAGGATAGAGAAGAGTTTGTTGTGTATTGTGATGCCTTGGGAGTTGGGCTAGGTTGAATGCGGATGAAATAGTAGAAAGTTATAATGTATGGGTCGAGGAATTTTATAACCCATTAGAATTACTATGTGACTAATGAAATAGATATAGTTGTGGTAGTCCTCTCCTTAAGGATGTGGATGCACTTACATGTAAGGGATCACTTTTTTTGTTTACTAAGACAACTAGAGTCTATGGAACGTCTTCACACAGAGGGACCTGAACCTGAGATATCGACACCAATTGGAGTTCATACATGGCTACTACTTTGGGATAGTATATAATCCCGAAAAGGGAAACATTTTAAAATATTCCCATAATAGGAAGCCCCATGCTATCTTAGTGCAAAAATCTTGGAAGCAGTTAGCCTTCCTATAGCTAACCCCCCTGAAGTTAGAGTGTATAAATTTTACGTAGTCAATGGTGTTGACACCTCCTGTTATAGAGTGGATATGGGAGTCCCAACGAGAGGAAATATACTATTAGTCCTTACATGGTCATATACCAAAATCCATCTTAGCTGATGAATATTAAGAAGGGGGAAATTATGTAATCTTATTCCTGGAAAAGACATCGGTTCCAGTTATAATGTGGGAGGAGGTGATGAGAATGTTCCACACTTATTTATTTAGTTGTACATCCTAGTGCATGGAATATTTTCATAGACCATCAGTGGCAGTTTCATTTGTCCAGCATGAGACTTGGTGAAGCTGAGTTTGTCTCTTAGAGCCTCACATATCAACAGGTAAATGATGAGAACCATGTTCCGCCAGCTTTGTTGTAGAAACTTGACATCCTGGAATTGAAGTGGGGTGAAATAACCGTGGACTTTATCTTAAGGATTACACAAAAAATGAAGGGTCTTTACTCGATCTAGGTGATACTTGATGGACTTGAAAAGTTGACACACATACTTTTTATTAGAGAGTGGAGTTCATTGGAGAGTTTGTGGAAGCGGTATGTATCAGATATCATTCTCGATAATGGGGTTCCATGGATGATTGTCTTAGACTGTAACTCATGGTTTACATCATTATTATGGATTTGTGTGCAGGAAAAATATGGGATCCAAATTAGGATGAGTAAAACCTTTCACACCAAGCCCAATGGTCAGACCAAGATCACTATCCGGGTCTTGGAGGAAATGATGAGGGATTGCATGCTACACTTCCATATAAGTTGGGTGGATCAATTGTCCTTGGTAGAGTTTTCATACAACAACATCCACTACTCTACCATCAACATGAAACATTTTTAGGCATTGTATAGGAGACTTTGATGGTCACCCTTGTATTAGACATAGATTGGAGAGACATCTCAAGTGTTCCAATAGATGGTGCATGTGATGATGGAGAAAGTACAGGTCATCCATGGACAGATTAGGATGGCCAAGAGAAGAGAAAAATCATACATGGATAAACATTTTAGGCCTTTTGAGTTTGACTAGGGAGACCAAATTTCCCTGAGAGTCTCCCCATGAAGAGGACTCTGGAGGTTAATATATGAAGATAAGTTATCCTTGAGGATCATCAGGCCATTTGAGATCATACATAGGGTTTGTGGGGTTTCTTATCTCCTCTCCCTACCCCCATGACTATAGAGGGTGCATGAAGTCTTCCATATATTATAGCTAAGAAGATATGTTAATGGATACCACACATTATCTACTGGGGTGAGGTGCACATAGAGGGTGGTGCCACCTTCACAGAGCACCCATTGGTGATCAATGATCAATGTGATAAGACCTAATGTGGAGGGACCATCCCCTTTTTTGTGTGTTATGGTAGCACTAAAATGTGTAACAGTTTTCCGATTAGTTGGAGTGCCAAATTCAGGATCATTATCTCAACTTGTTTGGATAGTGTCTTTTTATTTTTAGGAATGAAAATATCAAAGGAAGGAAAATGTACAAACCTAGTTCTTTCCTTTAAAGGTTTGGAAATATTTATACATATATTTCAAGAATGGGGATATATGATGACATGCAATTCCAAATCCCTGTGTGCCAAAAAATAATTTTACAAAAATAATAAAAATATTCTATATTGAGAGCATGAATATTCTTAAGGATAACATGATAACTCTTACAATGTTTCTTGAATTGAATGTAAGAGACCACAGTTGAGTTCGAAATAGGGTTTTTACACAAGATTAAACATAAAATGGGTCAGTGTGTGGCATTCAGATTGCTCTCCCATAGGTATTACATTAAGTGGATTAATTAATTAATTCATTATGACCAAGCAAAAATGATATAAATATATCTTTTTTAAAAATTATTAGGGTTAGCCTAATAATCTATGAATCTCCAATGATTTTATCCTTCCAATTTCCATTAGCAGATCATGCTAGATGACAAAAAAGCATCAGATTGGATCAGATTAGGAAACATCAAATGAATATAATTCTCTTGATCAATGGGGGATATGTTCATTATCAAATAATGATCCATAATAAAGGTATAACTCTTTAATTGAAGTTTTATTATTTTTTATTAAATGTATTAAGAGGATCGATCCCTTCAATCAATCTACATCTATTATGTTATATGCATGATACGATGTAAAACAATGATCCATAATGTATGTAGAACTCTTTAATTGATGTTTTATTATTATTTATTAAATGGATTGAGTGGGTTGATCCCTTTAATAAATCTATGCCAGTTGTGTTTTATGCATGCTATGACGTAAAGGTTAAATAGATTTATTTCTGTTTTTTTCTATCCCTAGATCCATATTCTTGATTATTAGGCAAGAAAATTTGGCCAATGATGTTTAATAAAATTTTCTGATGCCAATATCTACAAAATATTCTTCAACTTTGTCACCGGTAGGACCCTGTGGTCCTGGTTCGACCTTATAGAGTGGTAACAAGCCTGATCGGACATCCAGAACCATGACTGATCAATGAAATAGGCACATATCAATGATATTAGACTAGATATAGGATTATTTTGAGATGATGAAGTTTTATAATGATTTTAGATCAATAAATCATCAGTGGAAGGAAAAATGGTGTGTGGTTCATGAGACGAACCTCAACAGACGAATGAAGGATGATTTTTACAAAACAACATCTGAAAACCAAGATTTTTTGCTAGATCCACCAATTTCAATTGTGGATTGCAACAGATCTAATGTGGAAGGACTATATTTGAATTTCCAGAAGCAGATATGATGATATTTAATTTCTAGAGAAAACCCAACTACATTCTATGTTCAAGAACGAACACTTGTAGGTTAGGCCGCTTAACAGCAGTGTCTAGGGTTTGGTAAAATTTAAGGATGACATGACATGTAGACCTCCTATAGGCAGTGTACCCATTCTCCAATTGGGAACCCATGTGACAGATCAAATGGATGGTATTCGTATCGAAGTACATGTCTAGGTATAAGGATATGTACTTGAGTGAATGTACATGAGGCCCGGTACATAGACATTGGTTCTACTACACTAAAATAGGGTCCAGTACATTGAAATGGAGAGTAGGACACAACATGGACTTGGATAGCTTGGACACACAGTTTAGTCAACCTAAAAAATGTTCACTAATACATGTTATTGATCCATGCTCCATCTAGGGACACAAAAGGTGGTGGCGTGAGAATATATGCTGCATGGGTCCCCTCAGACATCGTGTGACCGTAGTTCCTTTTTGAGGAAGATTTAGTCGTCCATATCTCCTTCGTTTGAACTCAGATTTTGACATTAGAGTATCCTATCCTATGTGTATTTCCATGTAGAACATAATTGTTCCATAAGTTTTGGATTTCTAGAAGTTATGTAAAATGTTATGGGAACTTTTCTTAATGAGGCAACACCAGATGACGATGATGATCATGAAAGATCACCATAGACTTCTTTTATGTGGAACCCCTATGGGATAGGGTGTGGGTACTAAATGATCAATGTGGAACCCCCTATTGCTCTAGGATACGGGTCCTTGACCACTAGTGTGTAAACCACCACAAACATTGGACGTGCTCTCTTTAACTACCTTCTGAGTGAATATCCACTAATGCAGTATGGAACAAGTCCTCGATGATCAAACTGTATCTACCTATTATTCCATTGAATGGGTCATTAACTTATTGACTGGAAACCGCATGAGCTTCGGTGTGGGTTCTCTACTATACTAAGTGGAACCACATAGAAGAATATGATGGGGTCCAAATTACAATACAGTGGCACCCCACATCAGCATGGGCGTGAGTCCTCTACGGTTACAGTCAGAGTGGAATCCCTGGATGTACTAGGTCAAAGTTCTTCTACTTCATGTTTGTAGTCACCTGACAATGTGTTTTAGTTATGATTTGTTCCCTTACATGCATAGTTACATATTGGAAGATGTGTGAGATACAAGAAATTGCTGATCTACTTTTGCAACAGTTGGTGACTCTTCTTCTTGGGGTGATATGTGAGATAGAGATCCCATTACTCTCTAATTTGGGATCCTTTTAACTAATTATATATATATATATATTATTCTATATCCAAAACTTGGATTTGGATACTCTTCTTCTAGGAGAGGCAAATATTCATGGATTATTCCACGTGCTTTCTGTTTATAGTTTCTCATGGTTGGATGTGTCTAATCTCCTACTATAGGTGACAAAGAATTGATGAGTGGTTAATTTACTCACTATGATTAACCCCTTGTGTTTTGATGAGATTGAATTAACATTATTTTTAGTTGAGATATTCTCTTTCACTGTACCTTATGTAATATATAGTCTTTATTTTCCTCTTGTACTCCTTACTACTCCCCATATATCTTTCATGTTGTCATACTTGTTATGTATATACTCACCCCTGCATGGGAATTTCGCAAATGTGTCATGTCTTATACCGACAATGGATATGTCAGTGGTGACTTAAGATGATCTTAGAGACTCATTGTTATTGGACCGCGTAAAGTGGTCATAGATTGAGATTCAAGATATGGGTTATCTTTTAACTGTTTACTTTTCTAGTTTTTTCAGGTTGGGACATATTTCAGGTTAGGTGTGTATGCTTCCCCTTTAATTTCCAGCTACTCTACTTTACTTTTTCACGGTCCAGAGGTTCATGCATTCTTAGTTTACATTTTATAAGTGTTTCATATTTCTCCCTTTCCCTATTCACTTCTAAATTGAGATGGATATGTGTGTGTACATGTACATAAGAAAAGGCCTCATTGAGTTAGTTATACCTTTGGTTCTTGTCACTACCCCTAGCCTATAGGGGTAGGGTTGGGGTACTTTATAGAGACCTAACTTCATCTCACATTACTATTACATAATTCTAAATACAATAAACATAAAATTATTACACATTTAGAATCAAATTGTTAAGTGTATTTTTAAAATTAATGCCACACATAAAATTTAAAAAATTAAACATAAACATTTATGTAATTCCTTATTCTCAGGATTCTTGTTGTCTCTTTAATTCTCCTAATTACATGTAATCATCTGAGGATATACATCAAAAGGGGGTAAGCTAAAAGCGTAATAAGTGGATAGATAAGAACATGAACCAAAATAACATGGGGTGAGCATAATCCTAACATAGAAATATGATCATAATAATGAGTTTATGTATTTAGAAAATTCATGGAATGTAGCAATGCAAAAAAATGAAACATCATGTCTTAGTGCTCAACCACCACACATAGATTTGAACTAATATGTCCTCATGTTAACACATATTTCACTTTTCTCATGAGATAAGTCTCATTACCCAATTCATTGAAGAACTATATAATTCTTTTTCCCCCATAACATCATAACATTTACAATGTGCTTTATAATTCTAAGTGCACCCATCACATCATAACATTTACCGGATCATGCATTCCACATAGAACATATATCAATATTGTACATAAAAAAATCAATGGAAATGAATGGGTTTAATATAAAATGAATACATACATAAAATTCAGGTTCCCAAATGAGATAAAGAATAACATCCTTGAATCATCAACCTTCATTAAAGATGAAACAACCTCATGATGTAAAAAGTGTGTTTTTTGAAGGAATAGTTTTTCCGGAAAACATGGTGTTGGTCAAAAACTCAAGTAGAAAACACTTATATCCTAGAATAGGTAATATAATTATGAATAAGTAATTTTTTTGTTATATTTATACTGATAATGGGTTAAAATAAGGGAAAACCAAATAAAGATAGTTGGGTTTTATAATTCTACTTACTTTTTTATTGAAAGTTTCGATCATGTTAATATCCTGTATAATCACATTAGATTCATTAATTAATAAATAAATAACCTTTTATAATTGAATTTTATTAATTATTTTTTTAATATGTTTATTTATGTCCATTTATATTATTTATATTTTTTACACGCATTGTTCAGAAGCATTTGTTTTCATGTTTTTCATGATTTGTTTTCTTGCATGCATGAATGGAAGTTCACGTAAAATGAGGCTAAATATACAGAATGGTTATTATAGATTATTAAAGATATTAAAAGAGTATAAATGGTATTTTAATGATTTATTCTATGGAATTTGGATTAATCAATGGATTTAATTTAATGATGACCATTTTTTTTGTTAATTTTGGGTTGTTTTTCGATCACAATGAACACATTTTGTTTAATCATTTTGTATTATGTATATATGTTAGTTCCAGAACATAAAATGGGTTATAAAATATATATTAAAATATTTTTAAAACTATTTAATGGTTTTATAAACATAATTGAGTTAATTGAAGGTTATTGAAAGTGCATCTCCAACGATGTTGGTAAATTAATGCATCATGTGTGACAATTTCATTTTTAGAATAAAAGATACAGAGGGAGGAATTTAATCATGGATATTACATAAAACTGATAGATTTTAAGTATATGTAATTTAAATGAGTTCTTAATCTAATTTAAATGAGGGTTGGTTTAGAGAATAGAGAAAAAAATTGGAATTGAAAAGGAGTTTAGAAAAAAGTAATAGTATTTTACCTATTGGATTTATCCACCTTGAGAACCTCCTTAGTGAAATGGATTTGGTATATTGATTAAACCATGAGATCCTGCAAGTTAGGTGGACTACGGAATAGTATGGGGTATAATATAGGAAAAGCATAATTCTTGAGATGTGTGAGGAGAATAGAGTGTGAGGGGTAGTATTTATAGTGGAGGAGAGGGGTGTTTTCTCATTATTATATTCATTATTTTATTATATTAGCTGAAGACAATTAATTGTTTGAGATTTATCATAAAAAAATTAAAATAATGAATGAGAGTTCTATATTTTGTTTCATAGAATAGTGATGACTCATTTAATAGTGCATTTAGCTTATAATGTATATATACTTTAAATTGCCGAATTTTACTATTCACTAAAAAATCAAGTATTTTAAAAAAATATCATAAATTAAACATAACCATTTTTATGTGTAGAATTAAAATATTAACTCCATTTTATGATAATTATTTTCTAAATAACTAAATTTTTTATTTTCATTAAAACTCAACATTTACTTGGAAATACAAATTTTAAAATTATAACCGATTTTATGACACTTTGAAAATTTATTTAGGGTCTCATAATATTATCTTTAAATCACGAGACATAAAAATATTAATTTATGAAAATTATTTACGATTTTTTTAATTATTAAATTAATCATAAAATTTTAATTAAATACTTATGACACACAAAAATTTCAACACTTAATTGAAATTTTTTAAAACATCCATTTACTTAGAAAATATTATAATTATACCATTTTTTATTTATAAGATGCCAAAATTTTATTTATACTTTCTTTGGTGGGGTCACTATTCATTTGTGTAGTTTACAATTAATAAGGTTCACAGTACTATTCATAAGTTTAGGTTACTATTTCATTGATATTGGTTCCTTATTTTATTGAAACAATTCATATTTCATTAATTCCACATTTATAAAGGTTTTATTATGGTCTATGAGTGATTTTATGTGATTTATACTATATGAAATTACTATAAGAAGGGAGAAATTCCATTTACAATGTATTGGGTCATTACATATTTCCCCCTTTTGATATTTCACCCTCAAAATTTCGTTTTACATAAACAGGTGAGGGTACTTCTCCTTTATTGCCTCATCTGGTTACCATTTTTCTTCATCATACTTATGGTTCCACCACAACACTTTGACAACGTGAGTTGTCTTGTTCCATATAACCTTATATCTATAGTATTGATTCTTTTCTAGTGACTCCTCTTAATAGTGATCATCTTCCAATTGTACCAACTTTGAGTTTAGTACATGTGAGGGATCTGGTATATACTTCCCCAAAAGGGATATGTGTAACAAATCATGAACTCGAGCCATGTTTTGTGGATGTGCAGGCTGATAGGACACTACTCCTAAGTGATCATGGATCTCAAAGGTGACAATGTACCTTGGGCTTAGCATCCCTTTCATTATAAATCACATGATTCTATTCCATGGGGATATTCTAGGGACAAATTTATCTCCAATGTCAAACTCCATGTCCCTTCAACTGTAGTCAGCATAGAAATTTTTCCAACTCATAGAATCTGTGATATGTTTCTGGATGACTTAATACTTTTCACCTATTTCTTGAAAAATATGAGGTCCAAATAGCTTTAATTCCCCATATTTATCCCAATAGTTTGGAGTTCTACATCGCTTTCTATATAGAGCTTCATATGGATCCATCTGAATACTCGAGTGGAAGCTATTATTTTATGATAACTCAACCAATGAGAGACGCTGATCCAATCCATAGTAGAATTATAATGAGAAGGATATTAGAATATTTTTGAGTTTCCAAATAGTCCTTTTAGATTGTCTATTAGTTTAGTAGTGATATGCCATACTAAAATTTAATTCAGTACTAAAATAATGTTAAAGACTCCTCCACAATTTAGATGTAAACCTGGTATCATTATCAGTGACAATAAAAAGTGGAACAATATGGAGTTCTCACCACTTCATTCCTATATATCTTTGCAAGGTGTTCAAGAAAGATATCTTTATAAATAGAGATAAAGTGTTATGTCTTGGTGAGTCGGTACACCACAACCCATATCACATTTTTTCTTTTTGTTGTCTTCAATAGAACTATAAATAAGTCTATAATGACATTCTACAATTTCAATATGGGTGTAGTCAATGGTTTTATCATCCATTTGGACTTATGTATCTTGTCTTTAACATACAAACATATGAAACACCATGAGATATATTTTGAAATTTCCTTATTTTTGATATCCAAGCAATAGTTTTCTTAGAAATCACGGTACATATTGGTGTTACCATGATGGATAGATAATGTTGATCTATGTGCATTATCCAATAGCTCTTTATTTATCAAAGGTGATGAAGGCACAAAAAACCTTACCTCAAACTGAATTACACCATCATAAATGATATGGATCTATTTCACCTTCCTTTCCATTACTACATTCACTTTATTTTGTAACCCTAGGTAATCCCATTGTGACTCCTTAATATTCTCTTTGATAGATGGTTGAGAAATAAATTGGGAAAGGTAAGTTATATTCCCTTCCATTATGATTTTCAAATCAATCATATAAAAATCAATGAAGCTAGGATTTTCTCAATATGAAACCTGGAAATAGTAGTAGGTTCCTTTCTTATAAAAGCATCATCTACATTTTTCACCTTTCCAGGATGATAGGGAATGGGGAAATCATAGACTTCGAATAGCTCTAACCATCTTTTTTGACACTTGTTGAGCTCCTTTGGTGTGAATTTATACTTTAGTATCTTATGATCGTTATATATTTCCCACATATCATTGTTAAAGTAGTTCCGCCAGATTTTCATGAAAAAAATTATAACTTATAGATCTAGATCAAGCTTTGGGTAGTTCTTCTAATTGATATGAAACTATCATGAGGCATAAGATATCACATTATTATTTTACATCAGTACAGAACCCAAGCCTTTATTTGAAGCATTACGGTATATCAAAAAAAATTCTCCAATTTTTTGTAATGTGAGTATAAGTGAAATGATCTTGCTTCCCTTTATCTCCTTGAATCCCTGTTAACATTCAACAATCTAGAAATACTTTACATCTTTCATCGTTTACATAGATACCGGTCTAGTCATTCATGAGAAATTTCTCACAAAATGTCAAAAGTACACATTTAATCCATGAAAACTATGGATTTCCATGAGACTAAAGGTCCTGGGTCATTCTTCACCTGCCTTTAATTTTTAATGGTCAATATAAATTCCCTCACTTGGGATCACATTTCCCAAGAATGCCACTTTCTACATCCAAAAGAAACACATAAACAATATGGCTTAAAACTTCTTCTTCCTTAATATGCCAAAACAAGCCTTATTTTTTCTTAATGTTTCTCCAAACCCTTAGAGTATATACGAATATCATCAATAAAAACTACCATAATTTTTCAAGGTAATTTATAATGAAACTATTAAACAAATCTATAAATATTATAGGGGATTTAGTAAGTTTGATAAGAATCAGCATAATCTCATAGTTCCCACACATTATATGGAAGAAAAACATATAAATATCTTCATTATTTATTATTAGGTAATGATACCTACAATGGATATCTACCTTTGTGAAGTATTTATCACCTCACAAATGGTCAAACAATTCATTAATCATTGGAATATGATACGTTTTCTTCATGGTGATCTTGTTTATTTCATGATAATTGATAAAAAACTGCATTGATCCATCCTTCGTTTTCACAAAGAGGGATAACACACCCTAATATCAAACAAATTATTCATAACTTTCAATGTATCTAATTGAAAGATCATTTTGAAGGGGTGGTTTTAAAAAACTAATTAATCTACCAATTTTTCCTTCATTGTTGAAAAAAGACCTAGGCATACCTTGAAAGACTTGTGAATATTTCTTTGTAGGTAATGAGAGATTATACTTCCTTTTACTTCAACTCGATGAATTATATCTCCATATTTTAATGAAGAAATCAAGGGAAATACATGATAAGAAAAGTTTTCTTAATGTCTTCCCACTCCATCACTTCAATTTCATCCCTTGGCTTGGTGTTCTTAATCATCACCCACCGTTGGTGAGCCTCTCCCTCAAGAAGATAAAAGTCTAGAGTCACATACTTCATATCATAATAGTGATGTAAAAGAATGGTCTTCTCCAATGATTTGACCCATAATTAGACAACTATAGGATCAGAATATCCACTAAACATTGGTGGTTTTTTCTGTATAAAACACTCAATATCTAGTTTCTCCCCCTAAGGTGAAGGAAAAAATTCCACATTATTCAGGTTATTTTTCATATATTGAGACAGTTGGGTAAGAATCTATGTTATGTTTTGAACTCCTCCTCCAAAAGAATTGGGGATGTCATTCAAGAAATCATTTTATTTTCCCTTTCATAGGTTGTTGGCTTGGTTTCTCCTGGTTCTGACAATTTTGTAAATTAGAAAATGTTATAACAAAACATAAGTCAACAAGGCATGAATAAATACTTTATTCAGTTGTGTAATTATGTATAAAGTCATATGTTGTGGGATCCCAATCTTTAGTATTTTTTTTTTAAATATTCTTGGGTGATTAAATATAATTAGTCTCATACTATGGGTTTTCAATATGGTTATGAAATCCAAATTCCCAAATTAAATAAACCATCCTCTAATACCAACTATAGATACTCAAATTCTTCTATAATTTTTATTAAATTATTTTAATGTAAATAAACCTACAATATTTACACAATGTGGATCCATAGGTTTAGTTAATTGGGAAAATTAGGACCATACATAAAACATTGAAAATAAAACATAAACATTTATTTAATTACTTATTCTCTAGCTTCTTATTGGCCCTTCTACTTAGTACATGTAATCACCTGAGGATATACATCAAAAATTGGTGAGATAAAATCCCAGAAAGAGGATAAATAAGAATGTGAAACAATATAACATGAGATGAGAATAACCATAACAAAGAAATAACATCATAATCATGAGATTTAGCAATAAGAAAATGCATGGAATGTTGAAATTCATAAAAATGAAAGATCATGTCTCAGTGGTCAACTACCACACATAGTTGTGAATAATGATAGCACCATGTTCATAAATATTTCAATTTTATCATGAGATACATCACAATACCCAATTACATGGAGTTATATATAATTTAGAGTGATCATGTCACACCATAACATTTACATTAGACTATTTGATTCTAGGGGCATCAGTCACATCATAACATTTACATTATCATGCATTCCACATACAACATATATCAATATTGGACATAAAATAACCCATTGAATGGAATTTATTTCATATCATAATCATAAATTCATATAAATTGAGTTTCCAAATTAATGTGGTAATTGTATCCTCGAATCGTCGATCATGAGTGAAGAAGAAACAACAATGATTAGAAAAATGTGTGTTTTTTGAAAGAATAGTTCTTTTAGAAAACATTGTGTTTGTCATAAACTGAACTAAAAACCATGTATATCACAACAAAGAAGGCATGATAAATGAACTGAAACTATATTTAAGTAATATCCATAATGAAAATGGTGTAATAAAAGGAAAACCCAATGATTGACATTTTGGTTGAGGAATTCCCATTACCTTTTGTCCGGAAGCATCCTTTATTTTAATATCTTATATAATCACATTTGATTTATTAATTAACATACAAAGAATCTTTTATATATAAATTTGACTCATTATAGTTTTATTATATTCTTTTATGGAATTTTAGATGATTTATATAGTTTAATTTCATCATTCGTGGGTATTCGTTTTGATGGTTTTCATGATTGGGTTTCTTTCGTACACAAATAGATGTCTGTGTAAAATAAGGATAAATATCCAAAATTGTTATTATATGTTATTAATGTTATCACAAGAGTATAAATTATATTTTAAATAATTTTTCTATGTCATGAGGATGAATAATTGGATATAAGTTAATGATGATCGTTTTAGGTAAATTTTTGGCTGTTGTTCGATCACAAGGAACATGTTTTGTTTTTATCATTTTGTATTATGTAACTAAGTTTGTTAAAGAACATAAAAGGGGTTATAATAAATATATTAATATCTATATTCCACCTATTTAATTGTTTTATTAGTATCCTTGATGTCTTCGAAATCAAATTAAAATGCATTTCGCATGATGTTGGTAAATTGACACACCACGGGCAATAATTTCATTTTCAGAATAAGAGAGAGGGAGGGAAAAGTTTAATTATAGATATTATATTAACATGATGAAATTAAAACATATGAAATATAATGTATTTTATCATGAATGTTTTGTTATGGTAGGTTAGGATATGATGGGAAAATAAATGAAATTGGAAATGAAATAAAATAAAAAGGAAGAGTATTTTACCTATTAGATTTATCCTCCTTGAAAACATCCTTAGGGAAAAGGTTTTGGTATTTTGATAAGACCAAATCTCCTGGACATGGGGTAGGGTCTAGTGAAGATTATTAGGAAGAACATATGCATAGATCATTTCATTAGAACTTTGAGGAAAACATGGAGTGAGGGGTGGTATTTATAGTGGTGGAGAGAGGTGTTTTCTCATTATTATATTCATTAATTTATTATTTTGGCCCAAGACCTCAAAAAGTTTGAGAATTATCATAAAAAATAAAAAATGAATAAAATTTTGATATTTGGGTTCCTACATAAAAAATTACACAATGAATAGCAAATTGAGCGTATAGTGTATATATACTATAAATTACAATATTTTACTACTCACCAAAAAATCATGTATGTCATAAAAATATCGAAATTTCACCCTAAAATTTTTTTGATGTGAGGAATTCAAAAATGAACTCCATTTTAGGAAAATAATTTTATTAAAAGGGAGTGATTTAATTTTTAATTTAAGATCATCATTTACTTGGAAAATACAGATTTTAAAATTATAACTAATTTTATAACACTTTAAAAAACACTAATGTTCTCATAAAAAATTCATAATATAATAATACATCAACATATTAATTTAAGTACATTTTTATGAAAAATATGTATTCTTATAAATTATTAAAATAATCATAATATTGTAATTAAATATTTTTGACTTATGGAAATACCAACACATAATTAATAATATTTATAACATTCATTTAGTTAGACTACGATATAATTATATCACTATTTTATTTATACTTTCATGGTTAAGGTAACTATTCATTTGGCTATTTTATTATTCATAAGGGTCATATTACTATTCCTAAGGTCAAGTTACTATTTAATTGGATAAGTTCCTTATATTCTAGAAAAACATTCAATTTCAATAATTCCTTATTTATAAAGATTTTGTTATGGTTTATATGTGATTTTATATGATTTATACTATATTAAATTACTATAATAAGGGAGAAATTCAATTGAAAGAATATTGGGATGTTACATAGTTGCGACTTAAGCATTGGATTAGGTTGGGTTGTGACACCACCCCCAACGTTGTTTAATTAATATAGAATCTATGAATATAAAAATAACAGTGCTCAAGTATAATAATAATTAAATGAATAAATTACATATAACAACCCTTATCGATTTCAGGTTCCTTGTGGGATAATTGGATAATAATACACGATAAGACCTATGTAGAAATGTTCTTTCATTATACATTTTATATAAATCGACATGAGACCTATTGTATATGTCCAAGGAGTATATGTTAAGGGAAACCATACATGTATTTTGTATTTAAACATGATAAATATCTCATTCATCTAACCAAATGAATATATAATTCTATAACACCATGATTTTTTTTGAAAATTTAACTATGTCCAATAATGTATTCGATAAGAAAAATTGAGCCTAAATACCCCTTGAAGTTTATGACTATTATATCTTTTCCATTAAATTGGAGGGTATGAATAATATTAACTAAATTGTGAAATATATAATAATAATTAATTTTCTAAACAATATATATTATTTATAATTAATTAATAAATAATAAATCAATTTTTAGTATTGATATTTCATTCTTCAAAAATGTTTTTTTCAATAATGATTTTGATTCAGTTTCATAAAAAAATTATAATTAAAAATATTAATTTTTTGAAATATTATTTAATAAAATTAACATTAATTTTGATATAATAATATTAAAATTTACATTATATGAAATATTTGGATTTTATTTAAAATATCGGGTTTTTAGTGAGTAGACAAAAATAATATTTTTTATAAAAATGTGTTTTTTACTCAATAAATTCCATAATTTAAAAGTTACATTTTGTTTCAATTATGATTTTAAGTAAAATATGTATTATATAGTTATATTAAGTAGAAATTATTACTTTTTATAAACATTTTAATGGATTTTAGTATAATTTTTTCAAGGGGATTATAAACAAGATATTTCATAAAACTTTATTTATGTGCATAATGTTTCTACTTTTTAATTAAATAAAACACCCATAATTAGGAATGATTTAAATGATATTTATATATTATATAATAGTAAATAATAAATTTTATTCAAAAATTTCTTATTTTTATTCTTAGAGTTAATATAAAATCATCTTTATATCGAGAGATACATGTCTTCAAACCCTCTTTTTCATCGGCTTAACAAGTTTTG
Source organism: Viscum album (assembly GCA_963277665.1). Classification (NCBI taxonomy): domain Eukaryota; kingdom Viridiplantae; phylum Streptophyta; class Magnoliopsida; order Santalales; family Viscaceae; genus Viscum; species Viscum album. Next base: position 1,493,779,304 of record OY728155.1, on the reverse strand, counting down.
TTTAAATTAAAGGTTTTCAATTATATGAATTATATTTGGTAAAATAGTTCAAATATTTTGAATAAGTTTGAAATATATTATTAAACATTGGTAACATGATTTTTTACAATAATTAATATTTAAAACAGAAAAAATCAATTACAATAGATAATGTAAAAAATAATTTACTATGGTGCTAAAATAATAATATTAGTGTTAAAATGATATACGAACATGTCTAAAATATATTTTAATGCCATATTTAGTTCCTAGTATGTGTAATGGTATATAATTATCCATTTTGGATCATTGGTTCATTTGAAAAATGATGGTATTAATTTTTCATGCGAAAAATTACAAGTGTACAACTCTCCTCACTTATAAATGGAAAACATATATCCTCTCTTCATCATAGTTCAAAATCATTTTTAATCAACTATGAAATGAATACATCACTTCCAAGAAATTATTCCCTCATCCTAGAATCATTTTTTGGTCATAAAGTCATTATAATAATACTTTATGTATAATCCTAAAGAGGTGGTCTTAGAAGTGGAAAACTTCTAACATAAAGTTTTTATTTTATTTCTTCCTCAAACTCGGTAAAATATTATATAATTATGTTAATATAATATCCTTTTTATATCTAACAAAATTATTTTTTATTAATTTAGTTTAATAATGTATATCAATCTCATCTTCCACCAACTAGGATACAAAATCATCAGTCGTGTGTATGGAATAATGCTGTGTCCTGAACAAATGCCATTCATTTTCCATCAACGCCTCTCAATAATTATTGTAACGATTGATTAAAATTATACTCATAGAAATATATATATATATATATATATATATAGTTATCATATCACATATAACTTCTTAATTTCAATTTTAAAGGGGATACGATAAAGTTGCTCGTGTGAGCAATGAACAGACAGCTCACAAAGAAATGTGATTTGTTTTTTTCACAAAAGATTTACAAGGAAGGTAAAACATATAAATTTAATATATATATATATATATATGATATTAATTTTATAATAATTATATTTATGGAATATTTATCATTATGAAAAGATAATATATCATTTTCTTTATTAAAATAAAAAATAATAATGATGTTCATGCATATCTGGACTACTACCCCCATAAAGTGATGAGTTATTTTTTTCATAACTAAATCACATGATGTATATAAATAGGTATATTTAATTTAATAATATTATATTTCATGATATTACGATCATTTTTTAAAAAAAATAGTTCATACCTTCTTTCTATAATGATCATTAAAAAATAGAATTGATACACATGCGTATGTACGACCAACCATATCCATGATCGTAATATAGTTCATTTTTCATAATCATATTTATAATTTTTTTTGAAAATGAGTAATTTATGTATAAATATAATAATTATTTCATTATTATTATTCCTTATATATATATTGCTTAAAATGAACTCCTTGAAAACTGTCAACAAATCGAAGCCCTTTTAGAATATTGAACCCATCATCCTTAAAACAACCGACATGGATATACCAGATTATGAATTCAAATATTTCATTATAAAGAAATAAAATAAATTATATAATTATAAGTTTTTAAACATTTATTTTTTTTCTTAATAAATCAAGTAATTTACTTAATTTTATTATACAGTAGTTAATGGACATACATGGATAGTCTGGGCTCGAGGATAGTGTTTCTCACCAGAAATTTACTTCCATGAGACATATGAAATATTCTCCAATTATTTTGAAGGTTTGGTATCTATAATTCCCATATAATATGTTATATAATGAATCTATTTATCTTCTTGGTATTTATTATTTCATTTTTGTCATTTATTTTATGTATTTTACTATTCAAAAGATACAAAATTAGTAAGAGTTTATTTCACAATATCATTGTTTTATAGGGTTGTTTATTTATACATCTATATTGGGTAATATTTTTTGTATTTAAATATTAAATTGATATATTTTATTTTCACCTGGTTAATTATGAATTTTACTTGTAATAGTACCATAATTCTATTATTTAATACTAAAATGATTTAGAAAATGACTTTAATGAAATACAAATTTATTTCCATCTTCGATCAAAACTACTTTTTAATCAATACACATGTTTTATAAAAAAATTCATAAATAATTTTAACATTTTCCAAAAGATTTATTAAATATATTTTATCTATTTTTATTGTTTATTTTTTTGAAAGGAGTGTTCTTGTCATTTTCTAGAAACTTTTCTTTTGGATTTTTTGGAAAATGAGAAATGAATGTTTGTTTTAATGTGTAAAACATGAATATAATTTCCCACCATCATGACCATTACATTCTATGAATATTAATTTATATATTTTTAAGGTTATTTAAAAAACATAAAATGGTTTATGTTTTAAAAAGTTTTTTGAAAAGTGTACTGGATATTTTCCTCTAATTTTTTTTAAAAATTTATCAAACATCCTTTATATGTTATCTGTTTTATTTTCAAAGACATATATTTTTAAAATTTATTATGTTTTATAATGTGTTTTCATAATGGAATGTATTATTTACTTAAGAAATGTTTTAAATTATTTTCAAATTTTTTTATATAATTTTTTTATGGTTCTTTTATAAGAAAAGGATTTCCAAAATATGTTTTTAATTATTAAATTTAGAAATTTATTTTTGATTCAAATTTATTTTATAAAATAATTTTTCTATGTGATATTTCGAAACCATTTTTCCTCAAAAATTAATTACTTTTTTGACACTTGTGCTCCAATGAAGCTATTTTTAATGATACCTTCATAATTATTTAGTTTCATGTATGATGATTGTTTCAAATAGATTGTTATTGAACACAATTATTTTTCCATGGGTTAGTCATTTTTCAAAGATATTATTATGAAAACCACTACATTTTTAACTAGTTAGTAATATATCAGTGGGATAAAAATGGATACTATTTAATTCAACTAGGTAATAATGTTAAAAAGAGACTATTATGGAAATTTCTTCCTATCAACGGGTTAATCGTGCTTCAAATATATATTTTTTGAACAAATTTCTTTTCCATATGTTAAAAATGTTTCAATTATATTATTATGTAACTCATTTCAATTCCATAGTTTAATTATGTTGTACAATAAATTACTATTGTTTTTATTTTTTTAATGATGAAACACAATCTCTATATAGTCTATTTATAGGTCTTGGACATTATAATAATATGGGTGAACTGATATTGCATTAGGTGTGCATGAGATATCATATAAAATATGTGAACTTTGATAGTGGTCCAATGAGTTATGTAATTATTATGTTTTCTAGAGAATTATATTAGATGTTTTCCAAATGTTTATTCTTTTTCTACAGGTTTTGACAGTGAAGGTTCATGGGTGTTATATTAGTTATCAATGTAAAGGTTTAGATAACTTTTTAGATTAGGATGTTTTCATGTGATGTTATCTTAAGAGTTTTGGATAATATCATAGTTCTATAAGATTATGTATGATAATAATTTCAATGTCTTAGACACCACATTAAGTTATATGAAATGAGAAGATAAAGTGATTAATGAAACAATATGATATGTTTTGTTGGTTTTGAGTATATATAATGATATGATTTAATGTGAATTATTACCCTATATTTTTCACAAATAATTTACATATTTTTTATATACATTAGGGTTTATATGATCTTTGATATTAATATAATTATGGGAACATGTGTTTTATCATATAGATAAACATAGGATTGAAATTTTATTTGGTTAATAAGTGATAAATGACATTTGAAAAGGTTATCAACATATTTTTTTGATTTTTAGATGAAAGATAAGAGGTAAACATTAGATTTAAATATCCCATTAATCTTTAGTCTATTGATTTAGTTTGGGATATAGGGTTACAAACTGATTTAGTTTCAACTTATGGTATTAGTTTGTAAATTTAAAGATTAAAGTATCATATGTTGGTTTATTCAATTTGGTAATTATCATACTAGGTATGAACCATTTTTTTCATTAAATGTTTAAAGACAGGAGGAAAATAATTTCCATAAATTTAGGATTACGTATTCATTAAATTTTGATTTTATTTCTTCAAGAATGAGGCATTCATATTGAATGCCTATAATTTGGAGAAAAAAAATTAAATTGTTGTCGAAACTGATAAATGTATAAGGTTATAATAATAAAGTATGTATATTTTATATTATAAAAGTATATATGTTAAATAAATTATTCAACCCTAGGAAAATGATCTTGAAATAATTTTTTTCCTCTATCGTCATTTTTGATGATATCAATGAGCCTTCTAAACAACTTAGGTTTATGATTTTGTGGTCCAACACATTCTAATAATAATTCACTTTCTTGTGATAAATGATATCTATTACTCCTTATAATTATTTTTGACTTCTTATTTTATAAGTTTTACAAATCATCACTTCCATAACATGTTATCCTATTTCAAAACATAGTGTGTGTAATCACTGATAACCATCATACATCCCATAATCATTTATTAAGAGGATGTTTTGATAACTTTTTTTACAACATGAGTGTAATAAAAATGTATTTTGAATACGAAAAACATTTAATTTTGAGGTAATGTTAAAATTTAGAGGATTATATTTGTTAGATGTGGGTAGGATTTAACACACCATGATTTTAGAATATAAAAATTTATTTTATTATAACATAATATAGGTATTTAAAAACAATATTTTTCCAAAAACTATTTTAATGTGAATACCATTTATATTTTTAAGGAATTAAACAACACCAAAAAAGGAATTATTTAAATGAATTTTATAAATTATAAAAATTTTTATGTTAACTAGGGTTTATTCAATGATTATTATTTGTCATATATATAATATAAAATCACATTTTTTCCTAAATATATACATATTGTAAACACACTTTTTAATGAAAATTATGGTTTTGTATTAAATTAAAATGTTCTACATCTATGAGTTAAATTTGTAAAAATTGATTTCAAATTAGGAAAAATAATAATTAATATTATCTAATAAGGTCCAAATAATACTTGACTATAATGAATAGTGAAAAAATTAAATACTAATTACTATTGTTATGGTAAATAGAAATTTAATGTGGGGGTTAAAATAAAATGACATTGGTTGAGATGTATTAAAAACACGATTAAAATATATTTTCAATCATATTTTGAACCAATAATTTATAAGGTTCAATAAGGACACCTTTAATATCATTATGGAATGAGATAACTAAGGATGTTACTTTTTTTTGAAACATTCAATGTTCGCCACTCACCTCACTTAGGAAAGGACACCCCCACTCCTATCTTCTTAACAACTTAAAAATATTTTGTTGCAAACAATAAATAACCAAATAACATAAAAAATTACAAAACCTCATTCAAGAATCGGTTTTTTATAAATCCATTCTTGTAATACTTTATGTATAATCCGAATGAGGTGGTGTGAGAAGAGGTACATTTTTAAATATGAATTTTTGTTTTATTTACTATTCCTCGTCATTCAAATAATATTTAATTTTTATTATATAGTAATAATAGTATCTTTAATATACATAATTTTTTCTAGTTTATGGGAATAACAAAAATCCATCTCTTAATCCATCAAAAGGGATACAAAAACATCATTCGTGTGTACTGTGGACTACAACCTCGTGAACCAATGTCGTTCATTTTCTATCATCGCTTACCATGAAAGGGTTCTTTCTTCACTAATGCTTTTTATGAAATGTAATAAGGATAAAGTTAATGAATATATCTGATATAGATGAAATAATGAGGGTATTCATTACATATTTTTCATTCCAAAGAGATAATATATAATTTTATTTCTCACGTTGAGAAATGATAAAATTTATCATAGATGCATTGACTACAACCTCAACAAAGTGATATGATTCCTTTTTTCATAAAAAATAACATAGATTATATATATATATATATATATATTATTTAAATAAATAATATCATATTTATCATATTATTATTATTTAAAGGTAAAACAATGCATAACTTATTTCCATGATGATCATTTAAAAAAGGTGACATTACTCATGTATAAGTTTGGAGAACATTCTCCACGATCATAATCTAGTTCATTTTTCATAACCATATTTCTAGATTTGTTTTAATAAAGTATAAATTAAATAAAATTATTATAATTGTGTCATGATTGTTTTTGTTATATATTGAAACACAGAATCCTTTTACCATAGGAAACACGCTGAATCTGTTTTGAAATAATGAACGAAACATCTTCAAAACAACCGAAATTTAGTTTACTAAATAGGTTTTTGAGAATTTAATTATAAATAAATAAATAAAAATTTTATGTATAAGTTTTTTAAACTAGAAATTTTTCTTAAAAAAACAAATAATTGATGTGTGTTTATTATACCGGAGTTAAAGGACATACATGGAATGTCTAGACATGAGCTAAGTGTTTCTCAACTCACTTATACTTTCATGAGATATATGACATATTTTCCAATAACATTTATTAAGTTTTATATATACTAACAATTTGATATTGAATATAATTATTCTATTTATATTCAAGGTATTTAAATTTTCACAAGATTACATTTCTTTTTTTGTTTATTATGATTCAGAATCAACAAATGTGGAAAGGGTTTATTTTATAATTTCATCATTATTCCAGATTTTTTATATTTAAATATAACATGGGGAATTATTAAATATTTATATCAAAAAATAATATATTTTATTCACTTATTTTTATTTATTAAAAATTTCACATAATAGAATGATTATCTATCTTTTGCCCTTAAAATTATGGAGAATTTATTTCTTCATAAAATCAATCTTTATATCTCTATTCTATTATAAATCATTTTCCATCCAAGCCCATGATTTTTAAAAAAAAATTCAAAAAAATTTCAGCCTAAAGAAATCTATTTATCCAATAAATATTTACCCAAATTTACATTTATAATTTTTTTAAAGGAATATTCTTGTCATTTTTCAAATAATACATGTTTGGATTTTACCAAAAATGTGAAAAGAATCTTTATTTTAATCTTCATAGAATGAATGAAATTTCCTATAGTAATTTCTATTGATTTATTTGAAGATTACATTATAAGGTTTCAATGTTAATTTTAATGAATTCTTGATTTTAAAATTTATATGTTTAATTTTATTCAAAGTGGAAAGGATATTTTTCTAAAGAAAACTTTTCAATGATTTTTAAGAATCCTTTATATGTATTCCAAGTTCTTTTTAATGAAACTAATGTTTAAAATGTTTTATGTTTTATAATTTTTTTCTGATGATGAAAATATATTTTACACATTAACCATTTTAAATTAATTTTTGACCATCAGTTTTTAGATTTAATGTATATTTTCTCTAAAAAGGATTACCCCAATATTAGATTAATATTTAATATTAAAAAGCGATTTCCAAGGAAATTTTATTTTCCCTAATAATTGTTCAAGGAATTTTTCTTAAATCACTTTTCATATAATATGAAATATACCTTGGTTACTTATGTTCCAATGGGGATATTTTCTAATGATACCATTCACATTCTTTCACATGATGGATTAATATTGTTTTAAAGAGATTTTTATAGAAGTTGTTTATTTTACACTACATAATCATGTTTCAAATAGATTGTTTTGGAAGAAGTTTTTTTTAGTTGTTAATAATTTATCAAATATGTTTATGTGTGATCAATTTTTTCTCAATATATAATCATGTTCCAAATAAAATTTTATGGAAACAGTTTATTCACATACGTTAATCTTGTTTCAGAGAGATTATTGTGAAACCTATTTCTTTTCCACAGGTTAATAACATTTCAATGATATTTTTAAGGAAACATTTTATTTTTTAGAGGTTAATCATGATTTGAATGTAATATTAACTATTTTTATGATATTTACTAAGGAATAAAAGAACTATAAATTTATATATATTTCAAGGACATTGTTATATGAGGGGTGTGCCTATATAGCACCTTGTGAGTCTTTTATAGATTATTCTATGGGGTTTCCGGGATATCTCTATAATGAATTTTGTAATGATTATGTTATCTGGATAATTATATTAGAATTCATTTGTATGGTTCTTCTATTTTAAAGGGTTCTTTAAGTGTTTTATGAATATGATGTCCCATGATACCAACACATTCTCATTAAGCTTGTTATGGTTAATAATTGTTTCCTTTGATAAATATTCCTATCCCATGCCTTATGATTATTGATTATGATGAATGTTTCCTCTATTAAATTCATATTCCATTTTTCATGGTTGATTACCCATGTTTCAAAGTGTGTGATTACTATTGTGTTATGTTTAGTACTTTGATTATATCATCACATGCTTATGATCTTTTTATAGACACTTATGAAATTTATTCAGGAATGCTTATGATTACCCTTACTAAGAATTTTTTCTTACCCATCATATTTTTCCATTCCCCCATTTTATAATGAATAATGTTGAATTAATTTTGTCTATAAGTGTTTTACATGGATGATTTTGATGAAATCATATGGAATATAAAAATATTGAATTGTGGGAATGATACTCTCTTGAATTTTTTTATATTTTTTATCTAAGAGTATTAACTAAACCCTTCAAAATGTAAACCTATATGGTCCATGATAATGTATGTGATTAAAAAATTTCATTTTATATTATATGTATTGGTTGGATAAAATTAGACCACCTTCATCAGTGTCAAATATAGAAGTGTAATGTTAATGATTTCAACACCAGATCTTGGAGTTCATGTTTTGGGATGTTATAAACAACATGACCGACCATTCAATATAAATTAAAGGAGGTACCATGTTGACTAATTTCAAGAAGTAATAATGAATATCTTGTTCTAAAATTTCCCATAAAGGATAAGGAACAATATTTCTAATAATGAGTAACAACATGTTTAATATGTAAATAAATAATGATAAGGAATATCATTTCCAGTAATTCCAGATTAATGATAAGGAACACCATGTGCAGTTATTTTATTCAGTAATAGGGAATTATTATCTGATGATTTTAATAAAAAATTAGTATCATCATTTCCAACATCATTTCATCATTCACAATTCGACCAATTCAATATGTGTTTTGAGCCTGACCTAAGGGTTCATTATTAAAATCCATGTATATGTTAGTTATAATAAAATATAAAATGAATTGTTAAATTATTGAATATATAAAGGCCATGATAAATATCTCGTATAATAGAAAATTTAAGAAATAAATTATGTCCTTTCATTCACAAATTTCAATAAGGGGTATGTCGAATGGTTTTACCATAGACACTCTAATTAATTTCATTTATACATGGGCATAAATCATAATCTAAAAAAGTAAAAATGAAATGGCCTCACCATGCACCTTCTATTTAAATAATTTTAATTTAATTTGTAATTATTTATATTCCTAATTAATTTAATAGTTAAAATGTGTAAAATTTGGAATTCATACTATTAATAAACTCATTTATTACAATTTAATCATTCTATACTCTAGGAGTTTACAAACCATAAATAATTAGTTTTTTGGACAATTACAGTAAATGGAAAACAAAGGTAAAAAAACGTCACACCAAATAGGGTGATCCAAGATGAGGTCACAATACTATAGAAATGATAATTGGTCTATGAGACATCACATTTTGGTTCTAACCAATTATTTTATTTTATTTTACTTTTTATAACAAATTTCTGGAAAGTTCAGCATGAGGCATAACAAAAAAATATCATAATCAATGATACATTAAGGGGAAATGATCTAGATAAACTAAATCAAGAATATGTATCTTTAACCATTCATTATCAAGCCTTAATTCAAGATAAAATGATACAAATTGGTAAAAATTGTGGAATTACATATAAATAGATCATATGATCTCACATTGTTAACATTAATATCAAAAATAGAAAAGTAGAAATGAAGAAATAATAATAATATAATAAATGAGGTCGATCCAATGAAATAAATAATATTCAATTTGAATTAGGGATAGAGGATTAAAACCAAATCCTGAGGAGGAGATGATAGATCAAGTAGTTTGTTGTGCATGGGATGTGGGAAAAAATATGGAGGAGATGCACTTAATGGTTGAGGTGAAAACATAATTTCCCCTCTTTTTAGGAGATCATGGTTTGGTCAAATTTTTTGGAAATTTTTTTAACCACCATATATAGCCCCTATCCAAATTCTCACAATCCCACATGAGAAGGTTCATGTTTTAACATCATGTATGAATCCCATGAAGTGATATATTACAATATATTCTCCCCAACTATGTCTAGGAGCACATTTTAAAAACCATGTGTTTCCCATGTTCCTCACCTATTTAACATTTCTACATTTACTAGAATGTTTTTTTATACTTAGGTTAATTTATTATAAAACTTTTAAAACCCCTATAGGGATTCTTGGATGAGTTTTATTGTCGACAATAACAGTACAATAACAATTAACCTCCCTTGTCTTTAAAAAATAAGGAATTCAAAGCATAATGTTCCTGAAACTCTTTTAAATCCCCTAGATACATCACATTCCTTAAAATTCCCCTAAAATATCGTTTTAAAAAGCACTATATAATATAAATCCATTTTGAATCATGTTTTATGATATTTACCATCTAAAAAATGAAAATTCAAAATCCTTTAGAATCTATAACCCAATTAAAAACATGGTATCCTAAATCATACAAAAAATAGAAAATTTCAACCCCAGGAATACCTAGTGGGTGAAGAAAACATCCCCCAATATTCTATGGTCATAAATTTCCTCTAAAATGGGCATGGTTCATGTCGATACATCCAACATGTCTCCATGAATCACATTAAAAAATGGTTCTAAGACCACTAAAACTAAATTCAATACTCATATCCATCAACAAGGAACTAATATTATGTTTAATTAAAAATTTCAATCCCTAAAAACAATCATAATATCTTCTCTACCATCATAATGCATATGGTTCTCTCTAATATAGGTTCTTGTATATTATTTCCAATTACTATTAATAGAAATCCAACCATCATAATAACCTATAGAATATCTCCCTTATAATCCTAATGATTCTTCCAAAATGATTTTTAATTTAATCAAGTTGATGAATTCCAATCAACAAAAATTAGCCTAGCCACAATATATTTTCCTTGAAAATAATCATCCCACCTTTTGACTGCACTCATCTTATTCTAATTGCATATCTAATGTGGTTCATCAGAAAACACATATAAAAAATTTGAGGAAACCAATGTGGAACTATATCTAAAAAATGAAATTAAAAAAATCATGGCTTCAATACCCGACACATCACTAAAACAAATTCTAAAGCCGCTATTATAAGGCTGATATTGATCATTTTGAGTATTCTCACTAAATCCTGTAATATAATTCACGTGAAACCTCTATCCAACACAATTATTTTATCATATATGTCACATCACGAACATTAGTGCATTCTTAACCCAAAATCCTTAGAAAAAAAACAATATCAAGATTGGCGCCCACATTTGTACATCCTCTACGTCCATATTCAAAATTGTAAATGGTATTTAATAAGAAACCCCATTGTACATATTTTTATTTATCCATCAGAAAAGGAGATCCAAAAAAACTATCACACAACTGGTCTTGAGGCCCCATGACTCTTCTCACAAGAGGGTCTCTTGCTAGTGATTGAAATTCAAATCCCCACCTTAGGAAAATTCATGTTGTCACACTAAGGAAAAAAATTACTGATTAACATATCCACAGATCATTCCATACCCTCAAATAATGACTCTGGATGGCTAACAAAATGTTCATCCCTAACCACTAATGAAAATTTCAATGATCACCATATCCAACTTCCCTAAGGCCATCAGATATGTTTCAAATTATAACATGGATCTCCACCCCCACAAGACCAATGGGTTATTAACCGAACACATAGATTACCTTAAAATGTATCCTCAAGAACAACTCCCTAGGAGTCCTTTCATCAAATAAGAAATGTTATTTAAATAGTTCATCATATAACTGATGCTCTCTTAGTGTACTCGGAATGATATCATGATATTGGGCATGATCATTTCTAGACTATAGGTACTATAATATTTTATTTTTTATTCCTGTTTCACCCTTCCACAAAATACTCACATCATGCTATTTCATATATTCCTTTAATAAACACATGATGCCATGTCTTTCGATAATGTGTCTCTAGGTCCAAACACTGGTGAACCATCTCACAAAATATGTTCATTTCATGTTATAACTCATAATTTGGTATTTACAAGAATATTAACCAATTATTTGGCTATTCATTCCACCAATTAACTTCATTGAAACCATTGGTCCTCAGATAATTCCTGACTACACACTGGTTAATGATTGTATATTGTACCATGCAAAATGCTCCACACCATTGCTGTCTCACCTAAATAGTTTTTTTAAACTCTCATACCACCTATTCCAAGAACTAACTGACCATTTTTATATTCATTCATAAACATATTTTGGAGATCCATGTTATACTCACATTGTAATTAACAATATATGAGGACCTAGAGGATTTCAATTCAAAATTGAGAACCTACATGTACCATGATTAACAAAATTACAAATCAATTAATTTACCCATTTTCATTAATTAAAGCATCCACTAAAATAATCAATTGACAATAGGGATAGAAACCCTAATAGTTCATCACATCAAATAAAATCTAGATACCAAGAAACTACATATTATTTTCAAAAGAACCAATGGAATCATCATACCAAAATAAAAATACTAGATAACCTTCCATGAATCAGTCATAAAGTGACTGTAAAAACAATATGAGTTCCATTAGGGAATCTGTAGTCTACCATTAAACCAATCTTATAGGTTTCCCTCAATCAAATCAATGGTCATCTCATGATTTTCGATGTGAAGACCAAGGGACTCTAGGCATCCTACCTACCACTATCTATCCAAAATTAAAATATGGCCACATGGTTCATCCACATATCCCCAAGGTATCTCACGAAAAACATGATAATGCATATGGTATTATAATAAATGACATATAATAAACCTATAAACTCCCTCTAAATAGGTAACAATAGAAGTGGTTGTGGATATAATTGGCTTGTCGTGGTTAAAACATGTCTACATAGTTTTAGAAACATCACTTACAAAGAATTTGTATACTAGGGCCAAATTCTCTCTAGCATCATCATGGATAAATTCTCACTAGAGTGTCACAATGTAAACTCAAAAGGATAAGCATTGACACCCACATGGTATGTAGAGATGGTAATTCCCCTTAATGACCAGCTTACCAGATGAACACTCACCTACCTAGGGTGGTTTTCAATCATCAATGTTTCCTATATAAACAAAAGGGTCAAACATACTTCAGCTAATATACCATGATTATAGTCTCAATTGTATAATAGTATCCTCTCTACAAGGGTACTAACACAATGTTCAAACCCTTCATATAAATAAGATGCATAAAAAATAATACTAGTTTATTTTTAAAAAGTCACAGGGCTCATCCACCTATCCTCAAATTCTAATTTAAAAGAAGATTTCATCAGGGACCCATGTAAAATGACTACATTAAAATTCAAAAAATATATCATGGAAACATATTAACCAACCCATACTAGAGAGTTTTTCATGATAAAAACCAATAATGGATTTTATTTAATCCATTACACACTGTCACAAATATTATAACCATTACATTATTTCAAATATATGGAATGCAATGTACCATTGAATGAGGATACTTTAATTTTTACTTTATTTAGTTGAAAACACATAAAATTCATGGAAAATTATATCCTAAATTCCTTTTAGACATTTATTTATCCATATTGTTTCATTAATGGGTTTATTTAATCTAACTTTCAACTGTATTATATAGAGGAAACATTCATTATGTTTTTATTTAAATTTTAATTAACTGATGCCTCACATTAATAAAATAAACATGAATATAACAATGTTTTTATAATATTATGGGAATCAGTTCGGTAATATGAAGACATTAATTATTTTTAAATTCCATATATGTGGATACTGACACATTAAATAACCATCCATATTTATCAAAATCATACCCCAAGTGTTTAAGTACCAAGGTATTTAATGATAGAGAAAACCAATTATATTCCCTTCATACTAATATAGGTTTATTTATATGAGAATACATTAATAATTTATGAAGGAAAACACTATAAATTTCAATTTTAATCACATTTAATTGGAATCCATAAATTATGAAAATATTATAATTTTAAAAAACCCTCAATTTGGTTATATCAAAGTCATAAGATGCAAAATTTTAGCAACAAGGGATGAGTGAAACATAAAAGGATTTGGTTTTATGGTTCATTATTCCCCATCATAGAGTTACAAGTCTATACAATTTCTCATTGAAAAAAAAATTAAATTAAATCTATAAGAAATGATTGAAATTTATTAAAATGTCCAATTTCTAAATTATTTAGAAATTTTATTCATGTTATTTAAAGCGGTGACCTAAATTGGTCTCCCAATTGACGCCCCAAAAGGAATTTATTAAAATCAAGTGAAACAATACAGATACGAGGTGTAAATATCTTATAATAATAGGAATTGAGGGGAATAATAGAAATGATTTCAGAGAAAAGAAAAACGTAAAATATAAGCTCAGTGAGTAGTCACAGAAGTTGTAGGGTAACAAATTGTTAGGTCTAATAGGCTAGATACCCTGAGAGGGGGGTGAATCAGGGTATGAAAAATTAAAAAAACCTCCCCTTTTGATCTTTTTTAGACAAAATCCTCTTCTCTCTCTCCTTCCTTTTGTAGAGTATGAATGAATCTTAAAGCATGCAAAGGAAACAACAATTTTACTTGGTTCACCCTCACTAGGATACGTCGAAGGAGTATACACCGATAATGTATCGATGTACCAGATCTACTATAAGCGCACTACTTTTTACATGTTTAAAGAGGACTCACTGTCCCTTCTGGTTTATAGCCACTAACAATTTGAGAACTCTCTACTCTCTTAACTGAAGTGAGATCACTGCTTTTTCAGAAGATCGACTCATAGTTTATAGACCTCTAGGTCTCTTCATTACCACAAATTAATGTATCTTTTTATGTTTTTAGATTCTCTATTGATGTCTAACTTTCAACCAAAGATGAATCACACTTTTCACCGAAGGTACCAGACAATATTCCAACTTTCGCGTAGTCCTAGAGTGACCGATGCACTTCTCTATTCTTGGTGCTCTTCTCTAATGCTTGGTGAACTTTTTCATGCCTGACATACAATTATAACCTACCCACTTTCATGACAATATCTTATCCAACTCCAAACACTGACGACTCATGACCTTTAATTCCCAAACCAATATTGGCACAAAACAATCAACCGGGGCACTACTTCTGAATAAACTTATCCTTGTGCGCTAACACCACCACTTGCGCGCCCAAACCTCCTACGCGACTAGAGATCTAATTTTCTCTAAGTTTTGAACTCTGTGAAAAATGAGCAGTATTATCCCATTATTTATAGGCATTTTGGGTACCCTGATCACTGGTGCACAAGTCTCCTCCTAGCATGCAAGTACTGTCGCCATCATCTCTTTTTCCCGAGTCACATTGCGCACCCAAACAAAAACATGGGCACCCCTCTTTACATTGCTATATTTTTGATGTTTTTATCTTGAAAAAAATATGGCCCAAAAATTTCCAAGCCTCCAAGATACCGGCTCGCAAGTCCCTTTTCCAAAAACACTTTTCTCCATTTTGGAAATTTTTGGGCACAAAAATTTAGCAAACACTGGAAAATTGCGCCACCTTGTATCTGATCTTTTTGTACCACCTCTAGATCTTCCATTATATTATCGAGGTTCTTCTTTCAATCACAGATTGTAGATAACATATTATAAAATTGAAAACTCACCATATAAACCTCTTTTGTGCACAAATTTAACATCGTGGTCTACTTTGTTAACAAACACAACATGAAGGCCCACTTTGTCATCAAACACAATCACCTAAAAAATGATACAATGATACCTTGAGGAATTTTTTCCCAACAACAATACTCCCATGAAATAGCTATTGTAGCCAGCTTTAGTGAGAAAAAATGGTCCATGGCCTTCATAGTTCTTCTCTATTGTTCTTCATCACAAATCCAATACAGCCCAAGTGAACCTAAAGGATTGTTTCTGTCTAAAAGGATCTACAGTGGGACTTCAAATAATCTTATTGCAAGAAAAATGTTTATTGATAATCATAGAATAGCCATCAAGATTACATGGAGACATCATGTTGATCATTTCTGAGCATCACAAAACTCTTCACCTCTGCTCTAAGAAATGATTATGCCTTAGGAAATAACCTATATTAAAGATGTCACAAGTCCACAATGTCGTCCAAAATTAATTCCATCATAAACAGATCCTTCATCACCTCCCAAAATCCCATCGATGGAAGCATTATTTTTTGTGAATCATCTCTACAGGAACAATCCATTTTAATGAACCAGAATTATAGCCTGGATCCACTCCAACAAAGAAAATAAATTTCTCATGAACAACAATCTCATCAAGCGGGTATCTTTAGTGACGTCCCCAAAAATATAGGGAGAGTCAGCATAAAATCATATCCGCAGGGAAGCACGAAAAACAGAAGGGGTTCCATGAATCCAGGGGTATATTAAAATTCATTTCCAAGGGATATCAATGAAGTTAAAGTTTGGGTCCTTTTTAAATTCTTCAACAATATCGATGAACATCCTATTTCTGATATCAAGGTAGTTATTAGATGTTATCTCACCATTTTCATACTTTTTAAATACATTATTATACTTCTCTTCTATCCCTAAGTCACGATCATTTTGAAAATCCAGATTCTCCTCTATTTGATAAGCATCCCTATAAGCAGGGTCATTTTCATTATCCTCACTGGATGATTCTTCTGAATTAGTAAAAGAAGAGTTTTAGGATGCATCTGAAATAGAGGATAAATTAATAAATGGGGTAGGCTATGAGGGTAGTGTGTTTGGTTCCTTCATGCTAGAAGCTAGGGAACACATAACAATCTTTCTCTCGGTATTGGTATTTTCCTTACTTTTCCAAGTGTTTCTGATACTCAGAGTATTGAAACCATAAGTTTTAATCCTTTTTTTTCATTTTTTAGCACTCGACATAAAAAATACTCTTCCAATTGGAAAGATTTATCAATCATATCTTTCAAAGATTCTTTAAATTCATGTTTCAAAGTATCTTTTCCTCTATGAATCTCTTTATTTTCCTTAAGGATTGATGGTTTTGCAATGGGGATTTCATAATTGTTTTCCTTAGAAGGTCCAATATTGTGAGAAATTTCGACATCATAGATATTGGAGGTCTCTATGGGGACTAAAGAGTTCATGAAATTAGAACAAGTAGTAGGCTTATCTGTCTAGGAAACAGTGGCAATTTAGATACTTCCTCTTCTACCCAAATATATTTGGAGCGATGGGGGGGGGGGGGGGGGTGATGAGTATTCAATTGATTTTCACATTCATTCAAAGAGTGACTAACTCTTGATTTTTTTCCCAGAAAGTTGGACCATTTTCAACGACCACTTATTGTATGAAACCATTATCTCCACACTGAATCTAGAATCAAGAAGGCATGTCTTTCGAGATATCGATTTTAGTACAAATACTAGCAACCGAGGGCCATGATAAGTTCAATGAGGAAGTGTAAAGCTTGATGGGGTTACCAAATAAACATTTAATAGTAGATAACACATTCTTTTTAAAAAGATGAAGAGGAAAAATCAGGAATCCATGCCATATAAGAAAAATAAGGGCTTTGACATCAAAACGATAGTATAGAGATCATTTTATGACATTCATGTCACAACCCAAGAAAGACCTGTTACCCCAAGTCCCGAATCTATAAAACTCATCTTCTAATGAACATAGAAAAAGAACTTGTAATGAGTTTAATATTACAATCTGAATATTTTCAAATCTAATGATTTCTATGTTTTTACGTAGAAAAATTAGAGAGGGTATTCATTTGAAAAAAATACGTACCAAAGCAAACTACAGATCAGATGAAAGAAATTTAACCTCATCTTTTGAGAAAGTAATTACTGATAGATCTCGGTGATGAAATATTTTCGTCTCAATGTGCTCAGTGGCCTTTGAAGGAGAATGACTTGTGATGACATATGCGAAGGATCTTCCAATAGGGGTTCCGTGTTCAGCGGCATTAGGTTTTCTACCTTTATTGCTCGAGGGAGGAGTCTACCATGCATTATTCATCCTATAAAAATTTTATTCATGTTAATTCATGGAAAATTTCAAAATTATTGAATTTATTTAATTAATCTATGTCTAATTAGATATAATGGTACCCTGGAAATATGTAACAAAACAATATATTATGTTGATTTTGAAACTTTATTTTTACCATCATTATGATAAACCATAAAAATAAATCTATCAAATTAGTAGAAAATACATATATACTAGGAAGTCAATAATAGAAAAATGGTCTACACATATGCATGACGAAGACATGCTAATCATGTATTCCTAAAATGATGAATAAAAAAACTCATATAATTCCATAACACCCCAATAGTTAAATATCATAAATACATAAATCAATAATCGGTGGAAATACAATAGTCATTTATGGTGAAATAATAATAAAATATAGTAATGAAAAATAAGAACAACATTCCCATCCCCTATATATTGATCTCTACCATGTGTGTGTGTGTTGGAAACTACAAAACATGATATATTTTCCAAGTATCAAAACACCATTACTTACTTTTCTACTAGATGACAATAGTAAGACAATGAAAAAGAAACTCTGATATAAAATTTTTACATCTTGGCTCGGTCCACTCAATACACAGAAACTTGACCAGTCATCAGAAATGCATCAAGCACACCTCCACATATTCTAGAGGATTATGACTATAAGTGACATTATACATGTGTTACCATGGAGAGATTATACATACTAGATAAACAATAAACGTATAGTAATGATAATTAAACTAAAGGGAAGTCGGAGTTAAGTATAACAAACAATAAATAACTAACTAATAACCTAAAAATATATCATAAAACAAACAATGCATCAACTAGTTGAGTCATAATACATGAAGTCATCATAAAACATGTAATACATAAAATATGGATAAAAAAATTGAAATATAATTAAAAAATATTATAGGTAGCTGTAATACATACTTTAACCCTAATTCCATGTCAATTCCTAGTCAATAGTAATAAAAGTAATTAAGCCGAGGCATGTCACACCCTGCAATTTAATGATTTATCATGGAACCAATTAGTGGCCCAAATAGGGTGATATTAAAACTCATTAGTCTACCACTGAAGGTGCCTAATTATCTATAATATTTGAATGTAAATGGAACCATGTGAATGTATAACTATATGTTAGTAAAATAATGATTTATAAATAACCATAACGATATAAAGTTCCTTGTGTGTCACCTGGCTGACTATACATGATTCAGCATAAGCCTTAACATCGAATCATTTTAAATTTTATATAAATAAACCTAGGATCATTGGTGTATGAAAAATCCATCCATTTCAAAAGATAACCATATAGAGATTTTGTATTTAAATATGGTAAACGACATGAGAATCTTACCAAAGGAACATAGAATTTCAGACCCCACCGTTCCACACAAATAATTATGGGTAACTTGTTAAAAAAATTAAACCAGTAATGAATAAATCAACGTATGAAAATTTCCCATAAAGGATAATGAACACCGTGTCCAATAATGAACAATACCATTCTTGATATTTTAATAAATAATGACATGGAATGCTATGTCCAATAATTCTAAATAAATTATATGTAATTACATGTCTAGTATTTTCAACCTAAAACAGTTAATTATATGTCTGAAGACTTCAATAAAATATAAGGCTAATCATTTATAACATCACTAAACATTCATAATTCACCAAATTAAATATTCCATTAGAGACCATTAATGTAATTCTATATCGAAATCCATGTATCGCTTTGGTAATACTATATTACTCATGCCTAGTGCATTAATTAATTAATAATAGGCCATGAAAAATATCCATAACAATATAAAATTCAAGAAATTTTATGAATTTAAAATTTACATCATATTAACATTCAAAATCCATTTAATCTAATTTAGTCATGGGAATAACTTATAATTAAACAAGGGATGAACAATCTGGCCTCATTATTCATATTCCATTTAAATCATTTTTGTAATTAAATCAAGCACCCATTCATTTAACAATGTTAATGGATAAAACATGAATTCATTTTATTAATAAAATTAGTTATTAAAATTTAATCAATCCCCTTATTTAGAAGACTTACCACACACACATAAGTGGGTTTTATTCAATTACAAGAAATGACCAATTTGGGTATATAATATGTCACACATAATGGGGTGATCCATGTTGAGGTTACAATCCTATTACTATTTTAATGGGACTATGGGACATCATCTTTGTGGTAAAAGTGTTTAATTTAAGGTATTTCACTTTGTAGATGCCATCTATGGGAAGTATAACGGGAGACATAATGATTGAATATCATGAAAAATATATTTTAAGGGAAACTTATTTAGGAAACCTACCTCATTCATAGAGATATTCACTATAACAGTATCTATATTTAATTTGATCTGAAATGATATAAATTAGATGATTAAACAAATTCATAGTACATAGGGAATATAAGCTTACATGAAAATAACATCCAACAAAAAATTGGAACAGAATAAAGGAAATTAGAGTAATCATAGACTAACTGAGGGTAGTCTAATGAAACTAATGACATTTATTTCAGATCCCAGATATAAAATAACCATCAAAACATACATATAAGAGGAGAGGTAGGGAGACATATTGTTCATATTAAGTTATGGAGAAAGAGTAATGAAAAATACATAAAATCTATAGGGGAGAAATGCAATTTCTCTACTTTTTAAGGGTTACACAATTTAGATGACCCTTTACCAACCATTAGAACCCACTTTCTAAATGTGAACATCCTTTCTTGACTAGAATCATGGTTTGATAATTTGTATGTATCACATGCAGTGCTACTATCTAAAATCCTCTCCCCTCTCATGGTTTGGTTCATGGTTTAGTAAACCATGTGAAGCCGATGTGCTTCACCAATGAAATGTTGTTGCATCTCTTCACATGGAAATCCTACCTCTGGTTCATTATTTTACAAACTGTGTAACATCTTTATATGGTTCCATGGTTGAGGGGAACGATTGTCACTAACCATGCACTAGTTGTGAACCTCACTTATTTTATTTTAAGAACTATACTCTCAAGTAACAATGTTCTTGAAAATATATTATACTCCAAAGACACTTCATGGACATTATTTATTACACATAGAAAATTGAAAGAGTTATAAATCCAATAATTTCATTCTGAATATAGTTTAATGATATGGCCAATCCACCAAATGAAAATTGAAAATCCAATATAATTTCTGACCCATATCAAGAAAAGGGATCATATAGAGATAAATGATTTAAAATTTATAGTTTAATACTAATATATATGATAATTATACAATTAGGGTATTCAATGATGAATTATTGATATTAAAAAATTGTAATAGTATTTTTCAATTCTTTCAATGTATTCTAGTGTTTCCTTGGATCATGTATTATTTTTGACAGGGCTCTTGATTTTAAACTCATATGACCCTTTTCCTTATTAATTTTTTTATTCCGAGTTCCAGGATATATGATCCAGGTTTTTAAGGGTATTAATACTCTAACATTATTCTCATACACTTTGAATACATTATAATACCCTTGTGTTCATCTTATAGTCACTGATGATATTCAATTGTTAATGCCTAAAATTACCTTTATATAGAATTTAAACACAACATTATTATTTTTATTTTCCTCATTTTATAAAGGATAATGTTATGTAAGATATTACATTAATGGTTTCATTTGGGAGAAGATAGAGACTTATTATAGAACTTCGAAGGCTATGTATTGTGAGAAATATCTATACCTAACAACATGGGATTTAAATTTTAGAATTTTTCACAATTCTCTAAAACACTAAACCTAAAATTTCATTGGGTGTATGTATGATCGAATATTTATTTTTTATGTCGTCATATTTTTATTTGTCAATGTATTTTTAGGATTATTGGTATAGAATATTGAAATAAAAACATTATTTTTTCAGCACTGGATATATATATATATATATATATATAAATATGTGTGTTTTGGGATGTTATAACTTAAAAGAAATATTATTATTATTATTTAACATACGTTTATTCATCTAAATAATTTTTTAATGATTTAAACACATATATTAAAGTATAATAATTATATTGTCTTTAATAATGTTTTATAGTAGATCACATCATAAAATAAGTCTTCCATTAGTTGAATTAATTCTCTAATATTATGTGTAACATTCTCAATATGTTTATGAATATTTGATTATTGAGTGGGTCGAATTCCCCTTAAACATATCCTCCCATATACACTAGGAATAAATAAATAAATAAAAATTAACCAACATATCCATGAAATATACCTAAGGCCTATAAAATAATAGGACCGTCAATAAAATGAAACAATTCCTTCAAAAACTATTCTCAATCTATATGTACAACCATAATCCTCTCTTATTTTTAACCATAAAACATAACTCATATTTTAAAATGAATATTATAATAGAAAAAAACACTATATAATTATTCTAAGTCGTATTTTTTCCATTATTACATAATAGTATAACAATTTTTACTTCTTTAGTTTATAATTCATATATTATTTTATATTTTACATAAAAATTTTATTTGAGAAAAATACATTCATCATCCATGTGTTTTAATTATTCTTGTATGTCTTCTTAATAAATGATTCTCCTCCATGACCATGAATATAATTATAAAAGTTATATATTGGTCATATTCATTTTCTTATATTCTTCCAAAAAAATTTAGTACCCTCATTTACTTTCCACATTTCTTTAGTCCTCTCATCCATGTTTATATGTGAAATTGTTTCATGATTTAGATTATTATACAAGTTTACAATTTCATTCATAAAACTTTAATGACGTTAATTATTTATGGTTTTGTTATTTCATATTGACTAACTATTATTCACTATATTGTTGTTTGTATTCTCCATCTTTGAAATAATTAACTGAAATTCCTTGGGATCAAACATTACTATTAACTCTAATCTTTTGTCTTACCCACTCCCATCATAGCTGCCCACACCACTAATGAACACTTCATTAATAACATAATTCATTAGAATTATCTAAACTACTTCAATAGAAGTCTCAAATTTTCCTTTATCTACAGTTATATTAATATCATAATATAGTTTAAAAAATCACAGATTATTTTTTAGAGAAAATATAATCACTACATTTTAATGGAAAGTTTGAATTTTCAAATCTCTAGTCCTTATTTATGAAACTATAATGAATCTCACGGACATATTCACAATCATCATCATCCTTTATACATGAAATATTTTATACAATACTATGAACAATGTCATAATAAGAGAACTTCAGTATTATCCTACCATGATATTATCAATTGCCTCTTCTATCACATTTTTAGAAGAATGAAAAAAAATTAATACTTAATTTCCATATAATATTCATTATCAGAGGACCTATCTTCCACTTTATCAACATTAATTATATTGAATTACTTCAAATCCATAAATTATATTCTAATATCATACTTTCTCATCTTCTTAAAAACAAATTGTCTCCACATTGTAAAAAATTAAAGTATTTATAATTTAATCTATTATATTTTTTATTTAGATAATTATTATATAGATTAAAAAACATTTTCATCAATTTTATTTGAAAAATATTGATAGAGTTATTTTGAATACTATTGAATCATTTATGATCTCACCCAAAATTATAATAGTTTAGACAAAATCATTGACTGAAATGAAGATGTCATGTACTATTTCAACATTATTAATCCTGAGATAGTTATATATCAAACTCTAAGAGTGTGGAATATAATCATTTAATTTATCATTTTCTTTATATATATTTTATATAACATTAAAAATTAAATTTTCTATTATAATCCATTAAGAATTATGAATAAATATCTCTAAAAAATAACAAATGATGGAATAATATAAATGTAAATCATTCTCTAAATTCATTCTACCATATATTATAAATAAAGTACAATTTTCATGATGAGTACAACCATAAATAACCACATCATAAAAGTCTAAAATAATTTTAAAATGATATGATCCAATTTCATATTTTTTTATTTTAACAATTCTTCCCCTCCAAATAATTATACCTGCTTAGCAATAAGACCACATATATTTATACATATCTTTATCAAATTTAAATACACAATTTAGGGTTATATGAGTAAAATAACCTTTAAATAGACCCATATATTTTATAATCATTATATAAAACCATGAAATCAAGTAACCTTTGGGTATTATTTAGGGGAACATGATAGAGTCAAAGCATCCCTTAAATCAAAATTTGGTCCATAAAAAATAAAATTATGTATTTTATACACCAATAATATACTGGAAAATGATATAATATAATTATTATCAAATTCATAGTGTGGCTAAAAAATTTCGTGGTGTGTTAATATTGTTGACATTCAACCACTAAAAAATTATATATGAAGTTATGGTGTCACCATCTCTTCTAGGGAATGATAACATGCACATTAAATTATAGATTTGAATTTAATTTTCATTGAATGTTCAGAAAAAAATGATTTTATTCCTCAAAAAATAATATATTTCTTCTTATAATCGAACCCCATTATTGTCACACTATAATTTCCTCATCTATATTGATTTTAAGATAATTATTTCATTTATAAGACAAAAATATTCATCTATAGAAATGTTAATAAATAGAAAAATCATAGCCACAACATAGTACTGTGTCCTCATTAATTATGTAAGGCATAATAAATTATTGTCAATTTTAATATTCAATAAATATTTCTGATTAACCACTATAACCAGAATGAAATATTACTCTTAGTAATTTACATATACAGATAGAAACATCCAATATTTTCTTCAACCTCTCTTTCTTTTTTTTCCAGGTTCATCACTAATTAAACTTTGATATATACCCTTGTGATGTTATCCAACAAATTAATCAAGAAAAATTTATATACTTCACATTTTCATCACTTTTCTTCTTCCTTAATATCCTAAAAAAACAAAGCTACATCACCTGATGTGAAATTAAATGTTTCCATTAAATATTAATTTGATTTATTAATTTATGACACATGTTTATATATTTTATAAAAATGTAAAAACACATCACATTTATATCACATTCACTATTATATAAAAAACTATATTTTACAATCATAAATTCCACAAATTCCTCCATTGTCTCACAAATTTCATGTCACAAAAATAATCCTCAATGTTATAGTCACATCTTCGGTAATAGTTTTTATGAGTTGTTAAGGAATATATATTATTGATGTGGTGATTATATTCTTGGAATATTATAAAAAACTATTAAATGTTACAAATAACCTTTTTATAATGATGATATTTTAATTTTGGAATTTTGATTTAACCATAAAATTGATAATATCTTTTATGATTATTTAAAATAGTCAATCCTCATAGTTTTCATTTCATATAATATTTTCGATGGGAATTTCTATCAGGAATCAATATAAGAGTAATATTATATGTTATTAAATATTAATGAAATAGAAATGCTTAGGATTATTTTCTATGTTTTTTAAAATGTTTTCTGAAAATATTCATGGTTCATTTGTAGAGCATATGGATTTTGGATAATGTTGTTATTATAAACCACTAATGATGTAGTTCATTGGAAATGATGATATATAAGATTTATAATATACGCAATACATCATTTCATGAATGAGATGATTGTTCATGATTTATGAATATTGTAATTTTCTATATGATTATTACAAAATATTGATAAACACATGAATCTTTTCTCAATTTTATATACATTGTGATACTAATGGGAGATCACATTGGGTATGATATCATAATGTTAATCTTTGTATTGGTTAAGAAGAGGATATATGTATGTAATAATGATAGTATATCCATTATCAATAAAATATATGTTTAAATATTAGAAACAAATAATGTGGCTAAAAATTATATATAATTTCATGTACGTGTTGATACTTAAATTGGAAGGGATAACAATACTTATAAATTATTATATAAAATTAAAACAAAATTTTATGTTTTTCTAATTTTATTGGTAATATATTGGTTAATTTAGAGTGTATTTATATGTGTTTATGTAATGATGGAGATTACATTATAAAACATTATATATCATTATCCAATTTGTTGAAATGGCTGTGAGTGAAATAAATTTATTGTATTCCATGTTATTTTTAGTGATTGGATGAGTTATTATTATGGATAAGGATTGAATAAAGGAAAATTAACAATTTAACTCCAAAAAATAGAATGTTCATTCCATGAAATAGATATTGAGAAGGTGGTAAAAATGTAATTACTGATGTAAAGGTGTAATATAAATGTATTACATAGAATAACCAAAAAAATAATCACTTGTTGATATAAGTTTAAATAAAAATCACGATTCATATAATATAAAGATATTTAATCTTATCATACCAATTAATGGAATGGATAACTAAAAAATTTTACGATAGTAAAATAATCACATGATGTGAATTATTTACATCATAAGGTAGATACGATAATCTTTTTGACTTATTTTACATCATTTTAAGGGTTCGTTGAAAATGATCTCACAAAAGGAAGAAACATAAATTTTTAATTACTTCGTGATCATGTAATCATGGGAATTTTTTTTTTCAAATATTTGATTATCAGAATATTCTATAATTTAAATGGGGTTGTAAACAAGGGGACAACAGTTCAACACCAAATTGAAATGAAGAAATTTTACTATAATAAAGAAGTATTTTCATTTTTTACAAAGAAATATAGTTAACAATTGGATAATATAGAATCATATTTAGTGATAGAGAATTTTTAGATCATGGCTAGGTTCTAGAATAATGATTTTTAAATATCACTATATTTTATAAACTAATGAATATGAAAATTATTATTATTATTTTTAGTTTCTAAAAAATAATCGGTGTATATTGATGAAAATGTTATGAGACTCGATTAATTATGAAATATTTTACATGATAATTATAGGTTATTTAATAATTAAAAAAATGATATGTAAGAAAAATATAGTCTAAAATAAAAAAATTACACCTATAATGGATAGTGGTTAATTAGTGTATTTTTATGACATATATATATATATTATTTTACATGTGGTGGAATGGAGTAATCATAACATTCATTCCTATGAAATTCATGGGTTTTGAGTAACTATTTATTGTAAGTTATCCTAGAATATGGTGTGGTTTAGTTGAATAAATGATATATGGGAACACCATGGATAGAGATATGGTTCTTAATATAACGACCCA
Organism: Viscum album; assembly: GCA_963277665.1. NCBI lineage: Eukaryota > Viridiplantae > Streptophyta > Magnoliopsida > Santalales > Viscaceae > Viscum > Viscum album. The sequence continues at coordinate 1,493,751,725 of OY728155.1, read as the reverse complement.
CACTTTACATACATTGTTAATACTTCAAAATTGAAGCACACTTATTACAACATATGACAAAACCACAAAGGACCGTATAGGTATAGTGTCTTTAGAAACTGGGGAAACATAAACAACTGGTTCATAAATCTTCTACAGTGTCTCCCATTTATTTCATCATATCTAGGGTCCCTTTTAGCATATTCTACTTAATATCCATCTTCCTGACCTGGGGAAAAGAAAACATAAAAGGGTGAGCTCAAATGCTCAGCAAGGGCAAATAAAAGAAATAAAAATCATATCATATCTTTATGAAAATCAAAACCTGCAAAAGAGATCATAATATCTTAACATGGAATAAATCATAGAAGTGAAAATGAGATCCCCATAATCATAACATAAAACTTGAATCTTTGTGGCATGCACACATAATCATGGAAAATCATTTCTTGTTAGTCATGACTCATTGCCAAGACTATCTTAGTGGACAAAGTCCCTTTCTGAACCGAGTTCACTCCTCGTTTCAGTCCTGTATCACTGAACCGAAATAACCTTCCGTTCCAGCCATGTCTATCTCATGAGATATAAAATCTTTACCCAATGCATTGGAGGGAGATATAGGTCCCACCCATCTTATAATTAATCCTTTCTTATGTGTGCCACATAATCATAAAACATACATCATCGCATAACACATATAACAAAAATGGGATTCTTGAAACATCATGACATCATAAATCAATTAATATATGATAAAGGAATTCATAAACATAATTCCATCACAACATAGTCAAACCAATGTAAAAATATGGATAGAAACAGAACCCTTTATTATCTTAGATGGAAAATAATTTTGATAAAACACTTGAATTGAATTCTTGAGGAAAATATCCTTTCTTCTTCAAATTTTTTTTTCCTTTCATAACATGTCATACAACTTTAAAATAAAAGAAGTTGATTAAAAATAAACTTGAAAACTTGTAAAGGAATCTTCTTTGAAGTAATGTTTTAAAAATCCATTCATGCCGTATAAGTTAAAAAAACATTCTTCGTACTTTTGTCGGAAAAGTCAAAAAGTACCTCGTACGGAAAAACGACAAAAGATTCCATTCATATTCTTTACTAAAAACTCACCTAAGGGTAAAATTGGATTTAAACTATTTCAAGTGGATGGAAACAATATTACATATTGAGGGAACATGGATGTGGATGATAAAATACACCCCAGTAAATACTTACGAATAAACAATCTCGGATAAAAATGAGATTGTGATATTTCCCTTACCTTAGGTCCGATTTGCTTTGTTCGTGTCCGAAGCTCCTGTATAATGGTTTAAATAATGTTATTGACTTATTCCAGAATCATACATATTGATATGAGATCATATATGGTCATATTATTAGCTTCTTGTTAGTAATATTTCATTGTTACTTGTTACTCGGGTCTTTATAACTTTTTGTTCTTATGCGTGTTTTGTCGAATAAATTCTTATTCTTATCTTTAGGTTATAGATAATTCATTTCCAGAATGGTATTAGTGTAGTATATACCATATTCATTCATTCAATTCATTTATATAATCATTATGAAATGAAGATCATGTAGAACGAGTCGCATCACATCGTGGAGACGGTATTCCGTACGTACGCACGAGTGATGATATCGTTCCTATGATCATGGAATTGTATTGGAGTATATATATATATTATTTCAGTATCAATATTACTTAATAATAATCATATATAGTTACTTATTACACCATTATACCCATCCTTGTAAGGTGATGGTGGAAAATAGATTACACCACGGCGTGGAGACGGTATTCCGTACGTACGCACGCGCGGTGATTTCATTTTTCCGTAGGATGGATAGAAGGTGAATTAGGGTTGTTTCATATTTATAATAACATATCAGTATGTAAGTAATACTGATGTTATTACTTTATCATGAAACAACTAAAGAAGAAAAAGTTGAAGAAGAAAGAAATTGAAAAGATCGGTAATGGATATTACCTCTTCTTTGGAACGCCTCTTTGAATCCTCCACTTAAGGAACTAAGATTGGTCTTTGGAGAAGACCAGGACCTCTAGGATTATTCTAGGGAAGTGGAGAGGAGAAAATGGCAGGGGTTGGCCGAGCTTGAGTGCTCAAATTGGTGTGAGGAGGAGGGGGAGGAGGTGCCCTTTTATAAGGGAGGAGAGGGGCACCTTAGGAATATCTCAAAATATTATTTTATATTAAAGTCAAAATCGGTTTATAATGGTTCCAAAGGGTCTTATTTCGAATATAAAGTGGGGATGGGTCGAAATCCTATCAACCAATAGGATTTAAACAAGTTTAGGGTATTATTTTAACCTTATCAATTAGATTTAACTCTAAGTTAATTAATTTAACTTTTACCGTGTCTTTTTGTTTTCTTTCACTCTATGGTTAATACACTTACTATAACATGCCAAACGAACCCCAAATTGTTTATTATTAATATATATATCCTTATCTAAGTCATTTGGCCGAACCTTAGATTTTTAGGAATAAAATAACAATTAATAATATAATATTTGATTTAAAAACTATTTTGTGTCAATTTTGACACTATTTGATATATGATTTTTGTCAAAGTCATAACAGAATTATATGTTCGAACCAAGTTGATTAAATCAATACTAATATATCATAGTAACCTATAAAATTAGTGTAATTCATAAAAAGTCTCAAATTACATTTATTTTGGTATTTATATTATCAATTTTGTCAATATTTCATTAATAAGATAATTACTGCATCATCTTTGTGTCATAAATAAATTAGATTATTTGATGTCTAAAAATTACAAATAAAATACCATCATGTAGGAAATCTTTTTAGCTTTCTAATGAATATTTACAATCGAATTTATCTTATGTATAACCCTATATTAAAAATGATTTACTTATTAAACTTTGATTTTAACTATTTTAACCCTTCTTTAAATAAATTAATAATAAATGTCCTAATCTAATCCAAGTGGGCCTAAATGGTCATATTTTATTCCTAAGTTTGTTTTTGGTCGAATTACACTTGTCCAATAGAATTAGGACATGTGTTAGGGTAATATTAATATCATATTTACCCTTAGTTACCCTATTTACTATTAACCGCGGTAAAAATAGTAAAAAGTTACTATTCACCAAAAAATTATTTTCATCTCATTGAACCAAATTTTAGTCCTTGATATTAACCGTGTCTCTCGGATTTTTGAAATTCCATTCACAGAAGCGGTAAAATTAAGTTTTATGCAAAATTCAGTTTTTAACCTACCACTTAGTGGTTTCACTATTCATCAAAAATTGAAAGTTTTCAAAAAAATACCAAAATTTCACCCTAGGCTAATTTCGATATTCTGAGTCCAAAAATGAAGTCCATTTTGAAAAATAAAATTTATAAAATTTCAAAAAGTGGTTATTACTATTCATAACGGCTAGTTTTAATAGCATATTGTTGTTTAGTGAAACTCGGTATTGCGTACGACGCAAGCTATCGAGGAAGGTCGCGATTGCGTGTAAAGCAATCCAAGCAAGTTTTGTGTAGAAAAAGATTCCTTTGATGATTTATATAACATAAAAGTCTCGGGTGTTACATTCTACCCCCCTTAAAAAGAATTTCGCCCTCGAAATTCGTCACTTTGTAACAAACAAATGAGGATACTTCTCCCTCATCATATCCTCAAGCTCCCATGTAGCTTCTTCAAGTTGGTGGTTTCTCCATAAAACTTTCACCAAGCGAGTGGTCTTGTTTCGTAGGACTTTTTCGCTACGATCCAGAATCTCTATCGGCTGTTCTTCATAAGAAAGATCTTGCTCCAGCGGTACAACTTCTGAGCTGAGTACATGTGAAGGATCTGGTATGTACTTTCTCAGGAGAGATACATGGAACACATCGTGAACTTGAGAGAGATTCGGTGGAAGCGCCAATCGGTAAGCTACCTTCCCAACACGACCCAGTATTTCAAAAGGACCGATATATCTAGGGCTCAACTTCCCCTTCTTTCCAAATCTCATAACCCTCTTCCAGGGAGATATTCGTAAGAACACTTTATCACCCACTTCAAACTCTAGGTCTTTTCTTCGGTTGTCGGCATAACTTTTCTGTCGACTCTGAGCTGCTCTTATGTGTTGTTGAATAGATCTGACCTTTTCTGCCATTTCATCAACGAGATCAGGTCCTAATAGCTTTCTTTCCCCAACTTCATCCCAGCAAGTTGGAGTCCTGCATTTCTTTCCATAGAGAGCTTCATAAGGAGCCATCTGAATACTGGAGTGAAAGCTATTATTATAAGAAAATTCCACCAAAGGTAGGTGTTGATCCCAACCTCCTTTGAAATCCATAGAGCAAGCTCTCAACATATCTTCTAGGGTTTGAATTGTTCTCTCAGACTGACCGTCTGTCTGGGGATGATAAGCAGTGCTGAAACTCAACTCTGTATCCAGAGTATGCTGAAGACTTCGCCAGAACTTCGAGGTAAATCTCGGATCTCGATCAGATATAATAGAAAGTGGTACTCCATGTAATCTTACCACTTCCTTTACATATATCCTGGCAAGCTGATCTAGAGAGAAATCCTCTCTAATAGGAATGAAGTGTGCAGACTTTGTAAGACGATCAACTATGACCCAAATAGCATTATTGCCTTTGGATGTTTTAGGAAGTCCTGTGACAAAGTCCATAGTGATGTTTTCCCATTTCCATTCGGGTATGGGTAATGGTTGTAACATCCCCTTAGACTTCTGTCTCTCAGCTTTAACTTGTTGACAAACCAAGCATCGAGAGACATATTCAGCAACATCTCTTTTCATGCCATCCCACCAGAAGTACTCTTTCAGGTCCCTATACATCTTCGTGCTTCCAGGATGAATAGAGAATGAAGAACTATGAGCCTCATCCAGCAGCTCTTTCTTTAATTCAGGGATGGGAGGAACACAAACCCGATTCCTGAACTTTATTATCCCATCACAATCAAGGTTGAATTCAGGAACATTTCTCACCTTCTTTTGTAACTCGACATCTTCTTTCTGTGCCTCTTTAATCTTCACATGTATAGATGGTTGAACATTCATTTGAGAAAGATAAGATTTTTCCCCTTCCATTATAATTCCAAGATCCATCCTTTGTAAATCCATAAATATTGGATCTTTTGTGATCCTCATCATGGATAAACTAGCATGGTCTTGTCGACTTAATGCATCTGCCACCTTGTTTGCTTTCCCAGGGTGGTAATGGATTGAGCAGTCATAATCCTTAATCAGCTCCAACCATCTTCTTTGGCGCATATTCAGATCCTTTTGTGTGAAAATATACTTTAAACTTTTATGATCAGTATAAATATCACACCTTTCACCATAAAGGTAATGCCTCCAAATCTTTAATGCAAAGATTACCGCAGCCAACTCCAAATCATGTGTTGGGTAATTTTGCTCATGGATTTTCAACTGTCGTGAGGCATAAGCTATCACCATATCATTTTGCATAAGAACACACCCCAATCCCTTCTTGGATGCATCACTGTAGATCACAAACCTTTCTCCACTACAAGGCAGTGTGAGCACAGGTGCACTGGATAATCTTCTTTTCAACTCCTTGAAATTCTCTTCACATTCCTCTGTCCAGACAAACTTAACTCCTTTCCGAGTCAACTTGGTGAGTGGATTAGATAATCGTGAAAAATCTTTTACAAAACGTCGATAATATCCATCCAAACCAAGAAAACTTCGGATCTCAGTTACTATTGTTGGTCTTGACCATCTTTCGATAACCTCTGTTTTTGCTGGATCCACAGATATCCCCTCTTTTGAGATTATATGACCCAAAAATGCAAATTTTTGAAGCCAAAATTCACACTTGGTAAATTTGGCATAAAGCTTCTCCTTTCTCAGGGTCTTCAATATAATTCTCAAGTGATCTTCATGCTCTTCCTTGCTCTTTGAATAGAAAAGAATATCGTCTATAAAGACTACCACAAATTGATCAAGATAGTCTCTAATGACTCTATTCATTAGATCCATGAAGATAGCATGGGCATTAGTAAGACCAAATGGCATCACTATAAATTCATAGTGTCCATACCTTGTACGGAAAGCCGTCTTTGGTATATCCTCCCTTTTGACCCTTAATTGATGATACCCTGAACGAAGATCAATCTTGGAAAAGTATTGAGCTCCGCGTAGTTGGTCAAATAAGTCATCAATGCGTGGGAGAGGATATTTGTTCTTGATAGTGATCTTGTTAAGTTCTCGATAATCAATGCAGAGTCTCATTGATCTATCTTTCTTCTTAACAAATAGAACAGGTTCTCCCCAAGGTGACGCACTAGGGCGTATGAATCCCTTATCAAGATTCTCTTGGAGTTGCTTCTTCAATTCCTGCAACTCAATTGGGGCCATTCTATAAGGTGTCTTTGAAATAGGCAAAGCACCCGGTACGAGTTCTATTGAAAACTCAACTTCACGATTTGGTGGAAGACCCGGCAATTCCTCCGGAAAGACATCATCAAACTCCCGTACAATGGGCATATTCTTAATCGTGAGTTTCTCACCAAGCATTTGAGATAAATAACCTTCATTTAGTGGAATCAATACCCATAATATGGAAGAAATTTCCACTGGAAGGTTATGTTCATCCTTGCATTGATAGACGATCGTAGATTGATCTGGAATATGAAATGTGACTTCCCTTCTTTGGCAATCGATATGAGCTCCATGTAGAGAAAGCCAATCCATGCCAAGAATCACATCAAATTCCACTAAAGGAAGGATCACAAGATTTGCAGGAAGCACTTTCCCACAAACTTCGATCGGAGAAGAATTATAAACTTCTGATGCGATTGATGTGCCATTAGGTGTTGTCACAGCTAACTCAACATCTAATTGTTGAGGTAATACGGTGATACCCTTAGAAAATTTTTCAGAAATAAAAGAGTGGGTGGATCCAGAATCAAATAAAACATTTGCTACTTTAGAGTGGATGGTAAGTGTACCTTTCACCACATCGTTATCGTACTCCACATCGCTGATAGAAATTGCATGTGACTTTCCTTTTTCTTTAGCCTTAAGAGTTTGTTGACGTCGACCATCATCATCAACCCTTGGATTTGGGCATTGATTGGCATAATGCCCCATCTCCTTGCACTTGAAACATTGAAGTGTAGCAGGTTCATTCTGTGTATCCCTTCCTTTGTTTGCATCATTAGACATCTTCTTCCCATTATCACGGCATTCAAATGCCCGATGACCTTCCTTTCCACATTTAAAACATTTACTTGTCCCTTTAAGACAACTCCCTCCATGTTTCTTTCCACACTTTGAGCATAAGGGAATGTTCATCTTCTTTTCCGTGTGCTCTTTAGATTTTTCTTTGAATTCCATCTTCCTCTTCTTATCAAACCCATGTGACTGATGGGTTACTCCAATCTCCATCTCGACTTTGAGAGCACATCGAACGATTTCTTCGTAGCTATTGAAGTCCCTTATGGATAACGCCCTTCGAAGACTTGGTTTTAATCCACTAAAGAATCGATCGATCTTACTCTCAGGTTGGATAATAATACCAGAAGCGTACCTTGCAAGTCTGGTAAAATTTGCTTCATAGGTACCAATAGATTCATCATCCCTTTGCTTCAGTTCAAGAAACTCTTTCTCCATCTTTGTTCGGAGAATACGAGGGAAGTACTTATTGAAAAATAAGTTCTTGAACTCGTCCCATTCCATAGACTCAATTTCATCCCTTTGCCTCGTATTCTTAACAAGATTCCACCATTGATCAGCATCTCCTTCCAAACGATACACTGCTAGGATGACTTTATCATGCTCAGAACATTGAAGAACTGAAAATATCTTTTCAGTAGTACTAATCCATTGTTCAGCAACTAATGGATCAGTAGACCCGCTGAAAGATGGTGGACGCTGCCTCATGAAGGATTCAACAGAATGTTGCTCCCTCCTTTGTTCGTTTGGAAATCCTGCATGATTCATAGCTTGAGAAAGTTGTGTGAGCATGGCTACAAGATTTTTCATTCCAGCTCCCATATCATTTGGTTGCTCAGGGGGACAATCATTGCATTGCCCATCACATTCCGCATTAACACGGTTCCTTCGGGTTCCAGCCATTGACTAAAACCAAGAAGAATAGTGTGAGCAACACTAATTATAATAGGAAACCACATAATTCAAGAATAAAATTTTCATGCTTATGGTCTTATCCTAGGTTATTCATGGCCATTTCTAAGATTGTGTTCTATGCTTAGACTTATCCTTAGGGTTCTTACTAAGGCTTTCACATCCTAGTTTCCAAAGGTTGACTATACCTTTCCTCTGATACCAACTATAACGACCCACACTTTACATACATTGTTAATACTTCAAAATTGAAGCACACTTATTACAACATATGACAAAACCACAAAGGACTGTATAGGTATAGTGTCTTTAGAAACTGGGGAAACATAAACAACTGGTTCATAAATCTTCTACAGTGTCTCCCATTTATTTCATCATATCTAGGGTCCCTTTTAGCATATTCTACTTAATATCCATCTTCCTGACCTGGGGAAAAGAAAACATAAAAGGGTGAGCTCAAATGCTCAGCAAGGGCAAATAAAAGAAATAAAAATCATATCATATATTTATGAAAATCAAAACCTGCAAAAGAGATCATAATATCTTAACATGGAATAAATCATAGAAGTGAAAATGAGATCCCCATAATCATAACATAAAACTTGAATCTTTGTGGCATGCACACATAATCATGGAAAATCATTTCTTGTTAGTCATGACTCATTGCCAAGACTATCTTAGTGGACAAAGTCCCTTTCTGAACCGAGTTCACTCCTCGTTTCAGTCCTGTATCACTGAACCGAAATAACCTTCCGTTCTAGCCATGTCTATCTCATGAGATATAAAATCTTTACCCAATGCATTGGAGGGAGATATAGGTCCCACCCATCTTATAATGAATCCTTTCTTATGTGTGCCACATAATCATAAAACATACATCATCGCATAACACATATAACAAAAATGGGATTCTTGAAACATCATGACATCATAAATCAATTCATATATGATAAAGGAATTCATAAACATAATTCCATCACAACATAGTCAAACCAATGTAAAAATATGGATAGAAACAGAACCCTTTATTATCTTAGATGGAAAATAATTTTGATAAAACACTTGAATTGAATTCTTGAGGAAAATATCCTTTCTTCTTCAAAAACATTTTTCCTTTCATAACATGTCATACAACTTTAAAATAAAAGAAGTTGATTAAAAATAAACTTGAAAACTTGTAAAGTAAGCTTCTTTGAAGTAATGTTTTAAAAATCCATTCATGCCGTATAAGTTAAAAAAACATTCTTCGTACTTTTGTCGGAAAAGTCAAAAAGTACCTCGTATGGAAAAACGACAAAAGATTCCTTTCATATTCTTTACTAAAAACTCACCTAAGGGTAAAATTGGATTTAAACTATTTCAAGTGGATGGAAACAATATTACATATTGAGGGAACATGGATGTGGATGACAAAATACACCCCAGTAAATACTTACGAATAAACAATCTCGGATAAAAATGAGATTGTGATATTTCCCTTACCTTAGGTCCGATTTGCTTTGTTCGTGTCCGAAGCTCCTGTATAATGGTTTAAATAATGTTATTGACTTATTCCAGAATCATACATATTGATATGAGATCATATATGGTCATATTATTAGCTTCTTGTTAGTAATATTTCATTGTTACTTGTTACTCGGGTCTTTATAACTTTTTGTTCTTATGCGTGTTTTGTCGAATAAATTCTTATTCTTATCTTTAGGTTATAGATAATTCATTTCCAGAATGGTATTAGTGTAGTATATACCATATTCATTCATTCAATTCATTTATATAATCATTATGAAATGAAGATCATGTAGAACGAGTCGCATCACATCGTGGAGACGGTATTCCGTACGTACGCACGAGTGATGATATCGTTCCTATGATCGTGGAATTGTATTGGAGTATATATATATATTATTTCAGTATCAATATTACTTAATAATAATCATATATAGTTACTGATTACACCATTATACCCATCCTTGTAAGGTGATGGTGGAAAATAGATTACACCACGGCGTGGAGACGGTATTCCGTACGTACGCACGCGCGGTGATTTCATTTTTCCGTAGGATGGATAGAAGGTGAATTAGGGTTGTTTCATATTTATAATAACATATCAGTATGTAAGTAATACTGATGTTATTACTTTATCATGAAACAACTAAAGAAGAAAAAGTTGAAGAAGAAAGAAATTGAAAAGATCGGTAATGGATATTACCTCTTCTTTGGAACGCCTCTTTGAATCCTCCACTTAAGGAACTAAGATTGGTCTTTGGAGAAGACCATGACCTCTAGGATTATTCTAGGGAAGTGGAGAGGAGAAAATGGTAGGGTTTGGCCGAGCTTGAGTGCTCAAATTGGTGTGAGGAGGAGGGGGAGGAGGTTCCCTTTTATAAGGGAGGAGAGGGGCACCTTAGGAATATCTCAAAATATTATTTTATATTAAAGTCAAAATCGGTTTATAATGGTTCCAAAGGGTCTTATTTCGAAGATAAAGTGGGGATGGGTCGAAATCCTATCAACCAATAGGATTTAAACAAGTTTAGGGTATTATTTTAACCTTATCAATTAGATTTAACTCTAAGTTAATTAATTTAACTTTTACCGTGTCTTTTTGTTTTCTTTCACTCTATGGTTAATACACTTACTATAACATGCCAAACGAACCCCAAATTGTTTATTATTAATATATATATCCTTATCTAAGTCATTTGGCCGAACCTTAGATTTTTAGGAATAAAATAACAATTAATAATATAATATTTGATTTAAAAACTATTTTGTGTCAATTTTGACACTATTTGATATATGATTTTTGTCAAAGTCATAACAGAATTATATGTTCGAACCAAGTTGATTAAATCAATACTAATATATCATATTAACCTAGAAAATTAGTGGAATTCATAAAAAGTCTCAAATTACATTTATTTTGGTATTTATATTATCAATTTTGTCAATATTTCATTAATAAGATAATTACTGCATCATCTTTGTGTCATAAATAAATTAACCTATTTGATGTCTAAAAATTACAAATAAAATACCATCATGTAGGAAATCTTTTTATCTTTCTAATTAATATTTACAATCGAATTTATCTTATGTATAACACTATATTAAAAATTATTTACTTATTAAACTTTGATTTTAACTATTTTAACCCTTCTTTAAATAAATTAATAATAAATGTCCTAATCTAATCCAAGTGGGCCTAAATGGTCATATTTTATTCCTAAGTTTGTTTTTGGTCGAATTACACTTGTCCAATAGAATTAGGACATGTGTTAGGGTAATATTAATATCATATTTACCCTTAGTTACCCTATTTACTATTAACCGCGGTAAAAATAGTAAAAAGTTACTATTCACCAAAAAATTATTTTCATCTCATTGAACCACATTTTAGTCCTTGATATTAACCGTGTCTCTCGGATTTTTGAAATATCATTCACAGAAGCGGTAAAATTAAGTTTTATGCAAAATTCAGTTTTTAACCTACCACTTAGTGGTTTCACTATTCATCAAAAATTGAAAGTTTTCAGAAAAATACCAAAATTTCACCCTAGGCTAATTTCGATATTCTGAGTCCAAAAATGAAGTCCATTTTTAAAAATAAAATTTATAAAATTTCAAAAAGTGGTTATTACTATTCATAACGGCTAGTTTTAATAGAATATTGTTGTTTAGTGAAACTCGGTATTGCGTACGACGCAAGCTATCGAGGAAGGTCGCGATTGCGTGTAAAGCAATCCAAGCAAGTGTTGTGTAGAAAAAGATTCCTTTGATGATTTATATAACGTAAAAGTCTCGGGTGTTACACTTAATAGATAGTGATAAAAGATAATGTGATGAATTATTATTAATAAACCTTCATTTTTTATAGAATATATTATTATAACAATAATAATAAAATAATTAAGACAATTATATAGGGATCCATATTAATGCATAAACTTATTAGTTGATCTCAAATTATTTCAAAGATATGATAATTCGTTTTAAATATTTTTTAAATTCTATTTTTAATGTAAAATACAATAGGTAATTGATGAAATTTTTAAATAATATTGAGAAATGATTTTACATTGATTTTATTTCATTAATAAGTTTAAAAATGACTTCTGAAAAGTGTTAATGTAATATAAATATATAAATTTAAAAAAAAATAAGATATAGTTTAATGAAAAAAAAATTTGATCCAGTTTTTTGATGGAAATTGTTATTAAACATGTCTATGTAGTTTTATAACATATTGTATATATTTAATGATGTTTAGAAAATGAAAATTATAACTATTTTTTGGTAAACAATACTATATTATTTGGGGAAAATTAGTTCAGTAAAAGATATAATATATTCAATATCAATGAAAAAGAAGTATTAATGATTTTATTGGAATGATAATTTATATAAAATAATATTTTTTTGATAAATAGTTTTTTTTAAAATAGGATATGTCAAAAGTTTTATATCATAAAATTTACACTTTATAATAATAATATCATTTTTTGTCACACAACTTGAGTCAAAATAATCAAGATTAAGACCCAACACAATTACAAGGATTAAGAGGATATGGGGATATAGAATACAATAGAATAATATATTTAAAATTATGTATTTATAATAATTTCACTTGATATGGGAAAAAACATATTGATGAATATTGTATGAATTATTCTATAATATTATGTAATATAGAAGTCAAAACTTTGTTTGAAATTATTAATATAAAGTATGATCGCCTGAAAACATTAAATTATAAATTCAATGAATCTATTACTTTTGAAACAAAAGAATTATCATGATTTCATTAGGTCTATAATATTTTGAACAAATTATTAGAATAATGAATTTAACATGGATTTTAAGGAAAAAGTTAATTTTTTGGAAAGATCACACCAGGTTACTATTTATGTGTAAACTGAAAACAATGATTTTTTTATATATAATATATTATACATATCCTAGAATCCAATTAGACTATATGTAAAACTTATAAGATAATATATTTTCACATATTACTATGTTTAGATTAACATTTTATAAGAAATTAATTTCTTTATGATAAGTGTCTTATAAATACTATGTGTTATATATTTTATAAACAAATATGATTAAAGAATGAAACATTTATCAATAATATAAATTTGTGCTTATATATATATTATGTAATTGATATATGTTGTTTTATATATTAAAAAATAAAACAAAATTGAATTATATTGGAATATTTCTCTGATAAAGAATCAATTATATATATATTACTTAATTTTATGTTGATGGAAGTGTTTTCATTTTTCTAAAAATATTTTGTAATGTATTTCAACAATTGTGCTTTATTTTTACCTGTTTATTCATTTTAATAGTTTAAAATTGAACCATATAGATTTCATAAAATTCATGGGTATTTTAATAATATATTAACATTATTATAAAAAATTAATATTAAAATTATAATTTAGTGATTGATAGATAATTTAGATCCATTCAATGATCCTATCGTTTACAATACATTACATTGAGTCATGTTGGATAAGAGGATTTTTGTATCTTTGGGTAATGTGGTGAAGCACAAGGATATTATATTTCAAAAATATTTATATAATAAAATGGAATACGAGAAAATTGAGATATCAATTGATTTGAAAATGTATATAAAATAGTTGTGAAATATGTGTACCAATTAACAAAAAAATCCAAAATAAGTGATTGTTAGTTATTATGGATTTAGTTACTTCATTAAATTTCTATACTAAAAAATTAAAAGTAATAAAAATCTAATATAATATAGATTTATTCCATGAGGGAGAATATATAGTGACCAGGGATTAACATACATAGTTATTACATCATTTTAGATGAATATTTTTTATATTATAAGAATACAAGCTTGAGGGACATAATATTTTACTGTCTTTTGAAACATGGAATCAAAATCTTTTATCCTAGTGAAAGATATTCAATATCTCCCATAATGATCTCCACTTTTATTACATCAACTTAAAACCTTCCTTCACAACTAAGGGAAATAAAACATAAGAATGGGGAATGATCAGATGATCAATATGGGTAAATAAAGGATCTATGTAAGCGTAACATGAACAAAGGGGATGGATCATGAGAATAACATTTAAATATCATACACTGTATATTATATATCATAATAAATATTGGAAGATAATATGAAATGGATCATAATATAATTAAGAGCATAATTCAGGAAATCATAACATCAGAATAAGACATGTAAATTGTGTATACACATTGGTTTATAAGGTAGTAAACAAGTATAATTAGAAAAAAGTTAACTCATTATGTTAATGACATGAAATCAGGCCCCTATCAACTTATGGACATGCAACAAGGTCTATGCATAAAATTATTAATTTGTAATCAGGTTCACGCATAACCTTATGAACATGAAACTAGGTCAATTCATAAAATTGTAAACCTGTAATAAGTTTCACACATAAAATCTTGAACGTGATACTAAATTCCTGTATAAACTTATGTACCTTCAATTAGTTCCATGCATAACATTGTGAACACGTAATAAGGTTCACTCAAAACATTGTAAACATATATTCAGGTTTAGGCATAAACATATGGATATGAAACCATGTACATTCTTAACATTTTGAACATTTAATGAGGTTCAAACATAACATTGTGAAGAGTAAATCAGGTTCAAATAAAACATATATACTTATATGTCATCCATAGTTACCGAATGAACTGGAGGGATATATAGATCTAAACCAAGATTAAACAAAATCATACATACGAATGTGAAAATATTGTAAAATATAATCATATCATAACCCATGAAATTAGATAGAAATCATGAAAATTTAGTAATATATACATCTATGGAAAAGATGAAGGTATCAAAATCACAATATGTGAAATCAAGTGGGTTTCAGAAGCATACAACCCATGAAAGAGAAATGAGTTTCATAAACCTCATGTCATTTAAAAAATAATCATTCATAGAAAGAATATGAATGGTTGATTTTAATCATTTCCCCATAAAGTCTTAAGCAACACCAAAAAATTTCATATTCGATGGGAAATAATTTGGAAATATCATCTAAAAACAATTATTTAAAAAAATATATGTTCTTCTTTGAAAAAAATTATTTTTAAAACATAAAACCATTTTTGAAAACCGTTTCCTTTGAAATAAACCTGATAAATTGTGAATAATGATTTGAAATAATTTTGGAAAAATTTTTCTTTGAAAACTTATAATGAATACTTGAAAATGTATACCAAATTTTTTAGATATAAAATATTCGTAAAAACATTTTTCATTGAAAATATCAATGAAATATTTTAAAATAATTATTGATAAAACCGTAAAATCTTTATAAAAACCTATTTAATTGAAAAAATACTAAAAAAATAAATACCCAGAATATTAATAATAAATTTTAAATTAAATTAATCTTGTAAACATACAACATTGGCTTCATGAAAATGAAGGTTTCAATGGTGGTATGTCTGTACATGCCGAGCATTCATTTTTCCCTTTAAAAGTTATGGAAAGTGCCCATATAGAAAAATGACAAGTATATTCATTATATTACCATCAAAGGAAAAACATGGGTAAAAGAATTCTTTAACATAATATGATAAAATTAAAAAATATTATGACATAATTTTTTAGAAATCATTGTTTTTAAAGAACACATATTTCTGACCGAGGGGGGAAATAATGTTATTTTTTCATTAAAACATTTTCATAGGTATCCAAAGAGCCAGATGGTGTAAAAATGGTACTAATACATGAATATATCATGTAAAAATGTAGAGGAAGATAATTCATTCATTTTATTGAGATATGGATCATTTTATTTCATCAAATAACTCATGATTATATAAAATCTCGAAAATTGATGATATTTTCTAAACACACTCTTACTAATAGGTATCCTTGAACCACACTCCCCATTTATGAAAATGAAATTACATGAAGTTTAAAATATAAATAAAGTAAAGGGATAAATTATATAAAATTTAAATGTCATCATATACACATAGTAGAAAAATCTATGTCTATAAAATTAAATGTGTCTCAAATAAAGAAATTTGACACAAAATAATTTTACTAATTTGGTAAATTTGGAAACATAGTTCTCATGATTGAAATATAATCTAATTGATATTTAAATAACATTGAATTTAAATATAATAATCATAGAATACATATATGGGTAGTATACACACCAAAAAGGTAATCAGTGGTGAAGTAAACTTGTATCTCATAGAAATAAAAAATGAGATGAAATTAACCAACCCAACCATTCTTTTATTGTGTAGTCTTTATCCCCCTTAAAATTTGGAAAATACTTTTTGTTTATACCAAAGGTGATCATTGGAAGGATTGTTTTACAAAAGGGTGGATTTAGGGATATGGGTAGGGATTTTAGAAGCTTTTTTGGTAGAGTTGAATGAACCTAAGTGGTTTGAGAGGTGTGACGAAATTTGGAGAAGTGGTGGAATTTTGTAGTAGAAGAGGAGTGATGCTCTTGTAATATTTTGACAAAAAAATACAATATGATTTTTTAACATTGAAATTAGATCCAATAGTGGATCAAATCTGATTCAATATTAGATAGGGTCGAAATATGTCCTGCCAATATCTTTGGGACAAGTGTATATATCATTTTAGGCCTTAAGGTTATGGTTTGGTCCATTATTATGATTAATTTAGCCTTAATCGTTGTAATTAATTTTAATCACCTATAGTAATATTTTTAGAAAAAGACAATTTTTTCTTATTATATATTATATGTTATTTTTATTCCAAATATGTAATATATTTTTCCAAATTCCAATCGTAAAAGTGGTGGAAATTAACTTAAAATTCATCCCACATGTGTAATGATAATGCTATTTTTAATGTAAAAATGTTCAGAAGTTTTCTCTGTTTTGAATTTGATTACAATCACCTAAATTGTATTAATTTATAAAAATATGTTCTAAATAAACATTAATAAAATGTTAAACATAATTTATCATTTTAAATAAATAATATGAAAAAGCAGTTTCAAACTAAAACTCATCATTTTTCACAATTCCTTAAAAAATGAATCTACACAAAAAATACCCAAAATTCACTGTAATATAATTTTTATATATTTATTTTGAACAAAAATTTTATATTTAAATATTATATTTTAAAAAGGTTAAAAATTTCGATTCAAAATGGGTTCTCCATTAAAAGGGGGTAAATTTACCTTTTTACAAATATTGTTTTTATGTGTGAATATGGGTTTGTTCTTATCTTATACCTGTATAAACTAATTGATTAATATAAAAAAAATTTACTGAATATTTAAGATATATATTTGATAAAAATTACCCACTAACTGTTATTAATTTGGATTTTCAAGACAAAACGCCTTTGAAACATGAAAACAATAATAATATTTCTTTTTATATTCATTTGGTTTTTAGTTTCATTTATAATTAATTGGTAACCAATGGGTTTATTATATATATATAAACCATAATTTTTTTAGGTTGGTTAATTCTTTTAATTACTACTTTTTTAATTTCTATCTTATGTCTTATTATATTAAATAATAATGTTTTAATAATATATCACTATCTTGCAATATTCAGTCCTGTTTATAGTGTAATGTATCAAAGAAAGTTTCTATTATATGTAACACAACATAACTAGGTTTGTTATGAATTAAAATACTTATAATATATAATATTTATTTCACATATTAAATATATTTAATGTATTGTGTTACTATATTCCATTGTTCACTTGACATTGCGTGTAACAGATGACAAATTGGTGCTTCGTGTAATGAAATCCATTTTGGTGTCGTCTAGCCTATGAAATGTTGGTGTCATGTGAAAGTAATATTTTACATAGTGAAATTAAATAACATAATTAATATTAATTTATTATAAAAAATTTGTTCAAAAAAACGTGGGGTGTTGCATTTTACCTGTAACATCCAGAGTTTTAAGAAAGAAACACTAGGTTCAATATCATAGATGATACACTACATCGAGCTGAAATGATCAACTAAATATTATTATTTAGATTATTTCATAATAAAATGGTTATTGGAATGGAAGGAATTAATAGTATCAACTGAATTATAAAAATATGGTTTACAGATTTCTAAATAATGATTAATTGGTTTCCAATTTTTTTAGAAAGGGAAATAAAAACCAATTGAATATAAAGGATGTGTTTTATTGAAAAACTATTTAAAAGAGAATAGTTATGTTTATCATATCACTATTTATTTATTTCTATATGTTATATATTCAATGTAATGTATAAGATTCATCTTATACATTTTCTAGATATGATATAAGAACAAATCCATTTTTTTTGGATAAAAGATATATTTTTAGAAAGAAATACAATTTTACCGCCTTTTGATAGAGAAATTTTGTATTTGAGTTTTTGTCTTTTTAGTGTAATATTTGGGAAAATAAACTTTATATTTAGAATCGGTAATCAAAATTTACATTTGGTTGAATTATGGTATTTTTTGAAAAAATTAATTTTTTTATAAATATATTGAAATAGTATATTTTAATTCAAAACTGCAATTTCATATAAATTTTTATATAGTTATATTGTCCATTTAATTTGTTTTAATGTTTAGTTGGATTAAATTTTTATCATTTAATCCAATTTTACTTTTCATTGGAAGTAATTTTACATTGAAATTAGATATAAACACATTTCAATATTTTTATGGTTATTAGTTTTTAAGAACCTGTTTATCTTTTTGACAATGAAAATTAATTTAAAAATAATTACTAAAACTTTTGTGATTTGATTTTTTAAAAATAGACTCTATATTTGGAATCATATGATCCAAATTATGTAAATAGGTCCCTTTTAATTTTGAAAAATATAAATAGTAACTTCAGTAATTATTTTTATTTACCATCATTAAATGGTAAATCAAGTAAATAAATGTAAAAAATAATATAATAATAACATAAAATTACCTTAACGTGTCGTAATCCAATTTTATGAGAAATTTATGACCATTATCATCCTTGGGTATATTTTAGGACCCCATGTATCCACTTGGATACGATAATGACATGTTAAAATAATTAATTTAAATTATAGAGAAATATAACATAAACATGTATAATTTTCCAAAAACAATTCTAATATAGGATTATATGAAAGATCTATTTGACTGAAAAAATTCAGTAGAAAGAAAAAAATATTTCCTACATCATGGTGGTTTATTGATAATTTTTACACATTAAATAAATAAATTTATTTATGATACAATTATGATGTAGGGATTACCTTATTAATAAAAGATTCAAATATATGACACTATAAATATAAAAATACATGTAACTTGAAATTTTTTGATACCATAAAAGGATATTTTGGATTATTATGACATTTAATCATTGGGATAATGTTTTTTATTCAAATTAATCATGTTTTTATGAATTTAAAAAAAATAAATTTCTAAATTGTGTCAAAATTGACATAAATGAGTTTTTAAAATAGTTACTATTTTATTAAATGATATAATTATCCTAAAATAAATGATTTTTACAAAAGATATATATAGTTTTATAAATGTCATTAATGATCCACTTGAGGTTATATTGTAATTTTCTAGTAAATATATTAACCATACTGTGTGAAAATATAAGAAGACATGGTAAGAGTTAATTTATTTAACTAAGGGTAAATGTCAAAAGATAAGGTTAAATTTGGGACCTAAAATTTTCTAAAACCAATTAGTAGAGAAGATTATGACTCATCCTCATGTTATCTTTGAAATATATCACTTTTGAGATATTATAATTTGACAATAAATTTATAATAAAATAATATTTTCAAACATCCCTAAAGTGCCTCTCCTCTAACTTATAAAATGACACCACCTGTACCCACTTACTCACACCTATCAATCCCATTGGATCGCCCAAATTATGATCCATTAAGCTCCTAACATCTCACAATTACTCCGAGAAGCCTTAACAGGGGCATAAAGCAATTGAAGGAGTCCTTTTGGCTCTAATCAAAAAGACTTACACGATATAGAGGTAATGTCTTCTCTCAAGCTCCTTTCATTTATTTTCCTTCTCCACCCCCTAAAATGATTTATTCCATTCTTTTATAACAATAAAAATATAATAATATACTATTATGCTTTTTATTCTAGGGTTTATAACTAAAACTACACACACCTCTATTTAATGGATATATAACATATTGTTTCCGTGTTTAGAGAACTACTTCCTCGGGAAATAATGATTGTTCAATTCTCTCCTACCACCTCTCATAGTAGACATTATAATGAAACTGTATTTAGATATGATATATATTTTATTTATATTTTCTCTAAGCTTCTCTTATTTTTATTTACAACATTCATTTTATGTTTTCAATAATTTTTAAATACTATTATTTCATTTGAGGATGTGTGGAATACCACCCCCTCAAAGTGATGTGACTCATTCATGCCATTCAAGGAACATATAAAGGATGGTGTTAATTAAATTATGTAACATATATAACATAGATATTAAAATATAATTATAATATTCCAATTTATCATTTATTTTTCATTCCTTTAATATGACAATGAAATGAAAGTGGCATTCATGAATACGTAAGACCTACCATCTCCATGAATAGTGAATTTCATTTCATATATCCAAATGTTATGGAATATAATAAATGCATTTATACTGGATATATATGATATTTAAATCATGAATAATCTTCTGGATATGATGATATTTTTGCCACATGGACAATTTACATCAAAAGATTTTTATTTTTGACTTAAGTACCAAATATCTACAAAATGAATGATATGAACATAAATAATTATGTAATTTTTATAACTTTGTAATAAGTGATATAAAAGGAATAATAAACTAGAAAAAGGTTCCCAAGAATGTATAAATTAACCTATGTTTATTATTCTGAAACCAAACAATGGTATGTGATGAGTTGGACTAAAGGAAAGGGAACTTCTTAACCCAATTTTCATTCTTTGGGTTAATCATCAGCATCTTTATTTTTTCATGATTATGATTACATGAAAAATAAATAATTATATCCTATATTGAATTTATAATTTTTATTTTTTTTATACTGAATACACACAATCAATCTATTTTTTTACAAAATTATCTATGTAAAGGAATTATTAACGCAATCTCCATTCAATGAGTTAAATATCAATGTCATTTGTTTTGTTTTAAACAGAATATGTGTGAATGAAATCAGTTTTTTTACACTGAATATCCACTTATGTAAAGTGTATTTGTTTTTAACATATAATTATGTCACTTATTTATCTTAAATATAATGATACAAAATTTATAAGGGACTTCATCTCAATCTTCGTTCATTGAGGCATATCTTGATATTATGCAACATTATTTTCCTATAAGGTGGATATAAAACCCTTTTGACATGTCATGTCATGAATTAATATATTATTATTATTGTTCATGTTGGTTTAATTAAAATAATTAATTAATCTTATTGATTTTTTTCTAAAGTGGTAAGGGATTTTTTTAACTAAAAACCCCACTTTAATGTTTTGATGATTTATTCTTTTAAATCATTTCAATTTTATGTCCACGTTTAAAAAGTTGTTTTATTAGTGTATTTCAATGATCATGAATGTTTTAAAATGACCATTTATTTCAAAATATTCAATGTGGTATTGGATACTTTGATTCAAAAATATCTTTATTAAATGTTTGAAATGGTTTTGGAAATGGATTGAATATTTCAATACATTGAAAGGATATATTATGTTCACAATGTGGAAATGTGTGTTTTCCATTATACATGTTTTATGTGTTTTTATTATGTTATGGTCATTGGGTATTGCTTATGTATACAGGTGGTTCCGTCATAAACAGAGGGTGGGTGAGCCATTGATAGAGCTCCATTGCATTAGGTAACATGATGGAGGTAAATGTTAATGTTTCCCCAAAGAGATTTATGAAATATATTATGATGGGTATTACAAACGTAACCATGAAGGTTTCTACCCATTTAGCTTTGAAAGGTACAATTTATATATGATATGGATACCACAAGTTACCTTTATGTTTTATGATTTCTATAACATTTTTGATGAATCTTATGATTACATTACTGATGCTAAATAGTTTATTTTTTATGGGTGAGAAGTTTAATTTTATGAAAATGTTTTCATGGGTTTTAAATATTCATGGACTAAATGTTTTATTCCGTATTTTATTTTACTTACACATCTTTTTATGCTCATCAAATGTTTTTTAAATATTTTTCATAGGGTATAAGGATGGGTAAGAGAAAGGAAGAATTCCAGATAATTTTTTATCAATTAAAGAAATAATGTTTTGTTTAAATGATTTCCTTTGGAGAGAAAAGTTGATACTAACTATAACAATATGCATGAAATGTATGGGTATATTATTTAATATTTATGGCCTAATTCTCAAAATATCTAAAATTAAAAATATCCTCAATTGGAATTATTGACTTTACTCAAGATTATGTAATGTTTAAGGCTGGGGCCTTATAATAGTTATTAGAGTATGGTTTAGACAAGATTAGATATTATGAGGTTTTCGTAAGGGTTAATTATATCATCATGGGTTTATAATTTTAAGGAATATTATATGTTAAATGTCTTAGAAACCCCTTTTGAGGCTTTATGATCGGAAATATTAAAGAGACTAATGGTATTTTTAGAGACATTCGCATTTTAGGATATTATTGGTTATTAATTTTTGGGAGGAAAAACGAGAGATATGAGATAACCATTGAGGTTAAAATATGTTATAGTTATTTTAGAGTATTTTACCTCATTTTGGGAATGTTATAAAATTATATAGTTTTTGAAAACGGAAAACATGGAGACTATGTGACAACCCGTCATGTCGAACAAAGCTATGGGAATTGAACCCACAATCAAATTACGACTAGTATTTATCACCGTTGACTGGCCTACGTGAAGTACCAGGTTAGTATGACTTATTATTTTTAGTTAAATGATTTTATGGATTAGGAATAAATTTATTTTTGGAACATATGTTTTATCAAATGAATAACCTTTGTATAGGAAAATGATTTAGGTATTAGGTCATTAATGTTATTTTTGAATATGTTTACTATTTGGGGAACACTATATGACTAAGAAAAATAGAATAATATGGGATTTGATTTGAGGAGTTATGGTTGAATTTTATTTTGGAAGAATATTTTTTTTATTGAGGACATATGGATATTTGGGTTATTTATATAAATGATTAACCTATCATGGAGAATATTTGATTAGGTTAATTACCTTTATGATTGAGACTTTAAGAGTAGTTGATTTTATTTGGAGATAAATATTAAGATTTATCATGGAAGACTATATGACAAAATAATTATAAATTTTGGGTCTGAATCTTTTTCTGGATTATATTATGTAATTTTAAGGGCATCTGTTTATTTATTGGTCTATGTAAAACTTGGGTAATACTATTGAATTATGGAGATTAAAAGTAGTCCTTCTCCTTATAAAAGGATTGTTATTTTTGGGGGATTACCTGATCATTTACTAACCATTTTGGTTTTTGTTAATGATTAAATGTAGTGTTAATATATAGTTAACCATTTGTGGATGATATGTGTTTTTATAAGTTTATTTTAGTTCTTCAGACATGAAAAAATCATTTTGAATACTCATCATTCAAAGAAAAAGATATGTGGGTGGTGGAAACTGATTAAAGGATGATACTCTTCCTTTTAAGTAAGTATACTTCCTTATGTTCTTATTATATGTAGTAAAATAATTACACTAAGTTATGTAGAGAATATAATTTTTTTTCTATATACTTATCATATTGTGAAATCAAATACCATTTAACCCATCACATGTTTATGGTTTTCTAATAGTTAAAATTCTCCTGATCATGTTTTCTATCACTCTCCATATAAACATGAAACTTATTTTTCCTTCCATATCCATGTTTTCCTACATGGAACCCTAGCATGTGTTATCTCGAGTGACCTTTGTACTTCAATTTCTATTTTTCAAGTGGAAGTTTGTTAACCTTTTTTCCATTGTGGATTTGCAGTAAAGGTATTCTAAAAATTCATAACATAGTTATTGACCACAAATTCAAATTATGAGGGTGAAATTTATTAATGTGGGGCATGATGTAACATCTTGAGTTTTATAAATGAAATGTTATGTTCCATAGCATACATGATATGCTACATCGAGTACAAACAAATAACTAAGTATTATTATCTAAATTTTTACTTTATAACTCAGCTATTGGAATGAAGAGAATGAATACTATCAACTGAATTATAAAAATATGGTTTACACATGTTTAAATAATGATTCATTGGATACCAAATTTATTAGAAATGAAAAAAAAACCAATTGAATATAATGGATTTGTTCTAAAGAAAACCTCTCTAAAAGAGTATAATTTTTTTATAATATCACTCTTTATGTATTTTTATATGTTATATATTCTCTGTAATGTTTAAAATCCATCTTATATGTTTTCTAGACATGATATAAGAACAAATCCATATATTTCAGATAAAAGATGTAATTTTTTAAAAAATAGAGTTATACCGACTTTTGATGGAAAACCCTTTTTAAATAGAGTTTTTTTTTCAATTTTATATGTTCTATTTGAAAAAAATAAAATTCTTATTTTGAATTATGTAATAAAAAACTATTTTGGTTTAATTTTTTTATTCTTTTTGATAAAAATTCATTTTTTAATAAATAGTGAACAATAATGGATTTTAATTCAAAACTACATTTTCGTCTATTTTTTAATATATTCATTGTATCATTTTATCTGGTTGTGAAGTTTAAATAGATTATGTTTTTATCATTTCATTTAATTTTGGTCTATGTAAGTAATTTCACATTGAAATTAGATATAAACATACATCAACCTTTTGATGGTTATTAGTTTTTAATAACACATTTTGTCATTTTGGCAAGGGGAATTAATTTTAAATTAATTAATGAAATTTTTTTGTGTTGAATTTGTAAAAATGGAATCCATTTTTAGAATCATATGGTCCAAATTATGTAAAATATGTCCCTTTTATATTTGGACATTATGAAAAGTAACTTCAGTAATAATTATTTTTACCATGGTTAAAAGGTAAATCGTGTAAATAAGGGTACAAAAATGATATTATAATAATATAAAACTATCATAACACATTTCATAATACTATTTTATAGGATATATCTGACCTTGATCATCCTTGGGTATATTTTAGGACACCATGGAGCCACTTGGGTGTGATAATGATATGTTATACAAATTAATTTAACGTAAAGAGAAATATAAAATAAACATGTATCTTTTTACTATTTTTTTAATGTAAGGTTATATAACTAATATATTTGATTATAAATAGTTATTATAAAGATAAAATTATTTCATATATCTTGGTATCTTATTTATAACTCTTAGAGATTAAATAAATAAATTTATTTATTACATAATTATGATGTAGTGATTACCTTATTAATGACTGATTCAAATAAATGGTATTATAAATATTTAAATAAAGGTAATTTGTATATTTTTAATGCCATAAAATAATTTTATGGATGATAATGACAAGATATAATTTATTAAATTTAGTTTGTTTGAATTAATCATGTTTTTATGAATTTATCCAAAATCTATAACTAAATAGTGTCAAAATTTACAAAAATGAGTTAATAAAACAAATACTATGTTATTAAATGATATTATATACATAAAAATATATGATTCATCCAACTAAATTATATAGTGTTAAAAAATTCATTAGTGATCAACTTTAGGTTCTCTTGGAATTTTATAGTAACTACATTTTCCATATAGTGTAAAACTATAAGAATACACAGTAAGAGTTAATTTATTTAATGAATAGTTAAAACCAAAATATAAGGATACATTTTTAACCTAAACATGTCTAAAACCAAATACTTGAGTGGATTTAGACCCATAACAATATTATACTCTAAATAAATCACTTTTCTTCTATTATAATTTGAAAATAAATTTATAACAAAATAATATTTCAAGACTTTCCTAAAGTGCCCCTCCCCCTTTTATAAAAGGACACAAACTCTACACACTTACTCACACCAATGAAGATCCTTGGATCACCCAAATTATGCTCAAATAATCTCCCAACAACACACATTTCATTCTATAATCCTTACCTTGGGAAGAAGTCAACTCAAGGAAGCATTTTGGCTCAAATCAAAAGGAGTTACCTGATTTAGAGGTAACATCTTCTCTCAAGCTGTTTTCACTTATTTTCTTTCTAAAAACCCATAACATATCTTTTTTACATTATTTTATAAAAAAACCTTAATAATAAATACACTACTATGTTTTTATGACAAGGTTTAATCCTACATTTACGCACACCTTTATCTAATGGATTTAGAACATACTGTTTCTTTGTACGATGAACTACTGCCTCATGAAATGATGATTGTTCAATTTTCTTCTACCACCCCTCATGGTGTCCATTATGATTTAACTGTATTTATACGTGATATATATTTTATTTATATTGTCTCTATTATTATATAATTTTTATTTACAACATGCCTTTATTCTTTCCATAATCTGTAAAAATTATAATTTCATTTGAGGAAGTGTGGACTACCACCCCCTCAAAGTGATCTGACTCTTTCATTCCATACAAGGAACGTATAATTTATAGTGTTAATGAAATTACGTAACATATATAAAATAGATATTATTCTATAATTATAATAGTTTGATGTATAATTTAGGGTTCATTCCTTTAATATGACAAAGAAATGAATGCATCATTCATGCGTACGTACGACCTACCCTCTCCATGAGCAATGCATTTCATTTCTTATATCCAAATGTCAGGGAATATTCTAAACAGATATATACTAGATATATATGATATTTAAATCATTAATAATATTAAGTAGGTGATTAAATTTTTACCACATGAATAAATTACATCAAAACAAGTTCAATTTAGACTCAAGTACCGACTATTTACAAAATGACCAATATTAACTTAAATTAATATGTAATTTTTATAACATGGTAAAAGGTTATATAAAAGGAATAATAAAATTTAAAAAAGGTTCACAATAAATTATAAATTTACCAATTTTTATTATTATATAAAATAATTATTTTACATGGCATATCAGACTCATGATAAGGGAACTTCTTAACCCAATTTACATTCTTTGGGTTAATATTTTACTTCTTGATTATATCGTTCTATTATTTTTTGAGAAATGATTTTTGATATCCTATATCATATTAATAAATGATTTATTTTTATTATAGTGAATACACATAATTGATCTATTTTATTAAAAAATGATCTTTGTAAGGGAATGCTTAACTCAATCTACATTCATGGAGTTAAATATCCATGTCATAGGTTTTGTTTTTCAAAGAATATGTATGAATGAACTGCGATTGATTTACAATTAATATCTACTTATATTGGGTGTATTTATTTTTGTCACATATAATTATTTCATTGATTTATCCTAAGTGTAATGATATAATCTTTGTAAGGGACTTCATCTTAATCTTTTTTCATTGAGGCATATATTGATATCATGCATCGTTATTATCCTATAAGGTGATTATAAAAACCTTTTAACACATTATATCATAAATTATTATATTATCATGATATTTGATGTTTGTTTAATGATATTATTTAATGAATCTTATTCAACTGTTTCTCAAGTGGAAGGGGACTTTTTTACTAAAAACCTCACTTTAATGTTTTGATGATTTATTCTTATAAATTTAATAATTATATATCCTTGTTTTAAAAATGGTTTTTATAAAAATATTTATATTGACATGAATTTTATAAAATTTAAATTTCTTTAAATAGATTCAAAGTGATATGGGACACTTTTATTCAAAAGTATCTTTATTAAATGTTTTAAATTGTTTTGGAAATAGATTCAATATTTCAATATATTGAAATGATATCTTATAATTACAATGTCGAAATGTTATTTTTCCTTTATTCATGTTTTATGTGTAATTAATATTTTATGGTTCTTGGGAATTTCTTATGTATACAGGTGGTTCTATGATATACCAAGGGTGGGTGATCCTGTGATATCTCTCTAATGCATTGGGTAACATAAAAGAGGTAAACATTAGGGGTTCTCTTTAGAGATTTAGGGAATAAACTATGATAGGTTTTCAAACCATAACTTTGAAGGTTACTCCATATGTAGCTATGAAATCTAAAATGCAAGTATGATATAGATTCCAAAAGTTACCTTTATGTTTTATGATTTATATGTTTCTTGTGGAAATATTATGATTACATGAATGAAGCTAAATAGATTATGTTTTATGGATGGGAATTTTGTTTTTGTTTTTGAAAAAACATCAGGGGTTTTAAATATTCATATACTAATGGTTTTATTCCTTATTTTATATTTCTTACTGGGATTTTTATTCTCATCCTAAGTTTATGAAATGTTTTCAACAGGGTAAAAGTATGGGTAAGAGAGAGTAATAATTTAAGAAAAAATTTTATCAAGAAAAAGTAATAATGTTTTGTTTAAAGAGTTTACTGTGGCGAAAAAGTGGATACTGAGTGTAACTCTTTGGATGTAATGTTTGGGTCTATAATGTAATAGTTTTTCCAAATTATATAAAAATATAAACTTTAATGAACCTCAATATGAATTCTTGACTTAACTCAATATAATGTAATGTTTATTCTAAGGGCCTCATACTACACCATTTTAAATGAATTCCACCACCGAAATTCATATGGATTATCAATGGTATTATATTTGGAAGTACCGATCAAAGAATCCCACTTCCTAGAAACAAATATTAAAACTAAATTTTAAAAATATAATTTGGAAACATAATAGTTTCCCAAAGTAACATATAAATAGGTTTCCACATATGATAACATAAGTGAGAAGTTAAAACATGGATAAGGAAGAGAAATAAATCTATTATTTTCCAATTTAGTTTGATATAGAAAATAGACAAGAGAATGTTAACAATAAAAAAATCCATAAATATTAAATTATCTAAGATACCTTTTTATTCATTAGAAAATAATGTAATAGGATATCCTTTTCAGGTTCAAAATCATTTCCCTATGGTTGAATATTTTTTCTAAGGGGCCATACTTACTGTATTTCCTTCCCTTTAATAAGTAAAATCTCACCATTTGGTCATGTCTTGACTAATTTACACTTTACCATTTTCTCCAAAAGGCAGGTGAGTTTTTTATTCTTGAAGATATAACAGATCATGATATCCACGATAATTCTTCCCATATCACTTTAGTTACCATCAACACAAAATAGTTATAGTAAGTTATCTAATATGAATAAATCTCTATGGGGTGAGATAACACATTAATCTCAAAAATGTAATCTAAAATTTAATATAAAAATACCATAAATGGTTACCCTTATAACCCTTCTAAATGATTGAAATAATAAACTTTTAAAGAATTAAACTAAATTAGTAAAACTGTTATCACTATATTTCATAATGTAGCTCTTGGTTGTTACATTCCAAACATGTGAATATCCTCATCGTATATTCTCTTGAAACCTGGTAACAACCTTAATTACAATAAATTTTTATCGAAACATGTATTCATTATTATTACAAAGGTTACTCAATATATTTGTTAAATACATGAGGCTGTAAAATTCATACAAGATAACATAGACCACATTGTCAATATATCCTTTATCAGTTGTAAGGTAATCAATGCTATCCAATTTACTTTCTTCAAATCAGTCATCTAGTTATCCAAGAGAAACATAATTTCATAAACATCTTGATACTGTTAAGGGTTACCTTCCCTTTATCAAAATATCACTTTTCTATGTCTTCATCACTATAAAAAATATTCTTTTCAATACTTAATGAAATCTTATACTTAAAATACTTATTTGTTTCATTATACATATAACATAATATTTTAAATTCCAAAACACGAGTACTTCATTCATAAAAAATCTTTCCGAAACCATTATTGATGATTCATAAACTTATTCCTTAATTCCACTTTCATATAATGTATGAAACATGAATTAAGGTTCCTTAAAAACATTCTAATCACTCTTCTATTGATTAATGTAAACAATACTAGAATAACATCACATACTATTCACTTATTGTTTGCGATCTGTTTATCTTCATAAGTATAACCAATACTCATACCACATTACTTTCCACTTGGGGAATATATTTTGATAATTATCATACTTTACACATTTGAAATATTCAATGTTAAACATGTTACTTATATTTCTATCTATTGACTAAAACCAGTAATCACAGGGTGAAAAAAAAATATCATATAAGAATACTACATGACTATGAAAAATTATATATAGGATGTCTAAATTTTGACACATTACTTAATATATGATATGTTAGGTTTATCCTAGGTTATTAATAGTCATGTTATATTCAAAAAAATCATAATGTTTCATGAAGAGTTTGTGAATTTCTAAAGAATATACCCCAAGACTATCAAACCAAGTGTCCAGTAAGGCCCGTTGTCCTATTTCAGATTACCTCGATTTATCCCACAACAACTTATCAGAGTTATTATTTTTAGGTATATATATTCTAAATCTACATCAAATACTTTTAGACAAAAAAGGATTCATTTCATGGAAACCAAACTCTCTACCATTAACCAAAATTCCCGGACATTTTTCTATAATTTTCCTTATCCTTTGACTTATCCTTAGAGACATACCTAGATATATTCATAAAAATACACCTAGGGTGATCACTAATGTTTTATAAACATAGTTTTCAATGTGTTGCTAAACATTTAATTTTATACCAACTATAGTGACCTAGGCTTAATATACATGGATATTATATGAGTTTAAAATAATATTGAGTACATTATAAAAACACATGATCGAGGGCTGTAATAGTTTAGTGTCTTCGGAATATTGGGAAAAAATATTATATCATGGTGAAACAGCTTCAACATCACACATGAAGATCTCCACCAATAATAGTTCTACATAAAAAATTTATTCATAACCTAGGGAAATAAAACATAAGATATGGGTGATCTCATATGCTCAGTATGGGTGAGTAAAGGAAATTCGTAAGTGTAACATAAAAAAATGTTAAAGAACTTGGGCATAAAATTTGACAACCATTCCTTGTATATTAGATATCACAATAAATATTGGAAGTTCTTAAGAAATGGATCATAAGATAATTAAGAGCATATGTCATGAAAAAATAACATGGGAATAAGAAATGGATTCTTTGTCATGAACATTGGTTTAAAACATTGTGAACATTTATATATAAAAACATGTTAAATAATTATGTTAAGGACTTGAAATCATGCCCCGACATCAACTTATAGACATGAAAATCAGTCCATACATAATATTAAGAATGTGTAATCAGGTTCACACATAACCATAATATTCATGAAACCAGGTCCATGCATACATTTTGAACATGAAATACAATTCACACATAACAATTTTAACATATAATGAGGCTCAAAAAGTAACTTATTAACATGAAAACAAGTCAATTAATAACATTGTGAACATCTAATAATGGTCACTCAAAACATTGAGATCATGTAATTCGGTTCACGCATAAAGGGATGGACATGAAATCAGGTCTATTCCTAACATTGTGAGAATGTAATCAAGTTTATGAATAACATTGTGAAAATGAAATTTGGTTCCCATATAAAAAATATATTCAATATTCATCCATAATTTCCCAATGTGACAATGGGAGATATAGATCCAACCAAATACATAACAAAATCATACAAACAAATGCGAGAAGATTATAAAAATTAATCATATCATAGGCCACTAAATGAGATAGGCATAATGAACATTTAATCATATAATTATCTAAGTAAAAGTGGTAGGTATCATAATCACCACCCATTGAAATATTCTAGATTGAAAACCACAGAACGCATGAAAGAGAAAGGGGTTTCATAAACATCATGATATCAAAATATTACCATTTAGAGAAAGAATATGAATTGAACCTTTGAATAATTTCCCCAAAAATGAATGCGTAACACCAAAATATGTTATATTATATAGTTTTTTTGAAATATCTTTTAAAAAAACTTATTAAAAAAATATCTTTTTTTATTTGAAGAAATCCTTTATAAAACATAAGAACTTTTTTAGAACCATTTCGTTGAAATAAACTTGAAAAATTATAAAGAAAACATTGAAATAATTTTGGAAACATTTATCTTTAAAAAAATATATAGAATTCATAAAAAATAGTAAAAATTTTCTTAAACATAAAACATTCTCAAAAACCATTTTATTTGAATATAAATTTTCATCATTTTAAATAAATCATTGAAAAATACCATAAACCTTATTTCTAAAAAAATCATTGAAAACCACTTTAAAAACAATAAATTTACAGAATATTAAGAAAACACTATTTCTTTAAAATAATAATGTAATCATACAATGGATTAATCTAGGAAATTATGGTTACAAAATTTGAATATTCGTACCTACTGAACAATTATTTTTTTACATTAATATTTCTGAAAAGCGCCTTGATAGGAAAATATTATGGAAAAACATATTATTACCATATAAGGTAAAACATTGGTAAAAACTTCCTTTAACATAATATGATAAAATTAAATCATTTTTTTGAAATCATTTTTATAAATCTTTGTTTTGAAATAATAGATATTTCCTGACCGAGAGGGGAAATAAAGCCAGATTTTCATTAAAACATTTTATCTGTTATGTTAAGTAACAAAGAGTGAACTGATGGAACTGACCATGAATATATCATGTAAAAAATAGGAGAAGATTAGTGATGGGTGTTCCTAAGATATGGATCATAATAATTTGTCAAAGTAAGCATAATTATAAACAATCTAAAAAATCGATGAGATTGTTTCAATAAAATTATACCACATGGTAAATTTGAACCATACTACCAATTTAAGAAAATAAAATTACATTAGGCTCTAAATATCAATAAATGAAGGAAATTAATGATAGAAAATTTGAAAGGAATTATATAAACCTCATGGAAATATATAAGTTCATAACAAGTAATGTGTCTCAAAAAATAAAAATTGATACCAAATAATTTTACCGATTTACTATATTTTGAAACATAGTTCCCATGATTGAAATATAATCAAATGGATATTTAAATATCTATAAATTTAAGTATAAGAATTATAAAATACATACAATCGTAGTATACACACCACTCAAGAGGAATGGGTGGTGAAGAAATCACATATCCCATAGAAATAAAAAGTGTGATGCAATTTTATTACATTAACCTTGATTTTGTTGTGTGGTCTTTATCCTCCTCAAAATCATGTAACTCCTTTTAATATATATAAAAGTGATTACATGGAATCCTATATGCCTAAATAGAGGATTTAAGGTGTATTAAGGGACTTTAGGAAGCTATTTGGTAAGAGAATGGCTGAAACTATTGGATTTGAGAGGAGTGAGGAATTGAGAGAAGTTATTGCCTTTTATTGTGGATGATGAGTGAAACACTTGTATAATTTTGAAAAAGGAATTCCATAAACGTTTTCTGAATGGTAAATATATCCAATAATGAACCCAATTAGATATTAAGGAGTATTGGGTATATATTTATCAATCCAATATCTCTTGGACAAGTTTATAGAACGTTTTGGGCCTTATGGTTAAGGTTTAGTCCCTTATTATGCTTAATTTAACCTTGATTGTTGTAATTAATTTTAATCACATTCCCTAATATTTTTGGTAAAAATAAAATTTGTCTTATTTTAAATTATAAATTATTCTAATTACAAATATATAATATATTTTACAAAATTCCAATCAAATTAATGAGAGAATTTATTTTGAAATTCATCAAGTAGGTGGGACGACAATGCCCGTTTTGGATGTTAAAATGTTCGAAAGATTGGTTTGTTTTTATAGTCAATTTCGAGTTGAATATTTCATAGTGATTTAAACTCTATTAATTGATAAAAATATGTTTTAAATAAACATTTAAAAAAATATAAAACAAAACATATCCTTATATATAAATTATATGAAAATGCAGTTTTGAACTAAAATTCACTATATTTCACTATTCATTAAAAAATGAATCTTCATAGAAAAATATAAAAAATTCAACCTAAGATAATTTTTATGTTTTTATTCAAAATATGAAGTTAACTTTGAGATATTATATTTATAAAATGTTCAAAATTTGGATTTAAAATGGGTTCTTTATTAAATGGAGGTAAAATTTCCTTCATAAAAATATTGGGTTTTAGGAGTGAAATTTGGTTTGTTCTTATCCAATTCCTATAAATCCTAATGGATGAATATTAGAAATTTTTTATTTAATATTTTAAATATATATTTTATTGAAATCACTCAGTAATTTTGATTAATTTATTGTATCATGACAAAACTCCAATGGAAGTATGAAAATAGTAATAATATTTCCTTATATATTCATTTGGTTCTCAGTTTAATTTATAAATAATTGATAAAAAATTAATTTATTTACAATTGATATGGTCAATAAATTTTCATAATCTAGTTAATAATATTCATAACTATAGATTTAATGTCTAGGTTATATCTGATTATACTAAATAATTATGTTTTAAAAATATTACATTGTCTTCAAATATAATGTCTTTCGTGTAGTGTAAGCTATCAAAGAAAGTCTCTCTTGGGTTTAACTCTAGGAAACTAGGAGATATTTGAATGACCAGACATATAAAATATAATATATATTTTTTATTATAGTATATATACTATAAATTATTAGGTTATTATATTCCCTTTTACATTTGGTGTTGTGCGTAAGAGACACCAAGTTGGTGTTGCATTTAAGGCAAGCCAAATTTGTGTCATGTAAATAATTCCATGTTTGTGTCATGTGAAAGAAGTGTTCTGATTAGTTAAATAAAATACCTTAATTAAAAAAATTTATTTGAAAAAAATTAGTTCAAAAAAACTCAGTGTGTTATACAATACATATAAAATATGAAATTATTTCTCTAGATATTTAGATATTATAATTTAACAAATTATAAATAAGGATTGATGATATTTTCAAATTGATTTAATTTTGTTTATTGTGATCATTAATATAACATATATTTATATTTATCATTGTATTATCAAGTAATCATATGTTTATATGTGTGAAAATCAACACAATTTTATTATTTCATAAATATATTGAATTATAAAAAAATAGGGTATCATTGAGAATATATGATGAGATTTTCATTATCCTAGAAAATATAAAAAAACATACGAATTAATTTTTGGGGAATCAATAATTAGGTGTTCGTAAGATAATTATTACAAAATATTATTGATGATGTAAATGGTCAGAAATTATTAATGTGAAGAAGAATAAAAAATAACATACAGATATATACAACTATGATAGGTGGAAACCTAACTTGGTGATGAAGTTAATTTAAAATATTATATTTCATATAACGATATATGATAAATAATGATTAATAATAGTGAGGGTTTAAATGGAACTTGACAATAATAAGTAGCAGTAAAGTATATTAGAAGTTGTGATTAATTTATTTATTGTTTAAATTTTAAATCATTTTCTATATCATTGTTTACATAAAAGGAATTACATAGTTTAATAAGAAATCCAACCAAAAAAATGATAAAATATTATAATTAAAGGGATCATTTTATATCATCAGATGTAAAACAATAATATCACACTATATGTACTATGTAAGGGGAAAATAATATTTATTATATTAACTATTCTATATATTTAATGATTCATATTGAAGGGTGGATATGAGATTCTATTTTCATCATCATTTTATGTTCACTTGGACTCAATTGAGAATTAGGATTATTGGTATTATAAAAATAGAAGTATTTTTTTAAATATCTATAGTGAAATAATCAATGAAAAAATTATCGAATATTTGTTTAGACTATGATTTAGTACATGTAGTGGTGTTTACCTATATGGTTAATATGCCTTTACAGTATCTTGATAGTGTATGTAGAATATTAAAATGAAGTAAGAACAAATCACATATAGTAAAAATGATAACCGAATTAAATAATATTATATGGAAAAAATACTAGTAAAAATTATATTATTAACGATTAATAGTGATATTAAAATATAACCTTATATGATATAGGATTATGAATAATCATTATATTGATGAAAGCAATAATATATAATGATTGAGTGATACTACTGTATATGTAATAACCAGTTATTTTTTATGAATATTGAACATTGGTTAATAGATGTGGGGATTTGATTTGTCCATGTGTCTAATAAGAAAGACGAAGAAACAACTATAAAAAACTATTGGGGTAATACTTATTTTAATATTCAGTTGAATAGGTTATGAAAAATATATTCTATATAACAAAAACTAAACATAGATACAAATTATGACGAAAAATCAAGTGGGAATAATGGATAAAATAACTATTATTTTTTGTTTCTTATTATAATGAAAAATATCCAACATCGAGTCTAAATCACTACATATTAATTTAAATACATTATAAATAGAAATATTAATATTATAAATTAACTATAACCTTAAATACGTGTATTAAGTTATCATCATCTATTTTCATTCATTCATTATCATTCATTTTATATAGTAATTAAATTAGATAAATTCATGTCGAATGTTTTGAGGGAATTTTCTTAATAATTACAAAACACACATAGTAGGTTGACCATGGTGAAAGGGTTCATGGTTCCATCATCTCAAAAATATTAATAATTAAATAATTTTCATTTCTATACATTAAATATTAATTTATAATATTCCATAAAACAAAAACATGAAAATGGAATTTATTCATTAATCTGGTAGTCTACATGTATAAAAAAGGGACATTTTTATTTTCCAATGAATAAAAGTGTAATATGGTAAGTAATATATTTTCATCAAAAAATCCTTATTATATCATAAATATAAAATATATTCACTAAATTCATTATAATAACCATCATTTTTATTTTGTTGCAAAAGGAAAAGCTTATCGTTTCATGAATATTTTAGCCCAAATGAATTAATGAGCTATGTATTCATTTCCAATATGATGATTAAAAATATGGTTATAAAATAATAACAAAATAATTTTTGACTTTTAAAATTATTATTATTTTATCTCTATTTGGTTAATACTAATTGGAGTGAGGTAGAAGAAAAATAATAATTGGTAAATTATTATACATCCTTGTTGGAAAACGTCCCTCTAATTATATCTTATTCCTTCTAATGTTGGTCATTAAATGAGACCAAAACATTAAGGAAATGGGGATATATTTTTTCAAGATATTTAGGAAGGAATTATATGATCTAAATTTCTCAAAATATGTGATTAAGAGTTGATAGTAGGTTCCATTTTTATGTGAGGGGGTGTGACACACTTGTAATATTTCTAAACCTATAATTATTATAATTGAATTAATATTGATCAAGTATCTAGAAAAACAACAATTTCATAGATAAGGTGATAAGGGTAAAAATTCCTCTACTAATATGTTTTTAGATGATAAATTTTCACCTTATCAAAATGTATTTACCTTTACTAAAAAGATATTACCTTTTCTAAAGAGACACATTTTTACAATGGTTACAATTCAGAATGACCAAAAATGAAATAGAACATATTACTAAATTTTATCATTTTTATTAAAAATATAATTTTTTTAAATTTCATTTTTATAAGAATGAGAAATTAATTTTATTATTTTTTCACAAGAATTAAAGGAAAAATATTTTTTTTGAAAAAAATACACATTAAAGCCTAAATATGATTTTTTACAAAATAAAAACAAATGTTAATTATTATATAATTAATTAATTTATATTTTAAATAATGATACTAATGTTTGTTTAAAACAAATCCAAATATATTTTTATATTTTTAAATAGTTGATATGAAATTTCAATTTTTTAACTATTTAATAAAAAATAATTACTTTTAGAAAAATTTAAAGAATTACCCTACTCTATATTTTTTATACTGATATTAAAAATTATGTTATCTCTTTATCAATTTAAATGTCTAAAATTATAAAAACTAAAATTTGAATAATATTGTTTAATAATTGTATAATCATTTAAAAGTGTAAAACCATTACTTTTGAAATAAATTTATTAAAAATAATCTGAATGTATAAAATATAATCATTAATATTAATAATACTTGAAATTTATTTATTATTGACATAAATTGGGGTTTAACATTTATTATTTCATAGGATTAGATATCTTTTAAATAATATTTAATTTTCATGTAATGGGTTGTTTTAATATTATCTAACATACCATAACAATTTGTTTATATTGTTTTTTAGGAATCTAGATCTTAAAATTATGATATAAAAGGAATGTTTCATGAAACATTAATTTCTTAAAATACATAATTGTAGATAATTATTCACAAATGGTTGTTAAAAATTAAAATGAAGAAATATGTTTACTTAAGGATAGGTTCCAAAGTCTTACTAAAGTTGGATAAGTTGGAATATAAGTAAAACTCTTATCACAAGTCATTAATATATTATGGATTATCATAGATCATTTACATATTAAGATATAATTGAAATTTTGAGGAATTTTTTTTAATGGATAGGATTTCGGACCCCAAATTTATTTATTTATTTCATATTGAATAAAAATTATTTTAAATGCCTAACATCATACGCAATACAAAACAAGAAAAATCTATGATACAATTTATTGTTGTTTTAAGAGATAAGATCCTTGAAACCCATTAATTTTTTATTTTTTAGTGTTTTAGTCACATGTAGGAGTCTCTATTAGGTTTAGATGATGTTTTTAGGAAAAACAGGTGCCACTTTCAAAAATGGCATGGATGTGGCATGACACGCTAGGCCACATCGTAGTGTAGGTGGATGAGGCACATAGTTGGTAGGTGTTCCATAGAATATTACAGATCCACTTCAAAATCCTTCATTGAAATAGTGTGGTCACCAAACTATAACATATGGGGAATAATGGGTTGATTTTCGAGATAATACATTTTTATTGGTAGTTCTGATGTGGTTGGGATGTGCCATAGGCTACCTGCCAGAGGCGGGAGACTATGAAATGATGTTTTAGGCTACATTGAATCCCCAAGATCCAAATATATAAAATATTATATTGTTTTTAGACACATTTTTTGATCAAGGTAGCTTTAGTAAAATACCATGGGCTACAATATGTAATTCCTTTTTTAGGGATGGTTGTGGTATGGTTCTCACTGATCAGTCATGTTGTTTTAAATTTCACCCTCCTAATAAAACCCCTAATCTTTATTTGACACCATATTTATCCCAATCCTTAAACACTAACTATAGGCACGATGTGGTGTTTTTAGTACCATCGAATCACATTTCGATAGGGATTGATATCCAGATTCCAATCATGGATTCGTAGTGAATAAGGCATGTTATATCTCCCTTTTTAGTGGATTTTATAAATTTTATTTCATTCCATCTATTTTCCTCTAACCATGTTACAATGGATTCTTTGCATTATTAAAATGGATTATTTTTTTGTTTGTATGGTTATAGCACATCAAAATTTGATAGATTCAATTTCTTATAGGATAGGTGATCTATGTAAGAACTCAACATTAAGAGTTACATATTCTAGTATCGTTGAAGTAGAATTACCTTTCTTTCAATTCTAATGATATTTTTATTATTAATTTTGTTAATTAGTTCATTAATCATACAATAAAACTAATATATTAAAAATTAGAATCATCTAAAAAATTTCAATTTCATCACAAAAAACCCTTTTAAAAAATCCTGATTTAATTTCATGAAAAATCATCAAAATTTAATTCATGACCTCATCATTTTCCCTAAACTTTGTTATAACCCAGTGGGAAAATTTTACATTATTTTATTAGGAAAAAATTATCATTAAGGGATATAAAATAATGAAATCTGTTAGTATAATGAAAAACATAATGACCCATAATATACTAACATTTATCAAATTATTCTTTTTTCTTATTGAATAAATCATTTCAAAATGAAAAGGGATCCCTTTTCACAAAGAATACTTTTAAAACCCATAACAATAGAAAACATGTTGGATACATGGGGCATTACTAGAGGAACAACCATAACTACTCAAGGAAGAACATCATGGATAACTTTCAAAAATTACCTTAGACTAACCATCATAGATACTGAAGAATTGACCATTTTAGTTAATCTTAGAATGAGTATCATAGTATATTCAAATTATCCCTTATGAAAAACTGAATCAGTGAACTTTGTGTCATATATAGAATGACCATATGATTTAATTTCATACACAATGAATTTGGGATTATAACATAACCACCTATCCTTGGTTAATCATATAACCTCTAAAGATTGGTCAATAATGTGACAAAAAATAATTGATTTATAATGAATTCACCTATCATCATTACAATTCCCAAGGACAATAAAAAAATAAAAGATCCTAAAATCATGAATCATAAATACATTCATAAGAAACTAATATTTTTATTTTTAAGTCACTTATTATTAAAATAAATACGCACATACAATGGAAAATGTTTTTATAGAAAATAACCATGTACACATTTAAAATATTCTATAAATAAAAAATTATTCATGATGGTGGGAAGTGTTTCTCTTGAATTATTTGTAAAAAACAATACTTTCAAGTTTATGTTTGAAAAGACACAAAGTTCATTGAAAAAAATATTCCTTTTAACCCATTTTCTAAAAATTAAAAAATGGTTAAAAATGTTTTTTTATTTTTTTTCGGAAAATTATAAAAGTAATATTTAATAAAATATCAGTATGGATGAAAAATTGACTTTTAAGGGAAATAATAAAATGATAAATTTTAAAAAAATTCCGTTACATTGAGCCCAACCCATCACATTTTTTATTTACCTGTATCAATATTAAAAACTGGTTAATTATTTAGTATAAAATTTGGGGGAGAACCCCTTTATTAAAAAAGAAAAATCACACAAACCCTTTTATGGGAAAAGGGAGAACCCAAAATAAATCTGAACCCCAAGGCACATGAGCCTTAGAGTAAAAAATAGTAAACTACCACCTGAGGCACCACTGTTTAGTGACAACCTATATACCATAGATCTAAACCTCAAGCAAATGTCATATTCCCCATCCCTTCCCCATGGTGTACCCAAGATAATAATGGTAGAACCCCCAAAAAAACCTCTTTGATATTCTTCACTATAAAACAACTCTCCACTCTAAAACTACTATCCTTATAATCTAATCCCAATCCTCCACAACATATAATTTCTTTTATGTGAATTCTTTATCAAAATATTTATTTTTTATCCTCTATCTTCAAATAATAACCTCTATACAATTGATCTAATATAAATATAAAATCGTAATAGGTTAGAAGGTCTAGAATTTTAAACTGGATACATCTCAAAAAGTTCACATCATTGGAAATCAAAACCAAACTGGAATAATAAAATTGAAAAGAGGTAAAAAAAACAACCCCATGAGATACCTATCAAGGATCCCATAACAACTAAAATATAACTACACATATTGACTCTATACTTAAGAATATTTTCTTAAAGATCAACATCAAAGAACCATTTTTCCTCATCTATAAGGAATAAAATCCTTCACAAAACCATTTACACTGCCATATCAACCTGAACAGAACCCAGACTAATGGTTACCACAACCATAACACAATAAGGTCACCCACACACAAATAAAGGAATTATACATTCAAAATCAACATGTTGTCTAATTTTGGTGGAAATAAAATTCCCTTATTGATTTTATATGTGTCACATTATAATGAATCATGATTAGGAATTAGGTATTCCCATGTTCTTAGGCTTTAGGTTTTTAATTAAAATACCTTATCATCAAAATGAACATCACATTGACTAATATGATCTAAAAATAAAATTAATATTAAAAAATGAGTATGGAATAACATAGAAAAACTCTATAAAATGGTAGCACATCAACATATCACATTCCCACGTACTCTCCTCTATACTGCCACGCCTCCACAATACACAAACCCACGTAATGTTCTATATATGATGAAATTTCTCCGGATGATCCTGAATATTATTAGCCACTCAAAAAAGAACCCATTGTCCTAGATATCGACCTTTAGAAAGTAAATTACATGGGAGTCATTAGGTTGATACCAAAAGAGTTTATAGGTATAAAATACTTCATGAATCCAATTGATTAATAGTGAGAGATCCAACCAATAATCCACCAATCCAATATGCCAACTCTAAAGAGGACCAACAAATCATGGTGCCAACTTACTCCCCCAACAAAAGTATAACTATCCACATCAAGGAGATACTTTTAAAAACACATGGACCATCTCCTCAAACTTCAAGGGTATCATCATGGGATTGACATGAATTCTTATAGAATTACATTACCTTTATCCAATCACAAAAAAAATGAATATTCCCTATCATTCTATACACCATAACATGATATAGAAATAATGAATCCCCACCCTCACCCTAACAGAATAGATAAAGAAATAGTTTCTCGTAGTAACCCTCAAATAGGGAAATGTAAATGTATGTGATATAATTGTTTTTATATGAAAATTCAAAAAACGTTATGCCCATATCCCATGATATTCAAAATTTCATGGTCAATTCCAATAACATATCGTACCATGAATGGATGATCCACTATGTCTGGTCATCTATCTAAAGGTGGAAAGTAGTTTTGAGGTTTATTTTAATTCCAAAAGTATTATTCAATATCCTATATAACCCTATGTTAATACAATAATCTTGATCCATGAATATTAAACTCATAAATCCATGAATCTATATAACCTTATCCATTTATATTTGGATGATGCATCCAAAAAAATGACTCTTTAATATCTAGTATATAAGATAATATCATCAACTATACCATAATTTACCATATATAATCACACCCCCATGAGATTCTTGAAATACGTGTATCCCTATGATAAAATCCATTGATATGGAATCCCACTTCCATGGGAATTTCCAAGGCATTCAACAAACCACTGGGGACACAATGCTCTACCACTGCCTACTAGAAGACAAATAATCAATCTAGAAACTCTATTATCCCCAATTTCAACTTGGGTCACTAAATCTATATCCTAAATCCATGGAAGATATTGGAAACGCTAGGTTGTACTTCCCTTGTTGATATTTCAAAATCATGAAGGACTCCATCATACTATTCCACTAGACTAAAAAACTTTATTGATACATAATAATATTTTGACCATCCCTCCACAGAACCACCATGGCCTACATAGTCACACATAACCTCTCCCACCGAGTCTAAAAACCCGGTCTCCTCTAATTATAGCTATAGAGAATACTGAATTTTCACTTGAAATAAGAACTTTTAGCCATCAACCGTCCTTATATCTATGTATTGGGATTCCAAATCCTTCATTTCCTTCAAAGAATCCATATAATCTGAAACAACATCCATGAATGAAATCTTATTTAGTGTTTTATCCAATAAAATTCTATTTTCTGAGGTTTATATGATCTCAAAATCATATTCCTGGAGAAAATATATCAACATTTGTTTTAATATATTAAGGTCATGCAAATAGAA
Source organism: Viscum album (assembly GCA_963277665.1). Classification (NCBI taxonomy): domain Eukaryota; kingdom Viridiplantae; phylum Streptophyta; class Magnoliopsida; order Santalales; family Viscaceae; genus Viscum; species Viscum album. Next base: position 1,493,707,882 of record OY728155.1, on the reverse strand, counting down.
AATATGCCTCAAGATATTTTTATTGATGATGAATAAGAAATTCTCCCCAATGAGGTCATGTATCTATAAAATTAGCACAAAAACAACAATATCTCACTCTAGATCATAAGTAGCATAGTTTTTCTCCCGTGGGAATAAATTCTTAGATCCATAATAGATCATTTCCTTCCATTTCATTATATTGCATCGTATGATTAGAAAAATAGTCATGAAAAATATAAAACATCACCCCTTCCTATGTCATTTGGAGAATTTGAGCACATATATATTTCCCCATTAGGTAGTCAAACACAGTCTGACACAAATTATTCAAGATAATATCATGATCTTTCCATTTCATCATTTTCAATTGGTCTTATATCCATGAGAAATTTGATAAAAACCGATAGAAATATCCAACAATTAAATGGAACTGAAAAACTACTACTATATTCTTGGTTGTTCATATGAAAAAACTACCTCAATAATAGATGGTTCCACATACAAGCCCTATAACAACACCAATATCCCTATGAAATGGACCTACCATGTTTAGAACATATAGTTGGCAAAATTTTCCTAGATCTGATGGAATCCAGTTTCTTGAAAGATATATCTCAGATGATCGACATGTTCTAATTATAACATAGAGAATCATAGGTTGTAGTTGATGAATATAACACTATTTAGCCTATGAATGTTCTATAATTGGAGAGTATGAGACCAATGAATATAGTTTGTACAGTCATTACATGGAATAACTTGAATACAAAATTAAAGTTCCCATACATGTATATGAAGGATAACATTGGAAAAAATTCATCCTTTAACATAATCCAGTGATATCATCACTACATATTGATCATAGAAGTATACTATTACCATAACAACTATTTAATATGATCATTGAACCCTAAATGAGTGTACTAATTACTTTTCATATCCTGATTCAACCTCTAGTAGTTTATAAAAATCCTTATACTAATGTCATCCTTTGAGAATAACAGTTGAGGAACCCAGGATGATACACTAATCCAGATGAAACACTTCTGCATGATATAGTTTATATGAATCCAAAAATCACATAACTTAGAGGGTTCCATATGATAAATAATAATCAAAATCATAGAATATATTTGTCATATATTGATGAAAAACTCATAAAAATGTTAATTGGGGTAGTGTCACAACCTATGTTAGAAAAAATCCAAAAAACCTCGATGACCCTAGGATCATCCATCATCCCAAGATCTAAAAATTACATAAACAACTCAAATATCAAATATTGAATAGTATTTATAAATATAGTAACCAATTGAAAAAATTATAACCAATAAAAACATGAAACTATCCATTCACACACAATAACATGAATTTCCTATAGAATCCTTAAATGAAATCGTGCACAAGAAACATGTAAATTACATCGATGCCATTATATAGATTAATTTGATACATGAAAAGATCCTCATAAGACTCTTGTAACCATTCATCATTCCACACACCCTAGTAAAACAAAACATGTTGTTCTAGCCTCCAACTAGGATATTTAACACAAGAGTCATGGGAAACCTCCATACATAAATTCTAAAAACATAGAATTGAGAGGGTGAAATAAAGAACTATAAATCTATTTAATCAAACAAGGAAAACAAGTGTGTAAGATAAGCTCATCACTTCTCAAATGATATCTAGACCCTCTGGTGATTCCACCTTGACTGTACGAAACTATCTACACCCATCTACCCTACCGCACTATGGGAGGCCACCCATAGGACCACACACTAATTTTAGTCCATGAATTTCTGGTACACCAAGATTACTCTAGGTTCCTTACATAGATCATCATGATATAGAATAATCCTACTACTCTTGATTTTCAAATATCGAAGCTGGTGGATACTATTGAGGCTACTACTGAACCAGAAAAACTCCACCATTCATATCTCAAAGAATCATGGGGAATGAATTCTAATGATGGGACTAGACACCATAGATAAATCAAACTTTAAATTGTACCCAATTTAAATAAAAAAACTACTGACCCCAGAAGGTCAGAAAGAAATATGATGAGGTCGACCCCCCGTTGGTCGAAACCTCGAGGGCTCAAGAACCTGAGAAATACCACTGAGTTCACTTCTCCATAAAAACCTTGTTGGATCCCATCTTTTTTTAATCTTCACTAGGATTTCATATTCTTGATAACCATTGTCTTTTACTTAACCTCTTAAAACATTGGAAACATAATGGGAGTGTATTCATACTAGATATAGCGGTGGAGTTCCACCTCAAGATGGCTTACACAAGACTCCTCATCTGGAAAAAGATCTCAGGGAAACACAATTGGTTTTTAAAGATGATCCAAAGATCCCAAATAGGCATACTCATCATCCAAAGAGTGAGAATATCCAACCTATTCAGTCCCTTCATGGTCAATGATATGAGATTCAGTCAAAACTCTTGGATGTTTACCCATAAAACATCTGCCTCCTTCTACTCACCTAGAAATATTATCCACCACTAGTGTGCTTTAACCTATATTTGACTAACCTATAAAGGGACATAATAAAATTCCCAAGAAAATTTAAAATTGAAGACAATATGGATCTCCACCAACCATCCAATAGCCACCATATAAAAGACCCTACCCTAATACATCACTGAAGTATGTAGCTGAAAGGCATGATAATGTCCTCTTTCACAAATATTATTCCTCATCCAGATGAACCCAATGAAGACCAACTTGTTTAGCATACTAAGCCTCACCTTCCTAAACAATAGGTGAATGGTTCCCAAGATCCATATGAGATATTGGAAACAAGGTTATTATAATACTGATAGAATTTAATTTTATTAATATTATTTTATTTAAATGATACATATTTGAACTTTCCCATAATAGAGAAAATAATATAAGAACAAAAACAATCATGATACATGTATTACTACAAGGAATATAACATACATGAGGCACTAACTCACTTATTCATTTGATCATCTTAGATTCCTTACGCCAGATCATGGGGGAAAAATAACATTTCGCTTTTAAAAATTCATGGCATATTTTATGAATGAAGATCATATAACATCATTGTATCCCTAACCCATTAAATCTTTATAGTTCCAAACCCCAAAAAACATTCAATATTCAAACCAACACGATTAATAATATTTTTTCATGAACTAATCCCTCTAAATATACCTTTTTATTGATGAAAATGATGGGAATAAGTTAGCAAATGATGAGAATTATCACACAATCTCTCAAAAATATTTGTGATTTACTTAGTGCATCAAAGTGGCTAATCCAGTTCATTATATTTAGGATTATGTTAATTAAACAACCCATAATGGGACTGAATAAACTAATAAATTAAGTGAACACAAATGAGAAACTGTGGCAGGCAGGTGGGGGGGGGGTGGTTTGAAACTTTCAAACAATAAACAAAATAAAGAAGAAGAAAAAACCAAGAAAAAAATTTATTTTAAAATAATAATATGAGAATACGTATTCAATATAATATACTCCCTTAAATATTCATTTATCATTATACCAGATGATTATAATTAATTCATTTAGGATCCCTTAACAATGTCAACCACCAAAACCTATATAAATTAACATGACCACAAAAATTGAAAAAATGAGCCCTTGGCTAGGTTCGGTACATCCAATAACAACACACTACTTTGATTAGGATCCGAAATACTAATTAAAGTCAATGAAAAATTAGGGGAGAATCACCTATATAGATTTGATAATTAATTTTTTCTTGCATATGAGACTTGAACCCTACAATTCTATCCCATACTTATTGGTTTACTTATTGGTTTTTTCAATCGATGTTCCACTCACATTATTCACACAAGTCTAACCTTGCGGTTAAGTTCAAGTCGATCAACTTCCTAAGAAAATAAAGCTCAATTTATTGAACAAAATTTACAAAATACAATATTTTTATGAATTCAATGTAAATAAATGATGTGAGTAGTGATTATTCGATCTAGGAACAAAGTCACTCTTAGATGGGTGAATTTGTCATCATGGAGATATTTTGCATGAACATTGGATTGAAAGAGAAACACACAATACAAAGTCCAATATTATATTACAACAAAACGAAGAAAAATAATACTTTTAAAATAGAAGAGAAAAGATGAATTTTTTAAGAGAAATTCCAATTAAAAACATGAAAACAAAGAAACACAAAGTAGAGGTGATAGAGGAGTGCCTATTTAGATGAGGGTTTTAAAAAAATCATTACTTCTTTCTAGATGAGTGACATGTTTCCAGGAAAAAACTATTCTGCCACACCATCCCTAATCCCTGAAAAACCCTCCCAAATAGTGAAAATCTCATTTAAATAGTGTTTGGGATGGATAGGGTTTCAAATTCCACAAAGAAACATGGATCATTTGGTATTAAAACATTACTTCATATTGATCCACATTTTATACCACCATCCCTTTTGAACTAAGTGTCACTCTTGTTGAAGGAAATGCTCAAAATTTAGTCCTATAACATCTTCCAATATTTCATCCTAAATTAATTTATAATTAAGAAGTTATTTAAAATTAGTGAGGTGGGGTTCATTCTGCCAAATTCTATGCTACCCTTCATTAATGCTCATTTTATCTAAACAACATTGAGATCCAACTACTATGGTATGAATAAAAGATATATAACATTTACAGTTGATTATCAATGTAAAATTTCATTTTAATATTCAGCACAACAAATATGACAGAAATACAATGGTAATATTAACATGGTAAAAATATAATTTCCAATCAATTTATAAATTTTAGCCCAAAACTGATTTTTCCATTAAATCATCCATATAAGATTAATGTGGGGTAATTATATCAAATAATATCAACAAAATATTAAAAAAGAACATATATTATGAACTCCCCAAACATAACCTTTTTCACTAATGGGAAAAACCTCATGGAATATAATATATTAAATAATTCATGTTAAAATTTTAAAATCCATAATGGAAATATGAGCATAGAACGATTCAACAAAAATAGGATAATCTAAAAAAAATGAGAATTAATTGTCTCAAAAATAGTTTCAAAACAAAATATAATCATATTAATGACACTAATCAGGTGAAAACATATTATAAGTAAATATATGCCACAAATTCCCCACATGTGTGTGTGCCAATCATTTCATGCTCGTATCTCTACCCATTATCCCATAAATTTAGGTCAAGATAATTTGTTGTTACCTGATTCTATTCCCCCGAACATGTTCAACAAGATTTGAATTGAAATTCCAAAATCCACTCATTTATGAATTCCTAGATGCCAAACCTTGACATGCTGACCTCAATATCCCCACACATTGTATATTTACTTCCTCCCCTCTTTATAGTTTTTTTTTCTTCTGAATTTTGATTTTTTTATATTTTTTGGCGTAAAATATTTTGATATCAAGTGAACATGAATAGGTCAATCTATTATAGTGATGGAAATGATAGAATGTGAAATGAATGTATTAAAATACCAAATTATAAGCTGAAAAATATTACTTTCCCCGACTATTCCTTCAATTGGGTATGAGAACATCACATGTCATGATTGTCTGTAATGAGAATAGATAAATTATATGACATATTTTTCCCACATAATATCCATAATGAATGATGTAAAAAATATCAAAGGCTTTATAAAGACACAAACATATCATTGAAAAACATCCATTTTCACTAAAATCGACAATCAGTTATGAAAAGATTCCCATGGTTAACATTCTTCCCATGAGGTTTGAAAAATCAAACATGAAATCTCAATCTGTTCTATCAATATAATGGGCATCTGAAATTATTTTTCATTGGATTTTTTTTATTTTTTATTTTTTTTAAAAAATAGAAACACTCAAAATGAAAAATCCTAAGGAATCTTGAAAAAATATCATCCCCTACCCCACACATAATATGGTACATTTTATTCAATTTAACTATGAATTCATTTTATTCCCATGAAATGTATAATTAAAATTAGGAAAATAATATAAAAGTTATTGGATATGGGGAAACCTAATGATTTCAAGTGATTATGGGTTCATGTAGTGTGATTATTTAAAAATAATGTGTTGTGAATCCCTCCAATTATTTCTTCATCTATTGTCCATTGTATATAAATATCCATCATATTTTATATTGAATTATCTCCAATGAACCATAATGATGGAAATTAGATACAACATAAGGTTCCAACCACCTATAATGTAACATAATAGGAATCAACATCAAACACAAACTATAGAGAAACACTTCTATCCTATAAGAAACACCTTTTTTGGATCATTTTATCATGGAATTATTTTGATCATTCATTACCAAGCCTTGAGTTCCCATATAATGATAATTGAATCTTCTCATGCTCTTCAATTTTCATATTTCATTGATCAATAACTTAGGCTAAATCTATGTTGTGTTTCTTTACATCCCAATATGTCCGATGATCGACCTCTATGGGGTGATTAAATTATTTCCAAAAAAATCCAAAATGGGTACATACGAATAGGATTATTATATGTTATCCTATTACCCATAGTGCATTTTCTACATTCCAGCTCTAATCCTTCCTATTAGGCTACGTATTTTTGTCAAAAACATGATTCAACTCCCGATTTGAAACCTCATCGTAGTCATTTTTTGGTTATATGGTGTTCTAGTTTTTGATGTAACATAATAATTCTGAAGAGGGGTAGAAAAATTCCATTTGAAAATTTGTGTCCCTTGGTCACCGATGATGGCCTTAGAAAACCAAACCTGTAAAAAATCTATGCGCTGAAAAAATTGACTAGAACATGAGAATATTAAATATTGGTGGACTTGGCCTTCACCCATTCTCTAAAATAATGAATAGGAAAATATAAAAAATGAACTTAGATAAGGACCCATATATTAAATTCTCCATGTATTAAAAATCTTTCAAACAAATATGGGATGTTGAGGCATATCATGTACTTTAGAAATATCTCCAGCGTTTTGGATATGTGGGTTTGACTTAAAAAATACATGAGAGATGTGGAATAATGTAGACCAATATTATATAGAGTCTAGAAAATTCAAATCTACTCATTGGGGTCCAATGTTTCCTCTACATGAATGTGTATAGAAAAAATGCATAACTGACTGAAACACATGGTCAAGAACACTCCTCTTAATAACATGACCACTACCAAAGCACTTGATCTATATATCCTCACAAACATAAAACAAAGACTCACACTTTAATTTTTTTACATTTTGTTTCTTTAATTTTTAAGTAATATTAGTGGTAAAAAGTTAGTTCAATAAATCATCATACCATGGATACGTACATGAGTGTGCAAAAAGATGCTCATCATGAAATTTGTCTCAAAGTGGTACCTAGTCCATTGTGTTATCCTATACCATTTGAGTAATCCTACTCAAGTGATACACCACCAAGATCTCCAAACCCTAAGTTTTCATTATGTATATATAGAATTCTTTAACAAGGGGTTCCCATAAAATAAGTCTAGTCTTTGTATCTCTCATATTCAAGAGGTACCTCAGAGCTGCATGGTCATGAAAAAATTAATATTAGAGAAAAATAAATATTAATGGAAATTTTAGAATGATAAATATGATCGTATTAAAATCATTTTCTAAGGTTTTCGAGTTTTATTGGTCTGAATCCAATGTCCTCAAAGTATAGGAAATCACATGTTAAAGTCCCTCAACTTTATTTGATAAGATATCTACAACTGCGATGTTTGAAGTGTCACAAATAATCTCAAATGGAATGTTCCACTTTGGGGGTTGTATGATCAATGGAGTGATTATATGCTTTATTAAATCATAAAAGAAAACCCTACATGAATCATCAAATAGAAAATCTGAATCCTTTGGATGTAATCATGACAACAGATGATAAATCTTACTAATATACTTGATTAAGTTATGATAAAATTCTGCAGGCCCTAGGAATGATATAAATCACTTACACTTGAAGGATATGGTGACAATGAACTACCATCAATTTTAGATCTATAAAACTCTATTCGATGTTTTAAAACAACATGTCCAAACAAAATTCCATTTTCTACGATGAAATGACACTTATCGGAGTTCAAGACAAGATTCTTCGCAATACATCGATTCAACACATTTTCCTAAAAAAGTGATATTCATAAAATGAGGAAACATATACTATAAAATCATCAAAAAATACCTCTATGAATTTCTCTATAAAATTAGAAAACTAATCACCCATCATATCTTAAAGGTACCTTGGTCATTACAGATTCCCAATGGAATCCTCTAATAGGTAAATGTACTGAATGGACAATTGAATTTAGTCTTATCCTAATCCTAATGAGCAATAATGACCTGAAAATAACCAGAAAAAACATCCAGTAGAAATAATTTTTTCCTCCAAGAAAGTATATTAATAATTTGATAAATATATGGGAGGGGTAAATGGTTACTGAGAGTGGTTTGATTTAGTTTCCTATAATCGATAAACAAATTTTTACTCATTTTCACCCTCATTGGAAGTAAGTCCTCCCTATAATTTCTATCAAAAGTAACACCACTTATATTAGTCACAATAATGATAGGTATCACCCAATGTGAATATGAAATATAATAAATGATACATGCATTGATCATTTTTTAAACATATTTTTTCAAAAAATTGAGAAGAGTTGGATTAAATCTCCCTTATGTCTACCTTATCGGTTTAGCCCCATCCCCCAAAAGAATCATATAAATTAAAATAGAGGGTCTAATTCAAGATATTACAACCAAGGTCTTATATATTTCCCTAATGTTCCCCATGAAAATATTTTAATGGTTTTCCTCATGATAAAAAATAATATTGTTAAAACCTATAATAGGTAATATATCACCATTCAAAAAGCGTGATTATTTGAGATCGGGTGTAAATGGTTAGAGTTCCAGTGTAGTGGGTGATTTATGGATGAATACATTGAAGGAAATAATATATTTTTCAAAATTTTACATTTTCATCAAAATAAAATTTTCAAAATCATAGAATAATTCATAAAATCGTTCGAAATACTCTCCTACCATGTCATAATCATAGTGAACGTAGTCAAAATAAGAAAATGAATCCACAACAGAATCAAATTCAAGAGAACTTTGTGCATTATAAATTGGCGTGGAAGGGGTCGTAATAAAAAAATTAAAACAAATAATCATAATATCTTTATGAATATGACAATGAAATTCTATTGGGTTTATACATGGAGGTTTAGAATGGGAATTAAAAAAAGTGAATTTTTCCTCTAAGTGTTACATCTTGGAGTCTAAAAATTTAAATTTCACAAATTCATATCCGAAAACCATTGGAAATTTACCATCATGTACATTTACGATAGTTTTGGTAGTTTTTAGTAAGTTAATACCTAAATTAATGGGATCATGATAACTTACATGATCATCCTTCATGTTTAGAACATTTAAATCTACTACAAAGAACATGTCTCTTAACTGAATAAGAAAATCCTCAAGGACTTAGGTCAGATAGGATGTATCTATATTTTCCAAATACACCACTACTCTGGTTTTATTTCACTCACCAACCTATATAGAAGATAATACATTGGGAGGTATCAGATTTAGGTAGGCTACTAACTCACATAAAGCATTAGAAAATTCTAACTCTTCTATGGTTCATTGGATGATGAATGTCCCTGAATCCTTGAACATTTTGGTAATTGCCTGAGTTGGTGTAATTAGTGGTTATGCATTCCTCCCACGATTTTATTTTAATTTCCCTTGATTACTATTTGATTGAAACAATGTTCTATTAAGAACATGGAATACCTTGGGATTTTGTTGATGACCTCAAGAAGGGGAATGTTTATCTCAACACACATGAATGTTTTCATAATTTCTTTTTTCACTTCCTCTTTCGCAATCATTTTTGTTTTCACAACTCTATTTGGAAAGGGAAGGGGTTTTGGGGTAATACCATTAATTTTCATCTTTCCATAATCATTCTCCTTTGGTTTCACAACAACCAGTGATGATGGGGGAATCTTCTCTGGTTGGCTGAATCTAAGTGGACTATTAGGAAAAATTCTCCCACTGGTTTACCTACAACACTTCAATGTGATGGCACTAACATTCCCCTCGGGATTACCAGTTGGTTAGGAGGGTAGGTTTCTAGATTTCTTGTTCAACATTTCACGGAGGCCAGTTGTAATCTTGCAAATATCCATATTTAACTACATCAACCCCATACCTTTACTCTTCATCTAATTCTGTTGATTAAGAAAAATTTATTTCCAAATATCATTACTGTTAGAATCTATCTTTGGTTGGGGAATCCATTTTTTATTGACTTGTTTATGTCTGGGTTTCAAATATCCTCTGTGGTTATTGAAAACCTTTTTTATTAGGTGAAGGTTGCTAGACAATTTATTAAAAAAGATCCCTTTGTTGTTTTTCACAACAATACCCCATATCCATGTTATCCTTCCATCCTTAATTATAAATTGGTGTGAAGGAATCATACATATTTTGTGGGGTTCATTTTTTTGGCAATGGTCATCCTGGTTACACTGCTACACAATACTCTATCTATTGTAGTTGTGGGAAACAATATGTTGGATGGTCTGGTGTAGTTCAAATACCACAAATCTTCATTGCATAGGGGGGGGATTTTTAGGGCCAATTCTATTTGTATCACCACAGAGGGTAAGTCATTCATAATATTATTAGTTAAGTGATTATCCTTATTGTATTTGTTTTCCCATCATGTTGAATAATTATCGAATAGCCGTTGAAGTTTTATCAACTTACAATCCCCCTACTGTCGCATCCACCAAACTCCTCTCAATGGGAGTGAGACCTTCATAGAAGAATTGGATGAAGAGTTTCTCATTAATTTAGGGATTCATACAACTTTAAGGTAACTTATTAAATCACTCTGAGTACTCATACATTGAATCTGCCTATGCTTGGTTGCTTTCAGCTATCTCATTTAGAATTGTTGTTGACTTTAATGCTTGAAAAAATAGCTGTACGAAAAGTCACTTTAGGTCATTCCAAGATTTTTCATCTTCATGATATATGTACTATATACAATATAATGTAGTTCCATTAGGTGGAATGGTAATTCTCTTAAATTTCTTTTGTAGATACATTCCTTGGTATACATGTTTTTCAAATCATATTGAATTCCTTTAGATGTATATTTGGATCTTCACTAAATTGGCCATGAAATTTTGGGAGAATGTGAATTATACCATATTTTATCTTAAAGTATGATTCAATATTTGTATATACAGTGAATGAGTATTGATAATTATGATTTGGTGTATCCAAATCTCAAATGTTTATTTGATGATCATTATTGTTTTCATCCATTTCATGAAAAATTGATTTTGTTTGAGATGAGCTACAAAAATCACTGCTACAAAAATGACAGAAATAATGAAATGTGGGAATATTTACACTTCCAGAATTTTAGTATTATCTAATTTCAATCCTAAATACCCATTAAACCATGGGACTTAGTTAAAAATTAAAATCAGGGTCAGATTATGTCATCAATTATAATGAAACAAAAAGTAGTATACTACAAGACCATTAAATGAGGATTCAATTGATTTTATGAAAATTAATATGTGGTGATGGAAGAATATAAAATATAATATAATATAAGAGAATAAAAAAAGTAATAAAAAATAACAAAAAAATTACAAAAAAATGTTGACTTAAACACTTCCCTCCCAAAAAATGATTCAAATTTGATGATCATTAAAACACACACTCTAATTTTTTTTTTGTGATTTATGAAGTGTGGAATAGTGGCTGACAAAGTTAGTTATCTATAAGAGGAATTAAATTAATCAACCAATAATAATCCTTAATAAACCAAGAATATAAGTGAAAACAAATGACAAAATATGGGGGAATTTGGATGTGAATTTCACTCTTTAAAAAACCAAAAAAGTAGAAACAATCATGAACATAATTTCTTAAAAAATCTTATATGAGAAGATGTAGTCAATTTAACATATTCCCTTATCCATTCATTTATCATTATACCATATGATTAGAATTAAGTCAGTTTTAATCCCATAACCTTTCAACACCTGAAACTAATGGAAATTAACATGACCATAAATATTGGAAATTGAGCCCCATATAAACTTCATGACATCCAATACCAACTCCCTACAATGATTGTGATCCAAAATCCAAATTATGTTCAATGGAAAATTATAGAATCACTCATCCCTAGAGTAGAGAAGTAATTGAGTTTGGGGATGAGAATTTAACCTTACAATTATATCCCATGTTTATTGGAGATTGTGATTCATGTTTCACACAAATGATTATGAAAAGACAGACATCACTATCAGGTGCAAGTCGATCGAGTTATTTAGAAAAAAAACTCCATTAATTGACCAAAAACTGTGAATTATTGTATTTTTATGTATTTAATGTAAATAAATGTAGGTATAAGTGATTAGATCAACTGATAACAAAATCACTATTCCATGGGAAGATTTTCCATCGTGGAGACATACTGTATAAGAAATGGATTGAAAAAAAAAACTCCCAATATCATCTACAGTCTTATATTCCATCATGAAGATGAAAATTTGTAATGACGCATACATTCCATGTAATTTTTCTATTATATGGAATTATTACAAGTTTTCAAAAATTGATGACATGTGATTTCAAGGCCCGGTGTGCCTATAATGAATTTATGAACTTTTTTAAGGTATGTTTAGTAAACGTGCGAGTAGAGTTTTCTATGTTTTTAAACAAGTTCTCATATTAATTATCCAAGGGAACCATTAAATACACAGTACTGGGATTGACTTAAGGGAGGATTTACTTTGACTGTAGTAAGTCAGGAGAAAAAGTTAGGTTTTGGGACTTTTTAAAAGAATAATAGAATAACTTTATTATTTTACTTATTTCATTATTTTCCTCCAACAGACAAGTAGTAGTGTAGGACTAGTTAAGTGTCATGATATTAAATGGATTGAATCTTCAAATCCTATGTAACAACGTCATTAGAATTTGGGAAGGTTCATATTAAATGAACCCTCATAAATTCCACAATCGTTACTTACCCTCCCTATCTCCTCTTTATATGGATCTTGGGGAGGGGTAATGAAACAAATTAACCAAACGACAAAGCTCTGGTAAAGTGTCGTGATGCCAAAACCTGGAGGACAGAGCTACTTCTAGTAGGCAGTGACGAGTGACACCGAATCACAAACCATAGAACGACGATAGATCTGTGTCATTGGAGGCTTTTTGCGGGAACGACGAACACCGACACTTCCTCAAATGCAGACACTCTCCAATGAACTTGAGGTTGGGTTTATTTCTTCTATAATTTCAAGAGTTGAAAAATATTTTACCACCCTCTTGATATCAAGATAACGTGGAGGGCGCGATCCAAATGAACAAGGCCTTGAACCCCCAACCTTTTTGTTGGAAGTTGACGTGTCCTTCACGAGAAATGTTTGGGTTGGACGAAACCCAGGATGGCAGGTGACGGCGGCGGCTGACAATAAACAGCCACCAAGGAGATAGCAGCGCACCGTTTCATGCCCTTGGCGAAGAAGACAACGGTTGGCTCATCCGTCTGCAATGGGGGAAGCGGCGCTCCATCGTGCACTACCACAAATGGGGGGGGGGGATGTAGCCACGACAGTCAGCGGCGGCCAACACCGTCTAACCGTGAAGGAAGGTGGAGTGGCTCAATGTCGCGTGCCACTGGAGGAGGTCGCGGGTTGAAGCCACAATAGGTGGAGAATAGCGTGGCCCTCATGCCATGCCTGGTTGGGGGACCCCTACCCCCAGTCGGCCGAAATGGCCAACCGGTAATTGCGGTAGGGTATCGCCCCACCGACTGGCCGGAACAACCTCCCACCTGCGTGACCAGCTGGGAAGACCGGTCCACCTTCTGGAGGACTGGGCCAGATGTAGGCCTCCCAACCTGGTCGGACCTTCCTATAAAATAAAAGCCACCAAGTGGTTCGGGCCGGACCCATGGTTCAATGGGCCGTTCCCGCGGCCCAGTGGGCTAATGCGGGTGGGCTGAGCCCCACCCGATGGTCCGGGACAACCGTGACCGGCGCCTGTGATCTGAACCAGGCTGACCCCTGATGGACCAGACCAAGTGAACCAAGATAAACCGTAGTATACCAGACCTGAGCAGGGTCAGGTAGACCCTGAGACCCATTGTGTTGGGCCGGCCTGACTGAGTCGGACCAGGTCCCGACCGTACTGTTCCCTGAATAATAAAACACCCGTAATTGATGAACCAAGTGTCCGTTCGAGACACAATCAATGGAGTTGGGATCACTTTGGGGAATAGGTTATTTTTAGTATACTCCACTTGAGTATTGGATAAGTATTGGAGTACGGTGAGGTTGGATCGAATCCAAATCCAATCAAGCCCTCAGATAAAAAACTCTTATAAATCACAGACAGGACGTCCGATTGAAGTGACGTCTATCACGTTGGAACACTTACGACATGTTGGTCCTTTGGAATAATTATTCATGGATATTCATGAAAGTTGAGGTATGACTAATGGAATGGGAAGAGTTTCTATTAGAATCAAATGTATTATTAGTGGGGATCTAGTGGTTGACAGTGACGTAGAGGTTTGAGACAGATCATACAAAGTTTAGTACAGAGTGATCCTGTGTGGGTCATCACCGATCTTGTGTCAGTTATATCTTTTCTGGTTTAGTGCTCAATGTTCCCGTGTGGGGCCGCACATACTGATACTGTGTGGGTCAAATCCCATTTGGGTCATTGCGAGGGTTAGTACCTATCGACTCTTGGCGGGTCAGACCCTGTGTGGATCATTACGGGGGATAGTTCCTATTGATAAAATGTGGGTCAAACTCCGTATAGTTAGTAGTAGTGCCTCTTGATAGAATACGAAGATATATCTTTGTGACTAACCATCTTTACATCTATACATCACTAATACCTGGTGTGAGCTGTGTCTTTTACCTTTGTGGTGATACATGTGTGGTACATATACATTTCTGGTGATATCTTCATGGTGATACCTGTGTGGTAATTTTACCTTTGTGGTGATACCATCGTGGTCTAACTTCTGTGCTACATTTACCTTCGTGGTGCGATCTTCGTGGTATTACCTGTGTGTTACTTTTACCTTCATGGTGTTTCATTAGAGGTGTTACCTTTGTGATATTTCCCCCTCATGTATGAGATGATTATATCTTGATAACTTATGTATATGTTTGGTAATATACATAAGTAGAGTTGACGACCGCTTCATGCTTCGTGATTGATGTCTCACTTTGTGGTTTTTCCTTTTTGGAACTCTGGGAGACCTTAAGAGGTCTCGGGGTACCTACTGAGTGTTGTTATACTCACCCCTACACGGTCTTCACCCTCACATTGGTTTGTCTGGTGGAGATGATGAACAACGTTGATTGAGGCCGAGGGAGCCAGGACTGGACAGTGATTAGAGGTGGACCATTTGATATGGTGTGACATAGAACTGATTGTGAGTTGTACCTACCCTTTAGTTATGATCCTCGGTGGACGATCTAGGAGCTGTTTTTCTATTTTCAGTTGTACTTGTACTTTTCACTTGTTCTTGTATTCAGACCCCTTTACTTTTAACAAACTTATTACTACCACGGTTTACTTCATGGTTTCCTGTTGTTGTGCTCTTAGATTTGTGTATTTGTATAGGTTTAAAGGAAATTCTTTCCCACTAAGGATCTATAGACATTTAAATAATAAAATCTTTCAGTGAATAATATCTTATCATGATATGGTGCTTCTCAAGAAGCCACACCATCGCTTGTTCCAATAATCCCTAGGAAGATAAAATGAATCTTTCAAAAGCATTGACCAGAGTATGGAGACGTAGAAAATGGTCTACCAGGGTTAGGTTATATAGATATGAAGGTTTGGAAAACTCCATAGTTATATTGAATTTTATGGAGAGAATTGAAATTGATAATATAATTTCTTGTTTATTTAAATATCAAGATACTTCATTAGAATCGTATTATAAAATGGGAGATAGAAGAATGGATGAGCATTAGAAGGAGATGAGGGGTGATCACTCTTTCCCCATTTAATTGAGATTTAGGGTTAGAATCACAACCATTTAGGATATGGAATCACTGATATCTTGGTTGAACCATAATCATTAAGAGTTCTATATGTTTCAAGCTATAAAACTTTTGATTCATTCCCCTTACTCTTTAATTTCATTTAAAACTATTAATTATGTTCATTAAAATAGTGAATAATATATTTCCAATGATAAAAGAGACCATGACACATCATGAATGAAAAACATGAATATAAATGAAGGATCCTATACCTTAAAAGAAACTTTTTGAACAAATGTTGATGGTTGGAGCAAGAAGAAGACAACTATCAAGCATGAAAATAAACGATAACACCTTAATAAATCTATAAAACATGATCGCACATAAAACTATTACTGGAACAACACACAAAATAATATCTCCCCAAGTATTATATTTTCTTGAATTACTAATAATAAGAAAATTGGAAAATGAAAATAATTAAACCCATATATAACCACCAAGGATCGAACACCCAAGGCTGTGGGTCAAGTCCAATAATAAGGGGAATAAATGCCTCTAATGTATACACATTGGTCTCCCCTAAACATATACACAATATCATATAATTATATGGCCTTAAGTAATTTTGGATTTTATTCCATACCTAAAAAATCTTAAGATCACAACATAACCTACCTAACCCTGAAAATGAACTAAAAAAAGGGCTAGACCCTGACATATTGGAAGGAAGAACACTATAGTGTGGGTTTTAATTTATACATATTGTTAAAATGGTGAGCCAGATACCATATATTTGATAAACTGGGGAAAGAACCATGATGTAGTCCAAGCCTCCACATTGCACATATGCTTAATTTTAATGAACCACAAAATATTACCATTTGGATCGACCAAAGAACCTAAAATTTTAGGCCACATAACTCAAAATTGATTAATATGTATATAAAATAAACCATTTTCATTTTTTAGTGATGTCAAAAATTAAAGATTATCCATTGCAAATACATTGATTATCAATTTTTCAGGAATACTCTCAATGGTGAAAATTGCAATGGTGAATCCATAACCTCGATTCTAATGAACTACTCTCATATAAATTTATATCTCAAAATATTCATTTTTACCATCCAAATCTACTTAATACACCATCCATAAACCTCCCCATCCATATTCATAAAAAATATCATGCTTTAAGTTCAATTATTTTACATGAAAGGAGGAAATTATAAATAACGTTTTAGTAGAGTAATTTTGTGAACACCTGAAGGCTATAAATTTTGGATTAATTTTACAAGGAATTTCTAGCAAGTTCTCAACATGATTTTCGTTATATATATTTTATATTTATAAATGCTTACTATTATTGGAGAATACAAGTTATCATATATGGAATTGATTAGGAAAGTAGTATGACCAAACCCTACAAAATCCTACAACATTTTCCTATATTTAATGTATTAATCCTGTAAGTTAGAGATAAAAAAGAAAGATATATTTTAACTATAATTATTAATAAAGGTATAATGTGAATGATAAATTTATAAAAATTAAAATGACCACTGATTCACCTATCCCCCTTAATATGTTCTCATTGAACTGATAGCATTAATTAGTATTTTATACAATGTTCCTTAAGAAAAGATCCAACCAATACTAAATAATAATGATTGATATTTATATCAAATTCAATAGTAGTGGTGTTCAATTCATCAATATAAATAACCTTCATCGATGGGGAAAAAAATACTTCCATAAATTTTAATAATTCATCGAGGTAACTCATATTGTTGAAGTGGTATTTACTCTACAAGCAAATGACTCTTCCATGACTCATGAAGATAAGATAAATCCTATAATATATGGGAAAACATGGAATTCCATTCCTTTATCAATATCTTTAATAGTATTCTCTAATGTGATGGGACATAAAACTACTTAAGAGCTAAGGAAAAAACATGGGGATTTTTATAAAGGAAATATGATCAGTAAGGATTCAAAAATTATTATTTTTGTAAGAATGTTTTTTCATATATATATTAGAGTCAAAGAGAAAATTAATGAATACTTCACATAGGTAAATTAAATTTTACGATATATCACAGGACTTTGTGATACTTTGGAATTTTCAAGAGTTGTTATTTTTTATCAAAGATTTCATCTAAATATATCTATTATGGAATAAACTACATATATATCCATAGATGAGTTTTTAATCAATCTTATTTTCTATGAAATGAAAAATAATTATGGTTTATGAATGAAACTAATGAATATAAAACTTTTAAATATATTTAATGTCTCAATATTAAAGACTCGAATTGTAAAACACTCTTATAAATAGAAGATGTTGATGATAGTGAATGTAATAAATTCATGTCTCAACTCCCCAAAAATAGGGTATCATTATATACAAGAACAAATATATGTTACCTTTAAAATGATTTAATTGTGATTATGTTGGTTAATTTTTAATACATTTCCTAAAGAAGGAATATGATGAATGTGTGAGTGAGGATCTGGATGAAGACCATTCAAGAAAAAAACCTAAAAAAACACTAAAATATTATTTAATAAAAATTCAATTATTGCTTTTATAATTTCTATTTGGAGTTTCATGAGTATAGATTAATGTGATGATTCATCATCCTCAGGTTAGTTAGATGATAATGATTTCAATCAATATCACATGACTATAATTTATAAGAAAAAAAATATAAGACATATCATTAAGTGTTCTGGATGAATTATTTAATAAAAATATATTAATATCATATTTAGAATATATCCTCTAATAAATAAAAATATTAATTGGAAGATAATTCTTTTTTAGAATAAGAATATATTTGTAGATCAAGATAAAAGTGATATCATAAGATATAATAAACCATTCCTGGTGAAATTTGTATAATAATAGAATCTTTTATATTTAAGAAACAATTTTCTAAAAAAGAGGAGGATATTTTTGGGAAACAATCAATGTTCTATAAGGATAAAATAACATTTATGTATAAATAGATGATTAAGAAAAATATATATAGATTTTAGATGAATTATCAAATGTTAATAAGAAGTCCATCATGAAGAAAAAAGTATAATAAACTCTTAATTGTTTATGTGTTATTGAATATATTTCCTTTATATATAAAAATTATGAATTTCTATATAAATATGTTCATAGTAAATAAAATTTGAAATATCACTTCTTATAGATATAAGAAGTACAAATTGATTGAGAAGAGAAATCATCAAGAATAATAAAAACAGGACATAATATCTCAAGACACCAAGGAAATAAATATAACAATACTCATCTAT
Organism: Viscum album; assembly: GCA_963277665.1. NCBI lineage: Eukaryota > Viridiplantae > Streptophyta > Magnoliopsida > Santalales > Viscaceae > Viscum > Viscum album. The sequence goes on along the minus strand of OY728155.1, from coordinate 1,493,688,483 downwards.
AAAATATGAGATTAATATTCAAATTATATTATTGGGGATGTATAAGTATTGGACATAAATCATATGACTATGGGCATAACTTTTCACTACCCTATAATTATAATTTATTAGGGTGGATTAGAAAATAATAGAATCACCCATTTAAACTGAAGAAACTTATATAAAATATAGGATTTTGATGCTAAAAAATTTGTGTGAAAGAGTCCTAAATATTCAATAGTGAATGGAAGATGATTACTTGGTCACCATGGACAATGTATAACTTTTTATAAGGATGAAATTTAGTAGGATCCAAATAATTATTTGGCTAAATGTAATAATTTTTTCATAGAAGGTGGTGGATATGAATTATCATCTACAATGTAATCTACTTTTTTTAAGAAATAACTTTAGGTGTAGAAGATGAAAAATAAATCAATTGTGGTAGATGAAAAAAACAAAAGTGTTGATAATTGAGGAACATAGATGTTTTAGTTATTAAAAAATTATTATCTTGAGTTTTTCATGTATACAATCAAAATTATCAATCCTTATTCCCGATTATTGTTTTTTACTAAAATTAAATGAATATATGGGGATTTTTTAGGATATAACACACTATAAAATAATTATGTTGAGATTTTCTAAAACTTTTATGGATGAAATGAAGAAAAATTTATCCCTTTAGGGGGAAAATACAAAGGGATAAGATATAAACCTATAAATTTTAATTAATCATAAATTTTGGATAGATATGACCAAATTTAGGATCTAGGGTTTCCAAATACACTTACAACCCTTTATTTGGATTACATTAAATTTATTATAATGGTGGATTGATGGTTAATAAAATAAATATATAATGGTAGAGTTAAATGTTTTCCATTTTTTGTTCTTGATAATGTGTTTATTATCTAAAATTATTCTTGTTGAATTTCCCACATTTTAATAAATATGAGATATTCTTTAAATGATATAACATGTAAGGAATGTATATATTAAATGTAAAACCATTACAACATCCCTGTTGTATTAAAAACTACCTTAAATTATGTATACATAATTTAAAATAATTATGGGCTCACTACTATGAATAATATTTGGTCAAATCCATATCAAAAAAGGGATTATGAAAACTATATATATATATATATATATAAATAATCATTTCTCATGAACAAATGAAGAGAACATGAGCGTGATACCCTTTATAATATTTCATTGAATATTAAATCCATAAGGGGAGTTAAAAATACATCTATACTGATAGATAAGTTTATAGGTAAAAATATGAAATATAATAGAGGATAGAATTGAGCCCATGTGTGTATTAAATTTTTTATCGATAAGGAATTCAATTTGTGTTAGAGTTTAAAGGATATTGTTCCATTCCATATGTAAATGAATATAATGAAATTGGTTTTTCCATGAAGAAATAGTGTGAGTATATTCATGAAACCAATACATATCATATGATTGGTGAACAAATCATAGTTATTAGAGACATTTACTAAGGATATTGAGATGTTTACAATTGATACAACAAGTTGAAGGGATATATAAAAGTTTATGTAATATATTTTTATTGTTTGAAGAGTTATGAACATATTAATTTTTTAATTATCTTGAATATAATATAGAGAAACAATACATCACTTACGAAATTAAATTTAGGCATCCCATGGTTGAAACATAATATTTTACAATCTATATGTTCATAAAAAATATCGGACATCCCCATCCTAGGCTACCCAAGATTCTTAGGATCCACTAAGGTAGAGATTTATAGTATCCCTACCTAAGTTTAATGATCAGAGAGATGAACTGGAAAATATATCATGTAATATACAAGAATGAAGAATTATTCTAAAAAATAGGGGTTCAGGATCCAATACAGGGGGTTATAGTGGGTTATAAGTAAGTAATTTATATGAATTATAGTCGGGATATAATACCTAATGTCAAGGATGTTCTACTAGTTGATGTACTATATTGAGTAATAAAACAATGTGAAATATTATAATTTTCATGATGTGGGACTCCTGAATCATAATTACTGTTATAGGGTTAGAAAAATTCAAATTTAATATTGGTAAACCTATTGTTGATGGTCTGATGCTGCTTGTACTTCCAAAATATTTCTTCTTCTCTCATCCATCATGGTTTTAACACAAAATGTTCAATGATCCATGACTTTATTATATTATATCAAGAAAAATATACCATTAGATAACACTACCAATTGTTAAGATGACTAAACCTAAAGCCTGAAGACTTATCGTGAGAATAGTGCCATTGAACACATAATAAATACAAGTGTTATATTTTTTAATTTACTATGATTATAAATATTCACAGACTAAAATACAAATTTTATCTCTCCATACATTTTAAATAAAGTATCTACATAATTTCTCTACATGTTCGATATATTGATCACATGATGAGTTTCCAACCTATAATGATCAATGATTCATCAGTTGATCGACCATGATTTTCCAACCATATGAATATTGTGGTATCGACTGGAAGGGTTTAACCTGCCACAAGTGAGCTTGGATCCTATATTTTTGAGAAGGTAATAGATTTAAGATAATGTTCTTGTAAGGTTAATTTAGAGTATACAAAATATTATAATATGATGGGACTAATAATATTGATCAAAATTGTTATTAAAATACCCATTAGCTAGGCAATATATAATTTAAATAATAGTAATGGGATTATTAATGAGATATCAACATTGATATATTATCCACATTAGAAATAATAATTATTTTTTAATAGTTAACATTTTAGCAGTGTTCCACTAAATAATAGTGATGCCCTATAAATTTATAAGAGAGTATAAGAGATTAGGATGATGTTTTTGAAGTTTAAGTTCAATAGAGTTATACATTCATGAATTTTAATGTACATTCATGTATATTAATTGATTTTTTTTAATTTTATATTTAAATGAAAAAATATGGATGAGTTCAATTAATTACATATTAATGATGAAGAAAAATAAATTGAGGATAATTAAGAGCCACACAAAATAATAAATGGCTATTTTTTTCTACCTGAATAAGGAAGGTGACATGTGTCATTTTAGTTTTTGAATGAGAATACATTAATCTAATGAAATATTAAGAGAAATTGTTAGGTTACATAGAAGATTAATTTGATAATTAATTGAGAAACATGATTAGGAATTAATCAGAAATATCATTGACCAAGGTAAATGAGATGACTATATTTCAATATAGATATTTTGGGATTTATATATTTCCAATAGGGGAAATTTTATTTATTTTATCTTATTGAAGTGTAAATATATGATGAGGGTGACGATGGACTTGTGGTTGAGAGTATAGAAAACTCACAAGGACTGTGTGGGAGATATTTTCTTATAGGATATATTTAACCCATATAGAACTGGAGTGTAAGTAGTGATATGGTCATCAATGAAGAGAGGGGATGTCGAGACTTAAAAAGGAACAATAACAAATTATCTACAAAAATAAAAGTCATATTCAAAGACCTTTTTAAAAAGCTGTCATGAGGAACTGATAATAAATATTTGAGAGGTAGTATAAAGACCCCAAAAAGAAGAGGCTATATTATTTTTTCAGAGATAAATTAATTTTTCTTTTGGCAATTATAATTAACTCATTGGGATGCAGTTTCTATAAACACTTAATGAAAATCCATTTCATGAGACTCCCTATGGAGAAATTTAGGACATTTATTATATGTAATTTTTAGTGATCTAATGAATATTTTATTAAGGTTAATTGATAGTTTAGAATTGAAATTACTAAACTGGAATATTTTACGATAAAATTGAGATAATTACATGTATATTTTCATAACCCTATCTTTATTTAATACAGTACTCGTGTAGGGAAAAGGGTCAAGAGAAATGGAGGGTCCAACTTTGAATAATGAAAATGGTAAAATTAGAGTGTTAAATTCATAAAAATTAACAGATTCCTTGATTAAAGCCCACCATTTCTATGTGATCCCACTAATATGGTAACATCAAAATTAATATGAAATTAATTTATTTATATAACAATTTATGGTAATCAAAATTTAATGAAACAACCTTCTCACTGATTCTATATTTATGAATCAAAACAAAAACTCTCGTTGAATGAATTTAATGCATTGAAAATCATTATGGAATGTTTATTTTATTAACATAAATAATCATGTATTGATTATCATGGAATCAATAAACAAGATTTTATGACGACATTATAAAGAATGTCCAAAATAATCAATATCACTATCATAAAAGAATTAATATAAATGAAAAACGTAATAAAAATATATAGTAAATGATTATGATGGGATATTATAAATGATAATATATTTGAATAATATCATGAAATATTTCATTAAAGTGTTTTTTTTAATTATACTAAGAGTAAAAAATATTTATGGATGTTGAGTGTAATGGTAAGGATTCATTATATCAATTTCTGATTTTCTTAAGACTTGTTTAATCATATTTACCATGTTTTCATTTATATGGTGTAATTACATCATATATTTGTTATTATATCAGTATTACATATTAATTCAAAATATAAAATTCTTAATTTATTGTTCCATATTTTTTGAGGTTTAGATTCAAGATTTATCATGTTTGAAACATTACTTATCTTCCAAATTTAATTTCATTGTAACTTATCCCATTTTCAAAACTTTTTTTCTTCATTCATGTACATTATTCCAAACATTTGAATTTAATATTGAAATGATATAAATTCCAATTATATAAAAATATATTTCATTTTATCCCCTTCATTATCCTTTTGATTCAAAGGGTACCAATTTCCAAAGGTGTTTTGATTACTCAAATTTATTCTCATTAGGTTATATTATTATTCCATGACATTAATTATTATATATTGACTATATATCTATATTTACAAATTCATATGTTATTCCCAATAATTTTATCAGGGAAAACGACATTTTTAATTCATATCTTCTTCCTGGATGAATTTCATAATAAAAAATGTTTAGTATTATAAATAATAATTTTTATCCATTTAAATGATCGTTTATCCTCCCGGATTGGGTTCATGATTTTTGAAAAAAAAAATTATTGTTATTTTGAAATATAAATTGTTAAACATAATTTTATTATAATAATTCATTTCTAAGAAATTTAAATTATATTTTATGATTACTTTTTTATAAGGGGTTGAATAAATAAATTTTAGTATTTAAAAGAGCTTCTTCTTTTCATGAATATATTTTTTCTCTTATGTTGATTTTTTTGGATTAACATTTCTTACATTCATTGAAAATAATTATATATATCATTACAAATAATTTTTGTAATATAGAACATTTTAATTTGTCAAAAATTGATTTTTGTTAATGTGCCTCATATCTTTTTCTTTTATGATAATTTTGAAAATGTTTTTGGAAATTCCTTTGTATGAATTAGCTACTATTTTACAGTCTATCCTTAAAAGTTATAACACATAGGGAGTTATGTATTCTTGATTCACCCACTAAATTCCATTTATTAGTATTATTGTTTTGTTATTGAATTTTTTGTATCAACCAAACCAAATAAATAGGCCATTCCACATGATAACATTAAGAGATATTATGAAAGACATATTTATTTAAAAGGTTCCTTATGATATGATAGATGATTGATGTTATGTGGTAAACATATATATTGATACTTTTTTTTGAATTTTGGTGTTATGTTTATACCTTTAGTTTATATTTTATGGTTCTATATCACATGACTTATGAATTATGTGTGTAATTTTTTTCATGTTCACATCTCGATGCATGTACATTTTTTAATGTTCACAACATGATAAAAAAGAGTATTGTTTTCACAACTTAATGGAGTGATTTTGAGTATATTTTTGGTTGAATTTAATGACAAGGATTGTGCGTGAGAATAGTTTCACGTAACTATGCTGAAAAATAACATCGATAGTCATTATTATGAATGATTATATCAACAATGTTATATTTATTATTATATTGTTAATTAAAAGAATCTATTTTACATGTATTTTATTTTTTATATTGATATCTATTATTGTCTTATAATTCTATATTTTCATACTTCGATTGATAATTGACGAAATTTTTTATATTTCTCTATATTTTGCCTCATAGAAAAATATTATTGTGGAAATTTTATATTAATTAGACACATATATCATGTTTATTATCCTGATGTTCTTTTAAGCTAATTATTGATTATAAGAGAATAAGGTTTTCCCTTATTAGGAATTTCCTCTAACACATTATTTTCTTTTCAAATTATATATTAAATTATAACTAAGACAAGAAATCACATATAGAGATAATTTTTAGAAGATGTTGAAGTCATAAAATTTATATATCAATGGAGTATAAAAAATGTATATATTGATTATAACGACATGGGATATATTCTTAAAATACATAAAAACATCAATTCTCAAGGTTTTGTTAGTTATATATTTTTTATATTTTGGAAATATAACTATGTTTTCATGATACAAATCATATTTCATTGAAACCTAGGGGTAAATATATGATTTTATCACCATGTTTAGGTGCGTGGTTCCGAGGCATCACATTTAGTTTGATGAGATGCATCATGATAATAAATATGGGACAATGGATATTATCACTTAAGGGATTTTTGGGAACTTATTCATGTGAACATTATGTTTTCAATAATTCCACCTTTGGGCCACTATATATAATAAAATAGGTGTAATTGGTCTTTTCCAATCGTTTTGGGGATGTTTGAGGCATGGCCTTCTTATGTGATTTAGTGTGTTTCTATTTTATATTTGTATTCATATTTATATAATAAAATTATATAATGATTTGTAATTAGAAAATAATGAAAATTCATTATAGTCAAAACTATAAGATATTTATAATAGTTAAATATAATTTCTTAAATTGAATGTCTTATTTGGTAAATTATTTAATCAATATAAAAAAGTTTCAATTTTTTTATATGATCAATGTTTGAAAAAAATATGTTATATTTTATAGATTTGAACATTATATCTAAATATTTAATATATACACATATATCTATATAAAATAATGTGTGTGTCAATATATATATATTTTATATTTTAGTCATAATATTTCCAATTATATTATACAAAATCATCAATAAGATGGAGTTTATATTGGAAAAAAATATATATTTTCAAATTTACATAATTATATGATATCAATAATCTATCACTAAATTATAAGGAGTTTATAATTACCTATTTTAAAAATTATTCATGAATTATTTATGGAATATTAAGATATATGACTTTTTTATTTTTTTAATTACTTTTTTTATTTATAGGTAAAAATGGTAATATAATTATTGGATATATAATTTTTGTTTTAATAAATAATAAATATATTTAATATGTCATATCTCCATATAAGGAGTTATATATTTGGTATGATCATATATTTATTTTTGTTATTTCTTGACATTGTGTTTTTTTGTGTTTTTTCTTTGAATTTAAATGTTGATCAAATTTTATGCCTAACAGGTGTCAAAATGTTTATGGAATTAAAGTGTCTTTGGATTAACATATACTTGTTTGTTGAGAATTTATATGGGACTTATCATTTTATAGGCGGATTATAATTTTTTTAGAATGGTTGGGTTGGATTTTTCTATCTCTAATCTCTTTTATTTCTATATTATTTCTTACATATGATTATAAACTTTTATGTTAAAGTGTTTTATGATCCATATGCATGATAAGAATTTTTATCTTTAAAATTTAACATATTTTATCATTAGACACTATAAAGATTAGATGAAATATGATTTTTTTCATTGAGATGGGATAGTTTGGAGAATTGGTAATTTGTTTATTTATATATAATTGAAAATATAATTGGTGTGTTTTTTGGAAATGTTTAGATACTGTGATGATTATTGAGGTTCTCTAGTGAGTGTTATAGCATAGGGTCCTCATGAGGGGTACAATGATATTTTCCCTGTATTAAAAGAGCTCAAAAAATTTCCCCAACAGTTCAGTCCATATTATGATGCGTTGTTTACTATTCATCTAGAATTTTGTTAAATTACTATTCAGATACATATTTTAAGATATTAAATATTAATCAAATAAATAATAATTATTACAATGGCTATGTATGTCTATATATAGAAAAAATACCCCAAATGGGAATTCCAATATTTAGGGAGAATGTGGGAGGGCTAGTGAAACCATGTAATAGTGTGAATTTTTTTAGTTTTGGCTAGCTGCTAGGATGGTGGAAATGTGTTAAATTTAATTAATATTTTTAGATTTATTTTCCCATCAACATAATCAATACTCCATATTAATAAGGTGTAGGGTAAGAAAACCCCTTTCTGACATAGTGTGAAACAGTTTGTGAATGATAGATAGTGGCGTGAAGCGTCAATATACTACTCAATAATATTTTTATTAGTATATATCAATAGTTGATTATATATTAGTACATTGAACATCGAAAATACATGATGAGGTAGGTGTTTTCTTCTTATTGTCCACATATATCATGGAAAAAAATTATATTACATTTATTTGGATATCTGGAAATATGGGGATATTTTAGGCCTATATAGTGGTCAATTTAATAAAATAGTTATTTTGTATTTTTTAAAGGTGTTTTTTCTAGATAAATCCCTATTAGGTGATATGTTATTCAATAAGACATGTTTTAAGGATTTTCAACACAATGAATGTAGAAGAAAATACACACATGAAATATATGTTATATGATTGTTCAATGATGGAAAATAAATCACATGACTTACAGTGTTTCAATTTACATGTCTACATACCTTGTTTCTGTTATAGGGTGTGTAATTTTACAAAAACTTTTCTAATTACAAGACAAAAATTAAGACGGGGTACATGAAATTGTACCGCATGTGGATTAAAATTCATTTCATTGGGAGAAAATTCCATATATTATGGAAATTTAATCATATATAAGCTAAGGTATATTCCCCAATTAAGAAATTGATTGTAAACTCCACGTAATCAGTGGTAAATTCCATGTATTTAATAAATAAATGAATACATTATTTGGGATGAATTACCAGAGTTTACTTTTTTGGTTTACATGGAATTTATATAAGTTACACATCATGTAAATTTCCAACATTGGGGATTTTCTAGTTTTCTCATCTCCAAGATTGTATTGGACATTTGATTTGTCCATTTTAAGTGTTTTTACATGTGGAAAACGATGTGGGATACCTTGTTTTTATTATATTATATTAGTTAGAATAAATAGTACATGAAGAGGATGTTGAGATTATATCCACTTGATAATTAAATGAAATCTAATCATAAGGAGACATATAATAATATTTAATTGAAGTTCATGTTGAGGAGTAGATTTCCTAGATTAACTTGACTGGAATCTGTAGTGTAATATATCATTAGGTAGACACTATATATGAGGGAGACTTACGATATGGAAATTAAGGTAATTTCCATAAGATTCAAGCATCATAGTGTTCCTATGAGAAATGATAACACTGTGAAAGTTGGATATGGATATGTGATTTTTTGTAGAGACTAAGAAGGTTCTCATGGACCCTAGTGGATTCCCTTAGATGTAAAATGACAATGTTTATGTAAAAGAAATGATATTTATGTGAATATGAGATGATAACAAGTGGATTACCAAAATAGGATAGTTGGGTAATAAGTATGACCTAGAGATGTGGGGATTTTTCTGAATGACTAGTACCATATTTATGAATTAATGAGCTAGTAGGGGTAGATTAGATTTAATTTTGATGGTATACTACCTAATAGTCATGGGGGAAGATGTTTCAATTGTAAAATTATTTAATATGTATAATACCATTAGGGGAGTGGTTATTCCCCAGGATTCATATTATATGATATGAGAAGTTTGTGGGGGAATCATTATCGATAGTGAAAATTATTATTTAATAACAAGGATTTATTTCGAAAATATGTTATGTAATTAAAGGGGGAAACAATTTTCATAGATGGTATTCTATATCGAGTTCCACCCTTGATAATACATGACATACTAGATGATATGTGATGTGGTTGTCATTATTCAAGACAATTATGATATCTGATGGGATGTAAATGGGTTTTGTTATTACCATTGATTAAATTTGAGAGAAAATGTCATATATTATTCAATCAACCCATGATATATTATAGAGATAATAGAAATAATCATTCCCCTTTCTAGATACATATTTGATACGATCTGTTCATCACACTCTTCAACCCCATGCGAATATATGTAATAAAGATATATATATGAAGTGATACAGGTTGGGTGCTCTTCTACCTAAGAGATCATATATAACATAGATAAATATTTAGGATGGATTTTGAGGGGATAAGTTCCTCTTGGGTGATCATATATACTTGGTATGTATATATATGACATGATCATCATGGGATGTGTTTTCTACAATATGATTTTCTATTTTTCTATTGATATTTTTTATATTATCAACGAAATCAATAAGTATCGATGGTATGCATTATCAAAATTTGTTTTAACTTAGATCCATAGGATAGATGATAATTTTATTATGAACCTCTCAAAAATATTTATAATATTTAATATTAATACCTATGGATACATATTTTCTACATTTCACTTTTATAGAATGATTATTGGTGGACTACTAAGACTGTTCCTTACACCCTAGATATTCATCTTAGTTCATGTATAGGCCATAAATATCCTTTTAAGGTCAATAATAAGATGTATATGGGATCATAATGATGTAGATCTATAGGGGTTTTCTGATTAGGATAGTGGTGAGGCTTAATGATAGTAGATAATTCTCATTACTATTTCATTTGTTTTCTTAATGACTTTATGTGATCTATCTAATGGATGATTACTTGTTAATGTGTGATTCTAGGACTTAATTTGATTTATTACATAATTTTTCCTGTTCTCTGATTCAATATAATCTAATTATTATATTTATTCTTTATATTTATTTACATTATTTGATTCACTATTAAATAAAAGTATATTCTAACCATAGTAACACAGTAGTTGTTCAACAATAGTTGGTAGCCTTTGGTGCATACATATTTGTATCTTAGGTCATGTGAAACACCTAATCAGGACACTGGAGAGTGTTCTCTTTGTAGGGGATAACAAGAAGTAGTATTATAATACCATTTAAAATTTTATTACTATTTGGTATAGGATTGATAGGATAATAGTATAGTGTAAAATATTTTTATAGGCCTCAAACATTAGAGACATAAACTTTTTTCCCATGGGAATTCAGGGTTATACTTTTTTTAGATTTAATTAATTGGTTTTTTAGAGTATAGTTGGGATATTAATTCAAATATAAGCTCTATTTGTTATATTCGACTTTCATTTTGCGATCTTGGATCTTAATTAAGAAAGTATTATATATAATCATCAAATTATGCATATAGGGCACACATGAAATTTACATTATTTCGTCTTCTTGGTTTCAATAACAATACTATTTCAACTATTTAAAGTGTTAAGAACAACATCTATGAGGACGTCCTAAATAAAATATTGATGTAATTATAATATAATAGACCATTTTTAATTCCATATGATCATATTATAATCGTATCTTATGGAGATATGTTATCTAATAATGATAATATAGTCCCTAAATGTTTGAGAAATATGATGATTCATTTTTTGTCAATATAAAAAACAAATTCCTTATAGGAGAACCACATATAGGGGATTAAGATGATAGTTAAGTTATTTAATGTGTCCAAGACTAATAATATTTTGGTTTATTATATATCTTATTGAATATTTTCTACTTAAAAAAACTTAATGACAATATTTTTCATTGGAATAAATCATTATGTAATGATTTAATTACATATTCCTTGATATGATATTGATCCTCAAGAGGGTAGTCTTTTATTTGGATGAATGATGAGGATTAGTGGTTGATTGGGGATAGTGGTTTAAACATGATATTAGAGATATATATTAATATTAATATATATATATATTTCTATATGTATGATAGATAACCCATGACTGTGTGTATATGCCATGAGTTTCCTTGTGGGATTTCATATTTGTTGCATGGGTACATTCCTCATTTTGTGATGGTTACAAAGGAAGATCTATAATGAATATGATATAGGTTGGGATATTACTTTGATATCAAGGACTATTTGTTCATGGGTATTTATCATGTGGCTATTGTTTATAAATATAGAAGATAAATGATTGGATTGGTAATTAGGCTTGTATTCAAAGGATAGTGTAATGTTATAAAGCATGGGTGTATTTTTTCTTTTGAATGAATTGTTTAGAAAACGGGGAAGAATGATATATTATATAGAGGAGACTTGTGAAGTGGTTCATAATGAACATGAATGGTTTTATAAATTTATTTTACTTTATATGGTTAAAGGATCAAGTGAGTTTTTAATTTTCTGGAGTTGAAGATGAGTTTCTATGATAATATTGGAACTATAGTGTGGCTGGATGAATTGAATGTGAAATACATTGGTCCATTATTTTATAAAATATTACAGTACTTTTGGAAATAATTAAATATCGTTAAGGGTTTTATTGGCTGGACTATGAGATCTATTGATTCCATTATAGATCTAGGATTATATAATGGATTGTCATTAAATATAGTTATATGTTGGATAGATTAATATTGCGTTAATGATTTAGGTTATTGAATGTCACATTAGTACCATGCGATCATGTGGTGGGAAATTAATGAGTGAGATGACACATTTTTGTTTTAATGAAAACAACGACAAATGTTTGTTTTTAGATAATATTTTCACACGATATAATCATATATAGTGGTTTTTGTGATTGATACAACATGTAATGTTGTTAGAGTAATTGGAGCATGATTTAGGTTTTGTAATTAGGCTGTATAAGAAAATACACTTATTGGGTTTGGGGGAGATAAACAAAAATAGTTTATAATGATATATGAGAGGATTATTATATGCTCATATTTCCTTGAAAAGGTGAGTGAGTTTCAGGGATTATTTTATTAAAAAAATCTATGATGTTTGATGTTAAACACATTTTTATTATGCATGGTTCCTAGCTATTATGGATCTATTATGGACTGATGGATTTGATGGGATCAATATTGGAATTATAGTACAAGGGTTTAATATGAAAGATATGTATCACAACTGAGATAGAGGATGATATCATCGATTAATTTATGTTCCATGGTTTGATTGATAATATAATGGTCTTTATCATAGGTTATCAGGGATTGGTTATCATGGCATCATAATAATTATACAATGGTAATATTAGATCATCTCAAGTTAATAATCATGAAGAAGTGTAAGGGGTGATATATAATAGGGATCCCAATAGTTTATTATTTTGATTTGGGTCCCGTGAGGTGGAAACTATATTGTCTATTTCGATGGAGCACTAAGAAGGTTCTATTAGCTGTCCATTCCAATGATGGGGAGAAACAAAACATTATATCTTTGATTATAGATATATTACCATTGTTTTGGCAACCATAATCATGGTAATAGATTTTTTTATGGCTATTAGGTGTCCAGGATAGATTGGTGATGAAGATATTTATCTCAATGTTCCATGGTGGGGAAAGGTTGGTTTCCAGACATTCAGGAATATACCACACCAAGTTATAGATTTCTATCTCATAGTCACATTCAATGTTACAGGGAATAACATTGAGAGTATAAGGTTAATTAATGACTAAGTTGGGTCAATATTAAACACCAAGACTTATCAGTGATGAGAAGTGTTATAATGTGGTATTTATAGTGACTAATGTTGTTATAAGTTTATAATTTTAGGAATTTATTTATTTTTATATCCTCATAATGATGTTGAATTGATAATTGGGATTTAGATCATAACTATTATAGTTTGTACTATCATGTAGATATTTTTAGATAAGTTAGATGATTGGAAAATATTTTGGTTTTCCAGGGGAATATTAGGGAACCAAGTCATTATTTGGTGTAGAATATAATTATTTCTTAGAAAAAAATATTTGGATATTTTTATGATAGTTATATTGATCTTCAAATTGGGTGTTTACCCTCAGAAATGAATTGGCTGAAATTCCACGATGGAAATATATTAATAGGATATTATATAAATATTAAAAAATATTTATTATTCCCACATACATGAACAAATTTTTATTCAAAATGGATCTTCTAAAAGGATATTCAACGTTAAAGTAGAGTTCAAAATGAACAGATTTACCTGGGATGTATAAAAATAGTTTTTGTTCTAGGTCTAGGGTATAACATTAAAATAAAATTTTATATTGATTTTTTTATATTTTCCATTAAAAATATTATATCCCTCATTTTCTTATTGTTATTGAAATATATCCCCATTCAAATGTCCTATGATAAAATAATGAAAGGATTGATAGACGATTTGATCTTCAATAGAGATTTCAATAAGATCAAAATCTGGATTCAATACCTATGTAGAGTTGATCAAGATGAAAATAATTAGTAAAAAACTATAAGGTTGGAAGTTATTTTTATTTTATTAGTAAAATAATTGAATATTAGTTGTATTATTAATTTTATTTAGACATCTGGATAGTTGGGAATGATTTTAGTCTAGTGTATGGGAGATTTCGACCGATACTTAGGGTTTAGAAGATTCCATGTGTTTTATATAAAAACCATGATCAATTTTTTTTTTGAATAAGACATATTTTATATTCCATAGATGTAATAAAGGTGGATGTTAGTAGAGACACCATTTTTTTCCATAAAGAGATAACATGTTTTTCCGTAGACCACATAACTTTGACTCTAGCCATGTACATAACCAAACACCTCATGTGACATACATGGAAGGTAATTATGTAAGGAAAATGGGGGTTACATGACATGGATTGATCCGAGACACATGAATCCATTCCCAATATCACTTAAATTCCATTTATTTCACATTACATGCCATGTACATTTGATATACCTTTTGAGATCTGATGAGGTACACACCCAAATTTGGGTGTTGTTTTTATATTACATTTAGTATTGAGAAAAAATCATGTATTTTCTAAATACATAACAATAAAAATTAGAGTATAAATCTAAATTATGGTATTGTGAACATGACTTGTAATCCACTTTAAATTATATAAAGTTTTCCCAAAAAAGGCACCATCATTTTTCTCTCAATAATGTCTTAATAAGAAATTTAATTTTTCAATTATCATGGTTAATCATTATTGAACATGATGGTGAAAACATCATTATTATTTAATCCCAATGGAATGATGAATTAGGTATTGATGAGATATGATAAGATATTTTCTTACACATGATTTAAAGATAGATATCTTGAGAGGTTCCTTGAAAATTTCACAACTGAGGGTTATGAAGATGATTTAAAGGCAAAGAGTAATATTTTTAGTATTGACAGTGTGAGTAACCTAATGATAGTCCACATGTTGTGGGAATATGTTTTGATATGGAAATTAGATGATTATTTTGACATACATTATAACTCTATATTTGAAGAGAGTGTATGGGACATGAAAACCATGTGAGTGTTATATATGGATTGTTGCTAATAAGAGGAGACTAAGACTAGTTAAAGGGTCATAGTTTATTCCCTTATCAATGATTTGATAATTCCCATATGGTGTGACTAATTTAATTTTTCAACTGTAATGGTATTGTTTATATTATAATTAGTTGATTAATATATATTAATTCAAACATTGAGATATATGGGTATGTATGAGTGGTAAGACCCATAGTGATGAGATAATAACATTATGGGGTGAGATGGGATTACCATAATGTGATTATTCTATAGTAATGTCCCATGGATAGAGTCTTCCATGGAAGTATAGTTTTAGATGTTTTATTTTTTAGGAGACCATTTATTCCCCCCATGATATTTTTTGTTATGAAATGATTTTTAGGGGAGGGTTGAAATTATATATATATATATATTCTAATTTAATCTCGGGGATGTAATTATTTGATATGATATATGACACATGAGTCTTTCAACATAACACCGTGATGGTATTTTAGGTGGGGCACCATCCCAGCTGAAAAAATATGATATATTATGTGATATTTTTTTGTGGGTTTTATTCCCCTTAATTATGATACAAGACAAGATGTGTGAGGTTGGAATTGTTCCTCCAAAAGATATATGTTATATATGGGGAATATATTATTCCCCAAGAATATAAAATACCTGAGATATGCATGCACATTTCACATATCTCAAGATATATATATATATATATATATATGAATACCCATGTGGAAAATAATTCCACTTGTTTGAAAATTTATATGTGACGTGTATATATGATATATTTCATGGGTGTTGATCTTGGAATTGAGATCTCAGTTATACCTTAGATAAATTTTCAAATACCATGATCCACGAAGACCCCTCTCCCATCCCTATTACTACATATACTAAGATGTATATGTATGATATTATATGTTTAAACTTCCATATCACTTGACATATTACTTAAACACATACACACACACACACACACAAATATATATATATATATGATTTTATGAACTAGGTAAGAGTTATCAATAAATTGGTGAATCTGAAAACACCAACCATTGGAGTCACCATAGATCTTAAATATTTGGGGTTATTTTTTCATTTTTTAACACTATAATTATAATACCTAGAATATCATTCATGAATACATTGTATGTACATTTTATTTTGGAGCACAATTTATGGAATCTTATTGATATTATTTCTCACACCCTATTCATTTATGTTTCTATGAGTGTAGAGCTCATATATCTATTTTAGTTGGAGTACAAGTTTTATTGTTGACCGAGCTGAGCTAACAAGATAGGGATTTGGAGATCAGGACTATGATGGTGTTTTGGTATTTTAATGGGTCCTTGTGAGTATTTTATTTAATTGATTGATTATAAAATTCTGATTTTCTTATTGGGCGATTAATTGTAGAACAATACATGAATGACTATGTTATATTTTCTACATCATATTTTATTCATATTCATTCTTCATACTTTGATTATTATTTTTTGAATGTAATTTGGTTATTTCCATAGGTTTCTTCACTCATATATGATGGTATATTGTACATACATTATCCCAATAAACACTCATTATTAGTTGATAACCTCATGTTTTTGGGGAGGTGTCACTGATGTTATGTTCCATGCTTAATTGATACACATTATAGTGGTCAATGGTATGTTAAAATCACAATAAATATTGTTATCATTTTATTTAGGTTTCAAAAAAAATTAGGGTAGATTAAAGAGTTAGAAGTAAATATTTTTTAACATATTTATGTAGTTGAAGTAATATGATTAAAAAATAAATCAATAGAAAAATTAAATCAAATAACATAAGTAAAATGATATAATATTGTTTAATTATATCCCCATAAGAAATTATATTTGTTAGATTACATCCATTGTAGACTCATCTTATGAAATCAATATTTCAATCGGGTAGTTCCTACTAAAACATAATGTCCCTCAATTATATTTTTTACGGAAAGAATGTAATTCTGAAACCAAAAGATCATGATTCTTTTTTTGGTGTTTTATGGGTTATATGTTTCTAGTAAAACCTAATAGTTAAGATACCTAAAAAATGTTGATGATTTAATAGACATGGTGGATAAAGAAAATATTTATTTTTTCAACCATGAAAAATATTTAAATGATATGAATAGAATTATTAACAACTTAAATTACTAAACTATCTGAGAAACATGAATGTAGAATTATTTTAAATAGATTAATATATATATTAAATCAAATATATTTAATGAGTTTAAATGTTTTCCTTAATTAAACAGTGAAGAATATCATGGGTTTTATGAAAGGAAAGTAAAATATTATGTTAATCTGATTAAATATTATTTTTTAGAATATTTATTCATCATTATCATTCAGCACCTAGTTATAAATACTAAATAAAAGGGAATATTAATATAATATAGTGAATAAATTTATATTTAATAATGATAAGGAATCAAATAGAAGAAATAGAATACATGTTAGATTAATGCAATCCATAGAAAAAAATTTCATTATGGTTTAAAAAATGGCCACTAATAATTATAAAAATCATTGATAAGTTAACTCATGCTTTCAAAATTATTAAAAAAAGATAAAATAAATAAGATTAATCACCACTCATATAATCATGAATATTATGAATTTTAATTACCATTAGAGACAAAATAACTCCATTAAGACTTCTTCTAGCTACAAAATTTATTCTGAAGTCATCGATGGAAAGGAGTTGATAATGTGAAAGAGATTAATAAATAATTATTCTAATTTATAAATTTTATAAGGAAAATGTAATTTCAAAATCAATGTTTTTTTATAATGTGACGATATTATGTAATTGAAATGGATTAAAATATAATGAAATTTTAAGTATTTTCCAATAGTCACTCTTGATCATCGAATCCTAAACCACATTTTCATGAAAGAAGAGAAATCATTACCTCATATAGAAATTGTTAGAGATTCCTAAATTGTTTTACAAAATAATATGGAAGACCATTTTATATATTGATTTTATATAAATAACTTAATTAATTTTATGTTTTTGAGATAATAAATATGTACTAAATAATTATTGTAAGAATAAAAAATTAAAAAATTGGGTAATTGACAAATCATTCTGGATGTATTAATTCATGTGATGAAAAAATAGGATTTAGAAAAAATAGTAGAATATAAAATACTTTATCATGCATAGGTAATTTTATATAATGTATTTGCGTAATTTTCTCATTTTTCTTTTTTGAGAATAAATTTCCTTAATATAAACGAGTTTTATAAATAATATGAGAATATTTTTTCTCATGTACATGGTTAATGAATCAAATGATTATACAACATGCCTATAAATATGATTATGATAAAAGTATATTTTTAAATATAAAATAATTTAACTAGATGATCATTAAAATATTGGAGAAGTGTTACACCTACAATTTAGTATCATAATTTAATTAATAAAATATTCTTTTTGTAATAAATGTATAAACACATGGAATACCAAATATGATATAGGGTTAGTTTTTTCATTTTTTTAATATTAATACTATTTGGAAATAATAGTTATCTTTATAGTGAATGACCATTTTAGGTTTTGACTTCTAGAGAATTATGTCAAATATTTTACTTGTAGAACCCAAGTTCTTTGTATCACAAGGACATTTTTCACTTTATTTCAGCTACAAATTTATCCCTAAACCCGTCAACATATCGTAAAAATAATTTATAAAAGACAATCAAATAGAAAAATCACATGAATCTCTTTAATCAATCAATTGAGAAAATGAAAAAAATAATAAAATAGTGGGCTGAGATATCCATTAAGGGTAAACATATGATATAACAATGAAATATCACAAGTGAGAACATGATAAACAAATGTTTATAATCATCATACGTTAGAATGTTATACAAAATAAATTATAGATAATAAATCAAATAACAAGGAATTTCATAAAATAATATATGAATCAATAGATTCTATAATCATGATCCAATAAACTTGATCAATGAGAACCTAACATATCCATGATAACAAACAAAAAACTATGATACCACTCAAATATGGAACTAACATTATTATTGGAACATTAACTTCCTAAGAAACACTATCAGTGCCCACAGTTATGAGAAAATTAAATATAATCATTAATAATAATACCTTGAGATATAATTATTTAACTAAAGATTTAGAGGGTGATATAGGACCACAACCATCATTCATCCATATATACCTAGTCCTTATGAAATCATCCTGTCATCATATAATAATGAAACCATGTAAAAATGTATTTCATTTCCTAAATAATTAATGAACAAATGTTAATATAATATGATAATATATTTTAAAAGTAGAATTATTTAACAAAAACATTCATAATTCAATTAAAAATTGTAACTCGATATATATGTAGAAATTAAATGTGTATCCAAATATATTAAACACCATTATTTTTAAATAAACATAAATATATATATTAAATAAAATTCTATTTAGTAAAAATAGATAAATGACATATGGTAAAGTAAATAATTTCACCAATCAATTGATATATTGAATATTTTGAAAACACCCAGCAATTTAAGGAATCTAAAATAAGGTATTCATAGTTTAATGACATTGATAGAAAAATTATGGTCATGAACTAATGAATATTATTCATAAGAAAAGAAATGGTTTATCATTATTCCAACTAGTTAGGAAACTATATAATCCATATAGAGAAATAAATTAGATGGTATAATTTTGATAATTTCATATACAATAAATATCACATGGTAAATATCAAAGACCAAGTTAAAAAACATATTTTTTAAATTTTTTTACAAAAATCAATATGGAAATAAGAATTTTCCCATATCCTATAAAAAACATAATTAAATATTTTTTAAAATAAGGGGATGAAGAATTTCATTTTAAAAAAGTAAAAGATAGGGATAAAATTTAATATACACAAAGATATTTTGTGTAAAAATATGTTTATTCACAAAATAAAAAAAAGATTATCATTTCATCCATTGTGAAAAATAAACCTTATAGAGAAGCATAAAATTTTATTCAAGACATTTTAATAAAGGTAATTTAGTTGAAAGTTCTTTTATTCCATTTATGATGCATATTTAATTACAATATAGAATATATCTAATGAGTATAGATATTAAAAAATGGAGTCTCCCAATTGAAAAGAAAATATATGGTCAGTTCCCTTACAATGGGTATATAATGATGCATAAGAGGAAATTAAACTGGTAAAGCATAACAAAACTCCATGAATCACTAAAAGATAACAAAATGATAGTAATTTCTTTATAGAAAAGTATAGAAAATCCATAGATTGATTTTCTCTAAAAAAATCACAATTTTAAAATGTGATTAGTGAGAAAACCTTTACTATACTGGTAATATAATTATCCAAGAAGAATGAGGGGAAGATCCTGAAATTTTCCTTAATGAATCAATAAATGGAATATTTTTTATTCTGGAAATAAAAGGGCAATTGGATAAACCATATTAAATAAATAGTGATGGGTAATATCTGGCATGTCTCATTTAAATAAATTTTAGACAAGAACTCCTTACAAATTTTTAATTTTTTAGAAAAAACCCCATAGCGTACGAATGAGGAATAGAATATTTAATATTATATAATATAATTGAATAATAGTATAAAATATTAACGGTAAATAGATACACCATTCCAAATAAATCAATGCAAACAATAATAAGTATGCCATCATGGTTTGACAATTGAGTCCATAGATGCATAATGTGTAATATGGCTTAGACAAACACTCCCACAAATTATATTTGAAAAAAATAATAACTTAATCACTTATTTCAAATAATTATTATTGTATTAATTATTTTATGAAATTAATTTATAAAAATTATTGAATAAAATAATAAATAGTTATATTTAAATATCATCGTTATTTGTTTTTAGGTTCTATTGTTCGTTTTGTGCTAGTTTTATGAAAGGTGTACCATTCATCATTATTTTCACAAATTTATTCTTTAGTAGCTCATAATAGGTACTAGTATTTTAGATATATAATAATGTATAATTTTATAATTTCTTTAAATTTATTTTTGGTTTATGATTGTTAGAGATGAATTCATAGAGGAGAATGTTTTTATGATTCATAGAAAACAAAGTGTGCTTTCTTAAATAACAATTTCATTTTTTTATTACCATTATGGAACAAAATAACATATATTTAATTATTTATATCGTTTATTATAATAAATTATTTTCCCATTTTAATCCTTAATATAAATTTATAACATTTTCAATTTTTTTTTTAAACCATCATAGAAAATAACATTCCACAATTCAATGTGTAGATATTGTTAGGAAAGCATGCATTTTTTCAAAAATATTATTATAAAATAATTAAAATGATATTATTTAGATTATTTTATGTTTTTTAACATTAATTTTTTTGATAAATAGTAATTATTAGATTAAAAATGAAATAATTCACTTTCATGGAGGTGGTAGTCTACACATATGCATGTAGGACATTAACATTTTTTATTAAATTGAAAGAAGATTTTGAATGGTTTAAAATTTCAGAACCCTAATATTATTATAAATATCACATTATTTCATTAATTAAAATATTTTCACAAAATATTCACGGTTTTTATGGAATATATGAAACATTGTTCAAGGAAGTAGTGTTCCACACAAACACATGATCACAATTTTAGTTAAAATGAATTAGAGAGACTAGGGGTAAATAATAATTTGAAATTTAAAATTAAAAAATAATTTTTATATACCATATTTATTCACAAATTACATCAACATAACCATCGATTAGTGGTGGTTAAAAAATTTATGCTGTTGATTTATGGAGTATGTAGTTCGTACATACACATTATTTATGTTCTCTTATTCATATTAGAGGATGGAAATAAAAAAAATTAATATGATTCATTTAATATAATTTTGACATGTTATATAATGTTTTTGTTATTTAAATATGTTGTGGGGGTTATAAAATGTTTTTTAAAGGATGGATAAGAAGAAAGAAATGAGTTATGATGTAGAACTTACGTCGAGTGAATGAGTTTTCTCATAGAAAAATCCATAAAAATATTGGTCAAAAGAAAAATAATAGTGAGCTAGACCTCAAAGAAGTGGGAGATGGATTCACGAGGATCAAAATAGTATAGTAATAGATGGAATTTATAAAGAAAAATTTCAATATTAATTTAGTAACAATCCCATTTTATTAGTGAATGGTAAGGTACTTTTTTAAGAAACTTTTAAATTTTTTATAATTTAACTTTACTATTCAAGATTAAAAGAATAAAAAAGTGAAAAAAGATTATGAGGGTGTTATTTTTTGTAATATCCCTAGACCTGCAATATGATTATTAGGGTTAATTTCATAATATTTACATTTATGGATTTATTACTGATAAAATGACCCAATTTCAACCAACTACAACTTACAACATCAAAAGGATAAATTTGATCACTTACTTACCATTAAAAATTTCTTGTTTATAATTTAATATAATTATGAAAAAATTATTACATAAAAAATGGATTAAAAAACAACATGTTTAGAAAAATCCACATCATCTCTTATTTTCGTTTGTTATATCTAGTGACAGAATTGAAACAAGTATTCATATCCTAGGGAAAAGAAAAAATGTGATAGTTGATATCAAACTCATAGAAATGGTAATCATAAGAATTGATAATTCAATACCGTTAGTGAGCATAAGATGAGTATAAGTGTATGCTGGTATAATCAAAATGTATGAGCATAACATAAGAGGATTCAATCCCATCAAAATATGGATCATAAAACATAGGGAATGGAATAAGGTTTTAGCATAATTCAAGGGTCATATTAGTCAAACATCATGATCCATGTAAAAATAATCCTTGACAAAATGATATATTAGAAAAATATCATGAATAACGAAAACATGTTGGTAACTTGTAATATTAGACATTCATCATATAGTTAACGAACTGAATAATTCCAATTTCACTTAAGTCTAACGTATAATGAAATATAACATATCAGAGTAGTTATAGAAATCTGTCATATATTATGATAACCATCCAACTAGTTTACTCTATCTCATTAAACAATTCATTGGAGTAAGTAACATACCCTCTCATCCTTTTCTTACAATTTAACAATGAGTCCTTAGTTTATAATGGAAGCACACATCAAAGATTTATAAAAAAACACCCTTAAATAATCCAAAAAATATTTCTATGTATAATATAATTACTAAAACAATTACAATAATAAACTTTTCAATATAAACATTACCTTTGATCTTTCATATCGTTATTTACTAATGAAAATTTAATGGGTTTTTTGAAAATATATTTGAAACACTCATAATCTATATAATGAAAGAATACGTATGTTATCATTAAATCATATCCCTATTAGAGAGTAAGAAATTTCAATGGTTGTTTTCATTGAATAATAGAAATACCAAAAAGGGTCATTAAAAAATTTATTGATATTAATTAACCTTACATGTTGAAAATCATGAAAAATTGAGAAAATAATATGAGAATTATTTTTGTTGAAAATAAAATTGGAAACAAATAAAATGATATTATATTAAATTAATGATTATGATAGAAGGAAAATGTTTTAATTATTTATATGCTAAAAACATTCATTAATTTTATGAAACAATGTCAACATTATCATGTTAACAAATGAAAATTTAAAACATATTAAAATAAAATAAAAAATAATATAAATTAAAATTTTGGAATATTTTATGTTTCTAAAATAATATTATTGAAATCGTTTCAGAGAAAATCCCTATGAAATGGAAGGATTCTATATCTAAAAGATGGTATATGATCATTATCACTTAAAAAAATTATTGATGTTTATTTAATTAATAAGAGTGTAAATGAAAGTTAAATATTTAAACAACATTAAAATATAGAGGATATGAAAAAGATGTTTTTGAAGAAAATAAGGGAATACGATTCTCTATAAATGATCCTTTTACAAAAAAAATCTTGAGAAGAAATGATATTGTAACATAAATCCTCTACAACATTGGTATCCTTATGAAAAAAATTAATTAAAACAAAGAATATGATAATTCTCTATAAATCCAATGATTTATGGGAATTAGTATTTCAAAATAAATTCATGTTGAGGTATGTAGACCATATAATGAAATTATGCTGCATTAAATAAAATATCTCTCCTAAAAATGAGATTTATACAATGGAAACCCATGAAAAGATCATAACATTTGAAGTGATGATTAATCCCGGAAGTGATTATATTCACATCTGAAATTATAAATAAAAATGTTTAAATCTATAATAAACAAACAGTGATATCAACTCATTGATAATGTCATCATAAAATATTTAATGAAGAAGTGTCATATCCCAATAAAAATAAATTTTGTTAAGAAACTCTTCCCACATCATAATTTTTCATCCAAATCACTTTGGATGAAATAATATGAATTTCCACATAAAATATCATGAATTATGAATAATTCATGATATATCTTCTAAAATAGGTAGTTTATACACTATATAAAACATGGTAGAGAAATAACATTAAATTATTCCACCCCAAAATTAAATTGAGTTGAAATCCCTTACAAAGATTACAACATTGATGTGAGAATAAATCAATGAATCAAATATTTATTTCAACATAAAAAAAGTTTATTGAAACTTAAAATAATAAAAAAAATTACACACATAATTCTAAAATATTAGATATAATTATGAAGTAATATAATATGATAATACAAAATTTAGTTATGAAACCGTTACAACATGGTAACATTGATGTCTAACCCCCGTGGACTTAATAATTTAATTTTCATCAAAAATATAATTAATTAATACTAATTCGTGATAAGACATATAAAATTTTCAATATATTATTTAAACTCCGATTTTCATAAAAGGATGATAAATTTCATTGAAAAACCTCTTAAATTTTGGGTGGAGGAAAATGAATGAAACGTGAAAAAAACCCTTGTAACCCAACTGTTTTCCAGAGTAGACCACACATAGGCCCCAACTATGTGGATAGACTTAGCTGGTATCCATCTATGTAAAACAACTACATGAGTGACACGAAAAAACCACCACTTTCAACAAGGGTTCATATCTTAATTATAAATAGGATAATTTGGATCCCTATTTGACCAGACTGCAATTCTATGAGTCACCCAAAAGATCTACTCTCCCTAGTCTATTGATGATGTCATCAAAACCCCCCAAGTATTTCAAATAGTCCGAAAAAGGTAATAAATGAGAGTTTGGGTATTATTTTTCCTATACGGTATTAAAAAATTTGGTCCCCTGTGAGGAGCCACTTCAATTTATTATAAAAGTACTAGGTTGTAGTCCAACTCCTCAACTAAGGATCTGTGGATGGCCCTTCCAAGAGTAACTAAAGATAATCATTGATATCATAGGATGAACTAACCCAATTTGGTTTCCCATGTCATTATTTATTAAATAATATATCTCCAACTGATCCATATATCACCTGGGTGAGATCCCACCTATCTTTCTTAGGTATCACCTTGGAAATATCCCACATGACTCTCTTGTGTTTCACCTAGGAGAGCTCATACCAGCCCACATAGGAATCATATAGAAAAATTGCACTTCTCTAAGAATTACCTAGTTTAGGTAATGTTCATATCACCTAGGAAGTACATAGTTGAGGTAAGAGAAATATCACCAAGTTTCCACCTGGGTGAGTTCCTCCCAATCCACCCAAACTGTACATAGGTGAAGTCAATGTTGCCATACCTAGGTATCACCTGAGTTATGAACCCCCCAAGTCATCCATATATCACCTATTAATAGAACCCTCTATGCCCTATCTCATATAATAAATTACATGGAACCCAATTCCTTGTGACTATAATGTTATAAGGAACAAATCAAAAACTCCATTAAGTCCCCTATATTTGAATGGTCATAACACCAGACTCATAATCCTCTATTTCTTTAGATTGTTCATTCACTCAATAAAATATGTCTTTCACTTATCCTATTGAAATGGTATAGCCCATGGGGTGTTAAAATTTTTAAATCTCCAAGGTGACACGGACCCCAACCTTGGGTATAGTGCTATGGACCTCCCTAATTTTGAAAGTGAGTGGAACAAAGTTATTTTTCCATTGATGATAGATTGTGTTCTGCCATTCTCTCATCATCTTTGAAATATGAAATTGGGAACCCCCCCTATTTTAATCCCATTTTTAATCTTGTGTAACTCCCCCAACCTTCTATTGAATCACCCTCATCCACCATCAGATGATGGATATTTTTCTAGTTGTGAGATATTCCACTTCTTCTTCTTTATCACATCAGCCATGACTCACCTAGTGTTAAGGGTTAGCGGTGATCATATAACTAACACAATCAAATAAACATTAATTTTTTCCCTATGCATATGTATTCCCCAACCATTCAAAAATACAAGGTATTTGATTCTGGTCCAAACTAGATATATAGGAAGCCTCCAAGAGGTTCAAACTCAACACCACGAAATCACCATAATAATGTCTAGTACATATTCCATGTAGGGTCATGTAAAAACTAAAGGGACATATTCTTGCTGAGTCCCCGTAACCCTACCTTTGTTGGTAAATATTCCCAGTAGGGTCACATTAGACCTAGTAAGCTATATTCCATCTGGGACCCTAGGTTTGTTTTGGTAAAATTACCACACAGAATTTTTCTATTCCCATTTCTCTTATATATCTTAGATGTATTACATTAAACTATATGGTGTATTCATTTAAACATGGTCCTAAAAGGAATTATGTATCCCATTAAGTGACATCGAACTATGTGAGTTCTGATTCCTCTCACCAGGATATGTAGAAATCCCTTATCATGTTCTGTATTTAAACATCAAAACAACTCTCATCTATCCAAATAATGATTAATTCCAAACCACCTAACTGTGTGGTTTGAAACTAGCATAAAAAATTGGAAATCATAACCATGATGAAAACCAATTATATATATATATGGTTCAATATATATTTAAATTTATAATAAAATAGAGAGTTCCATTTATGGAGAACCTCAAAAACATTATGTTTTTTCCCATAAATGTATATTTATAATTATTCTATTAATACAAAAGGGTGAATAGTTTCATTTTGTGAATTTATTAGGGATTTATGAATATGTATTAAATATTTAAGAGAGTCCCAATGTATGAAATGATTCCACAAAAAATTTATGACAATATCAAAATACCATCCAATTTTCTAATGAATGTTCTTAATCATAATTTGTTATGATCCCTAATTAACCCCTTCCATTGGAATGTTTTCCCTTGAGCCTTCATGGGTTTGAGAGCCATTTGGTGTTTGTAGTTCTATGATGACACCCTTTGGGAAATAGGCCTACCACAAAAATGGGTATGAATTAAAATGGGGAACCCAACATGAATCCTTTCATTATACAAAATAACTAAATTTCTCACTTATCAAGACCTTTTTATAAAATTATAATGTGAAATATGTCAAAAACAAGACCAAATAACATAGTCAATTGCATTTGTGTTTTTCTATTATGATTCTTATTTTCTATGTTTTATGTTTCTTGTTTCTCATATAAACATCCATGAACATTAATGACATATCTCATTAATCCAATTCCTTCCAATAAATGAACTCAAACATAAATTTCAACTACTACACAAGTGGTGACCTTGTATAAACATAGGACGTCATCACTAACCCAACTCCTTACAACAAACAGTTTAAAAAGGCCTAGTTATATAAAACCACATTAATGGAATTATCCCAAACATGGAGGGATCACATTCATAACTCTAATGTCACGACCCCCTCCCATCAATGATGCCCCTCCTGAGCTGGAAATGGTGAAAGGGAGATAATGACCCCTGAGTCCCGCCTCCAGTAGGCCCCAGGGTGGCGACTAGCACCAAGGGTATGAGTTTTCACAAATATGGGAGGCATTACCCTTTTTATTATTTAAGATCGGGAAATAGGATAAGTCAACCACCAAAAAGGGAAAGAACAAGTGTATAGAAATAAACCCAAACCAATCCCACATGCATGTTTAAATAGTTCTGAAACTAGGTACAAGTACAAGAAAGCTCAAAGTATAATACCCAAAAGAAAATAAGAGTACAACAACTGAGACAACTCCAACTGTCCCGACTAGTAGGGTCCCACACGGCCCTGGTAGTCCTCCTAGAAACCTGAAAGTAAACGTAGGGTGAGTATACAAGTATACTCAGTAGGGAAACCTAAAGCCCTCGTGCACATGTGGGGAGACATCATAATGTCCCGTCAGAACAACAGAAGAAATCTAACAAGGAAATCTATCCACCCAGCCTCACAAACCACACTCACCAAAACCACAATCACAACAGGTAGTAGAATATAAGAACAAGATTATTGGGTACCCCACACCATTCTTATTTAGTTATCTACTCTTCCTAATGGAGAACGTCCTGACGCTACCGCACTCTCCCCGCCCGCACACACTTGGGCCTCACAACCACGTATCCCGCCCACACACACCTGGGCCTCTCAACCACGTATCCCACCCGCACACACCTGGTCCTCACAACCACGTATCCCACCCGCACACACCTGGGCCTCACAACCACGTATCCCACCCGTACACACTTGGGCCTCACAACCACGTATCCCGCCCGCACACACCTGTGCCTCATCCCAAAGACTCTTTGGAAATAGTAAAACATGCCCGAAGATTCATGGGCTAAAACCACCCCAATCGAAACCTACCTGAAGGGTCTTAGGTGTAAGGTCGCCTCAAGCCATCACAACCCTGGGGAGAAGTAGCAGGAAGGAGCTAGTAACTAAGTGGAAAACAACCTCACCCATGAAATGGGAGTGTTTTCCACTAAGTGCTCAACATGGGTGGGGTGAAATAAAACACAGAAGATACAAATATATATAAGTATACCAAATAAACAACAGAACCTATGGATTCTAAACAGAGAAACTTAGCACGTGTCTCGACACTGCAACTATGAAGCATGCACAGAACAAACCCCAACCCCATTTAGGTTTTCACGTTTCAGTAGAATTAGTTTATTTAGTTCCTTAACTACTGGGAAAACAACCGCAACCAGCCATATCAATCGTTCGTGAAACATATCCCTACCATCCAAAAATTAAGTTAGGAAAACACAAGCAGCACAACAAATCCCTTCTTATTAACCAACCAACCCATTGATTATTCATCCCATTTCATTACCATGACCCAACATTCATTAACTCTTCCACTTCATTTATTATTCACAACCCATAGTTCGTTCACATTCAAACCCATTCTTGTAGCCCCTCTTCCAACTTCCATAACCACAAACACACCGAAACTCATACATCATTATCCCTTTAATACCATTTATCACAACCCCGCTGCCCGTCACCAACATAGCATTCACACTAACCCACAAACAACCAACCTCAGCCCCGCTGATCACCAGATCCACAACAACCCATAAAACACGCCCATTACATGCCACGTATCTAAGCCAACACCCACATGTTCATTATTCCATTTTTTGTTCAACCGGGGTGAGCACACAAGGGTTCCAGATTTTCATTTAAACTGCCAACTTTACGTGATTAACCAATTCCAACATTCCACAATGTTCCATCCATAAACGGTCTAGGAAGATAGGGCAACATTTAATTGCGCATGAAAAGGCCCCCAACGACCGTGATTTTCACTAGGCATAAGCCTATTCAATTGACAACATAATACCACAAGATATAAAAAGTAATGTAACATAAACAACAACTCTCCAACCCCGTTATATAAGCCATCTATTATCTTCATTAAACTGGTTCAAAAGTGTTTCATGTAAACCAGAGGACACCCACCCCACATGATGCACAATTTAGAGAGACGAAGGTAAGATACCTACCTCAACAGGTTCTGATCAAAACGCTCCCCCAGATCAACATTAGAAGACGTCCTTCAGTGTCCGTCACTTCCGTTGAGTCCCAGAAAAACCTCCTCGGGTGGAAGTTGGAAAGGAAAGACCAAAGGAAAGACAATGGATCTAAGCTCAGAAGTTCCGCCTTATATTTATGATCCCGTGGCCGCTGGCATATCGTAAATCGGAGCTCGGAAGAAGAATTTATGGAAGAAAAGGAGCCTTTAAGTCTCTTGGGAGAGCTTCGCTTAGAGGAAAGGGGAGGAGAGGGGTGAGTTGAAAAGGAGGAGGGGACCCCTCCTTTTGTAGGTGAGAAAAACAAAAGTACACGACATGTACTTTATGGTACATAACGTGTACTCGGCCATTTCACACGGTCACCACGCGGCTTCCAACACTGCCTTCAACGCAACACGCGACTGTTGACTGGTCAATACACGGGTTGAATGTAATGCGTACAGGGGAGGGACTAAACGGTGTGTATTTTGGGGTACACGACATGTACCCATTTATTTCACACGGTAAGGACACAACCCTGAACACGGGGTATACCCGGCGAGGGGTACAGGGTGTGTACGCACACTACACAGCGTGTAGTTTCAAAATTCTAGAAAGTGTGGGAAATTTCCATTTTACACTCCAAAACACTTCGTGACCTTATTTTTGAGAAATTAATGGGACAGAGAGGTCCGGGCCATTACATCAGATAGCACTTAAAACATTCTGGTCCCCGAGAATTCAAAAACCAACCTAGAGGAATCCCAACAAGATACCTCTTAGGGCTCTCATTATAACAGGGACCCAACCAACAACCCTAATCATAAGTGTTAGGAATTCCATCTCTTTTGTCGAGATATTATCTGCTTTAGGTGGCACTGACCCGCCTGCACGGGTTTAATCGCATCCGCATCAATGCGTCTCGATTAAGGATTGGTCCTTCCCACTTCCATATATTAAGATTTTCTAACTTGCACTACCCCCAACACCACACAACCAACACACAGCCCGAACATGTGGTTTGGGGAATTTCCTTCTCGTATGTCGAGATATTATCCGCTTTAGGCGGCACTAACTCACCTGTATGGGTTCAATCGCATCTGCATTAATGTGTCTCGATTAAGGATCAGGTTTTCGCTTTCCCCATACATCCAGAAATTTTACACACTTCCAGAGAACAAGGAAACCAGAGGTATCACAACCGATAACCCAAGCATTCCATATATCAAAGGTACAAAGTATAACATCAAAACAAAGCCCATAAGAACAAGGAAAAAAACAAGTCAAAACAACTCCGGGTACTGAGCATGCATCTGGGCCTCCCTCTCCCAAGTGCTCTCCTCGAGGATGCCATGCCTCCACAACACACGAAACAAGGGAATGGTTTGTCCACAGAGAACCTTCTCTTTACGATCCTTGATTTTGACTGGTCGTTCCTCAAAGGTCACATAATCTCCCATATCAAACTCTCCCCAGCTGATAAAGTGAGAGTCATTGTGTAAGTATCGACGTAGCTGGGAGACGTGGAAGACATCATGAACCTTCTCCAACTAAGGTGGAAGGGCTAGTTCATATGCCACCTCACTGACTCACCTCAGCACCTCAAAAGGTCCGACGAACCTAGGGGATACCTTAATCCCCTTATCGAACCTGCGCTGCCCCCGTCGAGGGGAAACCTTCAAGAACACATGGTTTGCCACCTTGAACTCCAAGGGCATCCTCCGACGATTAGCATAAGACTTTTATCATTCTTGAGCTGCTTTTATCCTCTCACGTACAAGCTGGACTTTCACTGTGGTGCTCTGCACTACCTCTGGCCCAAGAGCACCTGTCTCACCAACCTCTTCCTAGAAGATGTGTGAATGACATGGTCTTCCATACAAAGCCTCAAACAGTGCCATGCCAATAGTATAGTGGAAGATATTGTTGTAGGAAAACTCTACTAAAGGCAAGTGTCATACCCATGATACTCCGAAATCTAGAACGCATGCTCGCAGCATGTCCTCCAGCGTCTGGATAGTTCACTCTGTCTGCCCATCGGTCTGGGGGTTGAAAGCAGTGCTAAGGTGTAGCTGGGTGAAAAAAGCATGCTGTAACCCCCTCTAGAATCGTGAGGTAAAATGAGTATCCCGATCTGAGACGATAGTCTTCAGAACTCCATAAAACCTCACAACATTGTCTACGTACCTTTGTGGTAAGGTACTCACCTGGTCTGACTCCTTAATTGCTAATAAGTGAGCTGATTTCGTCAGTCGATCCACCACTACCCAGATAGCATCATAACTACCCTGAGTTCTGGGTAGTCCTTTGATGAAGTACATTGAGATGTCATCCCACTTCAACTCGGGGAAATCTAAAGGATGCAACAAGCCACTGGGAACACGGTGTCCAGCCTTCACTTGCTGACACACTAGGCATTTAGCCACAAACTCCACCACTTCCTGTTTCACCCTGAGCCACCAAAACTGTTCCCTCAGGCCTTGGTACATTTTTGAAACTCCTGGATATACCGCCAGGGCTGAGCTATGGAACTCACAGAGAACTCCCTCATGCATCACCTCCGGAACAAACAAGCTTCCATGAAAAAGAATCCGATGTCAGCTGTCCTCTGACCATCCTTCTGGAGAGTTCCCCTGATCGATACAATCCCGCATCATTTCCACCTTAGAGTCCCCCACTAAGATTCTTCCACTTTCTGCAACAAGGAGGAATGCACCGTCATCTGAAACAAACAACCTCTAACACCTTTTACCCTGGCATCCAAGTGCAAGGCAACCAATTCTCTCATCGCTTTCCAAGCATCAGTGGATTCCCAAACCACTTCCTTATGTGACTTACTGCTTAGGGCATCAACCACAACATTTCCTTTACCTTCAGTATAAGAGATTTCGAAGTCATAGTCTTGGAGGAACTCGACCCATCTTCGCTGCCGTAAGTTCAGGTCACGTTGGGAGAAGATATGACATAAGCTCTTGTGATCTGAGAAGACCACAAAGTTTCCCCCAAAGAGGTAATGTCTCCACAACTTCAGTGCGAACACTACTACTGCAAGATCTAGATCATGGGTGGCATAGTTACGTTCTTAATGGCGTAACTTCCTACACCCATAACAGATCACTCCCTTCTTCTGCATCAGCACGCACCCCAATCCAACTCTAGAAGCATCAAAAAACACCTCATACAACAACCCTTCTTCTAGAAAGCTCAGTACTGGAGCACTGACCAACTTCTCCTTCAGTTAGTCAAAAGCTGTCTGGCACCGATCGCTCCATAAGAAGACCTGGTTCTTCCTAGTCAAAGATGTCAATGGAGCAGCAACTCTAGAGAAGTCTAAAACGAACCTCTGATAGTTACCTACCAACCCCAGGAAACTACGAACTTCTACCACGCTCTTTGGTGCTGCCCAAGAAACAACTGCCTCCACCTTCGACGAGTCCATTGACACTCCATGCTGAGATACCACGTGCCCAAGGAAGTGTACTTCTTGCATCAAGAACTTACACTTCGACAATTTCCCATAAAGATGGTGGTGTCAAAGGACTTCCAAGACTGCCATGAGATGCTCAACGTGCTCCTCTTATGATCTTGACTAGATCAGAATATCGTCGATAAACAAAATGAAGAACCGGTCCAGAAACTCTCGGAAGACAATGTTTATAATTCCCATGAACACTACCAGTGCATTCTTAACTCCAAACAACATCACTACAAACTCGAAGTGCCCATACCTGCACCTAAAATCCATCTTAGAAATGTCACTGTCCTTTACCCTTAGCTGATGATATCCAGATTGTAGATCAATCTTAGAAAACCAACCTACTCATCTCAGTTGGTCAAAGAGATCATCTATCCTTGGAATGGGGTAACAGTTCTTGACCGTTACCTGGTTCAACCTTCGGTAGTCTATGCATAGCCTGATACCACCATCCGCCTTCTTCACGAAAAAAACTGGGGCACCCCATGACGATATGCTGGGTCGAACAAAACCCTTCTCCATCAGATTGTCAATCTGAATCCGCAACTCCCACAACTCCGAAGGTGCCATCTGATAAGGGGCCATCGAAATCGGACAGTCACCAGGCTGTAAGTCTATCCCGAACTCAACGTCACGTTGGGGGGGAGGAGTCACAACCTCCTCATGAAAAACATCAAGGAACTCCCCAACAACCTCCAGGACATCCATCATCTCTGTATCATCTATAACCACTGATAACCCGCCTAACAAGGAAAGGAGAGTCTTCACATGTCGGCTTCCCACCTGATAGCTCCTCTCACCAACAAAAGATACACGTTTCTCGTCCACATAGGAGAACATGACTCTTCTTCGGAAGTAGTCGATAATGGAACTAACGGAAAACAACCAATCGATGCCTAGGATGACATCATATGGTTGCATCTGTAATAGAAGAAGGTCCCCACTAGATCGATGTGGTCCCAATGTCAGCCATCATCCCTGGAAAACACAAGATACGATAGTCTGACCTCCAACTGGTGTACTCAGCACCATTGGTATGGAAATTATCTCTACGTCTAGTCCCAAAGCATGGGCTAGACCAGGTGCAACAAAGGAGTACGAAGCTCCCGAATCGAACAAAGCAAAAATGAGAGTGTTGAAAAAACAAATATTACCTCGAACCACCTCTGGTCCTGCTGGAGCTGTCAACTCTGCTGCGTGCAACTATACATGCCCAGATCCTCTGCCTCTCTGATGTCGTCCACCTCCCTGACCATGACCTGGTCGAGGTCCCTGAGGAGCACCCTGAGGTCGGCCTCCTCCCGTAATGTCTTCCCTCAGGGGAGCATGTTATTGCTACTACTGGAAGGGCCTCCAGCAACTAGTGCTGCTGAAGTGGGAGATGAACCTACCCACCTCCACCGTACTGAGCTCAGGTCGGGCACCGACTCTGAATGTGCCTGAAACCTCCACAAGAAAAACACTTCAGTCCTGGGCTCGTGAAAAAGGGACGAGGACCTGAAGATCTGAACTGGAACTGCTGGGGCCTGCTCCCCACTGGCCTAAACCTGGAAGGTCCCATCGCAGGAGACCTTCTGCTAATAGCCTTCCCCTTCGACGAACCTTGTTGGATCCCGTCACGTGGTGCACCTCCCAGCGAGTGCATCCTCTCTATAACTTATGCCTTCTTCTGTACTGCCAAGTACGTCGGAAGGTGAAGGGGGTGACAGCATACTGGAGCGATGGACAAAGCACCTCCTCCAAATGTCTCGCCCGAGACTCCTCATCCGGAAAGAGATCCATAGCAAAGCGCAAGAGATCCTTGAACATGATCCCCAACTCTCATACTGACATACTACCCTACTTAAGGGAGAGTAACTCCTCCTGCTTATCCTCCTTGATCATGGAAGAAAGGAATTCTTCTCAGAATTACTTCTCAAAGTCAGCCCATGGAACCTTTGCCTCTATCCTCTCTCCGAGGTAGAGCATCCACCACTGTCGCACCACACCTCTCAGCTGACTGACTACTATGGGAACCCAATACTCCCTCGGAGCACGAATCAAAGTAAAAGTGATCACTAGCAGATCAAGACACCCCTCCATCTCCATATCTGAAGTACTACCCTCGTACTTCTTGAGGGTTTGCCGCTGGAAAGAATGGAGAGTATTCTGCCACTGGATATCTTCCTCCTCTCGGTCAATCCTCAATTGATCGACCACCTGAATCTGCTGGACCTCGGCTGTTTGAGCCACCTGGGGATGACGTCCAGGTGCCATAGCTGTATGGTAAACATAGATCGCCTAAGCCCAAGTATCAAGGAAATTTTCAAGGTTTCATTTTATTATTTTATTCAATTTCTTTCCCAGAACACCCAAACGAAGTAAAACACAATCATGATGATGCATGTTCTTTCCCAAGGGTCTCTACCTTGCAATAAATGTAGTCTCACGTGGTCATTCGGTAGGCTCAAAGTCCTTGCATCGGATCACAGGGGCCCTAAAATCTCGTGTCCTAGCCGGTCTTCCCTATCATATGTTACGCACAAAGATTAACCAACACTATTGCCCTACAATCACATGCAATACTCACCGTTCCTAACTCCAGACTCCATCCTATCTCTCAACCAGCTCCTCTGATACCATTCTGTCACGACCCCCTCCCACCAAAGTTGCCCCTCCTGAGCTGGAAATGGTGAAAGAGAGATAATGACCCCCCGAGTCCCACCTCTAGTAGGCCCCAGGGTGGCGACTAGCACCAAGGGTATGAGTTTTCACAAATATGGGAGGCATTACCCTTTTTATTATTTAAGATTGGGAAATGGGACAAGTCAACCACCAAAAAGGGAAAGAGCAAGTGTATAGAAATAAACCCAAACCAAACCCACATGCATGTTTAAATAGTTCTGAAACAAGGTACAAGTACAAGAAAGCTAAAAGTACAATAACAAAAAGAAAACAAGAGTACAACAACTGCAAAAACTCCATCTTTCCCGACTAGTAGGTCCCCAGACGACCCTGGTAGTCCTCTTGGAAACCTGAAAGTAAACGTAGGGTGAGTATACAAGTATACTCAGTAGGGAACCCTAAATCTCTCATGAACAAGTGGGGAGACATCCTAATGTCCCATTAGAACAATAGAAGAAATCTAACAAGGAAATCTATCCACCCAGCCTCACCAGCCACACTCACCAAAACCACAATAACAACAGGTAGTAGCATATAAGAAAAAGAGTATTGGGTACCCCACAACATTCCCCTTTAGTTAGCTGCTCTTCCTAACAGTGAACATCCTGACGCTGCCACACTCACCCCGCCCGCACACACCTGGGCCTCACAACCACGTATCCCGCCCACACACACCTGGGCCTCTCAACCACGTATCCCACGTGCACTCACCTGGGCCTCACAACCACGTATCCCACCCACACACACCTGGGCCTCACAACCACGTATCCCTCCCGCACACATGTGGTCCTCACAACCACGTATCCCTCCCGCACACACCTAGGCCTCATCCCGAAGATTCTTGGGAAACAGTAAAACCTTCCCGAAGAGTCTTGGGCTAAAACCACCCCAATAGAAACCTACCTGAAGGGTCTTAGGTGTAATGTCACCTCAAGTCATCACAGCCTAGGGGAGAAGGAACAGGAAGGAGCTAGTAACTAAGGGGAAAACACCCTCTCCCGTGAAATGGGAGTGTTCGACACTAGGTACTCAACATGGGTGGGGTACGATAAAACACAAAAGACACAGATATATATAAGTATTCCAAACACAGATCCCAACCTATGGCTTCTAAACAGAGAAACTAAGCAGGTGTCTCGACACGGCTACAACGAAGCATGCACACATCAAACCCCAACCCCATTTAGGTTTTCACATTTCAGCAGAATTAGTTTATTTAGTTCCTTAACTACTAGGAAAACAACCGCAACCAACCATATCAATCGTTCGTGAAACATATCCCTACCAAACACAAATCAAGTTTGGAAAACACACGTAGCACAACAAGTCCCTTCTTATTAACCAACCAACCCATGGATTATTAATCTTGTTCCATTACCATGACCCACTATTCATTAACTCTTCCACATCATTTATTATTCAAAACCCATCATTCGTTCACATTCAAACCCATCCCTGCAGCCCCGCTACCAACTACTAAAACCACAAACACACCAAAACTCGTACATCATCATCCCTTTAATACCATTTATCACAGCCTCGATGCCCGTCACCAACATAGCATTCACACTAACCCATAACCAAGCCAAATGCAGCCCCACTGCTCACCCGATCCTCAACAACCCATAAAACACCCCCATCACATTCCATGTATTATGACAACACCCACATGTTCATTATTCCATTTTTTGTTCAACCAGGGTGATCACACAAGGGTTCCAGATTTTCATTTTAACAGCCAACGTTACGTGATTAACCAATTCCCACACCCCACAAAGTTCCATCCATAAATGGTCTATAAAGATAGGGCCGCATTTAATTGTGCAAGCAAAGGCACCCAACGACCGTGATTTTCAGTAGGCATAATTCTATTCAATTCACAACATAATACCACAGGATATAAAAAGTAATGTAACAGAAACCACAACTTTCCAACCATGTTATATAAGCGAGTTATTATCTTCCTTAAAACGGTTCAAAATTGTATCACATAAACAAGAGGACACCCACACCACATGATGCACAATTTAGAGAGAAAAAGGTAAGATCCCTACCTCAAAAGGTTCTGATCACAATGCTCCCCTTCATCAACTTTACAAGACGTCCGTCGGCGTCCGTCACTTCCGTCGAGTCCTAGAAAAACCTCCTTGGGTGGTAGTTATAAAGGAAAGGCCGAATGAAAGACAATGGATCCATGCTCAGAAGTTACTCCTCATCATTACAATCCCATGGCCACTGAAAGATTGTAAATCGGAGCTTGAACGAAGAAGTTATAGAAGAAATGGAGACTACGAGTCTCTTGGGAGAGCTCTACTCAGAGGAAATGGGAGGAGAGGGGTGAGTTGAAAAGGAGGAGGGGACCCCTCCTTATATAGGCGAGAAAAAAAAGTACACGGCGTGTACTTTATGGTACATGACCTGTACTCGGCCATTTCACATGGTCACCACGCGGCCGTTGACTGGTCAACACATGGCTTGAGGGTAACGCATACGTGGGGAGGGACTACACGGCGTGTAGTATTGGCTACACGGAGTGTAATCATTTATTTCACGCGGCAAGGACACAACCTTAACATGGAACACGACCGTTGACTGGTCAACACACGAGTTGAACGTAACGCGTATGCGGGGAGGGACAACACGACATGTAGTTTGGGGTACATGACATGTACCCATTTATTTCAGATGGCAAGGACACGACCCTGAACACGAGGTTTACCCGGCGAGGGGGTACACAGCGTGTACTCACACTACACGGCGTGTAGTTTCAAAATTACGGAAAGTGTGGGAAAAGTCCATTTTACCCTCTAGAACACTTCATGACCTTCTTTTTGATAAAGGAATGGGCCGGAGCGGTCCGGGACATTACATCTATGATATGAATATTATCTATCCATCTGTTGAACAAAACCTAGTGGAAATTTAAAAGGTATAAACTATTTTATTCTCTATCTATTTCAAGAGCATTTCCATGAAACAAAACAAAAGTTACTCTCTTACCTGAGGGTAGTGGATAAGGAGGTCAGTGATAGGATCATCAAAAAATATCTTGTTTCAATCCATAGGAATAATTCCTACAATATTATTTACCAATTCCATGTGGTTTCATGTCCTTCAATTGATGAGGATGTCATCCTACTGGATCTGTCTCATGTCCCCCAAACAAGAGCATCCATGATAGCCCATTGAGGGTGGTGATCAACCAACTGAAAATAGGCTCACTTTCATGTTTCATTAAGGGAATAACACCCATACGATGTAGTAGAAACCTATGAGCATGGCCATATTCCTTACCTCACACATCATGACATCCAAAACAATTTGGAAGCAGCTAAATAATCCTTCTAGCACACACAAGTGGAAACATGGTTACAACCATGTCTCTAACCCTACAAATGAATGTTACACTTATAACCCTATAAGAAATGAATACAATATTAGGGATATATCCCTACTCCAACCATTAAATGGGAATATATAATTGTTCTAGCTGAATAAGTCACTCATTATTATAGGAAATACTTTAAGGAAAAGTATCAGTCCATGAAAAAATTCTAAAAACATGTGAGGAGATAATGAGAACATTAACAGTGGTTATGATTTAGGAATATGACCTCACATCCATAATCAGAGTGTCACATTAGCATAATACATGGTTTACTCAACACCAAGAACACATATCATTACCCATCTAGGATTTTCATTACAAAAATGACATGATAAAATGATAATATCATCTGGAATATATCCTTTTTACGACAAGATATCATTGTTCTACATTAGTTTATATTCTAGTGTTGAAATATATTCTTTCCATAATGATAGTTTTTTTGGAAAATCCTAGATATATAAATTTATTTTATTAGATAGGATCATATTTATGAATGTATGTATCCATTGAATGTGAATCTAGTAGACTGACATAAAGCACCAAAGAACAAGTCGCACCAAATAAAAATTTAAAACCTAACACAATCCAATTTTCCACTCTACATAAGGATACAATTCATGATAACATAAAACATCTATCAATATGGGATCATGATCCTAATGATTCATTGAAAAAGTGTATAAGTATATAAATAAGTTACAAAGGTTATCCTCACAACATTTGTACTAGGAACTCTAGAGGACCACAGTAGAATATCTAGAGTGAAGGTCTACCTCATGGTCACAAAATAATCTATCACGAGAATCATTCTCTTGATTTGTACCATGGAAACCATTAAAGTGCTTAGTTGATCGAATGGAAAGGCGTTCTTCATATTTGAAGGGTATCTACATGGAATAAACTACAGAACATCACATTGCATCCATACTTCAAAACATGACAGGAGTCCTCCCTATCAAATAAGATTATGTGAGGATACTCCCCACGATAAAATTTCATTTCGACATGACAGTCCCCACCTTACCGATTCAGTTTTGAGAATTTCCTCATTTTACAAGGAACTTGAGAAGAAGAGTTAAGTCATGCCTGATTATGTATCAATGACAAGAGGCATCCTTTCCCAACTGTAAGTCATTCCAAGGGAACATACACTCAATGAACAACCATAGGATCACTTTAACTCCTACATTGTAGAGGATACTCCTCATAAACCCACCACATATAGAAAATAAGTGGGTTTACACCCTCAATTCATAAACTAGGAGGATGCATCTTCTAAAATAGTTTAACAAAAAATATTCATATGAGAAATCAATTTGATGGAGACAATATATCATTAATTCTTTGGACATTATCCAATCGAAAATATGGAATTATAGAAATATATTTAAAAAAATGTGTCCTTGAAATATTCCTAAACACATGGATGAATCTTTATCCACTAAGGAAAAATGTATTTCCTTATTATATATATAAATATTTAATCAATATGTTTAAAGAAATACATCATTAAATTGTATTAGACATCCTTCCACATATGTGGAACCCAAAATTGAATAAATAGGATGAGGTTATCCAACATGCAGTCCTAACATGTTTTGAAATCAATTCTATTAGATCACCAATTCCCTATATTGTGGCTGAATCAAATGATGGGGAGAGAACAAAAAATTGTGTTTTACCCTACACCATGATCAGCAAAGCATTCCATATTTAATGTAATGAAATTTCATTAATTTTAAAAGGATATCAAACGAAAACTATGCTCACCAAATTTTTTTATTCATGATAGGAATCGACCATGATAAAATATCATAAGCATTTGAACTAGTAAGAACATGAAATTGAAGGAATCTTGAATGAGGTATCATGGAATGTGGATAAGGCTTTACTATTAAGGATGTCTAATCATTAATAAACAACAATGGATTTGAATGAAAGATGGTGATATGTAAATCATATGGTAAACACAACGCATGATCAATAAAAGATCAGTGAGATAA
Organism: Viscum album; assembly: GCA_963277665.1. Lineage (NCBI taxonomy): Eukaryota > Viridiplantae > Streptophyta > Magnoliopsida > Santalales > Viscaceae > Viscum > Viscum album. The sequence continues at coordinate 1,493,646,426 of OY728155.1, read as the reverse complement.
AAAGAGAATCCATAGATTCCATTGTTCCAGGGTTATAAGAGATATCCTAGCCCATTGGGTTGGATTAATTTTTAACTCAACATACCCCTACAATGATTACAAATCATGATTTAAACATTATAGTAGCGGAGTAGGGATAACCCTAGCCTACAAGGATGGGTGAATTTCTACCCTGTTAACTTCCCCAATGAATGTAATTATTTTTTAGTTATGAGTTGTACTTAAAGAAGAAACCTCATATTTTTTCTGATTTCATGACCCAAATCACTCTATTGAAACATGAATGATGAAAATATCGAGATATTATCCTTTATTCTCCTTATTTAGTCAGATATAAGGGGATTATTGATCGAAAAGAAAAGTCTTCGTAGAGGGATCCAACAAGGGTGGTATATAAATGATATAACCACCCCTTAAAATAATATTCACTTCAAAATATATCCTTAGGGAAAAATACTTTTGTTCATTAAAATACTAATATGACAGCTAGATTTCATTATGCATCGATGAATATATAGTACATCAATGAACATACTGTCCATGATGAAAATACATAACATGAGGCCGATATAATGGAAAAAGTGGATGGTGTTTCTACCTAATATATAGTCCTTATATAATTGACTCATGAAAGTGTTAATATTAGGATATAGAGGGTCTCTTTGAATTTACGGACTAACTAAAATGCTCCATTACCACCTCATTGGTTTTAATCTACAACAGAAAAGGGTATAGGTGCGGTCGTATCTAACCAACATCCCAAAGAGGGTGAACATATCAAAATTGAGAAGTAATTTTCTAGTATGAGTAAGAGATTAATAATTTGATAATACTCAATCTAGAACTACTTTTATTAAACACACTAAGTAGATATATTCTCTATATAGATCCTTATCTCATATAGTCAGCTATTGTAACATTCAAAATATTATTCTTCACAATAACCGAAGCAATTTTGGAATATCCCCTCAATATGTAATACCAATAACCAACATACATGGAATCCTTGGTGAAAAGATACCAAGGGATCTCTATATTGGTTATGAATCCATTGATAGTTCAGATGAAACCTCAATGGTCAGCCTCTAAAAGTTACTCAACATGAGTACAATAATTACCACCACATTATTCCCAATGTACTGTTCCCCCTGTTTAGGAACTTACCATATTTATTGTTCCTCATCATCTTATCAACACTGTTGTGTCACTGAAGGATGGGTTGGAAGTTTTGTAAGGAAAATGTGCACCAATACAACTAAAAGATAATCCATACCATGAATTTGTGGATGAAACACTTCCACCACAAAACCTTAGGAATCCTATAATCCCAAAAATAAATGACTTTGGGGATCCATAACAGCATTTGACAAACTTTGTGTCACATTGTGGAACCAGGATGGGAACCATCAAATACAATGTGGTTTCTAAAAAAATGTTTTTTGTTAGGACCTTAGAGGTACTAGCCTTCATCTTGTATACAAGTCTACCAACTAAATCATTTAATGGGTGGAAAGATCATTGATTATAATTCGTTTTTCCATTATTCTCTACATCATAGAATTGGATGATCCTCGGTCTCTCAATGTGTAGATAGTGAGAAAACTAGAGGGTTTCATATTTTTTTATTAGGTTAAAGATCTAGATTTTCTATATGTATTTGTAGCTTCCTCTAAAGGATTAGGTGGGTGATGGAATTTAAAATCTTCAGGAAAAAATAGACAACAATTATTTTGATAATTTATCCATGTGGATTTTGAGATCATACCAAATTATCAAGAAGGACATAAAATTCTATTTTTTGAACCATGGATAATTCTTATTTATTCTCGATAGCCCAAGGAAAGAGTACATGTACGTGGGAAAACACAATGGTCACCTTAAAACCCACCTCTATGCCTGCTACCACCCCAAATCACACAACACATCATTTAGAACCACCTACTAAATGGAAAATTCGTTAATAATACACTAATAATGACGAGAAAAAGTAAACTACTAGTTACCAATTTTAGTATTGAAATAATAAGGTTTCTTAATTTTAATATGAGAATGTTTTGGTATACTTGAAGCCATGGAAAATCTTTATTGAGACTTATAGAGCCTAAGAGTAACAATCAAGTTATTCTAGATGAACTTCAAATTTATTTCTCTTATTTTTAAACTTTGGTGAATACCATAGAAAATTATTTTGTTATTAAATACATAATTTAAAAAATTATTGAATATGAGAATGAAAATATAGTTAATATAACATCAAAATTAGCATGTATTTCTACTACCACACAAGATAAAAAAAGGTTAGTGGACCTAATCTAGAAGTAAGGATGAAAAACATTTCAATAACTTGATGACCAAAAAAATAATCAATCCAATACATTTTATCGTTAGGGAATAGTTAAACTAATCAACTACACTACTATTCTCTATTATTATTTCTCAACTTTTTTGATTAACACTATATAATTTTTAGAGAAAATTTTACAAAAATATTTATAACTATTAGAGTAAAAAATAAGAATGGTAAGTTAATCCTAAACTGAGAAAAAAAATAATTTCTCACCTATTCATAAACGATGCCTCTAGTAATACCATTGGAACCATCCCACTAAAGGGTACCATGGTTTTTGTATCACATAGAGGAATCCACTTTCAGATGAAGATTTTATCTTTGGTTCCATTAATGTCTTTAATTTAATTGATCCCCTATCTGATGATGAGAAATCATAAAAATTCTAGTTCCCTATGAAAATACAGGGGGACAGTTGATAGATCTTCATATGTTAAGGAGGTAGGGGAGGATATAGTCATGAATGAGCTCATTATTTTGGCCACATCCCCTTTAGAGCCTTTTACATTACTGAAACTCATAGAAGCAACCATCAGTGAGTAGAAAAGGAATTGGAAAAAAATTTACTATAAGTCTACCAAGACTGATTATATTAGAAGATCAATTGGATGGGTTTTGAGAGTCTTGTCAGCCAAGATAGGTAGGCAAGACAAGATGGCCAAGTCAAATAATAATAATATTTCCCTTAGTTTATAATCAACTACACAACTCGCCTAACCTAGTCACTTAAACAACTAATATTCCTACTATATATAAAACACCTATAGAAAGGCATGATCCATAGAATTAGATGGATGTAATTCTAAATTATTTACCTAATGTTTTGATGAATCTTTCAACTTCGGAAGCTGAAAACCATTCAATTGATATCTAGGAAGAACAGGGAGAGGATATTTTAATCCCTCCAAAGTTCGAAGACAAGGTCATATAATCTAAGGTATATCAGGAAGAGATCGAATTTATGGAATTTCATGTTGTCACCTATTTTATAGAAATTAATAATGATTTTATGATATTGGGACACATCCAAACCTTTTATATTCCACTATTACTATATTGAATTGACATAGAATAATATTTGATTGATAATGGTTGAACGTTCAATCTAATTCTAATATAAACGGAACAACTATTGGTTTATATTGAAGAATTAATATTTCCCTTACCCATGAAACTCTAGGGATACATCATGAGTAAACAAAATATCATTTTACAGATCATTATCAATAATCCATTTAATGTCGTAGTGTTCATTTTTAATAACTGATCATCTAACAACATACATCATTCAATTCCACCTTTTTAATTCCTAGTCTACACCAAAATACAAGTATCCCTTCATCATATCACTAATGTCAAATGTACTATGTCATTGGGGAAATTGGAAAATTATATAGTGAAAAATATCCATTTGAATATGATGATTCTCAAAACATTGATGAAGGATTCTACATGAAAGAAGGGAAAACGATGACTAATTATTTTTCTCAGGTTTCTTTTTTGAATGTTATAGAAATGACATTGGAAAACCCATTCAAGTATATTTATGGTTAATATGTCTGACCCATAAACCATATTGAAGATTTCTGTTTAGTGTTGGGAATTTACTCTTTATCCCTCATGATAACAATCATTTCAGTTGAACTCAGTTGGGCTGAAGAGGCCTCTGATCCTCCTATCAGTAAGGAAACTTCAACCGACCCACCCAAGGATATCCTAAAACAACCTTTACATACTCATTTTTTGTCCTAGTGGGTAGTCATCCAGAATTATTTTTACATCTAGTTTGTACCACATATGGAAATAATGGGTGAATCATTGGTAGATTTATTTAAAAAAATCCTTCATTATAAGAAATTCTTATGAATATAAAATTTCTAAATGATGAATATTTTTTGTCCAGGACTACCCTACAACATGGGAAATGTATTTTTATGGTTCATTTAAGATAACGATATGAAATAGAATGGAGGACCCCATGCTCAATAATGTCATGTTAGGATTTTTTCTTATCACTCCAGCATAGGTAGTATTTCTATAGTTCACTCTATTTTCAAAAGGCTTCAACATTGATGAGGTAGATTAATAGGCTTTCATTATTGGAATAGAAATTGAAATGAAAATTATGTTGACCCATATGAACATCAAATGTGATTCATAGTTGGTAATAAAAAAATTCAATTTTGATTATTCCATGATAAAAGGAGGGTTGGTCACCATTATTATCTATGTATGAAGATTTATGTTTGAATCCAACGTCGACTCATATACCATCCTCAAAAAATGATCATGCATATGAATTTGAAAATTGAACTATAGATTTGGTAGAATTAGATACAGAATAAATAGTAATCAACAATTCACATCACAAAATTGTATCATCAATTGTTTGTAGTAGCCTAGAGTAGATCAATGATGTAAATTGTACCCCTAAACCATATAATTATATGAATTTTTGGAAGAAGAACATATTGGACTATCCCTAAATTGGGGTTGTTCTGTCAGAATGAGATATAAATGAGAAAATATGACATAGGGATTTTAATTTCATCATATACAAAAGCCTGAGTTATCAGAATGTCCACATTAAATCCGGATTTGATGGAATACTACTTGGATGAATTTATTGAGTAGAGACTATCAACATTATATGATAATTTAATGCAAGTTTCTATAGTTATAATAAGTTGGAAGCCATTCTATCTTAACAAATAAAAAGGCTCAGAAATTTCTATCATTTGATGATGCATGGTTGTACCCAATTTACTAAAAATTTTCATCCATGTCATTTGAATTCCAATTTCATCCATCAAACCCCATATTTTTCAAACACAACTAAATAAACATGTCTTTTTTACATAAGGGTAATGGATATTTTAGAACCATACCCCCATCTACAACCAATATGTTTAAATATATCCTCACTTATACTATATTCTTCTACAAATGGACTTAAGTAATACCCCTCAAGGATTTCATGACATGTAGCATTATCAATTTCATAAATTCCAATATTATTATTATGTTTTTTGGACCATATAAAATATTTATGGAAGAAAGAACTATCTTCAATCCATAAAAATTGAATATTATGTACCAGGAATACAACCACATCTCAAACCATTCCTCCCATTATCATGTAGTGGAAACAAAGAGATATTTGATTTTACTAAAAAAAATATTGAATATACACAAGAAAATGGTACACAAAGACATTAAATCCATTCCTAAAAAGATTCGGATATAATAAAATTTACTGTACAACTAAACATGTGACCTCGTATTCACTTGTATATGGTACAACTGCATTTTTTCCAATCGAATTGCAATTTCATTTTTCGTGTATTTCCATATTTTAAATTTTTTCTATAGATGAATAGTACCTAACCATTTAGATTAATTTTAGTAACATGATGAGATAATACATTTCACCTAACATCATTTAGAATTTCAAAAAAAAACTAAATAGCTTGATCTATTAGTAGGAAATTCCGTCTTCATTCATTCATTCAATGGGAACATATTTTGGTCATTAGGACCTTGATGATATTCATTGCTCTGCATGGATGGTTATCATAAGATGATCCTTACAATTGAATGATTTCTCAAGAAATATTTCATTCGATTGATGAACTATAGTCCAAGTTATTTTCCTGAAATTTCAAGGCACCATTCATCTTCATTACATGATGTTAAAATACATAGATTGGTCTATTTTCCATGAACCATGTTGGAACCACCAGTATTATTATAGTCACAAGTTGTTATATTTTTCTAAAAAACAACAAATGGTGAAGTTAAAATTAAGTCTCACCCTATGAAAAAATCATAGGATTCCATATTTGACAGGCCTAGGAATTCTTATGCAATAACCACGAGTAACAGTTATTATTAGATGATATCTTGAATTTTTAGGTAGCAATTAATGTATAATCTATATGTTGCTTGCTGTCATTACATTAATGGAACCTACATCCTTCTCAAATTGTTTTAAATTTTTCACAATGATGAGAACTACTTGTGGATTAAATCTCACTTTAACAAGGTTTTTGGTGAATCCTAGATCTTACATTCCAATCTAGCTAAAATAAGGAAAATTGTTCTGCATTCCTTTCATAAGATTTAGATCAACGTAGGGAATCATTACCCAGAACTATATATGTAATGATTAATATTTCCAGAGAATACGAAGAGATTCCTAGACCTTCTTTCTTATGGACATTTTAAAATTATGAACCCTAGAATTATTTTCTATACTAGTGATTCTCTATAGCACTTTTAGTCATGTCATATTCATCCTTATCAATTGAAAATTCAAATACAAGATCGATTTTGTTAATTAATAACTTCACCAAGTTTCTATGAGTTCCCTAAATGTTAAATTTGAATCCATCACCATTCATTATTTATAAAAATTATTATATCTCACATGGGATATATAATCTTGGCTATGTCCCCCTCACATAGTTAGGTCACTGAGTGGTCCACGAACCATAACCCTAAATTGTGTGTACTTATTTCGAAAGTTGTTTTCATGATAAAAGACATTATACATCCTCTTCAAATCAGGTAACCTATGTAGTATACTCATGAATAAAAACAATATGAATGATGTCCCATTCATGTGAAATTATATTATCCATGGTCATGGACCTCAATTGATGGAATTATTATTACCAGTTTTGGTCCCTTACCACACCAATATGTTAGAACTACATGATGATTGATTTTAATCCCAATGAGGTATATATAAAATCTCTGAATCTACATCCTATATCATCTATATTATGATAAAATTCACCCTCCTCACATGAGAACACAATTGTTCTGGGGGATCTATTATAGAACTATGTGTACCTTGATTCATATTACCACGTGATATATAGTGATGCACAAATCTCAAATCCCATGTCTAGTTAGAAATGATAACTTCATTACATATGAGTCATTCATATTTAAGGATCCATATACTCATTCAAGGTTAATTATGTCTTAAATATTACCTTTATACACAATTAAATTTCAATAATAATAAATACATTTTTCATTAGAAAATTCAATTCCCCAAAATATTTCCTCGAGATATCATTTATAATAGAATTTAACTTCAAACGACACATTTTTTGACTATGAATAACACATATCAAAACATATATATTCATAATATGCCTATAAATATGGCTGGTCATGTAATGTAATTTTAATCACTCGGAGAAAAAACTTCTTATATTCATTCTATTTTATGAAATTTTAATGGAAAACATTATTTGAGAATACAAACCATCTCCCACTATATTCTTGTACCATCCATATCATTTGGATATGGAAACCCTAGATCAAATTCTTAAAACCTCCCCCCTTCATTCCCATAGAATGATCGAGCATTCTTGGTCGGATCACAAATAAATGGTTGTCCATAGATGCATGACTATAAAAGTAGCTCTAGATCTCCATATCACATGATATTAAACTATACGGAAACATCCTCTCCACATGATGTTAAATTTCATGGTTCATTTCCTTATCGTATGATGTTAAACAATGCATTATTATAGACCTCACTTGAGGGAACCAAAATTTAAGGTGTAAGGATTCTATCATTCCTTCATATATGAACAATATGTGGCTTGATTCTCATTTCAATGGGTTACAATGTGACTCCTAGACCTCTCATTATTGGTCCATCCCGCATAGAAAAAATATATACACCTATATCCTAAACACATTATTAATCCATGATTGTAATTCTAATAAACATCCCATTATTAATAAAGATGTTAATTGAGTAAAACTTCCTTCCCTTATCCATATACATTTCCACATTAAATGTTTCCTTCATACGCAGACACATTCCATTCACAAACCAAAGTTGATAGGTCTAGGGAACATGAACCTCCATGAATCTCCAATCATCATCCATAATGATTGTGTCCAACTCTAAAGGACACCTTTTCATTACTATTCATAATATATCATAAACTTGGCTTCCCATAATATGCCCTTAAATATTTTCCTTCAATTGAAGTCATTTTAATCCCCAATAGAATATCATCTGATCTCTGTATGCCCTAACAAAATCACAAGGAGAGTCTCTTTCCAAACATAGTCCAAAATTATTCCTTTCATTCATGTAATATATTAAGAATTTATGTATGAAAATTCTGAGATCATGACATAATATATTTTTTGAAATTGTCCATAAATTGTTTGAGTAATCTTGAAAAGCAAGCCATACAAGGTCCAATATAACTATAAATTATGGAAAAATATATTTGACATAAAAAATAGTTGCATTGGTTGAACTTATAGGTCCTTAAATTTCAGTCAAAGGGAAAAAATCACAAGAATAAAAACAAACAAAGGAATCATGGGAAAGATTCTAGTTTTATCTTGATGTTAATATACTTCACCTGAATTTAAGTATAGTTCAATTGAAATCAAAATGAAAGAAATGTTCTTCAGTCAAAAAACTATAAATGGGATTTGAATAAAAATCCAATTCTCACTAACTATGTCATCATGATATCTGAATTGTATCAAATTATTATTAATATTCAATAGGCACAATGGTATTACGGCCTTCCATGCTTCCATAACAATAATCTGACTATGCTCATGAGGTCCCATGTCATTGGAAAACCATAGAGCATCCTCCTACTTATATAATTTTTATTAAAATAAATTCACAAAAGGATGTTTGATTAAATGATACATATTCAACATTAATTTACAATAATATAGAAAATGTGGATAAAGACATATATTTCTGAGGAAACAATTCTATTCGTTCATGTTTAAAATGCTATATTTTCATCCCCAATTTGGAGTCTCTTTGTTATATCTTAAAAAATATGATAAAACAATTCATCTATTATAGGGCCTCTCAAGACTTATCAATAGCCTGTTGAATCGCAACTAGTTTGGAAGTCTCAACCTACTCAATAGTAAGAACTCCTCTATCATGATCATAATGAAAATATTTCTCTCATCCTAAATATCTTCCAAAAAAGATAAAGTTTTACAAGATCCCCTATTGTGGTATCCATATATTCCTAGAGTTTCAATATTTTAATGTCTTTATCATTAACCTATTTTTTACACTCCTCTAAATTATTGGATTAACTGAACTCCACTTGGGATAAAGTGTCTCAGTGATCATCAATTTTTGTGACCATCCATGAAATAATAAATATATATTGTGACTAGTGTTATCATTCTGACCGGTAAAAACATTCATTCCAAATGTAGTGGATCATGTAGTAATCCAATCCAACATACCCCAACTTACTGAATAGTCTTGGGAGATAATGATGTTTTGATGGTAGATATTCAACATGTGTCTTGAAGACAAAACCCTAGATATCATCCCACATGAACTGATGGAATTATTTGAGAGTATCCTCACCCTCATATTTTTATGAAGATCTAGTATCAATAAGAGTTGTGTAATCTATGATTAAATTTCTTATAGATATTTCTTTCATTTCCCTTTCAGGGGTAATATATCCCATTCATTGCACCATTTATTTAGTTGGGGGTGGAGGATTACACAATAGGGTCAACCATTAGGGTTGATGCGATGAAATGTTAATGAAATTAGTCACTGAACCTAGACGGTAGGAAATAGAATAAAAAAATTAAATCAAAGAGGTTGATGAAACCAACTCATTACAGGATCAGTTTCAGTGATGGAATCCTCCCTTTTATAATTTCCCTAAACAGTTTGAATCAAGGTATCCTAATTAGAGAATCGTCCTATATTTTCTCATGACTTCCATGTATTGCTCAAAAGAACCCCCACATAAAAACCTTAACCAATTTTTATTTCTAAAATTGGAGATGTAATTACATTTGTGCACTCTTTTTGGATCTTTGTTGAATGTATTTTTCTACAGTTAAATTGGTAGTTGTCAAAGTCATTGATTTAATGGTTTGAACATAAAGAGTTCAACCATCAGAGTAATTGCTAGAAGGGAAACAAAATTTTTTCCAATTATATATAGAAGTAAAAAATATCCTCCATTGATATGGGAATATGAATATAATCGAAATTGTCTTCCAATAAAGCATTATATAATGCACCAAGTCTCATAGTATCATAACAATTAATGGTATCTGAGACAATTTTCTCAAGATCAGAATTGTCTCTATCATCAATATCATAGACTATACTCCTAGTAGGAATAACCGTTTCAAGATATTATTAATAAGGCTCATCTCCACTACATTCATTAGACGATCCATGATCCCTTTATACCCCTTCTAGGAGGTGATAGTGATGGTAGGGGTTTTTATAATGTACTACAACATATGGGGTGGAAATAAAATATAATAATTGTGAAAATTAAATGACCAAAACATACTTAATTATGACGAACATTGTTGATTACTAATATTATCCTCTACCTATAAATTATAAGTCATCTCCATAATCTCATCCAATGGAACAAATCTTATACAGGGAATATAATTTCTAGTAAGCATATACATCTAGTCTTGAGTTTCCTATTCTGTTCTCAGGGTGTCTACTCAATGCCACACGAGATAAAAGAGTTGAGTGGGTTTTGTAACCCAAAATCATGATCAATTGTATAGTCTAGGAATGCTGAGAGAAACTGGGGTTCTAAAAACACACCAAGACAATAGATATTATTGGAAATGGTTTTTATTCTCCGTCATTATTTAACATGAAACACCAGGATTCTAACAATGATTCCTTCAATTATGGTTGTTTGGGAGGAAGTCAGGGACCTCAGGTTACTATTTCTTCCAACATAGTACATTTCCCCTAGTATAATTCCACCAATTTAAGAGTGGCCCACTCAAGAATAATATGGGTACATGTCAGACCGTATCATGGTGAATCCAACTCAGGTGCCTCCTATTCATCCCACTTTGAATTACAGTAATGTAATTATTTATATACAACCCCATAAAAATTAGATGGAAACATTATTTAAGGAGGCAATAATATATACACCATATTGAGAAATTAATCCCATTTGTCCATAGATTGGTCAACCACCCCTATGTAAAACCCCGGTCTATCACATTATTCAGTTGCTTTGTGAATGAGATCTGATAATCAGTGGAATAAATAAGAATATCTAGATACTGGATATGATTCACCACCTCAACAATGTTAGTATCATAGTGGTGTTCATGTTGTTCTAGAATGTCCCTAATCTATGGGATCTACAATTTGGCGAGAAGAAATGGCCATAAGTCTTTAGCGTTGAAAGGATTCTATTGCTAGAAAAAATACATCATTGCGCCACACATAGTCTAATATCACCACAAATTGATATGAAACAGAACCCACATCCCTCTACATCATATGTTTTAGGGACCTTTCCGATTTAGAGGGTGGCCTTAATTCCTTGGTTTAGATCCAACTTTGGAAACTATCTTTTCAGTTCTGGATCAACAGGCAGCTCAAGATTAAGGAGATGGAGGAATTTCATCAAAACCACTCTCATTATGAGCCCAATTTCCCTTTTTAACATCCCTATAAATAGATAATTCATCTTTGTGTACATATTTATAAAACACCCTTTCTAGATTTGAGAAAATCCAAGAGAATACATAATAATGAGTCTAACCAATGTGTTTATTTAGTTAGACACTCAATCACTACCCCTAATATTTCATGGTCCATGAGAGACCTTTGTCACCTTGATACAAATTAATTCTTACATGAGTGTATATCCTTGGAGGGAGATATTGATATTTGTAATATAAATTTAAATTAGTGTGAAAATATATAGGGAACATAGGCTTTACAGATAATTTCACTATAAATCCTTATGGTCCACATGATGTCTCTAAAATTTGTCTTATATAATCTGAGCACATAACTATTAATTCCATCTTCATTTATCATTCCGGATGACGGATCACTATATGATAAGAATTTAATGATGTTAAATAATATTAGATTCTTTGAGTGTATAACATCCTTAATTTTCAGAGGCCTAATAACATATAAAACCTAAGAAAAGAGATGAAACTATAATATGAGGATGCAGGCCCACAAAACACCTCATATGAGAGAAAATGTGTCACTGTCCACCTTCATATAGTTTATAGAAATACTAAAATCTTTGGGGGGGGATTACTTATATACACATGCATCGAACACATATAGATCTTCTCCAGAGTGGGAGCATATGGTCCAATATTCTCTCATTCATCTAGAATGGATGCGATGAAAATTATCCCTTCCTTACACCACCAATAGACTCTCACACCAAAAACATTTATCTTCTAATAAAAAGATCTAGAAACCAAAAGAGGATGGTATATGTAGAAATTTTATGTTCAATGGAATACCACCCTTGTGATTTACTACCATACTCAATCACATGACAATACATTATGGGGTTGATTTGATTCTAAACTAATGTCCATCCCATTTGGAATTTACATGTGGGAACCTCCCCACTAGGACCCCAAAAAATGATCATCCATGCCTCAAGATGAATGTTACCCCTAAGGTGGTGGTATTATAATATGACCTCATGATTCATTTTAAATAATTTATGGGCCAATGTGGGTGTTCTTTCTTGGTTAACCCCTATTGCCTTTGGTGCAATGATTTCATCTTATAACACTCCTGGTTAAGATGCTCCTGAATTCATATAAATGTCCCAAAAACATAATACAACCTCCCTATGAGTTAGGGGGAACATATATGTCCCTCATCTCCAATGAAAAATCATTTCTAGGATAATATCCATTGGTTTATACACATACATAGGCGACACAAAAAAATAATCATAAATTATGGTGTCCTTCAACATGGTTTCAAATTGTGAAGAAGTATTTCTTATCCAATAGGACCGTATCCATTCTTGAATAAAATCTACCACAGTACAAGAGTCCCAATATTTATATAAACCCATAAATTTATCTTTCATCGATTGTTGGAAAATTTAATCATAGTTGTGGGGAATTGGATCATAAGGACGGGGTTATAAATTTGGATGTCTATAAGTACGAAGTATCATAAACACTGTCATATTTTTTCCATAATTGAAATATATGCCCCTAAAATAAATGTATTATTTTGTGAGTATAATATATTACTCTATTGAAGAAGTCAGCATGAAATCCATTAGCCTTTGGATGAGCACTTCCCCCATTATTTCATAGTCCTACAGTGGCAGAAGCTCACTCTCAGGATATTCAAAATGATGTTTCATAAAACATTTCACAAGAATCATAAAAAAATATCATATAATATCTAATATACTAGACCAGTGATATCCATTATCTTCTGAATATGAGAGGAAACATGTGAATTAGACATTAGAACTACTTGAACATCCATTGAAAATTTATAAAAAAATAGGAATTTTTTTTACTAGACATTGAGTTTTAGTTTTAAATATAATGAGAAAAAAATTTCACATGGGAATGACCACAAATAGATTGCCTCACCTAGGTGGCCACATAAAGTTCATCTCACCTGGGTGATTAGGCAGAGGCACCTCACTATGTCTATGCAACAAAAAAGAATCGACAAGGTGTAGGCCTAGTGCTGATACACTAGGAAAACAAGCATATAGACACAAGTGAATGACTAGAATGAATGAATACTGTGGAGAGAGAATTAAGGATATTGAATAGTGTGAGTTAGTAGAAGGACCATGAGAAGAAAATATTTATTTATATATGTGTGGATACATGTGCGGTCAACCTGGGTGGATGACTTGAATGACCAACCTCCTTGATCCACCTATCTGATCAACATTTTCGGACCATCTATTTACTTATCACAAATGAGATACCAATGTCCTAGTTTTACTGATGCCCGAGAATGAATGAATATAAAAACAGGAAGTCCAATGAATGAAAGGTTCTTCAATATCCATGTTGATTTTTTTAAATCAGGACAATATCCTCATCTTCAAATCAAAAACAACCTTAAGGGGGAATTTTTTGAATATAAAGATTTCACGTATGGATGATAAAAATCAGGGAAAAACAAATCTAGTATTAGGATGATGTAATGGAATGAAATGTGATAAACCCTTGAGTACCAATTTTTTTTCTAGAGTGGACACTGTGTAGGTCCAACCATCATGGCCCGACTCGCATGGTTCCAATATAAGAGCCCAGACTCAGACAGGTCCAACCTGTGCTGCCAGACACACATATGATCCATATGCATAGGAGACATGAATTAGTTTCCCATGTGAAATCACTCATTTTAATAGGTTCCCAATGATTAAAAAAGTCAATTTTACCCCCATTTGACATGAATTTATGTTGTAGTGTCACCCAGAAGCTATGATCACCTAGTCCTTCACACAAGTCATCAAAAACCTCTATGTAGTTATCCTTTCCTAAATATAAGAAGGAATTAAAGATATTATATGTATTAGGGCTCCTAAAATTATTAAAACCCCAAGGACTTATGTGATTATCCACAATACCTTAGTCCAAATGAACTTGTCCAAAGTCCCCTTCCATGACTGAGGACCATTGAGAGACCCTTACCATACCCCCTGAGGAGTCCTGAGAGATAAGAGAATGGACTCTCCCATGTATGGTTTTCCTAGTGGTTCATCTCCCACGATATCATCTCTTCATTTCCAAAGTATCACATGGGAATGATCCCACTAGTATTTTCCTTGTATCACCTAGGTGAGATCCCACCTAACTCCCCTAATTACCACTTGAATGATATCCTGCCAGCATACCTAGGAATCACCTGGGAAAATTTATCTCACCCAATCATTACCTAGTCTAGGTAATGTACACATCTCCTAAGAAATAACCTAGAGAGGTCATATATTTTTCCCCATCATATCCCCTAGAGATACCCTCCCAATCTAACGCACCAATACTTTGATGAATTAGTAGATAACTCTCCTAGGAATCACCTAGGAAAAGAACATGATAACTGATCGAGGTCCCACTAGGGAGAAGTACCCTCTAATCCATCTCTCGTATCATTAACTAAATCACCCCACTCCTTGGAAATCCCATTCCTGGGGGACTAAATCAAAAACACATCTAATGCCGCATGATTTTTTGGATCTGAAAACTTGATACATTTTCCAATCTATCATTCGATTATGAATTCCATCGGTAAAATATTTACCACAGTTCTCTTACCTGATAGTAATGGCCTTCAAATTTTGTAAAATTATACATATCTTTGGAAAAGATGACTCAAATCATGGAGGAAGTGTTAGAGACCTTCCTATTCCTAGTAGTGAGGGGAACCAATAACATTTCAATTTGATGGGGGATAGTGTTGTATCATTCTCTCATCCTATATAAAACTGAAAAATGGGAATCCCTCCAAGTGCCATCACCATGTATCTCTTATACATCATTCTCCATATTTATATACCATCACCCTTATACACCAGTGGATGGAAGAGATTTTGTGAAATGATATATCTTCTAGTTCCTCTTGTTTTTAACACTGAGCACAAAGAATGTGGCCTTAGAGGTCAGTGGGGTACATTTAACTAGAATGATGAAATACCATTAAATTTTCATCCTACATAGGTATAATTCACAATAATTATAAACTACATGGGGAATGATTCATGTTCAATTATGATACATAATAATTCTCGCAAGGGTTTAAATCCCATACCCCAAATATACCCTAATATTCTTGGGGATATATTCCCACAAGGTTTATATCAAACCTAGAGAGAAATATTCCTTCAGTGTCCCCCAATAAAAATAATTATTAGTATGAATTCATAGTATCTTCATATCCAACTTGGTAGGATATATTCCTTCTGGGACCCTTGGGATGTTATGATTTATGTAAGAGACCTACTTTTTTTAGGACCCTTTCACCTAATTGTTATGATATATAATATTAATATGGATGGTCTAGTCCTTAACATATTATCCTAAAAGGTGTGATGTGTCCCTTTAAGTGACACCAAACTATATGAGTTTTTATTCCACTCACAAGGATATGTAGGAATCCCCAATCATTGACCCAATACCAATATCAAAATAAATAATATCTCTATGGATGATGATAAGATCCAAATTACATAATTATGTTGTAAGAAACCAGCTTCACAAAACAACAAGCATAACTATGATAAAAAACTAATGATATATAAATATTGTTCTATTGATGGAGAACCTGCTATATATATAGTTGGGTCCATAAATAGAGATCCTTGGATATATACCAACGAGTTAACGTATTTGCATGTCTATAATAGTATGGAAAATTCAAAATGGTGGCTAGTTCCATATTTGGAATTTTAAATGGATTCATGAATAAATATTAGATCTTAATGAGATCCCCAATGTAGGAAATAGTTATCAAAATATGGTTTTAGTAACTAGAACTCCCATCCACTCAACCAATGTGAGTTTATAAGTGTTATTGGGCATGTTCCCTAAAATCTACCTTCCATTATAAATGAATCCCATAACCCACTATGGATGTAAGATATATTAGGTTTTTCTGATTACATGAAAAGATCCCATTGGAAACCGATTCACCACATAAATGGTTGTGATACCCATATATAAAATATAAAATAAATTAGGTGTATAAACTTAATTTTTTTTTAATGGATGAAATTTAAGATGAAATCCCTTACCATAAGTGCAAAAATTCCATTTATGTCTGTTAAATCATATATAATACACTTATATCATTTATTTTATTACTTAATAACATATTTCATGTTTAACCACTTATACTTAATTTAGTTATTTTTTTTATTTTAAATTTCATATATAATTTCTTATTTAATTAATTAATGTCAAGAGCTTTTAGAACGATTATTTCATAATCCCAAAATGAATTTTATGTGTTCACCATAGTCTAAATATAGTTTGTTCCATAATCATAAGAATAATAATCATGAAATAATTATAATTTTTATGAAACAATTATAATTTTATAGCCATTAATTAAAATTGTCGATAACAAATGAACTATGTTATAATTTGGGAGATAGCAGGTCATACATACAGATGAGCCGTGTTTCAAATTTTCAACGACCATGGTGAAAATTTGTTATGTATTAATTTATATTTATAGAATGATAACTATTTCATTAATAAGATATTATTTATTTATATTCATTTAAATATACCATACTTTTTATTTTTAATGAGAAATTAATGGCATCACTTTGTCATGATGGTATTCCACATGTATGCATGAAATCCAATATCACACTTCAATGAATAGAAAGGTAAGAAAATATATGATATATTACATTAAAATATAATAAATATGTAATATGTAACACCAAAATATTTTATTTTATGTATGTTTTTAAATAATATTAATATATTTGATTTCATACTTTACAAAGAACATAAACCTTAAAATATCTTTCAAATATTATTATAGTAAAACTACCTTTATAACCTACCTGTTATATTGCAGATAATTAATTTTATTAAAAAAGTATGAAATTTATAATTAACCAATTCATTGATAATTTATTAATTAATGCTACATGAATATGAACATAATTTTTAGTAAATCCGTTTTATTTTTCAGATATATGTTTTTTAAAATGATTTTTATTTTATTTTGTGTAAAAATTAATAAAATTACTTTTTAACAATTATATAAAATCAATTTCAAAAAAGGAACATAATTTTTGGATGTATAATTTGAAAATTATATTAGGATTAATGTTTTCAAATTTTCGGAAATGTTTAATTTTACAGTGAGTAGTAAAAAACTAATTTATAAAAAACTATAATTTTCTTTATATTTAAAATATAATTTTTGGTTTAAAATTTACATCATAGAAAAATATGTAATTTTTGTTTACATAAAATCTAATTAATTAACTTTAATAAATATTTATAATTTTTTTAGTATAAGTACATTTTTGGGCTTAAAAATAATCTGTTTCCAAAAATCGTCTTTTAATGCATTTTGATGTTTTAATTTTAAATGTATTTTTGAATGATCTATGTAATAAATTTATAAAAGTGATTAAATGGTTGGAAGAAATATGTTTATGTGAGTTTTTATGGTATATATCATTTTTCGGCATAAAAATTTTAACGTTCTAAAAAAACATATATCATAATATTTGTAAAATAATGTAGCAAGTATTAGTTAAAAGGTAAAATCGTGAAATACCTAAAAACAATAACATTAGATGGATGGATTGATTTTAATTGGAATTATTCACCCTTTAAGAAATTATTTATCTTCTATATTTGTTGGAATTAATGACATCCAAATGTGGTTGACATTAAAAATAAAAAATCATTATTTATTCATATTAAACCACCCCCCCTCAAGTATAAATAAAACTCTTGACCACCAGATGTATCCTCACATGCCTTGAATATATTAAAATGTATTCAAAACCATATCATCCCCAGTTTCCCCCTTCCCATGTACTTTATTTCTCACCCAAATACCAATTTCTTTTTTCTTAATGGGTTCTCTAAAGAGGTGATATTCCAAAGGTAACATTTTTATACAACCTTTCTTCAATTTATTTTCTTTTCCTACTTTCTATTCACCTCAATTATCAATCAATGCATAATAACTCCAATATAATAAAAATAGTATAATTTAATATTTATATTGAAATATATTCTACCCAATAATTTTATAATCTCATCTTATTAAAATAAATGAATCCATTGTCCAAACTATTATAGTTAACCATCTTTATGGATAACAATTCATCGTTTTCCATTACTACGATAAATTCCTGTCATAAAAAAATTATTATTGTTAAATAATATTTTAATTGGTATATTATAAATTATTTCATGTTCTAGAACTAATATTTATATATATATATAATTATATGTAAAACAAAACTAGTTCGCGATGGTTGAAAAAACTACCAAAAAAACTAATCATTTATTGTTATTGATTTATCAAATAAATCATCTTCATCTCAAAAACCAAAATGATATATGGAAAAAATTTAAAATTAAAAAATTCCATCAATATAATTTCATTTCACATCTATATTTTTTTTACATTTTATATGAAAAATATAAAATTTTACACAAATGACCCCACCATGAATACAATGAAACGAACACACCCGTAACAATGAAAATAATTAAATAGTAATAATGAAAATGTGATAAGATGTTATAAAAGTATCATATATGGTATTATATGTTTTATTATTTTTATTTAGTTAATTAATATAATTATTTAAACATTTATATATGAGGTTAATGTATGAGAAAATAATGGGAATCATGAGGTAAGGATTTCTTGTATCACTTTTACTTCATAGAGATATATACCTTATTCAAAACGTATTTATTTTGTGTGGTGTATATACAAGTAATTAATATCATATAACAAGAATATAATTATCTTAATGGTAATGAAATTTTTCATTTGATAATTATTATTTTTTGGGTAATATAGTTCGACTGATTTGAATGAGGTATATGATTTCTTAACTCAATTTACATTTTTGGGTTAAACTTCTACTTCATTGATTATTCCATGTTATGATTATGTGTGAGATGAATATTGAATATATATTTATGTATTTATAATTTCTTTATGTATATTTATATCTGATATAGATATTATATTCATTTGAATAATTCTCACATGAAGGATATGATATTTATTGGGAACTTTTATTACGAATTATGTTTTTAATTTTTTTCTTAAAATATTCTCTTTCTTATATGTATATTTTTTCTAATGTTATTTCTAAAAAAAATTCAACTATTCTATTATTAATTACTAATTTATTTTTTATTCATGTATAACATCTTACAAAATGTCTTGAATGGATTAAATTTTCATTTTCTAAACAATGTTTATTGTGACTTATCTGATGAAAGAATAGAAGGAATGTTTTTTTGAACTAATATGATATTAGTTGGTTTTCTCACCCACATGATGACTTAATTATTTTATATTTTTGTTGTCTGCATACAGAGATATTTTCAATGAAATAACCTCAATTATAGGTTTTTCTATCATTAAAATGAATTCTCTTAATATCACACTTAGACTTGGCACCTTGCGATCATGGTTATTTTATTTATATTTGAGTATTTTTTTAATGATAAAAATTTATTAAATTGAAATGAAAATAAAAGAAAATAATGTAAAAAGAAACTAATTAAATAATAATATTTATTATAATATTATTATTATGAGAAATATTGTTATTATTTATTTTATTATTAATATTATTCATATTAATTAATTTATTTACTTATTTATTTTTTTACTTTAATGTTTTGATTAAACAAAAATAATGGGCTATCCCTTTACTCCTCCATCTCCCCTACCTTGCACATAGCCACCCTCCTTTGTTTACCTGACACAAACCCCCCCACTTTCCATACCTCCACCAGTATGCACTCCCCCTTCCAAAGTGCCTCTATGTCCTTCTAGTGAGTTCCTCCTCTAGGAGACTGCCTACCTCACATGAACCCACGAGCGTCCTTCTTTCCCTCATGAGACTCCCACTACTGGATATGTATCCCCACATATTTCTACCTTTTTTTTGGCAAGATCACCGTCAGTGCGTCCTGGGTATGTGACGCCTCGATCTAAAGGCCACCCCTATTTGTAAGACTTTCCTCCTTTTTTAGGTTTTTTCTTCCTTCCTTCAGATATTGGGTTTCTCCAGTGGCTAGGGTGGTAGTTTTAGGGTGAGATCTTGATCATTTGGGTTCAATATTGTTCATTAGTATTTGATATTGTCCCTTATAAGTGTGTTTGAGGTTCAGTTGAGTTATGCATTGGTTTTAAGGGATTTCTCAACCCAAGGTAGGTGGTTCTATAGCCTACCATTTTTAGAAGATTTTATTTTTTTAATTAATTTTTACATGTTCTATAGTTAAATAGTGTGATGAAAATTATATTTTGGATCGAATTTATGATGAAATTGGATTTTAAAAATGATATTTCATTGTCTTTTACATGTGTTTTTTTGAGAAAGTTCTTGGAATTGTTCAATCAATTGATTAGGGGAGGATAAATGTTTTTTGAAAAGCTCGTGAGGTGAGAGTGTGATTAAAGTGGGTTTTCCAAATAAATAGAATTTTGTGTGAATGTTTTTTTCAAAACCATGATATATTTTTTTGGGTGTGTAAATGATTAAACCATGTTTTGAAAATGAAACACGGTCTATGTGTGGGTTTACAAAGGGAATTGTCCATATCATTTTCTAGTTTTAATTGAGAATTTCCTTGTGTTTATTAAAGGGGAATGTATGAATTTTATAGGTGATGGTAAAAAATTTGAAATGGGTTTTTGGTATGAGTAAATTGGAAAATGAATTAGTATTGGTATATAGGAATTTTTGTAAACTTTTTATTTTGTGTTTTTTAATGTTTAAATAATGGGAATCTTGTTTTGGAGATGAAAACATTTTATGTTTGGATTCAAACACATGGTAATCACCCTTGGTTTTTGAGTTAGAAACTGGGTTCCATTATTATGTATTGAAAAATGATTTTTATTTTAATTTAAAATATATTTGAAAAATGTTTTTTCCATGTGTAAAATAAAAAGTCCTTTGTTCATGGATTTGGTGATATTATTAGAATGCTTGACATTTTTTTGTGAAAGTGGTGACATATGTGACAAGTGAACATAAACTATAGAATAATGGAATCCTAGGAATCTAGGTGGGATGTCTAGTTCTAGTATGTTATATGATTTGGAAGTGGTTCATTCTGATATCAACTAGTGGGATTGATTCCTACAACACTAGATATACTATGATGATGATGGGAGACCACTTAGAAATTGGGGTGTCTGCTCCTAGTGTCTCGTGTAGGAGAATGAAGTTGGTCATGGATTTTAGGCAATGTAACACTGTGTTATGAGGTTTTAGTGTCTCACTAAAGTTAGATTAACCATAAGGGATTTTACCATTGTGGTCTACTATATATGATGTGGTTCCATCCATCGACATACTGTGGAAATCTTGTGTGTGTATCTGTGTGTGTTTTTATAATAATTCCATTTTCACTTTATGAAAATGGTTGTGAAATGGATAGTTTGGGAAATGATCCCTTTTAACGTTGTTTTCCTATAAAATATTTTCCTAGAAATGTCTTTAAAATAATTTATTTAAAGGGGCATGTTAGATTATCACATTAATGTTTTGGAATGAAACCTATTTCTTGGGTGTCATCCTACTAAGCTTTAGATCACAGCCTAAAAACAACATAGTGTCTATGTAGATCATGTTCTATTTGTATTCCAGGTAATGGTAGGATACATTGTATTGGCAGTTAGGGTTCCTAGTGGTATACCCTCATATATCTTGATCATAACAGCTTGAGGATATTTTTCCTCTTGTATCATGAGCTTTGGGACAGTAGTTTTGTTTCCCCCTTTTCTTCTTCTTTAGTCTTGTTTAAAAATTGTAATATTAATTCTGAAATCTTTTATATTCCTTGTTTTGTTGTTTCTCTTCAATATTGGTTTATTTACCTTGTAATTCATTTATTATTATAAATTTAGTTAAATACTTACCACCTATTTTATTTGATACCTTGGAACACATTCCAACCACTAGGGATTTAGAACACCCTTTAGGCCTAGTCATGGACGAACTCGAGTGACCTGTTCAGGGTCAAACCATATTTGTTTGTAAAAATATGGTATTAGACTATGTCCCACCCTTTTGGGTACAATTATTTAGGGTCGAGTATGGGTAGAACAAAGCATGGGTTGTTGGAAATTTACATTCTAGTTACTAGTCAGTTTCCTGCCTAGTACACCCCATGATAAGATTCAAGTCTCCAGGAGAAGTCAGGATTTATTTTAGTACATTGGTTCTTATAGTTTTCAGATTCTTGGGGAAATGAAATGGGAGTTGGTTCATTGGTCTTAGTTAGCTCACAAGGCATGTCATGTCTTGTGGAGTTATAGACATTATCCAAGAACACTCTCTGTGAAGGTGGTGCACTTGGAGTATGGAAACTAACAATATGTCTAAGTTCCCCATTGACACTAGTTTCCTTTGGTATTTTTTGTGTCTTCATGGGTTCTGAAAGGGTTTTTTAAGAACCCTCAATCTAGAATTCTAATAAACCTGATTTTAAATTAGTTGTGGTTGATATTAAAACGGTGAAAATGGTTTTTTCAGAATTGTTTTGAATAAAACAGTAAAAAGGTGGATTTTTATAAAAATTTATAATTGAATGAGGATGTTTTTATATGGATTGGATTTTTATTATCAAAACATACGGTTTATAATTTTTTTTTTAAAAATATGGTGATTTATTTTCGAAAGGGTTTTGGAAACATGTTTCAAATGATAAAAAATGAGTTTTTAATTAAATGGTTATTGATGAAATGTAGTTTTTTACGCAACTGGAAGTGTTTTCAGATGGGTGAAATATTTTGTAATTGACATGTAGTGTTTAAAAACCGTTTTATTTGAAATGGTTTTCGATTTAGTAGTTATTGAATTTTAGTGAAGCTTTGTGAATTTTTTGTGGGAAATTAGTTTGGTATTTGATAAAATGTTAGTGGGGGGTTGAATGTTTATATATGAAGGTGAAAAGGTTTTTTTTACTATTGATATACTCATAAGTGACCACATGTATGGAATATAAGAGGAAAGTGGATTGGTGCCCACATTGGCATGTGGAATGAAATGTGTGAGACTTTATGAGGTAATAATGGTGAATGTCCAACCCACTCATCTGTTTTAATATCAATGGTGATTTTTAAGAAAATATTGAGGTCTTTTAGTCCATAGTTGTATACTGTGTTCCTTTAAGATTTGGCATTGTTACTTGAAAAGTATTTTAAGTTTGCATACACTTCTTGTTTGGGAGATATTATAAGTTGTGTTTTGTTAGTGAGTCTATTTGAGATAATAGATAGTGGGTTTTTTTAGAAAAATGATTGGGATACCTTAATGTAGGTTCCCTTTTGTGTGTTTGGTATCTGTTTGGTGTATTCTTTGGCCAAAGGGCCAATACGATTGCGGCATTGGGTTTACATTGATGGGAAGTGATCAATCCAAAATGGAATTGATATATTCAAAATATGTTCATAGGTGATTCACTATAGGTAGGTCCTCTAGGTTATCAATGTAAACGCTCTATTATTGTGTGTTAGGGTTGATTTTATTTCTCATATTTTTTGAATTAAGAATATCCTATCACAGAGGAAGAGTGTATGTGGAAGGAGTTGAATAAACTAATGGTTTCATGAGTTTCTTTAATCACCAAAGTTTAATTGGGGTATATTTAAGACTGACAGTCATTCCTAAAAGGGGAGAAGGGAATTCCAGTTAGGAAAGTAGAAATTTGTCACGATTATTGGTTTGAGAATTTTTCTTAATGGCCCTTTGGACTTTTCATTTATTTTTTAAGGTAGTTTTCATGATAGGCCACCAGTGTGGCATGTTTCATTGTAAGATACTATTATGGCCATATGTAGGAATCGTGTGATGCATGGGACTCAGTTTATGTTTGTTCTCCTTGTAATGTTTAAATTACTTGAAATGGTCATATCTTGTGATTTCTTCAAGAGTTATGTTCTCATTATGATGTAATGTTGGATGTTGTGGAGCGTTTTGAGAGATTTTGTTTTAAAATTAGCATGTTTACCTTTTGGGAATTCCTAATATTATCTATTCTAAATGAGGATTTGTTCCTTTGGACCCATATTTTGTAGTTTCTTTCCATGGTGAAAGGGATGATCCTTTATGTTTTTTTCACGGTGAAGTTTCATGTTGTAGCCAAGTGTGTATTGGGATGTGTATGTTCTAATGGTGATGTCTTACTGTGGTGTTTTTTCATTTGGAACTAGAAGGAGAATATCATTTTGGAGTCTTCAATGCAGGACTACAAGGTAGGAGATGGTTCAAACATTAGGTCTCTATCCATAGGCATTGGAGTGAATCTTCCATGTGGTCAATAAACTCTAGGGGGGTGTTGATCAGTCACTGAAAGTGGATAATATTAATTGTTAATATCATTATATTCATTTTTCCAATGTCCATAAACATTGTTTTTAGTGCATTACATAAATAGAACTTCATTTCTCATAAAAAATGCAATTCATGGTTAAAATGCAAATTTGGGCCCAATAATTCATTTAATTGTGGACAAAATTATATTCATTTTCTGAATTTGAAATTTGGGGATATTATTTATCACTTTGTTTGGAACATTTTATCTTTTAGGTCCGATGGTTGAATCCAAAAGGAAGATGGATAATTTTGCGCCTGAAGGAAGAAACTTGCTGGAAAAAGCATAATGGGCCTAAGGCCATCAATCAAATGTGGGGCCCAGAAACCAAGCCCAATGAAGCTAAAATTTTTACAGTAGAAATATAAACATATGAGGATCATTTTATTCAACTGTGGCCGGAGCTAATTCTGATGTTTTCATGATGATAAAGGGATCTGAAGTTGATATTTAGATGGTGGACTCGACATTAATGCACAGAAATCAGTCCCACTATTTCGACCATAACTTCCAAACGGATGATCCAAATTTCCTGAAATTTTGAGAGCTTATAGAAGACACATGGAAGAAAATAGTTATCTTACAACCCCTCCGGATTCTGCCTTCTTCAATTTCTATTTCACACGTCAATGTGGTGGACGAATCTGGACAGTTTTCCGGGTCAAATTCAAAACATCAATTTCCTTTTGATTATTCACCCTCCATTTGACTATATTAATTGTTGGGGGGTGAATTAATTGTTGGGGGATGTACCTAAGGCTCCTAATATGCCTATATAAGGATATATTGGTGAAGGGAATAGGGGTAGATATTTTTCATATCATCTTTTGTTGCTTGTTTCATTGTAAGGTTATGCTTCCAAATTTCCTTTGTAATGTTTTCCATTTCCATATAAGTTTATTTTTTGTATCATTATGTTCTTAATCAACTTAATTCACTTCTATATTTTCCATTTATATTATTAAAACTTTATTATCACAAAGCACAGTGATATCTCTGTGTTGTTGTGAATTCGTTCACACATAGGTGTGAATTTCATTCACACACACGGAGGAGTTCTCGTTATTTCTATGGTTTTAATTTTTTCAATCCAATTCTTGTTAGCCATCTTCCGCCCACCATTGAGAGTATACCATAAATGGAGGGATAAACCCTTAATGGGATGATCTTAGGAGGATGCAAAGGCTGGATTGAATGTTATTTTATGAACGAATTGTTTTTAATTGGATAATTAATTTAAGACATCCATTCTTCAATTATTTCTACTATTCATCTTTACTGTGTTTGAGCAAACTAAATTAAATTACTAAATGACCATATACCTCGGGGAGATCATGAATTTGGTTCTCTATGTGTATACGGGATTAGTAATTGTGTTTAGTATGCACCAAACCAGAAAATGATGAATGTAATGTTATTTTTGAAGAATGGATTCATCAAAAATTAATAAAACCAAAATAGTCTAATGAAGTAAAATTCATTCAATCCACCCCGAGCATAATCCGAAGATAAAACCATTTCCATTTAATTGATTTCACTTAGGTTTATTAGTGTTCTTTAAAAACAATCCAAAATCAAACCCAAAGTCGGCTACTTCATAGCCCATCCTTCACACAATCATAGCGTCTCAAGGTTACTTCTTCGGTCCCTGTGGATTCGACCCCTACATGTACTACATCGATCGCTTTTACCAGTAGGGTAAATTTGGGCGCAACCAATTTTTTGCGCCGTTGTCGGGGACCCAAGTAAGTATCTTAGACACTCATCTTCTTTTCTCACCCCAAATTCTCTATTCTCATCCTAAATTCTCTTCTCTTTTCCCCTTTCTATTTCTATGTGTCCAAAAAAACCCCAAAACTAATTTTCAACCAATTACAATGGATTATCCTCCAAAATACCCCTTCATAAATCAATGCTGTAATCAAGTCAGAACTCAATATTGGGAAACACCTCACATAGGGAATTTCATTGACCAATCCCTAATTGAATACACCACACCAAATTAGATGTACAATCAATGGGATGCTGAATGTTTACAAGATCAATTTCCATACCTTTCAAGAATGATTGAAAAGATAAATAATGAGGAATTACATGATGTAAAAACATATATCAACCATAATCCTGAAAAAATTCTTGAACAATTGTGTGAACAAATGGATAAAATGAATTCATAAGTTTCATCTTTCAGATTAGAACTACAAAGCTTTAAGAATTTTGAGGAACCCGTTCCCACTCAAGATGTTCCTTCCTCATCATTTATAGATGACTATTTTATCCCAAAAACCTCCCATGAATTGAAAAAAGAACTAACCTTTGGATATGGGATAACTGAACAAGATCAGAGAAATGTTGAAGGGTATTTAAATCAGGATGAAATTAATTTTTTGGATTCACAAGGGGAAAATTTGTCTTCATGGATTGAGTGTTCGGAATATAGCTCCAATAAAAATTTTTTAGAATCAACGATCATTGAACCATTGGGAGATATAAATAATATTGTGTCTATACCCACTCATGAAATTCAAATGGAAAATTTTGTGGATGAATCATCTTTTCAAGAGGAACCAATTCTTTCAAATGTTTTTAAAGAAGAAACAATTTTTGATTCAAATTATCATTCTTATTTAGGAAAATTCAATCAAACTGAACTCTATGTTTTAATACTTCCTTCCCTACTCAATAATCCCTCTATTTATGATAACCAAGACCATTCAATTATCATCAATTTTCATCAATAATCTCACCATGTGTGAATGAACCTTGAAATCATAGGAAATAATCCAGATAAAACACGATCAACCATTTTAGATATTCCTTGGATTTTACCAATAATTGTAGAAAATAGGATTTCATACAAAAAAAATTTCAAAAAAAAACAATCAATCTCAATCTTGTTGAAGTGGAGAAAGATGGGTTAATTAAAATTTTGAAAGTTGGAATTGGATAAGTTGGGGAGTACAAGTGGAGCTAACGACGTTAAACAAAAGTGCTCCATGGGAGGCAACCCATGGTTTTCTTGTTTCCAATCATTTTGAATCATTTTATTTATCATATAATAAATTACCATAAGCTATTGACCTGTTCTTATTTTATGAGTAATGAAGGGTATGAAAGGGGAGCGCCATATTCATCCGTGTTACGTGGTGTGATCTGTGAGTAATAACTTACCCAGAAAATATAAAGAAGACAATGTATCATCAGTTTATTTTGTTTTGTTTTATTTTTTATAGGTTAAAAAAAGGACATGTTGAAATTCATAAGGAAAATCCATTCACCACAATCCAAGCCGATGAGACTCAAATCTAGGATTTAAGGGAGACTATGGCATGCGCTATCATCATCAACCACCAGGTGACTTCATTCCATGATTTTCATTTTAAATTTCTCCATTGAACTCCTCTCCTACCACATTCTAACTTTTCTTTTCTTTAAACACTGGGGACAATGTCATTCTATGTTGGGGGGAGATAAAAAATGATTTTTTTTTAAAAACATCCTTGAAAAGAAAAATTCCATTAACCATAAACATGATAAACACACATTGAAAACTCTAAAATTGGATATCAAATAAATTTTGGATTCCTTGATTATGATTTTAATGCAAGTTTAAGTTCATGAGAATAGTTTTTGGAAAGTGAGGTTGTCCGATATGATTTTTTAATGTTTACAATTTCATCCTCTTAATAAAAATTCCACAATGCACGTCTACTGGATCATGGGTGTAAATTTGAGTTCTTGGGTCCCTTTCATTATAGCATAGGGTTCTGGGGTCACTTTTAGTTTAATTTGAGTATCAAAAAAAAACAAAAAAAAAACAAAACAAAAAATGACCACATAGAGCAATGTTTTGTCCAAATGCGTGGCGTCTGACACTTGGGGATCGTGACTCCATAGTTGTCTTGCCCAAAGTTAGGATTTATATCTCTATTGTAGAGCATGAAATTGAAAATATGTGTGGTGTCCGGCACTTGGGGATCGTGACTCCATAGTTGTCTTTCCCAGTGTTAGTCTTTTCATATCTATTGTAGTTAAAAAAATAAAATCAAAAAATAAAAAAAAATAAAAAAAGGATACTCATCATAAGGTTTAATGTGATTCCCACCTAGCGCTTCCATTTTTTCTCCTTGAACAATAAAATGGGCCCCGTATCTTTTATGATGCACAACACTTTATCATGCTTAATTGGAATTGGATGAAATGTGGCGATGAATTTGAACAAAGAAATAGGCTTGGGCTTGGGATATACTTATGGACCTAGCTTGTTTTTAATGATTTTTATGGGTTTTCATAATTTGTTTTGGTATTAGATATTTGGGTGAGCAATGTGTATTAAAATTTTTTTGGAAAAGGGGATTTGAATTTCATATTTGTAATTTATTTTGCTCGAGACTAGAAAAACTCAAGTTGGGGGGTGTGATTAGTCACTGAAAGTGGCTAATATTAATTGTTAATATCATTATATTCATTTTTCCAAAGTCCATAAACATTGTTTTTAGTGCATTACATAAATAGAACTTCATTTCTCATCAAAAATGCAATTCATGGTTAAAATGAAAATTTGGGCACAATCAATTATTTATTTGTGGACAACATTATATTCATTTTATGAATTTGAAATTTCGGGATATTATTTATCACTTTGTTTGGAACATTTTATCTTTTAGGTCCGATGGATGAATCCTAAAGGAAGATGGAGAATTTTGCGCCTGAAGGAAGAAACTTGCTGGAAAAAGCATAATGGGCCTAAGGCCCATCAATCAAATATGGGGCCCAGAAACCAAGCCCAATGAAGCTAAAATTTATACTGTAGAAAGATAAAAATATTAGGATCATTTTATTCAACTATGGACAGAGCTAATTATGATTTTTTTTATGATGATAAAGGGATCTGAAGTTGAGATTTAAATGGTGGACTCGACATTAATGCACAGAAATCCGTCCCACCATTTCGACCATAACTTCCAAAAGGATGATCCAAATTTCCTGAAATATTTAGAGCATCTAGAAGACACATGGAAGAAAATATATATCTTCTACAACCCCTACGGATTCGGCCTTATTCAATTTCTAATTCACACCTCAATATGGTGGACGAATCTGGACAGTTTTCCGGGTCAAATTCAAAACATCAATTTCCTTTTGATTATTCACCCTCCATTTGACTCTATTAATTATTGGGGGGTGAATTAATTTTTGGGGGATGTACCTAATGCTCCTAATATTCTTATATAAGTAGCTATTGGTGAAGGGAATAGGGGTCGATATTTTTCATATCATCTTTTGTTGCTTGTTTCATTGTAAGGTTATGCTTCCAAATTTCCTTTTTAATGTTTTTCATTTCCATGTAAGTTTTTTTGTATCATTATGTTCTTAATCAACTTCATTCAATTCTATATTTTCCATTTCTTTTATTAAAACTTTATTATCACAAAGCACAGTGATATCTCTGTGTTGTTGTGAATTAGATCACACATAGGTGTGAATTTCATTCACACACACGGAGGAGTGCTCGTTATTTCCGCGATTTTAATTTTTTCAATCGAATTCTTGTTAGCCATCTTCCGCCCACCATTGAGAATATACCATCAATGGAGGTAGAAATCCTTAATGGGATGATCTTAAGAGGATGCAAAGGCTGGATTGAATGTTATTTTATGAACTAATTGTTGTTAATTGGATAATTAATTTAAGACATCCATTATTCAATTATTTCTACTATTCATCTTTACTGTGTTTGAGCAAAATAAATTAAATTACTAAATGACCATATACCTCGGGGAGATCATGAATTTGGTTCTCTAAGTGTATACAGGATTAGTAATTGTGTTTAGTAAGCACCAAACCAGAAAATTATGAATGTAATGTTATTTTTAAAGAATGGATTCATCAAAAATTAATAAAACCAAAATTGTCTAATGAAGTAAAATTAATTCAATCCACCCCGAGCATAATCCTAAGATAAACCCATTTCCATTTAATTGATTTCACTTAGGTTTATTAGTGTTCTTTAAAAACAATCCAAAATCAAACCCAAAGTTGACTACTTCATAGCCCATCCTTCACACAATCATAACGTCTCAAGGTTACTTCTTCGGTCCCTGTGGATTCGACCCCTAGATGTACTACATCTATCTCTTTTACCAGTAGGGTAAATTGGGCGCAACCAAATTTTGGCGTCTTTTCCGGGGACCCAAGTAAGTACCTTAGACACTCATCTTCTTTTTTCACCCCAAATTCTCTATTCTCGTCCTAAATTATCTTCTCTTTTCCCCTTTCTATTTCTGTGTGTCCAAAAAAAACCCAAAACTAATTTTCAATCAATTCCATTGGATTATCCTCCAAAATACCCATTCATAAATCAATGCTGTAATCAAGTTGGAAATCAATATTGTGAAACACCTCACATAGGGAATTTCATTGACCAATCCTTAATTGAATACACCACACCAGATGAGATGTACAATCAATGGGATGCTGAATGTTTACAAGATCAATTTCCATACCTATCAAGAATGATTGAAAAGATAAATAATGAGGAATTCCATGAAGTAAAAACATATATCAACCCAAATCCTGAAAAAATTCTTGAACAATTTTGTGAACAAATGTATAAAATGAATTCATAAGTTTCATCTTTCAGATTAGAACTACAAAGCTTTAAGACTTTTGAGGAACCCGTTCCCACTCAAGATGTTCTTTCCTCATCATTGATAGATGACTATTTTATCCCAAAAACCTCCCATGAATAGAAAAAAGAACTAACCTTTGGATATGGGATAACTGAACAAGATCAAAGAAATTTTGAAGGGTATTTAAATCAGGATGAAATTAATTTTTTGGATTCACAAGGGGAAAATTTGTCTTCATGGATTGAGTGTTCAGAATATTGCTCCAATAACAATTTTTTTGAATCACTGATCATTGAACCATTGGGAGATATAATGAATATTGTGTCTATACCCACTCATGTAATTCAAATGGAAATTTTTTTTGGATGAATAATCTTTTCAAAAGGAACCAATTCTTTCAAATGTTTTTAAAGAAGAAACAATTTTTTATTCAAATTATCATTCTTATTTAGGAAAATTCAATCAAACTGAACTTGATGTTTTAATAATTCTATCCCTACTCAATAATCCCTCTATTTATGATAACCAAGACCATTCAATTATCATCAATTTTCATCAAGAATCTCACCATGTAGGAATGAACCCTGAAATCATAGGAAATAATCTAGATAAAACACGATCAACCATTTTAGATATTCCTTGGATTTTACCAATCATTGTAGAAAATAGGATTTCATACGAAACAAATTTCAAAAAAACAATCAATCTCAATCTTGTTGAAGTGGAGAAAGATGGGTTAATTAAAATTTTGAAAGTTGGAATTGGTTATGTTGGGGAGTACAAGTCGTGCTAACGACGTTAAACAAAAGCACTGCATGGGAGGCAAGCCATGGTTTTCTTGTTTCCAATCATTTTGAATCATTTTATTTTTCATATAATAAATTACCATAAGCTGTTGACCTGTTCTTCTTTTATGAGTAAGGATGGGTATGAAAGGGGAGTGCCATATTCATCCGTGTCACGTGGTGTGATCTCTGAGTAATACTTTACCCAGAAAATATAAAGAAGACAATGTATCATCAGTTTATTTTGGTTTGTTTTATTTTTATTGTAGGTCAAAAAAATAATAGGACATGTTGAAATCCATAAAGAAAATCCATTCACCACCATCCAAGCAACTGAGACTCAAATCCAGGATTTAAGGGAGACTATGGCATGCGCTATCATCATAAACCACCAGGTGACTTCATTCCATGATTTTCATTTTAAATTTCATCAGTGAACTCCTCTCCTACCCCCATCTAACTTTTCTTTTCTTTAAACACTGGGGACAATATCATTCTATATTGGGGGGAGATAAAAAATGATTTTTTTTAAAAACATGTATGAAAAGAAAAATTCCATTGACCATAAACATGATAAACACACATTGAAAACTCTAAAATTGGATATCAAATAAATATTTCCTGCCTTGATTCTAATTTTAATGCAAATTTAAGTTCATGAGCATAGTTTTTGGGAAGTGAGGTTGTCCGATGTGATTTTTCAATGTTTACAATTTCATACTCTTAATAAAAATGCCACAATGCACGTCTTCTGGATCGTGGGTGTAAATTTGAGTTCTTGGGT
Organism: Viscum album; assembly: GCA_963277665.1. Taxonomy (NCBI): domain Eukaryota; kingdom Viridiplantae; phylum Streptophyta; class Magnoliopsida; order Santalales; family Viscaceae; genus Viscum; species Viscum album. Next base: position 1,493,612,949 of record OY728155.1, on the reverse strand, counting down.
CCCTTTCATTATAGCATAGCGTTCTGGGGTCACTTTTAGTTTAATTTGAGTATCCAAAAAAAAACAAAACAAAACAAAAAATGACCACATAGAGAAATGTTTTGCCCAAATGCGTTGCGTCCGGCACTTGGAGATCGTGACTCCATAGTTGTCTTGCCCAGAGTTAGGCTTTATATCTCTATTGTAGTGCATGAAATTGAAAATATGTGTGGCGTCCGGCACTTGTGGATCGTGACTCCATAGTTGTCTTGCCCATAGTTAGTCTTTTAATATCTATTGTGGTTAAAAAAATAAAATCAAAAATAAAAAAATTAAAAAATAAAAAAAAGGATACTCATCTTAAGGTTTAATGTGATTCCCACCTAGCGCTTTGATTTTTTTCCCCTTGAACAATAAAATGGGGCCCATATCTTTTATGATGCACAACACTTTATCATGCTTAATTGGAATTGGATGAAATGTGGCGATGAATTTGAACAAAGGAATGGGCTTGGGCTTGGGATATGCTTATGGACCTAGCTTGTTTTTAATGATTTTTATGGGTTTTCATAATTTTATTTGGTATTAGATATTTGGGTGAGCAATGTGTATTAAAATGTTTTTGGAAAAGGGGATTTGAATTTCATATTTGTAATTTATTTTGCTCGGGACTAGAAAAACTCAAGTTGGGGGGTGTGATTAGTCACTGAAAGTGGCTAATATTAATTGTTAATATCATTATATTCATTTTTCCAAAGTCCATAAACATTGTTTTTAGTGAATTACATAAATAGAACTTCATTTCTCATCAAAAATGCAATTCATGGTTAAAATGAAAATTTGGGCCCAATCATTCATTTATTTGTGGACAACATTATAATCATTTTCTGAATTTGAAATTTTGGGATATTATTTATCACTTTGTTTGAAACATTTTATATTTTAGGTCCGACGGATAAATCCCAATGGAAGATGGATAATTTTTCACCTGAAGGAAGAAACTTGCTGGAAAAAGCATAATGGGCCTAAGAGCCATCAATCAAATGTGGGGCCCAGAAACCAAGCCCAATGAAGCTCAAATTTATACAGTAGAAAGATAAAAATATGAGTATCATTTTATTAAGCTGTGTCCGGAGCAAATTCTGATGTTTTCATGATGATAAAGGGATCTGAAGTTGAGATTTAAATGGTGGACTCGACATTAATGCACATACATCCATCCCACCATTTCAACCATAACTTCCAAACGGATGATCCCAATTTCCTGAAATTTTGAGAGATTCTAGAAGACAAATGGGAACAAATATGTCTCTTCTAAAACCCCTCCGGATTCGGCCTTATTAAATTTCTAATTCACACATCAATATGGTGGACGAATCTGGACTGTTTTCCGGGTCAAATTCAAAACATCAATTTCCTTTTGATTATTCACCATCCATTTGACTCTATTAATTGTTGGGGGTGAATTAATTGTTGGGGGATGTAACTAAGGCTCCTAATATGACTATATAAGGAGATATTGGTGATGGGAATAGGGGTGGATATTTTTCATATCATCTTTTGTTGCCTGTTTCATTGTAAGGTTATGCTTCCAAATTTCCTTGGTAATGTTTTCCATTTCCATGTATGTTTCTTTTTTGTATCTTTATGTTCTTAATCAACTTCATTCACTTTTATATTTTCCATTTCTTTTATTAAAACTTTATTATCACAAAGAATAGTGATATCTCTGTGTTGTTGTGAATTAGTTCACACATAGGTGTGAATTTCATTCACACACACGGAGGAGTGCTTGTTATTTCCGAGGTTTTAATTTTTTCAATCAAATTCTTGTTAGCCATCTTCCACCCACTATTGAGAGTATACCATCAATGGAGGGCTAAAACCTTAATGGAATGATATTAGGAGGATTCAAAGGCTGGATTGAATGTTATTTTATGAACGAATTGTTGTTAATTGGATAATTAATTTAAGACATCCATTCTTCAATTATTTCTACTATTAATCTTTACAGTGTTTGAGAAAACTAAATTAAATTACTAAATGACCATATACCTCGGGGAGATCATGAATTTGGTTCTCTATGTGTATACGGGATTAGTAATTGTGTTTAGTATGCACCAAACCAGAAAATGATGAATGTAATGTTATTTTTGAAGAATGGATTCATCAAAAATTAATAAAACCAAAATTGTCTAATGAAGTAAAATTCATTCAATCCACCCCGAGCATAATCATAAGATAAACCCATTTCCATTTAATTGATTTCACTTAGGTTTATTAGTGGTCTTTAAAAACAATCCAAAATCAAACCCAAAGTCGGCTACTTCATAGCCCATCCTTCACACAATCATAGAGTCTCAAGGTTACTTCTTCGGTCCCTGTGGATTCGACCCCTACATGTACTACATCGATCGCTTTTACCAGTAGGGTAAATTTGGGCGCAACCAAATTTTGGCGCCGTTGTCGGGGACCCATGTAAGTACCTTAGACCCTCATCTTCTTTTCTCACCCCAAATTCTCTATTCTCATCCTAAATTCTCTTCTCTTTTCCCCTTTCTATTTCTGTGTGTCCAAAAAAACCCCAAAAATAATTTTCAATCAATTCCAATGGATTATCCTACAAAATACCGCTTCATAAATCAATGCTGTAATCAAGTCGGAAATCAATATTGGGAAACACCTCACATAGGTAATTTCATTGAACAATCCTTAATTGAATACACCACACCAGATGAGATGTACAATCAATGGGATGTTGAATGTTTACAAGATCAATTTACATACCTATCAAGAATGATTGAAAAGATAAATAATGAGGAATTCCATGATGTAAAAACATATATCAACCCTAATCCTGAAACAATTCTTGAACAATTGTGTGAACAAATGGATAAAATGAATTTAGAAGTTTCATCTTTCAGATTAGAACTACAAAGCTTTAAGACTTTTGAGGAACCCGTTCCCACTCAAGATGTTCTTTCCTCATCATTGATAGATGAATATTTTATCCCAAAAACCTCCCATGAATTGAAAAAAGAACTAACCTTTGGATATGGGATAACTGAACAAGATCAAAGAAATGTTGAAGGGTATTTAATTCAGGATGAAATTAATTTTTTGGATTCACAAGGGGAAAATTTTTCATCATGGATTGAGTGTTCGGAATATTGCTCCAATAACAATTTTTTAGAATGACCGATCATTGAACCATTGGGAGATATAAAGAATAATGTGTCTATACCCACTCATGAAATTCAAATGGAAATTTTTTTGGATGAATCATCTTTTCAAAAGGAACCAATTCTTTTAAATTTTTTTAAAGAAGAAACAATTTTTGATTCAAATTATCATTCTTATTTAGGAAAATTCAATCAAACTGAACTCGATGTTTTAATACTTCCTTCCCTACTCAATAATCCCTATATTTATGATAACCAAGACCATTCAATTATCATCAATTTTCATCAAGAATCTCACCATGTAGGAATGAACCTTGAAATCATAGGAAATAATCCAGATAAAACACGATCAACCATTTTAGATATTCCTTGGATTTTACCAATCATTGTAGAAAATAGGATTTCTTACGAAACAAATTTCAAAAACACAATCAATCTCAATCTTTTTGAAGTGGAGAAAGATGGGTTAATTAAAATTTTGAAAGTTGGAATTGGATAAGTTGGGGAGTACAAGTCGAGCTAACAACGTTAAACAGAAGCGCTGCATGGGAGGCAACCCATGGTTTTCTTGTTTCCAATCATTTTGAATCATTTTATTTTTCATATAATAAATTACCGTAAGCTGTTGACCTATTCTTCTTTTATGAGTAAGGATGGGTATGAAAGGGGAGCTCCATATTCATCCGTGTCACGTGGTGTGATCTCTGAGTAATACCTTACCCAGAAAATATAAAGAAGACAATGTATCATCAGTTTATTTTGGTTTGTTTTATTTTTTTTTATAGGTTAAAAAAATAAAAGGACATGTTGAAATCCATAAGGAAAATCCATTCACCACCATCCAAGCCGCTGAGACTCAAATCCAGGATTTAAGGGAGACTATGGCATGCGCTATCATCATCAACCACGAGGTGACTTCATTCCATGATTTTCATTTTAAATTTCTTCATTGAACTCCTCTCCTACCCCCTTCTAAATTTTCTTTTCTTTAAACACTGGGGACAATGTCATTCTAAGTTGGGGGAGATAAAAAGTGATTTTTTTAAAAAAACATGCATGAAAAGAAAAATTCCATTAACCATATACATGATAAACACACATTGAAAACTCTAAAATTGGATATCAAATAAATTTTGCATGCCTTGATTCTGATTTTAATTCATGTTTTTGTTCATGAGCATAGTTTTTGGAAAGTGCGGTTGTCCAATGGGATTTTTCAATGTTTACAATTTCATCCTCTTAATAAAAATGACACAATGCACGTCTACTGGATCGTGGGTGTAAATTTCAGTTCTTGGGTCCCTTTCATTATAGCATAGGGTTCTTGGGTCACTTTTAGTTTAATTTGAGTATCTAAAAAAACAAAAAAAAATGACCACATAGAGCAATGTTTTGTCCAAATGCGTGGCGTTCGACACTTGGGGATCGTGACTCCATAGTTGTCTTGCCCAGATTTAGGCTTTATATCTCTATTTTAGAGCATGAAATTGAAAATATGTGTGGCGTCTGGCACTTGGGGATCGTGACTCCATAGTTGTCTTGCCCAGAGTTAGTCTTTTCATATATATTGTGGTTAAAAAAATAAAATCAAAAAAAAAATAAAAAATAAAAAAAGGATACTCATCTTAAGGTTTAATGTGATTCCCACCTAGTGCTTTCATTTTTTCCCCTTGAACAATAAAATGTGCCCCATATCTTTTATGATGCACAACACTTTATCATGCTTAATTGGAATTGGATGAAATGTGGCGATGAATTTGAACAAAGGAATGGGCTTAGGCTTGGGATATGCTTATGGACCTATCTTGTTTTTAATGATTTTTATGGGTTTTCACAATTTTTTTTGGTATTAGATATTTGGGTGAGCAATGTGTATTAAAATGTTTTCAGAAAAGGGGATTTGAATTTCATATTTGTAATTTATTTTGCTCGGGACTAGAAAAACTCAAGTTGGGGGGTGTGATTAGTCACTGAAAGTGGCTAATATTAATTTTTAATATCATTATATTCATTGTTACAAAGTCCATAAACATTGTTTTTAGTGCATTACATAAATAGAACTTCATTTCTCATCAAAAATGCAATTTATGGTTAAAATGCAAATTTGGGCCCAATCATTCAATTACTTGTGGACAACATTATATTCATTTTATGAATTTGAAATTTTTGGATATTATTTATCACTTTGTTTGGAACATTTTATCTTTTAGGTCCAATGGATGAATCCCAAAGGAAGATGGAGAATTATGCGCCTGAAGGAAGAAACTTGCTGGAAAAAGCATAATGGGCCTAAGGCCCATCAATCAAATGTGGGGCCCATAAAACAAGCCCAATTAAGCTCAAATTTATACAGTAGAAAGATAAAAATATGGGGATCATTTTAGTCAGCTGTGTCCGCAGCTAATTCTGATGTTTTCATGATGATAAAGGGATCTGAATTTGAGATTTAAATGGTGGACTCGACATTAATGCACAGAAATTCGTCCCACCATTTCGACCATAACGTCCAAACGGATTATCAAAATTTCCTGAATTTTTTTGAGATTCTATAAGACACATGGAAGAAAATATTTCTCTTCTACAACCCCTCTGGATTCGGCCTTATTCAATTTATAATTCACACGTAAATATGGTGGACGAATCTGGAAAGTTTTCCGGGTCAAATTCAAAACATCAATTTCCTTTTGATTATTCACCTTCCATTTGACTCTATTAATTGTTGGAGGGTGAATTAATTGTTGGGGGATGTACCTAAGGCTCCTAATATGCATATATAAGGAGCTATTGGTGAAGGGAATAGGGGTGGATATTTTTCATATCATCTTTTCTTACTTGTTTCATTGTAAGGTTATGCTTCCAAATTTCCTTTGTAATGTTTTCCATTTCCATGTAAGTTTATTTTTTGTATCTTTATGTTCTTAATCAACTTAATTCACTTCTAAATTTTACATTTCTTTTATTAAAACTTTATTATCACAAAGCACAGTGATATATTTGTGTTTTTGTGAATTAGTTCACACATAGGTGTTAATTTCATTCACACACACGGAGGAGTGCTCGTTATTTCCGCCGTTTTAATTTTTTCAATCCAATTCTTGTTAGCCATCTTCCACCCACCATTGAGAGTATACCATCAATGGAGGGCTAAAACCTTAATGGGATGATCTTATGAGGATGAAAAGGCTGGACGGAATGTTATTTTATGAACGAATTGTTTTTAATTGGATAATTAATTTAAGACATTCATTCTTCAATTATTTCTACTATTCATCTTTACTGTGTTTGAGCAAACTAAATTAAATTACTAAATGACCATATACCTCGAGGAGATCATGAATTTGATTATATAAGTGTATATGGGATTAGTAATTGTGTTTAGTAAGCACCAAACCAGAGAATGATGAATGCAATGTTATATTTGAAGAATGGATTCTTCAAAAATTAATAAAACCAAAATTGTCTAATGAAGTAAAATTCATTCAATCCACCCCAAGCATAATCATAAGATAAACTCATTTCCATTTAATTGATTTCACTTAGGTTTATTAGTGTTCTTTAAAAACAATCCATAATCAAACCCAAAGTCGGCTACTTTATAGATCATCCTTCACACAATCATAGTGTCTCAAGGTTACTTCTTCGGTCCCTGTGGATTCGACCCCTACATGTACTAAATCGATCGCTTTTACTAGTATGGTAAATTTGGGCGCAACCAGGTGTAAAGGACCTTGGTCTAGTGTCCTTCTTCAGTATAGGAAATTGTTACAGTTTAATCATACTAAGTAACTGTTTCATTCTGAGTAGCCACATTTGGTGAAAAGTGACATGGGGAACCTATTATTTCATTTCATGATCCCTAGGCGGAAGGGTACACACATGGTTGTAAGGAGGACTAATATTCTCGTTTTCTTACACTTCAGTGGCTATAAACTTGTTGATGAGAACCTCTATTTTGTGGTCCTTGTATGGATTACCATATAGATCAAACTCTATTCTATTTTTTTCTCGTTTGGGGATGGTGATTCCCAACGATACTAGTAAATCATGTGGTGTTTCATTTTGTTTCCTATTCCTTTTCATTGAATCCCTTATGTTGGTTTTTTATCTATGTTGGATGTCCTCATCATTCTTTTTTGGTTGGTGTGGGATGTTCTCAAGTAGACCCATATCATTCTCCAATGCTGGCCTATAAATATTAGGCAGGTAGTTTGGTTATATTGTTTGGGTGACCCACGTGGGTCTCACGAGGATTCTTTTAGAGTGAATCAGTGTTAGCCTATCTCTTGTGTTGGGGAGTCCATTTGGCCCTCCCATGTTGGTAACTATGTTGTTTTTTATATTCACTTGTAAATGGGTGATATTGTTTGTTGTTTCATACTAGGGAGAGGGTTTCATTGATAATGTATGAGACATTTTTATGGGGTTGGATTATGTGTTGTGTGAATTTATACACCTTTATTGATCAACTAGAGGTGTTTAAACTTTTGGTGCCAGGTGGCACATTGTAGAGAGACTATTTTGGTCTCATGTATTCAATTTGTAAGAATCGTTTTCTGCCTATAATGTTATATTACACATTTCATTATACATTCACTGGGAATATCATTAATCAATTTAGGTGTGTCAAATTTTGATTTTGGGTTTAAACACAGAATGGATTTTTGGGGGCGGAAAGCGTTAATCGTGGGGAGAATTGGAACATCCCAACAGACACCTTGTGGTTATGGTTATTTTATTTATATTTGAGTATTTTTTTAGTTTAAATCTTATTAAATTAAAATGATAATGAAAGTAAATAAAATAGAAATATAATTATTTATTAATAATAATAATGATATTATTATTATTAAGTTTGTTATTATTAATATTATTATTCACATTAATTTTATTTATTTATTTTAGGGTCTTGATTAATCCCTAAAAAGGGAGTATCCCTTTCCTCTCCCCTCTCCCCCATTAAAACACATGCAATCCTGCCCTTCTTTAGTCATGCGAAAAAGACCCCCTTCCCAGACCTTCGAAAACACACACTCTCCCCTTCCAGTGTACCTCCCTATCCTTCCAATAAGACTATCCTATGGCAGGCTCTATCCATTATGCGACCACACTGACATCAAAATATCCCATGTGTGAACCTATTCTAGTGAGTTATCATATGGTATGCCTCCATTCGTCTGGCGAGATCCTCTCCGGAACATCCATGCTGTGCAACCCCTCCCACAAGTGGCCTCCCTTTTTGGTAAGCCTCTCCTCCTTTTTATGGGTTTTCTTACTTCCTTTGGGTATTTGGGTTCTTCAGTTTGTAAAGTTGTGTTTTTCGAGTGAGATCTTGATCCCTTGGGTTTAATCATGTTGGGAAGGTATCGATCTTGTCTCTTGAAGGTGAGGTTGAATTTTGGTTGGAGTCTCGCATTGGTTTTAAGGAGTTCTCCACCTATGGTAAGTGGTTCCATGCCCTTGAATTTTTAATTGATTTTATTTGATTGTTAAATTAATTATTACATGTTCTATAGATAAATTGTGTGATGATAAATCTATTCTAGCATGAAATTATTAATAAAGTGAATTTTATAAAGTAAATGGGCATGTATTTTAATTTTTTTTCCTGTGTAAATTCATGAAAGTTTTCAATAAATTGTTTAAGGTTAGTGAAAGGTGTTTTCAAAATCTCTTACAGTGTGAGTGTGATTAACATTGGTTTTCTGAAGGAAAATGAATTATTTTGGCATGACTGTTTTTATTTAGAACATTGAAATATGATTTAGGGGTGTGTATATGATGCATGAATGTTTTAATAAGGGAACATGGTTTTTGTGTGGGTTTACAATGTGGATTGGCTATAGAATTTCATATGTTTAATTGTGTGTTTTGTTTTGATTGATGAAATGGGACTTATGAATTCCATTAGTTATTTTAAAATAATTTTAAATTTTTTTTGATGTGATTAAAATTAAAAATGTATTAGTATTTACATGAACTCCTTTTGTAAAATTTTCAGTATGAGTTGTGATTTGTTTAAATAATTGGAATCCTGTTTTGTAAATCAACATGTTTTATGTTTTCATTAATACATGGGGTCTTAGCCCTTATTTTTGAGGGATAAATTGTGTGCCTTTATTCAGTCATTATTATTGAGGTTTTTGGAATTCAAAATGTATTTGGAAAAGGTTTTTTTCATGATAAAAATGAAACGTGTTTTGTTCAAGAAATTGGAGATTTCAATGGAATCCATGAAATTGGTTTGTGAATGTGGTGATATGCGTGATAAGTGAACATAATCTACAACACCAGGGAATCCCATGTATATTGGTGGGATGGAATGTTTTAGTATGCTATATGATTTGGAAGTATTTCATCCTGGTTTCAACTAGCAGGATTGATACATACAAAACTAACTAAACTAAGAATAGTATAGGAGATAAATAGGCCATTGGGGGTCACCTTCAAGTGGATCATCCATGATAAAGTAGTTAGTCATGGTTTCTATTCCATGTTACATTGAGGTACGATGTTCTAGTGTCCTACTAGAGCCAGATAAAACCTAAGGAATTTACCCATAGTGGTTTACTATATATGATGTGGTGTCCTCCATCAGAATACGGTGGACCTTTTATGTGTATGTGAATGTGTGTTTTTTATATGAATTATATTTACCTTTTATTCAAAATTTTTAGAAACAACTAGTTTTGGAAATGTTCTGTTTTAAAGATGTTTTCCTAAAAAATGTTTTCCTATAACTATTTTTAAAATAATTTATTTAAATGATCATGTTATATTATATTATTATTATTTTTGAATGGAACTTATTTATTGGGTGGAATCCAAATAGGATTTGTTTTACACCCTATATACAACCTTGGGAGTATGTAGATCATGTTCTATGTGTATTACAAGTAAATAAAAGGTATGCTTCGTGTGCGGTTTGGGTTTCTAGTGGTATATCGTAATGGATTTTTGTGGCAGTAGCTCAAGGATATTTCTCTTATTGTTTCATGTGGTTTGGGATTTTATTATTGTTTCAACCCTTTATTTTACCTTTTGTAGTCATGTATAATTATTTAAGGTAAATTTTGAAAATTTGGTTATGACATGTTTGGTTTTATATCTTCCGTTATGATTTACATAACTTGTTAGTCATTTATTATTATCACCTCAGGTAAATTGGTTCTACATGTTTTATTTGATACTAGGGAATATGTGACATCCCATGGAGATCGGGAATGCCCTTTGGGCTTTGTTGTGGACCAACTCAGATGACCCTTTCATGGTCGACCCTGAAGGGTTCATGACACTTAAATTGGGAACTTTATTATTTCAATAACTATTTCATGTTATCTACCAAACTATACTTCATATAAGATAAAATTTCTTGATGTTACATATGATTTATTAGGGATATTATTAAAGGATACTATATTTATTCTTTTTTATGGATGGTTTATTTCTATTAGGGAATAATATTTATTAACCCCATTTCCTCTCTATGGGTTATTCTACAATGACATGTTTATGAAACCCATTTATTTTTATGGGATCTAATACAATAGATGATTTATGTTTTCATAACACACATATGTAGAATATACAAAATTTTACAGCTGGAACCGACATAACACTTCAATTTATTAGTTAAATATTAATATTTCATGGGATAAAAATGGGAAAAAATTTAGTGGTCCTAATCCATTATGGGAAATAGATGCGTCTAGACCCTCTTCAAGAAACATGTGTGTCATGATCCACTATTTTTATTATATTGGTAGTTAAACATTATATATGAAATGGTTTTTGATATTTATGATGGTTTCACACTTTATTGAATAGATATTAAGGATAATGATTTATATACGATTATTTCTCAGTCTAATTGTCCTTTTTTATGAAATGATAATTTTTTATGAATCTTGTTTATGATTTTTCTCTAGTTTGGCATGTATATCAAAATTTATAATCATGAACACAAAAACATTTTCTATCTTATTCTTTCATATGATCACGGGTTGATATCTCCAATTTTTATACATACTGGGCATTGGATATCACCCTCTCCTATGATTCAGTCCTAAATTTATAAAGAATGTATTTACGTTGGATATTTCTATGAAGGGTGTTAGACATGAAGAAATATTTGAGGGATGATATAGATTTTTATAATATAGTTTCATAGGTTTCCATGTTTTCATTAGAAATAAATCCATATATTTCTGGTGGTTTTTTTATATTTTATGTATTGAGTATTAATTTATTTAAATAAAATATCTATGTATGAAAATAATGGTTCGTCCGAGTGGATATAATAGAAATGTTTAATTTACCTTATCAAACAAGTATGAGAAATCATTTTGTAAGATCTCTTTGTTTAAGTCTAATTACAGGGTTAAATCCTTTAATTTTGGTATAGATCATGAATAACTAGGGATTAAACCTAAGGTGACATAGATAGAAATTTTATATACAATTTCTCTTGATTATATAGTTTCACACTATGTTTATCACTAGTCACTGTATGATATTTCGGTTTTAGGTAATTGATGTAAGAATGAGGATTCATGTTAATGGAGACTAAAATGGAAAATGGATTGATATTCCTCATGATAAAACAAATGGAATAGGAGTTAGAAGAAGAAAACTTGTTATTATTCCTAATCACGAATCTCAAAATATGATCAATTCTCTCATCATTAGTGAGTTTCCAAACCCATATATTAAGTCAAAGATGAATCATTATGGTGACCACATTGGAACTAATGTTTAATTATCCTCATGTACATAATGTTGAAAGTGGTATCAATGATATATTTTCAAATGAACTTGAAGCGTATTTGGGTATGGTAATGAAGGATACAAAGAAATAAATTTCAATGGAAAAGTGAACGATTCAACTAAAAAATGGATGAGAATAACGATGTTATAATAAATCACTGATAGGAAAATGTTTTAAATGTGGAATTTATGCTCATTATATAAATCATTTCCCTATAGAGAATTATTGTGAAGAGAATAAGATAGATTTTTTGAGTAATGGTTTTATTACTGATGATGAAGAGATTACCAATGAAATATAAAATGAAAGAAGTGTTTAGGATTAAAACAAAAAACCCTACTAAACGGTTTATGAAGAATGTGAAATGATTGATTTTTTATGTATTTGAATTCAAGAAGTATGTTTTTGATTTACTTATATATTAATTTGGAATAATGAAACATTCATGGATTTTTTTACTATAGATATTCCATTTTTATTTCAAAGAATATGTTTAATAGTACTGGTAATCGTGAATAGTGAGTTAGGTGTCCAGATCATATTTTTGGAGAACACATGATTAAGGGAATGATAATCTTTAATATATGTATGATGCTGGGATTATAATGGGACAGCGAAATTTCTGATAATACTAATGACTTTAAAAATAATTTTAAATATGATGAAAAGGTTCTTTATGGATTTATTTTATAGAATTTCTAGATTTTTAATATGAAAAAATAGTTAACTTTTGAAATAATTTAGGTTTCCACTAATGTTTTAGGGTAACTTAGGTAATTAAAATTTTTCCATTAAATAAATGATAACGATCTAATTTTTTTTCCTATAATAAAACTAAGATATAAATCATGTTTTTTGGTGTATTAATGAAAATTTAATATTGAAAATTTAGCTACCTTATTTTGAAACTTTTATATTTTAATCTTCTGGAAGGTACATATGGGTAACCATTTTCAAAATTGTTAAAATTTAACCTTAGTTGAGGTTTTAGTTATTAATGTATTACTAATTCACATGATGACTTTAACGTATTTCATGTCACATGCCAACCATTTTTTATGATTATAACTAGAGATAGAAGGATTGAATTTTCATCAAATTATGAGTATTATGATCCACTAGTTCTTCAAAAATTTCAATTTTAAATTCATTTCGTATAGTAATAAATGAAGTGGAAATTGATCATGAAAAAACCAAAGATTATGTTTTTTACTTCTAATAATAAATCATGTAAGTATATATTCTAAATGGATTAGGAAATATAATGTTATCCTTTTATCAATATTTCTAATGAAATCAATGTACTTTTTTGACCAATTTGGAATATGGTTTATTTCATTGACCATATATTTATAATGTTACCTTCATTCCCCATCAGAAAATGACTGTTATATTTATCTTCCATGTCCATATTTTAACATTCCACTAATGTTATCTTAAACATGATCCTTGTTTTCCAGTGTAATTCATCATTTAAATTCCCTAAATTAAGAGTATGTTTCATTGATCCTTTTAATAATGTGGCTATCCCACAATGAAAATTTCATATATCAAAAATTAATTTTTGATGTTCAATTTTAAAATATGAGGATTCTATTTTCTTAAAATCATGATCATATTGGGAAGGTATGTTATTGATTATCTCTTCCACTGAATATCTCTCTTGTTCATGACGTGTTTCATCTATCTATCACGATGATGTAAAAACCTGATCCTCAAAATATACTAAACATAGAGGTCATACCATAGGAGAAAATTTTTTCACATTACCAAAAATATGTATAGATTATGGATCAAACATATATTAATCTATGAAAAAATACCAGTCATCTATTTAATGTTTTTGATAAACCAACAATTTTAAGAAGATATGTTGGAACCAATGGATTTGATGAGTTATACGTATCATTATATATTTATATATGAGTGATTAATTTTGATGGAGAACAAAATTTTTATGGTGGTAGAACGTAACAACCCAATATTTTATGGTATATCTCCCATTAAATTAAAAACATCACTTCAATAGCTTAATTTTCATGGATTTTTGAGCTTAAAAAATCTCCAAAATAATATTATTTAAAAACCACTTCTATAACCTAACCAATAAATTATATAAAAATAATATCATTAATCACATATTTAAATAAATAAATGCATGAAAAATATTACGTGTATTAATTAATGTATTTTGAATATGAACATAATTTTTTGTTAATGTCATTTTATCATCAAATATCTAATTTCTTCAAAAACAAAATCATATTTCATTCTCTGATAAAATAAATATAATTAATTTTTGAAAGATAGAAAATTAGTTTCATAAAATTGATATATTTTTTTTTCGATTTTTAATGTTAAAAGTATCTTAGTATGTATTATGATAACTAGAAAAAAATTTATTTTTTCAGTGAATAATAAAAAGTTTCATATTTTAATTATAATATAAAATTTTTTATATACAAAAAATAATTTTATGATTTAATATTTATATAAAGAAGAATATTTTTTACTTAAAATATAATATAAATAATTAAAGTTAAATAATATATATACCTTATTTGCGTATAAGTAGAATTTCGGGCTTCAAAACACATTTTTCCAAATAAAATGCTGTTTTATTTTTTTACGGTTTAATTATAAATTTTATTTTCAAACATATATGCATGGAATTTAAAAAAATAATTTTACATATTTTGAATTAGGAGGTCCAAATAATGTCATAAATTCATTTTCAATTCTAGAAAAAAATATACCATGGTAAACAAAACATTTACTACAGTATATATAAAATAATGCAGCATGTTAAAGTTAAAAGGAAAAAGCTTAAGATTAATAAAAAATAAAACACTAAAAGGGTGGTTGATGTGTTTTTTAGACAATAAAAAGAATTTATAAATTTAATTATCCTTCACATTATATATAATTAATTCCTACCAAATTTCTTTGTCTATAAATTTTATATAGTTACTGTTTAGTCACTCAAAGTTACCCCTTCTCAAGTATAAATACAACTCATCATCAACCCCTTTATCCATAAAATACATGAATTCATTTAAATACTTACCAAACCATCTCATACCCACTCCAATAGTGTCAAAGTGCTAATAGTATCACAAAAATACCAATTCCAATTTCTGTAGGGGTCATTTAATGTGGTAATGTTTAGGAGGAAGCTTTCTCAAACAACTTCACTTAATTTCATTTCTTTTTCTATCTTCACATCACCTTAATCATAAATGAAATAATAATAACTGTTGAGTTTTTATACATTAATTTCTATTTATAATCGAATATCATTTATCCTCCTCTTTTATCATCCTTTCATATTCAATGAAAGGATAACATTACCCATATTATGGCAGTTAACCATCACCATGGATAATGATTATTCATTTTTTGTTACCACCATTAAAGAAGTTCATAAACAAATTATTCGAGTCAAATCATATTTTAATTTGATTATTATAACTTATTTCATGTTCCTCCACAAATATATATACATTATATGAACTGAAACTAAACTAGTTCATGATGGTTAGAAAAACCATGAAAATAAACTAATCTATATCATTAATGTTTTTTCAAATAAAACATCCTCATGTTAAAAAAATTATATATGGAAATATTTGATATTTTTAATGGGAATTAATACCATTTAATTTAACGTATTTGGTTTTATTTCTACTTGATAACAAAAATACTTAATTTTACACAAATAGAATGACCATGATAACCAGGAAATAAACTTACTCGTAAAAATGAATATATTGTAATAATATTAATTAATCAGTGGTAATATTTTGTAAATGTGTCATATAAGTTATTACAAAAATTATTATATTTATGAAATAACTTAATAAACTTCTATAAATCATTATAAAAGAGGTTAAAAAATATAAACCCATAGGAATGTATGAGTTAAGGGTTTATCACCTAGCATTTACTTATTTAAGATATATTCTTTATTTACCACTTATGTATTTTTTGTTGTGTGTATACTAACCATTTATTTATATGACATCATGAATATAATTATCTTTATAGTATTAGATTTTTTATTAGATAATTATTAATTTAATGGATAATATGATTTGACTGTTTAAAAGTGGAATGGAATTTCATAACTCAGTTTCCATTCAATAGGATAAAATTATAGTTCAGTGATTATTCCATGTAAATATTTTATGTGATAATAATTATTATTATCTTATATTTTATTTTAAAATTTTTATGTGTATTTATAGATAATACAAATAATCTATTTTTTGATTAATTATCACTTTAATGAAATGATATTTATAAGGAAATTAATTTTAAAAAATGTATTATTTACATTTCTATTAAAACAATTGTTTTATTCTATGTCCTTGTTTTCTAAAATTATTTCTAAAAATGTTTTTATTATTTTCAACATATTTGTTTAAATTGTTTTTTACGCATGATTTATTTTTTACAGAAATGTTTTGTCTGGATTCTTTTTGTCTTTTATGAAATTATGTTCATTGTGACTTATTCAAAAAAAGTAAAGAATTAATTTTATTACCTAATTCGATATTTGTGTATCTCACCACCATCATAATGCATTAATTATTTTATGTTTCCTTTATCTGAATAAATTATTATTTTCAATGAAACTTTTCTCATTTATAATTGATAGGATATTTTAAAGGAATGATTTGAAAATAAAAGTATTTTTTTAATAATTATTTCAAGTTATTTTTCAAAATTATTCTCCTTATTGGATATTGTATTTTTTACTTATTATTTACCATGTATATTATTCAAGTATACTATCTTTATTGTTATTATGATTTGTTCTTTTTTATGGTTGAATTATATTTATAAAACCCATTTCTTTTCCTTCGGTTTTGATATGATGAAATGTTTGTGATACCCATTTCATTGCATGGGTTCTGATATGACAAATAATTTATGATTTTATGCCATAAATATGTATGTTTTTCTTTATGTAATGGGTGTGACCTATATATCCCTCTGTTGAATTTTGTAATACTTATTATCTAATGCTATAAAAATGGGAAACAATTCGATGGCCTAGACCCACTATGGGAAATATGTGCATCCTAATCCACTATAGGAAATGTGTATGTTGTGATCCACTATATTGATGGACTTGGTATTAAACCTAGACATATGAATTCATGTTACTTATTTTGGATGGAATAACACCATTATAACATGTTATTATAGATAATTAATGATTTATAATGATTTTTCACTATTAGGAACAATTTTTTCTGAATTGATAATGTTTATTCCATGAATCATGATTATGATATATGAAATGTTTGGAATAAACTTCATAAATCATGATCGTAATCTAATAAAAATATAATTATCTTATTCTTTTAGATGGTCACAGATGGATATCTAATTTATTCAACCTTTCTATTAATCAGAGTCCACCATTTCTTATGTTTTGTTCCCATCGTTATCAATAACAGTTTTAAATTGTGTATGTATAAGAAGGGTACTAGACGTAATGAAATTTTGGGAGATGATATATAATTTTATGAAAAATATTCTTTTGCTTCCATTTTTCCAAAGTCAATAAACCCCATATATTTTAATCATAGATTTTTTATTTTATGCAATTAATATTAATCTATTTTGATGTAATATATATGAATGAAAAGAATAATTCCCTATATATTGAATTATATATATATAAATTAAATCAATCTACATAAAAACCCATGAGTGGTGATGATAGAAAATTAATTACATTAGTTCACATGGTGGTATTATGCTATACACATGAATGATAGTTTTCCCACACATTAGATTAAATATGAGATAGATATAGGTTATTCCATTAAAAATGATATTTTATTAAATGTAAGAAGTTTATGATATTATATCATCATGTTTTAATAATTTGTTGAATATTTAGAGGAATAAATTAAACAAAAACTCTTAGTTAAAATTGATAACACTTTTTCAGACAACGTCTTTCCATTTACCCAAAATACATTCTTATGAGGGATTGGTAATAAAAATAATGTCTCTAGAACATGATATGAGAAGTGAGGAAGGTTGTTTTTTAGGTCATTCTAGATGAAAATGATTTATTAAATGTGACGAAAGATGAGAGTATATGTCCTTTTATTAGTGAGCAGGAACATTTAAAATTTATTAAAATATTAGACTCATATAAAATAATTTTCATGTAAAAAACTAAGAAAATATTTAATTGGAATATATATTTAGTATGGGTTTAAATAATATCATCCAATAAAATTTGGGGTTTTTTAGTTTAGGTTTTTACCCATAGCTCTTTTTTTACCCCGTGTTAACCCATTTTTTGAAAAATACCATTGTATAATTTTTTTACTATTTAGGGGTAAATGTAGTTACTACAATAAAAAAATTATTCTTTGAATAAATGATATTCTAAATTTTTAATCATATATTAATATCATGTATGAATACAGTAATTTTAAGTATTTTCAATCATTTAATGGAATATTATTTATTATAATATAACAGTAATGTCTTTTTTTGAACTATTCATTTATTTTGACACTAAAACAACATAAATAATGGGAATTTAAATTTTATAAATTAACATGTCTAAAATATGAAATTATTAATGAATTTTTTTGGAACCGAATAATTAATTCATATTTTAGTTATTTTTTTATTTTTAGTATTTTTATTTTCTTTTTTATATTAATTAAAAAAATGATTTATAATATTTAATGTAATCATATAATCCCTAAAAATTAAAATTAAATTATCATGAAACAAAAAACATCCCAATAAAATAAAAATTTGGGATCGAACATATGTTTTCATTATCCTTCTCACAAACCTGTTTAGTATTTAAAAGAAAAAAGTAGCTATATTTATTTTTTATATTACTAAACTATTTTAAAGTAAAAAATAATATCCATATGAAAAAGGTCATATTTCATAATATTGGAAGAGGTTAAGAAAACTAGATTTAATCAAGGAAATAAAGTCATGTTTTAGGGTAATTTTATAGTCTTTATCATATTACTTTTATCCTTAAATTTCTAATATAACATTAATGTTGTGATAATTATTTACTATGGCTACTATATTTAATAAGTAAAAATAAAATAGTAATATTTAAAAAATTAACACATCCTAATTACAAATATTTATTTTTTAGAATAAATTCATATATGTTTCAAAATTCTATATAAATTTTTACCCTCAAAACAAGATTAACAGAAACTTTTTTATACAAATTAATTGTTCAAGGAAAAGTTAATATTTCATTAATTAAATCACTAGTAATCATAAATTTATTAATTATAAAGCACATATATATATAATATTTAAATTTAATTTAAATTATTCCTCATTATGATTTATTTAAATTAATTAAATTTTAATAACATTAGGAAATTAAAAAATAAATTATAAAAAATTTTTAAGAACAAAATTTAGTTTATACCATAATCAAAAAAATAGTTTATATTAATGATATTTATTACATGATTATAACTAAAATGAATAATATTTAATGATAAAATAAGATCTAGAACATAATCGGTCTTTTAAATTAATTTATATAGTGAAAAGAAGTGATAGTTTAATAAACATATGTATTTTTTAATATTTTCTAAAAAAAATAATCTTTTGAAAAAAATATTAGAATTTCAAAATAAGATAGTTTGATATTTTGATATTTTAATTTTTTTTATCTAATAAAATTTCAAAAATTTCTAGAAATTAGTTATAATATTGTACCATTAAAAGATATTAAATTTATTTTTTATAGAAAACAAAATTTTAAATTATAATATGTATTTTCTATAAATTGATTTATTATTTACTAGGAATTCATCATGGAATTTATATTTTGTATTGTTGGTTGGAGTAGGACACTCAAGAGGGGGAGGGGGTGAATGGAGTTTTTTAAAAAATTACTCTCCAAAACGTTTATTAAATAGTTCCCTAATTTTGAAGTACAAACTAGCCTAGTTAACTAAATTGGTAGATTTATAAAATCTTCGATATTGTAACAGATTTAAGAAATAGTGATTATTTCTTAGTCAGTATAATATCAATTATTATTTTAAATTTTGAAACCAATATACTAAATAAAATTCTAATATAAACTCTATGTAATATTAACTATCAATTTAACGTGATGTTTTCTAATGTGAATAAATAAATTAGAGAAAACTAAACATGGAAGGCACATAGGAATTTAAAACAAGAGGATCATTCTGAAGAAGAGGCTTAATGCTCTTTAATTGGATATCAAATACTACCGAGCAGTATATATATTTATAAAATCTTATCCATACCCTATATCATGGTAAATAATAGTATACACCCTATCCTGGTCAACAAGACCACGTCCATAGTATTCGTGGGAGTGAAAAAACAACCGGCTGACATATGGACCTCTTCAACTATTATCCATGGTTAGTGTCATGTTATATAGATGGTTTGGGAAGATATATATTTATCTTTCCATTTTTTAGATGAGGCAGTGTGTGTTTATTAGACAGGGAAACCCACACTGCTTCTATAGTATAAACAATACACATGTAGAGAAAAAAATATTTAAAAGAGTTTACAAGGATCAATGTGATCTTCTATGTAGTGTGCGACTATTGAATGATGTGTTGAGAAGCATTTTTAGCCGACTTATATAAACAAAAATTAAAATAAGGTGTCATGGGTTCTTCTATTTTCTATATCCAGTGAGGTTTATGATTTGAAAGATTAGATATTCCTCATTATTAGGATTCTACTACAAGAGGTTCTTCAATTTTAGTTCTCATAAAATTTTCATTGTGTATCTATATTTTTCATTTCTTGAGTTTTTTTAGGAACACGAGTATCACAATATATTTGTCTATCTATAATTTTCATTTTATCTGGTCATATATTTATACACTATTGTCGAAAAATAGCATGTACCTTGTACCCAATACTGTATTTTGATATACATTAATTATTTTCTTAAAAATATATACAAATAATTTAAAATAAATAATGGTACTAAGTTTCATAAATATGACCATTATAAATAATTATGAATTTAAATGGAAAAGGAAGGAATGATGGTGTCACAGATCGGAAGGCTAGAAATGTGGGATTATAATAGATGTCTCAAAAATAGAGAGTTCTACAATCCAGAACGGTGAGTCAAGTAGTAGTGACTTAGGAACAATAGCTCAAGAATGGTGAGTCAAGATCAATTGGTTGGTCTTTTAGTATATTTACTTGATGGTGATGTAGATATATACATGTGATGTAGTGGTGAATCAAGATTGGTAGATCAATGTGACAGTAGGCCTTCATGACTATAGGTAAATTACTGGTAGATCAATTTTGATGATGTATTGTACTTTACAAAAATTCTGAGTAGATCTATTGGTAGGTTGAGGTATCAATGACTTAGTCGATCAGTATCTTTTTGACTTGGTGACTCATACATTTTAGAAATTCTAATTCTATCGTTAGCTAATCATGTCGATAACTTGATGCAAATGGTGAGATTTCCAATAGTAGGTTCACCATATAGATGACTCATACTTAGTGGTGTCATTGAGTCCATTTCAATTGTTTGTCATCATTAACATTTTACCATACTTATTCAAGTAATTGAAATAATTATTATGTTTCAAAATACCAATATAGTAGATTAATATTATATATAAACATAAATAAACTTGAGTAAAAAAAATTTAACTTAATTTTACTTTATGAAGCATGATTTGTGAGTATAAAAACTAGAGGAGTCCCAAAATATCCCCCTTTTGATGATCATAGATCATGGCTTCAACAATCCATACATAATATTCAAAGTAAAATCATAAAAAGATTGTTATTAATATATTATAATGATCATGTGATATTAAATTACAATAATAGACATACAAAAATTAATTACCAAGGAAATTCTATATACCTAAAAATTCCATCTCATATTTCTCCCCCTATTTGAATTTTCATAAAGCCGAAAAAATAAAATAAATGATAAAGAGTAAAAAACAAGAGATAGATAACATAGAATATAGAAAAGGAGAAATTTCATTTCATGAAAAATGTATAGAATAGTAGATGAGAAAAAAATTACATCCCTATTAAGGATCATCCCAATCACTTTTTATCCAAGGAAGGATCCACGGTTGCCTCTCCCTTATCAGAAGTAGTAGATAGAGGTAATGTAGGTACCGAAGGATCATAGGTACATAAATGATGAGTGGGAATTCCAGAGCATACAATAGGTGTAAGACTTTAGTAGAAGAGGCAGGAGTGATAATTACCCTATAGATCACATGTCTTAGATGACTAAGAGCTTGTTATGTAGACATGGTAAATGGTTGAAGGGTTTAAGGAAAAGGAAAAAAGGATTTATTGCCATAATAGATTGGAACTAGGGATCAAATGATCGGTATATTTATCCTAAATAGAAATTTGTTGTCACTAATTAAATATAGAATGCCTCTAGATCTACAATATCCGTACTCTGATGATGCAAGTAAGTCTTCAAAAGGTCTATAAAATCCATGAGTATCTGCCCACATTTTTTCATAGACATTGTGAAATCATACTTTTCTCCACTAATTTCTATAGGTTAGGAGTCACCTCCTTTCATTATTTAACTTTTTCCCTAAAGACATTAGTAACACGAGGAATTTTTAGATTTCCAACCAACTATATGGAATGAATACCAACTAATGTTTGGTATGGATACTTTTAAAGTATAAATATGATTTTTTTGTAATATACCAGTAAAGTTCAGTCAGAGGAAAAACCTTTGACCATTTATTAAATAGAAATAAAAAGTGCAATAAACAAGGAAATGGATGAGGGAGAACATCATGCCCAAACCCAATCAAGAGTCCCCGCCAAAGACAGACAATTATATACCAAGACATCACTCGCAAAACCTAAAATCCTTTCTGTTGAGTTAACACATTCAACCAGCAACATTTCTGCAACATCAAAAAAATCACCACCTCTTTCCTGCTTCCAGATTCAACAAGAATAACTACATTAGTTTCACTGAGACATGAAATAAGAGCTAGTTTATGTGGATGAACATATATAAATATTGAGCATAACTCTTCCTTAAAAATTTTTAAATCATTATGAGTCACGTATTCAATAGGTACGAATTCACCAGGAGGAGTAGAAATTGGAGCAGGAGCAACTGCTGGAGTTGGTGTTATTTCCATAGTTGTTCTAAATTGAAATAATTGAGAGTAACCTACTACTTCAACCATATATCCCTTAGGATCAGATGCCTCATCATCTATATCAGAATATTCTAAACCAAGAGTGGCATACCTTGGGTATTTTTCCCATTCCTAGGTTGTCATATCATAAGGAATGAGAGTATCATCTCTTACAATTTTTTATGTTTCTCCCTATTAATAGATACTTTATTTTTGTCATAAAACTCATCTTACACAAGAAAAATTGGAACTTCTTCTTCAACATGGCCTTTATCATGAATATTAACATTTAGAGGTATTTCCTCAACTTAAACAGATTCAGGAGCTTCACGTTATACAAAATTTGGTTCATGTTCCACTAAATTAGTATCATCTTGAACCATAGGATAAAATGGATACAGAGTATGATTAGTAGGTTCTGTAACGGGACATTAACCATCATCAAGATAGTCTGATCAGCTATCAGACTCACTATTTCCTTCTTCTTCCTTATCATTTTCATCATCTTCATTTTCTTCACCAAATTATTCTCATTCATCTTCATCTTTTTCATCATCATCCTCATACTCATCCTCCTTATTTTCCACACCATTAGACTCCTCATCATGTTCATTTCCACTATAACTAACAATTTCAAAATTCTCTAATTCTTTAGTATCATTCTTCATAATCTTTTGTAAGGAGTGGTTATTTTGTAGGAAGAGGCATATGAGGGAAATAAGGTTTGTATGTCATTTTTTTGGGGTTCCTTTAATATCTAGATCTCCACCATCATCAATATGATATTATTATCCTTGATTATGTTCAAATTCTTCTTCACATTCTTCATAATAATCACCAAATTCATCTAGTCCTAAAATTAGGATCCACGATGTCTGTTTTAATTGAGATGTTCTCAATAGGATTGAATTCCTCATAAATATTATCACGGTCTTTAACCCACTATTTATTCCATAGATTCCAATTTATCTTCATCCTCTTACAAATAAACTTTGTGGTGAAAAACTAACCAAAGTAAGTTACTGATTCATCATCCTCATTCACCAAATCAATGAATTTAAACACTATAGAAATAAGCATTTGATAAATCAAGGAATTTGACTTGGAATGGGGTTTCATCATTTCATTCGTATGAAAAATTTGATACATGCACAATTTAAACTTATGGACATCCTTCATAAGATTAAAAAAATATTCATCCTTTTATTTGAGAGAGGAAAAATTTCTTTTTATTGGACAATGTTGGTGCTAAATAAATTTGAACAACAACATGCATTCTCCATTAAGATCTATTTCTATTGGTCTTCTTAGAACTCTATTTCTAGTTAGATCAGTCAGTGCTTTGTCAAAACTAAAATTACTACGAGGAGTAGGAGAGAATGCTTCATAATCATTGAAAAGACCTTCATGATTCAATTTCAAGCATTCAACCTACTGCTTTGAAGTAAAGGAATCTCTTTCACTACTTATTGAGGACTTAACCAAAGATTCTTTTGTTCCTTTCTAAATAAAATCTCCATACAAATAAAGCACGAGAACAAGAATTGGGTAATATAGTATCTTGTTGTGGATAACCACTCCAATCACCCCTAACCTTATAACTCATTAAATAATATGTACTTACTTTCCATTAACCATTTGGAATGATGTTCCTTTTCGAGAGTGAGGATTTGGCTCGTGAGTTCATGATGGATAGGTTTTGGTTTATGTTTATTGGATTCAGATTTCTTTTTATTAGTAGGATGATCCTCATCCACATACTTCTCAGATACACACTTAAGTCGATCCATTGGTGAGATTTTAAGGTTTCAGTTGAAAGTAGAAGGGAAATAGTTTGGAAGAGAGTAATTCGATAAATAGAGTTTGAGAGTGATCATGTGAGTTGGATTGATTTGAGTTGTATAATTTAATGATTTAGAAATCATAAATCATGGAATATATATTAATTTAAAATGAAACAAATAAAAAACAAATGTTTAACTTAAAAAAAGGAATAGTATAGAACAATGTGACAAAATTGTAAGTCATCAATGGTGAGTCATTTTTGGTGAGTCATCAACAATGATTCAACAACTGTTAGTCATTAATGGCGAGACATCAATAGAGAGTCATAAATGGTGAGTCATCAAAGATGATCATCCCTATCTCATGTCCGATGTAACTAATTATTTCATATTATAATGAATTTGTAAAAATATCAGCAAGTTGATGCTCAATTCAAATTAATTCTAATGTTATATAACCTTTTAATGATATCTGAAAAAATGATGTCTCATATCTATATGTTTTGTTCTTGAATGAGAAACTAGAATCATAGAAATGTTAATAACACTTTCATTATCATATTTTATAGGGACATGTCAATATTGATAACCATACTCTATTTTAGTGGGTTTCATCAACAAAATTTTAGCACAAATACTACAAGTATGTTTGTATTCAGCTTTGGAAGTAGATAATTCAAAAGAATATTCCTTTTTTACTACACCATGAAACTATAGAATTTCACAAAAAGTTACATATTCCATAGGTTCTATTTCTATCTAATTTTAATCCAGTAAAATTTGCATCTAAATAACTAAGTAAAAAAGTTCCCCTATAGGGTAGAATCGTCCTATATTAAATGTATATTTTAGGAATTCAAAAATTAATATAACATTAAGTAAATTTATCTATTTAGGATTTTTTAAAAATGAGAACACATACATACAATATACATAATATCATTATAGGTAGTATTCAAGAAGAGAATAGTTATAATCATACATCTATAATTGGTTTGATCTAATGATTTTCTATCTTCATCATGATCCAATTGGTAGGTGGTACTAAGAAGATTATCACTAATATTTGTTATATCATAGATAAAATTATTTAAAAGATATTTAGTATATTTACTTTGATTTAATGTTAATTCTTCCTTATTTTGAAATTTGTTAAATCAAATAATGAATTTGAGTTCACCCATTAAACTCATTTCAAACTGATTTTTCATCATTTTTGTTAAATCATTACAGAAATAATTTTTTGAAGATCCAAAAATAATATCATATACAAATATTTGAACAACTAAAACAACTTTTGAAATTATTTTATGAAAATAGTATGATAAACTACACCTTTTTGAAAATCATTAGAAATAACAAATTTGTTGAGCTTATTATACTAAGATATTGGAGTATGTTTCACTCCATTAAATGTTTTTGTTAATTTAAAAACACAATTTGAAAAATGTGTGTTTTTAAAATAGGGGTGTTCAACAAAAAATCCTCAGTTATATAACCATTTATGATTTACCTTTTACATAAATTGGGTAATGATTGAATTTTAGATGTACTATAAAAGGTAGAAGTGTTCTAATGGATTCATTTCAGGCCACAGGTGAAAGGGATTTTTTATAGTCTATTCCACCCTCTAGACTATGAAATTATGCAAGTAGCCTGGAATTATTCCATATTGTTTCACCAAATTCTTCCAATTTTTTTAACACCCACTTAGATCTTGTTGTCATGGTGTATTTGGGTCTGTTAATAAGTTTCTATACATTGTATCTATTAATCTGGTTTTGTTATTATTTCATATCCATCATCAATAATTTACTAATGATTACATCCTTGATTTTCTTAGGATCAAGCTATGATAAAATGATTTGATGTTCTACCTGGATTCTTTGAGAAGCTCTAGTCTATGTTACTTTTTCCATGTTTCTATATAAAACATATGATGTATTGTTCTTAAGTGTTTCAATAGACCTAGAGAAATAAGTGATAGTTACATCAAGGTCATATATAGGTTTAGATTCTTTTTGGTTAGAATATAATGACTTTTCGAGCATTATTTTTCTACTTTTGTAACAGCAGAATCAGAAGATATAGGATTTATGTCTATACATGACAGGTTATCCTCAAGATTTTCTAGGGAGTTATTGGAATCATGTGGATCAGTTTTATCCAACATGATATGAAAATATTCTTCCACAAACATGGTTCAATTGATAAAGACTCTATATGATTTACTTGATATTGAATTACCAAGGAAAATACCTTCATCAGTTATAGAGGAAAATTTGTCTTGATTGCGTTATGTATTGGTAATATAGACTTTGAAACCAAAACTTTTATTTAATTAACTGTAGGTTCACGTTTATTCCATATCTCATAAGGGGGGATTCTTTTGGATAGGTTTAATTAAAACTATTTTGATTAAATAGAAATATGTATTCATACCTTCAACACAAACAATAACTAGTAGAACATATTCATTAAGCATAGTCCAAGCTATTTCTTATATGGTTTTATTTCT
Organism: Viscum album; assembly: GCA_963277665.1. NCBI lineage: Eukaryota > Viridiplantae > Streptophyta > Magnoliopsida > Santalales > Viscaceae > Viscum > Viscum album. Next base: position 1,493,585,524 of record OY728155.1, on the reverse strand, counting down.
CCTTTCTACAACTCCATTAATCTTGGTTGAGAGAGGAGAATATAAATTATGACTATAGCCATTTTTTGAGAAGATAAATTCAAATTCATGATTTTAAAAATCCCATCCATGATCAATTTGTAAATTTTTGATCTTATTTCCACTTTATTTTACTATTGATCTTCCATACTAGATGAAATAATAGAAAATATCACTTTTGTTATTGAAAAAGAATGTATATGTATCCCTAGAAAAGTCATATACATGAACATAGACAAGGTTCATCCCACTTAAACTTGAAACTCCAGATGTTCTAAGAAAATACATTTGAACCAACCCAAGAGGCTGAGAAGTTGAAATATCATTCTTTTCTTTGAAAGATATTTTTTTCTATTTCCCTTTTTGATAAGGATTATAGACATTATCGTTTTGAAACTCCTGATTAGGTAGATCCTTAACTAGTCTTTTTCCAGTATGTTTTATAGGAGAGTGAATGTTATAATCTCCTTGTCTCTTATTACATATAAAATACTCGTTATGAAAGTCACTTAAGGAAAAATAATTTTGTGAGACTAAAGACTATTGATTAACAATGAATAAATTTTCATTCAAAAAGGAAGTGAAAAAAAAATAATTTTTGGAATTGAAAACATTACAAGAATAATTTTCAAATTTAACATGAAATCCATCATAACATAACTATTAAATGCTATGTAGATTGTAATTTAGACCACCCAAAAAAGTACATTTACAAATTAAAACTAAGTTACTATAAATGATTTGGAAAAATCCAATAATTTTCCCTTTTTCATTGTCTCTAAATGTGACATGTCCACCATAAATATTTATATGGTTCATGAAACTAGAGTAGTCCATTTTAATGTGTCTTGAGAACCTGTTTTCCAACCACCATATGATCTTACATGAACTATTCAAGAAACATTCGTACAAAATAGTTTATGTAAGAAAAGAATTTGGTACCTAGATTTTCTTGGGTCTTGTAATATTAGTAATTAAGGATTTAAGAACCCATATTCCCTTCATGGAGTTCCTTTAATAAGTTTGTAAATTTTGTGAAAAATAAACACTATTAGGTCTAATATAACTATTAGTAGTAAAAGATGTTCCATTGTTTGAACTTGTTTAAAATGTTCTAGAACTGAGCATAAAACTAGATTTTATAGATTTACATTTAAAATCGGTTTAGAAAAAAATTATTTAACTAGGTTGATAACAAATACCAGAAGTATATTCAAGGGAAACCTATTTACCATGAATTTAGACTAAGGTATATTTACCATTTGTAAAATTCTCTACATCCTTTTTAAATTTCTCATTTGAATTTTTAAGTCTATTACACTCAATAATCATTAGATCATTCATTTCTATTTCTATAGTAAGTTCATATTTAATAGTAAAAGAATAAGAATAATATTTCTTGAGTGACTTATATTTATCCTTCATCTTATTACATGTATCCTATACCATTTTACAATATTCAAACATTTCTTCATCAGTCATATTTTCAATGTCAGATTCACTTTCAACTCCAAAATAATAATAATTCTATGCAGGAGATGCTAGGGTTTCCTCAGGTGTGTTTGTAATAAAACAAATGTAGGCTTTATCATCATTTTCATCATGAGTTGATCCTGATTCACTTGATCTATCCTTATAAGCACTCTATGTAGCATTCATATCCATCTTTCACATCATATCATTATTCTCATATTTATTCATATAAATTATTTAGGAATATAAAACTATCATATGTTTTCTTCTATTTAATTCATTGAAGATAATCTCATTGTTATTATCATTCCTTTTCCAATCCGTTTTCTAGTTACCTTTGTTGTTATAATTACCTCTATATCTTTCCTTTCTAAATAACTTATTATTTCGGTAGAATTTCCTAAATCTTCTGGATAGTTGATCCATTTCCCAATCACTATCACTTGATGTATCTTTAATACAAGATTTTTCAGGAGGAAAATGAATTTTATCCACTTGTTTGGATGTAGTGGTTTTCCAATCCAATTAAATTCTTTTAGGTTCATCATATTATTTTCTATTAACATTAATATCTTCCTCACACATAATCAATTTTATAATAAAATCATTTACAGGTGGTGCATTAATGTCACCACACTCTTTAATTGATACCAATTTCGATTCCAGCTTTTTGGAAGACAAATCAGGATCCTTATGATCTTTTATTTTGTAGTGACTCTCCTTCCTAGGGAGATCACTATATTAAAATATCATTGACCATGAGATAAAAGTTAGTGATATTATCATTAGGATTCATTTTAAAATTATACTTTATAAGAGTATATGTGTTAAGCCTCATTTACATTAGATTAGTGGTTACTTTATGTGAAATTTCTAATGTATCCAAAATTAAAAATTCTATTTTACATGAAAAAATGATATTGAATTATTCATCACCTAGAGGATAGTATAAAGACATCATATCCTTTCAATTATTTTTTTAGTATTACCTAGTTTCGTCATCCCAAGTGTTTCTAGTAGTATAAGGAATCTTATATTCATCAACTATAGCAGACTATATTTTAAAGACCGTGATTTCTAAATGAATTTTCATCTTGAGTTTCCACTGAGCATAATTACTGCCATTAAAATCTAGAGGATTGTTGGTAGAATCACCTTCTGGTGTATTATCGATGATATAGAGTGAAAAATGTTTTCAATCACTTTAAATTTAGAACCGACATAAATTTGGATATCTTTCATACACTACTAAAATCACTGTGTAAAATATTTGAAAACATTGAAAAAATTGAAATTCAAAAGATAATAATTCCTATGATACCAAAATTTTGGTTGGACATGGACACTCAAGATGGGGTTGGATTTAGTTCCTATAAAAAGTTCTGTTTAAAACAATTATTAAAAAGTTACCCAATATCGAAAAAGGGCCCAGTTAACCAAAGTAGCATATTTATAAATGTTTTTTATATTTAAAGATTTATCAATGAGTGATTAGTTTTTAGCTAAAGTAATATGGATTATTATTTTCTATTTTGAAATAAATATACTCAATAAAATTATGATATAAACACTATCTAATATTTACTATCTATGTAAAGTGATGTTTTTCATGTAAATAAATATAGAAGAGAAAACTAAACTGGGAAAGCATAATGGAATTTAATATAAGATGTTTTGTCTTGAGTATAGACATAATAATATACACATGTTGAACAATTGTCACTAAGAGATTTATATATAAATAGACTCCAATCCACACCCTGTATCAGGGTAAACAACAATATATTAACTATCCAAGTAAACAAGACATCATCCACAGTTTTCCTTGGAGTGCAATAAACAACTAGGACATGAATGGAACTCTTACTGTATTATATTTGGGTTGTGTGATTTGAAATAAATGGGTTTTGACGATATCTATGTATCATCGTGTTTTCATAAGATTCAGTGTGTGTTTATTATATAAAGACAGACACACACAACTCATATATTTGAAACAATACACAAGAAGATAAAAAATATAGATAAAAGAGTTTAGAAGGCTATGTGTGATTTGATATGCAGCTTGTGACTCTTGAAAGATGTGCTGAGAATCTACTTTAGTCAAATTTTGGAAACGTATAGAAAAATAGATTGTCATGATGGATTCTTTTTTCTATATCCCATGAGGTTTATAATTAAGACGATGAGATCTTATTATTTCTTATTATTTTTCTACAAGAAGTTCTTCAGTTTGAGTTCTCAGTAGATTTTCATTGTGTATATATAGTTTTTAGTTCTTGTGTTTTTTTCTGGACATAAGATGCTCGATATATTTTTTTGGATATTATTTTCTTTTGACCTGGTCAAATATTTATACACTATATTTGACAATGAATTTATATCATGTACCTCATATTGTATTCTACCATCCATTAAATGTTGTCTAAAAAAGACATAAAAATCCATAAAAATAAATAATGAGGCTATGTTTGATAAATATTACCCTTAGAAATAATTTTTAATTAAATATAATACTATATAATAATGGTGTCTTAGATCGGTAGGTCCAGATTGGTGACTTAGAACTGGGGTCTCAGACTTAGAGCATTATGTAATCTAGAATGATGAGTCGAGTAGGTGTGACTCAGGAAGTTTAGGTCAAAAATGGAGAGTCATGATCAGGAGGTTGGTCTTTTTGTAGGTATAATTGATGGTTACTTATCTATCATTAGGTCAGGTATTGGGGACTCAGGATCAGTATATCAGTATAAATATAGTTCTACTTTATAGTACGACAACAATCGGTAGTTAAATGTGATGTGTCTTGTCCTTTTCAAAAATTAAACGTTGATCTATCAGCTAGTTGATGAATCAGTAACATAGTGCATCAAAATCTCGAAGCATCAGTTAATCATACATTGAAAAAATTTGGATTCCATAGGTTGGCCATTATCTAGTTAACATGATGCCAATATTGAGATGTACAATAGTAAGTTCACCATATCAACAACTCATATACAGTTGTGTTAGTGAGTCTATATCAATGGTAACTCAAACATAAAAGTTTCATATACTAATTCTTGTATTTTAAACCTATCATATGTTATGAAATAAAAATAAAAAAGATTAAGCTTATATGTAAACATAATTAAATAAGATTAAGCATAATTTATCATAATTGAACATAATTTTGGATGATTTGTGAGCACTAAAACTAGAGGAGTCAAAAAAGTAGGATCTTTAAATATATCTAATAAATATATTTATCGTATTCAATCACTAAAATTAAATGGTTTGGTTAGAAAGGTAATATTTATGTAATAATATTACATGGTTCATTTGGCCTTAGTTTTTCATTTTGTATATGCTATCAAACATAGTTTTAATTGGTAAATAATATCATGGTGTTACATTTTTAACTTATTAGATAAATATTTCCATTTAATTTCTAACTTTGGATGATTAAATGATTATTTACTTATAAAATTAACTTATTTGAATTCCCACATCATAGAAAAATGGTAATGAAACTCCTGTATGAATTTAGGAATACGGAAATATAAGGACATCTGGAATAACACATACGAGGTTTTATAATAGGATATCATTACTAATAAGTTAAAATATTGACATGGGGGAATATTATAATGTCTAGAAAAATGATGGAATGTGATAGAATAAATTGATAATAATAAAATGACTGATAATTCGAATGTTAACATCTAGAAAACCATAATCCAAAGAGATGTGAAAAAGAACACCGATTTATCAGAAATGAAGGTAATAGGATAAAATTATTATTTCAAGATCCTTTTTCTAATGATAATTATTTAATATATCATCCAACAAAAATCATATTTAAATATACTAACATGAAAATTATAATTTCATATGTTAATAATTTTCCACCATAATATTATATTTTTCTCCAAATGAAGAGTATTCAAAATGAATATTTTTATGCATGAAGTCGAAAAACAATTTCTAACATATAACATAATCCATAAAAGAATAAAAATATATTTATCATATCATTATACATTAACAAAAAATCATGGTTATAATATGGTATTAAAATTACCAAAATGAATAAAACATAATATGATGAAATAAAAAATTAATCATTGAAGGCCCAAAAACAACATCAACACTTCAACTTAGATCAATCAAAAAATAACAACCCTTGAAATTCATAAAAATATTTATAAATAATATTGAAATCCAATCATGGGAAGGATTTTATCAAATATTCTTATGAAATTAATTTAATATTTATCTCTAAATAAAATATATTAGTCTTCATGTTTAATACAAAAAAATATATACCACAATTATATAATCTTCAATTTATGTTAATCATTTCCAAAAATGAATAGAATAACCATAATTACACATTAAAATTATTATACTTAAAAAATATATATCCACCATTATTCTAAAAATATCATATAATTTCCCCTTAAATAATGAACTTCATCAAAAATAACACTTGTCATGAAGTCAAAAATGACTATTCAAACCCATGGTTAGCTATATCATATGTTCCATAATTGTGATAACACATTTATACCTCATCATTAATTATCATATAATACTTCAAGGTTATCCATAACATTAGACACATGTCCTGAAATTTTTAATGCATTCTACCTCAAAAAATAATTTAGGTGAAAAAAGGGTTACATATAACACAAACTAATAAATCGTCCCCCAAAATGTGATTATTCACTTTAAAATGCCATCACTGAAAATATGGAAATGGGTTTCTATTATTTTGAAAGAATAATAAAACTTAATGGTATAAACCTCAAATGGTATGCATAACTCTTAAGATAAAATCTCAAGAAATCATTATAATCTCCAAATTTTTCAAAACCATGCTCTTATACCAAGAATAATTTCCCTATAACCACACTCCTAGATTAATTGTTAAAATCATAATCATGACATATCTCTATATGATATTAATAAATCTGAAAATATTTAATCCAAAAAAAATTATATCATTAAAAGTAAATATTAGATAACTTAAATTTCTATTATCCATTTAGTTGTAGTATTTTAATGAATTATTACAAAATTTTTCATAAAAACTAAGATTCATAGACCAATGTTTTAAAAAAATAGACATCATATCTCAATATGTTATTGATATCTAGTTATATACTTAAATAAATTCTTCACATCTTAGGTTAATTGAACCATATTTACGGTGTTGTCAAATTCTTTTTTAGAGTAAAAATAATATTAATAAATCATTTTCATTAGTGATCATATGATGATCATAAGGGTATGATGGAATAATTAAAATACAAGAGAATAACATAAGACAATTCATACAAATGAAAACCAATATCATAAAATACGAGACATGAATAAATGATTGAAAATAATAAAAGATTAATATAATTCTTTAATCCAGATCCATGGGAAAACAAACCGTTATGAAAGGATATATTAGAACATGATTGAAATCATAAACACATGTTGGTAACTTGGAAAAACAAACATCCATAATAAAATTACATAATTAGATAATTCTAATAATTCTTAGGAGTAACCTATAACTAGTAAAGTATTAAGTATAATAGTAGTAACACAACATTTTATTCTCTTAAGATAATCATACACCTAGTTAGCTACATCTCAATACCAAATACAATGTAAAGTTATAACAGACCCACCCAACCATGGTTTATAATGTAACCACCTGTGATTGGTTTATAATGAAACTATGCATCATTGGATTGTGACATAACCACAACTCATTCATCCATGAATTTGTCCGTATACCATATAATGAGAAAAAAATTAGAGGCATTCCATTTTCAATTTAACTGTTACCATTATTCATTCTTAGCTTCATTTATCCATGGAAAAGAAATGAGTTTCATGAAAATATCATTAAAACAATCCTAATCCATCTATAGAAAGAATAATGATGGAATAATTATAACACATCCATGGGAAATCATAATAAAAGTCATTTTTTGTTGTCATTGATGAATAAAAATTCCATAAATATTTCATTTAAAACATTATTGAGTAAAATACACATTACACTTTAAAAAAATAAATTTTTTAAAAAAATATTATGAAAATAATATTCATTTAACATATAATTAGAAACATACAAATGATACATCAATGAAAATAATGGTCATGATGATGGGAAAATATTTTCATGAGGTAAACATTAAAAATATATAATGTTTTTAATATATTGTAAATATAGTCATTAGTGATCCATTAAAAAATTTAATTTTAGAAATTTTTATAAAAAGATAAAACATAATGTAAGATAAATTTATGAAATCATTTTTCTTCATAAAATTATATTCTTTAAAACATTATACAAAACAAAGATATATAATAGAATGATTCTTGATATAAAAGATTATTGAAGTATATTATCACTTAAGAACAGATTTATTGATGCTTCATTAATTAATAATAAATGATATTGAAATTAATCATTTTAAAAAGATTCATAATTAAAGTACAGTAAAATATAATTCCTTCATGAAAATAAGATCATATTATCCACCACCCCATGGAACCTTGAACCTAAAAAATCCCTAAATGAAATGATATTGTAAAAGAAAACATTTATTGGATTGGTATCGTTGGAAGAAGCATTAATAGAAATAAATAATAAGATATAGATCTACAAATCCCAGGAATTTCATGAGTTAATATTAAAATATGAATTCATGGTACATTAATAATATAATCAATGGAGATCATGGTGCATTTAACTAAACACATATCTAGAAATTGAGATTTAGAAAAAGGAAACCCATGAATAGATCCTAACATTTAGAGTGATAATTAATCTATTAATTGATTATTTTCACATATCTAAATCTAAATAAAATAATTTAAAATACAAAATAAAAAAATAGATATGAATTTACAAATAATCATGGAATAAATATTTCAATGAATAAGATATATTATTTGATAAAATTAACATTAGTTAAGAAACCCTAACCACTTGGTAATTATTATGGGAAACCCCCTTGGATGTGATAATTAAGATTGAGCCATGAAATTAAATTATGTGTGAATAATTCATTAAATATCATTTAAATGTGGGAGAATAGAACTCATAACTAAGATAATATGCACATAACATTATAATAATACCCAATTAAGAGAAATTGGGCTGAAATCCATTATAATGATTTTACCGTTGAAGTGTGAATTAATCAATAAACTAATTATGTGTATCAAGTGTAAAAACATACAAAATAGTTTGATATAAATCATAAAATTTTCAAAATTAATTACAGATATAATCTTATAATATCAGTACCAATTTAGAAGTAATGTAACCCAATGAAAATAAATTGAGTTATGAAACACATACTATTTGGTAACATTCATGTAAAACCCCGTTGGATGAAATAATATTAATTATACCATATAATAACTTTTCCTATAAAGGATGCATGATATTAAAAATAAATGGTAATAATATACACTATATAATATAAATTAGGTGCATAACATCAAAATATTATTCAATGAAAGTAAATCAAGATGAAATCCATTATGTCGAGTCCAAACATGTACATTATATCATTTAAATGATGATTAATAATATTATAGAAATTATTTGACTACTTAATTACCACTAATATGTTTAACCATTTTTCCTTAAAGCATTTATATTATTTATTTTAAATTATATCTCTAATTAATTACTCTCTAAAGTCCATATCAGGTGTTTTGATGATGTTTGATTCATAATCGAAAAATGGTTTCATTGTTTTGACCATTGTCGAATGAGACATTATTACATATTCTATATTATAGTAAATATGATATAATTTATATATAGAAATATCTAATTTTTAATTTTATAAAATACCAAGAATGATGGATATGAAAAATAAACTATTTTACAATCATGAAGATGGTAGGACATACATACGCATGGATAACATTTCAATTTTTAATTGATCATGATGAAAAATATGTTAACTGATATTTTATCATTAAAATTTGATAATTATATCCAAAATACCATATTATTAATTTCAAATAACTTATATATATATCATACATGAGATGAGATAATGAAAGGTGATCAAATATCTTTATAGAGGTGGAAATCCACATGTACACATGAACGATGTTATCCTGATTCAATGAATGGAAGTGTAAGAATATATATTATAGAATACATTAAAATATTGATATATATATTTCATTGTTATCATAAAAATAAAATAAATATTTCATCATAAATAATATTGAGAGGTAATGAAAGAAAATCAATTATATTAGTTTGGGAGGTGGTCGTTCGTCGTACACAAGAATAATGGTTTCCTTTTTCATTTGATGAAAGTGGAGATGAATGTAGGTTATTACCTTAACATAATAATTTTTTTATTTATTTTAGATACTAATTATATTATATCATCATGGTTGAATAATATTTTATGTAGTAATGATAAATATAAAAGACTCAGTTAAGAACATTACCTCTTCTTTGGAAAACCTCTTTAGGGTTACACCAAAATCCTTTATAGAATGGTTTTAGAATAAAACAAAGGCCAAATGGAAATTTTAAGGGATGTAAAAAATTAATTTGGTCAGTCTCTAGCTAAAATAAAATTTATTTTTCAGTTTTAGGAAATGAGGATAGAAGGTTACCATTTATAAGTGAGGGGAGGGTCACTTTTTTGGAATATATTTTAATATAAAATTAATATAAATTATATTACGTGGAAAAATATCCAAAATATTATTATTAGAATATATTATGAGAATGGGTTCATATAATATAATTAAATAGAATTTCACATGTTTAGATTATGTTTTTACTCTTGTCTCTTAATTTTAATTCGTTTTATCCTTTTTATGACAATTACCACAATAACAATGTTTTTACTCTATATGGATCAATATAGTTACAATAAATGTAAATATTATCCATAAATATACCATAAATGATATTTTAAAAATAATTTAATAACTAAGAAAATTTAGGTTTTTTTACGTTTTTATGTTTTTTTTAAAAAATTATCTATTTTAAAATAACATTAATGACATAGGTGAAACTATTCATTTAATTTGACTCTGAAAAAAATATTCAATAGTGGAATTTAAATTTAATATATTGAAACATATATAGTATGATATTATTATCTTAGGTTTTTTTCTAACATATAATTTATTCATAATATATAGTGACACAAACCATTTACACATATTATTACATGATTTTAAACATAAATTTCTACTAATTACTAAACAAGGAGGGAAACTCCATGTGTATTTGTAATAATAGGTACACAAATTGAAAAGAATGAAACAAATTTTTTTAAAATATAATCTCTATATAGAGCCACTAAATCCATTTTATATCCTAAAAATGTATAAGATAATCTATAAAATACATTGACAAATGGGGTGGGAGAAATGCCCAGTACGAGAATGAAAATGGAAACGAAGAATGTGATACGATTTAGAAATAATACCATGATAACACAAATGGAATTGATAATGAATAATAATATAGAATAATATCATAATGAACATGAATTTTTAACTTATGAATGTGGAAGAATCAAATAAAATGAAATTGGCATTAGTCAAGGATAACCACTAGGACAACAACCCATAGTGGACACAGTCCCATCATGGCTTAGGTTCACTCCCTAATCCCATTAAAATTACATAATTAGTATAAAAACATGAAACATTTTGAGAAATATATATTTTAACCACAATTACATTTATATTAATATTTTTCCCCATTAAAACCAATCATAATCAATATACATAATGATAATCCATTGAATGAAATGGGTTCCAAAAATATTTCATAATACATTACCAAATGTCCTATCTCTACAGTTTCTATGAATGAAGGGATTAATTTTTTTTTTCAATTAATAAATTTTGTATAATAATATATCATGATAAATAATCCTCAAAGAATTTTAATAAACCAGAAATCATTCGAGAAAAGGCTTTGTAAAAGTACATCTTAAGTGAGACATTAAAAAAATTGTTAATGTCACTATAAAAAGAGTAATGTGGTAATAATTTATATAAACCCAGAAAATGATCTAAAATGATTTTCCTTGATACGATTAGATATTTTTGGGAACATGGTTTTCCTAAAAAAATTGAGGAAGGTACTTGTAAATGGATATGAAATAGGGAAATTCCTATTAATCAGGTTTGGTTATCGAGAAGAATTGATGATGGATCCCTTTCAAACATATATATACCCATAAAATAATTATTAATTATGATAGTTATATATGTTTAGAATATATATAGATAATATATATATGAATTAACTAATAATATTAGATTTTTAATGTGTGGTATGATAGTTAAGGCATACCTCCAAATGAAATGGGGTTGTTTGGAATGAACCCTTACCATATGATCTTAAATTGTTATGGACCGGAAATAAATGTCAAGGATAACCAAATTAGAATCACTAATTACAAAACTAATAACCTTTTATATTTATATTTTAATTAATAAAATTTTATTATGTTTATTTATGAGGATTTTGATGATATATATTATTCAATTCCATTGTTCTAACAACGTTAGTTTCTTGATTTCATGTTCGGATCACATGTAGATATTTGTTGATGTTTTTTTTCAAATTAGACTAATGAATCCTAAGTGAAATGAAATTTCATTCATTTATATCCTAAAATTGAAATTTTCATATATGTGTTCCATCATATATATGATCCATTTAGTAAAAATTTCAGTGTTATATAGTTAGTTTATTTTTTATATTTTATGAGCAATCATGAAATAGTATCATTTGATTTAATATTATGAATGTATTTTAATTTCCTATAATTATACAAATATTAATATATTTAATATAATATTATTTAACCATAATAATTGTTTCATTACCATCCTTGGTGTAATGTAATGGAAAATGAAAAGTCATTATCCCCAATGATAGTTAAATAATGTAATTTGCACAACAGTTTTGTTCTTTAAATAAGAGGATAAGAGAATATTATGTATGGTAGATATTGTATTATAACATCAAATATACATTATATATATGATATTGTAGTTATTTATGCATGTTAAATGAGGGAAATAGGGATAATATGGAAGAATAATAAAATTTAAAAGATGAAATTTGAGAATATATCCTTTCAAATGAATACCCCTTAAGCCTCATGAAATTGGAATATGGGTGGTTCCAATTGAACCAAGACATCAGGGAAGGTTTTAGAAGAAATTTCAGAAGTATTTTGGCATTATCCAAGGCTTATTGACTTTGAGGAGAAGGGTTGGGGAGGTGTTGAATTTATATTGGGAGGATATGGGTGTTTTTAATATTATATTAATTTGATTATTTTTTTTATCAAGACTATCAGTATTATTAAATTATTTAACCATATAAGGTATCTAGTGTATGCTATTTTAATATAATGAGTTACTACATCTTTCATGACTAAGAAATTCATCTATTTATCACATCACACTTAGTAGAACCTTTTAACATATTTTAAGAATCACCAAAAATTGTATAAAATTTCTAAAACATCACTCTATACATATTTCAAAATGTTGATAAAAAATTAACACTTGATATGAACATTATTTTCTATATGTGAAATTATTATTACTTAATTAAAATCCTCATTTATTTGAAAAATTCCAATATTACTATTATGATCTCTTTTTTGACACTTAAAAAAATTAGTTATGGTTTCATATAATTATATATTAATTATAATAAAACTTAATATTAATTTACAAATATATTTTATGAAAATCGTAATTCTTTTAACTAATTAAATATTTTTTTAATTAACACAGAAATTAAACATTTATGTTTTTAAAAAATAAAAAACTTATTTTATAATATTTAAAACCGTTATTTACTTTTTTCATGATATTAATATATCAAATTTTAATATTATAAGATTTCTAAATTTTATTTTACACTACCATAATTGATATTATTGTTCTAATGATTATTTTACCATTCCCACCTATTAGATTACTATTCGAATGGTGAAATTACTATACAAATGGACTCATTACTATTATAATAGTAAGATTACTATTATAAGATTCATATCTTTAATGATCATAATGTTTCCTTAATTTATATAAATATCACTCATTTGATTTATTAATAGTTTTCTTCTACTTTCTCTTAAGGTTATAAAATTTATCATTTTCAAAATGGGAATTTCTTTACTAATAATCTTCTTTATTTCTACAGTTCTATTTTTGAGAGTGATTATTCATGGGGATATAACATATAAATATTCTATTAATCTAATTGCCCTGTTTTCTACATATATATTATTTTTAATACATTAAATTATTTTGCACATATTTTTTCACAAAGATTAATCTTCAAATTATTATAATAATTATTTTGGTTTCATCATGTCATACATGTGAATTATATAATATTATATTAAAAAATGCTAAAAAATTATTTTTTCATAAATAATTTTTTTTGATAAAATTATTGGTTCACTACATTCTTCCCCCGTAATAAATTTTAGCCTCAAATTTTCATATTACATACTATGTTTAAAAGATCATAAGGCACTTCTGATTCATCACATACCCTAGTTCCCATGTTTACTTATCACACTTAATGTTTTTCTATAGTACATGGAAGTGGAGACATAACATGTTGGGTAGATCATTATCTCTATGGTAAAAGATCTACACTGGTCTCTTCTCATAATATATATCAAATTATAGATTAAAAGCATATGAATTCAAAACATGTAATAGATCTAGTATTTACATCTTAATTATGGATACATGGAGCATGTTATGTATTTGATAAATTATTGGTTGGACTTCCAGTCGGCAGAACCCAACTCTAATGGAATCAGTAAATAAATGGGAATGAGCATTTGGGATATAGCTTACCATTTATCTAAAATCTCATGAATCCCTACCAAGGAGATTTGTACAGGAATACCTTATCTCTAGCACCAAAATCCATGTACCATCAATGATTTTCAATAAATATCTTCTATATACTTTTAGAAGCCATGATTTGATAAATAATAGTCTAGAAATATTATAATTTCCTCATCCATTTTAGGTCATAGAATATTTTATTGAGTAACATCATCCTAGGAATATTTTTTTGTACATATTTTACAAAAATGTCTTCATATGGAATCATTTGGATGGTTCAGTGGAAACTATTGTTGTAAGAAAACTCTACTAGATGAAGATCATCGTCCCATAATTCTTTAAAGTCCATAAATCATTCTCTCAACTAGTCAACTAGTTTTTGAATATTCTATCCATTTTACGATATATTTCTGGGTAATAATTTATAAAAATATTCTACTTATTTTTTTTTATCATGTTGGATACTCTTTCATAACATTTGAGGTAAATCTATAATCTAGAGTAGATACAATCAAAAATTGTATTTCATATAACCTCACTAATTTTTTAATGTATATACATGATATTTTATTGAGTGATAAGTCCACTAAAATTTAAATTTATTGAGAATTATTTATAATATTGTCCCTGAAAACTCATATAGCATTATTTCCTCTCAATTTATTCTGAAGACTATTGAGAATGTCTATAGTGATGTTTTCCCATTTTCATGTTTTCATTGTTAGTGGTTACATAATATGATTAAAATTATACCTTTTTAATTTAATATTCTTACATATAAAGATATTTTATGTATATTTAATGATATACTTCTTCATATATCCCGAAATATAGTTTTCTTAGAGATCTAGATGAATATTCATAATCCCTAGATGAATATAGAAAGGTAAGCAATGTGCATATCTCAAAATCTCCATATTTAATTTAGTATTTATGGTATATATTATTATAAACCAAATCATAAAACTATACCTTCATCAATATTTACATCTAGTAATTTACAATTTCTTATTGTATCCATGTTCTTATGAGTTTTAGTATGAAAACTATGATAATTCATTGTAATTTATATAAGGTATGGATGAACAATAATTTGAGAATGAATGGATGGTGTTACATCCTTTATGGTTCACAAGTATATCCATTTATAGTCTAAAAAGAGTTATTGCTTCTCATTTATCATCATGTATAATGTTTCAATGTCTTTTATACATATAGAATCTTGCACATTATTCAATTTATAAGGATTGTCCTAGATTGAGTAATAGTAATCCTCAATTAGCACAAACCATTTCACTAATATATATCATGATTAGTTTTTGTGAATATATATTTTCATATATGATGATATATATATATATATATCTCAAATATCATCTATTTAGAAGATGTTACCAAATTTTCAATGTGAATATCAAAACCACCAACTCTAGGTCATGTGTTGGATAGTTCTGATCATGAAAGTTTAGCTACACTAAGGCATGGGATACCACTTTATCATTTTTCATCTATGAAAAACCTAATCCCTTATTTGATGAAATTTTATTATACCATAATTTGTTAAAAAATTGTGGGATTAAAAATTACTAGGGATCTTTTAACTCTTTGTAGATCTATTTATATTAAATAGTCTAAAAACATTACTCCCTTTCAAGTATACTTGGTTAGTCTATTTGAAAATCAGGGGATGATTCTCAAATATTTTTCTTAATAACCAGATTGTCCAAAGAAACTTCAATTATCAATTACTGATTCAAAACTTCTCTAGAAATAAAATTTACTATGTCATATAAGGGCCCATATATATCCATTTTTTTGATAGAATTCCCTGAGAATGATAATTCCTCCATCCAATACTCAAATTTACAATTCATTTCATATAGTTTTATAATTAACAATGTTTATAGAATATAATTAAAATAATAATCATGATCTTTTTTACAATTGTATTATATCAAAATATAATCTATATAAACAACCTAATTTTCTTGAGGTAATATATAAATACTATATTTAATAAATCAATAAATATTTCATGATTATTAGTCTAATGACATAGACTTAAACAATACAAATTCTAATTATTTTTAAAATAATAAATCACTTTGTTTTGTCAATGATCATATTGTTTTAGAGTTCTAGAGAATTAGGGAAAAACATAAATACTAAAAACATTCCATTCAAGTACAGACTTATACCCAGTATCCATTTATTTAATCAAAGGAATTTTTTTAAATAAATCTTGGATTCAGATTATGAAAAATCATCACTCTTTACCCCTTGATATCATCATTTTCCTAAATCTTCTATTATCATTGTGAAAAACATTTTAAAAATAGGGATGAGTAAAAAAAAAACGAGTAAGGGACATAATAGAAAGAAAACCACTACTCCAGTGAAAACCCATTAAAATTTTATTAAAAAACATACTCTTTACCCAAAAAGATGAATCAAAATATAAAATGATCACAATTTTACCTATCTAAAAGAAAATAACATTCATTAAAACTCATAAAAAAGAATATAATATGTATACATATTTAACTTAGGAAAATTTTATAACAAAATTGAATAAAAATGTGGTTAACTACAATACATTACACTCTTAAAAATGGAATAACTGTAAGGTTAGCTTTCATACAAAATGCATTATCGAGAAATCACAGATCCACCCATCGTTAGTTTATCATGGAACTAACTATCATTGGTTTATCATGTAACCACATTTCAATGAAATAGTAGCTCAATATATAAAAAATACATAAAATTTTCAATTTCAATCATGTCACAATTAAAATTTCATTTCCACTCATATATAAGTATTTCATATTATTTAAATAATCAATACATTTTGAAAACCAATATTCAAAAAAAAAACCCTTAAGAAGGACAAAAGGGTTTATTTTTCTTCTAAAAACATAAATTCTTGTAGACAAATTGAAATATCAATTAATGTTTGTTCCAGTGTAGATTTGTTTTCATCATATGTGTTAAAAAAGAGATTTCTTTTTTCATTTACAAACAAAGACAAATTTTCTGATATATAAAACATAAGAAGATTCCTTTTCTGAAATACTATAAATGAAATTAAAAAATATAAATAAATTTTCATTTATAATTTATTTATTATATAAAAATATATAATAACATTAAAAAATGTCATAGTGTAAAGATTTTTAAAATTAAATATTTAATCATTTAAAATAAAATTTTCAAATCAATGTGTCTCATGAAACATTAAAACATATGAATCATAATCCCCACGAAGGAATAACATTTAAAAAACATCAAATAAATTAAAATATAATTATTTATTTTATATTTATGAAAAAAAAACATAGTTTAATTCTTTACATTATTGATAACCCTATTAATTAATTTTATTACTTTTATATAACTTGTTAACATATTATAACAATTACTTAATTAATAATGTTCACGTCAGACATTTTAATGATATTAACTACTCAAGTCCAAAATAAATTTGATATGATTTCAAGAGTCAAGGTGTTCAAAATTCAAACATATTGAGAATAATATTAATGTAATAATGATCAATTTTATTAATAAATTTTCCTTTAAATCCATAGATTTAATATTGGTATGAATAATTTATTACATTATAATCTTGGAGATGGTAAGGCATATGTATGCAAGAGTAAGATTTCCATTTTTCAATGATCCTTATGAGAAGTTGGTAAGAATATTTTGTATTTGTAGAATGATAATAATGTGATTATTATCATATTATTCATTTAAATAGACTTATATATATATATATCATCCATTTGATGTGGTGATGAGAAAAATATCACTTCACTTCAAGGACGTGATAGTTCACACATACACTAGAACAAAGAAACCATTTTTACATTCATAGAAAGGTAAGAACATAATTGAGTTATCAATATTTAATAAAGATATATATTTAATTAATATCATGTAAAAAATTAATTTCATCGTTATATCCTTTATTGAGAGATGTTGAGGGAAGTTGAATTATATCGTTTTGTGAGGTGATAGTCCTCCTTACAAACGAATGATTAATTCTTTTCTAATTGGATGGATGTTGTGATGGATTTAGGTGATGATATTAAAATAATAAATTATAATAATATTTATGATAATTGATTTTAAAGTTCTTAATTTTTAAATAATATTTTCTGGAATTGGAATAAGAATGAAAACATAAATACTTCATAAAATTTTGAAGCCCCTTCATCGTACCACCCCCTTTTCTTACAACCGTAAGGCCTTTAATGATGCTTTTATTCCTAAAATTAGAGATATATAATATGGTGAGGGAATATAGTAATGTAGTTTTATAAGTATTTGAAATTCCTAATGGGTTCTTAATTGTGAGGAATAGGGAAGAAGAAGTTCACATTTATACGAGAGCTGAGGGGCACTCTTGGAATTTTGAAAAAACATTAAATCATTATAAATTGATTTTATATTCATAATGGCTACAAAATTATTTATTTATAATATGGGATGATTAATAGTGTAAATTGTTTCCTAAAATGAAATATCTAAATGTTTTTATTAGTTTTAACCCCTTTTATTTTTTATTTTAACCATTTTTAACATATATAGTTCTTATCGTGAAAACATGTATTTGTACTATTTTGTTGTTAATATAGTAACTATAAAATGTAGAATAAAAAATCATTGAAAATTTATTACATTTTATACATTATGCCAATATTTTTTATATATTTATATTTTTATTTATTTTATAACATTTTAAAAAACATTTATTTAAAAATATCACTCAAGATAATTTTGACAATATTCATTACTTATCTTCTTAAAAAATATCATAACGACCTAATATATTCTAAAAAAACATTTTTGTCATTAAGATGTAAAATTAATGTAAAAAATTATATTATTTCTTTAATTATAGGAAATTATATTTATTTTAATATCATTAATAACATTTATTTTATTTTTCTATTAATTAAACAATTATTCCATCATCATTTTTTGACCATTAAGTTTATTATGTATTAAATAAAAATTAAAAATGAATTTTCATGGTGTAGATAAATATTATATATTTCAAATTAATATTTATCGATGAATATAACTTTTAAATAAACCTATATTAAAAATGTTTAATTATTGAAAACATATGTATTAAATATTTGACTTCTCTTTAATAAAAGTATTATAATAGTCATAATTTTATCCATATGGATTCCAAAAGTTATAATGTCAATCCAGTAATAATTGTTTTTACAATAATGTATCATATAATATTATTACAAATGATAGGGTTATTTTTTAATATTTATAATATATTTTTTACCCTAAATTACATGATTTACCATTAATAATATTAAAAAATACTACCAAAGTTACTATTCATATTGTAAAAATATAAAAGGAACATGTTTTCTAAATTTATAAATTATGATTAAAAATACGGAATCCATTTCTTTAAATTCAATTCATATATGTGTTTAAAATTAATTAAAAATTAACCCCTTTGACAGAATTAGAAAACGAGTTTTTAATGTAATAATGTCCAAAACATCACTAAGTTTTCATATACAATTTCAATGTTAACTTTTTTCATATTACCTAATTAGATTAATTTATAAAAAATTGATATAATTATACATTAAAACCAATAAAAAAATAATTTAACACTTTAAATTATTTATAATAATAAGAAACTTGTTGTTAAAATGCAGTATTATTTTATTATCTTTCAAAATAGTAATCTTATTAGAAGAATACAAAAAAAAACAAAAAGAAATTAATTTTTTAATTCATATTTCTAATAATAGGTTCATTTTTTTAAATATAATTTATAAATTTGTTAAAAAATATATTTAAAAAATGTGCACTATCAAAAGGCGACAGAAATATTTTTTAGAAAAGTAATTATTTTATGCATAAAATTTCATTTGTTCTTATATAATTTATAAAAAACACATAGTATGAAAATTAAACATTATATTGAATATATTATATATATATCCTTAATATATTAAAAAATAGTGATTTTATAGTTATTATCATAAAACAAACATGTCTCCATTTAAAGAGTTTTTTAGAAAAACATATCCTTTGATTTTAAAAAGGGTTTTGTTTTCATTTATTATTAATTAGTCACCAAATAATTATTTATATAAATTTTTAAGAAATATTTTCATAATACATTTAATCCTTTTAATACACGGAGTACTTAATGATATGTTAGAATGGTAACATATAAATAATAATATTTATTTGTTCATTTAAACTCAATGTGGTGTGTCACATATCCTATAAAAAATAATGTTTTTATACTCGGGATGTTATATTCTCTCCAAATTTTGGAAATGTAATCATTGAAATTTTGAATTTAGGCTCGATAACTTGGGTTTGATTTATCAAAATACCGTTCTTTAAATCCCACACCATAAAAATGATTAATGAGGCTTCCACTCTAGAATAAATAAATGGAAGTACGAAGGTCACCTGAGAAAACACATACTAGGGTTCCATGTTGATAACATGGACATGGAAGGGAAAATAATCTATCATTTTATGATGGAGAGTGATATATGTAATTTCCAAGATAAAGTTAACAATAAAAAACAATCATTATGTGATAGGTAAAAATTCTCACTGATTTCTTAGAATGAAAATTAATTAGATAACATTTTTGTTTCAAGAGCCTTTTCATAGAGTTCAGGATTTATTTTAGAACCAAGACTAGGATCGAAATGAAATATACAAAATTTACATGTTTAGTTTCATTTATTAATCAAAATCCATTACAAATTCATCTTTTTTTTCCAAATGATGTGTACTTGAGAAGAATTTTTAATACTGGAAGGATTAGAATCAAATCCTACATTTCAAAAAATCTAAAAAATAATGCTTATATATTCCTCCTGTATTTAGACATTAACCAATAGAAAAATGGTTAGGATAATATAAAATAATTATCATAAAATAAAATTCTATTATATCATGAAAAACTAAATTAATCCATAGAACTAAATAGTAATACAAAAAGTTCAACATAGAGCATTCAATAAAAAACAACGTTAAAATTAGTCAAAAATATTATAACTAAGATTAATATCTAAAAACATAAGGGAATTAATAAAAAAGTCTTACAGGTTTAATTTTAATATTTATCTATGAAAAATATCAATTAATCATAAAGTATCATACTAAAATGTAATTTCTCTAGTAATCATCATGATACACTAACCATTTCTATAAAAATTATAATCCCCATAAACCCCTAAAACAATTATAACAGATTATAAAATATAATTTAACCTATAGGCCTTAATATAAAATCTCATAGTATTCTTTTTACCTTAATCTTATAGGATTCAAAAAATAGTAAATGTATTCTAAAATAACTTTGATCACCAAATCATTTTTCAATGACCTGGAAATATGTTAGATAAAAATATGATCCCAAAGTGAAATTTTTGTTCATCATTAAAATATTTTAAATATAAATAAATGTTTATACTAACTTTGTAGTCATGTATTATATGTGTAGGTGATACACCATTTTCACCCTTTAGTTGTGGATTTGATTCCCTTGGCCTTTGTGGACACGAAAGGTTGTCACCCACACTATATGTTGTCTTTTTTATGAAAGTATATAAATATAACCCTAAAAAATTATAGAAATATCTGAAAAATCTTTAAAATAACATTATCATATCTTAACCTAAATGTTTATCTCATACCTTTCATTTTTTATCCCAAAATATTAAATCCCAGAATTAAATCTAAAATGAATGTCTCCAAAAATACCATTAATCACCTGAAAATTTCATATCATAATTCATAAAAAGAGGTTTCCAAGACATTGAACATAAATCAACCATAAAATTATAAACCCATTATGATACCCTTAAATCTTAATAATACATCATAATCACCAAAGATGCCTAAACCCTACTGTGATACCAAATATAAGGACCCGAACTTAAACATTTCATTTTCTAGTTTTTTTTAAAATAGAAATCATATTACATTAAAAAAGAACAATTAATTTTATAGTTTTTTGGAATTATAAAAAACACATACATATTATATCCATACATTAAAAGTGGTAACATATACTCATTATGCATTTTTTCATGAAAGGTATTAAAAAAAATCAAGATTTCTCCATTTGAAAAAAACATCACAATTTCCCCTTGATATCATCCTTTTCAAAACTCTTAATTAAACACCACAAAAACATTAGAAAAAATTTTTTGTGATAAAATTATTATTAGTAGACATAAAATAAATCAAACAATTAGTCCATTGAAAATCCAAAAAAATATTTCCTTTAAAGCATACATTTTCCCTAAAAAATAAATAATCATATCAAAACGATCACTATTTTACCTTTTTAAAATAATAGTATTTTCATAAAACCCATAATAAATCATATAATATATAATTATTTAACGTGTAACATTAATTATACTTACATTGAATAATCTTGTGTTAGACTTCGATACATTTCACTCTAACAAATAGTTTAACCATATTGTTGGCTTCCAATCCCAAAGAATTATAGGGCTATCACCGACCCACCCATAATTATTTTGTCATGGAACAATCCATAAATGTATTATCATGTAACCAACCATGACATGTCCAAGTACTATTATATAATCAAGTTATATAAAAGCTTCCAATTTCCATAATTTCACTATTATATTTTGATTTCCACTCATAAGGAAACAATAAATGTTTTAAAAATAATAAATAAATATCTTAAAACCATTTTTAAAAAAAATAACAAAAAATTTGAAAAATGGGTTTATTTTTCTTTTAAAAAATGAATTATTTTATATAAATACAGTTATAAATTAATTTTCAAAGCATTGAAATTTTTTTATCAATATATTTGTTAAAAAGAACATTCATTTTATTATTTATAAATAATGACAAATGTCCCGTAAAAGAAATATAAATAGTCTCCATTTTGAGGCATTTGAATAATATTTTAAGATAAAAATAAAATTTCATTTATTATTCATTTATGAAATAATCAAATAAAATAATATCAAGAATACTGACATGGAAGAAATAATTTTGAAATTAAATTTTAAATCCTTTAGAAGAAGATTTTTATATCATAGTGTCCCATACCACTTTGAGAAATTTAAATTACAATCCCCATAATGGTATAAAATTTAATAAAACATTAAACTCCATTTGACTAGATAATATCATGATATTATATGTCAACATGGTAGTTTATAAAACTCATAAAATAAGGTGGTTGTGTAACATCAAATTATTCCTTAGTAAAATGAGATTGAGAAAAAGTCTATTACATTAAGTCACAATCATCGTGTAAAATATTTATGTTTTTGAATAATAATTTTTTTAATTATGGTATATCTATAAAACCTTATTAAAATTTTTTATTCCTTTTATTTCAATCATTTCTATGTAATAATAACTATGTAATTATTCATGTTCATATCAGATATTTCGATGATATTTTGTACATGAATCCAAAATGATTTTAATATTATGATTGTACTCAATGTGGTTGTAATTCCATATTCTACAGAATAATATTCATGACATATTAATAACTATTATATAACAATTATTCTTTTAAATTGATTCATTAAATATAGATATGAAAAATGAACTATGTTACAATCATGGTGATAGTAATCCATATACATGCTTGAGTAATGTTTCCATTTTTCAACGATAATTGTGGATAGAATGTAAGTTATATATTATCATTCCAGAATTATAATAATATAATTAATATGAAATTAATCATTTAAATACAAATATATATCATTAATTTGATGTGGTGATTAAAAATGAATAACATTGATCCACGGTGGTGATAGTTTCTACATACAATCAAAAAACATTTTAATTGTTATGTCAATTGAAAGGTAAGGATGTAATTGATATATTATTAATTAATAATGATAAATATTTCAAGAATATAATATATAAAAATCAATACCATCATTAAAAGTATTCTTGATATATGATTATGGAAAAAAATTATATCATTTCTTGAGGTGGTAGTCCACCGTACACGCAAATGATTAATTATTTTCCCATTTGAAGGTAGGGAAGAGAGATTTAGGTCATGATATTAACATAATAACATATAACTATATTTATTATACTATAGTTATTAGTTCATCAGTGTTTAATAATATTTTATGGAATTGGAAGAGTAAATAAAATAAAAATACATTCTTAAAAGTGATACCTCTTCCTCGGACCACATTATATTCTTAACACATTATGTCTATAATGGATAGTGTTCTTTATAAACTAAGAGATATATAGTTTAGAGATGGATTCTATTATGTTATTTGGATATATATTTCTAGAATCATAATTTTTTTCATGTTTTAAAAAAGGAGAATAATATGTTCCCTTTTATAAAAGTGGGTGGGGGGCACCTCGAAAATTTCTCAAAATATTTATTTTATATAAAATAGGTCTTTTTTCAAATGGAACAAAAATAATTTATATTTATTATAGGATAACTATGGGTCAGAATAAATTTATCTAATTAAAAATAGAAATATTATTATTATTTATCCTTTTTTGTGTAACCGTTATTTAACATATTTAATTCTTATAGTGACAAAATGTTTTTCACTATTTGAAGGTTATTATATTTTATATAAAATTTCAAATGAATAAAAAAAGTTTTATTGATGAAATATTAACTGTTATCGCAATATTTTGGTATAATTTTATATATTTTTTAATTTATTATAATGAAATAAAATATTACTTATTTTAAAATAACATTAATGTCAATTTTGATACTATTCATAACCTGAATATTTAACAAATATCATAATAACAAGATATAATCCAAACTACTATTTTTACTCATACATAAATTGTCAATGACACATTAAAATTTTTATTATGAGAATATTTATTCAAAAATATATTTATTTTAGTATTTTTTATTTAATTTTTTTGATATTAACATTAATTAAATGATTACTACATCCTCATTTTAAAATCCTTTAATCTAATTAATTTTCACTAAAAATTAGAAATAAATTATACTAATGATTAATTTTTTTACCTTTTCAAAAACTTATTATAGTCTAAAATATCTTGTAAAACACCCTATATTAAAAAAATATTACCTATTAAAAACATGAGTATGACATCTTTGACTTTACTCTAAATAAAATATTATAAATATCATAATTTTATTCATGTGTCCTAAAAAGGAATTAATTTAAGACCAAGTATGATTTTGGTTGAAACTCATCCATCTAATAAAATGGAGACCATATTTATGGTTAATTTATAATATTTATCAAATAATTTTTTACCCTTATTTACCCAGTTTATTCTTAACCATGGTAATCAAAAATCCAAAGTTTCTACTCATATTGTCCAAAAAAAAGGAATATATTTACTACATATGAAAAATATGATTAAAAATATATAATCCATTATTTCAAATTAAATTCATTGAATTTTCATAAATTAAAAAAATTTACCTTTGATTGAATGAGAAAATGGGGTTTTAAAGTAAACATTTTCAAATGTTAATAATGTTTTTATATCCAATTTCAATGTGAAATTGATTCTAATTACCTAAATTATATATTTTTCGTAAAATTTACATAATTATACATTCGAAATAAAAAAAATGAATTTATCACTCCAAATTATTTATATGAAAAAACTATTTTAAATTAAAAAATAGTATTTGTTTAATATTCACCAAAACATGAAACTTATACAAAAAATAAAAAAAAATCAATCATAGTGAAATTTGATATTAAAATTTAAAATGATATGTATATTTTACCAATTATAGTTTTTAAAAGTTCCAAAAATGAGATTTATAACATGTGTGCCATCATAAGGTAAAAAAACTACATTTTTAGAAAAATACAACTTTTTTTTAATAAAATTGTATGTGTTCCTACATAATGTCAAGAAAACATAAATATGAATGTTAAACAACAAAATAAAAATATTATATATAAATCATAAATAGAATTAAAAAAGTTTGATTTGTTTTATTTATTGGTATAAAACACACTATTTCACATTTTAATTGATTTTTATAAAAAAATCCCATTTATTTTAAAAATGGGTTTTATTTTAATTATTAACAAATTCATAACCAAAGAATTTATTATGTAAATTTGTAAACCATATCTTCATTATTAATTTAATTATGTTTATACCCTTCATTCTAACTACTTGGTTACAATGGTAACATTTAAATAATAACATATATTTGATTATTTACGCTTAGTGTTTAGTATTCTTTATGTTATCGATGATAGTTTTTTAATACTTAAGATGTTAAAATTTATAAGTTATATGGGAATCACTATAAAATCATAGTATCCATGGATCATTTGAAACACAGTATTTGGAATATCTTTTTTCACAACCTTTAATTTTTTACATCCCAAATAAAGGTCCACACTAGAGAAAAACTATGCCCCACAAAATTGATGAAACAATTTACATATCCCTACCCGGGGAAAAATGTTCTTTTTCCTATTTTTTGAAGCTAACGATAAATAGTTCATAGGCTCACTGATCAATACTTATTCTTTATAAAGAGTACCATTACACCACACTATGAAGCACTCCAGAATATAAAACTTAGGTATACATTCTCTCATAACTGGTTCTTCAGTTCTTCCTACTCAATGGTGTCCATTTGGTATTTATTCTTTGATATGTGAAGAGATCTTCGTATAAGCTCAACTGAGATGAAAACCTATCAATCAAGTGGAAGAACATGTATCTCTTTATATAATACATCATTTTATTCCCTCCCACTAGACATATATTCAATCAGGATTCGCTCCACTAGCTGAATAATTTGAGATAGATATGATTCCATATAACGAAAAAATTACAACAATTGAGATTAATATTACAAAGGAGACTCATCGTCCACTTTACAATTATATAGAATCAAAGGATCACTCAATATGGAAAGAGTGGTCTTCCATACCCAAAAGTGTATCTTAAATTTTTATAAGGACATCCAATCTATTACCAATATAGAATCAAACACCACATAAGGAGGTAAGACTATATTTGATTGGAGGTTCATCCCACAAGTATGGAAATTAGAGTTCTTATAGACCCATGATGTAAATATTTCCTCATTTTATGTTCTCACAAATAGATTAACCACCAAGTTTTGAGGTGGTTTTTGAATCGTTTTAATTTACTAACATGATATGAATGAATTTGTAGAACCACAATAAAAAATATTTTTTCTATAATTGAATGAATAATTAACATACCAATAACCGTATCATTATTGGGATCCACCTCAGTAGTGGTGATATCATACTCCATTTTTTTTCTTCAGTGGCTTTTTTGACTATTTGTAATAGCCCATGGATAAGTTTATATAATTCTAGTGGTCCTTATATTTGGAACACAAAACTATTGTCAATGTGTTAATTTGATGATTATTTTCATTCAATACATTAGTTGAATTATTTATCTCCCTTCATAATTGATTATATTGATTACTTTATATTCCATATTTGAAGAATCATAATATTTCATTGAGACTATTTCTAGTAATTTTCTTCCCACCTTTTTTACATGGGTAGAGTTTTAATTTCATTACTCCATGGGTTCCATCTAATTATATACCACAAAAAATATTTTACATTTGTTATCTCTATGTATATGATAACACTAAGATTTTACATTCCCCATATTGATGTTAAGGACCTAAAAAATCATCTAATAATAGTTTTTAAAGTCTCCAATATCCACCAATTTCTATAGAATTAGAATTAATCCATTGAAGAAATGGTCCACTATTCATCCATTGCTGATGAAGAAGCTTGAGTAATACTATCAATCTTTGTGATTTTTTACTCATTTACTCTAATATAATCATATTCATTTTAATTATGTAAAAGGAACTCACTCTCAATTTTAATATTGTGTGGTAGGGTAAAATATTTATGTACAAATATTTACCTTATTCTATCCAAATCCATGGAACAAATTTACAGTTTGGGATTTTCTATAAGTGTCCATAAATAATAACATTCCTCCTAAAAATGATATACAACCTTCATGATTATATCTTATTTAGAGTATTTGAGGATAGATAATATCTTATCAATGGTGTTACTCCAAAATTCTATGATGATGGGATCAGAAGATCCACAAAATGGTGTAGGAATATATCTCATGATGGTTTTGACTATAACATTCTATTTCTTAGGAGAAGGATGGTGGTCACATGATTCACATTTTTATTCATAACATGATCCAATTGAGTGTGTACTATCATTAAATTATTTACTCCCACTCCCATCAATATTGGTAGCTCATTCGGGAAATCTGTACATTTCCTATCATAGTGGTTGTTTTCACGAGTCTTCTTATTTCACTCCATTATAGAAAAAATGAAAAATAGTGATTTGAATACACATATTATAAGGATATAAACATGAAAATATGAACATAAAAGTTATAACATATAAATTAAATGTATTTATTAAATTATAAGTATGTTTGTTTCAATCTTCATTATCCATGGTAGATTTAGTTTTTATATTTTCTGGCATAAAAATATATTCATTTCCTTCATAATTATTAATAAGGAGTTTGTGAATATTGAATGTAATATTCCCATGGAGTTTAAAATCTTTCATGCATCAAGGAATCATTGGGATACACCAAGTAAAATCAATTCAAATCCAAATGTTCCCATTTTGGGGTTTTAGTAGTAGGTACAATTGTGCAAAATCCACATCAACATATAGTATCTATAAATGGATGTAATTTCATGGAAACCAATATCTATATACATCATAACGTTTCAAAAATATTTTAAAATAAACTTATTTATAAATAGACTTATCCATAGGGTTATGAAGAATTTATTATAGTCCTAATACCCAAAAATAACTACACCATTATCATTCCAACTATAAGTACTCAATCATTTTAAATATATTATTATATTATTTTTATGATAAATATCCACTACATAAGAAACATGGATCATGAATCCTATTATGTTTAGATGAGTATGAATGAAAATAGATAACATAATCTAAAATAAAATATCCTTATTTTAATATATATATAATGAGATGAAAACACCCTTCAAGATACTAAATATTTTGAGAAAAACTGAGGGAATACATAGACAAAAGGGATGAGAGAAAAATACAAGTAACCGAATAAACATGGAATCAAATCAGGTCATATGAGAAATAACTCATAATTTGAAAAAATAGAAGGAATGTATCATGAATAATCAAATATAGTCATTACATAATTAATATGGAATGGAAGAATAGTAATTTAGAAGAAACATAAAACATGACATAATCATAAGTCTAGGCTTACCACCAGGAAAACATCACATGATTGACATATTTACATCATAGATTAGGTAAACTATGTAATCAAATACACATTTCATCATGAAACTAAAACATACCAAATATATTGGAGTTCTATGTGGGCATACCCATCATAACATTACCATGCACATGAGTTCCTTATAAAGATACCAATAATATAGAATAAACACATAGATTTCCAAATCTATGAAATGAGATTCATAATCATATTATAAGGACTAATGAAAGGGTGTATCATAATGGTTTTAATTAATGAATAAATAAAATAATTATCAGAAACATATAATAGGAAAATAACTACATATAATGATAAATTTTGTCTGAATGATTTTAGCACATGATAAATAATGGGGAAATCCCTTTAGAAAAGTCCATCTTAAGAGGGGATTTAGGAAAATGGTAACAATTTATTAAAAAGGGTAATGGAATAATAATTTACATAATTCTATAAAATTATATGAAATTGATTTCCCTTATAAAATAAATATTTTTTTGAAAAAAAGAAGTTCTAATTTTTTTACAGAGTATAATTGACAAGGGGTATGAAATAGGGAACTTCCCTTTATTCAGGATTGATTATCGACATGAATTAAGTAAAGAACAATTTAAAACATGTATTTAGCAAATAAAGATAGATAAATTTATATCGGTATATATATATATGGAACATATTTATAGAATATAAAATATGTAATTACAAATTAGAATGATAAAGTGAGGTAAAAGAGAGAATGAATAACACAAAATGAAATATTGAGGCTAAAAAATATCCCCTTCTTTATTATTATTATTATTATTCACACGAAATTAATTTCCAGAATAACACAATATTATTTATTAGTAATGTAATTATGAACCATTTACCATTATATTTTAATTATCAAAATATTATTTTTCTCATTTATGACTATTTTTGTTTGATATGAAGTTTAGTTTTGTTATTCTATGGGGGTTCTCTTCCTGAATCTTGGGTTGAAATTATTATGGATAACAACTAGAGTTTTTATGTAAAATGGGACTCAAACTCTAGTGGTAACATGAAGTGGTATTCATTCAATTCTAGAAATTTTAATTATTCTGTTTTTTATTCTAATATATGGATGATCCTTTTAGTGAAATTGTTGTTGTTAAATGTTTAGTTTTTTTGGTGGTTTTACCAAAAAACATGAAATGGTTTTGTATTCTTTAATATTATTTCGATATAATAACACCATATTATGAAATAAGTTTTAATATACATATTATCAAATTATTTAACCATAATATTTTTTTTGAAGGGCCATGAAGGAGGTAATGGGAAATGAAAAATCATTATCCACTGAGATAGTTAAATGACATAATATAGACAATGGTTTTGTTCTTAGAATGAATGGAAAAGTGGAGATTATTGATGGTGGAAATTACATTAACACTATAACAATATTATATATATATATATAAATATATTTATGATATTCGAGTTATTAATTAATTTTGGACGATGGAGGTGAGAAGATAACTGAAGATGAAATGAGTTTAAAATTTGTAGGTTTGGAATATTTCCCATTGAATGACACCTCCCTAAAATACTAATTATTTAAAAATGAATATATATATATATATATAATGGGACCAATAGACCAACTAAATGAGAGAGCGGTTTTGGGAAAGAGTTTTTCAAAAAATGTGCACGCTCTATGGCTTATAGTTTTTTATGCGAATGAGTCGTGAGGGCTGGTATTTATAAGAGACATACATGGATGTTTTTAAATATTGTTTTCCTTATAATTTTATTATCCCTCAAGACTATAATTTTTTTTTATTTTTATATACAGCAAACAGTTCAATTTAGTTCATACTATTTGGTGGTTACATCATTAATGACTCAAATATTTTTGTATATACCTAATAACACGAAATATCACAATTTTCATTTTTTACAATATTAAAAAATTCAACTATTTTTGAAAAATACAAAAAAATCACCCAAACATTTTTTTTATGTTTATATTAAAAAAATCTATTTTATGAATATAATCTTAGAATATGAGAATTTATTTTTAAATAAAATCACCATTTATTTGAGAAATTCTGATTTTATTATTGTCAATCCTTTTATTACCCTTTAATAAATTTCTTATGGACTTATAAAATTTTGATATAATCTGCAATAAAAAATATTTTTTATTTTTAAATATATTTTATGATCCCAAATTTCTTTTAAATCATTATATTTATTATAAAAATAAACTAATACACACATATTTTATAAAAATACAAACAATGATTTAATATTCTATAAAACATTATCTAATTGTATTATGATACCAATATCTCATATTATTTTTAAAAGATAAATAAATACTATTATACACTTCCATATAATATGTTACTATTCTAATAGTCATTTAAATATTCCAAACCATCAAATTACTATTCCAATATTCAGATTTGCATTCCAATAGACATATTATTATTCTAATTTTTAGAATAATTTTACAAATTTTGGATTGGTAACAATCATATGGGTTACTTCTATTTTCTCAAAATGTTATAAAAATTTTAATTTTTAAAATTGATATTTAATTAATAATATTTTCGTTCATTTCTAATGTGTTGTTCATGAGTGTGATAATTTTTTGGGTTTATCAGATCCTAATTTTCTTATTCTTCTTACATTATTTTATAATTATTTTCCCATTGTAAGACATACAATTTTTATGGCTTTAATTTTCCAATAAATTTGATGTTCAAATTATTATAATAAAATGCTTTTGTTTCATCATACAGTACACTTTAATTATATAATATTATATTACTAAATGTGTCACAATTATGTTTTTTATTGGAAAATTATTTTGACAACATTTTAGGTTGTAATATACTATATTTTTTTAATATTTTTTAAAAAAATTATATTAATTTTCTGTTAATTGAAATAATTTTTTTTATTCATAATCATATAACATAATTATTCTACAGTTAGAAATTAAAAAAATCATAATAAAAAACTATTTAACATTTAAATATAAAATTGGTGTATAACATATGTTTTCATTATCCATTTCATAGATTGTGATATAAATTAATTAAAAAATGTTAGATTTTTTACTTTTTATTTTCCGTAATTATTAAGATCATCAAAATCATACAAAAATATATTAAAGGTTATATATCATAATTTTTGAAAATTATGGATGAAATAAAATCAACTTATTTAATTATTTAAAGTGTTAGTGTTAATTTATAGTCCTTACCATATTATTTTTAACCATAATTACCTTATTTACCCTTATAGTGGTGATAATTATTTACAATGGATATTATGCTTAATTACTAAAAATAATTGGAAATCGTTAGGATATTTAGACCTCATTACTAAAAATATAAAATCTATTTATAAGCATTAAATTCTCAGATGTTAAGGAATTTACATTATAATTTAACCTGAAAAGCACAATAAAAATAATTTTCTTTTAGAAAATACATTTTTTGAGGAAAAGATTATTTTTATTAATTATATAACATATAATAGTCATTATATTAGATTATATATATATATATATTTATATTATAAAAATTTATCTTACATTATTCCTTAGTAGGGGTAAATATAATTAACTAATATGGATAAACATTATGCAGTTAAAAATAGTATTCCAAAAAATATTCTTTCAAGTATAAAATTATATTTATACAAAAGTATATAAAATTCATGATTTAAATGAAATTAACTAGGTTATCTTGAAATAAATATATTAAATTTCATGTTAATAGAAAATCTTAAATCTAATTAGGATTGATATTACATTATTTATTGGAAAGAAGTTGCAATTTTACAAAAATCACTATTTTTCTCTATTAATGAAAACCAATTATTCTTAAAAAAATATAAAAAATTAACTATATTATAATAATAATATTTTGATTTATAAATTTGTAATGTTTTTATCAAATTAAAAAAAATTTATAGAAAAAAATTATATTAGTTCCTCAAAAATGAACTACAATCATTTTCTTAAGAAAATAGTTTTTTATAAATAAAATGATATTACAAAAAATTCAGTGATTTTTATGTAATATATTTAGATTAAATATGTAGATTTGTATACTTCAATATATTCCATAAAATAATTGATCATATTCAAATCTTCCAATTTAATGGCTAGACTAGAATGATCAAATTTAAATAATAATATTTTACAGTAAATATAAGATTAGTGTTGAGTGATGTATATATTATCGAACATAGTATTATTTGTTTAATAATCTCAGGGAGTTACATATTTAGTTGATACAAAACTCAAGCAACCATTTAGATGCATGTATTAACATGATTTTGTTCATTTAATTATTGGTAAATATATTTTTACAACTTTTACTCTTAGCACAATAATTATTTTTTATCCTGAGAAATTAATTTTAATGAAAAATATTAATATTTAATTTTTTAACTAATTTTAAACTTTTGATTAAAATTTAAATTTTTTTATCAAATTAAATTAATAATTAGGTGCATTTTTAATTTTAAAATAAATACACAAAAAACATGAAAATAGTATTTTTTAAGTTTGTTTTTATGCTTATAATTTATCTAATGATTTTTTAAAATTTCATTAATTTTTATGTTGTGAATTGGTATATTAAGAAAAAATGTTATTTTGGCATCATATAAAACTGAAATAGAATATAATTCAATTAATTTTTAATTTAATGTAATGAACAATAATTTTTGTCATTATTATGAAAAAATCACTAATTTTATAATGTTTACCATATATTTTATAAATTTAAAAATATATATTAAAATAACATCAATATTTCCATTAAATACATTTTCGATTAGTAATTTTTTTTAATCAATGTCAATGTGCTATTTATATGTTTTTACGACAATAAAATCCATTATTTCTAAAAACATGTTTTTTATTATTCAAATAATAATTAATTTTTAGGGAAAAATCATTAAAATTTATACAAAGGAAATTTTTTCATTTAAAATTAATAAATGAATTTTATTTTTTAAACATTATATAACACATAATTATATCTTCTAGTCAAATATTTAATATATAGAAATTTTTTTAATCGATGAATGTAATTTTTGAATAGTAAGTGTTTTTATAATATTATTTCATGTCAATTTCAAATTTAAAGAATGTTAACATATTTTTTTATATTATAAAATATCATTTATAATTATATTAATATTTCAAAATTTTATAATTTAATTTATGAGATTAAATTTTATAATAGTTTAAAAAATAAATATTTGAAAAAATATATTCATGTTTAATTTAAATTAATCATATTCTTAATATAAGAATATGAAATTGATTAATAGAATTTAATTTAGTAGATATTTTATTGTTATTTTATCTTTCTTAATAGTTGTATTTTTACTTTTCATAGATCATTTAATTTAGTTTTGTGTGTGATATAAGTAATCATAGAATGTTTCAATTTTAAGGATCTAATATCTTAGAACCTTTCATGTGGGGTTACACAATGTCATTGGATGAATGGTGATGTCATTTTTTATAACAGAATGATTAACACTATAGTGGTTTAGATTATATCATAAAGGTGTTTTGTGTGGGTATTCATGGGGAATTTATTATCTTCTA
This sequence comes from Viscum album, assembly GCA_963277665.1. Taxonomy (NCBI): domain Eukaryota; kingdom Viridiplantae; phylum Streptophyta; class Magnoliopsida; order Santalales; family Viscaceae; genus Viscum; species Viscum album. The sequence continues at coordinate 1,493,550,156 of OY728155.1, read as the reverse complement.
ATACATTCTGAGATTGATCATAGCTTTGAAATATTGTTTTAGAGAAGTGAAAATGTGGTTTTGGATATGATTTCTATATTTTTTGAACATTTCATCATGTGAGGTGAAACTGCACAATTCCGAAGATGAAGAAGTAAAATTGGGATATTTTTTAATATTTATAAAATACTAATGTATATGTGATATATTTAGTGCTTTTCTAAAATCATAAAATTATAATAACAATCAAACTTATGGGTTTATATTTAGATCAATTTTATAATGGATATTGATTTTATCAATGTCTCTTATGATGAAACATAAAATGTTATTTTATTGTCTATGGGTTATAAAATTATAAATTAATACATAAAATACATCTTTTATACTTATTTTACAATCTCTAAGGAGGAATTAATTATTTCATGAGGATAATATAAATGAGGCATTTTCTATTGAGATGGCTAACCATGTTAGTTGAAGCCTCCAACCAATTCTATCATTATCTCCTTAATATATTATTTGAATTGTTACTTCAATTAATAAATAATATTATATATTTTATATGATATGTATCTCCCTTAAGCGAGTGATTTATTTGATCCATATATAAACCATATGTGAGGGAATTAGATTGTTATATCTTAGTTATATTTGTTAATAAAATATTTGAGGATAATACAATATGATCATCAATGAAAGCTATAAATGTTTATTCATTTTATGGTTAAAAAATATTTTATTTATCATATCACGGTTATCATTATATTTTTTAGGGTTTTATAGTTTTTCTCCATAGAACATGTGTCACTCGATCTTCTAAACTCTTTCATCATGGTATTATACACCTGTATTTAAAATATTGTTCTAAGAGAAAATGATCTATTTCTAGAATCATCGTAATTATAAATATAATATTTTAAAATAACTATTCATCATTAAATCCTACTTTCATTTATCATGTATTTTATTTTTGAATATATATATCTTATGAGATATAAACACTTATATAAAACATCTATTCCGTATTTTGGTGAAAAAATATTTAATAAATTAAATATTATTTTCCAGATGAATGAAACTGATTATACTGTGAAAAATATTGGTATAATATGGTATATTGTAAGTCCAAAGATAGTTATGAATTATAATACTTCATTGGTAGAAATAAAAGTTATGTATATACATGTAATAATTTTAGAACACAAGTATGAAAAGATAAATATTAGTCTTACGGAATCGTTCAACATAATTATATATATTAAACAAAATTTAAAATCACAAAATAATATAAGAGATAAATATATATAGAACTAATTAATAATATATAATTTTATAAAGGATATGGAATGGGTATGTAATTAATCATTTTTATTTTATAAATCATATGTTAAAAAAATTACAAAATTTTAATATAGAAGGAGAAATTCGATTGTAGACCCACAGATAATTTGAACTAGAACTAAAATTATATTAAAAATTAAAAAAAGTAAATAAATTATATACAAGACTATTTTTCATGTCCATAGGTATTATCTATTTAAATATAATTGTAATTAGTGACAAATTATGAGAATACCCAACATTAAAATTGAATAATTCATAAAAAATATATATGTTTATATGTTGAAAATTTCAAAACATCAATAGAGAGAATTATAAAAATAAGTAAAAAAATGATATAGTGAATTATTTAGAACATAATATTCCTAAAAAATAAATAAATCCTTATTTGGATTATCAAATAATTAAAAAATCAAAGGATAAAAAAATAAAATTAAATAATAAATAGTATAAGTGATTGATTTATGTAAATGAAAACAAATAGTGAAACTTTTATTAGATATGATGATCTAAATTTATAGAAATAAAAATATATAACATGTATAATGAAATGGGAAATAACATTACAAGATTAATCCTATTGTATCTAGTGAGTGGTAAATGTATTTTAGAAAGAACGTTGAGGTAAACAAGTTGATTTTTTTTCAAAATGAAGGGGCGATCTCCATTTATATAAAACAAATTGAACATTACAGATGAAAGAATGAGATAGACATAAAAATCTACCCAAAAAAAATTCAAATACCTAAAATTTTTATAATCTCAACTATAATACTACATTCCTCATCATGAATATCATTCTGAAAGATACATCCGTTCCCACAGCCTTGACCTCTAGGATGATGTCCTATCCACTATGTTTTCACTTATTACTAATGGATTTTAATGGCATTATCCACAGAGTCATTTCCCATGATGTGAGAATGATCATACACTTTAATATATGGGTTATTAATTATGAGAACCCCACTATGATTCCCTTTATGTTTGACCAAATTTTAAAATCAAACCTCTCTATATTTAACTTCATTCATAGAATCATGTATTCTATAAGATTCAGAAGTAATCATATATACAATAGCTATTGATTCAAGTGATTTATTTTCATTAGATGCAAAAAAGTGCAACCATTAGGGATATGTTTTGAGTCTATTAAAACGTTATCAACCTTCTCAATTTCCTAAAGAAAATTCTTAAAGTGAATTTGACATGATGATGAAGAGATTTTACGAAATTCATTTTGAAAATTTATAATATTGAGAAATATAGAAACCCAGTATCATTCACCCCACTTTGACTACACTTCTCAAGGAATATATCTTGGATAGAAGATATACTATAAAACTTTCCCTCAGATAAACCAAAACAAGTGTTTGTTTATTTACCAAGAACTTGTCTAGTTGTTTCACTTTCCAAATTCCCTATAGAATCACCCAATGAAGAGGGCGGTTCCTTTCTTCCAATGTCCTTAGTCTGTATAATTAATAACACACCAAGTTAGATACCATTTGCAGACATAGTCCCACTAGAAAAAATGCCATATTCGGACTTACCAAAGTATCTCTCTTTTGAGGGATTAAAAAATTCATTCTTTTTGAACACCTAGAAGAAGAAAATAAAAAAATTCAATATACCCTTATAACTCTTTGAATTTAATTGTTTATTTTTGAGAAAAAATATATTGATTTTATTTGGTTTAGACCTCATTTCCATTATTAGATTGAAATTTTTTGATGTAAAACTTCCTTCCATCATCCAAGTTATTAACATGTGAATCCCTAAAAAGGGGGGAGTAGTGATCCTATAAATTTGAATTAGTTTGGGTCCTTAGTTACTATGAAATTTCCAAACAATTACTCAGATTTTAGACCTTTGGTGTATTATCCCTTCATCAATACCTTCTCAATAAATGGAATTCTCACTATTATGTGAGTACTTCCCATACAACAACAACCTCACATCCTTTAAAATATTCTTATAAAATATTTTATTCTCAGGTACCTACATGACTAGACTAGTGGAAATTTATGAGAATCCATTCTCATCTACTTCATTATATGGATGCTATTTCCAAATTTTTCCTCCTGAAGTTTTCGACAATTATAAGCTAGATGTCCCTTCAACCCAAACTTATCACAAATAACATTCATATAAAAATGAAATAGATAATATAAAATATCCATGAAAATATAAATAAAAAAAGAAATGTTATCATAATGAACATCAATGTGTATATCATCAGTGGGAGTAGAAAGTGTACAATGCCAGTAATGGTGGATTGGAGGAAAATTTTCACAATAATTATAGTGAAATTCCCAAATCACACCGTCTCAGTTTCTTAGTCAAGATGTATAGAAGTTCACATTTCCATTAAAATATCAGGAAAAATCTACAAATCCTAATTAAACATATTGAATCCATGTAAGCAACCCAACACATTTAAAAAATTATTCCATACCGATGAGACATTGAAATCCATAGACCATTAATCAAGATGCAACTATATGGGATTCGTGAACAATGAACCAGTGATCCATGGAAGATTATTAGGCTTATTTGAAGCGAAAATATAGTAGATAAATCCACTATCATGTGAAACATACCTCCATTATGAGAAGATCTAGATTAAAGAAATGCAATGAACTAGGTCATCGTTCTTCTATGCGTTCTCTCATTTAGAAATATCACAGATAATAATCTTGTATTTATTCCCAATATCAAATCATTAATAGAGGTAATTCTAATTCTATTCCACATGTGATGATGATACCTCCCATAGGATTGTTCTAGTGAATGTATCGTTGACTGATGCTAAATCCCATCTAACACTATCTGATTTCATATCTAGTGTAAACTGTGATATTCTATTAAGAATCAACAATGCATTAGAAATCATATATATTTCCTTTTAAACAATGGATGTTACTCGAATATGAAACACTAGTATAGAGAAAAACATTTGAAATCTTTCAGTACCATGGTATCTAAAATTCCCTAAACACTATTATCACCTTTATGGTGCCTCTACCAAACCCATATCAACCTTTTACAAGATAAAAGTTTCATATTTATATATGATAATCTCTAATCCAAAAATAAATCAATTACTAATTATAAAGGAAAAAATAATTTAATTAATATAATAACATAATTATATATATGTGTGTTCAAAATATATCAAATAAATTAAGTAATTTCTAATACCCTTTCAATGATTCTTTCATAAACCTTGATAAAAAAATATATGTCTAATTTGAATAATATAGAGTAATATTATGTTAGATTTCTCACATAGTAATATTGTTAATTTATTGAAATTTAAAATCATTTTAAGATGAATAACCGAGTGATATTTATGGTTTCATATTTGTTTTGAGGGAAATTCATGATTATATTTTTTATAAACACGTTATATATTTTACTATTAATATCATTTAATGTTTTTTAAGATATGTATATCAGATAATGAAAACTATTATATTTATATTGTAATTAAATTATTTACCAATAATAAACCTTTTAGGAGACTTTGATTGTCATTATATTCTCATTGCTGAGTTTAGGCTTCAATTTAACTCTCGAGATGTTGAAATATATTATTACACTGAATTTTGAATTATAGTGTGATTTATTTTTTAAACCATAAAAGGTATGATTAATTTTCTATTATTTAAAATATGATTTCATATGGTATGAGATAGAGATAATATTTATCTAGGATTATTAAAAAAGAAATTATCACAGAGGATTTAATCTGTTTGGGTACTATTCACATGTTAGTGTATAATAAATTAAAATGTCTCACAGTTAATTAACCAATTAATTTCAATATCTGACAACACAATTTAGTAATTTCAAATTAGTAAGTGATTAAAAAAATAAATCATATCAAGGGGTATGATAGACATATATCCATAAAACTACTTGAGTTCCTTGGATTACTAATTTCCCATTTACATCAATTTTTTCTAAAACCATTTATTTTACTATTTAATAATAATTAATAAGAATCAATATAGTATTAATAGTGAATGTATTATACATTATTAGTGATAAATTTAAAACATTGATATCTAATTTAAGTTGGAGGACTATTGAGAGCATGAGGAAAATAGAGATTATCATTAGATTTTTTATTTCTGATATTAGAGTACACAATTAGTGTTTTTTCCATAATTTATTTTATAAAACCATATTCCAACTCAGTTGTAGAATATTAAAATATTATAAAATTATAAATCTATTATTTATTATGATATTAAATTATGAAGATTATTTTTTTAAGGATCACATATCCCATTTTATAAGTTATTTTAATTGTACTAATTATAATAATTTAGAAAATAGAAAATCATATTTGAGATTGAAAAAATGATAACCACACACCCTCATGAACAATCCTAGAAATGAAAATTATATATATATATTTTTTTTAAAAATATTAGTTTAATATTTATATATAATAAAAATTATAGTTATTGAATGGTTTTAGTGAATTTTTTTATTATTAATCAAAATAATATATCATATTATAAAAATATAATATCTATAATTTAATAAATATTTTTTAAAGAAAATTAATGATTTAATTTTATATATTATATCCTAACATTATGAAAATCACGAATTATTATATCCTATATATTCTTCATTATTATCATAAAATTTATTTTTATAAAACTTAGAAATCTGGGAAAAAAATAAATAGAAATGAAAAAAATGATTTATTTGAACGGAACCACATAAAATTATCCACTTCTAAAACTCGTACAAGAATTAAACAAGGAATTATTCATGTTAAAAATAAATGATTGCTGGAAAAACTTTAATTATCATCAATCAAAAAAATAGATAAATATTTTTCTAGAAAATTGATATAAATTAATAATTGAAGATAAGATATAACTAAAAAAATTACATGACAATGAACATAGAGAACAAAAAAATAAATTATATACCATTTTTACACCATTATATACGATAAATTAAATTACATAATTTCTTAATACATATTGAGTAGATTCTGATGAGACCATATGACTCACAATAACATTTTACCAATACCAATTTCTAGAAGTATTAATAAAACAGTTTTTAAAATAAAGAATCCATATAATAAAATTCATTATGATTGGGAGACATTGTGTATTTGGGAAATTAGTTACATAAAAAATTAACTAAAAAAATTATAACAACATTATTTAAAACTTCATTATCTACTCCTAGCTTCCCTGGGAATTTTAATACTACACAAGAGAACCTACAAAATAAAGAGGAATGGGAAAACAAGTAATCCATATAAATTAGTAATGAAATAATACAATGATGATAAATAATAAAAATGTGATATATGATTTATCATGATAAAATAATGTGGTGATAATAAAAAATACTCAGAAAGGGGACTGGTATTAGAAAATGACATAAGAATATAATGATATAACAATAATGTAGAAACAACATAATCCATGACACCATAATCACATGTCAACTATAAAAACCATAAAATCATAGCATAATGTTATATGGGTAAGCAAAAACATACCATATTTTGTATCTCATGATATATAAATTTAACCCAATGCATTGGAGAATTATTTAAGAATATCAATTATATTTTCTAATGATGCTTATACCACGATGATTAAATAGAATAAGAGAATATATTTCAATATTTCAATACCATAAATAATAAAATGGTTTTTTAGATCATTTAATAAAATAAATTAATAATAGATATATCCAGATGAATACCCATTAATGAATATTTGATCAGGGATTCTAAACACAAGGTAATGACATGAAAAATAATAGAATAATTTTTTGAATATTACTTGTGCACATTAATTTAATTATAAGAAATTAGTAAGAGGTAATGGTGTTATCATATTTATATGAAATAATTTAGATGGTAATGGTTGATATTAAAAAACTGATACTATAACCACATAGAAATTATATGTCATTACATTGAATGTGAAAGAATTGAAATGAGGTGGCAGAGAACCCTTACTTCCAATACAACTTCCTAATAATTGTGAATTTATCCCTTAAGGGATTCATGGATCTGCAAATAGAAATAATTTCTATATGCATTGTTTTGAAGTGATAAGGATCTTTATATTGAATTAAATAGGGTGGTGATGTGGTTATTAATTGAAAAATTACTTTAATATTTTATCAATTTCTAAATATAGGCATTATAAATATAGGCTGTGGAAAATTGAATACCATTGGACACATTGAAATGGTGAGGTAACAGTTAAACCCCAAAGGTAATATTTACCATTATATACACTATATACTCCAACATTATCCTTCAAAATCCCCAATTCAATTACAAATACTCCAAAATTCCCATGGTATTTTCAATCAATGTCCTGATTTTTCTCTTTCCTTTTACAGTCATAATTATAGGAGTTATTATCTTTATGGGTGAATTAATGATTTTGTAGTTTATAATATTTTGTGAATTATTTTTTTATTATATTCTAGTAATACTTATATATAATATTGAGAAACATATTTCAGGATTTCTAATGCTCTTATGATATGTAATAGTTTTAATCTTCAATATTATTATAAAACATTCACTATGAAACAATAATTATTTTATTATGAAATAATTTTTTGTATTTACGTAACATCTAGATCAAGTTTTTTATTAAATTTTATGAAAATTAATTTAAAAGTGAAACATCATTAAAAACCAAGGTGTGTTACATTACACCACTTTGATAAGTTTCACCCATTAAATTTAATTTCATATTATAAGGTGAAAATAAATTAGTGTAATTATTTTTAAGAATATACATTAGTTCCCATGCTTCCTCCACCATTTTATGGTTCCACTAAATAAAATTTACAATTTCATTTTTCTTGTTACATAAAATATTGATTAAATTGTCCAAGAGCATTCATATTTTCTCTTCATAAGAGATATAATTATCCAATTATACCACTAGTATTTTTATAAAATGTGAGGGGTCTAGTATTTTCTTCCTCAAAAGGGATACGTGGAATACATCATGAACATGAGAAAAATATTATGGGGGTGGAATTTGAAAGGTAATAGATACAATTATATCATGAATCTTAAAGGGTCCAATGCAACTATGATGTTAATTTCCCATCAATAAAATACTTGTTACTCTATTATATAGTGATATACCAATTAATACATTTTAAAAAACCACAATTTATATATCTTGCCATAGTTTTCAGTATAGTTATTTTTTAAATCTTCATTTCTTTGATATGTTGTTGAATAGTCTCAACCATCTCAAAAATATATTCTACCATTTAGGGTCCCAATAGCTTGCATTCTCAAAATACACCTAATCATGTTGGAGTTCCATAATTTACTCAATGTACATCTTTATAAGCAACCATTTTAATTCTCCAAGAAAGGGAAATGTGGTGTGAGGTTTCAATCAGAGGAATATATTAATCCCCATCTCTTTTAATGTACACATTAAAGGCTCTCAAAATATTGTAACATGTATAGATTTTAGTATTAATTAGTGCCTTAAGATAAGGTTTATAGGTTGGATTAAATTGAAATTCATTATTTAGATAATGTAGAATAAAAATTGAAAATCTTAATTTGAATCACTAATTATTATCAGATACAATCAAATGTGGTGATCCATAAATCCCCTTCACTCCTCTAATGCATGTATATTAATGTTTATTAAGTGAAAATTCACCCTAATGTGCACCAAAATGATAACTATTTCTAATATGGTTTACCACAACCCATATTTGATTTTATATTTGGTTATCTTTAGAAAATCCATAAAAAAATAAATGGTTTTGTTCTCTAGTTTCCATAATGGTATGGGTATAAGATACATCATCACAAAGGTAATTTTACAGCATTCCATAATTTTATATAATAATCCAAACCATGATTTATAATCCATGATATCACACTTTATATTGTCCCACCAATAGTTCCCTTTTAGATAACTATTCATTTTTAAAAATCATATGTGGATATAGATAATTTATATATCATCAGTAATAATTAACTCATTCATTATATAAATGTTTTATGGTATGCATACTCATGAACCAAATAATACAAATCCTTTTTCATCAATAATAATCTATAAAGATTTTTAATTCAACATAGAAACTTACTTCTTCTAAATCTCTATATCATTCCTTTGATATTCATTGATCATATCGAGAATTGATGGATTATAAATCTTTTGAGAAATGTAGAATGGAGTTCCTTAATTTTTGAATAGGATGTCTATCATTTTCATTTATGATGTGATTGGTTTTTTCTCAATTAATATCATGCAAAATATTTTAGGATTTTCTCTATATTTATCATCCACTTTGTTATTCTCATCCATAATATAGTATTATGTTGAGAAACTATAATCCTTGATCATCTATGACAACCTTCATCGACACATATTCGATACCTTATTTGGGGATATGTACTTGAGGCTATGATGATATATAAATATGTCATAATACTCTCCAAAAACATATTTAGAACAAATATTTAATGAAATTATTACTATAACAAACTCAATATAATTAAATTTATAATTTTACTCATGCACCTTCTACTATTTTGATCTATTGGGTTTCACTTTATCATTCAACATAAAAAAATAGCCTAATCCATTCTTGAAGAGTTGCTATATATCATAAATCATTCCCCACATGTGATATTTTTTTACATATGGAACAATTAGCATCATTATTGGATCCTTGATTCTCTCTTCACATTCATATGTCTCATGAATCTTTAGTCCATTTTGATTCATATTAACTCATGGGTTTGAAACTCCTGAAATATTTCTAAAAAAGCATTGACAGTATCCACCAAATCCCAAGATACAATGGATCTATGATACATATTTGGGCCAGTTACTTTATTAAAATAGAATTTATTCAATAGATTAAACTATATACCCTTAATTTTGATTACATTAACCAAGAAGGGTATCATTTTTATGAAAAATGTATATTTTCTAAACATGTAATCAAATTTTATTAAATTAAATATCTTTAGCATAGTACTCAAATGATCTTAATCATCCTAATAACATTGGTAGTATATAAAGATATCATCTATACATACTATTAATAAAATTTAAACGTAATATTTAGTTAATATATTCACTAATTCAATGAATATTTTTATAGTACTGTTGAGCTCTAAGGAAATTATAAGGAACTCATAGTCTACATAACTTGTATATAAGGCCATCTTTGTTATATCTTCTTTCCACTAAATTCTTTGATGATATCCTAAAAAATGGTCCTCTATATAGATGTATAGTGCTACATGTTATTGTTATATTGGGAATCAATCCATTATATGAAATAATTGACCTCTACCATGATTTTTTGAGTTCACAAGAATGAATGAAAATGAATATTGAACAGTTTTTATTCTAAATACCGATTAATAGTGCTCCCTCAGGTGAAGAAGTTGGGAATATGAAACCCTTACTAATATTTTCTTATTTGTACTTCTTTAGTATTTCTAGTTCAATTATTGACATTATGTATGGGGTCTTGGATATTGGAAAAGAACCAAGAATGACCTGAATTGATATCTAAACATCAATATTTGGTGTAATTGCATAATACTCTCTAAAAAATACATCATCATATTACCTAACAATGTGAATTTCGTCATGAGTGGTCCCCTAATTTACCACAATTATTGCAGCTAGGTATTTGTACACATAAGAAAAAGGTATCCATACATTATTGATTGTCTGTAGAAAAGATTAATCCTCCTCCATAAACTTATTTTGATTAGAGAATGATTTTGGACATGGAATGTGATTTCACTATATTAGTAGTTGATAAACTCTCAATATATGGATAACAAATACCTAAAAAATATGTAATATAGATTCATAAAATTGAGCATGGAAAGATTTTCCTGAATCATTATTAAATAAATTTTAATTTAGGGGGAGTTATATTCGTGAAATATATTAATTTTAACTTGTCTTATTTTTACTAATTACCAAACCTTTTTCTTTTTAGGTGGTGATTGAATAGTTCTACTAAACATTAATGATATTAATGAATTACTATGAAAATTTTATCAATATTATTGAATGATTGGCTATTTTACTTGTCACCGAAACCTTATCAAGATCTACCATAGTTGTAGCGGTAGAATATTCTATATAATTACACATCCATAAAAATTACATAATCATGAGTTTAAATTCATGAAATAAACTTTAACAAAATAAGGATCATCATAGATAAGAGTTTTGGATAATTATACCTTCATACTTATGAAAATAATTAATACATCACAAAGTGGAATCTTCTACTTATTGTCTTTTTCCTATCAAAACATATTTTATGATACAAAAAGATTTTATTTACATCTCCTATCCTTAAAATGTTTACATTTTTATCATTATTACCCCTAATCATCCTTAAAAATTAGTGAATTGTTTTCAAAAATATGGGATGAGAAAATTTTTTAGTAATATACATAAAATCAATGAAAATACCATATTTCCATTTAATTATTATAAAAAATTTCATTTTAAAATATTAATTGATTTTTTAAAAATATATGCTCCATTACCCCTGAAAAAAAATCTCTACACACATGTTTTATAATAATATTACATAATTAATCTTAATAGAAAATATAAAACAGATAATAGTTTCTCAATAAAACATTTTTAGAAAGATCAAAATTTTCACCCTTGTAAATTAGAGAATACATTCTTTTAAACATATTCTCACCAACATAACTTTTGAAATAAATATAATTTTTTAAAAACCAGAGAAAGAATAAATCGATCATGCTGGAAATATGGGACATAATTATCCATATCACTTCTAAAAATGAAAAAATTATTACAATTAACAACTGTAATAATTCTTTGGAGAACATAATAATTTCTCAATGCATTTTAGAGATATGAAAAACCACCTATAAATTGGTTTATAAAAAAACCAAATCTCCTTGCTCAATAATGGAACAAACCATCCTTTTATTATAATACAATAACAAGTCATTATGAAGTATTCCTAGGAACTATAACAAAATAATAACACATGAAATCATACATTTTTTAAAAAATATTACATACATTCATAATAAAAACACTTCCAAATATCCAAATAATAATTATATTTGAAAAATAATTGAAAATAACCATAAAAATATAAAAGGGGGTCTTAATTTTAAGAAAAAAAAATGAATTACTATAATGTAATTAAAAAAAATAAAACAATGGTTTCAGTGGTGGAAAAAACAATGGTGTTATATGCATTAAAACTGAACATCATTTTTATCTTTTGTAAGTAAAATAAAAATATTGGTATCAAATAATTCAAAATAATTATTTTTAAATGAATAGAAATAAATTAAAAATAGACATAAAATTCCCTTTAAAACTAATTTATGTTCTTAAGAAGACATCAATAAAATAATTTTAGGAATATGGACATTGAGAAGAATTTTTTATAAAGCTAATCATTAAAATATTAAATATTAGGGTTTTAATATAAACAATCCCTTACATTATAATCGAATCATAACATGTTTTCTTTATCTCCCTGAATAAAAATATTTTTTTAAATATATTCTTGTATTAAGAACCTTTTATGGTTATTATTCCTTTTATTTAATAAATTAATGTTTTATATAAAATTATATAACCAAATTAGTTCACGTCATATTTATTCTTGATATACGACTCATATGTCAAAAATTAATTCTATAGGTTAACTATTCTAAAAGTGGTCATTATTAAATAATATCCACACTAATAATAATGAAATAATTATAATTTAATTAAAAAATATATTCTTTTAAAACCAACAATGAAATATTTTTATAAAAATAAACTACATTACAAGTAGGGAGATGATAGGTCGTATGTACACATGAGTAAAGTTTCCATTTATCAATGGTCATTATTGAAAGATGGTATATCTATCATTAAAAATAATATTATTTCATTAAATTTTATTTTATATAACAACCTTGGGATGTGGTGAAGAAAAATTAATCACATCGTTTTATATAGGTGATGAACCCCACATACACAAAAAATATATTATAATTTATCAATGATTAGAATGGTAAGAAAATAGATGATATATTAAATTTAAAGAATGATAAGTATGTTGTGGATATTATATATATATAAAATAAAGATATCGTTATATTTGACCATGAGAGGTAGTTATGGATAATGAAGTACATTGGTCAATGAGGTTCTAGTCCACCAGAGACACGAGCGACCGGCTCATTTCACATTTGACTAAAGAGTGGTATGGATAAAAGTTATTAAATTAAAATAAAAACATATTAAAATATGTAATATAATTTTCACATTTTTTATAATGCTTGAATAATATTTAATGGGGGTAATATAATAAATAAAATGAAAAATGTTAGTTTAGATTTATACATATTCATTGCCAAACCTCTTTCTGATTACAATTAAAACATTTCTGTGTTGGATTTATGATCAAAATAAGTCATCCTATATTTAGGGAGTGATTTTAGTATGGTATTTTGGTAGGTAATGCATGATCTAAAATAATTTATATGTGTGAGGAAAAAATTAGAGGAGGTTCCCTTTTAAAAGTGAAGGGAGGTGCACTCTAGGAATTACCTAAAATATTAATTTAATATAAATTAATTTTAATTGAAAAAAATTCAAGACGTATGTAATTTCTAGTTAGTTTGAATATGTTCTCAAATAATATCATCCAATATAATTTTTACACGTTTTAATGAGTTTTTCACCCTTAACGCATTGTTTCAAACTATATTATTGCCTTTTCAGATTTATCAAAATAATGAATTTTTTATTCTTTTTGGGTCAATATAGTTAATATAAAATTAAAAATTTCCATTAAATTTAAAATGATGTTATTTTCATCAAAATCTAAATCACTTGGCCAAAATTATTATCTTTAGTAGATTAATGCATTTAATAAAATATTATTTATTCTAAAATGACATTAATGTAATCATTTGGAACTATTCACTGAATTTAACTTTGAAAACCACATTACAATAATGATATTCAGATATATTCAATTAAAATTTTTATAGTGTGATAGTTTTATCTAAAAAAATTGTGGAAAATTAAATTAATTCAATTTATATAACTTTTATAATTTTTAAAATCATTAATTTTATTTTTATATCAATTATATAAATATTATGTCGATCTTTTTTAATCCTTAAAAAAACTATTTCAATTGAAAAAATTAAAAATAAATTAATATGATAAATACTAATTTATCATTCATATAACCATTTATAACTGAAAATTGGTTGTTTTTATACCTGTCACAAATAATGTAGAAATTCAATGTCTGAAAATGACACATTATACATTATCATTTACATAAATATTATAGATGTAAAAATCAATGAAATATGGAACTAAATGTCCATTGTTTCTGAAACATGGATGGAAATGTCCAAAATAAACTTATTCAATAGTGTCAATTCATGTTTTAGGGTTATTTTTCTGGGCCATATCATTTTTTTAAACATTAGTTACATGATTTACCCTCATCGTGTTGATAATTATTTACTACGATTACTATTAATATCAAACAAAAACAAATATAAAATCTATAATAAATTGGGATTTCATAATTTCAAATATATAATCAATTTATAAGGATTAAATTTATTAAGTGATTAAAATGTGTTTTATATTAAAACCCAAGACACAATGACAAATTTTTATCTTTGAAATGCATTTTTATTATAAATATATTTTTTGTAAGATTAACCCATAAAAATGAATCAAATCAAATTAATTTTATTTTTAATAAAAATATATAACTAATAACTGACTAAAATATTTATTAAAAAAAAGGATCTTTTGAAAGGCTTGAATGAGATATACAATTTTAAATAAAAATAAATATTTTTTACTACTCATTAGAAAATCAATATTATAGAAACAAATCTAAAAAATACAATTTACGATAATTTTAAAATAGTAATTTAAAATATGAAATCATTTGTATGAAATTCAAATTTGAAAAGTGGTTGAATATATATATATATATATATATATGTGTGTGTGTGTGTGTGTGTGTATATATTATATTTACATAAATGCTGTAAAAATAATTTTTGATGAACATATATTTTTGAAGCAGAAAATGCCTTTACAAAATATTTTTTTTGAAAAATTTAATTAAAAAATTTAATATTTTTACCAAAGTTATATATATATATATATATATTAATTATTTTAATCCTTTTTATACCTAAAAATTTGTTGTCTATGTTTTAATAGTCAATTTTAAGTATTAATATTTAATTGTTCGATTAAGATCGATGTTGTATATCTTGTTTTCCATAAAGTAATCTTTTTTCAAATCAAAGGATATGGTATTCAAACCCACAAATCCAAGGTAATAAATATTGTATTCCAATATTAATTTATTCTCAATAATATATTTTCGTAATTTTAAAAAATGATTTTTTGATATCTCACATCATAAATAGGGCTAATGTAACTTCCTTTTATAAAGAGGATCAGAAAATAAGTTGATAATTTGGGATAATTCATGACTCGGATTCCAAATATGAAAACATTTGTGGTAATTGTAAATATATACATGGAATAAAGAAATAATTTCCAAATAATGATAGATAGTGACAAAGATGATTGATCAAAAGAATTTGAATTATCATTATAATGGTAACAACCACAGAACAATAAACCGAGGTGGTTTCTGGTAATACATACCCTATATACTAAGAAAATATAGAAAATATATATATAATACATCTAAATTTTCATCATATAACCTATTTTTTTACAATCACATCTTTTACTCCAAATAGACTGTATTCAAGATGAAATTCTCATTCATAAAGAACTAAAATATGCATCATGTGAAAAACATAATCCACAAAAGAATAACAATATATTCAATATATCTACATACATTAATAATAACATTAGATTTAGAACATGTTAATATAATCCCCAATACTAATAACCCTTTATATGATAAAATTATAATTTTACCTATAATATTCAACAATATCAATAAATGTTCAAAATAGATCAGTTTATAAAAAACTGTCCTTAAAATTATTTGAGTTATTCATGAATAATATTGATTCCCAATGATTATAATGATTTGATTACATATTCCTATAATATAAATTTAACATCACTCTCAAATTGACATCAAACTATCATTTAGTCTCATAAAAAATGTATACTACATAGTTATATAATATCTATATATTCTAATTATTTTTATAAATATCATGTACCAACAAAAGTCACATTAAAATAATAAATAATTCAAATGATAATTTCTTTATTATTTATCTTATAAAATCACATCTTTTCCAACAATATTTCCATTTTCATGAATCATATATGTAACCAAAACTAGTTAACTTCTTCTAAAATAACATAAATATTATAATACAATAATAACTTTTCAATCTATTGGTTATTTATACGATGAAACATATGATCCAAAAATCTAATTAATCGTCATTTTATAATTTAATTACAAAATTTCATAATTACTTGGAAATATTGAAGTCAATTTATTCGTGTTCCACCAATTTCGCCCTTCGGTTGTGGGTTCAATCCTTAGGGCCTTACCAGATTTGATAAGTTATCCCTTTTACCAATACGATATTACAATAATGCCTATAAAATTTCAAAAAATATGATGAACATCGATAAAAATATAACTGAATATAAAATCTCTTCATAACCTATACAATGTTCTATAAAAATCATTTTTTCAACAAAATCATATAATAAAAATTGAATATCATTTCTTTATCATTATGCACATTTTAATCCAATGGATTAGTTATTGTCTACCATATCTCCTTAAATGAGTGTCTCCGAAAATTACCACGATTTTTATAATATCACAAAAAATGTAATACAATTATTATAAATTAATCCTTTACCTTAAGCCTAAATGTTACAAATACATCAACATAATAAAACACCTCCCAAAAAATCATCAATAAATAAAAAATACAATTACAAAAAACATAAAAAAGTGGTTTCCACCAATAATCATATTAGAAAACTTAAAATAATAATCCCATGATGGAATCCATAACTCATAAGATAATCATTCATGAAATAAATAAAAATACCAATACTTTTCTAAAACAATCCAATGATATTACTATAGGGTCCCAACCATAAAATTTATATACTATTGTTTTTTATATCAATAATTAATTTTGATACATCTATAGAATCCCACCTTTTTTGTCACATAAACATTCATTACATTATAGAAAACTGAGGATCTTTAAGGTTTAGTGTCTTGGAAACCAAGAACTTAAAACATGAAACAAAAAAAAACATTCTTCTTAAACAATTGAAAGGGTTCTTCTTATGTTCGTCCTAGTTTCATTATAGAATCTCATTACCTGGGGACATACATTAAATGAAAGGGTGGGAAGAAGGCCTAGTAAGGGAAAAAAGGGGAAACATTTAACATGTGAACTTGAGATACATCAACAATGTCATGAAAAATAACTTTAAGGCATGAGAAAGAAATCATGAGGCATATCATAATAAAAATAAAATTTTTCATAACATTAAGATGTTGCTACATAATTTAACATATACAATCATGAACATATCACCAAGGTCCATCCCCAAGGTGTCATTTGAAAATTTTCAAGGTTATTCACCAAGATATCGTGAAAATTATAATCTCTAGTGGTTACATCATTACCCAATGCATTGAAGCACTATCTGGGGGAACCCTTAAATTTTTTTTTATTATTATGTGAGCCACATATATCATCATCAAACATTTCATAAATAACCCATATAGAATAAAATAAATGGGTTTCATTTCATAATCGTAATGTTTTGAAAACTGCTTTAAAGACATGATCTTTACATCACTTTAAAACCCACAGAAAAAGAAGGTGTGTCTCATGTTTGTAAATCCAAGAATTTAAAATAGAAAATTTTGGTATATATGTGAATAAAACTTTATAATAAATAGCTTTGAGTATTCACTTAATAAAACAAAATAACTTTAGAAAAAGAGAGAGACATTTTGAGAGGGAAATTCTGCAGCATAATGGCTTTGTTACGAGGTTTTAGAAGACATTAAAAAGAGAGGGGACATGGGTCACCCACTCATAAATGATCCATAAAATAGTATAGGGACATAATATGAAGGATATACGAAAATGGTAATGAAATTTGAATGATGTACCATATGAAATGAAGAACATTAAAGGAAGAGAAAAATAAGATTTCTCTTATGAAAATTCAGCAGCCTAACTGCGTCACTTAAACATCAAAAAATGAATTGATGAGATCAAAGAGGGTCTCTCATTATGTGAACATAAAATCTCAGTATTATAGATATAGAGATAATACCCCAATATAATAAAAAGGAACTTGAAAGACTTGACATGAAAGTAGAATTTCAAAACGAGAAGGGTGAAAGAACCACTTACAAATTCAGCAGCATAACAACGCCACTTAAAACATCATAATACTGAATTGAAGAGATGAAATGGGTTATCTCGTAATACGATAATAAAAGATCAGTATGATAGATATAGAGATCATACCCCAACATAATAAAAAATAACTTGAAAGACTTGACAAAAAATTGAACTTGAAAATGAGAAGGGTGAAAGAATCCATTACAAAAATTTTGGCAGCCTAACAGCGCCACTTAAACATTCATAAAATGAAATGATGAGAGTAAGAGGGGGTCTCTCATCATGTGAACATAAAAAGGAATGTATAATTAATATAAATTAACATCCTCCAACATAATAACATGGAGCATAATAGAACTGACATAAAAGAGATCACTTGAAAAGAAAGAGAGGGGGTCAGATCCCTTACCTTAAAACGTAACTCTTAAAACTCAATGGTTTGGACCTTGAGGGCTTGGGGGAACCTTGGGAGGACTCTTTGGGAGGTAAGGAGACCAGAACATCGTTGAGAATGATTTTCGAGTCCAAAGGATTAGAGCATGGCTTGATATTTATAGGGAATGTGAGGGGACACGACAATAATGGCCAAGAGACAACTCATAAGCGTGTTTCTCAAAACCATGTCCTCTCCCAAGATAATTCCCATGAATTTAGGCCACATGGGGCCCCGAATACGATAATTCATCACCTTTGGTCGTCCAACCCATAAAATATCTCATGAAATCATCATGACACAGTTATGATGTCATTAAACATACCGAAACCCTAAAACTGTATTTTTTAGTATTCACTGAAAATTCATCTTTCTCAGAAAAATCCCAAAATTTCACCTTAACCAAATATCAAGGATCTGATTTCAAAAATGAAATACATTTTATAAAAATAATTTTCTAAATATTTTTAAAACACTATTCACCCGAAAAAACTAATACTTGAATAATAATTAATGAAATCGTTATTTAGCCATTTTATTGAATCACATTACTTAATCAAGGTGCCAAGATTATATTAATACTTTATTTAAGTGAGATTACTAATCCATTTGGACACATTACTAATCCTAATCATAAAATCACTATTCATAATTTACAATTCATCAAAAATCAAGTTGATCTTATTAGACTCTAAATTTCATACTGAACATAATTGTAGAACATTTTTTGAAAATCATTACACATTTTTAATTTTTTAAGGTTTACATAAACATTTTGTAAATATCCTTTCTCTAAAATTAAACAAAAAATATGCATACTATATTTATCTGGACTTTTAAAAATTCATAAACTTCATCATAAGTAGAAGTCCAAATTTTTTATTTAAAAAAAAGGATTACACAAGGTAGTTACGGTCTCCTAACATAGCCCCTTATCACACCAGTATAGGACCTAAGTGTATGGTGTGCTAAGGTGAGATAATCCGAGGGAGGCTCGGCCAACATCACACAAGTAGTAATTTCTATCAGTTTGAACTTCTCGTGAAGGGGATCCCATTCTAGCTTCACACGATGAAGTTTAGCTTGGGTTTGGTCGAGAGCAAAGCCCAGTGGTGCTACCTTCTTCCCAAGTTCTGTTAGATGGGCTTCGATCGGTCCAAGACTACTAGGTGAGGCCATCGAATCTTCTTTCTATATTAATTAACCAAGATTACTTGTATTTAGAGACAATAATCGAAACTTTTAGTTTATAGCGGTCATATTGACCAATGGTCATATAACAGTCAAAACCCAATGGTCTCATTTTAATTATACTCATGTTATCAAATGAAACATTTTTCTTGAGTATGAAATAAAATAAAATAAAACAACACACAAAATTAGGAAACAAGATTTATTCAAAATTTTGGGTCGTTACAATCTTCCCCCTTAAGAAATTGCATCCTCGTAATTTTTAAAATTGGGTTTTGAAATTTTATTAAAAGTCCCACATCGGAAAAGGAGTCAGTAAAACTATTACTTTAAAAGAAAGAAAGGGAAGTACAAAGGTCACACGAGTTAACCCATACTAGGATCCCATATAGGAAAACATGGACATTGAGGCAAAAACCAAGGGTCACGTTCTACGGGAGAGTGATAGAAAACATGACTAGAAGAATGTTAACCATGAGAAAATCCCAAACTTATGATGTGTGTAAATGGTATTTGATTACCTAGTAGGAAACGTAAACCAATAATGGTTTTCTTTTATGTTCCTTTTCATAATTTTGAGGAATTAATTTACTACATAGAACAAAAACATAAGAAATATACCTACCTTCAAGTAGAGTTTCATCCTTTGATAAGTCTCTACCAAAACTAATCTTTTCTCTAAATGACGAGAATACAAAAAACACTTGGTCTCATCAAAAGCACAAGAATCATCTTCTAGAGAATCATATAATCCAAAAAATATTAACTATCTATTTCTTCTATCTTTAAACATTATCCCAAAAACATAAAGGTTAAGGTAAAACAACTTTTCAAAAAGAAAGAATCCTATAGGAATGGAAACTACTTTTAAATCTTCAAAGTTCCGTGGTACTACCCAAAGTTCATCATATACCATTCCATAAATAACGGTCCATAAAATTCCTCAAAATAAACCAAACTAAGATTGAAACCCAAATACAAGAAGGATTTGATAACATAGTCTTCCAAAATAAACATCATTATTCATCTCCAAACAACATCAACCACTCCTAACATCTTATAACAAAAGTATCTACCCTAAACATATTTTACTCAAGATAGGTTAGTTATTCCCATAAGTAACCTAAATTAATATAATTCCACCTTAAATTCATCAATTCTTCAAAATATAAGTCAACCTTACTCCTCAATTAAAATACCGTAATAATCTATTTACCTCGATCATATAGGTTCCCCAAAATATTAAACATATTCAAATATAATAATCATGTTTTAATCCCCCAATCATCCCTATCATATTAATATGGCAATGGTCGCATTTACTATCACATTGGTTGTTGGGACATGTTCTTCCATTTCCCACCATTAACTATGAAGAGAAAGTATAATTAGGGGCTTAAGTACTTAGACAATAATCATGAAAAGGACCTGAAAGCATATAAGGATAACTTGTAGAAGAAAAGTATACACTAACTTGTGATCCCTTAGGTTCCCATCTAGGTTATCCATGATCATATATTCCAATGTGAATCTTTATTTTATTTTATCTTTGTTCCTTTAACAATGGTTCATACTAAGCTTATGAATTTACTAAAGAATATCCCCCGGGAGTGTCGTATCTAAGAGTGCAGCAAGGCCCATTGTTGTGTACCAGTTCCCATTCGAGTCTAGCTCAAAGATGTGTTTTCTGGTTTTACCACTATATACATCTGTGCCAGAGCCACCTCTACCTCCTCGTATCCAGACAGGGATGTATTTGCTTGACAACCCCTTACTCAATACTCACCAAAATACCAGGAAGATTTCCTATATTTAAACTTTTATATAGGGTTCTTCCTAGTGTTTTCATATCCTAATTTCCACAAATAACTAAACCATCCTTTGATACCAACTATAGAATCATTCTTTTTTTGTCACATAAACTATCATTACATTATACAAAACTGAGGATCTGTAAGGTTTAGTGTCTTGGAAACCAAGAACATAAAACATGAAACCAAAAAAACATTCTTCTTAAACACTTGAAAGGATTCTCTTTATGTTCATCATAGTTTCATTACTGCATCTCATAACCTAGGGACATACATTAAAAGAAAAGGTGAGCAGAAGGCCCAGTAAGGGAAACAAGGGGAAACATTTAACATGTGAACTTACGATACATCAACAATGTCATAAAAAAGAACTTTAAGGCATGAGAAAGAAATCATGAGGCATATCATATTAAAAATAACATTTTTCATAACTTTAAGATGTGGCTACATCATTTAACATAAAAAACAATGAACATATTACCAAGGTCCATCCCCAAGGTGTCATTTGAAAATTACCAAGGTTATTCACCAATATATCGTGAAAATTGTAATCTCTAGTGGTTACATCATTACCCAATGCATTGGAGTGCTCTCAGGGCACACCCTTAAATTTAACTTTATTATCATGTGAGCCACATATATCATCATCAACCATTTCATAAATAACCCATATAGAATAAAATAAATGGGTTTCATTTCATAATCATAACGTTTTAAAAACTGCTTTAAAGACATGATCTTTACGTCACATTAAAACCCACAGAAAAGGAAGGTGGGTCTCATGTATGTAAATCCCAGAATTTAAAATAAAAAATTTTGGTATATCTTTGAATACCCCTTTATAAGAAAGTGATTTGAGTATTCACTTAATAAAACAAAAGAACTTTAGAAAAATAGAGAGACATTTTGAGACGGAAATTCTGCAGCATAATGGCTATGTTATGAGGTTTTAGAAGACATTAAAAAGAGAGGGTACATGGGTCACCCACTCATAAATGATCCATAAAACAGTAGTGGGACAGAATATGAAGTATATATGAACATGGTAATGAAATTTTAAAGATGTACCATATGAAATGAAGAACATGGAAGGAAGACAAAAATAAGATTTCTCTTATGAAAATTCGGCAGCCTAACGGCGTCACTTAAACATCAAAAACTGAATTGATGAGATCAAATAGGGTCTCTCATCATGTGAACGTAAAATATCAGTATGATAGATATAGAGATAATACACCAACATAATAAAAAGTAACTTGATATACTTGACATGAAAGTAGAACTTCAAAATGAGAAGGGTGAAAGAACCACTTAAAAATTCGGCAGCCTAACGGCGCCACTTAAAACTTCAAAATACTGAATTGAAGAGATCAAATGGGGTATCTCATCATATGATCATAAAAGATCAGTATGATAGATATAGAGATCATACCCCAACATAATAAAAAAGAACATGAAAGACTCGACAAGAAAATAGAACTTGAAAATGAGAAGGGTGAAAGAATCCGTTACAAAACTTTTGACAGCCTAACGACGCCACTTAAACTTTCATAAAATGAAATGATGAGAGTAAGAGGGGGTCTATCATCATGTGAAAATAAAAAGCAAATTATAATTAATATAAAAGAACATACTCCAACATAAGAACATGGATCATAAAATATATGACATAAAAGAGATCACTTGAAAAGAAAGTGAGGGGGTCAGATCCTTTACCTTAAAACACAACTCTTAAAACTCAAAGGTTTGGACCTTGAGGGCTTGGGGAAACCTTTGGAGGACTCCTTGAGAGGTATGGAGACCATAACTTCGTTGAGAATGATTTTGGAGTCCAAAGGATGAGATCATGTCTTGGTATTTATAGGGAAAGTGAGGGGACAAGGCATTAATGGCCAAGGGACACCTCATAAGTGGGTTTCTCAAAACCATGTGCTCTCCCAAGATATTTCCAATGAAGTTAGGCCACATGGGGACCCCAATACAATAATTCATCACCTTTGGTCGGACAACCCCTAAAATATCTCATGACATCATCATGACACAGTTATGATGTAATTAAACATACTGAAACCCTAAAACTGTATTTTTTACTATTCACTGAAAATTCAACTTTCTCAGAAAAATCCCAAAATTTCACCTTAACCAAATATCAATGCTCTGATTTCAAAAATGAAATCCATTTTATAAAAATAATTTTCTAAATATTTTTAAAACACTATTCACCCGAAAAAACTAATACCTAAATAATAATTTATGAAACCGTTATTTAACCATTTTATTGAATCACATTACTTAGTCAAGGTGCCTAGATTATATTAATACATTCTTTAAGTGAGATTAATAATCCATTTAGAGACATAACTAATCCTAATCATAAAATCACTATTCATAATTTACTAATCATCAAAAATCAAGTTAATCTTTTTAGACTCTAAATTTCGTATTGAACATAATTGTAGAAGAACATTTTTGGAAAATCATTACACATTTTTATTATTTAAGGTTTACATATACATTTTTTAAAAATTATACTTTCTATAAAATTCACCAAAAATATGCATACTATATTTATCCGGACATTTGAAAATTCATAATCTTCATCATAAGAAGAAATCCCAATTTTGTATTTAGAACAAAGGATTAAACAAGGTAGTTACGGTCTCCTTACATAGCCCATTATCACACCAGCATATGACCTAAGTGTAAGGTGTGCTAAGTTGAGAGATTCCGAGGGAGGCTCGGCCAACATCGCACGAGTAGTAATTTCTATCAGTTTGATCTTCTCACAAAGGCGATCCTGTTCTAGCTTCACACGATGAAGTTCAGCTTGGATTTGGTCCAGAGAAAAGCCTAGTGGTGCTACCTTCTTCCCATGTTCTGTTAGATGGGCTTCGATCAGTCCAAGACTACTGGGTGAGGCCATCAAATCTTCTTTCTATATTAATTAACCAAGATTACTTTTATTTAGAGAAAATATTCGAAACATTTAGTTTACAGCGGTCATATTGACCAATGGTCATATAACAGTCAAAACCCAATGGTCTCATTTTAATTATACTCATGTTATCAAATGAAACATTTTTGTTGATTATAAAAAGAAAATAAAATAAAACAACACACAAAATTAGGAAACAAGATTTATTCAAAATTTCGGGTCGTCACAACATCTGTGTATCTTTATAGTTTATTGTTTTATAAAATTAGTTCATCACCCTTAAATAATTAAATATTACATCAAAAAGTAGATAATACCATTTATTATCCATTTTACCCACAAAACAAAACTTATAGGATATAAAAACATTCTTTTATTGACATATCATAATATTTTTATTATTGAACTCATCATTGTCTCTATTAATAAATAAATTATTTGGAAATTTTTTAAAACATCACAAAAAAATACAATCCTAGTAAGATATGTCAAATTAAAAAATAATACTATTTTTTAGTGAATTTATATAAAAAGTTTCTTTTCAAACAATAAAAATTAGGTTAAAATAAACATTATCACACATAAAAATTAGAATTCCCTTCATAAATCTTTTATAAAAACATTCCACAAGTAATAATAATGGAAAAATAAATTACATAAATATTTCTGAAGAAAATATTTTCAAAATTGGTGTACTTTCCACCCTTATTAATATGAAAATACAATACATTAAACATAACTTCATTAAGTAACCTTGTGAAATCAAGAGATTTCTGTAAAATATATTGAGAGAATTAATAAATAATATTCCAAACACAATAGATCATTTTAAATATCACCCTTATGAATGAAATAAATAATACTATCAAATTTGATCAAAATATTCTTGAGAATATAGTCATTACCCAATGAATTGGAGGGATAAAACAGACCCATCCTTCTTTCATTTATAATGAAAACACCAATAATTTGATTTTAATGGAACCAACCATCTAGATATTTTAAAATAATCATTCATACAAGGTTTATAATAGAACCAATTTTCATCATAAATGATTCCGAGGAACAATAATGTAATCATAACACATAATATATTTTATAGTTATTAAAATATTTTTTACACCCATAAGAAAAATACATCAAGATAATGAAATGTCCATTCCATTTAAAATGATTCTTGAAAATAAATATAAAAAATTAAAATATGTTTTTAAAGAATAAATGAAGTATCATAACAGAATATAAACATAGAATAATGGTTAAAAAAGTGTGAAAACATTGATATATTACACGTTAAAGTAAAGAATTATATTATCATTTTATAAATTATGTCAAAACATTCCGTATAGAATAATTAAATGGATTCCATTTAAAATTACCGAAATAAAGTAAAAATATAAATAAAATATTATTTATAAGTAATTAATGTCCATATAAATACATCCATAAAATAATTTTATAAATATGGACAATGAAGGGAATGATTATGAAAATGAATCAGCAAATTATTTAAACTGGTGTTTTTAATGTAATGTGTCCCTTACCTTGAGCTGCACTCATCACATGAATTCTTGATCTCTCGGAATAATAAAATTAGTATTAATATTAAAGTCTTTATAAAACCTCTCTAAATCATATTTTTTATTTAATTCACGTTTTACAATATTATAAAAAATTACTTAATCAATCATGTTAAGGACATATTTTTATATAATATTTATCTCATATGTCCAAAATGACATCAATAGAATAAATATTGTGAACATTGTTATAATTCCATCATCTATAAAATAATAATGTAAAAAATTATCATTATTTAACTAAATTATAAATAAAAACAAACCACTAAGTATGGTAATGAAAAATGAACTGTGTTTTAATACTAGAGATGGTAGGCCATACATTTTCATGTGTAATCTGTCAATTAATCAATGACTATAATGGAAGGAAGTTATTTTTTATTCTAACATTACATAATTATTAATAAATTAAAAATTATATATTACTTTTTCAAATTTACATATATATATCCAATCCATGTTATGCGGTCATGAAAAATGAATCAAGTCACCACATTTAGGTTGTAATCCACACGTAGGTGCAAGTGCTCTTATCATTTTTTAGTAAAAGTAAAAGTAAGAAAGTAGATTATATATTACATATAAATAATTATAATTATTTAATTAATATAGAATATATACATTAAATCTATAATTATATCCAACTATGAAATTTTGTGGTGGAAAATGAATCTCATCAATTCATGTGGCGGTAGTCCTCAGTACACATGAACGATGATTTCATTTATAATTTGTTGGATCAATGAGAAAGATATAGGGCATTCCATTAATATAAATACAAATAAGTATATATAATATATTTTTAATATTATTTGATCATGTTTTATAGTGATTTAAATAACGTAGAATAAGAAATAAAATGAAAATTCTCTGTTTAGAGCTACAGAGTTTCTTCAGACAAGTTATTTGGGATTATATTTAAAGCCTTCCAGAACTCGAATTTTGATAAGGATTTTACTATATTATTTTGTTAGGAATTTTAGGGAGGGATTGGGGTAGGTTTATTATCAACTAATTTTTTTTATATGTGATGAAAATATCAAATGATGTTTCATTTTATAAGTTAGTAGATGGGTTATTTTGGAATTTCATCACAAATTAAATAAAGATAATTTAATTTTCTTGAAAAAGAATCCCGACTAATATAATTAAAATATATGAAGACTGTGGGTCTAAATAATATCATTATGTAAAATTTTGACATTTTTATATTAGGTTTTTACCCTTAACTCGTTGCATCAACATGTGTCAATACATTTTTATAATTACCATTTTAATGATGATTTTACCATTTTAGGATAAATATATTAAATATAAAAATATAATTCTCCCATAAATGAATCATGGATTATATTTTCATCTATATACCAACTTATTATAATAATATCATATTTTCATGAGTTTCAAATCATTTAATTAAATATTGTACATTTCAAAATATCAATAAGGAGATTTTTTTGAATTATTCTTTCAATATAGAATAAGAAAAAACATTAACTAAATGTAATTAGAATATAATTTTTTAATTCATCTATAATATGATATTTGTGTCTTAAATATTCATTGTACAAAATAATTCAGTCAAATCAAAGTACTTTTAACAATTTTTAAAAAAATTTATTTATTTTTTTTATTAATTGATAAATGTTGTGTCCGTACTGTGTCAGAATTTAAGGTAATTATTTTATCCCAATAAATTTAAAAAAATTATCAAGGTTATAATAAAATAGATATCTTAAATGTTAACATTAATTACAAATATCAATTGTTTTAATAATTGTTAAAAACTGTTATTAATATTAAAAGTCTGGAAGTGTCATTTTTGTCATTATCATTTACATAAATATTATAAAGTCCAAAATAAAAGAAATATGGAATAATGATTCAATATTTTCGAAAATAGAATGAACATTGAAGATATAAACTTATTAAATTTGATAAAGTAAAGTGTTTGGGTCATTTTAACCTATATAATATTTTTTAACCTTAATCACTTTATTTACCATTATAATTTTTTTAATTATTTAATAATGATACTTTTCATAATAACCATAAT
Organism: Viscum album; assembly: GCA_963277665.1. Classification (NCBI taxonomy): domain Eukaryota; kingdom Viridiplantae; phylum Streptophyta; class Magnoliopsida; order Santalales; family Viscaceae; genus Viscum; species Viscum album. Next base: position 1,493,521,351 of record OY728155.1, on the reverse strand, counting down.
TAAAATTGTCCTATTTACAAAATTTAGAAAAGATATTTCTAGATATTGAAACCATTTTTATAATTCTAATTTTTTAGGGAAAGAGAATTAATATTATATTAAATCATAATATGCTATAAATGAATGATTTAAAAAAAATGCATTTTAAAAAATAAAAATGAATTTCATACAATATTCAACCATAAAATTAATTCAAATAAAAATTATTAGATTTATAAAGCTGTAAGATAAATAATTTTTGGTTTAAGAATTTTTTTAAAAAAAAATTAAAATTTTAAATTCTTAATGAAATATGCATTTTTAAATAAATATTAGTAATTTTAGAAAAAAGGTGGCCTGGTATATTTCTTTGAACTATCCAAAGATGGATTTAATTCTATAAAGTATCATGTAATAATGATGAAGATATAGTTTAAGTATATTTTCATGTTATATTTTTGAAATATAATTTTGCATATTCAAATAGAATCAATCATCATTTAGTAAAACTCTTTGACAATATGTTATATTATTATTTTTTCCTCGTGCCAATTATTTTTACTTCTAAAGGAGTGATCATAGTTATGATGTATAGGGTTGGTGATCCTAAAGAGATAGTTAATATACCCCAAAATAATATACATCAACACGTATGTGAAGTTGTGAATAAGCCCATATGAATAACTAGGGAGGCAGGTGATTTTGGTCAACTAACATGATGTTCACAGTATTATCCTTGGACTACCATATTGTAAAAAAACTATAACCATCATGAACCCATGTGATTTTTTTACTTAGTAATGTTGAATCATCATGAGACAATGTTGATATAATAATAAAAAGGATGTTTTTCGTATAATGGGTTGTCATGTTAATGGATCATCTCACACTATAGATAAAAAAATAAAACCATAGAATTAATTGGTTAAGATCCAATATGATAGGAAGAACCATGAAACATATTAACAAGATGATTTGCCCCTATTATTGTATCTAATCACCTTTTAGCCATAACTGTTGATATTTTTTGGAATATTTATTCTATCATATTTTTTCTACAACCATGTTCATATTATTGTTTATTTGGACAATTTAGTTTGACATTATATTTTGGTATTCCATGGAAAAAGTCAAAATCTAAAAGAAAAATTGAAGTCTGTTTGTATCAATCAATATGGGATTGTCTTTAAAAAAATGTAAGTCAATTTACAGAGACCAAAATCCAACAAAAGGTATGCATATATGATCCAAATAAAAAATATCTTTATTATTATGTAGTGGGGATAGATATAGACCCTTATATACCGAGTGATATTGGGACTACTAATGATGATAAAATATTAGGGAGTACAAAACTGGTATTTTTCCACCAATCATAGGTGATCTATTAGTAATTTAGAGAATAGAAAATAATGATAAGGTTGGATAACATTTCTCAACACATTTTGGTTTAAATTCTGATAATTTTGGTTGAGAAATTAAAAAAAACACAAGTAATTAAAATTCTATACTTTTATAATGTTACTGAATAACTCCCATGATGAATATTAATACAATATTACAAAAATGTTGGAAAAACAAATTGATGATATCGAGGATATATTTATGAACTATAATGAGGTTTAAAATTTGAAAATAATAATAATGATCCAGTTTTTCACCGATTATAACTAGTTGATGAGTTGAAAAGTAAACCAAAAGAGAAGGTTTCCCTTAAATATTGTATTTCATAAGTCAATTTTAAAATGTAGGGGAATGGTTATAGTGTGTATAATCACTCCCATTCTTTATAATATGAGATGAATTATTATAAGACTCTATAGAAATAACATAATATTTAACAAGAATCATGGGATAAGAAGATTTGATAATTTTAGAAAGTGGTACAATTAGTCAGGAATTAGTGGAGAAATCTAGTTTGAAGTGTAAGACTAAAATATAGGATTTGGTGCATTTATTATTTTACCATTATTAAACAGATGATTTTGTAATGAATGGGTAATATTACTAGTATAAGAAAAAGAATGAAAATATTATAATGTCACAAAGGTCTATTAAATATGGGAAAATATGGTATAGGAATTACTGAAACATATACCACGCATTATAAAAATAAATATATGGATATTCCCAATAAAATTTCTATAATATTATAGTTCTATAATCATATCAAAAACAACATAAAATAGGTAATGAAAATTGGATGATCCAAACAAGAAGGTAAAAATATGTTCTATTTATATGGGATTCATTGAACCATATGATGTTTCTATTTTCAGTCTATAAAATATATTTAAAATTGTAAAGATAAAGGAATTTAAAATAAAGAACCTAACCATAAAATTAAAATTATGTTTATAATTCCAATTATTCATATGATACATAAAATTCATTTTATGAATAGTATGAGAAATTATTCATAGATATTGATTGTGGATATCAACACTCTTACAATTCTAAATCATTCTAATTCAAAAATAGATTTCAAAAGCCATGTTAATAATAAACTCATATTATATGTAGTCTTTTAAAGTTTCACAACTGAACTATTTAGTTGTAAGCCTATTTTAAAAGATAGAGAATTGTTATGAGGAATATGAGAAAGAACCCACATAACCCAAAGATAGAATATTTTGATCTGAAGTAAATGTATAATATAGTGGTATGTACTAGAAAAAAAATAATCATAGCATGTATAAAAACATTTACAAGTTTCTTTAGAGATATAATGGTTAAAGAAATTATGGGGAAACATATGGTGAAAAAAACTGGACATTGAGGAGAACATATTAGGATATGTTATATAGAAGAAAACAAGCCAAAAGAAGTTTAAAAAGAATTGGATTCCAAATATATATTTTATAGATACTGATGGACTCTAAATTGAATGATAAAGAAAATTTTGTGGTCCTTGATGACCCACTATAACCCTCATCATGAGGAATATGGGTGGTTCCCCATTTCCCTTGATAATTATTATTATATATTATGTTTGTAGTTATGTTGAATTATGTGGGAGGTATTATCCATAGGGTGGTTGTACCTAAAATGGATTTTCTATGCACCTTAAAAAACAAGGACAATTAAAATGGAGAAAAATTGTAACAATTTCTATAAGTGGAGCCATACCTATAGTTACACCTTGTGAAATTTTATTCTGACTCATCTTGTGGAATGTTTTTCCTACTAAATTTTCCATGTTTAATTTGGAGTAAAATTATTAATTGGAGACTAGAAAATTTCGGAATTGAATGAAGTAAAATTATTTCCAATATAGGATATTTTTCTCATTTGGAATGAATGTTTAAACACATTATCATAATATAATCACATTATAAAATTAAACTTATGAATAAATATGGGTATCATTGTTGATATGAAATGAATATAGTGGTTTTAATCCCCAATTACTGAAGGAATACCATAAACAAGTGATTGGATATTTATTATCGAATAAAATCATCTAAATTTATGAATATTTTTTTAGTAACTTGATAATATCATCAGAGTGAATTTTTTAGGAAACTATTATTATATATGGATAAATTATGGAGTCACAAAATCAATGCCCCAATTTTCTATATTTTTTCCCAAAATAATATTGTCAAGAATATAAAATTATCATGAGGAGATGATGTCATGAATTTGAAAGATTATTCAAGCTAATTTTAATTATATTTTAAGAATAATTGGGGAATATAGTTTAAAAGTGGGGTTATCTATTTTGAGATAACATTATGAATAATAAAAATTTATGTTCCCCAATATTGAATAGAAAATAAATAGGGGAAAAAAATTTGGTTACATTTTTTATGAGGTTACATGTGTATTTTCACAAACTAGATTTGGATTCCGTCTAACCTGACACCTAAATTGGTACAAGACATGGATGAAAGAAATTATAGATCCCCACAGGATGGAAATTAGTTCATGGAATCAATGTAATCACTATAGAAATGATGTTACCCAACCAAACTGGGATCAAATAAACTAACAGAACATGCAGAAAAACGAATAACTAAATATCAATAAATAAACTGATTAATCTAGATAAAACTATTGAACAAACCAATTTTGAACAAAATGACTAGAACTGGACCAAAAAAACAAGATATCCAATTGAACACTTGGTCACCACAATCCAAAACACACACCCTCTCTAAGTACAACAAAACAAGAAACATGCACCTATAAAACATCTCAGGTTTGCTGACCCATGTGGCATAAGTAGGGCATTATGGTAAACAGATTAGTAGGTAATCACCACAGATTCAATAAATTTATATTTTTGAATTAATCCATAAATACTGGTTTGAAAAAACATTCTGAAAACAAGTTTTTAACAATTTAATAACCATACACAACTCTCCAAAATATCTCTTTGTAAAACAACACACATATCTCTCATTTTCATAAATAGTTTCACTTTCAACAGCCAATTTTAAAGAATGAACTGAAATATAAAACTAAGACAGATAATCACAAGTTTTATTAATTTTAAATAAAAGAAACCAAAAAAATAAGGAATAGATAGAAAAATCAATATCCAATACACAAAATAAATAAATAGAATATATAAATAGTTATTTCGGAAGATTTCATGAACATCCCTTGAGAGATCCCTAGAAGTACTCTAATTGGATTCAAATGTCAGTGTATGTTGTAGCTCCATTTTTAATAACCAACTAACCACTCTAAACTGGAAAATCTAGTAGTGCACCCCACCTATCCCTCTTCATTCAAGGGGGTACCAAACTGTATATTCGAGGTCGGCCAATAACCATCACCCAACCCTCTAGTTGTTTCTAAGGAATATTATTATAATATTAATATTAATACTTAGTGAAAGGTGGAATAGAAACTACCGTTAATATCATTATCATATATAATCCATTAGAGGGGATCTCATCCCAAGGTCTTATGAACTAAATATGAAAACATTATCGTGCAAGATCCACTAGAGGGGAAAACATCCGATAGTCTAGTAGTATGAAAGTATTCGACAAGAGTATAAACAATCAAGAAAAGGTAGTTCATTTAAATGATTAATAAATTCCAACCATGCTTCACATTAACCAAGTTTTCCATAAAATTTACCAAAGCATCATGACATGCCAATCAGGAAAAGACATCACTTCAAATCAAACCCACTATTTAGAGACTAATCAATTCCCAACCATGATTTTCCATCATATGAGTTTTAAGATAAAACAACAGAAATATTTCATTTGATAATCAGGAAACACATTTCTAAAAGAAATTCCAAATATTATTATAAACCACTTCAACACTAATTCCAACATCAACATAAAAATCTACTTCCCATGAACTATGTCAAATGGGCCTTTATAATTTAAATCTAACTCCTTTCATGCAAAGTGGAAAACATGGAACAACACAAGAAGTTCCAAATTGGATATTATATCATTTTAGGGACTACCAATATTAAAAATTTCCGAACATTCCAAGCATCCGAGAACACATTTGAAACCACTTTTAACGGGACAAGGAGAAATAAAACACCTTTTAGAAACCACAAAAATTTTTGATAACAAGACATCACTCTTAAGTGTTATATTTATTTGAATTGGCATCCATGTGTGCACCCTGTGCACCCAGGGGTCTGACAACATCCCAGGAAACACTTAAAGTGTCCCTGGAATCACAAAAAATCCATTTTCAAGAAACATAACCATACCTCAAACCGACACAACAAGTCACACAATTACACTGTCACCAATAATCATTTAACAACTGAGAGGATCTTTCAATAAAATTTTATCACAAATAATTATACTATAGTTGGATTAAAAACTGCATATCATTCCAAATTTGTAATTTTAACCAATAAATAAAAACATAATAAATACTAAATAACACCACAAGTGTTCAAAATCACTTAATAAACTCAATTGAAATTTTAAAAAACACCTTGTCTACTTGTAAACACAATAATTGACAAATAATATTTTGAAATCAAATTATCCCTAAATTAACTACCCAAAAAACAAAATATAAATTTATATGTACACATATTAAGCATGGGAAACCCATTGTTAACTTTAATAAGAAATATCAAGCATTAAATGGAATGTGATGAAAAAGAAATGGATAGAAGAAACTATATCAATGATGTGAAAATTCCATGAAACATATGAAGAAAGAATAATTAACCCAAATATTAAATACTGACACCCTATAATCAGTGAATCATAAGACACACATCCACCTTAACCTCTAGGGTTTGTCCAAATGGAGAACCCTAACTGGAACAACTAGGATCCAAGAGAAGAAGGAGGAAATAAGGGGAAATTAAAAAAATATATGATGGAAACTAAGCATGGAACATTCAAGATGAATTGAATATAGAAGGATGGAAAGTTAATATGATCATGGAGGACCTCATGTTGTGACTAAGTTCATCAAGGGAGAAGAATCCCCAAATGGGGTTAAAATATAAGATATGAAAACATTAAATTTCATATTTTTAATGATCTATGAAAATGACATGGTATGGATGCATGGTGTGGAAGACTGTTCCACAAATATGTGCCTCCTATGTTATAAAGGGTTACCCCCACAAGGTCTTACTGCATGGTTTCACAAAACATTCACTAACCGTGCTGAATTCCTCTATGCAATTCCAAAACCATACCACACAATTGATGCATAGTTTTCCAAACTGTGTGCATGTCGTGCGCCATGCCCGAGGGTGAAAACCATGTATTACATGGTTACATGAGAATATGTATACAATTAGGATTAACTGTGTGAGAACTATGTCCCCTTTCTTCCAAGATAAAAAATATTGGTTTTTTCAATAAAAACTCAAAAATTTTAACTGATCCTTAACCCGAACATCAACCAAATCATCCAAAATGACATAATATAATCAAATAATGAATTTATATGGTCTAGGTGTGACATGTATTAATTTTACCAGCTTTATTGGGTTTCATATATTTATAATGAAATGTATTTATATCTCTATTATTTTTATTAATGACACTAGTTTCTATCAAAACACTTTGGATTAGTGGGCATAAACTATTTATTGGTGGAAATTTTATTAATGATCAATTATATTTTTTTGTTTTGAATGTGAAATATGGATGAATTTATTTTTTTTCAGTTGGAGTTTCAATGGAAAAATATTAAGAGTAGTGAAGAGGTCATTGGTAATAGAATTACCCGGAATCTTATGTCAAGGATGAGGGGTCCTTATAGGTTTGCATATAGAATAAATATAATGATATATTTTGGAATGATATCATGAAAATATAATTATATTATCTTTAGGAATAATTCTAGAAATATTCATTTTTATTATATTCCAAAAGAGGGGAAAACCAAGATTAATGTCAGAGAACCCTAAAACGGAATCTGCTAAATAATAAACCAAAAATAATTGAAGACCATTTTTTCAAAAAAGTTCATATTATGACAAAAAATAAATTATTTTTTGAATTTTGTAACAATATATTTGGAATATTATTATAATTCTATCCACAAAAGGATGGTTTATGAAATTTTTGAAATAATATGTTTGAAGGTTGTGATAAATGTTGTGGAGAATATAATTTTATTTTGTAACAAAATTCATGGTTTTATGAGTTTTTGATGTTTTTTGAGGATTCATGGATTATAAAAACATTAAAATTATATATATTTTTTTATAAGATGAATATAACATTTGTTTGAAAAATATTTTTAAAACAATTAAAATTAAAAATATGATTGCATTGTATAGAAATGATAAGGATTCACCCAACAAGGAATTTCATGAGAATGACCATCACATGCCTATTTGTAATGGAGGATATAGTGTTTCAATAATATCTAAGGAAGAGTTTGAACAATTGAAAATGTTTATGGTTACTAGAATGATGATGGGCGTAGTGCTATTAACTATAGTGTAAAAACATGGAAGAGGCTATGAATGGACCATGTTACTCATATTCGGTGAGTTTGAGAACTAGTAAATAAAATTATTAAGAATAATGAAATGTGGTTATTTTATTTGGGACTCTAGTATATGGGAATTATTCAACCAATATAAATAAATATGGTTATTATTTCAGAGTTTTGGGAAATCTCACTTCATTGTTTGATCTAGGTCATTGATTTTTCCTATCCTCTCACTCTAAAGTTATCATATTCACGAACACAAAAAACATATCTTGATGTCAAAAGAAGTAAAAAACATAATAAAATCCAATGTAAGATGATATATATATTTACCCACTACTCCTTCTGTAGTAGAGTGTCCATATTTAATATAACTAGAGATTTCAATGATCACTAATCTTACACAATATATGAATATATACATCATTGAATTGTATTAGTTTTTTGTTTTAGAGAATTTGAGGCAATAAACTATAAAAGTGTGAGATTAAAAATAACATAATTCATTAGGAATTAAATATATTATATTTTCCATGATACAAGTGTTTTGATCACATCACCGAAACATGGATAAATCTCTTTTATATAAGAGTTTTCATTGTGGTCTTAATTTCCATGTCACGGTGGATTTGTATGATAGAAGGAGAATATTTTAAGAATCATTAATCTACAACTAAAAGAGGCATAATTTCATGATTACAAGAAGATTTATTTTGAGTGGAGTTTCAATTAGTAGTTAAGATTATTTAAATGATGATATATAGAGTTTTTATTATGGAATCTATGGTGTATGATAATTAAAATGAAGAATACCGTAATTATTGTGTTTTCGTGAAATCCATGCACATTAACTGGAATTTTTGATATCATGGTTCCTGAAACAGTTTATTTTTTAAGGGAAATGTTAATGGGATTCTGTATTCTGAAAAATAATAATATCCCTTTAAAATATGTATATTAAATACGACCAGAGAGATGTGGTTATATAAATGATACATTTATGACTCTCAATTCTAGTGTTACAGTCACAATGGATATTTGAGTTTGATGTATAATAAGAATAAAATATTAGAGAATTAGATATTTGAAGATCCTTAGAAAATGAGCCACACTTGTGGAAGATTAAAATGGAGAATGGGATTTTGACTGAGTAATAATTAAGATATGTCTACATACTAAAATATAATATCTAATATTAAGAGGAGTATATTAATCTCACAAAAAATATAATCTATTCTAAATTTCTATCTTGTAAAGGGAATGGTTATATAATAATTTTGTAAAGTAGGTTCCCTATATATTCATCATGTACCTTCCAAATTAAGAAGTAGTTCCATGAAATCTCATGAAATAATGATGGTGCTAACAATGAATATGTGTTTCATTTAATTTTTTTGAAAGATAATCATAGATATACAATTGTATCAAATATATATTTTATAAATATCTAAACCAATATGTGATCTTGTTATTTATGTTTTGGGCAATTTCTGTTTCTTCTAAAAACATCAGCATAAGAGGAAAACATTAGGGTGGTGTTCTCGGAGAGATAATGTGTCTACATTGAACCATTATAATACTATTATCCTATGTAGGATTGACATAACCTAATTCAATAACAACTTTTTTCTTGTATTTTGGTTCAAAAAAACTATAATGGTGGCATGTTCCTTCTACTACCTCGTTGTGTGAACCAATTAAAAATATCCCCGTTCCGTGTGAAAATTATTATTTACTCACTATATATCATCATTAGATGAATTTGATAAATATAATCAAAAGTAAAATTGAGATATTAAGGATTTTTATATATTTGGATTGTTAGAAACACTATAGAGAAAAAAATACCCTTATAATAAATTTTTCATTATCTATTACTTTGTGGAGAACATTGGAACTTATCAATAGCTTGATTCACCCCTAAATTTATGTATTAACTTTTTGGCCTAATATTCCCAAACTAAAGGCATGTGGGAACCTGTATTCAATTTCATACAAGAGGATTATTTGATGATTCTCCCATGATAATATATATTCATTACTGTTACATCCAATCCCATGGGACAACATGGAATCAATAGTTTCATTCTCAACATTGAGGTCATAATAAACTATTTCTTCATACATTTTGAAGATTAAAATTTCTAAGGATTTAGAAAGACATCACGTCAGTCTAATATGGTAGAAACCAAAATTAATTTTTTATATCCAATATAATTAGAGAGACATATAATCAATGACTTTTTATTTTTTCTACTTGTGTTACAATATATTCATGCTACTCTTTCTTGTGTTTAAAAAACTACATCTCCATTTTATGATAGAGAGTGTAGGTAAAATATTTAGTTAAAAATGACTTTTATAATCCTTCTCATTCTATGGATTCACTATATAATTTGGGAAATTATATAGTGACCCTAGAAAAAAATATGATAAATAATACATTAATATCCAGGTTTAGATAATACATTTCACAAATTGTTCAAATCTCGATTACCAAATGGTTTACAATCCTTGAGACTGGATACATAAACAAAATATATTTCAATATGTGTAAACATTTATATATAACTATGATTCTCTATAACCTCTTCTAGACATATTATATGATATAATAATTTTTATATACTTGGTAATGGAAAAATAAGAAACATATGATATTGAATTCTTAGTAAGGGAAAATTTAAAACTACCTATAATAATAAGATCCAAACATGATAGAAAATGTGATCAAGGGAGAAATTCCAAAAAAATCATCCTAGGATCCTAATATAAAATCAAGAAACATATTTATGAATTAATAATTATGGAATAACAAAATTAAAATAAAATTCATTACCTAATAGATTATAAAACCATAATAAAGATAAAAACAAAACACCAAATCATATCATAAAAAGAAGAACATATTTAGAATATGGAATACCATAACCCTTATTTCTAAAATGAGAATATATCAAAATTTAGAAGCTGGAACATAGATAACCATATGAAAACATTTCTAATATATTCAAGTATATCCACCCTTTAATTTTGTGAAGGAATATATGATTTTACACCCATTAATTTTGGATCATATTAAAGAATGTCAACGATTTAGTTTTTAAATACGTCCAATTATCCCAATGATTCATTATCACATGAGATAAAAACCAATAAACAATGTATTTTATAGTGATGGAGGACCAAACATTTCATCATCCATTCATATGTTTGAAAATTAATATTAAATTATTTATCTTATCCTAAATAAAAAATGATAATAAAATTGTTTTCATAACGTTTACAAATGGAATAACATAAAAATAATATATCATTTAAAAAAAATATAATTTTCAAAGAGGATTATTTTATAATACACATTGATGGACTAATTATTAGCAATTACACTATTAGAGGTGAATCATTTAAAACTATATGTTAAATCAAAATATGTATTTTTTTCATTAAAAATGATTCTCAACATCATCATAAAATGAAACGATTTTCAATTAATTTTCAAAAATCATTTACCTAAATTTTTTGAGAAAAAATATTAAAAAAACTTATTCAAAAAAACTAATAAAGAGAACATGATAATAAATAAATCACATTTCAAAAATATAGTGTAAAATGGTTGAATGTAACATCATTGAAAATAATATATTTATAAATAATTATAAATTGTTTTTAAAAACCATATCATTGAAAGGATAATTAATGAAATTATTTAATTTAATAATGATGAATCAATAGATCAATTGATATAAAATAATTTTTTGTTTTTTATAGGGATATTCTATTATTTCATTTAAGTGAACACATTAATATGGATAAAAATACATTTATAGGAAGGAATTTGTCTATAAAAAATTATATTTTTTATGAATCAATTGATTCCTTGAGGAAGAAGAATTTAGTGCGAAACATGATTTTCCTAGAATATAATATTGAAATAAAATAAGATATCTTCATTTATTATAATAATTCAATCATGAACTATGAAAATTTAAGTGGAGTGAACATGACTGATGAAATATTATTGAGTCAGGAGAACCCCTTAGCATTATCCAGGATTAGTCAAATGTTCTCTAACCACAAGTACACAAATATAACTATCTTAATATATTATTCCAAAATATTTTTATTATAAATTATTGATTGATATACATAATTTATTATCATTTATTATCATTTATTATGAATATATTATTTACTTATCACTTATGTTTACTATCGCATGTTAGGAAATTCAGATGTTTATTTCTTAAAAAAATCATGAGAACATGATTGATTGTCACAATGAGGATTCATGTAAATAATTTAAAGATCATAAAATATTGAATGATTATTTTTTAAAAAAACTATTACATATTTCCAATTTTCATTAGGTGAAATACATGTATTTGATTTTTTTTAAATGAGAATCTTCATGAACTATTTTTTGACATGTTTAAAATAGAATAGTGATATATTAATAAATTTTTTAAAAATAAAAAAAATTAAATAACAATTAAAATAAAATAAAAAATATTATTATTATAAGTTAGTTCTATTAAATTAAATCCTATAATAACTTATGACATTATCATTGGAACATCATTTAACCAAACAGTTAAATTGATCTAAATGGTAATGTGTTATAACTATTTAATGTTTTATGAGATGAATTTAGATAATGATAATGGGACCTATAAAAAAAATAATGTTATAAACATCACATATACCCATTAAATACATTCTAGTTACTATACATAGTGGGTCATGAAGAAAAATAAATTTTTTAGCACATTGAGTTGGTAGCCTTCTTAAACATAGAAAAAAAGATTTCATTTTTTTAATGGATGGGATACCTGAATAAATAATGATAAATAGTTTATAAAGTATAATAATATAATTTAGTTATGGTGGATATAATACATTTAAATGATGATAATATTGAATAATATATAATTAGTTTATAATACTCATGTCGAGGACTAAAATTTTCCTAAGATGTATCCTTGAAAGTGAATGAATTTTTATAACTAATCATTACCATAATCATTTGAGATATGGATTGTGTACTGGTTGGAGTAATTTTGGAGAGTTTTATGAAGAAATATTAATGATAGGTGAGTTATTAAGTGGTGGAAGTGTTACCCTTTTATATGTGAATTGACGGTTAGACTTAGAAGAAACCATTACATCTTAAATAATGTAATGTTACTATTCAAAATAAAATTGATATAAAATTGAATAAATTCATGTGAATATGTTTTTAGGACTATATTATCCCCAACCACTCATTTCATAATCAAACTATATTTCTTTTATAAATATTATTTTGTCTATTCTAGTTTGACCCAAATTTACATTACAAATGGAAAAAAGTTTCCCTATTAATTAATATTAATGAAGAAATAAATTTTGTACTATTTAACTAATTTGAATCTTCTTATTTAGAATTTTTAACAAATTTAACCAAGTTAAATATTTAGGTTTTTGAAATTTTTATTTAAAATAAATACAAAAAACTTTTAATTTTTTATGAAAGGTGAATCGTTAATTTTAAAAATTTATGTAAAATTTATGATTATCATATATAAATATTTAAATGACATAATTTTGGTTTTTTATAAGAAAATAAATTTCATGTGTATTTTAATGAAATCCAAACTCAAAATTTCACCATCATAACACTTCATTAGGATAAAAAACCAGATACATTTGTTTATTAATGTGACATTTTAGTTAGATATAAAATTATTTAAAATAGAATTTATAAGATCAAATAATTGTTTAAAAATAATAATTTTATTCCATAAATTAATATTTTATTACATAATTTTATTATAAATTCTCTATGATATAATTATATAATTATTTTTTTTAAAATTTAAATTTTTATAAAAAACCCAAATTTTATACTAGAAGTCATATTTTTAGAAAAAACGTAAACAATTCAAACGAAGATTCTTTTTATGTTATATATCCAAAAATAATGTTATATTTTTTTTAATATTTATAGTAAAAATATTAAATTTGTTGTAAAATAAAACACAAAATATACATAAAACCCCTTTTTGGAAAATAGATCTTTTAAACAAATATTTTTAATATTATTTCATATTATTTTATATGTTAAAATATGATTATATATTACTTTATAGATAATAATATTTTAAAATTATTCAATTTAATCAATTAGGATTTAATATTCAATACATTAAAAATTGTTTATTTCAAAACAAAAAATTAATATTACTTTTTGACTAGATATATTTAACAAATACAGTAAAAATTAATTATTAATATTATAAAATTCAATTTCACTACTCCATTGATATTAAAATAAATATTTGAATTTTATATATACATCATAAGAGATTTTAATAACGATATTAATATTTATAAGTAATATATATATATATATATATTTTATTAATATCATGTTGTGAGTTATATTATTTTAAATTTCAAAAATAAAAATTCATGACTTCTGCATACCTATTGGATATATGATCGATTAACCTATTTTCTAGGACCATATCTATTGTAGATATAGTTTGTTCATAAATATATATATTAAATCATTATTATATTCAACTCGTAATTTATAAGGCATATATCCTATTTCACATTATATATTTTTCCTCATTCCTTCTCATTTAATTGTGATATTCCACATTACCAGTTTTTTTTGGAAATTGATGATCATAAAAGTTAAATATGATCATGGGGATTTACAATTCATGAAAATTTTGTTTTTCTAAATCTATTTACCCCTATGTATTTATTTTCTTTGAGTGGATGTATCTTATATATGGAATTTAATAATCCATGGTATTATATACAATTTTTTATGTAATTTTTACATAAAAACATATTATGAATGAATTAAGTGTTATTAGTTTTAATTAACATCTTGTAAGACATATTTCTCAAACTATTTCAACTTCTTTAAAAAAAGTGAAAAAATATAGTTTATAATTATAATCATATGGTTTGTAATAAAATATGCTTCCTAAAACTATAAATATTTACAATTTAATTCTTTAACTATGTCCACAATTGAATATAATCTCACTACACATGATAAATAACAAGTATGATTTTATATTTTCAAGGGAATCAGAGGGCTGTGATTTTTTTCAAAATAGTTTTATTCATTTTTTCACAATTCGGGGATCAAAAGATTGACTAAATTAATGTGTCCACAGTTACACAGTTGACTCAATATAATCATTCATATTGTTAGGATACATAAGGAATAATACATGATTCTTTTTATTATTCATATCATGAGTCGTTTTCACTTGTACTACAATGAATTTCTCCACTCAAATTGTAGTCATATTTTTCATATCATTAAGTAAATATTCAAATTTACAAGTGTATAAATTTATGTCATGATAAATATTTTTATCCGTTTTACAAAATAGTGTAATATTTTGGATGAGGATACATGAATAAATAATAATATTTTTCGAAAACTACTTGTCCTATAATAAATGACATGTATACATTAACCCTTGAGTTGTTAAGTTTTAATCAATGTTATCCATGGTATATTTATATTTAAGTTCACTAACCTTTCATTTTATACAAATCCTTTATAATGTTTTGTAATAAGGATATGAATTATAAAAAGAATATCCCTTAAGAATATCAAATCATGTGTGCAGTTGGGCCACATTTCCATGCACCATGGGACGATAGATTTAATACCCAATCATCCTTTTTGTGGTTCATACCTATAGGTTAATCTATATTAGATATTACATCCAATAATTATTATCCATATGGGAATTTCATTTCTTGGAAAACCACACACTCACTAATTTATAAAATTTTGTTTATTTTTATAATTAGAGATATGTTTATGGATTTCAAAAATATACATTAATATTATTATCAAAAATGAAAATACAATCCTTTTATACCAACTAAAAAAGTTTATATTTTTAATATATATTTTTTCAAGAATTTTAACGCAATGAATTTATATAATTAAATAATATAAGATCAAAAGGCCTACTATCTTTAGGAAATCAGATACGTCAATACTTATTTTAATATCAAATTCCACATCAACATTTAAATTACATAATGTTTTCCTTGTATAAATTGATCTCGTGATATTGTACATGATAACAATGGGAAATTAAAAAGTAATTCCTCAGCTATAATTCCACAAATGTAATAATAAATTTCAATTATAATTATATGTAATACCTGCGTTTCAAGAAGCATATCATGATAACATAAAGTTTTAGGTTTCATATACACTCTTATGGGGGAACTGAATGAGAAAATTGAATCATACTAACATGGAATTAGAGGAATATTGTAAGAATAAAATATATTAATTCATAATCATAAGAAAATGATAACCATAAGGCCATCATAACATTTTCTTCTTAGTCTAAGAACCCCCACACCATAAAAGGCTTCACATTGGATGTATCCATTACACAATGCGTTGTAGTGCTCTCTTGGTGAACCCTATATATATTCAAACATTACATGTTCTACATCAATCATATAACTTAAGATCATGTTTAATTATTCTAATACCAAAATAATGTAATGTTGGATTCATAAATATAGAATCCTAATAAATAAATGATACATTTATTTATTTGAATAGACTTGAATTTAAATAAGGATGTGTATTTATAATATAATACTTTTGAAGGGAAAATCAATGGATAATTTCTATAGCATAAAGGGTGTATATAAAAGTTTATAAAAGTGGTAAATAGGAGATAATGGTAGTATCTCATTAATATCGAATCATTTAGATAATAAGGGATGACTATGGACATATGAGATCACTATAAGATCCTTCATTATTCTTATGAGGCATGGATCCTTTAATTTAAGTTCAGTTCCTTCATTTTGTCATAATGGAGATGTATAATGAGGTAGCAATGGTTTTGAGGGTTTTAGGGACTTTATCAGAGCCTAGGGAGCCATTTTTTGGGTTAAAATGATGAGTTTCACAATTAGTGAATTATTATTTCTAAATGTGAACTTCAAACCATGCAAACTTGAAGTGTGTGACATGGATTGTCCAACCAAGAACCCTGGACCACAAAGGCGTTAAAAACTTTTCAGTCATATTGTAGAAGAATTTATTCCATGCTTCAGAATGGTTAGTCTATTCATTTACATAGCCCAAGAAAGGGGGTGTCTTGGAAAATTTATGTAGTATGGTTGGTTCATGGTTTGGACACCATGCATTATATTTTGTGACCCCTTAATGTAGGGTGTAAATTCCATTTTACCTCCAAAATTTTAAAATTGAAAACCATTATTTTTATTTATTATCTAGAATATCCTCCCATGTGAATAGATAATACCACCCCTCAATCTTGCCTTTGATATAACTTCTCCATCTTAAATTCATATTTGGATATATATTTCACATTGGATCACTACCATTATTTTCTTCAATATACTACCTAAGTTTCATAGTTTCTCACGAAATATATTATGAAATATTTATGTAGGCCCACATTACCTATATTTAGGGTTTTTATTTTCCTATTTTCACTCATTTTTATTTTAATAAAAGGCTGATATAATAAGGGTATTCATCAACCTCTATAGGTTAGGTGGTCTATAACTTTTCACTTAGGACTTGTCTCTTATTATGTTACTGTTAGTGTACCACAGAATAGAGTTTGAAGATATTTTTCATAAAATAAATATGTGTCTTAAATTAATTTTTTTAACCTTAAAGGCAATGCCCACATAGAACCATGACATGGTTGGAGGTTTCCATCCACAACCTGAACCACTTCTGAGTTGGGTTCAATCATCTTCTTAAAATAGGAACCTCCAATTTGGGTGTGTGAACATTTCTCCCAATTGTGGAAGACATAAGTAAATTAAATGTGTGCTGAAAGGATTAAATATGGATATTGTAATGATATATATTATTGTACCATGTTTTTTGGATACTTAAAAATACCTTTACATTTTATATATATTGATTGATTTTTGGATATTACAGTATGGCATTGGTAGTGATAAACGGTGTTGAACCAATATTGATTATGGTATGGAACAAATTAGGGGTATGAGGTATGGAACAAACATCCCAAACATAATCTCATATCATTAAATATTAGGTTTACTTGTCCATGGGCCTTGGGTTCCTGACCCATATAGGTCTATAATATTCTTAGTTCCCTTTGACGAGTTCCTTATTCTCGAGGAGCATGCATTGGTCAAGATCTTTGATACCTTTCCCATTTTGGTATGATACTTTTTATGTATACATATTATTCCAAATCTCATAGTTTCATTCAATTCTTACCTTTCTGTATTTTTATTCAACATTTATTTTTTACTCATACTTACATCTTCATTTAATATACATGTCGATATCTGTCTTTTATATTATATGATTACATATTTTACTAACACAATATCTTTGTTCTATTCATAGGATAAAAAAAATATATACTACTGGTGGTATCCTACTAATTATATCTCACACCCAATTCGGGGTTCTTTTTGGTACATAGTCAGACTTCATGCTTATAGGTATGGAAAAGGGTATAATCCCAGCCATGGGACCTATATTTTCTCATAGAAAGAGAGATTATGATAATTTGACCAAGACATTCATCATGATGTTATTTGAGATGGAGTTTTTTATCTTTTCATTACATGTATGTATGTGTTCTTATTACAACATATTAATTTCTTTTGTTTATCTATATAAAAAACTCATAAATTCTAATGTGATGATACTTTTTATTTGATTATTACAAATTTATAGATGATTTACTTTAGATACTCTATTTTCATTATTATGCTTCTAATATTTATTCATTTATTATCACCACTTCACTAATCTGATCACATGGTTATTATCTCCCCACTATACCACAATATATCCCCTCTACCTGTAAGAAGGATCTGGTGTATGAGAAGGCGCACTTGAGGTCATTTGACCAACCATGTTCAGTAACTAATGAATGAGATGATCCCAAGAAGTTAAAAATTGGTATCAAAGAGTGTTCATTTTCATTCAACATATTGTTTTCATATAATGGATAAGAGACTAGGATGTGTTGTAATTTGATAATGATCTTATTCTTGGGTTTAAATGACTCACAAATGTGCGGAAATGAAAATTTCATTAGATGGGAGATGTTATTAGATATTATTCGTATTACGATTACACTGATTTAACCTATGGGTAATTCACATGAGTTGAGGAATTTATTTCTCATATTATTCATTGTACATTACCATTAGCTGAGTATAGAATGTTAGTGTTGTTCATTCGTTATTATATACACCCAATAGATTCATATTCTATTCATATTCCATGCCATGTAGGTTTCATTTTTTGATTGAATGATTCATGTTGATAATGTCTTTTGTGATATATTTTCTAAGAAATTAATATATCCCATAAAAATGAATAAAAATTGGTTATTAATGGTTATTCGTCAGCCTAAATAGTGTATTCCCATATAGTTGAATGACTCTAAATCATTTAACCATTTATCACTTGTTTTAGTTTTGTAACTATGGGTACATAGACTAAAACATAATATTATTAGAAAAAATGTGTTCCAATTCACATTTAAAGAGTGTGTGTACCTTTATAAACTAGGAATTGAAATTTACCAAGTAAAATAATTTTATTTGACTCGTTACAGTTTACTATCTAGTTTAATGGTTTGGAAACATTTAAATAATCAATAAATTTTAATTTATAAAGAATATACTTGTATAATTTGGGAATTGATCACCCCTTAATATGTCTTTAATATAAATAAAAAATTTATATATCTCATATTAAATTATGATTGTTATTAAATGGGGATTACAATTGAATTTTAATGGGATTTTCCCCAATAACTATCAATGGCACATTATATACCAGTACCCCTGACTAAAATAACAATCTCGGCCAAGACCCAACCAAAATATTGGGATGAATGCAGTGTCACTTTTGATTTCTTATTGTATAATATGCCACACTAACATGGAATTTTGATATTTCCTAGGGGTGACTTACATAAATGAATTCTTGTACCTATCATAATTTTATATTTGTGTTTAATTGATATAGAATCCTTTCTAGGGTGATTTCATTGATTTTATTGTGCTTTTCCACCATGAAAACCTCAAGTACTCTTCTTGGAGGGTAATAATGACCATGTTATATAAGTGGTGACCCTAGGACACCAATGGATCCTTTAGTGGCTTGATATATTGCACCACATACTATTCATGATGAAGTAAATGACTCCTATTTCTGAGAGGAATTACTATCACTTGCGAAGACTATGAAGGGATATCCACAACCTTCCTATTATATTGAATATTTGACATGAGTGTTTTTGAAATAACATCCACCTACTTTATCGGGTGATGGTGGCCCCTAAATTATAGACTTTTGGATTTAGGGTGTATTGAAAATAATTGAGCATATAAATATTCGACTAGAAAGGAGGGTTAACTTCATGATGAATATGATTCATGGATCTGTCAAACATTAATTTCATATCCAGAACTAGGTAGATCATCATCAAGAAAATAGATGGATTTATTTCTAAACTATTTTATATGAATACATTTTATTTAATACATTGAGGGAGGATCAATCGATGGAATTTTCGTAGTAGGGGCATGGTTTAATGTGTACTATGGATTATTCAGCCTCCTTCATATATCTTTATCACATCTCCCATATCTATAAATCTCTTGATCTATTTAGAGAATGATTCTTCGAGGAAGGGATCATGCATTATATTTGATCATAGGTGATTTTTTTCTATTGAAAAATCTAATTGAGTTGAAAATATAATATTTTAATATCGAGAATAACCTAAAGTAATATAGATGTATGGATCATAGTGGTTAATATTCTAAACAGTGCTATGTTGTATCTCAATTAATGATGTTTCACTTTTATAACTCTCATGAGCGTAGACCAAGTCAGTGGGAATGTGCTAGAAATTTTGTATCCTACCACTACTGTGTAAAGTAAGAGAGTATGAAACCTTAGTGTAGTAGATCTCTAGTAGAGTGCTCAGCCTATGGTAGGAAGATCCATATATATAAGATTTTTTAGAACCTTCCCTCTAGCATTTAGTGGATGATGTTTTCCAAGGACTATGATTATTGGATCAGTATTAGAAACCCAAAATTATAATGGGAGATGATGCTTGACGAGCTGATCTGGCTGAGGGGGTATACATGATTGAGGGAGTCTGGCATTAGTTGGGTAACATGAGAAGAGAGGACATAATCAAGGTAGTCACATTGAATCATAGGTTCGTGGATGGTGCTATATTAATACTGTGTATCCGGTATCAGGGGAGCAATGTCTCAGACCATTAGTTGTTTGCTATTTGATTTTAGTAGAACCTAACAAGGTGTTTGTTTTATTTGATATATCCATATTGCATTTGTTTATCAAAGTGAAATATTTAAAATTTATAGGGACTGAGATTGAGTAAAAATGTGGAATGATTTCCTTTCAAAACCTATTGAGTATCATTTTAGAGACTGTTATCTAATGATGATAATTACCCTTAAAATAGATGGTTATCTTTTCTTATGGGACTTATTCACACTCGAGATGACATGATTAGACATCTTATCAGAGTGGGCTTGTTTTTCCATTATTGTGTTGATATCAATTTCTATTTTCGTATGTGTATCATTCACATAACTATATGGTAATAATTATATTCACATGGTTATGATGGATTTCTAGGAAAGTATAACTGAACATAAGCATTGTGGGCTGGATAAAGTAACAACCTAGATTTGAAGTCTCTATCTGGATGATCATGGAACATGTTACACATATTTCCCTCATATAATATATCATTTTAGGGATATTTTTTCTTATGTATTATTCATATTATCAACTGTGGTAGTTATGTAGTATATGTATTCTTCGATAAGAAAATGATTATTGACCACTTTATACCTATCAAGGTGACTTTTGAGGGGATGTTCATAGAAGAATATTTGTCGGATAGATTATAAACCTTATTGATTTCCACCATTCAATCATATTATAAATAGATTCTTGGCATACTTCATGGTTCTTGAATGGGTTTTAGAAAGTTCATGGATCATGGGTAAGTCAAAGAATATCCTTTCAACCACAATTCAATGGGAGATCCAAACAAATGATACATATTTTGGAGGACTTTATTAGTGAATGCATCGATAATTTTTATGGTTCTTGGGAAAATAAAATACCTCTAGCTAAGTAAAATAAAAAAATATATATTTTAAGATCTGATATATATGGATCCTAATGAGGCCTTATATGGTGGACATATCCTTCACCCCTATTCTGGTTTGAATCCAGAGAGGTTGCGCCACTGGGACCTCATCTCATTCAAGAGATATTAGATCGTGTAAAAAACAATTAAAATTGTATATCTATATCCCAATATAGAATGAATTATTATAGAAATAATTATTGATGACCTCTACAATTTGAGCTTGTGGATTAATTATTTTTACCTATTTCAAATAAACTATTACTTTGAATGTTATGGAATCAAGGGAGTCTTTCCCCTAAGTTCATAAGTGATTTTTATATTTTTTAAATCATTTGATTAGTGGATAATTAGATATAACTTACAAAGAGATAGAGAGATATGATTAATATATTTCATGTTTCCTAGTTACATCACTACTAATCGAGATTATCTCATTTTTTCTAGTATGTGTAGGTGGTACTAAAATTTGATGCATCTTTTGAGGAGGATACCATTCATATTGTGGACTAAATAACGAAGGATCTCAGAGGAAGTTCATTTCTTAATGTTTTGACGCCACAAAATCACTTATTTATAAATTATGAGACCTTGAGTGAGAGGTTGATTTGCATTCCCATTGGTCATATATTTTCTCAGATGAGGTTTTTACCACCCCTAGAATGGAAACTTGGGGATGCATATTTTTATGGAAGGGAGACAATGTGATCACCGATTTCCGTTAGAAGTCAAACAAATACTATTTTATTTTAGTTCATTTTCATCCATATGGTTATGTACAATGATTTTTGGGAGATTCTAGGTCGTTTGGGGACATTGGAAACACTAGAACACTGATTTTTGGGGAAAAAGTTGAGGCACAAGGTCATAGAATAGTTAGTGCTTACCATGTACTTCAAACTATTTATCCCTATAGGGTTTCACATAGATTATAAATTTGGGAAGCATATACCACACAATAATATAATATTTTTCAAACTTCTTTTAGTGAGATGTTTTATAAGTTCTACATGGTTTGTCTTTATCTAAACCTACCCTTTGTGAGGTAATTCATTGGAGTTTGATTTCTTCATTTTTGGTGTAAAATTTGTCCGAATTTCTATCCAAACAATGTGGTCCCTTAATGTAGGGTGGAAAGTGATTTTTTCATCCATTAATTTAAGATTAGAAACCATTCTTATCCTTTATTATCCAATATCTCTTACTATGTATTGATATCCACACATTCCTGAAGCTAGGTTTTGATATAAATTCCCCATATAACATCTGAATCATGTCTTGGATATCATGTTTGATCGTTTCCTGTGTCATCTTTGATTTGGTACCTTCTTTTTTGCAATTTCTCTCACCATCTATTTTGGGTTCTTTTTGTAATATCATTTTTCTAATATTCTGGGAGTTTTATTATTTCTCATTTTTCTATAGTTTTTCATTAGATCAAAATCTACTAATGTATTATTGTCCCAGTACTTATATAAATTTAGTGATCAATAGCATTTTTCTATGATAATTTAAATTATTAAATTTCCATTATTGTTCTACATGCCAAATTTTTTATTTATTCCTCCTAAAATAAATAATTTATTAACATAATTATTTTATCCTCAAATTTGATTCCAATATTGAACCATGAATTTTTTATGAGGTTTCTAAGCTCAACCCAAATCACTATGAAGGTTTCTTAATCCACATAAATAATCTAATAATCACCTCTTTGGGTGTGTGATATGGCCACCTATATGTAGATTACTTAAATAAATTAAATTTATAAATGAATGTTTTAAATATCTATATTTTAATGACAGGGAATATTTTTCTTGAGCAAGGACACTAACATATCCCTTTACATTTTATGGATTATGTCATTTTTGGATATTATTGTACTGAAATGATGTAGATTAAAAGTAGGAAATTTATCCTGATTACATTATGGAATTGATGATGGGTTAAAGGAATAGAAACACTACCCCTGGTGTATATTATATTGACGCATGCTTTTTATACATGGATATTACATATTTTTAGATGAATATTCATCAAATCATAAAAATATACGACTGATGACTCTAATATTTTAGTGCCTTTAGAAACATGTAAAACAATATTCTTAATTTTAGAAAGATATTAAATTTCTCCATTAATGACATTCCCCTTCAGTTTTAAAACAATAAACTATTACTAATAACTATAGATAGAATACATAACAAAGTTTGAGCTCAAATGATCATAATGAGTAAACATTGTACCTATACAAGTATAACATGAACATAAGGGTATGAGAACATTAACATAACATTCTAAAATCATACACTACAAAAAAGACATTAAAATCCTGATTCATGAAATAATTATTGGTAGTTCATAAGACATGAATCAAATGATAATAAAATAATATGATCTTTGAGACAATTACATTGGAATATGAAATAGATTTTTGACATACACACTAGTTTAAATAATCATTTCCTTAGTAGTTTAGGATCAATTACCAAACATATTATGGTACTCTATTGGTGGCTACACCTCTTGGGTGGGATACACCACCACACCCAGAAGAAATACTTTACTATAAGAGGAATGAGTTCACTCCCCATACCATCATAGTAGTCAAGGATCACATATAATACCATAAAATTAGAAAACCCCCTTACTGAACTGAGTTCACTCCCTATTCCAGTCCCGTCAATATCATGGGATATAAATATTCACCTAATGAATTATAGTGAGATATATGTCCCACCCATATCTGGTTATAACATAACCATCATCATTTTTTATAACATAAACACTATCCTTGGATATAATGTAACCACTTTCAGATAATGAAAACCATTCATTTATTTTTTATGAGGACATAAAACATTCATTATATCATAACCCATGAAATAAAAAATGTTTTATTATCTTTTTATCATATCATAACATAAGAAAAATAGGCAAATTTTACAATCAATTAATAATTTTAAATACGAGACCCCATGAAAAGAATCTAGTTTCAAAATATGTCAATCATGGTATAACCCATAAAATATTTTTTAATAAAAAAATCTTAACCATTAACATAACCCATTCAGAGAAAGAATAAAAATAGTATCCTTGGTTCATATCCCCCGTAAATCATGAAATGTATCAGAAGATTTCATATTAGAAATTTAATTATTTTGAAAGATCATATAGAACATTTGATCACAAAAAATCATTTAAATTAAAAAAAAATTAAAAAATTTTGAATATGTTTTTCAGTGAAAATAATATTGAAGACATGTAATTGTTTTTAAAATACACATTTAAAACATTTCATGAGAAAAATAACAATTATACTTCTAAAAAAAGTTTAAAATAAAAATACATGAATGTTTTTTCCTTTGAAACAAATATAAAACATATAAAAGATTCATTGAAGCAGTGATTTTTCATCTTGGAAAAATGTTTCATTTATTCTATAGATATTGAAATATTCCTTTCACATTTTCAGTAAATGAAAGATGAATATTGTTTGGAATAAGACACGATGTTTCCATTCAAAACATTTTATAAAAGATAAAAACAATGGAAAAATATATTTTATAAATCATAGGATAATAATAAAACATTTTTAATACATTTTTAGAAAATATTATTTCTGATGAAATGGATTTCCAACCAAATAGACAAATAAATATTGGATTTTGTAAATAAATGTTATCAAATATCATAAGTAATAAAGAGATTAAAAATTGGTACTGTTATAGAAAAATTACATTAATTACCAAATGAGAATAAAATTCATGAGTTTAATGAGTGATGGATCATAATATTTTATCATCATAAAAATTATTGTAAATAATCCTGATAAATGATGAGATTTAACAGAAATCATTACCACTTTGGTAACATTGTGTCATATAACCCATGAAGTAATAACATAAAATTGAACATAAAATATTAAAAGGATAATTTTTTTTATTACATGGAAAACGGGTTGTATATACACCACATAAAACAATATAAATGCATCGAATAACATATGTATCAAAGATGACAAATAGAGACAAAACTACCTTACCGCATTAGTAATCTAAATAATCATAATCCCTAATAAATAATGAAATACAATGAAAAAATAAATATCATTAAATTAATGGTACTAATGATATAAAATGAAAAATGGGATGCACATACACCATAAACAAGAACTGAGTTGTGAATTTTCATATGTTTCCCTTAAATAAAAGAGAGATTAGAAATCCCTCACATTAGATATTGATTTACTTAATACATGTTTAAACCACATATATAATAAATATTAGTGTATATACTTCTATTACAGAAAAATATTTATATATTTCAAATAACATATGATATTTATGATCATTTATTACATGTTTATTAACTATTCCATGATAAAGTGACGTTTTGGGTAATAATGTATTTTTTTCAATATATGTTTTTATTTTTTACATTATATGTCCTCTTAAATTAATCATGGTTAAATAATATCCATAAGGACAGATGTTATATTAAGTTAATATATACAGAGTATATATATATTTATTGTATTCCATAAGATTTGATGATAAAAAATGAAATATACTATTCATTGAGACGGTAGGGTCATATTTATTTGTGAACCATGTTAACATTTTCATGATGGTTTGAAATAAATAATAGATAATGACATATGAAAAATAAAAAATAAATTTAATTTCATTTATATCACATATTTTATCTCAATTTATCTTTAATAACTTCCACTAATGTGTTAATGAAACACATCAACTCAGGAGGATGTAGTCTTTGGTACACATGAGCGACGTTATCCTATTCCAAAAAAGTATAAATCATAATGGTATGTGTGTTATAATAAATAATTAATCATAATAATATCACAAATAAAATGTATGAAAAAAACCATCATTATTTTATACTATGTGAGGTGGTGATAGAAAAATGAACGACATCAGTTTGTGAGGTGGAAGGCTACCGTACACATGAATGATTATTTCCTATGATATTTTATGTAGGTATATATAATTATAGGTAATTAAATTATCATAAAAACATCTCAGTGTTAGGAATATACTTGTTCTTTTATATCACCATTTTATATTAATAATTGACGTAGATGGGGGAAGAAATTAAAAAATTTCCCATTGAAAAACGTTGAATTTTCTTTGAGCAAAATCCTTAGGTTTTCAGGAAAACCATACAATGGATTTTTTTTAATATCTCAAATAAGTCATATTGGATGAGACTATGGGATATATGAAGTAATTTTTTTGGGTAATTAAAAAAAACAATTATGTTGTGAAGTAGAGATGATATGGGGGAAGACCCTTTTATAAGTGAGGTGAGTGGAACAGAAGATTTTTTTTGAATTGGAGAATTCCACAAAAATTGTATTCATGTTAAAATGATATTATAGTGGACCCATATCGTCAATTTATTTTAAAAGGTCAAAATATTAAATTATATATTTTGGAAAATACTTTTGTCATTTTTTATCTTTATCATTATAGTTTAACACCTTGTAAAATAATTTCTAGCTTAACCGTATTAAATAATTTTTAATACATTCACTATTTAATTTGGTAAAACATTTTGTTGATATTATTAGATACTTTAAATTATTTAGAATAAAAATATGGAATTCAGTTTTACAAATTGCACATATAATATTTTCAAATTTTAATGAAATCTTTTCTCTTGTATAGATGATGATAAACAATGTTTTTAAAAAGAAAATTCTCAAATGTTTTAAATGTTTTTATAAAAAAAATAAATATTTAGTTGATTAAAAATAAATATATTGGATTAATAGTTGTATTATTGAACCAATGTTACTTTAAATCTAATTTAAAATATAATTTAACTCTATAAATAAATTAAATGAAAGGGATGGTTTCAATTAAAATTCAGTATTATTCACTATTAATCAAAAAATATTATTTTTTACAAAAATCTATAATATTGATCATAATATAATTTTTATATTAATATTTAAAAAATTTGATTTATTTTTTAAAATATATTTTCTACTAGTGGTAAATTTAATTATAAAATGACTACACAAAAGGTGATATATTTGATTATTTTGAAAACCTAGTATTGATAATAGAATTGGATTTATTATAATATATTATTTAAGAAACACACAATATGAATGTTAATAATTTTAATCAATATATAATATATAAATTCCAATATAATCATTCCAAAAAATAATCGGTTTAATATTTTTGAGGTAAAATTTGTTCATGTTTCGAGAAATGTGTTTTCAAAAATTGATTTAATTTATTTCTAAGATGTTTTAAAATTCATTTCTAACAGATTAGTGTCTAAAGAATTTATTATATATACTTCTTTGACAATATATGTTCATAATTTAGGAAACCCTAATCATACCCTCCATTCTAATGGTTCATATATATCTATCATATAAAAATATTTTAATTGTAAGTCATGTTTCATTTAAACTCATTTTTGCCTGTAATACATTTTAAACGCAATAATGGGCGTAACACAATAAAAAATTAGTATTTAATGTAATTAAATATACACTCATTGTTAATTCTTATTCATTCTTAAATCATTATTTCATTTAATGAATTCTATACTCAATGTTGTGTGTCAAAATAAAATAAATAAAACATCAAATTTATTTGAAAATAGTAATTTCCCAAAATCTTTATTTGTTACATTCTAACACACATAAAATTAATTACAATGTTTTAAATAATCTTAATAATTAAATATTTATCATCTGAAAATTTATTTTTAGAAGCTTGTCTCATAGTAAGGGATAATAAAACTCCCATTAAGAGGACATATTTGGTAACATAATGGTTACCTAAATTAAATCTTAAATAGGGTTCCAAATAAGAGATCATAGGTGGGATGTCATCATTTGGAAAAGTATGGATGGTGAAAAATAATTATAAGGAGTGATAAAGATCAATAATAAGAATAATTTTGGTGATCAAGAGAAGGTTGGTAAAAATAAAACCATATTCCAATGAGGTATGATATAGGTCGTCGATATCATGAAAAATAGTGATAAGAGGCAAGAAAATTATTTGAAGACACTTTTCATAATTTTGATGACCTTTCATGAAATGATACTCTTATTTTATCTCACTTCCTTTCATATAAACAAGATCCCCCATATGTTATGGCTTGATTAATTTCCACTTCTTCTCATAGTCCTTGAAATGAATGTCAATTTGTTATTCACAAATCATTAAAAGAGAACACGATCCATCAATAGAATGACAAGTCATTCCATACAAATTTTGTTATCATCACATCAAAATTGTTATCACATCTTATGAAATATGAATAAATATTCCTTTAGGAAAATATTATATTTATCTCTAAAACCTCATTCAAGGTTCCACATAAACCTTATCATAAATTTTTAACCTTTACTACCTTCTGAAATACCAAAATAAAAATAATTATAAATAAGGGAAGTATATTAAAAAATGAGCTAATCATTAATTCCCCGAAAAACATGATATAGTTCTGAATTATCACATAAAAAACATGTGAATACATTCATCATGTATTCTATTAAAACCATAATTACCATATATCCAAAATTAAAACATTTATTCTTCCTCATTCCATGAATAAAACTATAAATTATTGAATAAATTACATATATCCAATAATTTGTTTTACCCCATTAATGATAATATAAATCACATTTTCAAAAACCCATTATCAGTATGTGGTCATCAATACTATTTGATTTATATTTTCTATATCATATTCTATTTATAGAAACTAAATACATGGTTTATTAAAACTAGGAATATATTAATGGTATCTTCCGATAATCAAAATACCACATTACCATTAAATCATGTTTCTATTCCATCAAAATCAGTCAACATATAATTTCAAGTCCTTACCAAAAAACATATAGAGTACATTACTCAGATATTTCATTATTTACATTACATAATATTTTAATTCTAAAACATTAAAACTTCTTTCACCCCAATTTATTCTCAAATAATCATCAATTATTCATCCTCTTATTACTTAAAAACTCATTCCTTTCATATATCATTTTGAAGTATCTTCATCATCATAAAAATAAAAATTTATCACACAAGAATTTTGATTTTCTTCAGGAACATTCCACTTTGGAAATATATTTTCATAATTCCCATTCTTTTTTCATTTTTTTAATTCTATAGTCTATGATATCATAGGGATACCATTAATATTGTCTATTTTGATAACTAAATTATTCATTTTCCCCTTACAGTAACTTTCTTTTTGTGATTCTTTTCTGGAGTTAAAACAACTTCTCATTCCTTTAATAAATATTATTGGTTGTTTCTTCCCACATTATCAACACATTAGAAACTGAATATTCTTTTATCCATGGTCTCAACTACATAATCTCTTAGTTAGAGCATTCCATACCTTATTTAGTGATTCAAAGAGATAGTTAAGTTACATGTTGTTAATAATGTTCTTTGAGAACCATTTAGGTATATTCACAACATCCTTCACTCCTATCATCATAAAAAATGGATTCTATTTGAAAATTATTCCATCACATTCAATCTTATATATATTTTTTATAGTTCCATAAATTTACTAAAAGAAAAAATTATAGTATGGGAAACACTAATCAAAGTAGAAATCCACATAATTTTGAATAAAAAAACTTTTGGATATCTAAATACTGACACATTATTTTAAATCTATGTAGCCTTAGGTTTAACCTATGTAATTTATAGTCAACTTCTATTAAATTCTTTCATGATGGTTCTTAATGAGTATGTGAATTTCCAAATTATATTAAATAGTAGTGTCAAACTAGGGGCACATCAAATTTGGTTTTCATGATTTGGGTGACTATAAAGTCTATCTCAATGCACCATTTTTAGGGTTATTACACCTAGGTACCTCGGTACGAGATCCATATCCAAATATATTATATTGACAAGGATGTAATTTCATGGAATCCACTTTATATATTTTCTACTAAAATTCCATGATATTTTCTTATACATTGACTCATATATAAACATATGCTTAGAGACATACCTACCTGTATCAATATAAATATACAAATGGATATCTCTAAATATTTTTCATCCTTGTTATCAATGGTTATCTAAACCCTTCCACTAATATCCATTATAATGACCCATGATTTAAAAAATTGGATATTACATATATTTTTATATGAATATTCATTATAGTATAAAATCAAATTCCCAAGGACTATAATATTTTAGTGCCTTTGTAATCATGGAATAGAGTTTTCCTAATACGCTATTGATCTTTAATGGTTCCTATAAATAACACTCCCTTAATTACACTTATTTAAAACATTTCATCATAACTTGGTTAAAGGATACATAAGAATAGTTGATCTCAAATTCTCCATAAGGTCCTAAAAAGGATAACGGTAAGCATGACATGAAAATAATAGAATGAGAACATTAACATAACATTTTAAAACTATAACATGTATATTTGAGATAATAAGATTGACTCATGAAATAATGATTTCTAGTTCATATGGAATGAATGATAAGATAATCAAATAACATGAGTCATGAGATCATAAGAATGGCATAAGACATAAAATTTTTCAACACACATTAGTGTGGAAAATTATATTACTATAAGACAATGATCATTTCAAAAACATATAAGGGTATAAAATGAGAGGATACACCTCCAGGGTTGGACACACCACCATCTCAAATAGAAACACTTTCTAAAAAATGTAGCAGTTTGACCCCCAAAACTATCATTGTATTCAAGGATCACTCCTAAGACCATGGGAGTAGAAAAATACCCTTACTAAGCCATATTTATTATATATTCTAGTTATTTTTATCTTATGATATATAAATAATTACCCAATTCAATGGAGGGATATTTAGTTCCCACCTGTATTTGGTTATAACATAACCACAATCCTTGGTTATTATGTATCAATAATCACATTATTAAAACCAAACATATTTCATTCATAAGATCAGGGAACATTCTTCATATCCTAAAACATGAAATGAAAAGGGCTTCCTAAACATTTAATCTTATCATAAATTGTAGAAAAGAGGCAGGTTTCATACTGATTTCCACACATTGTCACAGCATAACCCATGAAAAGAAACATGTTCTATAAGATTTATATCATGGTATATACCATGGAAGAGAAAAAATAATCATATTAATCTTGGATTAATAAGAATAAACCATTTACATAAATGATAACAATGAAATCATTATTTCATATCCCCATTAAATCTATAATTATATCCTAGGATGTCATTGTAGATGTATATGGATTTTTTAATATCTCTTTAAATATTTTGTATAAAAAATAACCATTCATTGAAATTAAATTTTTCATACATAAAATATTTTAGACATACTTTTCAATGAAAATAACTTTGAAAACATGTAAATGAATATTTAAAAATTAATTTAAATCATTTAATAAGGATTATATCCTTTCCTATTTTAAAAACTTATTTATAAAAAAATTAATTTAAAAATATACTTGAAAAAATATATTTCAATATTCAAATAAATGATGTTTCAGGATGATGGGAAGATTCCTTGATGATATATATGTTAAAATATTCCTTCAAAATTTTTGTTAAAATCCAAATAGTTATTGTTTGGAAATGGACATGATGATTCATTTAAATTTTCTAAAAGTCAATCAAAGGTAAAATCTCTTTCTAAAATTAATGGGAAGCTAATAAATTGTATTTGAAATCATTTTTAGAATTCATTGTTTTGTGTGAAAACAAAATTCTGACCAAAGGGAGACAAAATGTTGGGTTTACCTAAAAACATAATCTCAATTATCTTATATAAAAATTTAGTGGAAATGGTAATATTACATTAAAATATCATGAATAACCATAGGTGAAGATAATATATTAATTTTCGGAGATATGGATCTCAAGAGTTTATCATCTTGAACACAATTGTGAACAATCCTGATAAATAATAGGATTCTAGCATAAAATAATTACAACATTCGTAACATTGAACTGTAAGTACCATGAAATAATAACATAAAATGGAACATAAAATATCATCAAGATAAATATATCCGGATATTAAATGTAAATTGGGTTGTATATACACTATTCAAAAGAATATATGTGCTTAATATGTCATATGTCTCAAAAAATTCAAAATGAGACATAAATCCCTTATCAATACATTAGACTTTTGAATCATAATCCCCAAGAAATAGTAACATATAGTGAAACATAAAATATCCATAAAATAAATGTATTCATGATATAAAATGTAAATCTATTAATATATATGGAACACTAGAGAACTAAGTGGTGAACTTTCATATTGTCATAGAAATATAAGCGGGACTAGAAATCTCATACCTTAAGTTTGGACATTCGTTGTACATTTGAATAAATCATAAATAATAAATATAATAAGGTTATTATTAAATTATCAAAATATATTATTTTATTTCATACTATATATGATTTTATTATGACATTTTATTTCCCTTTTATTAATAATTCATTCTTAAAATTATGATTCGGGTAATAACTGCTTGTGTTTTCATATATGTTATTTACTTTTTATATTTTTTGGTCCTCTTACATTGAAAATGGATCTCTAATATCCATAACTATAACCATAATATAAATTAAATATAAATAAATTAAAGATATATTTATAAAATCTATAAAATTTAGTGATATAAAATGAAATACATCATTCTTGATGATGGTAGGCCTTACATAAGCATAAACATTGATACCAATTAATTATTCATATGAAATAAATAAGTATAAATAATATATTATCATTCCAAAATAATTTTAATTAGTTATATATTAAATTTGTTTATTGAAAAAACATTAATACATTCCAGGGAAAATAAGAATGAATCACATCATTTTGTGACTTGGTAGGCTGTTGTATAGACATGAAATGTTATCATATTCCCACAAATTGGAAATCCTAATGGTATGTGTGATATAGTAATCCCAAAAGAATAAAAATATCATATATATATATATATATATATTATAAACAATAAATACATCATTATTTCTTACCATTAGAGGTGATAATGGAGAAACTAATGACTTTGGTTAATGAGTTGGTATTCCAACACACACTCGAACGATGATTTTAAAACCCATTTGATGTAATTGATGATGGTTAATGGTAATTACCATAACAAAAAACATCATAGTATATGGAAGATAATTATGTTTTCAAATAATCATGGTATAGAAATAATTTATGGAGGTGGAGGAATAAATAAAAAAATATGTTTAATGATGAATACTAACAGTTCTTCGGGTATCATAGTTAGTTTTATACCAAACTAATTAATTGGACATATTTTTTTATAAGATAAGGTTTATAGGATGATATTAGGGAATGCAGAATGTGGTTTGGTTCAGATAGGTCTTGAAATGTGGTTTTATGGAGCGGAGGGTGAGGAGATGTGTTGACCATTTATAAGTGATGTGAGTGGCACACTTAATATTTTTATGGAGAAAATTTTACCCTTGTTTTTTTAATGTCAAAACGATTTCCCACACCCATCATTATCTATTGAAAATAGAATTTTATTGTTCCTTCTATTCTAACAAACATATTATTTAGTGGTTGATGGGGTTGATCACATGGGGATACCAACATGCAATTACTAATATGAGTTGAACAAGTCTCAATAAATTATACAAAAAATACAATTGATTAAAGAGAACAAATGGCATAGTGAAACTATTTTTGAACATTAAATGAAATGATAATAAATACAAAACTAACAGAAAAAAATGTCAGGGTTTCAATTAAAAAATAGTATATTATAATATTCATTCTTTAGTAGTAAATATATATTTAAAAATTTTTTACCACAAGGATTCAATTATATTACCATTTCATTGCCCGAAAATAGATAATTTGGTATTTAAATTTTTTTTCCTTGGTCTAGTAATATAATTTTTGATTACATGTTAATACATTACCCTTAAAATAGTGGATGTATTCCCCCAGTGGTCTTGGGATTGCATGTTGAAACTCATTTAGTTACTTCCACTGTTTTCATTCTTGTTCTGATAAAACACCAATAGTGATTATGAATATGGGTTATTTTATAGAATTATTGATGAATAATATAAGAAAAAACACATTATAATTTAAATCATAACATACAAATAGTTTTATTATAAACCCCAAATGAGAAAACGAACCCCTTATGACCATGGTCATGATGTACCGATTGAGGAGATTCTCATCACCGACCATGATTACAAGAGTAAATAATGTGGGAAATATAAATAAACTAAAAAAGGAATGAAAATTAAAAGAAAACAAAACAAATGTTTTAGGGGAGATAACTTTGAATAATGGTAGACCATCCCCCGGGAATACCAAACCTCAAACTAGGAGGCCTCTTTATCTATTTATAGAAAGGCAACATGGTGTGTTCCCAAAATTACATGTCGTACACTTCAATCAATTGATGTTTACTTTTATTTCTCCACTACTAGATGTGTCATTTCTCATTCCACTGAATTTAAATGATCATTCATAGTTAGGTTATGGTATATAGTGTGTTCCATTAACAAACATGTATT
This sequence comes from Viscum album, assembly GCA_963277665.1. Taxonomy (NCBI): domain Eukaryota; kingdom Viridiplantae; phylum Streptophyta; class Magnoliopsida; order Santalales; family Viscaceae; genus Viscum; species Viscum album. The sequence continues at coordinate 1,493,485,617 of OY728155.1, read as the reverse complement.
TTGGAGTTTGTTTTAGTCACTAACCACTTCTGCAAGGGAATATGCAGCTTATGAATAGGTAGTGCATGGAATGTGGTCTCTGGTTGGCTACATGGCCATGTAATCATGCATTCCAGACCATTTATGGGAAAAGTTAGACATCATTTGTTTATAAACTACATTCAATGTAAATAAAAATTATATATTTTCCTCATTTATGATTTGTAAATTCAGATAGAATATTCTGAAAAATAAATAGAAATGCTGAAATAAATCATTTTATCCTTAAAAAACATGTATCTCTTGAAAAATTGTTTTTATAATCAATAATATTTATGTAAAGGTATAAAAAATTCTATAAAATCAATCTCCCCCACTTATTTATTTTAATTCCTTAATGAAAAATCAGAACATTTAATTAAAAAGAATCCATACTCTAAAAATGGAAGAATTCAAATAATTATAATTAAAAAAATTATAAAGATAGAAAAGGATTTTAAAATGAAAAAAAACAATATTTAAATTATAATTATATTCTAATAATTCCTCACTTATAATTTAATTAAATATTTTCATCCTTTATTTCAGTTTTTTATAGCTTTCATATATACACATGCCAATCGATTGTTTACCCATAAAAAATTACTCAATCATAACTCAATTTATTTTAATCAGATTTATGATCAATATCATGTATATTCAAACTATCCATATACTTTCGATTATTCTCATTATCCACATAGAAGTAAAATCACAAAAATCATGATGTCTTTCAATATAGTTTAAATGATTCTAATGCTACGGGTAGGTAGGAAATGATGTGAAAAATAAACTTAGAGGCTTGAATAAGAAGTCTGATTTATTTAATAATAATCCATGAATTTAAATTAAAAGTCTTAATTAAAATTCATCCAAATCAACATCTCTTAAATTTAATCATTGCCAGAATATTCGATTTCCATCATGGGTTCAAAGTCATAAATAATTGTAATGTAATAATTTTGACTGTCTTTTTAATTTTTCTTTTTTTAATCAAGTGGGACCACTAGGAATAAAATTAATAGTGGTTTTTCAACCCTCCTACCAAAATAAATAAGAGGAACTACCCCCAAACTTAATATCATGGCCTCTCACAAAAGTATACAATTAATATCCAAACTCCCTCTATAAGGATCAAATGAATAGTTATGAAATACTATCAAATAGTATTGGTAGGAAATATTAATAAGCATCTAATGTGTATTCTTATAAAGAAAATTCATGGTCGATTTGTTTTTAACAATTTTTAGATATTCGGTAGGTATCATGGTCAAAGGGCCTGAAAAACCATTAAAATTCACAAATAAATTTAATTTGATTCAAAATCCTCAAGTTTTAAAGAGAAACAATTTCATGTTCTGTTTGTCTGGCATATCCCAAAAATATATCAAGAAAGAGGTTATAATATTAAATATGATAAAGGTCTCATAAAACATTCCATGAATGTGGTTGATAATGGGGAAATAAGGTTATTACATGAATAATAATATTGATTATATTAAATGTAATTGGACAATAATTTAAAAATAAAATTAAACTATATCATAAATCATTTTAAAATAAATCAAAATTAAAATAATCATGTATTATTGTAAATTACAATTTTGTCTTTATTATTTATAATTATAATTGATCAAAAAAATTCTACATTTTAAAATATTTCATTTATTTAATGATGTCTCCTAGATCATTTTAAAGACAATGACCACTCTAGTCCTGAAACTCTCCTAGAAAATTAATATTTCACATGGTCTTCATGTTAAACATAAAAGAAGATAAGAGGATGTGGGAAACCAAAATAGGGCTAAAATAAGGGGAGTTGTTAAACAAGTATTCTAAAGAAATGTAATTAAAGTAAATACAATCATAATTCTCCCCATAGGGTGATTATAAAAAGATGGAATAATGTGGAAACCATATTCCCATATCGTGATGGAGTTCATATGACTATCTATGAAATAAAAAATTAATTATGACTGTTTATTAACCACTACATCAAAAAAAAATTAAAAAAAGATATATATTGATATAAATGTTCAAATATAGTCACTATGTAACCTCATAGGTGTAACTATCTGAAATGGATTGATCATGAAGCATAGGAGCAGCTCCAGCGGATATCAGAGGGATTGGGTCCCCATTCAGGGTGTTGGGGTCGATGACTAATCATTGGAAGAAACAAAATAAGTGTTTTCTAGTCCTATAGTGGATAAGAGAAATTAATCTATGGATAAATCTATAAACGGGATAGGTGATGTCAACAGATGAGGACCCGGATGAAGAGTAGGTTCTAGGGGGAGATGGATTACCATGTACGAAAGAATAAGGCTCATCATTCCCTCCATTTTCTCAAGGTACAAACATTTTTAATCCATATGATACTCCATGATATCCTGTAGGTGATCTATAGTGTCCAAATATGGGGGATATGGGGAGATCAGCTGAGGGTGTAGGTTGAGGTGGGGTTGTGGACTGTACAAAAGAAAATAGATTTGTTGAGGGAGATGGAGGGGGAATGATTGGGAAGGGATGAATAAGGGAGGTATACTGGTGAAGGTTTTGGTACAAGATGAGAAGCACAATTGGTGGAAGGTGGGTCATTTCTCAACACAATTATGGCTGGGGAATTCTAGATGAGAATAAAGGCATCTTCTCACCTTTTGATCATCCTCAAGAAAATAATCATGAAGTAGTCCATCTTTTCATGATATCCTAAGGGGTTATTAATGATATATGAATCAATCGGTCCAAAGTGGTGTTCTTATCATGTGTAATAGAATCCCCCATTTATGATTCTCTATCGGATGACGATCCAAGAATGGATGTACGAGGCAGTTAATTAAGAAACATCTTGGTAATCATGGATGAAAATATCGTTAATTAGATGCATATCATGTACCAAAATGATACACATGTCCTGATGGATGAAATGGAGGGGAGGGGAAATGATGAGGGTGATATTATATGATGTGGGTGTATATGTGGTTAGGACCATGATGTTCCCTGTATATAACAGTAATGTGAAAGTGCTCAAGGTGGGTGAGGGAGGAAATAAAGGATGGGATGGTTGGATTGTTGTAAAAGCCACACCGTGACTAAATCTCTACCAAGGTCAGGGAAAAGTGGCATCTGCCAATCCAAAATTATAGTGGAGTCACTTTTTCACTAGTTGATAGTCGATAGGTGGGAACATCAAACTTCAATATAGATTCAAAATTGTAAAATATATATCTAAATGTGGGATTTTTGAATTGGAGTGTCTCTATCAGATTTTTGTGTCCGAGGTTCTCTGCAATCTCCACCCAAATTCCTGGAGTATAATGAAGAAAAATATCTACTAGTTTATCTCTCAACTGAATGGTGTGTCATGATACTCACTACGACTTATCTTCCACAGGATAAAATTCATCGGTGATCGGACTTGGATGGGGTTGGGGTTGGGCTACATACAGATCTTGATGTGTTGAAGTAATAGCTGCTGATATAGAAGGTATAGTTGTCTTGGCACCAGGTGGATGAGCTGCTACTATATGTGGCTCTAAAGTAATGGTAGTTATAGATGGTGGTACGATCACATTAGGTTCTAATTCTTTCATGGATAGCTCCAATGGTGTCATTTCAGCAGTAGGATCTGCTGAACTGGATCCCTCAACCACTTGGGAAGGTATTTTAGTGGTTGCAAGATCGGTTAGAAATTTTTAATTTGTGGGTGCCGATCAGAGAGGAAGAAACATCACCAAATCTGAATGATGAGATACCATGTAGTGTATCATAGAGGATATAATGGATTACGGAGCTGAATACTATAGGGAGTTGGTTTCTCACCATTAGTATTAGGGTTAGGAAAATTCCTAATAGTGTTATCACTATGTTCCATGATCTGAAATAGAAAAAACAGTAGATAAAAAAATAAAAGAAAATAAAAATGAATGACGGCAATTGTGACACGATACAAATAAATGTACTTGATATGTAGATCCATAGTACATAGTCTGTAGTATGATTAGTTTTCCAACATGTGTACTCTAGATACACATATAGAGTAAGAATGTTTGTGGAAACAATAAGTGCACAGTCTGTGTGAGGTGCACATGCCACGTGTGAATACATGAGAATATAGCCTTGTATCACAAGGACCCGACCTCTTCCATGAGAGAACATGAAATAATGTACTTGAAATTTTGTGAGGGAAACCATGCCATGCATGACTAAATGGTATCAAAATGGTTTAGTATGTTTTTCATGGCCATGTTGCTTAGAGGGATTGTACATGTTTTGTTCCTATTCCACACGTCGTGTGTTAATACATGGGTAACTAGTCATGTGGTCTTATAGACAATGGTTCTTATTTTCACCAAGTAGAAGCACATGAAATGGAATATTCTAAGAGCACACACCATGTGTTATTTTTACAATTTTTAATGTAATTGTTGTGGCCATTTATTTGAAGTACACAAGCTATGGTCCTCGCTTGTGGTCTTGTGATGTGGGTTTGTCTGGACGCCTATTAAATTTTCCAAAATAACTGAAAAATCATGTCAACCATTGAAATTAAGGGTGTAGATTGACATACCAAGATAAATTATCACACTAGAGGTGTAATCCAATTGGAAAGCGAATTAATATTGAATATTTGAGGAATGCAGGGTGAGTGGTGGATAGTGGAACCCACTAGGGGATGAAAATGGAGATTAGGGGTCACACGAAACATTTTGTGCTCAGTTAAGGCTCTTGTTCATTAATATCATAACCAAAAAACGTTTAGAAATGGATTTCATGTTGTGTAATTTAATTTTTAGAATTTTTATTATTATTAAAAGTTATAATTATATTAAACTATACATATTAAATATTATTAATAGTTATATATATATATATATATATATATTTACGAATGAAAAATAAACTTACACAAATAGTATATCATAGAAATACACATTTTGTTTTCATAAATTCATAAACTAATAAAAAAACATTCAATCTATATCTTAGGGCATGATTTGAACTGTTGACTAGCAGATCCAAACATAAGTCCTCAACAACTCGAGAGATGGTTTTAGTGGTAAAAATATTTATTAGCTATTAATATTTAAAGTACATATACATAAATACATAGAAAATAGATGGATAAAAAATATTTGGTTTTAATTAGTGAAATATTTAGATGAAATGATTAGATTAGCTAAATTCAAACCTATTTTATTTCAACCATGTGCTATGGCTCAGTTAATTAGCAAACATCACCATCGAGTGATTCATTGTTTTTGAAAACGATTTATAATATGATGAAAACATTTCGCACATTGCGTATACTGAAAATTTGATGTATAGATCTAAACTGGATTTCAGGATTCAATCATGGTCCTTTTGGATTTATGATATTTAACCCTTCCAACCCATTCCACCCTACTATCACTTTTCATTTATTTTTAAATTTTTTTATTTAATTTTAGAAACATTACACCCTGTGTATACTTGAAATAATGGATTAAAAAGAATGGATCATGCACCCAAGGTAGGTGGGGAGTGATTCGAACTTATGACATCTCAAAAATACATGAGTGACATTTCTAATATCACATGAATATTATTATTAATTAACATAATTAATATTTAATTACACTCAATGTTCTATTACAATATATAATAAGAAGAAAAGTTCATGTCATGTTAGTTAGTATACATGTCCTGTAACATTGTTTTGTTTTTATTTAAAATAATGATGTGAGAAGTTGTGTTATAGAAAATTTGGAAAATAGATACATGCCATGTATTTTTTAAAAATAGAAACTAATAAATATAGGAAATTGGAGAGTGTCTGGGTTTCCTCCCAACAATTGCCTTTTTAAGTATTTTTATCGACCTGTGTTTTTGTACATACTCATAATCAAATGGCATGTGTGTATTTAACTACTTGAACCACCACATATTCCAAAAACCTCATCTTTTATAAAATTTTATTAAACATCATTTAGTCTGGGATTTGGTTTTCAGTATACCTACTTCGTGGAAAAAAGTAGCCGAAGGTGGAATTTTTTTTGTGGTTTCATGTTAATCCTCCACCTCCCCGAGTTACATATTTGTAACATTGAAAACCTGAAATTAATTACATGATACCTCTTGAGCAGGAAAATGATCAAATGAGGGTTTAAAAAGAAATGATTTATCAAATTGAATATTAACATGATATGATGTTTCCCCATATTCAAATATTGTGTTTTAGAAATTCTGATTATAAATTTCTTGGTAATTATAGGTGGGGCCCAAAACATAACATACTTCCTACAGTGAAAAAAATTAGAACACTTATCCTAATACTCATCGCGATTATCCATCTGAGTGATTACCTTTGAATGTTACTTGACAATAATACCATTTCATCCTAACCTATCAGTTTGGTCTAACTGGAATGCGGTAAAGTCATCCATTGTCGATATTAGTCATTTCGTATTACCTGAAAATGGTTCTTGAAGAGGAAAAGAGATTGGTGTGATGAATAATTTTCATGGGGATTCATATTCTTGAAAACCATCATCCATATATTTATAATATTCTTTTGGGATTGAGTAAACCATTGCTGGATCATTTGGGTAAAAAACATCTCATGTTGGATCGCACTAACCTCTAGTTGAATAGAAGAAAATATGAATGTGGGGATGAGGGTCCCATAAAAAATCATGATAATAAGAAAGAAAATTTATGTAAAGAAACCTTAACTCATTATCTCATGCCTGCATTCAACTTTCCCCATCAATAGTGTAATAATTTGACCTCTCCCATCCCGAGGTGTGGCAATTAAAAGTTATTGTTCCCTTCCATTCCCATTAACTATGTAGTTAGAAGAAATCAGAGTCAATCCCATCTGGAGATAGAAAAATAATTATCAGTACAATTATAATGTGTATTAGTAAATATCTATAATAAAATAATTGAGTGAAGGGATCAAATGAATGTGGGCAACTATTTCTGAAAATTAAATTAATGTAGAATAAATATAGATATAATTGAAAACAATAACTTTAGGGCTTTAAATTAATTAAGGTTTATTTAATTATTCTTTCATTAGTATTTAAATTATTTATGAAAATAGGTTACCATTGCGATTCAATTACATTAACATTTCATGGTTTGATAACTAGTAATTATGTATTTAAACACCAATTCCTTTATCTGGTAATTTAATTTTCAAATACACATTATTAAAATTCCCCCTAATATAGTGGAAACGGGCTCACCGAATTATCAAGGGTTCACTTATTGTAACTCCTTTATTTATCACCATTATCGTAGTTCTTGGTCTCACACGACACCAATAGTTATTATGCATTTTAGTTAACTAAAGGAATCGTAGATGATGATCATAATATAAAAAACATCAGAATTTAAATCATAACACACCCATTGTTTTGTTATAACCCCAAAATGATAAAACTATAATCTTATGACCATGGTCATGATGTGTGGGTTGAGACGAACCTTAACCCATACCATGGATTTGAGAAGAAAGAAAGAGGGAAAATTGATTAAACAAAAAAAATAAGAATGAAAAAAGTAACGAAAATTTATATTTTGGATTTGGGGGAGATAAATCAACATATCATCAGCATCTCCTAGAAGAATAACCATCCTGGAATTAGGATATCAATCTATCTATTCAAATAAAGTAATAATACATGGAATGTACCAAAAATTACTTGCCGTATACTTGGGACAATTGTTGTTGGATTTTTTTCTACACCGACAGGTGTACCATTTCAACACCCATGAAAATTGAAGGGTCGACAGTATGAAGGAGGGGGTACTAGGATATTTGTTCCAAAATTCATGGTATGTAGATTCTACTTTAGCCCCAAACTACTTATTTAAGGAATTAATGATTTGTGAATATGTAGTATACATTGTGTTGTGTCTGGTCGGCTACTTGGGCATGTAATCAGGTTGGTTGGGCTAGGTTTGGGAAATGGTACATAATATATGTTTATAATGTACACACATTATATATAGTGATTTTTTTAAACATTCCCAATCTATGAGATTGGATGGAATATCTTGAAAAATTATACTAAACAGCGAAATAAATCATTCTATGTATAAAACAACATGTATTCAGTGAAAACTTGTTTTTTATAGTCAATAATATATATGAAATGTTATATAAAAATTATGAACCTCATAAAACCAATAATATACCATTATCGAAAATATCAGTGATCAGGTCAAATTATTTCAATCAAATGGGTTTTGGAAAAAAAATTGGGCCATTTTTTAACCTCACATTTATAGTTTACCTCATAGGAAAACTCATTTTCCCTTAACTATGGTAAATAATTTTAGTTGGTTTAACTATTAATTGTGGTAAAAAAAATAAGTTAACCTTATTAGAAAATATAAACTATTATTATTTCAAATATTGAATCAATTTATCCATATTTTATTTATAGAAGTCATAAAATAGCATTTAAAATTAATACCTCATAAACAATGAGAAAGAGGGGGTTTAAAGAGAAAATTTTCAAATGTTAAGTGTGCCAAAGGTGGCATAAATATTTTTGATATATTATTGATTTAATCATATAAATGGATTTAGTATTATTTTTTCTCTATAAAAAATATAAATTGTGTTTCATAAATATTATTTAATATATATGATATAAATGTCATTAAAACCATTAACAAAAAATTATTCAATTAATTTTATGAGGTAAAACATTTTTATGTTCATAAAAATTGTTTTTTTAAAGTTATTTACTTTATTTTCAAGATGTTTTTATTTTCATTCCATACTAATTATTCATAGAAGATTTAAATATATATATATATATATGTTTAAACCATATATTTCAATAATTTATGTAATCCTAATCATACACTCCATTCCAATGTCTATGTGATAACTAACATTCAATAAAATATTAATATTCTATGTTATGTTTAAAATATATGTCAAATGTAACGATATATAAACTTGGTATTTTTTGAAAGACAAGTGAATGTGTGACCTATTGTCAACTATCGAACGTTCAATGTTCTGGTGCTCTGCTAATGTGTATAGCCACACTTGGGTCGAATCCTCAGTGATGATACATTTCAGTATTTAATTGTTTTTAGTTGATTATATTTTTATTGGGGGTTTATTTTCAGAGATTAAATGATGTTAATAAATATAATTGATTGATTTAAAATGTTTATAAATATTGGTTTGAGTTCATCATTAGGTAATTAAATTTGAAATAACCTTGAGCCTTTCTTTATATTGCATTAAATTAACACCCATGTCATAAGTTGATGTTGATTGGAATTATCAAGTGTTAAGGATTTAATACAAGCCTCATCATAATATAGGGTTTTAATATTAATCATGTATTGTTTATGGTAGTGTATTTATGGTTCCAATAATCCTGGTAAACCACTCATTAAACCTAACACATCATTAATCCATGACATGTTAAGTCCAACATACACAATGTTAATTCAAAAAATATTCAATGAGAAAAAGTTCTCAATCAACTAATAGAACTAAATTATAACTCACCCCAAATGATATATTTACATAGCCATTAATATTATTAGTAATATTGTTTATCATATTTATGATATTGAATTATAAAAATAGGAAAAATAAAGGGATACTAAAAATATTGTGCATCGAACACACTTGCACGAACGATGATGAGATTTAAAACGTTCATTAGATTGAATGAGAAAGCGAAAGAAGGGATGTGGTTTCATATTTATTTCAAATATTTTAAGGTAATTAATATCTAAGAACAGAGGGTGGATGACTAAAAGAGAATACTCTGAATAAAGACACATTAAAATATAATTACAAAAACAAACACTTACACGATTATAAATGAAGAACAACCCAAAAGTAAATGAATAGTAGAAAGGAGGAATGAATTCTGAAGTGAAAAAATGAGTATGGTAGATCATACCATGCCATTGGAATACCCTTGATCATAAAAATCTATCATAATTTTCTCTGAAATTAAAACTTTTTGCAAGGAGAGGATGGGGAAGTGTTTATAGCCCCAGGAAGATGACTGTTTGAATCCCAAAACTACCCCTACACATACATCTCTAATTTTATATTTTAGATTTCCGAATCTGGAAGAATCTTATTCATAAACGTTTTAGATATTACAATCTTCAGTTTACTCAAAATATTTGTAGGCATGTGGAGTTATGAAGTTAAATTTATGGCGGTTTTCATAAACAATGTCAAACTGTCCATTTCAATCCATGATTTTTCAATGGACGAAATGTGAATGGAAATTTAAATTGGAAGATTCCTTCTAATAAAATTTCTTTCATCAACAAATACAACCAAATATATCACCTATTTCACACTGAAAACTATCCTCTCCAATTGATTTATTGATCAGGAGAAAGGTCATTTTTGGTGTGGTAATTTCATTTGCTGGGCAGAATGGTGTGTCGAATTTTATAGAATCATTTGGGCCCATTTTTATTGGAGTTGGAACCTAAAAGTTCTATCCATGACTCCTTGAATTTTCCCAAGATATTTGGAGGACAATAAAGGAATTTAGACATCTGGATTTATCCTAGTAATTCAATCTTCATAGCCGGTCTAGTTTTATCACAAATTCATTGGGCCTCCTTGTGAGGACCATATAACCCTTCAAATGAAAGCATTGGCCCCGGAATCCTCCTAAAAATATGTGGGAAATTGAATACTAAATCATTAAATATATGAATCACAAAATTTTAATTTGTAGGGTGATAGTAATTTTTAAAACATTAATCTGACTTCAATCTGGATAAATATAAATAGTGCTCAAAAATTATATTTAATATGTATACAATAATATTTAAACCAAATCATTCCAATTTAATATAAAATAAGTAATGTGAGTATATATAAAGTTATGAAAATTTTAATAACATCAACTCCCCCACAAATAGTATTGCGTGTGTCCCCCTGTGCAAAAAATTTAAAAACATAAAAAAATAATTCTCACTCACCAAAAAATATCAAAATTGTGTTTTACCCAATAAGGGGGGTTTAGATTATTTCACACTTCCATATTTAATTCCACCACAAATATTTACAGAAACATCGTTCCAAAAAACAATTCATTTTTCATTATCAAATTTGCAAATGGAAAATGTGGACACTCAAAACTCACACCACTCAAGATGATAAAATTTATTTATGGTGGTTCACTCATTCCCCATACAATGTGGAATGTATTATAGTGTTAAAGAGATATTAACTTCTATTCCATATCATTAAGTGAAAAAGAATGATGATCAATTTTTAAGGGGTTTTTGTGGCTATGATACTGTAGGAATATAATGTCCGAGAGAGAGGCGAAGATGGGTAAAACAACAACTTGGGTAAAACAATGAACAATTATTATAAATTAAACATGGAAGGAAATGGAAAAACATTTTTACAACAGAATTTTGTTGTGATGAAATAAACAAGATAACATTAAAATTTGAATGGGACAAAAAGATGAAATATATACCAAACAGAAAACTTCTCTAAATGACATAAGTGTTATTTTTTCTGTTCTTTTCTTCTTTATTTTTCCATTTTTTGATATTTTAACTTGAAATAGATCTCACACTCATCTCCCAACCCATGTTTGATCTCCTCACGACACTAATTGTAATATTTATAACGAGATCAAAGCTAGAGGAAAAGTTATTTTTGACCCACACAGGACACAACCCATTCTTTTTTTCATTTTTAATGAACACATTTCTATAAAATTTGAACCATATTTCATAAGAATACATAAATTCCCAAAACTCACTGAATCAGAAACCCACCACCACGCTAAAATGGATTCTTTCCCTCAACTATATGATTCCACATTCAAAATAAATAAAAGAGTATCCAAAATGAAATATATTCAACCAAACATAAATTTTAATAAATTATGCATTGTAAATCTATGTAGTTGTTGGGTGGGATAAGGTACTGGGTTTTTTATGTGAATATCAATGAAAATGATTTCATAGGTTTAGAGGGTATTTCAAAAGGAGGTTTAATATAAGGGAAATGAGTGGCTATTTGGTTATTGTGACTCTCAAGATGATTAGAAAATTCCTCTATCATATTCAAGAACACCAAAGTAGGAAATTCAACTTGAAGATCCAAAAACTCTAGACTCACAATTATGGGTGAAAAATGCTGAAAATGAAATGATGGTCTTAGCTGACCTTGGCTTAAAATCTAATTTTTTTCCTCACAATTGGGGAAATAATTTTTCAAATCTAAAACTAAGCATTCAAAATATGTTGGTTTTGACACAAAGTTCTTTATCTTAAATTATGATTAAAAATACATGAAATCATGTCTTTTAACTTCCCAAAATGGTTCTTTTTTTTAAAATTGGACGGTGAGTAAGTATAAACCTTTTGTTTTTTTTACATTATTTATTTATTTTTTAGTTCATTAGAGTTATTAAACTACACACCCACACAAAATATAAATAGAAAAAGAAAGGGTTTGATGAAAAAAGGGGTAAAATGAAAGAGAGAGGAAGAAGAAATAAGATGTAGAGAGAGGAAGAGAGAGAGAGTTAAAGGGAAAGAGGTTCCCCTAGTTTGGATTTGGTGGTTATCCATTTCTATCTAGTAGTGTGTCCACAACCGTATTTGGGGATTTAAATAAAGTCGATGTGGTCCTCAAGATGTGTTTCCTCTCATGGTGATGCTTTAACTAATGTAAATTAATTGTAAATGTCCTTTTTGAAGATGGAACTTGGACATCTACTTAACCTAATGGGTAAACATTTGTAAAAAAAAGGACCATCCTAATGAGAAGTAAGCTCAAATGGGTGAAGTTGAAATCAATAATTAAATGGAATTACCTTTTCTCCTTCATGAAATATCTTTCACATGATGTGTTTTTCATGGAGTGCCTTGGATTTTTTCTTTCCAAAGATTAGAATTCTCAAAAGATTCAAGTCGAAGTTCTTCTAGTTCTACCAGTTGCAATAATATTTCTTCACCATATTTTTTAAAATCTAAATTTCACGTTTTCACAGCACAAATTGACTTATGTTGGATTTCAACTACAAAATGACAAGATTTACCCAAAAGTAACCTAAAAGAGACATTCCAATTTGTGTTTTATAGGAAGTTCGATAAGCCAAAAGTTCTTCACCAAGTACTTCAGGGTGGTCTTTTCTGGTGGGTTTTACAATTCTCTCAAGAACAATTCTCACTTCTCTTTTAGAAAGTTCAGCCATGCCATTTGTTTGGGGGTGATATGAAGTTGAAGTTTTATATACAACCCCATTATTTTTTAAAATATATTTCGTGGTTCTATTAAAAAAATGGGTTCTTAAGTCACATATCAAGAAACATGGAGTGCCAAATTGGTGAAATATTTGCGTGTTTAGGAACTCACTAACAATATGTGAATCATCATTTCTAGTGGGTTTGACCTTGACCCACCTACAAACACAATCATCTACAAGAATAATGTATGATAATCCATTGAATGGGGGAAATGATCCCATGAAATATATCCCCAAACATTCAATATCCCATAGAATATTAAATTATTTTGTGGAATTACATTTCATTTAGAAATTGTGCCAAAATTTTGGAAACTGGGACATGACTGACAGAACTCATGTCAATCCTTGAAGAGTGAAGTCTTAAAGAATTTTGAGTCTATGACCTTTTGGGTGGTGCTTTGTGGTCCAAAGGGGAAGCCACCTATAATTGTGTGACATAATTCTAAGATTTAAGAGTGATCATTTTCATCAACACATATCCTAATTACCATGTCAGCCCCATTTTTCAAAAGATTATTTTCTTCCCAAAATTTTTCTTTTGAATCACTTTTCAACTTCAGTTTCTGTTCTTTTGAAAATGTTTAAGGAAAAAAACTAGAAATCATGTAATTTAACATTAGGGTATTCCTTGGTGACATTGTAGTGAGATATGAAAGGTGGTAGGTGGGGAATTTAGGATCAATGATTTCGGAAAGAGAATAATTAAAAATTCTACTTAGGGGATCAGCTACACAACTTTCTTTTCCTGGTGTATCTTTGATTTCAAGGTCAAACTCTTGGAGAATTAGGGTATATCTTATTATCCTCAGTTTAGAATCCCTTTTCATAAGTAAGAAATTTATAGTAGAATGGTTTAAGAAGATAATGACTTTTTCACCTAAGAGATAGGGCTGGAATTTATCTATGACCAAAACCATTGCTAAAATTTCATTTTTAGCCCCATTGTATTGAGATTGAGTTTCAACCAATGTTTTTGAGGAATAAAAGATTACACAAGGAATTATTTTCTCTTATTTGACCAGGAATGGCTCCAATGGCCCTATCAAGGGAATCACACGTCAATTCAAATGGTAAGGACCAATCTGGGGTTTTTATTATTTGGTTAGATGTAAGAGAAGATTTGTGTTCAATGATCTATCTCTTTTAATCCTCATCGACATGCAATGTGACATCATTTTGGTGTAGTCGTGTGAGTGGGAGGGAAATCCTACTAATGTTATGGATTAATCACTAATAGAAACCAGCATGACCTAGGAAAGAACGTATTTATCGAACATATGTGGGTTCTAGAAGTTATTGGATCAATTCAATTTTAGAAGGATCAACTTCAATACCATCTTGTGAAACTGTGGGACCTAGAATGATCCCATTTTCAATGATGAAGTGATATTTTTCAAAATTTAACACAAGGTTACACTTGAAATAATTTTAATGGAATAGAGAGAGTGAATGAAAGAATGATTCTAATGACACACCATAAATGGTAAAGTCATCTATGAAGACCTCCATGAATGCTCAATGATTTCATAAAATATACTCATCATACACCTTTAGAATGTTGCAGGAACATTGAAGAGGCCAAAAGGCATTCTTCTATATGCATATGTTCCAAAGGGAAATGTGAACGTTTTCTTCTATTGGTCCTGAGGTGCAATTTGGATTTGTAAGTATCTAGTGTATACATCAAGAAAGAAATAATGTGAATTTCCAGATAATCATTCTAGCATTTGATCATGGAATGGAAGAGGGTAGTGATCTTTTCTTATTTCAATATTCAATTTATGGTAGTCTATGAACATTCACCATTTGTTTTTCACTCAAGTTGTGACCACCTAACCTTGTTCATTTGTGACAACAATTATCCTACTATTTTTGGTACAAATTGAATTTGACTAACCCATTAACTATAAGCAATTGGTTAGATAATACCATCTTGAAGAAGCTTTGTGATCTCTTCCCTAACCACCTCAAGGATTATTGGATTGGGTATTATTTGTGCTTCTCTAATTGGTTTGGATGAATCTCTAAGATGGATTTGATGAATGAAAAGGGCAAGGTTGATTCTTTCTATGTTATCTAGGGTCCAAACTAATGCCTTTTGGTTTTCCTCTTACACTTGAACATTTTTGGAATCCTCAGTTTTATTTAGTAAAGTAGAGATAATGAGAGTATAAGAGTGATCAAGGAAAATTAATGCATATTTTAGGTGTTTAGGAAGAGGTTTCATATCAGTCTCATCTCTCATTTGTGGGTTAGAAAACTCAGGAATGGATGTAGGAATTTCATTTTCTTCAAATTCATTTTTCTTAATACTATCCTTGGTAGAGTAGTAGAGAAAATAGTTGATGTGGGATTCAAGAGAGTTTTTAATTTCCTCTATATTGATGTAGTATTTGAATTAAAGGTCCATGTCAACATCCCCATTTATGATTTTTTTTAACCATGGTTCATATTTAAAAAGATAATTTATCATTAGAACATGAAGTAGTGGGGTTCAATTGACTCTTAGAAGTGTCCTCAGAAGCATGGATTGAAAATGAAGAGTGATCCTTAGATTGGTATCACATGGGTTGGAAAATGTTGAACTTGACTAGTTATTCACCAAGTTCCATGGTTAATATGCTTTAATGGATATAAATTTTGTTTCTTACTATCATTAGTAATGGTATTCCTAGAATTAAAGGAGATCTAGAAGAGTTCATCTCACCTTCACTATAAATAAAATATAAATAAGTAGGGAAGATAAGATCATTCAAACGAACAAGGACATCTTTGATTATACCCTATGGACTAGTAGTGATTCGATTGTCCAATTTAATGACAACACCAATTGGACATATGGGATGAAGACCAATTTTGGAGAAGGTGGATTTGGAAAAGACATTAATTAAGGATCCTTGATCTATTAGTGCATCATCGATGTTGGAATTTCCAATTTGGCATCGAACCGTAATGGTCCCAGAATCATTTAACATTATGGGAATGGACTACTATGTGGAAATATTTTTCAAAGGTCCTATGTTTCCACTTATGGGTGCACACTTCCTTAAAAAACTTGGCAAACTTGCAGATTGGTTTGATTGCATCTAAGAGAGGAAAGAAGAATTCAACACGTCTAAACATGTTGAGCAGTTCGGGATCAGGTTCAAAGGACTCGATTGGATTAGAAATGGATTTATAAAAAGGAATTGGGTTCTTAAGTTGAATTGAAGGAGGTTTGGTAATCTATTAAAATTCTTTTTCATGTTTCTTTTACTTTTCATTTTATTGGTCAACATTTATAGGGTAGTTGGAGGAATCATCATGACGCATAGAAATTTTCTTTCCGGGTCTAAGTAAAATTTCACTTACATTACCATTGGGGGTGGGTAATGGTTGAGCTAGAAGTTGGGAATAATTTTCTTTTAGTTGCTTCCTTAGGTGGGAAGCAAGTTGACCAATTTGGGTTTTAATGTTCTTGTGGCTAGAACGGGTGATGGAGGCAAGATCTTGTATATCGTTTTTGATGGATGCTTGGAAGAAGAGGCTTGTCCCGGATTGGTATTATCTTGGTTTTTTGTTTTGGAAATAGATTTTATTGATTTAGTAATTGGGAAGGCTCCCTAGGATAGTGGAAACCTGGAAGAGAAGGAGGAGGATTTATCCATTTTTGTTATGGATCAAACAAATATGTTTGTTGGATGTTACCAACACCTTGAACACGTTAGAATAGGTTTGGGTTTGGAGGAGGTAATTGAGATATATGATAGATGAGGTTTCCATACCATAAGACTTAGTTATAAGTAGATGAGAAGGTATAATAGTGAAGTTGGTTAGAGGTTCTAATGAACTGAGCTGGTAGTTGAGGGTTGGTGTTCTACTGAGCATATGTTGTATTGAGCTCCATTGGTCTTGATGAACTAGATGGATCATCTTGAAGTTGTGGGAAGGTGTCTGTTGGATGAGCTAGAGAGTTTCATATTCGATAGTTTTTTACAGGTCCATGAAACATTGATTGTGTAGAAGATGAGGTTATGACTTCAGAAGCCATAACTAGTTTTCGCACAAGACCCGTAAGTTCACTCACTAACTCTTTCATCTTTTTCTGTTCTATGGATTTGTTTTCTGGGAATTTTTTTACTTGAGCATGTTCTCGAGTATGGAATTTCTATTGGTTTTGAGCCATGTTTCATATGAGATCTACTACAGCTATAATATTTTTATCAATAATATCACTACCACTTGAGGTATAAATGAGGGTTATCTCCTTAGAAAATATCCCATCATAGATGTATTGGATCAAGAGTTAGTCATCGATTTGGTGACGTGGGTAGGTTGCCACAATATTTTTGATCCTCTCCCAATACTCATTGAGTGATTGATTGGGGAATGGGCATATATCACTAATTTTATTTCAGATGGAATTAGTACGAGAAGTGAGAAATAATTTCTATAATAATAGTCACTTCTTGTAAATTCAGGAGTTTATGGTTCTAGGAGTGAGGTAGTGGAGCCTTGACTTGGCGGAGCTAGCTAAGGAAAAAGGGTATGCTCTATGTTTTATTAGTTCCTCAAAAACCCCTAAAGGCTTCATGGTAGAGAACACCCCTGGGAACTATTTAAGGAGAAGTTGTGGATCCTCACCGGCTAGCCTATGGAAATGGGGTAGAAGATGAATCAAAACTAATTTGAGTTCAAATTAATCCTCTATGATTGGATATTGAATACCAAGGGTTAGGTAATTCATATCAGGGGAAACATGTCTTTATGATTTTGTTCCCTAGGATTAGCAATATATAATTCATATAGTTGGAAAAGGTTTTGATTATCCATAATGGTCCTCCTATGTTGGAGAAGTGTTTAATAAATTTCCGGGTCAAACAAATCCAAGGGATTGTTTGCGAGGATACGGGGCATTCAGATAGATTTTCGAAGAAAGATAAGAATGGATTTTTTTTTGTGTTTGTTATCTGATTATGATTTTTTTGAGAAGGTGGGTTTTTCTTTGTGAGTTTTTCAATGTTTTTAATTTTTTGTTGTTTTTTAACAATAACAAAAAAACAAATGACTACATAATGCATCATCTCCATAAATGATGCCATTTGAAAGTGTTGTAGATAGTATCATATCGATTATTCAAGGCTCCAGTGCTCTACTAATGTGTATTGCAACACTCAGTTCGAATCCTCAACATTGATACTTTTCAACAGTCATTTGTTTTTAGTTGATTGTATTTTGATTGGGGGTTTCGTTGAAGAGATTAAATGATCTGATTAATGATTGGTGTTTGATTTAGCAATTTTATAATTATTGGGGTGAGTTCATCATTAGGTAGCTAAGCTTTTGATAAACTTGATCCTTGCATTATATTTCATTAAATTAGCACCCATGTCACAATTTGACATTGATTGTAATTCCTAAGTGTTAAGGCCTTAATCCAAGCCATAGCATAACTTAGGGCTCGAATGTTAATTATGTCTTGGTTATGATACTATATTTACAGTTTCAATAATCAATGGAAACCACTCATTAAAAAAAACAAGTCATTAACCCCAAACATGTTAAGTCCAACATACCCAATGTTAATTCAAAGTATATTCATCGAGAAAAAGTTCTCAATCTCTTAACATACCTAAATTATAAATAACCCCAATGATAGATTTCCTCATACATTAAGATGATTAGTAATATTGTTAATTATATTTATGATTATGAATTATAAAAATAGGTAAAATAAATGGATAAGAAAACAGTTTTGCGTCGAACACACAGGCACAAATGGTGATGAGATTTAAAAATGAACTTTAGATTGAATGAGAAAGTGAAATATGGGAAGGGGTTTCAACTTGATTTCAAATATTTTAATGGAATTAATATTCAATAACATAGGGTGGATGATTAAAAGAGAATATTATGAAGAATCTTTCATTAAAATAGAATGACCTAAACAAACACTTACACAATTATAAATGAAGAACAACACAAAAGTAAATGAAAGGAAAAAAGGTGGAATGGTCTCTCAAATGAAAAAATGACTATGGTAGATCCTCAAAAGCCATTGGCAGAACCTTGGTCATGCCAACCTATCCTCTTTTGCTCGTAAATGCCAACTTTTTTCAAGGAGATGTGGGAGAAGTATATATAGCCCAAGGAAGTAGAGTATTATCATTCCAAATCTACCGCTCCACTTGCATCACCAATTTGATATTTCATAGAGATTAATTGGGAGAAATTTTTTATAAAAAGTATTTGATATTTTAGTATTTAATCTACTCTCAAATGTTTGTGGCATTTTGTCTTACTAAGCCAATGTTATGGCAGTTTTTATAAATAATGTTAAACTGTCCATTTATTTCCATTCTTTTTCGATGGCTGAAATGTGGATGAATTTTAAAATTGGAATATTCCTTCAAATATGAATTATTTATTAAAAAATGATGGTCACTGTAACACCCCGAGCTTCCATGGTACGCTTCTCTTTGAATAATACAGTAGCGTGTATTGTATGCAACTTCGAGTTCTAACACACACCACGACCAATCATTGTAGCCGATATGAATATTAATACCTACTTTTTAAAATTTAAAAAATTTTATCTCTCAAAATGGACTACATTTTTTGATTCGGAGTATCGAATTTAGCCTAAGGTGAAATTTTGGTACTTTTCGGATAACTTTAATATTTTGATGAATAGTGAAAATTACTAAATTTTAATTAAAAACAAATTTTTTAATCAAAATAATTATTAGTTATAAATTATGAATTTGAGTGGTTTTAAAGTATATTTAGAACATATTTTTACCATTTAATACAATTTTTGTCATTGGAAATAATTTTACAATTAAAACAGACATAAACAAGTATCAATCTTTTGATAGTTCCTATATCTTAAAAACACGTTTTTTGTTTTGACAACGGGAATTAATTTTAAATTAATTTTGACCACTTATGTGTTTTGAATTTAGAAAAATGGATTCCAAATTTGGAATCAGGATGTTCAAATTTTGGAAATAGGTAAGTTTTATTTTTAGACATTTTGAATAATTACTTCGGTAAATATTTTATTTACCACGGTTAAAGGGTAAATCTGGTAAATAAGGGTTAAAAAATAATATTATAATAATACTAAATTACCCTAAAATGTGTCCTAACCTTATTGGTTTATACAGTTCCGACCATGGGCATCTTTGGGTCGATTTGGGGACCCCATGGAGCCACTTGTAAGTGATAATGACACTTTATATTAATTAAGTTAAAATAAATACAAAAATGACATGAGCATATATATTTTAGAAAAACAATCTTTACATAGGGTTATATATGTTGGCTTTTAGACTATGAATATTAATTAGAAAGATAAAAAGATTTACTACATAATGGTATTTTATTTATAATTTTTAGACATTAAATGATTTAATTTATTTATGACACAATGATGATGCAGTAATTACCATAATAGTGAAAAATTAAAATAATTGATATTATAAATACCCAAATAAATTTAATTTGAGACTTTTAATGAATTAAACTACTTTTCTAGGATAATATGACATATTAGAAATGATTTAATTAACTTTTTTCGAAGTAATCATTCTGTTATAATTTTTACAAAAGTCAATTATTGAATAGTGTCAAAATTGACATAAAAGTGTTTTTAAAACAAATATTATATTACTAATTGATATTAAATTCATAAAACTCTATGGTTCTGATAAGAGACTTATATCATGATATTTTTATCATTAATGGACCATTTTGGGGTCTCTTGGATGTATATTGTATGTTTACTAACTATATAATATAAAAATACAAAGTGACATGGTAAGTGTCAAACTAATTAACTAAGTGTTAAAACTAAAAGATAAGGTTAATATAATGACCCAAACCTGTCTAAATTATATTGGATGAGTAGTTTGCTACCCATCCCCACCTTAACCTCTAAATAATTCACTATGAGGCCATTATAAACCGAATATGTATTTATTATAAAATAATATTTCTAGCTTTTTCAAAGGATCCCCTCACCCCTATTATAAAAGGACCCTCACCCTTCTCATTAATTCACAACTTCAAAGCCTTTTGGTTCGGCCAACCCCTGACCAAATACTCTCTCAACTTCCCTCACTTCATCCTAGAGGCCTTCCTTTAGTTATAAATCCATCCTAAGGATCCCTTTTGATCAAATCAAAAGGAAGAACCCGAAGAAGAGGTAATGATTTCACCACCATTTTTTTTCAAGTTCCTTTCTTCTTCCACTTCTTATTTGTTTGTTATTACCAATATAAAATAATGAATCAAGTATCTACTATATACTGTAATATTATTATAAATATGGTACAACCATATTCAGTATTCTATCCATCCTTTTAATGACATGTCACCATACGTGCGTATATACGGCTTACCATCTCCACGTCGTGGTGTAATTGTTATTCAATATATTATTATTTGGATGGATATAATAATGATTTTTAATTAATGTAAATAATAAATATAACATTATAATGATTCTGTATATATTATATACCATCCAATTATATATTATTTTAATATCAAAAGAATGATATTTTCGCTCGTGTGTACGTACGGATTACCGTCTCCGCGATGCGATGAGATTCATTTCCAAGTTCACCATTCATCGACGATTATAGAAATATATATTACTAGTAAGTATGTAATATATGAAATAATAATTCTACTGGAGATTTATATATATATATATATATATAAGGATTTAAGTACTTACATATATCTTATTCACTTACTTCCGTTCAATACTATATGAAAACAGAAACAACGTTTATGCGTACGTACGGACTACCATATCCATAAAAGGTGTTTTCCATTTCATATATATGTCTATTATACATATTTATATTCTAAATATATATTATATATTTATAATTTTTTATATTCTGGAAGTATTTAAATCATGATCTATGTGACACAACCAAGAGTGACAAGTTAAAACACGTACGATAAAGAAAGTGATTATTACCCGAAATGTTAACTTAACATGGAAATTATTATTAAATGGTTAATATAAAGTAAAAAATTAATCATTTATGATATCATAAATATTAATATGGTTCTGTTATAATTTAATAACATATTATGATCTTCGTACAGTAGGTTAAACGTACCCTCGACTAAAGGAAAGTGCAAGGTAAGGGGTTTTCATCTCACTCCTTATTCCCGTGAGATTCATGAAATATTGCCACCATTACCTTTTGTGTGGTTTATGTACTGACCATAATTATATTCTTTGTGTAATACACTTTAATTTATGTTTATTTACATATTCATGGTATGATACCTCTTTCATGGGTTGTATGTTTCGTAAGTTACCAAATTGGTAAGGGATTATTTCGCAATCTCTTCATTATCCGAGGTTGTATATACGTAATAATCTACTGGGATCTCTTATCATCCACATACATGTTTCTTAAAAATGTATTTCAAAACATTTTTACTATTTACAAGAATATGAGTTAAAGACATTTATACCCTTGTTTTACTTTTTATAAGAGGTTTATAAAGGAATCTTTCCGTTATTTTCTAAACAAGGTCCTTTTTAACCTTTTTGACAAAATTAAGGTAAGAATGTCTTTTTTTACTTATACGGTGGGTGTGGTTATTCTCCACTGTTATTACACCTTTAAAGCTTCCTTCACAATCATATAAAGATATTCTCAAAATAAAGGTTTTCTCTATAATTATGCGACTTTTAAATGATTTCAAAAAAAAGAGATATTTTTCTCAAATAGTATTGATTTCATCTATGTCAACATCCTTTGATAAATTTTAAACTTATTTCAAGTTGATTTATTATGATATAAATCATCCATATTTTACTTAAGGTTTTGTGATATTTTTTACTATGGATGAGTTATTTTTATTCCATTAATGGTTTATGATTAGTGTTTTGACATTTTGTATGTTAGTTTTAATATGAATGTTTATTTTATATTTAATCCTCTTCTTAAGATGAATGTGTTGGACTAGTATGTTCTGGATTTGGGACCGGTAAAAGTAAGCCCTCCGGGTTTGTGTCTGGTTATTATAGGCACTCCGGGTTGGTTTCCGGTTATTAGAGGTACTCTGGGTTGGTGTCCGGTTATTAGAGGCACTCCAGGATGGAGTCCAGTTATAGAGGCTCTAGAGGTTGGGTTCTGGTTACAGTTATCCCATAGGTCTTGGCACGAGGCCTCGACACAGAAATTAATGTTTGGCATCATGCATTCCATCATTATGAAAGTGGTTAGTGACATTGCATGTGAATATTCGATTAGTAGAATATCCATGTGAATAAGTAAATGGCATTATTTCATTTTATTTCTGCCATATTATGCTGAAGTTCAAGTTTAAAAGGCTTTTGTTTTAGTTTTATACATTGCCTTAAATGTTTATGCTTATTTATGAAAGTTTCCGCTGTATTTCTTACCCTTACTAAGCATTTGAGAACACCACTTTCTATGTTTTATTTTTCCCAGGATTCCAAGAATTGTAATGTCATGATATGCAGGGTCATGCCATGGGAATAATGGCGTTCATAAAGATTATTTATGTTGTTTTGTACGTCATAAAGCGCAAATGTAACATTCATGTATGTGATCTATTTTTACAAGATTGCTAAGATGATCGGTCCTTCAAGACTTTATTCCTTGTAATCATGCCAATGTATTAAAATAATGCACCGACTCTAGGTAACTAGGGTTGGGGCGTTACAGTTGGTATCAAAGGAAGATTAGAAATAACCTTGGAAACTAGATTTAGATAAACTCTGATTGAAGCATATATCCCTAAGATAGACTTTGAGGATTAGTATAGAAGAACTTCCAAGAATTTATGTATTGTAGTGATTTTGTAAGTTTTACAAGAAATACATCCCTGTCTGGATACGAGCAGGTAGAGGCGGCTCTGGCACAGATGTACCTAGGGGTAAAACCCGAAAACACCGCTTTGAGCTAGACTCGAACAAGAACTGGTGCATGACAACGGGCCTTACTGCACTCTTGGTTATGAAACTCCCGGGGGATATGCTTAAGATAATTCTCATTTTCTTTACAAACCATTATTAAGGGCTTATGAGTATATACTTACTCAAAGAAAACATTTTTATGATTATGGATTATATCCATAAACTGTTCAATTTGTGTTATGTATTTTACAAGTTTGGTAATTATTCATTGCAATTCATAAACTAAAGTAGGTTATGCTATTGTATAGAAATGGCGCCCAGTGGAAAGAATGTGAAATCCCGTAATATGTATGATCCAAAGAGTAAGAAGGATCATATCTTTCATGGTCCTAAGCCAGAATTTAGAAGGGAAATTGTTTCCCACGTATTATCATCATATGAATAAATAGCACTATGTGTTGATAAGATGAGTAAAGAATTCTCGGAGTCCTATGTCATTGAAGGGAAGCAAGAGAAGAAAAGGATGGAAGAGATAAATATGGGTAAAGGGAGGAAGGAAAAGAATAATTTTCCTATATGTGATAACTGTAGGAAGAAACACCCTGGAACTTGCCTAAAAGGAATGGAAGTTTGTTATAAGTGTGGAGGAAAAGGGCACAATGTACGTGACTGCAAGGGTAATAAAATGGTTTCAAATGTACAATGCTTCATTTTCAAGGAGTTTGGACACTACACGAACTAATGTCCCAGTCATCAGACTATGCCATAAATGATGCTATTGGATAATAATCAAGTTATGATACTACCACAGATGAAGAGGAATGACTAGTGTTCTTAAGTTGTTATTTTATAATTATTTAATTTAAGTGTTGTATCAATGATGTTCTGGAAATAAATAAGGATTGTACTATAGTACTATTTAATTAAGGATTTGAGATTTTATGTTACTAAGAAAAGTGACTCCACGGCAAGTTAATTTTTTTTTGGAAATTACATGGTTGAAGGAAAGATAAACCTTAATATTGTCCTAATATTGAGGTAGTGATTTTGGAATAAGATATGGTTGATTTTGGAAATTCAGGATGTTGTAGTGTTTTAAAAGAATATATGAGGAAGGTTTTCACATGTTATTACCTGAAAAAATGGATCCCCATTATGTTTAACATCCTTGTATATTTTGGACTGTGAGTTTGGATAATATTATTTTGGATAAGTCTAATGGTTGGAATGGATTAAGTTTGAAAGGTTTGTTTTTTGGATTTTTATAAAAGGACAACACACAGACCGTGTGATGACACGTTGTGTCAGAAAAAGCTACGGGGATCGAACCCACAACCATAGTGCAGTTGGGATTTATCACCTACCATTGTGCTAGATGATGTTCCTGGATGGTATAATGTAATTTCTTTGCATAAAGGGTCTGATATGTGAAATATAAATTCATTATATTTGGAACACTATACGATTAGGATAAATAGAGTATTTTTGAGTTGAATTATGTTTTGGGGTGAAAGATGAGTTTGTGGTAAGAATTTTATTAATGGATAAAACTCTAATTATAAAGTAAGTATATCTCCTTATGATCTTATCCAATCTCATAAATACATTCGTCAACATTAAGAAAAGGAACTTAGAACAAAAATGTTGTCCTAGATGACACCTTAGATCATCACTAATTTATGGCTTTGGGATTGTTGGCCTTTTTATAGCCATGTTCTCTACCACTCTCCATCAGATAATTGATGGTTAGATTTCTCTTCCATATCCATATTTTCCTACATGGAACCCTAGTATGTGTTATTTTCAGTAATCTTCATACTTTCCACTCTTTATTTTAAATAGAGGCCCCATTAATACATTTTTCGATTTGGGATTTCAACTAAGATATTTTGAGACTTCAAAAATGTGTTATCCTAATACCTTATATTTTGTTGAACCGATGGTATTTTAAATCATCATAGATTGATCAATTTAAGGACCTCAATTTTAAACTTGTCTGTGATTGATGACCTCAATCACTACCTAAAAATATTTACGTTTTTCTTCCAGTTATATGTCTATAATTTCCACCAATTTCCTCTTAATAGAGATCATAATTTTGTGGTGACCCTTTCATTTCTCTTTTCATCTTGTTAAGACTAAAATTTTATTAACCAAATTTCCGATGTGGGTTTTTTCCACAAAGATATTTTCTATTTTGAACCTTTATTTTCAAAGAACAATATCAAATTGCGAGGATGAAATTTGTTAAAGGAGGGGAGAATGTAACACCCCGAGCTTCCACGGTACACTTCTCTTTGAATAATTCAGTAGCGTGTGTTGTACACAACTTCGAGTTCTAACACACACCACGACCAATCAAAGTAGTCGTTATGAATATTAATACCTACTTTTTAAAATTTAAGAAATTTTATCTCTCAAAATGGACTTATTTTTTGGATTCGGAGTATCGAATTTAGCCTAAGGTGAAATTTTGGTACTTTTCGGATAACTTTAATATTTTGATGACTAGTGAAAATTACTAAATTTTAATTAAAAACAACTTTTTTAATAAAAATAATTATTAGGGATAAATTATGAATTTGAGTGGTTTTAAAGTATATTTATAATATATTTTTACCATTTAATACAATTTTGGTCATTGGACATAATTGAACAATTAAACCGGACATAAACAAGTATCAATCTTGTGATAGTTATTATATCTTAAAAACATGCTTTTTGTTTTGACAACAGGAATTAATTTTAAATTTATTTCTTCCACTTCTGTGTTTTAAATTTGGAAAAATGGATTCCATATTTGGAATCAGGATTTTCAAATTGGGTAAATAGGTAACATTTATTTTTAGACATTTTGAATAATTACTTCGGTAAATATTTTATCTACCATGGTTAAAGGGTAAATATGGTAAATAAGGGTTAAAAAATAATAATATAATAATTCTAAATTACCCTAAAACGTGTCCTAACCTTATTTGTTGATACATGTCCGACCATGGGCATCTTTGGGTTGATTTTTGGACCCCATGGAGCCACTTGTAAGTGATAATGACAATTTATATTAATTAAGTTAAAATAAATAAATAAATGACATAAGCATATATCTTTTAGAAAATTTTTTTTACATAGGGTTATATATGTTGGATTTTCGACTATGAATATTAATTAGAAATATAATATGATTTCCTACATAATGGTATTTTATTTATAATTTTTAGACATTAAATATTTTAATTTATTTATGACACAATGATGATGCAATAATTTCCATAATAGTGAAAAATTAAAATAATTGATATTATAAATACCCAAATAAATGTAATTTGAGACTTTTAATGAATTAAACTAATTTTCTATGATAATATGAAATATTAGGATTTATTTAATTATATTTCTCCGAAGTAATCATTCTGTTATGATTTTTACAAAAGTCAATTATTGAATAGTGTCAAAATTGACATAAAAGAGTGTTTAAAACAAATATGATATTATTAATTGATATTAAATTCTTAAAAATATAAGGTTCGGACAAGAGACTTATATCATGATATTTTTATCATTAATGGACCATTTTGGGGTCTATTGGATGTATATTGTATGTTTATTTACTATATAATATAAAAATACAAAGTTACATGGTAAGTGTCAAACTAATTAACTAAGTGTTAAAACTAATGGATAAGGTTAATCTAATGACCCAAACTTGTCCAAATTCTATTGGTTGAGTAGTTTTCGACCCATACCCACTTTAAAATATAAATAATCTACTTTGGATCCATTATAAACTTATTATGAATTTATTATAAAATAATATTTCTAGCTTTTACAAAGGTGCCCCTCACCCCTCTTATAAAAGGGCACTCACACTTCTCATTAATTCACACCTTCAAAGCCTTTTGGTTCGGCCAAACCCTGCCCAAATACTCTCTCAAATTCCCTAAATTCATCATAGAGGCCTTCCATTAGTCAGAAATCCATCTTATGGAGCCCTTTTGATCAAATCAAAAGGAAGAACCCGAAGAAGAGGTAATGATTTCACCACCTTTTTTTCAAGTTCCCTTCTTCTTCCACTTCTTATTTATTTTTTATTTCCATTATAAAATAAACAATCTAGTATATCCTATATACTGTAATATTATTATAAATATGGTACAACCATATTCAGTATTCTATCCATCCTTTGAATGACATGTCACCATACGTGCGTACGTACGGCTTACCGTCTCCACGTCGTGGAGTAATTGTAATTCAATATATTATTATTTGGATGGATATAATAATGATTTTTAATTCATGTAAATAATAAATATAACATTATAATGATTCTGTATATATGATATACCATCCAATTATATTTTATTTTAATATCAAAAGAATGATATTTTCGCTCGTGTGTACGTACGGATTACCGTCTCCACGATGCGATGAGATTCATTTCCAAGTTCACCATTCATCGACGATTATAAAAATATATATTACTACTAAGTATGTAATATATGACATAATAATGCTACTGTATATATATATATATAATGATTTATGTACTTACATATATCTTATTCACTTACTTCCGGTCAATACTATATGAAAACAGAAACAACATTTATGCGTACGTACGGACTACCGTCTCCATAAACGGTGTTTTCCATTTCATATATATGTCTATTATACCTATTTATATTCTAAATATATATGATATAATTATCATGTTTTATATTCTGAAAGTATTTAAATCATGATCTATGTGATACAACCAAGAGTGACAAGTTAAAACACGTACGATAAAAAAAGTGATTATTACCCGAAATGTTAACTTAACAAGGAAATTATTATTAAATGGGTAATATAATGTCATAAATTAATCATGTATGATATCATAAATATTAATATGGTCCTGGTATAATTTAATAACATACTATAATCTTCGTACAAGAGGTTAAACGTTCCCTCGACTAAAGGAAAGTGCAAGGTAAGAGGTTTTCATCTCTCTCCTTATTCCCGTGAGATTCATGCCATATTCCCACCATTACCTTATTTGTGGTGTATATACTGCCCATAATTATATTCTTTGTGTAATACACTTTAATTTATGTGTATTTAAATATTCATTATATGATACCTCTTTCATGGGTTGTATGTTTCGTAAGTTACCAAATTGGTAAGGGTTTATTTCACAATCTTTTCATTATCCAATGTTGTATATACGTAATAATATACTGGGATCTCTTATCATCCACATCCATGTTTCTTAAAAATGTATTTCAGAACATTTTTACTATTTACAAGAATATGAGTTAAATATATTTATACCCTTGTTTTACTTTTTATAAGAGGTTTATAAAGGAATATTTCCGTCATTTTCTAAAAAAGGTCCTTTTTAACCTTTTTGAAAAAATTAAGGTAAGAATGTCTTTTTTTAACTTATACGGTGGGTGCGGTTATTCTCCACCGTTATTACACCTTTAAAGCTTCCTTCACAAGATTATAAAGATATTTTCAAAATAAAGGTTTTCTGTATAATTATGCGACTTTTAAATGATTTCAAAAAGAGAGATATTTCTCTCAAATAGTATTGATTTCATCTATGTCAACATCCTTTGAAAAATTTAAAACTTGTTTCAAGTTGATTTATTATGATACAAATCATCCATATTGTATTTAAGGTTTTGTGATATTTTTGACTATGGATGAGTTATTTTTATGCCATTAATGGTCTATGTTTATTGTTTTGACATTTTGTATGTTAGTTTTAATACGAATGTTTATGTTATATTTCATCCTCTTCTTAAGATGAATCTGTTGGACTAGAATGTTCCGGGTTGGGGACTGGTAAAAGTAAGCCCTCCAGGTTGGTGTCCGGTTATTAGAGGAACTCCGGGTTGGTGTCCGATTATTATAGGCACTCCAGGTTGGTGTCAGGTTATTAGAGGCACTCTGGGATGGAGTCCGGTTAGAGAGGCTCTCCTGGTTGGGTTCCGGTTATAGTTATCCCATAGGTCTTGGCACGAGTCCTTAACACAGAAATTAAAGTTCGTCATCATGCATTCCATCATTATGAAAGTGGTTAGTGATATTGCATGTTATTATTCGATTAGTAAAATATCCATGTGAATAAGTAAATGGAATTATTTCATTTTATTTCTGCCATATTATGCTGAAGTTCAAGTTTAAAAGGCTTTTGTTTTAGTTTTATACATTTCCTTAAATGTTTATGCTTATTTATTAAAGTTTTCGTTGTATTTCTTACCCTTACTGAGCATTTGAGCTCACCCCTTTCTATGTTTTATTTTTCCTTGGATTAAAAGATTTGTAATGTGATCGATATGCAGGGTTAAGCCATGGGAATAACGGTGTTCATAAAGATTATTTATGTCGTTTTGTACGTCATAAAGTGAAAATGTAACATTCATGTATGTGATCTATTTTTCTAAGACTCTTAAACTCATCGGCCCTTAGGGACTTGATTCCTTGTAATCATGCCAATGTATTAAAATAATGCACCGACTCTGGGTAACTGGGGTCGGGGCATTACAGTCACCAATATACCCCCATTCACACTGAACAATATCATCTATAATTGATGTGTAGATTGGGAGAAAAGTGAATTTTTTTGTGATGATTTCATTTCTGATACATAATGGTGGGATGAAGTTCAATGAATATTTTGGGCCCATTTTTATTGGATAGGGCCCCTTAAAATTTTATCCTTTACTCCTTGCCTTGTCCCTTGAGATTTGGAGGATTATAAATAAATTTTGAAATCTGGATTGATCCGAGTAATTCATTCTCTATAACTGGTCCAGTTTCATCACAAATTCTTTGGGCCTTCTTGTGAGGACCATATGACCATTCAAATGGAAGTATTAAACACCGATTCCTTCTAGTTATATGTTATAAATTGAATAAGGAATCCTAAAAAACAATAATCACAAAATTATAATTTTTAAGGTCATATTTATTATTAAAACATTATGCATACTTGAATGTCAATGCATTCAAATAGTGCTAAAAAATTATATTTAATATTTATACATTAATATTTCACAAAAATTATAAACATTTAATATAAAATAAGTAAAGGGAGTATATAAAAATATATGAAAATATTAATATCTTTTACACCCCCACACATAGTCATGTGCATGTCCTCATGTGAAACACATATAAAAACATAACAAAATCATTCAGACTCGCAAAAAAATATGAAAACTGTGTTTTACCCAACTGGTGGAGGTTTAGATCATTTCACTCTTATATATTGAATTCCACCACAAATTGTTACCAGAAAAATGTTCCAAAAACAAATAATATTCCATTCTAAAATTTTGAAATGGAATATTTGGACATTGAAAACTGAATCCTTTCATGATGATAAAATTTATTTATAGAGGTTCACTAATTCACCAACCAAAGGTGAAAATATTAATGTTTGAAAGAGATATTATCCTCCATTCCATATAAAAAAGGTCACAAGAATCTAAATTTATATATAATATGTTATTTTGTTGATATCAGATGGTAGGAATATACTATCCAAGAGAGAGGATAAGAGGGGTAACACCTCATCATGGGTAAAACAATGCACAATTTTTTTTTGAAATGTAACATGGAAGGAAATGGGAACACATATTTACAAGGGAATGATTATGTTAATAAAGACACAAGAGAAGAAGAAAATATGAAGGGTATGAGATGTTGAAAGATTTATAAAACACAAAACCTCTCCCAATGACACACGTGTTCTTTTTTTCTATTTTTTTCATATTATTTTTTGCGTTTTTTGAAAGTTGAACATGAATCAAATATCACACTCATATCTATACCCATGTTTGATCTCCTCACAAAACTAATTGAAATAGTTATAAAAAGATCAAAGGTTGAGGAAGATTTATTTTTGAGCCACCCATGATGCAACCCATTCGTTGTTTTCATTTTTTATGAATCCGTTTCAATAAAATTTTAACAATATGTCATAAGAAAATATACATTCCCAAAACATAGTAAATGAAAAACTCTAACCCATAAAAAATGGATTCTTTCCCTCAAGCATATGATAACATGTTGAATATCAACAAAAGGGTATCCAAAATGAAATCTATTCCACCACACTTAAATTTCAATAAATTATGCAGTGTAAATCCATGTAGATGTAGGGTGGGATAAGGTATTAGGTTTTTAATGCGGATGTCAATGAAAATGTATTTATAGGCTTAGAGGGGCGTTCAAAAAGAGGATTAATGTAATGGAAATAGAAGTTATTTGGCTATTGTGACTCTCAAGAAGTTTAGAAAATGCCTCTATCATATTCAATAGAACCAATGTAGGGAATTCAACTCAATGATTCAAAAACTAAAAACTCACAATCGAGGGTAAAAAATGCACAAAAGGAAAATATAATCATAGGTGAACTTGGAATAAAAGATAATTTTATTCCTCATGGTTTGGGAAAATAATTTTCCAAATCTAAAACTGAGCATTAAAAATATGTTAGTTTTGACACAAGATTCATTGTCCATTATTTTGATGAGAATAAAAAATGTCTGAGATGAAAACATGCCTTTTAACTCCCAAATATTTTGTAAAAAATTTCAAAATTGTATAGTGAGTAATTTTGACTCATTTTTTTACATTTTTTAATTAATATTTTAGTTTTTTTAGTGTTTTTAAAATACACACACAAAATAGAGAAATAAGAAATGAAATGGTTTGTTGAAGAAAGTGGTAAAAAATGAAAGAGAGAGGAAGAAGAAGAAAGAGGTAGAGAGAGGAAGAGAGATATTTAAAGGTAAATAGGTGCCCCAAGTTTGGATTTGGTGGGTCTCCATTTCCATATAGTAGTGGGTCCACAACAAGAGTTGGTGATTCAATGGAAATTGATGTGGTCTTCAGGATGTGTCTCCTCTAATGTTGATTCTTTAACTATTGTCCATTAACTATCAATTTTCTTCTTGAATATGGGTCTTGGGCTTTCACTCTACTAAATGGGTAAACATTAGTAATAACAAAAGTCCAACCCAATGATAATTAATCATACCTAGGTGAAGCCAAAATTGAGAATTGATGAGTATTACCTTTTCACCGTCATGAAATACCTTTCACGGGATGTGTTAGTCATGGTGTTCTTTGGATTTCTATTTATAAATATTATATTTCTCTTAAGAATCAAGTCGAAGCTCCTCCGTCTCATCCAATTGCAATAATATTTCTTCACCAAATTCTTCATAATAAAAATTAAAAGTTTTCATAGCCCAAAATGGCTTAAGTGGGATTTCAAATGGAAAATGAAATGCTTTACCAAAAACTATCCTAAAAGGAATATATCCAAATGGATGTTTTATAGGAATTTCGATATGCCCAAAGTGATTCACCAAGTCATTCAGGGATGTCTTTTCTGGTGGGTCTTCCAATTCTCTAATGCACTCTTTTAACTTATCATTTAGAAAGTTCTGCCATGCCATTAGTTAGGGGTGATATGCAGTTGATGTTTTATGTACAACCCCATTATTGTTTCAAATAGATTCCATGGTTTTATTAAAAAAATGGGTTCCTAAATCACTTATCAAGGCACATGGAGTCATAAATCTGTGAAATATTTGTGTATTTAGAAACTCAATAACAATATGTGACTCATACGGTCTAGTGTTTTTGACCTTGACCCACCTAGAGAAATAATCAAACGTAAGAATAATTCATGAGAATCTATTGAATGGGGGAAATGGTCCCATTAAATCTAGGCCCCAAATATATAATATCTCACATATTATTATAGGATTTTGGGGCATTTCATTTCATTTAGAAATTGTGCCAAACGTTTTGAAAGTGGCACATGACTAACAGATTTCATGTGCATCCTTGAAGAGTAAAGGCCAGATGAATCCCGAGTCAAGGAAATTTTAAGAGGTTCTTTGTGGTCTAATGTGGCCACTACTAGGCATAGAGTGATAAAAATTATAATATGTAAGAATGATCATATTCATCTACACAACTCTTAATTACCATGTTTTCCCTAGTTTTCTAAAGTTTATTTTCATCCCAAAAATGTTATTTTGAATCAGTTTTCAATTTCAATTTTTTCTTTTTATAAGACTATTTAGGAAAAACCCCAGAATCCATTTAATATACAATTGGGGCATACCATGGTGACTTTGGAGTGAGATATTAATGGTTCTTAGTGGGTAATTTAGGATCAATGACTTTTTAATGAGAAGAATAAGAAAATATACTCAGGAGACCAACCATAGGGTTTTACTTTCATGGTCTATCATTGAGTACAAGTTAAAAATCTCAGAGAATTAGTATTCATATTATTAGCCATGGTTTGGAATAACCATTCATGATTATGAACTTTATAGTAGACTGGTCTGTGATGATAATGATTTTTGAACATTAGATATAGGGCCAAAATTTTTCTAAGACAAAACCACTACTAAAAGATCCTTTTTAGTCACAATGTTGTGACATTGAGTTTTATCTAATGTTTTTGAGGCATAAATGATGACATGAAAAATGTTTTCTCTTATTTGTCCAAGAACGACCCCAATGGCCCTATTATGAGCATCAAACGTCAATTCAAGGGGTACATACTAATTTGGGGTTTGGATTATTGGGGTAGATGTAAGAGAAGTTTTTATTTCGATGAATTATCTCTTTTAAGCCTCATCTAAAAGGAATGTGACATCTTTTTGGAGTAGTTATGTGAGTAGGAGAAAAATACTACTATAGTTATGGATGAATCAACGATAGAAACCATCATGACCTTATATGTAACAGATGTCTCAAAAATATGTGGGTTCTGGAAGTGAATTAGTCACTTTGATTTTTGAAGGATCAAATTCAATACACTCTTGTGAAACTATGTGTCCTATAATAATCACATTTGAAACCATGAAGTGACATTTTTTGAAATTTAACACAAGGTTTCACTTGACACAATCTTGGGGGACTAGAGAGTGAAATGAAAGCATGATTTGAATGACTAATTATAAATGGTAAATTCATTCATGAATACCTCCATTCAATTATCAAAGAATTATGAAAATATACTCATTATAAAACGTTGGAACGATTGATGAGAATTATAGATTCCAAATTACATTTTCTTATATGCATATTTTCCAAAGGTTCATGTGAATGTTGTGTTATCTTTGTCCTAAGGTGCGATTGGGATTTAGAAGTAGATGGTGTATCTATAAATAATGAACTAATGTCACTTTCTAGATAATAGTTCTAGGATTTGATAAAGTAATGGATGATGGTTGTGATCTTTTCTAGTTTCAAAATTTAATTTAAAGTAGTGGATGCACACACGCCATTTGGTTTTCACTTGATATGTGACCACCTTAAAACGTTCAATTGTGAAAACAGGTATCCCACCCTTTTTAGGTACAACTTGAATTGGACTAACCCATTCACTATCAGAAATTGGGTAGTTAATACCATCTTGAAGAAGCATGGAGATCTCTTCCCTAACAACCTTAAGGATGATTGGATTGAGTCTTCTTTGTGGTTGTCTAATTGGTTTTGATGAATCCTCATGATGGATTTGATGCATGAAAATGGCAGGGTTGATTCCTAGTATGTAATCTAGGGTCAAACCTATGACATTTCCGATTTCCTCTAATAATTGAACAAGTTTGTACTCCTCAGTTTATGTATGTGAAGTGGGCATAATGACAAGATTAGAGTTATTATGAAAAAATGGATGAATATTTTAGGTGTTTAAGAAGTGGTTTTAGAGCAATATCATCTCTCATTTGTTGGATAGACAAATCCGGTTTGGAGAAGGGATTTCTGTTTCTTCAGATTCATTTTCCTTAATACTATCCATGGTGGAGCAGTAGAGATCATAGTCAATATGGGATTCAAGAGAGTTTTCATTTTCCTCTAGATTGATGGAGTCTATGAATGAAAGGTTCAAATCAACTTCACCATTTATGACTTTTTTATTCATGGTACATATTTCAAAAGACCCTTTATCATTTGAACATGATGAAGATGAATGATTGGGGTGCAATTGAATCTAATAAGTGTCCTCAGAAGCATGGATTTATAATGTAGAGTGATTCTCAAATGGGTATCACATGTATTGGAAAATGTTGATCTTGAAGGGTTAGTCACCGAATTCCATTGATAAGATGCCTGAATTGACACCAATTTTGGTTATGATTTTACTTATGAATGGTTTTCTTATAATTTAGGGAGATAGATAAGAGTTAGTATCACCTTCCATGTCAAAGTCATTGATATCAGTAGGGAAGATAAGATCATTCACATAAACAAGGACATCCTCAATTATACCCTGTGGACAAGCAGTGCATCAATTGGCTAATTGGATTAAAACACACATTGGATTTAAGGGACCAAGACCATGGTTGGAGAAGATGGATTTGGGAACGAAATTAATTGAGGCTCCTAGGTCTATGAGTGCATCATCGAATTTGGTATTTCTCAATTATCATGGAACCATAGAGGTCCCTGGATCATTGAACATTATGGGAATTGTCTTCTGTGTGGAAACATTTTCAAAGGTCCTAAGTTGCCACATATGGGTGCACAATTTCTTAACAATCAAAGAATACATAAAAATTTTATTGATGTAATATCAAAGGGGAATGTTGACTTAAACACATCTAAACATGTCAAACATTTCAGGATCTGGTTCAAAGGACATCGTTGGCTTAAAATTTCAAGAGGAAAATGAATTGGGATCCTAATTGGAATGGAAGGTGCTGAGGGAATGGATTCGGATTCCTTATTAGGATTATTATTATTTTCATATTCTAGGGAAACATTTAAATGGGATTTCGAGTACTCATCATGAGGCATAGAAATTTTCTTTTTTGATCTATGTGAAATTGAACTTACATTACCCCTGTGGTTGGGTAATGGTGGAGATGGTAGTTGGGAGGAATTTGGTTTCCGCTGCTGTCTTAGGTGGGAAGAAAGTTTACCAACATGGGATTCAATCTTCCTGATGATTTAATGGGTAAAGGAGGAAAGATAATCTACAACACATTCCCATGGTTTCTTGGAAGAAGTGGTTTTTCCTTGATTGAGATTGCCTTGATTTTTGTGTTCGGGAAAGAATTTTTATTAGTTTGGGAATTGAAAAAACTCAGTAGGATAGTGGATGCCTGGAGGAGCTAGAGGTGAGTTTCTCCTTTATTTTTTAGGAACAAATGGATAAGGTTGTTGGAAGTTAACAACACCATGACCATATTGGAACCTGTTTTGGTTTTGAGGAGGGAATTTATGGGGATGAGAGTAGGGGTTTCCATACCTAATTCATTGGTAATAAGAAGAGAGAAGGGATTATATTGTGGTTGGTTAGAGGTTATATATAACTAACTTGATAGTTGATGGTTGGTGTTCTACTAAGAATAGGCTTTGTTGAGCTCCATTGGTCTAGATGAATAACATAGATCATCTTGCAGTTGTGGGGAGGTGTATGTTATATTTTCTAGAGAGTTACAGATTCCATAGTTTTTGACTGGTTCAAGAATCATTGAAAGTGTAGAAGAAGAGGTTGGGTCTTTAGAAACCATGACTAGTTATCCCACAAGACCTGAAAGTTCACTCATCCACTCGGTCATCTTTTTCAGTTCTATGGACTGATTTTTTTGGAATTGTTTTTCTTGAGAATGTGATCATGTATGAAATTGGGGTGTGTTCGCATCCATGTTTCTTATGATATTTCTTGCAGCTAAAAGAGTTTAATAAACAATAGAACCGCAACTTGTGGCATCAATGATGGTTCTCTCCATTACCAATAACCCCTCATATATGTAATGGATCAAGAGCCGGTTAAAGTTTTGGTGGTGTGGGTAGGTAGCTACATGATTTTTGAACTACTCCCAATACTCATGGAGTGATTCATTGGGGAATTGATGAATACCACTAATTTTTTTTGATAGAAGTCGTACGAGAAGAAAGAAATAATTTCTATACGAAAAGTCCCTTCTTGTCAATCCATGAGTTTATGGAACCACGAGGGAGGTAATTAAACAATTACATGGTGGATTCAGCTAAGGAAAAATGGAATCCTCAATGTTTAATTTGTTCCTCATAAATCCATTGTGGCTTCAAGGTAGAGCACACCACGTGAAACTCGCTAATGTGGAGATGTGGATCCTCACTGGGTAGCCCGTGGAAATGATGTAGAAGACGAATCAAAATTGACTTGAATTGAAATTCAGCCACTATGTTTGGATATTGAATACAAAAGGGTTGGTAATTCATACTAGGGATAGAAATATTTTTAATAGTTTTTACGTAAGACTAGCCATATCTAATTAAATTTGTTGGACAATGTTTTGAATATCCCTAAAGGTCCTCCTAAGTTGGAGAAGTGTTCACTCAATTTTAGGGTCAATAAATTCAAAGGGATTTTTTGGGAGGCTATGGGGAATTCAGATATATTTTGGAAGAAAGTTCATGATAGGGTTTTATTTTTGTTTTTTCCTTTTATGATTTTTATGAGAAGGCATGTTTTTGTTTGTGGTTTTTTTCAATTGTTTGTTTTAATTTTTTTTTCTTTTTTTTACAGGAAAAAAACGAAGGACTTTTTAATGCATCATCATTGAAAATGAGCCATTTGAAATCATGGATAATTGTCTCTTATCGCCCA
The DNA here is from genome assembly GCA_963277665.1 of Viscum album. Classification (NCBI taxonomy): domain Eukaryota; kingdom Viridiplantae; phylum Streptophyta; class Magnoliopsida; order Santalales; family Viscaceae; genus Viscum; species Viscum album. The sequence continues at coordinate 1,493,446,790 of OY728155.1, read as the reverse complement.
TTCAAGGTTCTGGTGCTCTACAAATCTTTATAGAAGCACTCTGGTGGAATCCTTGATTGTGATAATTTTCTATAGTCAATTGTTTTTAGATGACTATATTTTTATTGTGGGGGTTTTGTTTACAGATCTTAAATGATGTGATTAACGAATGGTGTTTGATTTAATAATTTGATAATGATTGGGGTGAGTTCATCATTAGTTATTTAATATTCATATATCCTTGTGACTTGATTTATATTTCATTAAATTAACACCCTTGCCATAAGTTGACGTTGATTGGAATTCCCATGTGTTAAGGCAATAATCCAATCCTTAGCTTAACATAGGGTTCAAATCATAATCATGTCATGTTTATGGTAGTGTATTTATGTTTCCAATAATACATGGAAACCAATCGTTAAACAAAACAATTCATTAATCAGTGACATGTTATGTCCAACATACAAAATGTTAATTCAAAGAATATTCATTGAGAAAAAGTTCTCAATCACTTAACATAACTATATTAAAACTCACCCCAATGAGATATTTAATCCGAAAATAAGATGATTGTTAATATAGTTTTTTATAAGTATAATTATTAATTAAAATAATATGGAAAAGAAAGGGATAATAAAAGAGTTATGAATCAAAAACACACACACGAAAGGTGATGAGATTTAAAAATGATCACTAGATTGAACGAGAAAGAAAAATAAGGGAACGAGTTTCATATTTATTTCAAATATATTGAGAGAATTAATATTTAAGAACATAGGGTAGATGATTAAAAGATAATACGAATAATATACATTGATTAAAATAGAATTACAAAAACAAACACTTACACGATTTTAAATGAAGAACAACACCAAATTAAATGAATGAAATACACAAAGAATGGTTTTTCAAGTGAAAACATAAGTATGGAAGATCCTCACAAGACATTGGCAGAGCCTTGATCATTCCAACATATCTTAATTTTCTTTGAAATGCCAAATTTTTTCAAGGAGAGGAGGGTGGACTAATAATATCCTATAGAAGTAGATTGTTTTCATTCCAAAACATCCACTCCACTTGCATCACCAATTTGATATTTCATAAAACCACATCGGGAGAAATATAATTCTTCATAGATGTAGATATTAACATATTCATAATACCCTAAAAAGTTAAAGGCATTTTTACTTATGGAGACAATGTATTGATGGTTTTCATAAACAATGTTTAAATGTCCATTTCTATCCATTCTTTTTCAATGTCCGAAATGTGAATTGATTTTTTGAATAGGATGATTCCTTAAAATATGAATGATTTATTCAAAAAAATAAGGAAAACTACATCTCCTCTTTCACAATGAAACATATCAGATCAAATTGATGTGTAGATCAAGATAAAAGTCAATTTTGGTGTGTAGATTTCATTACCAGGACAAAATGGTGGGCTTGACATCAGAGAACAATTTGGGCCCATTGTTTTGGCTCATTTTTATTGGAGTTGGACCCTAAAACATTTATCCATGACTACTTGAGTTGTACCCAAAATATTTTGGAATATAAATGGAATTTGGAATTCTGGATTGAGCCCAGTATTTCAATCTTCATAGTTGGTCCAGTTTCATCACAAATTCATTGGTCCTTTTTATTAGGACCATATGACCCTTAAAATAAAAGATTTGGCCACTACTTCCTCCTAATGATATATTCGAAATTGAATAAATAATCCTAAAAAAATGAATCACACAATTAGGATTAGTAGGGTTGTAGTTATTATTAAAAAAATTAAACAAAATTGAATCTGGTTGAATTCAAATAGAGCACTAAAATTATACTAAATATTTATAAATTAATATTTCACAACAATTACGTACATTTCATATAAAATAAGTAAATGGATACAAAAAATATAAAAATAATAATAACATCAAAAATAAAATCATCGTTTTGAATATAATGCAATATAAAATTAGTGTTACATATAATGAAATCCAAAATAGGTAATTCATGTAACACATGAATACTCATTATAAAAGGACATGTAATATATAGAAATGATTTTTTTTTGAAAAATAATTAACAAAATCTCACGGTGACATGTATACTCATATATATAGATATTAGGACTCCTTGGCTATGGGACCTCAATTCCTAGCCCATGTAGTTCTACATGATTCTAGGTTCCCTTGGAATAGTTCCTTATCCTCTTGGAGGTTTCCTTAGTCTTGTGCATTGCAACCTAGCCCATTTTGAACTGATAATTTATATGCATGAAATTGACACTAGAGGCGGTAGGTAATTTCACACTTTACCTTTAAATTTAGATATTTATCATTTATAACCTACTTGTATTTATATCCAATTTTAATGAACATTCCTATATATGTCATTCATATTACAGCTTTACCTATTTAACCTCCATGTGATTATAGTTTAATTCATAGGATAGACTTTTTATATACAATATTAGTTTTGGCTTACTAGGTATATTTCACACCTTGTTCTGGTCACCCTATGGTACTAGACTGACAGTCTAGATGCGTGTAGGGACAAGGGAAATCACCCATTCATGAAAGTTTAATTTGTGAGTAGATTGGGAATATAAGGGAATGGTATTGAACCTTTAATCATGATGATATTAGAGAGATAAATTTAGTATTGTTGGTTATTTTTATTACATGTATGTATGTATACATGTTTCCATATTTTTGTAGATTTTTATATAGCTAAATGAAATAATCAACAATTGGTAAATTACACTACATTAGGGATGACTATTACAATTGTATAGATGATTTCAATCCAAGGATATTTTCCACTATTATAGTTTGACTATTTATTCATTTATTATCACCACTATAGTACTATTATCATGAGGGTACAATCATCACATTGTACCACCTTAGAACCCCACAGCTAGTGGGCAGCCTTTAGAATAAATGGAGACATGCATGAGGCCATGTTCTAGACACATGATTGTTACATTTGAGTGAGTCGGGTTTAAGATGTTTCAATCACATCCACATTGATATCAAATTTATTATAAGTAGTAATGTGTTTGAATTGAAATGAGGATGTAGTGAAACCTTTCACGAATTATCACATCATAAGTTCAGAGGGGTGATTACATGAGATATTTGGGAATTGTGAATAGACATATTGAGGGGATAAGAGAAGATAGAGTGATTTAATGGGATTTTTTGTGAACTAAATGTGGTGGAGACATGTGTATTTATAGAAAAAATGACTAAATTTTTTTATAAATATCAAAATATAGGTGTTGGAAATCAAGGTTGAGGAAAATGGAATAACAATAACTTACCCATGGGTTTTCCTCGTAATTTTATAGATTTTTGGAATTTTTTTACCTTTACTAACTAGAGAATAAAAAATCAAACTACATATATTAAATTGGGTAGGGGAGAGTAATATTTTAATTATATATTATTATTATTATTATAAATATAATTCAAATTTTAAAATTGTATAGTTAATGATAGGTTTGGAAAAATAATTTTACATCAATAAAATATGTTATATTATTAAAATAAAATATTTTTCGTCTTGGATGATAATAATTAACTTTTAAGTTATTATTAAACATTTCAAAAGTCAAAAATCATACTTGAAACATGAATATAAATTTTTTAATATTCATCTACAAAATAATCATTTTATTATATTATCACGATTTTACCCTAAAATAATGTAAATATTATATATTCAAATATAATGTTTATTTTATCAATAAAAATTCTTATATATCACAAATAATTGCTTAAAATTAAAATTCGACATTTTCTATAAAATACATTTCACAATGTAAAATAGAAGATTTCACCCCCAAAATAAAATTTTATATTATATTATAATATATTATGAATTGATTGATTTCTTTTATATAGTACACTTTAAAATCCTTTTAAAAAAATATTTCACTATTCTAGTGGGGACACTAACTCTTCAAATAGTCATATATTGTTCACATTGCAATTGTAATGTAAAACATTGATCCCAAAATTAATATTAACCTTTACACCCTATGCATAAACCACTATTAATAGACTTCATCATTTAAAAATTTATTTCCAAAGGTTATACACCTACCTTGATAATTTCTATCATATTCAGGATTGTGTTATTCTATTTTAATGTTATTATGTGTGGAGTGCTCTTCTCGGGGGAATTCTATCCCACAATGTCTAAATAATTGTGTTCCTTATTATTTTTTATTTATCTCAGTACACAACACATTCCTATTATAGAAAATATTATTTCAAGTTTTATGATATTCCTATTAAATGTACTAGTCATTGTAATAATTACAATAAAATTGTTATTTTGGAATAACAGTTATTTTAATAAGAATGGTTTTTTGGATCATACTAATTATTTCTTATAAGTTTTTTATTAAATATTTTCAATGTTAATTTATAAGAGGTATTTCATATATATATATATTTAAGTTAATTACAGACAACATAATCAATAGCCACTCTTTCTCTATTCTTTAAAATATTTTCCACTCTTAGTGAAATTTAATCACACTGAATTTTTACAAATAATGATAGCATAAAAAAATTGTGGACTCTATGGATGTAGGAGCACATGTATAGTGTGAGATGAGAAGAAAAAAATCTCCAAATGTTCTATACGAAAACTAATTATTAATAACACCATAAAATTATTGTTTCAACTAGGATTATTAATTAAACATTAAAAAATAAATAATCTATAATAATGAAGAAATTAATATGATAACAACATTAAACGAACAATTTATACCAATATATTTCAATTAAATTATTAATCAAAAAGAAATATAGCTATTCTAATTTACAAGATATTTACTAGGGCCCTAATATTTTTATATTTTAATGTGAAATAATAATATATAGGATTCTATTGGAAATCATTAGAAAGAACCAAGGTAATAAATGGGTAAGAAAAAACAATGATATTTTACATAAACTCACTCAACTACCCATAAGATGTGTAATGATGATTTCCATGATACAATTACATTGTAATATAACATGGAAGAATATGGATTCTGCTTGTTAGAGTTCTAAAATTCCGTAATTATGGCCTATATAAGGGAATGTCTTGTATAAAATACAATAGAGAGGGTTTCCATCCCTAAATGTGTCATTATATTAAACTATGGTTACAAACTTAGAATCATTTGCGTCAAGAGAGGTATTTTAAAATTAAATGGATGGAATTAATTCCTATCATTGAACACCAACACACTTTATATAACTACTCATCTCATTCCCACAATAAAAGTACACTCGAGTATATCGTTATAATTAAAATGGAAATAATAATCCCAATGGGGAAAATCCAAATAATAAGAACTCAATTAATAAATATGGAAAATTTTATAATCATGATATTCAATAAAATATCTTTTAAGATTTTTTTAATCATAACCAACACTAACATTAAAGAATATTTATTTTATTTAGAGATAAATCGTTCTAATCACATTTATAAACAACATATAAGAATCATATTAGAACATGTTGAATTAATAACTCCAACACTAAACTGTTACTAACTATAGCGTAAATTTTAAACAAAAGGAAATGAATGTACACTAATTTTATAGTTACTAATATATATATTTTTATTTTTTAAAAATAAATTTAAATATTTATGAAACCCTTGATATTACGTATATAAAAAATTACATAGATTTTATTTAAATTTTTTATTTCGGGATGTTATATTTTTTTTCAAAACATGGATTATAATATGTAATCATCAATTGGCTTCATAAATAAATGTAATGTTATAGATCCACCAAAATTTGGGGTATAATGGAATTATATTTATTGGTAGTATCTATGTAATATCAGTTATATATACCTATGGAATAATTCATAAGAATATATTATCCCAAATTCATAGAACCTCTTTATATTAAAATTTCAATGATGTTAAAATACATTATGATCGGCCAAAATATGAATATCGAGTCTCTATGAAATTTTTAATAAAACATATAGGGCACTCTTACTATAGAGAAAAAAATATCCATGTGTTTTTTGTTTTTTTATTTGAGATATACAAGTTTAGAATCCCAATAAACCATATAAACAAATAAAATTTTGAAGAAAAGCATGATGAAATAAGGTGAAATATAAGTAAGGAATAATATGATATGAAATATTTATGAAGGGATTTATATTAATGAATCCAAAGGGGGATATGGTATAGACAATAAGTGGAAGGATAACTTTCTCATAGGTGTAATGGGTGTAATCGATACATGTATTACATTTTTTTAAATATAAAATATTTACTCTTGAATTTATTATGATAGAACAAAGATATAAGGTCCAAATGATATATTAGTAATAATTTTTTTTTTATATATAAAAATAAAGAACATGGGGTTCTAAACATTGTTAATAAAAATAGATGAAAAAAAATATCTACATGATTTCATAACAAAATTGACTAGGATTTCTAGAAACATATTACACTAACATCAAATATGTGAAAATGCATGTTTACTGTGGGTATAATAATCATTTTACTCCTAGGATACTTACAGTATTCACTGAAGAGAGTTAATGTTGATATTGATTTCATATCTAATGAAGTTAGATTCCAACCCCACCCAAATATTTATCTACTAAAAGAATCTTGAAAATTTAAAAATAAGGTTTAAACCCTCCATTTCATATTGATATTCCAATGTTACTCAATAATATTTATATATTATTGAGTGAGAACATCCATTTATGTTGATAAATACAAAATTGCATCATGTTGTTTCTGTGATAATATTATCCATTATTTTAGTTTTGATATTAATAAATTGCGTAGAAATATTTCTCTAAATAATAGGAATATATCCAATATTTAATATACTTTATCATGCATTATTTGTAGTTAAAAACCTAAAGTTAATGAATAGAGAAAATAGTAATGTTTGATAATTAGTAATTTACTATCATTATAGATGGAAAATATTTTGGTCATGATAATATCTAAGATAATTTATAAATAGTTTATCCTTGAGAATTTATTCTTCGAGAAAATAATGTGGTATTTATTTTCCACTACCAACATGAAGATATTTTTAAAATACACATATTTAAGAATGTTAAAATAGGATGAAAGTAGTCTCTAGATTGTAGTTGTATCAATTTATTAATTTGAAGTTATTGAATGTTATGGGAACTAAGATATTTCAAAATGACTCATTGTATGAAGATATTCTTAACACTCACATAACTCTATATATAATATCTATAAATAGAGAATATTACTAACATATTTCTCATTACAAATAAGTTAGTTGGTATAAAGACATTAATAATAGTCTATATAAGAAGATATTTTTGGTGTAAAACCATATATTACTAAACTAGATGACCCATATTAATGGTTCCATAGGTATATCCATATGGAATTGGTAAAAATTCATACAGGTTAGTGTCCAATTTATAATATTCTTCGAAATTAACGTATCACTATTATAGAAAAATATGTCTCTACAGAGTGAATCCATTAAAAAATTATATATATCATTAAGGGGATAAGTAATTTTTTTTCTTAAATACAGATATTAGAATATCCTTCTCCATGACTCTAGATATAAATGTTTAACCTATGATATTTATCAAATTGAATGGATATATATATTTTTGGAAATTAATAAATTCTGAATGGATCCTAATATAACAGAAAACAAACATAAAAGTGGTAATTTATAATAAATAAATATATCACATAATATAATAATATATCAAGGAATCATTTATTAAGTAATTTTATAAAAAATGTGTATTTAAATTTGAGCCTCTATATGAACTTGTACTAAAGGAAACCAATGAATAATCTTATTTTTTATAACCCATATACCAAATATATATATGGTCTTTTTTAGATACTCCATGGGACATTTAAATTCAACATCTAAAAAATAATCACACAATAAATGTGTGTTTTTATAAATATAGTCATTCCATTGTTGATATAATATTCAATTTTCACACCATAATAGAATATAAATAATTATATATTTAATGTTTCATTAGTGGGGGAAGTTTTATTTGAAAATGATAATATCATTCCATTAGATGAACATAACATCTTCTTGAGTCTGCTGATATTGTCACTAAAACATGTAATCATGGGAAAATCTTGGAATAGGGTATTTCAATATATCTTCTGGTAATATTTACTTCAATTATTTTCACGTTCCCCTAGATATGAAATTTTCAATATCTATTTTTATTTGAACTATAAAAGATGATAAATTTATGATAGCTCATTAGATAACCAATAATCTCACTACATTGATAGGGAATATGAATGAGAAAATAATTGTTTCATGGACACCCATGGTGAAAAAAAAATCATTTATTTAAATTTAATGTATTTTTTAGTGCATTCCATCATTTTCTAATATTTTTTGGGATATTAAATCCGATATTAACAATGTTGGCAATAGATCTATGAAGGTAGAATAAAAAAATAAAATAAAGGATATTTGATAATAGATCCCCTACCCGAAATAACATGAGAACGAAACATTTCCATATAGTATAAATTTAATATGAATTCAATGATTTAATTATTTAAAAATTACCTTCCACAATAAAAAATACACTAAAATCAAATAAACAAAAAAACTCAAAACTGAAATCCAACAATATTTAGTCAATGGATTTCATGATATCATGATTTATTGAAATACTTGTATTAATTCATGATTTATTCAATGTGTATATTAATTTTTTACTTGTTTCATAATAGTATTTATTTTTTCTACCATCTGAATAAACATACAGATTTTATGAAATAACAAAATTGACTAGAATAACAATCTTGGCATATAGAAGTTAACTCATCATTTTTTAAACATTTTTAATTATTAATCATTGAAGAATATGAATTAATAATTTTACAACATATTATTGTGTAAATAATTTGTAACTATGAGTTATAAACATTTGACATATTTCTATTTTTATATTGATATAAATCAACTTCTTTGTATCATTGTGAATAATGTACAAAAATGATTGAATGAACAGGTTGGTTAACTGATCAACTACAGGGGTAATATAAATGATAAGAGATAAAACTACAGATTTAAAAATATTTTTTTCTATAATTTTTTTTGATAAGATGGTTATTTGATAAATAAATAATATTATAAATAAAATTTATCACCTTATTCAAGTTATATATGATTTTATGTTAATGAGAATATTGTATTGTACAATCATATGTTACCTTATTTATTCCTTTAAAATATTGAATCATTATAAGTATTCAACTGAGTAATAGGTTTGTTGTATTTCCCATTAATTAAATAATTTAGAATGAAATAGGTATTCTTGTTTTCCTCCTTAATCCATTAGCACAAGAGTTTCAATAGGGATAAAATCCTTGGTTGAAATCATTTTTTTAGTTTATAAAATAACTCCACTTATTTAATGAATATAGAAATATAAAATTCATCATTTTTTCTATTTTGTAACTCATATACTACTTGTCTAGTCAATTTGTATCTAAAAAATGTTAAGGATTGTATCTATTCTCTATGATTAAAGATTATGCATTATTTTTATTATGTACTGAATTGATGCATATATTAAATTTGAAAGAAAATAATTTTTAGAACAATCATTTAGATTAAATGTCATATAGTTTGGGTTGTTTATCAAGGGATAACTTAGTCAGTACTTGATGTGAGACCAGTTTTTTAATATATAAAAGGAAAATAGGTTGGGATGATGGTATAAATTAATTGTACATAAGGTTATTTATTTTTATTTTAACATTGTTGTAGTTTATGGTAATTTAGTTGTGGTCACTCAAGTTTACCAACCAAAATCATAATTGAATATTTTTAAATCAATGTATTTCCCCCCTCACCCATGTAATTATACATTTACAAGATCAGGTGAATCTATATATAACCTAAATTTACTGGTTTCAATATTGATGTCATGCTAAAATTTACTTTCATTTATACTAATGACCATAATATAATCCATAGTGAATAATCAGGATCCTTGTATTATGAGGATGTCATTATAATGTTATGAGCTGATTGATCTTGTTCCTAAATAATTCTACAAGATATAATTTCAATATCATAAAATAGTTTTATATTCAAAAAACACCCCATTAGTTATTATTTTTCGGCTGATATAATTACTAATAAATCCATACACATTATAATGCACATTATGGTACAAAGTCTTTAGATCAGTAGAGTAATAGTTTATCTTTATGGGGACATAAAAAACCATGAAATTATATCATTTGAAATATATATTTTGAACTATCCATTTATAAATCCAAAAAAATTATGGAAATTGATTTTGAATAGTATTTTTAGTAAAATGTTGTGGCTGATTTAGTTAGATGGAAAAATTAAAAAAAAATTATTTAATTACCATTCCAATATTTTGGCTTCTTCCCACTAGAGTGTAAAATCATTATTCCCAATGAATCTATGGGAATATCAATATATTTTTATTTCCTATGGTAAAATATAAATATACACCCCTTTGGGATCAACTTGGTTACGTTATCAAATTTAAAAAAATAGGCAGAAATAGTGTTTTTGTAAATAAATCTTTTAAAGTTGATTGCACATAAAACACATGATAACCATTAAGTGCAAAAAAGTTATGCAATATTGGATAATTTTCAAACTCCTCACTAGCCATCTATAGATCCAAATAAATATTACAGGATTCCATATCATTTAGTGAATGTTTTTCTATTTACTTTATTTTCTTGAAATTGAGTTAGGATATCAACACTCTAGGATTTACATTATGTATGAATGAATTTGTATATAGTTTAAAGATAATATTTTATACGATTATAAATTTGTTTCAATGTATCATACAAGGGATATAGAATATATACAGTCCTGAGAATCCTATAATAGTATCAGATCATTTTCCAAAAAATTTAATATCTATTTTAATATGTGTATCGATACCTGAGGAAATATGATTTAATATTTGAAGATTCAAATTCACCTTGATAAGACATTATGTCCTTAACCATATTTGACTATTCACGTGGTTATATTTGGGGGTGTTTTAATTTTTATTATAATACAATATTTAAAGGACCCCTAATCTACGATTGGAAAAACATGAAGTCCTCACTATAGATAGATCATTTATAGTTTGAAAATCAATATAAAGATATCAAATAATAATGGGAATTATACTATGTTTATCAAATCCTAAAATTTATGAAATTAGAATATTTAATTCCCCCACATTCAATTTATTAAATCTATATATGTAGATTCAAGGGTAAATATGAATGACATTTAATACTAAAAGTCTATCATTATACCCATCATGGTCAAATAAATTGGAAATCCTTCCACATTCCAGCATAAGTTTGTGTGATTTGTTCTTATATTGAATAAATTTTGATTAATCATGTGAAATTAAAATATTTAGAACCATCCCCAAGGATACCCATATTCAAATAGGCTATATGAGATCCAATTTATGATCATCTTTCATATCCAAAAATTGATTCATGAACAACACTATGATTTCATAAATTATTTTTAGATTACTATGAAATCTATATTATGAGGGTTTGTTGTGGAAATAAATCACATCCATTTAATGAGCCCAAGAGATATCAGGTCACCCCTATAATGACATCCCACACTCAAAATGGACCATTTACTATTATTCCCTAAACATTTTTTTGATCATAAAAATCCATGAACTAGATATTTTTATTTTTCAATTTTATTCCCTCAAGCATGATAAATAGCTTTAGATAAATTATATCAACCATTTACCTTGTCGATTCCCCTAACTACAAATTCTCCATTTCACTGCATTTCACAAACATCACCTAGTCACCAGAATAGACATCCCTTCACTTGTCATTAAGTATTATCAATATTTTTAACACATTGAGGTATGAAAATAACAATATGATCAGTTGAATATATGACATGGAACAGAAACCGTAAACAATCGATGCAATTCCATTATTCAAATTTTATCATAACAAAATAGCCATTGAATTGCTACATAAGAATGAGAGTCACTACATTATAAAATATATATTAAATGGTAATACATAATAAAAATATATTGATTTTATTCATAGGATATGATAAACCAATGTTTAGTGATTTCATTTTATTCCCAAAATAATTTTTCATTAATAATGGTAATTATTTATATTTTTTTAAAAAAATATTTTAATTAATTCCTCCAAAATTTTGAAATTATTCTTGATTAAAAAGATATTGACATGAGTTGAAAATTTGATAAATTTTGGTTCTTTTTTCATTGAAATATAAATATCAATTAACTAAATAAAAATTTAAATCATTTAGTTCTAATAATTTTTCAAATTTAGAATTTTATTTTTAGACAAATAAATTGATGATTCTGAATGTATTATTCATTGATGCACTTAAATATTTTATCAATATTTTTATTTTTTTTATATAATTATTTCATTCAATCAATACATAATATTTTTAAATGATTTTATTTATGATTCTTATTATTTTTTTAATATTTTAAATTTAATTAAAATCTCTTACATTAATTTTTTTTGAAAGAATATTTTAAATTTTAAATTTTAAATTTTAAAATTATAATATATAATTTTAAAAGATTTTTTAAAAATATTCACTAAAAATTAATTGACAATTTAATAAAGTGATTTTAATATGATGTAGAAAAAAGAATTTTAATTTATTATGGAATTTTTTAAAAAAAAATTATTAAAATTAATATGGAATTTACGTAGATTGAAAAAATCATAACACAAAGATACATTATACTACCAGGTTTGCGATCGTCTGCTGGGCCTTAGATCTCTGAATCTATTACTACCCTTACTGCTTTCATGAATCAACCCGCATGCAAAAATTATTCTACCATTGTCCTCCTTTAGTGATAATAACTCCATTTAATTAATGGAATATTTTTCATATTACCATGAGATTCGGCTACATGTACCTCATCTGATATCACCCCATTCTAAAATGAATAAAATATGCAACTTTTTTTTATTCTATGAACTGTATGAAAACCATTACCCCAGTACTATAAAAAATAAAATAAAATTATTTTGTGGGAAGAACCCATCTACTTCCATTCAGACATGACTCAATCATGTGAGAAAAATGCCCATCTTCAATAGTGCTCATCAATATTTTCCTCACCACTATTGTATCACAAAATTCCACTTATACATCATAAATACATAACTAGAAACATCTGACTATCCCTTAAACACGCTTTTTTGTGGAAGTAGATTATTGATAAAATATAGTTGTGCTGAAAATAAACCGTTAAAATAATGATTCCATAGATAAATTGTAGATGATTCCAAACGAATCAGCATCTTCTATCACAATATGATATTTCTATTTTAATAACCCATCAATAAAATTTCATTCCCCAAAAAAATCCACATAGGTTTCTCCTTATTTTAATGGGAATCCATAAAAAATCCTATCCTAGCTCCAATGGATAATTAACAATGATTTTAAAAAAATCTATCCAAGAGTTGTATACTACATTGGAGAACTGAATCTCTGTGAAGGAAAAGGTAGACTATGAATTTGGTAAATTATTTATTGAGTTTATGATTTTAAATATTTACACACACATGTAATGTCATGGAACTATTTGATGATCAACACAAGAACCAAATGTGTCGATCTGAGTGTGAGAAATGAATCCACCGTATTTCCAGAATGAATATTTCAATATGTAGGATTATTTTTTAGGGATATATAAACATCAGTTATACCTCGACTCACCCCCAATGAACTAGCCGCATTTTTAAAATCTTCCATAGACATGTTGATCTAACTTATAAATCAATGAGATAACAATAAACCAAGATAAGAGACTGCATAATGAAGCATCAATTTTCTCCTAGACTATTGCATATATAAACCACAATACACTAATATTAAGTCATTATTCATCAATGTATTCTATAGATTTCTCAAAATAAGGAAAATGTGAAATTAATACTTCAAGACTACAATACCAGCTCCATCCTGCATATGTCCAGTATCAAATTGGAATCCCCGTTATAGAACAAGAGATGTTTCAAACCCACATCCCACACATGAAAACAGAATCCATTTATACTATAGTTTAATCATAATTTTTTATTAATCCAAAAACCTGGTATTAGAGCCACAAATAATGTGTCATTAAACAATTTAAATGATGTCCAGACCAATGTAATATTTAAGGCATAAATTAAATGAATTCTATGTTGATAATTGAATCACCACTATAAAATTGAATTATTTTAGGTATAATTTATTGAAAATGTAACAAATAGTTCTTAACATTCATTATAAAATCACATAGTTGATTAATTCGACCTTATGGAATAATTTTTAAGATTTAATGAAGCATGATATTGGCAATGCTAAAATAATAAGATTCTAATGATGTTAATCAGTGTTGTTTGTGTGCCACTGATCAATTTTAAAAAATGAGCTCTATAATCATTATATATTTTGGGTAGAATGAATTATAATCTAGATAAATGGTTATAAAGATATATCCCAAACCCTATTATAATGAAATCAAGGTCATGTCCTTCACACCAACATCAATTCACTTTGTATTTAGATTCTGTAATTTTAATACAATTTTATCTATTTCCTATTATTATGTTTTTTTCTTCTGGAAAAATTTATACATGTTTCTAACCCCAACGATGTACCAGCGATCCCATAATCCTTAATTAGGGAGATATAACACCTAATTGGTGTTCCGTGTGTAATAAAAAGGGTGCATGTAAACATATATTCTTAAATTTAGCACTGCAATTATTACCTAATTACACCGCATTTGTGTATATGGTGTGTGGAGGGTAAAATCATCACACAATATTCTATTAATATTGTTTTACTCCTCAACCATTTCAATCAATTGAATCTTTACATTTAGATGATACTTCGTTATACTAAAGTCATGCAAATTTAATGTAAGAATATTATGTTATTTCAATGAAGTTCGTAACCATGTCCTTTCACTGGATAGAGTATTAACATACCCCATTAATGGGGATATTATATAGGATTTTTTTAATAGAGTATTATTGAGTAGAGTAGTGTTTCCATTAATATATAAAATATTTAAAGGTGTATGTATGAACGATATTGAGTCTTTATTTTGTGTTTTGATATTTAGAATAATTTAAAAGAATGATAAAACCAAGTATAATTCTCTATAGAGCCTTTTACATTTCTTCCAAACCCCATTCTCATTTATCTGTATGAATTAATTTTATTTCAAATGATTTTTATCATAAAGACAAAAAAAGTAACTCAAATACAAAATTTTTTATTTCAAATCAGAGAAATGAAAACAAAAATAAATAAGTGATTGGATATGTGAAGCTCCCAAACTATACTCCTTGAGAGAAGACTATATCCAAACAACTAGGATTCATTAGAAGTATTAATGAAAAATTGATTGATATTGGAAAACAAGAATTGCATGATCATCATGAGATAATTACATGATAGTAAGGTCAGAGAATCACCTTTCCTTTTTAATTTTAAAATAAATTTATATTTTTAAAATTTAAATACAAAAAATATTTGGATCGTCACTCACTATCACAGATTAGTTGGGATTATGTTATTCTCATAAAGAGAATAGTAATTCTATTTTTGAAGATAATAAATATGAACTCAATTATATTGGAATGATGAATCTATTTGAGAAAATAATAATGTATTACTATATATGGGACACCCAAAGTGGAGTACATGTAGATTATTAACAAAATCCTAACAATCAATTATATAAAGAAGAAATCATTTAGTTGAAATTATTGAAAGATATTTCTTTTACAATATTTTCTTAGATGATGTATATGGAAAATTATGGGGGAAAAGAGATATTATTTGATAAAATTGATGGGGATGAACAAAATCCGGACACTCTTGAATTTAATTCTTTAAATGTTTATTTGGAATCATACCCCCTTACATTAGGAAGGAAATCAGTATTGTTGGCAGACTCATTAGTGGATGATACATCTGATTTTTACTCTTTTTATCATAATATCAAGAATTTTGTATTTATTTCAGGTTATCGAATCATAATATTAGAGATTAAACCATATTACTCATGTCTATGGTTGTCAAAAATAATGACACCATTAGTGAACGAGAATATGATGATGGGGAAATTGATGAACCAGAAGTGAAAATTATCATTCCCACATTTTTAGAAATAGAAGAATCTGGATTACATAATAAATGGACATTAACAACATATGAGGATGAACACCCTCATAACTATATAGGCTATCATACAGCGGGTCAACCGTTTCAATAAAAATCATTATTTTTCACTTCTCGTTAAATAATGAAACATTTCATAAATATCCAAAAAATTCCACCCAATACTGATTTTGATGTGCT
Organism: Viscum album; assembly: GCA_963277665.1. NCBI lineage: Eukaryota > Viridiplantae > Streptophyta > Magnoliopsida > Santalales > Viscaceae > Viscum > Viscum album. The sequence goes on along the minus strand of OY728155.1, from coordinate 1,493,430,356 downwards.
GATCTAAAAAATGAATTTCATTTTATAATATATATTCTCTAAAATTGGTAAACCAAAATTTTAAATTATCTCTCCAAAGCATGTCCAAAACATCTTCTAGAAAAAATATAGTTTTTTTAGAAAATCATTTATTTCCTTTTAAATGATACAAATTTTATTCCAAATCAATGGACACGAATATCTTTAATAATTTAATTAGTACTATTTACACCATCCAATTAAATTTCTAGGATATCCTGGTATAATATATTATAGTTTATTTAGACACATGGTTGAATGTTCTGAAATATATCAAATATATTAAATATAAAAGAAATATATTTCATATGTTATTTGTGCTCGATGTTGAGTATTTCAAATATTAACAAATTAAATGTTATTATTTTATAATTTTACGGTGTCACAATCATCTTATAGATAAAAAAAATCATAAAATAATGTGATTTGGATTTTTTGTAATTATTTATTCTATCAAGATTCATGGATAATAATTTTATGGAATCTCTGTTAAAATATAATAAATAAAATAATTTACAAGAATGCAATATATATGAATTAAAATCTAATAACGTGGAAATTTTTTATCTATATTTTTTCATTTATTTAAAAATAAGCTAATATCAAAAAACATTTAAATATAAAAAATTAATATTTACACAATAAAATAAAAATACATCAAATAAATATACCACTTTACTAATGAATTCCATAATTTGATTTTGAACTGAACAACTAGAACGGGTTCATGAATGTACTCTTTTAGAACACATCAATACAATAGGGATCTAAAAATAATGATATGGGTTTACTTAATAAGACATGTATTGGGGTGCCATTTATGTTATATGTCTAATAAAAATTTGGATTAATGTATTGAGGAAATCCATGTCCATGATTTTAGGATTGGGGAGTCCACTCATCCAATCAGGGAGTTACATGTTAATATAGTTGGAAGGTTTCATCTACCAAGTATACATTTTAATAGTATTCATAGAATTTTTTATAATATAACTGGGTATGTATATTAATTAATTTCACTCTAATATCCATGCGATATGATATTCCCTCTATGAGGGTGAGAGATATCCGAACTTCATAAAAATTCTAGTATAATAAAAAGATAATAATTAATTAATCTAAAATGTTTTGATAATCACGAAATGTTCTAAAATATGATAATTTAAATGTATTAAATAAAAAACCAACATTGTCAACTTTATCATTGTGATCAATTATCAGGAAGAAAAAATTATCACTAGAGGAGTTGTACAGGTTCTGGTTCATTATAATATATGAAGAGTGGTTGTTTTATGTGATAGAATATGAAGTTATAATAATTCATTCCATTTTTATAGTGAGGTCACGTTATCTATATATGAGAAAAATATATAAAATATTCTTCTTAGAAAATCGTAAATTTTGTCTTCTACATCCATGGATCTTTAGAAGATATATGTTGAAATAGAATCAAGTATGTTATTGTATAATATTATTGATATTTATTGAAAGAAGGTGAGAGTAGATAGATATGGTATCTCCACTTTAATATTCATAAGTTAACATATAGATGGTTTACCAACTTTGCCTCCTATAGTGATGAATATTGGATACTTTGAGAGCATTGAAATCCAAGTATTTAATTTATTGGGGGAGTTTCAACTTGGTATAATTCAATACACTCTAACTAAGAGATCATATATCATTATTTTTATGTATAATATGTGAAATAGTGGTAATTATCTCATGAAAATCTTCATTCTCATTCAATATGGGGATTATGAAATGAGGAGAGAAAAACATGGGGTTGTTGTAATAAATAAGTGGATCCTTATGTAAAAATTCTGAAAAAAATAACTATATGTTTATGGCCCTATGGAAGTTCTCTCCATAAAATAGAATGGTTTAGTCATATAAAAATAAGAAAAATGTGGGTTTTTAGGATTCATTCTTCGACAATTAGTAAAGAAAAAAACCATGTTATAGAATCATGTGGATGATTTATGTTCTTTTTTAAATTATTTTAACATCACCTCATCTACTAACTGGTTATCGGATGCTACTAACTGTTCTCATATCTATATGAATATATAATATCTGAGTATATTCTAGAATGTTTTATAAAGGTAGGTAGATCTTTGTGCGAAAAATGGATCTTGGATGAATATCACCGAATTGGTATACTACAATCTCTTTCTAATAATAGGAATTATCTTGGATTTAAAGAACTATTATTTTTTGGACAGTGATTCCACAATCATAATAGTTATATATTTCCCCAAACTTGGTGGATTTATTTTCATTTTTGGAAATAAAATTTCATTATATTATAAAAACATCATTTTTTGTTATATGTAAATTTGAAAAAAATAAAATTATGAATTAGATTATAATAACCATATGTTATAATTGAATAAAGAAACAAATTTTAAGCACTCTTATCACAAACTATTGTGTCATTATCATCTTAGTCATTTAAAAAATAATTTAAAAATGATATGTAAACATGAATAATTAGATTTTTTGATCAAGAACAATATGATAGATTAATCTAGTCATTTCATGTAAATATGAAAAACCATTTTTTCAGAATGGGTGAAAGGGAAACCATGATTCTATGATTGTTATAAACTGACATGTGCATAAATTTTCCCAAAGAAGATATAGTTGTATTCTTTTCCATTATATTTTTTTTGAATAAATGGAATGATTTAGTTATGTCTATTTGATGAGGTGTAAGTGTTAATCCTTATATAAATTCATGGTGTATAAGAGTGATATATAGAATTATCATTTAAAAATAAATAAGATTAACTGATTATAATATAGTTGTGAGTATCGTAGAAAAAAATTTAGTGACCTTCTACTGAAGTGTGCTATTATATGCCAACTAAATCCAGTTTATACATCATATTAGATTGGTGTATGTGAAAGTAAAAAACACACAATATTAAATATGGTGATGTCAACGATGAGTTGTATAGATATTATATAATATGATTGCTGATATAGATTGTAAATTATGATATAAATAAAAAATTTAGTGTCAACTAAAGATGAAAATAACAAACATTATGTGTTAATGTTTTGAATGAAATGTGTGTTGTTAAACATTCATGTCTGGGTATGCAAGGAGTCATTTATGAAAACATTAGGGTATAAACTAGAAACTCAGTTATTGATGCGTATCTTTATAGGTAATCCAATGTAAATAATTTGATATTAAATACAAAACAATTTAAATTAATGAATATCTATTAAGGGACATTCTAATTTTATAGAGAGGGAAGACATTCTAGAAATGTATAGTGGGTGAAAGATCTACCACAGTTAATTTGATTCTTGTGAAATATTATAGTTGGTGTAATACCCTAATAATTTTAATTTTTGTCCTATAATAATAAATTTAATTTTTGTCGAGCATGATTGATGCCCACATTTAATCATACACTATACACTACATTGAGTTAGCATGTGTTACATATAAAATCGAGTTTTTATGCATTTTAATAGAAGCCTTTTTTAATTCACGTTTTAGCACTTTTATAAATTTCACATTTTATAATAAACAACATTTATAAAAGGAGAACATCCAAATTAGGTAAGCAGGTATTTTTTTTTACTTTTTTGAGAAGTTTCATTTTTTGAGGAATATTGAAAAATACAAAATTTTAATTTAAAAATGATCTTTCATCATATGTAATTTTATAGTCAAATTATATCATGATTTGTTTATAAATTATAATTATACTAATTTTATATCGTTAAATACAATTTATTTCACTGAAATAAATTTCAATTTGAAATTGGATATAAACATTTTTCAATATTTTAAACAATTTTTACATTAAAAACAAACTTTTTCCTCCCAAATGTGGGATTAAATGTAAATAATGTTCTACCACTTATGTGATTGGAATATAAAAAAAATATTCCTTATTTTGAATAATTATAATTGAAAAAGTATGTTCTGTTCAACGTATTTTTTTTTAAAAAAATAGTAGTGAATGTAATTAAAATTAATTCAATTGATTATGGTATAATTAAATAAAACAAGTGTCTAAACCTTAATATTAAGGGCCAAAAGACCTATAAATTTCCCAATATGTATTTTTTTCCTGTTAATAAAGTATATCCCCAAATATATCTATTTTAATGATTTATTGGGATACTATATCGATAATGTGGCCCATATAAGAAGTTAATTAAGGATAAAGAAAAAATGGAACCTTCTTTACCTTTAACATTAATAAAGATTTTGAGTATAAAATAAGAAATATAGCCTCAGTTAAGAAAATTATTTTGGAAATTAAATGAGTTTTATTATCACGGTAATTTATCATTTATTAATATGTAATATATAATTACATTAAACTCTTAATAAAATCCACTGGATTGATTATTTAGTTAATAATTAAAAACAATAAATGATGCGGAAAACACTAAAATAGAGGTAAATTTAATGAATTTTCCTATTGTATTATATTTTTAGAAGAATATACCCTGTTACATAGCTGTGAAATTAATTGATTATAATTTAATAATTTTTTTTACTTTAAAATTTGAAAATAAATAAATAAATTATAAATTGATATAAAATTTATCGTATAATAAATGAAATTTTATAAAATGATTGAAAATTAAGAAAAATAAAATATTTTTCAAATTTATTTATATATGTTTATTAATATAAAATATAGTCTATTTATGGAACAATTTTTATTTTATAATTAATATATTGACCCATAGATTGTAAAAACATTGTTTGGATTGTCCGGGTTAAAGCTGTATTTTCGCACATTACAAACGCTTGTTTTAAAATTAATTTCCAAAAGACATGAGATTATTATTTTTTAAATTATATTTATTATTTATTATTTAGTGGTTATATATTTTATAACAAATTTTAAATTAATTTATACATAATTATTAAATTACATTTTTTGGAAAACCAGTTACCTAAATGAAAAACCAAAAAGAAAAATATTATGAAACACATTTTTTATAGAACAAAATTATAAAAATGAAATTATTTTTTTTCTGTATGAGGTTTGGATTGACTATGAATTCACTTTAATCCATTATTTGTTCATTTTTTTAATCACATGAGTAATGGTGTACTTCCCAGTAGTGTTTAACTTTTGGTATTTTCAATAATTTTTCTCATGAAACATTATAAAATTTTTGTTTCTCTTCCAATTCATCACACCTATAAAGCCACTTTGGATCATCTAGAATATTCTAAAATATTATCCCCAAATCCAAAAAATATAAATAAAATCATTACCTTAGTAATAATGAAAACAACATAATCTATTTGGTGTAAACCAAATGAAGTTCCCCAGAAAAGATGTAACACCCATCAATATGCATTTATGTTTTATCTGTTTCTTCACCCACTTAATTTCTTCTTATTAAATGATTTTATAATAATATAAGTATTATTAATATACTGAAATGTTTTTATATAAATTTTTTGATCTCTATAGACACACTCTCCCATCAATTGTGTAATGAACAAACTATTCATGTACGCCAGACTACTCCCTCATGATACATTGTCATTATTTTTTCCATTTCTACTTTCATTGTTGAAAATTATGATGGAAAAATATTTTTTTTATATTTATGATATTTAGAATATATTAATTTTTATTTAATTTTTATATAACACATACCTCTTTACGTTCCAATTGGTGTAAATATGATAACATTGATTGTGAACGTGTGTAATAAAGCCTCCTCAAAGAGAAGTGATGAGTTAACACATTAAATATAATATGTTAAAGATATTTTTAATTAAAAATATATAATATAAATGAAATATATATTATATTAAAGATATATTTCACTTTAATCATATATCATATATCATTCTCCTTATTACCCAATTCACACACTAAAAAAGTGATAATGTCATTCGTCAAGTTGTGGACCACCGCCTCCTCAATGTGATGCAATATCTTTCTCATCACAAGATTTATATATATGTATATATGATTAAAAAAATGGTATTTATGATATAATGATCACTATAGAAAAATTTAATTTTACCGACCCAGTTTTTATAGTGGCCATTGTAAAGTAGGAATGTTACTCATTTGTACCTACGACCTACCATCTCCATGATTGTGACACTGGTTCATTTTTCATAAAAATATTCAATGATAGGTTTTAAAATTATAATTTATGTATAAAAGTAATAATTATTTCATTATTACTATTTGGGAGATGTTTATATAATTTCTCCTTTGACCATAATTGTCCTACTAATGTCATTTTTGACATAGTAATTGAATAGGTCAAAACACACAATATAAATTTAATTGTCTATGTAGTTTTTTACAAAATTTTACTATGTGAAATTAAATTAATCATATTACTAAAAATGGTTTTGAAGAAAATAATTAATTAAAATAATCTAATTATTTAGTAATATGATGTCACATGTGAAAATTACAACTCTAGGTAAGGGATTTTGTCTCAGTTTAGAGTCCTTTGAGCCATACTAATTGTCATGTACAAATTAAATTTTATTTTGTGTATAAATTTCCATTTGAAAAGTTATAATATTAATATAATTATTCTCATGATATTATAATTTTCATTTAATTGTTTCCTTCATGGGGATTTTGATTCAGATATTTCAATGTCTTATGGGACACTTTGTATTATTTAATGATTATTTTCTCAAGAATATTTTTAATGATCATTCCATTTTGTTTTCATTCATAAAAATCCAAAATCATTGTTGTTATGTTTCCTCCTCTAGGGAATTTTTGATAAATCCATATTATTTAACCAATACAGATATTTTACGATAACAGACATTGTTTATTAATAAAATAATCTATTTGATATATGAGAAATTATTTGGACAGTTATTGTACTAGTGGGGCCCCATTATAGATAGACCACAATACACTAGGTGTCTCATGGGATGAAATTGAGTGGAGAAAAACCATTCACATTTATTTCTAATAGAAATAGGTAGGTCTGATAAATGTTGGAAATATGTTAATATAAACCCTATAATGCATTGGTTGTCTCATGAGACGATTAATTTTCCAAATTATTAGGGTTACTACCTAATATTCTCAACCACTGTGTGAATTGAATTTATGTTATAGGTACTATGTCCCTAGGAAACAACATTTAAAATAATTTAACATTTCATTTATTGAGAAATCAGTTATTATTTATCAATGATATTTATTATTTGATTTTATCTATGGATGGATTCATTATTTTAATAATTATTAAATCATAGGATTTTAAGGTAATTCCCTTAACATAGTGATTATCCATTATCCAGTTTCATAAATGTATTGTTTGTTTAGTAACTTACCATTTATTATTATTTATTCTTAATAAATTCTTGATTACATCTGGTGTGTGCTTATAATTGTTATGAATTTGAGAGCATGTTTTTATTCCATTACACATGATATGAATATTAATTCATCGAATGGGTTCCAAAGATCCATTTGATTAATATTATTATGAATTATGTTCTATTTTCTATTTACCAATGTAACATGTTTATCATTAATTTTATTTGGTTCTCCAAAACTGATAAATATATATTACCTTTACAATTTTATTTCTTATAATCTTTATAATGAAAAAAATAATGCACCCCCTCTAGGATTCTGGGCTTCAGTGATACAATTGGTCGTAAATAAAATTCTGATGAAACAATCGAAACTGGTTATAAAAAACATACATTAGGGAACATAACATTATTATATACATTAATTATATATAGATGAAATCCAAAGCAAAGAATTTTTATGATTTTTTTATCAGATACACAAAATATTTTCAAATTATATTATGTATATTTATTGTTTTCGAATTATAAATTATTTTTCATTTTGATATGATCTGACATGGTGTTTGTCATCATTTAAAAATGGTACCTAAAAGAGAAATTTGAACCTCATCGATGCACATATTCCAAAGAGTAAAAATGATCATCACTTTTACAGTCATAATCAAATATTTTAAACGGAATTAGTCTCCCAAGAATTAACATCGTATATGGATTGTACTGTGATACTTTTTTTAGAAATTATATTGAATCATGTTTTTATCAGTAACAATAACCAATTAAAGTTACTCAATATTATGTTTGAAATTCAGGGAAAACATATGTTTGAGGGAAATATAAAATTTAATATTTTCCTATTAATATTTTAATGATGTTGGAATAAATACATGAAAAAATTTGGATAATTTATTTTGGATAGTACTGAATACCTTGGATTGAATTAATGTTTTATTCATTCATTGATTTATATTAAAAAAAAATTGGATATAAAGAACATATCCATGTTTTTCAAAAGTAATAATGAAGAATTCATGTTATTAGTATGGTTTTATAGAAATTCATGTCATTACCATGCATTAAGAGAATACATGACAATGGTGTTCAAATGCCTAAAATGTGAAAATCTAGAGCATCATTATGTTGATTAATGGATAATGATATGTTTATTTTGAAAAACATGTGATCTTATTTATAATGTGTTATATCATAATCTTTTGGAAAATTTTACCATTTATGAAATGGGTTGTGATAACATTATGATCTGTTTTTAATGATTGATACATTAATTTACTAGATGAATCATCTGGTGCTAAGAGATGATGTACAAATTGTTCAAGTGGTAATCAGAGGAAAATATTATGATTATAGAAATATATATTTACTTATATTACTAGAGAGTGAAAGAGTTCCTAAAATATAGAAATAAAGGAACTGAAAAAATTCTTATTATCATAATTATTTTGGTAATTAATTTCTTTTTTTCATAAATTGTGTTTATGAAACTGTTATTATAATCATTCAGCTAAACATGTTCTTTATCAATCTCCAAAAGAACTTCATAGTTTTATTTTTTTCCATGTTAATGTTTTCACTAAACATATTATATTATAAATTCTATTTTCATAATGTCCTTTGAATTTTAATTTCCCTCTTATTAAGATAGTGTTTAATTAACTCTATCTATAATCTGTTTTTTTCTAAAAAATAGTATTTTCAAATATCAAACCATATATTTCCATGTTAATATTTAAATAACAAGGCAACAATTTAATTAAGATGGGTATAATGTAAATCTTAATCAATTTAATATAATTTTCTTTTATAATAAATTGATTTGTTTTTGTATCATTATTTTTACAAACAATTAATCATATACTACACAAAAAACCAAGTTAACATGTGTTACACGCAAAATAGAGCTTTACTAGTTTTAATGGTGATACTATTTTAAAGCATATTATTGAAAATTTTATGAATTTTCTATTTCTGATATAACATCATCTTTGAAATAAGACAATAAAAATTTAGTTTGTTTAAATATTTTTATTTTTATAAGATGTTTTATTTATTGATGATTAGTTAAAACAATAAATTTTCATCCAACATTGTGTTTTTTTCGAATTTATTTATATAGTAAAATTAGGATATTATATGGTTTTAAAGTAACTAAGAATTAATTTTATATACTTTAATATAATTTAGGTCATTGGATTCAATATAATTTTAAAATTTTATATAAACACGTCCCAAACCATTCAATATTTTTTACTTTAAAAACTAGATTTGTCTTCCAATAGGATTGCCTTGGTTTTCATCACTTCTGACTACCCTGAGGGTCCCCTTTTGTTATTAATATTCTTTAGTTATAATAAAAAATAGAATCTACTAAGTTTAACATAATCTCTTCAACTTCTGTGATTTTAATTTGGGAATATAGATTCAAAATATGGAAGGACAATAATTTATAATGTCTTATTAGGTCAAAAAGTGTTTTTACCAAAAGGATTAGTGAAAGTTATTAAAATTAATCAAAAAAATGAATATATAATTAATATTAACAAGGGAGTAATCCTAAAATATAATGGAAAGAAATTACCTATACACTGGTTCAAAATCCATTTTTTGTAAATAGTTTGACAATTTATTGTGTTTATTATATTTTTATGATTCATTGGAATACTTTTTCCTAAAGTTGACCCATATAATATATATTAAGTAAAGATGAAGACACAAAAGGAACCATCCATACATTTAAAACTAATATAGATTTAGAGTATGTAATAAGATAAATATCTTCAATTATAAATATTAATTTTAAAGTTAAATCAGTTTTTTATCTTGAAAATTTAACATTAATGATTAGAGAAAATATAAATACACTGAACAATTAATAAATTCTCGATCATGGATTATTTAGTTAATAATTAAATAAAATAAATTATTTTAAAAACATTAAAAGGAATTTAAATTTTATGAATTATTGTGTTAAATTATTTTTGTATATGAATATGTAATTTTAAATAGTTTTTAACATAATATATTTTAATTCAAATATTTGTATAAAAAAAATTAAATTTAAAATAAGTAAACAATATCAAAATTGGCATTATTGTAGTTTTTAAATAATTTTTATTTTATTAAAAATAATTGAAATTACATAGAATACATTATCCTACGAATTGTTTTATTAATTTTTATAAATATAAAATAATCTATTTATATGGTATAATTTAACTTTTATAATTAAAATATTTCCACAAAGATATTAAAACATTATAAACATGGTCTGGGATAATGTAGTGTTTTTGAGTGTTACATGATCATGTTTTAAAATTAAATTCAAACGCAAATGTTGATTTTAATTTTTTAATAAGATATAATTTTTAAAATTAAGTGAGTCTATATATTATAATAATTGACACTTTAATTTATTTCTAATTATTTAATTACTTAGGTTAGAAACTACTTACCTAATTGAAAAACTAACATAAAAAATATATGGAAACATAGATGTTATGGAACAAATATCAAAATGAACTTATATTTAATGTTTTGATATTTGGATATACTCTAAATTCGAATTAATACATTATTTTTCCAATTTGGATGATCATAAGGTAAGGAAAACCTCTCAATAGTGTTTACCTTTTGATATTTACAAGAATTCCACTCCTCCATTATAAATAGTAATTCTATATTCCCATTCCTCACACCTCTCATACAAAATTTCATCATCCAAACAGTACTCTACTAATCTCGTAATATCCTCCTGAAATCCTAGAATCCTCACCTTGGTATAAATACATACGAAGGAATCCCTTTGCTGAAAACCAATAAGAGTAACTTGAAAATGATGTAGAATTTTTCAACGTACAATTTTGTTTTATTTCTTTCTCTAAACCCTCAATTCTTATTATTTGATTATTATATAATAAAATAAGTATCATAATTATACAAAAATATCTGTATCCCAATGTTTGGGAAAAAACATATACACCCTTCATTCAAATGGTTTATGAACTTACAATTTGTGTATGAAAAACCAATGTATCATGAAATGATGTCATTCATTTTTTTCTTTTATCTCCTTTCATAGATGGGAATTATGATGGAATGTTTTTTAGATATAATATATATGATATTTATATGGTACTAAAAATTATTTAATTTGTACATAAAAAGATACTTTAAGTGTTCCATTTGGTTTAAATATGATAACTTTATTTCCGGATGTGTGGAATACCACCTCTTTAAAGTGATGTGATATGTTCACATAGTACATTGAATCTATTAAAAATGGTTTTAATTAATCATATGAAACATAAATGAAATATATATGATATTAATCATATAATTAAATTTATGTAAATTATATATATATATATATATATTTCAATTTTCACACAAAATAATAGTTATAACATTGTTCGTGGACTTCTGGAGTACCGCCTCCCATATGTGATGTGATTACTTTAACATCCTTGAAATTATATATTTAATTACACATGATAAAAAAACATGGTATTTGTGATATAATTATCATTATGGAATGATATAATGTTACTCACCTTATTTCTATAATGATCATTCAAAAATGGGAACCATACTCCTGTATATGTAAGACCTACCATCTCTATGATTATAATGTTTGTTCATTTGTCGTAACCATATTTAACGATTTTATATAAGAGTATAATTGATGTATAAATATGATAATTACTTTATGATTATTATTATGTGTGTTTTTATATAATAACCCATTTATCCCTAGATGACCTACCAATGTCATTTTGGGAACATAAACCGAATATGGTTAAAACACCCAATGTAAATATAATTATTTATGTAGTTTTTTAGAAAACCATAGTCTTTAAAACAAAAGTATTGATAGACATGGAATTATTTGTGAAGAAATTATATTGTTATCATATGGTTTTTATTAATGAATCTGAATACACATGTTACCTGATGAACTCTGGGTGAGAAATTTTGTTTCAATTTAAATTATATGGAGGCTTATTTGTTGTTATTGTCCAATTAACTTTTATATGGAATATATACTACCCTATGAAATGTTATATCATGAGTATTTTTATTCAAATTATCTTATAATTTTAATGTAATGTTATTATTTTATGGGGATTAAGATTCAAAGGTTTTAAGAGTGGTATGAGACACTTTGGAATGCTCAATGATTATTTTCCTGAAGAATGATTTAAATGATACTTCGATGGTATTTAAATTCATCATCATCAATAACCTTTACTGTCACATATCCAAAATTGGGGAATTATTGAAAAAAATATACTATTTATTCAACATAGATATTTTATGATAGGGAAAAAATTTTAATTATGAAATCTATTATTTAATATATGAGGAATAATTTTCAAAGGTATGATATAAGGGAAGTTATAGATTGCCCTCTATATGTAAAAAATGTCATGGGATGTAATTCGCTGGTGAAAGACCCTTCATGTTTGTTTTTAGGAAGAATATACTAGTATGTTACTAGTTGGGGACCTATTAATATAATCCCATCAAGGCATCAATAGTCTCATGAGATGAATCATTTTTCCAAATTTGTTGAGTTTTTACCTGATGTGGTATACAATATTCTGAATGGTCTTAATGGTAAACGTACCATATACCTAAGAAACATTGAAACCAATAATTAAGTATTTAAATTATTGATAAATCCATTATTATTTATCCATGAGAGTTTTTCATTAATATTATCTACGAATTATTTTCATTCTCATTTTATCGATAATTGGTATTCATTTAATTATTTTTCTATTCAATATTAATTATAAATTATACAATTGTTTTAATTCTAGGTGTTTTATGTTATTTACCATTCCATATTTTTTATTATTATTCATTCATATACAATTTTTTATGCTTACCCTAGATAACAATTTGAGCTCACACAAATTTGATTCATTTCCCCAGTATATGAAGATGAAATCTTGGAATTAGTTACAAGGATGGAATTGAATAATCATTGTTATGTATTATTTTTATTTTCTATTTACCAATGTAATATGGGTATTCTATATGTAATTTGGTTTTCAAAAACTTCTAAATAGATCAGTCCATCAGTATTTGATTTCTTAAAATCATGTAAATGTACTAAAAAAATCCACTGTCTATTTGCTTCTTGTGTCAAGCCATAAATTGTTTTATAGGAATATTCCTTCAATATATAAGGAATGTAATTTTTTAGACCCTAAAAAGAATAGGAGAAACTGTGTGATTATATAACTGGTTCAATATGGTTTTCTAGAAATTGTGTATAGAGGCTCATTGTTTATTGAAAATAGTGACCCATTATCCTATAAAGAATATTTTTTGTTCTTAGATGCTACAAAATTGAAAAAAATAATGAATTATAATTTGGATAATTGGTTCAAAAACCATGTTTGTGTTACAATAGATCTTTAATTATGGTAAACCCATTGGTTGAAAATGGTTACACATGATAAAAATATATAACATAATTTTATTGCCTATAAATCATGACTATTGGATAAAAAGTTTAAACAACATCAAGGAATTAAGTAGAGTAAAAAGTATTAATCCAAATTCATTATTTAAATTCATAAACATTCTACATATTGTAGGATATTTCCCTGACTATAAAAATTGGATGGTTGTGGTTAAAACATGTCTACCTAATAGTAATATATAGTGTGACTTTGATATTACAAAAATAAAAGTGTTTATTACTCCACATAGAGAATATAAGGTATGAAAGTTGAATAGATCCATTAATCCATTGTAATAGGAACCATGCCATGGGAAATTATGTTTGAGGAAGATATATAAGAGTTTTGATTAATAATGAATTTTTTTTTATTTGTTTCTAAAAATAGTTTAGTGGGTAGTAGTAGTTTTCCTAATAGTATATATCAATGACATACTAGTCACTAGAAATGAGTTTCTAGACTTATAATCAAATATAGAATGGTAAAACAATTTCATTTTGATGTATTATGTATGTCCACTAGCCTATATTAATGGTATTAGGATCATTCATAAATGATATAAGAGGATTCCTGTACATATTCATGGTATATATATTGAACATATACTAATGATATTCAATATGGACTAATAGAATAAGGGGATAGATCTAGTGTAAAATGGAATATATCTCTCAGAAAAATACATTATAGAAAAAGGTATATATATATATAAGATGGTTAGGATTATATTAATATCTTTGTTAGGTTCAATATATAATTCCATGATATACACCATGCATTAATTTTACAATGTTATGATAATGTTTCATAAATATCAAAAAGATCTTGTATAACAATATTACAATGCTATTAAGGATTTGATTATTTATCTAAGGCATACTGAGGATATGTTTCTAGTATATGGATGGGATGAGGAGCTAGTCATTAGTGGAAACTCATATTCTATTTTATAATGGTATTTGGATCACATCATATTATAGTAAAGGAATATATGTAGTCTCATTATAAGAGCTATATTCTAGATAATATCATAGTTATGTTGGGATAATTTTATAGTAAATTTATAGTATATTGTTTCACCAAATGTAGATACAAATGAATTTTATCAAATCAACATCATAAATGATCTTTATATAGTTCCTAATATTATATAAACTATCACACAATGTTGAGATAATACATATGCATTTTCTATATCCATGGAACTAAAGTCATAATAAATGATGAAGCACAAACACTGGAAGTATAACTTCATATGGAATTTTTATGAAAAAGATATTTTATTGGAAAAAGGATAACCCTAATAGATATCATGTAATTCCCCTTGAAAATGTACATATATCAACATAATAATGAACATCATGCGAATTCATATAGTCTTACAGTAATTAACATTTATCTTTAGTGCTATGAAGACCATATTAGACATTATTCGCTAAATCCATATAAATGTACACATTTTACTAATTTATTATTCATTTCTACATAATATTAACAATGTTTCATATCAAATATTCATCATTCTTCTGTAACATATTGAATTTGATAATGTCCTAGGATTTTTATTGCATTGAAAATACGTACCACATACCATCAATTATGATATAAAAATGATTTTATTATAGTATAACATAAAAATAATTTTTATGGATGTATAATATAATTGAATATTAAAAATTTGATATGTGATATATGGGGTAGAGGGATCACAATACATTGAGGCCTTTTCTGAGGGTGCTCTCCCTTGGAAATCTATAATAAAGGTGGTCATGAGAATGTGGGACATCAATATGAATTGAACATATTTTAGGTTTAATTAGATGATCATATATATGTTCATGTGTAAAGAACCATAAATTATAATATTATTGTTAATGAATAATATGATTCACATAGTTTAATGTATGACATAAACAATGACATCTTATATCAATGGTAAAGTCAGATATGTTACATGTGTCAAGAGTGATGTGAAATTAATAAATATTGAATGAAATGGTTTATTCAATTACAATTTAGTGGATGTGGTGATATTTTTCCATATGATGTAGTTAGTATAGAATGGTTATGTTCATGTCCATGGGAGTTTATATTAGTGGAATAGTTTTATGAAATACAATAAAAGAGACATCGAGCATATAGGTTGATTAAAAAAGTAATGAAACCTTAATAAATGAGATATCTATTTAATGTGATTATATTATATAGTATTCATTATTATGTGATTGAAATGTAATTATAGACTTACTACCTTTCTCAAACATTTATTTGGTGTGTTTTTAGATGTTAATCTGGAATTTAGGCAGGTTCAACCAAATTATTCTTAAAAATGGACCAAGAGAGTTGTGCACTAAGTGGTTAAAGAATTATGATTAAAATATATATGAATTTAATAAAACATAATGTTATTATCTTATCATGTGAAATAATATTTATTCCATTTATTGGTTAATTGAAAAATATCTAGTTACTAGTTATTTGCGAGAATACATTTATATTGAATATTTAACAAATATTTATTCATAAGTTTGGAAAATAAAACAATAAATTATTCTTAAGTCACTAATGTTGTTTTATTTATTTAATGAAACATATTTATTATTAATTATCCAATAAATATTGGGATTATTAGACGACCGAATTTACGGTATAGTGGGACTGACATAATTGATATCATTATAATTCTTACAAAATTATATATTCATGAAATAATACTTATTTATACTTGGTTTCAAAAATTTAATATTAGTAATTTTTTTATTTTTTTCGGTCATGGGGTTATATATAGATTATGAAAATAAAAAAATCCAATGTCATTTTACTTATTTACCTACCTTATCTCTATATATACAATGATTATTCATTATCCAAATGTAATTATTTATTAGTTATTTTTTACAACACAATATATATAGTATCCCTTAAATTAATAGAGATATATTTTTCTAGGGAAATCAATAAAGTCAATATAAATATTCTTCCACAACCATATATGGGATAAAGAGTTCCAATACTCTTTCTATTGTTGATGTGATTCTACAGTGATCAGTAGTGGTAAGTAAAAGTATCAGGATCATCCACACATACACCAAGGGAATACTATATTGGTTTCAGTAGATAATGGATCATTATTAGATCACCATTAGAGGGAATATATCCTTTTTCCATCATACATTATGATAGAATGAAAAAGGATTTGATCAAACAATTAAGGTCAAAATATTTTTTTATAAATGATATTATTAATACTAATAAATTAATTACTAAATATATGAGATTATCCTATAATGAGAATACTATACATAATAATTTATCTAGTTTTAAGGAGATATTTAATGAATTTGATGAAAACTATATTTTTTCAGGGGATTTAATTATTCCATTTCTTCATTGAACCATCATTAACATGGATTTGGTAATATATATTCGATCACAACGAATATGTAAAAATAAAACATTAGTATATTTTTAGTTTTTGGTGCAAGATAATGTAAAATATGTTTCATATTATCAATTTATTTTTTTAAATTTTTTTAATATGTGTCAATTAAATGATACTAGGTGAATCTTAGTTGGGGTAAAATGTAATAGACCTTATTAATTACTTTATTCAACATTTCCTATCTTATCAATGCAATATTGGTGAAGGAAATGATCCATTTATTTTAAATTCTAGTGAAATTTTATTATATAAGTGATATTATTAATTATTGGTATGGTTTTGTTCGTCCCATTAAATAGAGGGATATGTTTTTTATGGCTGAAGAAGAAAAGTGACTTGTGACAATGAACCCTATGAGAAATAAAATATCGATGTATATTACATAATGATATTGAATATTGAATTCTTCTAAGATAAGATGATGATGAATAAAAATATATAATAATAATGATTTATATAAATTAAAATTGAAAAAACTATAAGAAAATAAATAGACTATTTAAAAATTAGTTTGTTTCCCTTAAATTTCATAAATATAAATGTAATTAAATACAAATATTATTGGTTTATTTTCATAAAATGAAGTTTTTCTTGTAGGTATATTTCCATTACATAGTAATTATAGTATTAATTATTTGTTATATTTATATATCTAAATTTCAATATTTTTATAAAAATTAATTATTTATTGAATTTTATTTTTTATTGATATATTCATCCTGAACTTCATTCTTGAATATTTTCATAGATTCCAGCCACACTATAGTAAATAATAGTAATTCTACACATATAACAATGTGTACTCCAATTGAACCAAACGTCTATTCGACCACTATAATACATGATGCATTTCAATATTTAGTTTTTATATTTCATTTAAAATTATTTCAAGTTATGCAATTATGATTTAATCTAATGTTCATCATTACACAATGGATCCTTCTAACATTGACATAGTCACATAGATACCATTGGGGGATATTGGAATTCCTTTATCATCAATATATATATATATATATATTTGATAGCATTAAATTCTTAAATGTCTATAATGTGTTCTTAGTTTATATGTCAAAAATATTAAAAATCATTTATTAAAAATCATTATATTTTACAAACACAATCATAATATGTATGAATTATTTTGGTATTTGATGTCTAATAAGCATTAACATGGGAGTATTAAGGGCTTTCATAGTGGTAGAGAATATGATTTATTGTTTGACATTTTATAACTTAATAATTTATTGAAAACAATAAATGGTTAAATAATATATTGTGGTTTATTATTTTTTAATGTTTTATACATTTATTTTTATGCATGTTTATTGTTAAAAATATTTTTTATTATATAATATGGGATATTTATATATATATATATAATATTTTTTCTATTAAATGTTTTCTATATAGAATAGAAAGGAATTGTGTGGTTCTATAACACATTATTTAATATAATATTGTGTTCTTAGATTATGTTACTAATTTCAATGTTGTTTTAACAACCACTAGTGAAATACATATTTCTTCAACCACAATCTACTATGGAACATAAAAATTGATATGACTATATTTATGGATTTTTTTATAAATCACTATTAACCCAATTGGTGGTGGACTAACTACCTAAATTAAATATAAAAAAGAACAAAAATTAATGGTATAATAATAACATAAAAAATTTATTTGGTATTTAGCTATAGTTTTTAAGACCATGCCAAAAATTAGAAAACTGTATCCAAATAGATATTTTAAGATGATCCAAAAAATGGCCAATAAAAAAAATCTATATGAAATGAACATCAATGTTACAATTTATGGGGTTTATATTTACCATCATATAAAAATATAGTGGAATATTAAGACACCAAATAATATACAAGTTTAATTTAGTTATTAATATTTTATAGACACCTAGAGAATAAGTTATAAAAATATTTTAATTAGAATATAGAGCAGTCAGTTGGGATTCATCACTATGTATGCGACTGGTATTATACATGGATTATTGTATGATAAAATGTAACAATTCCTTAATTAAGAATTTATTAGTAAATAATTTTATTTTTAAGAAATTTATAGTTTCAATATTTAATGTTTGCTGGATTTTATGGTCACCCTAGTACAATATGTAATGATAATCCTAATTCTTTTATTAAAAAATTATACATTTTAGGTGTGTGACTTTAAAATATATTTAGTGAAAATGATTTTTAATGGTCATAGAGGGTAATGTATTCCAAATTATTTATTATATGTATTATTCATAAATAATGTAAATTAATTTTCCTATTGAATGTGGATAAATATAATATTAATAAATTGATCATTATTGATGTGCATCGATTTGACATAATGAATGATATATTTAATTACTAGTAATTTGTTAGACCATGAGATTATATAATATTTAAATCATTAAAAAGCCTATTTCAATTAGTGAAATTAGTTACATGAAGCAATTTTTGATCTTTCATTTCACAAAAAATTGAGTTTATTTTATGGATTGTATTTTTTGGAAGAAAGAGTCTTATAAAATAATAATATAATATTAATATTATAATTATTATGACATTTATTGCTTAAATAATTGAATAGTGTGTATGAATAGTAGAAACAATTGTAAATTATAAGGTTTACACATGTATAAAATAAATAAAATGGTTATCTATTTATTATAAATTAAAATAACAAACATTTGGAATTAAAAGATATGTTTTCAGAAGGATAATTTTTTATTATAAGAAGGTTTTGTCATGCATTTCACACATAATTTAAATTTAAATTTTTAATTTTATATAAAATGCATTTGAAAAAATAAGGTTCATTTTTTAATTCATTGCAAAAAAGATATATTAATGTGAATGTATTGGATTTTTTTTGAAAGTTTAAATTTTTATGAATTTGAAAAAATATTTAATTTTAAATAAAAAATGCCTATTCATTTAAATCATTTAATATTTCATATTATATTTAGAAATTATTTTAAATAAAATCATCTCAATATTATATCAATTTATCCAATTTAGGTCATTAGATAAATTTTCATATTTAACTTATATATAAAAACCACAAAAATATTTCACATATTCTATTTAAAGACATGATTTGTCACTACACCTACAAGATTAATTTTGAATTAATGTTTTCAAATTATGGAAATGAAATTGGAAAAAATGAAGAAATATTTGGAATAAAAACAATATAAAATATATTATATGATAAATATTATATTTATCAAAAATTAAAACTAAAAATAGACAAAATTAATTAATATTGTTAATGCAAAAATGGGTTTACTGATTGGTTAATATAATAATATAAGGGTTTAATCGACACAACAGCTTCTCCAAAACCCAGTGGCTAGAAATTATTCGACATAACACATCTATGATCGATAATATACAATTTTGGATTATTTGGAATTATATATATATTGTAATGATTGTATCTTTTCAAAAAGAAATTGTTCAAGTAATCACAGTTATAAAATTACACCACTCTCATCTTTTCTTGACACCTTCACAAACTTTTAATTCAACCATTCCCCCACCCAAACCACATATGTAATTTTTTAACTAATCTTAGAAGAATTATATTAGTTATAAAGGCTACCATGGAAGGATTTGGTTAAAATATATAGACTATTTCAAAATAAGAGCTAATGATCATTGATGAGTGATTTTATTTTATATTCTGATCCACCAACATAAAATTTCATCAAATTTTTTTTATACAACTACATTAGTATCTAAAATTTATTAAGATGTTGTTATGTTAATTTAATGAACTAAAACCTATATGAACATAATTTTTCAATTCAATAAGGATAATTTCAGTTTTGTTTAATTATTTATATTTGACCTAATTAACATTCCCTAAGAGGATAGAAAGGATTCAGTAATTTACGGTTCTTATTCAGAGCTCAAAATCTCATCTATTGGAGAAAAACACTAGGACACAGGGTTAATACCAACCATGTTACACAATCCAAGTGGGTCTCCTAACCATGAGGGTAATATAAGTGTGGTGTAGAATGTCACATGGATTGTAAAACTGTTCCACGCCTGGTGCACAAAAATGAAAAAACTATATGTTTTTTGCTGAGGTGTTTTTCATAGTTGTCACACGGTCTCTCTAACCATGTGACCTAACAGTGTGGGTACCATCCTTATCATGTGAGATAAGAATGGTTTGTGAATGGTTTGCACAACCGTGTGACCAAAAACATGCACCCCAATTTTTCCTAGGTTAAATATCGAATATTCCCTTAATGCCTAAATATCTTACCCATATTCCACCTTAGTTCATTTTTGTGGATGATGAAATACTTTTCCTTCAATAAGAATCAATAAAAATAATTTTCCATATTTTTTCATTGTCACGAACCGTCTTAGAGGGGCCTTTACTGTGACTACCCCAAGCGTGCCTCCAATAGTCCATAGGATGGTGTCTTCCACCTAATAAGAATATTACAAAAATGGGAGGCATTAGCCTATATACCTATCCGCATGAAACCATCAACAAATATACTGAAATGTAATAACATTAAGTAAATAATATATGCATACACTAAGATACTAAACACTATGTATGGCATGAATGTAAACTGCAGTAAGGTACAACTCAGCTAGAATATAAGCCCACCAAAAGAAATTGTCTACCAAAGTGAATCCACAAGTTCTTGAAACTCATTCAGTTAAAACCCTATCTAATGGGAAATGTACTGGTCATTAGTCTAAAGCCATAGTGTAACACCATGATTTTCTTGTCCCTTAAAGAACCACCTGGTCCTGGTCCACCTTGGAATCCATAAAATTGTTGATCGTCTGGAAATGACAAAGCAAGTGCATGCATAGCTTGTGTCGGGGTGAGAAAAACAATACTCAATAATAGACATGAAAAATAGAAAGTATATACAATTAATGAAACACTTTTAAGAAGATAAAGTCATCTCAACACAGGTATGTGTCTATAAAAAATAATAATAATAGACAGGTATACTCTGGAAGTATTTCAAGCCTCAAAGTCTTATCCATTTCCAGCATCACAGTCCTGCTTATATCACGCTCACTTCGGGATATCTCAGTTCTTGAGCTATCTGATATAATCATGTAGAACAAGTCTACCAAATGTATCCACATAGACTCATGGTATCAATAAGTCATGTAGTTTCCATGAGATAACCCGTATCTCCTAGACACATTGTCTCGATAAATCACTAGAAAACATCAACAACTGAAAACTGTCTAAAGCACGCTCGTTAGGTCTGGTCCTGTACAACGAAAATAATCTAATCTTGATATATAGATAGTGGGTCCACCATTCCTAGGGAACACTGGAGGAACTCATGGACCTAGAAAATTCATCATCCATGATATGGGAGTATTTAATATATAAATATTAGTAACAAAGGTTAAAAAACTCTATTTATGGTTAAATGAAATTATGATATGACTGTCCGGTGCTCTCTGTATGATACATGCTACAACCAACTAAGTCAACTATCGATGCAGGGATGAGACAAATGAATTAATCACACAGGTTAGTCTCTACGATGGGAATGATATCCTGCATCAAAACCTGAGAGTAAAATACCAAGGGTATGCTCTTAACCTATACTATATTTCTCTATGACGGGAACATGATCCTGTATCAAACTCTCATAGTAACATAAAAAAATGATCCCAACCTCTACTATTACAACTAAAAACCAACAATATCATCTTAAAAGGACCATGCTATTTGAAGGGTCCCAAATCTGTAGATGTATAAAAAAACTAACGCTCTGTTTGGATGTTATGGTTATTTTACTGAAAACCGTCCGTCCTAGGTCCTGTCCGTATCAAACATGGCCCGCTGAACCCAAACTGAACTCGTTGACCCACCACAACCTAGTCTAATGGGCCCAGTCAAGCCCAAAAATCTGATATGATGGGCCTATACCATTGTAAAAATGGGGAATGGACCGTTGTGCAACTGGAGTGGACCGATCCCACTAATCTGGTCTGCATGCACATGCCGACATTAACACTGCACGTGGTCCGCTGGACTGCGTTCCTCCATTAGTAAATGTGGAACTTCCATATTCAACATAAATGGGAAACACGTCTTAATTCCTCATATATCTCATCGTCTCGGTGTCCACCAAATGCAGAAGATCCGCGGTTCATGCGACTTCCTCCACCGCTATGCACCACCAGCCCTGGTGGCCCCTTATCTGGGCCACATGTTCTCACATGTCGCTCCATTTTTCATAATGGAGGAACATATATGATCCATGAGTCAGGTTATTCATCGTACAAGGATTAGAGAAATTTCATTACTCATCCCTAACACAAAACCACTCAAACTATGAGATCAACCAACTCACTTTAATCCATCTTTTGTTAGTGTCTTCGCTCCTTCGGTAGGTCATCCTAACATTAGATATTCAATTTCAGATCATTGCACCAAGGAGTGGAGGTGAAATGATCATCCATTCCTAAAGCACAAAAAAACACAAATAACACATCAAATTTGATGATCCTTGAGGATGAAAAATAACACAGAACAACCCATTGATTGATCCTTGACTATTGTTAGTTTTGGGCTTCGTCCATTCACTAAAATGATCACAAAAGAATATAAAATCAAAAACCATGATAAAAATCCACAATCATTACCCATCCTCGTGAGGATAAATGATCTGTTGATCAAAATATTTGTATTTTTTTTTCATTCATAATTGAATATAGGAACATGAAATGAATAATCAAAACAACACTCCCTACCTTGATTTAGTTCAATCACTGATGAAGAACAGTTAATGAGTCATTCCGATTGGTTAATATACTTAGAATATGAGGTTCCTCATTGATTGTTGATCCATGATATTCCACCATTCGTCAAGAGAGCTATGTCTTGATACCTTAAAGGAATTCCAGGTTTATGGTGACAACCCTTAAATTTCAAAAAAATGCATATTAAATGAAATGGCATCACTGTTCCAAGAATAAAATATTTTAATTAAACTATTTTAATGATGTTGAAGTCCAAAATCAATTATTCAATATTAGATTGTCCCGGGCATTGTTAGGCCTTACCTACCCAAAATGTCTCATTATGAACTCAATGGTAGTCTAAAATGTCCAATCTGAGTTACCATTCATGAGTTATTAGGATTTTAAGGTTAAAAAAATTTAATTAAATAATTTATTTATGGTTATATCCTTTCTTAATTTTTCTTCAGATTACCCATGCCAAAAAAATGTTAGGTCATACCTAGGGAAATGCCACCATTCTATGCTCAATAGTGCTCTTGGATTTCTGATTACCACCAGTATAAATTATATTCATCTTTTATGAGAATTCACATGCACACGCTATTAAAAACGTGATTTTATATACATATTTTTTTCGGGTAGACTAGGCCTCAGAATCACTAACCTTCTCAGCGCCTGGTATTGGAATTTTCTAATTAATTAAAAAAAATCTTAAAAATTATAGCCATTACATTCTCCCCACCATAGATCATTTTTTCCTCAAAATCCAAAACAATGGGATACTCAAACAATTGATGGTACTAATCATAAATAGAAGCCTCCCTCTCCCATTTACTCATGTTGAGATTCCAATTCTTCCATCAAATGAAAACAATATGAATGAACCAACCATGAAGGATCCCCCCTGTTGATATTTTTCTCTATCTGGTAATCAACAGAAGTTTCCCCCTCATTATGGTATATCTCTCCCCAATCGATGACATATGATGAATCATTAACATATCTACCAATATGAGACATGTGGATGAAATGATGCACTCTATGCAAATATCTGGGTAGATCCATATTATATTCCAACATGCTACCACTACTTAGTATTAAGACTGGTTCGGCGATCATTAGAGATTTCATATTGTCCCAGCCATATCTCTATATCTCGCGTCGAAGAGATACCCACAGGAACACATGGTCTCCCTCCATGAACTCCATAGGCCACTTTTACATATAAACATAATATTTATTATGACTATGTGCAGTCTTCAACTTCTCCAGGATGACCTCAACCTCTTCTGTAGTCACCTACACCAACTCTAGTCCCATGAGTGCTGAATCCCCTAGGTCAGTCCAACAGAGAGGTGACCTGTATGGATTCCTATTCTATGCCTCGAATGCTTCCACACAAATGGTTGAGGGGTATCTTTTGTTATATGTAAACTTCAATATAATTAGGCAGTCCTCCCAAAAACGGCCATAACCTAAGATAACTGACCATAACATGTTATCTTGATCATGAATGGACAGTTCGGTCTGGATGTTGTCCTGTTGGAGTAAACACTACGCTACATCGTAATTGGGTCCAAAACACCTCCTATAATCACTTCCACAACATAGATTTAAAGCGTGCATCATGATATGAGAAAATTATATATAGAAATCCATGGTGTCAAACTATCTCTTACACATAAAGGAATCCCAAGAACTCTACTGAACTCTGCTATCGGACAAATAGGGAGTGGGCTAACTTGGTGGGTACATCAATGATCAACTAGATGGTATTGTTATCCTAGACATACGTGGTCAACCCATCATGATGTCCATTATTATCCCACCCCAAATTCATTTGGTAACCTTGTGGGGGTCGAGTAAAACCCAATGTAACTCGTTGCTCATCCTTCACTTGTGGACATGTAAGGCATCAAGACACAAACTCTGTAACTCCCATCTTCATCCCAGGCCATAAAAACTAACATTAGAGGACTCGGTAAATCATTTTCACACATAGATGTACCACAAAAGTAGATTAAGACAAACTCCCTTCGAACATCCTCTTTTTATGCCACTAGTACAACTATGTTCCCTATAAAAAGAACGATGTTCTCCCTACCTATCAAATTTTCATCAGGGGGATGCCCTGTGGAAACCTGATAACATATAGTCTTTCAATAAATATCTCCATGTTGGGTCTCCAGACACATTGTAATAGTGGAGGGGTGATAGCCATCTATTGAAGATAAGATTCTCCACCTCAATCAACAAATGATATCAGCAATGGGGCCAACTGCACTGATTTCATGTTTAGTAACTGTAGACTAGATCTCATGCTAAGAGAATTTTCTTCCACATTCCCCTTTCCCAGTGTATTTAAAATCTCATATTTATAGTCCTAGGGGAACTCTAGCCATTTCATATGGCTCAAGTTTCAATACTCATGAGAAAATATATATTTGATAATATTGTGGTCAGATTAGACGACCAACTACTCACTCATCAGGTAGTGTCTCCACATCTTCAACACAAAGACTATCATTGCTAGATCAAGATAATGGGTCATCTAGTACTACTCGTGTGGGATTAACTAGCATGAAATATAGGAAATGAATGATTTCCACTACATAAATTCACAACCAATCCTAGTTCCTGATTTATCATATAACACCACATACTCAATACCATTCTATGAAAACCCCATTATTGGAGCTCTCATCAAACATAACGTCATGCTTCTCTAGATCCATTGAAACTCCAATATTTGATATGATGTGTTCTAGAAATTGGAGCTCCCAAATCCAGAACTGACACTTTGAGAGCTTCCCATAAAGATGGTTCTCTTAGAGTGTGTTGAGGACCATTCTCAAGTATATAATTTTCTCCTCCTAAGAAGCCTAGTACATTAGTATTTCATCAACAAAGACACATGGGTCTTCCCAGGCTGAAACAATGTTCCTCACAAAGCTCTTCCTCTATAAGTCCTCCAACTACACCCTCTTATCATTAAGCTCAGCGGGAAGAATCCGATATTTTGGGGTAGATATCAGTGTCATCGCAGGGTGTATATCAAGGTAGAATTATATCTCTTAGTGGGGAGGTAAACCCAGAACATATTCTAGGAAGAAAGCATTATACTCTGCACCATTACAGGAAACCAAAGACTCAAAAAATCCACACATCGAGGGTCAAGCTAGCCAAATGAAGAGTAATATTCTTGAACCTCCTATGTGTGATAGGGTATTGAGATGTAGAGATTTACCTTTTATCTATAAAAATGAAATATCATTCTGTTATCACAGACAAACCACACCATTTTTTCCTAAAACAATCAACCTGATCATGATCTTTGGATACTAGTCCCTATCGAGAATGACATCGTAAGGCCTCAAAACTACTTCCAATAGATCCCAACCAAATCTCTCTCCGTTAGGAGTCATATCAAACTGTTGGAACTAGTTTGTGATCATAAAATCTCCTCTAATGGTGTCTCTAAGGATAAGTGTCAAGTCAATGGTTTAACAGAAATCTCTATGTATCAACCATGAAATGTGGATGGAAATAAAATTTCTAGAATATGTGTAAATATACTATAGATAAAGTAGAGAGACATGTATTTTACCTTGAACCATTCTTGTATTCATAGGGTTATAATTCTATAAATCTAGCTAATATCTCCTCCCATGTCCCCATGTGCTTTTTCGATGTCTACCGCCCGATAGATCTGTCTACTCCTTTTGATGCCTTTACCATGGAGGATCATCAACCACATCTATGAATATAGCCTGAATGGTGGAAAAATCATAGGTGATATGTCCACTCCATGAAAATCATAGAAACATCTCCCTTTAAGGGAATTGCGGTGCCCTTGGGGCCTCCAACAAAACCTCATGATCTGTGCCTTACGTCGCGCACATGTTATCGGTAGGTCCTACTAACCCTACATGGCGACTGATCGCTTACATAGAAACCTATGATGCATGATCGAATGATTCATATAATCATATAGAACAAAATGAGACATTCACCACTTTTTATGAAATGTTTCATGCACCTAAATCACTGTCGGTGGGTCTACGAACTGATCAACTTGAGAAAGACCCACCTTTTGACCATCCTGATGAAAAATGGTTCTATGACCATATTCCCTTAGAGAGGCCTTTTCATACATCTTATTGAACTTCTAATTAAACTATGATATCCTTGATGGATGAAATCATGAATACATCCTATAAAAAATAGGATGGATCATGGTCTAAAGAGTACCCCTGTGCCCTAACTCTACATGGACATGGAAAACCCAACTCATTCCTATATGATTCATGTACATTTATTTTTCCTTGAAACTAGTTTTTTCATGTACCAAGTCAAAAATCAGGTGTCCAGAGTCTTCATGTATGGATACATTAACTGCCACACCATCACCTGAGTCCCTGTACTAGTGGCTGAACTTGAATCACTTAACATTGTATCCCCAAACCAATCTCACATACTCCCACTTCTAATGTAGATCTAACCACCTCTGATACCACACGGTCATGACCTGATTTAGAGGGGACCATAAAATGACTAACCCAACCCTACCACCAATAGGACATGGGATAGTTACTAGAACTGAATATTAATATCCCACAAATGTGATGCATTTTACTAAGTACATGTACACATGCACACATATCCAATACCAAAATACTAAAATCTAAAAAACATAAGTAAAAAATTGATATATACACTAAGACAACAACTAAAGAGTATGAAAGGATTTTAAAGTGAATTGAATTACAAATGATCCAGAATATAGGACCACTAAGATAAAGTGTTAGAAAAAGTGAGTGGACTTGTTCATGAAACTCATCTTTTTAGAATCCTATATAAAGTGAAAGGTAATGGTTTGTTTTATGAAGTTATAGGTTATCACCTCTAATGTATATTATATCCATGCACCACCTAGTTTTGGTCCACTTAGGACTCAATAAATGTGTTGATCATCTAAATATTACAAGACACATGCATGAAAAGCATGTGCAAGGGTGAGTAAAAAAATACTTAGCAGGACACCCAAAAAACTCAAAGTAAATACAACAACAAAACACCACTAATAAGATATAGTTATCTCAACATACGTTATGTGTCTAAAGAACATATAAGAAGAATATCCACATGTACTCATAAAATATTACATGCCTAAAAGTCTCATTCAATTCTAACTACCTAATATTTCTCGTAGAATGCTCCTTCAGTGAGATCTCACTCCTTCAAATATCTGATAGATTCACAGAGAATAGGTCCATCAATTGTATTCATAGAGATGAATGGTTTGGATATGTCACATAGTTTCAATGAGACATCGAGAATCTCTATAACATAAAGACATGATAAATCACATCTAAACATTTGCAACTGAAAACTTCTCAAAGAATTATCATCAGTTATACTCACATAGAAGAGAAAGAATCTGATCACGAAACACAAACATGGATTCCCCCGCACCCAGGGATCACTGGTGGGACTCCTAGCCTTACTCGAAACATATTCCTTGTTAGTGGAGATGATTCCATATTAATTTTGGTCACTGAAGATCGACAAACTCTATCTATGTTAACTTCTATAGATGTGAAGACTGAATGTCCCTCTCAGTATGATACATGCTTCAACTCACTGAGTAAATAATTGAATCTGGGCTAAGACAAATCAATTCAGAATACGGTTCATCCTCTATGATGGGAACAATATCTTGCATCAAAACCTCATAGTAAAATTACAAGGGAACACTCACAACCTATGATGTCATCATTTGTTATGGGAACAAGATCCTGTATCAAATCCTCAATGTCAAAGACAAATAGAATGATTTAAACTTCTTGTTTTACAAATAAAATCCCAACAATACATTTCAAAAGGATTGTACCATTGTATGGGTCCCAACTCTATATATGGATCATCAGAAACTGAATCATTATTTTAATGTTATGGATATTTTACTGAAAAGGGTTTTTCCAAGTCTGTCCCGGACCAACAGACTCGGTCTGACCCTCCGGTTGACCCAACCTGGTCTAATTGACCCGATCCGACCCTATCCAATATATATGAGCCAATAGACCATTGGTTCGTGGACCATTACCATTAATTTATCCCACACATGCAGGCTGGACATCATGCCACACGTGGTCTGTTATACCTCATGTCTCCTATGGTAAACATGGAACCACTACTTTCAATGTGTATGACCACCACATCTTCCAACACCATTGCCCCCACTGCCATAGGCTCCACAAAATATGGTTGATATTATATTCATGTTGTTGATTCCACCAGCACACACTGCCTCAATTACACAGTAGCTATCACGTGCTGCTACCAGTGCTGGTGGAACCTTTCACAGGACATCAATTATCCTTTGGTGCTCCATTTTTCAAAATGGAGGTACATATGAAATCATCAAGTCACATTCCTCATCTCCATGGGATTAGATCAATATCATTACTGATCTTTAGGAAAAACCACTAGAATAGAGATATCTTCAATATCACTTCAATCATCCAGTTATCATCATCGTCATACCTCTGATAGGTCATCAAAACATTGGATCTTCGATTTCATATCATTTATTCAAGAAGTAGAGGTGAAATGATTGTTCATTCCTAAACCATCAATAATGAGAAGAACACAAAGAACATGAATAAAATTGAGGATGGAATAGAAAAATAAACAACCCTTGTATCGAACCTCGAGCACGTTTTATTTCATCCTTGGTCTATTTAATAAGACAGATCATGAAATCATATCAAATAAAAACCCCCAATAAAAACCAAAAATCATAACTCATCCTGAAAGAACGAATGATATTATGATCTACTAGTATGTTTGTTAGTCCATGTCTAATTTGGAATCCAATAATGGTAAATGAATAATAAAAACCACACACTTTACATTGATTCAGTTCATTCGCTAATGAAAAACAGTTTTTGTGTTGTTACCGTGGGTGAAGATCCTTTGAATCTGAGGTTTTTTGTTCGTAGTAGATCCATGATCCATGACCAGTTGTCCAGAGAGCTCCAACTTTTTCACTCAGAGGAATTCTAGGGTTATGTTGATAACCCTGAATTATCTAAAAAATGCGTATTAAAATAAAATGTCTCACTACGCCAAAAATAAAATAATTTTATTTAAATATTTTAATGATGTATAGTACAGAAACTATCTTTCATAGTCAGCCCGCACCGGCTGATGTTACGCCACACCTAAAGAAAATGCCTCATTACAAACAAAACAGTGGTCTTGGATTTCAAATCTATGTTTCCTTTTAAGTGTTTTTAGAATTTTGAAATAAAATAATTTTATTTAAATATTTTATTTATGGTTACATCCTTTGTGACTTCGTTCAGATTACTTTTGCCAAAAAAAGTAAGGTCACACCTAGGTTAAAGAAACCATTTTGAGCTCATTGGTGCTCTTAGATTTCTGTTCTAGGAACCCATTTAAATGTAATTACAATTTTTTTTAGAAAATTCACCTACATATCCTTTTAAAAACATTACATGTTTCAGAAAACTTTTATAGTCTCACTTGGCCTCAGAATTTCACACCGACTGAGTGTATGGTCTTAGAATTTTTCTAATTAATTTCTAAAATAAAAAATAAAAAATTCCAGTAATTACATTGAGCCAATTACATCATCCACTACCTAATTGAAACACTGTTGGTCTCATTGGATTCTTCTAGGTAAGCTCTTCTATCCATTATCTCAGTTTTTCATTCAACATTATATCGACAATTCTATTTAGATGTTGACTCATATACCTTAATTTTAGAGAAATGATAGTTTCTCCAATTTTATTCTGATAATTGAAAAACTAAAGGCTGATATTGGATTATGGGAGTTGTACTAGATTAAGGTAGGTGGTCTATGAATCATCCCTCAAGTCTCAACATTCTATAATCTAACGTCATTGTGTGTATACTAATATCATCATTCATTTCTTAATTGACTCATATTCCTTGATTACAATTTACATATTCATAATATATGACCATGATTATTTTTGTTCTTTATGTTGTTAGAGGATGGAACATTAATGAATCTACCGCAAGTAGAGTGTTTTATCAAATATTCCTTCAATACCCATGTGTTTTTACCTATGAAACCATTCGGGTCCGTGTATTGACCATGCTAATGGTATTCCTTCTCTATTTAATGGAATTTTCATTTGTAATGGCTAACTTGTGTATATTTTCAACTTTACCCTTATTAGGTATGTGTTCCAAATAAATAAATGACTAATAATATGGTAATTGAAATGTATATCTATAAATATTACATAGACTAAATGAATTTAAGTGAATGAATTAGTTTCATGTCTATAGCACAACTTTCTAAGATTAATGGAAGGTAGTAGAGTGAACATAAATAATGATTAATTAATTAATGCAATAAATGCATGAATGTACTCCTTAGCCTTGCCATAGAGTATGTAAGGTAATAGAGTGCACCAATTTAATCATTATATTGATGATTATTACACAACCTAAACTAAATATTTAATTATGTATAAGTTGTCTATTTAATATGGATCATTTAGTAATTATTGGAGTGGTTATACTTGTTCAATGTATTGGATTCCTAAGGGAATTCCTTGATATCTCAGACAAAACAATTTTGAATTAAGGAGTAAGTTTACATGTGTGATACGAACCATTGAACATTGTCCTTTATTACTAGTGGATTCAATGCATGATTCCATAGGATCCTACCACTATTTTCTGGACATTAGGAGGCCATGGATACACTCCTTGGATCCTATTGGATGCGTTCAAACACATCACACCATGGATACACCCCCTTAGGCCCAGTTAGGATTACACTATTTTACCTTGTATGAGATTATTTGACAATATTATAATCAATTATAGTGGAATTACTTGGGAAATTCCGATTGGATCACACTCAAACCCCTCTTATCTAGGCTGTACGATATTTTTGATTTTTCTAAACCACTGTGGTCAAGGATTCCATGTTTATTAACTTAGAACCAATTCACTATAATCATCATTTCAGGATCTCCTTTTATACCTTGTATCATTTTTTACTCATATTATCATGATACATTCCCAGTGTTATTATATCACATGCAAGACAGTTATATAAACTAATTTCAAATGAATTAATTAATAAAATAATTACATGTTCAGACACAGGCCAAGGATAAATCATGTATCTGGGTATTTAGATTATAATACTATATTTAATTAAAAATATGTAAAAAACAATTTGGATTATATTCCCAGACTAGATAATATAGACACGGTTGGTGGTGGCTAATTGATATTGACCTCACACCCTATAAAATCCTAATTGGTACCCTTGAAAATTCTATGTATGCATGTGTTTATAGGGGAACCATCCCGCTCTTGGAACCTAAAATTAATCTATTTTTAATGCTGAATCTTGTTAGGAGATTATCAAACCATCACTCAGGATGCTGGAGAGATTTTTAATTATTTGTTATTATTATTATTATATATATATATTGTATTTCATGCTTCCATGTAAAGATATTTCCCATTTTTAGAAACATGGAATACTTTCTCATCATATTTTGAGTATTATAATTAGTTTATTCAGTGGTTTATTATTTAGGTCTTCTTCCTCTATGTTAGGTTATTGGTCCTATTTATATGGTGTCTATTTATATTGTTTCAACTATTTATATATGCTTCAAATTTTTACATATTTTGGATTATATGTTTCACTCTAGTCTAGTTATGAGGAAATAGTCTCCACATATAAAAACCTTTGTCTGTTTCTACTAGTAATTAACCTATGGTGTACGTAGAGGCATGCATAAGGCCTTTTGCCCAACCCGGATTGGAGAAACAAAAGTGTAACCTGGGTCAGAACATCACAATGAGGTATGAGAGATTTATTTTCATTCCTTAGAATTTTTATACAGTAGGTAAGAGAATAAGAATTCTATGGAACATTTTTATACAATAGATAATAGAATAGGAATTATATG
Source organism: Viscum album (assembly GCA_963277665.1). Taxonomy (NCBI): domain Eukaryota; kingdom Viridiplantae; phylum Streptophyta; class Magnoliopsida; order Santalales; family Viscaceae; genus Viscum; species Viscum album. The sequence goes on along the minus strand of OY728155.1, from coordinate 1,493,396,328 downwards.
GAACATGGTTAATAACATTTCATGGGCGTAGCTAACCCACATTTGGGGTAAATAATGATTTTCCTAAAATAAGAATTTTCCCCATCTTTTCTTATTAAAGATGTAATAATTTTACCATTAGGTGATTAGAAATTCAATGTTATTGATATTATTGTTATTATTTATATTATTTTTATTATTAATATTTATAAATTAATTTTATCCTCGGCCTTCTAATGTGAGGGAGATAATCATTATCACAAGCACCATTATAGGCTCTAATAATTCAAAGGCCATTTATTTTCCATTCCTGTTAGGTGCTCATTACTAAATTCAATAATTTTTTCCTGTGATTATTGAGTGAGATCTGGTTTTTTTATTTTCATGTGTTGTTATCATATAACCTATATACAGATGGTCTAGCCTTTGGATTTAATATAGTGATTTATTGTTTAAATTCATATAGTGTATAGGCCCCCATGGGTTGGAATGGGTTTTTAACCGAGCCAAAACATTGTATATAACCTATTTCATTAAGAAATCAAATATAAATGATGTCAAATAGAAATTTAATGGTTGTAAATATTAGGGATAAGGTATATGTGACCTTATTCATTAGGAATAATAGTTCATTTAATCAATCCTTTGTATATATATAAGAAAATAAAAACATAAAATGAAAAACATGACTTTTGAGTAAATGTTTTCTGTAAATGAAGAGGCTTGGTATAGTTTGCCATTTATCTATTAAATTCCTTTTAAATTATACAAGAACACTTATCAGTACCCTGGCCCTTTAAGAAGGTAGATAGGGTAATACCTTTGTTTGTGGCCCCTTATTCTTGTGTTCTTCTTCTGCTAGTGATTCTATATGTTTTCAAATAATGATCATAAGCATGTAGTTGTATTTTTTTCAGATATTACACCATGACATCCTACTTTCATGTTCTATGAGGGAGGTTACAACAATGATATGTTGATTGTGGTCCCTGAGCCGCTTGTCTTACCACCATGAGTTCTAATTGAGGAACTACCTTTTATATCTAATTTGGGCACTAATATTTCAATTCAAGATAGTTTAATGTGTCCAATAGAGTCCATGAAGGGTCCTAAATGATCTACATGGAGGATTTATGAACATTCACATGATTTACAATAGCAGTATAATAATAGTTTCTCATGGGATTGCGCTCTACAGGCTATTGAATCTTGGCTAGAGGCCACTATATCAACCATTGAGCATCTGAATACACCTCCAGAGAGGAGAGTCGTTCTTTAAACATATATTTTTTTGTGAATCATCAAAAAATTGGTGGGATGTTATTAGCCATGAAGGTATTTATCATAGAATTGTATGGGAAGGCTTCCAAACAACCTTTTATGATCAACTTTTTCCTTATACACTCTGAGTAGACTAAGATAAAGATTTCATTCATCACAAGAAGGGTTTTATGTGTATTATGGATTATTTAGTGAATATAACTATGTTTAAAAACATTTCACCGATTCTATATAAAGATTATATATCATGTACTATCAAATTTAAAGATGGTCTTCGGTATGGAATTCGTTCTCATGTTAACATGTTTTCACAACCTATATTTTTGAGATCATTAATTAATCCCTTATCACTGAGCACAGTGGAATGGAAGGTGATTATACCAGACATAATGGTTTAGTGTCATGGTAGTCTAATAGTTCTTCAGGTATTAGGTAGTGCTCCCTTGAGTTTTCTTATCAGAGTATTGGAAGCCAGAGTGTCTACAGTAGAAGCTCGGTTACATGACATTAGTGTGGATCGTATGGGCATCTGAATCCTTAATGTAGTGTTGAGCCAGTGAAGTGTCATTCTTTTGCCCGAAAGGGTAATGTCTAGTGATTCATTGAAATCCATACATGTACTTCTAAGGGAAGAGACTCTTCATGAGATCCACCTTCAAAGGAGGGATGTTTTATTATGTGTGAGGCGGGATGATGGAGTAGAACCAACTGAAATGACCAAGGAGGATGTCAGGGATGTGGCATCCATATTATGATTATAATTGTTTGTAGAGAGAACCCAGTCAGGGTAGTCCCACTATAGCACATATCCTTATATTAGGTCATTTTCATGTTTAATAACTGACACACATGGATCAAAGGGTATGTTCAACTATTTTCCATGCTATTTCTCTATTAGCCTCTACTATTATATCTTATTCAATACATTTCCTTTATGATCATTTATCTCATTATTTTTTGTGGATAGATTCACGCTAGAAATTTAGTTTTAAATTTGTTAATGACCCTATATACCCCATTGATAGCATCGTCTAATAGAATATTCCATTCAAGAGGCTTCCCCCATGAGGTTGAATGTTGTCCCTTCCAATAGGACATCTTCAACCTTGAGATGAAGATCAATAATGTCCTCTTTAGCATGTATTGGTGCATCCCCTATCATGAATTTGAAGACTAATGTTTTCACAGGGTGTTGTTTACCAAACCATATATATATTTTTATCCCCACAAGGGTTAGAAGGATTTATAGTATTGTAGAGTTGGACTAATGAATCCTGAGATAGGTGGAGTCACCACCTAGATTTCTATTCAGTTGAAAGTGGAGTAGGGATTTCCTCAGAAATAATTTTCAGTAGTATTAGATCATTTGATGGATGTATTTTCTAATAGTTTATCAAGTTTAACTCCTTATATATAGGTAGAGTTAATGATTGATATCATTATAGTTGAATCTCCACTATCCATAACTCTATATAGGATTGTACAAACTGTACTCCTAGAGATCAAGAGATAGTTGGATGATCTATAATCTAATGTCCTTATCAGACTCAGTAAAAATTCTTTGGGATCACCTATGATTTTCAACAATAATGTGTGTGAGAACCTTGGATTATTCAGGGATTACTGATTATGGAACCGTGTTATAGTTAGGAATCGGGATCCGCTACCTCAAATGGGTTATCTCTTTGAATGACTATGAGAAGAAAGAGTGTTTCTAAAGATCTACCTTAGATGAAAATATCATCAGGTGCATGTCAGGAACTTATTCATACCTCTTATAGATTTTAATATTACGTACGATCTTTATGTGTATATTGTTATGTCTTTTTTTCTCACAAACATTCCCCACATTTTCTCCAATTTTATGAGTAGGTTTTTCAATCCATGTATCAATTCCTTTTTCATCACCTTTATGGAAAACATATTAATGTGCTCACATATGCATAGTTATTATTCTAGAAATATTAAGATAATTTTGAATATTCTAAGAGAGAATAATAATTATTCTATGATATCTAAGATTCAATTCTGGATTAAAACATATCACTTATGGGGTCATATTTTCTCAGAATTAAGAGTATCAGTTGACATAGAGATGGTGTGTACAATGGTTTCCTAGGATAATTAGAAGCATGTGGATGATATTCAGACAATCATGGGGATTGATGGATATTTTAGGTTTTTCATAATGAATTATTATTCCTTGTTTCACAACATACTAGTCCTCTAATGATGTTTTTTATGTTCATGCGGTCCAATTCATGCGACGAATCCTTTCATGAGTGGAACAGACGACTTCCCCCACACCTATATTTATTATTTCAATTCCTTATAGAGGATATATAGTGTTCTAGGATGAATCAGGGATGAGGTTGTGAGTAGTTCTAATGTAGGAGGTTAGAGTATTTTTTATAGATATAGGAAGTTATATCCACATTATCACAACAAGGAAATGCATGACCTTGATCTACCAGTAGTGGTTCATGAAAATTGTTTTGGGTATACTATCATAAGGGTGAGAAAATTATGGTGTACATAGACAAAAACAACCCGAAATGTACCAATAAACTATGGTACATGAATCTCATATATAGAAATTTGGTAAAATTTCATCAGTTCGTATATATTGAGCTAGACTATAGGCATTGAAAGGGAAATGTAGTTACGGATACACAGAACCAGAAAACTTAGGCACATGACGAAATTGAATCTAGTGATGATTATAAATTGATGGATTCTTTTCTGAGACGTATCTAGAGTGTTATGAGATCCAAAACTAGTCTTTTCTTATAGCCTATGTAGTTACCTCCTACATCCATGATAGGGTGAAGAGAATTAATTTTTCATATAATGAGGGGTTGGTTCTCTAGGAGAGTGTTTTGGGTGAGGACCCACATATGGATTGGTATATGGATGGAGAAGACATCCTATATTTACATGTACACTTTTGAGTACCTATATATATGATATATGAATCAATATGAGAGTCCCACGATTCAATGTGGGTAGGTAAACCTAGAATCTACGATAGGTATCATGAAATGTCACAAAAATATTTATGGAATGAGATAAAATCACAAATTGAAATTTTTATCTTAAGGTGTTCTACCAATCAGTCTATAGAGGTAGAACAATAAAAACCAACTATATTGTAACATTTGTTTCAATTATCAGAATGGAAAATTTATGATGTTTCAATATATAATTTTTATTAATTACCAATGCTTCCTTGAGGCAGGAACACAATTTGGGTAGTCATCGGTCAACTGATTAATGCATTTCACTTCCTTCTATTCTGGGAGCCTGTATTAGTTGATGAGCAGGGAAGACTGTGTGGATGGGAGATCATATGTCTATATAGGGTCCCTTATACAATACTTTTGGCTAGGGATTTATATTTCACACCGTGGTTCAGGAAGTGTTATTGAAGGAAATAAATACACTGGTGCATCTATGAACAACCTTTCACCCTCAGACCGATGGCCAATTGTAACATAAAATACATTTGTTAGAGATAATATTCTAGAAATCATCCATTATTTCTCTAGTTCTTGGGAGAATCATATACCTCTCAATGAGTTATCATATAATAATAGCTTTTAGGTAAATATTTTTATTCTGTCTTGTGAGGCATTATGTGGTATTCAATATTGTTCAACCCTATACAAGTTATAGGTAAGAGGGGTAGTTTTATAGGGTATTCATCTCTTGGAGGAGAATTAAGAGCAGGTTTAGCTGATCAGGTAGTGTATTTATACTTCTCAATATATATTGATATATTACATTGATATCCATTCATGACCAATGGGGTTCGACGTTGGGGATTGTGTTTTTTTGTATCAACAAGGCTTGGGTGTAGATAGATACATATGATTGTGAATAAATCATTAAATTATTTATGAAAACATATAATCCCATATCATGCCAGGAGAAAAAATAGTTTCTACTACAATAGAGGAACCATTCCATGCAGAAGTCCATCCTTGTTTTACAAATCTGTTGTTATCGTTATGACCTATATCGTATTTTTTATCTTGAGAAGATTAAACTAGGTTTCAATACATCATTAGAGTAGTGTCTTATAAGCATTATCGACTAGAGTATGAATTGAATCTTTGGATAGTATGCCGCATTAGTAAGGGTTCTATTGTAGTCAGACCTGATTTTTGTCATGTATAGATACTTTTAGTTTCATTCTAAATCGTTATATTATACCAAATTTACATTACCATATAGGGTAGAATGGTATCAGGGTTGTCTGGGTCATGTTTACAGCATGTGACCTCAGCTAGTGGGGAAATAGACTATATTGTATGGTCAGTGAAATCCATGCATCCTAGCTCGCATGGTCTCTAATAACCATGTGTGGAATGAAAATGGGATATAGGAGGTTTCACTCATTGGGAAACCATTCCACCTTTGGTTCACAACCATGAAATAACTATATACTTTTTAATTGATGTTTTTTAAGTTAAGAAAATGGTTTCTATAATAGTGTGGCCTAACTATGCGAGTTCCCTCTTTAGGTAATGATCCAAGCATGGTTCATGCACAGTTTGGCCAACCATGAGGTCAAACCATGAGCCCCTGTTTTTCATGGGTGAAATGGCCAAAATTCCAATATTGAAATATATTTTACTCAATTTTCTCCTTTTATCATTGTAGTAGTGGAAGCTATCCAATTTCTACCATAGTAAGATATCGAAGCCATATTCTATCATTTTTATCTCGTTCCTTCATTAGATGTATGATTGAAGCTCTTTAGGTAACATTAGATTCCTCTTGGTAAGATCTTCAGTGATATTGATCATTTTCTCATTCTTATTTATATCAATTATGTTATTTAGATGTAAGATAATATGCACTATTTTAAATGGAATTGATTTGTTCATCTATTTCCCTCAAATCTATGCCAAACTAAAGGTTGATACTGGATGAGAATATCTATACAAGATTAGGGTTCATCTTCTATTTCTCAACCTTTAAGTCTCACAATTTTTTATACATTCATTATTTGGTCCATTATAATTTCATTGGGTCTTGCTATTTGATTCATATTTAATGATTATAATGATCATGTCTATATTCTAGAGAACTAGATGCTTTTTTTGATGTCATTAGTTGTTATAAACATAATGATTTCCAAAAACAAAATAATGGTGTTCTCTCAATTATGCCTTGGGGAACCATATCTATTTACATCCAGCACCGTTCATGTGTGTGTATTGAGCATGATAATGGTAATTCATATTTAATTAAATGAATTATTATTGGTATTGGGTTGAACTTTTATAGTTTCCACTTGACCCTTAGAAGGTATTTTTCCCAAATGAATTAATGACATATAATGTTTTAATTAGAATGTGTATCTACAAATAGATCATTCCATAATTTAATTAAAGTGAATGACTTGTTTACATGACTATATCACATAGTTTCATGATTAATAAAATGTAGAGGAGTGAACCTAATTAATAAATAAGTAATTAACATAATATATTGTTCCATGTCCTCATATGAACTTCTAATTAATATAGAAGGTAATTTAATGAACCTATTGATTTATTAAAATTAAGGAGTATTTAATGTCCTAAACTAAATGACCAATTAAGAATAAGGTTACTATTTCATATGGAACTTTTAATCTTTATAAGAGTGGTCATATTTGAGTTATGGATTGGAATATTGAGGGAATTCCTTGAGCACTTAGAGGACACCATCCCAATTCAAGGGGCCAGTTTCTAAGGGTGATACCCTCCTTAGAACATGTTCCTTGTCTACTGGAAGATGCCTGGAATGAAACTATAGAATCACATCACTGTATTGTTGATATTTTTATGCCTCGGATACAGTACTTTGATCCTTCATGATGTCTTTGGACACATGGTGCCATGGATATAGTGCATTCAGTCCAATTAGGCATTACTTATTTTTCCTTGGAGAGATCACTTGACTCAATTTTAATATATTATATTGGAATGACTTGGGTGATTCCCCATTGATTGTATTTATAACTTTCTTAGTGAGGATTTAGGATATTACTCTGTTGGGTCAACCCCTAAGGTCAATGATTTCATGGTTTGTACCTTATATCCTATTCACTATCATCATTATTTCCAAACACCTTGTTAAATATTCGATCATCTGTTACTAATAATATCCTGATAAATTTTCAATTATGTTGTATCATAGTTTACATATTTATATAAAGAGAACTCAAATGAATTATGATATGTAATTATTACATGTTCAAAAAATAGTAGAGGATCAAGCAGTCATTGGGATATTTATATTATTGATCTATATTTAATTATTTATATATGTCGGCATGCTGTTAAATTTATAGTCACAGACTGGATGATATAAATGTGGATGGTGGTTTCATACTGAGATTTATCTCCCACCTTATATAGGATGCCATTGGTTCCTAGGAATATTAAATGTATGAAGGTGTTTATATGGGGAAGCGTCCCACTTTGGAGACCTGTCTTGAGTACATTATTATGATGGATCTTGGTAGAAGATGGTCGGGTTAGTGTATTGTATGCTAGATAGTTTTTGTATTATTTTTTAATTTTTTTAAATATTTTATTACTTGCTTCCTTGTATAAAAATTTTATATTTTCATATATACATGTTATACATTATCATTAATTTTTTTCTATTATTATCATTTCCTTATGTTTTTTATTATTCCTGTCGACTTCTGCTAATATTGATTACTGGTCCTATTTATATAGTGTCTATTTTAGCTATTCTATCATTTTACAAATTATTCCCCTATATACCTATTAATACATATCTATTGTGATTAAAATTGGTTATGAGTTTTTTGTGTCCCCACAAACACAACATATGCCATTGATACAAGTCATCATCCAATTGTGTTCAAAGAGGCATGATGGAGGCAATGTGGCCAAATAACCATTTGGCACCTCTAGGTGGAACCCAGGTTGGGATGCCACAAACCCATCCCCAATATAATCAAATGGGTTCTGACATAAGCATTCTTTGTGTATAGAGGACTAAATTCCCATGAACTGATGTCATTCATTTTTCCATTACTATCATTCACATTTTGATATGATGATGAATAAAAAGTATATATATGATCATTATAACATAATTATACTTCTAAAGTCATTATATAATGTACAAATATTTACTTTCCAATAATTAGAGGATATTATAACATCGCCTGTGTGTACTGGGATCCACCGCCTCGTGATGTGATGTGATTTTTCTTTAACTAATGCTTTACACTAAAGGTGATAAGAATAAATTTAATAATTTTCTGTGATATTAATGAAATATATTTCATTATAAAAAAATATATTTCATTTTATTTCATTTATTTTCACTCATGTAAATATTATAACATTGTTCATGTACATGTGGACTACCACCTTCATGAAGTAGTGTGACTCTATTTTAATCTCCACACAAATTAGATTCTATATATAAGTATATAAAATGGAACAATATGGTATATATGATATTTTTATCATTTTATAAATATAATATATTTCAATCCTTTTTTCATAATGAGAATTGGAAAATGGAAATGATGCTCAGGTGTACATATGAACAACCGTCTCTATGGACTTCACATACATCATTTATTAGAACAATATTTCCTGACTTTTTAAATATTTAATTTATTAAAAAATAGGATAATTATTTCATGATTATTATTATGGATATTAGGTAAATATATAAAATACACAAGAACCACAACAACAATAACAATTCAGAAATGAGAATACAAAGAAATTAACACCTGGACCAATGAAATTAATGAATGATTATTAGGGAATAGGTGATTTAATGTTATAAATATATAATATATGATATTATAAGAATTAATATGGTTCTTTTATATGTTAATATCATTCTTAAAACAATAATATAATTGTCTAAAACATGTTCTGTCAAAAGGAAGCATGAGGTAAGCTATTTCATATCAATTTTACTTCATTGAGAGATAGTTCAATGATATGTGCCAAAATTAATTTATATAGTGTACCTACTGGTCCATTGACTTGTAATATCACAATTTTCGAATAATTCTTATTATTTTAAATTTATTATTGAATCATGCAATCCATGGGTATTTGACATTAAATTATCATGTGGTCATTGTTTTATACAATCTCACTTTCTATTGTAATTGTAAGTAAAACTTTTCCAGAAATAAATTGACTATTCATAAAATGATGAATGGTTAGGACATTATATACAAGTATGGGACCCTATTATATATATCCCCTTAATCAATCAAAAAGTCTCATGATGAAAATCAGTTGAAAAATTTAGAAACGATTGTATCTGCAGATTTCAAATATCTTTAGGATAGATATTGATTGTTAAGATGTTCATAATTATGATATCCATAATTATAAGATATATAATTGATGATAATGTGATTTTTTATCTATTATAATATCCATAGTGAATTTTCAAGTTTATATTACTATTTATATTGTTTTATTTGATCATTAATTATTACATCCATATTATTCTTAGTTTATTGATTAAATGGAATGTGTTTAGTTATCTAACATTCCATATTGATTGTTTATTATCTTATCATGATATTAAATTAATTAAAATTTCAAGTTAGTTTAGTTATTTAACTTTTTATATTAATATTTATTTTTGTTTCATTATATCTCTTATTGTAAAAAACTCATACTGTGAAACTGATCTCAACCCATTAATATGTTTTATTACCCCATGAAACTAGGATGTATTTTTTGATTGATATTCAGGGATATACTAAACGGAATAATGGATTTAGAAAATAAATAACTATGTTATGTTAATATATATCCTATATAATTTGGATTTTATTTATGTATCTACTTTACCAAGAGTACTAAACTATTCAGTCCTTCAGAATATAATAACTTGTATGTAATTATTTTATAATAATATGACCATATGATTTGGGAATCTCGGGTCTCAGTCTTATAGTTTTTATCATATAATGTATATTGGAAACCTTTCTAAAAAAATTTATGAAAACATAAAATAGGGAACATAACTATTTCATATACATTGAGGTTATGCAAATAAGAACATAATAATGTCTTTCTAGGGAAGAGATTATTTCATTTAACCAATCAATACATCATTTTATTGACACTACATGTGGATGTGGTTCCATAATATGTTTACCAAGGGGTTATAACATTGAAAAGGATTCATTGGTCATAACCTAATCATTACTTGGTGAAAAAAAATTTCCTTAATGTGCACCTAGTTTTACTCTCTTGCGTGATATTCTTAGGATAATCCAAATTTTGAATAAAAATCATTTGAAGTATTTGAAATTATATATATCCCCAATGAAATTATGTTTATGCTTAAGAGATTTGATATTCATAAATTTTTCAAATTATGTTTACTATTTATCAAGTTTCGTAATTACACATTATATTTCATAAGGATTAGATCTATTGTAGAGTATTCCATCATTTATAAATTGTGCCCAAAAGAAGGAATGAGAACTGCATCAATGCATGTAATACATATAATATTAATTACAATTTCATTTATAGGATTAATCCAATATTTCAACGGGAATTAATCTCTAATAAATTATCATCATAATAGGGTATTTTTTTAATTGACAACAATAAAAAGAAATAGTTATATAAGTATAAAGAATTTGAAGGGATGAATGAGAAAACGTAGATGGAAGGGAAACATATTAATAAATGGATGATGGAAAAATTATTTTTCATATATGTGATAATTTTTGAAATAGACACCCAACTACTTTATTAATAGGAATGGTAGTTTTTCTAAAGTGTGTATAGAAAGGACACTGTGATTATGATTTCTATGGGAAGAAAATTGTTTCCAATGTATATTTTTTTCAAAAATAAGGAGATGATGTGCTATAAATTCCAATGTCCTAATCCCCAAAGGAATAAACCTAAAAATAATCATTTTGATCTTGTTCATACTTACTCTAATACCATATAAAAATTGGATTTATTAATGTTATTGTGTTGGGAATCAATAATTATTTCCTCTGATTATTTTATTAATGATATCCTTGTTATAACAATGATGAAATATATAAGTACTTCACTACATTAATTTTTAATCATGTATTTTAATGTGGAATCTATTAACATGGAAAGTGATACAATGAAAATATGATCTTTTAGAAAAACACATAATTTAGTGAATGATATCCCTTAATATTTTTGTTTGATGTTTAGATAATGGTTTTGGGAGAAAAAGATGATTGATACAAATACTATGAATTAGATAGTACTAACCACCATGGAATTGATTATTTATTTTTTTTGAAAATTGAATTATACTATCATTGATGGATTTTAAATTCTATTTCAATTTGAAGAATATATCCAATAATTTGTTTTCCATATGAAATAAAGAGGAAATAATTTTTTAAATATATTTTATGGTAAATATATTTATTCTATTTCTTCAAGAAAATACATGATGATGGTATTCACATGTTTTCTATGTGGATATTAAGAGATAATTCATGGTTTATGTGGGACTAATGACAAGTTCAAAATATTAATTTGGTGAAATTATTTCTATATTTATGAATCTTGAACACTTGGATGGGCCATAAGGTTAACGAATTTTGAAATTTTTTATGTTGATCCTTGGATAGGGTCTTAGAGATTAATGTCTTACATCACTATATAAATAGTCACGCATATTAGAATACCTATTCTAACCATATTGGTGTGCGAAAATATTTAGTGATATATGGAATGACGTGCCACTCTTATATATATCCTACTATTCATTAAAAGGAAATTTTATTTTTTGAGTTATAAAATTTTAGTTTTTAGGTATTTGTTTTTGGAAATAAGAAATGAATTTGAAATGAATTTATGAAAAACCTAAGGATTAAATTTTTATTGTGAAATAGAAACATTTCAAGTTAGTATGTTTTTTGATATCAATGTATAGTTGAACGATTCCTCGGCATTCGAAAAGGGATCTTGAAACAAAAATGTAATCATATTAGCTTCATATCTGATGAACCATATAGTCTTTAAGTGAACACATATTTATGGGTTTTTTTCCTTAATATCAATTTAACCCTATATTTCATGGGATTAATGACATATATCAATGTCTATAATTATTTATGCTTTTAATCCTTGTCTATATTTCCACATTTCAATAATGTTATCTAATATAGAAACACAATTATTTGATATTCTGTAGGACCTTTGTACTTCCATTTAATTCTTATTATCATGATATCTTGTTAAAAAAATTTATGACAAGGGTTTTAAATATTTATATTTTAATATATCAAACCCTCAACTACAAATAAAATGTTTAAATTTCAAGGATTTAATTTTCTTAATGTGGAAAAAATGTAAAACCCAAATAGTTTAGAATATTATTTTATATAATACAATTCCATTGATATATTATTTCATGAAAAATTACGTGTAGCTATTATTTCATTGATTTTTTTATATATTGTGTTACATTCAAGACAGAGTATTATCAAAAAACCATATACTATTAAATTTGTTATTTAATATGATAGTTATTTCATAATCATTGGAATAGAGAGTATGAACAATAAAAACTAAATTATATAAATTTTATCATTAAAATTAATATAATGTAAATAAATTATATATATTGATTGGAAATAAGAATATGAATCAATTGGAAGAGAATGAAATGTGAAGAAAATAGTTTTTTTCTTTCTAAATGTCCATTTAGTCATTCTCCGTGAACAAAACCTAAAATAATTTTTTGGTCAGTTTCATAAAATTTATTTGAAAAAATAAATTCATTTTATTAATATACATATCGAAATTATATTAGGATGACTTTTTGGGATTTTCTGAGAAATATTATTTTTCAATGATTAAAAAAAAATACTGAATTTTAATATAAAACTGCATTTTTGATAAAATTTATTACAATGTTAAATTATATTATTATTTTGTTTTAAAATAAAATTAGAAAAATTATTATAAATTTATTTTACTTTGGCCATTGATATCTTTTTTATAATAAATTTTCATATAAAATAATTATAAACATTTCAACATTTTCCCTTTAAAAGCTCACCTTTTCATCTTGTTTGTGGTATTTCTAATCAATTAAATATTTCTGATTGAGTGAACTTAAGAAGAAATATGGATTCCATATTTATAATCATAAAAACATATAATTTATAATAATTCAAAATTACAATTTGAAAAAAAAATTAATAGTGAAAATATTAAAAATTAATTAGCATGGTCATGGTAAAAATGGGTTTACAGGGGGTTAGAATAGAAATATAAGAGTTCAATATGACCATCCTAAATTTCCAATAACCATTTTATGGAATAATATTAACCTTATGACATCCATTGTAGATAATTTCTCATTTTTATGATTTTTGAAAGATAAAAACATTTATACGATTGAATCATCTCAAAATATTACATGTGTGTAACTCAGGTCACTTATAAAAGGTTAACCCCACTCCTATCTTCTTCATATCATCATGCCATTTTGGATAAGAAAATACCTTACCAAATAGATTCCAAAATAACCTACCCTAATATCATAATCCTTAGTTTGGGTATAAATCCATCATTGGATGTCTTTGGTGTGAACCCATGGAGGCTACTTGATGAATAGGTAACGTTTATCAATGATCGTTTTATTTTATTTCATCAGCCACCTCCCACAACACTTATTAGAAAATGATGATATTATTACTTGATTATATTGCATATAATAATATGACTTTATGTAATTTTCATTACCTACCAGTAACCCCATTTATATCAGTTGTTTTACGAAATCATCATTCCAATGTAGGGAGGACTACAGGCTCGAGAACCAATATCATTATTTTTTTCATTACCATATATCATGGTTGGGCATGATTATGGATAATATATATATATATGATATTTATAAAATAATTATTCCTATTTATTATTATATAATATATATAATTTAACATTATAGACCTTATGGTATATGATAATGCTTCTCATGTCTACGAAAAACTTCAACCTTACGAAGTGATAATATTTTTCATTCACTAAGGCTTTATATAGAAGTTCATAAAGAAAGTTTTTATGATTATATTTGATATATATTAAATTATTATGATATTAATGATATATTTATCATTCTTAAAATATAATATATATAATTTTTATTCTCTCTGTTTAACTCATGTAAAGATGATAACAGTATTCTTGTAAATGTGGACTAATACCTTCACGAAGTGATGTGACTATATTTTCAGAATAACCAAACATGTAATATATATATAAGTATATTTAAAGAAAAAATATTATATATGTGATATTATTATCTTTCCGGTACTTACATTCTAATATGATCATGGGAAAATGGATACATTACTCATGTGTTTGTTTGACATACAATCTGCATAATCATAACAATCATCATTTGTCAAGCCCATATTTCATGATTGGTATTAAATGTTTAATTTATCTATATATATGAAAATTATTAATTAATTTATTTATTATTATTATGTCGGAACTATATAATAATCAATGTAATCTGAAATTTTCTGACAAATAATTAATGAGAAAAAAGGAAATCATCACCCAAAACAATGATAATATTGATTAATCATTCATTAATGGGTGATGTGTTGTTATTAAATGATAATATAAGATATTTTAGGATTAATATTTTTCATTTAACATTTAATGATATCCTTAAACCCATTATACAATAGTCTAATTCATGGTCAACCCAAAGAAAACATGAGTTCAGAGACTTATCTCAATTTCCCTTTATTAAGGAATATTAATATATTTTTCACCTAATTTATTTTATATGGATTATATACTACCCATTTGAAATTTATTATTATTATTCATTCGTATAACAGGGTATTTGAAGGTTCTAATTTATTTTATTCGTTCATGTGGCATAAAACAAATTCCATGTTTTAATATTTATTTTTCAGCCTTGCTTTCTTTAGTGATTGTAAACTTTGTCATGACACAATATCATTATTTTGATAATTTTTAGTTGGGGATAAAATTTATCTTAAATACCCATTCTTATTATGTTTATGATTATTTTGTAACCATTATTCCATTTTTTACATATGGTGTTTACTTGGAATGTTATTTTTTTAACTGGGGAAATATTGTTAAATTTGTATCCTTTACTCAATAGAGATACATAATGACAATTCGTGTTGTTTATGAACTAAATTGATTATTTGATATAAAAAGAATTATTTGTAAATTAATTGAATGGGTTGGTCCTATTTATTTATACCCCCTCACTTCATCAATTGGTCTCAGGAGACTAATCAGTTGGCCAAATCAGAAATGTTTATACCCATATATTTAAACTAGAAGGAATAAATATCTTCATAGTTACTATATTTTGGATACATATTGATAGTTCATAAATTTTCATTATGAATTTAATTAATATGATAAATATAATTTATTTCCATGTGGTAATTTTATTAGTTATAAAAATTCTACATAAGTAACATGAATATGTGATTACTTATATGGATTATTGGATCATAATTTATTTATCCCATGTTATGCATAATTTATTGAGTAAATTTAATTTGTTTTTTTTTCATATTGTATTGATCATTCTATATCTTATCATGATATTTAGCTTATTTAATTGGAATATTATTTTTTTTTTTTTTTTATATTTTTCTTATTTAATCCTAACAACTTCAAAAGTACATAACCCTGAAAAGAATATGAGCTCACCCCATTCATATTATTTATTATCCCAAACTAAAATGTGTACTATTTTATGATTGGTATATATGGATATGTTATGTGGAATAATATAATCCTCCATGAAATTACTATGTTTAATTTTATGAATCTTATATAATTCGAGAGTTATGTATGAATATTGTTTATGAGGATACTAAAATATTCATTCCTTTGAAATTTACTAACTTGTTTCTAATTCATATGTAATAAACTGACCATAAGTTACAAGATAATATGTAATGGAATATCACAAAAGGTATTCATTTTCTTTCAAATATTGATTTATGATCATGATATTTTTAGCTAAAGGTTTGGGTTTATGTATGTCCAAAGCAGTGATAAATAATATTTATTGGATTTATAAGTTTGAACTCATGCTGTATAAGGTGATAAATATGGTGGTATTGCTTATGGTATAGATAAATAATAATATCTATCAAAATCAGGATTCATTATTAGTGGTTTTCATCAATATATTTTTGGAGTGCTTTGGGTATCAAGAGGAATACAATATTAATTTAGAGACTATGTTAGTTTTGCTTTATATTTATAATATTTTTTAATATATTTCCTAAAATGACTTATGTAATAGATATGCGATACATTTTTACCCATTGAGTAAAAGTAAAAAAATTTAGTTTATTTATAGAAGATATAGATGTTGTAATTTGCTGATATTTATAGAATTTTCTAAGGTGAGTTGTTTCAAAGTCCTAGAATGGTATTATAGAAATATTTCTTATGAGTTTTCTTAAATAACTATTTTGAGTCCATAATTTTCCATGAATGAAATTATAACAATGTAATATGATCAAATGTTTCTACATTCCATGTGTTAAATAACATTATTACTACTAGAAATTTTTTATATATCATGAACTTTCTATAATATGGATCATTTAATGGGATGTCAAGGTTATGGGATTTAGTTTTTTAAAATGTAGGTTGATCATGTGGTGGATTATTATCTTATAATTTTGATAATTAATGATAAACTACCTTATATATATATTGATCTAGTCATGTTATTCAAAATTATAAGTGTTGGTGACTTTATCTTCATTGAATGATATTATTCATAAATGATGACTAAAATATTTTGAGAATATATTTATATAATAATAAGTGATAATTAATACATGGTTGTTGAACTATTATTTTTAATGATTCAAATTTTATATTTTATACATTAAAACAAATGTAAATATAATTATAAACAATATATGTTGAAT
The DNA here is from genome assembly GCA_963277665.1 of Viscum album. Lineage (NCBI taxonomy): Eukaryota > Viridiplantae > Streptophyta > Magnoliopsida > Santalales > Viscaceae > Viscum > Viscum album. The sequence goes on along the minus strand of OY728155.1, from coordinate 1,493,379,062 downwards.
TTCTTGGTATAAAGTGAATTAAGAGATTAAATTGTAATGGAAATTAATATATTTTATGTATTAAATAGATCCTGATATGTTTGAGGTGTCGCGAGATGTTTTTTTTTTGAAAACTATTCATGGATTCATATTTGTTGTAAAAATAGAAGTAATATTTTCTAGATAACTATTAATTTACAATTGCGTGATATAGAATTAGTGGGGGGGGGGGTCACTGGACAGATTATATATGGGATATTTACTATTTAATATATATATATATATTGGTATAGAAAACCTTGACACATGACAGGGGAGGTGATATAATATTTTCTCCCTTTATGATTAGTTTTTATGACGATTATGTGAAATATGATACATGGTGACAATATTTATTATTTATGGGTACTACTATTTTAAGTTATAGTGAAAATTATTTCATTTTTCTTCAATTTATTATCTATTAAAGATGAAAATAAATTTCCAAAAGATTTGTTACAATAATTTCAAATAATAATTTGAATGTGACAAAAATTATGATATCTATTTTCAATTTCATTTCATTGTCTAAAAAATGAAATGATACTATATGTGTTATTTATTACCAATATATTATATAGAAATATTAATAAATATTCATGATATGTATTTAATAAATATCCTCAAAATTTTGTTTATTCATGAGAATGTAAAAAAAATATAGTTTAATTATGAAATTTAATGATTAGAATAATATTTTTAAATAAGATTTTTATTATTTAATTAAAAAATATTTTTAGAATCATGGGTATCTTATTAAATCACATAACCCATAGTTTATAGCGATATTTAATCATCACACAAAGGTTTTTGAGGAATTATTTAGAACATATAGTCTAAAATATTTTTTATTTGGTATATTATCTATATTTAATATATTTTACAATTAAAAATATATATATATCTTAATTTAATTTAGGTAGTATAATTTCTTTCATATAGTTTGAACCATTAGTTACACTCAAATATTAAATGGATGTTTGGGAGTCGTCAATGGATGGTTTTTTTATGAATAATAGACGATGATCAGGTTTTACTAATTAAAATGTATTTAATAATTTCCAAAAAAAGAGATTTTAAATAACCAATATATATTGACGACTATAGTTTTGTATGAATTTCACATAAGTACACTATTTATCTATTCCAAAACAATTAAATGTTAGGTTCTAATGAATGTTACTACCTTATACAATGGGTTTGTTCAAGATGTTGGACTAAATTTTGATATTTCATAATAAAACTGCATTTTTATGTGGTATAGTGGAATCCATGATTATGGTGTATGAAACATGTAAGAAGTAATTTTGGAAAATTTATATTTCCCCTAGAAGATAATATGTTTTTTTATGTTAACAACAAGTGAAATCAATATGTATTGGGAATAGAATACACCATTATTATGTCCATAAAAGGATAAAAAGAATATATAAAGAGTGAATAAACCCTTATAATACTAGATTGTTTCACATAAATTATATAATAATGATTGTTGTATATTTTTTATATAGAATGTTTCTACTTTCTTGATATCCATTCATATGTTGGAAGAGGCGATTGAGTCACGAGTTTATGGTGATTCTTAAAAATACTACCATGGTAGGTGAATTAATTGACGCTACTAGAGATGATAATTATTTTATAAATAATAAGGAATTAAATTTTTATAGAGACAAATACTAGGGTATAAAAGTATCATAAAAATCTATTACATAGAATTAGTTTTGTTGTATAATGTATCTTATACTTTAGATATGTTATAGTGATATATGTTTCATAGACACTAGAGATGTATAAATAATATATTGATTAAAACATGTTAAGGGGATTTTTTTTGGTTTTATAGATGAATAATGTGGGATATATTTTTGAGAAGTCCATCATTCTTGTTTAAATCAAGATTACTGCTACATTACAATTTTATGATGAGTTATATAGAAGATGTATTTGATATTAGTTTAAATTAGTGTTTTGTTTAATGATCAATGATGAAACCATCATTATTGAATCATTAAATCCGGATTGAAGTGTATATAAAAATTTTCACGTAGTGTGAGATAATTGAAATAGTAAAATGAGTTCATATATGTTACAATATATTTTGGTAAATTTTAATATGTATTAAATAAACTATAATATGTAATAATATGATCTGAGATGACATTATCTGGATAATAATGTTTTGTTTGTTTGGATATCACATGAAATATCTTTTTGAAAGTAAAAAAAATAAAAAATGGGATACATAAAATCTATGAGGATTATAATAAGTAATATATTAAAGGGTTACACTATGAAAGGTTTATTAACACTAATAATATAAAATATTAACCTCATGATATGTAACATATCAATAAGAACATGTAATATGTCGTAGGAGTGGGATTTGAAAAAAATATATATCAAAAAAATATCCTAGGTCAATAATGAGGTTTGTAATAGTGTCTTACAGAACCATAATTGAAAACTTGTTAAACTAGAGGCTCTAAAATAGAAACCCATTCTCATGTATGAATAAAATAGATGTTGTGTAAGAGTAACCAAGTCAATTCAAGGGATATGTTGGATACATCCATGTTTCATGTGTGATTAGAATATGTAATTAATTGAATAAATATTTATAAATAATTTGATTCTATATTATTATTTATTCACCAAAAAACTTGATATTAGATGGACTAGGATATTATTCAAGTAGAAATTAGTGTCTAGATTTGAATATAGAGTTTTTGTTTTGAGATGTGTAATCCAGCTATATTTACACTGTTGAAAACGATCATGAAAACGTGAAAAAATGTAGTATAAACTAAGGATTATAATAAAAAGAAATGTAGAAGTCATGATTTAAGAAGATTAAAATACAATATCTCAATACATCAATGAAGGTATTATTCACTAGTTCAAATGAGTTAAATCGAGATATGATTAATGTGAATATAAAAATTTCATGTTTATTTGATATTTAAATTCTAATATTTATATGTTGGATCTATATTATAATTAATTTATCGAAAATAACAAGGATGATTCAAAAATTAATTTGAGAAGATATTGAATAAGTATTTCTGATCTGTATATATATTTATTGAAGTAGAAGAAATGAAATTTTGGGAGATAATAACAATATTTTGTAAGGTTTTTGTGAGCACTAAAAAAGATATATCACAATATCAATTGTATGTATTAACGATTATTCCATAAACATCGAAAGATTAATGGATAGAAACATGCATTCATTATATAAATTAAAAAATAAACTAGTCATCTATGATCTTAACGAACAGTATTGGAAGTCATTCAAGACCGATCTAAAAATGTAAGGTGATCTACTATATTAATTTATATAAGGAAATCATGCTATCATGCAGATCATATATTAAGAGGAAATAAGTGATTCCAGTATAATTGAGAGGACTATTTTTTAGCAAGAGGGAATGACAATTTGATTGTGGGTTCTAACTAATGAAATTTTGTTATATCCGGGTAATCTGGTTGGAGAATGATATTATAGTTTAAGAAAATCTATTTCCATAAAAATGTATTTATAAAAAAAGATCAATTTTTTGTGTGTGATAATGACAACCCTAAACTAAACATTTTCTAACAGAGTGTCAGAAAACCGTATAAATGAACTTTTTCAATTTATGATGATATTTCAACTTAACATGATTTATATTGGTTAACAGTGAGATTAGAGTGAGAGATTCCTCAAAATTATATTTTGATGTCGTAAAAATTAAAAAAAAAATTCTTAATATAACAATATTTGAAGACTGAATAACGTCCATCTCATTGTGGTTAAACCAATCAGTTAGGAGACATAATTTGTATTAGATATTTTGGTTAATTGAATGATTAGATTCTCAACTTCAAATTTTTAGAAATGATTATTTTCTCTACTAAATTCATCATGATTTTTATATTTATTGAATATTATGAGTTCCCTATAATAGTTAATATGATGGATGTATATTCCCTTAATTTGGGATTAATAAAGAAAATGGTCAAATTAAAATTGAGGAATCCCACATAAAAGAGAAATTAGAAAAAGAATTTAACACTATATGAGGAATCAAAGTGGAATTATTTTAGTGTATAGAGTTATTGTTATATTTTTGAAAATTATTCTAGATTATTCAAAGAACTCATTACTAAACTAAAATAAGAGATAAAACACAGTATTCATTTCCTATAGTCATAAAAACATTATCATCAATAGTTAGTAAATATATAGTGGTTATATCCACTACTAAGAAGATGAATAACAATTCTACCTTAAAATATTTATTGTTCACACTTTAATATTAAGAAACTATGGTTTTTTATATGATTTTCCGTTATACAAACCATGTACCTACATGGAATTTAATTTTCCCAATAAATCAAAATTAATTCATATTAATTTTTGAAATAAACGATGAATTGTTTTCCTAGGGAGAATTTTGAATTCATTATGACTTAATTAAAAAATAATATAAAGATATAACACTAAATTCATTGAATTGAAGGTAGAAAAATGAAGTGACTGAATAACCGATATTACATATTACTAACTTCTATAGTCAAGTTCATATCAATAGTTTATGAAACATTGGTTGATGAAAACTTCCCATGAAAGGGAAGTGTTTTCTTAACTCAATCTAGGTGGATATAGAACAAATAACAAAGAATAGTGAAATAATCATATATTTTTAAGAAATAAAATATTTCAATTGTACCAATAATGAGTCTAAAAAATGATAAAATATATAGAATATAAATATATATTTATTAACATGAGAATTATAAGAATCATGATGATCATATTAATCATATTAAGGAGATAAAATGAATTTTTGAAATAAATTCAAGAATGTTATATATAATGGGAAAATTATAAAATCAATGTTTACATAGAAAGATGTTAACTTTAGGGATTTGGAATCGCTATAAGTTGAGGCATCATAAAATATAATGAAGATAATTGATTTATTATATTTTTTAGAATGATATTTTTTAAATTCCCAATGTCAATTATAAATAAGGTAATTGAATTATCTAATGATAAATATTCAATAAGATCTATGAAAAATGAATCATTTTCTAAGAAAATCTAGATAGCGATACTATTGTTTTCATACAGAGTACATTTTATAATGAAACATAGGAAAACATAAGGTTTTTTAAACATTATGATGACCCAATCTCTATATCAAATATGTATTAATGAATGGAAAAAAAATTATTACCCAAAAGGTGTTGAAGATTATTTAGTTTTTAGATAATAAAAATTGGAAAAAATATATGAAGATTACTTTAAAAAAAGAAATCAATATTAACTAGATATCTTAAGTCTAATTAAATGTTTGGTGATGTGGTTTTTTATCTTTGTAAAATTACACCAATTCGTAAAAGTAATATATTGACAATATCATGAAATACTATATTAGTTTTTAATAAATAATAATAGAAATGATAAAAAATTATTTGTGACATAATGATGCTTATATAATGTAAGGAAAATATAAAAATTAACTTTATGGTTGTTTATATTAAAAAAATAAATGTCTTAAGGGAAGTAAATCTCAAGGGGAATCAATTTAATGAATGAAATATATATTATTTTTGAAATTATCATAGAGGAGTTTTTCCGACAGAATATGTGTCATTCCGTGAAACACTTATTCATTCCCGGATCCAAGTATTTTATACGATACAATACTAAATACCATAAACATGGTGTAGAATCTCATTTTTGGGATACAACATCAGAATTAGGATTTCAGATAATCTAGATAAACAAAATTTCCAAAAAATGAACTTTTTGGTAACATAGTTTTTGAGGTTTTTAGATGAAAATAATAAAGTAATTAACCTCCCAATATACATTATATGATTTAGGATAATTTGTAATAGATTCCATGAAATATATGGGGTTTCATATTTTAATATATTTAGGTGAATAGATTTTTTAATTCATTTATAGTTATATCATTACACATTATCACTGTTGTAACATCCCAAGTAAGTAATGAATAATAGATATTTTTATCTATGTCTACTAATGAATTAAATAATATTTTAGAGGCTTAAAATGAGAATACATACAATCTTAAGCATGGAATACACTAATATTTTTAAAAGATTGTTTTACTCTTTTTTGATGGAAACCCATTTTTAAATCAAAAAATTGACAATTTTATAAGCTATATTTGTCAAAATAAACTAATTATTTATGATTGGGACATTTAAATTTACATTGGATAATTTTTATGTATTTTTCTGACAATGTTCATTTTTTAATGAATATGGAAAAATACTGCATTTTACATCAAAACTTCTTTTTCATCTAATTTAATTATATGGTTAGATTATCTTTTGAAATGGGTTTAAAGTTCAATTAGAATATATTTTTACCATTTAATCCAATAGTGTTCATTAGAATTCATTTCACTTTGAAATTGGACTTAAACTAGTGTCAATCTTTTGATAGTCATTACTTCATAAAAACACGCTATTTGCTCAGACAACGGTAAGTAATTATTAAATTAATTAAAGTAACTTATATGTTTTGAATTTTTTAATATGGACATCATTTTTGAATTCGGAATATCAAACATAGATTAGGGTGATGTTTTGGTATTTTTCTGAAAAACTTCAATTTTTGATGAATAGTGAAACCACTAAGTGGTACTTATAAAAATTGATTTTTCATTTAAATGAAATTTTACCACCTATGTGTTTTGAATTTTGAAAATCCGTAATACATGGTTGTAATTAAGAAGTAAAATTTGGTTCAATGGGATTAAAATATTTTTTTAGTGAATAGTAACTTTATGTTTTTAATCGTGATTAGAGGTAATTAGTTTAGTTTAAGGTAAGAATAATGTTTTAATAATATGGAATGACCTTGACACATGTCCTAACCTTATTTTATGTTTCATGGACGACCAATAAAATCCATGGGTCATCTTGGGGACCCCATGGAGCCACTTTGGAAGGAAAATGACATTAATATCTTTTTATTTAATGTAAAAGTAAAAATGTCACAAACATGAGTTATTTTACTAAAATAATTTTTAAATGGGGTTGTACAAGTCATATTTTTGACTATAAATATTGATTAGAAATCTAAAAATATTTCCTACATCATGATTTTTTTTAATTTTTAGACATTAAATAAATTAAATTATTTATGATACCATGATGATGTAGTGATTAAGTCATTATTTAACGATTTAAACAAAATGGAAAGATAATATAAAATATAATACCTACACATTTTAAAAACCTATTTAATGGGTTGATTTAGAACTCTTATCACCTTATCCTAGAAATATATAATTTTGGGACCTTTTAAATCCGAAAATCATTTTATAATAAAGTAACCATTTATAACTTTCCAAGAGTGCCCCTCCTCTCCTCTTATAAAAGGCCCCCACCTCTACCTCCATACCCACACCTCTCAAGCCTTTGGATAGGCCAAGATCTGCTCTTTTTGTCTCTCCACATCCCTCTCTTACTCCTTGAAGCCTCACTTTGGGCAGAAGTCTTCCCAAGTAAGCCTTTGAGCTAATATCAAAAAGAGTTACCCGTTTTAAAGGTAGTGTTTTTTATTGTGTTCTTTTGTTTTATTTTGCTTCTCCAACCCTCCAAACTCTTTTTATTCCATTCTTTTCTAACAACAATAGTATCTTCAATATACTAGGATGTTGTTATAAGAAGTATTTGAGCTACACTTACACACACCTACATCTAATGGTTAAAGAACATACTGTTTCCGTGGATGGAGAATTTCTGCCTCACAAAATGATGATTGTTCAATATTCTTTTAACACCTTCAAAGGTGGCCATTAAGATAAAACTATATTTATATATGATATATAATATGATTATGTTTTACATAATCTTCTGTATTTTTCATTTATGTCATACTTTTATGGTTTCTATTATGGGTAAATGCGATATCTTCATTTTAGGAAGTGCGGACTACCGCCCCCTCAAAGTGATTTGATTCATTAATACCATATGTGGTACGTATGAAGGATGGATTTAATGATATTATATATGATACCATACTGGAATTATAATACTATTATGTATCATTATGTTTTAATTATATTAAATATAAAATAGAAATGGAAGTAGTGTTCATGCGTACGTACGCCTTACCGTCTCCATGAACGGTGCATTTAATTTCTTATCTATAAATGATTATGTAATAATATAACTACATGTATATACTGGATATATATGATATATATGATATATTCTTCATTATTATAACTCTGGATATAATGGATACATGAAAAACTTGTAATTATAAAGAGCATATTTTTGACTCAAGTACCAATGATCGTTAAAACAACCATTATTAACATAAATAATTACATAGTGTTCATGACATGGTAATAAGTGATATAAAAGGAAAAATGAACTTGAAAAAGGTTCTTAAGCAATTTGAAATTAACTCATCTTTATTATTCAGGACGTTAAAGAACGATCGAGTCAAGTCGGACCCGAGGTATGGGACTTCGTCTCAATCTCCTTTCATTGAGGCTTATTTTGATTTATACACAACCTTCTTTTATACAGTGTATAAACCCCTTTGACTTTTACGTTTATCCAAAAAGAATCTTTTTTATACGAAGCGTTTTACTAAATGACAAAAGGGAATGTTTTTGTCATACATATGCGGTGACAACGACTTCTCCGCCGCCGTGACCATTATTTACGTTTCGGCTTCCTCTAGAGTCCATACCTTTAAAAAAAAAGAAAAATAAATACCATGTTTTACTTTTCTTTTAATTTGGTATTGAAAAAGGTTTTCATAATATTTTTATTATATCATTGTGTTGTATTGATATCTTGTGATTGAAATGTGGAAATGTTATGTTTCCTTTATGCATGTTTTATGTGATACGATTATGTTATGGTTGTTGGGCATTATTATGAAGACAAGTGGTTCCATAATAAACTAAGGGCGGGTGATCCCGATATAGCACTCCAATGCATTGGGTAACGCGAAGGGGTTAAACATTGAGGTTTCTCCGAAGAGATTAAGGGAATATACTATGATGGGTATTCCAAACGTGACCGAGAGGGTTACTCAATACGTAAGAATGTTATGAATTCCTCAAGTTACCATTATGTCTTATGATATCTATGATTTATTCATGATTTGATGAGGTATGCTAAAGTGCTTATGTTTTATGGGTAAAGTATGATTTCACTCCTATGTATATATGTACTCATGTTTCCTTTCCATATTTTTATATCCCTTACTGAGCTTTTTATGCTCATCCCATGTTTTTGAAATGTTTTTCACAGGTCAATGGGAAGGTACATGATATGATGATAGTGTCAAATAAGTGTCAATAAGGAATCCATGTTCTATTTTAAATATGTTTTCGTTGATCGAAAAAATGAATACAATCTTTTATGTAACCACTTTGTTTAAATGTGGAATGTGATGCATGTTTTATGATCTAATTCTCTAAAACTATAAACTTGAAAAGATCCTCAAGGTTTATTCTTGAAATATCTCAAGATTAAGTAAGGTTTAAGGATGGGGCCTTATAGTTGGTATCAGAGGTCAGTTTAGATAACATTAGGAGTTATAATTTTATTAAATGGTTATCCAAAAATATATATTATTTATGTTCAAGTTGATATGATATAGAATTTGAAGATTACCATGTTGCTTCTTCTAAGACATGTTTGTTCAGAATGGTTTTCCGCAGAGGAAACAGGGAAGCAGTGGTAGGAAGGCATACAGATGGAAATAACCTTCCGAATCAGCATCCTGAGATGGTCGGAATTGGAACTGAACAGTTTGTTGCAGTAATGGCGCATTTGACTAAAGTGATAAAAGGTTGTGGTATCCATGCACGAGATCATCCATATCAGCCATAGAGGAACATGTCAGTGGTTGAACAATTCATGAGGCAACATCCCCCCATCATTCAGAGGATTATCTGACCCTGTGCTAGCTGAATGGTGGATTAAAGCACTGGAGAAGATTTTTGATGTCATGGGGTGTTCAGAAAATCTAAAAGTTAGTCTTTCTATTTACCGTTTGGAGGGTGAAGCAGATCAGTGGTGGTCAATGGTTAAAAATATCAAGGACGCTAATGAGATTTATGCTCTCGACTGGGATGAATTTAAAAGTATGTTTCTTGAGAAGTATTTTCATAAGGTTGTTCATCTTAGGATGGAAAATAAATTCTTGGAATTGAGGCAAGAGGAAGACTCAATGGCTTCCTATGAAGAAAGGTTCACTCGGTTGGAAAGGAATGCTCCAAATTTTATCCAATACCTTGATAGTAAAATCAATCATTTCTACTCCGGATTAAAGCCAAAAAATCGAAGGGCATTATCTTATCGTGAGTTCAAAAGTTTTGAAAAGATTGTTCGATGTGCTGAGAAGGTGGAAATGGAGTTTGTCGATGATCAATTGTTCTATAACAACCAACAGAAGAAGAGACATAGGTGGCAGGAGAAAGAAAAGAATTCATCAAAAAAGTCTGATGGTAAGAAAACTATGTTTCCAGTTTGTGATAAATGTGGTAAAAGGCATGCTGGGGAATGTCTTCTGAATTCTGGAAAGTGATACCGATGTGGTATGATGGGACATAAGGCTCGTGATTGCACTGAAAATGATCAAGGTGATGGTAAGTCCAAATTTGATTTACAGATAGTGAAATGTTTTAAGTGCAATGAGATGGTTCACTATGAAAATGAGTGTCCGACAAAGAGCTCGAGTGATGGGAAGTAGTTAGACTACAAGAAGAAAGTAGTGGTAAAATATTTTGCAACTACTTCAGCAGATGTCGGGCCATCAAATGAAGTTGTATCAGGTACTTTGTTTGTTTTTTCAGATTATGCCAGTGTGTTGTTTGATTCATGGTCTACACATTCTTTCATCTTTGGACCCTTTTCTAGTAAAATGGGAATACCATCTCAGGAAATGACTCCTAAAATTTTGGTAAAAACACCTAGGAGAAATATTGAGGCAAAAATAATTTATAAGAATATTCATATCCTTATCTATGGAAAGAACCTACTTGCAAACCATATTGTTCTACCTCTAGTAGGGATTGATGTTATCCTGGGTATGAATTGGCTCTCTATTTACCATAATAATAATGACTGTAGAGATAAAGAAGTTTCTTTTCAGAAAGACTTTCAGTTTGTGTACAAGAATGAACCCTTACCGTTGATAACATATCAAGAGGCTGAGAAACTTGTAAAAGAGGGAAATGAATGTTACATTGCACATATTGTTGAAATCAAGGGAAATGTTTAGATTAATGATGTGCCAGTGGTAAATGAGTATCCTGATGTTTTTCCTGATGAGTTTTTTGGAATAATACCAGATTGGAAGGTTGAGTTTACTGTTGACTTAGTTCCCGATGCTAATCCAATTTCAAAACCCCCTTATCGAATGGCTCAAATTGAACTTTTAGAGTTGAAGGAACAATTTCAAGATTTATTAGAGAATGGTTTCATTAGACCTAACACATCACCATGGGGTGCTCCTGTTTTATTTGTTAAAATGAAAGATGGTTCAATGAGACTTTGCATTGATTATAGGGTCTTGAATAACATCACTGTTAAGAACAAATATCCTTTGCCTCATATCGATGATTTGTTTGATCAGCTCCAGGGAGCTCAGTATTTTTCAAAGATTGACTTGAGATTGGCGTACCATTAGCTGAAGGTAAAGGAAGAAGATGTTCCAAAGACCGTGTTTTGTACAAGATATGGCCATTATTAATTTTTAGTAATGAATTTTGGGCTAACCAATGCACCTACTGTATTCAGGGACTTAATGAATAGAATTTTACAGGAGTTCTTGGATATGTTTGTGGTGGTTTTCATTGATGATATTTTGGTGTTTTCTGAAAGTAAAGAGGATAATGAAAGACCTTTAAGGGTTATTTTACAAAACTTAAAAGAAAATAAATTGTATGGGAAATTCAGCAAGTGTGAGTTTTGGTTGCAACAAATTTATTTCCTTGGTCACATTATTTCTAAAGATGGGATAACTGTTGATCCTGAAAAAACAAAGGTTGTTGAAGAATGGCCAAGACCCACAAATGTAACTGAGATTCGTAGCTTCCTTGGTTTGGCTGGCTATTACCGAAGGTTTGTTAGAAATTTTTCATGGTTATTTAGTCCAATGAATAAGCTAACTCAGAAGGGTGTTAACTATATATGGATAAAAGAATGTGATGATTGTTTTCAAGAACTGAAAAGAAGATTGGTGAATGATCTAGTTTTGGCACTACCTTCCAGGAATAGGGAGTTTGTTATCTACAGTGATGATTCATTGAAAGGACATGGTTATGTATTAATGCTGAATAATCAGGTAATTGCATATGCTTCACCTCAGTTGAAAACTCATGAGGTAAATTACCCTACACATGATTTGGAATTAGCTGCTATTTTTTCGCTTTAAAAATTTGGACGCATCATTTTTGTGGAGTAAAGTGTGAAATATATACAGATCACAAAAGTTTAAAGTATATATTCACTCAGAAAAAATTGAACATGAGACAGAGGAGGTTGCTAGAATTAATCAAGGATTATGATTGTACAATTCATTACTATCCAGGAAAAGAAAATAAAGTGGCTGATTCTTGAGTCGAAAAAGTAATTCTTCATTAATAATGTTGTGTTTGGAACGTGATACTTTGGTTAAGGATTTGATGAAATTTGGCATAGAAGTTGTTGGTGCAGGATGTTCTTCTGTTTTTTTTCACGTATCAGTGAAATATTCTCTATCAGACAGAATCAAGCAAGCACATAAGTAAGACCGTGAGTTGCAGAAAAAGGTAAATCTGGTTCAGATAGGTAAGTTGCCTAAATTCAATATTGATAATGATTTTGTTTTGAGATTTGGGACAAGATTGTGTGTGCCTTGTGATTCACAGTTGAAGAGAGAGTAGTTATGTGAAGCTCATAGTTCTCCATTTTCAGTTCATCCTGGCAGTACTATGATGTACAGAGATCTGCGGGAGTATTACTGGTGGGATGGAATGAAAAGAGACATTGCTGATTTTACTGTGAAGTGTTTTACTTGTCAGCAGGTTAAAGCAGAGCAGTAGTTACCGAAAGGGATGCTTCAGCCTTTACCAGTGCCAGAGTGGAAATGGGAAAATATATCTATGGACTTTTTTGTGGGATTTCTTAAGACACCTCGAGGTAATAATGAAATATGGGTTATTGTTGATCGCTTGACTAAATCTGCTCATTTCCTTTCTATACGATATACTTTTTCCCTAGATCAACTTTCCTGTTTGTATCATAAAGAGATAGTCAGGTTAGACAGAGTTCCTCTTTCTATTGTATCTGATCGTGATCCCAGGTTTACTTCTAACTTTTGGAAAGGCCTTCAGAAGTCGTTGGGTACTGAATTAGATTTTAGTACAGCTTTTCATCCTCAATCAGATGGGCAGTCAGAATGAACAATTCAGAATTTGGAAGATATACTACGTGCTTGTTCGATGGATTATCAGGGAAGTTGGGACTGACATCTTTCTTTGGTTGAAATTTCATATAATAAAAGTTTTCATTCCAGTATACAGATGGAACCATTTGAGGCGTTATATGGGAAGTGGTGTCGAACTCCAGCTTTCTGGGATAAAGTGGGTGAAAGTAAGCTAATGGGACCAGAATTGGTAGGACAGTTGGTAGAAAAAGTTCAGCTGATACAGAAACACATAAGAACATCTCAGAGCAGGCAGAAGAGTTATGCGGACAATAGGAGGAAGGATCTCTCTTTTGAGGTAGGTGATCATGCTTTTCTCAAAGTCTCACCATGGAAAAGTGTGATGCGATTTTGTAAGAAAGGAAAGCTAAGACCAAGGTTCATTGGACCATATGAAATTCTGGAGAGAGTTGGATCAGTTGCTTACTGAGTGGATTTACCTCTGAGTTTATCTCAGGTACACAATGTTTTTCATGTTTCGATGTTGAGAATGTATATGCCAGATCCATCTCAAGTTTTGAGTCTAGAGGTAGTTCAGCTGGAAGAGAACCTATCTTATGAGGAACAACCGGTCCAGATTCTTGACCACAGGGAGAAAGTGTTACGGAATAAGGTGATTCATCAGGTTAAGGTTTTGTGAAAAAACCACATGATTGAAGAGGCAACATGGGAATCTGAAAATGCAATGAGGGCTAAATACCCCCACTTATTCGATAAGTAAATAAATTGCAGGGACGCAATTTTATAAAAGGGGGAAGGGTGTATCATACCAAATAAGTAATGAATAATAGATATTTTTATCTATGTCTACTAATTAATTAAATAGTGTTTTAGTGGCTTAAAATGAGAATAAATCCAATCTTAAGCATAGAATACACGAGTATATTTAAAAGACTGTTTTACTGCTTTTTGACAGCAAACCATTTTTAAATCAAACAATTGACAATTTTATAATCTCTGTTTGTCAAAATAAACTTATTATTTATGATAGGGACATTGAAATTTACATTGGATAATTTTTTGGTATTTTTCTGACAATGTTCATTTTTTAATGAATTGTGAAAAATACTGCATTTTACATCAAAACGGATTTTTCATCTAATTTAATTATATGGTTATATTATATTTTGAATTGGTTTTAAAGTTCAATTAGAATATATTTTTACCATTTAATCCAACCGTGGTCATTAGAATTAATTTCACTTTGAAATTGGACTTAAACTAGTGTCAATCTTTTGATACTTATTGTTTCATAAAAACATGTTATTTTCTCAGACAGCGGGAATTAATTATTAAATTAATTAATGTAACTTATATGTTTTGAATTTTTTAAAATGGACATTATTTTTTAATTCGGAATATCAAATATAGCTTAGGGTGAAGTTTTGGTATTTTTCTGAAAAACTTCAATTTTTTATGAATAGTGAAACCACTAAGTGGTACTTATAAAAACTGAATTTTCGTTTAAATGACATTTTACCACCTCTGTGTTTTGAATTTCAAAACTCCAACATACATGGTTTTCATGAAGAAGTAAAACGTGGTTCAATGGGAATAAAATAATTTTTTGTAGAATAGTAACGTTTATGTTTTTAATCGCAATTAGAGGTAATTAGTGTAGTTTAAGGTAAGAATAATGTTTTAATAATATGGAATGACCTTGAAACATGTCCTACCCTTATTTGATGTTTCATGGCAGACCAAGAAAATCCATGGGTCAACTTGGGGACCCCATGGAGCCAGTTTGGATGGAAAATGAGATTAATATATTTTTATTTAATGTAAAAGTAAAAAATGTTACAAACTTGAGTTGTTTTACTATACCAATTTTTAAATGGGGTTTTCCAAGTCATATTTATTACTATAAATATTCATTAGAAATATAAAAGATTTCCTACATCATGATATTTTTTTTATAATTTTTAGACATTAAATAAGTTAAATTATTTATCATACCATGATGATGCAACGATTACCTCATTATTTAACGATTTAATCAAAATGAAAAGATAATGTAAACTCTAAAACCTAAACGTGTCAAAAACCTATTGGATAGGTGGATTTATAAATCTTATCACGTTATCCTAAAAATATATAATTTTGGGACCTTTTAAATCCGAAAAGCATATTATAATAAAGTAACCTTTTATAACTTTCCATGAGTGCCCCTCCTCTCCTCTTATAAAAGCCCCCCACCTCTACATCCTTACCCACACCTCTCAAGCCTTTGGATCGGCCACGCTCTGCACTTTTTGTCTCTCCATATCCCTCTATTACTCCTTGAATCCTCACATTGGGCAGAAGTCTTCCCAAGGATGTCTTTGAACTCAAATCCAAAAGTGTTACTCATTTCAAAGGTAGTGTTTTTTCTTGTGTTCTTATGTTTTATTTTGCTTCTCCAACCCTCTAAACTCTTTTTATTCCTTTATTTTCTAACAAAACCAGTATCTTCAATATACTAGGATGTTTTTATAATATGTATTCGAGCTACACTTACACAAACCTACATCTAATGGTTAAAGAACACACTATTTCCGTGGATGGAGAATTTCTGTCTCACGAAACGATAATTGTTAAATATTCATTTAACACATTAAAGGGTGTCCATTAAGATGAAAATATATTTATATATGATATATAAAATATTTATGTTTTAATTAAGCTTCGGTATTTTTCATTTATGGCATACCTTTATGGTTTCCATTATGGGTAAACGCGATATCTTCATTTTAGGAAGTGCGGACTACCGCCCCCTCAAAGTGATTTGATTTGTTAATACCATATGTGGTACGTATAAAGGATGGATTTAATGATATTATATATGATAACATACTAGAATTATAATACTATTATGAATCATTATGTTTTAATTACATTAAATATGAAATAGAAATGGAAGTAGCGTTCATGCGTACGTATGGCTTACCGTCTCCATGAACGGTGCATTTCATTTCTTACCTATAAATGGTTATGTAATATTATAACTGCATATATATACTTGATATATATGATATATATGATATATACATCATGATTATAACTCTGGATATAATGGATACATGAAAAACTTTTAATTATAAAGAGCATATTTTTTGCTCAAGTACCAATGATCGTTAAAACGACCGTTATTAACTTAAATAATTACATAGTTTTCATGACATTGTAATAAGTGATATAAAAGGAATAATAAAGTTGAAAAAGGTTCTTAAGAAAGTATAAATTAACTCATTTTTATTATTTGGGATGTTAAATAATGATCGAGTCAAGTCGGACCTGAGGTATGGGACTTCATCTCAGTCTCCTTCCATTGAGGCTTATTTTGTTTTATACACAACCTTCTTTTATACGGTGTATAAGCCCCTTTGATTTTTACGTTTATCCAAAAGGAATGTTTTTTATACAAATAGTTTTACTAAACAATAAAAGGGAATTTTTTTTCATACGCATGCGGCGACAACGACCTCTTCTCCACCGTGACCATTATTTATGATTCAGATTCCTCTACAAGCCATACCTTTAAAAAAAAGAAAAATAAATATCATGTTCTAATTTTTTTTATTTTGGTATTGAAAATAGTTTTCATAATGTTTTTATTATATCAATGTGTTGTATTGATATCTTGTGATTGAAATATGGAAATGTTATGTTTCCTTTATGCATGTTTTATGTGATACGATTATGTTATGGTTCTTGGGCATTATTATGAAGACGGGTGGTTCCGTGATAAACCAAGGGCGGGTGATCCCGATATATCTCTCTAATGCATTGGGAAACGCGAAGGGGTTAAACGTTGAGGTTTATCCAAAGAGATTTAGGGAATATACTGTGATGGGTATTCGAAATGTAACCAAGAGGGTTACTCCCTACGTAAGAATGTTATGAATGCCTCAAGTTACCTTTATGTCTTATGATTTGTATGATTTATTCATGATTTGATGAGGTATATTAAAGTGCTTATGTTTTATGGGTAAAGTATGATTTCACTCTTAAGTATATATGTACTCATGTATCCTTTCCATATTTTTATATCCCTAACTGATCTTTTTATGCTCATCCCAAGTTTTTGAAATGTTTTTCACAGGTCAAGGGAAAGGTACATGATATGATGATAGTGTCAAAGAATTGTCATGAAGGAATCCATGTTTTATTTTAAATATGTTTTCATTGATGGGAAAAATAAATACTATCTTTTATGTAACCACTTTATTTAAATGTGGAATGTAATGCATGTTTTATGATCTAATTCTCAAAAATTCTAAACCTGAAAAGATCCTCAAGGTTTATTCTTAAAATATCTCAAGAATAAATAAGGTTTAAGGCTGGGGCCTTATAGTTGTAATGTGGAAGTATGGAAATTTACCGATATTTATGAGAAAATGTGAAGTGATGGGAATATCACCCATGACCTGGAAGGGTATGTGTATTTATTTTTTGATGTCATTCCAACAAAAGGAATACTGTTGTATTTATTTAGTATAATTCAATAGATCTATTATTCTGAGGTATTCAAGTCATTATGATTTTTAGTTGCATAGTAGTGGCATGATTGATGATTTTTAGATTTGTTTAGACATATCATTTAGGATGTAAATCATGATATTGAATATATGAACATGGAACTTTTATGGTGGATTAATTGATAAAATTTTCTAACAAAAAATGTTATTATTAATGTTTATTTATGAGAGTACTAAGATGATTCTATAATGATAAAAACCATATATTTATTATAGAATCATTGTGGATTATAGAAAAAAGGAAATATTCACAGTGAATAATTTAGAGACAATGCAATGTAATTCCATGATCATAGTAGATATTTAGAGGAAGGGTCTAGGAAACTATATCAGTAAACGTACTGACCTAGGATTTGTATATATAGATATTTTATACCATTAAATTAATATTTATTACTTTAAGAAAACAAATATCTAAGTATAGTAAAGATATAGTGTCTTTATAGACCATAAACATTGTTTTGTTATTTTATTATAGATATTCTACATCTCCCATAATAAAATTCTAACATATTACTCCTATTAAGAATACAATACAAAAAACATTCATCATATCCAAGGTATGTAGATATAAAAAGGATTAGATCAATACTCAAAAATGTTAAATGTAAGATATATTAGTTGACGATCATATTATAGTACAAGATAAGAATAAGGGTATGTGTTCATGAAACTAATATAATAAGTTCATACTAAAAAATTCATATAAAATAAACATGGTTAATGGAATAAAACATTATCATTTCTAAAAAACACCACATAAAAAGGTTAACTATAAAAAATCAATCATAAACCATAATCACATGTCATAAAAGTGTGGAACCATCATAAATATTGAAAAGTATTTCACATGTCATAGTTAACTAGCAAGACCATCAATATAGTTTATTTAAAATATTTACCTATTTTGAATTATGGATTAGGATGAACTTGTTTCCCCATGTGTATTTTCACACACTTATTTCCCAATGTATATTAGGAGATCATGTTTCCCATAGTGGAATGTGTTTTCTCCCAAACCATCCTAATACTCGAGGTTCACTTCCGAGATGATCCTAAAGTAAAATTTCCCTTACTAATATGGGTTTAATTTCCATTTATATTTTGCCAATATATTGAGCATTAAATCTAGACCCACTTTTTTGGAGTGATATATAGGCCTGGCACATCACATAATAAAAATAATTTCCATTTTTTCACATTATCATTAAACATTCATAATATCCTACCCATGTAATGAAATGGGATTCAAAATCATATCATCCTATCATAACCCCTGTAAAATAGATTCTATTCATAATAATTTCATCATTTCCTAATATAAGTAATAATGGAAAAAATTAGGGTTCATAATAATTCTATCACTGTATAACCCTTGTAAGGGAATCAGTTTTCGTAATCACATTTTCATCATAAACATAAACCTTTCAGATAAAGAGTAACAATAGTATGCTTGGTTCATATCCATATTAAAGAATAATGTTTATTACATGATTACATCATACATTGAAAATTAGTTTGAAAGATAAGTCACATGGAATATCTCCTAGGAAAATAAAATTAAATTTAAAATTACTTTTTGAAACTAAATATTCATAAAATATATTTAAATGATTTTCATTGAAAATGAACACAAATAAATTTTAAAGGAATGTTAAAATTTATTTAAAAAATTCCTTGATAAAAATATCCCTTCCACATTGAAAAACAATTACAAACATAAATCATTTTTATTATCCATTTATTTGAAAATTATCTTGATAAATTATAGTTGAGGAATAAATAAAAATTTTGGATGAAAGTTATATTCTTTTCATGCATGATATAATATTGAGTCCATTAAATTTTTTTTGGTAAAAGCCAAATTGAAATTATTTATAAGACGACACAAGGATACCATTCAATCCATTTTCAAAAAAGGATTACATCAGTAAAAATTTCATTATTATATATTTCTATGAATATTAAAAATATTTTTTTACTTTTTTTTGAAAATATGGTTTTGGAAGAAATGTTTTTTTCCACCAGTAATAGAAATTAAGACAATGTATCATGAAATAATTATTATTAACAAATTAGTAGATGAATATATACAAATTGAGTGAAAATATGTATTCTTTTTATATACCTAGAGTTTATGAAAATCCATGATTTTTCTTGATATATGGATAATAGTATTTAATTAATAAAAACATAATCAATAAAAATTTTAATAAATGATGATATTATTTCATGAAATCAATACCCTTTTCTTTCTTTTAATTACAATACACATGAGGGAATACAAAAAAATGAAACCTCGAATACCCCAATAATAGATAAATTCTTTATATTACATGTCAAATTAGATTTATATACAACCCATCAAAAAATGAAGGTGAATAAAATAACATATGTCTAAGGGATTGAAAAATGAGACACAAATCACTTACCGAAATGTTAACTTTTGAACCATAAACCACATGAAATAGACATAAAAAATTTCATATGAATCTAATAATAATATATTTTTTTGAAAAATAAAAATAAATTTTTATTTCATGTATATATACCACCTAAATTAAATTGGTGGTATGGAATGTTTCACACCAAAGTAAAAAGTTATACGAGAGTCCCTTAAATCATATCTTGACTTTCTTTGTTTATATTAAAACCTAATATTTAATAAATCTATGTTTATTATAATTTTATTACCGAACCATTCTAATATATATATCATAACATATATTATTTTCTAGTGACCTTTTATTTTCTATTTATTATTAATCATTGTTCACTATCACCTTTCGGGTAAAAAAGTTTGTGTTCGTCATGTATGTTTTGATATGTAATTTATGTTCTTATTAAATTTTTCATTATAAAATAATCTAATTAATTTAATCCATTTAATAAATATAAAATATATTTGGTTCATATGTAATTATATTAATCCATAACATTTTGGATATAAAATGAATAAAATTGTTCATATAGATGGTAGGTCATAGGTACGCGTGGACACTACTTCAATTTTATCAATGAATTGAAATAAATAATTGTAAATGATATATTACCATTATAGAATGTTAATTATTTCATTAATATTTTATATTTTATATAAACATATACTTATTAACCTCCATGTAATGTATGAATAAATCATGTCACATTGTAGGGTGGTAGTCTGCAATACACATGAATGACGTTTTTTATTCCCATAGAATATAATGAAATAATAAAAATTTGATATAATGATTCCAGAATAATAATAATAAATTAAATATAATATATAAAAAATAAATCATCCTTACATTCATCTTTTATAGGTGGTGATGGAAAAAAATAATATTGGTTTGTGAGGTAGTGGTCCACTATTCAGACAATTGATGATTTTGTACCCCATTTGATGGAAGTGGAGACGTTTGTAATATATCATACTAACCTAAAATATTTATGTATACATAAAATTAAATTCTTATTATATTTTATGTTTTAATACATAATTTAAGGTGTAAAATTAAGAATGAATAATAAGGAACCAAGAAAAGAAAATTACATAATATTAGAAGTTCTGCATTTAGATTTCTTATTAAAGTCTCTGATGTTTTTCTTTTGGGGGGAATGAAAGCTCTAAAAAGGGATAATTATGTTGGGGGGTGGATTTTAGGAGGTTTGGGACTAAATTAATGTCTTCATATGTGTGAATATGGGGTGGGTGATGGTTCCCATTTATAAGTGGGGGAATGAAACCCACATAGAATATACATAGAAATTTCCCTAAAGTATACAATAAGGATAAAGTCATTAACATGAATAAAATATTCACAAGAAACCTATAATACATATATATTTGGATAAGATGGATATTTTGAAATAATTTTTTTTATAATTTTTTTTATTTTTTAACACTTTTGTTTTTCGTTTAACCCCTCAGTAAATCCATTTTTACATTAATAAGAGTAATTAATTTTTACTATTTCAAAAATTCATTATTATATAAAATAAATATCACCACATTAGATAATATAAATGTTTTTATTCAAAATATTTAATCTATTCGAACAAATAATTTTATATACTTTGAATATTTTAATGTTAAATTTTTTTTAACAGATTCGATGAGAATGCATTTTTTCAAAGAGAAAATGTATAGATTTTAACATTTTTTTATATAAAAATTAAAAATTAAAAATATTAAAATGAGATAAATTTGAATATAAGATACATTATTGTACTATATTTAGCATTAATTTTTTTTATGTATTTACCATTATTAAAATAAATGGAAATTTTTAATAAAAATTTTCATTTTCACTATTTATTAAAATTTTATATTTTCAAAAAATTATCATAAATTCACAATAAGATAATTATGATATTATGATTTCTAAAATTATTTTAATTTAATAAATATAATTTTATAAAAGTGTCCAAATTATTTATTTCATCTTCCAAAATGATGATATAATTTATTTTTTGAATGATAATGTTGCTAAGCTTGAAATTGGACTATTATTATCACTTTTGTTAAATTATATGTATGATTAATGTTAAACATTTGAATGAATATATAATATTTAAATTTAATTAAAATCATTCACTAAAAGTGACATTGTTAATCTATTTTTGTCTAACATATTTATAAGAATAACATATTTTTTTAGAAAAATATTTTACTTATTTTAAAATGGTTCTTATATAAATTTACAAATAAATGGTAGTCAAAGAATTAATTTTATAAACATGTATATGCTTTATATTTTCAAAAAAACTTAAATCATATTCATACACGCAATTCAAATGGCTAGTAGATATTTACCACATTAAATAATATTATTTTAATAGTATGTCATGTTCCATTTAAACATAATATAGCATTTAATAAAAGATAAACAAGATATTTTGTGTAATTAAACATAAAGTATGTTTTTCATTTGACAGAATATTAACATTGTGTTTTCTATAATTAAAAATACAAAACATATTACATTTATTTGAAATAAATATTTCACAATATTTATGAGCATTTTTTTCTACCAAATAATTATTTTCACCACTAAAATTCATCAGTTGGTACCAATTGATTATGATACATCTACATCATTACACTATTAATTTAATGTGTAACATTTCCAAGAATATTTGTTTCCCTTAAAACATAAACTAGGTGAGTGGTCTTATTTTTTTATAGCATTCTTTGTACAATCGAGAAGCTCCACCAGTTATTCCTCATATGAATGATCATGACCTGCGGTATGACCGTTGGGTTTAGTACATGTGATTTCTTTGTAATTTATATCATCGAATGAGGTATATATATTACATTGTGAACCTAATATAGGTTAGGTGGAATATCAAATATATAAGCTACATTCATGATATGATCAAAATTTTCAATGGATTTAATGTAGACATGTATTATCATTCCTTTCTTTCATAGCATAATTTTTACCTTTTGTAGTGATTCAATAAATTTATAATTAATCTCTTACTCTAAGATATTTATATAAATTTTTATGATTTAATCACCAAAATATCACAAGATCCATGATAATTGATAAGTCATTCTTATAATCTCTATTAATCATTATAACATAATTTTTAGGGTTGTTTATCCAATATTGATATATATTTATATGGTTAAGTAATACATTAATCTGTAAAACCTCATAAAAAGTTCCACTTATATAATTATATAAATGATTAACAAATGTAACTTCTAAAAGATCAAAATACTATCCATTAGAATGAATTTACCTTACTTTCAAAAAATCATCTTACCATTCTTCCCTAAATAGCATTTAGTATCTCATAATTTACACATAATAAACATGTGAATATAGTCATCATGTATTATCTTAGAACATTTTAATATCCTGAATTACCATAAAATAATATTGAAAAAAATCATGATTCTTTATTCCTTAAATGGAACACATATTTTATGATATATTCCTTAAATCCAAAAAATATATAAACACCATCCATGATTGCATAAACCACCTCTAAAAGAAATCATGAATCAGTTCTATGGTCATCAATACTATGTAATATAATTTATCAACATGAATAAACTAGTTACATTTTCAAAACAACATTTCAGAAACATCAGGAAAATATTAAGTGTCATCTTCCCTCAATCATGTGTTTTCCATAAAATATCACATTTCCATAAAATTATTTTTTAGGTTAACAGTATCATATGAATAGATTCATGAAAACAAATAATTAAAAAATTATAATAATTAAAACTAAAATATTTCATTTTTAAATATAATATTTCTTCTATTCCAACTTCTAAACACTTAAATCATTTCTATTTAATCATACACAATTAACTAGAATTTATCATCTTATTCCATAATACATCTCTTCTACTATATGAAGTAATTATCATTTCTTAAAATTCATCAACCTGAATGTATTCATGTCTCTCGTGATTGTTATAAACGAAATAGTAAGTATAACCCATAACATCCATATGTAATGTGTGGTCTCTTCATCATCATTAGTATAACCATCACTCATAACACCTTACTAATTTTATTCATGATATTTACCAATTATACATTAATTCATATAATAATCTTACATGAAATTGGTAATACATTATTATCATCCATTTTAGAAATATACCGTTTAATTTTTCCTCGACAATTACATTATTTTTTTACATATTTTTTAAATTCAAAACGTCTTCACATAACTTTGAGTAATTCCCTTGAGTGATTCTCTCAGCATTTTAGACATATAGAAAAATTGTTATTCTTTTCTCCATGGAATGTTCCGTTATAGCTCTTAGAAAACAGTTTTATTTCACTTATTTGATTTGTTTGAGAGATGGTGGCGGTGTAAGTTGTTAATCATATATCATTATAACAGATTTATAATAATATAATTATCATTCACCCCAATCATCATCCCATTTATTTTTACATAAACATATTATCTATAATATTCGAAAGTAACCCATTTCCTTCTAGTTCATTCTATTTAATAAAATAAAAATGAATTTTGTGAGAAACTATAATCATAGTAGTAAAAGCACATAATCATGAAAAACCACTTATAGGTTGTAAAAATAATTAGAAATTATTTTCAATATATGAAACCTTTTGATAATAATATATAATTATTATTCATCATCAATATGAATCCTTGATGATGTTTTAAAAAGTGTTTTTTAATTTTACCAAGAATATCCCATAGTGGATTCAAACCTAGAGAGTAGAAAGGCATATTGTTGTGCACTAGGTGATGATCAATTATGGCTCAATACACCATTTTCAGAGTTATTATCCCTTGGTTAAACTAATCTAGAGCCTCATCCACTTGTGGTATCCTTATAGTGAGGTAATTCTAGGAACAACACATTCTCTATCCATTACCAACATTCTGGTATTTTCTTATACACTTGGTTTCATAATTAGATATACCCTTAGTCATATCACTAGAAATATATATATGAATATACTAAGGTATCTCACTATAATATGTTCATCCTATTTTCATATAGTTATACAAATATTTTCTCTAATAATATCTATAGAAAAAAATTGTTATCATACATTTATATGTCATCTTTTTGGATGAATATTCATTACAATCCACAAACACACTCCTGAGGAACATAATGTTAGAGTATCATTTTAGACAATAAAAAAATATTATATATTGTAAATAATATTAAACATAAAAAATAATGATATTATGAAATAATAATTCTATTTGAAATAACCTATGTAACTCTTCCATCATATCACGGGGAACAAAACATAGAAAATCATAATAAAATATTACTAGTAATGCACAACATAAGACATATACATCTATGATTATATGTATGAATACAATAATAAAAATGTTATGTAGACAATATTTTTACTTAAGAAGGTCATAACTAAACTATGAAATATCCTAAACATGATTTATGTCATTAAAATTTATCATTTCCAAAAGCATGTCCCAGTAGAGTGAGAAATCATCATAAATAAACCAGAAATCATACACATGTTTCATAAAAGTGTGGAAACATAAAAAATATTGAAAACCATTTCATATTTAAAGGTTAACTAATATGACCATTATCATTTTTGTATCATGACTCATCACTTATTTTCTATTGTGGATTACAATTCTCCTATTTCCTATAGTGAAATGGGTTTACTCCAAAAGAAATCATTGTTGTCAA
This sequence comes from Viscum album, assembly GCA_963277665.1. NCBI lineage: Eukaryota > Viridiplantae > Streptophyta > Magnoliopsida > Santalales > Viscaceae > Viscum > Viscum album. The sequence goes on along the minus strand of OY728155.1, from coordinate 1,493,352,883 downwards.
GTTTCACTCCCAATACAATCATATTATAAAAATTCACTTATTGAACCATGTTTAATCCTCATTGTACTCTTATATATTTCTTGAGATATAAACCTTTACCAAATTATTCTTATTGAGATATATTCCCCATCATCACATAATTAATATGAAATGTATGTGCGATAAAAGATCAAAAAATCTCCATATCATGCCCGAGAAATGAAATGGGTTTCATAAACATTTATTCTTATCATTTGTTGTCGAAAATAAAAAATATTTATATTCATTTCACTAAATCATCATATAATAAACCATTTAATATGAAGTGGGTTTCATAATAATTGTATCACGGTATAACCCATGAAAGATGATCAGTTTTCATAATCAACTTTTCATAAAAAACATATAAGATTTATATAAATAATAAGAATAATATCCTCGGACAATATCACTAGTAAATCCTACGTTACATAAAATTATTTCATATTATATCTAAAATTATTTGAAAAAATAATTTACATGGAATTTTTCATGAGTAAAATAAATTTTCATTGAAAATAAATTTTAAAAACTATATATTCAAAAAAAATTAAATCCTTTTTCCTGATGATAAACATAAAAACCTAAAAATGAATATTTAAAAATAATTTGAATAATTTATTGAGGAAAATATACTTTAAACATAGGAAATTTTTTTTAATAATATTTTTTTGAATATATTTTTCCTTAAAAATTAAATTCAAAATATATAAAATAATTTTGAATGAAAATTCTAGTGGGAAATTCGCTTTATGTTGTACAAGTTACAACGAAGATTCCATTCACATTTTTAGTTAATACCAAATTTAAATTACATGAAAATATATGAATTTTAATTTAAAAATATTTTCTAAATATTAAAGTATGGTTAAGGAAATTAATAAATAATTTTATGAATTATAACAACATTTCTGAAAACATATTAAAAAACATGATTTTACAAGAAATATGGATTTTGAACGAAGAGAGAAATAATGAGGATTATATAAAAAACATTATTCTGAATTGATTTGTACATAAAAAGAGTAAAATTAAGAGATACATCTATTTCCATTCCATAATAACATGAGAATTAATTTATTATTTTCTTGAGACATGGATTATATAGTTTCATTATCAGAAACATAATCATAGTGAAATATGTTAAATGTGGAGAATAAAAAATAAAATATTTCCCACTTTTATAACATTTAATTTTGTTCCAAATAAAGGTTTAAAATTAAATGAAACAAAAATTATCCTCATAAATAATAAATTCCAGATATTATAAAAAAATGGGTTGTATATAGAACTTATAAAAGAATATTAGGTATAACATAATATCTGTATCGAGGAATGAAAATTAAGACAGAAATCCCATAGTGATTTGGTAACTTTTGAACATTAAACATCATGAATGATATATCCCAAATTTTATTTGTAATTATTTATAATTTTATCGATAATAATCATATAATACATTCATGAGGAGTGTATATACCTTATAAAATGAATATATGGTGAATATCTTTTGTGTCTCATGATAGAAAAAAGTGAGACAAAAATACCATACTATAAGTCATGAATACCTTTGTAATTATTAATAATATATTTATAAGTAATATAAGTTCATTAAAAATAAATTATATAAGAATAATTATTTATATAGTACCATATAAAATTTTATTATTACCTGTTTTTTAACAATTCCTTGTTAAAGACATGTCTTGGGAAATAACTACTTTATTTTCCCTGTACAATTTGACTTCTTATATTTGGTCCTCTAAATATTAAAATGGATCAAAAATATCTAGAGAATTAACCATATTAAAAATATATTATATATTAATTATACATTTATAGAGAGTAATCCATATAAGTTAGTGATGGGAAATGAAATACTCTATTCATGAAGACCATATGTCATAGGTATACATGAATTCTATTTCCACCTTCATGAATGATGGAAAAAATAAATGTATATAATATATTAGCATTCCAAAATAATTTCTATTTAACATATATCACACATTTTTTTAAACCATCTTTATTACATTCCTTTTATTTTGTGAATGAATCAAATTACATCGGGATGCGGTAGTCTGCCGTACACAAGAATGATGATGTCATATTCCCATATAATGAATAGTATGATTTTAAATATGATATGATGATAAAAAATGATTTAAAATATCATCAATATCATATACAAGAAATAAATAAATCATTAAATACATATCTAATATGTTTTCATTGAAAATTAATAGCATCTATTAGAATGGTGGTACTCTACCGTGCATATGAATGTTGATTTCATAACAGATTTGATGTAAGTGGATATTGTTGTTTATTATTTAAATAATAAAAAAATATATATATATATTATAAAATTGTTTTAATATATTTTTAGTGTTAAAAAATAATTGAAATATGAAAAAAAATAGAATGAAAAATAAGGATCTTAGTGAAGAGAATTACCATCTCTTAGAAGCTCTTCCTTTGGATCTCTTATTGAGGACCCTAGTGTTGGTCATTTGGGACGTACATAATCCATATAACATGGTTTATATTTATAGGGATGGATTCTAATGGGTTTTAAAGATAAAATGGTTTGATTGGTTTGAAAAAGTGAAGGTCGGTGGTGGCCTTTTCTGACTAGGGGGAAGGAAAGCACGTGGAAACTGCATTAGAATTTCCCAAAATAATCCAAAATGACCAAGAAATTGACATGAAGAAAGCTTCCAAAGGACCCAAAATTATAAATTTTTTATTATAATATTGGATTATTGCTATAAAATATTATTAATATATGATTTTGGTTATTTTGAAAACATTTCATTTTAGTCTAACAACCACCCTCAGTAAAATTATTTTTACCTTAAACATAGTAATTAATTTTTACCGTTTTTAACATTCATTATTGTAAAAATAAATTTGATAATATTAGATAATATAACTATTGATTCCAAATATTTAATCCACTATTCCAATATCATTTAAAAAATTTCAAAAATTTTAATTTAAAACTAATCCCACATATACGACGAGAAAGTAGGGTTTCAAAGAAAAATATTCAAAATCAAAAAATGTTTTTATATCCAAATTAAATATGAAATTGATTTTAAGGATATAAATTGGATTATTTTATATATAATTGAACTAAATTTACATTTACAGCCATATTAAAATAATATTTAGGTCTCTAAATTATTTAATAGAAATTAAAATTATTAATAAAATTCATAATTTTCACCAATCATTGAGAAAAATTAATATCCAAAAAATATAAGACATTAAAAGAAAGATAATTTTGACATTATGTTATTAATAATTATTTTTTTATAAAATTAATTTTATCAAAGTGTCAAAAAAAATTATTACTGCATAATAGTCTATAATATTTTTTAACGAAATATATGTATTTTAATTGAATAATTGAATGTGTTCATACATATTTTTTGAACAACACTTTAGTTGAATTTTAAACATCTAAATGAATATATAATATATGAAACTTATTATAAAAAATATCCGTGATTTATTTTTTTATTTTATTGTTGTAAAACTTAATTGTGTTTAATTTTTTGTTTGAAAAATATTTCCTTTATTATAAAATTGTTGTTATTTTCATTTCTAATTAATTGTTAATCAAATATTGAATTTTATATAAATTTATAAAACATATATTCTCTTCATTTAGTTTTTAATATTCCTACATTCTATTAAAATGTCTTAGCAATATTGTCATTTTAAATAATAATATTTTTTAATTATAACAAGTTTCACCTAAACATGGTGTTGCATGTAACACTAGATAAAAAATATGTTGAGTTTAATGAATGATAAAATTAGTTTTTCATGTACTAAATGATAAACAAGGTGATGTGTGTAACAAAAAATATAAAAATGATTTAAATTATATGAAAAAACTATTTAAAAAACCTCATGTTTTTACATTCTACCATTATTAATATAAATTTCACCCAAAATGTTCATAATTTGGTAGAAAAAACTGATGATACTTTTTCCACCTTACAAACATATGTCTAAATATAACTTTACTATGATTTTGGTTTCTAAAAAACAAAAACTAGGGGAATGTTATTGTTTCACAAAAAATTATTTTTATGATCTAGAATCTCCACTAGTTTGTCCTTTTTAGAAAGATCGGGCTTTATCGGAAAAACCTCTAGGTTAATTACATGGGATGGATCAATTATGTACATAATCATGATAGGTACACTGAATAAATTCTAAACTTAATGGATGATTTGTTGAATTTCAATGCAATGGGATACCACCCAGATACAATAAATAATTTAATGGGGATTGATATACATTGGGATTTTCATTCCATTTTATAATAATCCAAATTTTATCAATTAGTTGGGATTCAATCAATTTCCAAATCATCATCCACTCCAATAAATGAAGATGAATATTTTAGAATTTCATTTCTAATGGATCCTATGATCCATAGTATAATTATAAGTCATTCATTTTGTCTCAAGTAATCAGTATTATAAAATTTTTAGCAGTAGTTATAAAATGTAGATAAATCATCATACAGGGATGTGAAACCATAATCACTAAAATATAATCTAATTTTCAACTTAATAAATTTCATAAATCACTAAATTATTACCCATAAAAATATTAAAATCCTAATGATTATAGATAATTTCACTAAATTTACACAATGGACATATCACTAACCCCCCCCCCCCCAATAAGAATGAAGTATCTCTTAATTATCTCACAACACACATGTTAATACCTTATCAGGTATAATCATAAACTGTGGTAATAAATAGAATTATATAAAACCTTATATTGAAAATATATGGTTAATAATTCTTTAAATAAAACAAATATTATTAGATATATTCCTTGAATCCAAAAATACTGTAAACTCTATCAATAATTGATCCAACCACTTTTTCAAAAAATAATTAATCAATTATTAGATCATAAAAACTATCTATCATATAGTATCTATAGTAATAATATTTTAATACTAACTAAACACCATTTTCTCAACATCAGGATCATTTTATGTGTTACCTTACCTCAATCATAGGTTTTCTATAAAATATCACTGTTCTATTAACTAAATTTTATAGGTTATCAAAAATATTCAAAATATTCATGAAAGTACTTAATAAAAAACACATAATGAAAAAACCTTATATATTTAATAATTCATATAATATAATTCCTACATTCATAAATATAAACACTTCTATCATTTTACTATACTCTTAATGCATTTATTATGCCTCATTATCTTATTCTTTAATATATCTCCCCTACAATATGAAATATTAACCATGTACTAATGTTAATTAGCCTCAAATAAATCATTATTCCCATGTTATGAAAATAAAAAATGCTAGAATTTTCCATACGTCTCACATTACTTTTTTATTATCTTCATCATCAATAGTATAGCCATTATTCATTCCAACATATCGATTATCTTCATAAGATTTTGGCATTTGTAATCAATTGATATAATACCTTTAATTTTAACCTTTATAAACTTAATCCATAGATAATTATATATATAACAAATTATTATAATCCAATGAATTAATTGAACATATCAATTTTTCCTGGATAGTATATGCTCTTTTTCCTTCATTTCCCAAATGAAAACATCTTCTTTTCCCATTGACACAACTACATGATTTATTCATCCAACAATATCAAAATACAAGAAATAGATTGTTTTTCCTCCTTATTCTCTATTACCTAACCACATTTCACACTTTTGCCTTCTCTAATTTTGTTACACATAGTGTTGTTGAATATACAACATGTTAATAATATATAATGAAAAAGACTATGTGTAAAAATAATATCCTTCACTGCATTAATCATACATTTTATTTTATCATTATCACATTGTATATCATATGAATCAATAACCCTATTCTTTTGGTTCCCACCATGGATGAAAACAAAAAGTAATAGTTTCAATAACTATAATCATAGTAGGAAAACCATATAATCATGAAAAATACCTCATAGGATAATTGAATCATTACACCATTTTCAGTCCATTAAACCTTAGGATTATACTCAGTCATTCATATTAATCACATGTAAAAATATTTTTTGATGGGTGATAGTGTGTTTATGAATTTTTGAATCATATCCCATTGGAGTGTCAAAATAGGTGTGCATTAATTCTAATTTCCATGCATGAGGTGATAATAATGTCTAAAAAATTTCTCACATTCTTGATTTTTTACCCCTACTTATATCTAATCTAGAGAAACATCTTCATATAGTATCCATAATTAAATTCAATTTATTGTAAACCACTCATTATACCATTTAACAATATTACATGAGATTTTTCTATAATTTTTATAATCCTTATATTTATCATTTGTAATATATCATGACATAAACATATAAATATCCCTTTCATTTTCAATAAATTTTTATCATCCTAGAATATAATTTTTTACTAATTTATTCCCCTACTAACAGATATAAATAGATGATATTCTAATTTATATATTTTGCATCATGTATTATTAATATTCACTAAATTACTCAAACATATGAATGATGATCACAAAGGTATAGTTTTAAAGGAGACTAGGAAGACAATCCTCTTGTTTTATGAATGATCTTCAACATCTCCTACAAAGATCTTATCATATTGTACTCATGTTAGGCAAAACATACACAAACCATTATTAAAAACCAAGGAAAATTAACATAAAAAGAGTGAGAATAGATTATTATTAAGGATAATTATAATATACATAAATAATTCATTATATGAATGAATAGGATAAGTATAATAGTATTTTATCATGATAATTGTTGGATTTGGTGTTGTATCACAAACTATTTGTACTTTGATTAAATTTATATCATATGTATTTAATATTAATATAAATATATATTAAATATTTATAATTGGTCTATATCACACAAATGTAATATTTTCTGAGAGTATATTTCTCATTGATATGTTCATAGAAATTCCCTATTATGATGAGAACCATGATGTACTATAAATATATTCCTAAATAATGTTATGTGGATTGATAATGTACGATGACTGGGAAAATAGTAAATAGATTATTAGGTGTGAGTACTCAAAAGAAAAAGAGCATTTTTATCAAGAATTTCACACATTGTAATATCCAATATTGTAGATTATGCATATAGACGCACCATTCAGATTTATTAATGTTTTGGTTTCATTTGATATTTCTAACTGTGAGATGGTGTTATAGTAAATAGACTGTAATTTTATTATTAATTCATGTTCCATGTCACATAAATGGATTTATTTATTAAACAATGATGATAATGGTTAATGGTGCACATAGATACATTTTGTGCGTCACAAGTGGAATGCCATTTATAGATATCACATGGAAGGATTTTATCCTTCCATTTATATGGAAGATGGTATTTGTACCCATTGATTGGAATATAAATAATTACTTTAATTCCATATAAATGGTTTAATGATGTTTTTATTTTAGATAATCAAGGAAATTTTTATCCATCACAGAGATTGGTGACATGTATATTCAAAGATAATGGTGAGATATTGAGACAAATAGATTATATTACATAGTGAGAGTTCATATGTGGATGTATTCATTAAGACATTATCTTCTTTCACATAGGTTATACAAACCATTTCAAGATAGTAATCATGGACTTTAAGAAAGACAACATAATGTTGATGAGATAGAATCCTAGGGGTCCACACACTATGTCTTCTTTATCTTGATTAAAATATTATTTTATTTAATTATTTTATTAAATATTATTATTATATCATAGAAGTTTTTTTATTCATGTTTTTTTAACATTTAATATTTATATTTAATAAATTATTATTATTTTCTTATTAATCAATTTATTTATTTTTTCTTAATATATATGAAACATTTATTAGTTGGATTATGAAGAAAATATTTATTTTATATGTTGATTATTTGAATAAATATTTTTTTATAGATTTCGAGTAAAATATCTTATTATGAATAAATTATTTATTCCATTTTCCAATAAATAATATATGATTCGAATAGATTAAGATTGATTCTAGTGAAAAAATATTATTTAACAAGATCAGTACATAATAATTTTTTATTGCACTAGTTGGGGCGCACCACTAAATAATAATAATATTATTATACAGAATGTGGATTATTAATGGTTGTAAAAATGTTATTCAATGGGCATCATAAAATTAACTAATTCTTTTACCTAAACTATACCTCTATAAATAGATGGTTATGTATAATATATATTGCGTCCCAAATTTAGCATAGATAGTTGTTGTGCACAAAAATTTATCTTTCCACCTCCTTCTGTATTCTTACCATGAACAGGAAACAGAATAGATATTTTATCAGGACGAAAGAAAATGAAATACTGAATGAAAAACACATTACAATTGATTCACAAGGATATCACCTGAATATTTATTATGTTTTCTTGGAGATCATTGGAGAATCTGTGGGTCAATTCTATAAGGATTTTGTCCTTGGTTCCTCATACCACAATGATGGAAATCCAAAAGGTACTTTTCAGGTGATCAAAATTATTCAATTAATAACATTACCATGCCTAGGTATTTATATCATTAGATATTAAATAAATTAATTATTAATTTTATTCTCAAGATATTTGATCACAGTTTCTGGAAACAATTATTAAAAAAAATTTATATATCAACCCCAATCACAAAATTTTTCTACACCTAGAACAAGCAATTGGTATTAGATAAATCAATTAAAAATTAAAAATTAATTACTTTATTTTTGATCCAACACAATATTTTGGTCCTATAATTTCTTCTATTACTATAACATCATTTTTTTGAAAAAAATGTAATAGAGATACAAATATAGAATCGAAATGTTCTATGTCTTGGGAATATTATACTCATACATAATATTTACATTAAAAAATAATGAAATATTTAATTACTCAGTCTCTATCTTCTTATGGCTATCATGTTATCATTAGTACGTGTAATCTCTTAAGGATATAAATCAATGAACTGATGGGAAAATAACAGTAAGAGGATGAATAAATGACATGAATCAATGTAACATGAATAAAAATAAACATCATCATCACATCATAATAATAGTTAAACAATAAACATCATTATTTAAACAAGTGATATTTTCATTTAATGTGGTAATTGAAAAAAATGAAACATCATTTCTAAGTGGTCAAATACCAAAAATAGGTGTTAACAAATCTAGCATCATTTTTATGCATAACATAGGTTCATAATAATAAAATAATCATTTTGAAAAAAGGGATCATCTTTTACACTAGTAATACACAATATCTAATGAGATAAATCACATTAACTAACTAATTTTAGGGATATATAATCATGGGATCACCCGTTACATCATAATTTTTACAAAGTCATGTATGCCACATAGAATTTACTACAATCATAATCGTAAATTAATATATGGAAAGGAGTGGTTCTAATAATTATTTCTTCAGTACTTTTTTCATAAATAAACATGGGTGTTCCCAAATAAAAAATTGAATAAAATAATCATTATAAGAAAAATCATTTTGGATCCTAGAAGAAAAAACTCTAGAGGATTCAATGAAGTGTCTTGGAATAAATAGTTATTTATGAAAATATTTTTATTTATTGTAATAAAACTAGGAATCATGTATATCCCTTAGAAGAACTGTTATGGATAATGAAATGAAATTTCTATATAATATGAGGTGTATTTGTACAAATGATGTCACCGATGAGGGAAAACCCAAGGAAAGTGAGTTGTGTTCGAGAATCACATTACATTAATTACCACTTTATTTCATCAATTTCGTTCCACATGAATAACAAATATAGATTTATTAACACATTTCTAAATAAGTGAATTGTTTTCATTTATTAAAATATTTATCAAAAAATTTAATTTAATAAATTAATCTATTCCAATTTAGCATTTTTAAATGTTTTGATATCATGATTTGTTAAAAAAATCTGGTTTCCCTTTTATTTCTCAATTTTTGTTCAATGTAATTAAAAGAAAATTTGGATCAACTCTATAAAAATGTATAATACAATTAAATAATTTTCTAAACAGTATATTTAATTCTTACTATCCATCAATGATGGTGGTTATAAAAATTGTCTACAAAATATCTCTGTTCGGGGTTAACCATCCTTTAACGGGATGTTTTCGAAAGAGAGGGAGAGGTAAGTATGATATGTCAATTTTTCATTAATATTATAATTAATTTAGGTGAAAATAATTAATTTTATTTTATATAAATAAATAAATTATTTTCAAGTTTTAAATGATTTGTAAAAAAGAAGAAAGAGAAGAATAAATTAGGGATTACTTAATATAGACTTACTCTCTCCTCTGTACAGCTTCTCTTGTACAAAACTATACCACTGTTTTTATTGGAGTTGGAATACTCAAAAATATACATATATATTAGATGGTTTTTGAGAATAATTATTTGTGAGGACCATGTGATTTTGAATGGGTGGGAGGAGTTGATTTCCAAGGGATGTGAGATGGGTTATTTGTAATGAGGGGATGGGTATTATTCAAATAAAATATGGAAGAAAATATTATATCAATGTTAATGCTTGTAATAGTGATCTTTTGGAAATAAAAATTATATATAAATATAATAAAATGGTATTGGTAATTAAAATCCAATTTTATAATTGGAATTCATTTCTTTATTAATAATTAAATTTTTATAAAAAAGAAATTATTATTTTAAGGGATCACATTTGACTTTGGATTTAAAATGTTTTTTTCAGGTCTAAAAAATAGATTTATTTTATTTTAATGAAACATTGAAGACAAAAAAATATCATGTTTGAAACTCAAGATATATACATGACTATTTCATTATTATATCATGAATGAATCAATTGAATATGTTATAGTTATGTGAAAATCATTATTTTTACTATTGACCTAAAAATTGATGTATTTCAAAAAATTACCAAAAACTAACCCTAAGATAATTTAAAAAATTATATTAATTTTATCAAATAAAATATATAATATTGGAAATTTTGATTTTTAATATAATTTTTTTGTTTTTATAAAAAACATAAACTAATGTTTATTAAAAATATGATTATATTTACATTGAGGGTTTTAACCATGATATTTTTTTGTATTAAAATATTTATATTTAGATAAATCAATAACGATGAATTATATTTATATCAAAATTTATTTTTTTCAGGTAAAATTACAATTCAAGTGGTCATATTACTATTGCCAATGGCCAAGATACTATTTGTAAGGACTAGGTTACTATTCCAACTGTTATATTTCTATTCCAATGGTCATATTACCACCTATAAATTCTCATACAATAATATATTCATTATTTGACTCAATTATTCTCAAGGTTCTATATTTTCATTTTATATAATGTTTCTTGGTTTACTAATATTTTGATTCATTTTAAAAGTGTTGGTAGGGGGAGTTTATTCTACAGAAATGGAGAGATCCATATATTCCCATTTTATATTTTTATTCTTTATATTTTCCCCAATTATAATGATTTGAATTTTAATTGTTTTCATTAAGGATTTAGGAAAAAAAAATTGTCAATGAAATAATGTTTATGTTGGTTTTTATATATTTTTTTATGTATTATACTATATTTTTTATTATAATACTAATTGTTTCAATAGTATAATACAATTTATAAACTCTGGGTTGTTTCATTATTCCCCTATTTGGAAACATTTTCCTTGAATTTTCAACACATATTCTTAGTTGATAATAGATGAGGGTACTTTTGTTTCAGGATTTTCTATGGTTCCCATTTCACCACCCCATACATATTCTTCCTCCATAATACAATGAAAAAGTGAAATGTATTTTAGAGTAGAACATTATCACTATAGTAAATGATCCTCACTGAATACTCTTCATATGAGAGGTCATTATCCAGATGTACCACTGATGAATTTAGTACATGTTTGGGATCATGTATATACTTTCACTGGAGTGATACATTGAATAAGTCATAAAAATGATCCATACATCGTGGATGTGGAAGCTGATAGTTCACCACTCATATGATGTTAAGGATATTAAGGCAGATAATTTACAAGGGGATATGATTCCCTCTCTTCCAAAAAAAATATGAATTTCATCCATAGTGATATTCAATGGAAAATATTATATCCAATATCAAATTCCAAGTTACATGGATGGGTTTCAGTACAGAACTTTTTCTGACTCTGAGTAGATTTTATATTTTTTGTATGACTTGATCTTTCCATGTAATCTATTACGCAAGATGTGGTACCTGTAAATTTCATTCCCCAACTTCATCCCATCATGTTGGGGTTGTATGTCTTTTCTGATACAGTTCTTCATATGGAGCTGTTGGAATACTCGAGTGGAAGTATTTGTTAAATGAAAACACATCCATTGAGGTATGTTGAACCCTTACACATTTTAATTCCATTAAATATGTTCTGATCATATCCTCAAGAATCTAAATAATCCTTTCAAATTATTCATCAGTTTCGTGGTGAGAGGTCATGCTGAAGTAAAATTAATTACTTAAAAAATGTTGAAGTAATCTATATGATTTATATTTAAAACATTGATCATATTTAGTGATGATCTAATGTTAAACCCATATAGTATAACCAATTCCTTCAAATATTTCATTTCAAGTTTCTTAGATGATAAATCTTCCCGAATAGTGATAAAGTGGGTTGTCTTTGTGAGTTGATCCAACACAGCTGGTATTGAATATTTACATTTTTATTTGTTTGGTGGACTAGTGATAAATTCAATAGTGAAACTCTCTCATTTCCTCATGGGTATATTAAAGGGTTTCTTTTTCCCAATGGACATCATTAACTCTGGTTTAACTATCCAACAAACCAAACACCTTGAGATGTAATCTACAATAACATTCATTATGTTTTCCCACGAAAAGTGTTCTCAATGATCATTGTACTTCATGGTACTTCTAATATATTTGTAGTAAGATTATCTTTGCAAATTGACAATTATATACCTCTTTATCTTATGTGATGAATTTTGAAAAATACTCTTTATGAAAAAAATCACACAACCATCACCGATGAGTTACTCATGTATCTTCCCTTCCTTTAATTGTCTCACCACCTTTTATAACTCAAGATAATCCATTTTCCACCTTGATATTAACTTTGATTGATCTATGGACTACAATTTAGGAATGGTAAGATGTAATACCTTCTATTATTATTTCAAAATCAATAATTTTTACATATATGAAGATACAGTCTCTCCAAATCTACATCATGGATATAGTATCATGTCGTTTCCTGCTAAGAAAATTGGCTACCTTATTCACCTTTTATAGATTGTAGTAAACAACGAAATCACTGAAATTTATTATATCTAACCATCTTATATGATTTATGTTGGCTTCCTTTAGTAGGAATATATTGTTTAGACTCTTGTAATTAGTATATATATCACACTTTTCACCATAAGGGTAGTTCATCCAAATCAATAGAGAAAATACCATGACTACTAACTATAGATCATGCATCACGTAGTTCTACCCATTGCCACTCAACAATCACAAGGAATATACTATCACATTAATATTCTACATGAGTGTGAAACACGTGACATTATTTTATGAATCACCATATACCAAAAAACCTTCTTTATATGATTATAGTGTGAGTATTGGCCTGGTGATTAGGATTTTCTAGAGATACTTATATATTTTTTATATAATTATATCAAGATATAATTTACCCATTTTCGTGTTAAATTAGTTTTCGTGTTACACGATAATGTGTGATTCCTTACATAACATTAGTAGTACCATGATAATGAAAGTCATCTATGGATTTCTATGACAGTAGTTGGTATAGGACATACCTCAACTGTATTTTTCATGAGATGAGAAAAATTCCATAAATTGTGATTATGTTCCCCATGAATGTGAATTTCTTAATCCAAAATTCACACTTTTTGAAATTTGTGTACATTTTATCCTATCATAATTATTATAGATAAATCAATAGATTATCTTAATGTTCTTCCTTTCTATTGGAGTAAATGAGAACAACATCGATAAATAAAATGAAAACATTATCTAGGTAGCCTCTAAGGACTCTATTCATCAAATTTTGGAATATTTAAGGGTCATTATCATGAGTAAGGGTAGTTAAAATGAAATAATAGTGACCATACCATGTATGAAAAGATGTATTCTAAATATATTCCTTCATCACCATCAGTATATGATATCAAAAACAATGATCCACCTATGAGATGTACTGAGATCCTAAGAGTGGATCGAACAATTCATGAATAATTTATAGAGGATACCTATTTTTGATAGTGATATTTTTTATGTCCTAATAATAAATACATATAAGCTTTGATCAATCCTACTTTTCTATAAATACCAATAGATCACCCCATGATGATGCACTAGGGAATATGAACCCTTTAAACAAATTATATTGTATATTCTTCATTAACTCTTCTAGATTGAATGGTTCTATGATATATTGGCATTATTAGATACAAATATATTTGGGTATGAACTATAATGGTAAATATACCTCACAATCTCAAGATGTATGGGTAACTCTATAGAAAGTAAACCATATTAATCCCTAATAATGGGAAAATAATCTTGGTTTACACCATCCTTTGACCCGGCCATTTAGGAAAGGTATAATAACACAAGAGGTATCAGCACCTTTGTTGTTGATGGATCATCCAAAGATGATTGATGATATTCCTTGAATTTGTAGAGAATTATTGGATGGATCTAAATATTAAAAGATATTTCTTTTTTTTTTTGAATTTTGACATGTTATCAACAAAATGAGATCCAATCCAAGTGTATTACAGTATGAATTTTCACCAATGTAAGGATTATGATATTCTTTAAAATAATCATCCCACATAAAATTAAAGGATAAGAGTCCAAAAATTGGGTTTCCATGACATCACCACTATGTTCAATAATAATATCTATAATTCCTGGTATGAGTGATTTTATTCAAAAGTTATAGAAAAAATAAAAGATATAAAAGAATTTGTAGAAAAAAATAAAATAAAACTTATAATTATTGAGTGAGTATGAAGACTACCTAATATGACTTTATTTTCACGCTTTATATCTGTAATAGAAATGACATAAGATTTCCCTTTCCCCTTTGGTTTTTGTGGTTGATAAAACTGATCAATATAAAGTACCCATGGTTAAATGCATTGGATTGCATAGTTCCCTTGATCCCAACAAATTAATCCATGTAACATGGGTGGATCCTTAGGATTTTCATTCAATTCATACATCATAGCAGTGATATCTATCATATATCTTTAACATTATTTATTTTTATCTCCTTATCTTCCACACTTGAAGCATTTCCCTATCATATTGAGGAAATTCCTGGGATATTTCTTCCCACATTTTTAACATATGGGCAGTTATATCCCCTATCAACCTTTTTCCTTTTACCCACCATCGCGAAACTCAATTGTTTAATTATTATATCAATAAACAAAAGTCCATTCTACTAACACAATCTCTACTTTGAGATCACATAAATCCACATCATAATAATTAAAAATTTATCTTCCTGATGGATCCTTTTGAAGTTGTGGTTTTAAACAATTAATGAGTCCATATATTTTTATATCATTATTGATTAAAAAAACCTGTGGTGAATTTCAGAAGAATTATTAATTTTTCCTCATATGTAATTATAGATTTAGGTTCCTTTTTATTTATCACTATGAATTCAATTTCTATATACCATTGAATAGTTGGATAGAAATACAAAGAAAGAAATATTTTCTAAAAATCTTCCCTATCCACTTCTTATATTTGACCCATTAGTTTGGTGTTATTCAAAAATTCTCATCATTTATTGTATTATCCATATAAATAGTAAACCAAAATAGTCACATTTTCCTTTATAAAATAATGGATTACACAAATAAAATTCTCTATTAAGATAACACAGTATTCTATGACTTGTGGATCTAAATTTCCACAAAATTTATCTCACCATTAAAAATAAAGGAATAAAGAGACATTTGATACTTCTTTCATTAAGAATGATGGCCCACATGGTTTAGAATACGGTCCATATCCTGAGAAATATGGGTCTGCATCACAATAATTCATTGAATTCCACCTCCCATAGAATTTTGGACGTTTCTAGTATAATTAGTATATTTTTCATCAAATGGGTTATTTAACATGTTTCTCTTGGTACCCGACATTTTATAAAATAGAAAAGGATTGAACAAAAATTATGTCAGACATACATGAATAATTTTTTCTTTTAAACAATTAAAACTAAAGGAATATTTTATGGGGCCCCTAAGTTTCTAATTTTCTAAAATCATTTTAATAAAAAGTTTTACCAATACATAATCATATTTTTATGGTTATCACTCTTTCCTTCCAATACAAATTCTCAAATTAACTAAAATATTATATTATTCTCATTATAGTGATCATATTATTCCTTAAATTACTATTACATCATATTCAATATCAATGACATAATAGATATAAAAGTCCTAGATCAAAAGGATTAGTGTGTTGGTAATAATCGACTCATTCATAAATTTTACATAAGAAATCATAAAAATAGTTTAATTCCATCTTCTATACATTCATAGTGGCCATCGTTTTCTCATCAGTACAAGTAATCACCCAAGGATATACATCAGGGAAAAGGGAGAGCTAAAATACAAGAAAGAGGATGAATAAGTGACATTAAGAAATATAACATGGTTCATTATAAGAAACATCTAAATATTATTATCATATCATAATAATCAACATCATGAGGGATGAATGTGTTAACGTAATGGAATATAATAAAGAATAAAAATGAAACAGCATTTCTTAGTGGTCATATACCACACCTAGTTTTGAACCTGCTTACATAATTTTCAAGCATGGCATTTGTAGAAAATCATATATTCTTCATTATGAAAAAATAGCATCAAGTTGACAAATAATACATGTAATCTAAGAATATAATTCATAACACCTAATGCATTAGAGTGGTATATTATTTTGGCCACCAATCGCATCTGAACATTTACATCAACAAGGATAACACATAGAACATATTACAATCATAGTCATTAACTAACCAATGGAATGGAATGGGCTCCATAAAGATTTAATTATCCATGATTTTAGGTATAAACATGGGGATTTCTAAATGAAAAAGGGAAACCTATTTTTTATATTTATCAACATTTCTGGGTGAATATGAAATAACTAAATCCGTGTCAATGATGTGTCTTGGAAAGAAGAGTTCTTTTGAAAATTTGTTGTATTTGTCAAAAAATGAAGTACGAAACATTTATATCTCAAAAAATAAAATGGAAGAATAATGAAATGGTTTTTAAGAATTAATATATTTTTATTCAATATATAATTATTTCATGGAATATGGATAACCCATTAAAAAGAAGCTGGGTTTTAAATTTCCATTACATTAATTCATACTTTATTTTGACAATTATCCAAATCCTGGATAAAAAAATTGATTTATTAATACATTTTTACCTTGGGGAATTATTTTTATTTATAAATTTTTTTCAACTATAATCTCTAGATTAAATTTCATAATTTACTTTGATGAAATTGAATGATTTTAATATCATGTTTCTCTTAAAAAGTTCCTCATTCTTCTTTGATTTCTAAATTTTCATTCAAGGTAAATTATAGAAAACTATATGATTAACTCTATAAGATAGTAATAAATTGAATTAAATATTTATTCATTATATATAACTAATATAATACATCTATGACAGTGGTTGTAATAATTTTATTTGAAATGTCATTATAGGTGGTTAACCGACCTTTAACATGACATTGTCAAAAGAGCAGGAAAGGAAATTATAACTTTTTTATTAGTCATAAATATTATATTTAATGTAGGATAACATAATTAATATAATTTTAGCATAATTAATAATTAATTTTATGGTTTTATAATGAATTTTGAAAAATAAGAAAGAGTATAAGAAATGAGGGATAAGTTAATGGAGACCTACTCTCTCTCCAGAGTACCTTCCCCAGTAAGACACTATAACTCCCCCAGTGATTAGAGTTGAATTTTTCCATAATATCTGTAAGTATAAATGTGGGATTGATATAGATTATTATGGATGATTTTGCCTTTATAATGTTTGGTAGGAGTGGTTTTCTAAAGGAATGGAGATGGGTTATTTATACCCGAGGATAAGATTATTTTTAGAATAAAATATTATAAAAACGTATAACTTATAATATTGAATTTTTGAAATTATAAATAATATATAAATATAATATAAAGGGTTTAAGACTCTAAAACCTATTTATAATTAAAATTCATTAGTTTATTAAATGGAAAGTGGAAAAAATATAATTCTATTTTAAGGGATCACATTTGACATTAGTATGTGTAAAGATATTATTATGTTTGGAAAATAGGTTTTGAATATTTTAATTACTGATTTATGAACCAAAATATATCATAGAAGAAAGTGAAGTTATAAAATGAATTATATTTTTATTTCATTATGAATGATCTATTTTTAGAAACACCAGTTATGCAAGAAACTGTACAATTACAAATTCACTAAAAAATTAACGTATTTTAAAATAATTTCCCTACGAAATCACCCATTAAAAATCATGATGCTATGATTCGAAAAATGCTATTTTTTTAAAAAATTCTCAAATATGCATTACTAAGTTTTAATATAAATATTCTTAATTTTATAAAATACTTTAAAATATAGTTTATTAAAAATGCGATTATATTTTTTTGTCTTTATAAATCAAGTTTTTTATTTGAAATATAATATGTATATTTACATAAATTAATCTTGATAAATATTAATTATATATGTATTTATTATTTCAAGTAAAATTATTATTCCAATAGTCATCTTACTATTCCCAAGGGTGTGGTCACTATTCACAATGGTAATGTTACTATTCAATTGTCCTAGTACTATTCTAACAGTCACACTACCTATTATAAATTCCTTTAAATTCCCACTTTCATAATTATAATTAATTACAGTAATGTTTTTAAATTTATATTTTCTATAGTTTATCCTAGTTTACAAATTTTTGTCATTTTTATAGTGTTTTTTATGGCGATGATGATTTTAGTAGATTGGGGAAATCCATATTTCCCATTTCTATATTTTTTTATAGTTTTTTAGTTTTAATGTATGGTATTTTATTTGGAATAATTGATGATTATCATAAAATTATTTATTTATTAGAGAATTATTTTTTCATTTCTCTTTTTCTATGTTTATAATAATACATAGTATATTATAATACACATTTATTGAAAGAGACAAACACCATTTATAAATTCTGGGTTGATATAAGAAATCATGGTTGAGTTTTCATTTCTTATTTTTAATTATTTAATATTTTTTGAATTAACGTGATTTAATATATCAATCATATTATTTATTGTTTATTTTTCTCAATGGTTTAGTAATAGATGAACAATGATTGGATATTACATCTAGAAGTTTCATATCATTGGATGGTAAATGTAGGTTACATAGTATATATCTTGAGTACATACTATGTACCCATGTTCATTTTACCTAATGCACTATGAATTTAATTACACATGGTACATTAATTTCACACTTCATTTTTACCTCTCAAACCAAAAATGAAACAAGATGATATGCAAAATGTAGTTGGCATGCTCAAGTCATATCGTACTTCCGAGTTAACACACCAAAGCCACATGTGTGTGACTCATATATTGGGAAACTGAGGTACATGAGGTGTAGCATAACTATACAAACTGTGTTGTCTCAAATTTAACTACAAAATAAAAAATTATGTTAAATTGAAAAATTTCAACATTAAAAACCAACTTTATTGATTGAAACGCCAATGTTTTAGTGAAAATTTAAAAATGGTTTTACTGAGTAGTAAATTCTCAATTAATTTATTTTAATTAATATGTCATTATTAGATCTCCATTTATATTCCATGAATTCAAAAAATGATGTGTACTTCCAATTATGATCATATGAACACTAAGATTAAAGGGAATTAATTAAATAATTTATTAATTAATTGATGAAAGTGTGTTTATATAAATAATTAATAATAAATTAATGAATAAATGTTTTCCAGTTATATAAGAATATTCATTTCATGTATAAATGATCATTATAATGTATAAGACATTTTATTATTTGGAATTTGATAACTTTAATTTATTTATGGGTATCACAATTATTTAATATTAAATTAGAGGACGGTATGAAAGTCATCACTCCCTCAATTTTTATATAGGAAATGTGTGTCCAAGGATATTTATGTAATCCACATTAACTAATATTTTAGTTCCCATAACCTGGGTGTGAGTACTAAACACATGAAATTAATGGACCATCCCAAGGATTGTGGAGATTTCTCATGTTGAAACCATGATCATTCCAACTCAATAATGCACAATTATATATGTGTAATTTTGTAACTCATTCCATGTGAAGAAAATAGGGTTATCCCTCCACATCATAGGTTAATATAATTTCCTCTCATTAAATAAACTGTTTGATAAGATCCTGATGGTTTTATTTACATTATTTATTTATTTCTTTCTCTATATTATTTAATTTTAGGATGCAATACCATATTCTCATAAATGAAATAATTAATATAGGAAGATATAATTATATAAATTAATTGTGTATAAATGTTTTATCACACATGGTTAAATATTTATGTATCATCCACTATAATATATTAATAAATTAAAAGGATAAAATAAGAAAATATATTTTTGTATATTTATTCAAATCCCTCATCTAAGTAGTAATTCGGTCTAGGCCTTCCATTACATAATGAAGAATGAATACTTGGAACTATGTATAGTACATGAAAAATTTTGGACAATTTTTTTTATGTAATTATATTTATAGTTTTTTACCCAACTAAATAAAATTTTATTTATATTAGAAGGTAAGGTGTATTCAATAAAAATTTGGATGGTAGTCTTTCGAAAATCAAAGTCAGTATTTTTTTGAAAGGGGAATCCACTCAGCAGATCAAGGAGATGCATGTCCATAGTTGGAAAGACATCCTACAAGATTACCTTCATGCAGTTCCCATGGATAAAAACTAGATCACTAATAAAAATAATGAGGTTCCTTTCAACAAACAAGTTAATGTATCTATAAATTTTTAGTTTGAAGTGCCCAGAACATTGTGAATCAATGAGAGGGGGAGGGATGAATCAATGTTCCCTTTGAATCTTTTTAATTATTGATTGTTATCAATTAAACCACTATGGCTGGTTAAAGCGTCGATCCACTCTTCTTTTGTCACTCATCATTACCACAAATGATTATTTAAATGTAAAGGCATGGAATATAAGTATTAACAAGGTTCGGTTCAAAGAATTACTCCTTGTTGTGTTGGTTATTCTCCCCAACACAGATTCTCCACTAAATTCTTTTTATCAAATACAATGGTCGTTACGAATTACCACTGTAAATCTCATGAGTCCCACAAGAGGGTCTTTATACTTCATCCCAAAATGCTACTATGGTCCCTATAGTCTGCTTTAGAGTCCCGCTAATGTCTTCTTCTCCTCTCTAAATTTCACAGGGTTCTTCTAGCTCTTGAGTCACATGAGCAGCTTCATTCTTTTAGATCTCTTTGATTCAATGTAGATTGATCTTATGATCTTCCCAAATAGGATTTCTGAATCCCACTTTCCTATACATCTCTTAAACAATATTCAACAGCCTTTGGTAAGGTCTATTGGAATTTCTCAATAACTCTAATAACTTTTATGATCAGTTCTTAGTCTCAACAATGCTTGGGAAATTTATTCTTTTTTTGAGCAAGAACCAACCTCAAAAATATATTTGGAAATTGTGCACCCAAGCTATTCAAGAATATTAATATGCTAGAGTGATATTTCACAATATCAATATTTTCTGTCTTCTTGGATTCTCAATCACTTTCAACTCAGATATATGTAATTATTTAACTCTACATGGCTTCAGTCTCTAATCTCATTCACATCATGCATCTGTTTTCTAGAATTCAATACCTTTTATCATGCATATCTCAAAGGACTTCACATGTACATGTGATTTTAAATGATTTCATACACTTGTAATATATTTCTTGTCAACCTGTGCACACACTTTTCACCTATATCAATTGGTTAGGTTGAATGTGTGTGGGTCATGAAATTAAAAATGCATCATCTAATCTATTTATTTTTTCTCAATAGGCACACAATTATTTCTTCTTTAATTATTTTTCACACACACACTCACACTTTTTCCTCGTTTTCTGGTTTTAATGTTTTCACTACCTTCTTTATGTGTTCATTGCACTTATTTGTGTTTATCTACACAATCTTCCTCTTCTTCTTTCTCTCTTTTTAGCACGCACACTTATTCCAATGAGTTCAATTATGTGATTTTATTTCAAATCCAAATAATTTTATTATTTTATCTGTGTATTTATTCGTTCTTTATTCCTACTTCAAATGTTCAAAAATAATAATTTCTTTATTTGTGATATTTTTCAAACATGAATGGGTGTGTTCAATGTTTAGATTGTACTTTCACACTTGGGTGTCTCAATTCATTAATTTTCATACATATTAATTAATACTCAATATGAATTTATTCTCATCTCTTCCCTCTGAAAACATGATGCCTCAGGTTTCTTATTCTTCAAATAAAGCATAGATAAATATCATCCTTCTTGAAACCAGCTTAATATTCAAAAACAAACCCATAAAAACAGTACATATAAATGGTGTAATCAAAAGTGTGTTCTTCTTATTCATGCATACCAGGGAGCACAGATCTTCTTCATAGTACCACGAATTGTTCATGGCTCAAGATTCATGAAGCACAAAAAGTGTGTAAGTAAACCTATTGCATATGAATGAGATGACCCTCATGAAACACATGTGAGGGTTCAGTAGAACATGTCGCATGATTGTGTTTTTTCATCACAAAAGGAGTTCTATTTATTTTTGAAACCAAGATGGTTTTCTTTTCTCTTTCTTAAAAGGGATGCACAGAACTTATTTGTAGAGCAATGCTATGTAGAACTCAACTTGTTCGGTGCTCTATTTTTCAGAAAACAGGAGCCTCTCACAACATTTTCAACAACAATTCTTGGGTTGGTGATCCTCTATTTACAGGCATGGCTTAGATCACTTTCCCATTCAAATATATGTGAGATTACATGGTATTCAAATCTATGAATACCTTTGATATTCAGTTTGAATATTTAAAATGTGGGATAATATTTTTCACAAGTCTTAGGTGTTTCCTTTTCACCTCCGGGCTCCGCTTTCTCATTGTCATCCTCTCAAACATCCGAAGAGGAATGCATGCAACTCATATGCTAAAAGGCTTCGATCTCCATGAAGTGGCCTTGAAAATCGATTTTCATTAGCCACATTAGAATAATTTATAATGATCCATTCATGAAAATGTAGTTGCATGCATGTATCGTGTGGATCAGTCGATCATAATTCACAGAAGTATGAGATTCAATAGTGGACCTAGTTCGATGAAGGATGTGCGGGGGATTCTCTGGTGCATGAGATCATGTCAGGTGGCTGCAGGATGAAGATGATCTTTTAGGCTCTACTCGTCCATTGGATTGACTCAGATCGATCACAAATGGTAGATATTATAACACAGAGTGCGGGATAGAGTGTGCAGTATAGATCTTGCGCAAGATCTGATAAACAACTGAGATTGAATCCCAATTTTTAAAAACAAGTCCCACATCGTAATATGCCACAGTTTTCTACTTCTTTAAATAACAAACTATGACAAACTCTACTCAGAATTCTCTTCCCCCCTCCTAGTTTCTCAATGCACCAGTGTTCTATGGGCGCACTTATGCCCCCACTCAAGCCTCCTCGAATGCTCTCCTGGTACCCATTGTGGACCTTTCCACATGGTTTGATCACCGTGTGTGCTCTTGTGGGATTATACACGACCCATATGCCCTGTGACTCTTGCGGGGATGGCGGTGAGGATTTTCTTAGGTGAGGATGACCCTCGGGTCCCACATGTGCCTGAGGCTTAGGTCCTCAACATGCCTCCTTTGTTGGATTTTTTTAATTTAAGTCCTTACTTGGTTATAAACCATGTTTACAAGAGTACATGACCACCTTTTTCCTACTATTACCTTCATCCTCTCTTCTTTATCTTCAAACATCATCTTTCATTTATTTTTTGGAATTTCAAATTGACAATATTCAACATTCATTTAATCCAATAGTGGATTATGCGTAGATCATTTTATCATTCCTCAGGAATTGAAAAACAATTCATGGCTTCCAATGATGTAATGAGTGATGTTTTCTTTTTAAACACATGCCTTGGAATTTGAGAATCAGCTCAAGAAATCATCTGATGTTTTACACTAACTTCATCTAATTTGAAGATATTGGATGGATCTTCTAAAGTCATCATACAATCATGTATTTCATGGCCTTCTTTTAATGGTGTAACAAAGTGTCATCCAGTGACACATGTCCTTGAGCCTAGGATCATCTAAACAATCGTCTGAATTTTTTCACCATCTTCTTCCATAATCAATGTGGAATCTTCACTAAATTACTACCATAACATTAATCATCACCACATCAATCATTGGTAGAAATTCCATCATCACCTTTACATACACATATTGACAACATATTTACACATGACTCTTTATTGACAAAAAATGAAACACCAAGTTCAAAAATCTCCCCCATTCAATTTTTTTTGAATATCACTTACGGAAACTTTTTATGGGTCAATATGTGTTCTAATATTTTCTCCCCCTTATTGAAAACCAAATTCAACAGTGTAGTGGGGTCTATTCAAACCGTGTTCTCATCTATTTAAATAACATATTATTGAATATTTCTGAAACATAGGTATGATGTCACATGGTTCACATAGAAAAGAGGCTTTAGTAAATCAACTATATGTCTACTTTGGGATAGCCTGGTGTAGAAAAAACAGATATATATGACGAAGGTCTTCAATGTTGTCCATAAAGAACCATATATGTGAAATCATTCTAAAGGTGTATCAATTTGTGACCAAGGGATTAAAGATAATATAATTTAACAATGTAATGATAAATCCTTCACATAATTTACCAAACATATTAAAAATTTCAGGTGAAAATATAAATCTCCCCCTTTTATCCCATCTTGTCACAAATCAATCACTCCCCCTTAATTGTCAGGATAAATAAAATTATGAACATGGGATGAAAGTGTGATTGGAATACCTCAAGTATCAACTTCTTGAAATGATATGAATTTCTAGGTTTTTCATGACATAATAATTAATATCATCTCCTTAATTCATTATCAAACTAAAGGTGTTCAATCCCTTTGAATTACTATGGTGGAAAATATCATCAGATAAGATTGAAGATATGAATATTGATTATCCTCCTCTATGGATCACTTCAAGTAATTATCAAATCATGAATAATGAGTCCAACTTGTATTTCTCCAAATTTCACATACAATTTTCTTCATGAGGATGACCTTCTCCTTTAATTCCATGAAATAAAATGACATGTATATAATAGAAATATAAGGGAATAACATAAAACAATTTTGTGGTTCTTAATAGAAACAATGGGGATAATAATTTTCTCTCAAATGAAGAAATCCTTTCCATGATTCTCTAAAGTGTCTGGTACTCTTTATGCTAGTGTTTCTTCTCCATTTGACATTTTGATCCTTAATTGTCATCATGGACCCTCTACCACTATTCACCTTCAAATTTTGTGGATTATTTATCATTACTTCATCTAGTAGTGAAGTAGCTTCCACTGGTCCATGTTTTTCAATTTTCAACATCTCCATTTGACCTGGTAGAACAGTTATATATTATTTTTCATTATTTACATCCTTCTTTCTCCTTCCACATAGTATTTTTGAGAGACTTGTGTAATCATGTTCGGATAACCACTCTTGAAATTATAATTCTCTATCATGTGGACTGAATTGTTTCCCCTTTGCCTTTACTTTATCTAGAAATTCATTTTCATCTATTTGTAGTTCCCTAGAAATTTAAAATTTATTAGGAAAGATAACTAAACACCCCTTCTTAACATGGTCATGTTTGGAGCCTCCACATGACTTCTTTAATATTTTAATGGTGCCTTTATTAGGCAACTTATCAAACACTTCATGGATTTTTTCAATCAATCGTGACATCTCCTGGACTGATCATATTTTTTAACTTTATCTTGCATCCATTCATTTTCATGGATTGTTTGTAATGATACATGGTATGAACTTTCATTATACAATAGAATAATATTTTATTGGTTGAGATGAGATTCTTGGAATCTGGATTAAACTCCTTTTTTAGAATAGTTTCATTCACTGTTTTCTTTACTTCAGTGTTTTGCAAATTCCCAATGGAAGAATTTTCATCTCTTATTCATTTCCCCTGGCTTTATTGCGGTATAAAATTCTTATCAACATATGAATGATGCATGGTATGAATAGAAAAACACTCATCATATTTGTGACCAGTTCTGTTGAAATTATCACATAAGTATTTAAGATATTCCAATCTATTCATCATAGAGAGATTTGTCTTCATCTGTGTTTTCTACCTTTTCATTGCAGCATGACTCATTTTTTCACCCCTACAATTTTTAAATGTAGGCCTTCTTTAATTTTCATATACTGAAATATTATTCTAGAAATCCATGGCCGGATTCCCAAACATCCCAAAACACCCATAATATCCAATAAATCTCATTATTTTCTTGTATTATTTGTATGGATAGATTCTGTGCATTTTTGTTTCTATAATTGTCTTTCCTTCTTTGGAAAATCCATTTGGGAGTTTTTTTATTATCATCCCAGTATCCATTCATGAAATTTTGATTGATGTATTATTATTTTTATAAATCCACATCTTCCAAGATTATATCATTGAACCTGTACACGCTGATGCTACTGCATTAGTAGAAATAGAAATAACTGGGTTACAAGATACCTTCTTCGTAGAGGATTTTTTCTATTGGATTAGAGGATGATTTTATATTACTCATAAAATAATATTCCTCAATGAAAACATGGGTGGTATAATATCATCTTTTATTTGTTTTGTAATTAAGATATTTTATTGATTGTTGATTCATCAATTTCACTAATAGCTCTAAACACTTCTTATTGAGTGAGTTTTTCTCATCCTCAACTAATCTCAGCTTGATTTACCAATTCTCCTTTATAACCATCATTTAACCTTCATTTAAATTTCTTAATTGTTATATAGAGATTTAAATTTCTTTTGCCTTATTATATTTTTCTACTAGTTGGGAAGATTTGACATCCATATAAACATTGT
The DNA here is from genome assembly GCA_963277665.1 of Viscum album. Taxonomy (NCBI): domain Eukaryota; kingdom Viridiplantae; phylum Streptophyta; class Magnoliopsida; order Santalales; family Viscaceae; genus Viscum; species Viscum album. The sequence continues at coordinate 1,493,325,440 of OY728155.1, read as the reverse complement.
GAAAATTTTCAGAATTCATAGAATGCTTCTACAAATACAATATCAAAGAATTCGTTCTCACAAATACATCCTTGAAATTCATTAGTATCTTCTTTAATTGTTTCAGTACAAATATAAATTATTTATTCCTTTTCTTTCACATGTTTTGTGAGAGTGTTGTATATTCCAATAATTTTAGCCAATGAATCTTATGTGGAATTAGATTATTCTTCCAGCTGTAATTTTTCAACTTGAAGAGCACCAATTCTTGCAGTAATGTTTCTTGCCACTTCTCTTAGTACTTTCATCAGATGATATTTGAGATTAATATAAAGATCACTAATTGATCTATCATAATAATTAATTCAACATAATTCATCAAAAGAATCATAATAATAAAAATAACTATCACATGTTGTACCTTTCAGATTACATTTTGTAGAACCTGTCTTTCCATTATCAGAAAGTTCCTTCTCCATCTTTCTCACATGTTTCATCTTTCTATTTTTCTGAGTCTTGTTATAATTCTATATTTGATATTTCTCAATCATCTACTCAAATATTCACTTCATAAAGACTTCCTATGATCTTTTATAGGTGACCTTTCCACTAATACCAATTGATATTCCCAGATTAGTGTTAATCACTTAGAGGGGGAGTGGGTGAAAAAGTGATACCTTTGAATATTTTTACCAATTGAATATTTTTAATTAAACATCTATGGATAGGAAAAACCTCAATAAAATCTTCTTATGTCTCTCAGACTTACCTTGAATGATGTTGTAAATGTAAAGGCACTGAACACAAGAATTTAAAAGGGTCAGTTCAAAGACCTACTCAATGCATTGTTGGTTATTGTCCGTAAAACAGATTCTACACTATAATCATTTTATCAATTACAATAGTCGACACAGAGTCCAATTGTTTGTATCTTGAGTCCCAAAATAGGGTATTTATAATGCATCCCATAGTGTTACCAGTGTCCCACTGGACTACATTAGAGTCCCACTAATGTCTTATTCTCTTCCGGAAATCTCATAGGGTCCATCTAGTTCTCCAGTAACACAAGATGCTTTCTTTTTTTGAGTTCAAATTGATTCATTGTTAATTGATATTATTACCATCCCACACAGGATAAATGAATCACACATGCCTTCATATATCTTCAAGAATCTTCAACAGCCTTTGGTAAGTTTTTTTGGCCTTTCTCAATTACTCTGATCACTTTTTTTTATCTGTCCTCAGTCTCATAAATACTCAGTCAATTAATTATTCTTCTAATGAAGACCCTACCCCACTATGAAATTTTTTCAATGGTGCACACAACCTCTTCAGGAATATTAATATGAAATATTGATCTTTTAAAAAATTATCACAGTCTCTCTTCTTGGATTCCTAAACACTATCAACTCAATTATACGATCTTCTTTAACTGTGTCAGGCTTCAGTCTCAAATCACATTCACATCATCCATGGGTTTCATTGAATTCAATACCTCTTTTCTTGGGTATCTCAATGTAATTCAAATGTACAAGTGGTTATGGAAGATTACATGCTTGTATAATGTATTTTTTGTTAGCATAATAAAATACTTTTAACTTGTATCAATGTTTTAGGTTAAATGTGTGTGGGCCATGAAATTAAACATGCACTGTCCACTCAATTTATTATTTATCATTATGCACACAATTATTTCTTCTATAGTTATTTATCACACAAACAATTTTTTACTTTTGATTTGGGTTCAATGTTTTCCCTAAAATCATTATGTGTGCATCTCACTTATTTGTGTTTCCCTACACAATCTGCCTCTTTTTCTTTATCTCTTTTTATCCCACACACATATTCCTTTGATTTTAATTATGTTTTGTTATTTCAAACAGGAAAAAGTGTATTATTTTACATGTGTACTTCTTTTTTATTTCTTAATACTTCAAATGTGCACACATAATACCTTCTTGATTTGTTCTCTTTTTCAAACAAGAATTTGTGTGTTAAATGTATGGATTGTTCTTGAACACTTGAGAGTCTCAGTTTAAGAATATTCATTAATATTTAATATGAATGTATTCTCTTATCTTATATATAAAAACATGAATCCTCAGGTTTCTTATTCTTCAAATAATGTATAAATAAACATAGGCATTCATGAAATCAACTTCTTCTTCAAAACCCCCTACAAAATAGTACATAAAACATCATGGAAAGAGGGTGTTATTATTATTTATGAAAAATTGGGAGGACATATCTTATTTTTAGAACCACGAATGGTTCATGGATTTATCTTCACAAATCACATTAAGGGTTAAAGTTAACCTATTTTATACTAGTGGGATGCTCTCCAAGAATCATAGGCGAGGGTTAAATAGAACATGTCGCATGATTTTGATTCTTCTTATAATAGTGAGTGTGGTTTACTTTACAAACCAAGATTTTTTTTGGTTCTATTTTGTGCATGGGATGCGTAGAAATTTTTCACGTTGCAAGGATTCACAGAACAAAAGCTTTCTGGTGGTCTGTTTTTTGTTAAATGAGAGCATCTATCAATATTTTCAACAACACTCATTGTCTTGGTGATCTTCTATTTATAGGTGATATTAGGATCACTTGAGCATTCAAATATGTGTGAAATTCCACAATATTTAATTATTTGAATACTCAAGATCTTTGGAATGAATATTTCAAATGTGGGTTATAATTTGTTGAATGTCATGGGTGTTTTCATTTCAATCGTGGTCTCATCTTCTTCAATGTCATCCTCTCTTACATGTAAATAGGAACATGTGATATGGATATTCTCAAAGGCTTCGTTTTCCATGACAGGTTATTGAAACTTCATTTCATTTGGGAACATTCGATTTATTTTTATCGATGCATTCATTAAAAAGTAGTTGAATTCATGTTATAGTGTTGTAAAATCGATAATAATTCAAATAAGTACAAGCTTCAATGGCGGCTGCTGTTTGATCAAGGTGGCTTAGGGGATTATACGGTGTAGTGGTTCACATTGGTTGTTTAAAGCTTGATGAAGATGTTGTGGCCTCTCCTCGGCCATTGGATTTAATCATATAGATCGCTGAAGGTGGAGATTATATCACAGAGTGTGGGATAGAACGTACGGTTGAGATATCATGTGAGATCATATGGATGAACAAGTTTTCATATTTAGTTTTAAAAAAATATCCCACATCGAAACGTGTGGCGGTTTTTGGATTCATTAAAAAGTATGATGTGGAAAAATTAGCTCAAAATCTCTTCCCCCCTCTCCAAGTGCTGTCCCGCACCGATGTTCTGTGGGTGTGATTCAGCACCCAGTCTTGCCTCCTTGGGCATTCTCCTAGTCCCCACTATACAGCTTTGCATAAGGGTTGATCATCGTGCATGCTCCTGCGGGCTTATACATAGCCCAGATGCCCTATGCCACTTGTAGGGTAGGCCTTGAAGCTTACCTTAGGCACGGTTGAACCTAGGGTCTCTCATGTTCTTGAGGATGAGGTCATAAAATGGACTCCTTGGTTGAAATTTAATTTCATTTTAAGGCCCTACTTGGTTTAAAACCATGTGTACATGAGTGAATATCCACCTTCATCATACTCATCCCTTCCTCCTCTCTTATTCATCTTCAAACATCTTCATTATTTTCATTTTGGGATACCAAATCCATGATATTCAATATTCCTTTAATCTAATCATTGATAACAAATGGAGAATTTATTCATTCCACATTCATTAAAATGTAATGCGTGGTGTTTAATGTTGTAATGAATGATGTGTTCTCTTTAAACACATGTCTTGTACTTTAAGGATTTGATCAAGAAATCATCTATTTTTTATTTCACCAACACCATAAAATTATGAGCTATTATATGGATCTTATGAAGTCATCATGAAATCATGTATTTCATGGCCTTCTTCAAATGGTGTAAGAATGTGTCATCCAGTGACACATGCCATCTAAATTAATACCATCTCAACAATCTTCTGAATTTGATAACCATATTCTTCCATAATAAAAGTGGGATCTTAATTTAATTACTAACATCACATTAAGCATCACAACATCAATAATTGGGAAAAATTACATCATCACCATTCCATACACATATTGACAAGATATTGGCACTTGACTCTTTATTGACAATAATAAAACACCATGCTTTACATAGTTCAATAGTGAGAGTTATTGGGACATGATAAAATAGTGGGAGATTTAATAATATCATTTAATTTATTATATATAAATTAATTTTATGTCAATAAAAGAATTAATAGTCTTCTAATTGTAAAATTATAATAAAATTAAATGCTTATTGTCCACACTATCCATATTTTCATTATTGGAGAAAGACAACCTCCTAACTAGCAGTATCATTTATGAGTGGTTTAGTTTCCTTCCGTTTGTACTAAAGCATTAATAGATATTTATATTCTAGAATCCTCTACTAAAGTGTAAGGTGATGAAGAGTTCACGGTCTATAAAATACATTTATGTGATGCGAGAAATTTTCATTGTTTGACCATTTCATTTATTTCTATTCCTATCATGAAGCCCCGTGGAAACATGATTAAATATAATATAGACGATAACCTCTTTTTTCTATAGCCAGGGACAATAAGATGTGCATGGTATTATATTTAAAAGGATATTTATCAAATAAATCATTTAGATGGTTCCCTATCTCAGACTCATGTTGTCAAGATCATTGGAAAAATTTACCACAAAGAGGTTTTAGTGTTCAAACTCACCAAATAAAGGTGTACTATTATAATTATAGTATCCCTTATATTGATCCTCACTAGAATTATTTTGATTGTTAATATAAAAAAATTGAGATGTATCTTTCATATATTCTCACACATCTTTACCAAGTTTATAGAGATACAATGTATGAAAATCCTTTTATCCTTTTATTGATCAAACAGATAGAGAAATCCATTTTCCTTTTGTCCAAATCATCATTATACTCTTCCAAGAAGGGAAACATCAAGAGGATGTCTAGGGAACAAGATCATGTCTATTTCAAATGTGTGAGGAAGGGAAATTGAACGAAAAATCACACCTATCCATATAATAAAGGGTAATCTTCAATTATGTCTCTTATCAAGTTCAATTTTTCTATTTCTACAATTTGGGTATTGGACACAAAATTTGGTGCTCACAAATGTATTATAATTTTGTAACAATGTTGATGATGAAGGATTTTATGAGTGGATGTAGATATATGAGTATCCTAATGAAGTTAAACTTTTTGTTCTACCTAACTAGGGCTCCCACCTAACATCTATAATCAGAATGATGTTGTCTTTAATTTGGTGTTATTTTGTTCCTTCAGTTACTAAAAAAAATATTATGCTTCAAGACTATATAAGTATGGTTTTATTTTTGAATTTGGAAATAAATGCATCTTTTATTATAAAAAAACAATTTGTATTGTATGGAAAATTAAAATAATGGCCTTTTGTGATGGATGACATAATCCAAATAATAGAAATTGAAAACAAAGTTACATCACATGAATCATACCACAACGAATATTGGAATTACAAGATAGGTCATGATAATAAAATTTTCTTTACTAAATTAGGTCATGATGGATATTTATATTTCATATAACCAAAACCACTTGGTGTATGACACACATGTTTATAAGGAAAAATGACCAAAGCCCCATTTAATGTGAAAGGTGAAAGGGTTAAATAACTTCTTTATTTAGATCATTCTAATTTGTATGGGTAATTTTCTATTCAGGTAAGATATCGGTACTCATACATCATAAATTTTAATTATTATTTTGGTAGAAATGGATATGTCTACATAATAATGTATAGGTCAGATTATTTTGATAATTCAAGGAACAAAATAATCATGTTGAGAACTAACTTGTTAAAATGATTACAAAAATCCAATTACACCCCAGTAGCAAATATCATAATCAATACATCATTGAGTATTTATGGTAATTCATGATATTATCTCAGATCACTCAACCTTATATTCCTCAGTAGAATAGTGTAAGAGAAAGGCGAAACCACACCTTGTTGGACATGGAGAGATCAATTATTAGCCATGTGATTCTCCGATGATCCTTTTGGATAAATGCAATAATAACATTAACATCTGTACTAAAATGAGTGCCAACTAATGAAATGGATTTTATACAATACCAATTATGAAATGGAAAGAATATAGTATTTTCTTAATTACATATGTATGGTATTGGAGTGATTGTTATCGAATATTCAGGTAACAATCCTTCTCCCCGAAGAATTATGTCTATCTTTATTTGATATCCCAATGAAGACATGGATAATAACTGAAATCATTTCATCAGAATGGTGGTGGATGACATATGTATGACATTTCATAATTATTAGTCTATCACTAATATTGATAATATGAGATAGATAGACCTTGATGAAGTCAATTCTCAAGAAACACAATAGTTTCCATAAGAACATATTAAAAAAATTACCATGAAATTAAAAATTGAATCAATTAATACGCTGGAGTACTAGGGAGGTTAGAGAACCAGAAAGATATGGTTTTCAAGTAAATGAGGATGGTGACACATTACTAGTTGATAATAATAATCCACTAACCTATAAAGAATGTGTAACTATCAGATATAATTCTAAGTGTATAGAGGATAATATATACAATGTGGATTCCATATACCATAATAAATTCTAAATTTTTATTTTCCATCCAATATGTGTAAAAAAATTTGAATAAAAAAGGTTATTCAATATTAAACAGGATAGGGAAGGAAAATCTAGTACTTACAAGGCAATATTATTGGAAATAAGGATTAAACAACATCAAGGAATTGACTATGAAGAAAACATTTCACAAGTTTCTATGATGAAAACCATTATAATTCTACTTTCTCTTATGTTATTCCATGAATACGCGATTTGGAAAATGGAATTCAAAACATACATCCTTAACGGTATCCTTTATGAAGATATTTTAATGAAACAATCTAATGGTATTTTTACTCTAGTGGATTCCAAAAAGGTATAAAAGTTTCGAAGATTTATTTATGGACTAATGGAATCATCTAGTTCGTAGAACATTAAAATTGATGATTCCATAATAAAATTTGATTACATTTAGAATGAATTTGAGTCGGGTTACTATAATCGGTTTATTAGGAGTATTGTTTTTTAATTATAGTATTTATTGATTACATAATACACATTGGAAACAAAAAATATTTCATGCTATTTTTATGGCATGGTTGAATAAATTCTTATCCCCAAAATAAATCATTTGAGTTATCATATATTTTTTGGATTAAGGTTCATCATGATTGATCTAATAGGTTTCTCATCCAAACACAAAGCACATACATTAACTTGTTAATGAAATTTATTAGTATATAACTTTACAAGAGGAGATTGTTGACAATTTCACATGGAATATATCATTCCAAGAAAACATATCCTCATACCAATTTGGAAGAAATCAAATAAAAATTATTCCCTATGAATCAGAGATTGGGTCAGTCATATAAGTTATAATTTGTACTATTTTGTATGTCACTTATGCATTCAGTATGATAAGAAGATATAAAGTTGATCTAACTGACTACTAATTTATTGATGTTAAAGAATATTCTTATATAATAGAGTTTTCTTAAGGATGTGTTATTAGTTTATGGAGGTGTTCACAAATGACTAATTAGAGGATATGAAAATTGTAGTCTCTAAAATGATATTATTATTTGATTTCACAAATGAGATATATATTTACTTTTAATGGAGGTGGATAAAGATGGAAGATAAAAAATAAGGATATGGTAGAAAATTATACATTATAGTTTTAGTATATTGCTACTTTTGATGAAACTAGAGAAGTAGTATGGATGTGAAACATTTTACATGATCTTGATAATAAACATTGAATAAAATTTCCCATCACACTATATTTTTACAATACTTCAATGGTGGATCTTGAAAAAGATCCAAGGAACCATCAGTAGAAAAAGAACAAAAATCAGAAGTATCTTCTCTAAAGGGATATTTCACAAAGAGGTGAAGATATTTGTGAGTAGTGATTCCATGGAATAAAACATGTAAACACCCTTAATTAAATCCATGACATTGCTGAAACATGGAAATCATGTGAGGTCTACCTAAATTAAGGTCAAAGGTAGTTTTCTCTACTGAATGTGGGAGTTTTTTGGAGTAGTTATCGTAGGGTAGATTATTTTTACTTTAATTGCATGTATATAGGATTTATTAAAAAATAAAAAAATTAATATATATTCATCGTTGTTATTCATTGGTCTAATGTTATAATTTCCTGGAATATATGTCACAATGATAAGATCAATGTATTCCCCATAAATGATGAGAACATTGATGTTCTATGATGATATTATGTAGTAACAATATTCTTTTGGATACCCACTATTTTGAGACAACTAGTACATATATTTTCATGTTTGAGAACATGTAAGTTGATGCATATTATTTTTCATGATGTTCACACTTGGTAATCTCCAAGATAAGATATTATGGGAAATGAAACATGAGAAGAAAATATACTTGTTTTGGTGTCACAATATATTCATATCTCCTAGTGTGGGCGATGTCCCATAGACATTAATAATTATTACTAATGCATGTTACAACTCATACACATATATATATTTCATAATCCATGATGATAATAGGTTATGGATATGTTACCTTTATATGTTGTTCCATGAGTGAAATATCATTAATTGATAATTCAAGGATGGATTTTTCCCATAGATATTTATAGAAGATGATATATCAACACTATGATTATAATAAAACCATTTATCTAAACCAAATGGCCATGGTGTAATGAAATGTTTGTTTTAGATAGTTAAATAAGGACATATCAAGTATAAATGTAAGAGAAATGAATGTCTAGCATCCTTGATTTGATATTATAAAGGTATTATATTTCACATTAAGTGTTTTTATGTGGTTTTCATTTTTGTGTCATTAATTTCATTCTATTTTGTTCCTTGGCTTGTTTCTAAACATTAATCACGGATATTAGGTGATCCCACCAAAGGCCAATGAGAAATAATCCTAGAGGGACACACACTAAGTGTTTCTATCTATCATGAATAAATTCTTTTTGAATATCATTATTAGAATTATATTTTTTTCTCAAGACTGTGGAATAATTTAATTCTTGTTTTACTGATTTATATAATTCAATTAGAAAAAAATAATAATTTATTTATTAATAAATAATGTATTTGACTGGTTGAATATATATAAAAATGTTAATTCATTGAATTATGAATATATAACTATTTCATTTATTGAATATTTTAAAAAATAAATTTTATCCCAATTTTGAATAAAATATTTTTTATGAGTTAAAAATCTATTCGTTTATTCAATAAATGCTAGAGAGTTCATACAGACCATGATCAAGTTTAGTGAAAAATATTAATTAAAAACACCATTGCATAATATTTGATTTCTCTCATGATGGAACATGACACATAATAATAATAATAATGATATTATAATTGTTTTTATGAGGTTTTTTCAAGGTTTTAATTTTTATGTAATGGTCAGAATTCAATTAAATAATATTTGAACCTAAAACCTATCTCTAAAAATAAATTGTTATGTATATTTTATATTTCTTCCAAAATTATGAAAAAAGAATTATTAATCAGAAAATATAATCTCTTGACTCCAAATTCTATATACTTATTATGAACATGAAAACCCAGTTATATTTTCTTAAGATCTATGAACATGAAATCAAGAAAAAATAATGCCATAAATTAGATTCAATACACAAGAACTCAGAGATCAAGTGTTATTATTCAAAGATCATTGAATTACATTTGGGTTACAAATAGAGGGATTATATCCTTGTATCCTCACATCATAATTATATAAATATGGAAGGTACCTTTTGGATAGTCAATATTCATTAATGATGAATGTCTATATGCCCATATATTTATTTTTTCAGATATTAAATAAAATAATTATAAATTTAATTTACAAAATCCTCACTCTGAGATTTAGGAAATGGTTAGAAAAATAAATTTAAATATATCACCCACCATCTCATGGTTCCACTCTTCCCATAACCATCAAACACAACAAATAATGTTCATACCCAACCATTCATATATCATAAGCAAGGTAATGGAACAAACCATTATCATTTCTAAAAACACATCCTATGAGAGTGATAAATCATTATAAATAAATCATGATCGATAATCTCATGTAATTAAAATGTAAAACCATCAAAAATATTTTATATTTTATGGTTAACTACCAAGACCATTAATATAGTGAATCCAGACTCATAAACTATATCCCATTGTGAATCAGAATGCACCTATTTACCATAGTGGATCTGGGAACACCTATTTCCCATAGTGGATATGGATGGTCATATTTCCCATAGTGGAATAGGTTCACTCCAAAAACAGTCATATTAGTCAAATTTTATCTTCAATACCATCATAACATAAAACCTCTCCTACTAAATTAGGTTTACAACCCATTAGAGTCATATCTTCATCATGAGATATAAATTATTAAAAAATTTATTAGAGAGAGTTTTATGTTGGGTCAATGAGTTTATAAATGATATAAGAGCGTGGTTAATTATTGTTTAAAAAATAATCTAAAAAAATCAAAAACCACATTATTATGGTTCCTTGGACTCATATATTATCAGATAATGAATGAAACTATATTGGACACATAATACATCCCAAAAATAATTGTTTAGAAAATTATAATATTATAAACATTAAATATTAATGGGCATTAGGAATATTAAACAAATAGAAACAACTGAAATAAAGATATAAACTAAAAGTCATAATTAATGAAAGAAGTATTTGTTGAAATATTTCCTACCATTTTACTATAATAGAAAATCAATTCAAAAACTATGATATTGAGTATTATTGGTTTCAACCTAACCATAAAGTCTATATTTATACAGTATGAATGACCTTGACCATAATGATGGAGGTTATTTTTCCAACCTATCTCTAAAATCCTATGACCAGGATGATCAAAAATAGTTGTCCTCCAACCCCTTATATCCCTCAATGTATCACATATCTAACACATCAAATACAAATTAAAAATATTAAAAATAATTTAAAATCCACACTCAGTTTCTATAGAAAGAAAATATCAAATTTTTTTACAAATATTGTGTAACATGGTGTTATTGTAAATACAACTTCAGAAGGGTTGAGTTATAAAATAAACTTCTCCCAACTCCTCAAAATCAACTCTATTTATTGGAACACCTGTAATGTTAATATTTTTTTATTCAAAAATTTGGTTTTAATGGTATATGATAAGAAATATCGTGACATATTAACATGTTCTATAAATCTCCATCCGATGTCAATTTGATAGAATTATCACATTATTGTAAAATTCATTGATCCAATATAAATGATTCAAAGCATCCATTTATAATCATTATAATTTTTAGTGGGTTGAATTGTGGTTATCCTAATGAATCAAAACATTTTCAGACTAGTGGACTACACATACTTATACTAAGAGACTAAACTCAGTCAAAACGATATAATAAACTAAATCACATCGATATAATAAAATCAATCAAACTAATAGGGCAAACTCAGTCTTACCAAGAGATTAAACTTTCCAGTTCCAATATAATAGATAATTTTATTCCGATTGACTATAAATTTTAATTCTGATGGATGAGACATTATTCAATCTTATGGATCAAAATTTAGTTTTTTTGATTTACTACGATTTAGTGTATATTGTTTATAATCATTAGTTTTTGAATGAATTCTTCATTTCATTAAATAATTGTTTTTATAAAAATAGTTTAAAATGATATGGGAAATTAATTTTTAGTAAAAATTAGATTTTAAAATTATTTTGTGATTTTAAAAACTATGTATTGAATGTGTGCAATGTAAAAAAGTTTTAATCAATAATCTCCCCCTTTTTTATAAGACACAAAATAGTACACAAAGGGAGAAAAATTGTTAACATGTAATAATATAAAAACCCATTATTTTATTAAGAACACTTCTCTACTATCATACTTATCTACCCCTATATTTGTAACTAAATTCTTATTCAATAATATTTATAAAGAATTATTGATATTACATATATGAGAAAAACAACTTAAAAAAATTTCCCCAATAATATCTGTTAAAAAAACTTCTCCCAACAAAACTTCTTCAATAAATTATCCCCATTGGGATTTTCAAAGAAAAATTAGGGGGATAAAATAAATAAAATAATAGAGAATAAATAGCATGAAAAATTTTATTTAAAAAAATTATCAATAAATATATCCATAAAATTCAAAAAAATAGTTGGAAAACATATAAAGAGAATATATAAGGAATAATTCTTTCAAATTGATGTTTGTTCAAATTTTTCAATGTTTTATCCTTTATAGTTAAATAAAAAAAAATATTTTTATATTTCCTAAAAATGAATTTCATCTTATTTTAATCATCTTTATTACTTTATTTTTCAACAGTCGTTAGTTCCCACATGGTGATCCTCTCACTTAAAATGTGAAACCTTAAAGCTTCCATCATTAAACTGATAATCTATTTTTTATTATAAAAATAGAGTATTTATATTATCGTCCCTCATCATTGAAACTACATCATCAAGAAAAAAATTCTTATTCCTGACTTATGATATTCTACGAAAATATGATTTTCTAAAAATCTTCAACTTATCAAAAATATTAAACAACTATAAAACATCAACTTTATAAATGATTCTAAAATATGTAAAGATTATTTCTTAACATCATTAATTTTTTCATAATGAAAATAAATACATTATTATATCAATCAAACAATATAAAATAATATTGAATTTTATCCTTTATTTATTGGAATAGAAATTAAAATATTTAAATTTAGCTTCATTTGGTATAACTATCTCTGCCAACTGATTCACAGTATCAGCTAGTTCTAAATTGTTTTTCCTCCATTAAAAATGTTTTTACTTTAGTGAAAAATTAAAAATAAATTTGATTTCAAAAATTAAATTATTTGGAGATTCATTATTGTATGAGAACGTCCCTTCCATTTATATTGTTGATATGATTGGGAATTATTAGAATCTAATTATACATCAATGAGTTATCGTATTTAAGTAAAAAAATCATCCTTTTATTTTTATTTCATTCTTTTTTTTCCATCATAGAATCTAATAATTCCATTACAAATTTATTTTACAATATTAATCCTTTTATAAGGCCTTCTAAAGATATTTATAATTTTCAATTTCTTTATTATAACTATTCTCTTTTTTAAAATCATCTATGTCTCCATCTATCTCAATTTCAAAACTAAAATATGATGTCTTAAAAGATTTACCATCATCATCATCGTCATCATCATCATCTTCTTCTTGTAATTATTTCTATAATAATATTTATAACATTACATTAGTTTAGAAATCTTATTTTCCATGTTTCTTCATTAAATCTTAATGTATAACATCAACTTATCCCAAACATTATTTTTCAACATCAATAAGTTTCTCTTTACAATTATCAACAGTTCAAGGAACATTGGATAATCTAAAATTTTATAGATCATTCACATTTAGATGAGAAATGTTTTCTTAGAATTTATCAATTAAATAATTATCTATAGAGAAATTGATAGATCTCCCTCCCCTATATTAGTATGAAAATAACCGTGATATTTCCTAATACCTTTCATAATACTGTTAGCAATTTTCACTTTATAAATCCTTTTATTATACCTATTCTTATTTAATTCATATTTTAAAAAAATTCAATTTCTTTTTAAGGCTAATTGATCATCTTTATCATGTCAAAACTCTAGAACATTAGGTTTCTTCTCATCTTGTTTTTTTTAATCAAATCCCTATATGCCACATTGGAAATTTCTTTCATATGCACTTTTAACAATATATTTGAATAAACAACATTCCTTTTTTATTGTACATTATATTTAGCTAAGGCTACTCATCATCAAATGATATTTTTTATGATATTTGTAAAAGGTCATTCATATCAGGAACTAACACCAACTTGATTCTCATACTAATTTTAACACTTATCGAAGAGACATTTGATCATACTGAAATTATTTCTTTTTTATCATTGTCAAAGTCATGATATTTACTATCATATTATATATGAACCACGTAATAAATATAATTATAAGTTATATTACTTTATTATTTAAAGAATCTATTGATATGAAAAAACCATTATAATATTGATCTTAATAATGTTCATGAGGAATTCCAAAACAAAAATATCCACCACCTTCAAAGTACCTCTATCTCATTTTCATTTAATGAGAACCCTATGAATATATAGAGTTACTACTCATAGATCCAATTTAAATAAATTACATTTTATAACTTATAAAAATTATGAAACAATAATACATTATCCATATACTTTTAAAAATATTCATGTTTATCTATAACCTTATAGGTAACTAAATAATCCTCCCCTTCCAGTGGAAAGTCTACTAAATTTTTTACTTGTTATATGTTAGGTTCAGTACTCCCATTAAATTACTAAAAGTGATCATCTCTAAAAAATCATTAATACTAGAAAACGATAATGAATAAAATTGCATTATTATCAAAGTATAATTAATATACAAATCATCATTATCTATGAATAATTTTTCCTATCTATGAAACTCCATGATTTCCTTCAACAAAGAATTGATATTCTAATGCCATGAGTTTTAAATTAATATTTACTATAAAACATTTTTTTCACAATGAATTTCATAAAAATCTTTTTAATTATAGAAAAAATCATTTTTATATCAAATAATATGAATTATATAGTTCTATAGATTAATAAATTATTAATAAATAATTATATCATAAAGAAAACTATTTCAATTAAACTCTTTTATTTTAAGGATTTATCTAAATGCATAGTTTCTAGATTATAAAATTTTAATTTTAAAAATTTAACATTATTTTGAAAACCATATAACTAATATTATTGTACGGTGAAATTGTTTTCTTATGAAATGATTCATTTTTTTATAAAGAGTTAAAACTGATCAATTTTAATTGAAAATAACCATATCGGTTAATTTATTTACAATAATAAATTATGTTTTGAATATTTTTTAATGTAAAGTTATAAAAATTTCATATCATTTAATCCAATTTAGGTTATTTTAATCAATTTGATATTCAATATTGATATAAAAACATTTCAATCTTTTAATTTTTTTTCTTTTAAACACCGCTTTTTCATTGGGTCAGTGGGACATATTTTATCTTAAAATTTGGAAACTATATGAATGGATTTTGGATAAATATATTCCATATTTTGAATTAGATGAATTTTTAAGTTTAAATTATTCACCATTATTTTAGACCAATGTAAAGAGTGAATTGAACAAAAATTAATTAATGCGATTAAGGTAAAAATGTGTTTACCGAGGGATTAAACTAATAGCTAAATGCCACTACGGCAAAAAAAGGCATTTAGCGACGGTTTTGATAAACCATCGCTAAATCGTGCATCGGGAAACTATTTGTGGCGGTTTTCAAAACCGTCGGAGAACGTTTCGCGGTGGTTTTTTAGTGGTGGTTTAAACTGCCTCTAAATGATTTAGTGGCAGTTTTTTTTTGTTTTTTTTATTTTTGTTATTTTTGTTATTTTTTGTTATTTTTTTTAAATTTTGTTATTTTTAATTATATATATATATATATTTATTGATTTTATTTCCTATTTATTTTATTTATTTATTTATTTATTTTATTTATTTATTTTATTTTATTTATTTTATTTATTTATTTTATTTCGTATTTATTTTTTATTTTTTTATTTCGTATTTCTATTTTATTTATTTTATTTCGTATTTATTTTTTATTTATTTTAACTTTAATTTATTATTTATTTATTTATTTCGTATTTAATTTAATTTATTTATTTATTTGGTATTATTTTATTTACTTTATTTATCCATGCATGCACATGCACATGCACATTCACATGCATGCCCATGCAATATAAAGAAATTCTGAGATTTGAACCCCTAACCTCTTGCATATTTTCCAAAGAATTTACCACTCCAACAAGCTCTCCATGTGGTTAATAAACAGAATTTAATATACTTATATATATTAATTGAAAAAACAAATAATACATAAATAATAGATATAAACTCAATAATAATAAATAATAAATAATAAATAAAAAATAAAAAATAAAAAATAAAAAATAAAAAATAAAAAATAATAAATAATTATAAATAACAAATAATAATTAAATATAAATAATAAATAAATAATAAACAATAAATAATAAATAAATATAAATAATAAATAATAAATAAATATAAATAATAGATAAATAATAAATAATAAATAAATATAAATAATTAATAATTAATAATTAATAATGAATAATAAATACACATAAATAATTAATAAATAAAAATATTAAATATTAAATAATAAATAATAAATAATAAATAATAAATAATAAATACATAATAGATAAAAATAATAAATAATAAATAACAGATATAAATAATAAATAATAAAAAATAAATAATAAATAATAAATAATAAATAATAAATAATAAATAATAAATAATAAATAATAAATAATAAATAATAAATAAATAAATAAATAAATATAAATAATAAAAATAATAATAAATAAATATAAATAATAAATAATAAATAATAAATAATAAATAATAAATAATAACTAACAAATAAATATAAATAATAAATAATAAATAATAAATAAACATAAATAAATAATAAATAATAAATAATAAATAATAAATAATAAATAATAAATAATAAATAATAAATAATAAATAATAATTAATAATTAATAAATAATAAATAATAATTAATAAATAATAAATAATAAATAATAAATAATAAATAATAAATAGTAGATATAAATAATAAATAATAAATAATAAATAATATATAAATAATAGATATAAATAATAAATGATAAATAATAAATAATAAATAATAAATAATAAATAATAAATATTAAATATTAAATATTAAATATTAAATAATACATAATACATAATAAATAAAAAAAATATACATAAAAAATATACATAATAATTAATAAGTAAATATATAATATTAAATAAATATAAATATGAATAATAAATAATAAATAAATCATAAATCATAAATTAATAATAAATATAAATAAGAAATACAAATAAGAAATATAAATAATAAATATAATTAATAAATATTAATAATAAATATAAATAATAAATATTAATAATAAATATTAATAATAAATAATAAATAACCAGTAACAAATATTATTATTATTAATAATATTTTATTATTAGTAATAATAAATAATAAATAATAAATAATATATAATATATAATAAATAATAAATAATAAATAAATATAAATAATAAATAAATATAAATAATAAATAAATAATAAATAAATAATAAATAAATAATACATAAATAATAAATATAAATAATAAATATTAATAACAAATATTAATAAAAAGTATTAATAATAAATAATAAATAATAAATAATAAATAATAATTAAATATAAATAATAAATAATAAATAAATATAAATAATAAATAATAATTAACCAGTTACAAATAATAGATAATAAATAAATTAAAGTATATTATAAATAATAAATAATAAATAATAAATAATAAAGGAAACACATGTAAAAGTATGAAAAGACGTGATAAGGGATGAAAAATCATGAAAATGCATGAAAAAGGATAGAGAAGCATATGAAGAATGAGGGATTAGAAAGAATGAGAACATATGAAAACTCGTGACAACTCTGGGAAACTCCTTCATAATTTAGCATAATCATCATAATAACCCACAAAAAAACCATTGATAAAGATAACAAGTCCTGGAAACCCAAATAAACAGTAATAAATGAAGCAACTGTTAAAACCTGTCAAAACAGTCATAAAGAGACAAAAACATTAGACTCACATTAACGGAGATAACTTATGATCCGAGAGTTCGTTTTAGATCCGCGACCTATCAAATCATAGATCCTGAAACGATCTTCGACCTAAAAGGTGGAAGAGTCTGAATGGACAAGCGGATCGGAAGTTACAACCATTTAAAAAAAAGCTGACGGGGAACGGGTGCTAGAAACGAGGCATTGAAAGTCAAAACAAACCTGATACCCACTAACAAGGCCATAACATATGATATAGGAGTGCATGTGGGCGCCGCGACCAGTCAAACTGAATCTCAGGGAATGAGCTATGATCTAGAAGGTGGAGGAGGCCGAACTGACTCGCGGATCGAAAGTTAGATCCGTTTGAAAACAAGTTCGACGGGACACCGGTGATGGAAATGGGGTTTTTGAGGCTTTCAGAGGGGTTTATGGGTTCAGAAAACATAACAGAAGCTTTCTTGTGTCGATCTGGTGCGTATCTCTCTTCGCTGGCTTTGATTTGATCTGTGGTAGAGCCCAAACGGACACCCGGAGCGAAAGTTCTGGCCGTTTGAAGTTGGAGAACTTTTTTCAACTTTCTTATAACTCTAATATCATCCGTACTGTAGAACTTCTGATGGTTTTAATTATATGTGCCTTTATATCTCTTCATGAGCTTCTATTTGACTGGTCGTGGCACTTCAACGGACGCCCGGATAAAAAGTTATGGTCATTTTAGTTATTTAGGGGTTTCTCATGTTCTTTTATTTTTTCATTTCATTTTGAGGCGGTTTTACCGAAACCGACGCTATTTCCCGGCGGTTTTTTTAAAAACCCCTTCTAATACTCGAATAAAATTTTAAAAATAATAAATAATAAATAATTTTTTTGGCATTTCGCGGCGGTTTATAAACCGCCGTGAAATGGCCGCCCGAAACGCATTTAGCGGCGGTTTTAAAAACCGCCGCAAAAAATCCACCGCTAACTGGTGGGTTTCTTGTAGTGTGTATCAATAACCTATTCTCTTGTATAAATACTATTTAATAGAAATATTTAAAAATGGATACTTATAAGGCTCTATAATGGTCCATTTTGGATCCTTTAAAATATGAAAAATGATGGATCACAAAATTTGTTTCAAATACATTATTTGTGTCCTTTCCGCACATATAAAATGTAACCCTATATCCTCCACTCTCCCCACCTTAAAAAAATTTCATTTAATACCCTACCAAATTATATCATAAAGTACCTCATATCATCATATAAGACATATTTACTGTATAATGCTAACCAAGGATGGCCTTCGGTGAAAACCAAAGCATTTATTTGAAGAGGATGTAAGGTTCTCCTAAAATTATGTATATTTTTTCCCTTTTCAGATCCCATAAATTATTCTTAAACCATTATTTTACAGTTCCAATGTGATCTTAAATATAATAATATGTTTCTATATTAATGAAATAACCTAAATCTTTTTCACTCCTATAAAATGAGTTTGGAAATCATTATTCATGTGTATAGAAGACTACATCCTCATGAAATGATGCCATTCATTTTTACACTACCAAATCTCATGAATAGATATTAAAATTGATATAAATATTATATAATATTTTTTTAACATAATTATACCAATGGATTCATTAAATTTTATATACCTTTTTACGTTCTATACCAAATGGGATATGATAACATCACTCATGTGTTCATAAGACTACCACCTCATGATGTGATGAGGTTGTTTTCAAAAACAAGTTACATAGAAAGTAGTAAGGGTAAAAATAATTAATATATGTGATATAAATGTTATAATTATGATATTAGTTCCATAATAATAATTCTAGAACTATAATATGTCATTTTACTTGTTTCAATTTCACACAGTGAAAATGTGATAATGTCCTTAATGGGCGTGTGTACTACTACCTCCTTGAAGCATTGTGATTCCTTTATTCATCACCATATAAATTCTATTACATATATATATAATTATATGTAATTAATTATTAAGATAGTATTTATATAATTATAACTATGGAATGATCAAATATCACTTATCTTCTTTCCATAATGGTCATTATTAAATGGAACAATTAATCTTTTGTACGTTTGGAAAATTACATCAATTTTCGTAATGTTAGTAAATTTTTCATAACAATATTTCATTATTGATTTCAAAAGTGTAACTAATATAATAAAATAATAATAATTTAATTTTTTCTTATATTTTATATTTTTAAATAATGACCTCTTTGACCATATTCAACCTACTAATGTCATTTCGGACACATAAGCCATATATCATCCATAAAAATGACATTAAAATTTTAATATGTAATTTTATATAACATGATAATAAGGGGAATAAATTTAATAAATAACATAAAAATTTTCTTAAAAACAAAATATTAATCATATGTTTATTATTCCATAATATAAAGAAACACATGACATGTTGGACTAAAGGTAAAGCAATTTATTTGAATTTCCTTTCATTGAAGAATATTTGGATGGTATAAACATACATTCATTCATGAGGTGTATATAACAAACAATTGAAATTTATTTTATGAATTTATCTACTATGATGGTATTTACTTTTTTGTTTAATTTATTCCATTCATGGGGATTATGACTAAGATATTACTATGGTTATAAAAGACTTTTGTTTAACAAAAAAAAAACAAATTTTAATATTCTCATTCCATATCATCATTTTTAATCTCCATATTTTTAAAAAGGATTATAAAGGTTATTTCAGTAATATTATTACTATATGATCAGTGGATTTTAAAATTAATATTTTTATATGTTTTATATAGGACATATTAAAATTTAAAAAAAATGAATGTTCTCTTCTCAACAAACATGATAGCAATAAATTTTCAACTAACACAACCATTATTTTGTTTACAGGTTCCATTTAAAACATTCTATTTTTCTTCAAAGATAATACCACTTCCATTTTGGTGGTATTTAAGTATGGAAAATTCTTTTTCAATTGACTAGGGTATTTTGATTTTAAAATAAAATAATATTTTGATATCCAAAAATCTATTTTCATTCCTATTTAAAAAAATTATCATTTTTTAGGATAAAAATATTCATTAATAAATGTGATAAACTTTCCAAGAATACCATTAAAACTGATATCTGGTCCAATTCACCAATAACATAAAGATTGTTCCTGATGTCCACCGGTAGATGAAAATCACATATACATCATGTAAAAACTGTTTGGAATGAAATATTCCAAAAAAGATAAAAAAATCAATGTTCACTTTGGACACAATATCATATACAAATATCAATTAAATTATACCATATAATAAAACATGATACAAAACTAAAAAAAATAAAATATTCCAAAAACTCATCTCCTAGTGGTCTACAACCACCTTCTATGTCTCAATTCACCCAAAAATGGAAAGCCTCAATCATTACTACAAAAGGAAGAAAAGGTCATAAACTTCTATAAGTGGGTAAAGGTTGAAAACTCTAAACTATATAAGAATGTTGGGAGTTAAAGATCCCAGTATTATTCCTCCAAATATTCTATGTAGTTACATCATATGAAAATTAAAATATGTCAAATGGGGATTATAATAATGGGAGTATGAATCTTATTTTGAAAATGTATTTTAAAACATTTTGAAGCCACTTACCAAACCAAAGTGGTAAAAATGAATTTCTCCATTTTAAAACCAAACAGGATCTGGAAAATATTTAATAAAACATTCCCATTATATAGTAATATAATTATTATGAGATTAGAATATGTACTTAAGAACAAAATCTATATAAGTCTCAACACAATAGAGTCAAGGTGCATAATAACAATAAATTAATGAATCATGAGAAGTAATTATTCAAGAAGTGATGTCTGGTTCCATGTAGTGAAAATGAACCTTTTAATGTAAATGGATATCATGTGTACAACAAAGGTATGAAAATGAGTCCACCATATAATACCTAATTAATATTCCTAATTTTAATTTATTATAGTCTTCTATATAGTCTCACAGGTCTGAAGAAAACATGGTCTACACAATCTCACTATCTTAGTCACACATCAATCGCCCAAACCATTCATTTTCTCTAGGTATCCCCTATACAATGTGTGAGTCCACTAATTATTTGTATATATATATATATATTCTAACATCAATCTATTATGGTTCCCTTTACAAGTCAAAGAGTTCTATGAGATAATCAAGTTACGAGGATCACACATGAATCATTATAAATATTAATCAACGAAACATTCCCTGAAATCAAATCTAACTCTCCCCCATAAAATCCCTATATGTAAATAAAATATTTTTCTAACACATAAAATTGTAGTTATAATAATCAAACAAGTTGAAATAATGGGTTATTACAAGTGACAATTATCATAAAGTACCAACCGGTCCACAAAATATTCTCAATTACAATTTCAAACTTTTATACAATTCTTAATAAATTAGTATAATCATAGAAACTATAATTAAAAAATATTTATAATAATTCCAAATGGCCATATAACCTATGAAAATTAGATTTTTTATTTTCTAACACTATTAAGGGAGAAGTGAAAAAATCATAGTTAATGCAGATCAAATATCAAAAGATACTACTGACTTACCAAACATAAGTATAAGGTGATTGGAATATCTTAACCTAAAACATTTATATGGAATGGAATTGACATGGAAATATAGATTCTCTTCTAGGATATATTAATAATGACTTTCTAGATAATACCATGATTTCAAATACACTTCTTTACTAATCTTATCCGTGTTGATGCCTTTTACCAATATGTGATCTTAATTGTCAATCCTCCCAGATTGCTCCCTGATAGCTTCTAATTGGATTAACCATCCCATCATTTCCTCAATATCATCCCCCGTCACCATGATCACCAAAATGACCACCTTCATTACTTAACCAGAATCCATGAATAATTCCATATGACTATCCAAATACACATCTTTCAGGCATTGCAAGCCGTGAGGAGGCCCTTCCATACACTACTGCCAAGGGGAAAGAGAATCATCCATCACCAGCATCACCTCCTCAGATTTCAGATATTTCTCCTCTTGTCTGTCATGTTCCTTTGAGGCCTCTTCAATTTCCTCTTGAGACATTGTGACACTGACATGTATAACCTCCACTCCTGCCACTGGATGGATCTCATGCTCCTTGATTATATCCTCTTTTTTAGTCGACTCAATCTATATCAGTCTAGGAATATATGAGTTGTCTTTACACCTCTTATGTTTCAGCTTCCCAAAAACAACATGGCTCTCTAGGTCCCGGCTTTTTTATTTCCTTTCCTCTTTCTATGAATATGGAGATATTTACTAAGCCCTCCAAAATCATTATCATTATAGTGTTGTCCATCTCCATCAAACTCAACCTCATAGGGACAATTGGAGTTTCCTTCAAACAGTCCCTCATTAATCAAACTATCAAACCAGTTATTTAAGAAGAGAATGTATAATATCCCCCCTCATGTTGGTTCCGTGTATGGTATTTAGTAACCTACCTACACCCTATTTTCACTTTAATAAATCTCCAATTTCAAATCACCCCTGAGAAAATATTTTAAAAACTATTAGAAATCATTAAATGAGGTTTTATATTAATTTCACAAATTTAATCATTTAAAACTATTTAAAAAATCAAATAGTTCAACTCATTTCAATTAAATCATGAAATTTTATTTTAGGAATAAAAACTCTGAAAATATACATAAATTTCATTTAAAAATCCATTAAATTTTATTTTAATCTAAATCCAAATGAACGTTGCCTTTAAAAAATTCATTGAATTTTCAAAGAGATCAAGATCATGTCCATTTGAAAGATAACATGTTAAATTCAAATAGAATATGGTCATTGAAGCCTTGATAATGAATTCTAAGAAACATTTTAATAGAAAATGAATTAAAATTAAGAATAGTGTATATGTGAATTATCAAGAAACAATAAATTACCTCATTAAAAAATATAATACAAACAACTAGATGGAATATTGGGATCCCAATAACAATTAATCTATGATTTGTCACCTCCTATGGTGATAAACATATGTATAAAGAAGGATCTCATGAGAGGAGAGATAATAACATTTATCTACAATTCCACATAAATCATTCATGATCCATTGAAATATAAGGAAATCACAACATCTAGAAACAAGGAATTAAAATAAGAATAGTGATAAATGAACGAGATGAAAAGAAATCACCGGATGTGGATCACTACTTCAATCATCACTTTTATCTTCTTTGAATTTTGGTTTGTATTGCTAGAATGGATCTAGATGGCTCTAAAAATCAAAAGGATCTTATTTTAGACTAAGTGACATGTTTTGGGGGTTATTAATATGGGTATCGGGTTTAGGGTTTAATCACCATTGACATGGTTTCTTGGGTCAGCTAGCATTGTTAGTAATAAATGTGTGCCTAACTGTGAATCTCAAAGGGATCCAAAAAATGTTGTATGATTGAACTACATTGTTAGTTTAAACAAATAATAAATTTAAATACTAATTATGTTAGACATTCCTTTTTTGGATAACCATGAACAAATTATTCCAAACCATGAACCCTCACTCAGGCTACTGGATATATTTTATTATTTGGCTGTATAGTTTTTGAAACCATTTTCCCACAATAAAAGGCCAAAAATCCTACAAAAAAAAGTCAAAAAAAACTTAGAAAACAACATTTAAAGATATCTAATCAAAGGATTGTCAAAAAAACGTTCAAAAAAATAAAATACGTGTAACAAAATTTCACATCCTCCCCAACATAGGAATTTCTCTCCAAGAAAATCATAATGTCCAAATGATTGAACGCGATGATATAAAAATAACTCCCTTCATTAACTTGTTTGGTGAATGTCCCATAGTCCAAAAGAGGGACTCTACCAGTGGTTAAAAACCCAAACAAAGCTATAATATCAATAAGAAAATAATATCACATGTCTCCAAAACATATAATGAATAGAGTCCTAGCATAGGTATCCCTACCAATTTAATAAATCCTCAAAATTGTATAACATAAGAAAATAATGTACCCTTAACCAAAAGAAATGACTTAACCACTTACCATAGTGAATCATCTATGATCACATTCACCCACTAGAGGAAATTAACTTAAAAGGATTTATACCCCCGGTATGTACTCGATGGTTACATAGGATTTTCAAAACCAAGCCTCACCCCTTAATAATCTTATGAAATCAAACACCAACACCTTTGAGTACCTTGTACTTCAAAAGTTCAGCTACTCCTAGTTTCTAGAGAATATTTTCATGGACTATCCATATCCAACTGGAAATAGCTCAAATATATTGGTATGTGTACAAAAGGAAAATATACTCTCAAAAGGAAAAATTTATCATTCTATCCAAACTATGCTCCAAACATAAGAGAAAAAATATTTTAAAAGAAAGGAACAAAAAATACCAATCATATCTTGGATTCATAGCATAATATTCCACTCCATCACTAGAAGCATAATGAACATCATGTAACTATTATTATTCCAAAATATAGATAATAATTCAATACTGAACATCACAAATACTAAAACATGGAGTTTATATGAAAAGGAATCCATTATAAAATCATCAACCCACTAATAATCCAAATCAAGGCTCACAAGACATCATTCAAAAATATCAAAAAACAAATGGTTTCTAAAACATCTAGTGATAAGAAGATTATAACTAATAAATCCTAATCTATATCATAATATTTACATTGAGGCCTATGGATGAATACCTATTAACATTAATCATTCTATCCCACGTAGTCAGTATCTAATGATCCTTATTGAGACGACACTTTTCAGCCCCCCAATATAAATAAACTCTTAAGGAGACCCAAAATGAATCACCATTTACAAACTCTCATATCTCTCAAACAAAACCTAATTGAATGATTGAGTGATCCAAACTAGAAACACAGGGTATGACTCTTAATTTATTAAAAAGGATTTCATTTATCAACCCAAAATATTGATTTATTCCATTAATGTCACTTCACTAGATCAATTTTAGCTGATAAATCCTTATCGAGCATCTTCAAATAAGCGATCCACCCGACTACATGAATGGTGTTTGAGAGGTATGGTTGAATACCTGTTAAAAAATATGAATCCTAACTAACATCATCAGCATAAATACATAGTATGAATCATACCAAACATAATAATTTATTATGATTCCCTATAACTAATATCACATATTAACCAATACCAAATAAATCAGAAACATTATTATTCTTTAATTACGTGTGATATTTCAATTGATTGAAGATTAACATGATGAAATCACAGTAAATAATTTCATATATACAAGAGAAAATCAAAACTTCTGAACACTCTTGGATAGGTACATTGATCAAAGAGTTTATATAATTGACCTTTAGTGAATCATGAGTCTTGAGATATTCAACAATCCCATCAAAACCATCATGACACATTACTACCTCAAGAGGACATTTTTCCACATTATAAATTTTTTTGTGACAATCCTAGAATCCAGGGATGGAGATCAAAGGATATAAGGTATCTGAATGCACGACTCAATACAGAGTTTTTTATAATGGAAAACAAGTGATTCCCCTTATTAAAAACATAATTGAACCCTTTGAAAACTAGACTGATTAATGAAAATTCTATCCATCATATTAAAAATTATGGGATACATTTTTATCATCAAAAATATAGTCTCACCAAAACAGGAATAAATTACAATCAGAAATAATGTACACGAAATCTAAAATAATTTATACAAGTAATAAACTAATTTATCAATTCAACATCAATTTCAATAAATGGAAAGTATATCCTTCTACAAAACATTATACTTTTTTTTAAATTGATAAATAATGTTAATAATCAGTCACATATTTTCAAAATGAAAATATTCCAGTTCATGTAAAGTATTCTATTGTCCTAAAAAATGAATACCAATTTTCAATAATCATAACCATTTATATTTAAACCTTTTACCACTAAAATTTATTCTTAGTACATTTTTGTATCACATAATCAAAGAGTCTTGGAATAAAAGTTAAAAAACAATTCATAATTCTCACATGTTGGTAGTTGAAACATTTTTTCAATGAACATAAGAAAAACTATTTTAGCCGCTTTTTGGTTGTAGAAATGGATTTAATATTATAAAAAAGGATTAATGTCCTAATAACCAAACAAGATCCTCAAACAATCCACATCCATTGACCTCGTAATTAACCTCACAAATGTGAATTTATCTAGAAGGAAATTGTAAAGGATTAAAATTTATAACTAACTAAATTCTATTCATATATTGGTCATATGGTCATGAAAACCATAGGAAAACCTCAAAACTATTTGTGGATGGATTTCCAGATCAATGGAATTAATTCATCCTAGTTTACCTTACCATGGAAACATGGTGTGAATGTGGTTATCCTTATACCCTAGTTCCAAAAATCATAATGGGATATAGAAATATATGATAGTATATATGGGAATATAATTTTTTTAATTATGAAACTAATATCTAAAATGAAATACTCAAATCCCAACAACCCTAGTAACTCAAGTACCATCATGAAGAGGCGGTGATCTATAATCTGCTCATGAATTAACTCTATAGTCCCACAACATTATTACTATACTTTATACCATGACACACACAAAATAATAAAATGGATTCCAAGGTTATGTTATTCCGTTAATTGATATACATCCTTTGAAAATTTTTTGACTATACAAACTAGAATAACATCCAATCTGATATAAGAGATGATTTAACACTAACCAAAAGAGTGTTACCAATATCCAAGGGCTGTTGATTGGATCCTATGTATCATGTGATTATGGTTGGGATTGAATTCTCCCAAAAAATATTATAATAATAAAATTACATCATGGAAACAATATTAGCAGCACACTTAAATACACTCATATTAGGAACAAGAAGATGATAGAAAATATTAAATATAGAAATGATTCCAAAAACCTGTCTCATAGTGGTCTGGACCACCCACCATGTCACATGTCACAAGTCCTTGGCCTCTCTAACTCGAAACCATAAGGTAAGATGATATAACAAATGCCTAATATAATATCATAAAATCATGTAACACTAAAAGTTATAAGGATGGTGTGAGATAAGGATCCAAGTAGGATTTCACCAAATATTTTATATTATTACTTAATTAGGAAATTAATATATGCTATAAAAGGATTTTAATAGAGTTTACTACAAAAATTTTTAAAATTAAATTTTAATAGATTTAAGAATCACTTATCAAACAAAACATGTACACACCCCATTCCACAAAATAAAGAATATATATTTCCTTTAAATTATCTGTAAACTATTTCACAATCGAGAGTCATATGATCAATAAAATATAAGAGTATTAACCTAAGATAATTATCTACAATAGTTTCAATATAATATTGTCAAGGTGTATAATAACAATAAATTAATCGATCAAGAGAAGTAATCAATCAATAATGGAAATTCAATGCCATGTAGTGAAAAAAAATGTTTTCATGTATAAAGTATAATATATATTGATTTCATCGGTACAAACTATGTGTGATAGTGATCCAACAATATACTATCGAAAAAAATATTTATTGCTAATAGTTTGGATAACATATAGTCTAACGGGACTCTAGAAAACAAATTTTACAAAGACATGCTTTCCTAGACAGACTTCCTTTTCATGAAACATTCATGTTCAATATAGATCCACTAGATGAGATGTTTGTATGCTAATGGAAGTTTTATATAAATGTTCCCATATATATACTAAGGTATCCTATAATTGTAAAAAGACTTTAATGAGATAATGATGATATGAGGATCTCATGAGGATCCTTATTTATATCAATCATTGGTTTATACCCTCAATTCACATATCACTGTCACCCTCGAACTCCCTAAAATTAAATATTCCCTATTTCACACCAAAAAATGGGAAGTATAATAATCAAACAAGTTGCAAAAATTGGTTATTATAATATGGAATTATCATAAAGTGATATCTTTCCCATCAAGAATCATCAATTTAAATTTAAAAAAATTTATTTAATTAATCCATAAAATGTGTAATCATACCTCCATAAATAAAAAATCATAATTATAATGAAAAAATATCTTTAAAATAATACCTTATTGCATGTTAACCCTAAATTATTTAAAAAATGGATTGTAATTTTAAAATGTTTGAATACATTTCATAACATTATTTTACACCCTCATTCCATGTGAATAAATCACCCATTTCAAATCACTAATGGAAAATTATTTTAAGAAATAGGTAAAATAATTCAAAAATATGTCTTATTAATTTCTTAATATCATAAATTATTAAATATTAATAAGAAAACAATTAGTTCAACCCATTTTATTATAATGTGGATTTTCATTTTCTGAGTAAAACCTTGATTTAAATCTCTCAATTTGACCAAAACATGTAATAAAATTTCCATGAAAATAAATCCAAACAATCCATGAAATTAAATAACTCATAAAATATTGTAAGATATAAAAATAATAGTCAGTTAAATCATTCCATGATCAACTAGAATAAAAATAGGGTCCAAAAATCATTCATAGTGATGTTCAAGAACAATTTATATAGAAAATGTGTAAAAAATTAGAATCACATATATTTTATTTCTAGAAAAAAATGAAAAAATAAATGAATTAAAATCAAAAAAACATTTTCATGGAATATTTGTAATCACACTACAATGAATATGATATGTGTTTCCTCTGGTAGAGATCATTGGATCTTGGAAGAGGGATCATTAGAGAGGAAATAAAATAAACTATATCCATTATTCCAAATAAATATTTCAAGATAAAAAATATAAAATGAAATCATTACAACTTGGAAGAATAAATTAAAAATGGGAGAGTGTTTAAAGGGTAAAATGAAGAACCCATTAGAAGGGGTTCTTTTCTTAGAGTGGGACTTCGATCCACTAAGATATGAGGTTTGGAGATCAAAAATGGTTCTATATGGGTCCCAAAATCCAATTGAGGGGATTTAGGATCAATTGGAAGGCATTGGGGGTTAATTTATGGCTTTTTGGAATTTAGTTATGATTTTCAAACCATTAATTAACATTATTATAATTTCCTACCTTTGATCACATGGTTAGTACTAACTATGCACCTTACCGTCCACCGCAAATAGATCCCCAAGAAGTTCTACATAGTTATGATACAAGGATTTTTTTAACCATATAAAAACAATGTGTCCAAGTTATTACCATGTTTCGATGTTTTTATAATCATGCCCAAACATTGTGTGAAACATATTCCCATTCCTCAACTACTATATATATTGCACGATTTTATTTTATGGTTTTTAAAACTCTGCACCAAGCACACACTAGATCTAGAACAGTCAAAATGTCCAAAAACAATTAGAAACAACATTGGAAGATATCCAATCATTGGATATGACAATTAATTATTCATAAATAAAAAAAATTATGCAATGTGATGTTACCATAAAAAATTTTTATTCATGATATCATAATGATAATTAGACAAGACACATTTGTGTTCCCAAATAACATTGGGTAAGTATGTCATAGCTTATATAATAGGGTGTCCCAGCTTGCATTAGGTGGGACCATTATAGCTTATTTGTTGGGGTTGCCCCGATAGCTCTTAGTGAACTCATTTTAGCTAAAACAGTTTATGAAACACCATATTGATCCAATTAATTATGTAATGACTATATTAGAAGTCACTCGTATAGTTATTCAAATTAAAAGGGGGTTTAAAAGGGTTTTATGAAAATGATTTTATAATTCATGAAAATAAATTTTAATTTATTTCTATATGTTTAAAATAATTTCTCTGAATAGATTTATGTGTGTGTTTTTCAGGTCAAAATGTTACACTTCCTATGCTAAAATAACTCTTAAGATAAAGGTAAAATTTATTGGAGTATTTATGTTTCCATAAAAATAATATATTACTTAGTTTTTATTTCCCTTATAGAGGCATTATTATCCTACAACATTTTAAAATTATTTTAAAATGATATATGGAAGGTTAAGGGATATGAAGAAGTTAAGTTGAGGGTCGTTATTATTTTCCATGATAGTAAATCATAGATTATTTTATAAAAAATATATTATTCAAAAATACATATTATTCAAACCCCCATACTTTTTATTTTAAGGTTTTCTGATATATGAGTTATGAAATAATTATCTTATAAAATACTCATTAAATGATCTTCAATATGACTGAATGTAAATTATTAACTAAAAATAGATATTATATTATGTTTATATCCGTGTTCTTAAATTTTTTATCATGGGGAGGTTTGGACAACATTAGCGTTTATGATAATGAAAATAACATTATTTTCAATGATTTCTCTCTATTGATCTGATGAAATGATATAGAATTTTATGATTTATATGTTATTTTATATAAATTATTTATATTCATAATTGATTACCATGGAGTAACCAAGGAATTTGTGGTTATAAGAATTTTATAGGAATATATCCATCAATATCAGCATCCCATGATGATCAGAATCATGGAAAAATAGTTTTTTTTTTCATTTATGGAACAATTTACAAGAGCTATAAATATTGGATGTATCCATGATAGAGAGGAATATTCTCTACCATGAAGAAACATGACTTTTTATATAACTTCATGAGGAAAACACTCCAGAAATTAGTGGATCATATGACCCTTCGTTATCCAAATGATGAATTAATGATCTAGAGAATATATTTGTCATCCTATGATTTTTTGAATTAAAAAATCTTCAATATTTTCATTAATGATTTTGAATGTGAAGCTAGTTTATGGTGGTCCATTATTAAAAACACTATAGTGAAATATGATACTCATGAAATGAAATGTGATCCATTTAAGTATATTTTTGTGGATTAATATTTCCCAATTGTTTTTTATACCCAGATGATGAAACAATTTCTATTATTGTGATAGATAGATTAAGATTTTATAGATTTATATGAAGAAAACATCATAAGAATGGCATGATATGTGTCATATTTTATCTGTGACCTTGATATTAAAATTAAAAGTATTTACATGAGGTTGATTCCAAGTTTAAAAAAAGAACTAAATGTATAAGAAATTAAATTTTATAAGAAATTGGTTCATTTTTCTAAGGAAGTTCATATAGACTTTAGTGAAACAAATATTCCTTGAGATAAAAATAGTATGAAATGGTCAGTGTGGCATGATATAGAGAAAAAACCATATATGAAGTCCATAGGTAGGCCCAAAAAATATTCCATGTATGGAAAATGACATTTCAATGAATTAGTGACAGGATCTAGTAAGTACTTCTAGTGTGGTCAATTTGGTCACACTGTTCGTGATAATAATGAAAAGAGTCTTAAAAACAAACGAATAAGGTATCTTATATCCATATAATGATGGTGTGTTTTATTTTTAATTAATTGGGTCATTATGATAATATCTATCTAATGATGGATGTACATGATGGAAATCATCATGAATGAAAACAAAAAGGTGATGAAAATACATTTTCTAAAATTATAGTTGATTTTGGGCCATTGAATAAAGTGGTGAAATGTATTTTACTTTTTTATTCAATTATTTTAATAACTTGTTTAACTCTAAAACATCACATTCATACTTTTATAAAAATATTTCAATTAAACTTGGAATACCAGCTGAATAATTAATTATAGAACATTTGGTGAAAACTTTAGGAAGAAGTATTTAAGAAACTAGGATTTATAGTAATATTCATGCTGTTATCAATGGCATTATCATAACTATAAATATTTTTAAACTAGACATAAAAGAGTTTGATATAATTTTTTATATGGACTATATTTCAGTTCCTCATGTTAAGATAGATTATAGTGTGAAAAATTTTATAGTTCTGGATTTCAGGCATTTGATAACATGACATGTATATGAGAAATTGTTTATATATGATTGTGAGTGTTTTCTTCCTCAAATAATTTAACAGAAATAAAATTTTAAAATTAGTAATGGGAATGTAGTAAATGAATACATGGATGTATTTCCTGATGATTTTCCTAGTTTTATTATTGATTGAGAGGTTGAGTTTGTTATTGAATTGGTTAATGATACTATGACTAGGTCTCATCCCCCTTCTCTAATGTCTCAAGAAGAACACTTCTAAAGGAAAAAAAATTGGTGTAGTTATTGGTTATAGGTTTCATTCAACATAGAACATCACCATGGGGTGATCGTTTATTAAGTAAAAGTAAATAAGGATCAATGAGACTTTGCATTGATTATTCATCCTTGAAAAACATAATTGTTATGAAAATGTATCATTTTCCTCGTATTAATGATTTGTTTGATCAAATCATGGGAGGTGATTATTTGTTTTAGTTCAAGATAAGGTCGGGGTACCATCACCTAAAATTTAATGAAAAAAACATTTTGAAGTCTATGTTTCTTACATGATATGGGCATTATGTGATTGTAATTATTCTATTAGGGGTTTTAATGAAATTGTGGTATTTATAGACCTTGTGTATATTTTTTCATGAGTTGTTGGAAACGTTTTTCGTTTTATAATTATTAAAATTTTAGAATATTTGAAAATTTAGTAGGACCATGAAATAGACATATGGATTATATTTTTAACCTTAAAAGAAAATATATATATATATATATATAATTCCAAAACTATGAATTTTTATTTAAACAAATTTTTGTTCCTTGGGGTTATTGTTTTTGAAGATTGAATAATAGTTTACCCTTCTAAAACAAATGTGGTTGTGGAATTTAAAATATCAAAAAAATAAATCATATATTTATAGTATTCATGGATTAGTGTGTTATTACTGATGTTTTATTGGAAATATTTCATGGGTTTATATCCCACTAACTATGTTATCTCACAATTTTTTTAAATTA
This sequence comes from Viscum album, assembly GCA_963277665.1. NCBI lineage: Eukaryota > Viridiplantae > Streptophyta > Magnoliopsida > Santalales > Viscaceae > Viscum > Viscum album. The sequence goes on along the minus strand of OY728155.1, from coordinate 1,493,291,556 downwards.
ATATAGATAAAAAAATGTGAGGATTTTTTTTTGGAATTTCAAATATATTAGTGAGTTCACTAGTTTTGTATCATCCTTCTATAAATGGTGAATTTTTTAACTACATTGATTCTTATTTGAAAGGGAATGATAGTGTATTCTATTATATAATGACCAGGTAATTTTTTATGTATCCCATCATTTGAAACCTCATCATCTAAATCACACAACATGAGATTTGGAATTAGATTATGTGGGTTTTGGTATAAAAATAAGTGGAATCATTTGTATGGAGTAAATTATGTAATATATAATGATCAAAAATAGTTAAAGTAGATTTTCACATTTAAATAAATAAGAATGATACAAGTAAGGTGAATGAAACTGATTAAGGATTATAATTTCATGACACATTATAATCCATGGGAAGATAAAAATATAGATGATTAATTGAGTTAAAAAAAGTAATGCTATATTGACAATATTACATTTTAATATGAAAATTGGCTATTGATTTGATGAATTTTGTGCAAAATGTTTTGGATATAGTGAAATAAATTGTTATTTTAATAATTCATTGTAGTCTACTCTATTAGAAATATTTAATCAAGCTCATAAGTTGAATCTATATTTACAAAAATATATTTAATACATTAGGAAGGATTAGATTCCTGATTTTAATATTTTTGAAAAACGTGTTCTATTTTTTTTAAATGCTTTTTTATACATTATGATTTATACTTGAGGAAATAAATTTTTAATTAAGTACATAATTATCATTTTTTCCATCATTAGGATGTAAGATGATATGTAACGTTCTTCAGAAGTATTACCTATGGGATGGAATGAAAAATCTTATTGTTGAATTTATAATGAAGTGTTTAACTTGTATATAGGTAAAATAATAACAATAGTTACCAAATGGGATGCCTTATCCTTTTCTAGTTAAGGAGTGGATATGATAAAATATATCCATTGATTTTATTGAATAATTTCCAAGGTAATCATGAGGAAAAAATGAAATTTGGATTACTATTGATAGACTAACTAATTATATCCATTTACATCCCATTTGGGAAAAAATGTTTTAAGCCTAATTTTTAGACATCATATAATGAATATTTTTTGGTTACATGGACTGCATCTCTCAATTGTATCATAATTAGATCCTTGGTTCACATCTAATTTTTGGAAAGGACTTCAGAATTAATTAGTTAATGAATTAAATTTTAGTAAGAAATTTCATCCACAATATTTATTGATAGTCTGATTGGAAGAATCTAACCATAGTAGATATGATTCTTTCTAGTTTAATAGATTACCGGGGAATATTATATCAATATATTTATATGGTTTTATTTTCTTATGATAATATTATTCATTCCAAATAACAAATGGAACCATTGGAAGAATTACATTGAATGGATTTTCAGAAATCGTATTTTTAGGGTGAAATATGATTAATGAAGTTAATTAAACTAGTCATAAAATATGAAATTGTGGATGAAGTAATGTTAATCCAGCAACATATGAGGACATCTTTTAATAGGTTGAATTGTTTTATGAACAACTGATTGAAGGATATTTCTTTCGATGTAGTTGATCATGTATTTCTAAAAGTTTATCTATTGAAATGTGTTATGTGTTTTCATAGTAAGGGGAAGATAATTCCATGTTACATTGGACTATATGAAATCATATAAAATATTTTATTACAATCATTCCATGTGTATTTACCTCCGAGTTTATACCCGGAACACATCTTTTTCCTTTGTTAAATTTTATCTAAATAGATGTTGTTTTCATCTCACCGAGAACATCATAATTTTAGATATAAGATATAATTTATTATGTGTAATTACCTAATAAGAATATTTTCCATATAGAACATGTTTTTAGGAATATATTTTTTGAATATGCTATGTTTTTATAGAAAACTCAAAATAGTTGAAGATAACTCATGTGAATCTAAAAATCATATGAGGGAATGTTTGCCTCACTTGTTTCATAAGTAAAAAATATATTGAGTATGTAATTTTCCTAATGGGCTAAAATTTTAAAACCGAGTTAATGATAGAAAAATATTTTACATATATATTATTATGAATATGATAGTTATATTTAGTATAAAAATTTTATGTATTTTATAAATAATAAAAGTAATAGTTTCATCAAACACTTTTATTATAATAATTTATTTAAAATATGAGATTAAAAATTATTTTATTTTAGTTTAAGAAAGTTTAATTCATTTTGAAATAATAATTTCATAATCTTCTTTGGGTTAATATTTTGGTTTTTCAGAAATGTTTCATTTTTTGATTAATAGTGTTAAATTCTGAATTTAAATTGAAAAATGCTATTTCATTTAAGTTATTTTTATAAATATTTTTTTAGTAAAATTAGTTCAATATCATATCAATTAAAACAATTTTTGTCATTTAATTAATTTAATATTAAATTTGGATATTAAAACATTTCATTCTTTTGATTTTTTTCCTTTAAAACCCCTCTTTCTAGTCATGTATGGAGGATTGATTTTAAAAAACAAATTACAGATTATATGTATAAAATTTAGAATAAATTATTCTATAAATGGAATCATAGTAATTTTTAATTTCTATTAATTTCAATGTAATATTTTACACAAATGAACAATGATTGTAGTAAAAAATAATTACGATGGTTACGGTAAAAATGGGTTTTATGGGTGGTTAATCTAAAAAGATAAGGGTAAGAGTCACCTATAAAATTGTTAAATAAAATATTTTATTGAAATACTTTGACCATTACACCTATGAGTTTCTATAATGTTATATTTTTGACCTTTGTGAGAAATAAATAACATACGATTAGTTAACTATTTTCACAATTACAAAATGTGTCATCTGCCCAAATTATTATTGTCCAACCCTCTCCTCTTTTATTCAAAAATTCAAACCCAATTGGTTCTTCCAAGACCTGAAAAATTACCATATCCCCATTTTTCCTATATTACTATATTCCTTATTAATTGATAACATAAATCTAATGATTTCCATTGGGGAAATCCAAAAAGAGTTTCCCGAAAAATAACTATCTTTCGGTAATGAACATTTTTATGTCTTCCTCTACAAAAATTAATTCATATTAAACCATGAATATATATTAGTATGATTATCTTTTATATACTATTAATTTATTATTTTAATTTAATAACCTAAATATTTATCCCGAATACATCAATGTGCCCGGAAATCATCATTCTTGTGTATGTTGGACTACCGCTTCACAAAACGACATCAATTGGTTTTTCCATTACCAACTATAATGAAAAGGTATGATTTTGGATATAAATTTTCTATAATTTTTTTATTAAATCATTATACTCATGTTTAATTATATCATATATATCTTTCCACATTCTATATAATTGGGGATATGACAACGCCATAAGTTTGTAAGATGATCCACCACATCATGAAGTGATGTGATTCGTTTTTCACGAACACTTTACATAGATGGTAATAAGTGTAATTATAAAGAATATATGTTATATAAATGACATAATTATAAAATTAATGACATATATATAATTTTGAAAATATAAAATATCATTTTATTTCTTAAAATTTCACACACTGAAAAAGTGATAACTTCATTTGTCGATGTGTAGACTACCTAATCCCCAAAGTGATGTGATTTATTTTTTCCATCATGATATCACTCAAATGATTTATATAATTATATAAAATTTAATATTATAATAAATATTATATAATTATAATTCTGTAAGGATAAAAAATTACCTGACTTCTTTCCATAATGATCAAGGAAAAACTAAAATGTTAGTTCATATTAAATAACAAAAATTATTATATGATTTTGAAAGTATAATTGATTTATAAATATGATAATTATTTAATTATGATTATTGGTATATATGTTTTTCAACAATGAGCACTCTGACCATATTCAACCTATAATAGTTTCTCTTTTGAGATAATCAATATATAATCAAAACTTCCGATTTAAACATAAGTGGTAAGGTAACAATATATAACATGATAAAAGGTGAAACGAAAGTAGTAAGTAACTTGAAAAAAGTTCTTAATAAACTAATAAATAAAACAAATTATTCAGGATGATGAAGACACACATGACAAGTCATACATAAAATTTGGGACTTCATCTTAGTTTCTTTTCGTTGAGGAATATATTTACGTAATTGACATATATTATTATAAAACCAGTATAGACAACCCCTATCACATATTTTATAATTAATTAATTTATTACCAAGGTATTAAATGTTTTTTATGTTACCTTTTGAGTAATATTATGAATCAAATATTTAAAATTTGATAAGAGACTTTTTAACATAATAAAATACTTATTTTATGTTTTCCTTCATAATATTCCACTTTTATGTCCATGTATTAAAAATTATTTATAATGTATAATTTATGAATATTTGTAAATTATTTTCATATTTTTAAAAAGTAATCTTTTTTCATGTTTTATAAGGAATGTTATAACTTATGTTAAAGGAAATTTTTTATTCATAACATACTTGGGCTAATGACTTTTCGTCCACCATTACTATTTTTTGATTTCTAAATTATTTTGTAATAATTTATTTTTCATCAATGATAAAACCACATATTTTTATATTTTGGAATTTTTTGTTTTTAAAATAAAATGGTTTTATGATATCGAAATTTTAATTTTTTTGATTCTAAATGAGAATTTAGAATTATTTATTATAGAAATGTGGACGATTTAAAAATTTTAATTCAGGACATGGTAATTAAGAATTATAAAATAGAAATGGGTGAAACTAGATACCATTAGTTGATCCCCTCATTGCTTATATAATGGGAGACCAAGATAGCATTGGTTGATCCCGTTATTGCTTCTAAGAAGAAGAGGTTTGGATAGTTTTGGGTGGGCCCATAATAGCTTAAATGATGGGAAGACTAAGATAGTACTCTAATTAATTGGGTGATTATTATATTAGAATTAATATATATTGTTATTCCAATTATTATTGTTTTAAATGTTTTTTATTAATATCATTCGGTAAGTCACTATAAATGGGATTTACTATCATTCTATGGGTTTTATTAATTTTTGTAAGAAAGTTATTCTGTGTGTTTTTAATGATAACTTTATTTACTTCTTATGATAATAGAACATTCAAGATAAGGTTTAACATTATATGTGTTTTCATGTACTTAAATTTCTAATGTTTTTGATTCATTTTATATCACATACATATATTTTTTTCTTATCAAAGTTTTTAATATATACTTTCACTAAATAAATGAATGGGTAAGGCAATAAAATAAATTATATTGACCATGGTGAATATATTAGATTTTTGTAATTTTTTAATTTTATACGAAAAATTGATACTAATTGATAACTTTTGACATTATATTATATAGTATTGTAATATAATAGTCATGATAACGTTTTCTAAAAACCTATACCTAAAATGATCCTAAACATGAAAGGAATAAATTTCTCAAATAAAACTCACAGTTATGTAATTTTTCTAGTTGGGTTATTCTATTTTCAGTTAATTTCATTTTTCATAAATTCATTATAATACTGATCAATAAAAAAAATAAAATATTAGAAAAAATAAAAACAACCTGAATCATGAAGAATTTAAGGGTCATGTTTTGAAAAAAAAATTGACTATTAAATGATGAACTTGGGGACCCACCCGATAATTTATATGTTCGAGGGGACATTTAAATATCCAGAGATCTAACTTCCCATAATAAATCCCATATCTCATCTGATGTTTGATAATTACCCTACAATGATTAATTTATATATTGATAATCTTTAACATTTTTAATGAAATTTTTAATCAAAAATAAATCTTTTGAAGAAACATGTTTTATTATTGATTAAATAAATCCATAACCAACAAAAAATTCATTGAAACAAAATATATTAAAGACTATAAATTATAAATTATCTTATTGAAGTAAAAAATGTAAATTTCTAAAAGAAATTATGTTCGGTAACTATAATTCCTATATTTTAAAAATATTAATTTCTACGATAATTTTTTTTAAAATGTAACTGATTTTTGAAAAATAATGTATAGATATTTTTTTAAACCAAAAAATATGAGAAAAACTTGAGTTTTTTTGGAAAAATAATATTAAAAAAATAGAAGAAACTAGAGCTTTTTATTTTTGGAAAAAACACAAAATATGTACTCACCCATTGAAAAGATAGTTATTGATGAGAATGTAGACATATATATTAAGATAGAAATGATCACATAGTATTTTCTATTCCAGTATTCAATTTAATAAATTTCTTTATATAAGAATTAATAGTATTAGTAATTATATTTGTAATGTTTTCTTTCATTAGGATGGATTTTAAAATAATATCTACTTTTTGTGTTTAATATAGAAGGATTTGATATCCCATATCTCTGTGGTCTTCTCATGATTAATGTGTTGGTTTTTACTTAAATCAATAGTAAATTTGTTATCCCATAAAATTTGAGTTTATTAAAACAAAATCCAAATTTAGAGTGTATGTGATGTGTCCACAACATGTGACTACAACAATTTCAAGCAACCATATATTTAGATTTAGTAGTTTAATGTAAAGTAGAATACAGTATCTTAAATGAACAAGAAACTTAAACTAATTCTTTTAAATTACTCGATTGATATAAAATTATCATATCCATTTTACTACAACGATGTCAAAAACTGAAAAATAGGTAAGTTCAAACGAATTTCTAAAAGAGTAATATAAATATTGATATATAGCTCGATTAATATAATGAAAATTTAAATTTACTTCCTTATGTTATGAATTATTATGATTACTATTATATTTTCAAGTATTTATTAATAAATATTTAAATATTTAAAATTAGCTATTAAATATAGTACACAAACAATCATTACTCTAATGATCATTCATCTAAATTTAACAAGCACAGTTTCCCCAATAGTACTTATGTTTCTATTACAAAGCCAATATTCATTACTAGTTCTTCATTATCCATGAATATATTCGTCATTAAATTTTGCAGACTATTTTTATAAATTTTCACTACAAATCAAAATGAACACTTGGCATAAAAATTTAATAATGTTTTGGTTTCATTCTTGTACACAACTCATAAATACTTTTATCAATAAAAGGTCTTATTAAAAAATTATTTATAGTATATAAGGAAGTATGAACTTCTTCATCCCAAAAGTTCTTTAGAAACTGAGTAATCACCAACTATAGTTCTTCTAATCACATGAGGAATTCTCCCTCTTATGTAATATACTTTTTTCTATGGATTTTTAGTTTTTTAAAAGTAATTTAGTATACCATTTTTATGATAAAAGGATTTATTATATGATTTCTAAAAATCCCCACCATGATCATAATGAATATATCTCTTGGATATATTTTTTTCTTTTTCAGCATGGAAAATAAAAATATTAAAATAGTAAAAGGATTATCACTTCGTTTTTAGAAAACAGAATAACACATATATATTATAATTATCAACTAAAACATATCCATAGTATTTTCCAATAATACATTTTTTTTATCGGGATAAGTAAATCCATGTATAATAATTATAAAGAATCATAATTTGAGACTTCAATAATTGATTTGATATATGTATCATGTTTCATTCCAAGCTGATATGGAACATAAACTTTTTAATAATCTAACTGAACATTTAATATATCTTTAACTAGACTAATCACAAATAGTTTAAAAAACACTCTAACAGTATAATTTCCAAATATTTTATTTCATAACCAATATGGGTATTCGATTTTCTATAGTAAGGTAGATCTTGTTTCCCAAGGAACTTTTTCTATTGTGTGTAAATATTCTCATGCCTATGTGTAGAAATAATTAATTCAGCTTTGGAACTTTGGATAGTACATTTATCATTCATGAAGATAACAAGATATCCCTCAACATATTGTTAATTAATTCTACTATGGTTGTTCAGAAAACCTATAAAATAATAAAAAATAGAAATCAAATATTTAGAAAGAAGAAAAGTCTTACATATATCAATAATAACAACCCGATCATTATCACCAATGGTAACTTTTCCACCAATAATTTTAATAATATTCTTTATTATTCCCATTCATATGTCTCGAATGACCACTATAAACAGACCATATATTATTTATGGTACAATTCTTATTTTCCTAAAAATAAATTTGTCAATATTTTGTAACCCAAACCATCATAGGTCCAGAATTATATGAAAAGATATTTTCCAAATCCAAATCATTATGATAAAACAATATTGAAAATTTGTTAATTCTCTAGAAAAATTACATTGTGGGATATTGAATATATTACATTATTTAAGGAAAATATATTTTTAAAATTTCATCCACATTGTCATCTTATACATAATTAATCACCCATATGAACAAAATAGTTTTATTAAAAATTTGGTTTTCAGTTTGTAAAACCCATTCTCGATATATCCTTATGAGGTTTTGTTATTCTCGATATCTTATCAAAATTTTATTTACTAGTATTATACATTGATAGTAGAATTTTAAAACATGGTAATTTGGAATTTAGTTTTACAGATATATTTTTTTATCTCAACACTAATTTTATTCGAATTAATATATTTTCATTATTTTTCTTAATTTGATTTCTAAAAATTAGATTTTTCAAAGTAGTTTGAAATATTAATTCACTAATTTTTTTAAAAAAAATCGTTTTAAATATCAAAAATCACATTAGTTAATGTTGATATTTTTTAATTTTATTTGGCATGTTTTTACCCAGTAGGATCATGTTTTTTAGAATGATTACTATTTTTATGTTCTAAATTCGTTGTAAATATAGATACATCCTCAAAACAATGTTGTAATTTTTTTTTCATCTCATGATGTGGATATATCATCTGATGTCAATGAATAAATTTCATTTTCATTATCTAGATAATTGGAATTTAATATAATATTAGTTATGTTTTCATAAGATACATTTTTGATGAAGAAATTATTATTCATTGTAATGTTTTTAAAAACACCAATTTTGTTTTTATAATCTATTTTATCATATGAAGAATATTAAAAACTGTAACAACCATTTGAAATATAGGTTTTTGATTCATTAAGATATTTCATATAATTATGTCTATAAGATTTCATAGAATTTATTTCTGGATTTCTATCCTTATTTTCTTTTATATTATTCTTATGGAAATCCAGTCATATTCGTATAGACATATTACTCTCATAAAATATTGCATCATAAGAATATTTCTTTTCATTTTTATCATTATTCTGTTTACAATACTTATAATGAAAATATATCTTCCCACAAATCTTATTCACCTAATAATCTGACCGATCAAGATCATTTTATATTCCTTCAGTATAACCATTTTTTATCATAACTCTAAAATTATTTTTTATTAATGGTTGAGAAAGATTATAAACTGATTTTACTCTCTTATAAACATATGATGCTGAAATAAATGGAAATCCTATATTCTTACATTTGTTTTTCTCGGCATATCTCTTCTATCTACACTCATATTGTATGACTATATTATAAGTTCATAAAAAATTGATTATTTATTTCCCAAGAATCATTTTAATATTTAATTTTATACTCCCATTATCCAAACATAAATTCAATAATATTTTCCAAAAAATATTTGCTTTTATATCTTTATCCCCAAATAATGTAAACTATTCACAATATTCATAAATATCTGATGCATCCCAAAAATATATTCATAAGAATTAAAATTCAATGCTTAATAATAATAAAAATGAATGGATCTTCTGGTTTCAATTACATTAGAATTTCTAAGATGGAATTTTTTACATTTTATTAAATATTCTATTTGGATATTCACAAATTAATATTTGAATATTGATATTTCTTATCATTTAACAAAGCATTGTATTATTCAATATGTAATTTAGTTGATATTATTAATTATATTTAGTGGTAAAAGTATAAATATCATTATGAAAAATTTTATAATTTCTATTCAACATGAAGATGTTATCAAATCTAGTTTTAATAACATGATTCTTCCTTCTATGTCTCCCGTATTCAGAATCAGTTCCATAAAAAATTTGTGGTCTATATGGATTTAAATTCTCATCAATACCATCATCAAAACAATCAATCATATGTGAAATAAAATATTTATACACAATATATGTTAGTGTAACAATAGTTTCAAAAATATATACACATGAAAAAATTCTTGATATAAAAAATGTAACGAAAGTAATTTCTTAGAAGTAGAATCTCATATTATACCAATTGTGTGATCAAATAGTTATAATGTCTATAAAAGGTGTTGGTGAATTTTAGTTCAAAACCTAAACTAAAAGACTAAAAACCAAATTATTATGGATTATTAGTATCATATTTCATTTTATGACCAAAGTTACTATATTTCACTAATAGTACATCTAAATAAGAGCTTAAAATTTTGTTTAAAGATAAAATATATATATTAATTCACATTATATATATTATAATTATAGAAACAAGTAAAATAAATTCCTAATGTAAATGTAAAAATGATATTAAAAAACATTGTAATATATTTTCCACTCTTTAATAATAATATTTAAGGATTTAAAAAAATATGACATTTAGTATCCCTAGTTTTTAAATCACATTGTAGAATCGGATCCACCTTATAATAATGGAAATACCTTGATCATACTGATCAAAATCAACAATATTCCAATCCCTAGAATCCTTTTATCAAAATAATGATTATAAATAGACAATAAAAATGGAAAATTTTTATGTAATTTAAAATCCTCATTCAGATTCATTAGAAAAAAACTCCCTAAAACATTATCAAACCTATGTTATAAGGTTTTATAATATAGAAAACATCATATAAGATGATTCATAAAAGAATTATCTCCTAACTCAATGTATGGGCCACTATTTTTAGAAACATATTCTAGGATTATAAATAGTGATTCTTATTATTGGATACAATGGCCTTAGGTATACTTTATCATTATGTATAATAACGTCTTGTATAACTCCATCTAATGAAGATTTAATGGATTAATAAAAATTATATAAAAATCCATCAATATGGTAGAAATGATTCAATTAAATCAATTATAAGCAATATTAATATGATGTAATAAATTAAGATTAGTTAATTGAAGAATATAATGGTTAGACCGATGGACTATACTCAAATAGACAAATAGATTAAACTCATTCAATCAATATACTAAACATAGTCACACTGATAGACTAAACTCAGTCACATATATAGGAAGAACATAGTCATACAGACTACATAAACATCCCATTGATTGTATTTTATCAATCTCATGGACTAGACTTTTTCTTTCTAATGGGTCATATTTTAGTCAATTTGAGGTATCATACGTTATTTGGTATAATAGACTATGCATTTGTGTAGTAATATTATATTCAATAGTTATATAATTATATCAACATCTAATATAAACATAAGGTTTTGTAAAAAAAATATTCTAAAATTCGTGGGAAATATAATGTTATTAAAAAAAATTAAGAATGCGTTTTTATTTTAAAAAGTATGGATTTAATTTAAAGAATGTAAAAATTTAGGCTCAAAAATATATTTCCTTCCAATTATATATTTAAAATCATATGTATCAATGAAACAAGATTATAAAAAATTCAAAATATCATATCTTTGAAATAAAATGGGTTTCAAAATAATTTCATCATATCATAACCTATAAAAAATATACATGTTTCAAAATCATTTCATTATTTCATCATATAATAACCTATGGATGAATAAGCATGTTTCATAATAAATATATAAGGGTATACTCTATGTAGAGACCCTAATATTAACGTACATGGACATTACATTACTTTTGCAGAATACTTAGTACATAACAAAAACACAGACACACAAGGACCGTAATATTTTAGTGTCTTTGGAAACTCGGAATATAATCTTCTAATCATGGTGAAAGATCTTCAACATCTCCCATAAAGATCTTCCTTTTTAACCTAAAACCTTTCTTTATATCCTGGGGAAAATAAAACATAAAAGGGTGAGCTCAAATGCTCAATAAGGGTAAACAAAAGAAATATCAATAACATCATATACATAAGAACATAACTTTTGGAAATCATAACCTCCAAAAGATATCATAATTTCATAACATGGGATAAATCATAGTAGTGATATGTAATCAAAATAATCATAACTTAAATCATAAAACTTTTTGGAATACACAAATAATCATAGATAATCATTTCTTATTAGTCAAGACTCATTTCCAAGACTATCTTAGTGGACAAAGTCCATTTCTGAACCGAGTTCACTCCTTGTTTCAGTCCTGTTTCACTGAACCGGTTTAACCTGCCGTTCCATCTATGTCTATCTCATGAGATATAAAATCTTTACCCAATTCATTGGAGGGAGATATTGGTTCCACCCATCTCATAATGATACCATTCTTATGTGCGCCACAAAATAAAAAATCACACATCATTGCATAACCCATGTAATAAAAATAGGGATCTTAAACATCATGCCATCATAACATAATCCATATAATATAAAAGGACATAATAAAAACAATTCCATCATAACATAGTCAAACCAATGTAAAAATAGGGATAGAAATAGAACCCTTTATTATCTTAGATGGAAAATAATTTTGATAAAACACTTGAACTCCATTCTTGAAAAAAATATCCTTTCTACATCAAAAACATTTTTCCTTTCTTAACATGTTATAAAATTCTAAACTAAAATAAATTGATTAAAAATAAACTTGAAAACTTGTAAATAAATATTCTTGGAAATAATGTTTTAAAAATCCATTCATTCCGTATAAGTTAAAAAAACATTCTTCTCGTACTTTTTTCGGAAAAGTCAAAAAGAACCTCGTACGAAAAACGACCAAAGATTCCATTCATATCCTTTACTAAAAACGCACCGATGGGTAAAATTGGATTTAAAAAATTGTAGGTGGATGGAAACAATATTACATATTGAGGGAACAAGGACGTGGATGATAAAATACACCCCAGTAAATACCAAAGTATAAACAATCTTGGATAAAAATGAGATTGTGATATTTTCCCTTACCTTAGGTCCGATTTGCTACGTAAGTGTCCGAACCTTCTGTATAATAATTTAAATAATGTCATTGACTTATTCCATAATCATACTCATTGTTATGATATCTTATATGGGTCACTTATGACTTTATTTTACCCGTTCTTTTGTAAATTCCATGTTAAAGAGCGTTTTGGGTAACATCGTTTCATTTGTCGTCTGTGTTTTGACTTGTAATTATTCATAGGATTACATAGATCATGATTACTTAATTCCAGAATATAAAACATGATTTATATATAATATATATTCATAATATACATATATATAATAGATCAATAAATGGAAAGAAATACACCGTTCCTGGAGATGGTAGGCCGTACGTACGCATGAATGCTGTTTTCGTTTCCTTATTGAGTTGAATGGAATTAAGTAGATGACATACATATATTTACACATAAATCCAGTATCATTATTATGTCATATATTTCATGATTACTTATTATATATACTTTATAATCATTCATGAGTGGTTAACGTGGAGAATGAATCTCATCACGTCGTGGAGACGGTAGTCCGTACGTACGCACGAGCGATGATATCATTCTCATGATTGTGGAATTGTATTGGAGTGTATGTATACTATTTCAGAATCATTATCAATTTAAAATAATCATATATAGTTATTATTTACACCATTATACCCATCTAAGTAAGGTGGTGGTGGAAAATAGATTACACCACGGTGTGGAGACGGTATTCTGTACGTACGCACACGCGGTGATTGCGTTTTCCGTAGGATGGATATAATGTGAAATAGGGTTTTTTCATACTTATAATAACATATCAGTATATTATTGATACTGTTGTTATTACTTCATAATGAAACAACCTAAGAAGAGTAAGTGGAATAAGAAATAAAGTTGAAAGAATCGGTAACGGACATTACCTCTTCTTTGAAACGCCTCTTTGAGATCTCCTTTTAGGGCACTAAAATTGGTCTTTGAGGAAGACCAGAACCTCTAGGATGTTTCTATGGAAGTGGAGAGGAGAATTTTTCAGGGGTTTTCTGAGCATGAATTCTCAAAGTGGTGTGAGGAAGAGAGGTAGGAAGTGTCCTTTTATAAGGGAGGAGAGGGGCAACTTTGGAATAACAAAAAATATTATTTTATTATAAAGCCAAATTCGGTTTTAAATAGCTCCAAATTGATTTATTTCGAACCTAAGGTAGGTATGGGTCTAAATCCTCTCATCCAATATAATTTAGAAAAGTTTAGGTTCCTATTTTAACCTTATCATTTATATTTAACTTTAAGTTAGATAATTTTACTTTTACCGTGTCTTTTTGTGTTCTTACACTATAAGGTTAATAAACATACAATAACAAGACAAACGAACCCCAAGTTATTTAGTATTAATATATATAACCTTATCTATGTCATTTGGCCGAACCTTATATTTTTAGGAATAAGAAAACAATTAATAATATAATATTTGTTTTCAAAACTATTTTATGTCAATTTTGACACTATTTAGTAATGGATTTTTGTAAAAATCATAACAGAATGATTAGTTCTAAAAAAGTTAATTAAATCAATAATAACATGTCATATTAACCTAGAAAATTAGTGGAATTAATAAAAAGGCTCAAATTACATTTATTTGGGTATTTATAACATCAATTATGTCAATATTTCATTAATAAGATAATTACTGCATAATCTTTGTGTCATAAATAAATTAAATTATTTAATGTCTAAAAATTTCAAATAAAATACCATTATGTATGAAATATTTTTATATTTCTAATGAATATTTATAGATGAATTTATCTTATGGATAACCATATATTAAAAATTATGTTCTTATTAAACTTTGATTTTAACTATTTTAACCCTTGTTTAAATAAATTAATAATAAATGTCCTAATCTAATCCAAGTGGGCCTAAATGGTCATATTTTATTCCTAAGGTATTTTTGGTGGAATTACACTTATCCAATATAATTAAGACATGTTTTAAGGTAATAATAATTTCATTCTTACCCTTAATTACCCAATTTTCTTTTAACCGTGGTAAAAAAAGTAAAAAGTTACTATTCACCAAAAATTATTTTCGTCTCATTGAACCAAATTTTACTTACTGACATCAACCGTGTCTCTCGGATTTCTTAAATTCCACTCACAGAAGCGGTAAAATTACGTTTTATGAAAAATTCATTTTTTTAACTACCACTTAGTGGTTTCACTATTAATCAAAAAATGAAAGTTTCCATAAAAATACCAAAAATTAGGCCTAAGATATATTTGATATTATGAATTCATAAATTATGTCTATTTTACCAAATTCAAAAAATATCAGTTGCATTAATTAATTTAAAAATTAATTCCAATCGTCAAAACAAATAGCGTGTTCTTAAGAGATAATAACTATCAAAAGATTGACAGTTGTTTATGTTTTGTTTAAATGTGAAATTACATCCAGTAACCAACATTGTATTAAATTGAAAAAATATATTCTAAATATACGTTAAAACCACTAAAATTACTAATTTATCACTATTAATTATTTCTATTAAAAAGGTTGTTTTTAATTAAAATTTAGTAATTTTCACTATTCATCAGAAAATGAAAGTTATCCGAAAAGTACCAAAATTTCACCCAAAGCTAATTTCGATATTATGAATCCAAAAATGAAGCCCATTTTGAAAATTAAATTTAACAAATTTTAAAAAGTGGTTATTACTATTCATAACGGCTAGTTTTAATAATATTTTAATATCATATTGTTGTTTAGTGAAACTCGGTATTGCGTACTACACACGCTATCGAGGAACGCCGTGATTGCGTGTAATGCAAGGCAAGTCAAGGATGCGTGTTGTGCAAGCATATTTTGGTGTAGCTTACAACACAAGACACTAATGAAATTAAAATGAATATTTTTCATAAAATCTCGGGGTGTTACATTCTACCCCCCTTAAAATGAATTTCGCCCTCGAAATTCGTCGGGGTTATTAATGGTTTACTACTCAAAAGTTTCTTTAATAGAAACCCACATCGTAAAAAGGAATACCAAAACCAATTTTTGAAAAGAAAATTATGAAACGTAACAGTTACTCAAATAAACTAATCACTAGGCTTCCACATAGGTGAAAATATGGATATGGGAGAGAAATCTAATCATGATGTTCTGATGGAGAGTGGTAGAGAACATGGCTATGGAAAATACTGCAATCACAAAGCCATAAATTTTTGATGATCTTGGGTACCATCTGATTCATCAGATATAAGGGCACTAGGATAACATTTTTTTTGTTTTCAAGATCATTTCCCTAAAGTTGAAGATTTTGAATTAGAATAAATACTTACTTTATTTTGGTACAATCTCACGGTTGTTCGTGCTTTGAACAATTTCCACTTCATCTCTTAAAGAAATGAAGTTGAATTTGTTATTCATGAAGTGTTAATAGATCATGTGATAGAATGATGGGTCTTTTCATCTGTTTCAAACAAAAGGTTAGAAAAAGTTATCAAATATACATAAGTCCATCCATGGCGAGGTTAATCATATACGATTAAAAAAATGAACTTATACTTCATATTTCATTCCGCGAAATAAAATAAAACTAGTTTCTACTAACCAGGGACTTCCTGTAGGCTAGTGGTAGGCGATAAAGGCTAGTCGCACTTCGGTTGTGGGTTCGATTCCCACAGCCTTGTCCGATGCGATGGGCTATCGCCCATCCTGCAGGTTGTCCTTTTTCTAAAGCTATATTACTATAACATCCCATCAATAATATCGAAAAAAAGTTCTATCTTAACTTTTTTCCAAAATAATCCATTCCAATCTTTAGGCTTATCTAAAATACTTCGGTGCAAGCTCATAGTATAAAGAAAATGATTACTTGAAATGTCACATAACAATCACATGAATGCCATTATTTATCCGCCATATATCATAAGATACATCTCTTTTGTCAAATTACAAACATGTGAATACCTTAATCATGTATTCTCTTGAAGAATGAATACCCATTAATTGAACCATAGTGAAAACATGAATGCAGTCAAAAGTTAACTCTTTCCAAATACTAAAATCCAAAAATTCTATATACTCAAACCATGATATAACCTTCTCCTTATATTAGTCATGAGCTAATGAATATGGTCATACATTTCATTTTCTCGTTTTCCTTTTATTAGGCGCATATCAACCTTTTTTCCAAAAATATCTCAATCACATTCTATGGTTACCGGTACCATTGAAAACCACAATAGACCAATACAAAAATATTCCAATATTCCACAATACTATATACATCATTATTTTGAAATCCCATTACATAAACACTTAATCATTCCACCACATCGTTGTCATATTCAACATCGCCAATAGTGATCGCATGTGACTTCCCTTTTCCCTTTTCCTTAAGTGGTTGCTCATTTCGATCATCACTAACCTTTGGATTATGGCATTTATTAGCATAATGACCCATTTCCTGGCACTTGAAGCATTGAAGTGTTGGTGGTGTGTTATCTGTAGTATTTTCTTTATTCACATCATTAGAAACCCTTTTTCCATTACTTCTTCACTCAGCTGATCGATGACCTTCTTTTCAACACTTAAAACATTTTCTACTCCCTTTAAGACAATCTCCACCATGCTTCTATCCACACTTTGATCATAAGAACACATTCATCTTCTGTTCACCATTATTTCGAGATTTCTCCTCGAACTCCATCTTCCATTTCTTGTCAAAACTATGAGATGGATAAGTAACACCAACATCCATTTCTACCTTGATAGCACAACGCAATTTCTTCATAGCTACCGAAGTCTCTTATAGCTAATTCCTTTCGAAGATTTGGTTTTAAGCCACTGAAGAATTGATCAACTTTAATTTCAGGTTGAATGATAAATCCAGATGCATACCTTGCAAGGCTTGTAAAATTCTCTTCGTATATACCAACAGATTCATCATCCTTTTTATCTAGTTCAAGAAACTCCCTCCCCATCTTTGTTCGAAGAATATGAGGAAAGTACTTATTGAAAAATAAGTTCTTGAACTCGTCCCATTCCATGGACTCAATTTCATCTCTTGGCCTCGTATTCTTGATAGGATTCCACCATTGATCAGCATCACCTTCCAAACGATACACTTCTATGATGACTTTATCCTGTTCAGAACATTGAAGAACTGAAAATATATTTTCCGTAGTACTGACCCATTGTTCAGCAACAAGTGGATCAGAATACCCACTGAAAGAAGGTGTACGTTGCCTCATGAAGGAATCAATAGAATATTGTTCCCTTCTCGGCTCATTTGGAAGTCCAGAATGATTCATAGCTTGTGTAAGTATAGCAATATGATTTTTCACTCCATCTCCCATAACATTTTTTTGTTCAGGAGGAAAATCATTGCATTGTCCATTACATTGATCAACACTGTTCCTTCGGTCTCCAGCCATCGTCTAAAACCCAAAAAGAATAGTGTGAGAGGTAAAAATCACACTAGGGAAAAAAATATAATAAAGGGGGAGTACCTTAAATATCTAACATCTTAGGTTTAATTCTAATATGGTAAGCGCAATTCTAGGACTATAACTTATACTTAGCCTTAGGTACATCCCTAGACATACCTTAGAAATATCTCTAGGGATCTCTCTAATGTTCTCACATCCTAGTTTCCAATGGTTGACTAAACCTTTCCTCTGATACCAACTGTAGATACCCTAATCTTAACGTACATGAACATTACATTACTTTTGCGGAGTACTTAGTACATAACAAAAACACACGCACACAAGGACCGTAATAGTTTAGTGTCTTTGGAAACTCGAAATATAATCTTCTAATCGTGGTGAAAGATCTTCAACATATCCCATAAAGATCATTCTTTTTTTTACCAAAAACCTTTCTTTATATCCTGGGGAAAAGAAAACATAAAAGGGTGAGCTCAAATGCTCAGTAAGGGTAAACAAAAGAAATATCAATCACATCATATACATAAGAACATAACTTTCAGAAATCTTAACCTGCAAAAGATATCATAATTTCATAACATGGGATAAATCATAGTAGTGAAATGTAATCCAAATAATCATAACTTATAACATGAAACTTTGTGGAGTACCCAAATAGTCATAGAGAATCATTTCTTATTAGTCAAGACTCATTTCCAAGACTATCTTAGTGGACAAAGTCCATTTCTGAACCAAGTTCAATCCTCATTTCAGTCTTGTTTCACTAAACCGGTTTAACCTGCCGTTCTAGCCATGTCTATCTGATGAGATATAAAATCTTTACCCAATTCATTGGAGGGAGATATAGGACCCACCCATCTCATAATGATACCATTCTTATGTGTGTCACAAAATCAAAAATCATATATCATTGCATAACCCATGTAATAAAAAAGGTAATCTTAAACATCATGCCATCATAACATAGTCCATATAAGATAAAAGGACATAATAAAAATAATTCCTTCATAACATAATCAAACTAATGTAAAAGTAGGTATAGAAACAAAACCCTTTATTATCTTATATGGAAAATAATTTTGATAAAACACTTGAACTCCATTCTTGAGGAAAATATCATTTCTACCTCAAAAACATTTTTCCTTTCTTAACATGTTATACAATTATAAACTAAAGAATTTGATTAAAAATAAACTTGAAAACTTGTAATGGAATCTTCTTGGAAATAATTTTTTAAAAATCCATTCATTCCGTATCAGTTAAAAACATTATTCTCGTACTTTTGTCGAAAAAGTCAAAAAGTACCTCGTACGAAAAATGACAAAAGATTCCTTTCATATTATTTAGTAAAAACTCACCGAAGGGTAAAATTGGATTTAAAAAATTGTAGGTGGATGGAAACAATATTACATATTGAGGGAACATGGACGTGGATGATAAAATACACCCCAGTAAATACCAAAGTATAAACAATCTCGGATAAAAATGAGATTGTGATATTTTCCCTTACCTTAGGTCTGATTTGCTTCGTAAGTGTCCGAACCTCCTGTATAATGATTTAAATAATGTCATTGACTTATTCTAGAATCATACTCATTGTTATGATATCATATATGGTTCACTTATGACTTTATTTTACCCGTTCTTTTGTAAATTCCATGTTAATGAGCGTTTTGGGTAAAATCATTTCATTTGTCGTCCGTGTTTTGACTTGTAATTATTCATATGATTACTTAGATCATGATTACTTAATTCCAGATAATAAAACATGATTTATATATAATATATATTCATAATATACATATATATAATAGATCAATAAATGGAAAGAAATACACTATTCATGGAGACGGTAGGCCGTATGTACGCATGAATGCTGTTTTTGTTTCCTTATTGAGTTGAATGGAATTAAGTAGATGACATACATATATATACACATAAATCCAGTATCATTATTATGTCATATATTTCATGATTACTTATTATATATACTTTATAATCATTCGTGAATGGTTAACCTGGAGAATGAATGTCATCACGTCGTGGAGACGGTAGTCCGTACGTACGCACGAGCGATGATATCATTCTCATGATCGTGGAATTGTATTGGAGTGTATGTATACTATTTAAAAATAAATATAACATTAAAATAATCATATATAGTTTTTATTTACAACATTATTCCTATCCAAGTAAGGTGGTGGTGGAAAATAGATTACACCACGGCATGGAGACGGTATTCCGTACATACGCACGCGCGGTGAATTCGTTTTCTGTAGGAAGGATAGATGGTGAAATAGGATTGTTTCATACATATAATCACATATCAGTATATTATGGATACTGATGTTATTACTTCATAATGAAACAACCTAATAAGAAGAAGTGGAAGAAGAAATGAAGTTGAAAGAATCGGTAACGGACATTACCTCTTCTTTGAAGCGCCTCTTTGAGATCTCCTTTTAGGGAACTAAAATTGGTCTTTGAGGACGACCAGAACCTCTAGGATGTTTCTAGGGAAGTGGAGAAGAGAATTTGGAAGGGTTTGGACGAGCTTGAAGGCTCAAAGTGGTGTGAGGAAGAGAGGGAGGAGGTGCCCTTTTATAAGGGAGGAGAGGGGCACCTTTGGAATAACTAAAAATATTATTTTATTATAAAGCCTAATTAGGTTTTAAATAGCTCAAAATTGATTTATTTAGAAGCTAAGGTGGGGATGGGTCTAAATACTCTCATATAATAGAATATATAAAAGTTTATTTTCCTATTTTAACCTTATCATTTATATTTAACTTTAAGTTAGATAATTTTACTTTTACCGTGTCTTTTTTTGTTCTTACACTATAAGGTTAATAAACATACTATAACAAGACAAACGAACCCCAAGTTGTTTATTACTAATATATATAACCTTATCTAAGTCATTTGGCCTAACCTTAGATTTTTAGGAATAACATAACAATTAGTAATATAATATTTGTTTTAAAAACTATTTTATGTCAATTTTGACACTATTTAGTAATGGATTTTTGTAAAAATCATAACAGAATGATTAGTTCGAAAAATTTTAATTAAATCAATAATAACATGTCATATTAACCTAGAAAATTAGTTGAATTCATAAAAAGTCTAAAATTACATTTATTTGGGTATTTATAACATCAAATATGTCAATATTTCATTAATAAGATAATTAATGCATCATCTTTGTGTCAAAAATAAATTAAATTATTTAATGTCTTAAAATTTAAAATAAAATACCATTATGTAGTAAATCTATTTATCTTTATAATGAATATTTATAGTCGAATTTATCTTATGTATAAGCCAATATTAAAAATGATTTTTTTTATTAAACTACGATTTTAACTATTTTAACCCTTCTTTAAATAAATTAATAATAAATGTCCTAATCTAATCCAAGTGAGCCTCAATGGTCATATTTTTTTCCTAAGGTTTTCTTGGGTCGAATTACACTTATCCATTAGAATTAGGACATGTGTTAGGGTAATAATAATATCATTTCTACCCTTAATTACCCTATTTACTTTTAACCATGGTAAAAAAAGTAAAAAGTTACTATTCACCAAAAATTATTTTCATCTCATTGAACCACATTTTACTTAATGACATCAACCGTGTCTCTCAGATTTTTGAAATTCCACTCACAAAAGTGGTAAAATTATGTTTTATGAGAAATTCATTTTTTTAACTACCACTTAGTGGTTTCACTATTCATCAAAAAATGAAAGTTTCCAGAAAAATACCAAAAATTAGGCCTAAGATATATTTGATATTATGAATTCAAATATGATGTCTATTTTACCAAATTCAAAACATATTAGTTTGATTAATTAATTTAATAAATAATTCCCTTCATCAAAACAAATAGCGTGTTCTTAAGAGATAATAACTATCAAAAGATTGACAGTTGTTTATGTTTGGTTTAAATGTGAAAATACTTCCAATAACCAACATTGTATTAAATTGTAAAAATATATTCTAAATATACTTTAAAATCACTCAAATTACTAATTTATCACTATTAATTATTTCTATAAAATGATTGTTTTTAATTAAAATTTAGTAATTTTCACTATTCATCAGAAAATGAAAATTATCCGAAAAGTACCCAAATTTCACCCTAAGCTAATTTCGATATTCCGAATCCAAAATTGAAGTCCATTTTGAAAATAAAGTTTACAAAATTTCAAAAATTGTTTATTACTATTCATAACAACTAGTTTTAATAATATTTTATTAGCATATCGTTGTTTAGTGAAACTCGGTATTGCGTACTACACACGCTATCAAGGAACATTGCGATTGCGTGTAACTCAAGGCAAGTCAAAGATGCGTGTTGTGCAAGCTTCTTTTGGTGTAGCGTACAACACAAGGTATTAATGAAATTAAAAAAATATTTTTTATAAAATCTCGGGGTGTTACACTCTATGGATGTGATACAGGATTCAAGGAAATCATTTCACTATAACCAAAAAACATTCATAAAAAAATTATAATTATATCCTTGGTTCATATACCCATCAATTCATATGCCAAATCAAATGATACACCTTATATGTGAATTAGTTTTTAATGACAAATCACATATAATATTTTGTATGCAAAATAAAACTTACTAGAAATAATATTTTAAATCAAAAAATTTATAAAATATTTATAAATCTATTACAATGAAAACATTGTCGAAAAAATATATAATAAATAATAAAATTATATAAAAACGTTTATTTACATAAATATCCATTTAAATAAGAAAAAAAATTTGAAATTTAAAAATTTATATATTTTTTAATATAACCTTTAAATATTATAATGGATTATTTAAAGAAAATTCATTTCCAATATTTTATGATGAATATTACCTTCATATTTTTAGTAAAATACAATTATATATTGTTAGGGAAAAAACTGATTCCATTTATAAAATATAGAAACATTAAAACATGGGAAAAATTATCTTTAATAACTAATTATAATAATGATAAAAAAAAATTAAAACATTTTCTTGAAGACAAGGCATTGTAAGAAGAAGTGGTTTTATATATGGTAATAAGGATGATCTTTCAGGAAAATTTTATGTTGAAATCATGAGTACATAATGTGAGGAAAATAAAGGGAAACATGTATTCTCCTAAAATAACAAGGGGATAAAAATTTAATCAGTTTCATGAGAGATTGATCATGTTGATTCATCATAAAAATATGATCATAAGTATTCTTGATAAATTATGAGATTGAAACATAAAATTGTAAGCACTTTTGTAACATTATGTTATAATATGAATAATGGAAAAATAGTAAATTAAAAAAATGAGAATAAATATATTCATGATTTAGCATGTTATAGTGTCTATATATAGATCATATCAATTAATATATTCTCATAACATAACATATGACTCATATAAATCATGTTGAGAAAAAAAAAATCCTTACAGATTTGATAACATAAGAAAATAAAACCCCATGAAATAGAGATCATCAAATTAATATTAAAAAAAATACTTTTTCTTATAATAATCATAAAATAATTTAATGGGATGTATATACACCACATAAATGAAATTGGTGGTGAATAGGCATGTGTCTCATAGAATTAAGAATTTAGATGAAAATACCCTACCTTAAGTCTCAATATCCATTATACACATTTAAAACTGTTATTTATTAAATATAATATTATAATACACATATCAATGAAATTTATTTTTATATATCATACAATATATGATTTTCTTATAACCTATTATCAACCATTTATTAAAAATTCCCTATTAAAATCATAGTTTAGAAATAAATACTTTGTTTTTCATATATGTTTTGATTTAATATTGATAGTCCTATTGCATTGATCATGGTTAAATCATTTAAAAAATTTCAATAATTATAGAAATATCATATACATTTAACATATATTTATTATTAGTAATTAAAAAAGATATATATAGAAAATTAAAAACCCTATTCATAGAAGCATTAGGTTGTTTGTGTTTTTCAACATTGATAAAAATTGTTGGAAAAATGAATGAAATTAAGGTAAAAATATATTACCAGTAAAAAATCATTTTTATTTCATATATATGACATATTTTATTTAAAATATTTCACATTACCTATCATGTAACATGTGAATGAATCAAGATGCTTCGTGAGGCGGTAGTCCGACCTACAAATGAAAGATGATATCGAATATCCAAGGATTTGAATGTTAGAAGAAAATGTGATATAATAATTATATAATCAAAATAATATCAATAATATCATATTTTAAAAATAAATCTTACATTAAATTCACCTAAGAGAGGTCTTGGTTGAAAAAAAAACTGAACTTTTGTATTATGTGGTATTCCACCATACATGCGATTGATGATTCCATATAAAATTAAATGGAAGAAGAGATGGGTTTTGGATATTAAATTATTATAAAAATATATAAATATATTTTAGATATATGTTTTATTATGTTTTATTATGTTTTATGTGTTAATATATAATTCTTGGTGTAAAATAAGATAGAAACATGTATATCCGAAAGAACATTAATACCTTCCCTTAGAAGCGCACCCTGTGGATCTATTATTAGTGCCCATAGTGTAAATCATTTGGGAGTACCAGCTGATCCCAAATGTGGATAAGGATATTGGGGACGAATTTTTATTGGTTTTTGTTCTGAACTATGTCTATTTATATTTTTGATGGAGTGAAGGGTGTTAGTGGCCTTTTATATCTTCGGAAAAAGAACCTAGTGTAAATCAACATGAAAATTTTCTAAAATAATTAAAAATGATAATAGAATCCACATGAAAAAATATTTCAAATTAACTTTTATTAGAAATATATATGGAAGTATCTCTATCAAATTCAATCAAGACATTTTTTGGGTCATTTTTCCCAACATACTTTTATTTTAACATCTAGTAAACCATATTTTACATTGACCACATTATTTATTTTTTAGGGAAACCACTAATAATTTTAATCATAAATTATGTTGACCATATTATCTATTCTAAAATATGTTTATTACAAATATAGAATCAATTTAACAAAATTAAATTCATTTAAGTGAATAAAAATATTTAAAATTAATCCTGCTGTTGCAATGAGAAAAATGTTTTGAATGATAAAATGTTCAAAAGTTCAAAAACAATTTATATCCAAATTCAATAGGATATTGATTCCAATGAAATAAATTTGATTTATAGATATATAATTGACATAATTTTACAATTAAAACAATATTAAAATAATTTATATGTTTTTAAAATATCTAAAATAATCATTTTTCAAAATTTATAAAAACATTTATATTTTCATAAACTTATTATAAATTCATCGTAAGATAATATTGATTTGATCATTTGAAAAATTATGTACATTTAAAAACATAAAATTCACCAAAAACCACTATTTCAAAAGTTGATATGCTAAAATAGGCAATGAAGGAATGACCTACCCGGGTCAAAAGTTATCAATCTAGGCATAGCAACATCACCTGTTGAACAACAGGATACCTCGACATGATCATCACTAAGCATCTTAAAAGGTGATTTACTACTGATAATAAAAAAATTATAACACTAAGTTTATTGATTTCATATAGAATAGTATAATTATATGAGAATATCCCTTGAGATTCAACATACCAGACAACCAACCATCTAATCGGGGGTGTCCATTAATTTTTTATATCACTAATTAATAAAACATGTACCCAAACGACACCTCATGTCTAAAACCATTAATAACAATTTTTACATCTAAGGGTGATACAATGATGTTAAAACCCCTATTTTAGAAGAAAAACATTGAATTTCAAACTACACACATGCATAAAAAGTTCATTATGAACCACCTCTTATAATTTAACTTTAAATGGATAAAGATAAAGCCTATGGGCAATGCTCAAATTTTCGTTCAAGGTTTCTCTAGAGGAAAAAATTAAAAGTAACCCCCTAAATAAGGTTAAATATTATATATATCTCCAAAATGGTGTATTTGATGTCATTTATTATTAAAATATAATCAATTCCAACATATTGGATATGATGTAGTAGTTTTAAAAATAACTTCACTAAGAAATTTTCAAAACTAATTCCAGGAAATATTAAGAAAATTTTCTAATAAATTATTTTTTTAAAATTTTATTCATCCTTCACTCATTAAAATAAAAATCGTTAAATTTTTTTTCCATTACATGATATATAAGAGTACAATCCTTAAGATTAATTTGTATTTTAATTTACTAATTCCTCACAAAAAAATAGCTCAAAAATATGTAAGAGGTCCTTTATCAATTATGGGAGCTTGTTCAGTATAATTACAACATATATCTATATATAATATCACATAAGAGTCTTAAAATGTATTAAATAACCATCTAATTACTATAAATATACTCCCATGGTTCTATGTACCGAGGCATAAAATGAATAAGGAAACCATTAGGGGACACACCATCACGTTCATATTTTTTAAAATCCATTTAAGGGTTTTTTCAAAAACATATCATATAAATATATTCCTACCTCGCTGGAGTCCATTTTCTCTCATAATAAGTATTCCCCAGTTTATATATTTGGTTCGATTTGTGTGTTCCTAAATTTTTACTTGTGGGTTATCATTCACATGTGATAGAGTTGTGTGCCTCATTAGCCAAAATTTAGCAATAATTTTAAATCCATAATTTTATATATGAATTTAATTTGTGTATTTATACACATATAAATATTAGATCCATTAGACAAATAATAATTCCCAAATTAAAATGGAACATTCCTTTATAATTAAGAATTGTCATTCATGCAACTAAATCCAGCTTTCTATGTTCGTTATTAACATATAACATGTTCATGTATGACTGTTAAATTATATGGTTCACCGTTCTTGATATTATAAAGGATAGTAAACATTGTATTTTGAAAACATGGCTCCCAATTAATTGCAAGAAGTAATGTTTCATCTGATGCATGTCATGGTCTATCACTAAATCATTTCTTAATTTCTTAGAAAAAATGAATTTCATCATCAATGTATATGGGATAACACTATTTAGGTTGTTGCGCTAAATTTATTTAACTGACTATCCATTACTATTATAAAAAATCATGCAATCATATAAATGATACCATTAAACAAGTAAAAATGATAAAAGGATAGTACATAATAAGGGAAAACCATAAATAAAGAAACCAATCAACTGAGCAAGATATATACATAATCATGTTAAATAATCAAAGAAGCATGCTATAAAAAACATCATACATCGAGAAATCTACAATGAAATCTATATATGAGGTAATTTTCATGGAATTTAGACCCCTATATGCATAAAATTATCCATGTAACGATACATTAGTTCCATATCGAGCCAACACTATAATACCATAAATCACTAATAAGTGAAAGTACAACAATGACCCATGGTGAAATAATATTTAAATGTAATTTATAACATCATGAACAACAATACCCTCCCTGGAAAATTAATCATCCCCTTATTATTAGGTTTTCTATTCTAATAAAAAATATTTTTACCATGTATTGACACATTCCTAGATACTTGTATACAATCCAAAAATAGTTTGAAAAAATGGAAAATTAATCATCTGATATGACTTTTTAATGAATTGACCTATGAGACACTAAAATACTACCCTAAGTGAGATAGTCACCTGGACTCAAGCAGACATCTAGATACACTATAGGATTCCAAAAAGAATATTGGGTCTAATATGGAATAGTGGGTAAATAATATCCTCATCAATAGAGTGCAATAGAGGCATAAAATGAACAAAACAACATTGGATGATTAATAATAATTCATAGAGGAAGATAACAATGACTGAAAATCAATAATAATGAATAATTAACCATTAATTTAGATGCTACAATATAAAGGTATTAAACCATAAAATTGAAGATACACATGCAATATGACTATAATGAAGAAGGAAATAAATATATAGAAGAAAAATATTTTGGAGGTATCATGAGTTCATGATCATACATTACTCCCCGGATCCTATGCCCAATATAGAATTAATACATCATGTTGAACCATCTCGTGAGCTAAACTTCAACCATGGGGTATTTTCAAGTACCCGATGCAAGGGAGGCCCAAAAAGGGTGAGATATATACTCAGTAGGACACCACAAATGGTATCTAATGGAATAAAATCCATGTACATAAAATTATAAGTCTTAATTTATTCCAAAAATATTAGAATATAGTGAATACTAAATATTACATATTCATAATAGATTCTTCAAGGACACATATCTGACCATAAATTCTTTTTCTAAATAAGAAACGTCTTTGCATGTTCTATCATGTATAAATTACCTTAAAATGGATTATGCATACGGATGTATACATTTGATAACATGGATGATTGTCTTAGTACATAAGAATCCACATAAGTATTATAATAATATTTTTACATTTTAATTAATGGTATATATACCTATGTACCATGAATATTATTAGATTCCATTCTCAATGGTCATATAAGAATAAGGTATGCTAGGACCTTGAATAATATGGGTCTCTATGACCACAAATAATAAGGTATTCCATTACATTGATTAAAAAGGGACTCCACATCCATGATGAGTAATAAAACCCACTTTTATTATTAATAAGGATACCTTTCCCAATGAATTATAATGGACATCATGAATATGATTAATAAGGGAAGACGTAACTATAATTTATAAGGGATTCCATGCCGATGAAAAATAATGGACACCGTGCACAATATTCATAAGGATAGTGATGGCCAGGATTAATTAGAGATTCCATGACCAGTGAATAATAACAGACTCTATGACCATAAATTATATGGTTCACTATTCAAATTTTTAATACGGGACTCTATGGCCATGCTTAATAAAAGATTTCATTCCTATGAACAATAAGTGATGCCATTCCAAATTACCAGTTATAATATCACCATTTTATATCCCCCTTTTTTAGAGAAGAAATGTCACCTCATTGGTGGTTTTATTATAAAATATGGGAAAATATATCATACCAAATAATTATAAATTTAAAACAAAAAATGACACTTCATTCATAAATAACCTAAAAGGGCCATCAGATGAACCCATGCCATAATATCAGTGATTCCTAATTTCATTTAACCATTCATTTTTATTTTATAAGACAATAAACCTCAATGAAAACATAATTATAATATGGTGACATAGTTATCATACCCTTTTAATCAACTTAAATAATTTTTCAATCTCTGTTACTCATAATTTTCAAGAATAACAAAATTTTCTAGGGTCTATGGGGTTTATAAAAAAAATATTAATTCATTAAGGTGTATATAAAGGTCCCTATTAATTTATTAAAATACCCGAGCGGTTATTCAGTCACAAAGAAGGGAACAACTCTTGAATGATGTAGAACACACATTTGAATGTGGTTTGGGTTTTGGTCATCAATCTTGAACTGTGTAATTATTTCATAACATGTCTAAACAAGGTATATGTAATTTAAATTGATGCACTTTAATATTTAAGAGAAAAGAATGTGAAGTGTGGAAGGAAACATAATGAAAATATTATATAAAACAAGTAGATCATTATTAAAAATAAATATACCATGCACATCTTACATATGACATTACAGTAATCCAATATCTTTCCATTATTTGAGATGGAAGTATATGTATTAGATGAATCATAAAACACCCAAAAAAATAGGAATTATATTGTAGTAATATATAACTAATGCAATAGGAATGAAGGAGTATAGAGAGGAAAGGGAACCTTATATTTAATGATAGAATTTCAATGCACCTGATGATGCTTTATTTAGAGAATGAATGAGTGAGAAAACACAATGGGAAGACGACAATATGTGAAGACCTGGGAGGATTCCTTGGAAAATCGACGAAGAATATATGGGTAAAATTTATTTAAGGATTTAGGATAAAATGTTATTTTTCCCATTTTAATGAGTCACATGGTTTGGATAACTATTCACAAACAGACCAGCTCAAAATACCAAAGATCCAACCCTCACATAGTTTGGAGGAACAGTTTGGTCAAATCATGTGCTAACTGTGTGGTTCAACTAGTTAAATGGGACTAACCATTCTAGGCATGGGTGTGAGTTTTCATACTAAGTCAAGACCATAAGACTAACTATTAAATTTACTAAATACATTCCACATAGTCATGGGCCTCCCTTTATCTTTTTTGATAAACCTTGCAACACCCCTTAAAAGGACAAATGGTTTCTCTTTGGGGACTACACGGTTTAATCTAACTATGTGTGCCTATAAATTTAACCTAAAATGAATTGTTTCATATATAGATACTTCTCAAACTCCTCTAAAAGTCTTTGACACCTCTCAAGTAGTAAAAAAAATCCATAAACTACCACTTTATTATTTATAACTCTTGTAAATTTTTTTTTTTCAGTGCACAGATTAAAATTTCTCCCACCCAATACTAGAAAAATAGTAATCATTTGGAAATTTTCAACTACTCCAAAACATATTTTGTTACAAAGTTATTTTAATTTTTATATCAAATTAATTATATGTCAATAAATGTTGTTTCATTAGAAAAAAAATATGAGACATTAGTCAAGATCTAGTATGTCCCCAGATAAAGAGACTTAGTGAATAACATAATAATTATTTATAGAATTATAATGAAATTCGATTAAATTCAATAATATAATTAATAGTTTTCTCTGGACTGATGAATAATAAATATATAGACCATTTTGATCACATAAATTTCGTCACCAATTATTCTAATTTAGAATATACATGAGTTGAATAAAAAGTTTATATTTATTCATGTGTTAGTGTATATAATATTTTTTTGTTTATTAAATAATAAAATGAAAATGTGTTTATATAAATAAATACTTATTATACGTGGATTTTAAATTCAAATGGTGGATTTTGAGACAGATTTTAAGGACGTGAATGAAATTATATATTTAATTTATCATCATAATTACCCTGATAATTGAATTTAAAGAAAAAATACTATGGGACAAAAAAATCATTTCAAAAACACACACATAATAATAAATTTGAGGAATATAGGTATAAATACAATAAACTGGAATGAAATAACAAAAATCACAATTCTAGAACTGTATTTATATTATATAGACATTGAAAGGACCACTACACAAACTTTTTACATCAACCTCATGAATCAAATTGACCACTCAAAAAACAAGGTCAAAACATCAGGTAAATGTTTACTTTTAGAGTCCTAAATAGTATTAAAACATGAAATCAATCAATGAGACGCTTAAACATATAAAAAATTCCCTTCCAAAAAATAAAATTTCTCTTTTTTGATAATAAATATAATAATAATTACCATTGTGAGTGGAACTCTATCTCAAAAATAGAATCATAATATAATAATACTTCAATGTTATCAATTAAAATCATAAAAAATAAACCCAATGTAATAATTTACAAATTAAAATACCACATCATGTTTTCATTATGTCATTAACAACATTAAAAGAAACCCAAGCCCACCACCTGATGAGGCTATATTCATAAGAATTAACCATCAATATAAATCATACATCATTAGAAACTATTAATGACAATACACAGTGATACTATTTGAGTTAGAAAAAATAAAATAAAATGATTTATTTAGAATCATAAAATGGTTATATAAGATGAAAAACAACAAAACTAATTGACATAGAGAGATTATTGTAATGGAAATTTAAATTAATTCTATAATAATTTTAAATATATCTAACTGTATGATTAAATGTCCCAAGATAACTATAAAAATGAAACTTTTTTTTATTCATATTTTATGTAGTCTACATTATCATTATATTCAACACACTCATTGAATTCTTCAGTATAAATAATAAAATTCTCTAAATATCCATTCCAATAAAAACATTGTAATTTTTTCAAAAATAAATAGAAGTAGTCATTATCTTCATTAGTGATGTTTTCAATAATTTTATATATATATTTGGGTAGGTTTTTCTTAATTTCATTGGTTTTAAAGCATTGGATCAACCATCATCTAAAACCTAATTTTACCAATTAGAAGAAGTTTCGATGAAATAATGTTATTATTTTCCACACAGTATTATTTACAACCTCCCATAATATTATTATATGTTGTATCAATCATATTATTATATTTACAAAATAAATAATATTAAAAAACCTTTCCTACTTTTTGATACTTCAAGACAAATAGGTTATCCCCACAACAGGAATGATACTTCCTATTAGTGCAAGAATCATTAAATTAATCTATCATATTAGTTTATTTTATTTTTACATCATAGATTGTATCTAATTTTAACTCAATTTTCATCACCTCAGAAACCCTATACAAAATTCATTACCACAATTTCATAATCCTGATTAATAAGAGTGAAGAAGTTCTCTAAAATATAATAATTAGGGAAATAATTATTCTCCTTTCAATAAAGGAAATCATTATTTCAAGGATAATAGTCATTATAAACCTTATTTCTATTTTAATATCCTTGCTAGTTTAGCCAATAACTATCATAGTTAAAGTCATTAGATATTCATTATTCGATATCTTTACACAAAAATATTTTTTTTCTTTTAACTAACCATGTCACAAGCACCAATTTAATTGAATGGGAAATTGAAAATTTACCTTTATAAATTAATTTAAGCATGTCCTATAATATTGAAATTATAGAAAACATTGGGAAATTTTCATAATAAATGTTTTGTTAATAATATCTTCATTTGGTGATTGAACACAATCATCCATCACTATATTTGAGAGGCCAACCTCCATCAAAAATATTTCAAGGTTCCCAAATTAGTATAACATTGTTTCATTATCTATACAATTTTGAGTTAAAATTACAAGGTAAATTTCCATAAGAATATTATGATTCCAATATATCTATTTCAACCCAATAAATATTACCCATACATACACAAAATAGTTGTTAAAATTAAATTAAATAAATTGTGGGCTCTATATATATAGGTGAAGTTGGATATGTTTTAATAAAATGATTATTGAATCCCTAAACCCATTGTATATGAAGAATATATTTATTTTTAAGTTGAAAAAATAAATTACCAATTAAAATTTACTTATATTTAGTAAAAATCTTAACTAAGTGAAATTTAATTGAATATGTCATCTAATTTCCCTGTGTTTCCTACCATAGGTTAGAAAATTTTAGAAAAAAAATGAAAAATTTAAATGATAAAAACACATTTAAACACCACGGTATTTTATATTATATTTTTAGATAAAAGTTAGCCTTTTGATATAATGTGATACATGAATAACAGTAATTTTAATAGATTAATATTATGTTCTACTATGTATAAGACACACAACTAAGCTTAAATGACCCATTAAATATATTATTTAAATGTGGACAGTATAACCTTTCCATTAAATTATATGGAATGAGTTTTATAAAATAATTTATGAAATATATTTAATGTTACGACTCAATGTTAATGTTTTGGAACATTATAAATAAATAATCACTCAAATTTAGTAAAGACAATTTATACATAACAAAATATGTATTCATAGATAATGTTTTTTAATTGTTTTATGGAAAAATAAAACTACTAAATGTTTTAAAATTTAGAAAATTTACGTAATAAAATTATCTTCCAATGTAAAATCAAAATATAACAATTATAATGGTTTGAAATTTTGTGAATATTTTATAAATTGTTAGTTATCAGGAAATAGAAAAAAATACCACATTTTATAACATTCATTACTTCTCAAAAATTTAGTAAACATAAGGGTATTATTAAGAATTTAATTTTATTTCAATATAAAAAATATTAATTTGTTTGATTTAGAATAAATAATTATATTTTAATCATCATTATAAATGATTTTCATATACGTTTTTTTTTCTTAAAAATACAATTTTTTAAAACTATTTTGAATTTGTAATTTTTTTCCATTTTATTTAATTATAATAAAAATAAATATGATTTAAATTATTTTAAATATATTTTTTACATATTTAGCTATATAAATTTGAATTCTTATCATAATTATTAGTAATTATATATTTAATATAAGCTTATATTATGCTTCAAAAATACATATCTTGAAAACATTTTTTCAACACATTTGTCTTTTTTATTTTATATTAAATTATTCCAATAATTTGAATTGAATTTGGTAAAATAGATTCCATATTTATAATCTGATAAATTTCTATTATATAATATGTTAAGCTTAATTTTTTTCATAACAAAAAGTAAACCATGTAAAAAAGGTTACCACGATTAATGTAAAAATTGGTTTACATGGGGTTAAACTAAGAATACTTGGGATACAATGGCCTAAAATAATTATTAATAATAATTAATATCCATTTTAAAACCATATAACATCTAAGAGTCTTTAATTTTCCTTCTTGGATCCTTTTATTTGGGGAAAACTTGTTTATGATTTATTATTTTCAAATATTCCATATGTGTCAACCTCCTCAATTATAAAAGGGAACTCTATAACATCCCAAGTAATTAATGAAATATTTATTTTCATATATATGTATATTTATGAATTATATAGTGTTTTAGAGGTTTAAAATGAGAATAAATCCAATCATTAGCATGTAATTCTCTAATATTTTTAAAAGATTGTTTTACCGCCTTTTGATGGGGAACCATTTTTAAATCATTATTTTGAAAATTTTATAAGCTCTATTTGAAAACATAAACTTATTCATTTGGATTAGGACATTTAAATTTACTTTGGATAAATTTTTGGTATTTTTCTGAAAATGTTAATTTTTTAATGAATAAAGAAAAATGTTGCATTTTACTTCAAAACTGCTTTTTCATATAATTTATTTATATAGATAGGCTGTACTTTTAATTGGTTTTAAAGTTTAATTAGAATATATTTTTCCATTTAATCCAATGGTGGTCATTAGAATTAATTTTACTTTTGAATTCGGTCTAAACAAGTGCCAAAATTTTCATAGATATTGTTTAAAAAAACACGCTATTTGTTTTGACAAGGGGAATTATTTTTAATTTAATTATTGAAATTTAAGTGTTTGTAATATGGTAAAATGGATTCAATATTTGGAATCAGAAGGTCCAAATTATATAATTAAGACTCTTTTTTTTTGGACATGATGAATAGTAACGACGATAATTATCTTTAATTATCATGATTAATTAGTAATCGGGTAGTTAAGGGTCATAAAATAGTAACATAATAATATAAAATGACCCCAACATGTGTCCTAATGATACTGGTTGTGTCATGGCCAACCATGGGATGCCTTGTTCCAAACTTAGGGACCCATGGAATCACTTTTGGTTGATAGTGACACTTTATCATTTTATTTTTAAGGAAAGGAGAATATCACAAAAGTATGTATCACCCAAGTAAAAAACAATTGTTTTGTTTATGTAAATGATATATTAGACTATAAATGTTCATTGGAAAGATCAAAAGCTTTCCTACATCATATTAATAATTTTATAATTTTTAAACATTAAATAAATTAATTTATTTATGGCACTATGATGATGCAACGATTACCTCATTAATGAACGATTAAAATAAAATAAAAAAAATAATGTAAAATCTAATACTTGAACTTGTCAAAAACCTATTAGACGAGTATATTTAGAACCCTTATCACCTTATCCTCGAAATATATCAATGTGGGACCTTTAAAATACGAAACTCATTTTAATATAAAGTATCATTTCTGTACTTTCCAAGAGTGCCCCTCCTCCCTCTTATAAAAGGCCCCCACCTCTACCTCTTTACCCACACTTCTAAAGCCATTGGATCAGACAAGATATGATCATTTTATCTCTTCAAATCCCTCTCTTCATCATATAAACCTTAATGTAGGCAGAATGCTCTTCAAAAAACCCTTTTGGTTCAAACCAAGAGGAGGTACCCAATTTAAAGGTAATGTCTTCGCTTGTGTTCTTTTGTTTTATTTTGCTTCTCCAACCCCTTAAACTCTTTTAATTCCATTATTTTGTAACCACAAAAGTTTTTTAAATATACTAAAATGTGTTTATGAGAATTATTTTAGCTACACTTATACACACCTCCGTCTAATGGTTAAAGAACATACTGTTTCTATGGATGGTGAATTTCTGTCTCACGAAACGATGATTGTTCAATCTTCTTTTAGTACATTTCATGGTGGCCATTAAGATGTCACTATATTTATATATGATGTATATTATGATTATTTTTTCCTTATTCTTCTGTATTTTTTCATTTATGGCATACCCTTGTGATTTCCATTATGGGTAAACACGATATCTTTATTTTAGGAAGTGTAGACTACCACCCCCTTAAAATGATTTGGTTCGTTAATGCCATATGTGGGATGTATAAAGGATAGAGTTAATGATATTATATATGATATTATACTGGATTTATAATATATCTTTATATAATTATGAATTCATTCCATTAAATACGAAATAGAAATGAAAGTAGCGTTCATACGTACGTATGGCTTACCGTCTCCATGAATGGTGCATTTCATTTCTTATCTCTAAATGTTATGTAATATTATAAATTCATGTATACTGAATATATATGATATATATGATATCTACATCATGAATATAATTTTGGATATAATGGATATTTTACCACATGAACAACTTGTAATTATAAGCAGTTTATTTTTGACCCAAGTACTAATAATCGACAAAATGACGATTATTAACTTAAATAATTACATAGTGTTAGTAACATGGTAATAAGTTATATAAATGGAATAATTAACATGAAAAAGGTTCTTAAGAATGTATAAATTAACTCAAGTTTATTATTTAGGAGATTAAAGAACGATCGAGTCAAGTCAGACAAGAGGTAAGGGACTTCGTCTCAATCTCTTTTCCTTGAGGCATATTTTGTTTTATACACAATTATTTGTTATACAGTGTATAAACCCCTTTTAATTTTAAGTTTATTAAAAAGGAATCATTTTTATATGAAGCATTTTACTAAAAGACAAAATGGAATGTTTCTTTCATACGTATGCAGCGACAATGACTTCTCCACAGTCGTGACCATTATTTGAGTTTCGGCTTCCTCAAGAAGCCATAACATTTTATAATGAAAAATAAATACCATGTTGTTCTTTTCCTTTATTTTGGTATTGAAAATGGTTTTGATATTGTTTTTATTATATCAATGGGTTTTTGATATCTTGTGATTGAAATGTGGAAATGTTATGTTTCTTTTATGAATGTTTTATGTGATATGATTATGTTATGGTTCATGGGAATTGTTTATGAAGACGGGAGGATCCTTGATAAACTAAGGGTTGGTGAGCCAGTGATAGCTCTCCAATGCATTGGGTAATGCGAAAGGGTTAAATTCTAAGGTTTCTCTGAAGAGATTTAGGGAATATATTGTGATGGGTATTCCAAACGTAACCATGAGGGTTACTCACTACGTAAGAATGTTATGAATGACTCATGTTACTTTTATGTCTTATGATTTCTATGATTTATTCATGATTTTATGGGGTATGTTAAAGTTCTTATGATTTATGAGTAAAGTATGATTTCATTAATTATTATGTATACATGGACTAATGTTTTCATTTCGTACTTTTATATCCATTACTGGGCTTTTTATACTCATCCCAAGTTTTTGAAATGTTTTTCACAGGTCAAGGGAAAGGTACATGGTTTGATGATAGTGTCAAGGAAGTGTAATGAATGAATCCATGTTTTGTTTTAAATATGTTTCCTTTGATGGGAAGAGTGAATATTGTCTTTAACTTAACCACCTTGTTTAAATTTGGAATGTAATGCATGATTTATGATCTAGTTCTCTAAAATTCTAAACCTGAAAAGATCCTCAATGTGTAATCTTGTAATAACTCAAGATTAAGTAATGTTTATGGCTAGGAACTTATAGTTGGTATCAATGGTCGGTTTAAATAAAATTAGGAGTTATAATTCTATTAAATGATTATCCAAAAATATTTTTTCTGGTCAAATTGAAATGAAAATGAATTTGAAGATTACCATGTTGCTTCATCTAAGACATGTTTGTTCAAAATGGTTTTCCATAGAGGAAACATGGAATCAATTCTAGGAAGGCATACAAAAGAAAATGACCTTCCGAATCAGAATCCTGAGATAGTCAGAATTGGAACTGAACATTTTGTTGCAGTAATGGAATAGTTGACTAAAACGATAAATGGTGGTGGTATCCATACATGAGATCAGCTAGATCAACCATAGAGGAACATGTCACCGGTGGAACATTTCATGAGGCCACATCACCAATCATTCAGAGGATCATCTGATCTTATGATAGCTGAATGGTGGATTAATGCATTGGAGATGATTTTAGATGTCATGGGGTGTTCAGAAAATCAAACGGTTAGTCTTCCAATTTACCGTTTGAAGGGTGAATCAGATCAGTGGTGGTCGGTGGCTAAAAATATCAGGGACATTGATGAGATTGATGCTCTCTATTGGGATGAATTCAAAGGTATGTTTCTTGAGAAGTATTTTCCTAAGGCTATTCGACTTAGGATGGAAAAACAATTCCTGGAATTGAGGCAAGAGGACGACTCAGTGGCTACTTATGAAGAAAGGTTCACTCGATTGTAAAGGTATTCTGTAAATTTTATCCGAGTCCTTGATAGTAAAATCAATCATTTTTACTCAGGATTAAATCCAAAATATCAAATGGATTTAGCTTATCGCGAGTTCAAGAGTTATGAAAAGCTTGTTCAATGTGCTGATATAAGGCCCCAATCTTAAACATTACTTAATCTTGAGATATTTCAAGAATAAACAATGAGGATATTTTCTGGTTTAGAGTTTTAGGAAATTATATCATAAATCATGCATTACATTCCACATTTAAACAAAGTGGTTACATAAAATATAGTATTCATTTTTTTCCCATCAACGGAAACATATTTAAAACAAAACAAGGATTCTTTCATGACACTTTTTTGAAACTATCAGCACATCATGTACCTTTCCCTTGACCTGGGAAAAACATTTCAAATGTATGAGATGAGCATAAAAAGATCAGTAAGGGATATAAAAATACGGAAAGGAAACATTATTACTTGCATACATAAGAATCAATGAAATCATACTTTACTCATAAAACATAATAAAG
Organism: Viscum album; assembly: GCA_963277665.1. Taxonomy (NCBI): domain Eukaryota; kingdom Viridiplantae; phylum Streptophyta; class Magnoliopsida; order Santalales; family Viscaceae; genus Viscum; species Viscum album. Next base: position 1,493,251,819 of record OY728155.1, on the reverse strand, counting down.
ATAACATACCTAATGAAATCATATTATATATGTATAACTAATAGAAATCATAAAACATAAAGGTAACTTGAGGCATTCATAACATTATTACGTAGGGAGTAACCCTCATGGTTACATTTGGAATACCCATCACAGTATATTACCTAAATCACTTCAGAGAAACCTTATCGTTTAACTCCTTCGAATTAACCAATGCATTGGAGAGCTATATCGGGATCACCCGCCCTTAGATTATCATGGAACCACCCGTCTTCACAACAATTCCCATGAACCATAACATAATCATATCACATAAAACATGCATAAAGGAAACATAAAATTTCAACATTTCAATCACAAGATATCAATAAAACACTTTGATATAATAAAAACATTATGAAAACCATTTTCAATACCAAAATAAATGAAAAGTAAAACATAGCATTTATTTTTCATTTTAAAAAAAAAGTTATGACTTGTAGAGGAAGCCTAAACTCAAATAATGGTCACGGTGGTGGAGAAGTTGTTGTCGCCGCATACGTATGACAAAAAACATTTCTTTTTGTCTTTTAGTAAAAGGATTCGTATAAAAAAAGATTCCTTTTGAATAGATGTAAAAGTAAAAGGGGTTTATACACTGTATAAAATAATTTTGCGTATAAAACAAAATATGCCTCAATGAAAGGAGATTAAGACGAAGTCTCTTACCTTGGGTCCGACTAGACTCGATCATTCTTTAACCTCATGAATAATAAACATGAGTTAATTTCTACTTTCTTAATAAAAATTTTAAATTTCATTATTCCTTTTATATCACTTATTACCATGTTATGAACACTATGAAATTATTTAAGTTAATAACAGTCGTTTTTTCGATCATTAGTACATGAGTCAAAAATAAACTCCTTATAATTACAAGTTGTTCATGTGGTAAAATATCCATTATATCGATAATTACATTAAGGATGTAGATATCATATATATCATATATATATCCAGTATATACATGCATTTATAATATTACATAACATTTAGAGGTATGAAATGAAATGCACCGTTCATGGAGACGGTAAGTCGTACGTACGCATGAACACTACTTTCATTTCTATTTAATATAAAATGGAATGGAATCATAATGATATAATGGTACATTATAATTAAATTATAATATCATATATTATATTATTAACACCATCCTTTATATGTCCCACATATGGCATTAATGAATGAAATCACTTTGAAGGGGCGGTAGTCCGCACTTCCTAAAATGAAGATATCACATTTAACATTAATGGAAACCATAAAGGTATGCCATAAATGAAAAATACATAAGATTAAGGAAAATATACACATATAATATATCATATATAATTATAGTGACATCTTAATGTCCACCTTTGATGGTGTTAGAAGAATACTGAACAATCATCGTTTCGTGAGGCCGAAATTCGCCATCCACTGAAACAGTATGATCTTTAACCATTAGATGTAGGTGTGTGTAAGTGTAGCTCGAATAATTCTTATAACAATATCCTAGTATATTTAAGATGCTGTTGTTTTTACAAAAGTAATGAATAAAAAGTGTTTAGGTAGTTGGAGAAGCAAAATAAAACAAAATAACATTAGAGAAGACTTTGCCTTTGAATCGGGTAACTTCTCTTGGATTATACCAAAAGGGTTTCTTGAAGAGCTTTCTACCTATGTTAAGGATTCTATGATGAAGAGAGGTATGTGGAGATATAATCTGAGCAGAGTTGGGCCAATCCAATGGATTGAGATGTGTGTGTATGGAGGTAGAGTTAGGGTCCTTTTATAAGAGGGAGGAGGGGCACTCTTGGAATGCCAAGAAATGTTACTTTATTATTAAATGAGTTTCATATTTAAGATGTCCCACATTGATATATTTCAAGTATAAGGTGATAAGGGTTCTAAATATACTCATCCAATAGGTTTTTGACATGTTTAAGTCTTATATTTTACATTATCTTTTCATTTTATTTAAATCATTCATTAATGAGATATCATTGCATCATCATGATGTCATAAATAAATTAATTTATATAATGTCTAAAAATTATAAAAAAAATAATATGTTGTAGGAAATATTTTTATATTTACAATGAATATTTATAGTCTAAGATATCATTTACATAGACAAAACAAAAAATGTTTTACTCGGGTGATACATTCTTTAGTGATATTCTCCCTTCTTTAAAAATAAAATGATAAAGTGTCACATTCACCAAATGTTATTCCATGGGGTCCCTAAGTGTAAAAAAATGCATCCCATGGTCGGAAATGACACAACCAGTAGAATTAGGACACATTTTGGGGTCATTTTTTATTATTATGATATTATTTTATAATCTTTAACTACCCGATTACAAATTAATCACGATAATTAAAGCTAATTACCATCATTACTATTCATAATGTCAAAAAACAAAACCGTATTAATTACATAATTTTGACCTTATAATTCCAAATATGGAATTTATTTTACCAAATTCCAAAAATATAAATTTCAATAATTAATTTAATAAAAATTCCTTTTGTCAAAACAAATAGCGGGTTTTTTTGAAACAATATCTATGAAAAGTTTGGCACTTGTTTATGCCAAAAACTCCAAAGTGAAATTAATTCTAATGACTACTATTGGATTAAATGGTAAATCTATATTCTAATTAAAATTTATAACCAGTTAATAAGATAATCTAAAAATATAATTAAATTAGATGAAAAAGCAGTTTTGATGTAAAATGCAGTATTTTTCACTATTCATTAAAAAAATGAACATTGTCAGAAAAATACCAAAAATTTATCCAAAGTAAATTTCAATGTCCCAATCATAAATAATAAGTTTATTCTGACAAATATATCTTATAAAATTGTCAAAAGTTTTATTAAAAAATTGTTTTCCATCAAATGGCGGTAAAACAATCTTTTAAAAATAGTAGAGTATTCAATGCTTTAGATTGGAGTTATTCTCATTTTAAGCCTTTAAAACACTCTCTAATTCATAAATAGACATAGATAATAATATCTATTATTCGTTATTTATTTGGGATGTTACATCCTTTCCCATTTAGAAAATTGCATAACCGTAATTTATTTACTTATCGAATTAGTGGTGGTATTTATCCCACATTGCATTTTCAGATTCCCATGTTTACTATTCACTCATGTGATTTTTCCACAAAACCATTACTTGATGAATCACCTTATTCTGCAACACTTACTCCATGTGGTCAAGAATCTGGACCGGTTGTTCCTCATAAGATAGATTCTATTCCAGTTGGACTACCTCTTGACTCAAAACATGAGATGGATCTGGCATGTACTTCCTTAACATTGAAACATGAAAAACATTGTGTACCTGAGATAAACTTGAAGGTAAAGACACTCAGTATGCAACTCATCCAACTCTCTCCATAATTTTGTATGGTCCAATGAACCTTGGACTCAGCTTTACTTTCTTACCAAATCACATCACACTTTTCCATGGTGAAACTTTGAGGAAGACATGATCACCTACCTCAAAAGAGAGATCCTTCCTCCTATTGTCCGCATAACTTTTTTGCCTACTCTGAGCTGTTCTCATGTGTCTTTGAATTTTCTGAACTTTTTCTACCAACTCTTCTACCAATTCTAGTCCCATCAACTTCCTTTCACATACTTCATCCCAAAAAGATGGAGTTCGACATCGCTTCCCATATAATGCCTCAAATGGTGTCATCTGTATACTGGAATGAAATCATTTATTATAAGAAAAATCAACCAAAGAAATATGTTGGTCCCAACATTCCTGATAATCTATTGAACAAGCACATAGCATATCCTCCAATTTCTAAATTTTTTGTTCTGACTGCCCATCTGATTGAGGATGAAAAGCTGTACTAAAATTTAATTCAGTACCAAATGACTTCTGAAGGCCTTTACAAAAGATAGAAGTAATCCTGGTATCACAATCAGATACAGTAGAGAGGGGAACTCCATATAACCTTACTATCTCTTTAAGATACAAACAAGAAAGTTGATCTAGGGAAAAAGTATCTCTTATAGCGAGGAAATGAGAAGATTTATTCATGTGATCAATAATATCCCAGATTTCATTATTACCTCGAGGTGTCTTCGGAAATCCCACAACGCAATCCATGTATATATTCTCCCATTTCCACTCTGGTACTGGTAAAGGCTGAAGCATCCCTTTCAGTAACTGCTGCTCTGATTTAACCTGCTGACAAGTCAAACACTTCACAGTAAAATCAGCAATATGTTTTTTCATCCCATCCCACCAGTAATACTCTTGAAGATCTCTATACATCTTAGTACTTCCAAGATGAACTAAAAACGGAGAACTATGAGCTTCACATAACAACTCTATCTTCAACTTTGAATCACAAGGCACACACAATATCTTCCAAAATATCAAAACACAATCATTATCAATGTTGAATTAAGGCAACCTACCATTCTGATCCATTTCTACCTTTTTCTGGAACTCACAATCTTGCTTTTGTGCTTTCTTAATTCTATCTGATAGAGAAGATTTCACTGATACCTAAAACAAATCAGAAGAACACCCTTCACCAAAAACTTCTATGCCAAGGTTCATCAAATCCTTAACCAAAGGATCACGTTCCAATCAAAACATTGTTAATGAAGCATTACTTTTTCGACTCAAAGCATCAGCCGCTTTATTTTAATTTACCAGATGGTAATGAATTGTACAATCATAATCCCTGATTAATTCTAGCCATCTCCTCTTTCTCATGTTCAACTCATTCTAAGTGAATATATACTTTATACTTTTTTGATCGGTATATATTTCACACCTTACTCCATACAAATGATGCCTCCAAATTATTAAAGTGAAAACAACAGCAGCTAATTCCAAATTATGTGTAGGGTAATATACCTAATGAGTTTTCAACTGACGTGAAGCATAAGAAATTACCTGATCATTCTGCATTAGGATGCAACCATGTACTTTCAATAAAGAATCACTATAGATAATAAACTCCCCATTCTTGGAAGGTAGTTCCAAAACTAGAGCATTCACTAATCTTCTTTTCAGTTCTTGAAAAAAATCATCACATTCTTTTTTCTAGATAAACGTAACACCCTTCTGAGTTAGCTTTGTCATTTGACTAGATAACCGTGAAAACATTCTAAAAAACCTTGGGTAATAGCCTTCCAAACCAAGAAAACTATGAATCTTGGTTACATTTGTGGGTCTTGTCCATTCTTCCACAACCTTTGTTTTTGTAGGATCAACAGTTTTTCCATCTTTAAAAACAATGTGACCAAGGAAAAAATTTGTTGCAACCAAAACTCACACTTTCTGAATTTCACATACAATTTCTTTTCTTTTAAGGTTTTCAAAATAACCCTTAAATTTATTTAATGCACCTCTTTACTTTTAGAAAACACCAAAATATCATCAATGAAAACAACCACAAAATTATCCAAGAACTCATGGAAAATTATATTCATAAGGTCCATGAATACAGCAGGTGCATTGGTTAGCCCAAAAGTCACAACTACAAATTCATAATGACTATATCTTGTATGAAACGTGGTCTTCGGAATATCTGCTTCCATTACCTTCAACAGATGGTACCCCGATCTTAGGTCAATCTTTAAAAAATACTGTGCTCCCTGGAGCTAATCAAACAAATCATCGATATGAGGCAAAGGATATTATTACTAAATAGTGATGTTATTCAAGGCTCTATAATCAATGAAAAGTATCATTAAACCATATTTCATTTTAAAAAATAAAACAGGAGAACCCCATGGTGATGTCCTAGGTCGAATGAAACCTTTCTCTAATAAATCTAGAAATTTCCCCTTTAAATCTAAAAGTTAAATTTGAGCCATTCGATAAGGGGGTTTTGAAATTATCTTAGCATCAGGAACTAAGTCAAAAATAAATTCAACATCCCAACCTATTATTATTCTAGGAAACTCATCAAGAAAAACATCTGGATACTCATTTACCAATGGCACATCATTAATCTGAACACTTCCTTTGTTTTCAATAATATGTGCAAGGTAACATTCATTTCCATCTTTTACAAGTTTCTCAGCCTCTTGATTTGTTATCAACAGTAAGGGTTCATTCTTGTACACAAACTAAAAGCCTTTCTAAAAAGAAACTTCTTTAGCTCTAAAGTCAAACTTATCACAGTAAATAGAGATCCAATCTGTACTCAGGATGAAATCAAACTCTACTAGAGGTAAAACAATAAGGTTTTCAAGTAGGTTCTTTCCACGGATAAGGATATGAAGATTCTTATAAATTATTTTTGCCTCAACATTTCCCCTAGTGTTTTTACCACAAGATAAAGAGTCATTTATTGAGATGGTATTCTAATTTTAATAGAAATGTTTTCAGAGATGAAGGAATGTGTAGACCCTGAATCAAACAACAAACTGGCATAATCTAAAAAAAAACAAACAAAGTACCTGATACCACTTCATTTTATATCCCAACATCTGCTGAAGTAGTTGCAAAGGATTTCACCACCCATTTCTGTTGGAACCATGGTCTTCTATGCATGATTTGGAGTATGGATTGTGTTTTTTTTCAATCAGCAATGGATGTTCAGAATGTGTACCTGCAAAGAAATCATACAATTCAAGGAGACAACAGTACTAAAAGGTGGCACCGTTTCCCAGTGTTTGCCAAATTTTTGGGCCTGAAAATCAACAAATAGAGAAAAGTGTTTTTGGAAAAGAGACTTGCGCACCGTGTACTGGATAAATAGGAATCTTTCATGCCATATGATTTTCAAGATGAGAACATGGGAAAATGGCGAAGGGATAAGGGCCACACAATTTTTGGTCTGGTCGCGCAAGTGACCTACGCGCCGTGAAGAGACTTGGGTGCGGATTCCTAGGAGGATTGGAAACTTGAGAGCCTTTTGTTTTTCAATATAATAAAATAAAAATATGGTAAAGGAAAGAAGGTCGTGCAAGTATTTTTGTAGGTCGTGCAAGTGAGTAGCGCGATAGAGGCTAGAGAGGATGAGCTGCGCGCCGAGGGAGGACTTGCGCGCCACCGCGCAGGGGGTCCAGTTTTCCTATAAATAGAGCCCCCCCCCACTTCATTTGTAACGAAGTTCAATACTTAGATATTTTTCGAGATCTCATCGCACAAGTGGTTGAGTCGCGCAAGTGGTTGTTGGGTCATGCAAGTAGAGGCTGCACACCGATTGTTGGCTGCATAACCAAGGCAGTTGGGGAGTTAAAGGCGCAACATCGCGCAAGTTTGGAGATGAAGGAGGCAGAGTTGCGCAAGTAGTTTTTGTGTCACCTGTGTGCTGAATTTGTACAGCACAAGTGACTTGCGCACCGGGATTGAAACTTGCGCGCCGGGCTGGGATAAGCGAGCCAGGGTTGTCAAAGTTCATCTTTCCTTCTGAAGTTGCATGAAAGCTAGAAGATTTCCCAGTACCCTTAGCACAAAGTGATATTTTTATTCTAGTAAGTGTTGGACATCAACAGAGCATCTATATATGACAGAGGATGTATTCTTATACAATGATGAAGAGACCTTCACGTCGATAAACTGAGTGGGACTTCACCTAAGGGCAATGAGCCAGGGGGAGTCAATGGGAGTGACCCGCGGGAAGTAGTTAGCTATCCCTGAACCATTGTAAAGGCAATGATCTTGGCATAGAGTGACTGTGCCCGAACCTTTTTTCATCCACAGCTAGTGAGGATTAGTTGAATTAGGTAAGACCAAAAACATGTCGGCGTATGCTCCTTGGACGTAGCCCTTAGTGGTGAACCAAGTAAAAAGTGTTGTGTCTTCTCTATGCATGTGAATGTTTTCTTTCTGATCATATTCATCTTACAGGTTCAACAAATTCATACCAACGTGGGAACAAGATCCATCACATTAAAATAAAAATTTGACACCCTGATTCACCCCTCCCCTCTCAGGGTGTCCCAGGGTCCTTCAAGTGGTATCAGAGGGTAAAGGTTTGCTGGTGTTGAATCTGTCCTTTATCGTCATGGAGAATGTAGTCAATGTCAGGGGAGTCCCTCACTTAGATGGAAGTAATTTCCATATCTGGAAGAACAGAATGAGATCTCATCTAAGATCTCTTGGAATGGATGTTCTGTTTTCTACTATGCACGGAATACAAGTCACTGACCCAACATGCCTGGCTATGACTGAAACAGACAGGAAAATTCTTAATGCAGATGCTAAAGCACATAATGCACTTACTACAGCCCTTTCTAATCAGTTCTACCTAAAGGTGATGAATTTCATCTCAGAAAAATCCATGTGGGATAAACTCAAGAATATTTTTGAAGGAGAAGAAAAGTGAAGGAGGTGAAACTTCAAGTGCTGGACAATCAGTTTGAGGATATTAAGATTCATCCAGATGAGAATGTAGACTCTTTCTTCAATCTAATTACTGATGTGGTTGGATCAATTTGGGGTCTAGGTGATGAAATCAAAGATATTGATATTGTAAAGAAAATATTAATAAGACTTCCACCTCTGTACAATGAAAAGGTGTTATCCCTTGAGTAATGAGATATTTCAAAACTTTCTCTGGATGATCTACTTAGTAGCTTGGTAGCATATGAAATGAGAGTCAAACCAAAAAATGCTACGTCTCGTGTGAGCAAGGAAATGGCATTCAAGGCCATGTATAAACTAAAAGTCTAAAAAGATAGTAGTGGTGAAGATGAAGAAGAAAAATAAATTCTTTCTCTCATTGCAAAGAAGTTCTAGAAGGGGAAAGGGAAATTCAAAGGGAAGTTACCTCTCGCATGTTTTCGCTGTGGAAAAGTTGGGCACATTTCCACACAGTGCTTAGGAAAGATCAATGATGAATATAGTGAAGATGAAAGCTTCAAGAAGCCTCGGAGAAGGATATTCAAAAATGGAGACTTAAAATCTGGAAGGAAAATTCAAAGGAAGAGTTTTGTCTATGAAGAGGAAGAAGATGATAATGAATTTTGTGATGAAGAAGAACCAAAATTCAAAACTGGGAACCATTCTTCCATGATGGCCACTATTGAAAAGTCAGAAGATACTGGTGGATAAGAACAACTGAGAACCTGTGTAGATCCCGAGATGCATCTTAAGGATGCCGTTAGTAAGCATAATATTAAATGTAAGTGTTGCAATAAGTGGAAATCAATTGTAGAAGAATCAACTGAATACATTGATCAACATGAAGCTGAAATTGAACGACTGGAAGAATTTGTGATGGTACAGTATAAAATAATTGAATGTAATGATGATGTAGTGGATTTGAAGCTGAGAATTGAAGATCACGCAAAGGTCATCAATGAACTCACCTCCAAACTTGATGAAAAATCCAAGACTACTAAGGGTCTTGAAGAGGAAGTTGTTACTCTAAGGAGTAAACTTGAGACTGAATCAATTCCTAAAGAATCTAGGAAGAAAATACAGTTTGGAATACTCTCAAATGCAGAATTACTAGGAAGAGACAAGTGTGGTTCGGATGGGGTGGGAAAAATCTTGAGTGATCAAAGACCGGCTTGCATGGGAAAGAGTGGAATTGGCTGTGAGGCTGAGACATCAACTTCTGGAAGTGAAAAGATCCAAAAGAAAGATAAGATAAATGTTGAACACGTTGAAAGATTACCTAAAGTTCCGAAAAAGGAACCCTCAATCCAAACTAAAAGGAGAACTAAAAATTATCCTCAAACATTCAGAAATGATAGAAAGTATAACTTTTCTCCCAAGGAAGAAGGTATGAGGAGAAATTCAAGTGATAAGACATTTCCTCTCATGAAGTGTCAGTTCTGTGGCTATCTGGTCCATACCATGTCTTATTGTGAAGAGGCAAGAAGCTATCTGAATGGAGAAGATATAGAAGTTCAACAAAGAAGAAAAAATTCATATCCTAATTCTTATAGAAGAAACAATTTATATGGATATTGTTATCGTTGTTCTATCTTTGGTCATAAGCTTGCTAAATATAGGCAGAGAAGGGATATGGATACCTCATACCAAAGTTCAAGACAAGTCAAGTCTCGTCAGAAAGAATGTGTTGCTCTTTCAAAAAGGTTTTCCCCTTTCAAAGAAGATTTTGACTATGAAGAACCTGGGTATGTGGAAGAGATAATTGAAAGGCCATCAGTATAATATACTCAATCCAATGTCTCATGGAAGGAAAGGAGGAATATTGAAAAATCCAACCATGCAGATGTGGCCCTCAATGCTATAGAGAACAACAGTACCTGGATTTTAGATAGCTGTTGTTCATCTCATATGACAGGTAATGTGGGCCTGCTAACAGATATCAAAAGGATGGTTGATGGTACAATACGATTTGGTAATGATGGGGCTCTGAAAATCAAAGGGATTGGAAGTACTGAATTATCTAATGGAGAACTAAAGAAGACTAAAGTTCTTTTCGTAGATGGCCTACGTCATAATCTCCTCAGCGTGAGTCAACTCTATGAATCGGGACTTATAGTTACTTTTAATCAGAAAGGCTGCACCATCAAGGGAAAGACATGAAATTCACTTATGAAGGGAATGCAGAATAGAAGGCAACTTGTATCAGGTTGATAGTGAAGAAAAGGTATGTTATCTGACTGTTGAAGAAGAAAACAATTTGTGGAATCAGAGACTGGGACACATCAATCAAAAAGACATGGAGAAAATATCAAAATTCAGAATTGTCATGGACATTCCCAACCTGAAGCGTGAACGTGAAAAATCTTGTGATGCTTGCATTCATGGGAAGCTGGTCTGCAGTTCTTATCGGACAAAGAAGAAAAGGGCATATCACCTTCTTAATATCATACATACAGATGTATGTGGACCTATAAATGTTGATGGAACTCATGGAGAAAGGTACTTTTTATTTTTTCATAGATTATTATAGTAGAATGGCATGTGTGAAGGTCATTCACAGGAAATGAAAAGTCCTTGACTGCATGAAAACATATCGGCGAATCACCGAGAATGATACTGGACAAACAATCAAAGTGTTGCGATCTGACAATGGAGGAGAATACATGTCTATTGAATTTGAAAAGTATTTGGGGAAGCATGGGATACATCAAGAGGTAGATTCTGTGAGAACTCCGCAACAAAATGGAGTTGTTGAGTGTAGGAATCGACAGGTGAAAAACATGGCACAAACTATGCTGATTGAGAGTTGTATTCCACGACATTACTGAGAAGAGGCTGTTCACGCTGCAATGTACATTCAGAATTGGAAAGGACTTTATATGGGTGAGACTAAGACACCATATGAATTGAACCATGGATGGAAGCCCTCTTTAAAATACTTTCATGTCTTTGGTAGTAAATGCTTCATCATGAACAAAGAAGGAAATCAAGGTAAATATGGCGAAAATGCAGATGAAGGAATTTTCCTCGGTTACTCAATGAACAGCAAAGCCTACAAATGTTTCAACAAGAGTTTTGGAAGGATTTTGGAAAGAAGTGATGTTATGATAAGTGAATAGAAAAGCACAAATGCTTCAAGGACGTCATATGCTGATGTGATAGAAAGTCAAGCTCAAAGTGAACCTGAAGAAAATACAAATGCAGAAATAGAGGAGGTTGTTCAAAAAACTTAGCAGTCACATCATGATGTTGACTCAGAAGAAGAATCTGAAGAAGAAACTGTGGCTGATTAGAATGCTACTGAACCTCGCAGGAGAAATCAAAGAGCTGAGATTGATCCATCCATCATAATTGGGGATAGGAGTGCACCCACTCAAACAAGAAGGATGAGGAATAACACACAATCTTCATTTCTATCAGTTGTAGATCCATCGTCATTCGAAGAAGATGCAAATGATGAATCTTGGGTGAAATCCTTGAATGATTAATTAGATTAGATTGACAAGAATCAGACATGGGATCTTGTCCAGAGACCCGAAGGTCACAATGTGATTGGTACAAAATGGATCTTCAAAAATAAGTTTGATGAGCATTGAAGTTTCATCAGAAACAAGGCACGACTGGTATGTAAAGGATACACCCAGATTGAAGGCATTGATGTTGAAGAATCCTTTTCTCTAGTGGCTAGACTGGAGTCAATCAGACTTTTCCTTGCCATGGCACTCCAAAGAGGATATAATGTATATCAAATGGATGTCAAGACATCCTTCTTTAATGGTGTACTCAAATAAGAAGTCCACATTGAACAACCAGTGGGATTTATTTTGGGTACTGATGAAACAAAGGTCTGCAAACTGAAGAAAGCTCTATATGGTTTGAAGTAGGCACCATGGGCGTGGAACTCACGACTGGATTCATATCTCAAGAAGCTGGATTTCAAAAGAGGAGGAGTTGATCACAATCTCTATGTGTATAATTCTCCAAAACATCAATTCATGGTTCTAGTCTACGTTGATGATATCATATTTGGTGGAAGCAGGCAGAAATCAGTGGATGAATTTTCCAACCACATGAAATCAGAATTTGAAATGTCTATGATTGGGGAGCTCAGATATTTCTTAGGGATGAAGGTGATTCAAAACAAGGAATACACTTTCATTTCTCAGGATAAATTTCCAAGAGAGCTGCTGATGAAGTTTAATATGCAAGACTCCAAACCAATGCCAACTCCTATTGCAGTTGGAACTAAACTTGGAATGCATGAGGATGCGGACTCTGTTGATCCCACCATGTACAAGAGGATCATTGGGAGCCTACTGAACCTGACATCGAAATGACCAGATATTTTCTTTGCCACATGCCTTGCGGCCCGCTTTTAGAGTAATCCAAGGGAGGAACATATGGCCGCAGTAAACAGAATCATGAGGTACATTCAAGGAACACATAACTTCGGGTTATTTTTTTCTTCAAGAAGGGACAATGAATTATCAGAATTTTATGATGCTGACTGGGATAGTGATGTAATAGATAGAAAGTCCACTAGTAGTGGAGCTTTCTATATTGGGCATAAATGTGTTGGCTGGTTGAGCAAGAAATAAGAAAGTACCTCTCTTAGTACTACTCAAGCTGAGTATATCTCTTCCACAAATCCATACACTCAACTGCAATGGATGAAACAACAGTTAAAAAATATTTGTGATGAGGTAAAGTAACCAATGGTGATTTACTGTGATAACAAGAGCGTAATTGATCTTACGAAGAATCATGTTCAGCATTCCCGTATGGAACATATTAAAATCAGGTATCACTTTATCAATGAAAATGTTGAACAAGGGGTGATTAGAATGGATCATGTGGGAACTGATGAGCAAGTGGTTGATATCCTAACCAAGCCACTGTCTACAGCTGTGTTTGAGAATCATCGGTTGAACCTCGGTGTTCAGCCACCTCCTAGTGCATAAGGAGGTTACGCATTACCCCTATCCCCATTTGTGATAACTGTTTTTATCTGTTTATGGCTATGATGCAGGTTTATGGGGGAGATACTATCCAAGGGGAGTATGGTTTGAGATGAACGTTGAACAAATTACTGGTATTTGGATTTATTTTCAATGGGGGAGAAAGGAATAAATTCAGGCAAGTAATGCTTCTGTGATGAGAAAAATGAGAAGGAAAAAATTGGATGTAATGCTTCTGTGATGAGAAGAATGATAAGGAAAACATCGGAACCCAATTCAAGCTTCCTCTCTTGTTTTCTACACTGAGAATTGCTCACGTAGACTTAGAGTGTTGGATGAGTTGATTCTTTCATTTTTGGTTTTCACATGGATGGAGATATGTTGAATTTATTTTCTAATTTCCAACAAACCCAAAGAGGAAGATTGTTGGAACCATGGTATTCTTTGCATGATTTGAAGTATGGTTTTTGTTTGTTGTCAATCAGTAGTGGAAGTTTAGAATGTGTACCCGCAAAGAGATCATACAGTTCAGGCACACAACAGTATTGAGGGTGGCGCCGTTTCCCAGTGTTTGACATATTTTTGGGCCTGAAAATCAGCAAATGGATAAAAGTGTTTCTGGCAAAGAGACTAGCGCACCATGTATTTGATGAAGAGGAAACTTGCACGGCATATGCATTTCAAGATCAGAACATGGAAATGGAAAAAGGATAAGGGCCGCACATTTTTTTGTCTGGTCGCGCAAGTGACCTGCGCACCGTGAAGAGACTTGGGAACCGATGCCTAGAAGGATTGGAAACTTGAGAGCCTTTTGTTTTTCAATATCATAACATCAAAATATGGTAAAGGAAAAAAGGTCTCGAAAGTATTTGTGTAGGCCGCGCAAGTGAGTACCGCGACAGAGGCTAGGGAGGATGAGCTGCACGCCAGAACCAGCACGCCGAGGGAAGACTTGCGTGCCACCACGCAGGGGGTCCAGTTTGCCTATAAATAGAGGACCCACACTTCATTTGTAACAAAGTTCAAGACTTAGAGATTTTTCGAGCTCTCATCGCGCAAGTGGTTGATTCGCGCAAGTTGTTGTTGGGTGGCGCAAGTAGAGGATGCATGCTGATTATTGGCTGCACGACCAAGGCAGATGGGGAGTTAAAGGCGCAACATCGTGCAAGTTTGGTGTTGAAGGAGGCAGTGTCACACAAGTAGTTTTTGTGTCACCTGCGCGCCGAATTTGTACCGCGCAAGTGACTTGTGCGCTAGGATTGAAACTTGCACGCTGGGCTTGGATAAGTGCGCCAGGGTTGTTAAAGTTCATCTGTCCTTCTAAAGTTTCAAGAAAGATAGATGATCGCCCGGTACCCTCAGCACAAAGTGAGATTTGTCTTCTGGTAAGAGTTGTACTTCACCATAAAATCTACATATGACATAAGATGAATTCTTATGCAATGATGAAGAGACCTTCAGGTCTATAAACTGAGTGTGACTTCACCTAAGGGCAGTGAGCCAGGGGGATTCAATGGGAGTGACCAGAGGGAACCTGTGAGCTATCCCTGAACCTTTGTAAAGGCAGTGAGCCTGGGAGAGAGTGACTGTGCCTGAACCTTTTTAATCCACAACTAGTGAAGATTATAGGAATTAGGTACGACCGACAACTTGTCAGCGTATGCTCCTTGGACGTAGCCCTTAGTGGTGAACCAAGAAAAAAAGTGATGTGTCTTCTCTATGAATGTGAATTTTTGCTTTCTAATCATATTCATCATACAGGTTCAACAAGTTCCTACCAACGTGGAACAAGATCCATCACATTAAAATAAAAAGTTGTCACCCTAATTCACCCTTCCCCTATCAGGGTGTCCCGAGGTCCTTCAATTTCTGCTTGTAGTCTAAATACTTCACATCACTCGAGCTCTTTGTCAGACACTCGTTTGTATAGTGACCCATCTCATTAAACGTGAAACATTTCACTAACTGTAAATCAAATTTGGTCATACCATCACTTTGATATTTTACAGTGCAATCACGAGCCTTATGTCCCATATTACCACATCGGTAGCAATTTCCAGAATTCAAAAGACCTTCACCATCATGCTTTTTACCACATTTATCACAACATAGAAACTTAGTTTTCTTACCATCAGACCTTTTTGAAGAATTATTTCCTTTCGCTTTATACCTCGGTCTTTTCTTCTGTTGGTTGTTATATAACACATGATCATCGGAAAAATCCATTTCTACCTTCTCAGCACATCGAACAGGATTTTCATAACTTTTGAACCCATGATAATCCAATGCCCTTTGATATTTTGGATTTAATCCTAAGAAAAAATGATTGATTTTACTATCAAGGTCTCAGATAAAATTTGGAGCATACCATGCCAATCGAGTGAACCTTTCTTCATAAGAAGCCACTGAGTCGTTGTCTTGCCTAAATTGCAAGATTTTTTTTCCATCCTAAGTGAAACAGCCATAGGAAAATACTTCTCAAGAAACATACCTTGGAATTCATCCCAGTCGAGAGAATCAATATCATTAGCGTCCCTGATATTTTTAACCATCGACCACCACTTATCTGCTTCACCCTCCAAATGGTAAATTGTGAGACTAACCTTTTGATTGTTTGAACACCCCATGACATTGAAAATATTCTCCAGTGCTTTAATACACCCTTCAGCTAGCACATGGTCATATGATCCTCTGAAATATGAGGGATTTTTCCTCATGAAAAGTTCCACCACTGACATGTTCCCCTACGGTTGATCTGGCTGATCTCGTGCATGGATTCTACCACCATTTGTCACTTGAGTCAACTGCGTCACTACTACTACAAACTATTCAGTTCCAATTTTAACCATCTCAGGATGCTGATTTGGAAGGTCGTTTCTTTATGTATGCCATCCTAGAACGTCTTCCTTATTTCCCTGCAGAAAACCATTATGAACAAACATGTCTTAGATTAAGCAACATGGTAATATTCAAATGCTATGTCATTTTAATTTTACCATAATTTTTTTTAATAATCATTTAATAGAAGTCTAACTCGTAAAGTTATTTAAACTGACCTCTGGTACCAAGTATAATTCCCCCGCCTTAAACATTACTTAATCTTTAGATATTTCAAGAATACACATTGAGGATCTTTTCATGTTTATTGTTCTAGATAATTAGATCATAAATCATGCATTACATTCCACATTTAAACAAAGTAGTTACATGGAAGATAGTATTTATTTTTTTCCCATCAAGGGAAACATATTTAAAACAAAACATGGATTCTTTCATGAAAGTTCCTTTACACTATAATCACATCAAGTACCTTCCCCTTGACCTATGAAAAAAATTTAAAAAAATGGGATGAGCATAAAAATCATAGTAAGGGATATAAATATACATAAAGGAAACATTAGTACATGTATACATAAGAATCAATGAAATAATTCTTTATTCATAAAACATAAGCACGTTAATATACCTCATGAAATCATATGATTTATGAATAACTCATAGAAATCATAAGACATAAAGGTTACTTGATGCATTTATAACATTTTTCCATAGGGAGTAACCCTCATTGTTACGTTTGGAATACCCATCATAGTATATTCCCTAAATCTCATCGGAGAGACCTTATCATTTAACTCCTTTGCGTTAAAAAATGAATTGGAGAGAAATATCAGGCTCACCCACCCTTATTTATCACGTAACCATCCGTCTTCATAACAATTCCCAAGAACCATAACATAATCGTATCACAAAAAACATGCATAAAGGAAACATAACATTTCCACATTTCAATCACAAGATAAAAATACAAAACATTGATATAATAAAATCATTATGAAAACCATTTTCAATAACAAAATAAATTAAAAGTAAAACATGTTATTTATTTTTCATTTTTAAAAAAAGTTATGTCTTGTAGAAGTAGCTGAAACTCAAATAAATGTCAGGGAAGCGGAGAAGTCATTGTGGCCGCATACGTCAAAAAAACATTCCTTTTGTCATTTAGTAAAACCCTTCGTATAAAAAAAGATTCCTTTTGAATAGATGTAAAAGTCAACAGAGTTTATACACCGTATAAATGATCGATGTGAATAAAAAAATACACCTCAATGAAAGGAGATTGAGACGAAGTCCCTTACCTCGGGTCTGACTTGACTCGATCATTCTTTAACCACATGAATAATAAAATTGAGTTAATTTCTACTATCTTAAGAACCTTTTTTAAGTTCATTACTCTTTTTATAACACTTTTTACCATGTTATGAACACTATGTAATTATTTAAGTTAATAACGGTCGTTTTTTCAATCATTGGTACTTGAGTCAAAAATAAACTCCTTATAATTAAAAGTTGTTCATGTGGTGAAATATAAATTATATCCATAATTACATTAATGATTTAGATATCATATATATCATATATATCCATTATATACATGCATTTATAATATTACATAACATTTAGAGGTAATAAATGAAATGCACCGTTCATGGAGACGGTAAGCCGTACGTACGCATAAATGCTACTTTCATTTCTATTTTGTATCAAATGGAATAGAATCATAATTATATAAAGGTACATTATAATTACTGTATAATATCATATATAATATTATTAACTCCATCCTTAAATGTCCCACATATGGCATTAAAGAATCAAATCACTTTGAGGGGGCGGTAGTGCGCACTTCCTAAAATGAAGATATCGCATTTAATATTAATTGAAACCATAAAGGTATTCCATAAAAGAAAATTACAGAAGCTTAAGGAAAACATAAACATATTATATATCATATATAAATATAGTGACATCTTAATGGCCACCTTTTATGGTGTTAGAAGAATTTTGAACAATCATCGTTTCGTGAGGCAGAAATTCACCATCCACGGAAATAGTTTTCTCTTTAACCATTAGATGTAGGTGTGTGTAATTGTAGCTATAATAATTCTTATAAAAACTTCCTATTATATTTAATATACTAGTTTTTTTACAAAATAAATGAATAAAAAGTTAATAGGTGGTTGGAGAGGCAAAATAAAACAAAAGAACATCAGTGAAGACTTTAACTTTGAGTCGGGTAACTCCTCTTGGTTTGTACCAAAAGGGGTTCTTAAAGAGATTTCTACCTATGGTAAGGCTTCTAGGATTATTACAGGGATGTGGAGAGATAAAATGAGTGGTTTGTTCCCGAGCCAATGGCCTGATAAGTGTGTGTAAGGAGGTATAGGTGGGGGCCTTTTATAAAAGAGAGGTGGGGCACTCTTGGAAATCCAAGAAATGTTAATTTATTTTAAAAAGCGTTTCAGATTTAAAAGGTCCCACATTGATATATTTAGAGGATAAGGTGATAATGGTTCTAAATATAATCATCAAATATGTTTTTGATAAGTGTATGTCTTAGATTTTACAATATCTTTTCATTTTATTTGAATCGTTCATTAATGTGATAATCACTGCATCATCATGATGTCATACATAAATTAATTTATTGAATGTATAAAAATTATAAAAAACTACTATGATGTAGGAAATATTTTTATCTTTCCAAGGAATATTTATATATTAAGAGATCATTTACATAGACAGAACTAAAAATGGTTTACTCAGGTGATACATTCTTTAGTGATATTCTCCCTTCTTCAAAAATAAAATGATAAAGTGTAACTTCCACCCAAAAGTGATTTCATGGGGTCCCTATGTTTAGAAAAAGTCATCCCATGGTCGGTCATGACACAACCAGAATCATTAGGACACATTTTGGGGTCATTTGTAATTATTATGTTATTATTTTATTATCTTTAACTACCCGATTACTAATTAATCGCGATAATTAAATATAATTTCGTAACTATTCATAATTTCAAAATACAAAAGATTATTAATTACATAATTTGGACCTTCTGATTCAAAATATGGAATCCATTTTACCAAATTCCAAATATAGAAATTTTAAATATTAATATAAAAAATAATTCATGTTGTCAAAACAAATAGCGGGTTTTTTTTGAAACAATATCTATGAAAAGTTTGGCACTAGTTTATGCCCAATTCCAATGTGAAATTAATTTTAATGACCACCATTGGATTAAATGGTAAAATAATATTATAATTACACTATAAAACCAATTAAAAATATAATCTAACCATATAATTAAATTAGATGAAAAATCAGTTTTGATGTAAAATGCAGTATTTTTCACTATTCATTAAAAAATGAACATTGTCAGAAAAATACAAAAAAATTATCCAAAGTAAATTTCAATGTCCCAATCATAAAGAATAAGTTTATTTTGAAAAATATTTCTTATAAAATTGTCAAAAGTTTTATTTAAAAATGGTTTTCCTTCAAAAGGCGGAAAAATAATCTTTTTAAAATATTAGAGTATTCTATGCTTTAGATTAGATTTATTCTCATTTTAAGCCATTAAAACACTTTCTAATTCATAAAAAGACATAGATAAGAATATATATTATTCATTACTTACTTAGGATGTAATAGTTGAGAAGGTGGAAATGGAGTTTTCCGATGATCAAGTGTTCTATAACAACCAACAGAAGAAGAGACCGAGGTGGCATGAGAAAGGGAAGAATTCTTCAAAAAGGACTGATGGTAAGAAAACTAAGTTTCTAGTTTGTGATAAATGTTGTAAAATGCATTATGGGGAATGTATTATGAATTCTGTAAAGTGCTAACAATGTGGTAAGATGGGATATAACACTTGTGATTGCATTGAAAAAGATCATGGTGATGGTAAGACCAAATTTAATTTACAGCTAGTGAAATGTTTCAAGTGAAATGATATGGGTAATTATGAAAATGAGTGTTAGAAAGAGAGCTCAAATGATGGGAAGAAGTCAGACTACAAGAAAAAAGGAGTGGCTAAATCCTTTGCAACTACTTCAGCAGATGTTGGGCCAACAAATGAATCGGTATCAGGTACTTTGTTTGTTTTTTCAGATTATGCCAGTGTTTTGTTTGATTCGAGGTCTACACATTCTTTTATCTCTGAAACATTTTCTTTTAAATTGGGAATTCCATCACAAGAAATGACTGCTGAACTTGTGATAAAAGCACCTAGGGGAAATGTTGAGGTAAAAATAATTTATAAGAATCTTCATATCCTTATCCGTGGAAAAGACCTACTTGCAAACCTTATTGTTTTACCTCTTGTAGAGTTTGATGTTATCTCAGGTATGGAATGGATATCTGTTTACCATGCTAAGATTTATTATAGAGATAAAGCAGTTTCTTTTCAGAAGGACTTTCAGTTTGTGTACAATAATGAACCCTTACTGTTGATAACACATCAAGAGGCTGAGAAACTTGTAAAAGATGGAAATGAATGTTATCATGCACATATTGTTGAAAACAAAGGAACCGTTCAGATTAATGATGTGCCAGTGGTAAATGAGTATCCTGATGTTTTTACTGATGAGTTTCTTGGAATAATAACGGATTGGGAAGTTGAATTTAGTATTGACTTAGTTCATGATGGTGAGCCAATTTCAAAACCCCCTTATCGAATGGCTCAAATTGAACATTTAGAGTTGAAGGAGCAATTGCAAGATTTATTAAAGAAAGGTTTCATTAGACCTAGCACATCATCATGGGGTGCTCATGTCTTGTTTGTTAAAAAGAAAGATGGTTCTATGAGACTTTACATTGATTATAGAGCCTTGAATAACATCACTGTTAAGAACAAATATCCTTTGCCTCATATCGATGTTTTGTTTCATCAGCTCCAGGGAGATCAGTATTTTCCAAAGATTGACCTGAGATCGAGGTACGATCAGTTGAAGGTAATGGAAGCAGATATTCCAAATACCGCGTTTCGTACAAGATATGTCCATTATGAATTTTTAGTAATGCCTCTTGGGATATCCAATGCACCTACTGTATATATGAACCTTATGAATAGAATTTTCCATGAGTTCTTGGATAAGTTTGTGGTTGTTTTCATTGATGATATTTTTGTGTTTTCTAAAAGTATAGAGGAGCATGAAAGTCATTTAAGGGTTATTTTTCAAACCTATAAAGAAAAGAAATTGTATGGGAAATTAGGCAAGTGTGAGTTTTGGTTGCAACAAATTTCTTTTCGTGGTCACATTGTTTCTAAAGATGGAATAACTGTTGATCCTTCAAAAAAAAGGCTGTTGAAGAATGGAAAAGAACCATAAATGTTACTAATATTTGTAGTTTTCATCATTTGGAAGGCTATTACCAAAGGTTTGTTAGAAATTTTTCCTGGTTATTTATTCCAATGACTAAGCTAACTTGGAAGGGTGTAAAGATTATCTGGACAAAATAATGTGATGATTGTTTTTAGGAATTGAAATGAAGATTGGTGAATGCTCTTGTTTTGGAACTACCTTCGAGGAATGGTGAGTTTGTTATCTAAAGTGATGCTTCATTGAAAGGAATTGGATGCGTCATAATGCAGAATGATCAGGTAATTGCTTATGCTTCACTTCAGTTGAAAACTCATGAGGTAAATTACCCTACACATTATTTGGAATTATCTGCTATTTTTTCACATTAAAAATTTCGAGGCATCATTTTTATGTTGTAATGTGTGAACTATATACTGATCACAATAGTTTATAGTATATAATCACTCAGAAATAATTGAACATGAGATAGAGAATATGGCTAGAATTAATCAAGGATTATGATTGTACAATTCATTACCATTCACGAAAAGAAAATAAAGTGGTTGATGCTTTGAGTCCAAAAAGTAATGCTTCATTAACCATGTTACATTTGGAACTTGATCCTTTTGTTAATTAATTGATGATATTTCGCATAGAATTTGTTAGTGCAAGATTTTCTTCTGTTTTGTTTCAGGTATCAGTGAGATCTTCTCTATCAGAGATAATTAAGCAAGCATAGAAGTAAGACAGTGAGTTGGAGAAAAAGGTAGAGCTAGTTCAGAATGGTAAGTTACCTGAATTAAACCCTGATAATGTTTGTGTTTTGAGATTATGGAAGAGATTGTGTGTGCCGTGTGATTCACATTTGAAGAGAGAGTTGTTATGTGAAGCTCATAGTTCACCTTTTTCAGTTCAGCCAGGTAGTACTAAAATGTATAGAGATATTCGAGAGTACTACTGGTGGGATGGAATGAAAAGAGATATTTCAGATTTTACTGTGAAGTGTTTGACTTGTCAACAGGTTAAAGAAGAGTGGTAGTTACCGAATGGGATGCTTCAACCTTTACCAGTACCATAGTGGAAATGGGAGAATATATCCATGGACTTCGTTGTTGGATTGCTGAAGACACCTCAAGGTAATAATGAGATCTGGGTTATTGTTGATCACTTGACTATATCTACTCATTTCCTTACTATACGAGAAAAATTTTCTCTAGATAAAATTTCTCGTTTGTATCTTAAAGAGATAGTCAGGTTACATGGAGTTCTCCTCTCCATTATATCTGATCGTGATCCTAGGTTTACTTCTAACTTTTGGAAAGGCATTCAGAAGTTGTTGGCTACTGAATTAAATTTTAGTATAGTATTTCATCCTCAATTACATGGGAAGTCAGAATGAACAATTCAGAGTTTGGAGGATATGCTATGTGCTTGTGTGATGGATTATCAGGGAAGTTGGGATTAACATATTTTATTGGTTGAGTTTTCTTGTAATAACTGTTTTCATTCTAGTATACAGATGGCACCATTTGAGGCATTATATGGGAAGTGGTGTCGAACTCCATATTTTTGGGATGAAGTGGGTGAAAGGAAGTTGATGGGACTAGAATTGGTAGAAGAGTTGTAAGAAAAATTTCAGCTGATATAGAGACACATGAGAACAACTTAGAGCATGCATAAAAGTTATGCGGACAATAGGAGGAAGGATCTCTCTTTTGAGGTAGGTTATCATGTTTTTCTCAAAGTATCTACAAGGAAAAGTGTAATGCGATTTGGTAAGAAAGGAAAGATGAGTCCAAGGTTCATTGAACCATATGAAATTCTGGTGAGAGTTAGATCAGTTGCATATCTAGTGGATTTAACTCTTAGTTTATCTTAGGTATACAATGTTTTTCATGTTTCAATGTTAAGGAAGTACATGCTAGATCCATCTCATGTTTTGAGTCCAAAGGTAGTTCAGTTGGAAGAGAATCTATCTTATGAGGAACAACCAGTCCAGATTCTTGACCACAGGGAGCAAGTGTTACTGAATAAGGTTATTCATCAACTAATGGATTTTTTTGAAAAAACCACATAATTGAAGAGGAAACATGGAAATCTGAAAATGCAATGAGGGATAAATACCCTCACTTACTAAATAAGTAAATAAAATGATGGGACACGATTTTATAAAGGGGGGAAGGATGTAACATCCCAAGTATGTTAGAAATTATGAATTTCATATATATGTCTATTTATGAATTAGATAGTGTTTTAGAGATTTAAAATGATAATAAATCCAATCTTAAGCATGGAATTCTATAATATTTTTAAAAGATTGTTTTACCGCCTTTTGATGGTGAACCATTTTTAAATCTGTATTTTGAAAATTTTATAAGCTCTATTTGTCAAAATAAACTTATTCTTTAGGATTGGGACATTGAAATTTACTTTTGATAAATTTTTGGTATTTTTCTGAGAATGTTCATTTTTTAATGAATAGTGAAAAATACTGCATTTTACTTCAAAACTAGTTTTTCATCAAATTTAATTATATAGATAGATTGTCCATTTAATTGGTTTTAAAGTTTAATTAGAATATATTTTTTCCATTTATTCCAATGGCGGTCATTAGAATTGACTTTACTTCGGAATTGGGCATAAACAAGTGCCAAACTTTTCATAGATATTGTTTAAAAAAACCCGCTATTTGTTTTGACAACGGGAATTATTTTTAAATTAATTATCGCAATATCTGTGTTTGGAATTGGGTAAAATGGATTCCATATTTTGAATCAGATGTTCAAAATTATGTAATTAAGACTCTTTTGTTTTTGAGCATTATGAATAGTAACAACGGTAATTATCTTTAATTATTGTGAATAATTAGTAATCGGGTAGTTAAGGGTAATAAAATAGTAACATAATAATATAAAATGACCCCAAAATGTGTCCTAATGCTACTTTTTGTGTCATGTACGACCATGGTATGCCTTATTACATACTTAGGGATACCATGGAATCACTTTTTGGTGATAGTGAGACTATCATTTTATTTTTAAAGAAAGGAGAATATCAAAAAAATATGTATCACCCAAGTAAAACAATTTTAGTTTTGTCTGTGTAAATGATATTTTAGACTATAAATATTAATTGGAAATCTAAAAATATTTCCTATATAATAGTATTTTTTTATAATTTTTAGAAATTAAATTAATTTATTTATTTATGACACCATGATGGTGTAACGATTACCTCATTAATGGACTATTTAAATAAAATGAAAAGATAATGTAAAATCTAAGAATTACACTTGTAAAAAACCTATTTGATTAGTATATTTCGAACCCTTATCACCTTATCCTAGAAATTGTTCAATGTAGGACATTTAAAATCCGAAACCCATTTTAATATTAAGTAACATTTCTTGAATTTCCAAGAGTGCCCCTCCTCCATCTTATAAAAGGCCCCCACCTCTACCTCCTTACCCACACCTCTCAAGCCATTGGATCGTCCAAGATCTGCACATTTTATCCCTCCAAATCCCTCTCTTCATCATAAAATCCTTATCTTAGGCATAAAGCTCTTTAAAAACCCTTTTGGTTCAAACCATGAGGAGTTACCCGATTTAAAGGTAATGTCTTCACTTGTGTTCTTTTGTTTTATTTTTCTTATCCAACCCCCTAAAATCTTTTTAATCCTTTATTTTGTAACAAAAACATTATATTAAATATACTAGGATGTTTTTATGAGAATTATTCGAGCTACACTTTTACACACCTCCGTCTAATGGTTAAAGAACATACTGATTCTGTGGATGGAAAATTTCTTCCTCACGAATCGATGATTGTTCAATCATCTTTTATCACCTTTCATGGTGGACATTAATATGTCACTCTATTTATATATGATCTATATTATGTTTATGTTTTCCTTATTCTTCTGTGTTTTTTCATTTATGGCATACCTTTATGGTTTCCATTATAGGTAAACACGATATCTTTATTTTAGGAAGTGCGGACTTCCGCCCCCTCAATGTGATTTGATTCGTTAATGCCATAAGTGGGACATATAAAGGATGAAGTTAATGATATTATATATTATATTATACTAGAAATATAATATACCTTTATATACTTATGAATTCATTCCATTAAATATGAAATAGAAATGAAAGTAGCGTTCATGCATACTTACGGCTTACCGTCTCCATGAACGGTGCATTTCATTTCTTACCTCTAAATGTTATGTAATATTATAAATGCATGTATATAATGGATATATATGATATATAGGATATCTACATCATGAATATAATTCTGGATATGATGGATATTTTACCACATGAACAACTTGTAATTACAAGGAGTTTTTTTGACTCAAGTACCAATGATCGACAAAACGACTATTATTAACTTAAATAATTACATAGTGTTCATAACATGGTAATAAGTGATATAAAAGTAATAATGAACATAATAAAGGTTCCTAAGAAATTAAAAATCAACTCATGTTTATTATTCAGGAGATTAAAGAACAATCGATTCAATTCAGACACGAGGTAAGGGACTTCATCTCAATCTCCTTTCATTGAGGCATATTTTGTTTTATAGACAAGTTTCTTTTATACGGTGTATAAACCCCTTAAATTTTACGTTTATTCAAAAGGAATATTTTTTATATGAAGCATTTTACTAAATGAAAAAATGGAATGTTTTTGTCATACGTATGCGGAGACAACGAATTCTTCGCCGCTGTGACCATTATTTGAGTTTCAGCTTCCTCTACAAGCCATAAATTTTTTTAATGAAAATTAAATACCATGTCTACTTTTATTTTATTTTGGTATTGAAAATTGTTTTGATTATTTTTTCATTTTGTCAATGTGTTTTTGATATCTTGTGATTGAAATGAGGAAATGTTATGTATCTTTTATGCATGTTTTATGTGATATGATTATGCTATAGTTCTTGGGCATTGTTTATGAAGACGGGTGGTTCTGTGATAAACTAAGGACGGGTGAGCCCATGATAGCTCTCCAATGCATTGGGTAACGCCAAGGGGTTAAACGCTAAGGTTTCTCTAAAAATATTTAGGGAATATACTGTGATCGGTATTACAAACGTAATCATGAGGGTTAATCCCAACGTAAGAATGTTATGAATGCCTCAAGTAACCTTTATGTCTTATGATTTCTATGATTTATTTATGATTTGATGAGGTATTTTAATGTGCTTATGTTTTATGAGTATGGTATGATTTCATTAATTCTTCTGTATTCATGGACTAATGTTTTTATTTCGTACTTTTATATTCCTTACTGGGATTTTTATGCTCATCCCAAGTTTTTGAAATGTTTTTCACAAGTCAAGGGAAAAGTACATAATGTGATGATAATGTCAAGGATGTTTCCTGAAAGAATTTATGTTTTATTTTAAATTTATTTCCTTTTATGGGAAAAGTGAATATTTTATATAATGTAACCCCATTGTTTAAATGTGGAATGTAATGCATGGTTTCTGATCTAATTATCTAAAACTCTAAACCTGAAAATATCATCAATGTGTAATCTTGTTATAACTCAAGATTAAGTAATGTTTAAGGCTGGGGCCTTATAAAATAACTACATTCCCTTAATCAAAACATTTTAGGACACTTTCATTAACAATACCTAGAAATATTTTGTTCCCAGAACTCCTAAAATCAATATTGTCATCATTTTCATCCCATAATTACATCCCTAGGGTTTTCAATAAGAGACCCAAATGACATTTTTCATAGCCGAGATAATTGTATCTTCTATGATATTTCCATTTAGTTATTCTTTTTTACACCTTAAATTATATCAAATAATATAAAATATAATTACACAAGTATATACCATATATTGATATTAATTTTCTATTAATGGAATTATATATATATCCATCTCCTCTTCCCTCAAATAAGAAATGAAATATCTGATCCTGTTTAAGGAGGACTAACACCTCGCGATCCTATGTAGCACCTTTTCTAAAAGAAACCCCATGGATGAGTTTAATAAATGACTTAATTTATATTTATTTCATTTATTAATTGATTATACTTTTATATTTATAATATCACATATTCCTTTTTAGTTTCCATTCTTCTAAATTTATGACAATGTTTATTGTCTATTGTAAAGACTACCACCTCATAAAATGTTGTGATTGACTTTTCAATTATAATTTACAAGGTTGTAATGAGGATAATATAAAATAATATATCAGATATATTTTAAATTATAAATGTTTGGTAAAATTAAGATTCTACATTCTCCCTTACCCTTACGCCCAGTAATAAATGATTCAGTTTCTTATGCATACGTATAGCTTAATATCTCCATTAAATAATTTTGTTTGTATTATACGTCCAATTTTCAAGAATGATACAACAACTATACCAAATTAAATAAATTATAACAATAAAATAATTCATTTATGATTTAACCATATCTTATACACAAGAACTAGAACTTTCTGGGAAAAAATCCTTGATAAAATAAGAAAATTGACACATGAATCATTGAAGATCATGAATTATTGATTACAAATAGAGGAGGCTTAATCACTGACTTTATAGTGTCATCTCCCATCCCCCATATAATCCATTATCTTAACTTCTCTATCAACCATCCTCAATATCTACCCAATCAAACGTGATTACTTTCTTTTTCATCTCCATCAGCGCCTCCTCCTTGGAGAGTACTTTTTTTCTCCACAATCGGTGTTTTCTAGGGTTCCCTCTTGTTCCTTAATCCAATACGATTCCTCCATCCAGTCTTTCATGATTTTCTAAGAATATGTTTCAAATTTATCCACTTCTGAAAATTTACACTCCCTTTAAAGACACTTCCATCTATATATTTCCCTTCTCCCTCGATAGACCATTGTGGTTTTTATTAGGTTCATTCCTCGGGTCATGGCTCTTATAATCCCTTAGGCCACTTATTCTCAACTCTTTTTTCATGACCCTTCATTTTAGACCACATCATGGTCTGATGCAGGGGCTCCAATGGTGTCTTGGAATGTGTGTATTGACCTTTTGATGGTGGTACAGAAACAAATAATTATAATGGTGTTTATTTTTCTTACAATCATGTTCCACTTCTTTTATAGCGGGTTGTTTTATTTCTATTTTCAGTGTTTTTTGTTTTTCTATTTGGTTGAATGTTTTTTTATAATTATCTACATTGGTGAATGGTTTTCCTCGATGGATAGTGGTGTTGATAATTTTTTCTAGTTTCTAATTTATTTTTGGATGGTTATGTATTGTGAATTTTTTGAGTGCTTGATCTTATTTATGATAATTCAGGTGATGTGGTCTATTTGTGTTATATTTAGTGTTGGTTCTTTTTGGTGTACCGATGGAGTCAGTGTTGATGTTGATGAAGAGGGTAAAATGATGATAGATATTTTAGTTTGGGTTGTTTTCATTGATATTCCTCTTGGTCTTAGTGCTGATGGTTTTTTGTGGCCATGGATGCAATGATTCTGTTGAAGAGGATGATAGGTGACGACGACAATAGTGTTTTGATCAGTGATGATGAAAGTGTTGTTGTTAATGAATGATGATATTGGTGGTGATGATGAGATAACAATAGTAATGGTGATGACCTTCTCATGCCCTGTACTCTTTTGATGTTTTTGTAACATTGAATTTCATATTTTTTCATCCTTGTTTTGGATCCCAGATGGTATATTGGTTACCGCTAAACCAAATAGATACTTCTTAAAATAAAATAAAAAATTACATTCTAGCAATAAAAACTTGTGGTAAAATGTTTTAATTTGATCATATACAATATTTTCAATATGTATAATGTACTTATATATATTAATTACATTTTTAAAACCGTTATAATAGTTTTTAAAGAATTTTAAACCTTATGGAAGCATGAAGTATGATATTTCTTCTCAATTCCCATTACGTTAAGACATGTTTGTTAATATGAACCTATTTACTTTTAAGTTGTGTAGATACTGTACCTTTTATTTAATTATCATTAATAAAAAAAATTTATGGTAAATGTTTCAATAAAAGTTTATTCTTTCAATGGGATACAATTTGAAAGATACCAATGTTTTAATAATTTATTTTACAATCTCAAATTATTTTTAGATTTACTTTAGTCTTATTGATGGAATCATTTCATTTTTCCTTCATAATATCAAATAATTTACTTATTTTTTGGATATTTATGTGTTTCATATAATTTGTTTTCAAATATAACTCTATTTGGTTCTTGGATTAGGTGTGTGATAGTTACAAATAATGAAATGATTTAATTTACCTTTAAAATGGATAAACTTTTCTTCCATATCCATGTTTTCCAAATAAAATTTACAAATGTCGATTTAATTAATCAAATGATATATTAAGGAAATATTATTTTAACCATGACTTTTTAAATTATTTTACGAGTATTAATTCTACTTTTTATAAAAATGATTGTTTTAAAAAAAGTAAAAATTTATTTTTTAAACATAAACGATGGTAAAGGACTTCCGCATCACCATTAGAGTATTTAGAATTGTATCTACTTATAATCATTTTAATGGTTTTAATAATAAAACTATTATATCTAGTATTATTTGAATATATAACATTTACTCAATTTTTTCTTTCAAATGACTATATTTTACTGTAAAAATATATATTCTTGATGAATTAATCATATCACTACTCATTTCATGATTGATTGTTGGATATTTTACTTATTCTTTTATTTCCCATGAATATGAAGAAAAAACTCTAAATGAGTTCAAAGTTGTGGAATTAATTTTTTTAAAAATATTATATTTTAGCTTTTCAAATGTAATTTAATATTCAAGTTCATATCATGGTTACCATGACCACTAAACTATTTAGTCCTATAGGGTATGATCATTTGTATCTTATTACAATGTAGTAATGTTTGAACGAACTCTAGGATACTAAAGATAGGGTCTGTAAAGTTTTTTTAGAGTATTTATAGAGAGAACCTAGAGAATTATATTTCATGTATTAATATTAGTGGAAAAACAATCATTATAATGTTTTAGGATAAATATAGAAGTGAGTCATAATGATTTCATTTTGAAGAGATTATGTAATTTTATTATAAATAAATCACTATATAGAAAATTCATATTGAAAAGGTTCTTGAATAGTTCTACAGAGGGGTAATAACTACACGAAAAGGGTGTAATTGGATTTTACTAGATCGTTAACTAGTTCACGATAATGTCCCTTATTATGCACCTCGTTTAACACTGCCAACATTTATGCTTTATATAATTCACATTTTCATTAAATGTAGATATTATTGATCCAAAAAGATAAAGACAATGAGTAACCTATGTTAAATCTATTGTCTACTGTATTAAATAGAATGTTCCATTATTTATACATCCTATTTTTAGTATTTGGTTTCTCCAATAAGATTATTATTTCACACACATTGAAACCAAACATAATTTTGAAAATAATGGTTTTTCTATTTTGTTTTAGTCAATGGATGGAAGCCAAAAACAATCAAGTTCACATTGAATAATATTGAAAATTTATTTATTATGACAAAAAATACATAGATTTATGGAATTAAAGATATCATTATTATAGATAATCATGAATCCGAATATTCTATTAATTATATATACTATAACCAACAATCAGACTCACTGATGAAGTGAATGATGGGGACATCTATTAGAATGAGTTATAGAGACCATGAAGGAATGATTGATAAACTTTCATCATGTTATAAGTGTAACTAGAGATGCCCTAGATAATGTCTCAATTGAACCTGAAACTGTTTTATGTGTGGAAATTAACACTATATAGTGATGAATTTCTGAGTAAAATATTAGAGTTTAGTGGAGCGAAATAAATTTCATCCTAAGAATAGATAAATTTTTTGTTTTCTTTAATGTACATAAGTTATGAATTATACAATTTAATTTTCTCGTTAAATAATAAATTCACAGACCATGGAAGGACCTATATTGATGTAAAAGGTTTTTTCGGATTCATCAATTGAATTGTATATAAAAGATTATCAATTTTACATTGGTTATAAGAATCCTAAAACATCAAAGGAATATGATGTTATTAAAGCATGTTTGTCTCAATCTATGACTAACTTAACCATTATATACACTATCATGTGTCTATGAGTTTAAGGTTTATCATATGATAAAACTTAAAAAACTAACTTTTTGGTTTTACATGATATGATTTTATCAAGATTATCGATATATTTTGAGATAGTTATTTATATAAAATCAATTGTTTTAGTATTTATTTTATTGAAAAACATATTTCTATAAGAATGAATTTAAATTTCTGGACATATTCATAACGATATTGGTAAAAAATTATGATTTTCATTATCATTGATGTTGATATAATTATGGGTTATTAAAAATTAGGTTCTTATTAGGAATTATACTAATATGGTTATGGAAAAATTACAACCCACATGGTTTGTGACAAACCATCGAATCTAAAAAGACCACGATGCTTGAACCCACAATCGACGAGTGATAAGGGTGTAGAAACCTATACTATTCTATGTGATATACTCATAAATGGGTAGTTTTTTTAAATTAACCAATTTTAGGGATATTTATATTAATGAAATTTCGATTTTAGTATTTATTTTTAGAGATTGAAGAATTATATTAACATGTTCTATGAATTTTGGTTTGAGAAAATAATTATTAATAAATTTGAACATGCGTCACTTGTTTTGGAATATTATGATACATTAAATCTAAATTTTTGTACATATAGTATAAAAGTTAAATTTGGATACTCATTACATGGAGTAATAAATGAATTTTAAATTTGTATAAGTACCCGGAAATGATGAAATTATGATTATGTAATTGAATGATATCATGCAATTATATTCCTACATAGAAAAATAATTACATAACATTAAAGAAAGTATCTTCAATGAAGATTTATCATATTTAATTATTATAGGATGAATAAAATCATCTCCCAACTCATCATAATTTATTTTTTTGTTCATTGAATTTTTTGTGATTAATTTTCCCTATCTCCTCCATAATTATTTGTGCTTTTATTCCGTGTCCATAACTTCACATACCACCAATGTTCTATAATTTGGAAACATGGTTATGTGATATTACATATGAACATTTTATTTAACTTTCTATCTTATCAAGTAAATTTTTTCTAACCCTTGTAGTATGTGTAATTTCAATAAGGGTATTTTCATATGTGCCACCATTAACAACAATGCACATGAAAAAAGTGCAAGGAAAACTTTTATTGAAGGTGAGGAGTACATAACTCCTTGATATTTTATAATTTGGTAATTTTAAATAAATGTAATATTTTTTATTTATTATGGTATATGAAACCCCAAGACAGTAGAATAATAATGTTATGTTCGATAGAGAATATGACATGCTACAATTATCTTAAACTACATTAGAAATCTATTATTTTAAAATGGTATTTATAACCTAAATGTTGAAGTTGTGGGTATGGATATGAATAAATAATTTATCAAATTTATTTTAAGGACCTCCTCATAAAAATGTGTTTTTAACATATTTTAAAATAATTACTAGTAATTTATTAAAGGAAACTTTTTATATAAATAATAATTTTCTAGAAAATTGGTATTTATTGATTTCTTGAGAAAACAATATAATTAATTAATAAGAACAATATAAAAAGTATTAAAAATGAACTTTATATTTTAAATCATTCTATTAATATGAAATTTTGATGATAATATTTTAATTTTTGTAAAAATTCTCATATTCATTGAATATTAAAAATTAAATCTTTTCAAATATGTCAATTATTTTGAATAAAATATTTAATATAAAATGATTGTATTAAAAGTGTATAAAAGATTATAAATTTTCGTACAAATATTCCAATATATAGTATATGGTTAAAGAAACTAAATTTTTAAAATAAAATGGATTTTATTTCCCTTTAAATAACATATAATTTCCTTTAATATCAATGTATTCTGGAAGAATTCTATGAAAGTCATTTTGATTAATATAATTATTTATTAATGAAATTTAATTTTATAATTATTATTTTTTAAAATTTAATTGAATGTAATCGTTATATTTTTTTCCAATGGGATGTTTCCGAAAATCTTAAAAATG
The DNA here is from genome assembly GCA_963277665.1 of Viscum album. NCBI lineage: Eukaryota > Viridiplantae > Streptophyta > Magnoliopsida > Santalales > Viscaceae > Viscum > Viscum album. Next base: position 1,493,218,226 of record OY728155.1, on the reverse strand, counting down.
AAAGTTTTCAATGTATATGCTGATAATAGACATATTTTTTACTATAATCATTTTAAAAAATAAATATTCTTCTATATTTTTTCCAATGGATTTACAAATTCAACTCTTTTATTAAATATTATTTGAATATCTCACTTCTATTACCTTTATTATTCCAATAGTAATGATTTTATTACAAAAAGTTGTATTCTAGATAAAGCGATGATCACCTCTCATTTATTCAATAAATTTGTGACTCTAAACTAACTTTTGTTGTAGTAACATTCTTGTGAACAATTTTCAATTGAAAATACTTTTCACTTAAGTATCCATATTTTTTTACCAGGAATATTATTATTTACTAAATCATATACCATTTCAACATATGTTGTCTACACTGAAATTTTTATTATTAGTAGGGGAAATATTTTTAAATATATATTCACTATTCAATAATTATATTTGATTATTTTTCATACTATTCATGAATTAAATTGAATATTCATTATAGAATTAATTATTTGTAAATGTAGTTATTGGGGTGAATCATAAATATATAACCCCTAGATGTATCCATAAATCCCATGATAAATGTAAAGTCTAAAAATTAAATAGTTTTTAGCCAATAGTATTAATTTATCAGCAGAAACAACATGAAAATAGAGGTATCATGATTCCTATGATCAATAATTACATAAATAATAATTTATCTAATTTTGAATTTAGTTATTATTTTTATCCCTAATTCCATTTCTTTGAGATTTAATTTGGATGCCTTTCATTCATAGTTCAATTATTAAATGGAATATGTGTTCAGTTATTTAGAATTCCATATTAATTATTCCTTTTTTATACATATCTTCCACATTACCTATCCATTTATGAGAATTTGAGATCACCCTTATTTTTGTTCATCTTCGAAGGATATGAAGTTTGAATCATTAAAATATTTCAAGGATTCAAAATTTTTTATTTCACAGTTTTTTATTGCAAGTTTTCAAATATAATGTGTTATTCAAGTATGCACATAGATTACCAATACAATTGAGCTAATTTTTCTTTCAATATGAGATTTCATGTATCTTATGCTAAGGTACTAAGGTAATAATTGACTCAACGATACGTTTTATATGGTCTTTACACTCTCAACCACTCCATACATGTATGTAAAATGATGCACTAAATTGCCTTTTAAAATAATATTTATATTAGAACAATCAATAATATAAAAGATGTAATATGTTTATACCGTATTTTCATCACTCGTACATGTGGAAATATCATCACACAATTATCTAATTTAATTAAAAAATATATATGGAATAGGATACTAAAAATTGATTCTATAATCCCCTATGTATTTAAAATAGTGTATTATGTTAGATAATGTATGTGATATAAAACAACAAACTCCAACAAAAAACGATTATTTAAACATTATCATTATGTCCTAGCCATTAAATTTGACGTCATTATAAGAATAACTAATTTATTCAATATATTTATGTCTTACACAAAATAAATGTATTTATTAATTTTTAGTAACTAATCAATCAATTTCTGTTATAGTATATTGGTTAATGAAAAATAAATTTTCATAAAAAATGTTAATTTTTTTTTGATAGAACATAAAATTATGATCTAGAAATTTTAGATATTTTTTAATGAAACACAACAAGATACCGTGAAATATTGTTTTTTTTCAAATCTATTTAATATTTTATATATTTTTTCATTAACACAATACTAAATATAATTTTATTATAAAAGAACAATGTTTGGAATGATATATTTGTAACACCATGTTATCATTATGCGACATGAAAGTGTTAGATTATCTTGTATTACATAGAAAACATTTTTTCCTTGTGTTACTCTCAATGAAGAGTTCCTTCAATAGCTCGCATAACACACAAGGCCGAGTTTTACTATATTTGAATATAATAATAAAATAATTATTAAAAAATTATTGTAACTTCCAAGTAGATGTTGGAATATAATATACAAATATTATTGAAAAAAATTATGAAAATATTATTTAAAAAATAATGTAAAATAAAAAATTATGTTATGAGTATGTATAAGTGAATTAATGAACTATTTGAAAAAAATTACATTTCAATGAAAATAATTTTTCATTTACACACCCAATTTTATGTAAATAAATAAAAAAAACACACTTTTTATTAATATTTTCAAAACAATTTATATATTATGTATTCAGTATGTATATTTGATACTCATCTAATATATTTGGTTGGTATAGGATAATAATAAATGTAGAATTATAATTTAAAATTTTTAATTTTATAGAATGTAATTATACATCATTTTTAAGGTGAACCAATTTTAAATATAATTTTTGATAATTTTATAGTGATTATTTGGAAAAATAATTTTCATTTTTGATAGTAGGATACCAATATTTACTATGAATTATTTTTTTACAATTTTACATAGTTGTTTTATATCTAAATTTATAGTTAAAGAACACTAAATTTTAAATAAAAATTTCCTTTTAACATGAATAATTTAATTTGTGAAATTATAATTTTTTTTGCAATAAAACTCATCATTTTAATTCTTCTTGTAGGATTAAATTTAAATTAATTGATTAAAAATATGTTATATGAAATTGGGAAAATGGATAATTTTTTTAATAATGATAATTTATAATGTCTAATATCATAAACATAGTTTTTTAACAAAATATATTTGTTAATATAATAAAAACTAATTACACCGATAAATGTAAAATTAATCTTCACAAGGGACTAAAACATAAGCATAATGGGAAAAATGACATAGGAACATCTAAAAAATCCATTGGATTGAAATATTTCAACACTATACGATATATTTTTTAATTTTGTGAATTATTAGAGATAATTTACAAGGGAATACATGGGTAGATTTTTATTTTGAAAAATTAACATGAATGCCACTCCTCTGCTATAAAACTACACTCTCTCTTCCCACTTATTCACTCTATCAAATCCCTTTGAATCGCCAATGATCCATGAAAATAATCACCAAGCAACCTACTATTAATAATAGAATAGTGTATTTGGGATTAAATCCATCAATGGAATCCTCTTGGAGAAAACCAAAAGTAGTTACCTAATGAAGAGGTACCATCCTTCTTCAAGATCCTTTTCAGTATTTTCATTATCCACCCCATAAAATATAATTATTCAATGATTATATTAAAATTAAAATATCATAAATACACATATATTTTGTAATTATAATGGTTATACCTACACTTATACACACTTCCAGGTAATGGGTATCAAACATACAATTCTATTGTACGTGCGAACTACAGCCTCACAAACAACTTTGTACATTTTTCCTTTACCAGCTATCACGATTGGTAATTATGATGAAAAACGTATTTATATAGTATATATAAGGTATTTATGATGTATTTATATTTTTTAATTATTTTATAATACATAAATTCTTTCATTCCATTTTGTGTAAATTAGATAACTTCGTTTGTGGAAATATAGACTACCACCTTTTCAAAGCGATGTTATTTATTCACACATTACATGGATTGTATTAAGGATCAGTTTAGAAAAATTATATGATATATATGACATAATAATTCCACTATATTGATATTATATATATATGTATACATATATTTAAATTCATTTTATTTCTGTATAATAATAAAATATAAATAGTGATCATGTGTGCATACAACCGACCATCTCCATAAACGGTGTATTCTGTTTCATATATATATATATATTATAGATTTTAATAAATATTTACTTATAGAATCTATATTATATATAAATGATAGTGATCATGTGTTTGTACAATAGACCATTTCTATAAATGGCGTATTCTATTTCAATTTTTAATGGAATTGTCACACCATGACTTGTTTATTATTTTTATTGTATTGTTTTCTTTCGTTTTAGAAATTTTTGTCGTGGTTTAGGTTGAATCCCGAAAAATATTTTTTATGTTTTGTAAAAAAATGCGCATTTTTTATTTGAGGTCACTGAGAACCTGGGCAGAGTGCGTTTTGGAGACCCCGCATGGCTTCGCCCATGCAACGACAGTCCACCTGCCTTCAAAAAAAGTTAAACGGATAAATAAATGAAAATCATGTTTTATAAAATTTTCATGGTTAATGATTTTAATTATTATTATTAAGTCAAAATGAGTATGTTTATTATTTATATTTTTATCGATATGATATTTATTATTATTATTGTTATTATTATTATTATTATTAATATTAATATTATTATTGTTATTATTATTGTTATTATTATTACTATTATTATAATGATTTTATTAATTATTTACCGTTACTTTTACTTTATTATTATTTTGTTGTTTAATTGCTTTTCTTTTTTTTTCTTCCATGTGTTTTCTCACCCCTAACCTTTTGTGTCACGCCCCAGGCAGAAAGCTTCCCTACCCCGCCCCTTTCCTCTCAACCTACAGCTACCCCTCACCCAGCCGTGCCTCCCGCTTGCATCACTGACCTCCTGTTCTTCTATCCCGGAGCCCTTCCCAAACCCAGCTCGCCAGCCGCAGCCGCCTCCCTCCTCCTGCTCACTCACAGTTGGCCCATCACCCCTCCTGGAGTGCCCTGCAACACCGCCCCGGCTGTCGGCATCAGCACCCCTCCTACATCTCCCACAACGTGCTCGACCAGCATCGGCCCTTGTCTCTCCTTCCTCTACTTGCACCACCCAACCATCCAACTCCCTCCCTCTCAGTGGTCTGCACCTGGCCCTTGTGGCATGCAATCATCCTGACCTCCAAAACCGCACCGTCGTTGCCAGGTGCCCCGGTTTCTCCTCCCCTGAATCTAGGTTCCCCTCTACTCTCCCTCTAGGTCTTTCCCTTCCCTTCCTCCTTGCGGTGCTCAAGGAAGCCAATCCTGACCCAGAAACCTTCGAAAAAGCTGATGTAGGATGTCCCTTTGGCCCTCGGTCCTCTACCAGTGTAGCAACCAGCTTTCCTCCTCCATTCATAGCAACACCACCCTCATCTCGGATGCTCCCTCCTTTGATAGGTTCTCTACCAAAGCTGTAGTTCTTGGCCGACCCACTCCCAGCCGCAACTTTCCCCCTTTCTCATTTCACAGCTAGACCGCCCTCCGCACACCGTATCGATCAGGCGCACCCCTGTCTAGATTCCTTTCTGGCCGCTGAACGCATCTCTAGCCCGGTGCTCCTATGGGTCGGCAGTGCATTGCCCCATGAACCGGCTGCGCAGCTGTATAGTCTCTGCGCTACCCCTTTGCAGTTCCTTGGTCATTGAACGGTGCCTCGCGACCCCCTTGCTGTGCTTTCCGGTAGTCATCACGAGCCCCCTTGCCGATTCGTCGATGTCACCCCCTTCGATGCTTCGTCCAGCCCTACCGGTGTGTCACACACTCTTTTCCGGCCAGCGATAGTCCCTGCTGGTGCGTGCCACCCCTTTTTGACGGTCACGCGACCCCGCTGTTCAATTGAATCTCCGCGTCAAGTTGAGGTTCACACTGTCCTTGCTTTACTATTATAGATTTACTTTTTTGAGTGTTGTGTTTTATTAGGTAGGTGCAAATTTCGTTTTTTTTTATTTTTTGAAAAATATTTGGGTTTGTTTAATTTTATAGTGCTATTATTGTTTTGAATGTCCGTCGAGGTGGTTTTCGGAACTGTTTATTCATTTAAATGATTTTAAGTCAACATTTCTATGTTTTTAGTCATTTTTTGGTTGATGCAACATGTTTGTCGGTTTTTCTGTGATCTTGCGGTCGTCATCAGGTTGTGCGTACTCATACGCATGTGTGAGACATGCCACATTGTCGTAACCGAGCTGAAAGTCCAGGTAGGTTTCCCCACTGCACTTACCGTCAAATTTAGAAATTATTAATTCCTTATTATTTAATTTATTTTTGGTAAATTAGATATAATATTTTTTAGAATAATTTTTAGCTGTAAATGAAGCTGTTTTTTATGCAATGATGTTAAATTGTTTTTCATGATGAACTGTCACAAAATGGTGAAATTTCCATTTGGTTTTTAAAAATTTCTTATGAATTTTCTAGTGTAGTTTCGGTTTGATGAGAAATATATATTTTTGATTAAAATGATGTTTTATTAAATAGTGTTTGACATGTGAATAAATGTGTTGGTTTCATTTTTAGAAACACATATATGCCCAGTTGGAACTTATAAAATGGTTTTGAAATGGTTTTGATGAATGTGCCTCAGGATGGGTACATCTAAAGGCCTATTTGGCATTTTGTGATAATTATTGTGAAAGGTTGAGGTGTGAAATATATCCAAGGACTGTTTGGCATTTTGAACTGATTTTTGGTAAAACCCTTCTTGGGTTGTGTTCCTTGCCTAATTCTGATCCATGTGATTGGGAGGGTCCTTGGTATGAGACCTCCCTTGTGAAATGTATATCGATGGAAAGGGACTACCCTTGTGGTGGAAGGTGTGGTGCCAGATTGTGTGATTTGTTTGGATTATATATATATGCATGGATTTTGATTTAATTGTATGGTACACCCTCACTAGACCTATACATGGGAACCTGGAATAGTAAGTGAATCTTCTGAGAACAATTGTTGCACTAGTTGAGATTACGCACTAGCTAGTGGCCCCATAGATGGGGAATACTGAGTTATTGCTGCTGTGGGGATTGGGCCCCTCGGTTAGACCATGTAGAGCTATGCCGAGTGTTAGGGCATTATGACGTCATCGAGTTAGGGTATGCCTTCAGGATGAGTCAGATGTATAGTATGTTATGTATTGTTCACCAGCTCCTAGGTTCGACCAATGTTTCCTTTAGTGTTTATTTTTTTGTGGTAGATGATTGAGAGGTCTAGTTCAATTGCTGACCCATTTGCGTCACTTTTACCATTTCCCTTGATGTGTGTTGTGTGTTATGTGTGGTTTTACATTTTGGCTAATAAATGATGTTTGGATTCCAAAATTGTTCGCAAAAATATTTTAAAATCCAATGTACCTAATCCTTCAAAACATTAAATTTTTATTTTTAAATTAAAAAGGTAAATGGACTGATACTTGTATTAGATATAAAAGTGTGTGTTGAAACTAATACTTTATATAATTTAGTTCAAACCTAAAATTGGTAAAATTTTTATTTAAATGTAGTGAATTTGAAATATTTTGTTGGGGACACCTACTGAGTTTTAATACTCACACCTATAGTTCTTTTCTGTTTTTAGTGTTTGTGTAGGTTACAGCTTGAGTGAACTCTCCTTGGGTAAGACTTGATCGTTGAGACAGAGAGTGACCCATGGGGTCACACTGAGTTAGTTCGGACGTTGAGTTTGGTTAGTTTTATTTTTCATTATGTTCATGTTTAGTCACATTACTTGGTTTATTTATTCTTCATTGATCTGTATTATTTCTTATGATTCATTTATTTTTATTGGGTGAAATCTTTCCCAAAGCCTCTGTTGATCGACTGGCACTTGTCGCCATCCCGGGAGGATCAGGAACGCCTTTCGGGTCATATCGTGGATTGGCTCGGGTGACCGGTTTAGGGTCAACTCCTGTTGGTTCGTGACAAAATGGTAATAGAGCAGGTCGGCTCATGAGTGGACCTTGTTTTTCAGAGCACCCATTGCAATTTTCGGTTGTCATGGTAGAAGGAGTATGATTGTTGCAACTCAAGGTGTACGAACTAGAAGGACATCATGAAACCTTACTCATTCCGAACCTCGGATTACCATGGGATATTTGGGTTGTCGTTGTCTTTTGATTATTATGGTTTTTTAGTATTGTGAGATGAAATGAGAGTTGGGAAAGGGACCTCTGTGAGCTTGCATGGTCTGGAAAGCCATGTAAAGGTCGAGACATTACCCTAGAATACTCTCAGTGATGGAGGTGTGATTGGTGTATGGCCACAAACCATATGGCCGAGTCACCCATCATCACTAGTTTCCCCCTAGTGAATCATTTGATTTTTCCTTCATTCTGAAAATCGTTGTGAAAAGTGTTATTTTGGTATTTGAAATGACAATAACCATGTTTTAACCATCTTCTTGTTTTCTTGTCCTGTAGTGTTCGCCCCCACGAAGGATCGATGGATGCCCAAGGTGCAGCTTCAGGTGGTCCATTCTTAGAAAATCAGCCAGTTGATCATCCCAAGGACTATGTCCTCAAGTTTCGAAAGTTATACCCTCCCCTATTTTATGGGAATGCAGATCCTTTTGAGGCATAATAATGGTTGTCGAAGATTTAGAGGAACTTCTGTTCTCTCACACTACCTGAGTCATTAAAGGTGAAGTTTTCTACCTTTATGTTTGATGGTCCAACCTCGAAGTGGTGGAAGTTTGTGTCTCGATACAAGCCTCAAGAAGATGTCACTTGGGAGTTCTTCAAGTTGTCATTCATCCAAAAATATTTCTCTGAGCTGACAAAGCTGAGGAAGAGGATAATGTTGTGTGGTCTTCAGCAAGGTGTTGGATCGATGTTGGAATTATTTCATCATTTCTTGGACCTGGCTCCGTATGAACTGGGGTATGTTAGAAAAGAACCCGTGAAAGGATGGCATTTTTAACTTGGATTACTTATTGAGTTGCAGTCTAAGGTGGAAGAGATCAATGTAATCACCTTTCCTGATGTGGTGAGACAAGCTTTCCTCACCGAAGATGAGTTAGTAAGAGGACTTGAGGTAGAGAATCCTCCTCCGGCCTTGGGAAGAAGTGCAGTTGATTGTGATATGAAGAATGGGAAGCAACCTGATGGTGGTGGTACTGGTGGAGTAATCAAGAGGCCTTCAGACCTTCAGCCGACTTCCTCAGAGCGCAATGCCTTGATCTGTCACCAGTACGATAAGCGGGGGTAGAAGATGCTGATGTTCCCAAATGCTCTGAAACCATGCCACACCTATGGACGTCTAGGTCACTTAAAACTATTCTGCCAATGTGTTTTTAAGAAGCGCAATGAAGCCATACCTGGTTCGTCGAACGTCACCGCAGCTCATAAGAAAGAGTAAGGCGATATTTTTGGAAGAGTTTGATGTTTTCGCTTTTTGGTGTTCCTTGGATGTAGTAGTCATCACCGACATCGTTTTTTTTTTGTGTTGTTTTCTTTCAGTTGTAAGAATGGTTGTGGATGAAACCCTTTCATACCATTGTTCTAATGGATGTGTGTTTGTTAAAATTTTGCTTCATGTATCGTGTTTGGGAATTTTTGAAGCCAGACTGCGAGGCACGAGATGCATCAATCAACAGAGATCTAGCCATAGGTTTCGGAGTAAAGCTAGCGCGAAGTCAGGTGAACCCCCGCGGTGTAGAAGACATTAGTATAATATCAGTCCTTAGTGTGACATGGATTTTGTTCTTATAAGGAGGTGATATCATTAAGGTAGAAGTGAAGATAGTTTCGATGATTGTTTGGTTGGGCCCTTCCCTCCCCTAACATTATGTTGGGGTTTTTGGACCATGTGGGAAGCTTTCAAACTCGATTAATCTATTCTGTCATTATGGTGGGGAGACCCATCGTTGGTCATGTTGAATTCAGTTGGCTTGTTTCCTATGGCGGGGAGTCTGTTCGGGCCTCCACATGCCAGTGTTAGAGTTTAATTTCGGGTTTCGTTTTAGTGGTATTTAAAGTGCCAGTATTTTGAGGTTAAGTTTCCTGACATGGGAGTTTGGTGTTTGTTTGGATCGATCAACTGGAGGCTCTTAAACCATTGAGGGTGAGTGATACTAAAGATGTTTCTTCTAGGGTCTAGGTCTAGTGGTGGCTTCCCGGGGATGGGAAGCATTATGGTGGGGTGAATTGTCACACCATGACTTGTTTATTATTTTTATTTTATTATTTTATTTCGTTTTAGAAATTTTTGTCGAGGTTCTAGTTGGATCCTGAACAATATTTTTTATATTTTGTAAAAAAAATGTGCGTTTTTGAGTTGAGGTTTCTGAGCACCTGGGCGGAGTGCATTTTTGAGACCCCGCGAGGCTTCGCACATACAACGGTAGTCTGCCTTCCTTTGGAAAAATTTAAATTGATGAATAAATGCAAATCAATTTATTTAAAATTTTCTTGGTTAATGATTTTATTTATTATTATTTAAAAAAATGAGTATGTTTATTATTTATATTTTAATCAATATGATATTTATTATTATCATTATTATTAGGATTATTATTAGTATTATTATTATGATTACTATGATTATTATGATTTTTTATTTTTTATTATTATTACTATTTTTATAATTATTTTATTATTAAATTATATTTAATTTTACTTTATTATTTTCTTTGTTTACTTGATTTTATATTTTTCTGCCACGCGTTTTCTCCCGCCTACCATTTTGTGTTGCGCCCTGAGCAGAAAGCCACCCTACCCCGCCCCTCACCTCTCAACCTATTGGGAAAATTTTGTGGGATGGGTTTTTTTTTTATTTTAATGGGTCAAACGTTAATAAAATTAGGTAACTGGGTCCCTTGAGCGCCAGACCATGTGGTGCTCAAGGGTTGTGGAATTGGAGCGCCACTTCAAGTGGCACTCCACCAATTTGCCGGTAAAAGAGTTCAGCGCCACTTCAAGTGGCGCTGAAAAAAGAAATACAAACCGTGCAGCGCCACTTCAAGTGGCGCTGCACCCTTCTTCCCAATGAAGTCGGCGCCACTTGAAGTGGCGCCGAAACTCCCCCCCCCTTCTATAAATAGGACCCTCGCCCCCCACCCCATTCCTCACTTCCTCTCCATTCCTCCCTCCCTCCCTTCCTCTCTCTCTCTCAAACTTTTTTCTTGTGTTCTTCGGTTGCGTTCTTCGGTTGCGGTGAAGCCTTGCCTCTTCGGTTGCTCTGCCGGTGTACCTACGTCGTCACAAATTTGAGGTAAATCTTTCCTTAAATTTATTTAATAGTTTTATTTAATAATTTAGTTGTTTAATTTATAGAATTAGTATATAATGTTTGTATTTTATAAATTGTATGGTTTTTTTAAATGTAATTAGATAATGAAATGATTAGTTAGTTAAATAATTAATCATAATTAGTTGATTAATCAATGATAATTAAGTTATTAATTAATCATAATTAGGTAAATAATTAAATGTAATTAGATTATTATTTAATGATTATTAGCCAATTAATTAATCATAATTAGCAAATTAATTAATCATAATTATTTAATTAATGAATCATAATTAGTTAATTAATTCATTATAATTATTATTAGTAAATTAATTAATCATAATTAGTTAAGTAATTAATCATAATTAGTTAAGTAATTAATCATAATTAGTAAATTAATTAATCATAATTAGGTTATTAATTAATCATAATTAGGTTATTAATTAATCCTAATTAGTTAATTAATTAATCATAATTAGGTAATTAATTAATCATAATTAGGTAATTAATTAATCCTAATTAGGTTATTAATTAATCCTAATTAGTTAATTAATTAATCATAATTAGGTAATTAATTAATCATAATTAGGTAATTAATTAATCCTAATTAGGCTATTAATTAATCCTAATTAGGTTATTAATTAATCATAATTAGGTTATTAATTAGTCATAATTAGGTAATTAATTAATCCTAATTAGGTTATTAATTAATCATAATTAGGTAATTAATTAATCATAATTAGGTAATTAATTAATCATAATTAGGTAATTAATTAATCCTAATTAGGCTATTAATTAATCCTAATTAGGTTATTAATTAATCATAATTAGGTTATTAATTAGTCATAATTAGGTAATTAATTAATCCTAATTAGGTTATTAATTAATCATAATTAGGTTATTAATTAATCATAATTAGGTAATTAATTAATTCTAATTAGGTAATTAATGAAACATAATAGGTTATTAATTAATCATAATTCGCTAATTAATTAATCATCATTAGGTAATTAATGAAACATAATTAGTTAATTAATCAATCATAATTAGGTAATTAATTAATCATAATTAGGTAATTAATTAATCATAATTAGGTAATTAAATAATCGTAATTAGGTAATTAATTAAGCATAATTAGTTAATTAAGTAATCATAATTAGGTAATTAAGTAATCATAATTAGTTAATTAATTAATCATAATTAGTTAATTAATTAATCATTAGTAGTTAATTAATTAATCATAATTAGGTTATTAATTAATCCTATTTAGGTTAATAATTAATCATAATTAGGTTATTAATTAATCATAATTAGGTTATTAATTAATCATAATTAGGTTATTAATTAATCATAATTAGGTTATTAATATATCCTAATTAGGTTATTAATTAATCATAATTAGGTTATTAATTAATCCTAATTAGGTTATTAATTAATCATAATTAGGTTATTAATTAATCCTAATTAGGTTATTAGTTAACCATAATTAGATAATTAGTTAACCATAATTAGGTAATTAGTTAACCATAATTAGTTTATTAGTTAACCATAATTAGGTAATTAGTTAACCATAATTAGGTTATTAGTTAACCATAATTAGGTAATTAGTTAACCATAATTAGGTTATTAGTTAACCATAATTAGGTAATTAGTTAACCATAATTAGGTAATTAGTTAACCATAATTAGGTTATTAGTTAACCATAATTAGGTAATTAGTTAACCATAATTATGTTATTAGCGAAGTAGTTATATTATTCAGCGAAGTAGTTATATTAATCAGCGAAGTAGTTATATTAATCAGCGAAGTAGTTATATTAATCAGCGAAGTAGTTATATTAATTAGCGAAGTAGTTATATTAATTAGCGAAGTAGTTATATTAATTAGCAAAGTAGTTATATTAATTAGCCAAGTAGTAGTAAATTGCCTATGGAATATACCTTTGCATTACATTCTAGGAATGATAATAAATTTAGTTTTCAATCTACCTTGACCTCGGTTTGTAATTGAAGTTATGAACTTGAATTTAGTAGTTCAATATATTTGTTGCATATTAAGTGTTAGAGTTATCATGAAATGATTGCTCTCTTGAGTAAAGTATCCCCGGGTAGAGGGGCTTTGGGTCGGACCACCTACTTTCCTGGAGGCTTGCCTTGTCTAGGAAAGTGAATGGGGTTGGCTATCTGTCGCTCCGGGCTTACTCATGTGGAGACTTTCAATTTCATATAACTCTATGCTTTTACATGACATGTTCGTGTACCTCATGCATATAATGCATGTGGATATGTATAAATATATTTGACTTCTATTTTTGGGTAAGTAACACAAACTTGTGGGTTGTGTAAATAGTTACACATCAATATGGTTTGAACATATTGATTTGGTGGAGGGATTAGGATTCCAACCTAAATTACTAGAAGCATGCATACATAAATTGATTCTTTAATCAGATTTAATTAATAACAGTGGTTTCTTTTAGATAAAAAAGATGGTCGCCGCTTATATTTATTGCAACGGTCAAATAATTGAGACAGAACAAGGATGCAGTTATAGTATACATCCAGAAGCTGTTGTGATGCTTGGAGGATGTACTACTTTGGAAGCTGTGCAAAGGAAAATCCATCGGAGGTTAAAACTCGCGAGGAATCAAGTAATAGAGTCCATTACATTCAGACATCTTCAATTTATAGATAGGTTTTTGCATGTGCCATATCCGGTAAATGATGATGATGATTGGGAATATATACTTTCATTGGTTAAGTATATACCTGAGAATCAAATGATGGAGTTGTATGTCACTATAGCTACAATGGAGGTTCCATCGACATTGGAAGTTGACCCATCTCAAATTCATGAAACTATGTCATATTCTCCTTCACATCAAGACGTTCCATCAGCATCAGTAGTTATTCCATCATTTCCATCAGCCACAGTTTCAATGGATAGTCCTCCACATACTTTAGATGCATTGGTTGATGAATTTGAGGATGATGACAATTTTGAACAAGATGAAGAGGAAGTTGAAGAAGAAGAAGAGCATGCGGAAGATCAGTCTGTACCAACTCATGCGAGGTTCAACCGACCGTTGAACCATCCTCCACTATTGGCTTCCTGGTCGACTGAAGGCATGAATCGCTTGCCAGAATTTGATTATTCAGTTATCACTCCCAGTTCAGAATTTCCAGGAATCATTGGTGGCATAAATCGAGTGTCAGATAACGATGTTCTGTATATTGGCAGAGAGTTTGAGAGCAAAGAAGCAATGAAAAATGTGATAAAACAATATCACATTGAAAGACATTACTCATATGTTGTAGAAGAGGCAAAGAGATCTTATTATTTGATCCATTGTGACAAATTTGAATCGAACTGTCAAATGCGTCTGCGAGCTATTATTGATAACACTTTTCACAGCTGGCGCATCACTAGATTTACTCCACACACATGTGTGAACCCAAGCTTGGCACAGGAACACTCTTCATTAGATGTTGAGTTTGTTTCAACTATTATTGTTGAAATGATTAGAGCATGTCAAGATGTCCCCGTGGTTCTGGTCATTGAGCGAATCAAACAGCTTTTTGGGTATCGAATCTCTTACTGGAAGGCATGGGCAGCACGACAAAAGGCTATTGTGAAAGTGTATGGTGATTGGGATGACTCTTATCGAGTTCTACCACAACTGTTGGAGCTTCTACGCCACAATAATCAAATAGTCTATCAGTTACATACAGTTGAATATGTTAACCAACAGAACCAACTTGACCGCTCAATGGTTGTGTTTGATAGATTATTTTGGACATTTTTACCATGTGTGGCGGCTTTTAGACATTGCAAGCAGTTCATACAAATTGATGGCACATTTCTGTATGGAAAGTATACCAGAACTTTATTGATTGCCGCCACACAAGATGGAAATCGAGCCCCTCTGCCTATAGCATTTGCAATTGTGGAGAAAGAGAACTTCTCATCATGGAGCTGGTTTCTGGCATGTCTCCGAGAGTTTGTTACGGATGCAGAAGGGATTTGTCTTATTTCTGATCGCCACCGTGCAATCAAGGAGGCGATACAGTCTGAGGGTCTTTCGTGGAGACCACCATATGCCCATCATCGATACTGTATTCGACACATTGCCAGCAATTTGCGAAAGAAGTTCAAGAATGAGTCGATGAAAAAGGCAATCTTAAAAATTGGTATGAACATCCTTTTCTGTTTAAAATGTTTTTGTCGTAGTTATTTTCATAACTGTTCAGATGACTGCTTGTATGATAGCATATGAGCCTCAACAACAAAGGATGGAGGAGCGTCTTCAAGATATCCACAGAGTGAATCCAGAAGTGTATGATTACATGATGCAAATTCCAAAGCAGAAATGGTCGTTGGCATATGATGATGGGAGGAGATATGGTCATATGACGACCAACATCGTAGAATGTATAAATGGAGTTTTCAAGGGTGTTCGAAAACTACCTATCACAGGTAAATACGAATATTTCAATATATGTTACTCAGAAGAGTTACTATTATAATATAATATTTGTATAATGTCGTAAATCTAAATTTCAGGGTTGGTACAAGAGACCTTCTATCGTAGTGTAAAGTACTTTCTGGAACGAGGAAAGCAAGCTGAAGAGGGCTTGAACAGAGGGATGCGCTATGGACACCATTTCCAGCGCGAGCTAGATACAATTCTTCAGGAGGCCGCAACTTACCGTGTAACTGCATTTAATCGTCCAGAGCAACGATTTGAGGTCGCTGAGCCCGGTGATGCTATGGCATGTAGCAATGGTCGTGTGCGAGTTGTTTTATTGGAGAAGCGTTACTGTGATTGTGGCAACTTTCAGGCACTGAGATATCCCTGCGGCCATGTGATTGCTGCATGTGCTTACGTACACGTATCTTGGGAGCAGTTCGTTGATCCAGCTTATCGGCTCGAGAGCATCAACTCCTGCTACAATACTCCGTGGATGCCAATCGGGGAATATCAGAATTTTCAGCTGCCTGATGGCGCACCCACGCTTCTATCAAACAGCAACAGACTTCGACCTAAAGGGAGACCAAAGTCGACTCGTATTCGGAATGAGATGGATTGGCCTAGTGAACATCCAGCTGGACGGCGGTGCAGCATATGCCGCCAGGAAGGTCATACGAAGACACGTTGCCCTAGACACATAGGGCAATCATCTAATGGTTAAAATGAATCATGTATTCTATCAGTTACTGTAAAACTTTGTACATGTAATTATTTTTATCATTTCACCATTTTTAATCATATTTGTCTTACTTGTAAATAGGGTAATTTTTTGAAAATGTACCACGATTTCACGTGACATTTTTTGTCGAACGATCAACATTACATGAGTAGCTTTAAACAAACAACACCAACTCAAAAAAAGGAATGTACCTGTATAAGAAAACAAAACCATTTGAAGGGAGGTATTATACCATCAGGAAGAGAGATTCTAGAAATGTGCAATGTTATGACAAACCTTTAGATGAAATGTGTCAGTTCCCCACTAGATGTGCATGTTTCTTCAAAATTTTCAGGCTGGAGATAATCCACCATAAGTTTCACATAGCCTTATGTCTTCCATGGATTAATGTCAAACACTTCAACCAATTTGTTTACTTTATGGGGAAGTAAAACCTCATTCCTTTGAATATGCACATTACCATGAACATATAAAATCATAATTTTGCAAGGAAAACTACTAATCTCATGTTCACTGAAATACCCCTTAACGTAAGAATGATACAAATAGTGTAAATACCCAATAGCAAGATTCCAATCCATTTTGAAGGATAATGGGGATGACAAGGAAACATCAACCCCCAGGCCCACCCCTTCCACCCATTCAACCAACTTCGGTAACTCCTATAGAAGTAGTTTTTCAAAAAAATGAAATGTCACCCCACCACAGCTTCCTACATCCATATTAACCCCCCAATTCAGTTTCATTAAATGTGGACAGCCCTCATTTTTACCAAAGTTAATGATGCACTATTAAACCACCACTTTTAACCCCCCCCCCCTCAAATATACAAAATGCTTTGAGGGATGAGAAATGATTCGGTGCATTTTAGAACATTGAAATGTGTCGAATCATTTCTCATCCCTCAAAGCATTTTGTATATTTGAGGGGGGGGGTTAAAAGTGGTGGTTTAATAGTGCATCATTAACTTTGGTAAAAATGAGGGCTGTCCACATTTAATGAAACTGAATTGGGGGGTTAATATGGATGTAGGAAGCTGTGGTGGGGTGACATTTCATTTTTTTGAAAAACTACTTCTATAGGAGTTACCGAAGTTGGTTGAATGGGTGGAAGGGGTGGGCCTGGGGGTTGATGTTTCCTTGTCATCCCCATTATCCTTCAAAATGGATTGGAATCTTGCTATTGGGTATTTACACTATTTGTATCATTCTTACGTTAAGGGGTATTTCAGTGAACATGAGATTAGTAGTTTTCCTTGCAAAATTATGATTTTATATGTTCATGGTAATGTGCATATTCAAAGGAATGAGGTTTTACTTCCCCATAAAGTAAACAAATTGGTTGAAGTGTTTGACATTAATCCATGGAAGACATAAGGCTATGTGAAACTTATGGTGGATTATCTCCAGCCTGAAAATTTTGAAGAAACATGCACATCTAGTGGGGAACTGACACATTTCATCTAAAGGTTTGTCATAACATTGCACATTTCTAGAATCTCTCTTCCTGATGGTATAATACCTCCCTTCTCATTTCACCTTACCAAGAAAAATTATCTAGAGCTTTTGAGGTTGATTTATACTCAGGGGCATGACAAAATTGCAAAGATGTTTCTATTGTTACTAGACACATAGGGCAATCATCTAATGGTTAAAATGAATCACGTACTCTATCAGTTACTGTAAAACTTTGTACATGTAATTATTTTTATCATTTCACCATTTTTAATCATATTTGTTGTACTTGTAAATAGGGTAATTTTTGGAAAATGTACCACGATTTCACGTGACATTTTTTGTCGAACGATCAACATTACATGAGTAGCTTTAAACAAACAACACCAACTCAAAAAAAGGAATGTACCTGTATAAGAAACCAAAACCATTTGAACTATTAAATGAAAATGTCATCAGTTTTTTATAATGAAAGATGAACTTATAGTGACTACAAAACAAAAACGAGGAAACTCTGAACGTCTTCACCCCAACACCCCAACACGGGAGACAACAACTAACCCAATGTGTTTATGCTTCTTTCAAATTTATATGCTAAATTACATATCTTACATGATAAAAGTCATAACTTACATGAAATTAATGTTTTATTGTTTGCACATTCAGATGGAGCAGCCACTTTTATCTTGCCAGGAGACGCACGTTTCGCGCGATGTGTTGGCGCGACGACCTGTTAGACAACTTCATGTTCGGAGAGCGCACCGTTTCCATCATGAGGCACCGCCGGCAGCTATTTGTCCATACCTTAGACGTGCAGGCTTTTATGGAGTCGCTATGTGTGACTTCAAGACCATCGACCATCATTTGATAGCTGCATTGGTTGAGAGATGGCGGCCAGAGACACACACATTTCATCTCCCAGAGGGGGAGATGACTATTACATTAGAGGACGTCGCCTACATGCTGGGGTTACCTATCCATGGAGATGCAGTTACGGGGGCCAGTACTGGCGATTGGGTTTCAGTCATACAGAGGCT
Source organism: Viscum album (assembly GCA_963277665.1). Classification (NCBI taxonomy): domain Eukaryota; kingdom Viridiplantae; phylum Streptophyta; class Magnoliopsida; order Santalales; family Viscaceae; genus Viscum; species Viscum album. Next base: position 1,493,199,674 of record OY728155.1, on the reverse strand, counting down.
GCTAGGCATTGACATCATCGGCGCACGAGGTGTCCTCCAGGGTTCGCGCTTGCGAATGAGGTGGCTCGATCAGCATTTCGACGTCATTCCAGATGATGCAGACGAGGAGACGCTTCTTCAGCACACACGTGCATATATTTTGCGGCTGCTCGGAGGCATGTTGTGCGTCGACTACTCCACCGCTTTGGTACACATGATGTACCTCCCATTACTTGAGGATCTGGATCAGACTGCTACATACAGTTGGGGATCCGCTGTATTAGCACATCTGTACAGATCTCTCTGCACCAGTTGTCAGGCCGATTCACATCAGATTGCAGGTTGCATGGTGTTAGTACAGATGTGGGTCTGGGAGCGTTTTCCACGCATCGCTCCTCGAGTTGTCGCACTGCTTGCACCGGAGCTACTTCAGGACTGTCCTCGGGGACGATGGTATGTCTACGTCATTACTTTCGGTTATTTAGTACTTTTGTTATTGTTTTTTATAAACTTACTGTAGGTTACTCTTTTTTCACCAGGTGGAGTCAGTCTCAGAAGTTTGCACATACTCCGAGACATAGTGTGCACAGCTTCAGACAGATATTCGATGCTATAGTGCCGGCTGATGTAAGTTAAACAGTACTTTTTTGTAGGAAAATTTGTTTTGTTATCACTATTTTAAGTTATTTCAATATAATCTCAGTAAAATTATCATGCTACTATATGACTTATTTTTTGAGTTTACATTTCAGGTTTCATGGACTCCTTATACAGGTTATGTCTACGCATCTCTTCCACTATACTGCACATCTTTGGCTGGAGATCGTGCTGCAGTAGTACCACTCATTCACTTCCACATCGTTGAGTGGCACCAGCCAGACCGGGTCATGCGCCAGTTCGGTTTTATACAGCATATCCCCTTGGCACCACGACAGACTACCGAGCTACATTCGATTGTGCTTATAGGTAGACAGACGACAGACTGGCGACGACATCATGCATCTTATATCCAGCTTTGGGACAGGCGTGCACGATTCAGTATCTTTCCACAGGGATATATCACATCACACTCTGATTTATCTGATCAGGGGGATTATGCACACTGGTATCGACGACATACCATCATGTACCTTACACGTCAGGGGATTGGCATTCAGCGATTGGTATGTTTACTAAGATTTATTAATTTTGTTTAACTCATTTTTGATATTAATTTGATTGTCATTTCATTTGCAGGCAGACGCCATTGGTCAGCTTGCACATTCCACGCAGCCTCAGGAACATGCATATATTCTGCGGGAGGTAGTTCATCGGGATGTGGTGGCTCTATTGGATCATCTCCGGTTGATACGTGACAGTTTTTTTGATGAGGAGCCACAGATATATCCGGATCCATATCTTCAGGCAGAAGCACCTGAGGATGACGATGTCCCTGCTATGCCTGCTGAGGAGGATGCACCGCCACCGCCGCCGCCAGCTGGACGACAGAGACGAGCACATCCGGGGGGGCAGAGGCGACCACATCGACATCCGAGAGTGGCTCCTGCAGATGTCGTCGCACCACAGACAGACGATCACGCCCAGCCGACTGATGATTTTGCACAGCAGGGAGACATTTATATACCGCATATGGCGTCTCCGCAGACTACTATGGACTTTGATCTGGGTGCAGTCACACAGCTTATGGCGGCCCCCTCTCCTCCCGACGTGGCCTTCTTCAGTACCCCATTTCTACCATTTATAGGGGCTTCAGAGCCATATGTCACCCCATATGGTTTTGGGGCATCCTCACATTATTTTGGGGCGTCCTCACATGATTTTGGTCAGTCCTCTACACATCATCATGAGGAGGCACCAGAAGCACCGGAAGAGGAGGAACCTGCAGAGAGGACACCGGAGCGACATGGACGTCGGACGCGGAGAGGACGTGACATTCAGACACCGCGTTGTGGTACCAGAGGGCATCGTCGTTGATGTTTTTGGATGTGATGTTGTATATATTAAAAAACTTATTCACTATGATAAGTAATTGTTGTTTAAGTCAAACAAGAAAATCAAAAATCTATTAAATACAAACTTATTTCAATTAACTATTAAATTATAAAGTACAGGTACAATATAAACAAAATTTGTCACAGCGAGTTAACCATTAATAATTAATAATTATAATGACAAATAATAATTAATAATTATATTACTAACTAATTAATTATTGTATATAAAATAATAATATTTTATAGACGTTCAAAGTCACGTAGTTGAAACATTTTTAAGTTACAACTAGGTGGTTTTGAAAGCCTATAAAATATTTTCTATCGACATTTTTTACGTAATTTTTTTATTTTCATCTATTCAGTATATGTTTAATCCAAGTTTCAAGTTTCATTCATATTGGTCATATGAATTATGTTTTATAGACGTTTAAAGTCACATAGTTGAAACATTTTTAAGTTACAACTAGGTGGTTTTGAAAGCCTATAAAATATTTTCTATCGACATTTTTTACGTATTTTTTTTATTTTCATCTATTTAGTATATGTTTAATCCAAGTTTCAAGTTTCATTCATATTAGTCATATGGATTATGTTTTATAGACGTTCAAAGTCACATAGTTGAAACATTTTTAAGTTACAACTTGGTGGTTTTGAAAGCCTATAAAATATTTTCTATCGACATTTTTTACGTAATTTTTTTATTTTCATCTATTCAGTATATGTTTAATCCAAGTTTTAAGTTTCATTCATATTGGTCATATGAATTATGTTTTATAGACGTTCAAAGTCACATAGTTGAAACATTTTTAAGTTACAACTAGGTGGTTTTAAAAGCCTATAAAATATTTTCTATCGACATTTTTTACGTAATTTTTTTATTTTTATCTATTTAGTATATTTTTAATACATGTTTTAAGTTTCATTCATATTGGTCATTTAGATTATATTTTATAGGCTTTCAAAGTCACATACATGAAACATTTTTAAGTTTCAAGTAGGTGGTATTGAAAGACTATATGTTTAACAATATTTCAATTTTTTTTATAAATAGTTACTTATAACTATGTAAATATATACATGTATAAATATATAATTATATATATACAAGTATAACTATAATTACAATATAATTCTAAATATAATTATAAATATAATTCTACACACACACATACACACAAACATATATATATATATTTATATATGAATATTAAATATATTTATAAATAAATTTTAGATATATATGTAACAATATTTTTATAATTATATATTTTAAATATATTCATATTCATATAATTATAAATATTTATATTTAAAGATCAGTTTATAATTATATAATTACAAATATATTTTTTATTTAAAAAATATATATAAATAGATTTATATTTATAAATATTTATTTTTAATTATATATATACATAATTATATTTATACACACACATATAATTATATATATACATAAATATAATTTCATAATTATATAATTATAAATATAATAATAATTAATTTAGCATTTTTAAATACATATTTATAAGATTATTTTTAAAATTTTATTTATTTATTTTGAAATTATTTATTAAAAAGAGATGAGGTGAAAAACAATTAAAAAAAAAGAAAAAAAAAGGGTGGCAAAGCGCCACTTGAAGTGGCGCCAGCCACCCGAATTGTTGAGCGCCACTTCAAGTGGCGCTCAACAAACCCATTTAGCTAATTAATTCTAACCTAGACCCATTTTAATAAAAAAAAACCCATCCCGGCAAAAAACCCCACCAACGTCTCCCCCCTTCACTACTTTGTCAAGCCCTACTGGTGCATCACACACTCTTTTCCGGCCAGTGGCAGCCCCTGCTGGTGCTCACCTCCCCTTTTAGATGGTCGCGTGACCCCGTTGTTCAAGCACATCTCCGCGTCGAGGTGAGGTTCGCGCTGTCCATGCTGAACTATTATATATTTACTTTTGCGAGTGTTGTGTTTAAATAAGTTGGTGCGAATTTGGTTTATTTAAAAAATATTTGGGTTTGTTTAATTGTATGGTGCGAGTATTGTTTCGAATGTAAGTTGAGGTGGTTTTTGGCACTATTTGTTCGTTTAAATTATTTTAAGTCAGAGTTTCTGTCTTTTTAGTCATTTTATAGTTGCTGCAACATGTTGGTAGGTGTTTCCGTGATCTTTCGGTCGTCAGCGGTTTGCGCATACTCGTGAGAAAGTGTGAGACATGCCACATCATCGTAACCTAGCTGCATGTCGAGGTAGGTTTACCCACTCCACATACCGTTAAATTTAAAAAGTATTAATTTCTTGTTATTTTATTTATTTTTGTTAAATTAGAAATAATATTTTTTTGAATAATTGTTTGTTGTAAATGAAGCTGTTTATTTTTATGCAATGAACTAAAATTGTTTTTCTTGATGAACTGATGCATAATGGTGAAAATGTCATTTGGATTTTTAAAAATTAATTTATGAATTTTCAAGTGTAGTTTCGGTATTATGAGAAATGTATAATTTTTATAAGAAAAATGATATTTTATTAAATAGTGGTATGACAAGTGAATAAATGTGTTGGTTTAATTTTTAGAAACAGTTAGAGGCCCGGTTGGCACTTTTAAAATGGTTTTGAAATGATTTTGATGAATGTACCTTGGGATGGGTATAAATAAAGGCCCAGTTGGTATTTTGTGAAAATTAGTATGAAAGTGTGATGTGTGAAATTTATCCAAGGAATGTTTGGCATTTTGAACTGATTTTTGGTAAAAACATTATTGGGTTGGGTTCCTTTCATAGTTTTGATCCATGTGATTGGGAGGGTCCTCGGTATGGGACCACCCTTAGGAGATATATGTTGATGGAAAGGGACTACCCTTGATATGGATGGGGTGGTTCCAGATTATGTGACGTGTTTGGATTATATATATATGCATGCCTTGTGTTTGAATAGTATGGCACACCCTCCTTAGAAATATACATGGGAACCTGACATAGTAAGTGAATCTTCTGAGAATGATTGCTGCACTAGTTGAGATTACGCACTGGCTAGTAGCCCCACACCTGGAAAATACTGAGTCATTACTGTTATGTGGATTGGGCCCTTGGTTAGGCCATGTCGGGATATGCCGAGAATTATGGTGTTATGATGTTATCAAGTTAGGGCATTCCTTCAGGATGAGTCAAATGTATAGTATGTTCTGGATTTATCACGAGTTCCTAGGTTCAAACCATGTTTTCTTTATAGTTTATTTGTGTGTGGAAGATGATTGAGAGGTTTAGATCGATTGCTGACCCATGTGAGCCACTTTTCCCATTGCCCTTCGTGTGTGTTGTGTGTTATGTGTGGTTTTCCTTTATTGCTAATAAATGAAGTTTGTATTCCTAAATGTTTCACAGAAAATGTTTTAAAATGAAATGAATCTGTTCCTTACACACATTAAATTTGTTTTGTTAGATTAAAAAGTGAAATGGACTGATACTTGTTTTAGAAATGAATGTGTGTGGACACTAATACTTTATATAATTTAGTTCAAACCTGAAATTGGTAAATTCTTTATTTAAAGGTAGTGCTTTGAGAATAGTTTGTTGGGCACGCATACTAAGTTTTAATACTCACACCAATAGTTATTTTCTTTTTTTATTGTTTCTGCAGGCTACAGCTTGAGTACGCTCGCCTTGGGTGATGCTTGATCGTTGAGATAGAGAGTGGCTCGTGGGGTCACACGGATTTTGTTCGGACATCGAGTTTGGTTAGTATTATCATTTATTTTGTTCATTTTTAGTCACTTTACATGGTTTATTTATTCTGAATTTCTATGTATTATTTGTACTGATTTATTTATTTATTTTCTTAAAGTTTTACAGTGTAAATGGAATGTTTGGAATGTATGAATTTCCCCGCCAACATTTCCTTCAATCTTCCTTTTAAATTTTACAAGGAATTTTTAAAAGAACATGTTTTACCTAATACTGTGGAATTATTTTTTATAAAAAAATAATTCAATGAAAATTTATTTAAAAAATGATTTACATTTTTATAAAAAAATTATAATGGTTTTGAAATCATCCATTATATGTTTTCAAGGTTTTTTACAATCGAAAATGTTATCCAAATACATTTTTTAAAAAAGTTTCCATCTGAGAAGAAATGAAATTTTCCTCAAGAATTGTTTTATAATATTTTTCATGATTCTTATCTATGTTTTCAATGTTGTTTCAATGAAAATTTTTTTTTGAAATTTTTTATGATTTAAAAGGTTATTTATAAAGAAATTGTATATTCTACGCGATCTTTCAAAGTCTTTATTCATCTAATATGATATCCTTTGAGATATTTTATTAATCACTAGGTTTATAATTCAACAATAAAATTCTAATTGATTATTTTAATGGTTTATGATTAATATGACACGTTGTCTATAATACCCATTTCTATTCCACACGATATATGCTTTTGAAGCTCTCTTTTTTATAGAATATACTTTGATGAAATTATTACGAATCCTATATACTTTCTGTTGGATTTAATGTGAGTAAATTTTTATTATACCAAAATCATTTCACATGTTATTATATTATTTTTATAAATCACACGTTTTTGTGGGTCATAATATGATGAATGTTTTATTAACATACAGCACATGCATGTGTGTTTTAATTATATTAAGGGCGGGACCTATATCTCTCTCTAATAAGTTTGATAACTATTAATGTATTATGAGCTCAAATGGTACATAGGTGGGATTTCCATACCTAATCCAATAGGAAACCTTATGATCGTAAAATGCGGGAACCATAATATTGAAATAAAAGGGTACACAATAGTACATCCCATCCCTGAAAAAGTTGTAATCTTAAGGCTGAATCAAGAGGGTACACCATAGGTAATCCCATGTCTAAGATAAGAGGGAATATTAATCGCAAAAAAGTTGGTCTATGGGAGGGAATACAAAACCCAAAAAATAGGGTAAATATGAGTGTATACCAATCCCGAAGTAAGTACACAAGTGATTAACCCAGACCTAACATAATAAGAATGTCTTGGTAGTTATCCTTTATATAGTATTCTATATGATTTGGTGAATGCCATAATTTCATGTCTTATTCATATGTGATGATTTCATGGATAAAGTTCTTAATTATCTTATGATTCACGTCTTATGAACATCCAATCACATTTACATGATTCATGTTTAAGATATTTATTATGCATGTAATTATCTTCTTAGTTAATGATCACGTTCTCATAACATTATGATTTTTATCCTCTTTTTTTACCCATAATGATCATATGAGGTCACCGATTTCATTTGTTTCCTTCAAAAAAGTTTTGAATATAGGTTTTATTTATATGAACTATTGGTTAAGATCATTGTGTGAAACATTTTTTATCTTTCGTGAATATTGATTACTTTAAGCAATGTTAACGAAGGAATTAAACTATTTCAATCCTTAGACATGAACTTGTTTATTGTACTGAATATACATCTAAAATGATGTACTATCCCTGTATGTTAATCTTAGGTCTCTATAGTTAGTATCAATGGATTTTTTAGTCATCCATTGATATATACATGAGAAAACCTTATTGAGATACATAGGGACAATTCAAGGGATATTTTGATGGGTGTCTCTAAGGATATATACAGAGATGCGCTAATGTTTAGAAAAATTTCCAGTAATTTAGTTAATGGATAGATTATGTTTCTTCCTAGAAATACATTCTCTTCTCGATACTATTAGTCGATGTGGATTTTTGATATATTTACATAGGGTTAACTACCCCAAAAACACCATATTGAGAGAGACATGACCAGGAATTGGTACATGAGAACGAGACATGTTGCAAACCTGGATTAATAATCCCAGAAGACCTGATTTTCAAATTCACAAACACATTATGAACCACTAGGAATGATTTGAATAAAGAATCACCATTACTTACAAAGGATTAACCAATGGTTTCATAAATGAAAAACTATGTGTCCTGATTTAGACATCATAAATGTAATGTTTCATGATAATGATGTTTTTCATTGTGATAAGTGTTTCTCACACAATTCATTCTTGTTTTACCCAAGGGTGGACACTAGAAAGAACATGCTTAACATTGAATATTTCATATGTGTAATGTATGAATATTTTTAAAAATGATGTCATAAGTGAAAATCTCTGGAAGATAATGAGTTTGTCGGTATAAGTATTAGGTATACTAATGAATATAAAGAGACTGCAAATAGTATTTGAAATGAATGGAATGTTTTTCCAGTATTATTAAAATTAAATGGAAGCGGAATTATTAAATTTATGTTAAGGAACCTTAAGACAATATTCATATTTCATATTCTTTGAAGGGGCTATTAATGATTATGTTTCTGAAGCCTAAGTAATGGTTTAAGAATAATGTTAGATGATTGAAATGTATATGTTTTAAAATTAAAGGATTATGTAATTTGAATCATGAATTATATATGAATTTTTTTTCTATAATTGTTTTAAATAATATGTTAAATAATACTGATGTCCTGTGAAATTTATTTAATGGAAGGATTTCATTTTGGAAAGGTAAACCAATACATGGTCTTGAGGATGAGAAAATTTTATTTTTTATGGATAAAGAAATAAAGAAATAGATAATGTAAATTAGATTGTATTTATGACCTCATAATTGATAATTTAATATTTTAACTTTAATCTATTCTATAATAGATGATGTTTAAAAATCCATTGATTTAGGAAATACATCGTGTAATCTTTTTAATTGGGATGCATGCATGTTTTACAAAAGAATTTATTTTAATTCTTTTTATTTTCATGTTTCTAGAGAATATATGATGAAGGTGTTAAAAAATTTGGAATATGAAAACCAAGAGTTATTTATGATATATGGGGGATCAAATATAAGATAATTTAGTGGCCTTATTTCCAAGGTTCGGGAATTCTATATTTTAGAATGACTATATGGTTAACCATTTATAGAATAGTTAATGTCAAACTTTTGATGAGGTTTTAGAGTGTAAAGAATTACCTCTAAAAATGAGTATTTATTAATATTAGATAACATGTCATAACTATGTTCTCTAATAACTAAGGAGAGATGTAATAACATATTATTGTATTTAAAGATCTCAATAGCTATTAATGGTATAGTAATGAAAAACTCAACTTAATTTTATTGAATAAGTGATGAAGTAGAAAATATATAATTGTAGAACAATGGGCGAGGTTTTCATGATATAATGGAAGTATATATTTTCATTAAAATTCATCAATATTAGGAAAAGAGTTCTTGAAATATTTTTTTTCATTTTATCAAAATTATTTATGATATCAATGATCTTTTTCATTCCTCCTTGGGTTATAGATTATTTATTGTTAATTTTTTATTGACAATGTTTTATATTAGTCTCCATTAGAACATAAGAAGATATATTTCTCTACCATGTCCATGTTTACACATTCCATAACTATTATACTATGTGGAGACCTATTTATGATTTACTTAGGTAAATCATTATGGTTCTAACATTTTTTAAAATCAATTCATAGGTTTTATATTTATGAAATGGGATTCAAGGATGAGAAAATTAAATTATAAAATTGATTATAAGGGAAAATAATTTTGAGGGAAAAGTTAATTTTAAGGGGTGTATAATGTAACACCATGATATTTTTTTGAATTTTAGTTATAATTAGTTTGATTTTATTAATATATTCCATTTCAAGAAATATTATATATAGTTTGTTTTATAAATCAACTATGTTTGGCTTGAGTTATACACACCGCCACATAATTATAGTGCTAAAATAAACACTTATAACATCTTATGGCACACACACCATTATTTTCCCCTTTTTTTACACAAAATTTCTAGTTCCTTCGTTAACTTTTTTCACTTGTAAAGAGTAGTTTTACAAAACTAAAAATACAATTATTATATATATTAAAAATTATAGTATCTACCACGTGACCATTAGAATTTTTTTTAACAATATTAATTAGTTGTGAAAATAATATTTAAACTTGTACATAAAATGAATGAATTTTTTATCAATTAGTATGTTTTAATGAAATAACTATTCAATATAAATAAATTACCTTTCTAGTAAAATTATTTATCTATGCACACATGAAAATTTAACTCATTAAAATAAACTTCACAATTTTGATTAATTTTGTCAATAAAATGTTAATATTGTGTTTTTATTGTCCATTTTTATAATCCACAATGTAGATTGGGTAGGTATAAAATGAGAATAAATCCAATTTTATGAATAAAATGATTTATTTTTATAGAAGGTAATTTTACTTCCTTTTAAGGGGGAACCCATTTTAAATATGATGTTTAAAGGTGTTATAATGTTTTTGAAAATTATTATATTCATTTATTATATTTGGATATAAAAATTTACATTGGGTTATTTGATCTATATTTGTTAGAGAAGTTTCAAATTTTGATGAATAGTTAAATAACATTGAATGTTAATTGAATGTTTTTTTAAATCTAAATAATATATAATGAAAATTATATTTTTAATAGGTTTAAAAGATTCATTAGATCCATTTTATATCAATTATCCCAATTTCTGTTACTATAACAAATTTCACATTGAAATTGTATATACATACCTATCAAACATTTGAAAAGTTTTACTTGAAAAACACCCATTGATGTTCCCTCTGTGGGATTAAATTTAAATTATTTTCTTCCACTTACGTGATTTGAATTTTGAAAAATGTAATGCCTATTTTTAATAAAAATTTTATAATGTATACTAGTTTAGAATAATTTTTTCACAATGAATATTAATGATTGTAATTAAAATTATTTGCAACAATTAAGGAAAAATTAAGAATAACAAGTCACTAAACTGTAATCTTAATAGAAGAAATGTCAAAAAAAATTTAAAAAAAAATTCTTTTTTAGACATATTGAGAACTTATCTACCCTTTTATATAATTGGTTCCATTATTGGATCTACATGAAATGAGATAAACATGTGTGGAATTCGGTTTTAAAAAAAATACAAGAATATCACTCCTGCTCCAATAGGAAATGGCACTCAATCCTCCAACTTATTCATAATATTAATGAATTTTTTCCTATATAACCTATCATAAAATAAGCTCCCAAATACCCTTAATTCATCTTAGAAACCACACATTGGGATGAAATCAATCCAAATATGACCTCTAGTAAAAACCAAAAGGTGTTACCCAAAGAAGAAGAAACATTCTTCCTCAAGGTACATTATTTGATTTACGTTCTCCTCCCCTAAAATAATCTTATTAAATTACTTATAATACCCAATGTATCCTAAATATATTGATACATTTTTAATATATGTTTTCATGATATAGTTACCCACATTTCCATCTAATTGGTAATGAACTTACCATTCTTGTGTGCGGAGAAACACCCCCTCAAGAAACAACTTTGTTCATTTTTCTTTTACCACATCTCATGGTTGGGAATTATCTTGGAAAATAAATTTTATATATTATATATATTATAGTAATGATTTATTTATACTTATAAAATTATTATATAACAATACAATTATTCTTTCAATTTTGTGTAAAGTAGATAACTTTGTTTGTAGAAGTGTGGACTATCGTCTCCTCAAAGAGATGTGAATCATTCACTCATTACATAGAATGTATTGAGGATATGTTTAGTTAAAATATATGAGATATATTAGAAAATAATTATATTTTAACGATAATATATATATATAATTATTCTTTCAATACTATAAGAAAAAAAACCAACTTCATTCATCCGTACAGCCTACCATCTCTATAAATAGTGTATTCTATTTCATATATCTATGTTTTTATATTATTATAAATTTTTTTATAATTAATATAAAAGATATATAAATTGTGTTTTAATCTCTAAAAATAATTAAACCATGATCTAAATAATAGTATCACGAATAACAAGTCAAAATGTGTATAATAGACATAGTGGTTATTACACAAAATGCAGCATTATCAAGGAATTGTTAATAAACAAGTAATATAAAGTAATAAATGAATAATTTATTGTAGGATATATTTTAATATATTTCTATAAAAGTATTATAAGAAAAAAATTTATATTATATATGAGGTTTGAAAATGTACAATGAATGTCCAAATGCATGGTAATGTTTTTCCGTATCGAATTTTTTATATTCGTGAGACACATGTCATGTTCAAACTCATTTATTCTGTGTGTTGTATATACATTCAATCAATATTTTATAATATTATTATATTTAAAATTAATAGTATTTATATATCTATTTTTTTTTGTTTTAGTCAATGTATTTATATTTCAATAGTTACCAATTCTGTAAAGTATATTTTGTCTCAATTTCCTTCATTCAAATACAACCTATGTTATGCCCATATATTTTCATATGGGGTTTTAATTATTCCATTTAACATGTGTTATAAAAAATATAATTATTTTCATGACATTTTAGGATTCATGTAATTATATTATTTGATGATAATTATGATTCAATGTTACCTAAGTTGTAATAGGTTATTTTTAAAAACTCATCATTTATCGAGATTTTTTTTATTTTTCTTCCATGGATGAAATATTATGATACATATCTAAAAAACACTCAGGAATTTTATTATTTTATGTCTTTCCATGATATTATCATGTATTTGAGAAAATTTTTCACTATTTGATATATATGATATCTTAGAATGTTTTTAAGAAAATCTGACATTATTTCTCTTTTTTGTTGAAAGTTTGATTTATTTAGAAAACTATGGTTTCTAAAAATATTTTAAAAAATGTTCTAAAATGATATTCAAAAATTCATTCTTGACCATGATTTATCTGTTTAATAAAAAATAATTTTTAATGTAATCTCATTACATTTTTTCATCAAGAAACCGTCCAAAAAATAATGTGTATAAGGAATGTAAGACATGTATGGATTTAGCTGTCCTCATTTACATGAAGATTACATTGAAATATTACAATGTTATTTTTTTTATTAGAATGTATTTTCATAAATTTTTTGAAATTTAATTGTTTAAAGTGGTCTTCAAATAATTTTTATAATCTTTTTTATATTCTTAATAATATGTTTAAAATGGCTTTCAAATATTTCATTACAAGTTTTCACAGAATTTTTCGAATGAAAATGTTTTCAAATTGATTATGATTTGGAAAGTGTTTTTGAAATTTTAAATGATTTTCTTCCAAGAGAAATGTTTCAAAATATTTTTCATGATTTTTATATATGATTTTTATGTGGTTTTAATGAAATGAATTTTGTTAATTTTATATGTTTTAAGATATTATTTTCAATGATACTTTACGATTAACGGATTTTTCCAAATACTTCACCATATATGATGATATAATTTGTTATAGTTTTTTCTTTAATAGGATTATGACCTAAATACATAATTTTTATTATTTCATTGAATGGTTTATTATTAATATGATTTTTTGTTAATGAGACCCATTTCTCTTCCACAGGAATATTCTTTTGGAAACTTCATTATTGACAGGATATACATGGATGAAATGATAATGAAAAATATATATTTTTTATAGGTTATTATGTGACCAAATGTTAATGATAAAAATTTCATTTAATGGGTCATGGTTTGAAGATCATGAAACCCATCTCTTTTTATAATTCATGATATGATGAATTTTTTGTTATCTTGTAACAGATGCATGTCTGTTTTCATTATGTGATGGGTGGGACCTATATATCCATATAATACATTGGGTAATGAAAAATCATTGATGATATCAAAAAATACACGGGAGGGGAATCACAATCCTAAAACAAGTGGGAAACATATGATTGAAACAAGAGGCAAAATTATGATTAAAAATGAGGGTCTGTATGAGTTAATACAAATCCAAAATAAATATGAATCATATGCCTGAAACTAGACGGTATATAGGAATGCATCCCAATAATGAAAAATAGGTAATCGTAAGCCCAAAACAAGTGGGTTCACATTATAGAATCTGTAACTCGAAATAAAATTGTAGATGTTAAGAAATCCAATTCGGAACTCAAGATGGAAAATTGAAGGGAATCCCAATTATGAAACAAGAGTGTACATATCATGGAATCTCATTCCTGATGTAGGTACACAATGGATTATACCATTCCAAATTTTCTCTGAATGTCTTGGTAGGTAACCTTTACATATGATTTTATCTGCTTTTGTGTATTCCTCATTTACATGTATTATTATTATGTAATTGTTTCATATAATTTTTTTACGTATTATTATATTATTTATTTATTATGAATTTACAAACATCATTACATAATTAGTTTATATGAATTTTGGTTTTATGGGTATGATATTCTTATGTTATGATTGTGTGTCCATACCCATATTATCTAGTTTATCTTCATTGTTTTCCCTTACTGAGAATCTAAGCTCAATGCATTCTTATATTTCCTTTATAGAGGATATGAAGAATGTTTTTATTTATAAGTAATAAAGGGGAAGATACTTGTGGGAAACATTGAATATCATTCATCAGGATAGTTGATTTTGTTCTGATTTTCCAAATAAAATTAAAGTATTATAGTCCTCAAGCATTAACTTTTGAAATGTACAGAATATTTATATACAGTGATGTAATATCCATGCATGTTAATACTGGGTATATATAGATAATATTTATATGGGTTTTTAAATAATCATATTTTAATTAGCTTAATTTTTTTTAGAATGTATTTATTTTTCAGTGAATATTCAAAATAAATGAAAATTTTGTAAAACTATCATCTATTTTTATATATTAGGTAATTGAAATATCCCTTTATTAAATTAATTTTATTTCATGGAATCATATGTATTATTTACATATCATTATTCAATTTATTTCATTTAAATTATCTTCAATATATATTTCATTATATTTTTATTATAATATTTAAAACATATTCATCAAAAAAATATTTTCAAATGCATAATATTTTTCCTTTTTTCTTATTTATATATAACTTCTACTGGGGAATTATTAAAATTAAATTTATGTATTATATGTCTATAATAATGAATTTAAATTCAAATTTTTAATGATACTAGATATATAAATAAATAATACTAATTTTATCCCTGGTAAATGTATTTTTCAAAAAAACCAGTTTCCATCCCAGCTGTAGGTTTTATTTAATTTATATATTCCACCTCTCAAAAATTATTTGGATAAAATTTATTATATATTTGGAATAATAATAAATTATCTTTTTTTATGTGTTCAAATTATTTTTTTGTACAATATGATTAGTAACTATAGTAAATATTTATTACCATAGTAAAAGCAAAATCGGTCAATTCTGAGTACAATAAGTTAACAAAGAAAACAAGAAACATAACCATAATAGTATGAATAATTATATCTTAATTTCATTATAATGATTATGACATATTTTTTATTATTTATAAATAATTATGAAATTATTTATTCTAAAAATCAGATATTGTTATAATAAAACATGAATTTTATTTTTTTAATGAGTAACTTCAATAAAGACGTTCCATTTTGATGAAATAATGAATTTTATAAATAAATTAGATTTTATTCAAATAATTATATTAAATAATTTTTATAAAATTAAAATAATAATATAATTCTTATGATGTTAAGTGTAATTGTTATAAACCTACTTAAACTATTGTTGTCGAAAAAATCAGCATTTTTCAATAAATGTCACTTATTGTTTAAAAGAAAAAATTCAAATATTTTGGAAACAATTATGATAAAATAAAAATTATTTTTTAAATAATTAAATTTTAATACTCCAATAATGAATTTCTTTTAATTTTCAGAAACATTTGATTTTTTGGTTAAATAATTAAACACATAATAAATAAATTATGAGTATTATTGAATCATATTGTCCCAAAGTTGATATAATAAATGATATAATGGTTATAGAAGACCAAATGTATGTTTCTAATTTAAAATAATTTTAATTTTATATAATTTAGTTTATTTTTTACTATCTTTATGAATCCATCGAAACCTATATTAAAGTTATTATTATTTTAAATCCTTATAACTCTGAACACGACTCATGTCAATATCATTAAGGGTATAATTTCAATGATTTAGGACACTGTACATATAAAAAAATGAATGAAATTCTTATTTTATAAATTACATGGACAAAAAAATTGGATTGTTTTTTGTTTTGATCATTTTATTATAGAGGGTCCAAAACATATGTTTGGGAAATAATAAAAAACTATCCTCTATTCTCATATATATACCCCCTAATATATCATTCATTTTCACTAAAAACCTTATATCGAATCCTTACTCTTCTCTGCCTTATCTAGAATCCTCACATGGTTCCCATAAACTCGAAATAAGAACCTACCATGATTTTCGAATCATCTTCTAATGGTAATGGATTCCCCCATATCCTTTTCATTCAAGAACCTATGTTACATTATGCCTCTTAATTTTTTTTGGGATCTGTCTTTATACATCAATATTGATTCCCATTTTATTCATTGTAATTAGGTACCCATTTCAATCTCATTAACCTTTCTCATGAACCTTTATGTACACCTATTATGCAACAGGAATTGTCCTACAATTTTCTGTACCAAAAGTAATTAAGTGTCTCTCTTATTTTGAATTCATGAACATTATTTCTAATTATCCTTTTAAATATGAATTGGTTATATTTTCATTATTTTATAAAAACAATTAAATTCCACGTTATTTTATTTTAATGAGAGATAATTTATCCACTCTAAATATAACCTTTACCTAAGTCATGACCATTTCCAAATTTAGTAAGTGATTTTATCACTTATTTTCCATTCCTTATATTTTTGTGTAAACAGAATTTTGAATCTCAATTGGTTATATATGCATTAATATATAAATACCCCACTACTATAAAATTCATGACTTAATAATGATAAGACATCTATCTAATCTAATTAGGGAATTTACCTAATCATTTACTATGAAAAAATTTATTAAGAGATCCACTATTTAACCTTTTATTTCAACATATTCATCTTTTTATGGCCATTTTTTACCAATTAATAATGATTGAATATGTTTTCCCACATCACTGTTACATTAGATTTTATTTTTAAATGATTTGGGACTCATTTATATCATATTAAACCATTTTATAAAAAATTATGTATAATATTTATGGTTATGAAATATCACTATGATTTTCTCATAAAAAAGATTTTTGTTGTAAATACCACATCTAATTAAAATCAAGGGTATTCTCCTAGGATTACCTATAAAAAAAATTTCTGTGTACTTCCATGTATTTATTCCACACTCCTTCATAATTTATTTAAATTTTAGATAATGATTACTTATTTTATATGATCTATGTGGAATCCATATGCATGTAAATGATATGATTATTGTGGGTACACCTATATAATGCTCCAATTCATTGGTTATTGTGTTTAAATCATGAGTTTCCATGTATAGTGTATGTTAGGTCATCCAAATAACATAATGTTATCATGTATTTCTGGTTAACATTCACCTATATTTATAAAATCTTGTTTAAAGTTTCCTCCACTTTCCCATGTTATATATATTTTATCATTCAATGTCATGGCTCATTGTTCATGATTATGATTATTACCAATTTAATGTCCCATAGAAATGAGTAGTGTTTAAGATTTAATACCTTAATCATGTTTGTCATTATTTATTCCATTAATAGGATATTTATATGATCCATTTCATCTTTATGTTCGCAAGTTACCCTATACAATTTTATGATTGATGGACATTTATAATCATATTATGGATTTCTTCAATTGTGGTTATGTAATCGTTATTTGAAACAGTAAAAAATGATTCCTAACTACCCAAATACACTATAAATCTAAATCATATACATATTATTATATGTATTGTTATTTAATAAATCATGAATTAATGTATAATGAAGATAGGGTTTTTCAATATTGGTATCAAAGGAATGTTTAGTTATTATGGGATTGGGATTAGAAAAATCTATTTATAGATTTATGGATAACACTAATCATATGAAGACATCCCTAAATTTGGGTAATATATAGAGTATGTGGTTTCCAAGATAATAATTCCCTTTTTAGATAATTAAAGATGATGTGGATTTAGCACATATATTCTTGAGGGTGAAACCCCCAAATTGTCCTTCGAGCTAGACTGCATTAGAAAATGTTGCACAAGAATGGGCTTTGCTACACATCTCGTTTGACACAACTTGAATATTTTCTTTTGTGAACTCAAAATCTCATTAATTTCTATTATTATCGGAATAAAAATTCATATTAGACTCAGAATTAGGGAAGATATCATTGATAACATAGATTAGATCTATGAAATTCACATGTTATGAAAATACATTTTATTTATATGTTATCCCTTCGATGTTATTTTCATCCTAGTTATGTGATTAACATTTTAAAATTAATCTTCTCTACTTTTATAATTTATTCAATTTAATAAATGTAAATATGAAAAAATTTGTAAGTAACCAATGTTATGGGAAATATAATAATTATACAAATTATATGACTAACATGATGGGATCTAAAGTGATACATGTTATGATTATTCTAAACTGTCTTTAAAAACCTAAAATTAACAACTGAAACATAATTGATAGTCAAAATAATGAAAATTAGGGGAGGGAAAAATCTCAAGGAATTTCATCAGTTGATTATTATACTAGAAAAAATATTAAATTTTAAGCATGTCAAGGATATAGAATGTCAAAAAAATAGAAAATTCCAAAAAGGAACTCTAATGAGTTTTATGTGTGGAAAATATAGGATAATGTATATAATTGATGTAAAAAATAATGAAGAGTATTAATATGACACCCTTTTTCTCAATTTTTTATGTCTAGGCCATCCATGAATGTAATCATTCTTCCCCAAGTTTTTTCCCACTATGATCAGCCCTACCCATTCTCAAAAATGCAGGCGTGGGATGCACAGTGTTCTTCTTTGGATGGATATATTACCATCCCGTTTCTAGAGGAAGCCTTTGAAGTGGGATTGGAGAATCATATATAGAATTTGGTTGCCTAGTTTAGCATTGAAGATCCTCTATAAGGACCCTAGAATTCCCTGAGTGGGGTGGGTTGAATCGGTGTGTCAATATTTTCATTTAAAAAGAAGGATCTTGTCCCCATGTTTGTAGGAACCAAATAAGCATGCCCGAAGAGAATGTATATAAACAATATTCACACAAAACGAGATGAAATATAAATTTTACATGGTTTCCCACTATGGGATAGTCCATGGAGCATCAAATAACTATGTGTCAGTCATACCAAATTCAACAAATCTTCAGTAGTTGTGGAGTATAAAAGTTTATCCAACACATGTGTGCAAGTTTTACTACATGAAATTCATTCCTAGGAAACTCCTCAACATGATAAGACAGTATATAATTAATAGAAACACTTTTTATGTCTTAAATAAAGGTACACTTTTATTTATAGGCATTTTTGTGAACTAGAGCATGAAGTAGAAAACTTTTCCTCGAATGTGAAATCTTCAACAGCCATCGCCTCTATCATGCAACTCACCTTGTGCGTCAAACCATAATTTTCAATAACATCCTTCATTTTTTTTATTTTTATGTCCCCATCTTGAAACAATATTGGTGTGTATCTTTTAAATACTATTTAACACTAGTGACAAATACCCTTTTCCAAAACATATTTCTCCATTCACCAATATTTGGACCTAAAAAGTTTGCAATCATTGGTAAAAAAAGTCAAACTATTTTTGACTTATAGAACCATAAAAATAATTTTCTTGATAATCTCTGATCTTCCATGTGAGGATATTAAAAAAAACAAATCCATGATCCATTTACAGAAAATAACAACGTTGGTGTTAACACCTCCAATTTCTCTCTTTTCGAAATTTTTTCCTCATGAGGATTGGACATGGTCATGTGGGTATCCAATCTCCATTGAAAAGCATTCTATTTTGTTTTGGATTCTCATGAAGATTTTTTGAAAGCCTCATCTTTTTATCCTTGGTATATCGGCATCTATCATTTTAACCTATTTAGATGGTCTATGGATATTTACTCTGGTCAAGACACACCCGAAGAGGTGAGCTGGATTAACCTCCCAGGCCACCTTCATTTCCATAACTAGGGGTTCCTTCAATGGATAAGTGACAGTCTAGAGTCTTTTCATTGTACAACTGATTGTAAACTTCAATTAAAATATGCTAGGATGTCCTGTATTTTTTTGTATATGTACATTTCATTCCCTCTTTCATCATGCATCCTCTTTAAATTCAGTGAGTCCACCCTTTGTGGAATCTTTTGGGTTTCATTATTTGGTCCAGTTCTGTTAAGAATACCGTCTTAAAGGGTATTCTCTCAAAGTGTACAGCAGGTCTTGGTCGAAGGCTAAACCTATCAATGGCGCTTTCTATTCTGATGTCATCCCTCTCACTATGACAAGGGAGTGTTCCTCTGTGGGTGTATGGTCATTTTAAGGGTCTTAGTGTACTTCTAATGGCGATTCACCCTAGCTTAAATCCCTTGATCCAACTATCTCCCTCATAGCCTTGTGAATTTGGTACTTCAGAGAAGTAAGATACTTTCATGGATATGGTAGTCTTACTACAACCTCAGTGTCCTAGAAAAGTTTAATAAGTTGAATCCAAATTTGCTAGTCAGGGTTGATATTCATATAGAACTCAGGAGAAAGAAGTATCTATTATGGATACCATTTATTTTTATTCTCAGAAATCTTATCCTTGACATGGGAAATTAGATTTTCTCCTCCCAAGATGAATAACAGAGCATCATATCCTCTATAGCTCTACTCCTATCCACTCAGACCCTCACCATGGCATATAATTTTCTTATTTTCTCGCACTCGCATCACCTAATGATACTATTCCCCTATATATTCTCCCATAACACTTTCTAAAGGATTTATTTATTCATCACATAATGGCCCCAACATGGAAGGAATGTTTCTTTCCCTCCTCCCATGGTTCACGTATAATGTCCTATGCCCAATGGGAGTAATGTACACCATCAGCTCACAGTAAGGGTATCTATATTCAGGGGTCCAAATCCATGATTGCTCTTATCTAGGGATTAATATCCCCATCTAGATATCTCAGGCCTTGGGTGTCTATGTGAAACTAGGATTTTTCTCTTTTGATATTCTTTGAAATAAGATTTTACTCATTTACATTATAGAGCACAAACAAAACCCCTATAATATTCAGTATTTTTTACTAAATCATTATCTCAAAAAATAGAATCATGGTGAACCTGACAAGAAACAAAATTTCATTTTTAAGTGAATTCATTTTAGTGGTCATGATTGAGGCATCATATCAAAAAATTCCTACAAAGGTCATATTTTCTTATTTTAACTACATTATCTCCTATGTTTACTCTATGTTCAAGGTAAGGGAGAGGTAGTCTCTCTGGAATGTTATGGGAAATGTCAACCCAGGTAATGAGGTATGGCTATTTTGGGGGTATTTTAACACCATTCTTGATTTGATGAAGTATAATGGTTGTATAAATTTTCAATGAAGTGATAGATGTGATTTTTCTTATTTTTCATCTCAAAATGGAATTATTAACAGGTGATACTTTGGTGAAAGATTTACCTAGTGTATTAACATGAAAGGTAGACACTACACATGGTGTAATCTAGATAACTATATGGCCAACCTCTACCCTATATCCTCTTTCCCATGATCTATGTTTAGACACTTGGTTCGAGAAATCATAGATCATTCTCTCATCCTCATCAGGTTAGGAGGCCCTAGAATGGGATTAGAATGGATCCTATACTCTAACCAATAGGCAAATGATGTCAACATTATCCCTCATGTTAGATCGCCCTCTTCCAACGATATGGAAAGAAATCATGGGGTGGATTCCATTATAAATTAAGTTACTTGAGAGATGATCTGCAATTATTGGGTGGCAATAGGCCTTCTCACTTCACTGACATGGATGGTATTAAAATCAACATTGACCTAGATGAGTTGGTCATGGATGATCAATGTGATGATGATATTTTCTTGACATGGTTAGAATTAATGTATATTTGGATGAACATATTCTTTTACTTGAGTATTTTTTCAAATAACATTTGAGTGAAAACTTGCTGAAGGAGGGTGACACAAACACTTCTTATTTCCATGCCTTCATTAATGAATGGAAAAGGAATTATGTATCTAACATCATTTTTGAGGATGTATACTTAACCAATGACCCACAATAGGATAGAGGTATGGCTACTTATTTCATGTCCTCCATTTTTAAAGGTGTCAATACTTAGTAGAAAAATGAAACCCCAATGGATCAATATTATTTCTTTGAATCCATCCCACAAGTGATACCACAATAAATCAATATTTTCATTGAGAACACTCCTAAATAAGCTGAAATTTTTGAGTCTATTAGGGCTCTTAACCCTTTGAGAACCCATGTCCTGATGATTTCATAATATATTTATATATTATTTCTTGGGACATCAGGAAATGTGAACATGTGGAAGCCATCTGATATTTTTTTATGAGGGGTGGCTCTTTCTAGAGTATCAATTTCCCCAACATTAATTCTAATCCCTAAGGTCAAAAATACATCCTACCTCAAACATTATCAATCCATTGGCATGAAAAATTTCCCTTAAATGACATTTCTACCATTATCAGTAGAAGGTTATCCATCCATAGGAATAATTGGATTTTATATGAATTACATGGCTTTATCTCGGGAAGGTCAACCAAAATGTCCATTTTCAGGGAATAGAAAATGATGAATGAAATTGATAAAATGGTTCTGGGTTATAATATGTACATTAATTTTTACATGGAAATGGAATATGATATGACATATTGGAGTTTTATTATTAATTTTTATGGGATTCATAGGTTTTTTTGAGGTGGTCATAAACCATATTTTTAGATTCATATGTTCTCCCTAGGTTTCAATCACATTCATGGGAATGAGCTATGGGTTTTTCATGTTAGTTTAGGGTCTTCACCAAGGGGATCAATTATACCCAAGTATTTTTATCATGATTAAGGTTTTTCTTTTCATTTATTTAATCATATACATGAATTACTCCCCCATTAATCGTTATCATTCCATGTTAAATATAGAGGAGATTTGACACTTTATTTCAAGATGATTTGACCCCACTTATTAATGGTATTATCCAATATATTCATGTACAAAAATATATTCTATACACTTATACAAAAAATGTGGGAAAGTTATAATAAAAGATAAAAGTTGTACATTTACTTCCATGAACGTCCTAGGAAATTGGAAGAAGTAGATTGGGGAGCTTTTAGGAAAACATAAAATTCCATTTCCCATGGATTATTTGAGGGATATTATCTCCCCATGTAGAACCTATATCCATCATATTGACGATTTGGTGGAAAAACATTCTTCTTGTTTTCTCAATTATAAAAATTTAATTATTTATTTTCGAGTTTTCATCACCCTATTTAACTTATTACTAACCTCAATACCCATGAATATTATATCGATGATCAAAACCCCTAATACAGTGCTCCAGAATATCCAGAACATTCCTTCATGATTTATTTGCGATGCCCAAGTTGATGGAGTGTAACATTATGCTTCATGTGATAGATTGGACAGAGAAGTGGATTATGAGAGTATTTATCTTATATATATATAACAAATTTTAAACTTCCTATAGGGTAAATTGGAAAGTTTCTTCTTGGAAGATAATACCCTATGGGAATGTTTCATCGATTTAAAATATATATAAATTAATTCTGTCTGGGTAAAAAAATTGAAAACTTTGAATTGATCTTGAAGAAAATCCCTCATCTTCAGGACCACTCCAAATGGATTTAAAGGGATGGATTAATTAACAATTGGATTGATAATTGGGTGGATTATATCCTCAGTTTCCTCATATTCCTGACAAATAATATTTACCTCTATTCAGATTTCACATTTTTAGCCTCATAAATACTATTATTAACTCATTCCAGCTAGATATATTACCAAATATTGTATTCATGTATGGTTTGGATAGACTTATCTTTATAAGAGTGTCCTCGGGTTTATTAACGAACATGGTGTACTATCAGGCATTTCATTCAACCTACAACCATGATACCTGGGAGAATCTCTCTGGTGGAATGAACTTTCATCAAATATAAGCCTCTTTTTCTGGAGTTTTTGAAACCATTCTCTTCCAAATGAAAATTATTTATTGTCCAAGGGAATATCCATTGTCTCGAAATGAACATGCTGTCGTGTCCCATATGAATAATATGATTCACAATTTTTTTCCACAAGATACTAGAACTATAAGGTTTGGAGATGATTATACTTTTTCAATGGTTTCATGTTGAATGATCTTAATAGAGATGAATTCTTTAAATAATGGTTACAAGGAACAATGAACAATATAAGTGAATGGAAATCGCGAGCCTTATGTTTTTAGGTAGAGTACTCGAACATTTGGAATTATCATAATAAGGCAAGGAATAAGGGTACAATGAGATCATTAATAGATATTGAAATATAGGTGATGTCCATGGAGTCTGAGATCGAACATGTCTAAAAATAAATGCAATGTTCTTTATCCATTCACACACTTATCACGAAATATATGTTCCTCTGAAATCCAACACTTCATGGGAACTGGGTGAGATGGAACCCCCCATCCTGGGTTATGAATCGTATCTCTGATGGCTCGTGCATGAGTTGTGTTATGTGGAATGGGGTGATTCATGACCAAACAGGTTCTGTCATGATGGATTTCAATGATTTCTGTGGACATGGAGACTCCCTCTTAGTGGATGCAAAAACCAGGATCATGGGTCTTGTGATTTTCCACTCACATGGAATACCTTTGGATTTGGGGAAGATAGACTCTATTAATTAATATATGGACATCCAAAATGAAATCATTACACCTTTGGAGATCACCTATCTCATCCTAAAATTAAAAGGCCAGCTTAGTAAGCACACAACGATGCCACATACATGGCAAGAGGGAAACAAGGTGGCTAACAGCCTAACCTCCTGGAGAATCCTGGATAACTAATGTTCTATTTTTTATTTCCCCTAGATCAATTACCTTTATGTATTTGATCCTTTCCAGGGTTTATTTTCTTTTTATTAACTACTTAAGACCCCTTGAACATTCCCAGATCATCACTTATAATAATAATAAATTTTCAATGTTGGATGTATATAAAATGGAGGCACATATACTATGGAAATTGTAGAAGTGTAATGATTGAAGTGTTTATGTATTGGCATTTGAAAATTGTGTTTTTGATGTTGTATATCAATGAAAATATAGATATAATGAATCATGAATCATGTATCTGTTTTTTCACAATATATTTTATTCAATTATTTTAAACCTATATTGAATGGTATCGATAACTAATTGAATTGAATTAGTTATTAATTTATATTTTAGAGGACACGTCATTATGGGATTTATAAACCACAATATGTGATTGACGTTGGGATAAACCTAATGTGTCTTATGATGATATTATGTTGTCTAATATTTTATATAAAATTATTGATACCAAATTTGTAGATTTTTTTGATGGATATTTTACATGACTATGTATATTTTGGGAAACATATTATAGGGAAAAATACATTTTTTTTATATTTTTGGATTAATGATATTTTGGGAGAGGTTTTACTAGGTTGGGGAATATGGACCCATTATGTCTAATATAATGGATAAATTAGGAATAATTACATTATGTTTTTTGAATCATAAGTTGAAGGGTATAAACTTAAATTTGTTGTTATATAATTCATTAATGATGAGGTTATTGGTGTTGTTTGGGATATAGGGGTATTTATTTATGAAAGACACCAGGTTAAGACATTGGGATTTTTTTGATGGATTATGGAAATTATGTAACTAATTATTATTAATTTTTTAGTATATTACTTTTTTCTAACCATTTTGTATCTATTATGGACTGGAGGAAAATATTTTTATACCGTGATGGATTATGTGATCCATTAGATGTTTATTTTGGTGGTTGGGGAAAAAATATACTCGATAACTCATTGTATGGTGAAAAAATATAATGATTTTGAAGAAATTTATTAAATGATAAAATTATAAGTTTTCAATTGTGGATATTTTGTT
Source organism: Viscum album (assembly GCA_963277665.1). NCBI lineage: Eukaryota > Viridiplantae > Streptophyta > Magnoliopsida > Santalales > Viscaceae > Viscum > Viscum album. Next base: position 1,493,173,540 of record OY728155.1, on the reverse strand, counting down.
ATTTCCCAACTCTAGAAGGTAAAAAAATAATTAACACAAATAAAAAATTGTGAAATATTTTGTTTATATTTTCCTCATTTTATATAAATTTATGTAATTATTTTCAATAATATATTAATGGTTTTTTTCCACTGACTTTATCCTAACCATGTTTTCTATCACTCCTAATTTTTTATGAGTATTTATATTTTTTTATTCCATTTCTATATTTTCAATTCCCACAACTATTCACTCACTTGGAAACATAGTTGTGTGATGACATTCAGAATTATAGTTTATTAACCCTATTATAATGTGGGTTGTAAATGAATATATTGTTAGTTTTTAAAAAATTAACAACCAATAAAAATTTCAAATTACAATGAGTCCATTTATTAATGGGGGAAACAATTTATATACCATGGTTTTTAAAAGATAAAATTATTTTCGATTCCGTATGTGATACACAACACTAGAATGAAACAAACCATGATTATTTAAACATGACAATTACAACTTAAAATTTTAAATTTTTTGTATGATTATAATTAAATAAATTATGAAATATATATATGTTATACTAAAAATAAATGTATAGATAAATTATTAGTAATTAATCAATAAATTTTAGGTAATATCTTTTCATTCCTCAATAAAAAATTCTCCAAAGATGATTTTTATATATTTTCATATACATAAATTATAACTATGTTATTGAAATTGTATGACATATATTTTAAAAAATAAATATCACTTATTTCAACCATCATATAAAAATTAACTTAGGTAGAATTTTCTATGTTTTTTTGAAAATAATTATTTATTGAATTATAAATAATACAGATTCTATTTTTAAAACTCTCATTTATGTTTATAAATTAAGTATTAAAAAGTGTCATTATTTTTGTAATTTTAGTTCAATGTAACATCATTATTGATTATAAATATCTAGTCATATTAATTTCTATTAGATCATCATTATACAAATTTTATCATAAGATTATTTTAGGATTCAATGGACATTGTTCTGAAAACTATTTTAAAATGCATACTATTTCACCTTAAAATACCCCTACCAGGGAACAATGAAAATTAAATATTTTGATCATATATTTATAGTTTTTAATTGATCTTTATATAATATAAAATACTTGTTACAATGTCAAGTTAATATTTTATTTTCCTTGAAAAATGCATTTTTTTTAAAAAATCGCTTTTAATCAATCTCGAGGGTTAAATTTTAAATTAAATTATTCAACCTATGTGAATTTATTTTGATAAAATTGATTAAATATTTAGAATAATCATAATTAATATTTTTAATATGTTTAACATAATTATTATAATTTATGAATAATAATTGATATATATCTGTGTATAACCACATTAAAATGAGAATAGCTTAAAGAGGGGAAAATTATTTATCAAAGTCACGAAATAACGTATCCCTAAAAGCATAAATATATATATATATATCAGAAATTCAATATTAGTATTATTATTATATTTTTTATTTATTTTTTATTATATAGTAAATGATTTTGTTAAAAATAAAATTTTAATACAATAAATTTTATTTGTTTAAATCTAATATGAAATATCAATTATGACATTTTATTTTGATGAAATATTGAATTTTTTAAACAATTTATATTTTAATAAAATATCATTACTAAATATTTTTTATTAAATTAAAATGAAAATATAAATTTTATAATCTCATATTTAAGGGATCCAAAAATTTTAATGTCAAAAAACTAGTATTTTTCAATAAATATCGATTCATGCTTTAAAAGAGAAAATGCACATATTTCAAAAAATTTGTGGATAATTTTTTTAATTTGAAAGTCAACATTATCCAAGGGATAATTTTTCATAATTTTTTAAACAATCTAATTTTTAAGTAAAAAATTAAATATGTTCTAAATATATGGTTTGGTTTTTGATATCATAATAACCAAAAAGATATGAAAATATTCTATTAATTGTATCTAATTCTAGATATATGATTAAATTTAAAATAATTTAATTTTAATTTTCTTTATTAATTTTACACTATTATGAATCCTAAAATATTTATAATATATTTAATGGTTTTAAAATAATTTTATTATGAACATTAATGACATGCAAATCAATATGTGTAATGTTATAATGATTTTGAAGCATCACTATATTAAATAAAAAATCCATTTTAGAGAAAAAAATGGTAAACATAATGGAATGGTATGTGGTCTTGTTAAATTTATTATATATCATCCAAAATTTTTGTTTGGGAAAAAATAAATAACTCATCTCTATTTTCTTATATAAACCTAAAAACTCTCCCATTAATATTCATTAAAAAACTTAGATAACATATTTACTCTTCCCTAACCTATCAGCAGTCCTCCCATGATTCCCCAATCTCTCAAGAATATCCTCCCATGATTTTGTAATCACCCTCTCAAGGTATGGGATCTCCCTATCTTATATTTATTAATTCACCTCTTTTATATTTTTACATTTTATTTTAAATTTTCTTATTTGATATATTTTTTTTATGTTCATGTTACTTTCCATTTTGGTTGAAAATGATTATAAGCCCATTTCACACTCATTATAACCTCTAATGAACCTTTATGTACACCTGTTATGCAGTTGAAAATGTCATGTGATATTCACCACAAAAGTAACTGATCTTTCTATCTTTTTTTTTCAACTCATGAACATTTTTGGGAATTAGACATTTGAATCTCAACTGGTTATATAAGAATAAATTAATAAAAATCCTATTATAGTCCAGCTAATTTTTTTTAAATATTATATCATTTATACCCTCTCATTAAATCCTTTACATAAGTCGTTACCATTCAAAAATTTACTAATACATTCCTCTCTCTTTATTTCCATTCAAGAACTTTATTGGAAATTATCCCTTTTAATATTAATTTGTAATGTTTTCATGGATTTATAAATATACCTCTATTATCCAATTTATTTAATTTTATATTGAGATCATTTATCCCCTCTCATTATAGTAATTAACTAATATGTTACTATGGTAAAATCTAGCAAGTGATCCTCTCCTTCACTTACTTATTAAATATTCTTCTATATTAATTCCCTTTTATTTCAAATTACTTTTTTTTAATATGTTTTTCCACATACCTATTACTTTCCATCCATTTTATAAGTTATGATAGATCCATTATTCTCTAATTAAACGGTTTTATGAACCATTATATACTTTCATTAGGCTCACTAAGTTTCATTGTGAATTTTCAATTACATTACTTTTTTTAATCCCATAACTATTTACAATTAGTGGTATTCACCTAGATATACATATACATAATTTATTAGTTAATCTGATGTATTTGTTATAGAATCCTTGATCATGTAATTAAATATTAAGAAATATATTATTATATTATACGATCTATGTGGATTGATTATGCATGTATATGATATGTTTATGATTTGTGTTCCAAGGTAGAACTACAGAAAATCATAGTTATACCAACGCCATTTTCCGAATGGGTTGTTTAAACTGTTGGGATAGAGATATTTTTCCAACTGTTTTTTCTAACTTTTGGAATATATTGATTTAGTGTAATATTTCCCAACGGTTTCTGAAAACCATTGGGTTATAAGGATCTATACAAATGGTTTATGTAAAATATTGGGATATATTGGGGTATAATGATGTTTCCCAATGGGTTTTTAAAACCGTTGGGGTATAGTGATGTTTCCCAATAGTTTTTTAAAACAGTTGGGATAGTTGTTCCCCAAATATGCCAGATCCCCCACTTCCCTCTCCAGATTCGATCGATTGACTTTTTCCCCTATAATAACGGTTCTATCTTCCAAGTCGGCAACCCCCCCTCATGTAAAGATCCATCCTAGTTGTTTCCACTTCAAATTGGTGAGTTGGAGTTACATCTTATGGCTAAATTTATTTGGGAGTTTTATATAATAGGTTTAGTTTATTTTCTTATCCATTATAATCTCTCATCATTTAGGGTTTTCGGTAATTCCTGAATGTGAAATTGGCATGTTCCAAATACATCATCCTATACATAGATTATGAATTTACCTTCTCTAACCACCACCATCACTAATTTTTCTAGTATTTTTACAAAATATTAGTGTTGCGGTGTATTATTTTATCTACCACAAGTGGGGGTTCTGTGTAGGTGGGGGTGGGCTGTGCAGGTGGGGTTGTGCTGGTAGGGTGGATGGGGGCTATGCAAGGGTGAGGTGGGGGGGGGGGGGGGTGGGGGGCTATACAGGTGGGGGTGGGGGTGGGTGTGGGATGTTTTGTTGGGGTTAGGGGAGGGTGCTATTCAACTGAGGGGGGGGGGGGTGCAGGTGGTGGTGGTGGGGTGGGGGGTTAGTCGGAGGAGGAGGGGTGTGTGCATGTGGGGGTGTGTGCAGTGGGTGAAGGGGGATGTTCATGTGGGGGTGTGTAGTTAGGGGTGGAGTCGGTTGGGGTTGAGGTGTGGGGGGGGGGGGGGTGATTTTCAAGTGGGTGGGGGATGGGAAGTGTGAAGGTGTAGGGTGGGCTCTGCAGGTGGGATGGGGGAGGGGGATGTGCACGTGGGGGGGGGGGGGGTGGATGTGATGTTGGAGGGGAAGGGGGTTCATCTGGGCAGTATACATGTGAGGGGGGATGTGTATTGTGCTAGTGGGGAGGGTGGTTGCAGTGTGGTTGGGCTGTGTAGGTGGGGGGTGTATAGGTCGATGGGGGGGGGGTGTGGTGCTGTGTAGGGGGGAGTCTGTTGGGGGTGAGGTGGGGGAGGGGGCTCAGTTGGGGGTCCGGGGTTGTGCAATGTGTGGGAGGGATGGGAGGGTTGTGCAGGTGGGTGGGGGATATGCAGTGTACTACTGGGGAAAAGGGGTGTGCATTGGGGGTGGGTTGTGAAGGAGGGGATGTGTAGGTTAGGGAGATGGGGGCTATTTAGGTGGAGTCATTTGGGGGTTAGGGGGTTTTATAGGTGTGGGTTGGGGGTGGGGGGATGTGTAGGTGGGGTTGGGGGAGGGGAAAATGAAAGTGGGGGTGGGGGGGGGGGGGTGCAGTGTTTGAATTGGAGGGGGTGTGTAGGTGGGGGGATGTGTAGTGTGTGGGTGGGGAGGGGGTGTGCAGGGGGGAGGGTGCTGTGCAGGGGGAGTCTTCTGGGGGTGAGGTGGGGAGGGGGGGTTGTGCAGGTGGGAATTCATCACTTCCATAGTTCGCCAATAAGCACTATGAAGTCATCACTTCTAGTGATTTGGATAGGTTTGAAGCCTCTTTGGATTCAGTTCTTCTCTAGTAATCTTGATGAGTAAGGAATCACATGATCTAATAGTATCATCAATTATATGATGAATTCCTTCTCCCAAAAACCATTTTTATAGAATTAATATATCCTTAGAAGGCGGTGGGAACAATTTATAATCTTTTCATATAGAGACCAGAGGTGGAAAATCCCAATATATATCTACCTAGACCAAGGACCTACTACCATATGTGTGTCCCATATTCTTATGCCTACCAATCCATGTAATAAATGTCATTTTATTCTCTCTAGACTTCACCTTCTAATGAAATCCTAATTATAATTCATGTTAGGATGAAAAAAATATCAAGGAATGTATACAACTTCATATAAGAGAACACCCTTAATCATTATTCCATGATGATGAAATCCTTACAAACTTCTTACCATACATCATATCATTTGTAATAAATACCTATAGGTATTCAGTAACCCATATTCCTACCACCAGAATCCAATGCCCTAACTTTTTTCCAATTCCAAACTAGATACCATCATGTTATCAAGTCACCAATCATACCACATTTAATTTTATCTAAAAATAATGCTCTAATCATTAAGTCCCATCATTTGTTTTTCAAAACATGAATGTAAACTCAATTAAATCTCATAGCTCTCAGTCAAACCTCGTTGGACATCCCCGACC